>OX244259.1:59827500-62327500 GCA_945867215.1 Epinotia demarniana
GCTGCTCCAGATTCAAGCGTGATGACATTACGCTGTGCCCTACCTCTCTCAAAGATATACATAGATCACGCAAATACACGCAATTCGCGTGTCCGATTTCGGTCTCCGAGTTGGCACTCCGACTTCAATTCCGCGCGCGTCTGTTGTGGTAGATCGTTGTCCGTGAATATTAAGAATATGCCTTATTGCAGAAGCGATTTTGCGCGGACAGCGGGGAATTCACATCACTAATTCTCCCGAGTGACGTCACAGTAGGTAGAAAAAAGTGACATTTTCATACAGATTGAGGTGTTCAAGTTACCTAGTGTATGTCTATATCTGTGCCGATAACCCTTAATAGGTTTACATGTTCGGTAGCGCATTGCGATTCCAAAAATGCATACAGGCCAATGCTTAGACCAACAGAGAGAGCATTACTAACAAGCTAGTGAAGCCGGTCTTTAGCCATGCCAAATACACATACCTAAATATAAAAGCCATTTTAGTCCGAACTCTGTACTGTAAATAAGCCATTAATGGCTTTAGCACTAAGATCATGAAACTATGCGATATGTTTATTATTATCAACTTTAAATTAAAAAAAAAACTTAAACACTCGCTCACACGAACACTAACTAAATTCCACACAACTCTTCAGTGCGTCTGGTAATGTTGTCAAAAGCATATATTTCAAGTTTTGTGCGACTTAGTTTGTATTGAGCGAGTGTGTGCTTAACTTATTCCATATTTGGCATGGTTGAAATTTTTTCCATATTTATAACCCTCGCCTGCGGCTCGGGTCACAAATACCTACGTTTTCGTGTTTTCTTTTTTTTACAGTCCTACTATTAAGAAGAGATTTGAAGTTGCCGATAGATTTTGCTTATCTTATGTCAAGAGGGAGACAGACATACATACATACATACACGCCTTTATCCCTAAAAGGGGTAGGCAGAGCACATGAAACTTGTGTCCAGTGCCACTGTTAGCACTGTGGGTACAAAAGATCGAAAAAAGGTGATATCGCAGTGATAGGTTGCTAGCCCATCGCCCACAACACACTGCAACCCTGTTCCCTTAGTCGACTCTTACGACACCCACGGGAATAAACGGGACTCTTAAGCAGTGTGCGTTAAAATCTTTATGTGTGAAAAGTCTGTATGGAATGTCAACTGGCAGCGCCATGTTTAACGTTGATCCGTTTGTAATCTTAAGGAGGTGCAACCCGCCCAAGGAGATTGCTATGTTTCTCGAGTGACGAGTGAAAATTATCATTACTCCAAAAGAAAAAAGGCAAAAAAATATGCCTAGTGACGCAAATCCCATTCAGATATCTCAAATTTACGAAACTACAACCATTTTAATTAGAAAGAGAACGCTCGCAGATAGTGATGTCACAATCTGCAAGCGACGAGCGTCATAGTGAATGACAATCGTTTAATATGAAGGTGCGTTTTGCGGAAAAGAGACAGAACATTCACCTTCTCTAAACTTTGGACACTTATAACTTTGTGACTTTGCCCTCTTGCATTGCGTTTTTCTCTATTTGACTACAGTTCTAATCCTTTTTCGAGAAAATACAACATAATTGGTTTTTTTTGGTGTCTACACCCCTATTGTTATGAAACCGAACGGAAGTCCACTTCTAACCTTGCGCAATTGCCCCGCTCTCATCACAAAAATAATTGCTATAGACGGCGGCAATGCTAATTACGACTCGGTGAGAAATTAGACACCAATTAATACCGGTGTCATGTCATTACTCCCATTAAAACTATCCGTGCCAAAACAAACCCCATTCCCTTCACACAGAGCACAGAACAGATTGGACTAGTCGGCGTGGGTTCAATTTTCCTAACATTTGAAAATCAGACTTAGCTATAATGAAATAAGGTTGTTTTTTGGTTGATGACATGGCATACCGGCTGTTAGATTGCATAACAGCTAGGTATCCCAACAACCCTAGGCGACTGGCCGGTAGTGACGTCACTAAGTTAATCGTCGTGCATATTATATAGTGTCAACTGTCAACCACCGCACGATAGCACGTAGAACCGATGGCCGTCGGGGCGGAAAGGTTCTCGAGTGGCGACCACGTACCGGAAGGCGCAGCGTGGGTAGGCCCGCCACAAGGTGGACTGATGACCTGGTAAAGGTTGCGGGAGTCCGCTGGATGCGTGGCGCGAGACCGGTCACTTTGGCACTCTTTGGGGGAGGCCTATGTCCAGCAGTGGACGTCTTTTGGCTGATATGATGATGATGATGATGATGATGATCTGTCAACCACCTGTACAGGTGCCAATAAAGATGAATTATAGGAATACCATACTCTCGAAGGCGACTATACGAGTACACAATACGTTTGTGTCAAAAAAATATTTTTTGCTTTTTTTGCTTGTATCAGGGACTGCATAACCGAAAAATACCGGTATTATTCATAACCGATATGACGTCATATCGGTTTTGAAATAGCGGTTTCGGTAGCGGAACCTTTATATTTCGCTATCGAAATATAACGGTAACCTTTATTTTTTTCGGTACCTCAACCGATTTTTAAAGGTTACCGATATTTAGATTTTGGCGTCGTTGCCAAACCGCCGGCGCTGCCGTTTTGTCTTTCTTTCCGCGACATCGTCGCATCGTCAGTAGGAACATTACATTCAGTACATTGGCACAGCAACATAGCGTGAGGTGCGGGTGTGCGGGCGGGGACTCGGAGAGTGCGGAGCTATGATGACAGATGTACAGCCGGATACCAAACAGGATGATGTTTTCGCTTCATTATGAAAAGAAAAGAAAGCGTATACGGCGTTCTTTCGTTTTCTTACCATTGTAGATTTTAATTTTTATATTTTAATCGAATCGAATAGCTCGCGTTTGCACTGTCGACTGTCGTTGTCGGTGAGCATCAAAGAAGCGTATGATATGCCGCTGCCGTTTCGCCCGCGCCCGCGACGACGCCTCCCCGCACGCCTCTACTACCGCTCGCTCCCCGTCCCCCGTTTCTCACTGTGCGCCGCGGCCCGCACCATTCCATTTATCATGCCGCCGACCCCCCACCCCTCTCTCACCACCTCTACTACCGCTCGCTCCCCGTCCCCCCTTTAGCTTTAATTAAGAGCCTCAAGTGTCCCACACTGCTGGGCACAGGCCTCCCTCTATCTCTTCCACATATCCCTGTTCTGGGCAGTCTTGGTGAAAGACGTCAAGCTCGTCTCGCCATCTCCTACGTGGTCTACCGAGACAACGTATTAGGTTCTGTGGGACCCACTCGGTGGTAATTGTAGCCCACAACGCTTCCGGCATGCGGCAGACGTGCCCGCTCCAGTCCCAGTTTGAGTTTTGCGGCTGTGTGGGCTACGTCACCTATATCTGAGTTTTGGAACGCAGTGCATTTTTAATGCGATCCGTTAATTTCACGCCCAGAATACTGCGTTCCATGGCTCTTTGGCAAACCTTGAGGCAAGATTTCTGAACTTTTCTCAAAGCCCAAGTTTGGGCTCCGTAGGTAAGGATTGGAAGAATGCACATGCCCATGAGTTTGCGTTTTAAGGGGCTACCCGAGGTTTCCATCGATTTTTGACAAGTTTTGAATCGTATCTCCTGCTTTTGCATTACAGATAGAAGTATAAATCAAACGGTTATCGGTTCTTCAATCTTTTATCTCCATTTTGGTCTACCGGATTTTAAAACAAATGAATGCTTAATCTTGTATGATCTTTTTAAACATTGTCTAAAATAACACTTATTTTGAATATCTATTGACGTGAAAGAACTAACACATACGAAATCTACATATTTGGGTTCGTCTGTGACGTCCCTAAAAATTGGTCCAGGGTTTTCATTTTAAACCAATTAACACAAAAGTTATGGCCAGAAACCGGTTTTTTGGCCTAAAATTGTTCACCTTTGATGCCAAATATCTCGAAAACAATGAACTTTGAAGTAAATATGGGATACTATATTGCTTAAAGCCGTTGTTGTTAACATAATAAGCTTCAAAAAACCTAAGAAAACTAAGAGATTCAGAGCGAAGGTACGATCCCATACGCCAATTATGGGAGCCCCTTAATGATATCGGAAGGTTTCCCTTCATCTAATCCTTCATAGCCCAATAACTGCTCCAGGCGTTTTCGGTGCGTCTGGCGACCTCTTCGTCTTGTCGCGCCTGGAAGGAAACTATTTGACCCAGGTATAGGTACTCGTGGACATAATTCCATTCTTCTGCCATCTAACTGTATGCTCCTTCTCACACAGTTGGTCATGACGTCATGAGCTTGGTCTTTGACATATTCATCATTAATCCGACCCCAAGGCTTGCTCTGCTAACCAGGGCTTGGTCTTGTAACATAACATAACACAGAGCTCTGTAGCTGACGATGAGAAAAGAACGATTAGCTTTAGTAATTAAATACCCGTGTGAAACCTAAAGTGCAGATATACATACGTGTTATTTATGTACATCTCCTTTACTTAACCACCGCACATACGAGTAAGTCACGAGATGCATGCCGCGCTTCAATTTTCTCCTCAAACCAAAACGCCTTAGCTACGCTCTAGCTCCTTACATTTAATACCTTTGTCCTCCAAGCTAACGTTGGTGAATGTTACAATTAAGTATTTCCGTTCTTGTGCAAGAATATTTAGTATTGAAAAGTCAGATGTGCACTGTTAAGTAATGCATATAAAGTACCTGATATAAAACCTTGGTATGTGAAAATGAGTAACTTGCTTGGAATATGACGTAATTCTGTAGTTAATTGTATTTTAATTATAATTACTCGTCTATTTTGATATTCTAAAGAAGAAAAATCTCTGAGACTAGATTTGTAAGGTAGTATTTTTAACCCCCGACGAAAAAAGAGGGGTGTTATATGTTTAACGTGTCTGTCTGTGTGTCTGTGTATCTGTCTGTGGTATCGTAGCTCCCAAACGGATGGACCGATTTGAATGCGGTTTTTATGTGTCATAGATAATTTTATCCCGAGTGTTCTTAGCCATGTTTTATCAAAATCTGTTCAACCGTTTTTGAGATATTGGACTTTGAAATGAAAATGTCGGAGGTTTTTCAACTTTTCTAAGCTGTAGTTATTTAAATTTTATCCGCGGTTTATGGCTTATCCGATTTCAAAGCTTATTTCACCTGCGGGTATAACGAACTTTCTGGATGGTTATGGCTATATTTTATTCCGCGGGGTTTTCTGACTTCTTTGCAACACGCGGGCAAAGCAGCGCGCAAGGCTAGTAATATAAAGAGGGCGATTGTAACTTTTCACGTTTGTGTGTACCTAGAGGTAATCTCCGGAACTACTCATCCGAATCCAAGATTAATGCCACCACAAATGTGCTTTTTCGATAAATACAGGCTACGTCTTAGCCCGCAGGTCTGCCTGCAAATTTTGCAAACTAGCCGTGGCGGTAACTATACATGGCAGTTTAATTTACAAATACAAATAGTTTATTTCTTAAATACAATACAAATACAAATAGTTTATTTCTTAAAAACATAGCCTATTACAATTATGCTGACCCCCACTCTAGGCAATGCCTGTTGCCTTTATTGCCTAAATTTAACTCATTCGCCGCCACTGACTAGTGTTTCACTGTTGCCACCCACCTGCCACCATCTTCATGTGCAGTGCAAAGTTCGATTGTAGGTATATTACCCGTCTCCCGAGCGAAAATTGAGAAAACAGCTGTTGGACTGAGCCAAAATATGGTAAATTGAGAGCTAAATGTAAACAATTTTTCCACTTATTCAACTTGAATTGAAATGATCTTTCATATTACACAATAAAATCTTTAGGAAAACCAATATTTAATGAGATATGAGCTTAAAAAGTTTAGCGAATTCAGCAAACAGCTGGTATACGGACTCTTAGACTTGCGTGGCGTGGGGAGGTGGCAACCTCGCATTTTTTTGTGGCAGAGAATAAACATATTTTTTAAATTATTTTAACATCGAAGATCAAAATCAGTTATTTAATTATTCTGCACATAGGACACACGGGCACTTGTACATGTCAAACGGTCATTTATACTCTCTCCTTTCTCTTTGCTCTTTCCAAACGCGGGCAGAACCGCGCGGGCAGCTAACTTTAGTAAACACAAAAACATCAAATTTAGTTTCAATTGACTTAAACTCATTGGAGGCACGTTATGTTTAACCCTAAACTTTACACAAAAATCTTGCAAGTCTCAAGTCTCGTCCTACAAACCCGTTTTAGGAAAAAATGCAAAAATCACTAAAAAATGTGTGCATTGTTAGATACTCTATCAATTTTAAGGGGTTTGGGTTTACACTAGCAATGTAAAATGGTTTCAACAAAACAGTTTTTGAGTTTGAGGATATGTTCCATTGCACGTAGGTAACCAGGTCAATGTCGTTATAGCACGCAAGCCGAGCCTACAGATAGTTAAACCATCATTACTACAGTCGTAATAATGGCTAAAAATTCAGACATGTATTTATAAAGCGGTTTTCATTTTTGCATAAACAGTAGATGTCACAAGGCCCAAGGGAGCAAAACGATATGATTCCTTAATCATCAGGGCGGTAAATTAAATCCTGAGAAAACCAAATATTCCATAATATAATCACATGCATCGGGTTTCCAGAGCGTACCGCGGGATTCAAGTGTTTACTACCAAGACGGAAATAATTTTGCTAGTGGCAGATACTGCTTTTCACACCTTGTACGAGGAATATGAAATTAAACAGGGAATAACACTGATGAAATAGTACATTACGTACCAAGGGCTGTAAAGGGCTCGCCTGCGGCTCGAGTCACAAATACCTGCGATTTCGGGCTTTCTTTTTTACTGCCAGTGCTCAAGTGCTGAGTACACAATTTTACGTCTTCACCTCGCCACACGTGTCACAATGGAGCAAAATATTATATTTACGGCGAAGGCGGTGTATTGAATCCTGAGCGTAGTGAGGGATACAAGTGCTACGACGATTTTGCTACCGAATTGACACATACTATTTTTCACATCGACTATGAAGAAATTTTAAAAGGGATGCTGTACAATTTTTTTCCTAATTTTTATTACAGGTTTTTTAATTCATTTTTAACATAACGTTGTTAAAGTTAAAACTTGAAATAGGTATGTTCGTTTTTAATCGACTACAATGAAATTACAATCGATTATTTTATTAAGATCTGTGTTCAATTGGCACATTGCGTAAATAATATATGCCAATAATAAATTAAAAAAGTAGCTTGAACAGAAAAGTAGCATTTTGATCCCTCTCTTCCTGGAGCAAAACTTACTTTTTCGAATGAAAGGTGTGAAAATAACAGTTGACTCTTTTCTGAATAGCACCTGTGAAAATGATTTTTTTTATGTTCTGGTGCATAAAGTTAAATTTGATTCCACTCTACTTTTTTGTGTTTTTATGGTTCCGTAGTCAACAAGGAACCATTATAGTTTCGCCTTGTCAGTCTGTCCGCCTGTCCATCTGTCCGTATACGGCTTAGCTCAGTGAGCCTTACCTACTACTAAAAAGCTGTAATTCGGCATTAATATTCTAAAAAGTACTGTCGGAATGCAGGATTTCGAGGTTCGAACTGTACAATAAATCAATCACGCCGACAAAATATGGTAGAATATATGTATATAATATATATATATATATACATATAGGTATTTATGGTAACTCTCCTGCTCATAACCCAGTATTAACCAAAATGAAATTTCGTTAAAATTCGTTTGTCCTTATCTGTCACTTTGACATTTGTGTTCGTAAGAAAGGGACACAGCACATTTTATTTAGCAGTCATTTTAAGTTTTATAAATAATGGGGATAGTGTAGTGTATCGTTGGAGACCTTGTTCAAAAATGAGATGGGTTATTGATATACATTTTTTTATTCGGATAGGCGCTTCCGTCCCTAGAGTATCCGGCCCTCTGCTGGATAAATTGTTACTACTAGGTACATAAATGGCAATACATACTTGAAAAGGCCAAATTCGTACAAATTCTGGAGACGTTTAGTTGGCGCGCGCGTCTCGTTGTAACAAGGACATACATGCAACTACGGAACCCTACACTCCACTTGGTCCGACACGCACATGGCCGATTTTTTCGATTAATTTATTCGAGCCAAGTAAAAGCGAGTATGCTTGTGTACAAACCCGTTTTATTATCTACTTTATATCGAAACAGTCACCACACAGGGGAATAGGGTTTAAATTTGCCTATCACCGGAATTTCACAATTCCTACAAGTGGCATTAAAAGTTTTATGTGCTTTGCCTGCCCTTTTTGTATTTATAGGTTTGTTTTGTTTACATGACTTGCAACAAGTACAAAAGAGATGCAGTAACTAAACTACATACATATACTACTTATATATGTATTTGCACGCTTTGCTGACCTTTAGTAGAGCATTTGTAAACGTATGTATGTACGTCTGTATGAACGTCATCGTTAAATGAACGCCGTTCCTTGTTTGACCAACAGCTGCGGACCGCTCGGAATTTTTATAACCACATACACTACCAGTCTCTACTATATCTGGTTTATGTTGGGTTTTAAGGACTTCACACCAAACATGCATCCCTGTGACTCGAGTCTTGCGAGTCCGATAGAGATGGAAATACCCGAACTTCGACTTACGAATTTCGTGGTTGGGTCATTCTACTTTTTGGGGACCATTAATCTATTGGCAAAAAAAAGTATGATGAATGCTTAAATGGTGTATAAAAATTATATTGCCTAATTCTGACTGAACCAAATTTTTGGAAATTGGTAACCAATATTCATATATTAATATTTATAATTGTAAAAAGATGGTAACGCAGTGGTAAATGCCTCATTTTCATACAAATCGGGAGACAATCAAGGACCACTGAGTTACCGTGATTAAGAATATTTATAGTGATTATTTATTAAACAAAGCTATCGGAATTGATAGCCTAATTAAGCCTCATTCTCAACGAAAACATAAAAAATTGAAATAATTGTCAAGTTTTCTAAAATATGCATTTTACTAAAAACTAACAAAAAATTATGGTCCCCAAAAAGTAGAATTGCCCGGTTATAGCTCAGAGGCTCTGGTATAATTTACCGAAACAAAACTTTACGATCGCGTTTGCGTTTTACCCTCAGTTTGTATGGGATTTGACAGCTAAACGCGAACGCGGTCGTAACGTTT
This sequence comes from Epinotia demarniana, assembly GCA_945867215.1. Classification (NCBI taxonomy): domain Eukaryota; kingdom Metazoa; phylum Arthropoda; class Insecta; order Lepidoptera; family Tortricidae; genus Epinotia; species Epinotia demarniana. The sequence goes on from OX244259.1 coordinate 59,836,642, forward strand.
TGTTTCGGTAAAACTTATACTAGAGCCTCTGGCAACCGAACCCCTCTTGCGAACCGTCTCGTCTCCCCGCACGCCGTACCGGAATGCAGCGACAATGTAATGACCGGCTTAAACGATTCAAGAATACGGATATCGTGGTGGCATTAATTATACAAAAAATAAATCAACGCGACACTAATGCAATGTTAATGAGACATCCCTTATCTATATGAATGACACACATAATTATAACGATCGATGGCCGCTCCTTTGTCTGACATTTATGTAGACAAATACATTGCATATGTACCAACGACATGTCTAGTTGATGAGATTGTACGGATACTAGTAATGACCGTTTCTAATGAACAAGTATTTGGGGGCAATTTTAAGGTGCTGTTCAGAACATTCACGTGTAACCAATCGTCGAGCATTGAAGAACGCACATAGCCAAGCATAGAGCCAAACATTGCTACGAACATTTTCACGATCTTTTTTTTTTGCCTGAAGGGCTGCTGGTCCTGGCTGGACTGTGGGTAGTCTCCACTATACCCGACCGCCGAAAACATTTTCACGATCATTATAGCGAACGTCGTTTCGCTAACTGATTAGACTCTCCTGACTAGAATGCTCGCTAAAACGCTCCTGTTTATTTCGTGACCTAGAATGCGCATTATTCACTCACACCAGCATTTACACGAACGTTCGCTGGAATGGTCGCGAAAATGTTTACAATCGTACAATACAATCGCGAAATACAGCTAGGTTCGGCCCCACGAATTGCTGTGTTCGGTGTTCAGTGCAACGAATTTAAAAACGGCGAAAGCTCCATGCTCTGTTACATGTGAATGCTCGGGTTTATAAGCACCAACAAAAAAAAGCGTAAAAATATCGAATTCGCAATGAGAAAGCCCCGTGGAAGTTGCCCTATATCTAAGAATAACCGGCCCGCTGTAGCGAAATTGAAACAAATTCCAGCGTGTAGAACAATCGGGGTTCCTCGTATTGGTATTCATATCGACTCTTACGAAGTTGGTCCAGTGTCACAAAAAACCATGGTTTTCAACCTGCACATTAGTGTCGCGGCGTCGTAGACTATATGTCTCTTTCTAAGCGTACTAACTAGAAAGAGACGAATAGTCTACGAGTATCTCGCCGCGACACGGTTCGCGGGCCGACCTGATAGCCATGCCGTGAGGACGCTGGGGGGTCGCGTCACTTAAAGTGGTTTGCAGCTAGAGATTAGTAAAATTAAAAAAAAAACAGCCAAGTGCGAGTCGGACTCGCGCACGAAGGGTTCGTACCATTATCTATAAAAAACGGCAAAAAAAACACGTTTGTTGTATATTTTATTGTTTTTTAGTATTTGCTGTTATAGCAGAACAGAAATACAGCATCTGTGAAAACTTCAACTGTCTAACTATCACGGTTCATAAGTCATGAGATACAGTCTGATGACAGACGGACAGACAGACAGCAGGACGGACGGATTTTAGCCTTTGGGTACGGAATCCTAAAAGTATCAGTTGAGAACAGCGGAGGGTCGCAAAATAAATGACCATGCTAAGAGGGGTTGCACCTTGAAAAGAGGTAAACAAACAAGCTGCCCGCGCGGCTTCGCCCGCGTATAGCAAAGAATTAAGGCAATTACGCGGGATAAAATGTAGCCCGTAACCGTCCAGAAAGTTCATTCTACGCGCAGGTGGAAGAATTTTCGAAATCGGATAATAGGCCCGGATATTTGTTGGCGGTCGAAGTCACCTTTCCTGATCAATATGTTTAATTTTAAACATCCCTGACACTAGAGCACTATTGCAGAGGCTAGAAAGTAGCCAATAGATGCACAAGTGGGTTCGAGGTCCGAGCCGCAGGTGAGGTTATCTATTCCATCTATTGCACTTTTGACATTACATAGTGCTTTTCACGCCTACTGCGAGGAAATAGATATAGATATAGATTCCGACGAATTGAGCACCAGACAACCAACAAGATTTTAAATGTGTAAGTACATAGAGCTTTTTGGAAGTGGAAGTGTTCATTTTAAAGTGCCGTTTGTTAGTTTTTGTAGGTTATAAATATTTGAACACGACTCTATTATCAAGGACACAAGGTGTGTTTTGCTCTGTCTGTAAATTCGACTGTGTCCGTAAATGAGACCTAATTCTGCGCAGGAGCGCTTATTAGTCTAAACTAGTCTTAGCAAGTGGACACGTCTATGCCTTCCGCGGACGAGAGAATAGGGAAGATGCAATATTTTTTTTTGCTTTCATTTGAAAGAATCGCATGTAGAACAGAACACGAAAGTATTAAAAAAATTAACGCTGTAATTTATAGTCATAAAAGTCCCGTTAACAAATAACAATTTATCTACACACATATCATTAATGTTTAGAGCAATGCGTTCAGAAACCTTAGGAAAAGATCAGCATTACTACAACCGATTTTACTATGCGAACTTTCTTGTCTGTGGTAGTAGGTAAAATCTGTACTGTAATGTTATTACAGTACCTACAGATTTTAGTGACGTTACGAGTTTAAATTTGGAACAGCTGTCAAAACTCAAGTGGGTCTCTATTCTAGTATCCATAGATATTAAAACAGTTATCGATACGAAACGTCAATTCAGTACGTTTATTAATACAAACCGCACGACATTTGATCTCGAGTGATATGAGTATAGGGACTTCATTCGTTTGTCTATGATTTAAAAAAACCATTCGTTATGACGGATGATCGAATTGCCGCCATTGCTGTTGTCATTTTATTGTTGGTTTTTTCCTGTTACTTACTACTACTTATGATATGTGTGTAGATAAAGGAGTGTATGCAACTGCAGTTGCATACACTCCTTTACTCGCTGACGCTCGTTTCATAAAACCACACTCGTATTTTTAGTCGCATAAACTACTACCCACCACTACTTCCCACCTAAACTGAACTACAGTTCTTGTGACGTCACTCATGTGTCACTCGCTATATTAATTTGTCCGTGGTTCATCCCTAGATGTCATAGAGTTGCCTAAGTTTTGGTTTTGGACAGGAGTGACCTCACCAGACGGTGACTAAAATTTTGTTGGATTAAAACACGTTCCGTTTCACATTACTTCCAATCGTAATTATTGTTTAAAAATAATATGAACTAAAGTAAAAACGTTTCAGTAGCTGGTATTTTATGTTATTTCAACATTTTGGTCACAAAATAATAGTAAATATTACGAGCATAGCTGCATGTTCCCTATTGGCTTTTTGAACCAAATATCTAAGTTTGCTTCATGGGTATAGGTAAAATGCAATAATTTTTAATTGATCATATCGTGGGTCGACGTCCAAAGGATGGAGCATTCTCGTTTGTCTCGTAAAGTCTCCAGCACGTAGCACGTCTATGATTGGGACGGCCGCGACATACCCTCGATTTTTCGCGCACTATACCTCTTGTTCTACGTGTTCTAATAAGAACGAGACGAATAGTGCGAGAAGGTCGAGCCCATAGACTGCAAGAAACAATCTGAGAACCGAAACCTTTGGAGAAATACACTTTGTGAAGGCGTGACACTACACGACAATAGTTCATTACCACAGAGGCCGGGAAGTAAGTTGTTGCCGGTCGAGTACCTACGCCGAGCGTATAGCAAAAAAATCAAACTTTAATTTTCATGGCTGAACGCCGTTATCCTGTGCCACCTGTTCGTCCCGTGTGGATTAGAAATTAAAAAAGACCATCTTGCAGGCCTAGGCCTCCAATTTTGTATGAAATGCCACTACGGGTCTCTCGTCTCGCTGCGCCTGAAACGTGACACTTCGCAGCCCATTATGAAGAACACAATGTCAATATTTCATTGCATGTTTGACATAATAGTACTTTACGTAACTAGGGCGGTGAATTCGTGAATGCCCCAGATCGCAGGTGTTTGTGGCCCGAACCGAAGGTGAGGGGCATAAATATGCGCTCTGGGGCTTTACGAATTAGCGCCCGTGTTGAGTACAAAATTTTACGTCTTCACCTGGCCACAGTGCGAGTTTTCCCGTACGCGCAGCGTGCAGTAAAACTAGCATTATGGCCAGGTGTGACGTAAAACCTTTTTTTTCTCGTTGGGGGACCGGGTCTGTGGAACAGGGCAGAAGGTCCAGACTACACAATAAACCCCCAACGACTGTCCAGTCATTTCGTTTACATGGTCAAAGGTTCGCTTAAGCATGCTACTTTGACCCTCACGACTAGCCTTTACCGGCCTGGCCAGACACCCGACAACTCCTGGTGTAACCTCTTGTCTTCTCCCACATCTCAAAAATGATAATTGGGACACCGGCGCGCTGTTGCACCGCCTACAACAACCATGTCATATGCGTACTACCACGAAAGTCTAAGGTGTATGTGAAGCCCCCAAGCATGGGGATTACTGCCCATTCCCTCTCATCCATGAGTGGAGGCCTATGCCCAGCAGTGGGACACATATAATAGGCTGTTTTTTATGAGGACGTCGCTGTCGCTCTCTTATTGGTCTGACAAAGCCTCGTAAGGACGCTGCTTAAATCACCTTCTATAAATGTTAAAAGCCTAAATGAATGAATGATATTATTTACCACTTATTGAGCCTACAATCTACTCGGCGGAAAGGTTCTCGAGTGGCGCCCACGTTCCGGGCGGTGTACCGTGGGAAGTACCTACAAGGAGGACTAATAAACCTGGCGAAGGTCGCGGGACTCCGCCGGATGCACGGCGCAGGCCCAGTCATTGTGACACTCTTAGGGGGAGGCTTATGTACAGCAGTGGACGTCTTTCGGCTGATAAGAGATGATGATGAAGAATATTAAAAATATTATCGTTTCTTATTTCAGACGGGACACTCCATCCTCGGCAAACAGCACTAATTTATCATTAATCCATTATTGAAAACTAATAAACGTCAATTAAATTGTGCTACTTACTGATAACGTGTGAATAATTTCTTATATTCAGAGGATGTTCGGATTGTTTTCCCACTTTGATAAGGTGGTTTACGAAACGCATTGAGCTACTGAACACATAGTATGGTATGACAGCTCGAAGGGTCAAATCATGCTCAGGGACCCGCCCGGTATCCCCTTCGAGGGTTTTTGAAAGGGTTTTTCGTAATGCTTTGCTTACCAAAGCCGATGCTCCTTAAAACTCATTCATTTGGCTATTAAAGCGCTCCAATACGGTATCCCCTTCAAAGGGTTTTTGAAAGGGTTTGCTTACCAAAGGCGATGCTCCTCAATACCCATTCATTTGGCTTTTAAAAATGAATGGGTTTTCAACGAGAGGAAGCGCTTTAACCCTTTAAAAAGCGCTTAAAAAAGTCTTTCGAAAGGGTTTTTTCTATCAGTGGCGGTAGCGCCCCGTAAGGGAAACCCCTTAATACGGCTAAGTTAAATGAATGAGTTTTCAATCAATAAAGGACAGCAAGTGATTTGGGCTATTAAACGAACGACTAACCCGTTCAAAGGCTTTTTTCTGGGAAGGGGTGGGCGGGTCCCTCATGCTATCCCGTTCCGGACATGTGCAAAAGAAACTAGGCCCTAACTAAACTTTTAGGTTCATGAACCAATTTATTTAATCGTATGGCTTACATTGAATAGGGTATGCTATAAAAAGTCAGAAGATCTGCCCGTTAGCTGCGCCAAGGGGAAGGTCAACCGATCTCCGGGGTCCTATAAAACTATAGTTACTCAGGACAAGCTGTGGTAAGACTACGCCCGAGCGAGGTGGTACTATACAAGTCTCAATAAGTGTGACAGAAAGCGATATATCATTCGTTGTCCTTAGTTACCCTTTTCGTATTTGCCGCAATTGAGTTAGCATGACGTTGCGGCAATACATACCAACCAAAATTAAGTCGGTTGTTTTTGGTAAGCCGTCAGGCACCATACGCTTAGTGAAACACCACAGACAGCACAGATGATTCGATATCGCTATAAGTCGGGATCTGTTTTGGATCAACGAGTATGCCATTAGGCGTGAAATTTCAATAATGGAACAGACAAGATAAATAGCACGTTAATCAGACTGTTGCCAGTCCTTGCGCTCTTTTTTTATATTGGTTTATTCAGACTGACAAACTGCCAGCTGCTCGCGCGGCTTTCGCGTATTGCAAAGAACGCAGTTAATACGCATATATAAGCGCAAAAAAAAAAAAAAACGCAGATAAACCCGCGGGATAAAATAGCGTCTGCCCACGACTATCCTGTCCTTCCCCGGGACTCAAACTACCTCTATGCCAAATTTCATCCAAATCGGTTCAGCGGTTTAAGCTTGAGGGGGTAACAGAGATACAGATAGACACACTTTCGCATTAATAATATTGATGCATGTAACCGTCCAGAAATTCCATCCTACATGCAGCCCTTTAACTCAGCCGGCAATTAAATAAAAGCATACGTAAAAAGCATTACACCCTTTTTGAGTACGAGCTATCTAATTATGGTACTTACGTCAAAATGACACATAGACAGAAATAAAACGCGCGGGTGCTTCGATTTGTCATCGCTCGCTATGGCGACTCATTTATGTAATTACTCGTCCCACGTGACTTGGGAATGCTTTTCGCCAAATTGGATAACGAATAGTCTCTAAAATTTAAAAAAATAAATTTCCGAGCTGTTCAACCGCCCTCCCACATCAGAATTATTGACCCTATAGACTTTCGCTGGTGCACGCTTATCAAAAGGCTGTGACGCGGCAAGATATGCTACCCGTCTTTCTAATTATAAATAAGTATTATACATGTATAAATAAGCAAAGTTTGTACTATGGGTACCAGACGACGATATACATACTTATATACATACGTAGAAAACATCCAAGAATCGAGAACAAATATTCATGCTCATCACCTGCCCGGGATTCCAGCCCGGGACCTCCGGAAACGTAGGCAGGGTCACTAACTACTAAGCCCAAGTGGTCGTCGTAATTAGAACACATAGAAAAAGACGGATAATAGTCTATCTCGCGGCGACACACCTAGCCCGCCGTCTTGTGATATCTGAACGTTTGCTTATTTGGTTGGGATCAGGCCAGCGCAGCGAACGAAAAATCCATAGAATGCGACCTTACAAATTTCTACCCAAACAGGTGCCTATTTAAAACCCGGTAAGCGCATATCCGAACTAAGCGGCTGCCTGGCACTGTTTTGACACCCCGCCCCCATCCCCGCATAATGGCAATGGCACCCATTCTGTAGGGCTATTTTGCGGCGGTACTTAGGACTTCTATGGTTAATTGTCATATTTAGCGATTAACGAATAGTGAATGGAAAATGGAATCGATTACGAACACCCGTGTTCTAATTATACAATGTCGATGACACCAACTTTTATTCGAGGGCATCTAAACATGACCGTACCCTTTAATTGGGCAGTAGCAATCAAACTTGACTCACTGAAATGAGTGATACGCCCACCACATTCCCCAATTCTAATGGACACTACCACGCATCAACGCCTCATAGAATTACGACATTTTTCTCCTCAACCGTAACTGCAAGTGAGTAATGAATACTTCCTATTATAATGGAACAAAGACAGGTTTCTTTTTGTGAAACAATCCACCTTATTACATACAATTTTAAGTCTGAAATTGAGCGGCAAGATTCAAAGTTAATGGCTTAAATTATGAAGTTATTGGCAGAAAGCCAGTTACCTGACGGTAGCCCTGTGTTTACGTATACGTAAGTACAATTATTTACGCTTTCCGGTATTTACGAAATGCGAATACTCCCGTGGATGTTGTAGAATATGCATTCGTTGGCGAAGGACAGTTGGCAGCGGACGTTACTGGGCCAATAAACTTTTGGAGCCCCCGGAAACTGCAGACTTTTAGTCGGCCGATAGTTCGGTTCCCTCTCTTCTTCACTAAGAGAAAGAAAGAGAGAACCAAACTATCGGCCGACTAAATTCTGCAGTCTGCGGGCTGTGCTGTCTTGAGGCCTAACAGACGATCGGACGTTACGTCGTCTGAAAGAGTGAGGGAAAGGAGTGCAACCTCGATCTGGCGAGATCTCGTCCATATTTCACGAGACTCTCGTACAATTTTCGTTCGAGATATTGCGAGATTGAACTTTCCTGGAACACGGCATGACAAAAGTTCTATCTGACTGGCAAATTAAACCTACTATAATTTGATTAATTTTAAATCTTTTATATAAAAAGTAGGTACAGTACAGTCACCAGCAATAATATCTGCCATAACATAGCACGCATAAATATCTGACACGACTCTATGTCTAATGCCATAAGGACATGTCAGATATTTTTGCCGGCTTTGTTACGGCAGATATTGATGCCGGTGACTGTACAGATATGTATGTCCTAATGTATGTTATGTCTATAGTCCTGACAGTACGTCTAGGAAGACTTCCTGTCATATTACTCGCACTGTGCTTTTTAGAAAGAGAAGGGTATATTTTCTCGGCTCGAGGACGTCTCGCCTCGTTGCTGCGTCAGTTGTGTTGTGTTACGCTGGGAGTTCTATTGGCTTGCTAAAATCAGAGACCGCGACCACTCTTCATTTATGGTAATGTGGCCTAGAGGAGGGCACTGCAGATCATATGTTTAACAACTGTCCCAAAACTTCATCTTGCCCATATCCATGATCTCCTTCCTATTCCTGACTATATTCATCGTCCTGCTAGCCTTAATTACACCCTCTCTTTTGTTGATACGTCCTTTGTATATGTTCTAGCAAAATTTATGAATAAGTTCAAAATTAATAGTAAATTACGCACCTAGGGCAGTGAATTCGTGAATGGCCCAGATCGCAGGTGTTTGTGGCCCGAACCGAAAATGAGGGCCATCAATATGCGATCTGGGGCTTTACGAATTACCGCCCGTGGTGAGCACCTACACAATTTTACTTCTTCATCTGGCCGAGTTTTACAGTCCACGCAGCGTGCGGTAAAACTTGCATTATGGCCAGGTGTGACGTAAACTATTAATTTATTAGGTACGCTTATTTTTATTTCTGATATTAGCCAACTGTGGGCTGATATATTAAAAAAAAAACCTGGTTGTACTCCGGGAGTGCCGCCAGAAGTGAAAACTTGAATAATTTTAATTTAGCAGAAAAAAGAACCCCGTCCTCTTTTTTTGTTTAAGATTTTTCAACTGATAAAATCCACACCTTTCGGACAGTTTTTTCAAGACTTGTGTAGCTTTCAACCTTGACGCTGCCGCTGGCATAATTGTCCCATTGAAAAGGAACCAAAAATCGATCGATCGAGTTTTATTGGAGACTATACAAGGATCCGTAGAACCTACATATTTAATCTCCTATATACGGTGCTGGCTGAAAATCAGCGCTGCAGGTGTCTGACACCTCAGCATACTGCTGCGGTTCACTGCCGCAGAGACACTTGTTTCATGTTTTATCTGTTTTTGGTTTATTTTATTGTTCAACATGCGTGTCCTGTGTGTGTGTGCATAAATGTATCTTTCTTCTCTTTCTATCTATATCGAGAGTGCACAGGTATTAGTCTGTTGCCATATAATTAATCATCAACATCATAGGTATTTAAGAGCTCTTGTCGGTGGAGCAATAACTCTATCCCCCTCTCTCTCTTTCTCCTTCCTCTCTATTCTCGGATTTACTCTTGACATGATACTACACGCTGTTAACATATTCTTCGATTGGGTCTATAACTAATAATTAATTACATATTTTTATTATTGTAATAAGTACTGGTATAATTTACTTTATAAACAAAGTTTTAACCGACTTCAATTTAGTACTCCGCCAAGCCACGAAAACATTTCCACATGTTTTTAAACATTTACAATTTACCACATGAACTGATTTCCGATAGCAAATGCGTTGATTACTATAGAAAAAAACCGAATCGCTGTATGGGGGCCGATAATATTTGAGGACTTCCGGCGATTCCCCAAGATCATCACAAATGGCACTTCATTAGTTCCTATTTCAACGGAATTTATTAGAACCTTATCAGAACCCGTGACGTACTTTTGCACTTTTAAGTACATAATTGAGGAATTCGAGAAGTCATTTGTGGTCTTCATCATAAATTCCTCGCCACCTAATTTATGATTTTCGGATATAAATACAAGAGTTATAATGGAAGATATCAAAATTACTACACGCGTGCCTAATAAAATTGAAGAGTTCCCTCAATTCCTCATGGATCCCCTCATCTACCTGTTTTTTTTTTTAATGGGACCCACCTGGAAGCATATACATACAAACAAAAAAAAAACGAATCGGCTCATCAATGACGGAGTTCTGAGGTAACAAACATTGAAAAAAAAAAATACAACCGAATTGAGAACCTCCTCCTTTTTTTTGAAATCGGTTAAAAAGAGCCCAGACCCCTATTTCACGAAATCGACAATTCGCCTGACAATGACAATTCGCTTTACATGGCTGCGTCGACAGGTTAAGTTGGTTGCTGGACAGCTTATTGACCCAGCTATGTACGTGGAATTGTCAAGGTGGTGTAATTGATTTGAGGATTCGTTGTGTTGATAGCTACAGATTACAAACAGAAGAAAAATATACTTAGGTTTGGTACGTACTTTTTAATTGTTTCCAATGTCACCGTTTTAAAATAAACACATTCGAACATTCGTAAACAGCAAAGTAGACGAAAAAATGTCGGTCTAAAAATTGTGTTTGTAAATAATGTATCATGTATATATTATGTATGTGGCGTACCGTCATAATATAACATCCGCAGGCAACCCCTGTTGCCTGCGGATGTTGATTGCAAGAAAGCAGAAGAATTTGGTGGTTATTAATGACGAAATTGAGTGTCTTAAAAGGGGTAACTGTCTGTTTTTTACCTTTTCACCCATAAACTGCTGAACTGATTGAAATGAAATTTGGTACGGAGATAGCGTGAGTCCCGGGGAAGACGGGATTGTTTTTATACCAAAAAATCTTCCCTTAGGCCGTGAAATGGGAGACAGCAGTTTGTATAGAGATACGATAGATACGACTTCCATGCTTACGAAGTCGAGGCAAAGGTTAGTACTTAACTAGTTTAACTACATAATTTAAAGGCATAAATAGTCTGGTAATGGTCTGGTAGTGGTTTTGACGACCGCTTTAGCCTAGTTGGTAGTGACCCTGCCTTCGAAGCAAGAGGTCCTGGGTTCGAATCCCGGTAAGGGCAAAATTTGTGTGATGAGCATGAATATTTGTTTCCGAGTCATGGATATTTTCTGTATATTTAAGTATTTATATCTATTATATATATCGTCGTCTAATACCCATAACACAAGCCTTACTGAGCTTACTATGGGACTAGGTCGATTTGTGTAAGATTGTCCCCTTATATATTATTATATTATTATTATTATATAAATAGTCTACCCGACTACTTACGCAAAAGTAACTGAGAAAAAAGATGTCTTTAGGGTTCCGTACCCTAAGGGTAAAACGGGACCCTATTACTAAGACTCCGCTTTCCGTCCGTCTGTCTGTCTGTCCATCTGTCACCAGGGTGTATCTCATGAACCGTGATAGTCGTAAATCGGTTCAGTCTCTTAAACGCTTCCGTGGAACACTTGTAAATATAAACGTAAACTGCTAAAAACATAGTCCTTTCTTTCAGCTGTGCCATAGTCAAGCAAAAAATATAAAAAAAACCTCCTAACAGTAAAAACATAGTTATAGGAACCATCTTGAAACAAAACTTTTGATTAAAAAAACTACTAGAATGCCACAGACAAACACAGACCCACATGTTAACCATATCACACCTAACATTTTCATTGGTGATTAATTGAAATTTGAAATTGAAAACATTTATTTCAGAACAAGTTCCATATCGGTTAGTTTATTAAGATAGATAGTAATTAAGATAAGATAAGATTGTTTTTACTGTCACAACTGTGTTAAAAACTGTAGGTATAACCATCCGTGGCTGATTCACTTAAACAGTTTGAGTAGATGTCCATTTCAATTTCCTTTCATGCATGCTTGAGAATTTAACAAATGATTTGTCAGCAATAGTCAAGAATTTAAGATGACAATTTTATATGCTCTTGATAGACCATGGGCTCACTCCCAATAAAACGTAGGAGTATAGTACGTAGGAGAGTGACGTCACAATGATGATAAAATGCATGGCAGCAGGTCGAGAAAGTTGTGCTGAACAGGAAAAAAATAAAAATAAAATTTATAATTGGCTGTAAGCTTGAAAATCCTTCATTTCCGGTCAAAATTTGTATGGGTAAGTATATTTACATCATGTGACAACAGTAGAGACATGTGGCATCGTTTAGCCCTTTAATCGTATATATAGTAAACCAAACTCTGTCAGTCCTGAAAAGGCTGGAAGTAGGTGGCATAGTTGGCAACCGAATTGAGTCCCTAGCATTGTAACATAGTTTGTTAAAATGGCATACTGGATTGACATTTTTTTTATACACAATGGCTTCTGCTACATCTAGGTTGGAAACTTGTTTCCATTCCTCATCATCCTCCTAGCGTTAATCCCGTGTAGTGCCCTAAAGGAGCCCGGGGTCCGCTTTGACACCTAATCCCAAGATTTGGCATAGGCACTAGTTTTACGGAAGCTAGACCTTATCGGGATTAGACCGGTATCCTCACAATGTTTTCCTTCATCGAAAAGCCAACTTGTTTCCATTCCTATAAAGCTAAAAAACGGCATTCTATTTTAAGTACTAATTACCAGTTTTCAACCTAGATAATATGAAGAATGCCATTGTATATACAATGTGAGATATTCATTTTATTTAAATGAAATCCTAACTAAGTCTGTATGGAGAGTAGAGCATTTTGGCGATGCTTAAGCAGAACTATTTAGGCAGTGTTTCTTTTGACAGAACAAGTCAAAATTCAAAACTATTCTCCGAGCTGCTTGATTGAAATTCTATAGTGAATAATTGCATGCAGCCTGAGGATACAGTGAAAAACCTTCTATTTGCATGAATGTAGTGTTGCTGCAACCAGTTTGAGTGTGCTTATGTTTTTAGCTTACTATGTAGCTAGTTTCGCTTAGTGTTTATGTAAGCACAATTAATTAGATCTTCCTGTACTAGTCACTATAACTGGTTTTTTCTAATAAAGTTATATAATATGTCAGGTTTATACACCGTGGCCCAATAAAACGTTGACAAACATAAAAAAGTAAAAAAAAAAAAATGGAACGCGGTTCGAATTCATTTGTTTTTATATTGCGATTTGACACGTTTTTGCCGCCATTTAAAATAGACAGCGTGATTAAAACTATTGGTTATTAAATATTTTTGCCATGTCTTCGCAACGTGGAGCAATAATTTCCCTACACGAGGCTGGAAAACGACAGTGTGAGATAGTTAGATCACTCGGTGTCAGTCGTCAACTTGTGTCTAAGACTATTAAGCGATTTAATGAGCTCGGCCATATTGGAGACCACCCAGGAAGAGGAAAAAAGAGGACTGTGAGGACTCCCAGGCTCCGAAACGTTATCAAAAAACGACTTGATCGTAATCCACGGACCAAAGTCCGAAAAATGGCTCGAGACCTGGGTATAAGCCGTTCGACGATGCAACGTATTGTCGCACATGACCTCAATTTGAAGGCGTACAAACTGCGTAAGGCACAACTTCTTGCAGATAAAGATAAAAAAGTTCGCCTCGAGAGATGTCGTCTAATTAAGAAGCGTGCCGCGGCTGAGAAATGGAATCACATCTTTTTTTCAAATGTAAAACTGTTTTCTATTGAACAGGCTCATAATCACCAAAATGATAGAATGTATTATCCTAGTCGTCCTGGATCAATTGCAGTGATTCCTCACCGACAAAAGCCGGACTCCGTTATGGTTTGGGGTGGGATTTGCTCTACAGGCAAAACACCCCTTATTTTTATAGAAAAAGGTGTCAAAATAAATCAAGAAATATATAAAAGAGATATTCTTGAAGCCGTAGTTCTTCCTTGGAGTCAACAACATTTTGGTAGCCAACCGTGGATATTCCAGCAAGACTCTGCCCCATCCCATAGGGCTCGTAGTGTGCAGCAGTGGTGTAGGGACTATTTTCCCGGATTTATAAGCTCCAAAGAATGGCCACCCTACTCGCCTGACCTAAACCCAATGGATTATAGTTTATGGTCAATCCTAGAGTCAAGAGCCTGTGCATCCAAGCACAAAAATATAGATGCTCTAAAAGCAACACTTACGAAGGAGTGGGAAAAAATTACCTCGGAAGAGCTGCGGCATATCGTCGATAATTTTACCAAACGTTTGCGTCTGTGTATCAGTGCAAAAGGAGGATATTTTGAAGACAGTAATTTTTTTTTTTATTTCAAGATATTGAATTTTACTATTTAATGTTATTTTATGAATTTGGTGTAAGTAATAAAATAATATTCTTATAATTCTATGTCAACGTTTTTCTGGGCCACCCTGTATGAAATAGATTGTATACATAACAGACAATTGGTTTAATAGCCTACTTATTTTTGTGTACAAAACCTTGTGAGGAGAAAGCAATAATTTCTCTTTTGCTTGGCTAAGCACTGAAAATACCAGCCAGACCTTCATGCTGCAAAGGATACTATAAAAGTTTGTAACTTTTTTTTAACAAGTGAGTTTGAGAATAGCAGAAAAACAAAAAAGGAACTAGATTGCATTATGGTTTAAGTTAATTTATTATGACAACTTTGCTGATGTTAGTGGTGAAATTAAAAAATATAGGTACCTACTTAAACAATGTTTTTTATAGAAAATTCTCTGGTAACCTCAAGTTGTTGTTAAAATCTATTTCAAAAGCTAGAAAACTACTTGTGTTCTAAGTGTATTGTCATGTGCATTACTGTAGTAAGTAGAACTATCCAGGAGAGTATCGTAAAGGAAAACGGGAGCGTTTCCCTTTCAAAGTCAAGTGCAGTAGTAAATCAACCGTGTGTAGTCGAAATAGTAGGTCAAATCAGCCACTCCTAATTTCACTTAAAAGTATGTTAAAGACGCCATGCATTTGAATTAAAGTACACTTTGTTTAAGCTATATTGGTATTCAGCACAACCAAAATGCGAGGCCGAAGTGTTACATACACCAAGAGGTGAACGCACGAAGTATAAATTTAGAAAAATACACCTACTTAAAAACCAACGTCGAACACAATTCTGGACCAACACTTCAGCTTCCTCAATAAAAGACCCACGAAATCATATACAACCCCGCAAGCTGAGCTAGTAAATAAACAAAGAAAAATACACATAAATATCATAATAATTAAAAAAAATACCTATAAATTAGGAACTCGGAACGACTCCTGTGCGGGCGTTGACACAACACAATAGTATTTATGAACAATTATTTTTTTACAGTCTTCATTGTTACATTGGCGCACTTTGTAATGTTCAGACACTGATTAAAATACCACTCACCTGTAATTCACTAGAAATTAAAAACACTCCCCTTCCGTGACTTTGATTTCGTCTTTACTCTTTATCGCACCACAGACTCGGTATATTTTGCTACGGCTCGAGCCGTGTCTGTGACGGTACTTACACACGACAATATCGTAGTCTGTGGTTTATACTGCACACGAACCAAGAGATTTTGATGTTGGCAGCATTGGACTAATATAGTTTCATATTCGCTTCGCTTAAAAATCTACATGCTCCATACATTTCATTTTTACCCGACTGCCCGAAGGAGAGGAGGGTTATTTTTTTAATAATTGTTATTTTTTCATACACCGGGCTTCTCCTATTGAGTATTATATTTTTTGTTAAGCCGCGTCTGCAGCGCCGTGTTTTCGATGTTTTAAACATCTAACATGTTCTTCGAACAGAAATGGGGCGTGGCATTTTCCGGGTGGAATATGGACCAACAAACTTGAAAAAAAAGTGAAAGACTGCAAAAAGCGGGCAAAGTTGTAAAGTTGTCGCGAATGCTGGGCATCGCGATGACGTTTGAACACCATCCACAACTGGCAACACTAACCGGAAGGTAGAACCTCTATGGTGAGTGAACTATTATATCTATGACTCTACTCTATGGTAGATGAGCTTTGTCAATCACTCAGTGCTTCCGTTGCGGGAGCCAGTTAACCGTTGAAAGTAACCGCCTCAAGATGTGATAGTAGAGTGAATTGTGCCTGTGAGGTTGCCGATGCTCATTCCATGGAGAAGGAAGCCGCGCCAGCCGGCTTCCTGCAAGCTAAGTGTCTCAACTTTCTAAGATTTCATATAGTTTTAGCTTCAATTACACTCTGACATACTGTAACGTATAACTCGCTACCCAGGTGAAACTACCCCCTTTGGCCACCACTAGGGTGTCGTGTGTGGTAACGCTCTATGTTGTACTCGGTGATATTATAGATATTGACCCCCCTAGTTTGACCCTGACACTCTCACTCTCAAGGGAGGAGTGAGGAACCACCATGCTCTCGCGGGAACTCGTGGAGACCGTGTTGTATTGTGGCTAGAAGGGCATCCAATTTTCTCCCGTGAAAGCGGGGAAAGATACCCCACCGTACCGGTGCTGGTGACGGCGCTGCTGCGGGCAGGACTGGCTTAGGTACTGCATTTGGGTACGGTGGGATGTGGAGCGAGTATGGTTGGGTGACGTTCTGAAGCTGATACCTGTCCGGGCTCCCCGGAGGTGCGTAGGTATAGTGCCGTAAAGCCCGTGTATGCCGGGTGCGCCCGGGTGCTGGGTGGTAAGACGCTGTAGGGGTGGCATGTCACACTTCGGTGCCTCGTAGGTTGGTAGAGGACAACTCGAATATAACGGCGGCCTTAGAAGGCACCGGTATATTCGTGAAGGATCGCTTGATGGGAACTAGGAGGGCTTTATAATACCTAATAACAATACTGACTGACTTACTTAGCGAGCCCTAATAGGACGCCCTCTATGTTAATGTACCCTTTGTGTCATGGCTGAAGCCCTGGCATCAGGTAGCTTGAGGCACTTGGTGACAGCGGTGAAGTCATGAAACACCTTTAACAACAACAGGTGGTACGAGGCAGCCTCGCAGGGATGCCTTTGACTGCGGCGACCTAGGGCGAGGGATGTTTTCTCTCTCTCTTTGTTTCTTCTCCCAGAATATCCGGTCGATTTGGAAATCCGCCCACCGATAAGAAATAATCTATGAGCGACTAAAGAAAGGCACGACGACGCCACACGATTCTGCTTGGTGGATAGATGAGCGGTACGCAGCTATAAGATGGAGAGAGACGGGGATATGGAAGAAACAGAACTACCGTCTGGCCACCTTTTAATAGCGACGCGATATAGTTATTTACAGTACAAATGGTGCTACTCTCCCGCACTAGTGCGGAAAAGAGCACTTTTCGTGCATATGTCGAAACTTTAAAGAGCCATATGTACAGTAAAACGTTGTATGATACACGAGCGAATAGGTAATTCGCAGCTCGTGTCGATTTAAAACAATCCCTTCGGTCGTGTTTTAATTTATCACCACTCGGTGCGAATTTCCTATTTTCGGCACTTGTATCGTAATAGTACATTAAGTAACTAAGGCGGTGAATTTGTGAATGCCCCAGATCGCAGGTGTTTGTGGCCCGAACCGAAGGTGAGGGCCATAAATATGCGCTCTGGGGCTTCACGAATTACCGCCCGTGTTGAGTACAAAATTTTACGTCTTCACCTGGCCACAATGCGAGTTTTCCCGTACGCGCAGCGAGCAGTAAAACTCACATTATGGCCAGGTGTGACGTAAATAACTATTACGACGGGAAAGTAGCACCATATGTACTGTAACATAATTAGCGTTTATAGGCCATTCAATACTGCTTCCAAACTTGAGTATAGCTGCAAACACTGGCAAACTTGGATCTTCAGTATTTAATCACCGTGTAATGGCTGCCTATTGCAAATAAAACCTTGTACCTACTTCGGGCATTGTCTCACCATCTCATTCGCACATGCAATTCGCGTTTAGCTTCCCATAGATTTTCGACTCAATCTTTTGCATGTAAGTGGCTGGAATCTATGTAGATTGAATAAAAGCTATATGTATACGGTAAAAAGGTATATTATGTTCAAAGGAAATGTGTGTGCATTGCAACATAAAAATCCAAACAGAGTCAAAACACATTTATTCACCAAAAAATGTAGGTACATTGTGGAAACAATAATTGTATGTAAAGGCATTTACTCGCAAATTAGATTCATATAAGATATCCTTAGGAGATCCATTAGTTAACAGCTCTGGGGTCCCCTGAGGCGTGGACCAGCCGCGACGACAGGGTCCTCATGAAGGCCTTCATGTCGGCTGACCAGGGTCCCATCGTTTCAACTGCAAGCGCCGCAAACTCGTAGTTCTGAACTAGAGAAGAGTATTTGCGGCGCTTAAGTAATTGGGCCTGATCAGCCGCAGCGCCGGCCTGAGACCGTGTTGCCTGTGTGTGGGACAGTGCGAACGTATCGACGCATGTTGCGTCCCACACCAGGGCCCTACCGAGTTTCCACGGTACCAAAGTTACTCCGTCCGGGCGCTTGCCATCGTCTCTCGTCATACCAGGAGGCTCTAGTGACGAAGGTATGGAGGCAGTGGCGAGCGCCCGACGCAGCAGGTCGTTTATTTTCCATGCCGGCCGCATTTACCATGGCGGAACATGCGGCCGGCGCTTCTGTTACATTATAGGCCATGTCTACCCAGCCGGTCCACACCTTTGCCGCAGACACAAGTATGGGGAATACATATGTTGGATCCCAACCTTAAACAGATAGCTATTCTTAGCGTGCCTGGGTCAAGAACTGTGCCTATGTTGCGTGAGGGAAGGGCATTAAGCCAGTGGCCTGACTCATATGAGGAGACAGCCAAGAGCCGGGCGCGTTCTGAGTCGTTTGGACTATTTTCGACTAAAGAACCGTGAATGGATTTGAGCCGAGGAGTGTCCCATACTTTCTGGATGTGTTTCATAACAGGGACGTCCGCTTCCGGGCACAAGGCGCACCAGGCTCTCTCGGCCTCCGCCAAGTTCGCGATCTCCACGACCGGTATTTGTTCAATGTTTAAAATAATACCGACGAGGGACAACGAACTGTACGCCGAAGACAGGAAAGCTGGTAGTGCCACATCGGAAGTGGCGCGAACACCCAGACCACCGAGTCTTACAGGTAGAACTGCTTGGGACCATGAAATCGAATCGAAAGTAACGTTTAGAATTTTGGATAAAGTTGTTGAAGAGTATTATCGATTGACAAAAGTATAGAGGGGTGTTTCCAGATCGGACAGCATCGGAGTAAATGCATGAATTTAGGTGTAAAGAGACAAAAACGGATAATAAAAAGTGCCATATGGGGGTTTATATCAAAAAGTAAGTCAGATGTACAGTTAAACAAGTCTAACTTGCAATTCATAACTGAACTGATCACTTCATCAAAAATTGGAGACCCTAAAAGTGTGAGTGATGAAGTGGAATGAACGCAGATGTTGGGTAATATCGCATTAAAGTTAGTCAGTATTTCAATTTTTCTATCCAATTTTCCAATTTCCAATTTTTTTACAATTTACCACATGAACTGATTTCCGATAGCAAATGCGTTGATTACTATAGAAAAAAACCGAATCGCTGTATGTGGGCCGATAATATTTGAGGACTTCCATCGATTCCCCAAGATCATCACCAATGGCACTTCATTAGTTTCTATTTCAACGGAATCTTATCAGAACCTGTGACGTACTTTTGCACTTTTATGTACATAATTGAGGAATTCGTTAAGTCATCTGTGGTCTTCATCATCAATTCCTCGCCACCAAATGTATGATTCCGGGTGTAAATACACGAGTTAGAATAGAAAATACTAAAATCACTACACGCGCGCCTAATAAAATTGAGGAGTTCCCTAAATTCCTCATGGATCCCATCATCCAACTGAATTTTTGAAAAAATGGGACCCACCTGGAAGCATATACTTACAAACAAAAAAAAAATTCCGAATCGGTTCATCAATGACGGAGTTCTGAGGAAACAAACATTGAAAAAAAAAAAAAAAAATACAACCGAATTGAGAACCTCCTCCTTTTTTTTGAAGTCGGTTAAAAATACACAAGATTTTCATCACTGAATCATCAGTTTTAGAAAGGCTGATAAAGACCCAGCTAAAAGATCAAGTTTTCCAGGAATGTCAGGTCAGATAGTGGTCACTTTCGTTAAATTAGTGCCTACCCCAGATTGGAGACGGTGCCTTGGCCGAACCTGGGTACCTTTAGGCCACAACCCCGAAAAAGCTAAGAGGATGATTATCGGTCTAGCTTTTGCCGAATGTTCATTTAAAGGAAAACCTAAATTCGGCACAACTCAAAAAATTATAATGAAACCTAACCTAATGTATTGCAGCTGGAAGAAATTTTGGGCACATACAGAGCATATCATTTCGAATTCAAAAAAACGTAATGGATGCATGCATTCTACCTAGCCTGACATATGGAAGCCAATCCTGGACATACACAAAGAAAATTAAACATAAAATCTCAACATGCCAACGGTCCATGGAGAGAAGAGAATAACCAGAAATGAAGATTTAAGAAAACATACGAAAATAACAGATGCACTTCACCAAGCACTGTGCCTAAAGGGGAAATGGGCAGGCCATATCGCCAGGTATAACGAGAAAAGATGGGCACTGGAAGCAACAGGCAAAGGGGTCATTCTTCTTTTTAACCGACAATGAATCGTCTTTTTTCTGTTTTTTGCGTTTTTCAACTATTGATAATGATGGTTTTAATGTTTGATTTTAATAAACGTTGCATGTATTTTTTATTAGGACTAATTCATGATTCTTTCCGTGGCGATAATGTTTTTTCATTATGGTGGTTTTTCCATAGAATCGCGTGACAGAGTGGTAATCCAAAATGTGGTCCCCGCAGAAAAAAACCACTCTGTCACAGTATTTTCTGAAAAACTATCATAAAGAAAAAAACATTATCGCCACAGAAAGAATCATGAATTAGTCCTAATAAAAAATACTTGCAACGTTTATTAAAATCAAACATTAAAACCATCATTATCAATAGTTGAAAAACGCAAAAAACATAAAAAAGACGATTCATTGTCAGTTAAAAAGAAGAATGACCCAAAGGCAAAAGAAAGAAAGGCAGACCACAAAGACGTTGGACAGATGACATAACATATATCACGCGCGCTATATCTCTATTGTATCAAATGCTCACTATATTGATTTAAACTTTCACGATTCTCACACATTATTTATACTAAACGGGACTTAATCGCGTATTAACTTATTTATTTACCTCGCTGAGCAACACATCCGAAACGTCGGGAGACCTCAGTGAGGTAAATAAATAAGTTAATACGCGATTAAGTCCCATTTAGTATAAATAACAAATGCTCACTGCTAAGCAGTTCCTGGACAAATTTAATTAACAATTATTTATGTTAATATATTTTATAATTCCTGTTGTTCTCAAATTGTAGACCTTTTCTTTTTGACATGTTTTGCTCTGTTATACCTATGTAATAATTTTTCATGTAAGTGTTTTGGTGTTATTATGTGCTGTAAACTTACATTAACCTTTAAATGAATAAATAAATATATAAACATAACCGAGGTCGCCAAACCTAGCTGGATGCATTTGGCCAAAGATCGGGAAAAATGGCATGAGATGGAGGAGCCTTTTACCCAAATGGGGTTCATATAAGAAAACATATACAGTATAAAAACATTAACACAACGCAACTTTTTAGATTAATGAATACTAACAATATGGAATAAATAAAGATAAAATAAATAAATGTAATGTGAGTGTAATGCTTCCAGCCTGTACCTAAGTTATGTTTCTTAAGAGTCCGCAGTAAGCTCGATTCTCCATACAAACGTAGTTACGCTCTCATTTTAAAACTACGTGTTAGTCTAGTCCGCCCATCTGTCGTACAAACAAAGCAACACGCGGCGCTTCGTTTAATTACGTCACGTATGTCGTTTGTCGCACGCGGGAACGCGATCTGCGACAATTATATATTGTAAGAAAGGACTGGGTGAAATATGGGGCCACAGATTAAGTTTACGAAAATGGTGCACTGTCAAACATACTTTGGGTTACATGTGTTGTGGGTGTTAAACATACTGTAATACTTTGGGTTATAGGATGCGTGACATGCGATATTAAGTGACAAGAAGGTGTATGGTAGAATCATATCAGCCGAGAAACTTTCACAGACTACTACTACAAGTCTTTTGTCAGAGCGCCTCAAAGACCGGTCCTGCGCAACTTACGTCCTGCGAACTCCCGCAACCTTTACCAGGTCATCAGTCCACCTTATGGGAGGTCAGCAACGCTGCGCCTTCGGGACAAAGTTTCGGTAGAAGGTGGATGTATAGGCTTATTGTCCTGTAGCGTTACAACAAATGTGATTTTCAAATCAACTTGATTAGTCTGATTACAGTTAATAGTCTAAATTATGTAGCGTTGTATAAAAAATATAATTAAGCTTAGCATACAATCTATCACAATGGAGATTAGGCTAAGTATAAGGGTAAATCTGTAATGTTATTTTATCTTGAAATAAACAGCTTAAATTAAATTTTTTTTTTTTTTAATCTCCATGTGACAGGAAGAGTATCAATGTAAATGTGTGTTAAATTTTATACATATGATATATAATAATATAATGTGTAACTTAAAGATTAAGACAGTGCTTTTTTAACATTAAGATGACCATGGCTTTCGTTGAACTAATAAATAGTAGTCAAAATAAATCGCAAAAGTACCACCTACAGTACGATTCCCACCGACAGAGTCGGGCAGGAGCGCATTCTATTACATGCAAAGGAATTTGAAGCGTCCATACCGAAGTTACATTTCATATTTGAATGAATCGTGCATGCACTGCGAGGGCACAGCTAACGCCGCGGTCGGTAAGGATTGTAATCAAACATGAATTGTATCTGCTGTACAGATAGTTCAAATTCTTTTGCATGCAATAGAATGCGCCCCAAGGATTTGTTTAATAACTGTGTTTCGTTGGAAAAACCTCAGACTGGTCTTAACTTAACCGATCTTCGTTTAAGTAAATTTACGTAGTGCAATATACTTAAGTTTATACAACTAGTACCATCTGGACCCAGCATCAGCAACCGAAAGACAAGCTTTAAGCTAACTTCGGGAATAGATGAGTCTTACACATTTTATAGACTGACCGTTCCCAATATTTCGATACCGTCCTGCCGCGTCCAATGGATTAGTTCCGATGCGCTCGCGGCCGGACCACCCGGCCGATCGCCCCCGAACCACGAACGCTGCCGAATTACTCTGGAACTAATTAGGGGTTTTATAAACCAGTATTATAACTTTGTATATGAAACGATTCGCGATCATCTTCTATTATATTATATTGGCTAGGTATATTCTAATCCTCCAAACGGGTCTGAGCTTTCTTGTTTGTTGCAATTTGGATGCGTGGATTAAAAGTCATAAGCATTGTGCGCACACCAAGCATTCTGCGAAAAAATACGTGAGAACATCTTACTAATAAATGCGAAAATTAAGTATTTTGCTTTTTGCGTAAGTAGTGACTAGTGACTCTATTCAGTTTGAAAAGTACGAAGTTTCATAAGTATAGCTAAACATAATTTGGTTTAATGTGAGCAGACTTCAATACTTACACACAAAACGGTGACTATCCAGGCATCATAACGATTTCCAGGTAACGTAACGTCACCCTAAAGGAGCCCGGGGCTCACAAGGCGCCTCACAAGATCTGGCGTAGGCACTAGTTTTACAAAACCGATTGACATCTGACGTTCCAACCCACAGTGTCCGAATTTGTACCTATTTATTAGCTATCCATTTCATGAAAAAGCCCTTTTTAGCTTCCCGTCAACTTAAAATACTGTATAAATATTTACACATGCAGTTTTCTAAAATTGTCGACTCACCGTGTCGCATCGTTACACCGTCCGTGGTCACGGTGTCAATTCAATTTTTCGTTGCCATAATTGCTCTACGCTTAGCCAAATCATGGCGACGTAAAGTTAAGGTGTTGATTTCTCAAATCAAGTGAAAAATCCGTTGTAGGATGTTTGTAGGGCGTAGTGTTACTCGGACTGGAAAATGCCATTTCAGACAAATAATTCCTGGACTTTTGGAAACTTTAATGTATTAAATCGATAGTTATCATGTCCCCACTAAAAATCTGACATGTTTGTTTACTAAAAACAAACATGAAGATGTCAGATGTTTTGTGGGTAGTATTATAGGTACTTAACTAACAATATGACAAAGAGTTCATTCAATCAATCAATCAATCAATATTTTTGGGAGATTGATTTTTTGAGACATTGAGAGATTTATTGAAATAAATAGATAGATAGATGAAACGTTTATTTGTTTGCTACAATCACACAGAAACAGAAACAACATAGTACGAAAACAAAATTATAACAAATATTCGATACACAATATGGAACAATATTAGGAACAATCTTACACAAATAGAACAAGTGAGCTCAATAACTGACGATGTTTTCTCTTACCGAGGATTCGAACCCGGGACCGTTAGCTACGCAACAGGCGGGCCTAGTGACCCTGCCTGTTGCTCCACTAAGCTGAAACGGGCATCACATAATTACTTGGAAACAATAAATATAATTATAAAACAAACGAGTGAATTCAAAAGATTTTTCTAAAAACCCAAGTGCTTTTAAAAAAAAATATCCTATGTCACTCCCACGATTAAGAGAAATCCAACGACACCTCATATGTCGAAATCCGTCAAACGGTTTAGGCTACAGGGCGTGCCAAAGAATATGCCACATACATACATACATATATACATACATATACGCTCGAAAAACATAACCCTCCTCTCCTTCGGGCAGTCGGGTAAAAAGTTTGGTAAAGGATATTGTAAGTTCAATTTTCAAAAACATATCCAAGAAAAATGTAGTGCAAATCATATTAAAAAAGCTACGGTAGCCCAGTGGTTCAGGCATGCGGCTGTCAAACGGCGGTCGTGGGTTCGAATCCCGGCTCGTACCAATGAGTTTTTCGGAACTTATGTACGGAATATGATTTCATATTTACCGTTAGCTTTTCGGCAAGAAAAAAGGTTGTATTTTTTGGAAAAGCAGGCTAGACAGAGAAATGTAGTACTTTTTGGTATAGAAGAAAATGAATCGGTGTTCTGCCTTTTCGCAGAATTTCCTTTGGTCAAACATCACTTGCCAACCAACATTTCTAAAATGATTCACTTTGACAACTAACCATTACCAACTTTTTGTATGACAACCTGACACTTGGTCGAATTTTTATAAAGCAGAATATCACAATGACTAAAAATGTTTGGAAAACTTATCACTTGCCAACTCTTTCACTAGGCCAAACAACTATTGAACGAACAACGTTTCGTCAGTGCAATAGTTACGTTTTAACATATAAGCCAACTTAACATAACTTGCCTGAAACAAAGAACAGTTTCGTGATAAGTATAGCAACAGAAATAATAACTGTGACAGAGTCCAGATAGGTGCGACGACGAGCGAAGCGAGGAGGAGCGTGTTAGGTTAACCGCGATCTTACAGCGCACGAAGCCGAGCGAGCGAAGCGAGCGTGCCGCGGCAGCGGCCGGCGAGTGCCAAAATTGCCTTATTACTTATTTTGAATATTCATTCAAAATAAGTAATGAAACCGAACACTCTTCATTTAGCTCACTCATTTTAATTATAATAACAAGGAAACATTCCAAAAGCAACGTCCCGCAAGTAATAACGTAAACACTTATCGCTGATAAGTCAGTTTATTCTTACTCACCCACAAAGTTATTAAAAGAAGTGAGCAGTTGCGCTTACCCACATTGTAAATTATATTACATAGTAACTGTACGAACCCTACTGCGTGAAACATTTGGGAAACGTTATACAACGAAATGACTATTCAGCCAACTAAAACATTCTGTTAAACGATTTTTGGCATTTTGAAAGTTTACTTTATAATCATCAGACTAAACGTACAGTTGGCAACTGTGAGGTTGGGAAACGAAACGAAATCTTATGACGAGTTGGCAAGTGATTATTTGGCGAAATAATATTCTGCGAAACGTTGGTTGGGAACTAATAATTGGCCAAACAAGTTTCTGCGAAAAATAAGAGAACCAAATGAATCATCGTATGGAGACTTAGAAAAAAACATAATTCTGTGGATAAACACCTACCTGTCCATTGAACTCGAGCACCGAGATGTCCAAGAAGTCAGGAGAATTGGCAAAAAAGGTGAAAAACCCCGACCTATTGTAATTACACTATCGACAGTCGGCCTAAAGATAAACATTTTTAAAAAAAGAAGAATGCTGATCGATACACAGTTCTATATGAAAGAGGACTATCCGCACTATGTCTTAGAAAAAAGGAAGGAGCTGCAGGAACAAGTAAGGCTTGAGAAAGAAAAGGGAAATATTGCCAGAATTTATTATGATAAATTGATTATAGTAAAAAACAATAATAAGAGAACACTCCCAATATCACCCGAAAATAATAGCCAGGGTCAAAGTCACAAAAACATACAACCAACAAAAAAGAACAAAACAATCCAACAACACTCATCGGTACGAAGATCAAACAGTAATTCAGAAGGAGTGGTAAAACCCGGAATGCTGAACTACTTGGTAAATAAAAATACCAACAACAAGCAGGACAACGCAAACATGAGCACATAACAATTAGCAGGCCCCTCCCAGAGAAATATCATATATGAGCACACTAAACAAAAAAAAAAAAAAAAATCTTCCAACCCGGCTGGTCACCGTGGAAGAGTATGACCAAAACCCTCCCATCATCGATCAACAACCTACAACATATCAAGAAAAGAAATATCATTAACTATCAACAAATCACAAGTTTCAAACAGCATATAATCACAAGAATCTACATCAGAACACCATGTCACGTCGGATAAAAAACAATAACAATCTTTTTATTCTCACCTATAACGTTCGATCCCTACTAGAAGTATGTGAAGTCCCCAATCCGCACTGGGCCAGCGTGGGGACTATTGCCCGTTCCCTCTCATACATGAGAGGAGGCCTGTGCCCAGCAGTGGGACGTATATATAGGCTGATGATGTGTGTGATGTGATATTAAAATAAACCCATTGCGAATATTAATACCGAGAGTTCCTCCAAGTTTACAAAATAGACTTAATTCCGAGTCGGAGGTAGCAAACAAGGGCTCATTATACTATCCCTCACAGCCGCCACACAGTGCACAAAAACAGCAGCGGGGGGTGTCCACTTTAGGGTGAATTATGATGTAGCAAGCAAACTTTATTCCAGCTAGTCGATTGCGCAACGTTTCGTGGGGAAGGGGAAACTACAGTTGAGACGTCCTAACGCTCGTTGGAAAAGTTACACTATTGGCCGGTCATCCACCGGTCATCACACTGCCACGGCGGACGGAGGTGCGATCACGAACCGTGCGGAATTTATAAACAAACTTAGGTTCTGGCATACAACGTTGCGAACCGTCCCTCCGCACGGCGCAGCGGGGTGCGGTGGGAAGGTGTGATGTGCTGAGGGGGCTCAGCAGCATTAGTTTTTAGGGTTCCGTACCCAAAGGGTAAAAATGGGACCCCATTACTAAGACTTCGCTGTCTGTCCGTCTGTCTGTCACCGGGCTGTATCTCACGAACCGCGATAGATAGATAGTTGAAATTTCACAAATTATGTATTTCTGTTGCCGCTATAACAACAAATACTAAAAACCAAATAAAATAAATATTTAAGGGGGGCTCCCATACAAAAAACGTTTTTTTTTTTCAGGCTATATCTCAAGAACCGCGATAGCTAGACGTTGAGATTTTCACATATTATTTATTTTTGTTGCCGCTATAACTACAAATACTAAAAACAAAATAAACTATATACATAATTAAGGGAGCTCCCATACAACAAAGGTTTTTTTTTGCCGTTTTTATAGATAATGGTACGGAACTCTTCGCGCGTGAGTCCGACTCGCACTTGGCCGGTTTTTTTTTTACCTGAGCTTGGAGAAATGATTATTTTAGTACGTTATCAGTTTTTGAATAAATACTTAGTAATACGTCGTAATCTTGAATGAAGAAGGAAGCATTTTACAAAATACGCTCGTCGTAGGAGTAAGGGCTCTTAAATCTTTATTCTAGTCCGGTCAACTCCAGCCTTAGTCGCATTTAATCACGGTTACTCAGCAAGCCTACTGTACCTGAGCTAAGATTGGCAGGGGTGAAGAATGCCGGCCATATTTCACGGTGACGTGTGGTGGTCGGGGGAAGGGATTAGCCGGAGCCCCACCGGCAACCATCGGTAATACACTTTTACTTACAATTTAAAAGTATTTTCAAGCGATTTACGAGATGGCGATTCTATATAAGTAATCGATGATCGTTGTTCACAATATGACAGCTATGTTCGCAAACGTTTGTTACGCGCACAATTATCATCGATTGTATTATTACATTCGTTAATTAAGGCGCCGTAGGTTCATGGTCTTCTCTCCCTCTCACTGAGCATAAGCGTGAGCGAGATGGAAGTGCGTGCTCGGAAGCGCGGAAATCATGTTTTTTAATTTTAATTTTTTGGCCGTTTAAATAAATAAAAAAGTGAACACTGATTTCCCTCAAACATGATATTGCCGATTTTTAAAAGCCATTTTAATATTTTTAGCTTTTGTTTGTAATTTGTAACAAATATTTTAAGTGTATTTTAGACCCTTTTAGACCTATGTTCGTGATTTTTTTCTATCGAGCGAAAAAGGCTTAATCATGTTTCTAAACACTGATTTCCCTGCAGAAAAGCCTCAAGATTACTATTCGTATTTTTTTAAAACCATATTATTATAAACAGACGCATTATATTGTTTCAAAAACACTGTTCGCTTAACTTCGCTGAACCTACGGCGCCTTAAGTACTGGCATAACTATACTTCGTATTGGCTTCTCGTTTCTGTCCCGTGTTAGTTTCTTTTTGACACAATTTCGTTTTTTTGTTCGAAGTATTTTCCGTAGCCTTCTGCTGCCACTTTTGCTTTCTGTTTATCACTCCTCTATTCGCTGATGTCATATTATATTTTTCAGTTACTCAGTTATAATTTTTTCTTCTTTTGTTATTTTTCATGCCTCTTTACGACCTTCCATACTTTGCTATATCTCTCCTTTATCAATTCATTTTTCAATGTCCTCTTTCGCTTCGCTCGAGCCCTTAACTTCGCGCTGGACTGCAATTGGTTTTTGTCGATCGCTTGACACGCATTTAGCGATGAGACAGATGAGCAGATTAGCTGGGGGGTCGACACCCAGGACTATTCACAACGCTTACTATTCGCCTCGTGAACTAATATTAGTCGGACCCCTGAACACCTATAGTTGTTACAAATCTCAGGATCAAGGTAAACTGGTGAGACAAATTAATTAATTTAAGAATCACTATGGAGGTCTCTTTGGTAAAACAGTGAAATATGTCCATGGTTTAAGTGGCAAGTTGGGGCTGTGTTGCCAGATACGCCTGTTTTTGAAAGCTTAGGGGATAGTTGGTGACAATAACAAATAAGTTAATTTGGTGTTATGGTGTATGTGACGGGAGCTCACGCTCTAGATATCACCCAAAATAAAGTTTCTTCTTCTTCGTGTCGACGAAGACGAAGAAGAAGATGCCCAATGAGCAGCGGTGTGAACAGCTCTCGCCAGAGGCGTCTTTACCTGGTACAGAGTGTGCGTTGCACATGGGCCCAGTGGTCCTAGGGGGCGCTGCCCGCTACATTCCATTTTGACCTCGCGCTGGGCTAGAGACATCTCTGGCTCTGGTAGTCGCGTCTCGCAGGTCGTGTACCGATCAAAAGTGTGAGTTCTTTGTCGATACCTCATGACTGAGTATCTTGACCGCATGCTATTGCCCTCCAAGCAGTTCGGTTCCTCGTCTAGTGGACTGCGTTGGAAAGACTGCATTTTGACCCGCTTAGGCTGCAACAGCCCAACGAAACGAATACTTTCAGATGGGATCGTTGGTTGATACAAGAACTATAAGTTATCTAGTCTTTTTGAAGAGAATTGTTACCGGTGCATTAGATTGCCCAGATTTACTGCAGAAAATAAATTTTCATGTACCCTCTAAAATTCCTAGAGCATGTAATATTAAGCTGTTCAGTTTGGCTACTCATCGCTCTAACCTCAAGCTACACTGTCCCCTGTCACGGATGTTTACGGCATATAAGAAATATCAACACTGTATTGATCTCAACTCGTCAACCATCACATTCATAAAAGCCACGATTGCTGACAAGACTTAGTTTGTGTCCTGACTTGGCGCAAATTATGTTTTGTCTCAATTTGAATATTGACATGGAATAGGTCAATATGAGTATAATAATATATAAATAGGGCAATATTAATATAATTATTATTTATTTTATACTTTATACTTAGTAGTAAACTAATTGTAATCAGTTTTTATATTATACTTTCACTGTTACTTGATGCATGCTGTGTCCTTTTGTAATTAATAAGGTACTTAGTTTTGATTTATGCATTGAAGAGCATTATTATGTAATGGTATGCTTATTGTTGAAGGTCCTAATAAATAAATAATAAAAAACGAAATTCGTTTTTGTATCCCCTCTCTATCGCTCGAATAAGCAAGTGCGAGGGAGATACACGAACGGACTTCATTTTCGTTTCGCGGTATAGAGCCCCTGGAATCCTTCCTCAAGCGCGTTTGCCTTCCACAGAACCTAGAATTATTTGTTTCTCTAGAATATAGACTATGCCTAGTTAAACCAGATAATTTGTCCAAAGAAACAAAGAGCAAAGTTTAATTGGCAACAAATCATACCGTACTACCGAAAGAACCTTCGCTCCGTAAACAACCCCATCTCATAGCCGATTGTTACATAAAAAGCCATTATTCCCGCCGACGCGCCGTAAGGCGGTTACATTATTGCATATGGGAGCTGCAAAAACGAACAAGTTAGAAAAATTCCGCGATCCAGACAGACACGCGGTAAAGCCAGTTTTACACTCTCGCCAAGAAAACGGCGTGATTTAGATTTACAATTTACTTAGATTAGATTAGATTTGATTTCTTTACTGGATGCCTGGGTTTCACTCCAGCCAGCAATCGAAGCGCACGTTTTTGGAGTAAGAACACTCGCTTAGCATCGGTTGAACTACCCCAAATGACTGTACCATATGACATCAACGAGTGAAAATGAGAAAAATAAACAGATTTTAATGAATTTCGTGATATCAATAGTTGCAGCTTTTTCTGTTACATAGTTGGTCAACATGGCACTTCCAGTTAAGGTTCGAGTCTAGTGTAAAGCCAAGAAATTTGCACTCGTTGCATAATGGCATTGGGCCATTGGTAACAGATGGGGGTAGCGCAGTCATCCGACCCGAGAAATAAAAATTGCACATGGTAAGTTTTTAGGAATTTATATTGCGATTGTCAGTTATTATGTTACAATTTAACAATATCAAATTAGGTAGTCCTACTGGACAGGAGCCATTCAAATCAAAAATCTGTTTTATTTTATTCTATCTAATGCGGTCGCCTACAATTTGTAGGCGACCGCATTCGATTAGGTCCAAAAGTGTATACATCTCTTTGTCCTCGACTGTACCTATATTTCAACAAAATGGCACGGATTAAGTTCTCATCTTGTATTTATTACTTGTTACTGTTCAGTAAAGTTTAAAGTATACTAATGTTAGTATTTTTTACATTACGTACGAGTATATACAGGGTAAAAGTTTTTGAGGTTGTGAGTTTACTTAGTACTAGTAGCTTTGTAGTGTAGGTAAGTTTGTATACAAAGGGTGACTTCTGAAACAACTCACCTGATTTCAAAAACGATTTTTCTCTATTAAATATAATGCCTATTTCCAGCAGTTGTGGTCGTTGTGGACGTCTTTCGGCTGATATGATATATTATGTTTTTTCAGGATGGGCACAGTCACAGGCTTGCTACTCTGCATTCCGCAGGCAGAGCCACGCGGTCAGCTATAAAATAAATAAAACAACAAGGTGTTCTCGGCGAGAGTGTACATCCGGCAGGAGGAACTCCACAAATGCACGGAGTGTATGAGGCACGTATATCGTAAAATATCTCCTCGCTCCGATGCGATGATCCAATTTTTAATAAACCAGAGAGAATGTAGACTGGGGTGGCTGTGTCGTCGGAAAATGTGGGAACGGAAAAATATTGTAACGGCAAGATATTTTTATTTTTAGTTCTGCAATAACTTTTTTTTTTATGTATCGACATGGAGAGCAATGCAAATGGGTCACTGGGAGGCAATCAGAAAGTATACGTAAAGGAAAAGTTTCTGTTGCCTACACATTTTGCAGGACTGGCTGAAATTAGATATATTGAAATCATCACCATAATCATCAGTCTATACAGTACGTCCCACGCCCATGCCACATGGAGGGAAAGTACCTTAAATATTGTAGACAGAACATTTTACTGAAAGAAGACATTATTTTAATTTTAAAAACAATTTTAACTGCGTTCATAGATTTTTGAATAATTATACGTTTGAACCGGGAATCGAACCCGCTACACGAGAAAAAAAATCACCTGTAGCTATATCATACCGATCGAAAGGGTTCATCAGAAGGATTATTTTTTACTAAATAACATAGTGTCAGAAATAAAAGGAAGACCATGAATTTTAAAATTTGATGTGGAATTTCGTTCAGATTAATGAAAAGCTAACATTGCCGTAAGGACATACAACTGACATTATCATAAGTACCTATTACTAATCAATGTACCCACTTGAGAAATATGCATCATTTCCCTATTATAATTTAAGTGCATGATAAAATGATAAAGAGATACGTAATTAGCAGGTACCTGGTAATATGCAACAAATCGAGCCGTATCCTGAGCCGAAAGACGCGTAAATTATTTTGATATTTTGATAAATTGATTAATTTTGTATTAAAAATGTTAAAATTCATGGTCTTCCTTTTATTTCTGACACTATGTTATTTAGCAAAAAATAATCCTTCTGATGAACCCTTTCGATCGGTATGATAAAGCTACAGGCTGATTTTTTTTCTCGTGTAGCGGGTTCGATTCCCGGTTCAAACGTATAATTATTCAAAAATCTATGAACGCAGTTAAAATTGCTTTTAAAATTAAAATAATGTCTTCTTCCAGTAAAATGTTCTATCTACAATATTTAAGGTACTTTCCCTCCATGTGGCATGGGCGTGGGACGTCGTACGCCCTGTATACACACCCCAGTGCTGGGCTCAAGTCTCCTGTCATGGGCTGGGAATGGGCTGCATTTCACACCTTAAGGTTCTTAATGTCTTGGCATCCTAACATTCCTAACTAGTATGTACTTATGTTCGTTTTTTGCACCACCTTTGGTAATTACACCTCTTAGCGAAACAAATTATTTTATTAAATATTATTTGTTTCGTGTACATGGGTGGGTGGGCAGGTTCGAGTCCTGTCTCGCGCTGAAGACGATCATGGTTATTTGTTCCTTTGCATTTTTGTGCTTTGTATGTATTATTTTTCTCCACAACCCAAAGGTCGTGTGGAAGAGATCGCTCCACAGCAATAAGCCCGCCTGGTGCTTGCCTCTGCTTCTATTCGCTTTCGTTTATACATACTGTTAGATGTGCAATAATAGTAGGTACTACATTAGGTACTCACAAAGAAATACTGATATCGCACTCTGGCCAGCAAGTGGTATTTAGAGATTGCTTTGATTAAAGAGCATTCGTATTGGACATCATCATCATATCAACCGAAAGACGTCCACTGCTGGACATAGGCCTCCTCCAAAGAGTGCCAAAGTGACCGGTCCTGCGCCACCCGCATCCAGTGGACTCCCGCAACCTTTACCAGGTCATCAGTCCACCTTGTGGGGGCACGCCGCGCCTTCCGGTAATGGTCACCACTCGAGAACCTTTCCGCCCCAACGGCCATCGGTTCTACGTGCTATGTGCCCCGCCCACTGCTACTATTGGACATAAGCCCCTTTATTCTGTAACTCGTTTTAAATCGGCAATGAGGCACCGTTAGCCCGTCCCGAATAACAAATTTGTAACTTAATCTTAGATACTTATATCTCATGTTTGTTTTAACCTGTTTTGTGTACAATAAAGTGCATAAGCGCTACCGGGGTTAATGCGTCAATGGGGTCTTTAGAATGCGTCTTTTGAAAATATCTTCGTAACGCAACATTCCTCGCTCGTTCAAAGTATGGTTACCAAACTTTCAATTTAGACTATTTTAATAGTTCTAAAATATTCCCTTTCGGAGATTCAAGAGACGCATTTACCCCATCGACGCATTTGCCCCGGTTAGTTACATACATACAGCCAAGAGGACTGTCCCGCAGACTGCACAGCCTCATGGCCACAAGAGATGTCCCCCAACAAGCCGCGTTATTGTTTACATTACTACCGTCTTCGTGCTTCACGCTTTCATATTTTTCGGCACGTTTTGCTTTCTTAGACTCCAGAGCTTCCATTAATACGAAAGTCAGTAGCTTATAACGTTATCATAAAAAAAAATCACGCTAACAGTATTTAAATGATACAAAGATGCAGTATTAAAATGATAAAATTATATAAAGGGAACACAAAAAAAAACCGAAGAATAATTTGTCCAAAACCCTTATTATTCCGACAAATTCGGAACGCCATTTCTTCTAAACGAAAGTTTAGACGCAGATGATTTATTTGAAAATATTGGAATACATAAATAGGTTAGGTTAGTATTATATCCTGATGATGTCATTGGGTCCTGGGCCGCTGCAAACTCCTTGCTGTTAAACCCTAGTAAAACTAAATACTTGGTATTTGGCAGTAAGCAACAGCTGAATGGTGTCAGTTCTGTTTTAAATGTTAACTTGATGGGTAAACCTATTGAACGAGTGCATGAAGCACGTAATTTAGGACTTATGATGGACTGTGGGCTGCGCTATGAGAAACACATGGTTGGTGCTGTGAGAAATTGCTTCTACAAACTTAAAGTGCTGTACAATATCAGGCAATTTATAAGCGAAAACTTGCGCATTCGGCTGGTGGAGTCTTTAGTATTGTCCAAATTGAACTATGCAGATGCAGTGTATGGGCCACGACTTCTTGGAAAAACTAAAAGACTCATCCAACGTGTTCAAAATGCCTGTGCTCGTTTCTGTTTTAGTATTCCTTCGAGAGCTCATGTTACTCCGTTTTTAAATAAACACAGCATCCTTAAAATGCAGCATCGGCGTAAACTACATCTGGCCTGTTTACTTTTCGGCGTAATTAAGAACGAGGCTCCTAAGTATCTCTTCGAAAAGTTGTGCAGTTCTAGGTTGCATAGAACACGGCGGTGTGGACTACCGTTGCTGACACCCCGACACGCATCGGCGGCTTTCCGTGGTAGTTTTCGGTACGTAGCAACTAAATGCTGGAATGTCATCCCTCCGCCGTTGCGAGACCTAGGAAATGTGCACAGCTTTAGAACTAAACTCAAATCTTTTATATTCAACCACCAAAAGAGCCAGGAAACTTACAGG
Source organism: Epinotia demarniana (assembly GCA_945867215.1). Classification (NCBI taxonomy): domain Eukaryota; kingdom Metazoa; phylum Arthropoda; class Insecta; order Lepidoptera; family Tortricidae; genus Epinotia; species Epinotia demarniana. Next base: position 59,872,093 of record OX244259.1, read on the forward strand.
CTAGACACGAGCTGTATTTAGGAACTCAAATGATAATGTTGTCTTACCTCTGTGTTATGTCCCTCTAGTTTAAATGGCTGTTATTGTGCTCATGTGCTGCTATCAGTTTGGCTTTGTTTTTGTGCCAATTAGCTTGAAATATATTTGTCTTGTTTCTCCTCAATTATGTCAAATCGGCATTGCGCCCGCGTCACCGTCACATGTCTGTCTTGTTTGACGTTTTAATTGCTGGGAGCATCCACCTGTCATAATGGCGCTAGTGGGTCGGTTGGCGCGGTTATAAATGTTGCGTTCATAAAAAAGTTTATTATTTGTCTTTACGGTTTGTTTTGTTTTATATTACTATTATTATAACTATTTTGTACGAGTGTAAAATATGTGTTACGCCGTGGAATCACCGGATGGTTCCATCGGAAGACCAGCGCTGGCCACCAGGCCAGCACAACGCTGAGATGGAACCATTTCGTGGCAATTTGTCTACCATTCTGTTTTTTTGATTTATGTACATGTATGTGCTGTTGCCATGAATAAATATGATTCTATTCTATTCTATTCTATTCTATTCTAATGTTTTTTTTTAATACTGGTATATCCAAGAAAACAGTTAACTGTAATTCTGCCTTTAATGAATTTGTTCACTCCAACTTCCCAAATCATCTTTATTTTTACACGGACGCTTCTAAGCTTGCTGATCTGGGGTGTGTGGGCTGTGCTGTGGTCAGCCCTAGTATTAGCCTTTCTCTGAAATACAAGCTTCCTCCTGAATCCTCAGTTTTTTCGGGCGAAAGTCTGGCTATCTGGTTCACTGTTAACTTTATTCTCGAAAGGAAATATCCCAAAACGGTTATTTTTACTGACTGTCTGAGCGTTCTGCAGGCTATCTCTACTTATCCTTTTAAAAACTGTGCTCGTAATTATATCATCGGTCAAATCAAAAAATCCATACTTTTATGTCAATTAGCTAATCTTGATGTATCTTTTGTCTGGATCCCCAGTCATAGTGGTATTCTTGGTAATGAACTCGCTGATCAGGCCGCCAAAGAGGCAGTTATCCATGGCTTCGATTCTTTTTACAAAATTCAACCTACTGATTTAGTGAACATCCCAGCCAAAATCTTGTCTAAAAAATGGTCGTCGCGATGGAATTCATCAAAAAAATGCTACTATTCACTTGTGCAACCAAAGATCCCCTCGCGTCCTTGGTTTTTTAAAAATCGTTCTCTCTCCAAGAGACACACCAGTACCATCATCAGACTGCGCCTTGGTCGAGTTTTCTCGCCAGAGCTTCTTTTTAAATTTAAGTTAAGAGATTCCCCTCTGTGTGAGTGTGGTGAAGAGGTCGGTTATATCGATCACATATTTTTCAACTGCCCACGTAACTCCCCCTCCTTTAATCTCTACTCTATGCTGCCAAAATTAAATGTCCCCCTCCCAGCGAATGTAGCCTCTTTAATCTGTCTAACAGAAAACAAAAAAGTCTTCCGTTTACTTGCCAAGTTCGTAGAAAAGAATAACATAAAACTTTAACCTTTTAACTCCCATAACACCCCATTTGTGATGTTTACCTCTTGTAACTTTTTGGTTTGTAGTAGTTTTAACTATGGTGTTTGGTAGTTGTTATGTGTTTGTGTTGTCCGTCTGTTCACAGGTCTAGAGCAGCTGTCATGCAACTTGATTCTGGCAAATTTGAGCCGACTTAGTTGGCCAGAACGCCATTAATAAAAAGAAGAAGAAGAAGAAGAAGACAGACATGTGACGGTGACGCGGGCGCAATGCCGATTTGACATAATTGAGGAGAAACAAGACAAATATATTTCAAGCTAATTGGCACAAAAACAAAGCCAAACTGATAGCAGCACATGAGCACAATAACAGCCATTTAAACTAGAGGGACATAACACAGAGGTAAGACAACATTATCATTTGAGTTCCTAAATACAGCTCGTGTCTAGCCTGTAAGTTTCCTGGCTCTTTTGGTGGTTGAATATAAAAGATTTGAGTTTAGTTCTAAAGCTGTGCACATTTCCTAGGTCTCGCAACGGCGGAGGGATGACATACCAGCATTTAGTTGCTACGTACCGAAAACTACCACGGAAAGCCGCCGATGCGTGTCGGGGTGTCAGCAACGGTAGTCCACACCGCCGTGTTCTATGCAACCTAGAACTGCACAACTTTTCGAAGAGATACTTAGGAGCCTCGTTCTTAATTACGCCGAAAAGTAAACAGGCCAGATGTAGTTTACGCCGATGCTGCATTTTAAGGATGCTGTGTTTATTTAAAAACGGAGTAACATGAGCTCTCGAAGGAATACTAAAACAGAAACGAGCACAGGCATTTAGGGTGGGTGCTTTACGGTTAGTGATTAAATTAAGTGAAATGCGTTCACTACTTACACGTAAACTTCCTCTTTAAATAGGATACCTAGCTAGAAAATTAGTGAATTAAGTTGAGGTATAGCATCTAACTACTATTTTATTTTGCACTGCTTTCTAACTCGTTGTTTTTGTTTGTTTTTTTATTTTTATTTTTCGTCATCTGTTCTTGTAAATATTTATACCTAAGCACGGTAACTTGTTAACCTGCGACCGACCGATCTCTCGGGACCAGTCTGAAAACCAGCGCAGGGCCTCGCCCAGCACATGCTGAGACTGGGACCCATTGTCCACTAATTCATTTTTTTTTTCTTCTATTGTTTGTATTTATGTAGTTTGTAAGTTTGTTTTATCTTTTACTTGTAATTGTTTTGTATTTTTTTTTCTTATTTGTGTGGCAATAAATACTTTTCTGATTCTGATTCTGATTCTATCTTCGCCCTATCTCGAATCAGTAAGTACCTACTGACGAAATTTTTTTTCACTAGCGACTTACCGCGAAATACTTTTTCACGGGTTGAGGAATCTATATCTATATCATGAATAGACTTTATCGCGAAAAATCTTAATCACTAAATCTTTACCCCGAAAAGACTACATACACATCATCTCTAATAGACTTTATCACGATATACAGTTGGTACACACTTTGTCGGACTTTGACCAGAAATAAACATTTAAGTAGAATTATTATTCAACATTTGCATTAAATAGTACATTACTGCAGAGGCGGTGAAGTAAGGGATTGCTGGACGAGCATTGGGGTAGACGGCCGAGTCGTAGACGAGTCGGATACAACGAGTCCAGCAATCCCTGTTCCGGCCGAGGATTGTATAGTGCTTTTCTCAAACGATGTGAGGAAATACTAAAATTAAAATAAATACCTACAAGGTAATCAATTAAATACTAGTTTGTTGAAATTACAATCGGAACGAAAGTTCAGAAAACAATTGTGTAATTTGCCGCCTTTTATATTTTTTAAACATGCCATTTCAACAAGCCGTTCAAGCACCATGTTTAACCGCACATAAGTATAGTACCATAGATTTTGTTTTTTTTTTGAGTCTGAGAGTCTAGTGGTGGTTGGCACTATGTAATTTTTCCTTTGTCAGTAGACATGGGCGAAATGTGTCACTTTAAAGAAAAGATTGAATTATATCTTTTTCACTTCTCATGCTCAAAAAGTGCATCATATTAGACTTGGCAAGCGGGGCTAAAGTAGTACATTTAGCCCCTAGGGAAAATATGTATACATATTTATGATTTATTAAACATTTTAATTTGACCACTCACAACAGTTTAATATTACATCCACCAATCACAACTCTTTAAAAAAACATTAGTATTTGCTGTCTACTAACCAAAATACAGTTAGACATTAAAATCGACCAATCAGGAAACAGAATTCAATTCAAACATTGGGTGTTTTTCAAGCGTGGTTAACTGCATACATGAGTCATATATGCAGTTAACCACGCTTGAACGTTTGGATGGAGCTATAGTCGGTCCGAGGCGTTTATTTTTGTAATTATTGTAAATTAGGGAACGAAAAACTCCTAATGTTTGAATTGAATTCGTTTCCTGATTGGTCGATTTTAATGTCTAACTGTATTCTGGTTAGTAGACAGCAAATAGAGTCTGGCTAATGAAAGTAGAGACTAGAAAGTAGCGGCAAATTTAAAAAATCGACGTATTGCAACACCGAGTATAGTGCGAAAAAACGATAATGATACTTGAACATTTTATTTTTAATTTTCTTACTACTTAGTGTAGCTAAGACAAGAGCAAATTGTTGGTAAGATAGTATCCTAGTATAATGTATATGACCTAAAAACTTGATCCCATTCAAGTTCTGGCATGGCTACCATCTAACAGTAAAAAAAACCCTTTAGACCGATTATAGATTTAAAAGTAATTTACATTATCATTCCTAATCTAGTGTGTCTAAGAAAAAGTGTTTTTTTACTAACTTTATGGATCCTTGCTCATGGCTCTCGCTTTATGTTATGCCATTTGCACCTTTATGAGGGGTTAAAGCGGAAAAAGTACAGAATCAGAATAAGAAATAATGTTTATTGTAGAACATAGGTAAGCTGCAAAATACAGAGTTGTTAACAGGTTATTACAGGTTAGGTATATGAAATAAAACTCTAACTTCGTGTTATAAGATCAGATAAGTTTATTATTAAGTTCACTAGGTTTTCGAGTATACATAATTTCTTAAATTATATTATATATTATATAATGTATACAGCTGTGCCATGACTGCCACAAGTACCAGTTTTATTGCATATTTAAGAAGAATAATTAAAATCACTCTCCAAAATCTCAACTTCCATCGAATCCTCCGAAGTGGTCGAGCTGCTACTTCCCACATTAATAATAAATTTATCTATCATGTCTTCTTTGATGTTATCCCTGTCTTTATATTGGTTTTCAACGTTAATTACGTGATTGATCATTTTTTTCCAGTCATCTGCTGTTATGTTTGCAAAAGAATCATGGATCAGTTTTTCTGTGTCTTGTGCAGATAACCCTATGTTTTTCTTGGCAATTTTCCTTTTTGCTAGACTCCATATTAGCTCGATAGGATTCAAATCGCAGTGCTATGGAGGCAGCCGTAAAACTTCATGGCCATGTTGCTGAAGTATGTGATCGGCTTCATACACTGGCTCTGGCTTGTATTTATCAACAAATACTAATAATTCATCTTTTTTGTGATATTCTTCATAGTGAATATTATTAGCTGTAAGCCACTCTTTGATTTTGGGCTTAGTTGTTTGAGTTGTTGGGGCTTTATTCTTTACAACACTGTGGTAACTGGCATTATCCATAACTACCACACTAGGTTTATCTAAATTTGGTATTAGTTTTTCCTCTAACCATTTATTGAAGTTGCCGGCGTTCATATCATGGTGGTAATCAGCGAGTTTAGATTTTGTGCTGAAAACTAGAAGAGCATTTGGGACAAACCCATTTTCATGCCCAGCGTGCACAACAATGTGTCTTTTCCCAGACGAAATGCTTTCAACTGCACCACTTGTTCCCGGCCCTCGCCAAGATTTTTTAGGTTTGTAGTTTTTGTGCACATATGTTTCATCCAAATAAACAATTTGTTTTCCTGCTGCACGCTTATCTGCAATCTCCCGAAGAAATCTATGCCTCCATGCAGCAATGTCGTAGCGTTCCATTAGAACATACCGTTCATTCTGGTTTTTTTGAAACTCATACCCGTTTGCTTTTAAAATCCGCCTTAGGGTTTCTTTGCAGCCAAGGAAATTTATGCTAGTCCGCAACACTGCCAGGAGACTCCGCAGTGTTGGTACCTCCTTTTTGACAGTATAAAATTCAGTGATTTTAATAGCATCTATGTCAAAGCTATCTAAATTTGACACCGTAGGCTTATGGGGCCGCTTTTTGCCTGGAGTATTCCACACATTATTGTTGATTCCACCTTCATATTTTATTCTCTTGAGAGTAGAGACACTAACTTCTGCAAAACAAAATAAAAGTATGTGGTTACATGGTTGATAGATATTAGATGACTTGTTTAGACTAGCAGGTTGTGCCCCTCGTTATAAAAAGCTGGAAGTCAGAGTTTTAAATACCCATAAGGGCATTAATTTATGCGATGAGCACACGCATTTGTTCCTAAGTGTTAAATGTTTTCTATGTAATTAACATGTGTATAACTTTGTTTAATATTCACAGCTTTGCTTAGATTGAGATTAAGTCGAGTTGTCCAAGATTATTCATGGAAATAATTACCGGTAAGAGACGACAATTCTTCCAGGTATTGATTTTGATTTCGTATACACGACTCTTGCTCCAGGTCTTTCAAGCTTTGAACGGCATTCTGTATTTCCTCCACGCCTTCGACAAGCTCCATATTACTCTCTGAAAGAAAAATAATACCAATCCGTAAGTATTTTGGAAACAGTTACTTTCTTAGATATGTTGCAAATAAAGTATCAAAAATTATCATGGCATACTAACCTAAGAAATCCGATATCGTACGTAAGTACGCTGCTTTCTTATCCAAAATCTCTTCCCGCTCTTCTCGTTTTTCTTTGTATTTACTAATAATGGTAAAAAGTAACTGACGCGTATTACTTTTAATAGTTTTGTTCATATTTAACACCGAAAACGTTAAAGAAAACCGCAATATTTTTCCCAAATGACACAAGTGAAACGACAGTAAAGTGACGTTTGACGCAATTGACATTTGAATTGTTGTTGCCATTTTAAAAGTTTATAGAAAATCTCAGTCTCAACTTTCATTAGCCAGACTCTACTAATGTTATTTTAAAGAGTTGTGATTGGTGGATGTAATTACATGACATAAGCTATGAAGATTGAGCGGGATAGACTACGCCGCTATTAGACGGTCAGAGGCGTTTATTCGTCTTGTGAATATTTTGTATCTGTGTCCAAAGAGTTTATTAAAAAGAATGGCGCCAAATTGAACAATCTTTTCGCCTTGGTAGAATTGTTGATTGTGGATGGATAATCTTTGTTTTTACTATTTTCTCGCAGTCGAAGTGAAAAGTAGAGTGTATAACTCTGGTCTAAAAGCCATATTACCCCTCGAACTATTTCCCCTCACTTCGTTCGGGAAAATATCCATCTCGTGGTAATATGGCTTACTTTAGACCCTTGTCATACAATCTACTATTGCTCCCTGGGATATGAATCACTCTTTTATATCATTATATCCGTATATATCCGTATTCCGTCGCTCCGGTTAGTATCAGCTCTCGTCTCTCATGCGATGCATTGCAATGCGTTCACGGACTGATATATGAATTGGATTCATTCGATTGATTGAATGAATGAAGTACATATATAGATGACAGAGTCATTGAGTGAGCGAGACGGTGAGTTGCATTTGGCGTCAGAGCGACCGCGAATGCGATGCTAGGAGTGAGTGAACGGAGTGAGTTGTACGGATATACAGATATACGCCGATTCAGTCGGATATAATGAGTGATTCGTTCGTCCGCACGGATATATATCTTTTTTATCAATCACTCCTGAAATTTAATATTAGTAAGCAAATTTAACAAGTTAGAGTAGCGGACAATAATGTTTTTAGTTAGGGTTTTCATACATTACTTCTTGGCTTAAGGCCAAGAAGTAATGTAGGGAGCCATAAACAAGAAACTTCTTGTCTTCATTTCGTGATATTAACGCATACATTTCAGAGCATGTTTGAGAAAACAATAATTACGTCCGACCTCTAACTGAAATTCCCGCCATTACGTTTTAAAATTGTGTCTATGGCAGTTTACTTTTCCCGCCACTCCGAGTTGCCAGGTCCAAAGCCCAAATTACCCTATTACAGGCTAGCGTTAAATTTGCATAGATTTTAGTAATCTGACCTGTTATCTAATGAGCCCCTTAATTGTTATAGTCATGGCTGCGTTGCCATTTTTAATTGCTTATTTAATTGCACAGTACTTGAGACTGGGGGTGAAGTTTCGCGAGACTGTTTTGCTTTTCAGTTTAGGGGAATATAATTAATTTTATGAGTCAGATGAACTTTGAAAAGGAGCTGAATTTCTTGTCAGGGTGATCTTCGTACTGTTCTGCTGAAGCTTTAAGTTTTACTTAACTTTGAAGAGCATCGTGAAATACGACAAATATGCACACTGGTAAAAGCTTGTTATAAGGTTGTGAATGTGCAATTATAAATTAGCAATTCTACAGTTTCTCACAACGAACGCGCTCAAACATATCACAGTCGGTCATTTCCTCGGTTTTGACCACTTAGTGTGTTGGTTTGTGACCGTAGATATAGATGAGTTACAACTGGAAGGATACTTTCCCGTCTTTTTAGTAATTTCTTATTATAAGTAGGTACCTACCTATCACTACATGTACTAACTTTAACTGTTTTTTTGTGTCTTTAGTTTTTTATTTAGTTTTAGTTTTTTTATATATTTATATATCTAGTTTGTGAAGGTGCAAGAGTTGGTGAAGCGGAGTGGGGTGCTGATGAAAACACTCAGAAGATCTTCAGGATTTATTTCAGATATAATTAGTACATACGTGTACGGCGTTCGGAGGCTTGGCAGAAAGAGAAGGGGCATAGAGATCGTGATTTGGGTTTTTAAAGATGTGACCATAGACTGTGTAAGGGTGGACATTCATGGAAACTGATACCCATTCACTATCACTTCCCCTCACACTTCACATTTATGAAGAGAAAGTACATGACACATATACATAATATGCATTAAAATTAAGGCTCTACTATTTTTAAATTCAAATCATGTACAAAATTAGAATGTTTAAGACCAGACAAAGCTTTAGTTAGAATATCCGCTATCATCTTATCAGTAGGTAAATACTTAGTTAATATATCATATTTCTTAACTATTTCTTTTACATAGTGATATCTTAAATCGATATGCTTTGTCCTCTTGTGACAATATTCACGTATCTCTAGGAGTCTCAACGCACTTTGGTTGTCGCTATAGAGTGTACAACACAGTTGTTTATCAAAAATTTCATTCATGAAATTCCTGACAAAGCAAAGTTCACGACAGGCATCGCCAAGAGCTAAGTATTCTGCTTCGGTACTGCTGAGTGCAGTGCATCGCTGCTTGCGAGATTCCCAGTTAACGGTTGAGTCACCTATTTTTATTACAAAGCCACTGTACGACTTCCTATCACAGTCATTAGCGAAATCGGCATCTGCGAATACTGAAATGTTAAAGTTACCACTTTTAACAAATATGAGACAATAATTAATTGTCCCTGACAGATATCGCAGGACCCTTTTCGCTGCTATCCAATGATCTTTTGTAAAACCATTACAAAATTGGCTAAGTTGTGACAAAGCAAAGCTGATGTCAGGCCGACTGCAAACGGATAAATACATGAGGCACCCAATCAATTCTCTGAATGGATAAACATTTTCTGATAAACCATCTGTATCTTGTTTGGGTCTCTCAAGTTTACAATTACTTGCCATTGGACTAGAAACACTCTTACAATTTGACATGTTAAACTTTAACAATAAGTTTCTTATATAGTCTGACTGAGATAAAGCTAATGTACCACGCTTCCTATCCCTTGATATCTCAATGCCCAAACAATTTTTCAAAGTTCCTAACTGCTTGGAATTAAATTCAGACTGTAACAGTTTACATAACGTTTCTTTTTCATTCTTATTATTCCAAAAAATATAAAAATCATCCACATAAAGGGCAATCATTATTAAGCTCCGATCTGACCTTTTAATGTATATACAGGGCTCACATTTACTTTGCATGTAACCGTTTTTAATTAACACACTATTTACTTTATGATTCCAAACTCTGCTGGCCTGTTTCAGACCATATATACTCTTGTTTAATAAGCAGACTTTATTTTCATTACAAATATACCCTAATGGTTGTTCCATGTATATTTTCTCAGTTAAATCTCCATGTAAGAATGCTGTTGTTATATCTACATGTTCAATTTCCATATCTAATTCATTAGCAATACAAAACAATAAACGCATCGTCGAATGACGAACTACTGGAGCAAAAGTTTCATCATAATCAATGCCTTGTTTCTGAGAGAAACCACGAGCTACTAATCGCGCCTTATACTTTGCATTACTACTATTTGGACCTGAAGATCCATTCTTTAACTTAAAGACCCATTTGCATTTTACTACATTACTATTTAAGGGCCTATCTACAAGGGTCCATACATTATTGGACATTAATGAGTTAAACTCAGATTGCATGGCTGTTTGCCATTCTTGCCTTTGGGGGCTATTCATGGCCTCTTCGTAAGTAAGAGGTTCATTAACAACTAGGCATTTATTGGTGACTAGCAATGACGAGTCTGACAAATTATAATCATTGTACCTGACTGGTTTATTGCAACGCGTGCTGCGCGCGGGATGTTCGCGTCGCTCGTAGCCAGCCGCTGGCTCCGATTCGAGCATAACTTCCCCTCGAACATTCCGCTCGTTGCAGGATGATGATGACGACGCCGAGGGCATGTACGACTCACTGTCAGACACAGGCTCCGGCCCAAGCTCTGTATCTTCCCCTCGAACGGACTGTTCCTCGGGCAATGATGGCAGTGAAGTATCACCTGGCTCATTGTCATCAGCAGCACTGTTCCATGATAAATCGTTATCTGAAACCACATCATTGTTTGCATTAGAATTATTTGTGACATCATTCTTTTTACTGTCATCAGACTCATTATTAATTGAAATATCATCAAGAATTAAAATGTCATTATTCATTAAAATATTATTTTCATTTGACTGTGTTTGACACAAGTCATCATTCAATAAAATATTAATATTACTAGATTGTGTTTTACACAAATCATGTTGCACAACATTAGTGGGGCTCTGTAAAATATTTTTCATGTTCATATTATAAAATTCATTTTCTAAAAATATTACATTTCTTGAAATAATAACATTTGTGAGATGCAAAGGGTCCAATAATTTATAGCCTTTAGAGTGTTCTGCATAACCAACAAAGATGCAATGTTTTGATCTGGCATCTAATTTGTCACGTTTGCTGGCATCTATAAGAGACAATGCTTTGCAGCCAAACACTCGCAAATGACTAAGATCAACTTTGTTACCAGACCACACTTCTTCAGGAGTCTTGCCGGGTACACTAGCAGTGGGCGACCTGTTTTTTAAATAAATTGCAGTTGAGACTGCTTCAGCCCAAAAATGCTTACCTAGGCCAGATTCCTGAAGCATGCTTCGAGCCTTCTCGAGAACCGTTCGATTTCCACGTTCGCTTACACCATTCTGTTGGGGTGAATATGGAACTGTGGTCTCATGAACAATGCCTTCTTTTTGTAAATAATCCCTGAATTTATGACCACAATACTCCCCACCTCTGTCACTCCTCAGCTTCCTTACGACACAACCTGTTTGCTTCTCAGCGGTAGCTTTAAATAAAATAAATTTGGACATTACCTCAGATTTGTGTTTTATGAAGAAACCAAATGTCTTCTTTGAAAAATCATCTGTGAAGGTCACCATAAATCTTGATCCACCCAAACTGCTCACAGGAAACGGACCGCACACGTCCGAATGCACAAGTTCCAAAAGCTGCTTGGCCCGTGTGGCCTCCCCTTTGGGAAACGCTACAACTTTCTGCTTCCCCTCAGCACATGACACGCAGTTCTGTAATTGTTCATGCTGAGGCTGCTGAAACATCAGACCTGTAACCAAACTTTTTAGGGTGTGCATACCTCTGTAACCTAAATGGCCCAACCTTTTGTGCCACAAATCCATGGGCACCACCCTGGTTGAAGTATTTGCCACCTGTGAATCATAAGATTGACCTACCCCTTCAATGTCCAAATGATAAACCCCATTAACTTTAGTGCCGGATAAAATGGTAGTGTTTTCTCTAAGTACAAGGCATTTTTCCTTTACAAAATTTACAGATATGGTCTTCTCACATAATTTACTTACACTTATTAAATTGGTTGAGAGATCCGGTACAAACATGACATCTGTTAGAGTAACAGTGCCGTACTTGGTTCTAAAAAACACATCTCCTCTACCAACACATGTTAAATTCTGGCCATTAGCTACCGTGACATTTTCAGAAACACTTTTAAAATTTATAAAATTACCTTTAACACAGCTCATATGGGAACTAGCACCCGAATCAACTAGCCACTGATCTTTACAAAAATTGTTACATGTTAGCGCTAAAAGTACATGTTCTTCGCTCTTAGTCTTCCTTTTATCATTTCTTAATTTGTAACATTTTGATTTTATGTGTCCAATTTTATTGCAATAGTTGCACTTGATATTGCTTCGGCGAGCAGCGAGGGCTGTATCCGTAGATGTGTTCATATGTTGAATCCCGTTGCCATTGCCACGTCGATGCTCTTCTTGCAGGAGCCTGGTGCGCACAAGCTCACTCGTTAGTGACAGGGACACGTTGGCGGATTCCAAACTTGATACTATTACATCATACTCTTCTGGAAGCCCGCTGAGAAGCAATTCAGCGACTTCTGCATCTTCAATAGTCTTGCCAATATCGGCAAGTTGTTGGACTAAATCCGTCACGCCTTCGATGTAGGCGCTCATGTCAGGGTAATCGATGTACTGGGAGCGATGAAGTTTACGTAGTAAACATACTCTTCTATAAAATCCTTTGTCTTCAAATACCTTAGACAGGTTATCCCACGCTTCACGTGCTGTCGTGGCATTTCTCACATATTGAAGACACGTAGGTTTAACGGAAAGACAAATACGAGCTAGTGCTTTTTGGATTTTAGTTGCGTCAGTTTCCACGCCTGAAATGCAGTTCCTTAGATTTTCAAGTGTCAGTGCCATCTCCATGTAAAATTTCCATGTGGAATAATTGGAAACTCCTTCCAATTTGGCAAAAGAATAAAGGCGAACTTCATCAGCACTCATTGTGAATTTATATATTTTGAGGTTATATAACGCGGACTCGCCCGAGCCGGGAGGACGATCCACAATATGCAACCACCACTTTCTTGACCGCTTCACATTAAAAATTACAAATCACAGCGGGTATTGCTCTGGGCCCCATAACCTGAAGGTGCAAGAGTTGGTGAAGCGGAGTGGGGTGCTGATGAAAACACTCAGAAGATCTTCAGGATTTATTTCAGATATAATTAGTACATACGTGTACGGCGTTCGGAGGCTTGGCAGAAAGAGAAGGGGCATAGAGATCGTGATTTGGGTTTTTAAAGATGTGACCATAGACTGTGTAAGGGTGGACATTCATGGAAACTGATACCCATTCACTATCAGTTTGTTATCTAATATCTGCAATTGCACTCCGCCAATTCAGTAGGTATTTAGGTAGGTAACTAGGTACCTACCTAAATTTTGCCGGCACGCTCATGAAAGCGGGCGGGAAGGAACCATGCTTGAACCATGTCCTTTAGTGGTCGGTAACCGAATTCATTCTTCAGTCTTCTTATTATCATCTGAACTGTGGCTTAAAAATAAAAATAAAACACTTACGCTTGCCGTCCTGTGAAAGCTGTGCTGAGTGAGTAACACCAAGTGGAAAATTAACGATGTTTTAAAGGCAAATTTTATAACGAACGGCGGAATATCTCGATGTAACAAGTATTTAACAGTACAATAGTACCTACCAGGAGTCCATAAATGTAATTAATATGCATAATACGTCCGTAGCATGGCTAGTTCAGGAGCCAGCAGTCATTACTGAGCAATTCGTTTCCGTCCGGATATGCGCTTGCCTGGCCCGCGTCCAGCCACACGGAGCTGCGAATTCCCTGAATTATATATTCTGCGAATAGAAATGTCTAGTTTTCCCTCTGGGTTGGAAGGTCAGATGGCAGTCGCTTTCGTAAAACTAGTGCCTATGTCAAATCTTGGGATTAGGTGTCAAAGCGGAACCCGGGCTCCTTTAGGGGCATAACCGGGAATAACGCTAGGAGGATGATGAGGATGATGATGAGGAATATAAGAATTCCCAAAATATATAGGTTTCGTTAAAATAGGCTTGTAGATCGTTTATGAATACGGCCGTAAGTATGTTTTCAACTGATTAGCGCCTATATTTTGTCTCATAGCAAATCCAGGAGCGACCATACCGTAGCTACTCATTAGATTACTGTGTGGCGATCATAGACAAAATAAGTAACGCAGGTCATATTTCGATACATTGTATTCAAGTAAGGTTTATATTTCTTCCCTGATATCAAAGATGCAGACAAACATCTGACTGGAGTTAGATATTACTTAGTTTCATGAAATTAACTGGTTGGTTACACACTATAGTATTTTGAGAATGTGAAACAGCCATCTCTACGGTTTCTAGTTGGCGGTAGCTGGCAACACCGCAACTAGGCCGCAGGATATGTCGGTAAACACTGCGAATTGGCTCAGGACTTCATTGTTACACAATCGTCTCTGTAATCTTTACGTGCTCTTTGGCTTTAAGCCCATCTCAGCAGGGGCGTATTTACCCTAGGGCCAACCGGGCCATGGCCCGGGGCGCCAATCCGCCAGGGGCGGCAGCTGGCCGATCGCATTTTTTTTTGTTTTCGTGCCATTCATTGACTTCTGGGGCGGCGAAACTTATTGGCCCGGGGCGCCGAATTTCAAAATACGCCCCTGCATCTCAGACAGCCATAATATAATATATATATATTAAGGTTTAAGCTACGGTAACCTAGTGGTTAGCGGCCATCCCATCTTAGTGTCCCATCAACAAATTTAGCGGGAATTCGGCTGATTTCAATACTCTCGACGGATGCAATTGCTTACCTTAAATCTAATATCATAAACATTTAACCCTTTCACCGCCCGACGGCGAAGCAATACGCTGTGCCACGGGGGTAAAATTAAAATGGGTAAAGAAATAACGTCACCATAAAAATGAGCTGTTTTTCAATAAGTATTCATCGAATCCCGGCTCGTGCCAATGAGATTGTACTTATGTTCGGAATATTTACCGTTAGCTTTTCGGTAAAGAAAAACATCGTGAGAAAACCGATCTAATCCCAATAAGGTCTAGTTTCCCTTAGTTCAGAAGATGTCGCTTTCGTAAAACTAGTGCCTACAGGGGCGGCTTCACAATGGTGCAGGGCGTGCGTTGCACACGGGCGCAGCAGTCCTAGGGGGCGCACTACCGGGAAACGCTAGGAGAATGAAGGTGCAAAGCAAAAGTGTAAACATATCTTTACAGTACACATGATGCTACTTTCCCGCACTAGTGCGGAAAATACCACTTTCCGTGCATGTTAAAACTTTAAAGAGCCATATGTACAGTAAAACGTTGTACGATACACGTGCGAATAGGTAATTCGCAACTCGTGTCGATTTAAAACACTCCCTTCGGTCGTGTTTTAATTTATCACCACTCATTGCGAATTTCCTATTTTCGGCACTTATATCGTAAATAACTATTGTCGTAGACTGTACATTGCAGAAGAACCTTGCAACATAGATAAGTTCGTACAATCAAGGGCATCAATATGTAGTCACTCAAAGTTTCAAAAATATGTATACAGCCTTATTGTTGAAGAAATAAGGTCTGCCTACATATTTTTGAAACTGTGGTGTATACATAATGGTGCCTTTACGTAAATAAAACGTCTAGATTATCATTTTAACTTTATTTATATGTAAAAACATCGTTTGTTCACTCGCATACATTGACAGGCTACACCACTAACATATAAACGCTAACTAAACATATATGATATCCTATATATAGGCACGGGAAATACCATAATGGCACTCATACATAAGGCTGTATTGTATAATCTAAATCTATGGAAGTTGTTAACTATGTAAACAAACCGTCATACTGAAATTGACATTAAATTAAATGCATTACATTGTTTCTTTACATAGTTGGCAAATTCCATAAAATGACAGATTACAGTCCGCAAAGTTGGAAGCAGCCAGTGTAGCCAAACATATCGTAGCACTCTTACAGTAATTAAGACATGTACCGAAATATTTGGCTACCTTGGCTGCTACTATATAACTATATGATGCGGACTGTATCAACATTATAGGAGTAATTCGGCATTATTCATGTAAAATTTAAACGAGCTTATTTACTATTAAACAAGCAACATTTGTATATTGTGACGGTCAATACAGACATTTACGGGGGTGAAAAACCGATCAAGCTAGATCTAATTTTCGGGGAAATTTGGTATTATAAAGGTTTTTATGCGCCAATGGCCGAGTTTGGTTACCGTGATAATAAAAATCTTATCTATAAAAATCTTATCTTCAATTACTCAATTGCAGAGACCAGAAAATTTAAATCTTCTAAAACTACACTATTTATGGTCATAGGTGGGTGAAAAACAAAAAAAATGTACATACTTAAGGCCTTATGTACATTTTTTTTTATTTCCACCCAGGTACCGGAGATGTAGCAGTGTTATTAACCTTATCATTAAGTGACTGTGATATACTGGTCAATAGGGTATTTGACAACCGTGAAAAATAAATGTTTATTTTTAATTAGCAACAGATTAACAATACGAATTTATGTTAGCTATTGTAAGATTTTTAAATTCATAAATACTAACAACAAGGAAGTTGTTTCATTGTGACGTCACAAGCAAGTAATCCCTACAAATTCCATACTAACGTAGCGTTTCTGACGTTAAAAAGAAGCAGATTAGACTTTTGGCAAATACCGTATTCACCAGTAGATGAGACATCCAATTTATGACACTGGATTCCAAAACCTTCATAATTTGTGCAAATTATAATATCTGCTAACGGCCCGGTCACGACATTATAGTACCACAATAGTACATTACGTAACTAGGGCGGTGAATTCGTGAATGCCCCAGATCGCAGGCGTTTCAAAATTTAATTTAGTTTACAAAATTTTACGTCTTCACCTGGCCACAATGCGTGTTTTACAGTACGCGCAGCGTGCAGTAAAACGCGCATTGTGGCCAGGTGTGACGTAAATATAAGTTACATCGACAATCTTCGTTCACGGCCCACGCCAACGAGTGCTAACAAGTACCGAATGAAATCGAACGTATGACCATTTTAATAAAGGCCTTGTTGCACTATAGGTAAGATACAATATGCAATGAAGATTTTTACCCACTGCACCGCCTTATGATTGGTTAAAATGTTTTTAAAAAATGCTTTCTGCGCAGGTACATCGTTGTAACCTATATTTGTGGTACTACTGTACGCGTGGCAGCAGCGGTTTTTCTAATTCATTGCGTGTGATCCCAACTAACCGCAGTGCGTTGCGCGTCTCGACCGCGCAATGAACAGATAAAACACTTTCCACGCGGAAATTCGCGCAATTTCGTGGCCGGGTTGTAACAGTTTGACAAGAACAAATCCAACTTATTAGGAAAACTGCATTTAAACAACAATATGCCAAGTACAATGAGTTAGATTTAGGTAAATTGTAATTTGTGGTTTGTGTATTATTGTATTTCATAAATAATAATAAAAATCTCTCAGTACAATGATGGTTCATCATCATCATCATCATATCAGCCGAAAGACGTCCGCTGCTGGACATAGGCCTCCCCCAAAGAGTGCCAAAGTGACCGATCCCGCGCCACCCGCATCCAGCGGACTCCCGCAACCTTTACCAGGTCATCAGTCCACCTTGTCGGGGGCCTACCCACGCTGCGCCTTCCGATACGCGGTCGCCACTCGAGAACCTTTCCGCCCCAACGGCCATCGGTTCTACGTGCTATGTGCCCCGCCCACTGCCACTGATGGTTAGAAAATTATAATTGAAAACAAAAACTTAATTTAAACATATACCGAATTTATTCATAAAATTCTCACTTACTTTCTTATGTTTTATATTACTTTCATTCTACATGTCATTATCGTAAAAATAGCACACGATATTGAAATGTTTCACACTATAAGAGCATTTTTTAAAAGTTTGTACACAACTTAATACCTACGTCAATTAAGTAATTATTTTCATTTTCATCATTTACTTATTATATTTGAGTATTTATGTCAACCGTCTCAGAAGTAGGGTTATGTTTTTTCGAGCGTATGTATGTTGTGACGGTAGCTCAGACGGTGGTGATTAAATGATTAAAACTTCGTCAGCACAATTAAATTTATTTAAAAAAAAATATTATGGTCGTGGATGGCCCGTCCGTTTCACTATCGCGGTGCGGTACTCCCCTGGCGCTATTGGCGCTAATGATGCACTGGCTGGTGGCGAACAGATAGGCTCCCACTCTGACGACGGCGAGCGATGAGGGGTCCTCGTAATTTGTCCAGCCGTGAGGGGAAAAGGCGCGCGCCGAAGGGGCCGGTGTTTTTTTATCAAAAAAAACGTAGTATCAACGTAGCACCCTGTGAATAAACGGCTCGCATTACAATGTGCTATTTATTGCCGATTATGCCGTCGACGGTGAGCACCCTGGTTTAGCGTAAGCAGGGAAGATACCGATTTTAGTTGGTGAGTGCTCACGATCAGAACGGAGGTACAGGTTCGATAGAAAATTAAAACACGAGAGCGTAAAAGCATGATTTGGCAAGAAGCTAACTGTTACTGAGCGCAGAAAGGTACACTACGGTAATATCCATTGCAAGGCAATTTGATGTACGACTAACTAATGAGATTGCTTAAAGCTAACACTGAATGATTGTTTTGTTCAACACTTTACTTACCCGTAACGGGGTGCTCGAACTACATGTAAACACAAACTTGGATCGTAATAAATGTGAGGTTCCACTGCCGCGAAGGGAGAAACTTTACTTAAATCACTTATAAGATAGTGCAGACTGTAAAATCCAGGCGCATGAAGACGCGATTTAAATAGGTATGCGAACGCACTGGCAGCGTCCGCCGTCTCGAGTCTCCTAGCAGTGAATGACGCGGGCGCACTCACACATACACAGCGCCGCCTCATTTACCATTATGCCCGCTGTACATAAGGCCGGAGATAAGGAGACCGTTAGAATTATCGCGTGGAACGCCGGCAGTGACTTGAGATTTAATATTTATTTTGTATGGAAATTTTCGACTTTTATTTGTTGCTTTAAATAGTTATATTATTAGTTAGTATATCTTTAATTAATTAGTTTATTATAATTCAGTGATTTAAAACCCCTTTTTTGTATATTTTATATCAGATAGTGAATGAAATAACGAATCAATTGAATCAAGCAATAGATTTATGATTCGATTTTATTTCTAATAAAGTAAATAATAAAATATAATTGTTTAAAGTGTAAAATTGAAATAATTTAGAAATATGTTACTGATTTATGACTTTGGGTAAATAATTAAATAATAATGTTAAATAAATTGTAAAAATGAATAAATAATTAATTAAAATAATTGTAATTATATAGCTTTAAAATAACATTTCATTAAATAATTAATAACATGTAACTATTACGTTACAATGTGTACAAGAATTGTATTTCACGGGCTACAGTCGAAATGGCTTGATGGTTTGTAGGGTTCCGTACCCAAAGGGTAAAAACGGGACCCTATTACTAAGACTTCGCTGTCAGTCTGTCTGTCTGTCACCAGGCTGTAACTCAAGAACTGCGACAGCTAGACAGTTGAAATTTTCACAGATGATGTATTTCTGTTGCCGCTATAACAACAAATACTAAAAACAAAATAAAATAAATATTTAAGGGGGGCTCCCATACAACGTGATTTTTTTGCCGTTTTTGTAGATAATGGTACGGAACCCTCCGTGCGCGAGTCCGACTCACACTTGGCCGGTTTTTGCCATATAAGGTGTCGTTGGAGTGACATAGGCTAGGTATAATATAAGCAAGAAAGCTGCCGGGTTTCTTGAAAAAACATTGTATTTCACATTGTTGATAGTTAAGGTTCTGTTATATAATTCTAGAAAATAACAACACAATGTAAAAGAAATTATTGAAAATAATGTAACCAAAAGAAAATTAAATGTATACTTTAATAGACGAATTAAGTTTTTATTTTAATTGTGTACAAACTTTTTAAAGAAATTCTCATTATTCATAGCAACTAGAGTTGAGCCGCGCGTACAAAAACAAAGTATTATTTTCTTGTCTATCTCTAACCAGACAAGTAGCCAGCCTAGACCTCATGTAAACTCTAAACAATATCAACTAAGCAATGAACTATTTATTTTATTAGCCTTTCAATAAAGTCAATAAAGTTAAAAGATAATAAATGAAATTGAAACATGATTTAAAAACACAATATGTCCGACAACGTTTACAAATTGTTTACTTTTACGCATACATATTACGCATGTACAGTCGAGGACAAAGAGATGTATACACTTTTGGACCTAATCGAATGCGGTCGCCTACAAATTGTAGGCGACCGCATTCGATTAGGTCCAAAAGTGTATACATCTCTTTGTCCTCGACTGTACCCTTTGCCACATTCAGTACCAAACATTTCGTAGCGCTGTTCTCGTAGCAGATAACATGGGGAACTCCGTATATAGATGAAACCGAGCTACGAGCCTACGACCAGAGGCCAGCGAACGAAAAACCACAGCTCCTTACAAATTTCTACCCAAACGAGCCCAAAACCCGGTATGCGCATGTTTGGACTAAACGGCTGCCTGGCATCGTATTGACACTCCGCCCCCATCCTCGCTCAGGTGCCGGTTAATGTACGGCCCGATAATCCGCGTCTATCTATCTTTCTCCCTCTCTTTTTGCACGAGTTAAAAAGGAACAGAGATATAGTGGACGCCGATTATTGGGCCGTACATTAACCGGCACCCTCGCTCAATGCCAATGGCACCCATTCTTAAACATCTATGGTTTTTTCCTTAGCTGGCAGAGCCCTGTTCCAAGTTACAAATCTACTAATCTAAACGGTAAATGAGCAACACTGAGGCGCTTAAAATGAAATGAAATTTGAAATGAAGAGTTGAATGAAATGAAGTTTAAACGACGGCGGCACTCTTCCTTCGCCGCGAAGACCTCTTCGGGGTCTCCGTGTCCTGCGCCGGCGGCACCTTCGGCTTCCTCGTGGACCGCTTCTTGCCTTGCACGTTGGCGTCAGAGAGGGGTTTGTGCGCTCTTGCGCCGGCTGCGCGTCATCACGGGGCTGGGCTGCTCTTCGGCGTTTTGCCGGGACAGTCTGAAATTATGGTAACGTATAGTATTTTGAAATAACCGATATAGCCCTCCGGATCGCTATACTTAAGTGGCAGTGGGCGGGGCACATTGCACGTAGAACCGATGGCCGTTGGGGCGGTAAGGTTCTCGAGTGGCGACCACGTACCGCAAGGCTCAGCGTGGGTAGGCAGACAAGATGAACTGATGACCTGGTAAAGGTTGCGGGACTCCGTTGGATGCGGCTGGCGCAGGACCGATAACTTTGGCACTCTTTGGGGGAGGCCTATGTCCAGCAGTGGAAGTCTTTCGGCTGATATGATGATGATAGTATTTTGTTTTTATACATTCACTGCCAAAAATTGCTACGCTCTTAGCCAATCCCGTGGTTTCCCCGTATGTACTACAGCGTATAGTCTATTTTTTTATTCCGTAGACTAAAATGACATTTCATGTATTGCTAGTTTTTTACGTCTTATAAATAGTGATGTGCTACAACCGGTACTAACCGAAAATAAACGATTGGGAGGTAATTATATTTGTTGATGAAGCGTCTGTAACACAATGAATGGATAATCCGTGACGTGCTAAAAACTAGAGAACACGCACTGAAAACATCCGATACTATATACTACTAAAATAACGAATGCCAAATACGTAAACCGAATTGGCGTCGCGTCAGGTTGGCGATACGTCAATGTCATTTTAAATGTTTGAGTACATTAGTAGTAAGTAAATTTTATTTATTGTTTATATCGTATCATTTTGTGAGTAGATTTTATTTATTGTTTATTTTGAATCTAAAATTAATTCAACATTTTATCGGTTATTCACAAACCGATATCAAAGATCAGCTGTTTGTATATAGCTGGTCACATTATTTCTACGTTTGACATTTGTGGTTGTCATTTTAGTCTACGGAATAAAAAAATAGACTATAGGCGCCCACTAGACGGGTTCCTGGCAGTGAAATCCGACTGCGATTTACAAAGAAAGCCGAAAGTCAGGGTTACACACTGGTGAAAGAATTTCCGGAGATTACCCAAACACATACACAAACTTACTCACAGAGCTACAAATCTGACCTTTCATTAGATAGCACACACGATAGGTTTCAGAACTAAAATTGTTTTTCCCGTACAAAAAAAGATGACGTCATACATTAATCCTCTCCTTTTAGGGTTCCGTACCCAAAGGGTAAAAAGGGGACCCTATTACTAAGACTTCGCTGCCTGTTCGTACGTCCGTCCGTCTATCTATCTCAAGAACCGTGATAGCTAGACAGTTGAAATTTTCACAGATTATGTATATCTGTTGCCGCTATAACAACAAATAATAAAAACAAAATAGATTAATATATAATAAATAATAAATGTTGCCAGCTGAACGAACAAATGCCCTCGCTCTCAACACAACGCATCCTCGGGAGCTCTGGCGACCTTGCTCACCTCCAGGAACACAACACTACTACAGAGCAAGTAGTCGTGTTATTATGGCTGTGGTCTTCTGCAAGGCGGAGGTACTTCCCCAGTAGGGCTGCTCCAATCTGCCCTTACTAACCTGGTCCTCCGTGGTGTAGCTTCCTTCCTGGGCGTGACCTTGTTCTCCTTATCATCGGCCGGCAACGGAGCCACTCCTGGCTCCAGCTCGCAGCTGGTGTAGGAGGTGGGGCTGGAAGGGTCAGTCTCGTGGAAGAGCACCGTCTTCGCCTTGTCCGTCTTCTTGGCGCTGACGAGGTTCAGCTTGAGGATGCTCCGCGCTGGAGTAGCGTACAGGTTCACGGGAGTCACGGTTGGAGTTTGCTGGAATGTGTTGCAAATGTTTATTAGAAGTAGTATCCATACTATTCATAATTCCATACTATCCATGCTAGTCCATACTAACATTCATCATCAACATATCAGCCGAAAGACGTCTGCTGGACATAGGCCTCCCCCAAAGAGTGCCAATGACCGGTCCTGCGCCACCCGCATCCAGCGGACCTTTACCAAGTCATCAGTCCACCTTGTGGGGGTCTACTCACGCCGCGCCTTCCGGTACGTGGTCGTCACTCGAGAACCTGCACATTGCACGTAGAACCGCTGGCCGTTGGGGCGGAAAGGTTCTCGAGTGGCGACCGCGTACCGGAAGGCACGGCGTGGGTAGGCCCCTCAGAAGGTGGACAGGAGGTATGATGATATTATAATGGCTTGGCTAGCGGCTTCCGCTCCTCAATCCAGTCAGTCCCTGAGTCGCAACTCCTCGAGGCTCTTGCGCATTTCCAGGTTTTCCACCTGCACGGTCAATTAAATTAGGATGAATGTTACAACCTTACAACTTACCATGAGGGGAGATACGCCTTCGATGTCCACATTCTTGCTCATCATCGAAGCTCGCAGGATGGCGAACGAGGAGGATGGCTTGACAACCACTTTATTTACTAGCGGCGTTTGCTCCTCAATCCAGTCCCTGAGCCGTAACTCCTCGAGGCTCTTGAAGCGCATATCAACGTTTTCCACCTGTATGGTTAATGAAATTATAAATTTTCAGCTTTCAACAGACATGTGAAGCTTTTCACATGTATATTAAGACACCTCATATTCTTGACACTTTCACATTACTTTAGTTTTTCACCTATAGATGATAACGAAGGCCAAGGAAACAGTGAATGGACTGTGCGTGATGGGAGTAGATGAGGGGCAAATTGATCTACACACGTTTTTACTAAAACCAATGCCTTGCCTGACTTAGTTTGCATTTAGGGTAAGACACCAGATTCGTACCTGCATGAACACCATATCCCAGAACCCTTGCAGGTCATCTGGAGTGACCAGCGCGGTCCCAGGTGTGGGCTTCGCGCAGCTCTCGACGAGCCCTGCGAACTGCTGCAGCTTATTGGACATCAGCAGCCGCGCCTGGCCCACTGCCGTTAGCACCAGCGCCTGGAGACCATGTCAGATTGTAACTCATCATCAACATATTCATGAGCAGCGAAGTGGCAAAAAGCTAGTATAGTATAAAGTATCTGATTACATTGTTCAGCGAATTATGAAATAGGTGAAGTATGGAATGTCATACATACACATTAACTCGAATAATGTTTCTATTGTATTATCATAGGTTTTAACCCTTTCAGGGCGAACGCTGTCAGCGCTTTGCGCACCGCTATGGCGCAGAACTAACAAAAAGCTCGGTAAACCCGATGCGCCGAGCCGGCGTCATGCCGGCCTACGGGTGCGAATCGTGAAATGGATGGGTTGATGCGTTATTTCCACTAACCAAACACTTGAAATGATGCATTATTTTTTTTAATTTTAATGATACGGTCCTCGAACATGGAATTTATTATTACATGCACTATAGTGGGTTAGTTAGGTATCAGGGTCAAACATGGAATGCAGAGATATCGGATCCGGTGGACAAGCAGGGTCATTCATGTTGAGTGTGGCTGAGGTTATCATTGAATGATAAGGAGTCGTTATTAAAATCCAAGTCGTTATTAAAATCACCAAACACAAAAAAACACAAAACTAACAGCATAGTACCAACGTCAAACCAAGACTGTGCATCTCTCTATCATAGTGCATCTTATTTTTCAACACCCCTAGTTGTCCTATTGTTCAGGGAAACATGGAGAAGTGGCAAAACCTAATAATGTCTTTTGTTTTGCCGCTGCTCTTTGCGCGAAAAGGGTCACAGATGCCATAAATCACACAATGAAGATACTACCTACTCATGTCCTTATCGGGTTTTTTCATTCCACGCAGGCCACCTGCGTGCTATCAGTAGCAGGATGATGATTGATGATTTATGCTAGTTCATGAAAATTGATAACACAAACCTTTGTTAGGGTACGTAGCTGTTATGGTTAATACAGCAGCGGCTTATCATCACAATAAATCGTTGGAACTGACCAAAACCCATTATAGAGACGTCAAACTACTAATATTTTGGCCATAGAATAGTAATAAAATATGTATTTACCTAAAATATATTTATTTATCCACAAACATTGATATGCTTGGTTAAAACTGCCATAGCATGAAACCATTCTTCCCGACTAAAACGACGTGATTTATGAAAAGTAGCATTACCGCTATGAAAATAAAGCTCCTCATGATTTGGCAATGACAACACTTACGACTCTTTTGAAATAAGTCGTTATGCGTTGTCCACCCGCAAGCCTGAATGACGCGGACCTCGGCGCAAGAGGTTTTAAACCTATTAAACTTAGACATATTTTCTTCAAAATTACTTTTTTCTTACCTATATTATCTACTCTATGTTTTGTTAAAGGACTTCGGAAATGTTTTCAAGCCATTATATACAGAGAAAGTGAAATGAAAGTTTGGAGTTAAATATTACAATATATACAGATAATTTTGTGCTTTAGTCATATTGAATATTACAGCTCAGTCTGTAAATTATACATAAATAAAAGAAAAAGTAACCCCACTTAATCAATTTTATGATATAAACGCAAAAATGTTATGGCGCCGAGACGGCGTCATCAGTACGGCGGACTTGCAAATGGCATGGCGCCTACGCGGCGTCATGCGCACTGAAAGGGTTAATATGTATATTAAAAAAAAAAACACTAATTTCATAATAATAAATAAATTATATCAAAATATATACGATCTGATTTTAGCGTGTCGACACGTTAATTGCATGAGTGTCAAAGAGATCACAGATCCACTAACTGTGAAAGAGGCCTTGTGAAAACTGTAAGAAAGCGATGCACGAAGATTACGAGTCCCTAATTTTAAATAATACGTGGGAGGTTACAACTCTACCTTCTAAGTCTTCTAACAAGCGAGCAATGCCATGTAAGTGGGTTTTAAGACAAAAACCAATGAAATGGGTCACATTGTGAAATACAAGGCACGACTTGTTATAAAGGGATGTTAACAAAAAAAAGGAAATTACTATAATGAAGATTTTTCGTCGGTTGTCAGACATACATCTTTGCGCTGTCATATAATGATATGATAAAGAAAAGAATCTTCAAAGTACCTACTCCTTTACTTAAAACTACATTTGCTTTACGATTTCATTCATTTCTACTTCCGCACATTTATAAAACATTTGCTAAACGTATCGACCTAAGAAGAATCAGTGTCCTAGAGGCAAAAAAGAAAATCCAAACTCTGTTATTCTCTTGGAACTACGAACAATCGGAAACAATCATTACTGTAATATCATAACATACACTCACATACATTACATACATACACTACACAGTCACACATACACATACATCACCGCCATCCCTTCATGCACATATACTCGCTTTCCTACTCGCAAGCACCCTAGGATAATTCATTATTTCATTAATTATAAGTTTTTAATTATTATTTTTTTTCTCTCTTTGCTTTGTCTCGTTTTCCTTCTAAGCCGCATGGTCTGTTAATCTGTATTTGTCTTGGTTTCCACGGGACAGGCCTAGCCTAGTGTGGGACCATAGATATGTTTTTGAGTGTCTGTATATGTTAAGAAATAAATATTTTCATTTTTTTTTTCATTTGCCTTAGCGGCAAAACAGGACTTAGACATTATGTCAGATGGATGCTGTTTCCGCTTGCCTTCAAGGTGACACAGACGAGAACATTTACGTGGTTCAACCTGGTATGTATGAGAAAGGTGATCATGTATGCCTGTTGAAGAATTCACTGTACAGGATTGAAACAGGCAAGCAGACAGTGGAATAAGAAGCTTGATTCTTCTTTGAAATTGCTTGCATTTAGAACAAGATTGAGAACAAGGAGGATATACTATTCGTAGCTATTTACGTCGACACTTGTTGATTTTCACCAACAACCAGACGTCTAAAGGCTTTATCAAAGAGCAGTTGAACAAGTATTTCAAAGTGAAAAATCTCGGCGATGTATGCTACTGTCTTGGGATACATGTAGAGAGAGACATAGAAAGAAAGGTGTCATTTATTTGGACCAACAGAAGTACATACAAGAAGTATTACATAAATATGTTGTTAAGGCTCCTCTTGATATGGGTGCAAAGTTAACAGAGAGATCTGAAGAAACAAAGAAAGTGTTACAAGATCTACCTTATCAAGTAATTGGTTGCTTGCTGTAGCAGGTTTATTTTGCTCATTTCCATTCGCTGATGTCGTACGGTTCGCTCATTTGGGGAAACTCAACGGATGCCGAAAGAGTGCTACTATTGCAGAAACGTGCCGTACGTGCGATGGTTGGGGCAAAATCGAGGGTTTCGTGTAGAGGCTACTTCCCAATGCATGGTATTATGACGCACTACTCACTCTATGTATTCGAAATTATAATGTTCGTAAGGAAAAATCTTTCTTCTTTCGATACCGTTAATATGATTGGCAAAACACTCCGCCGCACTGGGCGTTTGAGAACAGTTCCCCGTCGCATGGCACTTTCACGCAAGAACCCGCGTGTCATTGGGCCTACCTACTACGAGCGACTGCCCGCTGATCTTAGACAGGAACCATCTGACGAAGCATTTAGACGCCGCCTTAAATACCTTTTATTGGAAAATACATTATACTCAGTCAAAGAATATATGAGTCTTGACTTGACATTATAAATTATTATTATGTATGTCTTTCCCGTTCACGGGACAATGATGTCCCGGACCTTTGGGAGGCGTGCGTGGAGCTAGGTACCTACAAAGTACCAACTGAGCCAACACGTAGAGGCCCTTTTGACAATTTAATGAAATGCAAGGAGTACACCGAGCGGATGCTGTCCCTGCCCGTGTCATGGGACGCACACAGAGACAGCACCCGCTGGGGTGTATAGGGACTATTGATGGTTGATGGAATCTAAATAAAACGGGTTATTGGGTTGAAATGATGGACTAGTGGCTGGGCTATTGGGTGAAACATCGGACGCCTGCCTAATAAAACTGTTTCAATCTTTATCTCTGGCAGACGGTGACTCGCTAACTGCTAAATGGGCCCCTATTAATAGCGACATTAAAAAATGGCCTAAGGGCAACACCGGTCAGAGAGCTGGGGGGTAGAGAGGTGGCACTGGACTTTAAACATATAGCCAACTCGCCACTTAGGTGTCCACATCTACCCTCGAGCAACAGCTCTTGCGACTCCACTCTGGACGGCCACTAAAGGCAAGCCAGAGGCGGAGGGCCTGTCCAACCAACCACCCCAGCGGCTCAGCCTGACCACAGGACACCCCCAGGAGCACTCAGGTACGTAGGGTCGCTACTCCCTAACAGCCCGCCACAAGCTGCCTTACGTTGACTGATTGCACCAGAAATCTGGTGGGCGATGGGGCCGTCACATCCCTACGCCATTTTATTATTATTATTATTACCTTTTTAAATTTGTACGAATACGATTTGACATTAAATGTATTGTGTCACGTATTTTCTGGTGCACTAAATATTGTAAAGAATGACGATACCTAGAGGTTGATATATTTGTGTTCTTTTGTTTTTGATTTGTTTTTCTATTTCCTTGTTATTGTGCTCTGACATTTGTTGACATTGTCTTAATATTATATTTTATTTTTCTCTGTTTTTGACGATCGTGATAAAAATTCTTCTTTTTTGACATGTATGCAAATCTGTAATTTAATTTTTTATCATGAAATAAATAATCTAATCTAATCTATGCCTCGCAAATTACAAGGCATGAGACAAGTTATGTTATTAATATGCTGAGTAAATAATAATAACAAACCTGAGATGCAACACTGGATCGCTCTAAAGCGTGTGATGCCATACTTGAAAGGAACACAACACAGGACTACAGGGTATGTTACAAGAACACTCCTGATGAAACCATGATGCACGGTTACTGCCACGCCGACTAGGCGAGTTCAGCAGATAACAGAAGGTCTTGCACGGTTACACTTTTTTGTTTCAGAGAGGAGCAATCAGTTGGGGTTCTAGGCAGCCTACCGTGGCTCTATCAACTACGGAAGCCGAGTACATGTCATTGTCGTCATGTGTACAAGAAGCTATGTGGTTGAAGATTGAAGAATGAAGCCATGGTTATCTACAGCGACAACCAGATCAGTTTCAAACTTTCTGGCACTGATGGCTATCATTCAAGAATAATACATATTGATGTGCGTGACAAAGTTCACGAAGGTGCCATCGATGTCCGGTACGTTCAGACGGACATGATGGTGCCTGACGCGCTTACTAAGGGTGCCTTTCCACCAGAGATGTGCTGTGCCATGCTACGTTTTCATACATTTGAAACGTAGCTACGCGAAGCTGGCCTTCTGCTCCAGGATGAAGGCATTATTTATTTATTTATTTATTTTATTTATTTATTTATTTGAAAACATGTTTACATGCCCTTACAGTTAGGTATCCAATGCGACATGAAACTTAGAATTAACAACATATACAAACAGGAACATACAGGTTATTACAAATAACAATCAGGTACAACCTAATAACACAAATGACTGGCACTACTTAATTACACTTTCACAGATGTAGGCCTCGCATCCATCATCTCACAGAATCTCAGGCATTCATTTCTCACAGACGCCCATCGCCACGCAAACAGGTCGCACTCGGGTGCTGATGCCAAGAGAGCATTCAAGTGTGTGAGGGCACGGAGCAGCGGAGAGTTCAGGCGCGACACGGAGCGTCGCGCTGGCAAAGCCAACAGATCGCGTCGCCGCGGTCTGAGGGCTATCCTGGGGATGTCTGGTACATGTAGTCGCACAACTCGACTCACCAATTCTGGACAATCCGAATCACCGCGCAGGGTCCGACACGCAAACGTCAATAAGCAAAGGTTACGTCTCACCTCTAAAGAGTTGTAACCTAAGGCCCCAAGGAGAAACTTCGTCGGATAAAGAAACGGGTAATAACCAAATATTTTCTTGTATAAGAACCTTAAAAAGGTCTTTTGTACCTTTTCAAGAAGCAAACTGTAGGTCGATTCGTAGGGATGCCAAACGATCGATGATGTCTCTAGCTTGCTTCTAACTAGCGCATTATAGACAAGCCTGATGGCAACGGGATCGTTAAAGTGACGAAGGTTGCGTAGCACGAAGCCCAGTCTTCGAAAGCAGCTTGTAGCAAGTGTTGAGATATGCTCATGAAAAGTAAGCCGCGTATCGAAGACCACACCCAGATCTTTAATAGAGCACACACGATTTATAGGCTCGGACCCCAGCACATATTGTGCATGCACCGGCATATGAGCACGGCTGAAAGTGCAGACGCAACATTTAGCGGGGTTGAACAGCAACTTGTTTTCGGTGCTCCAGAGAAAAACCGCGTCGATGTCCCTTTGTAACGACTCACAGTCAGAACCTTGCTCCACTCCATACACCAACTTGAGGTCGTCTGCATATAGGAGACACTGAGCCGATCGAAGGACTGACCTGAGGTCATTTATCATGATCCCGAATAAGAAAGGACCCAATATGGAGCCTTGACTCACTCCAGACCGGGTATGCTATGGGGCCGAGACAAAGCATCCATGCTTAACATACTGTTTCCGATCGCGTAGATAACTAGCGAAGAATGACAACAATGCGGGAGAAAAGCCAATCCGATCCAGTTTCGCCAACAACACATCGTTATCCACGCGATCGAAAGCCTTACTGAAATCAAGATAAAGGACATCGACTTGGATACCTCTATCCAGGTGCTCAGATATGCTATCAGTCAATATTAATAGGTTGGTGTTAACCGAGCGGCTATGTCTGAATCCGTGTTGTGCGTCACATAAGAATGGTTTTACCTGTGCGCATAGAGTTCGGTGGACTATTGACTCAAAGAGCTTGGCCAGAGTGGAAAGGACGGCGATAGGCCTATAGTTTTCCACGATGGTAGCGTCATTTGCCTTTGGTATAGGTCTCACCCTCGAGAGTTTCCAGCGAAGAGGGTATGACCCAGTACAAAGCGCCAAATTAAAGATGTAGTGTAAAGGGAATTTAAGATAATCCATGCATCCCTTTACAACGTACGCTGGCAGGTTGTCCGGGCCTATAGCACATTTGGATTTCAGACGCTTTATCCCAGATACAACCTGTTCCATCGATACTGCATCTATATGGATGTAGTTGGCACTACGGTTAACATTCTCAGTTCCCCGTATGTTAGGATCCAGAAGCGGGGTGTCCGGCAAAAATACCCCAGAGAAATAACTCGCAAATGCATCTGCTACCTTAGCTCCAGTATACAGATTTCCATCCAACTTCACACTACTGGCGAACCCTCCCGTCGACTTCAGGCTGTCTAAGTGCTGCCAAAACGCCCTCGGATTGTCTTTCACCTTGCTCTGGGTTTGACCGATGTAGTCGTCGTAGGCAGAGGCTATTCGCGCTTTCAACTCAGACCTCAATTTCGCGAACTTGTTATAAGACTCTTTGTTATTTGTACTTTTCCATTCTCGGTGCAGGTCACTCTTTAGTCTCAGGTCATTAATGAGGTCTGCGGTTTACCAAACAGGATAGCGTCTACTACTCTTTCTCGGACGACTTCGTTTAGGAACGCAAATGTCAAAGATTCCGTACAAAATTTGGTAAAAGCTATTCACAGCACCGTCGACATTCCCAGCACTGAGAACTTCCTGCCAGCTCACCTCCGAAACTAATTTGTATAAGAGCTCGTAATTACCTTTAGCGAAGTTCCAGTCCCGCTCCATTTCTACATTGCTCGGAGCTAACCGTTCAGCCGAGGGACGGCGCACCAAACTGTTTGTTGGAATAGAGATCACCAAAGGAGGGTGATACGCGTCAGATCTCGGAACCAGACCTCCATCCGACGACTCACCCACGTTACTCGTCATGCTCTCTGGTACCAGCACAACATCTAACTTGCCGCCATATGCATTAATCACCTCATTCGTCTCTTTTAAACCGCATACAGCTAAAAAATAACAATAGTAAGTCATGACATTTTGGGATGTATATGTCGGATTCAAGTTTAAGTCACCGACTACCAGCACTACACACTTTAGTGTCTCAACCACTGACTCTACCTTCTGGAACCATCTCAAATAAGTTTCATCGTTTGCGTTAGGGGGAATGTACACAGCGCACAAACAGAATGTAACTTGGTCAATAACGCACGAAGCCCATAAATCCTCTCCGCTGGGGGTTTCGAAGTCCCGACAACGCTGGAGAAGGACACCTGGTCGCGCAGCGAGGAGCATGCCACCACCGCGCGCGCCCGCGGCGCGGTCCCGGCGCAACACACTCCACCCGCCGCACATGAGCTCAGCATCGTTGACAGCATCAGTAAGGAACGACTCAGTTACTGCAACCACATCGCATTCCAAAGATAGTAGACTTTGTCTAAAGAAGCTAAGCTTCGTGTTGAGTCCCCTTACATTTTGGTACACGATGTTTATCGCCGTCGGTGCTTTCTCTCTGGCGATCGGAGTTACCTGGGTCGGGGCGGTAGTTGGGCGATTTTCGAAAAAACCAGGCCTTCACACGGGCGTTCTCGGGCCAAACCTCCGCCGAAAGACATCTGTCGTACAGTTCTCGCGGGACTCCAATCTTGTACGATTTGTAAGCGCCTTTAGGCTTGAGCTCCTGAACCGTGCAAGTTTTTTCGGAACACATTGATTTTAAATAATCACGAATTTCGTCCGCTCCCGAGATCATATTCCACAGGTGTACATATTTCTGGGACTCTACCGCCTTTAGTAACGTGACTTCGGGTCCTGCAGTACAACGCAGAGAGCTGAAACGTTTGTTAGCGGGTCTGGCCTCCTTGCCCTTGACTGCTGCTGGGCTTTCGGGTTCCGTGTTTAAGGGAGGATGTTGGAATAGTATAAACATACTCCTTGCTTAATACTGTCAGCTTATTAGCTAGATGACTTAATGTGTCAAGGTTTTAAAATAACTCATTGTCATTCTTTCCAACTGAATTGTGCTTTCTGTGTTCTCGATATTGTCTTCTATAATATATTCGCGTTTGTTATGTTAGTTTGCGTTTTACTCCCTAGAATTTTGTTTTTATGGCGCCTAAACAGCACCCATAATAATTCAATGGAATAAAACTTAAACATTATATAAAAAGAGTTGTAAGAGGGCTGTTTGATAATTGTACTCGTGCCGGTGTTTACTAGTCTACTACTACTATCGTTAAGTAGTCACCTTATAACACGTTGGCAACCAAGATCCCGCCTGGTAGGCACTGGTAATGTTACTCAGATGCCGGGTGAGCCCGCTAGGCGAGCAGTAGTATGAACCTACACGCTTAGCGAGCGTCGGTTTCTGGTGTATTGTTCCATTTTTAGCCCGGTTGCGAACATGTTAACTCTATAAACTTGTTCCAGCGGTATTCTTAAGTCATCCAAAAAATACGATTTCGGAAAGTCATCGAAATAGTTCACTGTGCCGGCGATGACGAATCGAAAGTCTCGTCTGGGTAAATAATACGAGGTATAACAACTTATCATATAACGGTCATAATATATACGCTCACTGTGTATAAGTTTGTATAGTATAACGTTCATTGCACATAACGAACGAAATGTATAATGTCAAAATATATAATTTCGTAAAGTATAACGTACTTTAGATATAATATCAATTGATATATCGATTAAAGCGTATAATATGCATAACACCTAAGGTTTATAACATATATTATTCAATTTATCTAACATCAAAAAATATAATGCTCGTATAGTATAATCGCCTTCAGTTATTTTGGCATCATCGCTTGAATCAGATCATTGATAAGGTGAAACCTGGTTTTTATCACTTTGCAATGGAGCTTCTACAGGAGAGTATTAAAATTATGGGGGATATAGAAAAATTAAAAAATGGTGAACTGGCTTCTAAGCGTAAAATAATGTATATAGAACAGGAGCGCAATATCGATAATATAGTAAATAAAAAAGGAGCATATACTGAAAATGTGAATTTCTTAGAGCGATACCGTCAAATTTGAGTTTGAAAAAAAAAAACATTAAACGTTTGTAAGATTGAAATTAAATTTTGATATCACGCCAATTATTGTAACCTAACCTTCCTAACCGCCAGCGTGTCGACGCCACCCCGCTTCGCGGGGTGTCTATTTCCGCTGTAAGGGACACAAGGCAACCCTAACCTAACCTGCATTGTTAAGAGTATTTGTTGTTTTTAACTGCGTGGGGTTTTGCCCCCCGAGCCTCCTTTGTGGCAGGCTCCACCCCCCCGTGCCCCCTTTTCCTGGCTACCCTAACCTAATTGTCTGTATTATAATCCTTATACGAAAATATACTATGCGTTATGATCGTTATACGTTATGTATGTTATACGAAAAGATATTATATGTTATGATCGTTATATGTTATGTATGTTATACGAAATTAAATTAGTCAACTTGAGTGTTATAGAAAAAAAAGTTATGTAATATGATTATTATGGCAATTGACCGTTATTCCTTATAAAAGTATTGGTATTGTTGTTATAGCTAACGTTCATTATATCTTGTGAACGTTATTAATATGAAATTATATATATTGTTGTTATACCTCGTGGGACGCACCCGTCTCGTCTATAGAGATGGTTCTTAGCTATTGTTTCTTCGGGCGGTCTGAGGAGTTCCTAAACAGTACCTGCACGGGCTCCGGGAGGACTGTCTGAGCGAAGATCTGGTCCCAGGTCTCGCACATGGCGGTGATGCGGTCAATCTCCGAGTCCAGCTGTCGCCGGAAGTGGTTCACGCTGTCCATGTTGCTGTTGTCTTCGTCCAGCAGTCCTGGAAAAATGATTTTAATTGATTTCTTATCAGTAACAATATGTGGAGATGGATAGGCCATGTGGCTCAGACAAAACGAAAACAAATGGACAAGAGACGTAACAAATTGGACCCCTATATTGCAAACAAAAAGAGGAACACAAAGAAAACGATGGTCCGACGACATTTTTAATAAATATCACCATAATAAATAGACCTAGTCCCATATTAAGCTCAGGAAGGCTTGTGTTATAGGTACTAGACGACGATATATATAATAGATATAAATACTTCATTCAATGACTTTCAATGACATATTGCTGGCGATTTTCGACAAGTATGCTATGTGTGTATACTTTTTATTAATTTTTATTTGTACTGCATGTAGTATACATATGTATTATATACATTTGTACACGTGTTAGTTTGTCTATATTTTTGTTCCTGATCTCAAATCAATTGCTCAAAGGTTAACTGGAAGAGATCCCTTTCAGGGATAAGTTCGCCTTTGAATCGAAAAAACTTTTTTGTCTGTATTTTTACCTGTGTCTTGTGTACAATAAAGTATTTACATACATACATAAATACTTAAATACATAGAAAAGATCATCATTAAAAAGATAGCCGGCCCTTTATTGTACGCGCAGCTATCAATAGGTAGAGAAGAGTGGAAGATGGTGGAAGAGGCCTTTGTGTCACAAAGACAAGCATGCACTCCATAAATATAATATGTAGTTGTTGGCAATAATTGTTACTTTTAAATAAAGTAACAATTATTTTACATGTAAGTGAATTGTTTTGTCAGGTTTTCAATCGGAAAATTTGCAACATTGAGACCTGGGGCTCGACAAGTCTAAACTATATAAGAATAATAAACTCTCTGTCTTGTATTATGTAACACAGTTTCGGACATGTTTTCTTGTAGAGCAATGCATTATGGTCTACTTCCATAATAAGAATTCATTTATTTAATTTTATTATTTTCTTTAAAGCCTTTTTTTATTCTAAATACAGCATTATTCTAAATACAGCTTCTAAACTATATAAAATTACACTAGTATTTTACTGTGCACATCTTCAGGCTCGGTTATCAGACTAGCTTAATGACGCCTAATATATTTTATTGCAGTATAACTTACATATTGAAATTTTCCAACCTATTGAAGACTGGATGATCAATCATACAGGTAAAGTTAAATAATATAGTCATTTATTTATCTATACTAATGTAAAATATGAAATGAAAAATCATACCTTCATCCAGTTTCTTTTTCATCTCCTTCCTAGCATTATCCTTCCCTCGCGACATCGTTACACATGGACTGATTTGCTTAGCTACCTCGATAATCTGCTGTGGAGTCAAAGGCTTTGGGGAACGGACTTTCTCCTCTGAACTAGACTCACTTCTAGGGACCTTGTTTCTTGGAGTACTTAATTCATCCTGATACTGTAATACAGTTGCGTTACGCTGTGAATGAAATGCATCCTCAGATGACATAGAAGCAGTATCATGTGACGTCATGGAGACGGTATCTGGTGATGAATTCGATACATCTCGTAAGACACATGCAGATTCTTGTGACGAAGATTCTTGTGGCGGCTCTGATTTACGTAGACTTTGCTTTTTTCTAAGTTTCGGCTGTTCTGTTTGGCTGCTAGAGGAGATGCTTTGGAACATTTGCTGTTGAAGCGGAGGTGGTTTTTGTAAGGTGCTCTTTGTGGTTTTAGCTTTAACTTTGGTTTTGTCATTTGGTTTCCGAGTCTTGCTCTCTACTACTGGTTTGTTTGCAACGGGTTTGGCTCTAGTAGTTCTGGTGGCAGGCCTGGTCTCTTTCTGTAAATTTTTCAGTAGCACAGGTTCAAAAGTAATGTTGGGTTCAGATTTACCCGCTTTTTTTTTGTTCAAGGGTGCAAGCCTTGGGACTTCAGTGTCCAGGAAGAT
This sequence comes from Epinotia demarniana, assembly GCA_945867215.1. Lineage (NCBI taxonomy): Eukaryota > Metazoa > Arthropoda > Insecta > Lepidoptera > Tortricidae > Epinotia > Epinotia demarniana. The sequence goes on from OX244259.1 coordinate 59,908,622, forward strand.
ACGAGGTTTGAAAGAAGCATTACTTGGTGCAAATGATTTCATCTGCGTGTTAGAAGGCTTTGGTTCAACTTTTTGCCTAGCTTGAGATCTCGTCACTCGTCCTGAAGTGCTAGGCATGGGCCTAAGTGGTGGTGGAGGCCCAAATGTTTTCCGGTGAGACATTCCTGCTACAAATGGCTTCTTCTTCTGCGCCGCAGCCTCCTTTTTCTTCTTGTCCTTCTCTTCCTTCCATTTTTCCAACTGCTGCTTTCTGTGTAAGGCTTTCTGTTGGGTATCGGAAAGGGCTGGAGCCTTTGGACTCTCGCATTTTGCGATATTCCGAATTTTGTCAAAGAAAGACAAACGAGAGCTTTTTCTGTTCTTGATATTAGTTTCTAGTCTCTTCTGAACCTGCAAATCATTTTTAAACTATTAATGTGGATAGTAAAAATGTTACTAATGCAAATGTATCATTAGGTCTGAATTTCGTGTAATGATAACATTTCCATTGCCCAGTGTATGAAATATCCAAAGTAGTTTCGAGTATGAATGCAAGTTTGGTTTCTAAGCGAGAGAATTAGCAGTAGTTATCACTGGAATTACACAGAATTCAGACCACTGGTAAAGAGACCTTGTTCACCTACCGCATGCATGTTTAATCTTTAACAATACTGGGGGGATAACAAAACAAACACTAATTAAATGTTAGACAGTACCCCGCCGGCTACGCTCACAAACTGCGTAGGCCTAATCTTGTGGCTCTTCGTAGTGGGTTGCTGCCTCAGTAGAGCCAAAAAATCGAAGCTTGTGTCTGGAAACCAAATAAAAAATTGATTTGACAAAGCAATATAATTGCGGCGCCAACCCTTCAACGCTTAGTCACACGAATATGGCGCAGTGTAATTCATATCAACACACGATTCACTAAATAACTTACCCATTCCTTTACCTGAAAAAACTAAAACAAAATTAGAAAGAAAACCCCCAAACAATCTCAATCAAATTTTTGAAATAACTGCATTCACCAGTTGCCACATGTACATCAACGCCAAGATTTTTTTAAACTTTAGAAGCAAAGAGAATATTCGAGAATATTGAATATTCAATATTCTCTTTGACTGCATTCACTGTCAATCGTCCGAAAAAAATTAAAAGCATAGACAACATGAGGCTTGTTCGGGGCGCTACCAAGAAATGTGCCATCGAAACCGAATACGAAGTTCGAACGAAACAAGAAAATAGGCCTTACCGGGAAGTAGTTTCGAATCGAAGCATTTCGTTTCGTTTCCATAGACAACTTGCGGATTTGCTACCGTGAATGGAAAGAACGATGAAGTGCTAAAGTGATTTCACACGCCGCGATAAAAAACCGGTAAACGGATATTTAGCTAAAAAGAAGCTTAAAATAGTAATAAACCAGAAATATATCGCATCTAAAACGTGTAACGGCATGAGAAATTCCTACAGAGCTAGTTTTAATGCTAGATTTTAGGATTCTTCAATATTTGAAAACGTCAATTCAAGGAAGACTGCTACTTTTGGCGGGAATTCAAATAAAGCGGGCCGACTGACTTATTTATTGTTGCTATAAACTCGAAGTGAATATACCCACTAGGTACGTATATACTAACATTATAATGATTTTATTTGCTTTTCTTAAATGCTTTTCGTTATTAATATTAGACATACTCAATCAGATAAACATTAAAAACAAATAAAAATGTGCGCTGTGATGTGATAAATCGCTTCACGTGAAAATTTGATGATGAATTTGATTATTATTATTTATTTAAATTATCAGTATAAAACCATTATAATTTTTAGGATCTCAAAAATTATCTGAAAAGTTTATCTGTGTGATCATACAGTACGTTAAGTACGTACCTTGTACAGAGATAACTTTATTGCATTAAATACATAAAACATACAATTGCATACAGTTATGACTGAACTAGGGGTTATTACACTTAAGTAACGTCGTTTTAGTTTTCTTTTAAAGTAGTTTTTTTATCCTTTTCGGCTGATAGTTTCTGGTAAACTGTTTTGCCCTTGCCCTTTAGGTACTACGCAGGGCTTCAAATAACGTTAAAAAGTTGGTATCGTTACCACTCTGAGACAGAACTAACGTTAAGTTGTAATTAACGTTAAACTATCTACCGTTACCTATACTACTTTTTACCGGTAATAAAATGGTAACGTTACCTGCTGTGCATTGAACTAACGTTAAGTCAAAGGTATCGTTAAATGTTTTTAACGTTAGTAGGTAACGTTAATAGCAGCCTATTTATATTTTGGTCACTGATAGAATAGATGCCATCGTCAGTAATAGAGCGAGTGTCCATTCACATGCATGCGTCGTCGGTCGTCGGCGAGTGAGGAATTAAATCGAGTTATTAAAAATGGGTAAGTGGACTACACCATAATAGCTTATTTATTTGGATTACTTGTTGAATATTTTTCGTTGGGAATTCAGTAGGTAAATAGGCGTGTCCACACCGCGTTTATCAATAGGGCAAAAATGCTTTCTAATGTATGTTTTCGTATGTCAGGCTGTCTCCTCTATAGGTCCCATCTCTCAACAGATTCTCGTGAAAGTTTTTTTGTGAGCGAGTTCGAGTATAGGGCAAAAATGCTTTCGAATATATATGTCTGGCTGTCGGACTGTCGCCTCTACAATGTGTATTGCTTATACTTGATCAAACGAAATGTGCGGATACTAGACAAAAAAATATCAATAAAAACAATAAAAATAAAAATTATAGGCTAACTATTTAAAAAATTAAGGCGTATTAATTTTTTTCTTCTTGTTTTAAAGCTAGAAAATGCAGCTAATCGACCAACCATAAGATAATAATAATATCAAACATAAACCTACAAAAAAAAAGAATTTAGTAGAAATTTGTGAAAAAGAAGTCTTTTTTTTAAATTAGTGTCTGTAACTTTAAAACTGGCAGTTTGAGGTAGACTTTTTTGCACGTTTTATTAAATTTTACAGTTCAGTCTACAAATTCTCCGAAGCAACAATGGGGCTATCGCTTTTCGTTGTTATGATATTCCAATTATGAGCAAAAATCAACAAGAATCTAAACTGTTTCTTTTTAGTAAAAAAATATGAATTAAAATAACAAATTAAGTATTATTCTTTGGTTGGTCGATTAGCTGCATTTTCTAGCTTTAAAACAAGACTACTTTTGAGAAACTAAACCGTTTAGACGCAAAGATACGAATTAAAAACCAACCTCTGAAATTTTCATCAGAAAAAAAATTAAAACGTCTTAATTTTTTAAATAGTTAGCCTATATATTTTTTTTTGTCGATATTTTTTTGTCTAGTATCCGCACATTTCGTTTGATCAAGTATAAGCAATACACATTGTATAGGTCGCATCTTAACAGATTGTAGTGAAATTTAGTGTGCGAGTTCAATATTCAACTATAGGGCAAAAATGCTTTCGTATGTCCGGCTATCTAATATTAATAATTTATTGTTAAATGAGAAGAAGACTAAATGTATTAAATTTGTCACGAATCACGTTGAACACGAGCAAGGGAGTGTCTTTGTGAAAGATGAGGAATTGGAACTAGTTGATAGCACAGTTTTTCTTGGTTTAACGTTAGATTCTAAGCTTCAATGGGGTCCCCATATTGCTAATCTCTCGAATAGACTGAGTTCTGCAGCATTTGCAGTGAGTAAGATCCGTCAACTAACAGACGTGAAAACAGCTCGATTAGTATATTTTAGCTACTTCCATAGCATTATGTCATATGGTATTTTATTGTGGGGCAGTGCCTCGGACATTCATTCGATTTTTGTTCTGCAGAAACGGGCTATTCGGGCGATATATAGATTGAAACAGAGAGACTCACTTAGGGATAAGTTTAAAAATATTAATATCATGACATTGCATTGTCAATATATCTATGAAAATATTGTGTATGTACATAAAAACATTGTCAATTTTAGGAGAAACTGTGACATACATAATATTAATACTAGAAATAAGCATAAGCTCGCGGTGCCCACCACTCGGCTCCAAAAAATAAAAAAAACATTCATGGGTAATTGTGTAAGGTTTTATAACAAACTTCCTGGAAACGTAACTGAGTTATCTATGAATAAATTCAAAAACTATGTGAAACGTAAACTTATTTCTAAAGCTTATTATAGCGCACAAGACTACATGAATGATAAAACTTCTTGGGACTAATTTTGACTGGATTTATAATTTATTTATTCCGTTTGGAAAAATTTGACATTGTGTTTTTAATTAATTATTCTCGTTTTATTTATTTTTTGACATTAGATTGTCTTTCTAGAAACATTCTAGACTAGTATTTTTTTATATAAAATTTTAAATATTTCATTTAAATGTTACTTTTTATGTTTAATAAATTACTCGAAGTAATTACCTTAAGATTATGTTTCTACCTGACGATTTGAAAGTGCTTGTTACTGGGCCTACTTGAATAAATATAATTTTGAGTTTCGAGTTTGAGTTTATCCGGCTGTCCCCACTATAGGTAACATCTCTCAAGTCTTAACAGATTCTCATGAAATTTTGTGAGCGAGTTCGATATTTATCTAAAGGGTAAAAATGCTTTCGTATGACTGTATGTCCGGCTGTCCGGCTGTCGCCTCTATAGGTCGCATCTCAACAGATTGCAGTGAAATTTAGTAATCTGTTTCGATATTCAACTATAGTGCAAAAATGCTTTCGTATGTCCGGCTGTCCGGCTGTCCCCACTATAGGTCGCATCTCTCAAGTCTTAACAGATTCTCATAAAATTTTGTGAGCGAGTTCGATATTTATCTATAGGGCAAAAATGCTTTCGTATGTATGTCCGGCTGTCCGGCTGTCGCCTCTATAGGTCGCATCTCAACAGATTGTAGTGAAATTTAGTAATCTGTTTCGATATTCAACTATAGGGCAAAAATGCTTTCGTATGTCCGGCTGTCCGGCTGTCCCCACTATAGGTCGCATCTCTCAAGTCTTAACAGATTCTCATGAAATTTTGTGAGCGAGTTCGATATTTATCTATAGGGAAAAAATGCTATCGTATGTATGTCCGGCTGTCCGGCTGTCACCTCTATAGGTCGCATTACAACAGATTGTAGTGAAATTTTGTGAGCTAGTTCGATATTCAACTATAGGGCAAAAATGCTTTCGTATGTCCGGCTGTCCGGCTGTCCCCACCATAGGTCGCATCTCTCAAGTCTTAACAGATTTTCATGAAATTTTGTGAGCGAGTTCGATATTTAACTATAGGGCAAAATGCTTTCGTATGTATGGCCGGCTGTCCGGCTGTCGCCTCTATAGGTCGCATCTCGACAGATTGTAGTGAAATTTAGTCAGCGAGTTCGATATTTAACTATAGGGCAAAAATGCTTTCGTATGTCCAGCTGTCCCCACTATGGCACTAGTCCCACCAGTAGTTCATGTATTAGTAAGGACGTAGCCGGTTTTTATGGTTAGTTATGTATATATGCAATGATGTAATATAAAAAAGAGGTAGATACGTTGTCTGTCCAAAATGTTCACCAAATCTGATAGCTGAGACACGTTTATACGTGTCAATTGATGACGCGATACTGAGGCAAGGTCATACAACTGGCCGAGTTTTAGTGTGCCACTTTTAGAGTGCTTATAACCTATCTACCTCTTTTTTATATTACATCATTGTATGTATGTAAATACTTTATTGTTCACAAAATATATGTATAATTGAGTAAGAACGGTCAGCATCACAAGGGGCTTAACACCTTTGCACCGTGTCGCATTAAATGTCATAGTAAACTGCCATATGAAGTTGTCAAACGAGTGAAAACGACAAGGTACTCAAGTGTTCAGCAACTTATGAGTCCGACTGTACCAAAGTTGTCATTTCTGTTGGAGATACCTAAGTGTCCCAACCCGCTACAGCCTAAGCTATGAATGCTAAAAATCTGTAAATGAAAGCACATATGTATAACGAAATGAAAAGAAAACTATCAAGACTAAGTAATAGGCTTCATTGGTTCACAAGTCACAAGTTATAGCCATGTAACTTGATATAGGTATCCCTACCTAATGTTCTTAAAAAACCTATACACGAGTCAAAAATCGCAACATGGATAAACCATGTGGAAAAATCCGTTAAGAGTACGGAACCCTACATTTGTGCTTGTTCCGAGAAACACTTGGCCGTTTTCTTATAATATCGAAACAGTATGAATTATAGATACCTTTTAGCCCTAGTTAAAAAGTTACAATAATAAAATGCAACCACCAGCACTACTTAGAATAAGGTCCCTATTTTGGACAAAATAAACAATGATTACTAACCTTCAAAAGTTTCTTACATTCGCCCACTAAGCAGGTTGCAGTACGGTCTTCATGTAGTTCGTAATGCCTGTAAACGGCATTCTTTTTACGGCCCATGTTAAACCGTCGTAGCTACCTAACTTTTTAACAGCACACGTTAAATCACAAGACACAAACTTACATCGCACAACGCCCACCCGCACTCAACTAAATAGCAAACAAAATGTACTGTAGGGTATACCTTTACGATAGATACGATATACAACAAGGCGAAGGCTCTTCAAGCTCACGCACGATAGCCAGTGTACGGAGTGGCAACAACGCTAATCAACCAACGCCGCGTGGCGCGTAGTGCGCGCGCGCGCGTCTATCGGTAGCGCGGTGTGGCAACGTAGCATTACCGATTAAAATTGTTACTTAGGTAACGATACTTATAATGTGAATTGGGTAGCGTTAACAAGTTCTTCAATGAAAAGTAAAATTACCGATAAAAGTAACCTTAACTGGTTACCGTTATAATAATGATATGTTAGCAAGTAACGTTAGTTTTTACTACCGGTAATAAGGTATTTTTATGATATTACCGTTAACTAACGTTACTTATAATGGGAATTTGGTATCGTTAACAAGCCCTGGGTACTAGATACATTTGATGCAAGGAATAAGTATATATTGCCGCTGGTAGATTTATACTTAAAGCCCTCAGATCGTTGACTGCTCGGGTTAAGTTACTGTAGGGGCAATATTTTATATATTTTGCTGTCTTCGTCTTGAAGTGAGTCTCATTTTACCGTGTTGGCGATAGAACCGAGGCGTGGGACCTAGTACGACAATTAGGCATAGTTCATTAAGGTGTGTTCTCTCCCACTGGTTCTAATATCTCTTCCATGAATAGAAATGAATAATTTGGCAGTTTTATTTCTTTGAATTCTTTTCCGAGTCAGTGTTTTCCGAATAAAATGCGTTCCCGTGGACAAATAAAACTTTGGACAACAACTTATTTGGGGAAACAATTCTAAACATCCATATGGTCATATAACTATTGAGAGCACACTTTAAATTAAACAATTGTTATAATCCTACACATATCATTTATTTTTACTTAAATAAATAAATTACACAATATCCTTGTTGTATATCAGCAGGTAAAGGTGTAAATAAAAATGCCTTGCAATGCCGTTATAAGTATATAGGTTTGCGTGCGTAGACTTTTACTAATTCAAGGTAAAATGTTTTCCAAAATAACATATGCTAGTTCTTTCTTTGTCCCCAGCTCAGCACAGGCATCTGAAATGTAAAGGGAAAAAATACTGAATAAGTGCATCCTGCACAATGTTTTATTTTTATATGTCGATACGATACTATTATAAAGAGGAAACTGTGACTGTGACATTGTAGCTTTGTAAGTTTATATGTTTGTATGTAATGGGTACTCTCCGGAACTCCTTATCCGATTTCAAAAAGTATTTCACCTGCGTGAAGAATGGACTTTCTGGATAGTCATAGGTTTGTCTGCGTTCTTGGCAAAACGCGGGCTGAACCGCGCGGGCAGCTAGCTATTTACAAAGGCCATATGTTGACTTTTATAAGTTTGAATAATTTGTACTGGTAATCTCTAAAAAAAATCTTTCGTTGGTAAACAGAATGGACATTCATGAAGGACAAAAAATGATTATTTATCTACGACGACGACGTCTAGTTCCCATAGCAAAAGCCAGCCTGTGTAGAATCGTCTGTAACGTATGAAAAGTTAAATTTGGACAAGTTCTTGAACGCTTGACGATGCCAAAACGCAATTTCAGTCACAACTTTTTTTTTAAATTTACGCGTTCAAAACTTTGTCTAAATTTTATTTCGAATATACGTTAAATATCCAAGTCTCTCAATAGTATTTCGTTATTAATGCGTGTTATATAACCGAGTAATTTATAAAAAAAAGTGAAATTGCTTTCGTTTTAAGACGGCGTGCCGGAATAATGCATGCCGTTTAAAATTAAAACGAAACCACGTTTGTATGGACAGTCAGCTTTCTGGGGCACTTAATGTTTCTTAATTTGGATATGAGGAAATCATTCACAATATTACATAATTTAAAAACACCAGAAAGCAGCAGCATAAAGAGTAGATTTAATAGTGTATGTGTTGTGGCGAAATGGTGCGAGAAACGTTGCCATCATTGTTGCCATTTTAGAATCTATTCTTCATTGGCTCGGCTTATAGACAACATAATTGAAATGATTTTAAACTATTAATTATGTTGGGAAAACAACTGTTCTTTCAGGAAGTTCTTCTATACACAGGAGAAATATTATTGATTCGGATGATCAGTTCCGGAGATTACCCATTAATTACATACAAAATCAAAACATTTATTTTGCAAATAGGCCACAAGGGCACTTTTACAAGCCAATAACTACATTGATTACTGTTGATTCTAAATTATACAATTTATACATCAGTCATAGGAAAATAATGTACATTATGAATATAGAACATACACTGTGACATAAACAGATGAGAACAAAATATAATTCCTGATTCTTAGAGATACTTATACGAGTATATAAATAAATAAACACTGTAATAAGACAGGTAGAAACCTTATTAGTGTTCAGTGTATTGACATGAGAGTTTGAGAGTCTTCACTCTGTTCTCATTTGATTATATAAATTGATTATTTAAATTAGAAACTTATGTATATAGTTCATGTTTGCAAGGATGACAAGTATGTCGTGCTTAAAATTTAGGTACAAGCTTTATTTAATTGCCAACTGTACTTTTATGTATACCGTCATCAGATCCTCATTGAGACGATTCTAACGACTCCAAACTCAACGGTCGGTTAAGTACTGAATTCCCATAGCCACCTTCTGTCTCCTTCATGAGATGAGCTCGATGGTACCATAATATTGAATAGTCATCCAACAACCCATTATAAAAAAACAAATTTATTTCATAAAACAGGTACCATATCATACAGTGTTAAAGACGTACTTTACAAGCATGAGAACTGATAATTAAATAATAATAAATAATTTATAATACCAGAGTACTAATGTAGTAATGACAAATCTTATGGACCGGCTAAGTAAAGTTTCCAGACGACATCTGCTCGAATTGTCTGCGGCGCCTGTGCGTGCATAATACGGGACTGTTCATATACACAACCCCTGAAATCACAAAAAAAAACTTTTTAACAAGGTACCGACTCAGGTTCTAAGTGGCACCTACAAAACGTATGTATTTGAATCTAATCTAGCTATTAAAACAAAAAAACCCTCAAATCTATGAATTGTGATAATTCTATAGTCGCCAGCGTCCATACGCTAAAGTGTCTGCTTACCATCAGGCAGGCCGTATGGTTGTTGGCCGCCGTCGTAGTATAAAAATGTAAACGACAGTAAAGCTTTAAAAAGTTTAAAAGATACCCTCTTAGTGTCAATTCGATCAAACAAGCAAAGCTATCATTTCAAGATTAACCAGGTCAATTTTAAACTTAAAACTCAGGAGCAGATTGCTCCGACTTACGATTACAGACCGATCAACTTTAAATATAGCGCCGGCAGCTGTCAGTTCATAGAAACTTGTCAAACTTTCCATACACTCCGATTTTAAACAACACCGCTTACAATTACGGACGTTTTGATGCAACACACCTTAAGTCCTTATTCTACTTTGATACATCATCATCATATATATTGTATACATCATCATTACATGTAACCCATTGCTTTAGCCTAGTTGGTAGTGACCCTGCCTACGAAGCAAGAGGTCCTGGGTTCGAATCCCGGTAAGGGCGAAAATTTGTGTGAAGAGCACGAATATTTGTTTCTGAGTCATGGATATTTTGTATGTATTTAAGTATTTATATCAATTATATATATCGTCGTCTAGTACCCATAACACAAGCCTTACTGAGCTTACTATGGGACTAGGTCGATTTGTGTAAGATTGTCCCCTTATATTTATTTATTTATTTATTTATTTATTATCATATCAGCCGAAAGACGTTCACTGCTGGACATAGGCGTCCCGTCCTCCAAAGAGTGCCAAAGTGACCGGCCCCGCACCACCCGCATCCAGCGGATTCCCCCGACCTTTAGCAGGTCATCAGTCCAACTTGCCTACCCACTCCGCGTCTTCCGGTACTTGGTCGGCACCAGAGGCGGCTCGTGACTAAATTGTATGGGTGTTCACTTGAAATAAAACAATGAAAATACATGACGTTATCAGATTCCGGGATTCAGGGATTCCGAAGACTCATCGTGCACCCTTAAAGCAATTTGAAATGCACCACATACCTACGTAATACTACACAATCTGTTCACCTTCGTAAAATATGCCTGTTTTTGTCAACGCGGTCATTGAACTCGCGTATAGATTTTCGGCACTTACGTGGAATCTAGTGCCCTGCGAATATCCTGTAAAATAGTTTGTTACTCTTATCACAACCACACAACTACGGTGTTTTCATATATTGTTCGGATTTAAACACACGCGTAAACGTTTTGGTTTTCGTCGTTCATGTTTGCGTAAGGTCAAGGTCCCTTGTCCCTTAGCCTTCAATTCAAGCCGAATTTGTAACGATTTTGCACACTTTTTAATGAACACCACATTATAATTATCCATTTTAACACTCACAAGTAGTAACTGATAAGTACAGGCTATTTCAACACGTATTAAATGATTATTAATTAGAAAATACCCGAATTTGCATTCGCGCGCATGCATTTAAGTTGACAAGTGTTTGTTTATATAGGAGTGGCAACGTCGCGCGCAATCACTGTCGCGAGTGTCGCGCGGCCGGGCGGCAAAATTAACCGGCAACGTGGCGTGAGCGGCGCTCCGAATTTGGCTATTCTTTCATAGAAAATCTTCTGTTTCACGCGCAGGACTGTGGCGAACTTTCTCTTTCACTCTTATTGGATTTCGTATTAGGAAATGTACTGAGTCTTTTTCCATAGGAGCGCAATCGTGAGCGCTCCGCTTGGCGAGTTACCTATGAAATGATACAGTAGGATGATGGGTATAGCGCCTACCTATGATCTTGTAATGTGTAAAGGTAATTATTTTATTGGTATTGGTACAGTCGTATTTTAAAATAGATTTTAAATAGTGATATTAATAATGAGATTAATGAGTACAATTTTGTTACAATTATTTGTGGGAGTTCACTGCACCAGCGCTCCTTAGGGCGAGCCGCCTCTGGTCGGCACTAGAGAACCTTTCCGCTCCAGCGGCCCTCGATTCTACATGCAATTAGGCTTGCTCACTGCCACTTAAGTGTAGCGATTCGGAGGGCCATATCGACTGATATTGAGTAATACATATACACAACGGTCCACAAAATACTAATCTGTCATTTATTTATTTGTAAATACAATTTATCAACATAACAGCTTACGCTATGGCGTTGGGAAACTTAAAGTAACATATTAAGTACATATACATTGCACACTTAGTAAAATTAAATCATAAAGATTGATAGTACTAACAATTTAAAATTGTTTTCACGAAACTGATGTAAAAGAGTAGGGTGAAGTTTGCTCCATTCACAGGCTGATCTTGAATAGGCATAGGTCATAGTACTTATCCTGCCTTCTCAAGAAACACTAGGTACCCACCGTTATTCATAGGGCAGCGTCAAGAGTGGGAGAGCAGGATCCGTCGAACATCAGTATCGCGAGTGCGTAGTCGAGTTGAGTGACCCATATTATTTGGGCAGCCGTCGCGTCGTCTGCTTTCGATTTCTCGAGGTTAACACTGAAACAGTTTTTTACAATATTGAAATTATGGTCACATATTCTCTGCTAATGTATTTGTATTTAGGCCAAATCGTGTGAATCAAATTTTACCACTAACTATTCATTGAGAAGTTGCTAGAGTCCGAGGATTTGACTTTCAAGATCTGTTTACAGACAGACAGGTGAACTGTGGCACTACATAATAGCTTGCATAATTATACATATCATAATATGTACATCGAAGCCACTGCAGCCGAGTGGTAAGTCACGAGTTTTAATCTGGTGGTCGCGGGTTCAAACCCCGGCGCGTACCGCTGGGTTTATAAAAACTTATACACCAAATATCATTTAATATTTAACAGTGGCTTTTCAGTGAAAAAGAAAAACATCGTGAGGAAACCAGTCTAACCCCAATAAGGTCTACTTTTCCCTCGGGGTTGGAAGGTAAGATGGCAGTCGATTTCGTAAAACTAGGTCCTACGCCAAATCTTTGGATATGCCAAAGCCGGCCACGGGCTCGTTTGAGCACTACCGGCAAATACGCTAGGAGGATGTTGATATTAATATATATCTCTGACAGTCTTTAATCGTAACGTCCCTGCAAGACCTCATGTCGCCCTCCGCACATCCGTCGAACCCCCCTTAACACCTCTGCGACGCTGCTCGTAGTTGACTTTACAGACACAAACTTCTGTGGCGCGAACTGTACGCTATTATGAATATTTTAATTATTTAATTTATTTTTACTAGTGCCAGAGACTATCCATTACACACAAACAAACAACTTGCGAACTCACTAACTTCTCCTCTTTATTAAATGAGCTAGCAAAGCGAATGAAGTTCTTCGTTTCAGCATGGGCAAACATTATTTCTTATGTCCGGCTATTCTCTTCTACAGATCGCATTTCTCAACCGATTCTCGTGAAATTTTGTGAGCAGGTTCATTAATTATATTCTAGTATCTAGGACCTAGATTACTTGCACACACAGTTTCTCAATTTTAAAAATAAACAAAAAAGACACTAGTAATATTCGTATAGATTAGATTTCATTGCGAGCGCGAACAATAATAGCGACAAGTAGCACCCAGCGCAATGTGGTCTCACTTCTGTTTCGAGCATGCTTCAGGGGAAGTGCAACCTCATTGCAGAAGGCCGCAATCCTAATTACTGTGTATATTAGTGTAATATATTATTATTATATTCTATTATATTATATCCTAATTACAGTATTTGTGTCGTGTTCTTAGCATTTTGGTAGTCATCAAACCGAATAAGGTCGCCAGAGAGTCGAGTTAATGAGGACAACCAAGTCGGCTGTACCTACTTCTATTAATGCTTTACCATCTGTTTACCATGCTGTTTGCTGCTGATAAATTCTAGTAGACTCTCGGACAAGGCACGGACGGCTTGAACAAGGCCAGACCGATGCTGTTGGTGCTCGGTGAGTACGGTCGGCGATGAATGACGACCCGCCCCGCCCTTCCTTTGAAGTATCGTTCCGTTCGAATATTTGTCCTTGCCTGAGGGCAAATATTTGTTTAAGAGTCCGCAGTAAGCTTGTCCTAATTTCACCTTACTAATAGATACAAATACTTATACAAAGAAAACGTTCCAGATTCAGAAACAAAATAGTCAAGTTCATTAAGAGTCCGCAGTAAGCTCGATTCTCCATACAAACGCAGTTACGCTCTCATTTTAAAACTACTTGTGGGATTGTGACGAAACTTTGCATATACAATGACATGAGGTATGTAATTAGTTTATATTATGGTTCCAGTTTATAAAACAAACGCAATACAGCAAAAACAAGTTTTGTATGAAAAACTTAATTTCGTTGTATTTTTTACTATGGTATCTGAAGCTACATAAACTAATTACAGACATACCAGACATGTACCTTATGTCATTCTACATGCAAAGTTTCTTTACAATCCAACGCGTAGTTTTTAAATGAGAGCGTAACTACGTTTGTATGGAGAATCGAGCTTACTGCGGACTCTTAATGAACTTGACTATTTTGTTTGTGAATCTGGAACGTTTTCTATGTATACAACGTGTCCCGAAACTCAACGATAAGCCGGCACCAGAGGATGGAGCTGCTTATGATTAGTCGAGAAAAAATAAGGAAAAAAAAATATCTCAAAAAAAAAAAAAAATATCTTTTGAAAATAATTGCCATAGTGGTGTCAATACAATTTTTTTACACCATGATGATTGAAAGTGGACTGTAAGAAAAAATCTTTCAAAATTGTAGGGACAAAATGAATTTTGATTATTTTTGTGTAAAAACTACATGTATTATGGTATTTTTAAGAACTGTGTTAGATAGCAGGGCTACTTAAGTTTCCAAAAACAAAAAAAAAACAGTAATATTTGATGAATTTCGATTTTCGATGAATTTCTGTTTTTTTCTGTAATTTCTAAAATAATTGAGATATATTTTTTCCTTATTTTTTCTCGACTAATCATAAGCAGCTCCATCCTCTGGTGCCGGCTTATCTTTGAGTTTTGGGACACGTTGTATACGTATTTGTATCTATTCAATATATCGTCATCTAGTATCCAACGTCCCAAAATCATAACACAAGGCATATCGAGCTTACTGTTGTGTAGACTCGGCACGTTCAAGAGTGAATCGTCTTTAACTCGTTCAGAAAGGCCAACATATTTAGACCTAAGATATAATCCCTCAATAGTTACCATTGTGATTTCTGTCTCGCGCGACCTCAGCGCAGGACCAGTGCACTGCAGTGTCGCCCCCTGCTGCCTGCTCCGGTCGCAGATCGCCGGTGGCTGGATTTTTATGCCGGTACCTGTAATACAGTGATTCGAAGAGATCTTATATACGAAAAAAAAGGAAAGCCAGAGTTGTCTCATAATTTTAGTCTCAGTAAAAAGCGGACTCGAATGAATATTTGAACGGTACACCATTAGCTGTAGTACGTCGCGATATAGTAGGTAAAGTATTTTTTGAATAATTCAATGGTGAATGGTGACTTAGCTACTGCCTGTTTGATAGTAAATGAACACCCCAGTCTATGGATGTTTGTGATGCCAAAGTTGCTGCAAGCGCCCAGCCTATGGTGGCTGGTGATGCCAAAGTAGCTACAAGCGCGTTGCCTATTTTTTATTGCTTAGAGGATTCGCTGTGCTGACAGCTAGAAATAATTGGTGGTCCCTCGTTTTCTTCACACAATACGCGCAAGTTCCGATGATACAATACTAACAGATACTGATAACTACAGAGCAAGTAGTGGATATTTGTAAGGAAGTAGCCCAGAATCTAGTAGCATGTGAACTAAAGCATGTGACACTGGCGTCCTCTTACATAAGAAGGGCCCTAGATTTGATTGTTAATACGTATTATTATTTTATTAACATCTTATGCCTTTTTCATCGACAAGTAAATCCATACTAATATTATAAATGCGAAAGTGTGTCTGACTGTCTGGTACCTCTTCACGCTTAAGGGTGAGGACCAAATTCTTGGCCAGTAGTTAGCGTCGTTAATTGGTAGTAGTTAAAAAGTTCCGTTGTGACACGAACATTATGGAAAGAAATGTATGGCTAATTTTCGTGTCACAACGGAACTTTTTAACTACTATCAATTAATTAGGCTAACTACTACTGGCCAAGAATTTGGTCCTCACCCTTAAACCGCTGAACCGATTTAGGTGAAATTTGATATAGTTTGAGTCCCGGGGAAGGACATAGAATAGTTTTTATCCCCGAAATCATCCCCTAAGGAGGTGAAATGGGGGGTGAAAGTGTGTAAGGAGCTGCGATATAAACGAGTTCCACGCGGACGGAGTCGCGGGTAGAAGCTAGTTGATAAATAATTGGGACTAACCAGGAAGTCCAGACACCATATCAGCCTTCCCATACATTCATACACAGCACAGCACACATAGTAGAAGTTCAACCTTCGAAATTTTGTGGGTCTCGTCGAGTCGTTGTACGGTTATAGTTAATATGGTTATTCAGTATCACCCATATATTTATTCCTCACATAATTACCATCGTCAAATTACGGATCCGCTCCTGCGTGTTCCTTTTCTCAGTACCCTCCATGGTGTAGGGTGGTTCCTCCTGCACCTTGCGCTGCTGAAGCAGTGGCGGTGGTGACGGATGCAATATTCAGAGTTCAGGCACGCCTAATTTGTCGTCCGGCTGCCTCACCCCCACTTCAGTCCGGTTCTGAATTTCTTGTATGCCCTGTAAGTATGAGTAGCTAAATTTATTTGTAGTATTGAGGTTATTCGTGACGTGTTGACCACGTGACCTATTTTGTCAACAGTTACGATATTGATATCTTGGAGGTCTTCTACAAAAGGAATGATGCGACAAGAGAAAAATAAACAAGCATGAAACTAAATTTAACTCATCATCATCCTACTAGCGTTGTTCCCGGTCGAACCCTAAAACTAAACGAGCCCGGGGTCCGCTTTGACACTTAATCCCAAGATTTGGCATACGCACTAGTTTACGAAAGCGACTGCCATCCAACCCAGAGGGAAAACCAAACTATATTGAGATTATGCCTGTTTCCTCACGATGGTTTTCCTTCATCGAGTAAAAGTAAATATTCCATACATATAGGAAAGTTCCGAAAAACTCATTGATACGAGCCGGGATTCAAACCCACGATCGCCGCTTGACACCCGCATGCCTGAACCACTAGGCTGCCGTAGCTTCATGAAACTTAACTATTACAAAAAAAATCTAAATCGTTATAATGCCTATATTATTTTAGTTGACTTCACATGATTCTTATAATCAGATATCAAAGGGGGTTTGGGTAAAAGTGTTGTTATTTTTTAAGTGAGCGGCCACTCATTACATTAAAGTGGTAAATTATGATAGATCAATTCGAAATAAACATATTTTGTAATACTCTAAAGTGTATCGGAGCCGAGATATTCTTAAAATAGATTTTCATAGGTCAATATAAAATCCAGACAAATACTTTTTCTCAAGCCTGTATTATAGGCCAAAAGGAGCCAAAACGGGTAGGCAGAGCGTATGAAGTAAAGTAAGATCGATAAAATGTGATGGGTAGTGACAGGTTGCTAGCCCAGCGCCCACATCACACATGAACCCGAATCCCTTAGTCGACTCTTATGACACCCACGGGGAGAAAGGGGTGGTGTTATTCTTTATAAGGTAAACGTCCGAGTGGTCGACGCCGTACTAGTATATGGCATGGGCAATCTGTGTCAAAGTGACATGGCTTAAATTCGACTGACTGACTGCTTAAAACATTTATGTTAGTGTTATCGAAATTAAAGTTCAAAATCTAAACCATGCCATAAACGGAACTTATTTGTTGGAAATATATTCGGGGCCCAAATGAGTTCGAAAACCAATACATACATAGATTGTATTAATCCTTGGATGTTAAGGGGAAGAATCCAATCGCGACACATTTGTCGCCGAATTAAGTTTATATATTAATAGAATCAGTAGAACCAAGGTATATTAGCCCTCCGGATCGCTAAACTTAAGTGGCAGTGAGCGGGGTACATAGCACGTAGAAACGACGGCCGTTGGGACGGAAAGGTCGAGAGAGAGTCTCGAGTGGTGACCACGTACCGGAAGGCGCGGCGTAGGTAGGCTCCCGACATGGTGGACTGATGACCTGGTAAAGGTTGCGGGAGTCCGCTGGATGCGGGTGGCGCAGGACCGGTCACTTTGGCACTCTTTGGGGGAGGTCTATGTCCAGCAGTGGACGTCTATGATGATTAATAGAAAGAGGTGAAATTGGAA
The DNA here is from genome assembly GCA_945867215.1 of Epinotia demarniana. Lineage (NCBI taxonomy): Eukaryota > Metazoa > Arthropoda > Insecta > Lepidoptera > Tortricidae > Epinotia > Epinotia demarniana. Next base: position 59,926,414 of record OX244259.1, read on the forward strand.
CGAATGCTATTATTGGCCACTATTGCTCATGTATTGTGGGAAAGCGAACATTAGGATTTTGTTCTCACGTAATGTCTCTAGGTTGTATTTAGGATGGGGAAGACACCCAGAAAATCTTGCTCCTCAGCCAGTTTTCTTGGACACAAAAATAAGAAGTAGTGAATAACTATGCCAAGACATTGTTAATTAGTCATTAAAACTTAAATCTTAAATCGATATTATTAAACGCCAAAAATTATATTTACGTCACACCTGGCCATAATGCGAGTTTTATTGCACGCTGCGCGTACGGGAAAACTCGCATTGTGGCCAGGTGAAGACGTAACATTTTGTACTCAACACGTGCGGTAATTCGTAAAGCCCCAGACCGCATATTTATGACCCTCACCTTCGGTTCGGGCCACAAACACCTGCAATCTGGGGCATTCACGAATTCACCGCCCTAGTTACGTAATGAACTATTACAGTCCATATGGTGCTACTTTCCCGCACTAGTGCGGAAAAGAGCACTTTCCGTGCATATGTCGAAACTTTAAAGAGCCATATGTACAGTAAAACGTTGTTGTACGATACACTTGCGAATAGATAATTCGCAACTCGTGTCGATTAAAAACACTCCCTTTGGTCGTGTTTTAATTTATCACCACTCGTTGCGAATTTCCTATTTTCGGCACTTGTATCGTAAATAACTAATATATTTGTGTATTTTTCGAGGTCCTCTAAATAACTATGTAAAAGTCATCCATTGCCGCTGAAAAAATGACACTAATCTTCATACAAACTTACCCAATGCCGTTTATATGGATCCGAAATTTTTATATTGTAACTGTTAAGAAAGAAAAAACATAAAACATTTTTACCTTACAAAATTAACTAAGAGCTCTTGCCTGCTTGTTTGCTATATTTATACAAGTTACTAATATTCATCTATTATGAATATATGGCGTATTATAATATTATGGCGAACAAACTGCATTTTAACCCTTCCAAGTGTTATGTGTGTACATTTAGCCGCTCTCGTGCCGCCATATATGCTCAATATATGTTAGGGTCAGAGCCGATAAATCGTGTCTTCTCCGTCAAGGATTTGGGTGTAATGTTCGACTCGCGCCTCACCTTTCACGAGCATATTTCTTCCCTTGCCACCAGCTGCTTTCGGAGGCTAGGTTTTGTGGTCCGAAACCTCCGCCACTTTCACGACCCGGTGGCCATAAAAATGGTATATAATGCCTTAGTAAGGAGTAAGCTAGAGACTTCGTCGATCGTGTGGAACCCCTATGAAACAACGTATGCGTTACTTCTTGAGAAGGTTCATAAAGCGTTTTTAAGGTTCCTTTATAAAAAAACTTTCGGATATTACCCGTATCTTTACCCAACGAAGTACCTTCTCGGTTCCCTTGGGTACAACTCCTTGGAGGTCAGGCGAAATTGTCAGCTGATGATCTCGGCATGTCAGGCCTTGCGTGGCGAGTCGGACTGTCCCGAACTTGTAGAGCGTCTGGTGCAATTGTTTGTCCCGGATGTCCCGAGGATAGCCCTGAGACCTCGACAGCGCGACTTATTGGCTGTGCCGCCGTCGAGCACCGTGTCGCTCAGGAACTCGCCGTTGCCTCGCGCCCTCTCACTTCTCAATGCGCTTCTGACATCAACACCCGAGTGCGACTTGTTTGCGTGGCGATGGGCTGCAGTGTATAGTGAATGCTTGAGATTCTGCGAGGCGATGGATGCTAGATGCTCAACTGTTCCAAATTAAGCTGTTTGATATTTATTATTGTGAACCTTTTATTATTATCTAAATTTTGTGACGCATAGGTTTATAACTGTAATGTCATAAAACTGTTTTTATAAAATATATATATATATATATGTGTATAAGGCTTATTCATGGAAGAAAGGACAAGTTGTAAAATATAACAGCAAATAGATAATAGCCAAATAATTAGTATAACAACTTAATAAATTATGTAAAATATGAAAAGTCATAGCGGCTACAACTTTCTTCCATGTTGGGTACCCTGTGCCCAGCAGTAGGTTGTGTAAGACTGATGATGATGAAGTCAAAAGTGTTTGCTAGAACATTCTAGAGGAACGGTTTAACGGACACTAGTTACTCTGCCTATGACGCTAATGGTCCTGGGTTCAAATTCCAATGCAAATATGGATAGATTTTGAGGGAGGGTTATTTTCTGTATATCTGATTATTTATATTTATGTTCATTATCATTTTATCATCATCATATCAGGCGAAAGACAAAGAGTGCCACAATGGCCGGTCCTGCGCCACCATGCCCTGTACGCCTGCATGTTTTATAGGTGCTCGGTATTATATTATTATATGTATTATTTTCCAGTGCCCATGAAATTTGCCTTATTGAGCATACAATGATTTTTATAACATTATCCGTTAATCATTATTAATCTTGGTCATGGAACACATGGTATACGAAACAGCACATCAAATATATATTGGCAGTAGGCATTGCATTGAATCTATAATACAAATAATATATGTCATGCATAATTAAATAAATTTATGTTAATTGTATGAGCCTCCTAATTAAATTAAATGAACTATTATTATTGTGACTATTTTAAGTTATTCAATTATTTTGGTTATTTTTGTATTATTTCAAATTATTCATAACATTTGAATCATTTTCATAACATATAAATGTATGTATGTAATTAGTACCAATACAGAATTTATTTAAGTACTTGTTTGACGACCGCTTTAGCCTAGTTGGTAGTGACCCTGCCTACGAAGCTGGAGGTTCTGGGTTCGAGTCTCGGTATGCGCATTTATTTCTCCCTGAGTCATGGATATTGGTTTTTTATGTATTTGAGTATTTATTTATCTATATAAGTATGTATATAGTCGTTTAGTACCCATAGTAAAAGCTTTAGGTACTCAGTTTGGGATTAGGTCGATTTGTGTAAGATTCCTATATTTGTTGGAGTTGCATATTCACGCCATATCATATAGATATGTCAAACGAGCCCAAAGTCGATGGGGCTGCGTCTTTTAATTACGGAGTTCCATGGCTACCTTCCAGCTCAATTATCAGACCCTGGTTACCATATAGAACCAAAGTACTCGTCAAGACGAATTACACGACCCCAAACTTGATGGGGTTGCGTCGTTTAATTACGGAGTTCCCATGACCACCTTCCAGCTCCATCGTCAGACCCTGGTTACCAAAGTACCCGTCAAGACGAATTAATCAAGCCTAAACTCGATGGGGCATGGGGTTGCGTCGTTTAATTACGGAGTTCCTATGGCTACCTTCCAGGTCCATCATCAGACCCTGGTTACCAAAGTACTCGTCAAGACGAATTAATCGAGCCCAAACACGATGAGGTTGCGTCGTTTAATTACGGAGTTCCTATGGCTACCTTCCAGCTCCATCATCAGACCCTGGTTACCATATAGTACCAAAGTACTCGTCAAGAAGAATTAAACGAGCCCAAATTCGATGGGGTTGCGTCGTTTAATTACGGACTTCCTATGACCACCTTCCAGCTCCATCGTCAGACCCTGGTTACCAAAGTACTCGTCTATACGAATTAATCGAGCCCGAACTCGATAGGGTTGCGTCGTTTAATTACGGAGTTCCTATGGCTACCTTCCAGGTCCATCATCAGACCCTGGTTACCATATAATACCAAAGTACTCGTCAAGACGAATTAAACGAGCCCAAACTTGATAGGGTTGCGTCGTTTAATTACGGAGTTCCTATGACCACCTTCCAGCTTCATCATCAGATCAGCTTTATGTCATAATAATATTACATTAGCATCCAATTTATACACGCATGCAAAATTTCAGCTCAATCGGAAACCGGGAAGTGGATCAAATTTAACTTGCAAGATTTAATTACAGACAACGGATAGGTGAACTAAATAAAAGTTTATAAAAATTCAGCAAGTATCACGATCACTCGTAAAATAATTGACATGGGAGCTATACAATTCGTAAGTTGTCTCGATTAGCCTCAGGAATGTATAACTAGTATAGTTTGACCCCGACGTTGGTAACAACTATGTCTAGCCGGAGATCAAAATAATATTTTAGTCGAGGGGTAGCCTTCGTGAATAGCCACAATTACACGACGTACAGGTCCGACCCGGACAACGGCTAAGCCGGTACTACCGAATCGATTTTTTTTTTTTTTTTTTTTTGACCCTGACTGTTGCTATAATAGGACGGACCCAATATAGCGGTCGAACTGCGTGGTTGGAGGGTGGCCTGGGGAAAATCCAGGGGAAGCCTCCGGCACGACCACGCGGGGAAGTTTGTACACTGGAATACTCTAAGAGTTTGCGCTCCAGTGAGATTGGTTGAACGGTATCAACCGAATCTGGGGTGTGAGTGGTATCGAACTACTGGGAGTTTTATCGCTGGTTCGCTAAAACCTAGCCTAGCTGAGAAGAGTCGCCGAATCGAGCGCCGTGCACGGTGTTTTATTACGAAATTTAGTGTGATTTCAAATATTTTTTATGCTTAAATTTACTTCTACACATAAATATATTTTTGTTTGTACGAATAGCGCTTAAACTAGAGTTTCTTATTATGGCTTCATATTTTTGAAATAATGAGCTAAATGGCCAAAAATACTGGCGATTCTTCGTGTGTTTTTACTCAAAAGTTGTTGGATGGAAATACGGTTTTACTCAACTATTTAATATGTAACTTATAAAATGTTTTCCGCTTATCCCTAAGAAGACTATCATTCCAATATGGATTTATTTGTTTCATGTCGGTTAGAAATCAAATAGTTCTTCAAATCCACGTCGTTTTACACGTCTCCGAGCGAAAATTGAGAAAACAGCGGTTGGACTGAGCCAAAATATGGTAAATTGAGAGCTAAATGTAAACAGTTTTTCCGCTTATTCAACTTGAATTGAAATGATCTTTCATATTACACAATAAAATCTTTAGGAAAACGAATATTTAATGAGATATGACCTCAAAAAGTTTAGCGAATTCAGCAAACGGCTATATACGGACTCTATTTCAAAAGCTAGAAAACTACTTGTGTTCTAAGTGTATTGTCATGTGCATTACTGTAGTAAGTAGAACTATCCAGGAGAGTATCGTAAAGGAAAACGGGAGCGTTTCCCTTTCAAAGTCAAGTGCAGTAGTAAATCAACCGTGTGTAGTCGAAATAGTAGGTCAAATCAGCCACTCCTAATTTCACTTAAAAGTATGTTAAAGACGCCATGCATTTGAATTAAAGTACACTTTGTTTAAGCTATATTGGTATTCAGCACAACCAAAATGCGAGGCCGAAGTGTTACATACACCAAGAGGTGAACGCACGAAGTATAAATTTAGAAAAATACACCTACTTAAAAACCAACGTCGAACACAATTCTGGACCAACACTTCAGCTTCCTCAATAAAAGACCCACGAAATCATATACAACCCCGCAAGCTGAGCTAGTAAATAAACAAAGAAAAATACACATAAATATCATAATAATTAAAAAAAATACCTATAAATTAGGAACTCGGAACGACTCCTGTGCGGGCGTTGACACAACACAATAGTATTTATGAACAATTATTTTTTTACAGTCTTCATTGTTACATTGGCGCACTTTGTAATGTTTAGACACTGATTAAAATACCACTCACCTGTAATTCACTAGAAATTAAAAACACTCCCCTTCCGTGACTTTGATTTCGTCTTTACCAGTCCTCAGAAACTCCTATAGTGAGAACAAAATGTATAGCGACATCGAGAAACTTGGGTCGTTTTGCCAACTTACAAGACGAATATATTGGATGGCAACACTCATGCGTTGTCAACTTGTCAAAATCTCTTATTTTTCTTTATATTTCAAATTCTAACGTATAATTGACATTTGATTTGACATTGTGTTTTTCCATATTTTGGTGAAAATTTAATTATTCTTTCTGGATTTCCTGTAACTCCTTTGCTCGCGCGCGCGCGTGTTTATGTATTATTTTTGGACAGAGACTCGTTATTTTTGAGATAGAGAGTCGTAGTGTGTTTTGAGATAAGGACTCGTAAAAGTGTTTTAGTGTTTGTATTGTAACTATTATAATAGTGATTCAAATGGTATGTATAAACGACACGCTGTGATGCCTGTGTTGTGTCCGTCCGAGAAAACCTCAGGGGAGGATTCTTTGCCAGTTTTCCCAAAGATAATATCCGTTAAGTCAAAAACATAACTTAGTTACAGGTACACATTTACCGTTACTTTTTTCATAGTGGACGTTTTTAAGGTTCTGTAGTCAACATGGAAGCCTTAATATTTTCGCCATGTCCGTCTGTCCATCTGTTCGTCAGTCCGTCTGCGGCTTAGCTCATTGAGCCTTATTACTAGAAAGCTGTAATCACGCCAACAAAATGGTAGGTACAATAAGATATAAAAAAAAATATTTAAAGGTACCCCTACCCGTAAAGTGTGGAAGTAATTTATTTCTCTGCAAACTCATGGTGTGGGCTATCGTTGGGTAGCTTAGCAGGGTCACTATCCACTAGGCCAATTCACACGTCAAATGATGATTGATGGTTGTATCCCCTGAACAAAAAATTGATTCATGTACTATTTTATTTAATTCTCGCAATGTATTTCAGTTTCGCCTGCAGTCCTGCAAACTTGATTGTTCCTGTGGAATCTCACCCTGTGCCTTCAACATCTGCCTAAAAATATCCCATATCGGTAATAAGAATTTTAAAGTAGATTCTTGCTCTCGCCCGCACTGAAGAGCCGACTGGCCGACACAAGCACAGGAGCACAGTGCTCAATGTGCCGGCACCTCGTGGGCACCTCAATCACTCATGATAAAGAGGTAAGTTTGAATCCCAAGCAAGGATATGTGCCTGTCCTCAGATGTTAACTGTTCGTCATCATGGTCGTCCATCCGTCCGTCTGTCTATAACCATCAGTCTCCGTGTCCGTATCTGTGTCCTATTATTAATATACCCGTATTCAGTACACTGTCGCGGGCAGCATATAGAAAAACGATACTTCCAGCAAGAATCACTTTCTATTCATAATTTTAATTGAAATTTTCAGGGGAACAATGAATAGAACAAGTCTTGATTGTTTTTAGGGTTCCGTACTTCAAAAGGAAAAAACGGAACCCTTATAGGATCACTTTGTTGTCCATCCGTCCCGTCCGTCTGTCAGGACCCTTTTTCTCAGGACCGCGTGTAGGTATCAAGCTAAAATTTATACCAAATACTCAGGTCTACTGTGCCTTGAAGCTTTGAAAAAATCAAACTTCTAAGCCAACGCAATCAACAGATACAGCTTTTATGCCGCAAATTTTCGAAACTCGCAAGGGAATCAACCTACAGGGTACTTCCGATAAAGGAATAATTGCGAAAACCGGAGATTTTTTGGACGGAACCCTAGGTGCGCGAGTCCGCCTCGCACTTGGCCGGTTTTTTTTTTTTATACTACGATGGTCTACGGTGGAACATGTTAAACGCATTGCCAATCCTTTATTGATTTGAGGTTTTTTTTTCAACTTCGACGGTGGCAAACATGCATGTGGTCTGCTTGATGGTAAGCAGACACCATAGCCTAAGGACGCTTACGATTCCAGAAGAGTCTTAAACGCTTTGCCGACCCTTTATTGAATTGAGGTATTTTTTACTTCGACGGTGGCAAACAAGCATACGGTCTGAGTGACGGTAAGCAGACACCGTAGCTTATGGACGCCTACGATTCCAGAAGAGTCCTAAACGCATTGGCGACCCTTTATTGATTTGAGGGATTTTTAACTTCGACGGTGGCAAACAAGCATACGGTCTGCGTGATGGTAAGCAGACACTTTAGCTTATGGATGCCTACGATTCCAGAAGAGTCTTAAACGCATTGGCGACCCTTTATTGATTTTGAGGTACTTTTAACTTCGAAGGTGGCAAACAAGCATATGGTCTGAGTGACGGTAAGCAGACACCGTAGCCTATGGATGCTTACGATTCCAGAAGAGTCAACGCATTGGCGACCCTTTATTGATTTTGAGGTACTTTTAACTTCGACGGTGGCAAACAAGCATACGGTCTGCGTGATGGTAAGCAGAAACTTTAGCCTATGGACGCTTACGATTCCAGAAGAGTCTTAAACGCATTGGCGACCCTTTATTGATTTTGAGGTACTTTTAACTTCGAAGGTGGCAAACAAGCATACGGTCTGAGTGACGGTAAGCAGACACCGTAGCCTATGGATGCTTACCATTCCAGAAGAGTCAACGCATTGGCGACCCTTTATTGATTTTGAGGTATTTTTAACTTCGACGGTGGCAAACAAGCATACGGTCTGCGTGATGGTAAACAGAAACTTTAGCCTATGGACGCTTACGATTTCAGAAGAGTCTTAAACGCATTGGCGACCCTTTATTGATTTTGAGGTACTTTTAACTTCGACGGTGGCAAACAAGCATACGGTCTGAGTGACGGTAAGCAGAAACCGAAGCCTATGGATGCTTACGATTCCAGAAGAGTCTTAAACGCATTGGCGACCCTATTGATTTTGAGGTACTTTTAACTTCGACGGTGGCAAACAAGCATACGGTCTGCGTGATGGTAAGCAGATACCGTAGCCTATGGACGCTTACGATTCCAGAAGAGTCAAACGCATTGTAGACCCTTTATTGATCTGAGGATTCGTTGTGTTCATGGATGGAGACGAGACAAACGCGGCTCCCTCACTCAACACAGCCTCAGGAGCTCTGGCGGCCTGACTCACCGCCAGGAACACAGTATCACATACCTACAGAGAAAGTGGTGACGTTACTCTGGCTGCTTTGTTCTATAAATTGATATGTACTTCCTTAGTTGAAATGGTCTAATAATGAGCGAGATAACACTGCGCTGTTTTAGATGTGAAGGTAGACTAGAGCTGTCTTAAATCTTTACGTTTGAATTACATGGTCACTTAATCAGGCCTTTATTCTACAATATATTGTAAGGATCCGAAAATTTCAGTACGGGCCTGATAGCGGGAGTCTACAAACAGTTGCAAAATATCTACTTAAAATGGGATAACCAACGGAAGCAAAAACTGTCTTACGAATATCACTGCCTTGTCTTTACTATTTAAACTAATATTGTATTCATCGCTTATAAATACCATTATCAGTATTAATAGACACAGGACAATATTACCTATTATTATTACTTAACTCTATACTAAAATTGTATATATATACTTTTTTTAAGATGAGTATGCGGAATAAGGTGGATGGCGACAGTATGAGACTGAGAGAAAATGATTTGGAACCCAAATGTAAGGAACGACTACTCGATCACGACGGAGCTGCATACAAATTTCGCCGGACGGAGGTGCGGTACAGTGTGTCGTATCATACGGAATTTATATACTAACTGAGGTACTTGCATACAACGAGCTCCGCACCTCCATCCGGAGATGCGGAGCAGTGTGACATCCGCCTTAGCCTTGACTAGACCAAGTGTAGCGTAAGTTGTGACAGATAATTCAATGTATGTACCAATATAATGAAATATTCGCTGAATGTGATGTGACATTATGAGCATGAAATGAGCTCTGCTCATATGAAAAAAAAACTAGAGAGTATTATCAGGCGCGGGACACTCCGCGATTTACGTTCATCGCTACAAGTACATGCCGGAGCCCCAACGTTGGAGAACCGGCATGTAGGTACTTGTAGCGATGAACGTCGACGTTGGCGTCGACGACGTCAGAGGGCCATAAATATTAATGTTTTGGCTAAGAAAAAAGCGCCTTTTGTAAAGATCAAAGGAGTGTCCCTTCTGTACTTGTACTATTATCTATTCTGTGGTAGTATGGAGATGGAGTAAGAGTATGTGTTTACAGCGGCAACCCAAAAGTTACCATAGAACCTCGGAAATTAGAGCAAGTCCCACTTTTCAGATGGACTTGTTGAAATGATTTTTGTGTATTGAAATATCCAAAGAAAAATACTAAGTCACATGCACAGTCTACAATTTATCACAACTTGTAGGTAGGTAAATGAAAATATTCCTTATTTATGTGACTGCTCTGTTATAAGCTGTGGTATTCTGTAGAAAAAAAATGACACTTAAATTTTGGTATTAATACAGCCAGTATTTTTCAATCTCAACACCCGATAGAAGCAATTTCAGCAAAAAGTTTTAATGTGAAGTAACATGTTTACGACATAGATGTGTCGATATTTTCGACATCTGTTGTTCGCATATATAAAATTAAACGTGTTTTTACCCGACTGCCCCGGGTAGAGGTTCGGTTATGTTTTACTAGTGCATGCATATGTACCAATACTACCAATTGTCCATATGTAGTTACCTTCATTATAAAGTAAATGGCACTACAATATAGTGAATCGATAATATGACGAAATAAAAACGATTGTATCTATGTTCTCCATGCTTCTCACAACTAACGAGTTCAATTTTTTTTTCACAGATTGCGATATGAAATAGGATGAACTACTAATACAATTGAAAATAATAAAATGCCATTTAAAGTCATTAAAGAAAAAGTAAAAAAGTGAAGAGGTTGGAGTCAAGTACGGCGCGTGGCGGCGCGGCGGGCCTGTTCGTCTAGCTCTCTATGAACCACATCACCTGGGCGGCCGAGCGAGTCACGAGCGGTCGAGGCGAGCGGCGTCATATCATTGCTCGAAATATCTGTGTTATGTTACAAGCAGAAATGTATTTAACGAACACAGTGTGTTAACATAAACAACTTCCACTTGAACTTAATAAAAGTTCATTGTAAATATCACTACATACCGACTAAGCGTTAATATCGCTAAGGTCTTCTAAGATACTATAGTATGAAACTTGGGTCTACCTATATCGGATAGCATAATTTTACTGTTCTATTTTCTTGTCGCATAACAACTTTTCGATTACTAACGTTTAGCCTAATAAATATTGTTTTAATGAAATTAGAAATTCTTGCGCATATAATAGTGTGTTCAAAAACCGACACTAGTCCCGATCGGGCAAGCTCTCGCAAGCTCACGCAAGTCAAACCAAACACCCCCGTTTACACGCTTGCGCTTGTGGAGGCTGGCCCAGCGACCGCAAGCGTGTAAATGCACAGATACTATTGCATGGGTGGCGGTACTGGCGGTAGACCTGGCCAGACATTATATATGTACCTTACCTACACGTAGGAGGGTATGGGCCTAGTATTTAAGAGCATGTTTGGCCTAATCCATAATATGTTATGGTCGCCGTCATCGAAATAGACGAAGATGACTATATATGTCGTAGGGAAATTGGGATTTGAAGAAATCTCTTAGGGATATGATCAAAGCACGCAGGATGTTAAAATGGCGAATCCATGTTATCATTTGCCTAGAAAAAATCAGTAATTTGATGTTTAGTGAAATGATGAAATGGCGCGGAGCGGGACCCTTTCGTATTGGTTCGAACATTACAACCGGGACCGCCTCCGCGCCGGTCTGCCACCGCTGTCAGTGCGTTTCGGCCTTTAGTGACTAAATCCCTGTACGCTTACCATGAGTTTGACAATGACGGCTTACGCTAACTCGTACTCGATACTCGTTAGCGTAAGCCGTCATTGTCAAACTCATGGTAAGCGTACTGAAACGCGTCAGTGAGTTGACGAAACTAACTCGCAGAGTCAACTCGGTTTATCATTTCACTAGACACGTTTAGTGAAAGTGATATAGTCTGTACTGTAATATGGTATGGTGATTTGATCAAATCTCTGAAACCTGGTTCAGTGTTACTCTACAATTAAGTTTGATCAAATCTCTCACATGCATGATGTTTCAGGGATTTTATCAAATCACTGAACAATTGTGGTGAAATTTAAAAATCGCGTTGTCTTTTTTGGCAGATTTCATAATTTCACTAAATAGATTTAAGAATTTGATCTAATAACTGAAAAAAATAATCTAGGCAAATGATAAAATGGAATGGCTATTTTTACATTCTGCGTGATTTGGTCATATCTCTTACAGATTTTTTGAAATCTCTGACATGATTTAGTGAAAGGCAAAATAAAATGACGAAAGTAGGTTATACAATTGTTTGTTATATCAGCTTTTTTAATCGAGTACAAGAATAGGTGGTTGTTAACCGAAATATAATTATTTTAAGGTGGTTCGCTTTCCATACATAAATAATCCCAAAACATATCCTCAATTAAGAGTCCGCTGTAAGCTCCGCTGAATTTCACCTTCCCCTATTTGTACGGTTCCAGTTTATAAAACAAACAAAATACAGCAGAAACAAATTTTGTATGAAAAACTTAAATTCGCTGTATTTTTTTACTATGGTATCTGAAGCTACATAAACTAATTACAGACCTGGGGCCCGTTTCATGAAGCGACAAGTTACAAATTACAAGCGGAAGTCTCTTTCTATCAAAAGGTATTGAAAAGAGACTTCCGCTTGTAACTTGTTGCTTCATGAAACGGGCCCCTGGATATACCTCATGTCATTGTACTTGCAAAGTTTCGTTACAATCCAACACGTAGTTTTAAAATCAGAACGTTACTACGTTTGTATGGAGAATCGAGCTTATTGCGGACTCTTAAGAGACAAGCATTTACGATCCACCATCAAGTTACTTTTTATTGCTGATAACAACAACAAACATAATTGACACTGTCTATGTCTAGTAGTTTTCATATTCTTTGGCAGACAAAAGTTTATCATTTCCATAAAAGTAGTACCTAAGCTAATACTAAGGATCAGGAAGCCTAGCACTTTCACTGCCAGGAACGCGACTAGTGAGCGAACGCCTACGCCGTAGGTGCTTTCCGCTACATCTAGGGAAAGCCATGGTATTGGCTACGAGCGTAGTGCGTTGCGATTCTTGGCAGTGAATGTGCTAGTGGACCCCAGCCTCACTCAAGATGAAACCGTGATAAAACTAACATGAGGAGAAACTGCTTGATTGCTAGTAAATTCCTATAAAATTCAGGTGCTTGTATTATTAATGTTACAAGTATTTGAGGAGTGCATTCATTTTATGTTCAGAAAGTTAAAGTAGGTATGTATCTGATCACCGAGTTAATGTAAAGCTTGAAAAAAATAACCAGATCACTTTTGGCAAATACTTAAAAATGCTGCCCCCCCCCCCCGTGTGGTGTCGGGTTAGAATTTCACCAACCCGTGGGTGTCGTAAAAGTCGACTAAGGGAGCAGGGTTAAAGTGTGTTGTGGGCGATGGGCTAGCAACCTGTCACTGCAATATCACATTTTGTCGATCTTTTATACCCACATTTATGCTAAAAGTGGCCCTGGAACATAAGTTTCATGTGATCTGCCTACCCCTTTTAGGGATAAAGGCGTGAATGTATGTATGTATGTATGTATGTATGTACTTAAAAATGCCTCATGCTGACCCGCCCCCTTAGCACACTAAGTTTTATGTCAGACATAAAGTATTCGTCCCATTCTGGCAAATATGCGAGTGCAAGAGGGACAAATGCTTTACGTCGGACATAAAACCTAGTGTGCTAGGGGGTCAGACGCTTAGCATTTATTTAATTTTATGTAGCATAAGTGACATTTTAGTTAAAAATTCATATTGCATTTAAGATCCTATTTGTTAATTCCAGTCAGTGAAACTGTAAATTGGGGTGATAATGCCGGTTGCGCAAGCAGACTCAGGCCGGGCTCACACAACGGAACTCAAGAGCAAATAAAATGCATCACTTGCATGCACACTTTATGCATCATTTCTATCAAAACCTTCTTTTTTGGCTCTCGAGTGGTCCTGATCTCACTGTGTAAGCCCAGCCTCAGCGAACACCTGACACAGTAAAAGGTTTTTAATTAAAGATATTCATGATTTTCCAGATCTTTTTTAGATCTCTCTCTCTCTCGGTCGTCCAAATGAAAATGGTCGTATAAACATACTAAATTAGATGGTGGCCATTCAACCGCCTTAATCACTCTACTATAATTTCTTTACATGTCAGTGTAATTAAATTAAAATTAAATAATCATTTATTTCGGAATTTTCCATACATGGTATTAGCAGCTTATTTCTAAAATGTTAAACTATGTTTTACTACTGTTAATTATGTAGGCTATTCCAGTATTGCCAGAAAGCACCATCTACCCTGTCCGCGACTGTGAAAAGGAGACTGTTGGCGCTGCCACGCACGCGCCGCACCAGCGACGCCACCCGCTTGCGCATGATAGCGTGGAAGCCGTCGGTGCGCGCCTCCGCGAACATACCGCTAGCGCTGCAATAGCGCGGCAGCCCCAACACCATCCTGAAAGCGTTATTATATTGCACGCGTAGGGCGCTGTAAGTTTTTTGAGTAAAGTTGATCCATAGGCTGCAAGTGTAAAATGATTGACAGTACGCCTTAAAAAGGGTGATTTTAACGTTGCTACTACACCTTGCGAACCTACGAATCAACATATTACTTCTTACTGCCAGCGCCCTACGCTCCCTTTCCACATCTACGTCATCTTTTAGCGATGCGGTTACCCAATGCCCCAAGTACTTGAACTCTGTTACTACTTTGAGAGGAGTACCATTCAGTGTCACTGGTGGTAACATTTGGTCTTCTAATTTGACAGTTCTTCCTCTGAAGACCAGCAGCTCGCTTTTAGAGACATTGTACTTGAGACCATGGGCCTCGGCATACCGTTCACAAACTTACTAGCTTCCTAAAGGCGTCGATCGACGGGCTCAGCAACACCATGTCGTCAGCGTAACTGATGTTATTTACGAACGTTCCATCTATTGAGCATCCGAGCATGGTGCAGCATTAATCAGGCATTTATGCTTTACCTTTTTGGCAATCAAAATGTATAAAAGAATAAATAATGGTTGTACCTTAACTCAATATTGTTTCATTAATAAGGGAAATTTAGAAGGCAAATCAAAAAAATAAATGCTTATAACTATTATTATTGGTTGTTGAAATCACTATTATCGGTTCTTGAAATCACTATTTTCGGTTTTTGATATCACTATTATCGGTTTTCGCAGCACTAAATTTGGTAAATTAAGCGTTTTGTACACGACAAATTGAGTCACAACCAACCGCCTAAAAGTGAATGAATTGAACGTTTTCCGTCTCTTTCCATCTTATAGGTGTATAATGGCCCTTATGAGTAAAAAACTATTTTTCTTATGTATGTTGGTACGATCCTCTCAGGGTCATTTCTCCTGAGCAAAACGCTCATACTATGAAGTTCCGTCTCTTAAACGTAGTGGTTATATTCTCTTTGGTAATGGATTAAAATACCACTCACCTGTAATTCACTAGAAATTAAAAACACCGTGACTTTGATTTCGTCTTTACTCTTTATCGCACCACAGACTCGGTATATTTTGCTACGGCTCGAGCCGTGTCTGTGACGGTACTTACACACGACAATATCGTAGTCTGTGGTTTATACTGCACACGAACCAAGAGATTTTGATGTTGGCAGCATTGGACTAATATAGTTTCATATTCGCTTCGCTTAAAAATCTACATGCTCCATACATTTCATTTTTACCCGACTGCCCGAAGGAGAGGAGGGTTATTTTTTTAATAATTGTTATTTTTTCATACACCGGGCTTCTCCTATTGAGTATTATATTTTCTGTTAAGCCGCGTCTGCAGCGCCGTGTTTTCGATGTTTTAAACATCTAACATGTTCTTCGAACAGAAATGGGGCGTGGCATTTTCCGGGTGGAATATGGACCAACAAACTTGAAAAAAAAGTGAAAGACTGCAAAAAGCGGGCAAAGTTGTAAAGTTTTACGGAAGGTATCTTCTTATAATAGTTTGTGGTCATCGTGTAATTGCCGCCAACGCCCTTCAACATGGTCATTCATACAGGGTCTTTTCGAGCTAGATTGAGTTCTTGCCCCCGTAAACCCCCTATATTCCCTATATTCGAAATCGTTAGAGCCGTTTCCGCGTTCGTGATTGACTGCTTTAGCCTAGTTAGAGGTGACCCTGCCTACGAAGCGAGAGGCCCTGGGTTCGAATCCCAGTTAGGGCATTTCTTTGTGTGATGAGCACGAATATTTGTTCATGAGTCATGGATGTTTTCTCTCTCTCTTTGTTTCTTCTCCCAGAATATCCGGTCGATTTGGAAATCCGCCCACCGATAAGAAATAATCTATGAGCGACTAAAGAAAGGCACGACGACGCCACACGATTCTGCTTGGTGGATAGATGAGCGGTACGCAGCTATAAGATGGAGAGAGACGGGGATATGGAAGAAACAGAAGTCCGTCTGGCCACCTTTTAATAGCGACGCGATATAGTTATTTACAGTACAAATGGTGCTACTCTCCCGCACTAGTGCGGAAAAGAGCACTTTTCGTGCATATGTCGAAACTTTAAAGAGCCATATGTACAGTAAAACGTTGTATGATACACGAGCGAATAGGTAATTCGCAGCTCGTGTCGATTTAAAACAATCCCTTCGGTCGTGTTTTAATTTATCACCACTCGGTGCGAATTTCCTATTTTCGGCACTTGTATCGTAATAGTACATTAAGTAACTAAGGCGGTGAATTTGTGAATGCCCCAGATCGCAGGTGTTTGTGGCCCGAACCGAAGGTGAGGGCCATAAATATGCGCTCTGGGGCTTCACGAATTACCGCCCGTGTTGAGTACAAAATTTTACGTCTTCACCTGGCCACAATGCGAGTTTTCCCGTACGCGCAGCGAGCAGTAAAACTCACATTATGGCCAGGTGTGACGTAAATAACTATTACGACGGGAAAGTAGCACCATATGTACTGTAACATAATTAGCGTTTATAGGCCATTCAATACTGCTTCCAAACTTGAGTATAGCTGCAAACACTGGCAAACTTGGATCTTCAGTATTTAATCACCGTGTAATGGCTGCCTATTGCAAATAAAACCTTGTACCTACTTCGGGCATTGTCTCACCATCTCATTCGCACATGCAATTCGCGTTTAGCTTCCCATAGATTTTCGACTCAATCTTTTGCATGTAAGTGGCTGGAATCTATGTAGATTGAATAAAAGCTATATGTATACGGTAAAAAGGTATATTATGTTCAAAGGAAATGTGTGTGCATTGCAACATAAAAATCCAAACAGAGTCAAAACACATTTATTCACCAAAAAATGTAGGTACATTGTGGAAACAATAATTGTATGTAAAGGCATTTACTCGCAAATTAGATTCATATAAGATATCCTTAGGAGATCCATTAGTTAATTATTGTACTACAATATTATAATTGTAAGCTTACTGCAGTGGGTACTATTACTATCTTTTCACATACAAGATTAGAAAAATCGCGCATTAACCGTCAGGCGATTCCGACGATATCCGCTAAAAACGCAAACAAAACAGTAGTTATTGGTTTGGAAAGTACTTAGTGATCGAAATTAAGTAAAACTAGAACAATATGATACACGGAGAAACGTAGTATTCAGAGCAATGCCGCGTAGTTGCAGTGGTCAGAGGCAACCGGATGGCTCGTGGTATTTGAGCTCCCGAATTGCTGTGGAACCACCCTGTGCAACCCGAACTGAGCCAACTTGGAGGCGGCGGCCATCCGGTTGCCTCTCGGGCTCTGAAACTACGCGTCATTGCTTTAACTATAGACGAATTTGTCCGTTAAAGTTCTTATGTTATATATGGTTCTATGGAATTAGGTATAGCATGAACTTATACTGACTGACTCATCAACGTATAGCCGAAACTACTAATGTTAGAGAGTTGATTTTTGCACAGTAGGTGACTTTTATAACGTGGGCTAGGGTTAAGAAGGGATTTTCGGAAATACCTCCCCCAAGGGGGTCAAGTAGGGGTGCCAAGTTTGTATGGGGAAACTTTTTTTTTGTGCTAGAGACTTGAAAGTTTGTGTTCCATAGTTAAGCTCAATAAGGCTTGTGTTACGGGTACTATACGACGATATATTGAATAGATATAAATACTTAAGTACATTGAACGGGTCCATATTGGCTCATATAAACTTGATGTGTCGATTTTTTCTAGTAATACCACTTTGTAATCATAATCATCACTCTTCGTAATGTTTTTCTTCCTACCTATTATGTTCCTAAATTTCTGTTACTATCATCGGAACTCATGACGACATGTATTCATAAAATGTTTCTTCATAATGTCTTAATGTCATTACTAAGAACAGACTTGAACTCATAATTTGGTTGTTCATAACAATTTCCTTCATAATGGACATATATCATAATTGTGTTAGTCCTATTTGATATTATTGTTGTTGATTGTTGTGGTTACTTTATAATTTTGTTTTCCGTTCTTTTATAAAAAAAATAACCTCGAAGACGAAAGCGGGAGCAAAGACAAGTGTGCAAATAGGGGGTTAAGTCTCATTCAATTGTCGCGGATAGTAGGTACTCAAAGTTGTAAAAAAAAACCGGCCAAGTGCGAGTCGAACTCGCGCACGGAGGGTTCTACGGAACCCTAACCCGACATAAATCGTAAAATGGTACGCCATTTTACGATTTATGACGTATTAAAAAAAAACTACTTACTACATCTCGTTCAAATCAATTTTCGGTGGAAGTTTGCATGGTAATGTAAATCATATATTTTTTTGTTTTATCCTTCCTGTTTTAGAAGTTACAAAGGGGAGGACACACATTTTATTTTACCACTTTGGAAGCGTCTCTCGCGCAAACAATTCAGTTTAGAAAAAAAAAATATATTAGAAACCTCAATATCATATTTGCTTTTTTTGAGGTTAGATATGAGGATATCACGTATCATTTTTGGTATATTGAATTTTAAAAAAATCAGCCATATCGTGTCTGGAGGAGCCCAAAATTGGTATGTTTCGAAAATTATTCTTGTTTTAATTAAAAAAAATACGGCTAAAATGTAATGATGTGGCATATTTTTAGAATCGCCTCAAAAAGCCCTTTCATATGATACTACACACGATAGGATTTTGGAAAATTATATATTTTTTTTTTATACAAAAAGAAAAATGTTTCGGCACTCCCCCCCTAAGGGAATTTTTTTTAGGAACTGCGGGTCAAAAAAATTGTTTTGACTTCTAGTATGCGTGTGCCAAACGGCTAAACTGTACATCGATTTGCGGTTTTCTTATGAAATTGGGCTTGTTTCCACTAACAGACATGACGAATCCATAAGGGGTACGTAACGCTAATAACACATCTTTACCCTTTAGTTGGCGGTAAAATAAGTATACACTGCAAATAGAACATTAAAAAATATGGTCAAGTCAAAGAATCTTCTTTATTCTTATTTATCTATTGGACAGTAACAGATATACAGATGTAGAAATCACTTTCAAACACTGGAAGAATTGACGACGATCCAAGCAACGTAACATCACAACCTATTCCTTTTTACAAAATAGTAAGTGTTCGAAAATCATATAATATATTTTAACTTTTAATGATAACATCTTGAACATATGTCACTCGTATAATACCAATCCAAATATTTTTCTCACACATGCAAAGAAATACTTACGTTATGTTCCTAATGATAGGCTGCAAAGCATCTCGGTTCGTTCGGACGAGAGGTCCATAATGTAATTACATACAGAATTGAAGGTTTAGGCCTTAAAATGACCTTTTGTTTCAATATAAATTAGTGACGCAATATTATTTCCTTCACTCATATAAAATTTTAATATTTTCTTTGCATGCTTAAGAAGAACAAACTACATACTTGAGATTAGCGGCTTGACCGAATTGCATCAAAGTAACGCCATTGCAATGACAGTTTTATAAAAAGTTAATAACATTAGATTGCCAGGACTGTTTATTTGCATTGTTGCAAACACCCTGTATCATAAAATTCATAAACAAGAGCGCGACGTTTTAATATAGGTTTCAACCTAAAATGCATACATAAGTAAAAAAAATACATCTTGGCCTATGTTTCGAAATGTTATCAATATAAGTGTGTATAACATAATTACTTGATGAAAGTTAGAAATCCATTATACATTAAGGAATGTATTTGCGCCACTAAAACCTACTTATCATTAACAATACATTTAATTTAGTTGACCAGCCTAAATCGGTGACAATGTTTTGACTTTCGGGGCAATCAACTTTGTAACTCGTTGCTATGACTTTTCTTGAGTTGCGTTTTCAAAACAGTTATATAGTTATTATATAGGAGGAAAAGTCTTGAGTAATTGTGTTTGTATGTTGGGGATAAACACCGGAATTACTCATCCCATTGCATTTATATTTGGCACTCTTTGGGGGAGGCCTATGTCCAGCAGTGGATGTCTCTCGGCTGATATGATGATGATGAAATGTAGAAGTCTCGCTGGATAGAATTACAACAAGAAAACGTTGGTCGACGTTCGTTTGAAAATACAATCTTACTACATACAAAGGTTAGATTTTTTGGTAAAAAAGTCAAACAATTGTAACCGACTGACTCTGATCTATATCCTAAAAAGTATGTAAAGTCGGAACAGAATTTTGTGAGGATTGCCTAAGGGCGTTGTTCTGTTCATACACCGTGGGCCCGAGTAGCCAGATGTTTCGAATCGGAATCATGAAGATTTCATGGCATTCGAATCTCCAAATATGAGCTAGGAATACATTGTTAAAGTCTGTGTTACTCGGCTCCACGGTGACTGGAATAACTATCCAGTAATCGGACCAAATGCCTAGTTACGTACATTCTAGAACATGGCGACCTCCACAAGTTTCTGTCCAGTCGATAAAAGACACCGAAAACATCAAACGTTTTTGAAACGGCGAGACTAAGTACGATAACCCCTAACATTAATCGTTTTGCGATTCTATTATTTATCAAAATGACTTTAAAGACTAAATTCGTATACTAACAATTCGAACGGAGGTGGGTATACATTCACAGGGATAATATCTTTGATAATACTTCGTCATTGTTCATTTCTATTCATTAGTCGGATTTTTGCGGGCGGCCTTTGACAGCTTGTAGGGACTACTGTAGTGAAATGAAAATGCCCTTACAACCAATATTTGACAGCTGTCATCCCAGTACAATTTATGTCATCAATGACGATTATTGCACTGGGATGACGGCTGCAAAATGAAGTCTTATTATCCTTTATCTAATAACTTACAAGCAAGTACCTGTAAAAATGGTAAGTTGGAAATTGAGATAATGATGCTAGATAGGGAATGTATCATCTGTAACTATCATAAAGGCCCAATGTACTACAAAAAGTACATACTGAAGAGTCGAGATTATTCGGTTGTACTGATGCAACTTTTTGTTATTTTTATTTTGTAGTGTTTGCTCGGTTTTGTCTTTAAAATGTCAAGTTATATTAGTGTTGTTAATTAATACTTATACATTAGGGACTTACTAGTTCAAAAGGTCTTATGAAACGAGTCAGTAGAAAACATCGCTGTCAAAAATATCGATAAAAAGCGGTGTTGTCCCTACAATCTCCGATGCGGCCGGCAAAAACCCACATCCATTAACCACATTGGTAAACGCACCTTAATACTACCGTACAAAATCAGTTCCACATGCCGCCGTCACTCGGTGACGTCACGCGTTTACCTACCTACTCTCCATGAGATACACACAGCTTAGGGTTGCCACAAAAATGTGTCATACACATTGAAAATGTCCTATCTACTTAATTTTATTATTAACAGACTTCAGAAAAGGAGGAGGTTCTCTATGCGTCGGTTTTTGTTTTTATGTGTACCCTGATTACTCGAAGACGCTTAGACAGATTTGGATATGTATTCTTTTGTTTGAAAGGTTATCCTTCTTAGGTGTTCCCAAGGTCATCAGGTCAGGATCTGATGAAGGGTTCTTGGAGAAATCGAAGGAACACTCCAAATAAGGCGACATTCTGAATTGAAGTCGGTTACAACTCTGTTTGTAAAGTAACACACAAAAAACCAGGACAGAAACTAAGTTAAAGCCGAATACATGTACGAGTCATTGTTATTAATTTTAGCAACCCCACGCTTCATGTGTTAAAAGCCTTACAGATTTAGTGATGACTTCTGCAAAAACTGGCACGCGACAACCACAACCAATAGCCAATCATGAGCTCAGTTGGTAATTGAACTATAACAGTGCTATGTTAGAGGTGCGATAAGGAAAAGCAGCTCTTTCTACAGCTTTCCTTGTCTTTCTTGATCCAAGGTTGCCTTTGGCATTTATTTCTCTTTTAGTCGGCTACAAGCAAAATTAGATGACACCTAAATGTAGGGTAATTTTGGAGGTTCGAGGGCCGGTCCTCAACATTGCTCTTTTTGACTTCAGGTGGTCTCTTGGTCATCAGGCTAGGATCTGCTATGGTCCTGGAGAAATAAAGGGATGTCTTCTTTAAGCAAATTCGGTGCTGATTTGACCTTTGTTTTTAAGTTTAATTGTATGAACGGGTATCCTGTAAAGTTCGTTGTGCCAACCCTAACTAAATCTGTAAGCCTTCACAACTTTAGGTATCTCATTTACCAATGCGACCGTCACCCAAACAGTCTTAAAAACAACGATATAATAACGTACACACTTACACACTAACTACACCTATTCCTGGACCGTCTTTCCAAAGTGAACCTTATTACTGAGAAGTATAAGAAATTCCCTTTGAAAAGTCGCCCCTCACAAGATTCAGTTCGGAAGTTAAATAAAGATGGGCTAGCATACTAGGTCTCTGTCTAGTTTGTACCGTGTGAGAGAGATGGCTTTTCCAACCTATGTTTTGCCTTCCACAGCACTGTTACCTATAAAGGTAGACAGGTTATAAGCGCTGCAAAAATGGCACACTACAACTGAGTCAATTGCACTAACTTGCCACAGTTTCGTGACGCCAATGGAAAGGATGGTGTCTCAGCTATCGGATTTGGTGGCCATTTTTAAACACGGAATTTCGAATAGACGAGAACTACCTACCTCTTTTTTATATTACTAAATTGCCTATAACATGTAAGAAATTACTGAACGAAATTCTTAATTATTACTTAGAAGATAAATCATGAATTGTCATACGTTTGTTCAGTTTGTACATAATTGTGAGATAAATTCGAGCTTAAGAAAACATATCGCTGGACGATGTCAATAATAAAACAAAAAAAAAGTACAAAAACATATGTAGTTTTACGAATAGTCTAATGCGTTCAAAGTATTACTATAAAACATACTTTGAATATCATAATATAATATGATATTCATATTTCAGGTTGCTAAAACATAACTTAAAACGCACAATACAGCGGGTACAAGTTTGTACAGGGTTGGTACACAAGGCTTGCCCGTTGTATTGCTAGCTTAAGTTACATTGCCTCAATGCCGACATTCAGAAACTACACTTCTCATCTTGTAGTAACAGCTTTATAATACTTTATGAGACATAAAAAGCTTCTGCTTAAGGTCCACTGTTTCAAGAACTAGTAAGTTTTAATAGTACATTTAAGAAAACAAAGTGGTCAAAACACCCGTATTAAGAGTACGCAGTAAGCTCAGTTCTACATACAAACGTAGTTATGTTCTCATTTAAAAACTACTTGTTGGATTGTAACGAAACTTTTCACGTAAAATGACATGAGGTATATCCAGGTCTGTAATTAGTTTATGTAGCTTCAGATACCATACTAAAAACAAACAGCGTAAAGTTTTTCATACAATACTTGTTTTTGCTGTATTTCGTTTGTCTCATAAACTGGAACCATATAAACTAATTACAGACAGATATACCTCATGTCATATGCAAAGTTTCGTCAAAATCCAACACGTAGTTTTAAAATGAGAAGGAAACTCCGTTTGTATGGGAAGTTGGAATTCGGCCGAGCTTACTGCGGACTCTTAATATCCCCGGCACCAAATCAGAAGATGTTTGCCCATTTTCGGGGTTAAGAGTAAGAGGCTCACGCATTCTATCAGAGCAGGCGTCAATGCCATCTAGTGCCAAGGGTTACTATGCGAGAGGAATGCCGAAAACTCCATTCGCTACCTGGTCTGTAAAATTTACTGTTTATTGTACAGGACATACAGATAATGTGACTGAAGTTGTCAACGAAAGCACAGGTAACTTGCAGAGTAACTCCCCTGATTTAAGGGGAAATTATAAATGTGGATTGTTTAAAAATTCGCGATAGCAAAGAACAATCAGCAATAAAACCTAGTTGCATTTTTTTTACTGAAACTTGCTATTGTAACCAGCATCCCTCAAGCTGGAGGTTAGTATTGGAGTTCACGTGAGCACAGCCACGGGCAAAAGCTAGTCAGTATCCATAATGTTATAAAGAGGGAAAGTCTGAGTTTGTAGCTTTGTGATGGTAATCTCCATTCATACGATTTAAAGAAAAACTTTCACCATAGAATGAAGGCTATGTTTTAACCCGTGGCAACGCCCGCGTTAGACACGGCGACTGTATGACTAACGGCAAGTGGCATCAACTTACGATTACAGACAGATCAACATTTAATATGGCGCTGACAGCTGTCAGTCCATAGAAACTTGTCAAAATTCCCATACATTCAGATTTTAAAGAACACCGCTTAAGATTAAACAGACGGTTTGGTGTACCCAAAGGCCGGGCGGGGAATGTATTAGTAAAATAACCTTTCAGTGCAGGGGAGTTACCACCGACGTGCAACCTAAGTCTCAATGCAGGGGTGTTACCAGAGACGTTCAACTTATGCAGGGGAGTTACCACAGACGTTCAACCTAAGTGTCAATGCAGGGGAGTTACCAGAGATGTTACACTTATGCAGGGGAGTTAACACAGACATTCAACCTAAGTCTCAATGCAGGGGAGTTACCACAGACGTTTAACTTAAGTCTCAATACAGGGGGGTTACCAGAGACGTTCAACTTATGCAGGGGAGTTACCACAGACGTACAAGCTAAGTCTCAATGCAGGGGAGTTACCAGAGACGTTCAACTTATGCAGGGGAGTTACCACAGACGTTCAAGCTAAGTCTCAATGCGGGGGGGTTACCAGATACGTTCAACCTAAGGGTCGAACACCGGCAAGGTGTCAAGCTTCTGTCTAACCGCTTCGACGGTGTCGTCGCACAGTAGCAGTGTGTGCGAGTAGCCCATAGCGACCTGGGTGACGTTGGTGCCGTCCATGCGGGTCACTTCCTTGGGTTTCGCTGTCGACTTGTTTATCTCGCCGGTCCCCTGGAAGGTTTACATTATTAGTTTAAAAAAAGACCGGGTTGCACTCCGGGAGTGGCACAAGTGAAAACTCAATGACATTGTAACAGTTTTTCGAGCAGGTCACGTAATTGCTTTAATTATTAGTATAAAAGTACTGTCATGTATGTGGTAAAATACAATATTCATTTATTGCGATATCGTACACAAACATGACAATTTATATTACATTAAAAATTTAACACTTCATAACTATTACAATTATTTAACATTAAAAAATTTATAAATCTCTCAGAAAAATCAACTTCCATCCATATTTTTAGGTAGAATTTCAGCGACATGGTGGGTTAGGTACGTTTAGTAGGTACAATCTTTATTATTTAAGATTGTTTACTAAACTTTATTCTTAGGGAGCCCCCCTTAAATAAATATTTAAGGGGGCTCCCATACAAAAAACTTTTTTTAACTGTTTTTATAGATAATGGTACGGGAACCCTTCGTGCGCGAGTCCGACTCGCACTTGTCCGGTTTTTTATGCTACAAGTGTGGAAAGTTTCCGACGAGTGTCATTTTTATACATGAGCGAGTGCATCGAGCGAATGTATAATTCGACACGAATCGGAAACTTTACACACAGCGTCTTACTATGCCTTGTGTGAGGAAAAAAAAATGTTAAAATGTCAGTTCAAAATAGGTTAAAATTGAAGAAATAAATTATAACAAAGGGGCACAGCTTTTGTTATAATCATAATCAATTATTTATTTGCTCTAAACACATAATAACGCATGTAAATACATTAAATCCTTTATATTAGAAAAACAACACGTGTTGTTGCAACATGCTCTAAATCCGCACCCGCAATCCGCACGGATTTTGAAGATGATGAATGCCGCACTCACCAGTTCACCATAAGTGGGTGACACACCCCAGGCGATGAGCGAGTCATCGGCCGCAATCACGATCGAGGTGTAGCTCGTGCCAATGCTGCGTATGTTCCAACCTGCGACAAACATTAAGGTATAATAAGTTTCTGTCAAAAATTACATTTTTGATACAAGTTTTTATTGCCGACTGCACTTTTCTGTATACCGTCATCAACTTATTGAGACGATTCCAACGAGACCAAACTCAACGGTTGGTTTAGTACTGAATTCCCATGGCCAACTTCTATCAACTTCTATTTCTGTCATCAGATCAGCTCGATGGCACGTCGCGAGCTTTAATTTGGGACCCATTTCCATTAAATGTTGTTAGAAAATTCATAATGCAATAAGGTCGAAACTTTAGTTTGATAGTGTTGAATGTCAAGTTAAGACATTAGTTATGACATATAATGTCTTATCGAATCGACCCTTGAAATAATAACCTCTTGCAAAACGCTATCACTAAGGTTTTTCTAATTACGAGCATATGCCGTGTCAGTGTCAGTGAAGAAAACAGATAGAAGTCAGGACCAAATCCGCCACCTTGCGCCAACCTTGTCCGCCACCGCGGGCCGCGCCAGTGTGTGGCGGGCCTTAAAGCTCGTGACTGTACATAGTATTGAATTGTCATCCAAACTATACCTTTACCAAAAATGACAGCTCAATCGGTTGAAGGTATCTTTAAAATTCAGTTGCAAGATTCCACCCGGACAAACATACTTTGCAAGTTAAATAAAAGCTTGTAAAAAAATAGGACCGTTATCCGATTCGCCCACCGAGGATTCCGTATTTAATTACAAATGTATAATTTTCAGATTTTTCCCTGTACTCTTATAGTATAACACATATTACAGGTCAACAGGTTTGATTCCCTTAAGAGTGTCGAAATACGTATTGCGACATAAACGGACTTTTTTTTAACTAAAACAATTTGCTTACCGGTGAGATCCTGAACGGGTTTAGGGTACATGTTTGCTTCCCCGGTGCGTTTGGTCTGCCCGAACATAAACAGAGTACCTGCGAACAATTTCATTTATGTTATCCAGCGAACGAAAAAACCGATATCAGGATTATTCGCACGATCATCTCCGAGTACTGGGACAGATGTGAACGTATAGTAGGGGACTTCGAAGACCAACAGACCCAAGTTGCTGGTGAATAATCCTGGCGGCATAACCTTGCAAACTGTTGTCCACGGAGAGGTCAACCTTTTGCCCAGTGGTGGGACACCACAGGCTTCTAATAAATGTCCACTCACCGATCTCGTTGACAGCGAGACTGTAGGTGGCCCCGCAGTGCACGGAGCGCACTCCGCGCGCTGCAGTGTCGAAGTACTTGATGAGACGGGGCACTGACTCGCCCTTCAGCGTGACCCAGGCGTCCGAAACCACCGAATTCCCAGCTGAATGGGCGTTTTCGACCCTATAGCCACCTGGACACGGAGATGTGGACCCTTTGGCTAGTGATGGGACACCACAGGGTCCTAATAAATGTCCACTCACCGATCTCGTTGACAGCGAGGCTGTAGGTGGCCCCGCAGTGCACTGAGCGCACTCCGCGCGCCGCAGTGTCGAAGTACTTGATGAGACGCGGCACTGACTCGTCCTTTTGCTCGGCGTGACCCAGGCGACCGAAACCACCGAATCCCCAGCTGAAAGCGCGCTTCTTCGAGTCTATGGCCACCTGGAAAACGATATGGAATTGTTAACCTGTTCACCGCCAACCTGACGAAGTGACTCGTGCCACGGACGCCACCGACGTCAAATGACGACTGTCCAAAAACCAATAAAAACCGCTTTTACAATTTTATAATGTTTGGTATGTTTATGGCTCTGGGGACATTGTCTCGGTAGACTCTGTAGATGTTTATATTATACTTGCGAAAGTTTGGATGTTTGTTACTCAATCTGGATTAAAATATAGGATAGTTTTCATCCCAGGTCCACGCAGACGAAGTCGCAGGCGGATGCTAGTGCTTCTATACAACATTATCATATCTTATTTCGAGGCAACTCGTTTACCTATGGCAGCGTAATTTTATATAAATAAATCAAATATCTATTGTAATAGTACAATACAGATTATACGCTGCCCTCACTACACCCAGGCACTATCTGGCTTGATACCAAGTTGAGATACATGGCACCATCTGCCTTAAGCTTCTAGTGTGCCTCCCAATTGCCATAAAAATAAAAATCGTGGATTGTTAGAGACGTCAATAATAAACAGTTATATGTAGATATCATATATAAAAGTGCATTTATAAACAACATACTAATATCGAAAACAGAGCTCTTTTGGACCATGTTTGAATAAATCATAATAAAATAAATATATTTTTTTGTCAAAACCGCTCTCATGCAAATGTAGACAATGAATTGAAGTACCAGTTAGCGTTTGTGCCATAAATATACCTATTTACGGGAATATCAACTCAACTCGTCAAAACCAGTCAAAAACCGCGTGGAGCCCCCCTTAACACTTTCGCAACCTGACAAAAAATGGAACAATTCACCAGAAACTAACAGAATTCGCTAGGCGTGTAAGTTCATACTAGCAAACATTACGAGTGCCCGCTAGGCGGGTTCTTGATTGCGAACGTGTTAAAAGCCGACAAGCGGAAACCCGGTGTAAGACATTGTCCGGCTAGAAACGAAGACTATCCGGCGGTGCACTGACCGTGTGGTTGTTCCCGCAGGAGAAGTCGACGATGTCCACGTCCTTGACGGGTGCTACGTGTCCGTCCTTGCTCTTCTCGAAGAACAGCGCCACGTGCTTCGGCACCATCTCGAAGTGGTACGAGAGCTTCGTCGATGTCACGAAGTACTTGCCGTCCGTGTTGTGACCTGGGAGGGATGGACATTTAATAGGCATGATGACAGTAATTGAAAATAACTAAAATATGGTATTTTCTTGGTGAAATTTTAATCATAGAATTCGAAAATTGCTCATATTTTTTTATTAAGTAAAAGATTATTATTTATTTTGATAAAATTAAACTGAAAAATACGGACGCCCGCCATAATATGTTAAACACCAATCAGAGCGAATGACGTCACGTTTGTATACACACACCCATAACGGCCATTACCACAGATTACAGAGAAAACTTACGTACTGAACGAATAGTAAGACAGGGATAGAGCCATGTTATCTGTCAGATTTTCATACGTCATTGTCCCGCTGTCTCGCTCGCACGGCCGCGCAAGACTTGTAAACTTCTTAATTTATGTTCATTCAATGAGCAATTGAGCGATCTAGGTAGCAAATATCAATGGTCTGCATTCTGTTTATACAAACGTGACGTCACTCGGGACGTTATGACACTGACAAGCGTTTTAGCGCCAATTTGAAATTTAAAAACTAAAATGCATTTGTTTCCTACTTAACTGTTATATTCTCTTGAAAAATCTTATTCGTTGTACATAATAAAATAAATGTTTCTAAACATTATAAAACAGTTTTTCAAAATGTGTCATCATGCCTATTGTTGACTCGGAAAAAATATTATACCACCAGTAAACGAGCCAATCAAACGAAATGAAATACATTTATTTGCTAGAATGCCGGTACATGATGGTATTAAGAGTACAGTAGTACTGCAAATATAAGGTACAACCATGTACCTGCATTTTTTGGAAACATTTGAACCAATCATAAGACAGCGCTTCTGCGCGGGTAAAATCTTCAACAACCATTGGCCAACGTTTTGCGCGCGATGCCGGCTGCTTCGGCGCCCGCCATTTTGTCTGGCGCCATGAGCGGGATAGCACGAGTTCACCTGTCATTGCATATTGTACCTTACGTATAGTGCGACCAGGTCGTTATTGAAATGGTCATACGTTCGATTTCATTCGGTACTTGTCAGCACTCGTCGGCGTGGACGAAGATTGCAGATGTAACTTATATTTTTGGTACTAATGTAGTATTTTGAGATCCATACACATTCAGATGCAAAGTGATTATCAATGTAAAAATTTATGAAAGAAATAAGCATACTAGCTCTAGTCTAGTCAATGAAAAAAAGAAACAAGATGTGCGTCAATTACTTATGTTTAACAGGACTGTTAAGAAACAGAATAGGTCATCGGTTAGGTTCGGTTATCATGGTCCTGATACACCATACTCGTATGCAGTATGGCAATGCAAAATTAGAAACAAGTTTCTGTCAAAAATTTAATTTTTAGTACAAGCTTTTATTGCCGTCTGTACTTTTCTGTATACCATCATCAACTACTCATTGAGACGATTCTAACGAGCCCAAACTCGATGGGGTAGCGTCGTTTAATTACGGAGTTCCTATGGCCACCTTCCAGCTCCATCATCAGATCAGCTCTATGTCGTAATAATATTGCATTGACATCCGATTTAAACATGCATGCCAAATTTCAGCTCAATCGGAAACCGGGAACTGGATCAAATTTAACTTGCAAGATTTGATTACATACAGACGACGGGACACGTGAAACTAAATAAAAGCTTGTCAATAGAATGGATAGGCCTGACTGAAGTGTCGATACTTACCCAACTGTCCATACTCTGGGAGGCCAAAGGAGTGCAGGCCTCCGTGGCAGTCCAGTATCATGGAGAACTCGGCGCCGCAACCCACCTTCACTATAGGCTTGCCGCTGAAAGAAGCATCTACTTCAGTATACGTTTGTCGCTGGGCATGGACCTATGATACTCTGGACAAGCTATGGTAATAACATTACCACGTGCGAGCGAGCTGGTAGCATGCAAATCTCGATAAGTGTGACAAAGGGAAATATCATTCCTTGTCCTCATAGTTTCACTTTTATTATTTGTCACAAGTGATTTAGTATGAAGTTACCATTAGCCGTGCAAATTGAGTAGGTTGTTTATGGCAAGTCATCAGCCATTTTAAGACCAGTTCTTAATTTAGCTGCATAGGAGCTTTTCCGTCCCTCGCTGTGGCATCACGTATAGCCTGTCCTGAGTATCATAGGTCCATGTTGCTGGGATTTATTGCAGTTTATTTTCAGTGTATGTAAGGAGACTTATTTTCGGTGCGGTACCGGTACGATATCAGTGAGCTGTCAGTGTCAACTATCAGTCGAGTCGTCTTCTTTTATCAAATGACTTCCATCTAAGTTAAGGTGGTTCGACGACCTTACAAATCATTTTTTGACATTCGCAGTCTAACGGCGCGTGATATTATAAGAAAATTATGTAGCACTCTTTCATAATTTGGCTATTCATGTGTGAAATTCCCCCTTTCCTAAAATAAACTTGTGTAAACTAGAAAAAATTGAGAAATTAGTTTTCATGCAGTGTTGGCAAAAAATCAATTCGAATTGACGATTGAGGATTGACCGATCAATTCGAATTGACGATTGACGAAACTAATTCTACATCTAATGATTGAAGATTGACGATTACTAATCGTTAATTCGAATTGATCGGTCAAACCTCAATCGTCAATTCGGATTGACGATTACTTTGTACTCGAATGTACCTTCTTATTTAGGCCATTTTTCGAAACTGACCAAATACGTTCTAAAGCGGTGTCTGAGTTTACCAAAGGTTCCGAAACATGTTTCCGACGGCAATATGAAGGATGTCCTTTATGGGACATTTTCGGGATTTTCCTTGACATTAACCGGTAGCGTTCAAAATCGATATCTGAGGTGCCCAAAGGTTTCGAAACTTGTTTCCGAGGGAAATATTGAGAGACGTCCTTTTTTGGGACATTTCTAGAAATTACCCGATTGCGTTTAAAATCGATATCTGAGGTAACCAGAGGTTTCTAAACATATTTTCAACTGCAATATTGAAAGGTGTCCTGTTTTGGGACATTTTAGTGACATTCTTTGAAAGTGACTGCTTGCATTCAAAATCGATATCTGAGGTGCAAAACATGGTTTCAACTTCAATGGCATTATTTAGATTCTACACTTAAATTTTGAACGCAAACGGTTGGTTTCAAGAAATGTCCCAAAATGTACCC
The DNA here is from genome assembly GCA_945867215.1 of Epinotia demarniana. Lineage (NCBI taxonomy): Eukaryota > Metazoa > Arthropoda > Insecta > Lepidoptera > Tortricidae > Epinotia > Epinotia demarniana. Next base: position 59,958,354 of record OX244259.1, read on the forward strand.
AAAACAGGGCATCTCGGAATATTACCGTCGGAAACATGATTCGGAACCTTAGGGTACATCAGATATCAATTTTGAACGCAATCGGTTAATTTCTAGAAACGTCCTACAATGTCCCAAAAAAGGTCATTTCTCGGTATTGCCGTCAGAAACATGTTACGGAACCTTTGGAAATGTCAGATATCGTTTTAAAATGCCGACGGTCAATTTAAAAAAAGGTGCCGAAATGGAAGGGACGTCTTTCAATACTGACGTCGGAAACAGTTTTCGGGACCTATGGTCGACATCGATTATTACGAATATGAACGTAATCGGCCAATTTCGAAAAATGACCCAAAAAGGGACATCAGTCAATACTGACATCAGGAACATGTTTTCGAACCTCTGGGAACCTCAGATATCGACTTTAAGTCCAGTAAGTAAGTCCCAAAAAAGGACACCTTTGAAAAGTAATCTTGGGGACTATGGTTAATCTAGAATGAGGATTGATGCGTTAATTCCAATCGATTAAATCGGATTGACGCGTCAATCAGAATTGAATCAATTCGAATTGATCAATTCGGATTGTCCAATTCGGATTGACGCGTCAATTTGATTGATCAATCCGGATTGATTTAGTTCAGATTGATGTCAACACTGTTTTGACGTGATACTTTGGGAAAATGATTATTCTCAAATTATTCTTGGTTATGGTCGTAGGTTGTATAATGAGATAATGACCATTTCTACAATAGCAACGTATAACACAATGACTTTGAACAATGGTAATCAGTATGCTTGGTTGCAAGATCGTCAATTATGCCAGAATGTGCACAATCGCTAGGAAGATTTGAGGTCATATTCTATTATGCTTTGGTTATTAATAATTTACTTTAAAAACAAAGTTTTAACCGATTTCAATTTAGTACTCCGCCAAGCTTTTTACAATTTACCACATGAACTGATTTCCGATAGCAATTATGATTCCGGATGTAAATACACGAGTTATAACAGAAAATACCAAAATAACTACACGCGTGCATAATAAAATTGAGTCCCCTCAATTCCTCATGGATCCAACTGAATTATGAAAAAAATGGGATCCACCTAGAAGTATATATATATATACAACCAAAAAAAAATTTTGTTCGAATCGGCTCATCAATGACGGAATTCTGAAGTAACAAATATTGAAAAAAAAAAAAAAAAACATTCGAATTGAGAACCTCCTTTTTTTTTGAAGTCGGTTAAAAAGACACATATGTATTGTGTCTAGATAGTGCAACTGATGTTGAGGTTGTGTCGACTTACTTATATCGTATGCGAGTCGGCTTCAGGACCTGCGCCGTGCTGCTCCCCAATCCGCACTGCCCGCTCTTGTTGTCGCCGCAAGCGTACACAGTACCCGTGTCTACAAAAAAAATGCGTTGGATAAAACAAGCCACCACTTTATAATATAAAACTGCGACTTTATGAGTGACAACTGCTATAGTCTTGGCAATTGTCGTTTCACTTCTAGTGAATGTTGTGATAAATTGTCTAAGAATTGACAACATTTCAAAATATGTAATGATGCCTAAATCGAAAACCATTACGGTAATTATCTTATATGAACGTAATAAAGTGGTTTTCCCATTTTTATTCTTACTCGTTTCCGAGAAAATCACTAAAATCGTGACGTCATTCTTACGTCTGTTGAGTGAAAGATGTGGACACCGCCATAGAGACCTAATAATGACGTCATATTTTACTTACGACCTATTGGAATTCACTACTTTTGATTGTGATATTTTTGGATGAAAATAAACATTTAGGGAGAAATAAAAAAACACGTATACCTTAAAATTTCATTTTCTATCGAACTAAATCATAAAATAGCACACTCAAAAAAATTTAATGTTGTCAATTCTGTCATATTGCCTCCTGGCTAAAGGGACAAGATCATAACAAGAGTTAAGTAGTTAATAAAATAGGCAATATTGATGATCAACATTGTCTTGTTTTCGTTCGACCATATCTTCTAGGGTATTGGCATTTGGCCTCTGGTATGTAATACATAAATAAACCCTGTATTAGGGACATCACGGAGCTTCGGCTCCGAGTCCGATTAATGGGAACTATTGCTTGATTTACCTCCGACTCTGCCTCCGAACCTTGGGAACGCAACCTGTCTCATGCCCGCATTCAAGAAGGTTTATTTGTTCAATTGGCACATTGCGTAAATGCTACAATGCCAATGTATAAATAGAAAAAGTAGCTTGAACAGAAAAGTAGCGTTTTGATCCCTCTCGTCGTGGAGCAAAACCTACTTTTCCGAATGACATACATACATACATTCACGCCTTTATCCCTAAAACCGGTAGGCAGAGCACATGAAACTTATGTTTCAGCGCCACTTTTAGCATAAATGTGGGTATAAAAAAGATTGACAAAATGTGATATTGCAGTGACAGGTTGCTAGCCTACAGCCCCATCGCCCACAACACACTTTAACCCTGCTCCCTTAGTCGACTTTTACGACACCCACGGGAAGAAAGGGGGTGGTGAAATTCTAACCCGACACCACACGGGGTTCCGAATGAAAGGTGTGAAATAGTTATTTACGATACAAGTGCCGAAAATAGGAAATTCGCAACGAGTGGTGATAAATTAAAACACGACCGAAGGGAGTGTTTTAAATCGTCATAAATTGCGAATTACGTATTCGCACGTGTATCGTACAACGTTTTACTGTACATATGGCTCTTTAAAGTTTTGACATATGCACGGAAAGTGCTCTTTTCCGCACTAGTGCGGGAAAGTAGCACCATATGCACTGTAATAGTACATTACGTAACTAGGGCGGTGAATTCGTGAATGCCCCAGATCGCATGTGGTTGTGGCCCGAACCGAAGGTGAGGGCCATAAATATGCGCTCTGGGGCTTTACGAATTACCGCCCGTGTTGCGTACAAAATTTTACGCCTTCACTTGGCCACAATGCGAGTTTTCCCGTACGCGCATCGTGCAGTAAAACTCGCATTATGGCCAGGTGTGACGTAAAAGCAGTTCCGTACCTGTGACGAAGAGCGAGTGGTGCCGGCCCACGGCGGCGTGGATGATATTCATGCCTTGCAGCGCCGGCACCGCTTCCGGCACGTTCCGGATGTTCGTGTCGCCGAACCCGAGCTGCCCGCTAGTGTTGCGCCCTGGAACAATCGACGGACTTGTAACACCGACATCGACAATGGAAATGTATTGAAATTATACCTAGCCTAGCTGGTATAATTTAGTCTAGTTGGTAGTGACCCTGGCTACGAAGCAAGAGGTCCTGGTTTCGAATCCCGGTAAGGGCAAAAATTTGTGTGATGAGCATGAATATTTGTTTCTGAGTCATGGATATTTTCTATATATTTAAGTATTTATATCTATTATATATATCGTCGTCTAGTACCCATAACACGAGCTTTACTGAGCTTACTATGGGTCTGGGTCGATCTGTGTAAGATTGTCCCCTTATATTTATTTATTTATTTATACAATAACTTACCAGAATTTATAAAAGAAACTGACATGCCCCATTTTAGCTTTTTATTCAGTGAATGAGTACTTAAACTGTAATTAAGCGAAATACATTTTTAATTAAGACTATCTATGTATATATAAATATGTAATGCATCATCATCATCATATCAGCTGAAAGACGTCCACTGCTGGACATAGGCCTCCCCCCAAAGAGTGCCAAAGTGACCGGCCCTGCGCCACCCGCATCCAGCGGACTCCAGCAACCTTCACCAGGTCATCAGTCCACCTTGTGGGGGCCTACCCACGCCATGCATGCTGCTTGGAAATTTGTAGGCTTATGCATCTGCCACTACGCTGCCATAGCTTGCTAGCTGGAAAGACATACCTACATACAGACATCTTGAAATACGAGTGTAGACACGAAAATTATTAGTCCAAAAGATAGCAAAAAAATATACCTAGTGGCGATAATCCCATTCAGATATCTCAAAGAATTGCGAAGCTACAACCGTTTTAGTATTGCTTGTTAGAGAGAGAAAACGCTCGCAGTCAGTGACGTCACTCGTTTCATATGAAGTTGCGTTTTGCGCAAAAGAGATAGAACATACCCCTTCTTCAAACTTTGGACACTCATAACTTTGTGATTATTCAACCCCTTGCGTAGCTTTTTTCTCGATTTGACTACATTTTTTATACGGCATTATTGTTTTTTTTTATTTTGTGTCTACACCACTATTGCCTTATTTCGCATGGACTCCCGTCTACTGGCCTCAACTAATTACTCACCGAAAGTATACGCCGTCCCGTCTTCCCCCACGAGGATAGAGTGGCCCGCGGAGCAGTGGCTCACAATGAGACGGTACTGGAAACAGAATTTATTTATCGTATGGCACATCCTTAGAGCATTAAACCAACAGGAGTGGTCGCATGTGTCATTTTCTATACATAAAAAGTCTGCCGATTTTTGCGGGGGAGGGGAACGTCAAATGTATGCGGAACGTGAAAATAGCTACGTCAGATAAACGTCAGTCCATACAATACGTATGACCACTGGTCATACGTATTTGGCAGAGGGGAACGCCTGTCAATTGCCACTCCGGTTGGTTTAATGCTCTAAGGGCACATCAGTATTTAGAACCGTGAAATCTTGGAAAAGACAGTGCGGTTGCCAGGTTGTTGCACTTTTAGCACCACCACAGAATATCATCAGCATATGCAGCCCCACTGCTGAGCACACGCATCATTTGAGGTCTTTCGGCCGTTCACTGTAGTATATCTTTTTAGAGCTGTAAGCGTCACGTTGAGACAGACCACCATGCCAGATGCAAGCCGAATGGATGTTTGCATGCATGGAGAAATATATCGCGACACCCCCATTATCCGGTGTTCAAATTTTTAAATGCCCCACGGGGCAGGCCGTATGATTGTTTGCAACCATGACCACATAAAAAACGTGTTATTTGTCAAAGTCTACAGCAAGGATGTCACGAATGTCAGTGTCATACATTCGCAATTCGAATGCGAATATTAAGGAAGTACACTAAAAATCCCATGTACTGTCACCGGCATCAATATCTGCCGTAACAAAGCCGGCAAAAATATCTGACACGTCCTTATGGCAGCAGACATAGAGTCGTGTCAGATATTTATGCGTGCTATGTTGTGGCAGATGTTATTGCTGGTGACTGTACGAGTAATTAATCACTTTTTGAGCATTTTATTTAACAATCTCAAGCATAAAAAGCAATCACAAGTCACTACCCAAGTAAAAGTGCTTTTCATTGGTCAAAATTAATCACGTGATATGCGCGAGTCAGCGTCACGGCGGCAGGCAGCAAAGCATTCGCAATGTTGATGCGAAGACATAAAATGATGCGAATCATTCGCATATGCGAATATTGCCAACATACCTAGTCCACACCCTGGTTGTACCTACCTTGCGTTCAGTGAACCTGTGGAACGTGTAGAGGTTAGGATGGGTGCGGGCGATGGCGTTCTCCTTCTTCGCCACCAGGTCCCAGGACACGAGGCCGGAGATCATGAGCACCCCCGGGGTCTTGTAGAATGTCTTCAGCAGTTCCTGGGAAACATACACCGGTGTCAGGAATTACAGTTGTAAATAAACATAGGTACATAAAAGAAACTATAAATTATATTGGAACACTGGATTGCCTGCTATCCATCATCTCGCCAAACTTTAAACATGCACAACAAACAGGTGCCCATCACCATGCAAAAAAGTCGCACTCAGGTACTGACATCAGAAGCGCATTGAGAAGCTTCATCGCCCGAACAAATGTCGAGCAAACAGTCGAACCAATTTCTCAACCAAGTCCAGACTATCCACTTCTCCACGCTCCCTACAATTGACAACATTTCATATTTTCATGTAGGCCACTTTATGATTTAGTTCGCTAGAAAATGTTTTTTTAAGCGACACGTGTTTTTTATTTCTCCCTTAGTTGTAATTTTCATTCAAAACTATCAAATTGAAAAGTAGCGAATTCCAAAAGGTTGTAAGTAAATTATGACGTCAATACTACGACTCTGTATGGCAGTTTGGACACCTTTCATATGGCAGCCATAATACTGACGTCACACACGGTGAAAACTACTTTTATACGTTTTCGCGATTTTCTTTAAAAGCGAGCAGGAAAAAAAACACAGAAAACTACTTTATTACATATTTTGAAATATTGTCAATTCAATGTAAGAAGATAGAAGATGCGTTTCACTTCCACTGAATTGTATCCAAGGGTCCCAAGTAAAAACTTGGTTGGAAACAATTGATATGATGATAGTAATTTTATAAATGCGAAAGTAATTCTCTGTTTGTCTACCTTTTCACGCCTCTGAACGAATTTATGTAAATGAAATTTGGTATATAAATAGTTCGAATTTACATAGAATTGTTTTTATCTCAGATCTCGTCCCGTGATGGTGTTGAAGGCGGGGGTGAAAGTTTTTGTGGAGCTACGTTATAAACGAGTTTCACGCGGACAGAAGCCAGTCTTACATAAATTGAAGCATCATAGCTCAATAAGTGTTGTGTTATGGCTAATGGACGACGATATATGTAATAGTTATTTACGATACAAGTGCCGAAAATAGGAAATTCGCAACGAGTGGTGATAAATTAAAACACGACCGAAGGGAGTGTTTTAAATCGACACGAGTTGCGAATTACCTATTCGCACGTGTATCGTACAACGGTTTACTGTACATATGGCTCTTTAAAGTTTCGACATATGCACGAAAAGTGCTCTTTTAAGAAGCACCTTTCACGAAAAGTAGCACCATATGTACTGTAAAATATATAAATACACACGAAACATCCTATTTAGGTTCTGACTACACTAGAGCATTCTCATGAAACGGAAAATGCTGCATTCGCCGTTATTAAATTTGTCGCTCTGTACAACGAACAGTGAAGCATAGGGCCAAACAGCGCTACGAACATTTTCACCACTATTCCAGCGACCAGTCTAAACGGCGTGCTCGAGGTGATGGCGGAGGAACGGAAGAGGCTCGGCTCGGTAAACAGCTAGTCGCAAATCCACTGTTGTTTCGCTAGAATACTCGCTACAATGCTCGCTAAAACTCCTGTTTATTTTGTGAGCTTTTACCTACCTGTAAAGTAACGTTCGCTAGTCAAACGGCATCTTTCGAAAGAAATGGTCAGCATATCACACACCACATTGATGGTGCGGCAGAGCGGTCGCATTTAGTGTGTCTAATGTGCGGGCTCTCTAATTTCTTTCCGTAAGGCTAAGCTCCTAATAAACTATTGCAGACCTGAATCCATAATGCGAGCGGCTCCTATGAACTTACGCAAAGTTGCTCATGTCTCACCCATCGGCGACGGGGTCCTCCGCTCCTCGCGCGGCTCGGACTGCGCGGAGTCGCTGCTGTCCTCGTCCTCCGAGAGTTGCTTGCGCGACTTGCACGGCTTGCCGCGCCCGGCGGCGGGCAGAGCGCGCTTGAGGTTACCGTTGTTCAGGTGTCGCCATGTCTCACCTCGGGCAGCTTGATGGACGGCTCGTCGCCCATCGGCGACGGGGTCCTCCGCTCCTAGCGCGGCTCTGACTGCGCGGAGTCGTTGCTGTCCTCGTCCTCCGAGAGTTGTTTGCGCGGCTTGCGCGGCTTGCCGCGCCCGGCGGCGGGCAGAGCGCGCTTGAGGTTACCGTTGTTCAGGTGTCGCCATGTCTCACCTCGGGCAGCTTGATGGACGGCTCGTCGCCCATCGGCGACGGGGTCCTCCGCTCCTCGCGCGGCTCGGACTGCGCGGAGTCGTTGCTGTCCTCGTCCTCCGAGAGTTGCTTGCGCGACTTGCACGGCTTGCCGCGCCCGGCGGCGGGCAGAGCGCGCTTGAGGTTACCGTTGTTCAGGTGTCGCCATGTCTCACCTCGGGCAGCTTGATGGACGGCTCGTCGCCCATCGGCGACGGGGTCCTCCGCTCCTCGCGCGGCTCGGACTGCGCGGAGTCGTTGCTGTCCTCGTCCTCCGAGAGTTGTTTGCGCGGCTTGCGCGGCTTGCCGCGCCCAGCGGCGGGCAGAGCGCGCTTGCGGTTACCGTTGTTCGACATTGTTCGGCTGCAATTTTAAGGTATTAAAGCATGCGGCTTTTAAAAGATTGATGGAGGTCGGAACCGAGTGTGCGTGGCCCCTGCAGTTTCAAGGGTCCATAGACTACGGTAACCGCTTACAAGGCGGCCACCGACGTGGTATAATAGCATATAAGTAGCGTGGAAAAATAGCATAAGTAGTTCCTTCCTAGTATATTTAATGGTGCGTCAGTGAGTCGCAGCCGTGAAAAAAATTACATTACAAGGGCCTAAGCGCTAAATGTAATTATCTTTATTTCAAATGTTTCAGATACTGACGTCTCAGCAAGTTCACAACGCAAATAATAAGTATATTGGCGGCCCCAGTTTGTGAGAGGTAGAAACCGCCAGCCAGCCTTTTTAAAATTTATTTGAATTTTTTTTTTTTTTCGATAACAACGACAATTATGGTACATCATAAATACTAAATAAAAAATAATGAAACAAAAAAATTAAAACCAATTACAAAAAAAATAGACCGTTCAAAAGTTCTGCCTGCGGCATGGACCCCAAGACGCTGCCGGCATTTCCCCTTTGGACCGCAAGTGCGATCCTTTGTGAAAGGTACGCGCCAGCTCTGGGGTCCCCTGAGGCGTGGACCAGCCGCGACGACAGGGTCCTCATGAAGGCCTTCATGTCGGCTGACCAGGGTGGCTGACCAGGGTCCCATCGTTTCAACTGCAAGCGCCGCAAACTCGTAGTTCTGAACTAGAGAAGAGTATTTGCGGCGCTTAAGTAATTGGGCCTGATCAGCCGCAGCGCCGGCCTGAGACCGTGTTGCCTGTGTGTGGGACAGTGCGAACGTATCGACGCATGTTGCGTCCCACACCAGGGCCCTACCGAGTTTCCACGGTACCAAAGTTACTCCGTCCGGGCGCTTGCCATCGTCTCTCGTCATACCAGGAGGCTCTAGTGACGAAGGTATGGAGGCAGTGGCGAGCGCCCGACGCAGCAGGTCGTTTATTTTCCATGCCGGCCGCATTTACCATGGCGGAACATGCGGCCGGCGCTTCTGTTACATTATAGGCCATGTCTACCCAGCCGGTCCACACCTTTGCCGCAGACACAAGTATGGGGAATACATATGTTGGATCCCAACCTTAAACAGATAGCTATTTTTAGCGTGCCTGGGTCAAGAACTGTGCCTATGTCAGCCTAATATCAGTGCTTGCTCACACGAGCAAAGCAAAACTGAGCCAGTACCTTTTTGGCATTATTGCAACGCACAAGTATGTCTTAGCCTTAATTTATAATTCTTTCTCCATACCACAATTGTTTTACATGTTCTTTTATCGTTATTTTTCTGTGTTTCTTTTGTTTTCTGTATTTTTTTTGTTTTTTATTTTGTTGCAAAGTGCCAAATAAATAAGTTATCTATCTTATCTATCTAAGTTATCTATCTATGTTGCGTGAGGGAAGGGCATTAAGCCAGTGGCCTGACTCATGTGAGGAGACAGCCAAGAGCCGGGCGCGTTCTGAGTCGTTTGGACTATTTTCGACTAAAGAACCGTGAATGGATTTGAGCCGAGGAGTGTCCCATACTTTCTGGATGTGTTTCATAACAGGGACGTCCGCTTCCGGGCACAAGGCGCACCAGGCTCTCTCGGCCTCCGCCAAGTTCGCGATCTCCACGACCGGTATCAGTTCAATGTTTAAAATAATACCGACGAGGGACAACGAACTGTACGCAGAAGACAGGAAAGCTGGTAGTGCCACATCGGAAGTGGCGCGAACACCCAGACCACCGAGTCTTACAGGTAGAACTGCTTGGGACCATGAAATCGAATCGAAAGTAACGTTTAGAATTTTGGATAAAGTTGTTTGAAGAGTATTATCGATTGACAAAAGTATAGAGGGGTGTTTCCAGATCGGACAGCATCGGAGTAAATGCATGAATTTAGGTGTAAAGAGACAAAAACGGATAATAAAAAGTGCCATATGGGGGTTTATATCAAAAAGTAAGTCAGATGTACAGTTAAACAAGTCTAACTTGCAATTCATAACTGAACTGATCACTTCATCAAAAATTGGAGACCCTAAAAGTGTGAGTGATGAAGTGGAATGAACGCAGATGTTGGGTAATATCGCATTAAAGTTAGTCAGTATTTCAATTTTTCTATCCAATTTTCCAATTTCCAATTTTTTTTACAATTTACCACATGAACTGATTTCCGATAGCAAATGCGTTGATTACTATAGAAAAAAACCGAATCGCTGTATGTGGGCCGATAATATTTGAGGACTTCCATCGATTCCCCAAGATCATCACCAATGGCACTTCATTAGTTCCTATTTCAACGGAATCTTATCAGAACCTGTGACGTACTTTTGCACTTTTATGTACATAATTGAGGAAATCGTTAAGTCATCTGTGGTCTTCATCATCAATTCCTCGCCACCAAATGTATGATTCCGGGTGTAAATGCACGAGTTAGAATAGAAAATACTAAAATCACTACACGCGCGCCTAATAAAATTGAGGAGTTCCCTAAATTCCTCATGGATCCCATCATCCAACTGAATTTTTGAAAAAATGGGACCCACCTGGAAGCATATACTTACAAACAAAAAAAAAAATTTCCGAATCGGTTCATCAATGACGGAGTTCTGAGGTAACAAACATTGAAAAAAAAAAAAAAAAAATACAACCAAATTGAGAACCTCCTCCTTTTTTTTGAAGTCGGTTAAAAATACACAAGATTTTCATCACTGAATCATCAGTTTTAGAAAGGCTGATAAAGACCCAGCTAAAAGATCAAGTTTTCCAGGAATGTCAGGTCAGATAGTGGTCACTTTCGTTAAATTAGTGCCTACCCTAGATTGGAGACGGTGCCTTGGCCGAACCTGGGTACCTTTAGGCCACAACCCCGAAAAAGCTAAGAGGATGATTATCGGTCTAGCTTTTGCCGAATGTTCATTTAAAGGAAAACCTAAATTCGGCACAACTCAAAAAATTATAATGAAACCTAACCTAATGTATTGCAGCTGGAAGAAATTTTGGGCACACACAGAGCATATCATTTCGAATTCAAAAAAACGTAATGGATGCATGCATTCTACCTAGCCTGACATATGGAAGCCAATCCTGGACATACACAAAGAAAATTAAACATAAAATCTCAACATGCCAACGGTCCATGGAGAGAAGAGAATAACCAGAAATGAAGATTTAAGAAAACATACGAAAATAACAGATGCACTTCACCAAGCACTGTGCCTAAAGGGGAAATGGGCAGGCCATATCGCCAGGTATAACGAGAAAAGATGGGCACTGGAAGCAACAGGCAAAGGGGTCATTCTTCTTTTTAACCGACATTGAATCGTCTTTTTTCTGTTTTTTGCGTTTTTCAACTATTGATAATGATGGTTTTAATGTTTGATTTTAATAAACGTTGCATGTATTTTTTATTAGGACTAATTCATGATTCTTTCCGTGGCGATAATGTTTTTTCATTATGGTGGTTTTTCCATAGAATCGCGTGACAGAGTGGTAATCCAAAATGTGGTCCCCGCAGAAAAAAACCACTCTGTCACAGTATTTTCTGAAAAACTATCATAAAGAAAAAAACATTATCGCCACAGAAAGAATCATGAATTAGTCCTAATAAAAAATACATGCAACGTTTATTAAAATCAAACATTAAAACCATCATTATCAATAGTTGAAAAACGCAAAAAACATAAAAAAGACGATTCATTGTCAGTTAAAAAGAAGAATGACCCAAAGGCAAAAGAAAGAAAGGCAGACCACAAAGACGTTGGACAGATGACATAACATATATCACGCGCGCTATATCTCTATTGTATCAAATGCTCACTATATTGATTTAAACTTTCACGATTCTCACACATTATATATACTTAATCGCGTATTAACTATATTTACCTCGCTGAGCAACACATCCGAAACGTTGGGAGACCTCAGTGAGGTAAATAAATAAGTTAATACGCGATTAAGTCGCATTTAGTATAAATAACAAATGCTCACTGCTAAGCAGTTCCTGGACAAATTTAATTAACAATTATTTATGTTAATATATTTTATAATTCCTGGTGTTCTCAAATTGTAGACCTTTTCTTTTTGACATGTTTTGCTCTGTTATACCTATGTAATAATTTTTCATGTACGTGTTTTGGTGTTATTATGTGCTGTAAACTTACATTAACCTTTAAATGAATAAATAAATATATAAACATAACCGAGGTCGCCAAACCTAGCTGGATGCATTTGGCCAAAGATCGGGAAAAATGGCATGAGATGGAGGAGCCTTTTACCCAAATGGGGTTCATATAAGAAAACATATACAGTATAAAAACATTAACACAACACAACTTTTTAGATTAATGAATACTAACAATATGGAATAAATAAAGATAAAATAAATAAATGTAATGTGAGTGTAATGCTTCCAGCCTGTACCTAAGTTATGTTTCTTAAGAGTCCGCAGTAAGCTCGATTCTCCATACAAACGTAGTTACGCTCTCATTTTAAAACTACGTGTTGGATTGTAACGAAACTTTGCATGTCCAATGAAATGAGGTATATCTATGTCTGAAATTAGTTTACGTAGCTTCAGATACCATAATAAAAAAGATACAGCTAATTTAAGTTTTTCATACAAAACTAGTTTTTGCTGTGTTTGCTTTGTTTTATAAATTGGAACCATATAAACTAATTACAGACATAGATATACCTCATGTCATTGTATATGCAAAGTTTCGTCACAATCGAACACGTAGTTTTAAAATGAGAGCGTAACTATGTTTGTATGGGAAGGTGAAATTCGGCCGAGCTTACTGCAGCCTCTTAATAGAAAATGCCTAGTGGGCACTCATGATGTTTGCTCAGGTGCCGGCTGGACCCGCTAGGCGGGCAGTAGTATGAACTTACACGCCTAGCGAATTCTGTCGGTTTCTGGTGAATTTCCATTTTTTGTCAGGTTGCTAAAGTGTTAAGCTTGGGCCCAAATTCTTTTGTATGTCGGCTGGACGTTGGCTGTTCTTCTCTACGGGTCGCATGTGTGGAGGTTCTATATTTAGATAGTTTTTTTGTTGATTCAGTCTTTATAAAAAAAATGTGGGGTGGTGTTTTCTACTGCTCATAGAGCCAATAGTTACATTACCTATAACTTAAAAAACAATATTTCTTAGCTCACATGGTTAGAGTGAATTCGGCGTTGTATGTGTTTCTAGTATTTAATTAATGAATTAGGCAGTTATACTTACTAAAGATTTGTTTTCAAAAACAAACGAAAAATATATTCGTTTTTCAATTGTTTAATAGTAATCAACATACTCCCTATAGCTCGTTACTCACATGTTCACCCAATAGCGGTCAACATTATCTCTAAATTAATATAGAAAAGTTTAGCCGTGCATAAAGACCTCCATAGGTACAATTAACAATAACGGCCTGTCAGACAATGGACACATAACGGTCAAAAAAGATAAAATAACCGTAAACAAGCACACCTACAACTTAATCAGCCGGTAAAACGACAAATCCAATTATTATTTCACTTAACCCCACGCTACGTATAGTATTTCACGGAATAACATAGGTACTCCATCACACAATTTCACCGAAAACCGTAAGATTTAAACGACACGTGCCGAAAAACAATATATTACATTATATCACAATTCATTCATTACGTTATTATAAAACTGATATTATAAATAGTCAAATTAATGTAAAACTTACCGGTTTAACACAATAAAATAAACTTAAAAAATATTATTATAAATGTCTATCAAAGCTTGCGTTGATCGCTGCCTTAAAAAAATTGGGGATGCCGTAAAAAAAATATCAAACACCGTTTGTTTTCTATTTCCTATGCCTGCTACATGACTGTTATTATTATCTCATTTTCGTACTCTTTTCATCAGTCTGTGGTCGTAAAAAAATAATTAGCACAGAGTAAAAACTGTACTGACAACTGGAGACCACCCTTAGCGCATTCGGGGTGTATACATGTCATGATTTGTCATGGGCCATCCACATTAAGTGATTTGTCAGCCCCAATTCATCTAATTCATTCAGACTAATTGCTATAGTGTGGATGCATGTTCCAACCGTCAAACGAGTTGTACGGACTAATTGCATGAAAATCACAATTTGGACAATGGAATTTGCATGATCTGCCAAGTTTCTGTGTCTCACAAATTTCATACAAATAAATTTAAACGATAATGAACAAATATATGCTAAAGAACATTGTATTAATATTTTACCCTGTAATTTTGTATTTTTTTTTAAACCGGTGTTTTGCAACTACAATTTCATTCAGTGTGGCCAGTTACAGTAAGAAAGAGAAAATTGCCGCATTCAAACGGTCCTACGAAGTGGACTGCAAGATTGTTACTAACCGATGAGATAGGGCGAGACAGCACGTCGATCATGAGGTGGCCGTGACAAACTCGATTTTTGTGTGCTGCACGGCTATTACGCGACGGCGCGCGAGCTCTGTCAATTTTTCTCGCACTATCCGTCTCTCTCTTATTAGGACATGCGAAAGAAATCGAGAGAAAGAAATTAAACCGCCGAAAAAGAACTTATTATTTTTTGCTTTTCAGTTTTTTTTCAGCGGTTATATATTTTTGTAAGAAAGGGATAGAACAATGTTATCTGCCAGGTCTTCATAAGTCATTGTCTCTGCTTTTTCGCTCGCACGATGTATCTCTCTCTCTCACTCGCTCGAGATTTAGTGCAGCGAAAGATATTTTACAGTACATATGGTGCTACTTTCCCGCACTAGTGCGGAAAAGTGCACTTTTCGTGTATATGTCGAAACTTTAAAGAGCCATATGTACAGTAAAACGTTGTACGATAGACGTGCAAATAGGCAATTCGCAACTCGTGTTGATTTAAAACACTCCCTTCGGTCGTGTTTTAATGTATCACCACTCGTTGCGAATTTCCTATTTTCGGCACTTGTCTCGTAAATAACTATTACAGTACATATGGTGCTACTTTCCCGCATTAGTGCGGAAAGAGCACTTTCCGTGCATATGTCAAAACTTTAAAGAGCCATATGTACAGTCAAACGTTGTACGATACACGTGCGAATAGGTAATTCGCAACTCGTGTCGATTTAAAACACTCCCTTCGGTCGTGTTTTAATTTATAACCACTCGTTGTGATATTCCTATTTTCGACGTTTTACTGTACATATGGCTATTTAAAGTTTCGACATATGCACGGAAAGTGCCCTTTTCCGCACTAGTGAGGGAAAGTAGCACCATATGTACTGTAAATAACTATTTTTAATACAGTTGCTCAAAAAGTGCTTCTTTACGTACTGTTTAGCGTGCAGAAAGTTAATTTTCGCGAACTAGTGCTTTTCACTTTTCCCACTCAATAAATTGTAAGTACACATTGTAGTTATTAAGTATGTAATATAAATAATAATAAAAATTATAATAATACGAATACGTATTGAAAAAAAATATATTTTGAACAACTTCATTATTTTTCAACTATAATATTACAATGATGTTATAGGATTATGAAAATAAAAGTTTCAAATTCGTTACTTGTTGTTTTTCTTATTTCTTGATAACTGTATTAAAAACGTCGTTCGATACACGTACAGATGTAGTGCATAATGGTTTCCCATAATTTTTTCACGGAAACGTACGAACGTGTCTTACTATTTCAATCAGTCTCGGTACAAAATGCCTTTGGGTTCATTTCGTCCCTATTCCCATTTTGACAACATCCCAGCTCGCCCAAAATCTCATTTCGTCCACGTTCGATTCCCAAATCGTTCACCACCTATTCTGTCAACATTCAAAAGTTAGACATATTTTTTACTTCTGGAGCGATTATCTCCGAATGTATTAACATTATAAAAAATGTTTTTAATACACCCATATTCATCTTGAAATAACTATCTAACAATATATCACACGTTAGGGTTGAAATGAAAAAAAAAACACTCCCGTATACGTATAGGGGAGGTACCCTAATAAAACATTTTTTTCCACTTTTTATTTTAGCGCTTTGTCGGCGTGATTGATATACATATTAAATTTCAGCTTTGTAGTAACAGACATGGCGAAACCATATAGGTTCCTAGTCGATTACGCGGAACCCTAAAAAAGAGTAACGCGATGTTCCGTTCCGTTGCTAATGTTGCTATAGCCACCGCCCGCCGAGAGAAATCGGCGGACTGCATGCAGCCCTTTCAACCAATCTGCATACATCGTTTAAATTAATTTTTCAATGTGTATCGTTTTGCTAAATTCAAATATGACCTACTAATTATACGGGCGTGGAATGATCTCATCGTCGCGACATCTTGTAAGAAAATACAAAGACAGGCGCGCGCGATTTAAAAAAAAATGATTATCCAGATCTACACATCGCCTGATTTTATTAGCATGGGAGAAAACAGAGAAATCGATTTATACCATATATGAAACCTAGCTAGATCGATTTTTCACCCACGTATAGGTAATCCTATACCTATTGCAAGTTAATGTCTATCAGCTAAACAGAGCGAAACTGCAGGAAGTACATTTGAGTCTTATGTATACAGTAAAGTAAGCAGTGAGTCTTATCTAATATTTAATAACCGAATTACCTTTTATTTTCTTCTTCTGAAAGCGCAAACAAAAGTAACAAATCCTCCTCCATTATTTTTCGGTTCTGTGCAGCTAGCCGCGAAACGAAAACAAAATGGCTATGGGCACAAGCCCGCAAGTCTATAAAGTTTTTGACGTAATCCGCTAAATCCGCCACCGCTGCCGCGGCAGTGTGTAGTCATTCGCGGCTTGTCAAACGATCAGCGGCTAGCCACCACCAGTATATTACATTCAAAGGCCTGCAACACACTGGCGCGGCCGCGGCTTGCGGTGGCGGACAATAGTAAATTAGACAGCTAATTACAATTTTCCTATAGTCCGCCGCGGCCAGGCCGCGCCAGTCTGTGAGTTTTCTGCATGAGTTAAAAAGAAACACAGTTATAGTGGACGCCGATTATTGGGCCGTACATTAACTGGCACCTTTCAAAGGTGTATTCACAGAGTACTTAGACTGGTACTCATAGTCACAGTGTGTATTTCCGTTCCGTATTTTTGAGTGTGTATGTTGTGTAAGCTAGCTATACAACCGGTGTAGCGCGTTACATTTAACAAATACGTATACTTTATAGAAATAATCGATAACCTCGGCGTCGCCACGTATCTTGAACAAGATCAGAGGATGTTTATGTAAAGAGTGGCAACTCCGAGAATTACTGGGTCTCATAGCCACCAAGCGGATGTTGCAGGAACTACACTGACAGTTGACACACACACATATACAGGCACGCACACATACCTATATTAGCACGCACACATCGCAAGCATACAGTCGCACGCACACATACGCAACCACACGAAGCCAATTTTTCCTATCGTTGTCGATTTCAATTTTTCGACAGACATGGATAAAATCTGGACGGTTTGAAGACCTGATTCTGTGCGATATAAATACAATATTAAGATATGTCCCTGGCTAAAAATTCCCTTGAGCGAAAATCCAATACGTTTTTTCTCTCAATGGTATAAAATTGTAGGTCACTGTCACTATAGTAAATTGTGCAGACATTTCACAGAATCACAAGCTCTTCCAACCTACCAAACGTTATCCAATTCTGTCAAAAATTAAAATCTACAACGGTAGAAAAAATTGGCTTCGTGTAGTTGCGTATGGTGTGCGTATGTCTTAACCAAGAACTAATAAATGATATTATAATAGTACTTAACTAACAGCTGGAAGATAAGTAAAACACACAACATTGGTAAGGATTTATGTATTAAGGAAAAAATGTTGTGGTTGACTTTTGGCTTAGCGCCACTACTCTTAGCAGAAAAAAATCTAGTTTCACTATCATTGTCATCAATAAAATCAAAAATTATTCATTAATCAAATGAATTATTCAGTAACAGCTGCACATAAAAACAATATATGCGGAGGCAAATAAGAATCATTGAGTAGGGTTTGGAAAACTTTTGCCGCAGTCTACATAAATATCATAAAAATCTCGTTCACTGGATGGAGAGCATCAGGAGTTTCAGGAGGCACTCGTCGATACAGCACAGACTTAGACGTAGTTGGTTGCTCAATAATGTCAGAGTTCAGTGGACGGAGAGCTGAAAACAAACAAATGACCAAATACTGCTGTTGACTGTAGCTTTGTAGGATATATGCGGGGTAGAAGAAAGTAAAAATCAAGGCTCGATGATTTCACATGGCGCTGCCGATGTAGGTGAGTAGTGATGTTGTCGGAATGATGTAAATTGTATAACTGTTTTTTTTTTTTTTTTTTTTTTGTTTTTTTTTTTTTTTTTTTGACCCTGACTGTTGCTATAATAGGACGGACCCAATATAGCGGTCGAACTGCGTGGTTGGAGGGTGGCCTGGGGAAAATCCAGGGGAAGCCTCCGGCACGACCACGCGGGGAAGTTTGTACACTGGAATACTCTAAGAGTTTGCGCTCCAGTGAGATTGGTTGAACGGTATCAACCGAATCTGGGGTGTGAGTGGTATCGAACTACTGGGAGTTTTATCGCTGGTTCGCTAAAACCTAGCCTAGCTGAGAAGAGTCCAGCAAGAAACTCAGCTAGGCCCGACTTGCGTCGGACTGACTCTACCCGGTATGCGGCGGTACCGGGACGAAAGCGGACTGTATGTGTCTGTGTTGTCTCGCGGTGGACGTCCCCGCCGGCGGGAACGCTGAAGTGTACGCGATGTGTTGGACGCCGAAAGCGCAGCGTTCCATCTTTCGATGGACGCTGTGATTTCGTCGTCCGGGTCCGTGAGTGTGTGCCTAGGACGCCGGACCGTGCGGCCCCTAATCAGTGAGCGCCGAGTAACGACAGAGGGGGGAGGGATGGGGACGTAGTCAGCAGCCTTCCTAACTAACGGATTCCTATGGTGGGGAGCGTTATCAAAATAACGTCTGGCAGCCTGCTTAAAGGAACCATACATGGTGCTAATCTCCATGTCGTGGTGCAGGCTGAGGTTCGATTGGTACCACGGGGCACCAGTCGCCCTTCGGAGAAAACGATTCTGAATGACCTGAAGCGGCTTGAGCGATGACATAGGCACGTGAGCGAATGCTACACTTGCATATGTCATGATTGGACGAACACAAGTCTTGTAGAGTGTCAGCTTATTCCTAAGTGACATTTTACTAAACTTGTTGATCATCGGCCCTAGCCTTCCTAGCACGAACAACGCGCGGTTGCGTACCCTACGGATGTGGCTACGGAAAGTCAGTCTCCTGTCGAGGGTCACTCCAAGATATTTGGCCTCGTTGACCCAGGGGATGGGTCGGTCAAACATCTGGATCGGAGCCACCCGCCTTTCTGTACTAATGCAGTCCGACGGATGAAAGACTATTGCAGTGCTTTTCTCCGGGTTGACTTCGATACGCCAAAGATTAAACCAACGACCTAGGTCGGAGATTGCCTCTTGGAGGTATCGCCGGATAGTAGCGTACTTACAATGAGTCGTAAAGAGCGCGGTGTCATCCGCAAACAAGCCCAGTTGCACCTTAGGGTGCCTGGGAATGTCGTTTGTGAATAACGAGTAGAGAGTGGGAGAGAGCACGGAGCCTTGCGGGACTCCGGCCCGGATGGGGTGTGGGTCCGAATACGTTCCCTCCAGTCGGTATCGAAAGCTTCGGTCACTGAGAAAATCTCGTATTGTGAGTACGAGTCTGTCCGGCATTCCGAGCTGGTATAACTTGTATACAAGCCCGTTATGCCAGACCTTGTCGAAGGCTTTCGCTACGTCGAGAAAGATCGCACCGGTCTTGAGCCCCTGGAATCGAGAGAAACCATCCAACACGTGCTCCGTGACGCGGTGCACCTGTTGGACGCATGAGTGTCCGGATCTAAAACCGAACTGCTCATCGATGAGGAGGTTATTCTCAGCCGTAAATCTGAGAATTCTCGTGAGAAGGATCCGCTCATATAGCTTTCCAAGGGAGCTAAGTAAGCTGATCGGCCTATAAGAGGCAGGCGAGGTCCGGGGTTTGCCGGGCTTCGCTATCCCTATGACCGTTGCACATTTCCACGCGGCTGGAAAGTGAGCATTGGTCAGTGCGGCATTGAAGATGCCGACCAAAAGGAGGAGGAGGGTTTCGGGGAGAAGTTTCAGGATGCGATTGGATAGACCATCCGCACCCGGAGCCTTCCTAATACGGAGACGCCTGACAAGGTCACTGACTTCCTTAACCGACACCGGTAAAATGGGTGAAGTTACGGGGAGACGCGATCTCCTGTCCACCTCGGAATCGACCCTACTAATGTGGGCTTCGTCGGTGTTGAGGAGGTTGGGCGAACATTGGGACTCTAAACTACTCGCAAGGCATTCGGCTTTCTCACTGTCCTCGAACGCGGGGGTTGAGTGATCCGGTCGATCCAAGGGAGGGATGGTCCAACAGGCATCGGATTTGAGAGATCTCGCTAGTTTCCAGTAAGCCAGGTGACTAGGCGTTATCTCCCCCATCAGATCCCTGAACGAGTTCTCCCGAAATTCGGCAATTCTCTGTTTGGACTCGTTGGACAAGTCCCTCAGGATTTGCCGATTTTCGGCAGAAGGGTGATTTGAATAGGTACGTATGGCGCGATTTTTCCTTGTCACCAACTCTCTCAGTTCCGTAGGTAGAGGTCGGTTTTGGATGTCCTCCGCCGACACCTCCCTTGAGGCTTCGCTTCGAACAGCGTTGAGGTAGTTGGTGAAGGAATCGATCGCTTGGTCTGTCTGTTCGGTTGTAGTTATATTGTCTGGGATATCTCTAAGCAGGGGGGAGTCCGTCTGTAGGAGACCTGATTGTACCTTGTCCCAGTCCACGAGTGTCCTGGTTCGAGGAGTACTATTGGGGTGAGGGCCTAGTCTCAAGAGGACTGGCCTATGATCCGAGTCTAGTTCGTGTAGCACTTCTATAGAACGCAGAGTTAACGCTACGTTCTTTAGTAGAGCTATGTCGAGTATGTCAGGTCGGTGGTCTACGTTATGAGGGAAGTGAGTCGGCTCTAAGGGAGCGAGGAGATCGAAAGGGAGGCTATCGATCAAAAGGTGATGAAGCCGATTGCCGTTGGGATTGGATGCTACGCATCCCC
This sequence comes from Epinotia demarniana, assembly GCA_945867215.1. Taxonomy (NCBI): domain Eukaryota; kingdom Metazoa; phylum Arthropoda; class Insecta; order Lepidoptera; family Tortricidae; genus Epinotia; species Epinotia demarniana. The sequence goes on from OX244259.1 coordinate 59,979,555, forward strand.
AGCTGATATGCTTACTATTTAGGTCCCCGGCCACGATGACCGAAGGACCTAGGGAGGCTAAAGAGTTGAGGTCAGTCAGAAGTAAGTCACGTTGAGGTGAAAGGTAGGTTGACGCAATCGATATCGGGGGGTGCCCCTCCATCGAGATGCGACAGACCGACACTTCCATATTAGTCAGGGGCGGTGGATTGAGACTTATGCAATGTAAGTTACGTTTGTAGAAAATGAGCGTGCCCCCGAATGGCCTACCATCTTGCCTATCATCTCTAATCTGAACGTATCCAGGGACGCGAAAGGCTCTAATGCCGGGACGATAAAAGGTCTCTTGGACCAGAAGTAAATCTACTGAGTGGTCGCGAAGGAAGTTCATCACCTGGTCCTTCATACCCCTTAGACCATTGGCATTATAAATGCCAATGGTAATCGAAGCAGGTTTAAGCTTCTGGGATGTACTATCCATACTAATAGGCACCGTTAACCTGGCTGCCGCTTGGTGCGGCGAGATAGCGAGTAGCTGATGCGAATATGTGGGTAGACAGGCCGCTCGCCACCTCCGGTGGGAGTACCTGTACTAACTGCATAAACGCATAGAGTGGGTCCATAGCGGGCCGGCCCGCTTGACTGGCGGCGGGTCCCCATACAGAGGGGCCCGCCTGGGATTGGGGTGCAGAAGGCACCGGGCGGGGACCTACGGCCGCTGAAGGCGGCGGGTTCCTAGGGGCTCCTAACCCTACGGCCGGAAGGGCGGGGAAGTTTTGCGGAGTGCTATGGGGAGCACCCCGGCCCGCGCTTTGCTTGCGCCCAGAGGGAGGCGAGGACTTCGACTTTGCCCCGGTGTCGCGACTCTTTGGGCGGCAAGGGCATCCCCCATAATTGGCAGTATGCCCATGGGGGAGCTTGCGACCCAAACAGTTGCAGCACCGTATGCCGTTCGGGTCCTTGCAGCCTTTTGGGCGCTCGCAATCGCGAGTCGCGTGATCCCCAGCGCACTTGACGCAACGGGGGGGAGAGTGGCAGCCACGGGCGCCGTGGCCAAACCGCTGGCAGTTGTGGCACTGTGAGAGGTGGGTCCTCTTTTTGGGAGTCTCCACTCTCACCGCCATTTTAAGGACCTCCTTAAGGGAGTGGACGGCTTTGCGCTGGTTCGGGTCGGTGACTATTAGTACGATATCGTACTTCCCTACTTGCTTATTGTAGAGGCGATGAACCTCCCTGACGGCGATCCCCTTGCGTTTGAGGTCCGCGGCTACCTCGTCCTCCGGGATATCCTTGTGGATTCCCCGGAGGACGGCCCTGTAGCCTTTCTCCTCGACGGTCAGCCTCCGGTTGTAGGCCATCGACAGCTCGTCGAAGAGACGGGTCAGAGCACGGTAGTCCTCGGGTCCCTGGACCGTGATGCGCATCCCTTCCAAGGGCGGTTTCAAAATCTCCGAACCGACCACCCGGATGCCACGCTGACTGGCTATGGCCATGGCAGTGTGGTATCTATGTGTGTCGATCAGGACACATGAATCCGGCTTGTCCGGGTTGCCTACCGGAGTTGGCTTGCTGGGGGCCGAAGACCCGCCGTCCGCTGCCAGAATGGCACTACTGGCCTGAGGGGCCTGCGCAGAGGGCGCCTGGACGGCGGGAGTCCGAAGGGCTTTCTTCGCCGGCGAATCGGCCCTAGGAGACTTCGGCAGCGCACGTTTGCCCTTGCGGCTGCTGCCTACTGTGGTCCAGACTGTCGTGTCCATGGTCATTTCCTCGTTCGAGTAGAGGAGGTCGCGAGTCTGTTCGTCGGTCAGTCTGGTCGTGGAGAGACACCGAAGGAGGGGGTGGGGGGGAGAGCTGGAGCGTGGGACAGTGCGTTCCTCTCGCATGGAGGGTCGCCTCTGGAGGGAGCGAGAACGCGATTGTCTCACGCTTAAATCCGCTTCGGGGGGGGCCTGAAGGGCCGGAGGGCTGGCTGGGGCAGACGCGGCTGCCTTGGCGAGTTTACTTTTGCCCTTACTGGGCGTTTTGGCCTTAGGGGCCTGGGTAGGGGGCGAAGGGGTCGCTGCTGCCGCCGACGGCGGTGGCGGCGGCGGTCCCATGGTGGCCTTAGGGGCTTGGGCGGCCAGAGTGGCCGTCGGAGTGGCCGGACGGGCCTGGAGTTGCAAGTCGAGACTTGTCGGGGGGGGGGAGGTTGTATGGGAGCCGCCTGGGCAGAGTCAAAGACCTCGCCGCTGAGAGCCAGCTTGAGCTGTCGGTTCTCAGCCGCGAGGCGATCGATTTCGGCCTGCATAGCCCGCAAGACTTCCTCCATCCTCGTGATCCTTTCTTGCAGCTCCATCCTACTTGGTTGGTCGGTCGCCGCTAAGCTTTTCCTACGCCTAATATGAACCGAAATGCTATCCTGATGTCGGTGTCGAGTCTTGTCCACTTGTCCGCCGTGTCAGTGTCAGCTATGTGTCCTAACACGAAGGGAAGAGTCGGACTGTACGAATTACTGGGCTTCGTGGTGGTATCCACCCCACACTGTGACTTAGTTGGCACCGTTAGGATCCGTCACTGTGTAGCCACTGCGAGCGTGGTCTTTCTAAGGGACAGAGACCCGGGTCTGACTTGAGAAAGTCTTAACTAACGGGTAGTCACTGACGTGTCTAGCCCACAGCCCCGAAAGACTGCGACCACTACGAGCGTGGATTTCCAGAGGGGCAGGGACACGCGGGTCGACTGGAGACTTGTGAAAGTCTTAGCTAACACACCCGATGCTTCCACGTGGTAATTGCGATAATCACCGCGCGGGGGAGCGATAAGAGTGAGCAGGTAGTCGGAGAGGATATTCGGGTTAAAACAACAATAGGGCAAGAGCGCACCGCTAAAGCACGACCTCACTCAACCGCTGCCGTAACCGGAATGCTGATTTTAGGATGCTTGGGCGGCCATTTTATGCGCGCGCGAGCGTCCTAGCTACGCAGGAGCGATCACCCGCGATACTGTTTGGGTCGCGATAGGGGCGTGGCTTCTGCGTATAGACTTCGTTACCTTGTGTATTGTGTATGGGTAATGTGTAATACCGTGTAATCGACCTCACCATCCCTTTATTGATTCATATCAAATCTTAGACTAGTTACATGACACACTAGAAAATGGTAAAAAATGGTGAGAATATAACAAAACAACAAGACTTAATGCTACGTGATTAACTTAGAAATAACATAAAACAAGACTTATTATTATATGATTGACTTACTTAACTAACACATAAATTTATAAAAGTAGGAGTTTAGATAAATTTAAACATAGGTTAATTAGGTAAATTCTTAAGAGCTACTCCCGACATTCCGCCCCACGTGTGCAAACACCCTAAAAATTTCGAACTGAGGGAGTATTTATATGGTACATAGTTAAGTCAGATGACTATAAGACGGGAGGCCGGGCGACGTATCATTCCCGCTGCGGTGCGGACTTCGGTGACTCGTACCTTTCCGTCGGGGCCGGGGTAGACTTGGGCTACTTCGCCTCGCGGCCAGGTGCTGCGTGGCATGGTTCCGTCGACTATGATTACTATATCTCCTACTTGCACGTTACTGTAGGCGGGGTTATTAGGGCTCGTTCTTGGCCGCAGTGTCTGCCGATATTCGTTGGTCCATCTTGACCAGAATCTGTCGGCCAGCGCTTGTGCTGTTTTCCAAGACTTTTCGTTGAGTACTGCGTCGGTGAAACGGCCTAGTGGGGTCATAGCGTTCGATCGTCCCAGGAGAAAATGGTTCGGAGTGAGGGCCTCCTGGCTATCGTCAAGCCGTACTGGTATGAGCGGTCTGGAGTTGATAATGTGCTCGGCTTCCAGCAGTAGAGTGTGTAGTATCTCCTCTGCTGGATGCTTTTCTTTTAGCGTTACTCGCAGGGCCGCCTTTACAGATCCGACTAGTCTCTCCCAGGCTCCCCCTGCTGATGGGTTACCTGGAGGTATCTTTTTCCACACGATCTGTTTCGACGTGACGTAAGTTTCTAGCTCTTGTTCGTTAGCCGAAAGCCTTTCATTTGGTAGGTCGCCCAGAGGGACCTTGAGGGGTGTCCCTCTATAGGTGCGACACCATTGGCATGTGTTGCTAATATACCTTGTGGCCCCGCGTAGTCCCACTATGTGAAATCTGGTATTTAGTTCGTTCATCACAGTGGCGTGGTTTGCATGGTTGAACAACGCGTGGTAGTGTGCGATGATCAACCTCGTCAGTGCTTCTTTAGCATGTAGGACTGGGGTGCCTCGGTCTCTGTCTATTCTTCCATCTAGTAGCAGGATCCCATGCTTGTTCAGTTGTACTGCCAGTTTGTTTAGCGGTGACTTCTTCGGCGCACGCCGCCCGGCCTCTAGCAGTTTAATATCATCCCTAAACGACTCCCTTTGACTACGTTTAATTAACAATAGTTCAGCGAGTTTGAGCTTATCGTTTGTTACGCTTTTATCCGACGACTGGCCGTGTATTACGGCTTTGAAAGTTTCAGCGGCGATCAAAACGCGGGAGGACGCGCGCAGCAGGCGTAGATACTTGGAGAAACGATTTACATCCGGTAGGTATGTAAACTCGTCGCGTTTTACTATTACGTTAACCGGCTTTATGGTGCGTTCTTCCCCTGTGGCGGGCGGGGGCGCGTTACTTGGCTTTCCCGCGGGCCAATGTTCGGGATCTAGTAGAATGAATTCCGGGCCGTGGAACCATCTATGCGTGCTACTAAAACCCGCGGGAATATCGCGCGTCGCGTCGTCCGCGACGTTTAACGCGCTAGGTATCCATCTCCAGTCGCACGGAGATGTGGTGTCCTCTATCTCGGCTAACCGGTGTGCTACGAAGCATTTAAACGTGCGCGGGTCCGCCCTTATCCACGCCAGTACTGTTTTCGAATCCGACCAATAATACGACTTCTCTACTACATAGTCCGACTCTCGCTTTACCGAGTGCGTGAGTCGGCTTGCTAACGTGGCGGATTGGAGCTCTAAGCGCGGAATGCTGACGTTCTTGAGAGGGCACACGCGGGCCTTCGCGGCGACCAGGGAGGAGCGCCGTTCGCCTGTTTCGTCCGTGTCTACCATATACACTGCGCAGGCGTACGCACTCTCGCTGGCGTCGCAAAACGTATGCGTGACGACCGTCCTATTTTGCGAGGGCACGTGCCGTTGAATGCGTAAATTGTGTAGGTTCCTCATGTTGGCTATGAACGTTAGCCACGCTTTGTGATCGTCGGGCGTGATCTGCGTGTCCCAATCGATCCCTGTCCTCCATATGTGTTGTATCAGGACCTTACCTGTGACAGTGACAGGTGATATGAGGCCTAGGGGATCGAACAGACTCATCACGCCCGCCGTCACTTGACGTTTCGTAGGTACGACGGTGCCGTCTAAAATGTTGTTCGGTATGTTTCTGAAATTTACGTTGAAACTTAACGTATCGTTTTTATTATTCCATAACAGACCTAGCGTTCGCTCGCACTCGTCTCGGCCTAGCTCGGAGATATCGCTTTTCAGTACGTCCGTTACGTCACTGAGTACCTCTGGCGTGTTCGACGCCCAACTGCGCAAAGTAAAAGATGCTTTATTGAATACTTTCACCATATCGTTCACTAATTGCTTTGCTTGCGCGGGGTCGTCGAAGCTGACTAGCAAGTCATCCACATAGAAATTCCTTAGCGTTGTGCTGTGCACTAGCGGATATTCGTTCGCGTAACGCTCTGCGTTCTTATTTTTCACGTAAATAGCGGTCGTAGGCGATGCGCTGGACCCGAATATGAGGCTACTCATCCTATATTCATCTGGCGGGCCCGACCGCCGTCCCCCCCTCCATAAGAACCGTAGAGAGTCGCGATCTTGCTCGATAACTTTTATCTGCAAAAACATCTCTTTTATGTCCGCTATTATGCCTATCTTACCCTCCCTAAAACGTATCAATACTCCGAATAGGGACTGTAGCAGGTCTGGCCCGGACAAAAGGGCGTCGTTTAAACTCTTGCCGGCCGTGCGGCATTTTCCATCGAACACTAAGCGCACTTTTTGTTTGGTCGGATGAATCGTATGGAAATACGGCAAGTAGAACCCCCTGGGCGAGGGTAACGGAGTGTCTACCTTCTCCGCATAACCTTTGACCAGTAGGTTCGTGATCTGCTTTGAAAACTCTGCCTTTAACTTCTCATCTTTGTCGAGTTTGCGCTCGAGCGTAAGCAATCGTTTAAGCGCCTGTTGTTTATTATTAGGCAAAGTTTCCTCATCCGACTTCCATAACAGGCCCGCCTGGTAGCGTGGTTCCCCAGGAATTGGCTTGCATGTGTCGTCTAATATTTGTAACGCGCGTTTGTCCGGGTCCGCCCTAGTAGTCTTGGGTTCGACTCTCAAAGACTCTATACTGAAATGCCTCTTTATTAGTTCGTAGGCTTCCGCGTCGCCTTTAACTGTTAAGTGATTTATTTGTCCGCGAAACGCGCGCGGTGAGTCCTCCATTCGACCATGCAGGACCCATCCCAGGCTCGTGAGCGAGGCGACGGGCAGCGATTTCCCGTTGCTCACGAGTTGTCTTGTTACGATTAGGTGCCAGTTATCCTGCCCTATTAAGACTGTGGGCACTGCATCGTCGTAACATAGTTCGTCGCGCATGCTTTTTAGATGTGGACATCTGTCTATTATCTCTCTGCTAACCGCCTGCGGACTCAGATTTAATTGGTTTATCGTATACGCGGACAATTTCTCAAACTCGCGGCCGCATAGCCCGCGGATGGACACGTTTACTTGGCAGGACGCGTTGTCCCTGACGACATTATTCGCTATCGACCCTAGTGAGAGTTGCTCTTCTTTTGTTCTAGGCGTCAATTTATCCGCTATGTGTCGTTCGATAAGACTGAGGGATGAGCCTTCGTCCATTAGCCCGTAGGTGTGTACTGTGCCCAGTGGGCCGCGTAATTCGATAGGTATTATTTTAAGGTACGTGTTCGTATCGCGTAAATGATTAATCGAGCCCGCAGTGCCGCGTGATTGGCTTTCGCGCTTATACCCGTGTAACATCTTATGGTGTGCGGCTTCGCAATCGCCGTTGCCGCACGGGGAGTATCCGCACTTGTGTCCTCTGGGATTCAAACCGAGACAGCGGAAACATAATTTTAATTCTTTCGCTTTATCCCATCGCTCGTTTATCGTTAATTTGATAAAATCGGCACACTTTACGGTCGGATGCTCTCCGCTACAGACTGGACATTTTGTACGAGCGTCCCCCGGCACTGTCACCGGGGGTCGTGGTTTAAACGGCTTGGTTTTCGTATGTCTGGGCGTTTTGCTAAGCTGCGCTACTGTATGCTTCATAGCGGGTTTCTTAACGCGAGCGTTCTCCTCCTTGTACGATTCTCTACTAGACGAGCGCGAGTACGAGCGATAATCTCGCCTATGTGTAGTATTGTGTACGTTATGGCGTGGCCTGGCGGACGGCCGCCGTGCTCCCGGTATGTACGTCAAGCCCGCGGCTTTACTCGAGTCCGACAGAAACTTAGCCAGTGCTACTAAACCAGGTACGTTCGCGTTACACAGGCGGTATTTGTTCCATTCGTATCGCATGATAGGATTCAATTTTTCTACGAGCCTACCCACCAACTCCGGCGCGAGTAGGTATTGTTCCTGTTTCAGCGATTTTATAGTGGCCACGACGTTTGCCACTTGACCCGCGAATGCAGTTATGTTGGAGTTATCGTCTGCTAGTCTAGGTAATCTACGGACCTCATCGATCTCGGCCAGCACGATACCTTCGGGATTACCGAACTGCATCTCCAACATATCTACAATCTCGTACGGGTCTATAGACGTGTATAGCAACGCTTTAACTGAGTTTCTAGCGTCGCCGCGCAACGCACGCCTAATTCTACCAACGTTAGCCACGTCCGAGAACGAAGATTCTGTATCTAGGAATTCAGATTTGAACACTATCCATTCCGTTATTGACCCATCGAAATGAGGCAATTCCGGAATGTGCCGATGAGAGGTAAACTCTGGCTTGCTACGTGAGATAGCGCTCTCTAATCTGTGAGACAATAATTCCACGTCCCGGTTCTCGAACTTGACGTCGTAGTCGACTACGTCTTTTGCCCGCCTCGATGCCGGGTTTCTTATGCGTATATCGTTGGTAAGAGTACGATCCTGCTCTGCTATCCACCCGGCCGTACGTGCGGGTGCTTTCGGCCCGTCCGTGGGCGCGAAAACTGAGGGAATCGGCAGTACCGCCGACGGTACATTTCCCTTCTGGTTTACCGAATCGAGTTCGGGTGGGACGATTTCAGCCCCGGTTGCTGTACGAACTTGTTCTATCCGCCCGGAAGTACACGCGGGCCCCCTCGTCCCAGCCGTGGGTACGGGGGCGGGGGCCGCCGGCGCTGCTGCCGGCGGGTCCTCCTGGATTTCCGATTCTAAGTCGGATCGGGCGGCCTCCGCCCTGGCTAACTTTAACTGGCAACGGGCGGCCGCTGCCGCCGCGTTTGCCTGTGCTAACATCGCATTGTGTAATACCAACTCCGCCCGTAATATAGCTATATCCTCCGAATCCGCGCCTATCAACGTTGGCGGTCCGCTGACCCTAATTACGGTGTCGTTTAAAGTTGAAGCTGGCAGCGTCGCCTGCTGGTCGCGATCGCCTCCCGCGCTTTGTCTTTCCGTGGTTCTGGTCGCGTCACTACTCGTATTATCCGTACCGTTTGAGGTTTCGTCAGTACTCGCTGTACTGGTCGAAGTAGGGTCCGTCACTGTCGACGGCGCAACTTTCCCGCTGCGTAACAAACGATGCTCGTTAACACTCATTTTGCACACGTGGAGCCTACAATACCTATTGTGAACGTACTTAACAGAGTAAATGAGTGATCAAAATGTACAACTTTACACAGAATAAACAAATTAAAACGCGATCATTACACAGTAGGCAGTTGTCGGGAGTAGCTCTTAAGAATTTACCTAATTAACCTATGTTTAAATTTATCTAAACTCCTACTTTTATAAATTTATGTGTTAGTTAAGTAAGTCAATCATATAATAATAAGTCTTGTTTTATGTGTTATTTCTAAGTTAATCACGTAGCATTAAGTCTTGTTGTTTTGTTATATTCTCACCATTTTTTACCATTTTCTAGTGTGTCATGTAACTAGTCTAAGATTTGATATGAATCAATAAAGGGATGGTGAGGTCGATTACACGGTATTACACATTACCCATACACAATACACAAGGTAACGAAGTCTATACGCAGAAGCCACGCCCCTATCGCGACCCAAACAGTATCGCGGGTGATCGCTCCTGCGTAGCTAGGACGCTCGCGCGCGCATAAAATGGCCGCCCAAGCATCCTAAAATCAGTTATACAATTTACATCATTCCGACAACATCACTACTCACCTACATCGGCAGCGCCATGTGAAATCATCGAGCCTTGATTTTTACTTTCTTCTACCCCGCATATATCCTACAAAGCTACAGTCAACAATGGTCCTTCGCTCACCGGATACCTTCGAGCCAGAAGAAGAGAAGAAAGAAGAATCTTGATTAACACAGTCAGGTCTATCAATAGACGAGGTAGAGTACCCTTAGGGGGAAAACTCGTCTGGGCCAACCGCCGTTGGCTATCCTCGGTGTAAGGGGTTTCGGCCCCCGGATCCGAGTAGGAGAACAGTAACGCGGGGGACGCAGCCTACGGGTAGCGAAACCTGGGCGACTTTCTCACCCTCCCCATGCATGCCCTTGCGGTGTTAAGCGTGTAGTGGGTCTGGGCAGCGGGTCTTCGTGTGCACTCGAGACTGTACACCGCACCACGCAAGTGGCGCGTATCTCTCGGCTGCCTTGCCGGTAAGCGTGGCGAGAAGGTGGGCGACTTTATGCCGTTTCACGGACAGAGACCATACCGTTGCAGCCAGTGGTGATTCCAGGCCACTGGTGGGTACCCACTTACTCGCTACGCCACTGCCGGAGCAGCACGTTTACCTTTCCCTCCTAGCCGGCTCCATCAGTTAGTAACCCGGCTAGGCCCTAGGGCCCGCTAGATACGCGCCGCGCAGGCCTACGAGGGGGCAAGCGCGCCGCATAGGAGTGTGAAGTGTATCAAATTCAACAAAAGTGTTAAAAAGTGCGGAATTATCCTTAAATGAGTGTTAAATTCACGGGATGTTTTATTGTGTTAATTTCGATGGCTAGTTTTGATCGCGAGTTTTTGAAGTGTTAATTTTCGTTTTATAATTGTGTAATGATCGCGTTTTAATTTGTTTATTCTGTGTAAAGTTGTACATTTTGATCACTCATTTACTCTGTTAAGTACGTTCACAATAGGTATAGTAGGCTCCACGTGTGCAAAATGAGTGTTAACGAGCATCGTTTGTTACGCAGCGGGAAAGTTGCGCCGTCGACAGTGACGGACCCTACTTCGACCAGTACAGCGAGTACTGACGAAACCTCGAACGGTACGGATAATACGAGTAGTGACGCGACCAGCGTGGCCGTGACCAGGCCGCTGCCGCCGCGTTTGCCTGTGCTAACATCGCATTGTGTAATACCAACTCCGCCCGTAATATAGCTATATCCTCCGAATCCGCGCCTATCAACGTTGGCGGTCCGCTGACCCTAATTACGGTGTCGTTTAAAGTTGAAGCTGGCAGCGTCGCCTGCTGGTCGCGATCGCCTCCCGCGCTTTGTCTTTCCGTGGTTCTGGTCGCGTCACTACTCGTATTATCCGTACCGTTCGAGGTTTCGTCAGTACTGGCTGTACTGGTCGAAGTAGGGTCCGTCACTGTCGACGGCGCAACTTTCCCGCTGCGTAACAAACGATGCTCGTTAACACTCATTTTGCACACGTGGAGCCTACTATACCTATTGTGAACGTACTTAACAGAGTAAATGAGTGATCAAAATGTACAACTTTACACAGAATAAACAAATTAAAACGCGATCATTACACAATTATAAAACGAAAATTAACACTTCAAAAACTCGCGATCAAAACTAGCCATCGAAATTAACACAATAAAACATCCCGTGAATTTAACACTCATTTAAGGATAATTCCGCACTTTTTAACACTTTTGTTGAATTTGATACACTTCACACTCCTATGCGGCGCGCTTGCCCCCTCGTAGGCCTGCGCGGCGCGTATCTAGCGGGCCCTAGGGCCTAGCCGGGTTACTAACTGATGGAGCCGGCTAGGAGGGAAAGGTAAACGTGCTGCTCCGGCAGTGGCGTAGCGAGTAAGTGGGTACCCACCAGTGGCCTGGAATCACCACTGGCTGCAACGGTATGGTCTCTGTCCGTGAAACGGCATAAAGTCGCCCACCTTCTCGCCACGCTTACCGGCAAGGCAGCCGAGAGATACGCGCCACTTGCGTGGTGCGGTGTACAGTCTCGAGTGCACACGAAGACCCGCTGCCCAGACCCACTACACGCTTAACACCGCAAGGGCATGCATGGGGAGGGTGAGAAAGTCGCCCAGGTTTCGCTACCCGTAGGCTGCGTCCCCCGCGTTACTGTTCTCCTACTCGGATCCGGGGGCCGAAACCCCTTACACCGAGGATAGCCAACGGCGGTTGGCCCAGACGAGTTTTCCCCCTAAGGGTACTCTACCTCGTCTATTGATAGACCTGACTGTGTTAATCAAGATTCTTCTTTCTTCTCTTCTTCTGGCTCGAAGGTATCCGGTGAGCGAAGGACCATTGTTGACTGTAGCTTTGTAGGATATATGCGGGGTAGAAGAAAGTAAAAATCAAGGCTCGATGATTTCACATGGCGCTGCCGATGTAGGTGAGTAGTGATGTTGTCGGAATGATGTAAATTGTATAACTGATTTTAGGATGCTTGGGCGGCCATTTTATGCGCGCGCGAGCGTCCTAGCTACGCAGGAGCGATCACCCGCGATACTGTTTGGGTCGCGATAGGGGCGTGGCTTCTGCGTATAGACTTCGTTACCTTGTGTATTGTGTATGGGTAATGTGTAATACCGTGTAATCGACCTCACCATCCCTTTATTGATTCATATCAAATCTTAGACTAGTTACATGACACACTAGAAAATGGTAAAAAATGGTGAGAATATAACAAAACAACAAGACTTAATGCTACGTGATTAACTTAGAAATAACACATAAAACAAGACTTATTATTATATGATTGACTTACTTAACTAACACATAAATTTATAAAAGTAGGAGTTTAGAGAAATTTAAACATAGGTTAATTAGGTAAATTCTTAAGAGCTACTCCCGACAACTGCCTACTGTTAAAATCATCATCACATCATCATCAGCCTATATACGTCCCACTGCTGGGCACAGGCCCACCACCAGGCCAATAAAACCTTATAAATAAGGGGTTCAGAGGTTTGTCTAGGTAGCTCTATCCACTTAAGTACACCTAAGCTGTCTTAGAGCATTAAACCAACAGGAGTGGTCGCATGTGTCATTTTCTATACATAAAAAGTCTGCCGATTTTTGCGGGGGAGGGGAACGTCAAATGTATGCGGAACGTGAAAATAGCTACATCAGATAAACGTCAGTCCATACAATACGTATGATCACTGGTCATACGTATTTGGCAGAGGGGAACGCCTGTCAATTGCCACTCCGGTTGATTTAATGCTCTAAGGTTACCCTGGAATACTTGTGTTGTGAAGGTTAGACTGCCAGAGAAATGACATTCAAGCAGAATTCTATGTTATACCTAAAATCACTCAGCAATCAATATAACAGTTAATATTAAATGTAGTATGTATATCCTATTTTGTCAGTGCATTTGATTAAGAAATGTTCTCTATACAAATAGATTAACAGAACAGAAATTTTGGTCAAATGAGGAGAAATGGAGGGTGTAATTTTCTATGGAGCTTACTTAGTTACTTACTCCTCTGGCACAGCGACCCAAAGTGGGTCTTGGCCTTCAACACAATTGCTCACCACTGATCCCGGTCCTGTGCAGCTTCCCGCCAGTCGCCAGCCTGGAGCTCGCGCAGATCCGCATTCACCACATCCGCCAACCGATATCTAGGCCGACCGACCGGGCGGCGTCCTGCCGATTCCGACCCCCGGTTTTATAACATCATCGTCTTCAGAGCCGTCTGTATCATCACCTGGTACAAAGAAAGTAAAATCTTAGATAACTAGAGTGTTAAATACTCATGTTCACATTTGACAGCATATAAATAGTTTACTGCAGTACCTACCTATGTTGATAAGTACTTCAGTACGAGGAATTTCCAATCTTTCTCTAGCTTTTGTGCTTTGTGCTAACGGTATTTTCGAAGTGTATTCTAATGGGGTTGGCAATGGCAACTGTCAAATGTTTGACTAGATGGCGCCATTATAGGTTTTACCTAATCACTAGCATTTTTCTATGGGATTTGGCTTAAGCGGCTTGATTCTAAACAAGGAAATTCCAAAAAAAAAACAAGAATTTGACAGTTTTGGTAGGACTGACAGGTAAAACCTATGCTGGCGCCATCTGCAAATACCTTCGCCCGGCCAACCCCATTGCGATTTGATAATAACCGAGATCAATCTTTTCATTTGTCTTAAATTGCAAACAAATCACTTACTTACCTGTAGAAAAATACACATTCCTGGTGTAATCACACGCAATAACAAGTATGCGATTGTTGTAACATGTAGTTTATCACGTGCACCACCATTTTTTCTATAATAATACGTCCATTTTATCGTAATACACTTATTTTTTTGCAGAAAAGAAAATAGAAACCGTTCTAACCTGAAACTTACAACTGACATTTTAAATACTCTGTATTGTCTTTGGTGGATAGGGATGAGATGTTCTTTCATATCGATAAAAACTCGAAGTCAGAGGCTTTGTTATCCTTCTGATCAATTGACAAACTGCTTCAATGAAATACAGGACATAACCACGTCATATTTAAAAACTAGCATAAAAAGGTTTAATACCAAGCAAAACATAATGATGCTTGTCAATTCTTATGTAGCTTTTCCTTTTAAATGTCCACAGAGAGAAATTAACATCATATTTTTGTACCTTATCAATTAATATATTGATATACAGCTGGTGCCGGACTATCAATCGGATTATGTTGGGAAAAATCACATACAGTGACGGCTCAGATGACCCTATAAAACAAAGTGCGCAAATATATTATAATAAGCACAGACATTGGAGAAAGGTAAATTAAGTTTAAAGGAGCAGAACAAAAGAGGCTGTTAGTCTTTCCATACCGATGGAATCCCGGAAATCGGCTGATATGATGATGGTGATGATTGATCATAATGATGAATCCAATGCGGATTTGTGTACATCGCGTGTACTTGATTCCGCCCGCAGCCGCTTTATGTAAGGTGTATGTCGCTGCCACATACAGATGGAGGAATGGCGATGAAATTCAGTCAGGCCCAGGTTCAGCGGCGTAAGAAGTGACTGCGGGTGGAATCCGCCAGCAGAATCCAGCGGTGGAGTTCAGCCTGTATGTGGCGGATGTAATTACTTTTTGAGGAAATAAGTACCTACTTGGTCTAGTTTCAATTTTTTTAGTGGGTTTTTTTTATGTTCGCCCCGATTTCCTTATTAATTAATTGATTAGTAGAATGATTAGTTTGATTTATTCGTACATACAACTTTTTTGCTATAGCCTCGCAAAACTGGGCCTTTGAGCCTACCTAACGATTGCATAAAAAATAAATGGTTACCTATCATAAGCTTGAAAATCGTTATTCTGAATATTAAAATCCCGAAAACGTTTCCCTTTTTATTAGTTGGCCGAATTTTTATTTGCCCTAAAGCACATTTCCCATATTATCATTTTCCCAATTCGCAGGTCGTTGCAATTTTGTTTCGCTTGAGATTCGAATAGACACTTAATAAAATTCCGAAAGATCCTTTGCCAACAAGTTTTTAGTACCGAAAAGTATTAAGTCCGAAATGTTAATATCCCGCTATATCAAAAAATCAAAATTGTAGCATGTAACCTAACCTAACCGCCAGCGTGTCGACGTCACCCCGCTTCGCGGGGTGCCTACTTTCGCTCTAAGGGACACAAGTGAACCCTAACCTAACCTACAAATAATACCATTGACGATCATTTGTTGTTTTTTTTAAGTGTCGGGGCTAGCCCCCTTTATGGGCTTTTTAAGAACTTGTGCAGCACTCGAGTTGCTTAAATGTTTTGACCTAATCTAATCCCCTTTTCTATCAATTGTTTATTTTGTAAGGTCACAGTTTTAAATCTAACCTAACCCAACTTATTAGCGAAAGTTTATTTTCACATCGCAATATTAAAGGGCGCATCTGTAGGGTTTTTAGCATATCTAAATGTTTTTTAATCGTTGCAGTTAAATGAAATTAGGGAAAATGATATTTCGATTTTAGGTAGCATCGGAAATATAAAAAGGTGGTTAACAATTCGGTTGTAAAATAATAAAGTTTGCAATCGTTCTTCTGGTTATTGAGTTTTGGCAAAACGATAATGTGGGAAAACAAACCAGCGACATTTCATAAGTATGGTGAACGAAGTATATGGATTATGAGAATTCGGTTTACCGTTTTCGGACAAGTGAAAATCGGGCAAGTGTTTTTCGAAACTTCGATAGGTTACCAAAATAAATTTACACCATTCGCCGTCACAAAGAAAAATCGAGGAGGCACCACCACACCATGGTCTATGGCTACTTCGTTAGAAGTCGGCGGCAGGTGCGTGGCAACACTGGCAACAGTGACGAACTTGAGTTCGTCAGTGGCGGCGAATGAGTAGTGGGAGACACTACTTACATTTTTTTGCTGTAAAAATATGAATATTACCTGTTTTATGTTTACATTAAGAGCCCGCAGTAAGCTCGGCCGAATTTCACCTTCCCATACAAACGAAATTTCGATCTCATTTTAAAAATCCTTGTTGGATTGTGACGAAAGTTTGCATATACAATGACATGGGGTATATCTATGTCTGTAATTAGTTTATATGGTTCCAGTTTATAAAAGAAACGAAATACAGAAAAAACTAGTTTTGTATGAAAAACTTTAATTCAAATGCCGACATCGACATTATTCGACGTACACCACATTACTGTTTTAGTCTATGGTTAATAAAAAAATGCGTTTCATTTCTACAGAGTTCATACCTACTTACGTTTTTTTTTTTGGCGGGAACGTTGAAAGTGATAGGCGCGCTTGATAAAATATTTTATTGTAAATTAATTTTAGGTGTTAATTTGTACATATTTAGTCTTATTTTTAATTTAAATTCATAGTTGATTTGGTTATCGGTTTGGTGCGCTTCCCCAGTCATGGGGAAGCGTACGGGAAAGCGTTCTCGGTTGGAGGGCTTGGAGCCGGAGCCAGATCTTCAATCTGAAAGTAGTTCTGATGCGGATACAGGTGCGCCCTCGGAGCGCATACCTGCAAAAAAGAAGACTAAAGAAGATGACAAAGAGAAGTATACTCCTTTCAGGGCCAAAAGTTATTACAGGTTGTACGACGAAAATTCAGCTAAGAAAGAATTTATTGTTTTTCTGAATCACAGAGAGGATGACCACAAATTTTCTGACAAAGATAGACTTGCTTTGTCCAATGCAATCCGAAAGCATCGCGTGTCGGGCGTGATGCATCTAAGAACAATTAATGCATACAAAGTTGGGATTATGTTCGATCTCCCAAATCACGCCAATGTCTTCCTAAAAAATGAAAGATTATTAAATGAAATTCACATGAATGCTTCAATCCCAGCATCTGAGACCGAGGTTACGGGTGTTCTCACTTCAGTGCCGATTGATTATTCGAACCAGAAGATTTTCCAATTAATAGCTTCCAGTAAAAAGGTGATAAGCGTAAGACGGTTTATGCGGCGGGTAAAAGACACGCTGGGTATCGTCTCAATGGTTCCAACTCAGACGGTTGCCGTGACTTTTGCCTCTGTACAGTTGCCTGAATATGTAACACTTGACCATTGGAGGCACGAAGTAGGGATCTATATTCCTCCAGTAAAGCAATGCCTTCGTTGCATGAAATTTGGTCATATAGCAAAGTATTGTAAAAATAATGAAGTATGTTCAATTTGTGCTGAACCTCATAATTTCAAAAATTGTAATAAGGTTAAAACACAATGCGCAAACTGTGGTGGGGATCACGTGGCTATATCTGCTGCATGTCCAATTAAAAAACAGAAAATTGAGGAAAATAAGTTAAAATCACGTAGTGCTAAATATTCCGATTTGTTTTGTGACGTTGCATTTCCGCAGCTCGGCTCAAAATATATTGACACCCATCTAAGTAATCTGACCAAATCTGACAGATTTATGAATCTACTTGTGGAAGCTATAGTTAAAATTTGTGCTGATAAAGAAACGCCAATAAATTCTAACAATATAAAAGAAACACTTAAAAACACTTTCAGGAAACAACCTTAATTTTTTTCTTTATGGACATATTGAACATAGTGCAGTGGAATGCTCAGAGTATAATAAGCAATAGGCTAATCTTTACTAGATTCTTATATGAAAATAACATTCACATAGCAATAATTTCTGAAACCTGGTTAAAACAACATCAAAAATTTTCAACTAAAGGATACAATGTCATTAGAAATGACTGTGGTAATAAACATAATGGTGTAGCAATACTTATTCATAACAATATAGTATATTCTAATATTAAAACTTATTTTGACAATGCTCTACAAAATATCTGTGTACAAATAATTATAAACAACAAGCAGTTGAGTGTAGTAAGTTTTTATAGTCCATCAAATTCTGATCCCCCATTTAATAAAAGTAAATTTGATGCTTTGATAAAATCTATTCCGCAGCCAATGCTTTTTGGAGGCGATCTAAATGCTCATCATATGTCATGGGGCTGTGTTGATACATTGCCTCGAGGTAGAGATGTCTTAGATATTATTGATGGCAATGACTTGGTTCTTTTAAATAATGGTCAAACTACTACAACTGGTTCTTCTTCTTGGCGTCCTAATGCTCTGGATTTAACTTTCGTTTCTCCATCATTGGCACTTTCATGTGATTGGTCTGTTATGGATTGTCCTCTTGGCAGCAGTTATCATTTGCCTGTAATGATAAAAATGATAGTTGGTAATGAAAATAGCTCACAAAGTAATCCAATATGTAATAATGTACATTTGCCCATTCACCCAAATTACAAACAGGTGAATTGGAAAATGTACAGGCAATCAGTTGATTTTTGTTTGGCTAATATTGATTTTGAAAATATGTCTTCGATAGATGCGCTCAATCTGTTTTGTAATATTTTGCGATCTACTGCTGTAGAGTCCATCCCTAGACATAGGTCTTTGAATAGTTCTAATACGTGTACACCAAAATCTTTGAAATTTCCCCGGCTGCCTCGGTGGAATCAAAAGTGTTCAGAAGCTGTACTTAATTCAAAACATGCTTATATAAAATTTAAAAGTGAACCTAGTGAAGAGAATTATATAGAATTTAAAAGACTTCGAGCCCTTAAAAAGCTTGTTCTTAAGACTGAACGGCGTAATAGTTGGATAAATCTGTGTAACTCATTTAACCGGTGCACTCCTTTGACATTAATATGGAATTACATGCGGAAATTTAATAAAACATTCATTTCAAAACACGCTAGTAATAATAGTTGGATATCAGATTTTCTTAAGAAATACACTCCTGATTTTGTGCTTAATGAGTCTTTAAATTATGTTCACACAGAAAATGATAATGATAAGTATCTTACTGAACCGTTTTCTTTGCAAGAGCTTAAATCTGCCCTATTTTCAAGAAGAGATACATCCTTTGGTCTTGATGGAATACCATATATTTTACTGAAAAATTTAAGTTCACAAAATCTAAAGACCTTTTTAAACATATTAAATCAGCTGTGGGAAGAAAACTTAATTCCTGATGATTGGAAAACAGATTGCTTGGTCCCAATTTTAAAGCCTGATAAAGATAAATTGTTACCCGACTCATATCGACCTATAGCACTCACATCTTGTGTAGGAAAGGTTTTTGAACAGCTTCTAAAGCAACGGTTGGAATTTTTTGTCGAACAAAATGGTCTGTTACCCTGCAATCAGTTTGGTTTTCGTAAAGGTCGGTCTTCTCGTGAGAGTATTTGTCAGTTGCAACTTGATGCACTTAACAGCATATATAATAATCAGTATCTTCTTTCGGTATTCTTTGACATTGCAGGTGCATTTTACATTGTCAATATTTCCGTTTTATGTAGAGAGCTGTCAATGATAGGGTTACCTGGCAAAATAATAAATTTCTTACAAATGTTTTTAACAAACAGGAAGGTTTTTGTTAAATTTAACAATCACTTATATGGCCCAAGATTATCTTCTTTAGGGGTTTGTCAAGGAGGTATCTTATCCCCTTTAATTTTTATTTTGTACATTAGGAGACTAAATCTTATTCTAGGAACAAAGGTTAAAAATCTGCAGTATGCAGATGATTTGGTTGTTTATGTGTCAGGATCTGATTTAAATCAATTAGCTTTGACTATTAATGAGGCATTAATCAACTTACATAAATACTTTGCTTATCTGAACTTAGATGTAAATTCGACTAAAACCAAAGTTTTTATTTTTGGTCGCAAAAGCATGTGTTTGCCCACAGTTTTGTACAATGACATATCACTGCCTATTTCATATGATCTAATAAAGTTTTTAGGTGTTATATTTACTTCAAAACTTTCCTGGATAAAATATGCTGACAGTATTATAACCAAAGCTAACAAAGCATACAATGTGTTAAAATCGCTGTGCGCCACTTCATGGGGTGCAGACCCCAAAATTTTGTTAATCTTGTATAAGTCTCTAGTTCGAAGTCATTTTGAATATGGTTTTCTATGTTTTGCTGGAGATGATAAAATTGTAAATTCATTAGATAAAATACAAAACAAATGTATGCGGACAATACTGGGTGCATTTAAAACTAGTCCTATCGTTGCTATGCAAATTGAATCGAATCTTCCTCCTATTCATATTAGATTTCGTTATTTAAAAGAAAGATTTATTTTAAAGTTATACAGCTTGCCTAAGAACGATCTTCTTCACAACTTGATTTCTTTCCAATCAGCGCCTTTTCAAAGGCACATGTATGTTCTTCAGGATTTTACTTCTTTCTTTCACTCTTTGCAGGAGTTAAATATACATCTTGATAATGACCTTCTTCCCTGTTACACAGGCTCTTTTAAGAGTAAATATCCCGATATAAAAATTGTAATAGATTCAAAGCTAACTTCCAAAGAGGAGGCTTATTTATTGTTGTCAGAATGGTCTAATTGTAAATTTATTTATACGGATGGTGCCAAAAATAATAATGCTGTTTCCTTTGCAATTTATCAACCTGAAATTAATAAAGGTATTGGGTTTAATATCAATAAAAATGCAAGTATCTTTACTGCTGAAGCAACTGCCATCTTATTTGCTTTGAAACATGTTAAAGAACATAATCAATATAGTAAAGAATGGGTCATAGTAAGCGATAGTATGAGTGTATTAATAAGTTTATCGAGTAACAAAATGAATGCTAGCACTTGCTATCTAATTTTTTCCATTAAAGAATTATGGTTAGAACTATCTTTAATTGGTATTAAAATAGATTTTGTATGGGTTCCGTCTCATAAAGGAGTTTCTGGTAATGAAAACGCCGACTACCTAGCTAGAACTATTGCTAATGCATCTGACTTGTCCCTGGTTCCCGACAGCAGGGACTTAGCTGTGACCTTGCCATATTCTGATATTATAAGTAATCTAAAACAGCGTATGACTGTTCTTTGGGGAAGACATTGGTATCATTTTACAGAAGTTGAGAATAAGGCTCATTTGTATGCTTTGTTAGATAACCAAGTTAATAGTAAGCCTTGGTTTTGTAAGTTTAAAACTTACATGCATCGTAGGTTTTACACCATAATTACTCGTATGCGCATTGGTCATTGTCGTTTAAATTTTCATCTCCATCGTAAAAACTTTGTCTCTTCCCCTTATTGCGATCATTGTCAAAAGCAAGAGGTTCAGTCTATAGATCACATTCTGTTTAGTTGCTCATCCTTTGGCATTCAGCGCCTAGTGCTGATGGATGAGTTGCTTGAGATTTATGGAGCTTCTAATCGAATCCCGCTTTCAGTAACTGATTTGTTGAAGGAGTCGTCTACTTATTTACCTTTGTTTAATTTTGTACATAATACTGTGTGTATGCTGTAAATATGATGCTAAATTTAAAACTTGCTTAAAATTGTATATATTTTTATTGAAGCATTGTACCTATATTTTGTTGGTCAAATGACTTTTTGGAATGTCTGGATGAGGTGTAAGCTTTTTTGAAGAGCTGAATATTGGATTTGACGTTTTTATTGGAACATACTCAAGACTTTATTACTGGATTTGACTTCATGAATTGGATTGGAATAACTGAAGACTTATTTTTTGGATTTGACACATATGTTGATAATACTGATGACTTAATATCTAGATTTGTTCATATGAATTGGAAATAACTGAAGACATATTTATTGGACTAGAGACTTCTGATTTGAAACTACTGAAGACGTTATTACTGGATTCGATCAAATGAAATTATACTTACTGAAGACTAGGCAGTATGGCCCATGGTCTTAGCCTGTCCGCATGGACGAATTTAAAAAAAAAAAAAAAAAAAAATCATACCTACTTACAGATAAAATTGGTTACTGAAATAATTTGTGTATTTTTTATATATTTGGTTTTTAAAATTAAGTGGACATTAAATTCTATCTCCAAACATAAAAATATATTTTATTTCATTTCAAAATCTTAGATTTATTGTCGTGGGTCGATGCTACTGACATCTGTTTCCATTTTCTGCCAACAGCATTAAATACAGCAGGCCGTCTCCGGCCAGATGTCAGCACTTTCCAAACAATAAATCGGCGTGTTGCTGTTGCTTTGCCTCTTTTCTAAGTTTCCAGCCCCTGAACAAGATGAAACAGTAAGTGAATTTTGTTGTTTATTTTTATTCACATTTTTATCGAAACAAAAGACTACAAACAATGATTCGTCAAATAAAATTGCACACTTGTTTCATTGACCGAGGAATTTGGCATAACTTTACCGATGAAAATTCGGTGACGCCATCAAATACATCGTAAAATTCAGTGTTCAAAAACTGTTCTAAAACATCTGAACACCCTAATTTACAATAACATACAGGTAGTGCTCCTGTACGTCGGTCAGCAGTGTTTGTTTGGTTCCATGGTTGATTCAATTGATTTGAGTTTATGCCTCAATTAATCAAGTAACATGCAGTTTTAAAGACCTCAATACAAATTAAAAAAGAACATTAAAACCTCATAATGAGATGCACCGTTATTATTATGAGGTCCACATTTACCAAAATGCGTCCCAATTTTTGCTGGATAACGCTTAGTTTCAGCCTTGCGTGGCATAACACGGTCACTCATGGCCGGCTTCACTACTTGCTCGGTCACATTCACCTCGAACGGTTTCCTTGGTTGGCAAGTTCGTCACGGCAGCAAGGGCTGCTCCACCTCCACGCCTCTGGCTTTTAATCTATGGGTAGACCAAATAAGATAGTGGGGTGCTCCAATTAGGGTTCATCATCATCATTTTCAGCCTTCAATCGCCCACTGCTGAGCATAAATAAGCCTCTATCGAGTCCTCCACTTATCCTGGTCCCGTGTTAGTCTCATCCAGAAATGACCCGCAGTCTTTTTTACGTTGTATGTGTGTATTATCCTTGTTGTCAACCCATTGTGCTGTTGGACGACCGACACTTCTTTTTCCTGTTCCATTAGGACACTAATAGTAACATGTAACTCTTCATCTTCAAAGTTCAAGTGGGCAGGCCACATACTTTGGCTGCTATTCGCTATATGACGCTGACTGTACAGACCAACCTGAGGCTCTAGTACAGTGGTTCTTAACCTTTTACTGATGAGGGACCATTTGAATTTTATTTTGTTTTGCCATGGACCACTGTACTGTTCGGGGGTTGTTGTGTCGACTCGTTGGCACTTATTTAATATTTTTCCTTCGCCGACCACTTCGGATGCTTCCAGGGACCACCAGTGGTCCGAGGACCACTGGTTAAGAACCACTGCTCTAGTATAAGTTTTACCGATAGTTTATGTATAGCATGTTCATGCTTCCTGCAGATACATACATTATGATCACGCCTGTGTCCCGGAGGGTAAGGCAGACTTCACGGCTTTCCACTCACAACGATCTTGACTAACCTTTCTTGCTTCATTCACTTTCATCACATTCTGCATACATGCTCGTCGGTTTAGGGTACTCTTGACCTGACCTTTCTTCAGGATTTCTCCGATTTGTTGTGAGAGCCTTCTATGTTTCCTTGCTGATGCTATTCCTCTCCAATAGTATTCCAATGTCTTATTTATATTATCACTCAATTTTAAGAGTGGTCTTGCTCTTTATGTGCTGTCCATGGGGTACTACTCAAGCTGAAGGTCCTGGGTTCGAATCCCGGTAAGGGCAAATATTTGTGTTGAGCATGAATATTTGTTTCGGAGTCTTGGATGTTTCCTAAGTATTTATATCTATTAAATGTATTGTTGTCTAGTACCCATAACACAAGCCTTATTGAGCTGACTGTGGAGTTAGTATGATTTGTGTAAGATAGTCCTTATTATTTATTTATTTTATTTTCTAATAGGTAAAATTTATTCAAGTCTAGACAGCCATGGTTTTTTGCTCAGCGAATTTTGAATGGTCAATAGTTATATGCAACGCTTTAAGGAAAGCTTGGTGTTATAACACTTTTAACTGCAACTTGGAAAAGTCGAAAACCCCCCGACATTTTCATTTCAAGGTCCAATATCTCAAAAACGGCTGAACAGTTTTCATGAAACATGGCTAAGGACACTCGGGATAAAATTATCTATGGCAAAAAAAAAACGCATTCAAATCGGTCCATTCGTTTGGGAGCTACGATACCACAGACAGATACACAGATACGCAGACAGAAACGCTGAACTAATAACACCCCTCTCTTTGCGTCGGGGGTTAAAATAATTTACTAATAAAAAAACGGATACTACAAAGGTCTACCTTTTTGCGATAATAGGTTTTGGGACATACGCAATCCATTTATCCAAGGGCGGCATTACTATAGTGCCGGGGCGTGCACGGTGTAGGGGACCCTGAGTGCCATTTCACAGGGTAATTTTAAAATGTACTACCTTTGAGCTCCTATAATTGGCTCTTTGTGTCCACTCATCATCATCATCATCATATCAGCCGAAAGACGTCCACTGCTGGACATAGGCCTCCCCCAAAGAGTGCCAAAGTGACCACTGTCCACTGTCAATGTTTAATGTATGAACATAGCTGTTGGTTTTCCTAAAAAATAAATGAATAAAGTGGTATTCATCAACTTATTTCACTTTAAGGACCTTGGCTAAGCGAAGTTATTTTTAATACCTATTCAACTATATAGGGAAATTGGCTATGCGAAGAAATTTTTAAATCATTATTTAAGGCGGTGCATTGGAAATTATCGCGTGCTTTGAAACGCCGTTCTGACTAGATTAAGAAACAATAAGGTCTGATTTTCAGATATATGATTCTTGACTATATGATTGTTCATCTGATTTTATTGCTACATGATTGCTTAAAATTTCCTCGATTCGAAAAAAAATCCAAAGTTGGGTCTGTATTTCCTTTTTTCACTCAGCCTACGATACAAACGATACATTATTTTACGACACAATCAAGTTAATACTATAGTATCTTATCTCATATAAAATCTCACTTTATGAAATTTTAATATAACTTCACTAAGTAGGTATTCATCGAAATTTGTCCAAAACAGCGATTTCCGAAGAGTGTTACATCTCTTTTTCTCGTGGGCGGGAGACATCAGCGTGTCTAGGGGGCGTGTACGACGCAAATCAAGGCATCCCCTTAACTTTAAGGAGCTTGGCCAAACAAAGATTTTTTTATGTTATTCTGATGACTCTGACATAGTTTATGCTAGAATAAAATCAAACGTGTACACAATTACTTTGTAGTGTATCAATCAGTCTTATAGAACCCATTTTAAAAGTGTGTGTGTGTGCCCAAAGGCGGAAACTGATGACAGATTTTAATAATGTTTGTGGGTGGGTGGACCTTTGTAGTTATAGGTTAGAAACTAATTCTGTGACTGGAAATCAAAATAGAAAAAAAATGAGTGTGTAGAACGTTTTTCATAGTCTATTTTCTATTATACAGAGTGTACCAAATATGGGCTGTGAACCGATCAAGGGCATAAAAGGTATTGTGTTCTGATAAGAAAAAACTAAAAGGTTTTTTTTAAATTTGTATGGACCTGTTCGCCTATAAAGTTTCATGTTATTGCAGCATGGCATTCTAAAATGAGAACTAAACTACGATTGTATGGAGAGGCGACTTGACTCGACCGTGCCGGGGACTCTAACAATGGAAAAACATTTGCAAAAAAAAAAACATTAGCACCTGGGCGACCCAGCTCAGCTCGGGTGAAAATAAGGAGAAATAGTTATTTGTGTCACAAGGGAGCAAAATAGTATATTTACGGCGAGGGCGGTTTATTGAATCCTGAACAGCGACGGATCCTACAATAGAATCCTGAGCGTAGCGAGGGATTCTAACGTAGGATCCTGATCGTAGTGAGGGATACAAGTGTTTACGCCCGAAACGAAAATATTTTTGCTGCCGAGTGACACATACTATTTTTCACACCGACTATGAGGAAATTTAAAAGAAGCTATTGGTAAAATATATCTAAATTATATTAATTTTTTATACTAATTTTTAAATCTTACGAAATATTTATAAATTTTTATAACATTGTTATAGTTAAAACTTGAAATATGTTCGTTTTGAATCGACTACGATGAAATTACAATCGATTATTTTGTTAACATCTGTGTTCAATTGGCAAATTGCGTACAAATGTTCCAATGCCAATGTATAAATTAAAAAAGTAGCGTTTTGGTCCCTCTCGTCGTGGAGCAAAACTTACTTTTCCGAATGAAAGGTGTGAAAAATAACTTGTACCAGTCATGAGACCTAGCTAGATCGAATTCTCGCCCCGTAAACCCCTTTATTCCAAATTTCATCGAAATCGTAAAAGCCGTTTCCGAGAACGTGATTGCAGATATATATATATATATAAAATATCGACGACCGCTGTAGCCTGGTACCCTGCCTACGAAGCAAGAGGTCCCGGGTTCGAATCCCGGTAAGGGCATTTATTTGTGCACGAATATTTGTTCCTGAGTCATGGATGTTTTCTATGTATTTAAGTATTTATTTATCTATATAAGTATGTTTATCGTCGTCTAGTACCCGTAGTACAAGCTTTGCTTAGTTTGGGACTAGGTCGATTTGTGTAAGATTGTCCCCTAATATTTATTTATTTATTAATATATGCGTATAAATATTGCTCGTTTAATAGTATAGGATATGATAAAATGATGCCATCTGTGAGCAAAATTAATTAAATACCAGCACCTTAAGCAGCAGCATGTTAAATATAGACTGCCCATCCTGAAACTCAATGTAATAACTGTTACGGGAATTTCCACCTACCAAAGAAAAAAAAGAATTAACTATAAGAGGGACATACACATTTGAAGTTTCTATGTTCCTGCGCATAGTATCTTAGTAGTCTGTGGTCTGTTGATGTTGCAGTTATGACGTCACGATAATGGCGGCTGCCTTTTTGGCGCGAATTTTTTTTTTCTTCTCTTAAAGAACTGCCATCAGTCGGTAACGACTATTATCAGTTTTGGTGAGTGCCGGGGCGTGCACGGTGTAGGGGACCCTGAGTGCCATTTCACAGGGTAATTTTAAAATGTACTACCTTTGAGCTCCTATAATTGGCTCTTTGTGTCCACTCATCATCATCATCATCATATCAGCCGAAAGACGTCCACTGCTGGACATAGGCCTCCCCCAAAGAGTGCCAAAGTGACCACTGTCCACTGTCAATGTTTAATGTATGAACATAGCTGTTGGTTTTCCTAAAAAATAAATGAATAAAATGGTATTCATCAACTTATTTCACTTTAAGGACCTTGGCTAAGCGAAGTTATTTTTAATACCTATTCAACTATATAGGGAAATTGGCTATGCGAAGAAATTTTTAAATCATTATTTAAGGCGGTGCATTGGAAATTATCGCGTGCTTTGAAACGCCGTTCTGACTAGATTAAGAAACAATAAGGTCTGATTTTCAGATATATGATTCTTGACTATATGATTGTTCATCTGATTTTATTGCTACATGATTGCTTAAAATTTCCTCGATTCGAAAAAAAATCCAAAGTTGGGTCTGTATTTCCTTTTTTCACTCAGCCTACGATACAAACGATACATTATTTTACGACACAATCAAGTTAATACTATAGTATCTTATCTCATATAAAATCTCACTTTATGAAATTTTAATATAACTTCACTAAGTAGGTATTCATCGAAATTTGTCCAAAACAGCGATTTCCGAAGAGTGTTACATCTCTTTTTCTCGTGGGCGGGAGACATCAGCGTGTCTAGGGGGCGTGTACGACGCAAATCAAGGCATCCCCTTAACTTTAAGGAGCTTGGCCAAACAAAGATTTTTTTATGTTATTCTGATGACTCTGACATAGTTTATGCTACAATAAAATCAAACGTGTACACAATTACTTTGTAGTGTATCAATCAGTCTTATAGAACCCATTTTAAAAGTGTGTGTGTGTGCCCAAAGGCGGAAACTGATGACAGATTTTAATAATGTTTGTGGGTGGGTGGACCTTTGTAGTTATAGGTTAGAAACTAATTCTGTGACTGGAAATCAAAATAGAAAAAAAATGAGTGTGTAGAACGTTTTTCATAGTCTATTTTCTATTATACAGAGTGTACCAAATATGGGCTGTGAACCGATCAAGGGCATAAAAGGTATTGTGTTCTGATAAGAAAAAACTAAAAGTTTTTTTTTAAATTTGTATGGACCTGTTCGCCTATAAAGTTTCATGTTATTGCAGCATGGCATTCTAAAATGAGAACTAAACTACGATTGTATGGAGAGGCGACTTGACTCGACCGTGCCGGGGACTCTAACAATGGAAAAACATTTGCAAAAAAAAAAAACATTAGTCCCTGGGCGACCCAGCTCAGCTCGGGTGAAAATAAGGAGAAATAGTTATTTGTGTCACAAGGGAGCAAAATAGTATATTTACGGCGAGGGCGGTTTATTGAATCCTGAACAGCGACGGATCCTACAATAGAATCCTGAGCGTAGCGAGGGATTCTAACGTAGGATCCTGATCGTAGTGAGGGATACAAGTGTTTACGCCCGAAACGAAAATATTTTTGCTGCCGAGTGACACATACTATTTTTCAAACCGACTATGAGGAAATTTAAAAGAAGCTATTGGTAAAATATATCTAAATTATATTAATTTTTTATACTAATTTTTAAATCTTACGAAATATTTATAAATTTTTATAACACATTGTTATAGTTAAAACTTGAAATATGTTCGTTTTGAATCGACTACGATGAAATTACAATCGATTATTTTATTAACATCTGTGTTCAATTGGCACATTGCGTACAAATGTTCCAATGCCAATGTATAAATTAAAAAAGTAGCTTGAACAGAAAAGTAGCGTTTTGGTCCCTCTCGTCGTGGAGCAAAACTTACTTTTCCGAATGAAAGGTGTGAAATAGTTATTTGTGTCACAAGGGAGCAAAATAGTATATTTACGTCGAGGGCGGTGTATTGAATCCTGAGCGTAGTGAGGGATACAAGTGTTTACGCCCGGGACGAAAATAATTTTGCTACCGAGTGACACATACTATTTTTCACACCGACTATGAGGAAATTTAAAAAAAGCTATTGTTAAAATATATCTAAATTATCTTAATTTTTATTACTAATTTTTAAATATTACGAAATATTTATAAATTTTTATACAACATTGTTATAGTTAAAACTTGAAATATGTTCGTTTTGAATCGACTACGATGAAATTACAATCGATTATTTTGTTAACATCTGTGTTCAATTGGCACATTGCGTACAAATGTTCCAATGCCAATGTATAAATTAAAAAAGTAGCGTTTTGGTCCCTCTCGTCGTGGAGCAAAACTTACTTTTCCGAATGAAAGGTGTGAAAAATAACTTTTACCAGTCATGAGACCTAGCTAGATCGAATTCTCGCCCCGTAAACCCCTTTATTCCAAATTTCATCGAAATCGTAAAAGCCGTTTCCGAGAACGTGATTGCAGATATATATATATATATAAAATATCGACGACCGCTGTAGCCTGGTACCCTGCCTACGAAGCAAGAGGTCCCGGGTTCGAATCCCGGTAAGGGCATTTATTTGTGCACGAATATTTGTTCCTGAGTCATGGATGTTTTCTATGTATTTAAGTATTTATTTATCTATATAAGTATGTTTATCGTCGTCTAGTACCCGTAGTACAAGCTTTGCTTAGTTTGGGACTAGGTCGATTTGTGTAAGATTGTCCCCTAATATTTATTTATTTATTAATATATGCGTATAAATATTGCTCGTTTAATAGTATAGGATATGATAAAATGATGCCATCTGTGAGCAAAATTAATTAAATACCAGCACCTTAAGCAGCAGCATGTTAAATATAGACTGCCCATCCTGAAACTCAATGTAATAACTGTTACGGGAATTTCCACCTACCAAAGAAAAAAAAGAATTAACTATAAGAGGGACATACACATTTGAAGTTTCTATGTTCCTGCGCATAGTATCTTAGTAGTCTGTGGTCTGTTGATGTTGCAGTTATGACGTCACGATAATGGCGGCTGCCTTTTTGGCGCGAATTTTTTTTTTCTTCTCTTAAAGAACTGCCATCAGTCGGTAACGACTATTATCAGTTTTGGTGAGTGCCTTCATGAGATTGGGTTTAGGAGACCATCGCCTCGCTCAACCACTATGCAGCCCTAAACCCTCGCCCAGCCACTATGGCGCGAATATTTAACTTTCAAATATCATCCATTATTTATAGCTCAATAGTAGGCTCGGATTTTTGCCCTAAAAGTTTTGATGATTCTAAAGATGGAAAAGTAGTAGTTATACGGCTAGGGGCATATTTTTAAGCATGATTTTATAATATATGACGAAAAGTTACAAAGAGAGTTTGATATAAATTAGGTATTTGTATATTATTACTGATAATTTATGAATATTCAATTGAAGTGCAAATATTAAGCCTTTTCGTTTATAATTTTATGCTGTAATTAATTTGACATGCCTACCTAAACACTCACATTCCAGGACAATATTTAACATAACTAGTTATTGTACTTATTATTAATTAATTAGATGCATATTGCCTTATATTTTACGTGTTGCACTAGCAGCAAAACATGTGATACTGTGTTGTTTTCATTGTAATACCCTTTTGTACACCATGTTTTTATGTAAAATAAATTATTGATTGATTGTAAGTTTTTAGAAGTATTTTTAACCCGCGACATTGCGAAGCATTGGCATATCGAACCATACCTCACCCCGCCCCCCGCTCTGCCGCGCAAGCGCTGCGTTTGTCTTTCATTCATATCATATTATTTGTTTATTTACGGTGCACATATTAGATACTGAATGTAAGTAAGTTGTACATTTTTACCGAGCCACGGAAAGAAAGTGGATGCGAGACGAGGTGGTTGGTACTAGGGAATGCAAAAACCGTTAAAATTTCAAAATATTTTACTAACCGCCCCGTGAATCGCCAAACCGGTTTACCGGTTTGAACAAATAGGTAGAAATGTAAGTATTGGGGGGATAAGTTTACTGTGGTAGTATTATTTCTGGTTTATTAGTAGGTAGGTTAGTTTTTTTTTCAGTATTTTGACTTCTCGTAGCTATATCGCTACAATTTTTTATATTACCTTTAATATTAAAATTTATTTTGTATACGTACAATGTAATATACAATCACGCCCGTTTCCCGGAGCGGTAGCCAGATATCAAAAGCAATTACTATATGAGGTACATACAGTCATGTTGACAACAAGGTCGGTGATCTTATTTAGAGGAAAAGAGGTTTTTTTTTGACCTTGTTCTTTTGCCGAAGCCCGAAGGCTACATCGGCTGGTCTTGACTGGCTTGTGGATAGGCGCCACTATTACCCCAGGAAAATTACGTTTTTTTTAAACATTAATTTATAACAGCGTTTTTTTGTTTGTTTAATTTTCAAATGTTATTCTAAGATGCCAAAATTTCCATCGGGAAGTAAATATATAAAAATAAATGACACATCCATTACGTTTTTTGTGATTTATTTATTATTCTTGAAGAGCTCCTGTAAATTAACCAAAACAAAAAATAAAATATCTATTAATATTTTTCCTCTTTTTCCAGGAATTGGTTAAATATCGATTTTTTTGATGACTAATATTTTGGTGGATTTTGAGTCTACGTAATTACTAAAATGATAATATATCAGTTACATACAAAAAAGCTGCTGTTATGAAATTTCCAAATTTCTACTTTTTTCTATACTAATGAAAATAAAGTGCTTGGGCTATATGGGGCTATCCGACAGCCGAGAGGAATAGAGTGTAATCCTTCAGACTTTATACCCGACAAATACTTCGTCATATAGTAAATCATTTGTCTTATCTTAAGTCACTTTTAATAGTTCTCGGCATTTTAACGCACAAATACACAAATATCCATGAAATATACGACGACGATATACACGATGAAACCTCACTTCGACAGCAATTGACATGTGGCATCAATGACGTCTTCAAAGTTACTGTTGTCCGTTGAAGAAATTGGTTTTCCGCAATTTCAGAGCAAATAATAAGTTTGCGTGAGCGTGTATCTACTTTTAAAGCTTGGTTTTGTTCGGCGTCACCATTAGACTGTTCGTAATGCTCCGTCTGTATTTTTTACTTGAAACTCAAATTCAAACTCCAAATTATAATTATTCAAGCTGGCCCAGTAACAAGCACTTTCAAATCGTCTGGTAGAAACATAATCTTAAGCTAATTACTTAGAGTTAGAGTAATTTATTAAACATAAAAAGTAACATTTATAGTATTTACTCAAACGTTTTTATAAAAAAATACTAGTCTAGGATGTTTCTAGAAAGACCAATCTAATGTCAAAAAATACATAAAACGAGAATAATCATAGATATGTATATATGACTTCGTAAAGATAGGCCCAACGCCCACGAGTAATTCGTCCAATGCGGTGGCCCGCCACTGGCAATCGCGGGCCACCGTGCCTTAGTCTTCAGCTGTCACAGTGTGTCACAGTATGTCAAGCGAATAATGTTCGGACAGGCGTATCTCTACTTTCGATATCATTGAGAATAATAAATTAAAAACACAATGTCAAAAATTTCCAAAAGGAATAAATAAATTATATATCCAGTCAAAATTAGTCCCAAGAAGTTTTATCATTCATGTAGTCATGTGTGCTATAAGCTAGGTCTGAGTATGTAATAGTATGTAATTTTCTCATATTCAAATAAATTTAATATAATTGCTATTCAATAAGTACTATACCATAAGCAAGAGTAAAATGAAACTAGTTTAAGAAAAACCAGTTTGATTAACAGTAAGTATCACTAATCTAGACTTTAGGAGTATCTCTTAGCTATCACACAACATAAAAACTACACAAGTGCGAGTCGGACTCGCCCACCGAGGGTTCCGTACTTAATTGACGACCGCTTTAGCCTAGTTGGTAGTGACCCTGCCTACGAAGCAAGAGGTCCTGGGTTCGAATCCCGGTAAGGGCATTTATTTGTGTGATGAGCATGAATATTTGTTCCTGAGTCATGGATGTTTTCTATGTATTTAAGTATTTATTTATCTATATAAGTATGTTTATCGTCGTCTAGTACCCATAGTACAAGCTTTGCTTAGGTTAGGACTAGGTCGATTTGTAAAAAAAAAAAAGAAAAAAAAAATTTACAAATGTAACGATTTCAGTATTTTCCCTGTAATTGTAGTGTAACCCGATATTACTTGCCAAAGGGGTTTGGGTAAATGTGTTGTCATATTTTTTAAATGAGCGGCCACGCGTTAAATTGGTATATTATGATAGATCTATTTGAAACAAACATATTTTGTTATGAAATGTAATACTCTAAAATGCATCGGAGCCGAGATATTTGCAATATATATTGCCGCAGGTTATATTAAAAAGTTATAAACCAAACTAAAACATCTCGGCTCCGATATTGTTTAACGCGTTTATTTATATATATATATGCGTATTAGAGGTCCTCTAAAAGATTTTTTACAAAAACATCCGTGGCCGCTGCAAAAAAAAATGTCAATTTTTCTCATACAAGGTTACCCAATGCCCTTTCATAGAACGTTTTTCGCGACATAAACGTATTTTTTTAACGTTAACTCAGGTTGATTTTTTTCAACTCGATACTCGATAGCTCAACGCGTTCCTGAGATAAAGGGTCTTGACCACGACCACGTCTTGACAGACAGACAAACTGACAACAAAGTGATCCTATAAGGTTTCCGTTTTTTTTCCTTTTGATGAACCCTAAAAACACTTATTTCCACGCTTGCCCAAATTAGATTAGATTATTAGGTTATTTTATTTCATGACATAAATTACTGTACAGGGCTTAGTCAAAATTATAAGTACATTACGTAACTAGGGCGGTGAATTCGTGAAAGGCCCAGATCGCAGGTGTTAATATAACCATAACTATGCGCTCTGGGGCTTTACGAATTACCGCCCGTGTTGCGTACAAAATTTTACGTCTTTACCTGGCCACAATGCGAGTTTTCCCGTATGCGCAGCTTACAGTAAAACTCGCATTATGGCCAGGTGTGACGTAATAGTACATTGTGATACAAGTGAGGTATGTTGATAATTACGTCAGAGGCGAAATTGTTCACGCGAACCGCAGGTGAGCGTGATAAGGAATCCGAGGATGTAATTATCAAAGCTCACGCGTATCATACGACGTTTTTCAACACATTTTGCGAGGAAAAAATCATTTTCATAAGATGAAAATGTTATAGGCCTGCCAAATTATTTACTTTACATTAAGCAAATCATTAAGATGACAACAGGTTTTTAGTCACAATTGCACATCACCAAGAATTTCCAATGGCGTCCATTCTATTTATCACTTTTCTAGTCATCACGAGTCAACATTTTTGATAATAACCAAACCAGGGACCCGCCCACCCCTTCCCAGAAAGAAGCCTTTGAACGGGTTAGTCGTTCGTTTATTAGCCCAAATCACTTGCTGTCCTTTATTTATTGAAAACTCATTCATATAACTTAGCCTTATGAAGGGGTTTCCCTTACGGGGCGCTATCGCTACTGATAGAAAAACCCTTTCGAAAGGCTTTTTAAGCGCTTTTTAAAGGGTTGAAGCGCTTCCTCGTGTTGAATACCCATTCATTGTGCTTTAAAAGCCAAATGAATGGGTATTGAGGAGCATCGGCTTTGGTAAGCAAACCCTTTCAAAAACCCTTTGAAGGGGATACCGTATTGGAGCGCTTTAATAGCCAAATGAATGGGTTTTGAGGAGCATCGGCGTTGGTAAGCAAAGCATTACGAAAAACCCTTTCAAAAACCCTCGAAGGGGATACCGGGCGGGTCCCTGAACCAAACACGCATAACAAATTTTACAAATATTTGTGAAATAAATAACCTATAATATAATGGTGCCCAACAGTATTTTTTTCGTGAAGTTTGCGCAGGTGGGCACAGAAATATCTAAACAGCCAATACAAAATAAAATTATGTTTTTGTTTTAAAATGTTATCTGTATTTAATTCATGTAAAATCTTATGAAAAGTGAATAGTTTTACTAAATTAAACGTTTTCATATCATATACAAAAAGAAATAGTCAATTAATTAACAAAAATAATTTAATTTGTTTAGTCGAGTAAGAATCCATATGCCGAAAATTAAAAAAAAAAAGCTGTACATTCTGTACAACCCGGTTAATTTAAGAATGCACCGTGTTCATGCGTATATCTTGCTGCAAGGTGCCAACGTGACTTAATCGGGATATAACCATAACACACAAGTGTTGTAATGTTATAAAACACGCGTTTTTAATATCCACGATTATGAGCCTAAAAGCGACACAATAAGAGGTACGTTACGAGCAATTGTGTTGAAAAAGAATTTATATCACAAATCACGCCATATTACACACAACGCTCATAACAGGGCCCAAGCAAGTGTGGGTTGCACTTCTAGGGGGGCACACGGGAGGAGTTCCAAAGACCTAGACAGTGTAGCTTTTATAAGCTACACTGTGTGCTAAGCATTATTGCTTACATCAATCAACATCTATACACGAGCCCTCCTATTCTGTAACTTGTTTTAAGCTCACCCCAACGCTCACCCACAAATATATCTTGACACCGCGACGGGTAGTAACCAAGCGTAGGTAGAGGTCTAGTTTCGTGACGGGTGACCGGCGTGGCGAGCCGCTTTAGCGCGTAGCGAATAACAGCCCAGGATGAGAGCTGTTCCCAAATTTTTCTCGGCAGTCGGGTAGCCCTTTAGTGGCGACTACCCACAGGCCAGCCACGATCAGCCGACACAGCCTCCGGGCTTCGGCAAACGAACCGGCTCAAAAAAAAAAAAAAACAAAAACTGTTCCCAAAAACTCACTTTGCTTGCAGGATCGGGTTCAGACTTGTACAAAGGAAATTCGCCCAAGGGGTCCCCATCCCGGCGAGCACCAGCAGCGTCGCGCCCCTGCCCCCCGAGAGGAAGGCGGAGCCTGCCTACCCCGCCAAGAATGTGTATCACAATAACATGTCTGCCACCGGGCTGCTCGACGTTGTCTCTATGCAAAGTAAGTAGCTTCCGTACCGAATTATACCCGAATGCCGAAGAGAAGGGTTATGTTTTTCGCATTAAAACGTTCGCAACTAAGAACCCGCCTAGGGGGCACTTGTAATGGCTAAGCTAGGCGGGCAGTAGTATGAACTTACACGCCTAGCGAATTCTGTCTGTCTCTGGTGAATTGTTTCATTTTTAGTCGGGTTGCGAAAGTGTTAAGGCGCCGTAGGTTCATGGTCTTCTCTCCCTCTCACTGAGCATAAGCGTGAGCGAGATGGAAGTGCGTGCTCGGAAGCGCGGATATCATGTTTTTTAATTTTTATTTTTTGGCCGTTTAAATAAATAAAAAAAGTAATCACTGAGTTCCCTCAAACATGATATTGCCGATTTTTAGAAGATTTTTTTCGTTTTAGCTTTTGTGCATAATTTGTTACGAATATTTTAAGTGTAATTTAGACCCTTTTTGACCTATGTTCGTGATTTTTTTCTATAGAGCGATTGATTTCCCTGCAGATAAGCCTCAAGATTACTATCAGTATTTTTTATGACCACATTATTATAAACAGATGCATTATATTGTTTCGAAAACTCAGTTCGCTTAACTTCGCTGAACCTACGGCGCCTTAATTTTAAGTACCTACCCTTGACACAAGTGTTAAGTGTCTCACAGTGGCGCGGTCTGGCTGCGGCGGTCTATAGTAAACTTGACAATAGCTGTCAAATTTTGTATTGACCACCACCGCAGGCCGCGCCAGTGTGTGAGAGGCCTTAGTGATGCCGTCCTGCTGCGTATTATCTAACTTATCATGAACCTAACACTATCACTATTCTAGACTTTCATTAAGCCTTCACACAACTCACAAACACTATGGCTTCGGAGAGGTCCGCCCGACCAGTTCCCGTGGCCAGCGGGGCACGGGAGGGGTTCCAGGGTCAGACGGAGACGACACTGCTTACAATACTTTACCTGAACATATTAAATTAATGACTCGACTGATTTTAGGCGAAATTTATATACTTATTTATTAGATAATTGTTTTTATAGCGTTAAGGAAACCGAAAAAAATAAACTACATGGATATTTTCATAAAGGAAAAGAAAATTTGCGGAGAATATTGAGATGCAAAGTTTTAATGAGTAATTACGATTTATTATAATATTTGCATGTCTTTAATTACGATAGAATACCGTACCACTAGTCGCAAGAACACCCTGTAAATAGAAATAAGTATTCTTGCAAACCAACATATTCTATTCTATTCTATCGTGGGAGCCCCAATAGCATCCTGACGACGTTGTCATATTGTATGTGAAGGGCGTTACTAAGGGGGTTAAAGAGGTTGCATCCCTTTTTAATTATCCCCCTTAGTACATTTGCCGTCAAACTTCTTGAACATTTGACCTTGCCTGCGCAAAGGCGAATTGTACCTGCGAGCTGCCCCCCCACTTCGTCCCGCATGTTCAAGAAGTTTGACGGCATCTATAACGCCCTGCACATATATGGTTTGGATGAGAAACACTTTTTTTGAGCTAGAGACTTGAGATGTAGAAAAGTTACCTATTAGAATAAAAAAAGGAATTTCAGCGTATTTTAAAAATTCAACCCCCACTCACACGTCCGGCTCCAAAACCAATATCCGGTCATACGCCCATGGATACCTTAGTATCAAAAT
Organism: Epinotia demarniana; assembly: GCA_945867215.1. NCBI lineage: Eukaryota > Metazoa > Arthropoda > Insecta > Lepidoptera > Tortricidae > Epinotia > Epinotia demarniana. The sequence continues at coordinate 60,016,999 of OX244259.1, forward strand.
AATAAGTAGCGTCTTACGCCCATGGATACTTTATTTTCCAATAGTGCGACGTTGGAACCGTTTGAAAAAAATGGCATCTAGCGGAATTACTCGACTTCACTTTGATGAAGTGTTAACACAGAGTCGTAGCTAAGGAAATATTTCACCTAAAAACGTCGAGATGGCGGTTAATGGCATTTGCGTATGACTTTTCATACGAGTAGAAAAAAAATTGTTTTATCTGTGCGTAAATTGTCAGGAGTGCGTGTTTTGTTTGGAATTATTTAAATACGAAACATTTGTTATAGAGTGAGTAATAGGTACCAATCAATAGAAAGCAGATATAATGTTTTTTCTAGTGAAATATAGAATGATAATCATTATGTTCAAAAATCGGTGTTAAAAACATAACAAAAAATATTTCATTGACTTCACTTTTTTATTTCAAGTTTGACCTTGATCTTCGGGGTCCTAAACTGAACATTTTAGATTTAACAAAATACCATTTTAATCTGTATACCTTCGCCTACACGGAAGTATTTTTATCGTAGCTGCAGTGTATGTGGTTGATCAGCAATAATCATATTTATCAAGAAAACGGCGCGGCGCGCTGCTGCTCTGGGCTGGAGGTATCAGGGCATTTTGGGTCAACGGGCCGGACGTGTGAGCGTTTTTTTTTTGGATACTATAGTTTCCGTGGACGCCTGAGTGGCTAAGGGGGTTAAAACGGGATTGAAGGTTTATATAGAGAGCAAGAAAATGTTATAGTAAGATATTCCTAACTTAGGTCTTAGCCTGTATGTAAAAAGCAAAAGTAATGAAGATTTCGGAGTTTTTAACCGACGAAAAAAACGGAGGAGGTTCTCAAGTCAACGCGTATTTTTTTTTTTTTTATGTATGATCACGCATAACTTTTTACAGAGTAGTCCGATTTTGATAATTCTTTTTTTATTAGAAAGGGTATACCTCGAAGTTGGTCCCATATAAATTTTAAATAAAAATTTCAACCCTAAGGGTAGGAAAACAGGGGATGATTGTTTGTTCACTTACTGATTGATATGTATGACCACGCATGTGTGTGTGTGTGTGTGTGTGTGTGTGTGTGTGTGTGTGTGTGTGTGTGTGTATATGTGTGTTGAATGAGCTTTACACCTGTCAGTCTCTTGTGTGTAGACCTCTCAGTCTCTGCATTTCTGCTAAAGCTCGTTTATCGTGAGGTTTGTGTAATACCTTATTCGGCTCTAGGTCAGATAAAGCAATACCATCAAGTGTATTTACTCTACTCAGCGCCACATATGCCTGCCGCGGCTTCTGGCAACAATCACTGGATATTATTGCACCAATTTTAGTCGTTCAGGGAATGGTATGCTGTCTCTATCATTTACATTGCGGCCATCCGCAATGAGTAAAGCTTTTATCATATCCGGCCAATTTAGATCATTGCACGAAAAGGTCATAAACCAGGTAGGAGGCCCTAGACTTCTTACCATAGCAATCAACTCCGAACAGCATCGTCTCCAGTAAGAAGCAGACCCTCGCACATTTCTCATAGTCGAAAATCGGTTGAAATTTGAGGTCTGGTTGTGGCATGCTAAGCCGAAAGCAGGACCAGTGTTTAATGAAATGCGAGAAAGCAAAAAGATCTTTAGATCTCGTTTAAAGTGGTGTCAGAAGAACGAAGAACAAATTAAATTAGATATTATCGCGAAGCATCACTCTAAACGAGATTTTAAGGGTTTGTAGAAGGCATTAATGATAACAAATGTATTGCCGACATGTTTCAACACCATTTCCAAGTCGAATCACCACTGGGGCTACCACAGTCAACGGGGGTGTCAGATGCTGGGTCTCGTGGTCAGGGGATGATCACCAGGTCTACGGCAAAAGATGTTATCAAAGCTATTAAAGGTATGACACGGGGTAAGTCTCCTGGGCACGATGGTCTTAGCATTGAGCACCTCCAGCATGCTGGCCCGCATCTGCCAAGAGTTCTGGCTATGTTGTACACATTCTGTGTAGGGCACTCGTACCTGCCGTCGGACGCGATGAAGACTGTGGTGGTGCCCATCGTGAAAAACAAAACAGGTGACAGTAGCGACAAAACCAACTACAGACCTATTTCACTAGCTACCATTATAGCCAAGGTGTTTGATAGTGTGCTTAACTCCCACATATATCTGAAATTACACGATAATCAATTTGGATTTAAGCCGGGATTATCCACAGAAACTGCAATTGTGGGTCTTAAAATACTGTCAAGTACTACATGGACCGACAGACAAATGTATACGCATGCTACCTTGACCTATCTAAGGCGTTCGATATGGTTAATTACGACATGCTCTGGCAGATATTGAATGACTCTGGCGTGCCAGCTGACCTGACTAGCTCTCTCAAATTCTGGTACCTTAACCAATCCAATGTCGTAAGGTGGGCGGGGGCGTTTTCGGATGCATACAGGCTGAAGTGTGGAGTAAGACAAGGAGGACTAACCTCGCCTAAGCTCTTCAACCTGTATGTAAACGAACTTATAGAGGAGCTCAGCAGCGCCCGCATCGGTTGCCATATTGACGGAGTGTGCGTAAATAATATCAGTTACGCAGATGATATGGTGCTGCTGAGTGCCTCTCCATGCGGACTTACGAAACTGATAGGCATCTGTGAACGGTACGCAATGAGTCACGGTCTGCAATACAATGTGTTGAAAAGCGAATGTATGGTCTTTAGGGTTAGGAATAAAAGTCCACAGGATGTTCCGCCGATAAAACTAAATGGGAAGGTACTGACTGTGGTATCACAGTTTAAGTATCTGGGGCATATTATGACGTCTGACCTTAAAGACGGTACTGACATTGAGCGGGAACGAAGAGCATTGTCTGTGAGAGCTAACATGATCGCTCGCAGGTTTGCTGGATGCTCGAGAAGGGTCAAGTTAACCCTATTCAGGGCCTACTGCACGTCCTTATATACCAGCGGCCTGTGGGCGAACTATACTCAGGCACAATACAGTGCTCTTCGTGTCCAATTTAATAACGCATTCAGGATGCTGATGGGGCTGCCCCGATATTGCAGCGCGTCAGGGATGTTCGCAGAAGCGAGGGTGGACTGTTTCCACACTACTATGCGCAAGCGATGTACATCCCTGGTGCGTAGTGTACGGGCCAGTGCCAACAGCATCCTGAAAATGGTCGCTGAACGTATATATGGACTGTGTTTATATAAACCACTGCTGTATGGTGCACGCAAACACACATGTTAATTATGAGGTCGCATGACATTTGACATTTTGAGATTTAAATGAATTATTAATGTAACTTGACATCCAGTGAATAATTATTATTTTTAAATTAGATAACTTCAGAAATATTTACAAAATTTTATTATTAGTTGACTGTAATGTGAATTTCAAACCGGCCTAAATCGTATTATTATTTATTACTATGTATTATCTCTTTAAATTAACTTTATGTGTGCTAACTATGAACTTTGTAATTACTAATATTAAGCTAAGTTTTACTAACAATAGTGATCCATGTTGGTCTTTGAATAAATGAATTGAATTGATAGTCAGATGCATATTGTCAATCAGTCCTTGGGGTGTGAGTTCTTAATAGTTATTTGTGTCACAAGGGAGCAAAATAGTATATTTACGGCGAGGGCGGTGTATTGTATCCTGAATGCAGCGAGGGATCCTACAATAGAATACAGAGCGTAGCGAGGGATTCTAACGTAGGATCCTGAGCGTAGTGAGGGATACAAGTGTTTACGCCGAGACGAAAATAATTTTGCTACCGAGTGACACATACTATTTTTCACCAGGGACCCGCCCGGTATCCCCTTCGAGGGTTTTTGAAAGGGTTTTTCGTAATGCTTTGCTTACCAACGCCGATGCTCCTCAAAACCCATTCATTTGGCTATTAAAGCGCTCCAATACGGTATCCCCTTCAAAGGGTTTTTGAAAGGGTTTGCTTACCAAAGCCGATGCTCCTCAATACCCATTCATTTGGCTTTTAAAGCACAATGAATGGGTATTCAACACGAGGAAGCGCTTCAACCCTTTAAAAAGCGCTTAAAAAGCCTTTCGAAAGGGTTTTTCTATCAGTAGCGATAGCGCCCCGTAAGGGAAATTCCTAACATACGGCTAAGTTATATGAATGAGTTTTCAATAAATAAAGGACAGCAAGTGATTTGGGCTAATAAACGAACGACTAACCCGTTCAAAGGCTTCTTTCTGGGAAGGGGTGGGCGGGTCCCTGTTTTTCACACCGACTATGAGGAAATTTAAAAAAAGCTATTGTTAAAATGTATCTAAATTATCTTAATTTTTATTACTAATTTTTAAATATTACGAAAAATGTATAAATTTTTATACAACGTTGTTTTAGTTAAAACTTGAAATATGGTCGTTTTGTATCGACTACGATGAAATTACAATCGATTATTTTATTATCATCTGTGTTCAATTGGCACATTGCGTACAAATGTTCCAATGCCAATGTATAAATTAAAAAAGTAGCTTGAACAGAAAAGTAGCGTTTTGGTCCCTCTCGTCGTGGAGCAAAACTTACTTTTCCGAATGAAAGGTGTGAAAATGTATTTTTCTCATTCAAGCAGCATTTCTTGTAGGCCTACCCATGTTGGTATATAAAGCCTCTTCTTTTAAAGAATTTATATTATACAACAAGCAATATAATTACATTAGGATTATAAAGCAATTAACAGTTTCAGTAAGGTAGGAAGCTATTTTAAAAGTAATCAAAAATATTGCATGTAACTAGAAATTAAGTTAGTAATTAACTAAAGTAAGCCACAGAAAATTGAAAAATAAAAACTTTTTAACAAAAAATTAAACCGCCGAAAAGGAACTGAAAAGCAAAAAATAATAAAACTTTTTTAATTTAGTTTGATAACTAAATTCTTAAACTAGTGTAAGTACTTATACCTAAGTAAGTATATAATTTTGTAATTATTTTGACTTTTTAATTACCTAACCTTAATAACTAAGTTCTTAAATTAATCTAAGTTTACCGAAGTAATTTTGAGTCGGCACCAAACAATCAATGAACAAAGATTACTCCAAACAAGTACAAGTTAGACCAAATCAAATGAATAATGCTATGTGAAATCTCCAGACATAAACATTAACATTCCAAAAAATGCGCTCTCCGCACGACCACTCGCTACGACGTGTGCCCTCACGTGTGGCCCGTTCGGGTTGGTGTCTCGCTGACATTAACCATAACTTCGTGAACGCTCGGCATTCAAAATTCAAATATTTATTCTGTAAGCAGGCCTCAAGGGCTCTTTCACATGTCCGATCAAATCAAATAGGTATCAAATCAAATGGGTAATATATCATTGTCCTTTACATAATTAATTAATATGCTTGTTTGGCGCCGACTCAAAATTACTTCGGTACACTTAGATTAATTTAAGAACTTAGTTATTAAGGTTAGGTAATTAAAAAGTCAAAATAATTACAAAATTATATACTTACTTAGGTATAAGTACTTACAATAGTTTAAGAATTTAGTTATCAAACTAAATAAAAAAGTTTTATTATTTTTTGCTTTTCAGTTCCTTTTCGGCGGTTTAATTTTTTGTTCTTGTTTGAATATAAAGAAAAAAAATTGAAGTAGGAGATTTTTAATTTTGATCTTAGCCTGTTTATTAAAAGACTACAAAACAGATTTCAGCGTTTTTTATCATTCATTCTAAGAGTGTTAAAAGGCGGTTCAAAGTTTGTATAGAGAGCAAAACATTTTATAAGTAAAACATTTGTAACGTCGATTGTAGAGTGTAGACTGTTTGTTAAAAACTAGTAAACAACTTTCAAGGTTCTTTGAAATATATCCCCTTAAGTTTAGGGGGTTCAGAGTTTATACGTAGAACAAGATATTTTTAAAATAAGTGATTTTTTTAATTAAGTTTTAGGCCGTTGATTTAAAGATAACATCATGATTTCAGCATTTTTTTATTCATCCCCTAAGAGGGTTGAAAGTTGGTTCGAACGTTGTATAGAGGGCAAGATATTTTTATTAAATTAAAAGATTTGTAACGTCGGGTTGAGACTTTTTTTTTAAGTAGAATATTTTGAGTCCCGGGGAAGGACACGGGATAGTTTATATCCCGGAGATCATCACCTAAGGGAGTGAAAGTTTGTATGGAGCTGCGATATAAAGGAGTTCCACGCGGACGGAGCCCCGGGCAGAAGCTAGTATTCTATATAGTTAGGATTAAGACGCGATATCACGCCAAAGGCAACTAACAACTTAAGTTTGTCAATGGACATGTACGTATTTACATTTTCTGTTACGTTATCTTACCACAAGAATACTGCAAAGCATAAATTGCAATAAAAACCAAATCAAATTGTTAATAGAATCTGAATGTCAAAAAAAAAACACTTACCACGTAATATTGGTGTTTCTGTAATCACTCTTTCAATAATCAGTAAAAATATGTATTAAATAAAGTATTTCTGCATTCACTCACAAAAAGTTAGTAAAGTAAAGAGCAAGATTCAAGATTCAAAGATTCAAAGATTCAAGATTCAAAGATTTATTTGTCCAACATAGGTAGTTATTAGGTATTACATTTTTCCAGTATCACTATGTGGCGCCTTGCGGCATACAAATATAGTTTTATTTTTGTAACATGCTTCTGCATGCAGCATGCTTCACAAATAATTTACATTAGGTAGTCAACATATCACAATATATATATATAAATACAAATTTAAGTTAAAAGTCCGTTAAAATGAAATATAAAATATGATGTAGTCAGCATTATTAAAAATATAAAGAATAGAGTAATTGGAATTAAGTACATATGTCAGCTAAAAATTGATTAATTGAGTAATAAGCTTTTTTTAATAGAAATTCTTTTAATAGTTTCATATCAACATCATTTTCACCAGTTCCAACAATAGTCTGTGGTAGTTTATTAAAAATCTTGTGGGCCATTCCAATTATGCTTTTTTGCAATAACGCTGTACTACTTGAAATTGCTTTTAATTTATTCTGAAGGCGGGCACTTTTGTATTTACCAAATTGGTTTCGATTTTGGATCACAAAATTTACAAGCAACGACTTCATTACTCTCGTTTTGAAATGTTCCACCATTAGTCCAATCTTAAGTTATTATTTAAAAAAAAAACATGTGGCCGCCATTTTGTATATTGATTACTGTCTTGCCTTCAGTGACACCAGCGAGATAAAAAAAGGATTGGCGTATGAATTGGCGAATAAAATCGACCCACACGTTTTATCTCTAGAGTGCTACAAATGATCAACATGTTTAGACTGGTAAACGCATAACCCTAAAAATACGACTTATTTTTTCCAGGCATCCACAAACACAAGCAAGAGCCGCTGGTCGTACTCGAGCGCCTTCGAGAAGAGGAAATACCCTCCCCGCCCGCGCCCAAGGTGCGCCCGCGTCTCCGGAAGCGCGGGGTCAAGGTCAACAAAGACATGTGCCTGCGCTCCGGCAAGCGCAAGGCGGATCCCGCCAAGGTACGTCACATAGAGCACAGGAGTCGCTGCTCGTACTCGAACGGCTTCAAGACGACGAGAACCCTCCCCCCGCCTCAAGGTGCGCCCACGGCTCCGGAAGCGCGGGGTCAAGGTCAACAAAGACATGTGCCTCCGCTCCGGCAAGCACAAGACGGATCCCGCCAAGGTACGACACATAGAGCACAGGAGTCCCTGCTCGTACTCGAACGGCTTCAAGACGACGAGAACCCTCTCCGCCCGCGCCCTAGATGCGACCGCGGCTCCGGAAGCGCGGTGTCAAGGTCAACAACGACATGTGCCTCCGCTCCGGCAAGCGCAAGGTGGATCCCGCCAAGGTACGTCACATAGAGCACAGGAGTCGCTGCTCGTACTCGAGCGGCTTCAAGACGACGAGAACCTTCCCCGCCCGCGCCTTAGATGCGCCCGCGGCTGCGGAAGTGTGGGGTCAAGGTCAACAACGACATGTGCCTCCGCTCCGGCAAGCGCAAGGCGGATCCCGCCAAGGTACGTCACATAGAGCACAGGAGTCGCTGCTCGTACTCGAACGGCTTCAAGACGACGAGAACCCTCCCCGCCCGCACTCAAGGTGCGCCCACGGCTCCGGAAGCGCGGGGTCAAGGTCAACAACGACATGTGCCTCCGCTCCGGCAAGCGCAAGGCGGATCCCGCCAAGGTACATCACATAGAGCACAGGAGTCGCTGCTCGTACTCGAGCGGCTTCGAGACAACGAGACACCCTCTCCGCCCGCGCTCAAGGTGCGCCCACGGCTCCGGAAGCGCGGGGTCAAGGTCAACAACGACATGTGCCTCCGCTCCGGCAAGCACAAGGCGGATCCCGCCAAGGTACGACACATAGAGCATAGGAGTCGCTGCTCGTACTCAAACGGCTTCAAGACGACAAGATCCCTCCCCTCCCGCGCCCTAGATGCGCCAGCGGGTCCAGAAGCGCGGGGTCAAGGTCAACAACGACATGTGCCTCCGCTCCGGCAAGCACAAGGCGGATCCCGCCAAGGTACGACACATAGAGCATAGGAGTCGCTGCTCGTACTCGAACGGCTTCAAGACGACAAGATCCCTCCCCTCCCGCGCCCTAGATGCGCCCGCGGCTCCAGAAGCGCGGGGTCAAGGTCAACAACGACATGTGCCTCCGCTCCGGCAAGCACAAGGCGGATCCCGCCAAGGTACGACACATAGAGCACAGGAGTCCCTGCTCGAACTCGAACGGCTTCAAGACGACGAGAACCCTCTCCGCCCGCGCCCTAGATGCGACCGCGGCTCCGGAGAGTAGAATCATTCATATTGTTTAACAAGTCGTCGTACGCATTGTTTCTTGCGATGTTATTTTTATATTGAGGTGACCGTGGGTTCCAAAGGCATTCATTATTTCTGTATAAAGTAATAAAACGTATGGTTTTCTCGTCACCCCAGCGAGACATTTTGGCAGACGCAGGCACATGCACCTGTTGCAAACAACAGATCGATACTAGCATGCTTATTAGCAAACGTGTTCACACTTGCTATTACCATTCCCCTCTCTACCCCCGCCTCAGGTAGCACGCTCAAAAATAGCAGGGCGTGCTATCTTTGAGTATGCTACTAAAAAGCATGCTAATTATGAGCACGTCGTAGACACACATGCTAATAGGTAGCATTTGCTCAATAGTAGCATGCTTTCGTGCTAGTAATTAGCATGTGTATCAGTACCTTTAGTTTGCTTTGAGCATGCTTATTTATAAGTATGGTCAAAACAAGCATTGCTGGCAAATGTGAACAGTTGCAGAGCATGCTAATTTTAAGCAAGCTTATGAGCATGCTTTTTTTTGAGCACGTGTGTCCTTAGCTTAAGGTGCGCCCGCGGCTCTGAAAGCGCGGGGTCAAGGTCAACAACGAAGGAGGTGCCTGCGCATTTTTCAATCACTTGCTGTACAGTTCCCTATTTAAAAAAACAGAACAATTATATTACACAACTAAATCACAATACATACATTACAGATTATTACATGGTATTATAACAATGGTAAAGTAAACTACATTTATAAAAAGTTGATCTGATCCGAGTGGTGCGTCGATGATTATGAACTTAGCAATAAATAAATAAATATTAGAGGTAAACTTACCCAAATCGACCTAGTCCCATGGTAAGCTCGATAAGGCTTGTGTTATGGGTACTGGATAGAAATACTTAAATACATAGAAAACATCCAAGACTCAGAAACACACACTCGTGCTCGTCACACAAATATTTGTCCTTACCGGGATTTGAAACCAGGACCTTCAGCATCGTTGCAGCGTCACTACCCAGTCTACCCACTAGGCTAATAATTATCTTTCCGCAGGGATCCCCCCGCAAGCGCAAGAAGCTCTCGTCAGAGTCCACTGACGACTTGCCGCTCATGTACTACTTTAACCGACCGAACAAGGCGAAACCAAAAATAACAGGTATGCACACGGTTGCACCATTTTACGATTACAGACCGACCAACATTCAATATGGCGTCGCCAGCCCACGGACACTTGCCAAACTTGCTAAGATTGTCTCCTAAAATTTAATTATTTATACACGGTGAATCAATCTTGAAAAGTGTTCATCTTGATTACACTAGCCGGAACCCACGCTATAAAATGTACTTAATAAGTTTTATTGCTGTTGGTTCTCCTTAAAATAAATAACATAAATAAAATCCTTAGAGCGGATTGCATCAAACCTATAATCGTAAGCGTTGTTTGTTAAAATCTGAACATACAAGGTGTAACAAAAATAGCGATGATCCGTCTGAGGGCATAACAGGTATCGTTTTCTGATAAGAAAAACCGGCCAAGGGCGAATCGGACCCGTGGCCGAAGTGTTCCGGGCCACGTTTGTTGGAAGGATCACCTTTAATATTTATATTATTCTGTGTTTTGTATTTGTTGTTATTGCGGCAACAGAAATGCATCATCTGTGAAAATTTCAAATGTCTTAACTATCACGGTTCATGATATACAGCCTGGTGACAGACTGAAAGACAGCGGAGCCCTAGTATACCCTGACCAATTTTACATTAGCCCTACGTAGAACCTTGTCATAACAAGCCGACGTATTTACGTCACTATATGATCGAATTCATATGTCATTGTGACAAGGTTCTACGTCGTAGGGCTAATATAAAATTGGTCAGGGTATAATAGGGTCCCCTTTTTATCCTTTGGGTATGGAACCCTAAAAAGTAAATGATGCTTTTTTTTGACGCGATTTTTTTAACTCTTGTATGGAGCAGGTCGCCCCAGTCGGCGCCAAAAAAACTCTTAGTTTTTTTTCATCAGAACAAGATATCTGTTATGCCCTTAAACGGATCGTCGCTATCTTTGTTGCACCTTGTATGTTCAGATTTTAACAAACAACGCTTACGATTATAGGTTTGACGCAATCCGCTCTAAGGATTTTATTTATGTTATTTATTTTAAGGAGAACCAACAGCAATAAAACTTATTAAGTACATTTTATAGCGTGGGTTCCGGCTAGTGTAATCAAGATGAACACTTTTCAAGATTGATTCACCGTGTATAAATAATTAAATATTAGGAGACAATCTTACACAAATCGACGTAGTCCCAAACTGAGCAAAGCTTGTTTTATGGGTACTAGACGACGATATACGTACTTATATAGAAAAATAAATACTTAAGTACACAGAAAACATCCATGACTCTAGAACAAATATTCGCGCTCATCACACAAATAAATGCCCTTACCGGGATTCGACCAAGCCAAACAATAATTTGCGAAGTAATATTTTGCCATAGGAGATATTGCCAAGTGATATAATGCGAAACAATAATTTGACTAGTGTTTTTTTGCCAAATGATCATTTGGGAAACATTTTTTGGGAAGTGACACTTTGGGAAATGATTTTTGCCCATACAATAGAGAACCCTGTGTTAGGTAAGTCGATTTCTGTAAAATTGTCCCCTTATTTATATTTATATTTATAAAAAAAAAACGATGTCCTCATAGCATTTTATTGTTGCAGTTAAAAAGGACCGATCGTTTGACAAAGTGAAGCGCACTCCGGCCCCCAAGAGGAAGGAGCGAGCGCGCACACTCGTTTCCGGAGCGAAAAAGACAAGTATGTAATATGCTTTTACGTCACACCTGGCCATAATGCGAGTTTTACTGCACGCTGCGCTTACGGGAAAACCCGCATTGTGACCAGGTGAAGACGTAAAATTTTGCACTCAACACGGGCGGCAATTCGTAAAGCCCCAGAACGCATATTTATGGCCCTCACCTTCGGTTCGGTTTGCACCTGCGATCTGGGGCATTCACGAATTCACCGCCCTAGTTACGCAATGTACTATTACGATACAAGTGCCGAAAATAGGAAATTCACAACGAGTGGTGATAAATTAAAACACGACCGGAGGGAGTGTTTTAAATCGACACGAGTTGCGAATTACCTATTCGCACGTGTATCGTACAACGTTTTACTGTACATATGGCTCTTTAAAGTTTTGACATATGCACGAAAAGTGCTCTTTACCGCACTAGTGCGGGAAAGTAGCACCATATGTACTGTAATAGTACATTACTGCAGCCGCCGGGAAAGAAGGGCTTGCCGATTGAGTAGGTATAGACCGGATAGTGATACGAAACCGGCAAGCCCTTTTCACGACTAGGCATGTATAGTGCTTTTCTCATACATATGTAATGAAATAGAAAATGCCACCACTCAAAAAACCAACCTGTTTTTATGTATTATCTATTATTTTTGTTTCAGAAAAAGACGAGACAAATTTCACATTCAGGGAACCCGCTAGCCCCGTTCCGCTCAGCTACAAGATCTATAACAAGACAGTGAACCCAAAGACAGGTATAAGACAATACAATACTATTACTCTTTATTGCACCCTTCACACAAATTAAGCAGTTAGAAGGAGATGCAATACAATAACGTGTAGGTAGAGATACAACATGCGGTCTTATAAAGAGATAAAACTGGAGTATGCAGTAGAGTGAGTAGGGCTTGTCATCCAATGGGGAAATTTCAATGTAAACAAAAACAAATGAACTTTAAAAAAAATTACAAATGCGTTTTTGGAATCGCAATACCCTATAGAATCTGGCCTTAATGGCTTCATACCCCATTTTTGATACACCCTGTATAAATATACATAATACACAATCATACAGATATACAAATATCACAAATACAAATATACATATAATAAGTAAACATTCAGCCAAAAAATAGTGATAATAAGACAATCAGGAAGGACAGACAAATAATGATTTTTAAAAAGGATTTGAAGTTGCCGATTGATTTGCGTGTCGTATGTCTAAGAGGGTGACAGTTCCACAATCGAATAGCCTTAAAAGTGAATGAACTATTTAAAATTTTGGAAGACGGACGAAGGCAAAGTTGATAGCAAATTGTTAGACGATCTAATCTAACAGAACAGGGGGCTCAGACAAGGTTACAATCGACAAGCGCTAACGCCAATAGAAAACTAATAAAATGTAGTAAAATATATATTTTTTGACGATTTTTTTACATTTGTATAGAGCGTTAGCCGACTGGGGTGACATGCTCCATACAAAAATAAAAAAAAACACTTCAAAAAAAATATTTTTTCAGTTTTTTCTTAGAATACGATACCTGTTAAGCACTTGATCGGTTCATACCCCATTTATGTTACACTCTGTATATTAGTTTATTATTTCCAGGTCCAGAATTGAGAAAAACCAGTCGCAAGACAAGCGCGCGTTGGTCGACCCTGCGCTCCGCCCGCACGTCCTCCGACCGCGCCGCTGTGTTGCTGAGTGAGTTACAACATTTTTTTTAACCTAAAGCCGGGTATTCATTAGGCAACATTTGTTTATAAATAATAAATAAATATTAGGGCACAATCTTACACAAATCCCACTAGCCCCATAGTAAGCTCAATAAGGCCTGTGTTACGGGTACTAGACGACGATATATTTAATAGATATAAATACTTAAATACATAGAAAACATCCAAGACTCAGAAACAAATATTCATGCTCATCACACAAATATTTGTCGTTTATTTGCTTATAATTTTATTTTCTATGTATTTAAGTATTTATTAATCTATATAAGTATGTTTATCGTCGTCTAGTACCCATAGTACAAGCTTTGCTTAGTTTGGGGACTAGGTCGATTTGTGTAAGATTGTCCCCTAATATTTATTTATTTATATTAATATTGAATTATCACCCAGGCTATACTTATACTTACCTAAAATTACAGCTCAATCGGGAAGTGGGTTAAATTTAACTTAATTACAGACAACAGGACAGATGACGGGTAGTTGCAGTGTCCAAGAGGCAACCGGATGGCTCGCGGTATTTGAGCTCCCGAAGTGTTGTGAAACCGCCCTGTGCTACCCGAACTGAGCCAGCTTGGACTCAACCACTAAACTTATTGAAATGAAATTTGCTATGGACATAGGTTCCGGCGTAGGACATACGATAGTTTCGCGACTTCGTGGACCCGGGATTAAAGCTATCCTATATTTTAATCTAGGCTATAACACTACGAGTATCTTTGTGCAAAATTTCATTCAAATCGGTTTAGCCTTATAAGCGTGACTGAGTAACAAACATCTGAACATCCAAACTTTGGCATTTATAATATTAGTAGGCTGTCTTTGCATTCAACTTGACTGAAACTAAAATGTGTTGATTCCAGGTAAATTTCAGCCGAAACCAGCCGTCAGAAAAGCGTCTAGATCAGTCAGCAAAGGTAGTAATTTTACTTTTGGCTTTTAGATAATAAACTTAGGAAAATAATAAAGTTTCATATTTAGTGGGTGTCTCTGAGCTTGGGGCTTTAAATGTAAATATCGATTATACTCTTGAAACGGAATTCCTTTTTTTTACAGCTGTACAAAAATATGTACTTTTTACATTTTGCATATTTCATACAAACATCATAAATTTTTTAAATTATAATTTATCATACGTCACTGACACGAAATAATGAGGCCGTGTTAGCAATACATTGAAGGTACAGTTAAGAGTCCGCAGTAAGCTCGATTCTCCATACAAACGTAGTTACGCTCTCATTTTAAAACTACGTGTTGGATTGTAACGAAACTTTGCATGTTCAATGAAATGAGGTATATCTATGTCTGAAATTAGTTTACGTAGCTTCAGATACCATAATAAAAAAGATACAGCGAATTTAAGTTTTTCATACAAAACTAGTTTTTGCTGTATTTACTTTGTTTTGTAAATTGGAACCATATAAACTAATTACAGACATAGATATACCTCATGTCATTGTATATGCAAAGTTTCGTTACAATCCAACACGTAGTTTTAAAATGAGAGCGTAACTACGTTTGTATAGGAAGGTGAAATTCGGCCGAGCTTACTGCGGCCTCTTAAGGCGCCGTAGGTTCAGCGAAATTAAGCGAACAGAGTTTTTGTAACAATATAATGCGTCTGTTTATAATAATATGGTTTCAAAAAAATACGAATAGTAATCTTAAGCCTTTTCTGCAGGGAGATCAGTGTTTAGAAACATGATTGAGCAATTTTCGCTCGATGGAAAAAAATCAAGAATATTGGTCTAAAAGGGTCTAAAATACACTTAAAACATTCGTAACAAATCATGCACAAAAGCTACAAATAATAAAATCGCTTCTAAAAATCGGCAATATTATGTTTGAGAGAAATCAGTGTTTACGTTTTTATTTATTTGAACAGCCAGTAAATCAAAATTAAAAAACATGATAGCCGCGCTTCCGAGCACGCACTTCCATCTCGCTCACGCTTATGCTCAATGAGAGGGAGAGAAAACCATGAACCTACGGCGCCTTCGATTTCAAACACTAATAAATTACAGAAAGAATAGTTTCACGAGCGGAATCTAGCCCAGGTCATAGGCACACTGTATATGCTGGAGGAATAAAAAACGTCAAGAGTGTGGCAGCACAAACAAAAGAAATTGAAAAAATAGAATTACTCCCGAATATCTAGATTATACGATTCCAATTGTAAAATGAAATACAGCGCGGCCCGCCTGCGTACAGGATGGAGCCTCAGGAATTCATTGCACATAGGACCGATGGCCGTTGGGTTGGAACGGTTCTCGAGTGGCGACCACGTACCGAAAGGCGCTGGAGGCAGTGGACTGATGACCTGGTAAAGGTCGCGGGAGTCGGCTGAATGCGAGTGGCGCAGGAACGGTCATTGTGGCACTCTTTAGGGGAGGCCTCAGAAGTGGACGCCTTTCGGTTAATATGATGTTGATCAAGATTATGATGAGACTATATACAACGTGTTTTTTTAACTGTCTTAGAGCCATAGCCCACTGAAAGTATCCAAAAGGTACTAATCATTCGTGAAAAAAAGTTTTTTTGTTAAGTTTTTATTAATAAAAGGTTTTAAATTATATTTGAAAAATTCTCTATGACGCACGGAGCGAATTCATTCACCCGGTTAGAGTTCGTACCTATCTACATAAGATGGCGGCTAGCGGACACTGCGGTCACTCAGCTGGATTATTAAAATTAATATTCTTCTTCTTCAACTTAAGAGCTCTGCTGTTGTCGGTGTCAAAATTAATATTAATACAAAAAAATATATATGCATTTAAAAAAAAAAAATCTGTAAAAAATACCTTTTTTTAAGTTCTTTGTAATGTATACATTAACTGGGCTTCGGCTCTAAGACGGTTAAAAAAACACCGTGTATAGTGGAAAGCGAATTTATTAAAAAAGAGAATTTCCGTCTCTGAGAATACCTGGACCTGCACTCACCTTATAGGCTACCCAATGGGTGAAGAACTAAGATAACATCTGCGAACGAAAAAAACAGAATGTACAGATGTACGGAGCTGGCATTTGTCTATCCATACGATGTTCTGACTTTTCTTTTTTTTGTCCGAATTTCACTTATAACGCGCGCAGATAAAGAATGAATCTGAAAATGGCGTCTCGCTCGCATGCTATCTCGCTCACACCCTATAGGGGCCGTAGGGTCGAACTTTTCGCCGATGATTCACTTAGAAAACTATTGGATTTTTTTGTATGACATTGATAACGTTCATTCTGTAGAAATATTTTAAAGTCTATTATTATAATGACTTAAAAAATTGGGATTTAGCAGATTTCGGTTGGTTAAAAACTGATAAACGAATAACGTTTCGTCAGTGCAACAGTTCTCTTTTCTTATGTAAGGCAAATTTAGGCTTACTTTTGTGGAAAATCTAAATTGACTGAGAAATGGGGCATCAAATTTTTTGGGACTTAAAAAAAAGAATTTTGACAGCCACAGTCGGCTGTGGCTGACAGCTAAAAGTCGTGCCATTGACGCCACGGACGACGACAACTCATACTCGCTCATAGCTTCTCATTTATCACTGGCGTCAGGTAGGCAGCGTTTTGTATTGCTCGCTGGCTGTCAAAAGGTTAACACTCAACAGGTCATTACGAGGTAATTTATGTATTTATCTTTATTTAGCGTGTTTTATTCGTTAAACTTTTCTCTAAAATCAAAAATGCCCGTATTTTTTACTTTAGTTCCAAACGTAATTTACTCATGCGATAGCCTAGATAGGGTGCAGCGGGCGGTGTAGGCTACCTTTTCTATTCTAAGACAGGTCTCCGTTGTACTACGGCGACGAACGAAGCGAGGAAGAGTATTAGAACTGCGACCTTGCAGCGCCGACCGCGACCTTTAACCGAACATACCTAGAACCCCCTTTGGTATACGCCGACCGCTAATCGATCTACTTTTTTAATATTTGTAAAAAAATGCCAAAATACGAGTCAAAAAAATAGCATCCTACTAAATGATGCAATTTATTCAGGGTTGGTCCCTACATTGCCATAATTTAAAAACAAGTTACCGGTTGCGCTTACCCACTTTATAAATAATGTTATATACTTACTAAACGAAACCTTATTCAATAAAACATTTGGTAAGCTTACCACCAAATGTATATTACTCAAAATTCTGCTTCTCGAGAGGTGGCATTCTGAAAAGTGACTTTATTTAAAAAAAGTCCAAACAGTTGGTAACCGTGAGGGAAGTATCATCATTTGGCGAAATGAAATAGTGCGGAAAATCTATTGCCAACTGATAATCGGGAATACAGCTTTTTTGCAATAGATTTGAAAGGAAGAAAGAAAATTATTCGTGGCCAAGAGAAGAAAAAAGACAAAATATGGTCACGTAAGCACACACATTTGCCACGAAATGGAATTAGATATCCCTACACGTGCCTAAAACCCGGTATGCGAATGTTCGAGCTAAACGGCTGCCTGGCATCGGTGACACCCCGCCGCCATCCCCGCATGATGGCAATGGCACCCATTCTGTGGGGCCATTTTGCGGCGGTACTTTGACTTCGATGGTTATTTCGTTTGATGGATATCATCATACTATAATAATTAAGGGGATGCCTTGATTCGAGTCGACCACGCCCCTTGACAGAGACACGCCTTCCGCATACGAGAAAAACAGGTGCAACACTCTTCGGGAATCGCTTTTTTGGACAAATTTCGATAAATACCTAACTTGTAAAGTTGTATTTATATTTCATGTGAGTTCATACAGACAAGAATAATATATCTGAAAATCAGACCTTATAGTTTCTTAATCTAGTCAGAACGGCGTTTCAAAGCACGCGATAATTTCCAATGGTCCCCCTTAAGTTAAGCGACTCTGAAATTAATTAATGCCATACGAATAGATAAATAGTGGGCCCATTAATTTTCAGATGACGAACCATTATGCATTAAGCAGCCTCATGAACCATCTGGTTGGGGAGAAGCCATGCCTCCATCTACAATTAAAAGTAAGTAGGCACTTGCCGTCCCGGTCCCATTCGCCGCTCCGGGCACGCTCAGTTATCTCCCTCTCGCATCATGTGTACAGTCAAGTGCAAAAATATATATCGATAACATCCTCTCATAAATTAGTACCAAAACCTTAATCCACTGACAAGAGTTATGGGACATATTTATGAGTAAGTTGTATGCACCCACATTTTTACACTTGACTGTACTTGGATAACTTGACTGACTTATTGTCATAGAAGAATGACGTCACAGCCTTTATACTCATGGTAGTATGGAAAATTAAGTAAATTGCTGAATCTGAATCTGAAGAAATCGAGGGAACTCTTCAAATTAGGCGAAATACTCATTGAATTTGTTTAAAACTTTGTTTTAAAAGGAATAGGGATTTTTTTTTTTTTTTTTATGATAGCTTATATCGTTTTATTACTGTTAAAAAATATTCACCACCAAGAATGTAAAATGTAGTATATAAAAATAAAAAAAACTTTTTCAGGCGTTTTAAACGCCCGCCATAATGGCGCGCTTGGCACGTGACGTCAAAGTCTATGACAACAAATGTAACCTACAAATTGTTGAATTCTTGTCAGTTGATTTTGCTCGGATTTTGCAATCACCATGGAAAAAGACAAAAAACCGATTTATAATGCAATTCAAATGCATCACAATATTATAAATAAAAAATAAACAAAATCTGTTTATTTTTTAGGTTATGTTATGTTCTCTAGCCTTCTAGAGACTAATCCATAAAAGGCAAGGAAGATTAAATAAGCGTAATATTTTATACGTAATTACCTTGCAGTTTTTACTCCTTTAATTCCAGCAGACGTGAAATCCGGATTGGACGTCCAGTATGTGGTCATCGTGAATGCATCAACTTTTGGTAAATTATCAGATTGCGCCTTCACATAACCGCTGTCAGTCATTTTGTCACAAAGTTGTATCTCACAGAATAAGTGTAACAATTTGATATTGAACAATGAATAATGATAATAAATACAAATTCATAACTTCACAGTCGTTACAAACAGAACAAGCGCTTTTGACATTGACAGTGACATCTCAGTATGTATATTGTAGTCTTTGAGTGACATGCACATAGACTTTGACGTCACACTCGACTGACGCCATTGGTCAAATCGTCTGACCAATAACGGTCCGTTTCAACCGCTTTGAATTTCCCACATTTTTTTGCACTTTTCAATAATTATTTTCACATCGAAAAAGAAATAAAATTAGGAAATATTGATAGAGACGTAATGAGGATTCAAAATAGTAGCCGAAAAAAAAAAATTACCCTCATCTCTTTCAAGTGCATATTGCCTATTGTAGGATTCCCAGACTGAAGTGAGAAATGCAATGGATCCGTCATATTCTAACGCATTGACTGTTAGCCTTTTTTTATAAGTATAGTTTGGACGACAATTCAATATTATGGCACCATCGAGCTGATCTGATCATGGAGACAGAAGGTGGCCATGGGAATTGTTAGTATGTATGGGACATACCTTGCAAGTTAAATCTGTCTCTTCTGGGTCTAAACGTGATGCAATTCTAACTTTCACTACCGACTTAGAGTTCATAGAGGAATCTCCTTTACCACCTAATCCCATGATAGTGCTTTTGTGCGGAATCTTCTTAAGTACAAGCGATTGGACTGCAGACTCCGTTATAAACGAAGCCTCTGAACCTTGGTCGAGCAGGCATCTGAGGGTTGTGCCTGAACCTGTTTTCGACTGAGCTTGAACCAAAGCCGTTGCCAGTAAGACTTGACTACAACTTGTCGAAAAACAAGTTGTTATATTGGTGAACTCACCATGCGACGATGGTGCAGCTGATGTTGCGTTTGAAACATTGTCTCTTTCAACCGATTGAGTGGGTTTGACTTGAGACTCGGTTGAGTTAGTGACCATTTTGGGGTGCCGTAAAAAATGATGTTTGCGCTTACATATTCGGCATCTGGTGGATTGGCGACCTGAGTAAACGTTGTGACCTAAATTTAAGCAATTGAAGCAGAAATTACCGCACTGGATGAAATCACGTCGAGCATTAACATCGGCCTCTGCAAAGCTTTTACAATTACACAGTTTGTGATTTTCGGAACAGTAGGCACAATAAACTTCAGTAACATGAAGCACTTTCACCCGAACTACTGTTGAAGTGTACATTGGGTTTCTTGAGAACAAAGCTTGTCTTGGATGATTTGCTATCAAAACATTCCAATGCCCTAAAACGGGTTTCTAAAAATTCCTGCAGTTTGTTAAGGCTGGGCAAATCATCAGAAGACTCGCTCACTTTAAGTTCGCACTGTTTCCTAGTCTCATTGTCTAATTTGAGACAAACGATGTGAATGACAAGTATGTCCCATGTAGTTGTATCGATGCCCAAGTTCTGTAATCCATTTAAACACTCATTGGTAGTGTCCAGCAAATCTTTGAGCGCGTCCGCTGACTCCGTCGTAATATTCTTTTGACTCATGAAGCGTTTGAGAATGCAGCTTGACAGGAACTTCTTATTATTATTTATTTATTTATTATAACGTTTTTCAATTTTTTCCCAAGATGAGCTATAATTATCATGCGTGATCTGGTCGTGACGCAGAAGCTGTTCAGCTTCACCGACTATATAACCTTTCAGATAGTGCAGTTTTTGAACGTCGTCAAGGTCTTTGTTTTTATGTATAAGCGACGTAAAGAGATCTCTAAAGCTAGTCCATTCAGAATAATTTCCGGAAAACGTGGGAATCGAAATCTTCGGTAAACGAATAGCTCTGACTTATTCTCGACTGTGGACGATCTTTGTTGGCTGAAGGAGTTTTCTTAAAGCGGCCCTTAATTCAGACTTGTGCAGCATGAATAACTCTTCAGCGTCGGTGTATATATGTCTTCAGTTGGGTGCCTGTCGTATCGCATAATGTTGATCGTCCTAAAATTTTTTGGCCGAGAATGTTTGGCATAATGTTGAGTGGCATACTACTTATTTAGCCTATTCATTTTTGCGCATACACATTTAAAAGTCCTAAAATATGATATCCTAATATTGATTACTCGAACATCGAATTACCTAAAAAGTAATAGTCCTAATTTTCATTGTCATAGTAATTATTTTGCCTATTGTTAAACGTGCTAAAACTAAACCACCCATACTATTTTTTCCAAAATTGTATACTATTTGTAAACTCTGAGCAGACCCGACCTACATCTAGATAAATAAAATAGGTTCGATAGTTGCCTTTTGCCCCTCAGAGCAGAAATAGGGGCCCCGCGGGCCCGTCGACATGAGGGTGGGTCATAAGTACGTACCTAAATAGGAAAGATTAGGTAATCACAAATAAAACATTTATTTTTATATTTATAGTATAATCATTTTTAGTACATTAAATATTAGTAACATCAAAGTTATGCCCATCAATCATTCTAAAAAAAAACCTTCGACACAATAAACATTCGGACAATAAATATTTAGGACAATCGATATTAGGAACAACAATTTCGGCAAATAAAAAATATGCACAACAATGTTTATGCAATTCGATATTCGGCACAAAGTTGGTATGCGACAAAATATTAGGATCAACAATTTTATGCCACACGATATAGACCCCTTCAGTTACATAGACACTAGCAGTTAAAGCTGCCGCGTCAGACTCGTGTACAATACGAGTGTGAGTTGAAGTAAACTGAACCCACAAGGCTTCCAAAGCTTCTAATCTAGTGCTAACATAGTCTGAAGTGAATCGGTCTTATGGCGACTTTCTAAAGTTAATTCTAGCCTTTTCAATTCGCAAATACAAGTCCTGTTGATCCTTTATCCGAGCCTCCATGATGATGAAATTACTAAGTGTTTTTAGGACTTAGCAGATTTTAGTCGAAAGTGTTTGAAACTACCAATTCTGGGCAAAATCGGGCGTCGATTCCCTGTCGTTCCACTTTTATCGGAATTATTCTAAGTCCAAATGTTATTAAATATTTAGTCCAAAGTCTTCATATGATTTTAATTATTTGACAGTTGCACTACGTAATAATTTTTTTTTTTTTTTTTTTTTTCTTATTTATGGCAATCGTCATTCGACATTTCTGCCAGCTTCACGTCAATTTAGATAAATTACAAAACGGTATGCACAGAACGATACGAGTAGCAGAAAAGTTCAAGAGAAAAGGAAAAGGGGCACATTCGACTCACAATTTAATTTTATTAACTACTAAAAAATTTGAAAGTAAACGAAAAATAGCGGGGTTGGGAACCAAAAGTGAGGGCATATGGGTGGGGAATGGGACTTTTTGGGAGATCAAACCAGAGAATAAATTAGAGTGGTTCAGGAGAGGGCAGCTCAGGAAGAGGTGGTTCAGGCTACCCTCGTCAAGGCCACATTAACATATGGAGGAGTCCCGAATCCTCAGCCGGGCGAGATGAACAGGAGAGTGGCAGTGACCTAGCCTCATGCGAATAATGGAGGAGGTGGCTTTTTTGCTAAGGGCAATTTTGGAGAACCAGACTTTCCGTCCGATATCCGGCTGTAATGCTGCAAATGTTGCGCCTTTGTTTTTGCTTGAAATATGCCACCGAGAATTCCAGCATTTCAATAGATAGTTATGTGGTAGTGATAAAAGGTCAAAACAGCAGTTTTTAAAAGGGGCCTTATCACCACAGGAAACGGCTTCCTTGGCTAAGCGATCCGCTGTCTCATTGCCAGGGATGCCAGAGTGACTAGGGATCCAAGCCAGGACAATTTTATACCCACGGAGATAGCAATCATTTATTTTGCTCTTAATCATGAAAACAAGAGGGTTGTGAGTTTTAGATGAGAAGGGGTTAGAAAGCAAAGATTCTAGAGCACTGCGCGAGTCTGACAAAACAATGGAGCGTTTAATGCGAGCCACCAAGACGTATTCCAAGCATTTTAAGATCCCCACGCACTCGCCAGAAAAAACGGACGAATCAGGGGGACATTTCACTTTCTGCACTATGCCGAATTGAGAGTGGAAAGTGCCGACTCCAACACAACCAACTGAAGAAAGTTTGGAGGCGTCAGAATACAGGGTATGCCAGTTAGACCAGTCCTCTTCAAGTATTCCTTGTACCCTTTCACTAGCGCACACATCACCTTTTAAGATATTAAGATCCAAGATGACTCGCGGTTGGAGAATGGACACGTGATACGGAAATGCAAACATAGGGAGATTTGGGAAGTGATAGGTTGGGTCTTTAATTGACTGAAACCTTCGGACACTGGTTATTAAGCATGGAGGGGATTTGTTGACCCAGAACGGGGAGTTACGAAAGAGAAGATTGAGATCAGAAATTTTGGGGAAAATTGGATGAACTGAAAATTGGAATGTACGGAATAGGTAACGATCTGAAAGGAACTGCCGGCGTAAATCAAGGGGGGGTTCTAGACATTCAACCCGAAGAGCGTTTAATGGACTCGATTTCATGGCACCAGAAACAATACGAAGTGCCTTGGACTGTATTCGATCGAGGTTGCGTAAAGCAGCCTGGTTTGCAGGTTCCAATAAGAACGTTCCATAGTCCAAGACACTTCTAATTATAGCGTTATACAATAACTTTAAAGCAAAAGGATGGGCCCCCCACCACACACCCGCAAGACTTCTAAGGATGTTGAGATTCCGCTCACATTTGGCCACAATGTATTCACAGTGAGCTAGACCCGTAAGTTTACTGTCTTGTACCAGACCTAAAAACTTGAAGTGCGGCTTCACAGGGATAGGGTGACCATTGAGTGAAATACTGAGAGAGGGGAGAGATTTTTTCCTCGAAAAAATTACAATATTGCTTTTAGAGGGCGATAAATCGAATCCATGATGGACGAGCCAATTATTAATAGTATTTAGAGACAGTTTGATGCACTCATCTGCACTGGGAATGGAAGAGTTTGCAGAATATATTAAGACATCATCTGCGTATTGCAGAATGTTAGACTGCTCGCGGGCGAAGTGCAAATCAGCAGTATAGATATTAAATAATAGTGGGCTAAGCACAGACCCCTGCGGCAAGC
This sequence comes from Epinotia demarniana, assembly GCA_945867215.1. Lineage (NCBI taxonomy): Eukaryota > Metazoa > Arthropoda > Insecta > Lepidoptera > Tortricidae > Epinotia > Epinotia demarniana. The sequence continues at coordinate 60,041,323 of OX244259.1, forward strand.
CCTTCCAGATCGATCGGGTTGGAGCGATGTCCCTATCATTACCTCGGAGAATAATGGATCTACCCGAGAGTATTTTAAGAATGAGGTTACTCAGTCTCGCTGGGGCATTAATCTGACGGAGTTTGTCCGAGAGGATGGGTAATTGGACATTGTCGTAAGCTGCCTTAATATCTAAGAAGGCAGCCACGACCGATTTACCACTGGAGAAGGCAATACGGATATCAGTCGTAAAAATACCCAAACTGTCCATAGTGCTTCTACCTTTTCTGAAACCAAATTGGGGAGGGGGGAGTAGGTTATTACTCTCCACAAACCACTCCAATCGATTCTTAATTAGGTGCTCCATTGTTTTCAGCAGGACAGACGACAGGGCTATAGGGCGATATGAGGTTGGATCGGCAGGGTCTTTATTCGGTTTCAGGATGGGAATTATTAATTGGGACTTCCATAGCTGTGGGATGTTGCCTGAGACGAAGATAACATTAGCAAGTTCAAGATAATACAAAAGAAAAGAATCACGTTACAAAGAAAGGAATAGGGGATCCCATCATTGCCTGGGGTAGAGTCCTTAACCCCGCTGAGTGCCAATTTAAGCTCTACCAAGGAAAATGGCTCGTCAAGAGGATCAAGGGAGTTTAGGCAATAGCATGGGTTTGTCTCCGAGGAGGTTGGGGCATACTGAGGGGCAAGCGAGTCCATAAAAGAGTACGCCCACTCCCTGGAAGGAGGGTGCGTACCTGAAGAAAGCTGTTTACATCCTCTAAATTTCCTGATGTTGCCCCAGAGGAAACGGGCCGGGGTGGAAGGGGAAATGGAGAAACAGAAGGACAACCAGCCTTCTCTCTTCTTTGACTGTAAGAGCATTTTCGTTTCGGCCATGCATTTACTGAGCTGAAGAAAATTGTCCTGGCAGATATTATGGCGATACTCGTATTCGCACAGTTTCCTGTGCTTTATCGCAGCAGTACACTCAGGATCCCACCATGGTGGTGAAGGAATTCTGACCGAAGCATTTTTTTTACCGGAAATACGAGTTCGGCACATTGGATAATGCCCCTGGAAAATGACTCAGCACATTTATCGATGCGTTCAGCCGATATCGGTGTTAACGCTGAGCTAAAATTATCCAATTCTAGCTTATACTCATCCCAGTCAGCATTTTGTAAGGAAAATTTAAGAAGGGGAAGGTTAGGAGACCGAGTGTGAAAGGAATTAGGGGACCGAAGAGAATTAAGCAAGATAGGGAAATGATCACTCCCAAAAGAGGAGTTTAGAGTTTCCCACGAGAGAAGAGGGGCTAGGTTAGGGGAACACAACGTAATATCGACTGCGCTAGGAGACTCGTTGGGCCGAGTACGCCTAGTGGGAGAGCCGGAGTTCAGGATACATAAGTTAAGGGAGTCTATTATTTCGAGAAGGTCGTTTCCCCGAGAGTCTGACTTTCCACAACCCCACACGCGGCTATGACAGTTTAGATCCCCAAGGATCAGAAGGGGAGAAGGAAGGGGCTGTAAAATAGAAGACAATTGAGAAAGTATTAATTTAGAAGGCCGGGGAATGTATACTGAAACAAAAGTGCAATTGTCAACTCGGGCTGCTACAATGTTGAAGTCATTAGGAGGAGGAATACTTATTGAGGAGAATAGAAGAGAATTTTTAATAAAAAGAGCGCAACCACCAAAACCGTCAAGTCTGACATCGCGAATGCACGCAAAGCCAGGAATTCTAAAGTTATGATTCGGTTTGAGCCATAGCTCAGCAATTGACAAAATCGAAAGTTTAAACTTGTTTATTAAATAAATTAAATCTGATTTTTTATTGTTAATGCTCCGACTATTCCATTGGAGGATTGTCTGGGCCATTATCCAGAGAAGAAATGAGGGTTGAGAGGAGAGGGGCAACGTGGGACAACAGATTTACCTCAGAGCGAGAAGAGGAAAAGAATTTCGATACAGCGGCGAGGAGCTTGAGAAGGACGGAAAGGGAGTTTTCGGAAGCAAGAGGGTTATTGAGCGCCGTACCAGTTGTTGATGAGAGTGGGTTGTCGCTGGAGAGGGCCGAATGGGCCTGCCTGTCATAGCCGAATCGGGGAGGAGGAGGGGGACGTGGACTGTTAAAAACAGTTTTTTTGTATGAAGTAACCTTATTGGGGAGTAGGCGAGCAGAAACTGCGTTCGCAAAAGACTTATTAATAGTCGGATGTAGCTTATCAGCCTCGGAATAGGAAATGTTTCCCTCGGCCATGGATTGCTTGATATTTTCCTGGCGGAGGAATTCAGGACAAGACTTACTAGTAGCTAAGTGGTTTCCTTCCCCTTTACAATTTACGCATTTAGGGGACTCAGCCTCACAAGAATCTCCGAAGTGGTCCCCACTACAACGGAAACACCTAGGAGACGATCTACATTTCTCCTTGGTGTGGCCAAACCTGCAACAGTGGAAGCATTGGATCGTCGGAAATGAATAAAGATCTACTTTGAATGAGTTATAGCAAGCGAACACTCTTGGCGGAAGGACCTGACCGTCGAAGGTAAGGACAACTGTCTCCGAAGGGAGCCATTTGAAGGAACCGCCCTGTCTGTTGGTTTTCTTAAAGTTGAGTCGCCTGGACTTGGTAACACGCCCACACCCCACAGGGACTTTAACGTTGTTAATAATATCCTCAGGGGACCATTCAGTGGGGAGACCTTTAACAATGCCTACTCTAGTCACATTAAAAGATGGGATAAACGCCTTAAGTTTCTTGATCGTGAGAGTTTGGGAAACAAGGAAATCATTCGCATCTTGGAAAGAGTGAAAATTAACCGTCACCCTATTGCGACCTATCGCTTTCACAGATCCATCAATAATATTAGGAAATTCTCGGTGGTGACTTTGTAAGAATTGGCCAAAAGAGACAGGATGAAGCGTGGCCCCAAAGGATTCGCTGTCATATTGAGCATGAATCGTAAATGGCCCAGGGTCGCTTTTTTCATAACGAGACCTATCAGAGGACGCCCCGGGGGAAGACATTTGCGGAGTAGAAGCAGCGGTTGTCGGCGGAGAAGTCTGGAGGTGAGCTGGAGGGGTCGCCTGGGTCAGAGTATCCTGCCACCCAGAGCGCTGGCCCAGGACCAGCTCCGAGTCTTGGGAGTCTGACTGTACGGGCTGAGCAAGCGGCAAGCCGGAAAATGAATTTTGTAAAGGAGTTTCCGAACTCAGGCTATCTACCACTGACCTGTCACATGAACCAGATTTGGGGATGCGGGAGCGGGAATTTGAGCGAGATCGCGTCTTTGTTGCTGGATTTTTGACGTTGATAGGGATGCCAGATCGGGACTTCTGATCCTGTCTACGCTTACGAGCCGTCAGGTCACGCAGGTCGACATCGCGGATGGTTACAAATGCACTTGGTGAAGGAGGGGTCCGAACCGACCCCCCCGGGTCCCCGGGGGACTCGTCCCCCATTAATTAATTGGGCACAGAATTGGTAAATAGAAAAAAACAAATATCCTTATTTGGCTACTCGAATCCAAGTAAAAATACAAAAAATGCTTTGCTTTCGGTTGCAAAAGATAAAATTATTATTTTTTTTCCCGCGATTGACGTTCCGCCGTCAGTCATCGATCCTAGGGTTATCTACGTAATAATTAAATGTACTCACACTACGTCACATATATCCGCTTACGTCACACGCTGCTTCTTCTGCCGAAGTCACGATGTGCCAGTCAGGGGCTGGAAACTTAGAAAAGAGGCGACACACCGTTTGAATGTATGGAATGTAGTGACATCTCTGACGAAGCGGACCGCTGTATTTAATGTTGTTGACAGAAAATGGAAACAGATGTCAGTACCATAGACCCACGCGAGTAAATTTAGGATTTTGAAATGAGTTAAAATATATAATAGGGAATTGTGTTTGTTGTTCGGCCTTTGTGGATTTAGATGAAGTATACGTGTCAGTTGGTGTCATTCAGTAAATAAAGGTCAATGTATTGTCTAATACTAGTTTTAGTCACAGTAAAAATGTATTATGTGTGCAGTAAATAGTTTAAGGTTGAGTAATATGCAGTGCAGTGTAGATCGGCTGTACGTGGATTTGTTCAATCTGGTCTAGGAGATTTAATCTAAACTTTTGTAGCTAATCTCGACCTTGTTTCGTGTTTTTTGTTACATAGGTTGTTCTTTGTTAAGTTTTTGTTACATTTTTGTTAAGTTAAATAAATACTTTTAGGAGTGTTGCATGTTTCACTTTTCAGATCCATTTTATAGTTGTGTGATTATTGTTTTGAAACCTACAATATGACTAGCAAAGTATGATTTCTATCATGTTTTAGAAACTTTTTCTTCCTAACTTTGCTAGTCACATTGTAGGCTTGAGAATAAAACTTTTGTATACGTGTGTGCGTGGTGCGTGAATATGTGTGTGTGCGTTAGTGTGCATGTGAAGTGTGCACGCTGCACGCATGCGTGCGTCAGAGTAGTTTAATCCACTGGCTACTAGGCAGCTGTGGGACCAGTAATTTCTTGGTGTTGCCACTCTTTACATGAATATACGGGTGTGTAATGATCGGTATAAAAACAAATAATACAATTTCATTGGATATAACCATTTTTGATATAATTTCAAAGGGTAGAATCATTCATTGTATATAATAAACGTTTGCTACTAAATAAAAATATATATTTTTATCACTATCATTCGGTATAACGCTTATTTCTTATAACCATCATAGAGTATAATTCTTATTTGATATACATCTCATATTGTATAATGATCAAGCGGAATATTTTTTTCCGCTCAAACCTAACGTAAACCTAACCCAACCGCCAGCGTGACGAGGTCACCCCGCTTCGCGGGGTGCCCATTTCTGCCCTAAGGGACACAAGTTAACCCTAACCTGGGTTGGGTACCGTGTGTACTAATAGTACAATTGTTGCGAGTGTTTTTCTGGCCCTCTTTTTCTGGCTTGATTATATCAAAAGTGTTGTTATAGAACTTGAGAATTATATCAGATGAGCGTTATTGCGAGTAATATTATACCAAAAATATTTAAAGCCATCGTTACGCACCCGAATATACTTATTATACTCTTTGGTGCCGGTGACGTTACACGACACACGTTGCTCCTCTCCTCTGCCGACGCCATAATGTGCCAGTGACGTCACAGGTCGATCCGGAACCAACGGGACACTTTAGATAGCAATCCACTACCGTGCCCGCTCGTCGGCTCGAAGTGTTCGCCGAATCCTCTTCACCGAATTATCCGGTTCGAAGGATCAATGAAAAACTGGGTCCCTAAAGATACACTGCTTCATACACGAATACGATTTATTCAGCTATTGTATAAATTGAAATAATCACCACGCTGGGGTCATTATTCCAGGAAAAATCTTAACAGCGTGTTTCAGGATTTCTCGTAAACGTAACAGCGACAGCGTGGTCTATAACTAAACTATACAAGCTTAGGTAAACAAACTTAGGTGACATTGGGTGACAGTTGAACACTATCTATTTTAAAAAAAAACGCATCAAAATCCGTTGTGTAGTTTTAAAGATCCAATCATAGAAAGAGACAGACAGCGGGAAGCGACTTTGTTTTATACTGTGTAGTGATGACATGTCCACACTTTTTAGCATGATTGATAAATAAATATCATAATACTTACTGAGTTCGAAATTGGAATGGAAGTATTTCATGCTTGTGTGCGTGCTTACACGCACAGGATGAAGCTTGAACAAATTATCGGGCGCGGCTGATGGACGTGGCTCACAGCCCAGTTGCGGTACTGCCATACAAGCCCAAAAGCCGGGCTTGCCTTTCAAAACTCATTATCGATCAAAAATCAAAGGTAATGAGAGCACGAACTATTTCCATTCGCACTGTTTCGCGCTCTCATTGCATTTTTAAAATTAATTACCTACATCGTGGTAACAAAATTAGACCGCGCACCGCCGCGGCGCGGCTGGCCGGCAGCACTATCGCTGTGACGACGAGCTGAAATCGCTTGAGACAGGCACACGGCTAGTCACTCGCATGCGTTGGTTTGCAAGCGGGCTTCTATTCTAGCTATCTATGTCTCTTTCCTACCCATGAAGACTGCCTAATAATATAGCAAATAGTATAAGATTTTAAGCCCTGCATGCGTATGAAGTTGTACACAAGTCTAGTAAAATGCGAAATTCGCGCGTGAGCCGTGATGAGTGTGATGACGGCCGACTTGCAGTTTAAATTTTAATTACGTTGTTGTTTATTTTAGCGGTCAGTGCGGTCATTAAGTATTTTGTTTGCTGTGTTGCTGTTCGAATTTACAACGGAGGAAGTAGTTCCTTGTGATTGTGATAATTTAAAGTGTGTGCAAGTTTTGCTTGGCGAGGGGAAGGTAAACTCTTTAAACTTTGCTCAGAAGAAACCACTAATTTGTTCGCCAGGTTTTGCCGCCTGATTTGTGTATTTCTCAGAGTAGTAAATCGCATAAAAGACAGTTTAATAAATCAAGGTACAAAACTCATTGGATTGTAGATATGTCTGTAAAATTATATCTAGTAGTAGAATAGAATAGAATTTATTTGCATAGAATAAGTAGGTACATCAGTGTCAATAGGCGGTAGGTGACAATAGTTAGCTTATTCTGCTATTTGTACTAAATACTAGCATGCAAATTATATCTTTCGGAATCTTATTTTTAAATATTTTGAGAGAGGTAATCCTTTATACTATAATAGTTCCTTTCAGTTAGGAGCTTACGTCATTTATTTTAAATCTATTTAGAGGTAGCTCTTGTATACATTTTGGTAACTTGTTGAAAACTTTCATGCACATTACAAAGCATTGGTTTGATTACAATTTTGTCCTTGGAACGTAATTATGAACCATCCGTCCAGGATTACGTTGAATTCTCGTAGAAATGGTTGCAGCTGTTGTAAATAGATGCATATGTCTCTTTACAAACATGCAGATTTCTAGTATATATGTATAAGCAAGATAGGGGTTAGTATATTAAGTTTTTTGAAAAGTGGTTTACATGACTTATATAAGGGGGCTTTGCCGCAAATAGCACGTATACATTTTTTCTGTGCTATGAATGCAGTGCTAAAATGTGTACAGTTTCCCCATAAAATAAGCGCGTATCTTAAAATTGAGCCTACATATCCATGATATGCAGCTAAAGTAGCATGTCTTCAGTGTGTTTTGGTGAGCTCATCCTCGCTAGCAAGTGCAACTGAAGATTGATCAATAATGAGGCAAGAAGATGGATTTATCCACAATAACCGTAAAAACTACAAAAACATGTCTCGGCTTGCCCTATTCCGAAACCCTAGGCACGCCTCTGTCACAGCCGGTATCTAGATAATGAATATACACTGAATTGTGTAAACTATCGGACGTAAGCCGTGGACGTGACCTTGAGCGTTCGGACGTCCGACAGACATCTGGCGGGCTCAGCTGCGTCCGCCAGCCGTGTCCGATAATTTGGTTCAAGATTTATACGCGGTCCCGTCTACGTCAGCCAGACAGATTTACTTAGTTAGTTAGATAGTTACCATTAGTTACCTAGATATTGAGATCAGATAGAAACAGAAAATAAATGTACACATGCCAATTTATTTCAGTTTTATTTTGCTATTAAGTGATCGCATTCGAATGCACCTCAAAGTGATACTAACAAGGTATTTGGTTACCTTTTTTGCTTTTAGGCAAAAGTTAGGTCACTATATATAGTACACTTACTATCGTGATTTTCATAAAATATAGTTACCATCCAGAATTTTTTATTTAATATATTATGTAATTATTCATTGATATTTAATATTGTTATCCGATAAAATAATAAAAACAACGGGTTATCGAATTATGTCCAGGTTTTCCTAAATTGATTGGTCTAATATGCATACATTGCACGCGTCGCGCGAGTAACGCGCCCGGCGTTCGTGCGCCGGCGCTGCTCAATGAGCTGGTGCTGAGGCAGGATGCCGACGTGTTTGCAGACAATTGGCAGAGCCTGCTAACTAAAATATTTTTTTTAATACAGTTGCTCAAAAAGTGGTACTTTTTGTGGCTGCGTAGCGTACGAGAAGCTCAATTTCTCGAACTAGTGCTTTTTACTTTTTAGTTCCATGTGTGTGATTTGATTGGTTTAAGCAAATCTAGTTGGCCGCGCGCCACTAGAATTCTGCTCTGTGATTGGTTGAAAAAAATGTAGATGGCCACGCGCCCCAAGAATACTACTTGTATACTGCTCTGTGACTGGTTGAAATATTGAAGCTGCGCGCTTCACTCGCACTGATATGGAAGTGAAGTTGTAAATTTCGTAAAGTTTTTTTCGCAATTGTATTAAAAAACGTCGTTTACAACACGTGTGAAATGTCTAGTACCGAGGTATCTTGCCACGAGCTGAAAGCGAGTGGCAAGACTCGGTACGAGTGGTAAAAAGACATTCTTTTCACACTAGTTGTAAAATGTACTAATATGTGTAATAGATTTAGTTAATGCTACTTTTTATTTGTTTGTGTAATGTATAGTACAATTGACATATATATATATATATAGATCGTTTTAAGTCCTAACATTGTAGGCGCTTTGGTTCTACTGTAAGCCTATTGTGTAAATTATTAAATAAATAAATAAATAAATACATAAGAATAAAAAGTAATAATTAGAAAATTTCTTTTCAGGGTCATTATCAGAGACAAGCGATTCGTGCGACCCTGTCACGTTATCCGCTACAGTTGGTAAGTACAGTCAACTACGTAAATTAGTTAACGGCCGAAGAGTATACAAAAAACTTGATCAAGAATCGAAACAGATTTTTATTCATGTTAGATGATTCTCTCGAACCAAAAGAAATAAAATAAGTAAAACTATGGGCGTGCGTGCGTGCGTGCGCGCGTGCAAGCGCGCGCGTGTGTGTGTGACTGTGTGTTAATTCGTCATGAGCTTGAAAGAGAACTTCCGTGTCATTAAATAGGATTGCACACTAAAACAACTGCATACGTAAAGGGAGCCATTTTAATTGTGACGTTTATATCCGCTCGAGCCACCGGCGAGGGTAAAAATAAAGCTCATTCCGAGGACACTTAGCTTTTTCAACATTTTTATGCATGTGGTCGAAATTCTCGAAAGAGCCTTTTCCGAGCAACCGAATCGGTCGGAAAGTGCCAGTGCTCATACTTTTCAGTTTGAATTTTGTGTTTTTACTCCGTAGTTAGCCCGACACATAAAGTTTTCATTCGTTGAGAAAAGATTGTCAAATTTTTCAATTACTCTTTTGTTTCCTCTGAAAGGTAGTACATAAATAGTCATAACTTATCAAACGTTTTCTAATCATTCATAATTTTGATATGAATAATCTCACCATACATGTTATTTTTAAGCCGGGTATTCATTAGGCAACGTTTGTTAATAAGGTGTTTATGAATTTGATCATAATGTTTCGCAACAAGTTTAACGTAAACACTGTTTTTGAAACCTGGCAGTCCACACCAGTCAGTTGTTGCTAGGATGTCGCCCGAGGAGGTAGTGATGCTTTGTGCTGCTTATATAATAATTGACAAAAGTACGACAAAAAAAGGTGGTGGATTAGAAATAACCTCTTGAACAGAATAGAACTTACGTATTTGATGACCTTAAACACTATTTCCATGTTTATAAACTCGCGCAACTCACGTCCACACCTGTGGTTTTTGCTTATAAACTAGATGTTTCGTATTGCTCTCCACTCGAAGTGGAGAATACGGCAACATGTTTAATAAACATTGTTTCATCACCGTTGTTTATAAACTGTTTACAGAGATGAAACACTGTAAACAGTGTTTATTAACAAATGTTGCTTAACGAATACCCGGCTTTATGTATAAGCCAAACTACTGGATAATTAGTAAACATTATATCATTTGGTAATTTATGCGTGTAACGGTTCAAATTCTCTTCGAATCAAAACCCCCTCTCAAACAGCATGGTCAATAATATTGAATTTTAGACAATTGATCATTAATGCAAATGACTTTCAATTTTCTACCAACTTATACTACAAAAGCCGTGACCTAATGCCACAAAGAATTATCTGCCAGTCAACCTTAAGGCAAAGCAGGTATTTAGTGGGAAATAGAACTTTCTTGAAAGTAATTCAGTTTTGTTGTCCTAAAATAGCGTAGAAACGATTCATGACTCTCATGTCAGTTTTGAAATTGCTAAATCCAGTTTCCTTGTATTTTTAAATAGAGACTATTTACGAAGTTTTAAGTGTGAGAATTTGAGTCGAAGGAGCTATACCTGCAATACTTACGTATTCATAAACATCCTACATACCTGTTTTAACTAAAATGGCGTTAAACTTCGTTTGTCTTTATCTGTCACTTTGACATTTGTGTTCGTAAGAAAGGGACAAAGCACTTTACTTTAGCAGAGGCATTTTAAGTTTTATGAATAAGGGGGTAAGTATCCCAACGGCATGCATACGAAGTATAATACCGACTTATTCTAAGCTGGAGGCCCAATGTTGAGCCTACGCGGCCACTCCGTTTCCATTCCATCCATTCCAATCCATTTTGCGGCGCTATTAATAATAATAATCTTACACAAATCGACCTAGTCCCAAACTAAGCAATTATTACTTACTTACTTATTATTACTTACTTATTATTATTACTTACTTATTATTATTACTTAGCTATTCTCTTCATTATATTTACAAATGACATGATTAATCACATATATGACATTATACCAGACACACAAGTTACAGTTTTTGCTGATGATACAAATGCGGTTATCTCTTCTGACAACATTGTGGAGCTGAATGGCAGGGTGAACAAAGCCCTTGTTTCTTTTGGTACCTGGTTCCGGATCAATAACCTTAAACTGAACTGCACTAAGACAAAAGTTCTGCTCTTTAGGACAACAGCGAGAAACGAAGATGCACTAGATGTAGTAATTGAGGGAGTTAAAATAGATCAAGTGGAATCTGCTAAATTTCTGGGCATTGAAATTGATTCGATGCTAAACTGGAAGCAAGAGTTGTCTTCTCTTGTTAGCTCACTTAGCTCTTCATGCTATGCATTAAGAAGTCTCAGAAATGTATTAAAGATTAATCAGCTCAAAGCTGTGTATCATGCGCTAGTAGAGTCAAAACTACGTTATAGTATTATGTTATGGGGAAATAGCTATAGTTACAATGTCCAGTCTGCTTTTATTGCTCAGAAAAGAGCAATCAGGATAATGGCCAAAATACCACAGTGGGTTTCTTGCAGAGACCATTTCAAGAATTTTGCAATTCTCACTGTTCCCAGCCTTTATGTCTTAGTAGTGCTCAAGGACCTAGTGAAACATATACAAAAAATGGAAACGCCAGAAGAAAGAGACAAACGAATAGCTAGTAGACGTAAGGATCTCCCACAGACCATTGTGGCGCGACTCCGGGTAGTCAAGCACTCCGAAGACTACCAGGGAATCGGTCTATACAACAAACTGCCGTGCGAATTGAAGTTACTTACAAATGCAAACATGTTTGCTAACAAACTTAAAATAATTTTATTGGAACAATGCCTGTATTCGGTAGAAGATTTTATGAAAAAGGTGTAACAAAACTGTTGATTGGGACTGCGATACGCTAGCAGAATACTTTCAAAATGACATTGAACTGTATATTGAACTTGTATTTTAATTATTTAAATTGTAATTATAATTTTAGTGATAGGTATTTGACTGATAGTGTTTTAATTTATTTTACTGATTCTGTTTTAATGTGTTTTAACTTAATTGACTAATTTTTATTTATTTAAGTGTTATGTATTATGATTTTACTTGCTAGGTTTTTAGTTTTAGTCTTAAGTTCAAACACAATCTTGTATTGTTAATGAATAAATAAATGAATGAAATGAAAGCTTATACTATGGGTACTAGACGACGATAAACATACAATAGATAAATAAATACTTAAATACATAGAAAACATCCAAGACTCAGGAACAAATATTCGTGCTCATCACACAAATAAATGCCCTTACCGGGATTCGAACCCAGGACCTCTTGCTTCGTAGGCATGGTCACTACCAACTAGGCTAAAGCGGTCGTCAATTATTAATTAATGCCATACGAATAAATAAATATAGGACCCATTTATTTTCAGATGAGCAACAATTATCGCTGCCTGGCCCATCTGGTGGGGAAGAAGCGTTGCCTCCATCTACAGTTAGCAGTAAGTAATTGCCGTCCCGGTCCGTCACTAGCCGATAAGCCCGTTAAGGGCGTACTGCATCTCTCTCTCGCATTAGGGTACTTGGATAACTGGTCTGGTGCTCGGATTTGCTAGATAAACCTGTCTTGTTTTTCCTAAATTATAGTCTGCCTATAAATATATTTATATAAGGGCGAGGTGCACCAATTTACGATTACAGACCGATCAACGTTGAATATGGCGCTGACAGCTGTCAGTCCATAGAAACTTGTCAAACTTTCCATACATTACGATTTTAACGGACACCGCACCCTAAGAGTGTCGGAGACGCCCGCCTTCCTGGGATGAAGATGTCTTTAGTGACAATAATCTCCGCTCGTTTCGTGCAATACAATGGGAATCGGATAACGAGAGGTGGCACTGGACATTAAACATATACAGGGACATTTTTTTATGAGTGTCCTAATTGAAGTATACGATTCTTCAGCTAAACTTATAAAATACGTGTGAATTATATGAAACAAAAAAGTTTCATATCATTCAGTGCTAAAATTATTAGTAATTGCTGCTTAAAGTTAGCCCAAAAAAACTTACCGCGCGGGCACCTCAGCGGGTAGTAAGGTTTGCGCACGGCACGCCTCCCCTCCCCCGGCCCCGCCCCGCTCCGCGCGGCACTGAATGCCGAGTAACCACGCTGTACGGATATTTCGGCAGTCGGTTAGCCCTGTAGTGGAGACTACCCTGAGGCCAGCCGCAGCTACAGCCCTTCAGGCTGCTGCAAGCGAGCAATGGTCCTAAAAAAAAAACGCTGTACGGATAATTCTTTTGGGATAAACAATTTATAATTTAAGAAATACTTACAAGTTTTTTTCCAAAATGGAGTCTATTATTGATACCATGGCCTACAAAAATATTTGGACACTCATTAAAAATTCACCCTGTATATGCTGCATATGATGCTCATCATCATCTATTTAAGAGCTAGGCTCTTGTCGGTGGAGTAACCGCCACTGATTTTTGTCCTCTGCTAGCCTCTTCACGTCTTCATATGACTCGACAGCCACATTCTCTTTTATTTGGCTGGTGTAACTATGTCTGGGTCTTCCTCTTCCTCTCCTTCTTTCGATCTTGCCCTCCAAGATGTTTAAAAAGAAGCTGTCGTGCCGTATTAGGTGTCCGATCATTTTGCCTCTTCTATTTTTTATTGTTTTAAGCAAGCATCGGCTCTCTCCTACCATCGTCAAAACCTCTTCGTTTGTCTTTCTTTCTGTCCAGCTTATTCTTTCCATCCTTCGCCAGCACCACATTTCGAAGGCTTCGAGCCTTTCTCTGTCATTTTGCGTCAGCGTCCACGTCTCACTCCCGTACAATTCAATACTCCAGATATATACTTTGATACGTTTCTTGGTTTTCTTAGATATACTATGTGTCTTAAGAAGGTGTTTTTTTGTTGTTGAAGGCGTTTTTAGCATTTGCAATTCGTTGTATTATGTCCTTGGTGCATCTGGAGTCACTAGTAATAACACTTCCTAAATATTTAAATTGCTTGACCTGTTTTATTGGCTTATCCTGTAATGTTATAGACCGGTGTACTGCTGTAGTTATGTTTAGAGATGACTAGGTTTTTGGTTGTATTACTATTGATTTTAAGTCCGAATTGATTAAAAATAGTGTCCATTTTTGTTATTAGCAGCTGTAATTGGTTATTGTCTGCGGCGAACGCCGCGATATCGTCTGCAAACCGAATTAATTTAATATTCCTCCCATTAAATTTTACACCTCCAAAATCGGAATCTATTACTTGCTGTATGGAGCGTTCTATAAATATATTAAAAATGAGGGGTGAGAGTGGACCCCTGCCTTACTCCTTGCTTAATCTTCGCCATTCCTTTTTCTTCTCCGATTTATATGACGGTCTCCTGGTTTCTGTATAGCTCGTAGATTATCTTTCGGTCTCTGTTATCCACTCCAGCTTCCCCTAGGGCACCCATCATCTTTTTCCAGGCCACCTTATCGTAAGCCTTTTCGAGATCTATAAAAGCTATGTGTGTGTCAAGATTCAGATCGAGCAGTCTATCGACAATTAATCTTAGTGCCAAAATTGCTTCTCTAGTCCCTTTATTCTGTCTCAATCCGTATTGATCTAGGCCTAAAAGTTTTTCAGTAATTGGTTGCATTCTGTTTTGGATTATTGAGAAATAAGACTCAATGTTCGATGTTCTTCACATTTAAGGGCGTTCTGTTTCTTTGGTATTGCAACGGTTTTACTTATTAGAAAATCTGTTGGTACTTGTCCAGTGGAATATATGTTATTTATTTCAAAGATTTCTTTTATCATCGGTTCACACACAACGTATTTTATCATTTCTATACTAATTTGATCATCTCCTGCTGCTTTCCCGTTTTGGATACTCGTTAAGGCTTTCGTAAACTCTTCTTTTAGGATAGCTGGACCCAGGTCATTCTCGTCCACTATTTGTTCATCTTCTATATCATCCTCATTCAGCCCTTCTCCTTTGTAAAACTCTTCTATGTATCGTATCCATCTCTAATATCTCTCATCTAGAATTGTCGTGTTTTTTGTGCCGTGTTTTTTGTCTATACTTCTTATTTTATTATATGCTTTATCCATCTGACCCTTTTGCATATATTTTTGTCAATTTGTTCACAAACTTCGATCGTATCTTTTCTCCTTGCTCTCTCTGCATTTAGTTGTAATTTTGTTAGTCATTCTTTTATAGTTCTGTACACTTTTATCGTCACTTTTGTTTCGAAGTTCCCTCCTTTCTAACATTAGATCTGTAATTTCATATGATGCTGTATATTATTATTAAAGATATTTAAATTGTACGTACAGAAGAACCTCTACTCCGAATCCGGGTGTCGTCACCAGTCAGCACGCTGGAGGCGACTGCGCCGTCGTCCACCTTGTTCGACTACGACCCTCTGCAACTGAGCGGGTATGTTATAGACACCTACTTTTCAATACATTGAATAAAGTCTATTCATTCTTACGTGTCCTGTCATGTAAACAAACGTGACATCAAATATTATCATAGACCAAAACGAGTGATTGGAAATTATGATTAACTGGAACTCGTTTATACTCCATACAAACTTTCACCCCCAATTTCACCCCCTTAGGGAGGATTTCCGGGATAAAAACAACAAAAAGCGTTAAAAGGTAACAGACAGAGAGACAGATAGGCAAGACACTCGCATATTAACTAGCTTCTGCCCGCGACTCCATCCGCGTGGAACTCGTTTATATCGCAGCTACATACAAGCTTTTACCCCCCATTTCACTCCCTTAGGGGATGATTTCGGGGATAAAAACTATGCTATGTCACTCTCCATCCCTTCAACTATCTCCACTTAAAAAATCACGTCAATTCGTCGCTCCGTTTTGCCGTGAAAGACGGACAAACAAACAACACATACACCTTCGCATTTATAATATTAGTATGGATGGCCGTATTCATAAACTTCCTTTGAGCCTGTTTTAACTAAAATGGCGTAAAGTTTCGTTTGCCCTTATCTGTCACTTTGAAATTTGTGATTGTAAGAAAGGGTCAATTCATTTTTATTTAGCAGATGCCATTGATTTAATATTATGCAGAGGCATTTCAAGTTTTATGAAGCGCTGTTTTGTAATACGGCGGATGGAATACCGCTGAATGAAAATTGACGTTTTAATTTGTATTAAAACCTCTGAAACTCGGAAATGGTTTCTTTATTGTTCCACGTTGAGACTCATATAAATTTTTTGATTGCACCTGAAAATTGACCCTAAAGTCACTGTTTACACTCAGTTTTATCACGTTTTCTTGTTTAATGTTAATTGTACATTTTTAACCTCCGACGCCAAGAGAGGGGTGTAATAAGTTTAACATGTCTGTGTATCTGTTTGTGGTATCGTAGCTCTCAAACGGATAGACCGATTTGAATGCGGTTTTTTAATGTCATATATAACTGTATCCCGAGTGTTCTTAGCCATGTTTCATGAAAATCTGTTCAGCCGTTTTTGAAATGAAAAAACGGGACTTTTCAACTTTTCCAAGTTGTAGTTATAGTGACGAATTTTCTGTACCTACCCGACGCTATTGTTGTTGTTATGTCAGATAGCGCCGTGAGTATTATAAAAACGGAACTGAAAATTGGCGCTGTATTAAATTACCGCTAGTCGTATGGAAGAACGATTAGTGCCGAACACATTCCAGCGGATTTACATTCAGCGGTATTCAATCCGCCTGTACGTCACCCCGCCGTATTACAAAACAGCGCTGTTATATAAAACGGCGGATTATACTATTCCACTATGAAACATGTATAGTGGACAACTAAATTCAATTTCACGAGATACAGGCAAAACTGCTTGACGGATTTTGACAAAGGTGATGTCATTGGATTCCTCATACATAATTGACAATATTTCAAAATATGTAATGACGCCTAAATCGAAAAGCATTTCGGTAATTATGTTATCTGAACGTAATAAAGTAGTTTTCTGTGTTTTTTTCCTGCTCGCTTTTAAGAAAATCGCGAAAACGTATAAAAGTGGTTTTCACCGTGTGTGACGTCAGTATTATGGCTGCCATATGAAAGGTGTACAAACTGCCATACAGAGTCGTAGTATTGACGTCATAATTTACTTACAACCTTCTGGAATTCGCTACTTTTCAATTTGATAGTTATGAATGAAAATTACAATTAAGGGAGAAAAAAAAACACGTGTCGCTTAAAAAAACATTTTCTAGCGAACTAAATAATAAAATGGCCTCCATGGAAATATGAAATGTTGTCAATTAAAGATCGGCTGATGGTTGCAAATTACGTCAAAATAATATCGAACGATATCCTTAATATGGATAAGTCTGTGTTCTTAATAATAAAACCATATATTGTTAAAAACCCACAGAATTTCATTTGTCATAGTAAATGAACATATTTTATTCCATGTTTGATATTTTCAAACAATTCCTTTTAACATTTAGGATCCATTTATATAAAGGTAATGACCTTTCTACATCAACAGATGTGAGAGATGCGTAGTTTTAAACCGACATAACATCGTTATCATTCAAGCTTCTTAAAAAAATCTTAATCGGGAATTCTGTTGATTAAAGATTCCATTTTGTTACTCAATGAACCTGATGATGTCATCATTATACACAGCCGTACCTCATCTAGTAACTGAAATGATTCACTGATTGATAAATCACGCGTTTGGCTGGAGTGTAAATTAATCAATTGTGCACGAAATTCAAATAGAATCATATCCATGTTATACTCACGTCGATAAATTGCAACCGTTAGCCGATCTTTACTCATAATCGTGTGAGCGAGAAGGCCGGCTGGGTTTTTTTTTGTAAAATCTTTTGATTTCACTTGTCACACAGAGAAGACTGGTGTATACAGAATGCGCACGTCGACGAGGTCAAACCAGACGCAGCTAGAACGGCAACACAGTCGACCACGTCGCCCTACCCAAGCGACCTAAGCCCCGTTGGCGAGACTCTAAAGGACGAATTCGACGACACGGAACTCCTGACACCCCAGGAATGCAACCTGATAGACCGCATTGTCACCGAAGAGAGAGAGAGGGCGGAACAGAAAAATAAAGAGTCCGAGGTAAGTGACAGAAGGTTGCTCGGAACATGGCAGAAAAAACAAGGTCTGCCATTCCCGTGACAGCTCGTGACATACGTCATCAGCATCTTGAAACTGTCAGAATGTTGCCGCAGAGTTAAGACAAGTTGCATTACTTCACTTCATCATTATTTGAGAGCTGCTGCCGGCTCTTGTCGGTCGAGGGACCACTGATGTACTTAACTTACGTGCTAAATAATATTTACGCCAAACCGTATGTACAGTGCACACTTGACTTTTCACCCCAAATAGAACCGCTAATAAACTAGCTGACATCATCCTCCTAGCGTTATTCCCGGATGTGCCTTAAACGAACCCGTGGTCCGATTTGACACCTAATCCCATGATTTGGTATTGGCACTAGTTCTACGAAAGCGGCTGCCATCTGACCTTCCAAGTGACAATTTACTTTAAAAACAAAGTTTTAACCGACTCCAGTTTAGTACTCCGCCAAGCCACGAGAATATTTCCACATTTTTTTACAATTTACCACATGAACTGATTTCCGATAGCAAATGCTTTGATTACTATAGAAAAAAACCGAATCGCTGTATGTGGGCCGATAACATTTGAGGACTTCCGTCGATTCCCCAAGATCATCACCAATGGCACTTCATTAGTTCCTATTTCAACGGAATCTTATCAGAACCTGTGACGTACTTTTGCACTTTTAAGGTAATTGAGGAATTCGATAAGTCATCTGTGGTCTTCATCATAAATTCCTCGCCACCATTTTATTATTTTCAGATGTAAATACACGAGTTATAATAAAAAATACCAAAATTACTACACGCGTGCCGAATAAAATTGAGGAGTTCCCTCAATTCTGATTCATCATCTAACTGAATTTAAAAAAAAATGGGACCACCTGGAAGCCTATACATACAAACAAAAAAAAATCGAATCAGCTCATCAAGGACGGAGTTCTGAGGTAACAAACAGAAAAAAAAACAAAAAGATGCAACCGAATTGAGAACCTCCTCCTTTTGTTTGAAGTCGGTTAAAAACTAGACCTTAGTTAAACTAACCAACATTTTTTAAGATGTGAGTCAACGGACTGTTTTGTGGCCTAAATAATACTTAGTGTTTTAATATTATATTATATGTGGTATTTTTAACTATGGGCTTTAGTTGCCTGAAATAAATGATTATTATTTATTGCACTTTGGCGCTCTTTGGGAGAGGCATTTGCCCAGCAGTGGACGTCTTTCGGCTGATATGATGATGATGATGATTATTATTTGCATAATGGCAACATTTGTGTGACGTAGGCAGGAAACATTGTCGGGAATGGCATAACTTCTTGTTCTGCCATGGTCTTCCAGTTTATATCGAATCCCTCATTAACGACCAGAGCATACCAGTGGTAACAGCTGGGGTTTTTCCTCATTTTAAACCACTAAAGTACTCGACGGTAACTAGAAGGAATATTTTCCCCATCTTTTACCACTAAAGTATTCGATGGTAACTACTGGGAATAAACCCAGTATTTACGATCAATTACTATTCCCATTAGTTCCCACTGGTAAAGTATTGGGGAAAAAAACCCAGCTGTTACCACTGGTAACAAATTGGTGATAACAGGTGTGGGTTATTCACCAAGACCGCCTGTTGTGCCCTTGTTCTTGAGTTTCATGTTTTTGATCATTTGGTTCCCGATCATGTAATATATTATTATTGATAACAGGTGTGGGTTATTCGCCAAGACCGCCTGTTGTTCCCTTGTTCTTGAGTTTTATGTTTTTGATCATTTGGTTCACGATCATGTAATATATTATTATTGATAACAGGTGTGGGTTATTCACCAAGACCGCCTGTTGTTCCCTTGTTCTTGAGTTTCATGTTTTTGATCATTTGGTTCCCGATCATGTAATATATTATTATTGATAACAGGTGTGGGTTATTCTCCAAGACCGCCTGTTGTGCCCTTGTTCTTGAGTTTCATGTTTTTGATCATTTGGTTCCCGTTCATGTAATATATTATTATTGATAACAGGTGTGGTTTATTCACCAAGACCGCTTGTTGTTCCCTTGTTCTTGAGTTTCATGTTTTGATCATTTGGTTCCCGATCATGTAATATATTATTATTGATAACAGGTGTGGGTTATTCACCAAGACCGCCTGTTGTTCCCTTGTTCTTGAGTTTCATGTTTTTGATCATTTGGTTCCCGATCATGTTATATATTATTATTGCCAGAACCTGCGCAATGAACAGACGAAGCTGGATGCTGAAAAGAGACATGGCAAGCCCAGTCTTGAAGAAAGTAAGAAGAGTAAGCCAAAGCGATTTGCCAAGACTGCCCAGGAAGAGGCTCCAGCACCCACCAGGCTTCTGAGAAAGTGAGTATTGCGTTAAATAAGTTACTGTTAAAAATCAAAATTTCTATCGCAGAGACACCGGACAAATAGGGATTGCCGGCCAAGTAGATAGAAACGAGGCCGGCAATCCCTTTTAACGCCTATGTATGTACGGTGCTTCTCTGAAACGTGCAATGCATTTAAAAAATAACTTACTTAAACTACGGTTCACGGATTTACATTGAAATAATTTCGAAAGAACCCGCTTAGCGGGCACTCGTAATGTCTGCTCCGATGCCGGCTGAGCCCGTTAGGCGGGCAGTAGTATGAACCTACACGCCTGGCGAATTCTGTCGGTTTCTGGTGGATTGTTCCATCTTTACTCCGGTTGCGAAAGTGTTAAAAACAAGATATTAACCGACTTCAATTTAGTACACCGCCAAGCCACGTCAACATTTCCACATTGCTTTTCCAATTTACCACATGCAAGTACAAATAAAATAAATACTATACACATATTTTAAATATATATACATCAAGAACATAGAAACAGTATCCTGTTAAGGTGGTTCGATCACCATACAAAAACGTCTTTTGACATTCGCAGGCTAACGGCATGATATTTTAAGAAACTTATGCAACAAACTTTCATAAATTGGCTTCCCATTTACGCGAAATGCCCCATTTGTTAGAATAAACTAGTATAAACAGGAATAATTTGAGAATAATCGTTTTCGCAAAGTATCACGTGACAAACGAATTTCTGAAATTATTCTAGTTTATTCTAGGAAAGGGGGAATTTAGCGCAAATGGGAAGCCAATTTATGAAAGATTGTTACATAAGTTTCAATATCACGCTGTTAGCCTGCGAATGAGAAAAGACGTTTTGTATGGTGTTCGAACCACCTTAAATCACAAGTCATTGGAGAGCTACAAATTTTCAACTTATATACAACGTGTTAAAAAAATAAAGAAATACCGTTTAAGGGCATAACAGGCATCGTGTTCTGTCTGATAAGAAAAAAGTGAGAGAATTTTCTTTTGCCGCTTTTTTTTTACTTTTGCTTGAAGCAAGGTCGCCCCAGTCGGCCAACGCTCCATATTAAGATCGCGTCAAAAAAAATATCTTACTTTTTTCATATCAGAACACGATGCCTGTTATATACCCTTCAACGGTTTTGCGTATTTATTTTAACACGTATAAAATGTCAAATTTTGCAGCTCACGTGAACCACAACCAGCCAACCCGGACGTGTACGAGTTTGACGCGGAGCTCGAGGCCTCGCGACCCCCCTCGAGCCTCCGGCGACGCGGGCAGGCGACCACCGACCCCGCCCCGACGACCCCGACGACCCCAGGACATCCAGGACCCCGGTGCCCTGAGAACGTGGGATACGTCGACATACCCACCAGCTCGCACTGCATACAGGCAACTATTATTACTATTTCTAATGGCTCTGTGCGCTGACCACGCCATCTGTTATTGTTTTTTGAATTTCGAAAATGTGCCTCGACTTTAAAAGCTGTATAGTTGCCGGTTAGGTCAGTCACATCGAACATTAGAATCGCAAGCTAACGGCTAATTGTGATTGTTTGATATGATGTTAGGTCAATTACCAGCACCGTACCTATGTCCATGTTTGCAGTTTCGAAAGATCTGTGCTAACTTTGCAGTACTCAAAAAAACCAAGTTTTGGCCCTTTTGGTATTGTCAATATAAATCCTCAGGGTTACCTTTGTTTTACCAAAAAAAAATTGACAAATTACCACTTCCCAAAACATTTTTCGTAGAATTTCATTTGCCAAATAATCGTTTGCCAAATTAACACTCGACAAATAATTCTTACGCAAACCTTATGTTTGGCATATTCATGCTTAGGCAATATCTCGTTTACCAACTGGTACTTTGACCAAATTTCATTCAGTCAAATATGTTAGTTGGCATAATATGTTTTAACCAGAACAAAATAAGGCAAATGATTTGTATCGTCAATACTTAATTGACCATTTCTATTCCGTCGGTTAATCAGCAGAGGAACTCTTCAATGACAAATCATTTGCATCTTTATTTCAATGGTGTATAAGATACACAATAAAATTAACAACCTTTTTTGTTATGTGGGTAGGGAAAATTAATTTGTGTAGAGGTCGCAATTCTAACCTAACCGCCAGCGTGTCGACGTCACCCCGCTTCGCGGGGTGCCTACTTCCGCTCTAAGGGACACAAGCTAACCCTAACCTACCAAATAATACAATTGTTACGATTGTTTGTTTTTTTACTGCTAGGAGGCTTCGCCTCCCGAGCCCCCCTTCTTTGGCTGCCATAACCTAATTTAACGCCTTTGCCTACCGACCTACTTAACCGTGCATTATTTTATTTACGTCACACCTGGCCATAATGCGAGTTTTACTGCACGCTGCGTGTACGGGAAAACTCGCATTGTGGCCAGGTGAAGACTTAAAATTTTGTACTTAACACGGGCGGTAATTCGTAAAGCCCCAGAGCGCATATTTATGGCCCTCACCTTCACAAACACCTGCGATCTGGGGCATTCACGAATTCACCGCCCTAGTTACGTAATGTACTATTAAGGGACCGTGCCGTTTTATTTAATAGTATTTTGGTGGCGTGGGGATTACTGCCCGTTCCCTCTCATGAGAGGAGGCCTGTGCCCAGCAGTGGGACGTATATAGGTTGATGATGATGATTTTGGTAAAATGTCATAACCCAAACAATTGTGATTTTTGTCTATTTATAGTTTGCCATAACATTAACTTGACGAAATGTTTATTGCCTAATGTTTTTTTGCCTTATTAAAGCATTTGCTAAAAGATCACATGCCATAATGTTATTTTTCGTAATAATATTTTGCTGAATGAAAATTTGACGTAATGAAAATATTCGTATTAAAATTGTGCCAAAGTTTGCACTGGCAAACAAAATAGTTGCTAAAATTTGTTTGGGAAATGAAAAATGACGAAAATAAATTTGATAAAACAACAGGATCCCAAATCCTCAACTATGTGGTTTTATATTTACGTTTGTTGCGTGTTAGCTTGCGATTTTAGCGAATTTTCTGATCCAATATGACTGGCCTAGAACCAGCTATCACAAGAATCGGTTGAGAAATGCAATTTGTAGAGGGGAACGGTGGGTAAACCGGACAACCGGACATGCAAACGATTTTCGGCCTAAGCTGAACCATAGCACTCCGTTTGCTTTGCTCCCTCGTTCGACTAAGTAAGTATTTACTACTTGCTCTTCTGGCGCAAGGACCCGAAGTGTGTCTTTGGCCTACAATGCGGTTGCACGCTGACTCCGATCATGAGCGGTTTCTCGCCAATCGCCAGGTTGGAGCTCGCGATGAGGGAGACCAACCGCATCAACCCGCCGAGGTCCGGCGCGACCGTCCGGACGTACAACAGGTAGCCTTGTTTACTTTGATTATTACACCCGAAGAATTTCAGTAGGGTAGACGGTTTCAATTTATCGGCGACATGGGGGAACAGTGATTCAGTTACTGAAACTTCGGGAGATGTCTTGTTCTGTGTCGTGCCCTAGACAATTAATATAATATGAAGTTTTGCCTTCCAATAAAATTATTATTATTTGTTCCGTTGGATGACCGAGATCTAGAAGTATTGAGGGCGCCACTGTTCACAACCGGAAGTAGGCATTGGCGTCAAACGAGTCACTCCACGCCGTCGCTGTGACGTCTCATCCGCCTTCGCTAACCTGCCAAGTTAGCGCGGCCGCGGGTTTTCTTCCCCCTCGCACGGTCCACGTCGGCTCTGAAAAGATGATCGAGAAGTGTGTTTTTCTCCGATGCGGATTTTCTCATAATGCGAGTTCGAGTCCGATAATATAAGTTATCAGTAGCGATTCCCTTTTCTTAGTTATGTAGGACACCCTGTAGATTAAAATTATCTGGAATCAAGGCTTAAAATTCCTCGGATAGATTATAAATTAGCTACTACGGTACGTCCGATCTCAACGGCAGACGACGCAACAATGAGAAAGCCAACATGGCGCCTTCTGAGGTTGGTAGGTTAGCGAAGGCGGATGTGACGTCACAGCGACGGCGTGGAGTGACTCGTTTGACGCAAATGGCTACTTCCGGTCGTGAACAGCGCCCTCAACACTTCTGTATCTCGGACATCGAACGGAACAAATAATAATAGACGGGTAGTAAACTTTTTTCGGGTATGACCTCCATATTTTGATCGACTTTTGTGGTAGGGTAGTGAAATACTATACACCCATATCTCCGTTGACAACTTGGCCTCATGACCGGCGCAATCCGTGTCGAAACGTCAGAAACACAGGTAAATAAATATCGCGTGAGACCCGTGTAACATAATAATATAAATATGTGTACAGAGCGCGTGGTTTAAAGTGTTATATTAATTGTCCATCTTAAGATAGATTAACTGTGTGTGTATTATGCCGGCACCACACTGCGCTATTCGTTATGTCACTGCGCCGAGAAAATATTTGTTTTTTGCGCAAACTACACACTTCGTGCCGGTGTGCCAAACGTGCCAAATATGTTGTGTTGTTTGCGTAATCACAAAAGCGGCGACGGACGTATTGGCAGCTGAATTCTAGAAATTGTATGACTTTTTCGTTTGTCCACTCCATTTTTCACACCGAACACATCGAGACACAACCGCCGCTAGCGAGCAAATGAGTGAGTGAACGAAGTGTGAGCAGTCGACGCGCGATTCGGTTTATATTTTTACCTCTTTACCTTTGATGTGTACCAAAAAACCGACAAATACGCGTATTCGCTATTCGCGCTTTTGCGTTATGCGTGCGAATATAGCAAACATAGACCGTCCACACTGCGTTGAATACAGGCGCATAAGCTGAATAACGAATAGCGCATAGCGCAGTGTGGTGCCGGCATTACATCACAATATGTGTACAGAGTCTTAAAAGTCCACGTCAAGCTGAAAACAGGTGATACGCCAAAAGCCATAATAGTAATCCAGAAATTTAAAAATGAAACGAGGCGTGTATTTAAATACCATTTGCATTAAAATAATTTTACATCCTGCTACAAATCTATACTTCTCTTCATTAATTTTATTGTTATACCGGGAATGAAAAATTAAACAGCAAAAGTTAAACTTCAGTGAAAAAGATACTAGGCTTTATCGGCGTGGCATTGGCTTTTAGGACACCTTGCATGTAAAGGTAAAAAGGGTAATTTCGCCGTTTCGCGACCACTTGGATGAGTTGTTGAACTGAAAGGATATTTTCTTGTTTTTATAGTAGATTCCTATTCTACATCTACAGAGATATGCATACGGCTTACTGTATCAATAGCGTCTGTAGAATTGATGTTACCTTTAATTGCAAAAAAAAAACCTTGTCCGTCAAGTGGTCGCTAAATGAAGCATGGCTTAATGACGCCACTAATACAAAAAGAATACAAAATATAAGCACGTTATAGAAAACGGCGTCCTGCGGACGTAGCATTGGTTGCTCATTTTTAACCGACTTCAAAAAAAGGAGCAGGTTCTCAATTCGGCTGTATTTTTTTTTCAATGTTTGTTACCTCAGAATTCCGTCATTGATGAGCCGATTCGAAAATTTTTTTTTTGTTCCTATGTATATACTTCCAAATGGGTCCCATTTTTTTCAAATTCAGTTAGATGATGGGATCCACGAGGAATTGAGGGAAATTCCTCAATTTTATTAGGCACGCGTGTAGTGATTTTGGTATTTTCTATTATAACTCGTGTATTTACATCCGGAATCATAAATTTGGTGGCGAGGAATTGATGATGAAGACCACAGATGACTTATCGAATTCCTCAATTATGTACTTAAAAGTGCAAAAGTATGTCACAGGTTCTGATAAGATTCCGTTGCAATAGGAACTAATGAAGTGCCATTTGATCTTGGGGAATCGATGGAAGTCCTCAAATATTATCGGCCCACATACAGCGTATTGGTTTTTTTCTATAGTAATCAACGCATTTGCTATCGGAAATCAGTTCATCTGGTAAATTGTAAAAAAAATAGGAAATGTTCTCGTGGCTTGTCGGAGTACTAAATTGAAGTCGGTTAAAACTTTGTTTTTAAGGTAAACTATTAATAAGATACACATTCACAACGGTATGTGATTAAATGGCGAGCACAGCCCAAGCTACCGGTTGTCCGGATGACAGAGAAGTACCTCCTCCTCCGCACTCTATCCAGGAAATACCGTACAATCTCCTCAGGCCATGCGAAATTCGTGTGTTGCAGTTTCACTAATATGTGTTTGATTCTGATTGAAATCCTGACGTCATAATAGCTCAGAGTATAATTTCTTACATCCACAGATAAAACCGACCAAGCAGCAGGACAACGGCCCGGAGTGCGTGAGCGCGAGCCTTATTCCCAAGGAGGAAATCAGCATTCAGAAAAAACAGAACCTGCTTGAGAACCTATCCACCAGCCCTGCGCTGCTGAACAAATTCTTTAACCGCCTGACCTCCGATATGCAGGATAAATTTAACCTGATATTGGCAGAAGAGTTAAATGACGAAGCGTCGACATCTGCGAGTAAAGAGCCTCCCTCTTCAATGTATTTGGACCATAAGGCGGGGTCGGTGCTAGAGGCTCTCACGTTCTACCCGACCGCCGAGGAATTCGCGGTAAGTGTAGAACATAAATATAACGAAATCGGAGTGCGTGTCGGGCCACGCGCAGTATAGGGTTCCGTAGTTGCCTGTCTTATTTAGGTACATCGACACGCGCGCGCCAACTAAATGGTTGCGTCGGCCGAATTTGTACGAAAGTTGGGTTTTCTTAGAACATTTTAAGTTGGTCGATTATTACTCGGTAACTAGTTATAATAATTTGGGCTTAAAGCCCAATATCTCTCAAACGAATTTAAGAAACCCATAATATTTTTGAACAAGCTATCCAACGATACCCCACAATATTAGTTTAACGAGAAAAGAAAATTGCATCCCCACTTTAGGTGTAGGGGAAGTACCCCAAAAAATCTTCCGTTTTGTCGGTGTCATTGATTTATATACCCGTGCTTAATTACAGTTTTCTAGCAGTAATGGTTACTGAGCTGTGCCGAAGACGGACAAACGGACGGACGGCCAGACGGACATGGCGAAACTATAAGGGTTCCTTGTTGACTACGGAACCCTAAAAAGTATTAAACAAAACAAATAACCGTGTCCCAACTACGGAAAACTAACTACAAACATTGTATTTTATGCAATCGTTATATGATACGAGTATAATATAACGAGTATAATAAGTAGTTATAATAATCATGTATCATAATTATCAGTAAGCCTAATGATTATTTTGATCTCATGATTATTTCCCTAATTGTGATAAACTTACTATTCTGCTTAACCTAACCTACTTTTCTTACATGACAGCAGTCCGGTTCTGGCGCTTCGCCGGCCGCTTCCGCGGCACGCTCGCTTCGCTCGCTCGACTCTCGCGCTGTAGGGTCCCGGTTCAACCTAATACTCCTCCTCGCTTCGCTCGTCGTCGTACCTAACTGGGCTCTGCCTTAGACCTTAAAATGTAACTTAAAACCATGTAAATATTGTTATGGCTATTGATTGTTAGGCCCATTAGGACAACAACACTTAGGACAAATGACATGAGGTAAAACTTTATTAGGGATTTTGAGGCATATGTAAAATAACATTAGGGATATTAATAATTATGGTAAAAATTATTCGGGCAAATGAGTTTTAGGGCAATCATTACATTATGGAAAATTATTGTTATGACAATTGATCGTTAGGGCTAATGCCCATTAGGCCAAAACAGTTCAGGCAACTTATGTAGGACAAACGATGTTAGGGATCGCGAGGTAGACCCACTACCTACATTTTCTATGAGTCAACTGAACTAATTAGACAAACTTGGTATCTATTGATGAAGTATTTTAATTTTGACTTTCTTACGACGGCGTCCTATTGGTCAAATACATTTTATTTCAGTAAAAGCGCCACGTGATTGGTCGAATTTATTTTAGTTGTCTACAAAGTGATTTTAGTTTGGTGCACGAAGTCTTACCTAAAACATTAAAGTCGACGAGAATAAAAATACATTTTATAAATGTATTCTATTTGTTGCAGGATCCTATATCGTACTACGACAAAATCGCCCCTCAAGCCTCCATGCACGGACTCTGCAAGATAGTCCCCCCGGAGGGCTTCAAGCCCCCGTGCAACATGAGCGACACAATCCGCTTCGCCGTGATATACCAGTACATCTCCAAGATGTACAGTCGGTGGGGACCGGTCTCTAGGGAGCTGGCGGCCATCAAGGCGCACCTGCGGACGCAGAGCGTCGTGTTCGCGCGGTCTCCCCTCGTGAGTGGTCATATTCAACCCCTTTTCAACCCCTTTCAACCATATTTCAACCCCTTATGAAATTATCATGAAAATGAAATTAAAATGATTTATTCGTGACATACAAAACAAACACATGCATATAATACTATTTTATTACTTAAAACTATTTATTTGTTAAGAAATGGCCTCAGCATAATGCTGGCTCACGCCAGCGCTGGTCTTCCGGCGAGACCAATCTTTGAACCCCCTTTCAACTCCATTCAACCTCTTTCAAGTTTTATAGCCTGTCGCGTGAAAGGAGCAGTTAAAATGTTAGTGAAGGGTGCATTATATACGTGCGATCGTATTCACGTGATGCTCGGATAACTGGACAATCTGACAGAAATTATAGACACCGATGGATTGTTCTGTTACATAAGTATAAGTAAACCCCTGTTGCGCTCTGTGTCGCACCAATGAGTGCGGCAGAGAGCGCAACTCGCCCCTCAAGCCTCCAAGTACGGACTCTGCAACATAGGGGTCATGTTCAACTTCTTTCAACACTAACCTGCATGAATTTCATTCGGTACATTATAATATTTATAATTACGTGCGTTCGTCACCGCCGCGTGGTGCTTGGATAACAGACAACCCCTTTTAACACTAATCTGCATGAGTTTTATAGCCTATCGCTCAGAGAACCAGTTAAGATGTTAGTGAAGGGTGCATTCTATGAACCGTCGAAGTGTTCTATTATGTATGCAAACCTCTGTTGCGCTCTCCGTTGCACCGATGAGTGCAAAAGAGAACGCAACAGTGTCCCATTCCCGCAAGATACTTTATTACAATAAATATATAAAAAATAAATAAATATTAGGGGACAATAATTTGATGGTTTACTATCTATTACCCGTGTGGTATCGGGTTTGAATTTACCCTCCCCTTTTCTTTCCGTGGGTGTCGTTCAAGTCGAAAAGTCGACTAGCAACCTATCACTGCAATATCACATTTTGTCGATCTTTCATACCCACGTTTATGCTAAAAGTGGCGCTGGAACATAAGTTTCATGTGCTCTGCCTACCCCTTTTGGGTATAAAGGCGTGAATGTGTGTATGTACAGTAGTACCACAAATATGAGTTACATCTGCAATCTTCGTCCACGCCGACGAGTGCTGACAAGTACCGAATGAAATCGAACGTATGACCATTTCAATAAAGACCTTGTCGCACTATACGTAAGGTACAACATGCAATGACAGGTGAACTCGTGCTTTCCCGCTCATGGCGCCAGACAAAATGGCGGGCGCCGGAGCTGCCGGCGTCGCGCGCAATATTTCGGCCAATGGGCGCTGAAGATTTTACCCGCGCAAACGCGCTGCCTGGTTAAAATGTTCTCAAAAAATGATTTCTCCGCAGGCACATCGTTGTAACTTCTATTTGAGGTACTACTGTATGTATATATGTATCCATTTGGCAACACTACGTTATCAATGTAATATTCCAGTTGGACGGCAGCGAAGTGAACCTGCCCAAGCTGTACCACGCGGTGGAGCGCAACGGCGGGCTCAGCCAAGTGATCCGGCGCAAGCGCTGGGGCCGCGTCGCCGAGGAGATGAAGCTGGGCAAGCTGCAACACCCGGAGCGGAAGCTCGACCCGATATACATGCGGTACCTGCTGCCGTACGCCACGCTCTCCGACCGTGAGTACACCGTCCACTCGCCAATAGGCATGATGACACATTTAAAAAAACTGTTCTATAATGTTTAGAAACATTTATTATGTATTTACAACGAATAAGATTTTTCAAGAGAATATAACAGTTAAGTAGGAAAAAACACATTTCAGTCTTAAAATTTCAAATTGGCGCTACAACGCTTGTCAGTGTCATGGCGTTCCGAGTGACGTCACGTTTGTATAAACAGAACGCAAAACTTTTTGCTACCTAGATGCTCCAAGTCTTGCGCGGCCGTGCGAGCGAGAAAGCGAAAACAATGACATATGAAGAGCTGTCAGATAACATGGTTCTATCCCTGTCTTACTATTCGTTCAGTACGTAAGTTTTCACTGTTTGGTGTTTAACACATCATGGCGGGCGTCGGTATTTTTCGGTTAAATTTTATCAAAATAAACAATAATCTCTTACTTAATAAAAAAATATGAGCAATTTTCGAATTCTATGATTAAAATTTCACTAAGAAAATACCATATTTTAGTGATTTTCAATTACTGTCATCATGCCTATACCGGTGTACACACTATAGCGCGTTTTTTTAGGATTAGATATACGGTAAACAAAGAAGCAGTCGTCGACAACCTATCTGCTTGGGATATATATTGGATGTTACACGAAAATTCATCCTTCCTGCAAAGTTCACACACCAACTTGTAAATGTTGACCACCATACGTTTCTCATTTGTTGTTAATGGACTCTGTTTCTGTCTCTTTGCTTTTGGTGAAGACAAAACGTTCGGGGGAGAACGAGTCGGTCTTTTTTGCAAGCCACTTGGACCTGCCTCTGGTAGTTCCATCGCAGTCCGCACGCCACCACACACAGCGAAAAATAAAATTTTAATATTAATTAACAAATAGATACTCGTATAATAATCTTGATTACTAAGGAAACAAGAAAAAGAACGTGATACGATTGACAATTTTGACAATGTCGACAGCGAATAAAACGAACCGACGTTACAAACCTCTTCTTCTTTGGGTTTTTTATTATGCAACCTTTCCAGAACTGATAACGAAATTTAAAATAACAGAGTCAATACTATCAAAGTAAATATATTGTTGTAAGTATTATTTAGATATAAATAATGAAAACACTTCCATCATTTTAGGGTCGACAACAATGATGCAAGTCTGGAGATACTTTGACAGTTGTGTGGCATAAAGTGTCTTATATAAAAGACTTCGTGCTTCGGGCTTTATACTGCTTTCTAAAGCTAAATAAAACGCACTATAAATAAAATAAGCAATCATCATCATTATTTTTATTTTAGTAAATAATTTATGTTCTACAAATGTTTCATACTAAATAAAAACTTTTTTATTCGAAAAATTAGATTAAGAAGTTGGTACCACTGCAATATAGCGGATGAATAAAAAAAAGTTTATGATTTGACATCGTGGTAAACAGTGCTTTTATGAAAAATCATCTATGAACCATAAAAGTACACTAGACAGTGCGTTTATGGGCCATAGAGCATAGAGTTTTTCGACGATTTATTAACGGTGTCATTGTATTTGAGCTAAAGCCTATATAAATGACAGATAACGGTACAGGAGTAGAAAATAGTACATTACTGCAGCCGCCGGGAAAGAAGGGCTTGCCGGGTGAGTAGGTATAGACGGCCGACCGTAGGGAGGCCGGATTGTGATACGAAGCCGGCAAGCCCTTAGCACGTATAGTGCTTTTCTCAAACATATGCAATGAAATAAGAAATATCACCACTCAAAAAACCAACCTGTATTTATGTACTTGTCCTTCGATTTTGGCGGCAACAAGTTATAGTTATTCATGGCTAATTCGGCCTCCGCCCTCAATTCCGGCGGAGTACAATTAGTTTCTTCGTCGCTGCTATCATTGGAACTCATTTTGAAATTTTATTTATAAATATCAACCACAAATATAAAATCCAGCTACACGACAAAAGACTTTTCATTTTCCCTCCAATCCCTCCATAATGTTTTTTTTACGGAAGTCGTCCGTATTACGCGTGTGTAGTGTTCGAATAGACCCTATTAGGGCGATTACACACAAACTGATACTGAGAAACTTAATTTCTTTAATAATTAAAATAAATGCAGAGGATATAAATAATATAAATGCAGAGGATTTTAAATATTGTCTATGGTCTCTGGTGACTTACAAATAGACAATATTTTAAATTTATTCATCAACACATTGAATCATACATTGATTTCTATTCTTAAATCAGTTCGTGTGTAATAGGCATTACCGCGGATAAATTTTGGTCCAATAACCATTCAGCCACTACAAAAAATAAATAAAATATAATTCAGTTGTTTAGCCTGTTCATGAACACAGACGCCATATTTAGTTTA
Source organism: Epinotia demarniana (assembly GCA_945867215.1). Classification (NCBI taxonomy): domain Eukaryota; kingdom Metazoa; phylum Arthropoda; class Insecta; order Lepidoptera; family Tortricidae; genus Epinotia; species Epinotia demarniana. The sequence goes on from OX244259.1 coordinate 60,073,810, forward strand.
AAATTTAAAAAAAATACTTCCCGGCCTAGGCCTTCAATTTTGTATGAAATTGCTTTACAGTTCTCTCGAATTGTTCCGCCCGAAATGTGATACTTCGAAGCCTGTTATGACGCACGTAACGACGACATTTCATTGCATGGTTGAGAAAAATATATTAGAAATGTAGTCAAATGGAAAAATCAACGCAAAAGGTTAAATAATAACAAGGTTATATAAGTGTCCAAAGTTTTAAGAAGGGCTATGTTCTGTCCCTTTTTCTCAAAACGCAACTGTGACGTCACACTAATAGACGGCAACGCGCCGCGCCCCATCGTGTTCGACGCGGCCCCCTGACAGCCTCGCGTAACGTGACGTCACACACTGTTTTCGTTTTCTCTCTCAAACATGCAATATTAAAACGGTTGTAGCTTCGTAATTCTTTGAGATATCCGAATGTGATTTTCGTCACTAAGCATATTTTTATGCCTTCTTTCTTTTGAAGTTGCAATAATTTTCGTGTCAACACCCGCACTCAACTGTATTTTAATACATTCACTGCTCACGGTAGCCGAACCCGTGGTTTTTCCCGTATGTAACGGAAAGCGTCTACGGCGTATGCGCCCGCTAGGCCGGTTCCTGGTTGTGTAAGTTTTAAGCGTAAATCGATTCCTTTGAGCCGAAACACAAGGAGCGATATATCTTGTGCAATTTGTGATTGAGATCAAACTAGCGTAGTGGTGTTATCATATTTTGTTGATATAGCCATTTAACTAGGGCCAAATGGATGGCTGTACTATTATGACTACATTGACAGGCTCGCCACGTAGCTTGATTTCCAATGTGGATAAAATTTGTTTACAGTGTAATCTCAATGTAGCCCGTGTGGCTTAGAATTTCACCTTCCCCTTCTTCCCGTGGGTGTCGTAAAAGTCGACTAAGGGAGCAGGATTGAAGTGAGATGTGGGCGATGGGCTAGCATTATCACATTTTGTCGATTTTTTATACCCACATTTATGCTAAAAGTGGTGTTGGAACATAAGTTTCATGTGCTCTGGGAATAAAGGCGTGTATGTATGTATGTATGTAATCTATTGTTATTTCGCCCGCAGAGGAGCGTCAAAACATAATGGCCGACGTTGAGAAATGCTGGACGACTAAGTACCAGCAGATGCTGAAGCGAGCCCGCAACCCGTTCCAGCGTCAGAACCGGATGCTGGTCGCCGATTGCGAGTCCGAGTCGGACGATGACGGCGAGGACACCAACACGGCGGGGGCTCTGCACGAGGCCGAGGACTGCATCGTCCAGGGACGGACCATGAACCTGGTCACCTTCAAGAAGGTAATACAGGGTGACATTTTCATCAGTGTCCAAATTCAAGTATAAGATTCTTCAGCAAAATTATAAATTACGTTTTTTTTGTTTCATATCATTCAGTACAAAAAAAATTGTAGTTGCTGCTTAAAGTTATCCCAAAAAAACCTTACCGCGCGGGCAACTCAGCGGGTAGTAAGGTTTGCGCAAGGCACGCCTCCCCTCCCTCGGCCCCGCCCCGCTCCGCGCGGTACTGAATGCCCAGTAACCTGAATGCACAGTACGGATAATTCTTTCGGGATAGAAAAAAATAAAATGAAAAAAACTAAAGTATAATTTGTATACTTACAGATAAATCGGTATATATGGCAACATTGACTGACGTAGCTCATTTGACTCGCGATACATTGAAAATGGTGGTCATTTCAGCATTATTTTCATGTTCGCCACATAAACTAAATAATAAATAATATTTTATGATTAACAACTAATGGCAAATAAAGAAGGATTAAAACACAAACAATTATTTGAAATCAGATTAGGCTTCTCTACAAAAAGTTATTCCGGAAGTCACGTGATACATTTTGAACTGTACCCCTATACAAGAACGCGAGCAAAGAAGTATCGACTTTAGTTTAGTTCACTATAATTTAATAAATACCTACCAGATTTTTTCAAAAATGGAGTCTATTAGTGATACCAAATGCCTACAAAAAATTTGGACACTGATTAAAATGTCACCCTGTATATCACAGTACACTTACCCCCTTATTAATAAAACTTAAAATGACTCTGCTGAATTTGTCGACCGCTTTAGCCTAGTTGGTAGTGACCCTGCCTACGAAGCAAGAGGTCCCGGGTTCAAATCCAAGTAAGGGCATTTATTTGCGTGATGAGCACGAATATTTGTTCCTGAGTCATGGATGTTTTCTATGTATTTGAGTATTTATTTATCTATATAAGTATGTATATCGTCCTCTAGTACCCCCATAGTACAAGCTTTGCTTAGTTTGAGACTAGGTCGATTTGTGTTAGATTGTCCCTTAATATTTATTATTTAAATAAAACGTGCTTTGTCCCTTTCTTACGAACACAAATGTCAAAGTTGCAGATAATAATAGTATGGCGGTAATTGGCTAATATTATATACCTAAAACTGGTATGGATGTGTTCCTTGTTGTCTCCTGAATACGAATCTACCGGTTTTAGTTAAGGGATAGAGGGACGGACATAGCTGTGACGTCACAAAGATGGCGGCCGAGACGGTCATCGATTTTTGTTCAAATCTAGGGTTCTATTTTACTGATCGGTTCGTGTGAGGTGTCATTAGGAAGCATATTAAACTTTCTATAATTGTTTCTATGAATCGTATGACATACCATCAACATTTTTTGAAATATATGAAAAAGGATGATGACTTTACCGTGCGCGTTTTCATGAGTACTGATGAAACACGCTTTTTGGAGTGCGTATAACATACCTACCTCCAATTTATATTACACTAGCTGCCCGGCCTGGCTTCACACGGATTACTCGTTTTCCCGTAGGAATGAAGCATTTTCCCGCGGTAAAAAGTAGCCTATGTTAATGTCGGCTTCTAATGGTAATAGTACATTACGTAACTAGGGCGGTGAATTCGTGAATGCCCCAGATCGCAGGTGTTTGTGGCCCGAACCGAAGGTGAGGGCCATAAATATGCGCTCTGGGGCTTTACGAATTACCGCCCGTGTTGCGTACAAAATTTTACGTCCTCACCTGGCCACAATGCGAGTTTTCCCGCACGCACAGCGTGCAATAAAACTCGCATTTTGGTCAGGTGTGACGTAAAAGAATTTTTCAAATCGGTTGGAGCCTTTTCAGTACAGACACATAAACAAACAATCTTTCCTCTTTATAATATTAGTGTAGATAATTGAATAGAACAGTATAGTAATATATGTATTCTCTGGCAGATCGCCACGTCTCTTATGGACGCGCACTTTGAACAAAGCAAGCAGCCACCGAGCGCCGACGAGGTGGAGAAGGCGTATTGGCGCGCCGTGCTGCTTGGCACCGAATATATTGGTAACTCACCATTCACTATCACATCGTATCAACCGAAAGACGTGCACTGCTGGACATAGGCCTCCCCCAAACAGTGCCAAAGTGACCGGCTCTGCGCCACCCGCATCCAGCGGACTCCAGCAACGTTTACCCCCGCCGCGCCTTCCGGTACGTGGTCGCCGCTCGGGAACCTTTCCGCCCCGACGGCCATCGGTTCTACGTGCAATGCGCCCCGCCCACTGCTACTTAAGTTTAGCGATTCGGAGGGCTATGTCGGATAGCCACATTTCTGATGCGATCGCGTAGAGAATTCACTATCCAACTGCATTACTCGTATATTCAGAGTTAGCCGCGGGTGCACGGAACCACTAGACCTTGGACCGACTCCCAATACAACTATGTCACATGACAACATGGTAAAATGCATGGCAGCAGGTCGAGAAAGTTGCGCTGAGCAAGAGAAAAAAATACGTTACATTTGTATGGGGAGGTATATTTACGCCATGTGATAACAGTATGTGGCATCATTTAGCCCTTTAATCGTAGAGAGAGAAAACCCAAGTCTGCCAGTCCTGAAATGGCCGGAAGTACTTGGCAGACGGCGTCAAAGTTGCCAACTTTGGCACCGTCTGCCAAGTGACGTAGGTGTATTGGGAGTGGGCCCACGGTGTACACGGCGGCCAACACTTGCGCCATAGGGAAGTGCACAAAATTAATACTCAGTCAGCAATAGGCATGATGACACATTTTGGAAAACTGTTCTATAATGTTTAGAAACACTTATTATGAATAAGATTTTTCTAGAGAAAATAACATTTAAGTAGGAAAAAAATGCATTTTAGTTTTTAAATTTCAATTTGGCGCTAAAACGCTTGTCCGTGTCATGGCGTCCCGAGTGACGTCACGTTTGTGTAAACAGAACGCAGACCTTTGACGTTTGCTACGTAGAAGATGCTCGATTGCTCATTGAATGAACATGAATTCAAAAGTTTACAAGTCTTGCGCGGTCGTGCGAGCGAGAAAGCGGAGACCATGACGTATGAAGACCTGTCAGATAACATGGTTCTATCCCTGTCTTATTACTCGTTCGTTTAGATCGGATGTATAGAAAACGTTCAATTTATTAGGGCCTATCTGCTTTTCTCTGTAATCTGTGGTAATGGCCGTTATAGGTATTTGTTTATACAAGTGTGACGTCATGGGCTCTGATTGGTGTTTAACATATCATGGCGGGTGTTCGTATATTTCAGTTTAATTTTATCAAAATAAATAATAATCATTTACTTAAAAAATATACGCATTTTCCGAATTCTATGATTAAAATGTTACTAAGAAAATACCATATTTTAGTGATTTTCTATTACTGTCATCATGCCTATTGTCTACTTCCCTTGAATAATAATTTATTATTATGTTATACTCGTTCATACAGTGGGCAGACTGTTGTGACTTATTACATTTTATGACATGTTATGTACAGTCTCGACAAAAAAAATATATCTTATCTTATCTCATAATGCGTATGTTTTGTCCAGTGGCGAATACGGCATCGATAGACACCGGTGAAGAGGGTTACGGGTTCCCTAAAGACCCCGCATCCCAGTACGGAACCCACCCATGGAATCTGAAGGTTGGTTCATTTGCTTATTTATTGATTGCAATAGCTGTTCGCGCTGCGCAAGCGGTTAGAGAAATAGTCCCTGAGAATATATCTTCATCATCCTCCTAGCGTTATTCCCGGTAATGCCCGGGGTCCGCTTTGACACCTAATCCCAATATTTGGCGTAGGTACTAGTTTTAGGAAAGCGACTGCCATCTGACCTTCAAACCCAGAGGGAAAACTAGACCTTATTGGGGTTAGACCGGTTTCCTCATGATGTTTTCACCGAAAAGCTAACGGTAAATATTTCATACATGAGTCACGAAAAACTCGTTGGTACGAGCCGGAATTCCAACCCACGACCGCCGCTTGACAGCCGCATAGGCCCACTAGGCTACCGTAGCTTAATAAATAAATTAATATATTAAAGTTAAATATGTTAACGCCCCACAACCTGTTAACCCACAAACACTTTCTACTCTACCTTTTGTTCAGGTCCTACCCACAAACACATTCTAATTCACGTTTGTGCAGGTCCTACCCACAAACCCACACACATTCTAATCCACCTTTGTTCAGGTCCTACCCACAAACACTTTCTGCTCCACCTATGTTCAGGTCCTACCCACAAACACATTCTAATCCACCTATTTTCAGGTCCTACCCACAAACACAATTCTAATCCACATATGTTCAGGTCCTACCCACAAACACATTCTAATCCACCTATGTTCAGGTCCTACCCACAAACACAATTCTAATCCACATATGTTCAGGTCCTACCCACAAACACATTCTAATCCACCTATGTTCAGGTCCTACCCACAAGCACAATTCTAATCCACATATGTTCAGGTCCTACCCACAAACACATTCTAATCCACCTATGTTCAGGTCCTACCCACAAACACAATTCTAATCCACATATGTTCAGGTCCTACCCACAAACACATTCTAATCCACCTATTTTCAGGTCCTACCCACAAACACTTTCTGCTCCGCCTATGTTCAGGTCCTACCCGCAAACACTTTCTAATCCACCATTGTTCAGGTCCTACCCACAAACACATTCTAATCCACGTTTGTGCAGGTCCTACCCACAAGCACATTCTAATCCACCTTTGTCCAGGTGCTGGCTCGGAACCCGAACAACGTGCTCCGCTACCTGGGCGCGGTGCTGGGCGTGACGGTGCCCACGCTGCACATGAGCATGCTGTTCAGCACGTCCTGCTGGCACCGCGACCCGCACGGGCTGCCCTGGACGGAGTACATGCACAGCGGCGCCGAGAAGATCTGGTGAGACCGCACTGTTGTTCTAGGTCAACATCAGAAATTATTACAGAATCAGTATTCAAACTTACGACGACCGGTTAGCCTAGTGGGTAGTGACGCTGCCTACGAAGCTGAGGGTCATGGGTTCGAATCCCAGTAAGGGCAATATTTGTGTGATGAGTATGAATGTTTGTTTCTGAGTCATGGATGTTTTCTATGTATTTAAGTATTTATAGGTATTATATATATCGTCTTCTAGTACCCATAACACAAGCCTTACTGAGCTTACTATGGGACTAGTCGATTTGAGTAAGATTGTCCCCTCATATTTGACTTGATTAATCTTAAAGTCAACACAGATATTTAATTATGCTCAAAATTAAACAGAATGGAAATAATAACATGTATAGTTGAGATTTTCTGAACTGGACTCATCTTCTTATCTTCAGAACAATAGCATTCAAGTCTAACAATAGGACTGTGTAATCGGACGTGTGCCATTTTTTACAAGAAAACGGTTAGCACCACATAAAATGTTCATTGTATAATTTCAATAGATTAAAAATGTTCTAAAAGATTTAAAAAAGCCGCTCCGAGAGAGCCAGGTACAGGGCGCGGTTTGTGGTATTTTATCTCGTAGCTAATTTGGAATCTATTGTGAAAGAAAAAGAAGATAGAATTCATTATTTAATGAACATTTAACGTGGGGTTAATATTTTTTTGCAAATTTGAGCTTACTTCAAATAATCTAAACTATACCTAACATTCGGATTTCCGTCATCGGTCTGCTCGGAGCTATCTAGTATAGTGATTGCGAATGTTTCGTAACGTGTGTCTGTTTAATAGTGTTGTTATCATCCTTGTTACTAATCAGTTTTATAGGAGGTAAAAAAAACAAATTGAATCAAATTTATAGTAGGTACAAGGTTATATCGACATAAACCTATCACTATTATTTCTTGCTAATGTCTGACAACATCAGCTGCCAAGTTAGTTCGCCTGATTATGATTAATTTGGGTTCTACGTGCCTTTGGCATCGTCCCCAGGGCTTCGTTCACACGGCATTGTCCTGCACATTTTTTTGCAGTATACATCTGGCACATACAAAATGAACGTGCAGGACAATACAGTGTAAACCCAGCCTTACTTAAAAACACTACTAAAACATGTTTTACAGAATTATTTACAGATTTAATATATAGTTATTTGGTTATCGTGGCTATAATACAGCCGCTGTATACCGAAGGGTCTTGGCCATACGCGCCTCACGTCAAAATCAACAAAATTACGACTTACATGTTGCACTTTTTATTACGATGTGTATTAATTTCATTTAAAATGTATTTGTTTCCTCGCAAATGTGATGAAAAACATTGTGTATAACACGGGCGTAAGAATATTGCACACTCGAGTCATACTTTAAGCGGCAATTACACTTCGTCTTTCGCGGCATGCTGCATGCGGCGACCGCAAAAGTGTAAAGAGCACGTTAGCCGGCCGCATTCTGCGATCGACAGCTGCCAACGCTTACTAGTAGGTGGACAGACTAATGTGAAGACGACGTTTGTTGGACTCAGTAGTTTAAAATGAATTCGGCGACCGCATTAGGTGAACGACGCAGTGTAATTGCCGCTTTATATTACTGTCACCCTCTGCTCCCAGGTACGGCATCCCCCGCGACCAGAGCGCCAACTTCCGTCGCGCGGTGGAGACCCTCTGCCCCGCCTACTGTCAGAACAAGTCCATCTGGCTCGCGTCTGAGATCACCATGGTGCCGCCCACCATCCTGAGCGAGCACGGCGTGAAGCTGTCCCGGCTGCTGCAGAAGCCCGGGGAGTACGTGCTCGTGTTCCCCGAGGCCCACTCGTGCTCGATCACCACCGGTTTCGGCATATCGGAGAGCGTGTACTTCGCGTCCAACGCTTGGCTCGCGGACGTGTACAAGCTGTTCCAAGTGAGTTACATGTATAGAACAGGGTTTCTTAACGTGTGGTCCTTAACCCCTTATGGTGGTTGTCTACGGCCAGTTCGTGCAGCAGTGTTTTATACTATGTCTATGCATAGCCAATGACAGATCTCCATTGAAAATTATACAGTACTTTCTTCAGCCCGCGACTCCGTCCGCGTGGAACTCGTTTATATCGCAGCTCCAATCATACTTTTACCACCCCAACCCCCCATTTCACCCCTTTAGGGCATGATTTCGGGGATAAAAACTATCCCATGTCACTGTCCATCCATTCAACTATCTCAAATTAAAAAAAATACGTCAATTCGTCGCTCGGTTTTGCCGTGAAAGACGGACAAACAACCAAACACACATACACTTTCCCATTTTTAATATTAGTATGGATTCAGAAGTTCAACAGCATTCACTACATTTTTACCAGCAGTGTTTTACTATATGCATAGCCAACGACAGAACTCCCTTGAAAATTATACAGTATTTATTACGTCTGAGTGTGGACTTATACTTGATTATTCTGTTTGTATTGTGTTTATACAATCTGTGTCAATAAAGGTTAATTGACGGTTATGGTTGTTAACAGCCGACACGGACCGAATAAACAAATGACACATTTATTCACTACATAAAAGACATACAATACAATTGACACATATTGTGTGAATTCGCGGCAGTGAATCGGTCGCTGTCTCAGCAAATGGCTTCATAATTCATTTACATTCACTTCCCGGTGACTGACCTGAAATTTTGGGTATAAGTATAGTTTGGTTGACAATTCCATATTATGGTACCATCGATATAAGTATTTATTCATTGTAAACTGTGTACATATAGGTGTCAAAGATATATAGAAAGTAACAACAGTTGCTAATTTCGAGCGTACAATGTTCAATCTGATGATGGACAGATGGTGGTCATGGGAATTCAGTACTTAACCGACGCGACCCCGTTGAGTTTGGGCTCGTTAGAATCGTCTCAATGAGCAGTTGATGATGGTATACAGAAAAATACAGTCGGCATTAAAAGCTTGTACCAAAAATGTAATTTTTGAGTATGTGATGTTGGTCGAACAGGGATAAATGAAACCAGCACTACTGAGTAACAACTGACTGTTTAATGTTTTTTTCACCTCACCGGCTCGAAAAGGCTTGCTTTATCGCTCAAAATCTGCGCCCAAAAGTCCATTTTATCCGCTAGCGTGGAAAGAGTTTTTGAATTTGGAACGTGACGGTCGATCGCGAGACCCAACTTTTTTCTATACAGAATGAGAGGTGCGTTCAGAAACTGATGGTGTTATGCCAATAATAAATTGTTATTATTGTGATAAAATAAAATTAATAATACTTATTCTCTCTTAATTAAGTAGGTACATACGAAATATTAACATTTAGACTGACTTATAAGGGTAAAATACGAATAAATGATTTTAAAATGACGTTTTATTTTTCTAAAAAATTCGCTTTTTCCAAGTTTGGACCGTTACCGCACCGTTTGAAAAGTTAATTTAAGAAAAAACTCATATACATTTTTGTTTTGTTCTAAAGCCACAGACAGTAAAACCAAAATAATGGTGGTTATTTATAGATTTTAGTGCAGAATATATACATATATGAATTTTGATGCCAGCTAAGTTAGCGGAAAAAGTGAAATAAGCGTATTTGAGTCTTAGTTTAAACCGTGAGTACCCAACAATGCTTTGACTTTTTTAATGTAGGTAAGCGTGAGGTTATTTAAAGATGCAAAAATATTTATGTCACATTTGATATTTATAAAATGCTAGATCATGATAAGATGTAAACAAACCTTTATTGAAAATGAGTATAAGGTCCAAATTACTTCCATTACATTTACTTACCTACAATTTTCCTCGCGGTGGTGAGGTGAAAAATTGTGTGTTTCGCTCGGCAGCAAAATTGTTTGGCTTCTCGTGCCTTGAAAGCCTCGCTATGCTCAGGATTGTACTTTTGAACCATTCGCTTCGCTCATGGTTCAATTTTACAATCCTTCGCTAGCTCGGCTTTCAATACTAAGCACTTGCGCCAAACAACAAATTTGCAGCCTTGCATATAACAAATAACTATTTTTTGAACCTGACTGTTGCTATAATAGGACGGACCCAATATAGCGGTCGAACTGTGTGGTTGGAGGGTGGCCTGGGGAAAATCCAGGGAAAGCCTCCGGCACGACCACGCGGGGAAGTTTGTACACTGGAATACTCTAAGAGTTTGCGCTCCAGTGAGATTGGTTGAACGGTATCAACCAAATTTGGGGTGTAAGTGGTATCGAACTACTGGGAGTTTTATCGCTGGTTCGCTAAAACCTAGCCTAGCTGAGAAGAGTCCAGCAAGAAACTCAGCTAGGCCCGACTAGCGTCGGACTGACGGTATGCGGCGGTACCGGGACGAAAGCGGACTATGTGTCTGTATTGTCGCGATCTCGCGGTGGACGTCCCCGCCGACTATTTAATGATAGATACACTCCTTTATATAATAATCATATCAGTCATAATCCCAGTGGAGGGGGTAAACAGGTGTATGATGTCGGGTAGATGAGAACAATAATAGTTTCCTATTTCAGGTCTTATTCCTTAACCCCTTATATGGTATTCAATGGACTTATATGAGTCCTGTAATATGATGCTTAAATGTTAACTACCTACTAATGTTAGCCCAAGCATTTTATTTTCATTAGTATGGAAAAAAATGGAAATTTGGAAATAATTCATAACAGCAGCTTTTTTGTGTGTAACTGATATGTTATCATTTTAGTAATTACGTAGACATACATATCCACCAAAATATTAGTCATAAAAAAATCGATATTCAACCAGTTCCTGAAAAAAGAGGAAAAATATTAATAGATTATTTTAATTTTGTTTCGGTTAATTTACAGGAGCTCTTCAAAAATAATAAATAAATCACACAAAAAACATAATGTATATGTCATTTATTTTTATATTTACTTCCCGATGGAAATCTTGTAGGATGCTTGGATAAGGCATCTTAGAATAACATTTGAAAGTTAAACAAACAAAAAAAACGCTGTTCCAAAATTAATGTTTAAAAAAAAAACGCAATTTTCCTTGGCTATGTCCATACGTACTACAATTGCAAGTAATGTATTGTGCAGGAGCTCCGCAAGAGCTGCGAGCCGACCATGTTCTCCTTGGAGCAGCTGCTGCTGGCCGGCAGCGCGGACCCGGCCGCCCCGCAGCAGGTGTGCTCCGTGCTCTGCACGCTGCTCGGCGCCGAGCTCGAGCACAGGCGCGCGCTCGAGAACAAGGGCCTCAAGGTGAGCCACTAATGCACATACACACACATACATACATATACACATACATACTAATACACTACATTACGTAACTAGGGCGGGCAATTCGTGAATGCCACAGAGAGTATATTTAGCGCATGTACAAACACCTGCGATCTGGGGCATTCACGAATTCACCGCCCTAGTTACGTAATGCGCTATTAGGGTCATATTCAAATTTAGGTTCGCGTGTTTCCTGTGGACACTATAAAAGTTAAGGGCTACGAAGCCTACTTTAGGTTTGGACTCTTAATTCACATAAACAGCGTCTTTCTCCTATATGACTATTCGATAAAAACCTTATTTATATTTACGTGAGCTCTTAATTATTGACCACAGGAGAGACGAATTTCGTTAATACCCTGGGTTCACCCGAACACACTGTATAAGCAAAATTCGTCTCTCCTGTGGTCATTAATTAAAAGCTCACCTGCATATAAATCAAGTTTTTATCGGATACTCATACATAAGAGGAGATGCTGTTTATGCGGATTAAGAGTTCAAACCAAAATTCGGCTTCGTAGCCCTTAACTTTTATAGTATCCACAGGAAACACGCGAACCTAAATTGGAGTATGACCTAGTACAATGACCTAATAGTACATTACGTAACTAGGGCGGTGAATTCGCGAATGCCCCAGATCGCAGGTGTTTGTATATGCGCTAAATATGCGCTCTGGAGCTTTACGAATTACCGCCCGTGTTGAGTACAACATTTTACGTCTTCACCTGGCCACAATGCGAATTTTCCCGTACGCGCAGCGTGCAGTAAAACTCGCATTATGGCCAGGTGTGACGTAAACGTATTATTCATCATCATCACCATCATATCAGCCGAAAGACGTCCACTGCTGGACATATGCGGTCCCGCGCCACCCGCATCCAGCGGACTTAAACCTATTATTACTCCAACAGAAAGAAGGCAAATAACTACAACTTGGAAACGTTGAAAACCCCCCGATATTTTCGTTTCAAAGTCCTATATCTCAAAAGCGGCTCAACAGATTTACATAAAACATGACTCAGAACATATAATTATCTATGATACAAAAAAAAACGCATTCAAATCTGTATATCCATCTGGGAGCTATGATACCACAGATACACAGACACGTTTAACTTATAACACCCCTATCTTTGCGCGTGGGGTTAAAAAATACGCCTAGTGAAGAAAATCCCATTCGCTACCACCGTTTTAATATCGCTTGTTAGTGAGAGAACCAAAATTGAGCCAGCTTGGACTGGACTCGTGGCAAATATAATATATGCATACTTTTTTCAGATACAAGAGCGGCCCGCTTCCTCCGCTCCACTCAACACGTCCTACTTCAGGGCGTGGAACACGAAGGATCAGGACGAGTGCGAATACTGCCGTTGCACTCTCTTCCTTTCCAAGGTACGTTATACACTGCCAACTACATCAGGTAAGCGTTGGAGACCGCACATTTTCGTGTCATCATCAGACAGGCTACCCTTAAAGGGTGCCAGAAGGACCGGTCCTGCGTCACTGCGGACTTCCGCGACAGTTAAAGGACCGACCACACCGCTGCTCAAAATGCGCTAACGCACCGTAAACGCAGCAAAATGTATGAAGTATACGTGACGCATACGACACGTCGACGCGTATACGCAGCGTAACGCACCGGTGTGATCGCTACTTAACAGCCATCGAGTTAATGTACAGGTCGATTCACGAAAGCTGGCACGAATGAAGTGAACGAGTGAATGATAATGTCTATGTGTGCATCACATAATTATTAAATACAGGTTGATGCAAAAAGTCATAATGATAATTGTGTTTTAGAGAATGCTATGCTCTTTTTTTAGATTTTTTACAATTCGAAGAAGCTATCACCTTTCTATTCTTGACATTAAAAATAAGTCGGAAAAATATACCTATACGTTTTATTTACAAAGGACTTTAATAATTGTTACTAAATGGATTAACATGATGCTTGGTGCAGATTATAATACTATAGTTTATTTTTTTGAATAACGTGAACGTTTTAGGTACATGTTTACGAAATATTAGGAGCCCCCTGTATAAGAACGGCACTCACACTGACTCACACTCACAGCGACGAGTGACATTACTTTCGGTCAATCCATTCGTGCCAGCTCTCGTGAATCGACCTGTACATGATAAAAATAATTATGAAATCAGCTTAGGGTGGGCGGGCACCAAACCATAGTAGGAAGAGTGTAAAGTAGGTTATCTTCTACAAACGCACCGCGCGGCTTGTATGTGTGCGCCATTAGTATCTATGCGTCGCGCACGCACACTCAAACAAAATCTCGACCCGTTTCTCAGTGCGCCAGTAGAGATTTTGTTTGAGTGTGCGTGCGGCGACGCGTAGATACTAATGACGCACACATACAAGCCGCGCGCGGTGCGTTTGTATGAAGTTAACGTGCTTTGCGCTCCTTCTACTATGACCAAACTGTCCGTAATCGTAAGCGGTGTTCGTTAAAATCTGAATGTTTGGAAAATACGACAAGTTTCTATCGGTCTGTTGTAGTTAGGGCAAGTTGCACCCACTTCATGGACCTATGATACTCGGGAAAAGCTATGGTAATAATAATATCACGTGCGAGCGAGCTGGTAGCATACAAATTTCGATAAGTGTGTTAGAAAGGGAAATATCATTCGTTGTCATTCTTATAGTTCCACCTTCTTTTATTTGCCACAAGTGATTTAGTATGAAGTTGTGGCACATAAACCATTAGCCGTGCAAATTGAGTAGGTTGTTTATGGCAAGTCATCAGCCATTTTAAGACCAGTTCTTAATTTGGCTGCATAGGAGCTTTTCCGTCCCTCGCTGTGGCATCACGTATAGCCTGTCCTGAGTATCATAGGTCCATGACCCACTAACAATTACAGACCAATCAAGGTTAAATATTGCGCCGGCGGCTGTTACTCCATAGAAACTTGTCAAACGTTCCATACATTCCGATTTTAACGAACACCGCTTACAATTGACAACATTTCATATTTTCATGTAGGCCATTTTATTATTTAGTTCGCTAGAAAATGTTTTTTTAAGCGACACGTGTTTTTTTTATTTCTCCCTTAATTGTAATTTTCATTCAAAACTATCAAATTGAAAAGTAGCGAATTCCAGAAGGTTGTAAGTAAATTATGACGTCAATACTACGACTCTGTATGGCAGTTTGGACACCTTTCATATGGCAGCCATAATACTGACGTCACACACGGTGAAAACCACTTTTATACGTTTTCGCGATTTTCTTTAAAGCGAGCACGAAAAAAAACACAGAAAACTACTTTATTACGTTCAGATAACATAATTACCGAAATGCGATTTAGGCGTCATTACATATTTTGAAATATTGACAATTACAGACGGTTTAGTGCAGCCCACTCTAAGGGTGAGTTGCACCAAACCGTCTGTAATCGTAAGCGGTGTTCGTTAAAATCTGAATGTATGGAACGTTTGACAAGTTTCTATGGACTGACAGTTGTCAACGCCATATTTAACGTCGATCGGTCTGTAATCGTAAGTCGATGCAACCCGCCCTAAGTAGGGTTACTTGACAAACCGCACCGTCTTCCAGGTGACGGGCCTGGCCGGGCGCAACTCCGCCGTGTGCCCCGAGCACGCGCTCCGGCTCCTCGAGACGAAGAAGAACAGGAACATCGACCTCTCCACTCTCGAGATCGTCTCGTCTTACAGCACGAGCGCGCTCGAGGAGATGCTGGAGAGGCTCGAGCCCTCGGAGGTGAGCCGCGCGCCCTCGGTCATCGACCTCACCGGCCCCGATGCGGCCGCGCCGACCCACGAGTCTGCGGCAGAAAAGTAGGGTGCCAGGTGAATAGCTGGATTTAAACTCCGGTCAACCATTTTTGCGACGGTAACTGCTGGGGTCTTAGTTTTACATCACAACACTTTATTTTGATATTATTTGTTTTAAGGACTTTATTACTTTGCTAGCAAAAAAATTGTTATAGTCGGGTCAGCAGGTAGACACTGCCAAAATGTGTTGGCTACTAAAGTTGTGAGTTAAGTGTCCACAGGACGCTCGACACGACTCTGCTCTCTATACAGACGGTTGGATCTCATTTTAATACGTACTGGATCTCTATAAAGCGTATTGGATCTCTTTTTAGGGTTCCGTACCCAAAGGGTAAAAACGGGACCCTATTACTAAGACTCCGCTGTCCGTCCGTCTGTCGCCAGGCTGTATCTCATGACCCGTGATAGACAGATGAAATTTTAACACATACTTAAAAACAGATTGAATAAATATTCAAGGGGGCTCCCATACAACAAACCTGGTTTTTTTTAAACAATGATTACGGAAGCATTCCTGCGCAAGTCCGACTCACACTTGATCAGTTTTTAATTGTAACTTCTAGCAACAGAAAACAGTACTGGATAAAGGGTTCGAATAGGGTCCGAGTATTTAGGATCTCGTTTGACGACCGCCGTAGCCTAGTTGGTAGTGACCCTGCCTACGAAGCCGGAGGTCCCAGGTTCGAATCCCGGTAAGGGCATTTATTTGTGTGATGAGCACGAATATTTGTTCCCGAGTCATGGAGGTGTTCTATGTATTTATGTACATAAGTATGTATCTCGTCTAGTACCCATAGTACAAGCTTTACTTAGTTTGGGACTAGGTCGATTTGTGTAAGATTGTCCCCAAATATTAATTTATGTATGCAAAGTTTCATATTATGTAAAATGAGAACCGAACGTTTGTATGGAGGAAAATATTGTAGCGTGAAAATCGTCGATCTCATAGACATTTAAGTATTTCCATGAAAGCGGTTTCAGGTTAGCTTTTACGCTTAATTGTTCTAATTATAAAGAGAACAAGTTTATCTCGCCGTGTGACGGTCGCGCACCATAAGTGGGAGCTAGGGGTCCGAGCGCGGCCTCTTATCATACATAGATGAGGGCCCTTTCGGGTACACTTCGACCCAGTGGGATCTTTTGTGCATTTGCCCTCCTTTCGGCGAGTAGTCCCATCGCATCCACAAAACACATTGAATGCATTTGGTTCCATAGCCGTTACCGAAGTAATTCGTTCTTTGTCTGGCAAAAGCTTGACATTCACACAGTAAGTGTTCCATAGTCTTATCCTCCTCACTCTAAGCTGCCCGATAACTTGGCCAAGAGATTCTCGACCTGTGAACACCCCAGATATAATTCTTAGTTGCTTCCTGGTGGGATTCCAGAGTTTTTTGGTCTATAACAGGGACCCGCCCAGTATCCCCTTCGAGGGTTTTTGAAAGGGTTTTTTCGTAATGCTTTGATTACCAAAGCCGATGCTCCTTAAAACCCATTCATTTGGCTATTAAAGCGCTCCAATAAGGTATCCCCTTCAAAGGGTTTTTGAAATGGTTTGCTTACCAAAGCCGATGCTCCTCAATACCCATTCATTTGGCTTTTAAAGCACAATGAATGGGTATTCAACACGAGGAAGCGCTTCAACCCTTTCAAAAGCGCTTAAAAAAGCCTTTCGAAAGGGTTTTTTTATCAGTAGCGGTACCGCCCCGTAAGGGAAACCCCTTCATACGGCTAAGTTAAATGAATGAGTTTTCAATCAATAAAGGACAGCAAGTGATTATGGCTATTAAACGAACGACTAACCCGTTCAAAGGCTTTTTTCTGGGAAGGGGTGGGCAGGTCCCTGGCCTATAAAGAAATTAGAATGCCTTAAGCCAGCCTCATTCCTCCTCTCGTGTTGCTTTTGGCGTAGGCTTAAAAATGCTATATTGAGCGAGGCCTCTCGCTCCCACGCATGCTGCATCGCATACGGTCGAATAAAGGGCCCGCTAGACGGTCGCCAACATTCCTCAGACGGCGCGACCTTCGTCGTTGGCTTGTCGTGATTTGTCTGGCTAGACGGTTGGCCACCACGCTACACTCGCGGTCAGGTGGGTGTAGAACATTATTATTAATCCAAAAGAAAGAAAGCAACACAATTTGCCTACTGACCAAAATCCCATTCAGATATGTCAAAGAATCACGAAGCTGCAACCGTATGAATATTGCTTGTTAGAGAGAGGAAAACGCTCGCAGTTAGTGACGTCACAGTCACTTTTTACACTTACGAGTATAACTTCGTGATTATTTAACCTCTTGCTTTTTTTCACCTATTAACTACATTTTTAATCCTCTGGATGAAATTGTGATTTATTTTATTTAGTGCCTACACCCCCATACAAACTAAATTTAGCTGGAAACAACTGTCTACACGGTCCGCCCCGACCGAGGTCTCTCTGTCGGATGAGCTGGTTGGCGACCTTCTAGCAGGAGCTTAACACGTTCGCTACCAAGTGCCCGCCTAGCGGGCACTCGTAGTGTTTGTTCAGATGCCGGCTGCGCCCGTTAGGCGGGCAGTAGTATGAACTTACACGCCTAGCGAATTCTGTCGCCCTAATATATATATATATATATATAAAGCGCGAAACGTGCCAATCCAACGCTAATCTGAAACCGCTAACGCAATTTCACTTGTGCGCACTTACGGAACGGCAGAAAGCATATTGTCGCCAGCGCACGCGAAACGGTAGCAAAGTTCGTCTTCCCCCTCTCTTGCTCGCATATGCACGTGCGATAGAGAGGGAGATATACGAACGTAACGGGCCTCAGCTTGCGGCAATGGCGAGAGGTATTTGAGGTCTATCATGGGACGGCCGCGCCATACTCTCGATTTTACTCGCGTTGTACCTCTTCTTCTAAGTGGTCTTATAAGAGAGAGACGGATAGTGCGAGGGAGCTCGCGCGCCGTCTCATGATAGCCGTGCTGCCAAAAACTGCTAATCGAATTAACGATGACTCGTGGAATATTTTTGCACAGACTTTCCTTTGTTGTTACCACTTTGTAGTAATTTATTTAACAATGTTTTGAGTTAGAATTAAGTAAGTTCTAGAAGGGAAAATCTCCATTATGTGTTATATAAGTGAAATTGCGTCATATTAATTCCTAAGATATAGTTTTTGAATAGTACATACATATATTTTGTAATAATTTACACTGGGATTATATCCACGGGCAATGTTCAGGTTCCTGAGCGAATTCAAAATTGACTTTGACCTGTTTTCTGTGATTACCGAAGGCATGTTTCAATTTTTGTACCACGTTATGGCAATATACAATTAAACAGTATTATGTAAAGCAACCGAAGGCGTACTTTTTTGCCTTCCGTTGCGTTGCATATAGGGAATGCAATATCGACCTCACGAGATCTGGAGTCAGTTTTAAAGTTTCAATCTCGGTGGCAGGACTGACGTTAATTGTCGAAATCTCGGCTGGAATAATCGAGATCTCGTACGAGATTTCAGTAGCTATGCAAAGCATGTTAACAGTTCGTGTCTAACATTTTCCGAGTCTGGCTGAAGGGACCTCGATTCCCTAATCTCGTCATCACAATTTTACCGCCAGATCTCAAATTATTAATCTCGGTTCAAGTTTGCATTCCCTAGTTGCATATAATGTGTGTCTAGATATAAGAAAAGTAGCGTAAGTTGTCTTTTTACTACATGTTTCGTGTATTTTTGGTGTTTATTATAAATAAACTACTGTATTAATTTAATGGCTTCTTTAAAACCCCCCTTATATTCATACGTACAACATAGATTCACGCCTTCATTCCTAAAAGGGGTAGGAAGAGCACATGAAACTTATGTTCCAGTGCCACTTTTAGCTGGTGGTGATAAAATATCGGCTGAATGTGTGATACGGCGTGAAAGGTTGCTAGACCATCGCCCACAACACACTTAAACCCTGTTCCTTTACTACGACTCTTACGGCATCCACAGGAAGAAAGGGGGTGATGCTATTCTAACACGACACCACTCGGAGTGTATAGAGGTTAGTTATTTATTACTAGTTACTAGCTTTTAGGCGGATGTGACACTGCGCCGCATCCCCGGACGGAGGTGCGGAGCTCGTTGGTTTGTATATAAATTCCGTATGATGCGACACACTGCACCGCACCTCCGTCCGGCGAAATTCGTATGCAGCTCCGCACCTCCGTCCGGAGATGAGGCGCAGTGTGACATCCGCCTACCTAATACAGCGTGGAATGGCCTTTCCCGCAAGAGGAGGATAGTTTAGCGTTAGTGCTTAACACTTTCGCAACCAGGCAAAATTTCGAACAATAAGTACCCCAGAAACCGCCAGTACTCGCTAGTCGGGCAACGACGTGCAACTCAATGCCGCACGCCGCGAACCCGCTAGTCGGGCAAGCGGCGGACGCTCAGGGCTGTGTTAACGTAACCAACTAATAAGATTTTTTATTTTAATCGCATTAGGTAAAGTAAATAAAAAGTGAAGTAATAAAATATAATAATCAACTGTGCCAACTTTTCGACCACATAAGTACATAATAATCAGAAGACTTACAAATTTTCCTGTTAGTGGCAGGGGTAGCCCTGAGGTAGCGAAGATGCAATGCTTGCCCGCCTGTCGGGCACTTTGGCGTCGCGTGTAGGTTTATAGCTCTTGCCCGACTACCTTATCTGAGTAAAGTTTACGAGTGCCCGAGTGTCGGGTACGCAGTGTCGAATGTGTTAATTTTCCAAAATACACAATCACAAAAACATCTGATGAAAGGTGACCTTCCACTATCACTTAAGCGGAGACTCATGGACATGTGCATTCTTCCAATTCTCACCTACGGTGCACAAACTTGGTCTCTGACGGCACCTCAAAAGTCCAAACTCTGGGTTTGCCAACGAGCCATGGAGCGCAGCATATTAGGGATCAAATTAGTGGATCGCATCCGGAACACCACGCTGCGCTCCAAAACTCAAATAGTCGACGTAGCTCGAAAGTCGGCCAAGTTGAAGTGGGACTGGGCTGGTCATGTCTGTCGCATGCCGAGTGAACTGTGGGCCAAGATCACCACTGAATGGCAGCCCGACAGCTCGAAACGGTGACGTGGCAGACCTCGTCGACGATGGAGAGACGAGCTAGAGTCCTTCCCAGAATCGAGAGCACTGGAAAAAGTAGGCCTTTGTCCAGTGGGACACTACAGGCTCACAATAATAATAATAACACAATGTGAATATTTCAGACCGTTCCTAGTTAGAGTTCTTCAATATTTTGTGCAATAATCTGCATATTACAACTCGGAGAATGAGGTCAAACAATCAATGAGGTATTCTGGTAAACAATCTTTTACGTTCTCGCCTTGCGCAGTTGTAATTGGACTTTCGTACAAGATGGACCCTTCCTACGGTTTGCCGTCAGCGCAGAGAGATTGTGGAGAGGTTTCGCGAAAACACGAGAGCTCTTTGATGTTTGGCCATCGTTTTGGGCAAATGTTGTGTAGTTTTGTCGAGAATGTGGAGCGGGCTTAAGGGTGCACAACTTTTACTACCCTACACAAGTCGATCAAAATGTGGAGGGTATATATACATAGCTGAGGCTCTAGTATAAGTTTTACCGAAACAAAACTTTACGATCGCGTTTGCGTTTTACCCTCAATTTGTATGGGATTTGACAGCTTTTGTTTCGGTAAAACTTATACTAGAACCTCTGTAGTGGGTCGAAAGGTGAAAATAACTAACTGAGGGCTCTTAGAATCGATCACAGAACACACTTCAACAGTTTTTAAAATGTGTGTCTGCTTGTATGTCTGTTTATATGTGTGACGCCATCACGTGAAAACGATCGCATGAATTGGTAAGTATGCAACTTTCAATAAAACTTATAAACGCTATGAAAATCGTAAAGATTAAGGTGTAAAAGGGGGCAAAAATGGGGTTGAACTTGGTACGGTACCCCTCCCCCCTCCCCTCCCATCCCCTTGGATGTATGAGCTAAAGACTTGAAAATTGGCAAGCATCACTCGCGCTTGATTTTCTTCGGCGGTCGGATAGCACCATAGTGTCTGTCGCCTATCCACCAGCCAGCCAGGATTTGACGGTACAGCCTTCGGGCTACGGCTAGACCCACGTCAAAAAAAAAGCAAACATCACGTAGTGATTATACTCTCTTTGAGCATCACTTTCGACTGGAAAGTAACAAGAATCTTCGATGTACAGATTTTCGATCCTCTAAACCAGCATTAAGATATATGTATAGTGTTTTCCCCTTGAACACCCAGATTAGGCAACACAAGATTCTCGCTAGCATTCGCAAGCTTGCATTGCCTTTCCAAAAAACAATTTGCTCACATACAAGCGTGCTGCATAATCTGTCAAGATTCGTCGATCGGCTGATTAGATTGTAATGATGATTATTATGCAAGCCACGGGAACAACGATAGTGACATTTAAAATATAGGCAGCGCCATCTACCCGCTTGATCGGATACTTCGAACTCCCCAGATTTCCGTTCGTATGATTGCTTCAATTTAAATCAAATCAAATCAAATACTTTATTTCGACCAACAAGGATCATATACAATACAATAGCTACATTATTAATACAAAATTATAATATTACATTATTTAATTAAATTGAAATATTAACGAATTATGTGTTAGTTACAAATAATTAAATAAATAAACATCTTATCCTATTGTTAGTCACTAATACCTATAATAATACATTGGTCTGCCAGGTTTTTTTGCCAGTACATGAATCATGTGGCAGTGGTTCAGATACTGGCAATCAAACCTATCCGACAATGCCCTCAGGATGCCGTTAGCGCTATCCCGTACCCTGTGCGCCAGAGATGTGCACCGTTTCCGCATTTTAGCCTCGTCTCCTTCGACAGTCATAGAAAGACATTTAGATCATTTATTGGCACTAAAATCATAAAACTACTGCAAACTGCAAATAACAAACCATCTACATCAAAAAACAAATTAAACGAATTTCATCGCGTATGTACCTACCTAATAAGTATTTCTATACAAAAAAAACCGCTGACTCGCGCACCGAAGGTTCCGTACAAACTAACAATTAACTCAAGGTAAAGTAAATGTCCCAATATTTGTTAAAATAGGTACTTATTTTAACCCGACAGAATTCAATTTCAAATAACGAATAACTTTTACACCAAGACCATCGAACTACCAAGACTATTGAATGTCTGTTGTCTGTCTAGAATGTAATCGCGATCTTTTTTTATTGAAACATACCCGTCCCAACTCCATTAATTCTAGAAAAATCTTAACAGCGCGAAGTAGGAATGGGGTCAGCGCCATCTATCTGCCCTATTTGTTACTAACGTGCCCTTGCACGTTACCACACTTACCAAGCACTAATCAGCTTAGTATGTATGTTGGTGTTTTAGCGATTATTGTTTACCACGTGAACCGATCTCGATTATTATCATTTTATTTAAAAGCAAGTACTACTATTAAGCTTTGAACCGTTATTTGAAGCCTACATAAACAATTTGAGAGTAGCGAACTTGATTTCCTGTAACAGATCGGTCTAAGGCAATACCCCCACTACATCCCCTCTCTAGTGACGTCATGTCCTGTGCACCTGGCGGGGACCAAGTTGCTGGCACTTGGAGCTCTCGTCATTGGCGTCTTGTTTGCCGTAGCAATCGGTCGTTTTTAATAAACCTAATAGGCGAGTGCCTAACTAGGTAAAGTATACAATTATTTGAATTGTTAACGGTGTTACCGTTCGGTTTTTTAATTTTTTATAAATTCCAGATTGGAATTATTGGAGCATGGAGAGTGATACATCAGATTCATCTGATTCCTCGAGTAGTTCCTCAGCGGATACTCCCACTATGGAAGGAGCGATGCCGCCTGCGGGTGCGGGGACGCAGGAGCCCCGAGCACCGCGGGTTGGCGAGAAGCGGAAGCCCAGCAAAGCAAAGCGGCACAAGCACAAACGGAGCCGCATGGCTGCTTCGTTAAAATATTTAACCGCACAAGTAAGTGGTATATCCAATCTTATCGCGGGTAGCGCTGCCTTTCAGCTTAACCCTTTGCTGCCTTTTCAAGGTAACTTTCACTCCACCCCTGGTGTAGAGGAATTAGATCACTCTGATAGTGCTAATGTGAGTGGTGAACTTTTTGCTGATGACGAAACGGGCACCGCGCCCCCGCCCCCACTTACCGAGCAGCCAGCACCCGGATGCTCATTCCAATTGCCTCTGAATACCGTATTGAAAGAACCGGCTATTCCTAAATCCTTGCCAGGTCTAGTTGATTTCATTAACAGCGTTCAGCGCTTCAACTCTCAAGACTGGGATAGTGTTCGTTATGCTGAAGTGCAAAAACAATACTGTTCCTCACCAGGTTTCACATATTTAGAAACGAATGATGAGATTAAACCATTTGATAAGTGTAACTCGCTAGCGCTTATTGAACGTGGGTTTGCGACTATCACTCAGGCCCTTATAAAACAAAATGAAGCAGTTCAGTGCGGTTTCAAGAAGTTAGTTGAATGGTCGAATTCCGTTACCGTAGTTACACCAAAATTGTTGGAGGATAAATTAAACGAATTTTTCGTGCAGGGTAGCTTTCAGAAAATTTGTAATGATGCTTTGCAAATTGCTTGCGGTCATAGGGCCGAGCTAATACAACAGAGACGTGACAATATCTTGCGGTCAGTAAAGGACAATTTTCTGAAAGCTAGCCTGAAGAAAATTCCACCCACTTGCGATAACTTATTTAACAAAGAACAATTCGCTAACGCAATTGAAAAGGCCGGCGGGCCCTCTAAAATATTCTGGCCGCCCCGGGCGCCATCTAACAACAAAGCTGCTGCGCAAGCTCAGCCACAACAGCAAGCTCAGGCCATGCCTAGTTATGCTAATACATACCCAAACAAAGCTCCTGCTTTGTTTAATGGTAATTACGCCTATCCCGAAGCCATGAATCGGATGCCATGGCCTACGCCATCTATGAACTATCACCCGCAAGCGCGCGACTACCCCCGCTTTGGTCAAAAAGTTGGCCAACAAACTAAGCCTTCGCGGCAAAGGCCTAGTAAAAACTTTCACGGCTCAGACACTTTTGCCAATAACTACCGCGGAGGTAGGTTCTCAGGGCCCTCCACATCTCGGGGGCAGGCTAGAAGAAAATTCTGACTCGAACAATTTTCAAGCTGGCCGTTTGCTAGATTTTGTGGAACATTGGGAGGATTTACAGGCCCCAACAATTTTAATACAGATAATTCGAAACTTTCGAATACCATTCATAGCCAAACCCCCTTTATTTATTCCAAATTTAACCGATCATCCTTGGTCGACTCCAAACAGTTGCGAAATGGATCACGTAATACAGAAAATGCTACAAATGAAAGTATTGGAACCTGTAGATCCCAGTCCCAGCTTCATATCCCCAATGTTCTTAATACCAAAAAGCGACGGCTCGGCCCGTCCGATATTCAATTTAAAGAACCTAAACGAATACGTTTTACTGAAACAGTTTCGTTTAATGAACATGCAGAAAATAGCTTCATTCCTGCAACCTCGCGATTGGCTGATAAAGATAGATTTAAAAAATGCGTACTTCCATCTGCCGGTTGCCAAAGCACACCGATGTTTCCTGCGGTTAATTTATGGCCAACAGTTACTACAAATGACATGTCTCCCTCTTGGTCTGGCTTGCGCTCCAAAAGTGTTTGCATCCTTGACGAATTGGATAGCTCAAACACTCAGGGAAAAAGGCTTCCGAGTAGTAGTCTATTTGGACGATTTTTTGTTGGCCAATCAGAACCCCCAAATCTTGTTCCACCAGGCTCTCGAAGTAACACGGCTATTAGAATATCAAGGCTGGCAGGTCAATTACGACAAATCTGTATTGACCCCACAAGAGAGCATCCAATATTTAGGAGTAGTTTGGAATCCACACACAAACGAAAAATACCTGCCAATTCTAAAAGCGCAAAACTTTCAAGAAAAGGTGCGATATCTGCTAAAGCGGAAAAAAGGCAACGTGTGCGAGGTCCAAAGTCTGGTAGGGATGGTCAACTTTGCCAGTTTCATGGTTCCCAGGGGTCGTCTAAATCACAGAGCTTTACTAAATCATTGTCAAAGTCTATTACTAAAGAGCCCTCGCTATCATTACCTAATTCCTCCCCCTGTGATGGAGGAGTTAAAATGGTGGAGCACCAATCTCGAGAAGCGGTCTCCAATTCATTACCCACCGGTCAGCAATTACCTGGTGACCGATGCGTCGCTCCAGGCGTGGGGAGCCCAATTGGACAACCTCAAGCTGTCGGGTCTTTGGTCTCCGGAGGAAGCAAAACTTCACTCCAATCAGCGCGAGATGTTGGCAATTTGTCGCGTCCTAGAAGGTCAAGTCAACGCCTGGCCGGTTCCTCTCTCTTAATACAATCCGACAACCGAGCAGTAGTAGCTTATATCAAGAACGAAGGGGGTACAAAATCGGCCCCGCTGATGGAAATAGCCTATCGAATATTCAAGATTTTGGATCATTACAAAATCTATACAGAGATTCATTATTTGCCAGGTCGGTACAACGGCGAAGCCGATCACTTATCTCGGCTTACGAGGCCTCCCGAGTGGCACCTTCGTCCCAACATAATCAATCAGATCTTTGCCAGATTTGGTTGCCCATCAATAGACCTGTTCGCTTCGTCAGTAGCACATGTCCTTCCATCGTACGGCACTCTAGATTTGACGGACAATCAGGCCAGTTTACACGATGCGTTCAGTCAGAGTTGGGACTTTCCCCTAGCGTGGGTGTTTCCGCCACCCTTCCTGATCCCCCGCGTGCTACAACATCTCAACAAGGCGAGAGGGATATTTTTAATTGTAGCCCCACGCTGGTTGAAGGTGTTTTGGCGACCAGACCTGAAGAACAGAGCTCTGGGTCCCCCGTTTACGATTTACAATCTGGACAGAGTCCTGGTCGATGCGACAACAGGTCTCCCCCCGCCGATGGCACGGGATATGATTCTGGAAGTCTGGAAATGTGGGGGTGGTCGGCAAGCTTAGATGGATGGTCTCAGGAACAAATTGATTTTTTGAAGAGAAGTTGGAGACAGTCTTCTATTAAGACTTACAAGAATGCGTGGCAAAAATGGCGTGTTTGGGCTGTGCGCAATTCCGTTAGTCTATCAAACCCCAAGGGTGCTGATTTGGCAAAATTTTTAATAGATCTTCATCTTGCACAAGGCTTGGCGTATAGCACTATTTTGGTTTACAAATCTGCGATTTCTACCCTTTGCGACCCAAGCGAAAATTATCGTCTCAGTTCACATATATTAGTGCGTCAAGCTTTGAAATCTATAAATAATGCAAGCATAAAACATTAAAAAGCCCCAATATGGGATACTGATATCCTTGTTAATTGGTTGAAAACTAATCATAGCAATGAGAATAGCTTATTCGAATGTTCTGCACGCGCTGCGATTCTATTATTATTATGTTCCGGCCGACGGGTGCATGACTTGACACTATTAGGCGTAGATGATAGGAGCTGTATAATAACTGATAATTATATCATTTTCTGGCCAAAATATGGATCCAAAACTGACACAGTAACAAATCGTCAATCTGGTTGGCAAATTTTTAAAAATAATGATTTCAAGGCTTTGGATACATTGTTTTGGGTTAAGAAGCTAATTTTACTATCTCAAGCTAGACGCGCAGCTTGTGGTGATGACAACTTATTTTTGACCATATGTGGGCGGCCGAAGGCTGCGTCGCGTACAAATATTTCTGGCTGGGTAAAGAAGATTCTACTCCAGGCCGGCATTAAAGCCAGTGCGGGCAGCATCCGGCCCGCAGTAGCCTCTAAAAGTTGGGTTGAAAATAGTCAATTAGACGAGATCTTGGCTAGGGGAAACTGGCGGTCAGAAAACACGTTTCTGAAATATTATTGTCGACCAATTGTGCCCTCGGCTATGCCGTCACAATCTTGTGCTAACTTATTTACACCAGTTATTGAGTGAAATTTAGCTAATGTTATGATTTAGGATAATAACCTATATATAAATAAAACACTAGAATGTTTTGTTTCCTTTTATTTCATTATGTTAAGTTGATTTAGCTAAAATAAGTTTCGGGTCAAGTCGCCCAACTCAATGTTTTATAATTTGTTTTGTGTATTATCGTAAAACTACAGTCGTTTGTTGTCTAGTTACCTTATTATTAGAGGTTCAGCAACATGCTTGCAACTAG
Source organism: Epinotia demarniana (assembly GCA_945867215.1). NCBI lineage: Eukaryota > Metazoa > Arthropoda > Insecta > Lepidoptera > Tortricidae > Epinotia > Epinotia demarniana. The sequence goes on from OX244259.1 coordinate 60,101,336, forward strand.
CAGTTGATATAAATAATGTACCATATACTGTTGTTAGTTCTTACTATAAGTACCTGCTATTAGTAATCAACTATAGAATAATAAATGCAATGGTTACCCATTGGAACTTCATTTAATAAGGTCATACTTTATAATTTATGAAATGTATATTTTGTGTGTACATACAATAAATAATTGCAGAGTTCAATGTCTTATAATTGATATTTTTATAATCCCCTCCTTCTAATCACATTGGCGTCGAACTGTGCACCAGGCGATAACAAACAGGTCTCAAATTGTTTATGTAGGCTTCAAATAACGGTTCAAAGCTTAATAGCAGCGTTTTACCTACCAATAAAACGCTTATTAAGCGGTAACCTTATTTGAAGCCTACATATTTTAATTCTGCCTGGTAAATCTAGCAATTTCTTAATTTGAGATCCAATGACGAGAGCTCCAAGTGCCAGCAACTTGGTCCCCGCCAGGTGCACAGGACATGACGTCACTAGAGAGGCGATGTAGTGGGGGTATTGCCTTAGACCGATCTGTTACAGGAAATCAAGTTCGCTACTCTCAAATTGTTTATGTAGGCTTCAAATAAGGTTACCGCTTAATAAGCGTTTTATTGGTAGGTAAAACGCTGCTATTATAGTCTTATAGGTATTTCAAAACAAAAAAATACTTATAAATTTGATTAAATTGCAAACTTAACTAGGAAATGATTTATGAAAATAAACCTCAAATACGCTAGATACAGAAAAAAAATATTTTCCAGTGATATTTATGTTTATTTTAATCAAAATTAATAATTTCAAATATTTATTTTTGATAAATTCGGAGATAAGTGGGGGAATGATATTTTTTTTTACATTTTCCTTCATAGATCGAAACTTTACCAATGTAGAATAAATGAAAAACTGTTTCAAAAAGTGCAACTGAAGCCCTTTCAAATGATACCCCACTTGACCCAAAAGGTAATTTTTTTTTTGCACCGCCGTATTCGTAATTTTTCAAAAAAAAAAAAATTATATTTAAAATTTTCATTTTCCATGCACGTGGATAACTCTCATTTATATGGGATCCTGTTGTTTTACCAAATTTATTTTGGTCAACTTTCATTTCCCAAACCAATTTTAGCAACTATTTTGTTTGCCAATGCAAACTTTGGCACAATTTTAATACGAATATTTTCATTACGTCAAATTTTCATTTAGCAAAATATTATTACGCAAAATTACATTATGGCATGTGGTATTTTAGCAAATGCAATTTAATAAGGTAAAAAAAACATTAGACATTAAACATTTCGTCAAGTTAATGTTATGGCAAACTATAAATAAGTAGACAAAAATCACAATTGTTTGGGTTATGACATTTTACCAAAATACTATTAATAAAACGGCACGGTCCCTTAAATAAAAAAAATGCACGGTTAAGTAGGTCGGTAGGCAAAGGCGTTAAATTAGGTTAGGGCAGCCAAAAAAAGGGGGTTCGGGAGGCGAAGCCTCCTAGCAGTAAAAAAACAAACAATCGTAACAATTGTATTATTTGGTAGGTTAGGTAAGGGTTAGCTTGTGTCCCTTAGAGCGGAAATAGGCACCCCGCCAAGCGGGGTGACGTCGACACGCTGGCGGTTAGGTTAGAATTGTGAACTCTACACACATTAATTTTCCCTACCCACATAACAAAAAAAGTTGTTATTGTATTGTGTATCTTATACACCATTGAAATAAATATGTAAATGATTTGTCATTGAAGAGTTCCTCTGCTGATTAACCGACTGAAGAGAAATAGTCAATTAAATATTGACGATACAAATCATTTGCCTTACTTTGTTTGGATTAAATCATATTATGCCAACTAACATATTTGACTGAATGGTCAAAGTACCAGTTGGTAAACGAGATATTTCCTAAACATGAATATGCCAAACAGAAGGTTTGCGTAAGAATTATTTGTCGAGTGTTAATTTGGCAAACGATTATTTGGCAAATGAAATTCTACGAAAAATGTTTTGGGAAGTGATAATTTGTCAATTTTATTTGGTAAAATAAAGTTAACCCCATTTATAACCATTCCACAAATTGATAGCTTCAGTAGTTCGTGAGATATTTAACTTTGTGAAATAAATTGTTTTCAGACAGACGGAGTCGCACCATAAGGGTTCCTGTTTTACCTTTTTTGGTACGAAACCCTAATGATAAAGGGGAAAAGTGTGTGAGATTGTAGCTTTTAAATATTTGTGTGTTATTAGTATTTGATCAAATTTCTTTGACGTATTATTAGCTTCTCATACATTTGTTGAAATGAAATGCACATCGGAAAAATGTTGAACGTATTGGAATAACGCGTTGAACGCCCTATTGGCACGCTGTGCCAATAGGATTTTCAACCTACTTTCCATAATGTAGATTTTGAATGATTTTTTGACTTCGACGGGTAAAACGTCATTGTTACTAACATCTCATCATGTCAACATTTTGTTATCAGCGACATCCCGTGACGATTATGTGCAAGCTTTGGAGAATTGGTTTGACGATTTTGACAGCTGTCAAAAGAGTATATTTTTAGTTTTATTTTTTACTACCAATCGGCAATCAGACCAATTTTTATAAAATTTCTAAGTTAAAATATATTTATAGTATTTTAAATGTCTAGCGTGAACGAAAAATAATACTCAATAATGTTGTGATATATTCTGCAATTGGATTTTTACTTCATAAAGGTAAGTAACTCGACAAAAATATATTTTAGGTTATGTTTACGAATTAGGTGTTTCATAATCACAACATATGTTCGAAAACGAATTATTAATACCAATTTACAAACAAAGTATTTAACGTTGCTTTACAGTACCATGCGAGTACTACCACGTATGGCCTTGCATAATAATGTAATTTCGGGTTTTACTCACAACTCTAATTTAGTATGTCTAAACGGCCTTCCTCTACACTTTTTTTCTTCAGTAATTCCATTCGGTTCAGTATATTTAACGCTGCGGTGAAATAAATATAAATACAAAAATAGACTGCTAAAATGATATGCCTTCCTTCCTCTTCCATTATTATTATTATTTCTTGTAGTGGCTTCCGGATCGTGAGAGCCCTTATATCACTGCGACCATTGCTGATCTATTGTGATCGCCACATACTACAATTCTTGGTCAAGTCCTGCAAACTCGAAGAATTGCAGGATACTATTGAACTCAAGAAATTTGATCTCCTCCGGGCACATGATATGTTTTCCCAGAAAGGAGTTACGACTGCGCATGAGGCAGGGGCACTCGGTTAGGATGTGTGTAGGCGTCTCCTCCGCATCCAGGCAGTCTGCACAGCCTTGTGTCGCACATTCCTATCGCTTTCATGTGCTTATTTAGGCGACAGTGCCCTGTAAGCATCCTTACCAACATACGTAGACCATACATAGTTGGGCAAAAAAAAACATGAACAAGTTTACTTTTCTAGTGTTCCGTACCGTACCAAAATTGGTCGCACTTATGCGATCACTTGATGTCTGTTTGTCACAGTGTTTTTTATCAAAATCCATTTTGGCTCTAAGTTCGACCTCTGTGGCCTAGTTGGTAGTGACCCTGCCTACGAAGCCGGAGGTCCCGGGTTCGAATCCCGGTATTGTATTTATTTATCTCTTTAAGTATGTATATTGTCGTCTAGTACCCATAGTACAAGCTTTGCTTAATTTGGGACTAGATCGATTTGTGTAAGATTGTCCCCAAATATTTATTTATTATGGACATAGAAATGGATTCTACTTACAACTCAATAAGTACATCCCAAATATAGTTATTTACGATACAAGTGCCGAAAATAGGAAATTCGAAACGAGTGGTTCGCACGTGTATCGTACAATATTTTACTGTACATATAGCTCTTTAAAGTTTTGACTTATGCACGGAAAGTGCTCTTTTCCGCACTAGTGCGGGAAAGTAGCACCATATGTACTGTAAAAGCATTTTTCTTATTAGGAACATATGGTATCATTAATTGAAACAATGATGTAATAAATAAAAGTGCGCCAAAAGTGGCACACTAAAACTGAGTCAATTCCGCCAACTTGCTACAATTTTGTGTGAGATTTTGTGGGCATTTATAAACACGGAACTTCGTATAGACAACGTGTCAACCTCTTATTTATATTACTTCATTGACTTGAAAGCTTGAAAAATTAAAGCGTTTTTACAATCAACCAGGACCATTCCCAGGATGCCGTCAGAGCACGTGGCCCGTGTCCGCCAGCTCTACAAGCTGATCTTCCGCGTGCACCGCGCCCTGCCGGCCGAGCTGCGCGTGATGGGCGACAACTATGCTAGAGACGAGTTCAAGAGACACAAGCAGTGCGGTCAGGAGGAGGCCAGGATATTCCTTAATGAGTGGACGGTGAGATTAAACTGGTCGTAGTAACAAGGCAGTTATTCTCTGTGCGTAGTGGGTGCCAATTGTGAGAAACAAGGACAAGTGACACAAGTTATTAATAAATAAATAAATATTACGGGACAATCTTCAAAAACCTAGTCCCAAACTAAACAAAACTTGTATTATGGGTACTAGATGACGATAAACATACTTATATAGGTAAATAAAAACTTAAATAAATAGACAGGAGAGACGAATTTCGTTTATACACTGGGTTCACCCGAACACACTGTATAAGCAAAATTCGTCTCTCCTGTGGTCAATAATTAAGAGCTCACCTGCATATAAATCAGGTTTTTATCGAATAAGTAGTCATATATAAGAGGAGACGCTGTTTATGCGGATTAAGAGTCCAAACCAAAATTAGGCTTTGTAGCTCTTAACTTTTATAGTGTCCACAGGAAAGACGCGAACCTAAATTTGATAATGTCCCATTGATATCTCTGTAGTGGGGGACCCTTACTTGCGGAGGCCCCGGGGCACCAGCCCCCGCCTGAACCCCCAAATCTGGCCCTGTAGACATGGGTGTTGAACAAGACTTGTGACATTGTAGGGCAAAGGGGAATATTATCTCCCTCATATTTGGTCTACCTGGAGCTGCCCAACTAGGTTATGTACCTCCACCTTAGAGAAGATCGTAACAGTAATAACGCCGCCACTTGCTCTGTTGGTAGGGAACGCAATCTCGCAAGATTTCAGACCTAGCAGAGACCACAAAGCCAGTATGCAAATGCTATGAGTTCCATTTAATTAGGTACTACCAACATGTGAAATATTTTTCTTACCCCTGCCCTGACATTTACCGCTAGCTTTTCGGTGAAGGAAAACAGCGTGAGGGAACCGGTCTAATCCTCATAAGGTCTAGTTTTCCCTCTGGATTGGAAGGTCAGATGGCAGTCGCTTTTATAAAACTATATACACGGTGTTTTTTTAACCGTCTTAGAGCCGAAGCCCAGTTAATGTACAAAGAACATAAAAAAATGTTTTTTATAGTTTTTTTTTTTTTTTAAGTTTTTTTTTTAAATGCATAAAATATTGTTTTTAGGGTTCCGTACCTCAAAAGGAAAAAACGGAACCCTTATAGGATCACTTTGTTGTCCGTCTGTCTGTCTGTCAAGACCATTTTTCTCAGGAATGCGTGGAGGTATCAAGCTGAAATTTATATCAGATACTCAGGTCTATTGTCTCTTGGAGCTGTAAAAAATTCAAACTTAAAAGCCAACGCAATCAAAAGATACAGTCGTTTATGCTGCAAATTTTAGAGTTTTTCGACACTCGTAAAACCTACGGGGTACTTCCCGTGAACTCAGAAACTTGAAATTTGGCACGAAGCATTCATCATATAGCACAGACAGAGGAAAAATTACGAAAAGTAGACATTTTTAGTTAAATCATACAAAAAAACACTTTTTAAATTTTAAACTTAATACCTTTTTCCTCATAAACGTGTGGTGGTATTAAATTGAAATTCATGTCAAATACTTAGGGCTATATGACCCATCAGATGTAGCAAAACCAAACTTTTATGTCAACGCAATCAAAAGAAATGGCAATTTAAGTCGCATATTTTGAAATTGAGTACTCGCAACAAACTCAAAACCTAAAGGGTACTTCCCGTTAACACAGAAACTTGAAACTTGGCACGAAGAAACTTCATATAGCACAGACAAAGGAAAAATTACGAAAAGTAGACATTTTTAGTTAAATCATACAAAAAAATACTTTTTAAATTTTAAACTTAATACCTTTTTCCTCGTAAACGTGTGGTGGTATTAAATTAAAATTCATGTCAAATGCTTAGAGCTATATGACCCATCAGATGTGGCAAAACCAAACTTTTATGTCAACGCAATCAAAAGAAATGGCAATTTAAGTCGCATATTTTGAAATTGAGTACTCGCAACAAACTCAAAACCTATAGGGTACTTCCCGTTAACACAGAAAAACTTAAAACTTGGCACGAAGAAACTTCATATAGCACAGACAAAGGAAAAATTACAAAAAGTAGACATTTTTAGTAAAATCATACAAAAATCATTTTTTTAAATTTTAAACTTACTACCTTTTTTCTCGTAAATGTGTAGAGGTATTAAATTGAAATTCATGTCAAATACTCATGTCTATAATACCTTTCAGCTGTAGCAAAACGAAAGTTTTATGTCCACGCAATCATAAGAAATAGCAATATAAGCCGCATAATTTAAAACTGAAAAAGGTGTATGTGAAGTCCCCAACCCGCACTCGGCCAGCGTGGAGACTACTGCCCGTTCCCTCTCATCCATGGGAGGAGGCCTGTGCCCAGCAGTGGGACGTATATAGGCTGGTTTATATTATTATATATTATAGGTAATCTCAAGGGTATCAAAACCTAAAGTTACTTTCCCGTGAACTCAGCTTTCAAAAGAAACAGCAATTTAAGTAATCCGCTTATTTTGCCGTTCGCAACTTTGATTTCCTTGCGAGTAGTTCTACTCGTAAGGAAATCAAAGCCTAAAGAATGATTACTAAATTGATAAAGTGACCCTGTTTAAATGTATGCTCCCCCAGCTTTCCACATTGTAATGTTACGGATTCCATTTTCATTTATCATTTAGTAGTAGTAGTGTTCAGAACGCATCCAAACTGACGTCATCGACGGCCGTTTGCATCCGAAGTTTGAAGATCGGCAACGAGCGGGAATAACGGTCGCCGACAAGACCAACGACAATCTTTAACGGGCAGCGCAACGAAACACTACTCATTTTCTTGTATATTTAATTTAATCGGAATAAATCCGTTTTTGTAATTTGATAATAATATTCTTCATTGAAGATTCACCTAGGCTATTCCCGAAATACCTAAAAGGAACCTAGGTCCCAAACAGTAATAAACATACTAAGTACAACTTTTGCTTGTTATAGGTTTGTACGGAACCCTCGGTGCGCGAGTCCGACTCGCACTTGGCCGGTTTTTTTTTTGTATTAATATTAATTTTAATCATCCAGCTGTGTGACCGCAGTGTCCGCTAGCCGCCATCTTATGTAGATAGGTACGAACTCTAACCGGGTGAATGAACTTCGCTCCGTGCGTCATAGAGAATTTTTCAAACTTAATTACCTTTTATTACTAAAAACTTAACTAAAAATTTTTTTTTTTCCCGAACGGATAGTACCTTTTGGATACTTTCAGTGGGCTTCGACTCTAAGACGGCTAAAAAAACACGTTGTATACTATAGTCTATGAATGCCTAATTTTGGAATCAGATGTCAAAGCGGACCCCGGGCTCCTTTAGGGCGCAACCGGGAATAACGCTAGGAGAATGATGCTTATTTATTTTTTCCAGGACTATGCAATAAACCTGGCCAAACAAATGAAGCCCCTCCAGCAAGCCAAAAAGAAGGAAGTGGGTAAATACCTGGACCCCAAGCTACTCGACCACATGACCGACGAGCAACTTTGCCAGCTCTACGAACTGCACAAGGCGGCGGCTTTAGCCGAGGAGGGTGAGAAGAAGGAAAAATAATGTGATTCTGTTATTTGGGGTGTCCAGTAAATAGGACGTCCGTTGGCTGTTCTTTACGCGCTGATGCGTCTCATCTCACCCGTCAGGCCTATCGAAACGAGACCCCTAGCTACGCTTAGTTATCTTATCTAGGAGGCCCTTTCGGATACACTTCGACCCAGTGGGATCTTTTGCGCGTTTGCACACCCAAGCTCGCTACGTCATTTCTACAAACCTGAAGTACCTGGATTTCCTTTGGTGAAGGATAGCCGCTGCCAAAAGTAATTCATTCTTTGTCTGGCAAGGGCACGCGTTTCTAGTCGCGTTGTCAATTTATATTTGTGGGCGAGCGTTGAGGTGAACTTAAAACGAGTTACCGAATCGCTGGCTGGTATCGCTGGAACGACGTTCTAATTAGACCGGCGCGATCTTATACCTCAGCCACACTATGTTCTCGCGGTGCTAATCGCTCTGCTCCTCGCTGCCGCGATTTCGCCTTTTCAGGCCATACTTTGCTCTACTCACGCGATTAATCGCGCAAACCGCACTAGGTTACAGTAGTACCACAAATGAGTTACATCTGCAATCTTCGTCCACGCCAACGAGTGCTGACAAATACCGAATGAAATCAAACGTATGACCATTTCAATAAAGACCTTGTTGCACTATACTTGGCGTCCAGACAAAATGGCGGGCGCTGGAGCGGCCGGCGTCGCGCGCAAAATTTTGGCCAATGGGCGTTGAAGATTTTACCTTCGCAAACGCGCTGCCTTATGATTGGTTAAAATACTTAAAATGTTTTCAAAAAATGCTTTCTGCGCAGGTACATCGTAATTAATATTTGTGGTACTACGAAGTGGCCAACAAAACGGGGAGCGGCGGGTATGACGAAAGATGAGCGACATGACGAGTAACGTTGCCACCATTATGTGTCTGCCTCCTTTCCTCGCTCTGTCCCATGTTACCCGACGCGTGTGCAGCAGGAGTATTAAAGCCATGAACTGGATAGGTATGGCGCAGGGTCGGGTCAGGTGACAGTTCGTGGCGGAACCCAAGACCCCGGCGTGCCGTTGAAGTAAGTTAGTACTGTACTGCTAAGGGGTTAGCTTAGCACGTTAAGATCTTACAGCCGCCGCAAATAGAAGCCACGCTCCTAAACATCACCACGGTTGAATCAAATAGACTCTTCATACAACGTATAGTTCTCATTTTAAAATGGCATGATAGAATATCGTGAAACTTTTTATACATAGTGATACTCGCCAATTCTAGGTCAGAGACTACTTTCCGTTCCTTTAAGTATAAATTACAATAGAATAAAATCAAATGAATGGAGACTTTGTATGAAAAATGTTCTGCTCACTCAATTTTCTCTTAGCGTTAACCATTTATTTATTTGTCCGACTCGCAGATGGCGGTTTTATTTTTATCGCTCATACGTCGAGGAATGCTAAAATTGGTTACTGTAATGGGTTTCCAACAAGGCGTGTTATTCTATAATAGCATAAAACTCTCGTATCTGCGACATATACCTAACTAAAATCGAAAAAAAATACCAATCCAAACATTGAAAAGACAGTTTTATTAATAAAGTCCATGGAAACAGGGCACAGAAAAATTAGTCAAATCCTATATTCCAAATACTCTGAGGTTATAGAAATTACGAAGAATATATTATGTGCACACAGGCATAGTGAAAACACTTTTTACGCCGAGCAGATGAAATTCAACCTTTGATTTCAATTACGCACCTAGACGTTTCCTCGCTTATTTTGTACTAGTGAAGTTTTATTAATGAATTGATATTGTGAAAGTAATAAAATGAAATTGAATTTATTGAAATATTCTGTAAATAATGAAATGTAGATACAAATATTGGAATTTTTAGCAAATTGTGGTGTTCTTAGCGGTATTGACATGATACTCATAATGTATATTGTGATTTTGTGTATATTCTGCTATAAGATCATGTTTAGTATAATGTAAATAATGTTTATATTTTTCTTGAACTCTAACTTGACTTTTAAAAAGCATCCTCCTCTTCAATGGAATTTATATCATTCTAAATTGGAACAGAGTTGCATTTGTTTTATTTCGTTCAATTTTAATCTTTTGGACGCTCTGAAATAGTGAAAAGTTGTTAATCACATACTTCGTCGATTTGTTACGAGTAGATCGGTTTTCACAATCGATTTTTTTCTTTGCAGCTAATTCGCCAGTATCCCTTGTCGCATAATTTCCATGATGCGTTTGCATTTAGCTTATTAATCTTAATATGGTTGCCTATTTAATCGAATAATGTATATAATTAGTTATTAAATATTTACTTTAAATACCGACGTTTTATTTACTAATGCCATGTCGCGATGTTTCTTTTCAAGACATTCTAGGATGCGAATTTGGGGCCAAAACGCGAAAAAAAAATGCTAAGTGCACAATTATCACGTCACATCACATTTAATAAAAGTGCCATTGGCATTGTAATCTTCTACCAAAGGCGACAGAGTTGCTATTTGAATGAACTACTTTGATGCTACTCGGCCAACTCAAATAATATTAACCCTTTGAACGCCGAGAGCCACTAAAGTGGTCGAGTGCTGTCGTGCCCACCACGCCAACAACCTTTAAAGTGGTTATGGCGGACACTGTCAAAACAATTTTCTTACTGTCGGATAAGTTTCATATTCGCTCTTGAGCTGTCAAGATTCTGGCGCGTACGTTACATTTTGACACGAAAGTATAAGCGGTCAAAGGGTTATGTATCACGTAGTAAGATCAAACACGTTGTCACTGAATTATAAGTCATTGTGAAAAAAAGAAAACGATCGCGCCACTTGTGTCGGACGGAGCTACCTTGATGTCGGGTATTATAAACAATGGCCGGTTTTACGAAGTTAGTAACATGATTATAGTCAGAATAATTTATCTAGAACGGGTCTTATCTTAAAAGACCCATTGGTCTAAAAAAGTCCATTGTTCACCCACACGTGCCACAAACACTACGAAACGAAAAGGCAATGTTTAATAAATACTTTATTCGAATACTCGTAGTGACTCTATCGTTAATTAGTCGGGAAGTTTAGGTATTTAAAAGAATGTAAACAAACAAAACCACGAGACTTGGTCATTCGACCAATAAGATAATACCTACCATAGATACAAAAGATTGCTATTCACAGCAATCTTATTGGCTGAATGACCAAGTCACGTGGTTCTTTTAAATACCTAATCGTCCATACTATAGCGAGGTTCGAATTAAAACGAAAGTTATATCGGTATTTAACAACTTTATATTAGTAATCCGAAAAAATAGGTGCTTTTGTGCGGCAAGTCCACATTTCTGAAATCTGCCACAATAAGAGGAGGGAGTTCGTTCTAGAAAAATCTATGCACCATACAAGTCTTGGCAACACTGACTTTAAAAATTGTATCTTCGGGAAACCTATAGGACATTTGAGTAAAACAATAATACTTTTTCATATATTTATTGCAAGCACAATAGTACTGACAATGAGTGATTAAGTTAATCTTATTAGATTAATTACATTAAGAGTATGAATATAAATAGACATAATGGATACCCACATAGATTTAAGTAGAACTAGGTCCTTAGGAGTGCTGAAAGCAAGCAAGTAAGTGCACACTGCTTGTATCGTAACAAATAGCACAAAATCGCTAACACATCTTCGATTTAAGAGTTTGTAATCTAACAACGAAATCATCAATAGTACATACAATGACTGCACAAGTGCGTAAAGTTAATTTGATTAGGTAGATTACCTACCTACATTAAGAATATGAATATAAATAGACATAGAAGATAAACACATATATTAAAGTAGAATTAGGTCCTTATGAGTGCTTAAAGCAAGCAAGTAAGTGCACAATGCTTGTATCGTAACAAATAGCACAAAATCGCTAGCATATCTTCGTTTTAAGAGTTTGTAAAATTAACAACGAAAATCATCAATAGTACACAATGAGTGCGAAATAGTACATTGTTGTAAAGGCTTGAAAGTAGACGATAAATGGACGAGCGCGCCGGGCCGGCCCGCGCGCTGCCCACCACACGCGAGCGGGGCGGCGGCGGCGGCGGGGGCGGGGGGAACTGTGATTGTTCGAATCGCTGTTCAAACTGGACTACAATAACATTGTTGGACAGTTTGAACTCATAGATCGTGCGATGTCCAACTAGCCCCAGCTTTGAAGCCTGAATTCTGACCATCTTTTGCCACATTTCCGAGCAGTGGCGTGTAAAGTTAATTTGATTAGATAGATTACATTAGAAGTATGAATATAAATAGACATAGAAGATAAACACATAGATTTCAGTACAACTAGGTCCTTAGGAGTGCTTAAAGCAAGCAATTAAGTGGACAATTCTTGTATCGTAACAAATAGCTTAAAATCGCTAACATATTTTTGTCTTAAGAAGGTTTGAATCCACTCTAAATGTCATGGCGACGTGGCGTGGCAACTGTTCACTTTTTTAGAGAATTTAAAAGGTTAAATATTTTATAATACAAAATACATAAATGGACGTAGATCGCTGTTGGACTAAGTAATGTCTAGGTTATTAACTTGTCAGTCCTCGAAGCATGCGAAACGTCACATTTTGCATTATGGGTCATACAAAGATTGTTCGCTTTCCTGTGGGCATTGTTAAAGTTAATGGCTACAAAGCCTAATTTTGAGTTAAACGGCGTCTACTCTTATATTTTAGCGATAAAAACGTTATTTACATGTCATAAGCTCTTAAATATTCACCACAGGAAAGACGTATTTCGTTTAAACACAGTGTATGACCATTATATTACTTTATTTGGGGTAAGACAATCGTGGGCATTAATTTCACTTATACACTTGTTTTAAGATGACTCATTTATAACTACTAATTAGACACTGAATTAATATACCTGGGCGATTCTCCGAGCGTTTGAACCGCTCGGTTTTAACGTCATTGACGCCTCAAGCATATTTCATCATGCCGCGTTTATACGCTTGCGATGGCTTGGCGCGTGAGCAGGACGCAGCTATGTAAACGAATGAGATCGAATTATAGCCCTCTCCCTCTCACGCATAGCTGCGTCCTGCTCACGCGCCAAGCCATCGCAAGCGTATAAACGCGGCATCAGAGGTTAAACGTACCGCAGAACCTTTAATCAAAAAAGATTCAGTACTGTTATTAGCTAACATCTTCATCAAAAGAAGACTCTGATACTCGTACCTTTTAATAGTATTTGCTGTCTCCGACAATGACGAAAAAAAAAACGCCTTAAAAACGCTGAATATTCGCCCACCTACCACTAGAGCAAGATAGAAGATTCACCATCTGGCGCTAGGACTCTCTCCACATATACAAACCAAAATTAGCTCTACTAAGATCCCAAAGGGCAACCCAGCGAACGAACGAAGTCTACGTAGCGCTGCAAGCCAGGTACCCGCCCGGTATCCCCATCGAGGATTTTTGAAAGGGTTTTTCGTAATGCTTTACTTACCAAAGCCGTTGCTCCTCAAAACCCATTCATTTGGCTATTAAAGCGCTCCAATACGTTATCCCCTTCAAAGGGTTTTTGAAAGGGTTTGCTTACCGAAGCCGATGCTCCTCAATACCCATTCATTTGGCTTTTAAAGCACAATGAATGGGTATTCAACACGAGGAAGCGCTTCAACCCTTTAAAAAACCTTTCGAAAGGGTTTTTCTATCAGCAGCGGTAGCGCCCCGTAAGGGAAACCCCTTCATACGGCTAAGTTAAATGAATGAGTTTTCAATCAATAAAGGACAGCAAGTGATTATGGCTATCAAACGAACGACTAACCCGTTCAAAGGCTTTTTTCTGGGAAGGGGTGGGCGGGTCCCAGCTGCAAGCTAGCCCCACAGAATGTGTCAAAACGATGCCAGGCACCCGTTTAGTTCGAACATGCGCATACCTGGTTTTGGGCACGTGTTGGTGTAGAAATTTGTAAGGAGCTCGCAATCTATGGTTCTTTCGTTCACTGCATCCAACTCTATAAAACTTTAGCATACAGACAGCACCAGAAGTAGCTACGCAAAACGATGTACTCACTCCTTAGGCCGTGTTCACACCAATACGTCAGTGTCGGTTACGGCACCTATTCGTTTGGAGCATGCTCCGATGTCTGAGCGGTGTGAACAGTAAGCATGTTTTCTATACATTTACTACTTGTGAACAGGCTCCAGAGGCGTCTCTAGCCCATGAAGTGCCCGTGTGCAAACATTACTCTAGCGCCGCCTAGTAGGTAAGCGCGCGGTCAAAATGGAATGGTAGCGGGCGGCGCTCGGCGCCCCCTAGGACCGCTGCGCCCGTATGCAACGCACACCCTGCACCATAGGTAAAGACGCGCCTGACAGGCTCTTATTGTCTTCACACTCTTGTCGTGTGTAGCTCCTTCTGGCTACACGTAGATCTACGGCCAGTGCAATGTGCTAGTTATAAGATAGTCAGGCAGGGATATAAATTCTAAAGTCATTCATATTCCTATCTCGTTCTATCTTGTAGCCTGCATTACGAAACATAGTTGCCTGGGAGTGACATTGCCGTCACCAAATCGAAGCAAAGTTCTCGCCATCAGACAGGCGTTTTGTAAAACATGGTTAGTTAAAATGAGTGTAGAAACAAGAGAATACTTATGACTAATTAAAAAGGTCGAGTCGGTGGAAAACTTAGTCAATAACATGAAAGCGATTTCTAAAATTACTTTGCATAGTTGATATTACTAGGACCATTATCTTCTGAAAATCACCAAACTAGGCAGTGTACCGCGCTACCAGGCAAGCCGACAAGGTTCCTACAAATGAAGTCAAGTTGCTGGATGTGCAAAATAAACGATTGTCTATGATTCTATCGCATGTAGCACGTTCGAAACGTTACCAACAAACCTACACAGAAGTTTTATTTTAAATAAAGAAATTAATAAGGAAGACCGTTATAATCTTGGATAAAACAGAAATCATCTTGGATTAAGATAATCTCGATCCAAGAGATAAATTCTTGTTTCAATATAATTCGACATTTTAATGTATTTCTTGTTTCAAGAATATTTACCTCAACCTATTTTTTTATCGTATGGCCACGTCCCATTGTTGCACAGATCCGTTAACTTGATTTTGGATTAGTTGGAAGCTGGCGTGGTAATGTGTACACCGCTTAACGTTTCGTAAACCAGTGATCTTTAGAAATTACACTTAAAACAATTTGAAACATATTACATTTATTTTAAAAGCGAGATCGTTTAAAATTTCATTTCATTTCTGGACTTAACTACAAACATTTACATTAATTTAATATTAAATGCGTCGAGTATTCGAATTTAATGCTAGCGTTCCACACGCGGTTTCACTGAATGCTGAAAGTATTTTTTTCTGTAGCCGCTGTAGTTATAGACTACGAGTAACACACTCCATTCTAGATTTTATTGGCCGTCCGCCGATTTCGCTCGTCTGGCGTCATCCTCTCGCTGTTTCATCCCGCTGAAGTTAGATTGAAGGACTCTGATACTTTTGCGCGGGGGCTACCTGTACCTAGTGCTACTGATTCTTACGAGTGTGGAGCCGGCATTACATTTGGGGTATGTAAGTTATTACGTTAGGTCACTTCACGTTGTATATCGCTGATTGTGAATACCATCATTTATTTATCGATCACTCCTTCATTTGTGCTGTTGCGAACTCTGTTTAAGCTTTTTATGTCTTGCTTCTCAGTTAGATTATTAACATGACGCAAATAAAAAAAACAAATACATTATAAAACCCCAAACCTAGGGTGCCGCCGGCAGCGAGGCGGGGTCTAAGCTGCCGGTGGTCAGGGCGACAGAGACATGAACCTCCTGACTATTCGCGCAGTGTCCAGCAGTACCGCCTCCTGTATCCGAATACGGCTGGGTCAAGCCGTCTAGCGAGAGTTGGTAAGTCCTAGGAGATTAATGTAAGTACCTTTGTTAAGACAGATTCCTAATGGACGTGCATTCCTCTTGTGGCAGGAGACGAACGACCACCCAACGTAAGTCTCGACTGCCGAGTGGGGTAAGATTCAGTACAGCTCTTAACCCCATAAACTGTTTCACTGTGTAACAGATTCCTAATCAAGCATCGATATAACACGGTACAGTGACTTAACGCAAGTCGTCACACACTTAACTATGTCGATATATAATCGTCCATACACACACAACATCTGACGAGTTTTCGAGTTTATGCCAGATGGATTAACAGGTGAGCGCGCATTTCATCCACTGAAACAGAAAAAAACATTGATAATGGGTGAATTACACGGTGGAATTTATCAACCTATCTGGGGGGTCGTTGATTTTGTATCGAGCAGCCTATGGCGGAATCAATCCAGCGGAATTCAGTGGGAAATTCAGCATGCGCCAAATAAAAAACATGTTAGCAAAATATGTTACAAAACATATTTTGGTACAAATGCCCGTCCATTGCGACTTTGGAGTGAACAATGTATTGTTTGTCATAACATTTCACTGTTCATCCCCCCCGTTTGTTCCCTACTAATTGGGACAGCTGTCTGATCTGAAGCTCTGAATACTATTTATTACTAGCTTTAAAAACTATCCTATATTTTAATCCAGGCTATAAAATATCCTCCTGCTAAATTTCATCTAAATCGGTTGAGCCGTAAGAGCGTGATAGAGTAACAAACATTCGCATTTATAATATCATTTAGTGGGAAGTATTGGCGGGAAAATAAGCGATTCGATGAATTCAAAAATAGTTATTATTGGGTTCATGCGAAAATAATAGTGACGAATTTTCGTGTGTGAATATTTTCTACTTCTCGCTTTTGATTTCGAGCGGTCGAAAGTCAAAAGTCGGTCCCCTGACCGTGCTCCGGACTAAAGACGGCTAAAGAAAACTGTATACTTGCCTCTGTTATGTTCAGGTTGATGTAGTTGGACGTGCCAGCGTTTGAGTAAAAGACATCTGAAACACAATAAAAAGTAGTTTAATCTACGGACAAATCGCGCGTGATGACGTATGGCACGCAAACGTGTCACACAAAGGGCAATGGAGAGGGCCATGCTGGGAGTTTCTCTGCGCGATCGCTCCAGAAGTGAGGCTATCCGCAGCAGAACTTTGGCAACCGATATAGCCCCCCGAATCGCTAAACTTAAGTGGCAGTGGGCGCCACATTGCACGTAGAACCGATGGCCGTTGGGGTGGAAAGGTTATCGAGTGGCGACCACGTACCGGAAGGCGTAGCGCGCAATGATGACCTGGTAAAAGTCGCGCGAGTCCGCTATCCAGCGGCGGGCGGGGCGGGTGGCGCAAGAACGGTCATTGTTGCACTCTTTTGGGAGGCCGTGGAGTCCTATGTCCAGCAGTGGACGTCTTTCAGCCGATATGATGTTTTACCCATCCAGCGCCAAAGATTTCGTAGCCAATAACACGGGGAGTATAAACTACTGGAGTGGTGTAATGTGAACCGGGCACAAAAGCCAGAGGCGTCTCTAGCCCGTGTACCGCCCGTGTGCAAACATTACTCTAGCGCCCCCTAGTAAGCGCGCGCGCCGAGTTGGTCTCCGTAGCGGGCGGCGCTCGGCGCCCCCTAGGAGCGCTGCGCCCGTGTGCAACAAAAGACGCCTCTGACAAAAGCTATGTGCCTCCTTGATGTTACTCACTGAATGCACGATGCAAATGCATGACAGTAGACACGAAGTCCCCAAACCGCAACATGCCGTCCTTCCTCATGTATCTGAGCAGCAGCAACGTCATAGCTCTGTCGGGCACCACGAACCCCACCTCCCGCAGTGCGTCCCTGAGCCGCTCGGCTAGGAGCACCCCCATCTTCTCCCGGGCGTGGGTCTTGAATACCATTTGCCAGTGCTTGAGGGAACACATGAGGTCCTTGAAGTTGACGAGGCTTATGCGACCCGTTCCGGATTTCTGGTGGGCGGTTAAGGACCTTTTTAATTTGACGACTATGGCAAATAATCGAACAGCCCGCTTGATGGTACTCAAAGGTTGTCTGGGAGATATCGCTCTTTAGCGAGAAGGCTGTTGGTTGCCTCCGCTCTTACATTCCTTGTTTTCTGTACTGCTACCGTTTTGTATTCTAATCGAGGTGTGCTATAAAGAGTATTTGTAGTGTCGGGTACAATCGACAACACAGCTAACTGTCCATCCGTGCATAAAGTGTAATAAGGTTCTAATAAATACAGGATGGTCAGTTAACTGTGTTGGAGTTTGTACCTATCTAGTCCTGGTTGACTGGAACGGTCTTCAATGACGGACCTAACAAGGATGAGCCTAATGTAGTCTTAACCAAGTATCAAGTAAAGAAAGTTTCTGGTAAAATTGTATCCCAGACACACACCCATCATTAGGGCTAAAATAAACCTCTCAGTGCCCGTCACTATCAAACTTGTCTAAACAATGGCAGTGAAGAATACGTTTCAACTATTAGGCATTAATGTGTCTAGCATTGGGACATTTACCTTAGTCACAGTTTGTGTTATCTCTATTGCGCAGGCAGTAGGTACCTAGAGCGGTTTATCTACGAGCTATTCTAGAAGCTGATGGTGAAAGAAGAAGGGTAGTGGTTCCTAGTGGTACAGGCGGTGCGGCTGTCACGCGGCGGACGTGGGTTCAAATCCCGGCCCGTACCAATAGCCTGCCATACACGCGGGGATTTGTCCGGCGGACACATCTCAAATCTGATCCGCGAACACCCACACACGGCGGCGGATGGGCGACGGAGTATTGAGTACGGACAGCGGACGGACGTCTGGCAGACAAATCTGTGCTCAATTCTTGTCACACATGGACGGATGTGTCCGCCGAACAGATCTCTCGGACACATCCGATCGAATAAATCCGTGCGTGTGTGGCTAGCTAATGAGTATTTCGGAAGGTAAGTATATACGGGATATTCACCGTTAACATTTCAATGAAGGAAAACATCGTGAGGAAACCGGTCTAACTAATCCCATTAAGTTTTAATTTTCCCTCCGGGTTGGAAGGTCAGATGGCAGTCGCTTTCGTAAAACCAGTGCCTATGCCAAATCTTGCGATAAGGTGTGAAAGCGGACCCCGGAACCGGGAATAACGCTAAGCGGATGATGAGACAGTTGATCGCTATTTAGTAGACTCGAAAATATAGCCAGCATTGTAAAGGATACATCCAACGACAGAACGATCTGTCTGCAAGTGTCGATGGAGGCGCAGCTCTTGATGTAGTCATTGGGGAGACAGGCATCCAGCAGTTCCTGTAACTCGAACGCGTCGATGGTTCGGTGCTCGTCGGCTAATTGCAGGAATATCGCCTCGTACTGGGCGAAGCTGGAACGTTACGGTTGTTTCACCAACTTGAAACTGTTTACTTACACCTTTGATTCTACATTGGGAATTCAAGACCTCTTCAACAAGACAAATGGTGCGCTAGTGAATGACATAAGTCAAAATTACATATCTACTCGAGCAAGTGACGTGTCACGCCCGTGAATGTAGCCAAAATATTACTTCCATCCATTTGGCGCCGAGACTGAAACGTACAAAGAATTCTGCTTCCGTGTTGGAAAATGTTACGATCGCAAACCACTAGGTTCGTTAGGTAGTTTCAGATGCCCGAAGGGCAAACAGACCAGATATCGGAGCATCGCGGAGGGGGGATCCGTCGAAACTGGCGAAAAACGAAAAATAATTGTCGTAATTAGTTTCGTAGGAAGAAAAAAACCTCTTCGTACGTAACTAGTTTCGTAGCAAGCAAAACAATCCTTCACACGTAACCGGTTACGTAGCATGTTTCGTCGGCGGCCGAAGGGGTTTTGTCATGGTCACGTGCCAATAGGCATGATGACACATTTTGAAAAACTCTTCTATAATGTTTAGAAACATTTATTATGTACAACGAATATTCAAGAGAATATAACAGTTAAGTAGGAAAAAAATGCATTTTAGTTATTAAATTTCAAATTGGCGCTAAAACGCTTGTCAGTGTCATGGCGTCCCGAGTGACGTCACGTTTGTATAAACAGAACGCAGACCTTTGACGTTTGCTACCTAGATCGCTCAATTGCTCATTGAATGAACGTAAAGAAAGCGGGACAATGACGTATGAAGATCTGACAGATAACATGGTTCTATTCCTGTCAGACAGGGATTTCGTTCCTTCGATTTATTCGTTCAGTACGTAAGTTTTCTCTGTAATCTGTGGTAATGGCCGTTATGTGAAATTGTTTATACAAACGTGACGTCATGGGCTCTGATTGGTGTTTAAAATATCATGGCGGGCGTCCGTATTTTTCAGTTTAATTTTATCAGTATAAATAATTATCTCTTACTTAATAAAAAAAATATAAGCATATTTCGAATTCTATGATTAAAATTTCACTAAGAAAATATCATATTTTAGTGATTTTCAATTACTGTCATCATGCCTATTGTCCCTAACCTAACCTAACCAAACGATAAATAGGATGTTTGTTCCCAGTTATTTCCAATGTTAACAACATCCATCTGCAATCCGTAATTTTACAATCATAAGTCCAAACGACAACACTGTTATTTGACCATTCTGTATTAACTATTTATATAGATTACAATGCACATAAAAGTGCTCAGATGGTAAGTTACTTAGCTGTGTTGTCGATAGTACTTCACAACATGACACAAAAGCGAACAGGGAAGATGCAGGTATAATATTTACCATTATTTTGTGACCAAAATGTTGGAATAACACAAAATAATAGCTACTGAAACGCGTTTACTTTAGTTTATACTAATTTCAAACTTACATACATACATACATACATACATACAATCACGCCTCTTTCCCAGAGGGGTAGGCAGAGATCACGGATCTCCATTTGCTACGACCCTGGCAAACCACTTTCGCTTCACTCACTTTCATAATATTTCTCATACATGCTCGTCGGTTTAGGGTACTTTTGACCTGGCCTTTTGTTAAGATTTCTCCGATTTGATCGGAGAAAGTTCGCCTAGGTCTTCCCCTTCCAACTTGCCCTTCCACTCTTTTTGTATACACTTTCTTCGTTAATCTTCTTTCATCCATCCTCTCTACATGCCCAAACACACAATCTCTTATAACACTGTTTCTGACTCTATCACTCAATTTCACTCCACACATACTTCTCAACGCTCTCATTTCTACTGCATTCACTCGACTTTGATGTCTTTTCTGCCACACCCAACTTTCACTACCATACATAAGTGTGGGTACCAAAACTCCCCCATGCACAGCCATCCGTGCTTTTTGTGATATTTTCTGGCTGCCCATAAAGGCATTCAGTGCCCCATTCACTCGGTTCCCTGCATTCACTCTCCTTTCAATATCTTTCTCATACTTTCCGTCTCCGGTAAATAACGTCCCCAAATACACAAACTCTTTTACTTGTTCCAGTCGTTCTTCACCAATCATTATTTTGCAGTCTGTCATAATTTCATCTTTTTCAAATACCATCACTTTCGTCTTACTTACATTCATCTTCATCCCTTTCCATTCAAAAGATTCATTCATCTTCGTTAACATCATTTGTAACTCCTCAGCGGACGACGCAAGTAGTACAAGGTCGTCAGCATATAGGAGACATTTGACACATTCATCACCTTTTAGATCCTGCAGACAGCTGTCCATGAATAGATTAAACAGCCACGGAGACGCTACACATCCCTGTCTAACACCCTTTTCGATGTTAAACCAGTCGGTATATGACCCGTTCAAACTTAACATTTATAAATTACGATATAAAGTAATGTGAAACGGAACCTGCTAACATCTGGTGACGTCACTCCTGTCGAAAGTCAAAACTAACATATGCAACTCTATGACATCTAAGGACGAACCACAGATAAACAACTATGCTGAGTGACACATGAGTGATGTCACAGGAACTGTAGATCCGTTTAGGCCCGAAAGTTTAAATTGCCAGTTGTTTTTTGACTATAAATTATAGTACTTTTTTATACTTCTGTGGTCTATATTCTACATGCGATTCTTTCAAATGAGAACAAAAATGAAAATATTGCATCTTCCCTATTAAAAACATAAATGATTACAGTGCGTTGCATTTTTGAGGCAAATGAAGGAAGGTACCACACTTTCAACATCGGGAATACACTAAATTGCAAAATAAAACCAAGTCAAAATCATGCAAGCACCTGCCAGCTATTAAATTTGTCACTGCAAAAAAATAAGCTTAAAAGGAACTGAAGCAAGTCATCTTTACTACATAGTTAAATACTTACAGTAGTTTTAATTTATCATGTTCAGCACTGCAACATAAATTTCTTAAATGGAATCTGAAAATTGACTCATAAAAAAAGATATGTTTTCCGTGTCCGAAATGTAGCCACGTATCAATGTAATGAAATTTGGTTCTGTTCACACTTCGTGAACGTACCTTTATATTTTCAAGACAGCCTACATGTTATTCTTACATCTTTGCAGGGAATAATTCTGGCAAGAAGGACACCGTGGCTTTAAAATCTAAGCCAATCGTTCCAAAAAAGTTTAGCCCTAGGAACTCTTCGTCGGAGTCGGAAATTGCATGGTGTACGATGAGGGTAAATAGGTACACTACATAATTCCGAAGATTATTCCGAAAGTGTATTTTTCCCGAATTTAATAGCTCCGGAAGCCTTGTTCCACTGATTGATTTTTGGTATTTTACTGGATATAGCACAGCATACTCGTACCTACTCCTAACCTTATATTCTGTTAAATCCATGCTAAATCATTTTCCGCTGGGCTGGGTTCAAGCGTCCAAAATTCCCTTTCCTTTCCGTAATGGCTCTCAAAATTATGATATTCCTTAACATTGGTGCTTTTCAACAAACGCCTCTTAGGAATTTCTGCGTGGGCCCTACGATAGGAGTGTGATCGTCTAACCTGACGGATCTGCTGAGCTCCAAGCCCGGCGGGGCCCTGATGACGGCCGCTTTGATCATCTGCGGGGCCGAGTCCAGCGCTCGCATCCTGATGGTCTTGGTGGAGAAGATGCGGAGGGAGAAGTTGGCCTCCTCGCGGGGCTCGAAGGTCGTGGGCATTACTAGATACGAGCCAGGTTGCAGGTCGCATCTGGAGACAATTGTTGGGTATAAATCGATGGGAAATCCTGAGACATCGGTAAGTACAGAACTAGATTCCGCCCGTCAAGTTAGTCCGAAAATTTATGTTTTTCTTTGCGTGTGTAATCCAATCAAATTTTAGTAAGTATCACCACCCCTCTCATAAATCTTCTCTTTTCCTGTTTCTGTAGCCCGAAAGGACGACCTGGGAGCTTGTGTGTCGAGACAGAGACCTGATTAAGCCGTTTAAAATGTCCACTTTTTAATCACGTCCAGTGTGTTACGCCAATTAGCCATAGAAATATATCTATATATCTTAATCAGGTACAAGAAATAACGGCCTTACTCATATCTCTTCTCAAGTTATTACCTGTGACTGACTTGTCTGCTATTTGTATACTGCGAGTTGACCGTGCTCTTTAGTTTCTTGAACTGCGCCGGCGTCGCCGTCTCAATCAGCAGCTTGGGCAGCTTGTAGATGCTGAATCCAATGACCTTGGGTTCCATGACGCTGTGCTGGTTCAAAGACACCACTACGGTGTCGTTGTCCGATATCACTACCTGGATCTGTGGGTTCATGTGGAAGAAATCTGAAAATAAAGGATAAAATATAGGTAAGTATAGTAGCTGGCACGAATGTGGACCAACATGGCATCGTTATTCGCGCGGCGAGGTTTACTAATACGCGTGCACTCTTTTACTATTGCCATCCGCTACCAGATTACCTCGACACGGATGCCGTGGGCGCAGGGTGCATGGGGCAACGCCAAAATTTCGCCGAGTTGGGTTACGTAGGGACTTCAGGGGTTGCTCGGCTAAATAGCAATATATGATGATTAGCTCGATGTCCGCATGCTGGTTGAAAAAAAAGTTCAGTAGACAATGGCGTCCTCCTGGCTAGTGTTGATCCGGTGGAACAGACGCCAGAAGTCATCGCGGACTTGGTGAGTTCAGGCGTCTGCTACGGTGATCAGATTACTGTTTCATGTAGGTACCTCGACGCAAAGCGTGCAGCCCTATGGCACCTACTGACACTGTACCTAAAACACGCTTGCGTCAGTCACAACTAGTAGTATAGTCATAGTCGTTTAACTTCACAATCCGAAATGACATTTTATTTTTATTTAATTGGTTAATTTATATTTTGTGGAATAAATCGCTCCTCGAAATGTTCGCGCGCCTGTACGCAGGCTGAACACACTGAACTCTCTATATTGTAACAATAACAACATTATGTACTTAATGTGTTCTATGCGAATAAATTCTTTGAATCTTGAATCTTACGCTTTATAGATTTGAGTTTAGATACGAGTTACACTTACGCGCATAGTTCCTGCAGCCGCCAGCGGAGACCCCTCGCCTCCAGGCGCCCTGCAGCATCTTAACCTGCCACTTTTGCTTGTCGGCCAGCGAGGGCTCCGGCCAGGAGGTCTCAGCGTCCAAGTGGACTGTCTCCACCCGGTGGAACAGCCGCTGGAAGTCTGCGAAGGTCATCGTGAACTCGATGCTTGGGGAGTTGATGCGCTCCCGGTCGGCAGCGGTGATCTTGCGACTGGGGAAAAGGATTTGTTTTTTTAGGGTACCTCCCCTACATTTAAAGTGTTGATGTAATTTTTTCTCGTTAAACCTATAGTGTGGGGTATCGTTGGATAGCTTGTTAAAAATATTATGGGACTTTTAAAAATAGTTTTCAAGTCAGCTATGCGTTTGCAGATATTGGGCTTTGAGTAATAATTTTTGTTCGAGAGTTCGATGTGTGTAAAAAAAATCGTGGCAGTAGTATATATAATGAATTTAAAAGGAAAACTATCACGGCTAAGTAGGTAAGTATACCTAACGAGTTACCGCGGGTAATACGAGTAGTGGATCAACTTAAAATGTACTTAGAAAGGCTAACTTTGTACAAATGCGGCCGACGCAACCGCTTCATTTAGTTGGCGCTCGCGTATCTATGTAACTTAAGACAGACAGGCAACTACGGAGCCCTACACTGCGCTTGGCCCGACACGCACTTGGCCGATTTTTATTCTTTAGAAACATGTAGTAAATCTTCATTTTATCCACAAGAGTGCAAAGAATATTTGCAATCCGAGCGTGGTATTAATGTTATTATTATTAATTACTTTTTAAAACAAAATCAAACATGTAAAGGCCAGTCCAGACAGGAAAATTCTCTACCATGTTTTTTGTTTTTTTTTTACAAGCCTTTATTTAGTTTCACCTTTCCCGGTGTCTGTAATTAAATTTTCAAAGTTAAATTTGACTCAGTTCACGGTGACCGATTGCGCTAAAATTTTGGGTATATAATAAATAAATATAAATAAAAAGCCTTTATTTATTCGCTACAAAAAAATACATGAATAGCTTAAATAAAGAAAATAATTGAGTACGTGAAAAGTAACCTTATTTAAGGCATATTGTCACTCGTTTTACTCTGGTGGTCTGTGGGTCCGATATACCAAACGAGCCTACAGCCAACGGCGCCCTACGCGTTCAGTATAACAACGCCTTCAGAATGCTGTTAAGACTCCCAAAATGGTGCAGTGCGTCGGAAATGTTCGCCAATACCCACACGGACGGTTTCCTAGCGGTGATGCGAAAGAAAATCACGTCGCTGATGGGTCGCGTCAGGGAAACTCAGAACGGCATTCTGAAGGTGATTGCTGGAAGATTGGAAGATGCATAATTGGTAGGGCTGAGCTGTAGGGTAGGGCTGAGCTGTAGGCTACTATCGGGGTCCACAGGTGGTGGATAGTGGAATGGCCATCAGATATGATGGTTAGCTGCGAATATATAGAATAAGCAGTCCCCAACCACACAGCGGCGGAACCAACAGGATGTAGCGGGATAACCGGTGGGGCGGTTATCTCATCAAAAAGTTACAATATCTAAAGACGGTTCTGTGATATGGCGAGTAAATGCCGCCATTAAATAAGCATTCCCTTGGTGTTAGGCAGCAGTGGCACCAGTACTGGCAGGGGGCCGAAGATGGGATGTCTGGATGGGCCCTTGACTAGATATTAGGAGGCGAATACCCTTCGGTTCCTGAACTGCGGTGTGAAAGGCAAGGGGGAAACCATCACACTATTCCTCCCTATTATGGAGCAATTTATGGAGATGTACAACAACGAAAATATGGTTCTTGACAACGGGCTTCCACGATGTAGCATGCCGTGGCGGTCCGAGTCCGGCAGGGTCAGGAGCAAGGCTGACTCGGTCGTCATCCTGCGAAATCCTTGTAAAATTGGGACGTGGAATGTGAGAACGATGTTACCTTCGGGGAAATTAGAAGAAGTCAAAATAGAGATGGGAAGACTAGGAATAGACATATTGGGTTTATGTGAGACGAGATGGGAAAGTAGTGGAGACTATTGGTCGGATGACTATCGAATAATACATACAGGAGAACAACGGGGTATCAACGGGACGGCGATAGTTTTAAACAAGAAATGGGGCAATTTAGTGGAAAATACAATTCATTTCAACGACCGGATAACAGTTGTAAAAATTAAATCCCAGCCCAACGATATCATTATTGTACAAGTCTATATGCCTACTGGTAGCTACTCTGATGATGAAATTGAAGATATGTACAACAACTTGGACACAGTCTTAGATGCAGTACAGGACAAGGATAATTTGATAGTGATGGGTGATTTCAATGCTGTGGTAGGAGAAGGAAGAGAGGAAAATATTGTAGGGAATTTCGGATTGGGAAAAAGAAATAAAAGAGGTGATCGACTAGTGCAGTTCTGTAAAGAAAACAATCTATTCATTAGCAACACAATGTTTCAACAGCCAAAACGGAGATTATACACCTGGAAAATGCCTGGCGATATTGGTAGATATCAAATAGATTACATTATATGTAAAAATAAACATAGAACTCTTATTCAGAATTGCAAAACATTGCCTGGAGCAGACTTGAATACGGACCATAATTTACTATGCAGCTCACACAGTTTTGGAATGAGAAGAAATAAAAGAAAGAACAAGCCAAAGTCCATAGATCTCACTAAGCTTAAGGATATAAATAGTAACGGTAAAGTGCAATATAGTAACAAATTAGGTGATAAATTAGTGCAATATAAGAATAATAAAATTGACGTTATTGATGAACATAGCTTAGAAATAAGGTGGAATAATATACGTGATGTAATGATAGATACTGCAGAACAATGCCTAGGAAAGGAAAAGATAGTACCTCGAAAGGCATGGATTAGTTCTGATATAATAGACTTGATGATAGAAAGACGAGAATTTAAACATAAAAATAGTATCGAAAGTGTGAATAAGTATAAGCAGTTGACAAATAGAATAACCACATTGTGTAGAGAAGCCAGGGAAGAAGAAATAGTTAAAACATGCGATAGCATAGAATCCTTAATTAAGAAGGGGAATATGAATCAAGCTTACCATATCATCCGTCAATTAGGAAAAAAGAGTCAGACAAAAAGTGCTGCTATCCTAGATGAACAGGGTAACATTTTGCTAGATAGCAAGGATGTTGCAGATCGGTGGCAAAGATATTTGGAGAAGTTATATGACGGTGAAGGCTTAGCTAGCAACGACATAGAAAAGGAAGAATTAGTGGAAGTAGATGATGCTGGTCCAGAAATAATCAGAAGTGAATTTGAAAAAGCCCTTTCTAGTTTACAAACTGGAAAAGCTGCTGGTAATGACAAGATTTACGTAGAGTTCATAAAATACGCAAACTGTGATATACTTAAAGATGAAATTTATGAATTAGTTACTAAAATGTATAATATCGGTCACGTCCCTACTGATTTTTACACTTCTAAAATAGTTACTTTACCTAAAAAGGCGAACACTTTAAAATGTGAAGAACACAGAACACTAAGTTTAATATCACAAGCCAGTAAAATATTACTCAAAATTATACAGAATAGAATTAGACCGCTAACTGAAAACTATCTAGGACCTGACCAATATGGATTCAGACAAAACAAAGGGACGAGAGAAGCAATATTAGCCTTAAGAATGATTACTGACAGAAGAATGGATTTAGACCAGGACACACACATAGCATTTATAGACTTAGAAAAAGCATTTGACAAAATTAATTGGAAAAATATGATGTCAATCTTGAAGGAAGCTGGATTAGATTATAGAGACCGAAGAATTATTTTTGAACTCTACAGAAATCAAAGAACTTTAATTGAAATAGGAGAAGAAGCTAGAAAGGCGAAGATACGGCAAGGAGTTCGGCAGGGTTGTCCACTTTCGCCTCATATCTTTAATGTGTTCATAGAGTGTGCCATTAGAAAATTAATAGAGTCCGGAAAAGGGGGGGTTCATTTCAATGGGAAAAAAATTCAATTTATTCGTTTTGCTGATGACATTGCGGCTTTTGCAGAGTCATCAAATCAGTTAGAAGAATTAGTTACAGATATGAATGCAATTTTTGAAGATTTTGGACTTAAAATAAACATTAATAAAACAAAAATGCTAGTAACCTCAAAAAGGCACTCAAATTATAGACCAATCACTTTAAATAACAGGACAATAGAGCAAGTCGACAAATTTAAATATCTGGGAAGCTTAATCACTAATAACTCCAGATGTACACCAGACATTATCGCGAGGATAGCCATGGCGAAGCAGGCTTTCAATGCCAAGAAGAGCCTGCTCAAAGCCAGAATAGCAGGCCATATTCGGAAGAGGCTTATAAAAGTGTACATCTGGAGCATAGCGTTGTATGGAAGCGAAACGTGGACAATGACACAGCGTGACAGAGAACGATTGGAGGCCTTCGAAATGTGGTGCTGGAGGCGAATGGAGAGGATTAGTTGGAAGGATAAGAAGACGAATGAGGAGGTGCTTGAGAGAGTGAAAGAGAAAAGAACGTTGTTGAAGACCATTGAGAACAGGAGAGGCAGGATGTTGGGCCACTTGTTACGACACGATGATTTTATGAAAACCATAGTAGAAGGGAAGATAGAGGGAAAGAGGAAGAGAGGGAGACCAAGAAGATCTTTTATGGACCAAATAAAAGAAAAAGTAAACGGCGCGTCGTATCAAGAGGTCAAAACAATAGCTGAGAACAGAGAGGAATGGAAATTGCTCCACCGACAAGATTTTGAATCTTAAATATAATGAATGCGAATGTAATACATCTAAAGGTGAACATTACACCCGTTGTTTTTCCAAATTTGTTATATTGTTGATCAGTTTTTCCCTCACTGCCCTGTTTGAATGCACCCGTTTACACGCACAAACGTATGCTGAGCTAAGGGATGTCTGCTCTATACTATAAGTACTACGACCGCTTCACTCAGTCCTCGTCTGCTTGGGCGCGGAAGGTATAACGAGGAAGCGCGCGTCGTGCGGGAGGCGAAGCCCATGAACCATACGCCGCGCGCTCCCCCGTTACACCCCTCGCCCGCAAGCAAGCGAGGGTTGTGTGAAGCGGTCGGACTATAAACGGGGTCTCAATAAGAATGCACTATGAATTACCCTAATCTACACTAATGTTATAAAGAGGAAAGATTTGTTTGTTTGTATTGAATAGGCTCCGAAACTACTGGACCGATACTTTTACCATTAGAAGCCGACGTTATCCCTGATGAACATAGGCTACTTTACCTCGGGAAAATGCTTCATTCCTACACACTAGCCGTGTGAAGCCGGGCCGGGCAGCGAGTATGTAATAAATTCAAATCGACCAAAAATACTAAGTAGGGGAGACCGGGGTGACACCGTATAGCTAAGGATCTGAGACTGTCAAATATTCATATAAACACATAAATAAGAGATATACATATTTTTAGTTAGCAGGTTTAATTGATAAAACAATGAAATAGGCATATTTACGATAATCGTAACATTTAACCGAATTAAAGACAGAAATCAAAATGTCCACTTTTTCCAATTTTACCCGCCACCCGTATAAGACCGTTTACTGTATACGTTATTGCCCCATAAGTTATTGAGCAATAACACATCCCCTGCAAATGAAGTTATTTAATTCATTTGAGTTGTAGCCGGTGCAGCATTCATGCCCCCAGCTTTTGCAGCCCATGCACTGCACCCAGCCCTCATTTAATTCTTCCAGGCAGTAGAGGCAAGTGTTCTCATCATAAGCGTTTGATTTTTTTTTGTTTTTTGTAGTTAGTGAATTTGATTTTTTTGTGTCTTTACATTAGAGCGGCGCTTCATGTTACTTGGATTATCCAGATTCGATATGAGATAGTATCTAAAAGAATAAAAACACGTTAGAATTCTAAACGTGATACGATTTTACCCCATACGATTCTTACCCAAACTCACTATTCCACATAAAATGAAATACACGAGTAAAACTTATCTTACATAACAGCTAACGGTAATCAATTCAACATATTTATTTAGTTATTCACCTTATTAGACACTCAAATTACTAATTGACACTTGAATTTCCTGAATAATTACATCAACAACAGCGAAAAATAATAATTTTGAATAAGTAGATCCAGCCCGTGCAAGCGGCAAACTGTTTTTAACCGACTTCAAAAAAAAGGAGGAGGTTCTCAATTCGGTGGTTTTTTTTTTTTTTTTTTTTCAATGTTTGTTACCTCAGAACTCCGTCATTGATGAACCGATTCGGAAAATTTTTTTTTTGTTCGTATGTATATACTTCCAGGTGGGTCCCATTTTTTTCAAAATTCAGTTAGATGATGGGATCCATGAGGAATTGAGGGGACTCCTCAATTTTATAAGGCACGCGTATAGTGATTTTGGTATTTTCTCTTATAACTCGTGTATTTACATCCGGAATCATAAATTTGGTGGCGAGGAATTGATGATGAAGACCACAGATGACTTATCAAATTCCTCAATTATGTACTTAAAAGTGCAAAAGTACGTCACAGGTTCTGATAAGATTCCGTTGAAATAGGAACTAATGAAGTGCCATTGGTCATGATCTTGGGGAATCGATGGAAGTCCTCAAATATTATCGGCCCACTTCATTAGTTCCTATTTCAACGGAATCTTATCAGAACCTGTGACGTACTTTTGCACTTTTAAGTACGTAGGTAAGTAATTGAGGAATTCTATAAGTCGTCTGTGGTCTTCAGCATCAATTCCTCGCCACCAACTTTATGACTTCCGGATGGAAATACACGAGTTATACTTAATAGAAAAACCAAAATTACTACACGCGTGCCTAATCAAATTGAGGAGTTCCCTCAATTCCTCATGGATCCCATCATCTTACTGAATTTTGAAAAAAATGGGACCCACCTGGAACCATATACATACAAACAAAAATTTTCTAATCGGCTCATCAATGACGGAGTTCTGAGGTAACAAACATTGAAAAAAAAAAGATAAAAAAAATACAACCGAATTGAGAACCTCCTCCGTTTTTTTGAAGTCGGTTAATAAGAACAAGCATATTTATTATTTTAATTAAAACAGTAAGATCGTAAGCAGCTGCTCTAGTATTAAACTGTGTCGCAGCTATTTACGCCCAACTCGGGACAGAGGGAGAATTATGTTCTACTAGTGCTAGCGGTACGCCAAAAAAGCTGCAAAGTGTTAAAAGCATGATACATCGGCACGATTGATCTTCAGGCCATACGAATCATTTTGCCCCGTAGCACGAAAAAAAACCAAACAACAATACCGGCCACGCGCAGTGTAGGGTTCCGTAGTTGCCTATCTGTCTTCCCTAGTTACATCTACGTGCGGTGCGGTTGCGTCGGCCGAATTTGTACGAAGTTTGGCCTTTCCAAGTACACATCAAGTTGATGCCTACTTGTTCGTGATAGGTGATAGTTTTCCTTTTAAATTCAATGTACTACTACCACGATAGATATGTAGCAATTAAGAAAGAATAGGTATTATTCATTAAATTTTATCACAATAATAATAATGAATTGTTGGCGTGGCACCAATAAGTTTCTGAACGCAGGATAACCTCTCATTCTGTATAGAAATAACTTGGATCTCACGATTGATCGTCACATTCTAAATTCAAAAACTCTTTCCACGCTAGCGGATAAAATGGACTTTTGGGCGCAGATTTTGAGCGATAAAGCAAGCCTTTCCGAGCCGGTGAGGTGAAAATAACTATTATCCCTTATTTATGTAGGTAAGTGTATAAACGTCAGCATATACATACCGATGTGCCCATATTCTCATCAGCAGCCATAGATAGTGAGCTACTTCCACAAATGGGCTGCGTTAGGAGTGTTAGGAGCATTAGAAAACATCTGAAAAACGATGTTAGTAATGTGCGACAAAGCGCGACGTTGTGCGTAAAGTATATCTAAGGTGAAGTATAATTGATTGATTATACAATGAATCACCGTCAGTACCTACGGGGTATTGCTTAAAACACATTTACGTCACACCTAGTTTTACTGAATGCTGCGCGTACGGGAAAACTCGCATTGTGGCCAGGTGAAGACGTAAAATTTTGTACTCAACACGGGCGGTAATTCGTAAAGCCCCAGAGCGCATATTTATGGCCCTCACCTTCGGTTCGGGCCACAAACACGTGCCATCTGGGGCATTCACGAATTCACCGCCCTAGTTACGTAATGTACTATTATGTCTGGTATCATTACTTAGAGATGCTTTAATTTATTGAGAATGTGAACACAATATATAAGTATACGCGGGCTACCCCAGCTATCTCAGTAATCAGTCATTTATTCGCTTAAAAATGCTACAAATAGGTGGTTCAAAATGAAATGCAATAGATCTACATGTTTGTTCACAATAACACATATATATAAGAATGTCATGTGTATCACATGCATAAGTTGCTAGTACTGAGAATGTATGTCATTGAGGTATTTTTGGACGGAGCAATAGGCCTTGGATGCGAAAAAGCCCATTCAGGGCCCATCACGACACGACACGACTACGAGCGTAGAGCAGCCAGGGCGTTCTCCGCTGCTTAGCAAAGAAACCACGGGGTCGGCTACGAGCGTAGCGCAGCCAGGGCGTTCTCCGCTACTTAGCAAAGAAACCACGGGATCGGCTACGAGCGTAGCGCAGCCAGGGCGTTCTCCGCTGCTTAGCAAAGAAAGCACGGGATCGGCTACGAGCGTAGCGCAGCCAGGGCGTTCTCCGCTACTTTGCAAAGAAACCACGGGATCGGCTACGAGCGTAGCGCAGCCAGGGCGTTCTCCGCTGCTTAGCAAAGAAACCACGGGATCGGCTACGAGCGTAGCGCAGCCAGGGCGTTCTCCGCTACTTAGCAAAGAAACCACGGGATCGGCTACGAGCGTAGCGCAGCCAGGGCGTTCTCCGCTGCTTAGCAAAGAAAGCACGGGATCGGCTACGAGCGTAGCGCAGCCAGGGCGTTCTCCGCTACTTAGCAAAGAAACCACGGGATCGGCTACGAGCGTAGCGCAGCCAGGGCGTTCTCCGCTACTTAGCAAAGAAACCACGGGATCGGCTACGAGCGTAGCGCAGCCAGGGCGTTCTCCGCTTCTTAGCAAAGAAACCACGGGATCGGCTACGAGCGTAGCGCAGCCAGGGCGTTCTCCGCTACTTAGCAAAGAAACCACGGGATCGGCTACGAGCGTAGCGCAGCCAGGGCGTTCTCCGCTTCTTAGCAAAGAAACCACGGGATCGGCTACGAGCGTAGCGTAGCCAAGGCGTTCTCCGCTACTTAGCAAAGAAACCACGGGATCGGCTACGAGCGTAGCGCAGCCAGGGCGTTCTCCGCTTCTTAGCAAAGAAACCACGGGATCGGCTCAAGCGTAGCGCAGCCAGGGCGTTCTCCGCTACTTAGCAAAGAAACCACGGGATCGGCTACGAGCGTAGCGCAGCCAGGGCGTTCTCCGCTTCTTAGCAAAGAAACCACGGGATCGGCTACGAGTGTAGCGCAGCCAGGGCGTTCTCCGCTACTTAGCAAAGAAACCACGGGATCGGCTACGAGCGTAGCGCAGCCAGGGCGTTCTCCGCTACTTAGCAAAGAAACCACGGGATCGGCTACGAGCGTAGCGCAGCCAGGGCGTTCTCCGCTACTTAGCAAAGAAACCACGGGATCGGCTACGAGCGTAGCGCAGCCAGGGCGTTCTCCGCTACTTAGCAAAGAAACCACGGGATCGGCTACGAGCGTAGCGCAGCCAGGGCGTTCTACGCTTCTTAGCAAAGAAACCACGGGATCGGCTACGAGCGTAGCGCAGCCAGGGCGTTCTCCGCTACTTAGCAAAGAAACCACGGGATCGGCTACGAGCGTAGCGCAGCCAGGGCGTTCTCCGCTACTTAGCAAAGAAACCATGGGATCGGCTACGAGCGTAGCGCAGCCAGGGCGTTCTCCGCTACTTAGCATAGAAACCACGGGATCGGCTACGAGCGTAGCGCAGCCAGGGCGTTCTCCGCTACTTAGCAAAGAAACCACGGGATCGGCTACGAGCGTAGCGCAGCCAGGGCGTTCTCCGCTACTTAGCAAAGAAACCACGGGATCGGCTACGAGCGTAGCGCAGCCAGGGCGTTCTCCGCTACTTAGCAAAGAAACCACGGGATCGGCTACGAGCGTAGCGCAGCCAGGGCGTTCTCAGCTACTTAGCAAAGAAACCACGGGATCGGCTACGAGCGTAGCGCAGCCAGGGCGTTCTCCACTACTTAGCAAAGAAACCACGGGATCGGCTACGAGCGTAGCGCAGCCAGGGCGTTCTCCGCTTCTTAGCAAAGAAACCACGGGATCGGCTACGAGCGTAGCGCAGCCAGGGCGTTCTCCGCTACTTAGCAAAGAAACCATGGGATCGGCTACGAGCGTAGCGCAGCCAGGGCGTTCTCCGCTACTTAGCAAAGAAACCACGGGATCGGCTACGAGCGTAGCGCAGCCAGGGCGTTCTCCGCTTCTTAGCAAAGAAACCACGGGATCCGCTACGAGCGTAGCGCAGCCAGGGCGTTCTCCGTTACTTAGCAAAGAAACCACAGGATCGGCTACGAGCGTAGCGCAGCCAGGGCGTTCTCCGCTTCTTAGCAAAGAAACCACGGGATCGGCTACGAGCGTAGCGTAGCCAGGGCGTTCTCCGCTACTTAGCAAAGAAACCACGGGATCGGCTACGAGCGTAGCGCAGCCAGGGCGTTCGCCGCTTCTTAGCAAAGAAACCACGGGATCGGCTACGAGCGTAGCGTAGCCAGGGCGTTCTCCGCTAGTTAGCAAAGAAACCACGGGATCGGCTACGAGCGTAGCGCAGCCAGGGCGTTCGCCGCTTCTTAGCAAAGAAACCACGGGATCGGCTACGAGCGTAGCGCAGCCAGGGCGTTCTCCGCTACTTAGCAAAGAAACCACGGGATCGGCTACGAGCGTAGCGCAGCCAGGGCGTTCTCCGCTTCTTAGCAAAGAAACCACGGGATCGGCTACGAGCGTAGCGCAGCCAGGGCGTTCTCCGCTACTTAGCAAAGAAACCATGGGATCGGCTACGAGCGTAGCGCAGCCAGGGCGTTCTCCGCTACTTAGCATAGAAACCACGGGATCGGCTACGAGCGTAGCGCAGCCAGGGCGTTCTCCGCTACTTAGCAAAGAAACCACGGGATCGGCTACGAGCGTAGCGCAGCCAGGGCGTTCTCCGCTACTTAGCAAAGAAACCACGGGATCGGCTACGAGCGTAGCGCAGCCAGGGCGTTCTCCGCTACTTAGCAAAGAAACCACGGGATCGGCTACGAGCGTAGCGCAGCCAGGGCATTCTCAGCTACTTAGCAAAGAAACCACGGGATCGGCTACGAGCGTAGCGCAGCCAGGGCGTTCACCGCTACTTAGCAAAGAAACCACGGGATCGGCTACGAGCGTAGCGCAGCCAGGGCGTTCTCCGCTTCTTAGCAAAGAAACCACGGGATCGGCTACGAGCGTAGCGTAGCCAGGGCGTTCTCCGCTACTTAGCAAAGAAACCACGGGATCGGCTACGAGCGTAGCGCAGCCAGGGCGTTCACCGCTTCTTAGCAAAGAAACCACGGGATCGGCTACGAGCGTAGCGTAGCCAGGGCGTTCTCCGCTAGTTAGCAAAGAAACCACGGGATCGGCTACGAGCGTAGCGCAGCCAGGGCGTTCGCCGCTTCTTAGCAAAGAAACCACGGGATCGGCTACGAGCGTAGCGCAGCCAGGGCGTTCTCCGCTACTTAGCAAAGAAACCACGGGATCGGCTACGAGCGTAGCGCAGCCAGGGCGTTCTCCGCTTCTTAGCAAAGAAACCACGGGATCGGCTACGAGCGTAGCGCAGCCAGGGCGTTCTCCGCTACTTAGCAAAGAAACCACGGGATCGGCTACGAGCGCAGCGCAGATGGATGATAGGCTGTCCCGTATTTTTGTTAGATGTAACCCATGAGGGAATGTGTTTTTGTGTACTGTTATTTTACAATGTTTATTTTCTTTGTAAATATATTGTTAGTAAATAAATAAATAAGAGTGGTACTCACTCGTTTTCATCTTGTCGCGTCGAGTCGCGCGGCGTGAGCGGCCGGCGCAGGCGCACGATCTGCTCGGGGCCGCTGTCGGTTACAACCTGCGACACAGTCACGATTGTCACCGTCGTACAGTCGGCGGCAGAAGTTGCTTAGCGGTTCTAGTGCTCTAAATGATCTACACACCAACTATAATGTCAGGGGAATTTTGCTTAGCTTCTGATGCTGACTGTACCTATCACCGTCGAAATTACTGTATCGTTCATGGAAATTTTGTCGGCCATAGACAAAAAGGTTGCCATCTACTTTTTTGTGTTAAAATAGTTGTATTCTCAATGTTTTACCATTTTCCTCCGGTTGCTAATGACTTTGGAATCTATGAGAAATGAACTGTTCACCGATTTTTTTTTCCCTAATGCAAAATTACATTTTTACATGTCTTGATCGAATCCATGTAGTTAATTTATAAATTCTGAATTATAAAAGTACTTGTAACGAAGAACATTATAGAATAACTTGTACCTATCAATACAGTAGGCACCTACTATTACGTCAATAAAAACTTACTTCAATAAATAATTGAATACAGTATGTCAGCTAGCAAAGCCTCTATATAGACTAGGGTGGTCCTTGAAAACCCAAAGTTCGAAATTTCAATGAGGCACCCTCTTATAATTGTTCTAATAACTACGTGAAGAAATAACATACTTAATTATGTTTTTTCATTATTTTTTTGGTTAAGATTTAGGTGTCGCTACTGAATTTTTTAACTTTTTAAGGTTTGCATTTCTCCATACTAAGTTTAATTAATTTTTTTGACTTTTTGCTACTTTTTTGAGCTACATTTGATGATACGAAATGAATAATCTTGAATACATAAAAATAAATCGGTGACTTTCAGTCATTCATCAAAAAATTGTACGACTTTAAATTTGATTTTAAATAAGTGACGAACATTTCTGGATTTTTTATTCCTTTTTATCAAATGTAGCTCAAAAAAGTAGCAAAAAGTCACAAATAAAAAAAAACTTAGTATGGAGAAATGCAAACCTTAAAAAGTTAGAAAATTCAGTAGCGACCCCTTTTTTTTCTTTTTTTAATACGTCGGGGCAGGGAGAAGGCAGGGCGGGTATGACGGACTAACCGCGGTAGAAGCCTTGGACTACCGTCTAAAATAAAAACCCAACGAGTGCCAGCTCCGTCTTAAGGGAGGGGCGCCGCGGGATCGCTTTAAGCATTCGACCGAACTTATCCAAAAATAAAAATAAAAAACATGTTATTTTTTCACGTATAAGAGAGTGCCTCATTGAAATTTCAAACTTTCGGGTTTTAAGGACCACCCTGTGTAGGTCGTTTTGAGCTCTTCACCCACTTACTTTTGCTGCTTACTGTATTATCAATTGGGTATGTAAACTGTGTATGTAAAATTTCCAATACATGCTGGGCCAGTAGGGACCCAACCCCTCTCATTCCTGAGAGGTGTGTGCCCACTGCCCAGCAGTGCGACGTATAGAGACTGATGAGTGATGATGATTAGTGTATAAACTGTGGGACTTACGTCATCAACGCTGTAGATTCGATAGTTCATTTCAAGCTCCAAGCCTCGTTGTTCCGACGTCTGCAACAGTACATTATATTAGAAGTACCTGGGCGACCGAGCACCGCTCGGGTGAACATGAACAAAATACGGATAAAAGGATTTAGTTTGTATTATGACCGGGTAGCAGTTTTTGTTATGACAGGGTAGTAATTCGTGGGAACACCCAAATACTCCGAAATATTTAATTCCGAATTTGCTAATTCCGATTTTCAAAACTCCGAAATTCATAATTCCTAAGACTTATAATTACGATTATTAAAAAACACGAATTTCATTTTACCGACTTTCATAATGTCGATAGTTTGTTTTTCCGATTTT
Source organism: Epinotia demarniana (assembly GCA_945867215.1). Taxonomy (NCBI): domain Eukaryota; kingdom Metazoa; phylum Arthropoda; class Insecta; order Lepidoptera; family Tortricidae; genus Epinotia; species Epinotia demarniana. The sequence continues at coordinate 60,139,579 of OX244259.1, forward strand.
TATGACTCCGAACAATCAGAAGCGCGAAGTATCATTAGCCCGAAAAACAGTACTCCGATTATCAAATTTCCGAAATTTCATTACTAATTCGGATATCTGATATTCGGGATAATGAACTTCGTGTTTTCAATATTCGGAATTTTATTTCTTAGGAATTATGAAATTCGGATTTTTGAAACTACAATACAATACAAATATTCTTATTTGTTCACCAGACATAGTAAAAATAAAATAGAAAAATAGAGGTAAATTAAACATAAACAATGGTAGACAACAGGCGGTCTTATCGCGTGTAACTACACGGGAAATAAAGAAATCCGAAAATATGATTTTTATTTCCCGTAGAGAATAGGGTTCTGCCTTTTCTCCGAAGCCCCTCGCAGTAAAAAAAACAACAAATAGTCGTAACAATGGTATTATTAGTAGGTTAGGTTAGGGTTAGCTTGTGTCCCTTAGAGCGGAAATAGGCACCCCGCGAAGCGGGGTGACGTCGACCCGCTGGCGGTTAGGTTAGGTTAAAATAATTGGCGTGTAAGTCTGCCTTTATACGCCAAACATTCATTTTTTTTATAATCTTCTTATTCTTAATCTTCTTTTTATTATATATTTACAAGGATAATACACATGGTGTTGTACACAATTTGCTCACAATATTCTGTATAGGAAATGCTTGTAATTCGTTTTCCATCTACCCATAAATGGTTAACTTGTTCCTTGTGAATGATGTCGATTAATTGTGTATTCATGTCATTTGCTTTTCAGTTTCTCCACTCCAGCCGTTTAAAATGCGGATCTTAGGTACTTAATTCGTGTGTGTTAGCTGCGGGAGTGATCTTAGACGTTGGGCGTTGTTTTAATGATTAATTTGATAATTATCAGTAACAGGAATTCGTAAGTCAGATTTTTCGGATTTTTGTTTATTCGGGTTTATAATTGGTCGGTGTAATAATATTCGGATTTTTGAAAATCGGTATTTTAATAATCGGAATTCGGATTTTTGATATTTCGGATTATTATTCCGTCGGACTTCTTATTATTTGGGGTCTTGAAATTCGGAAGTTTGATAATCGGAGTTGTAACCGTTAGACTTTTTGAAATTTCGGATTTATGAAATTCGGATTTATGAAGAATCGGAATACTTATATTAGGAGTTTTAAAACATTCGGATTTATGATAATCGGTATTATGAAATTCGTGATTTCGACTATCGGAATTTAGTTTTTCGTATTTATGTAGTGTACCCGTAATTCGTATTATGAAAGGGTAGTCTTCTATCAAGTATGACGTGGCAGTTGTTAGTATTATGACCTGGTACTAGTTTGTTTTATGACTTGGTACTGGTTTGTATTGTGACCGCGCAGTTTGTGTTATGACCGTTCATTTTGTGTTATGACCGGGCAGTAGTTGGTACTCACGCCGGGCTGGTAGTGCGCGTTAGTAGTTTTATTATGACATGGTAGTTGTTTGTATTATGATCTGGTAGTAATTTGTATTAGAACCTGGCACTAGTATGTATGTATGTATGTAAGCACTTTATTGTACACAATAACAGGTCAAGGAATATACATGTCACACAATAGATCAAAGTACAAAGGCGAACTTATCCCTATAAGGGATCTCTTCCAGCTAACCTTTGAGCAATTGAGAGGAAGGTAGGTAGAACGAGATAGGCAAACTTATACCGTGTACAAAAACAGAGAAAATAAAGCAAATCCTAATTAGTATTAATTCTAGACAAATAAAAACATGCCAATACATATATAAATATACAATATAAAATATAATACACACTAACATATGTTACATATATATCGCAAATATACAATAAATAAATAAATACTATATTCAACCAATTCACAAGTCATTGGAAAGCCACAACTTCTTCAAATTCATCTTAAGTGACGCAACAGACTGCGACTGTCTCAGCGACAAAGGCAACTCATTCCACAATTTAACAGCGCGCGCAGTAAAAGATCTGGAGTATGTTCGCGTCTTTCTAGACGGTACAGCAAGAGTAAGGTTAGTACTCGACCGCAAGCGGTGGCCACTGCCGTCTGCCATATAACTAAACCGCTCAGAAAGGTAAGGAGGGGAAGTAGGGCTGAACAGTGTATTGAAAAGTAATGACAGGATATGCACATCCCTGCGCCGGCGAATCGGTAACCATCGAAGCTTAGAGCGGAATTCAGAGATATGATCATACTTGCGTAGACCAAATACATATCTGATACATACATTTTGTAGACGCTCCAGCTTATCAAGTAGCTCCTCGTTGAGGTCCAGAAACGCAATATCGCCATAGTCCAGAAGAGGAAGCAAAAGAGATTGAGTAAGGGTCAACTTGGTACGAAGAGGAAGGAAATTCTGGAGACGTCTTAGGGAGTGAAGGGATCTAAAGATCCTCTGACTCACCTCAGCTATATGGGGTGACCAAGAAAGCGTCTGGTCCATGGTGATACCCAAATTCCTGACAGTAGAGGAAAGAGGAATAGAAATTCCATCAAAAATAATGTCAGGCACCACCACCTCTGAGAGCTTATCTACATAGTAAGGACTACCAATAACAATCGCTTGCGATTTCTTCGCATTAATTTGTAAACCATACTTACACGCCCAGCAGCGTATAGATTCTAGGTTTCGATTGACTTCCGAAATTAATGCGGAGACATCATCCACAGTAGCCGCTGCATAAATCTGTAGGTCATCTGCGTAAAGGTGATATGATGTAGTTAGGGATTCGGTGATACTATTTATAAAAACAGAGAACAATAATGGAGAAAGCACCCCGCCCTGTGGAACGCCAGCGGAGAGTTCGCACCACTCGGACATCTTGTCATCGAACGTAACGCGCTGGCGCCTGCCAAAGAGGTAGCTGCGAAACCAAGATAAGGGAGTTTCATACATGTTAAGAGAGCGGAGAATACCTAGCAGAATATCAAAATCTACCGTATTAAAAGCACTGCTAAAATCAAGAAGAACAAGGACAGTGAGCTTTTTGGACTCGATATTGAGACGAATGTCATCGGTGACGTTAACTAAAGCGGTGACCGTGCTATGCCCGGGGCGGAATCCGGATTGGAAAGGATTAAACAAAGAATTTCTGTTAAGATGAGAAAGGAGACGACGATTAACATAATGTTCAATGATCTTTGACAAAACTGGGAGAATAGAAATAGGGCGGTATTGAGTGAAAGATACAGCATTAGGGATTTTGGGGAGAGGAATTACGTGAGCATACTTCCACGATGCCGGAAAGGTTCCAGTGGACAAGGAGAAATTTATAATATCCGAAAGGGTAGGAACAATAAAATCCGCCACGAGCATAAGCATATCCACACTGAGGCCATCGTCACCGATTGCCTTCGTCTTAATAGATTTGAGAAGGGCAAGCGTCTCCTGCGGTGAAATCAAACCAAATTCAAAGGGAGATAGGTCGGGGTGTGTAATATTGGCAAGAAGTGAAAGAGTGGATTGCTTAATGGATGGGTCAAGAGTAACCGGCGACGTGCTGAAATGTTTGTTAATAGCGTCAATGTCAAGAGTATTGGAAGAACATTGCTGAGTTTTGCCGACCCCAAGAGACTTTAAAAATTTCCACAACTTAGAAGGGGGACACTCCTCTATTGATTTGTGGATATGGAGGCGTTTTGCTTCCCTACAGACTTTGTTGCAGCAGTTACGTATGGAAATATACCTCCGGCGATTTTCTTCCGAAGGAACCAGCCGGAACTTAATACGAGCTCGATCGCGCTTGGCCATGTACTGTTTGATCTCCGGCGTGAGCCACGGTGCAGGAAAGTGTTTAACTCGCGTTGGTTTCAAAGGAGCATGCTTATCAAAAATCGCAAGCAATATGGCATTGAAAGCCCCTACTTTCATGTTAACATCGTCATGACGACCTACACTGCTCCAATCAGCATGTGAAACATCATCCCAGAGCGCTTCCAGATTTACATCGCGGAGATTTCTACGCATGATTATCTTCTGTCTCTTCTTCGGGGGACGAATGTTAAAAGAGGCGTAAATTAAGTCATGATTGGAGAAACCTGCAGCATTGAATTGCCCGTGGAGGGATACCAGATTTGGAGAAGTAGTAAGAATGAGATCTAAAAGAGAAGGAGGGCCGTTATGAGGAAAATGCGTAGCATCAAGTGGCAACACGCTTAGATTTATAGAAGTTGCAAGAGAACGGAGCTTAGCGGAGCGATGGTCATTTTTAAGGAGACAGGTGTTAAAGTCACCCATAATAATGCTGTGATCAAACTGAGGGCTAATATTGACTAAAACATTTTCGAGGGAATCAAAATAATTAATTTGAGATGAAGGGCTATAAAAAACGCCAAGAAGAACTTTGGAGTGATGTAAAGTCACGTCTAAGAAAAGATACTCGGAAGAGTTCGAGTAGACTGATGGCGACTGAGCAACTACTTGATAAGCGAAATTACTTTTTATATATATGGCAACACCGCCGCCCCGCACAGTTCCCGAACCGCCATCGCTAGGGCCAATCCTGTCATTACGAATCAGAATATACCCAGGCAAGGGATATAAAGTTGAAGGAAGAGAGGGCTTTAGCCATGACTCGGAGATAAGAATTGCATGTATATTGTTATTGGAGCTGAACGATGCAAGCAATTCAGTGTAATGAGCCGGCACACTCTGCGCATTTATATGAACGACATTGAAGTTTTTAGTAGAAGTTTTAAAAGTACAGTGCAAGCGTTCACTAAGATCAGGCATATCTGATGCGTCACTCAAGGAATCGTAAAAACTTGAAGAAGAGAGTGAAAAAAACTCGCTGTCCAAACTAGCATTAAACACGTCCGACATTGTAAATACGGTTGAATACAAATATATAGATATATATATATACAGAAATATAAATAATTAATAAAAGAACCTAAGCTACTAGCTAAATCAACAAACTACTAATTACACTAAAGAGCAATCTGCCTCAATCGCTCGCCAGCTAAAATAAGAGTTACATCAACAAATGGCAAAAAAAAACAAAAGTAACGCAAAGAAAACTGAAATTACGGACACACCATCAGTATAAACATATGCACCTAGAAAAATACACCAATATAATTTTACTGCGCAATAACGAAACGCACAAAACGTCAAACAAAAATTAACCTACTAGTGACATTGACAAGAATGACAAGTGATGCACGACATTTCGAATAAATATTTTGAGGTGTACCGCGTACAAAAAAATAAAATAAAAATGATCTAGATTGGAATTTGGAATAAGAACAGCACATAAGAGGATACTAAGTATGGGCACCACGCCGTGCCGCTACGCTAGCGCCAACTCGGGAAGGGTTTTTGGGTCGACGCGGCTGCGTAGGAGGCACTCCAGCACCTGGCACCCTCGGAGCACCCGCTGACCCCGCACTTGCCCCCGCCGCAGGACCGTCCTCCTCCGTAGCCGCAGGCGCAGGCAACGACCGCAGTTCTTCCATCGACGTTATTTTCCGCCGCACTCCATCGCTGCACTGTACCACAATACGCCCTACTAGTTTATATTATGACCGGGTAGCAGTTTTTGTTATGACCGGGTACTTTGTTTTATGATCGGATAGCTAGTAGTTCGTAGTGTTCGTTCTCATGCTGGGCTGATAGTGCACGGTGACGATGCTGGTGGCGCAGAATGCTGACCAGTTATTATGACCTAGTACTTCTTTGTATTATGACCGGGTAGCAGTTTTCGTTATGACCGGGTAGTAGTTCGTATTATGAAAGGGTAGTCTTCTATCAAGTATGACGTGGCAGTTGTTAGTATTATGACCTGGTACTAGTTTGTTTTATGACTTGGTACTGGTTTGTATTATGACCGCGCAGTTTTTGTTATGACCGGGTAGTAGTTCGTATTATGAAAGGGTAGTCTTCTATTAAGTATGACGTGGCAGTTGTTAGTATTATGACCTGGTACTAGTTTGTTTTATGACTTGGTACTGGTTTGTATTATGACCGCGCAGTTTGTGTTATGACCGTTCATTTTGTGTTATGACCGGGCAGTAGTTGGTACTCACGCCGGGCTGGTAGTGCGCGGTGACCACGCTGGAGGACCGCAGCAGGCTGGCGAGCGCGCGGCCGTCGCTCATCTCGTGCGCCAGCTGGGACTCCGTGATGCCGCCCGTCAGGTCCGCCATGCCGTCCAGCAAGCTGCCGTACTTGAGCGCTTCGTACGAGCCGTGGAGTCTGGAACAAATGAATTATAAGCAAAAGGCCAGTGTGATAAAATCTCAAGACGAACGCCAAGTTTAAGGCGCCGTTGGTTCAGCGAAGTTAAGCGAACAGTGTTTTTGAAACAATGCGTGTGTTTATAATAATATGGTCTCAAAAATATACGAATCTTGAGGCTTTTCTGCGGCGAGATCAGTGATTCGAAACATGACTAAGCAATTTTTGTTTAGAAAAAAAACACGAACATAGCTAGCAAGAAAAAGCTATTAATATTAAAATAGCTTCTAAAAATCGGCAATATCATGGTTGAGACAACTACTGAGTTGTCTGTGTCTGGTGTACTGAGTAATCACTGGATTACTTTATTATTTATTTAAACGGCCAAAAAATTTAAATTAAAAAATATATACCTATATATCCGCGCTTCCAAGCACGCACTTCCATCCCGCTCACGCTTATGCTCAGTGAGAGGTAGAGAGGACAATTAACCTACGGCGCCTTAAGCATGTTAGGGCGGGTTGCACCAACATACGATTACAGACCGATTAACGTTAAATATGGCGCTGACAGCTGTCAGTTCATAGAAACTTGTCCAACGTTCCATACATTCAGATTTTAACGAACACCGCTTACGATTACAGACGGTTTGGTGCAACTCACCCTTACTAGGATGTAAGCTTTAACCTTTTCACCGCTAGATGGTAAAGCAACTTGCCGTGCCACCTCACGCCACAAGGGTAAAAAAATAATGGATAAAGAAATAATGCCAACATGAAATTGGGCTATTTCAGAGTAGGTTTTCATAAGTAAAAAAAAATAAAAAAATGTCGGCAAAGCCGTCTTTGGCGTCGGTGTCACGAATCGTCGATGACGTGATTTCACGTGTTTGGCGGTGAAAAGGTTAATAGCGTTTGAAACGCAGAAGACCAGCGCTGGCTGCAAAGCTGTCAACATGATGAGCTTAGACCATTACGTGGCAAAGAAAAATGTGCTTTTTATTTTATTATGTGTTGTGTTTGTCACGAATACTTGTTTTGATTTGCAATTATGGAAGCAGGTGTAAACAAGGCTTAAGAGACTATTCGCGATTGCTTTGTCTAGTATATTTACTGTGTAGCAAACCGTTCCGCTGTGTAGCAGGTCCTAGCGCTGTTTAACTTTCATTGACCCGCCTCCTTTTCTCTACATGTATACGGAGTTCCCGGCGTTATCGCAAGATATCATTCGCTTGTATTCCATTTGCTTGGGGTCGGCGCAGCACATCTTTCTTCCAAACCTCTCTATCGCCCGTCAACTCATCACACACCTTTCCGGTTCATATCGTCTCTCACGCAGTCCATCCACCTTTTTACAGGCTTTTATTTAATTTCACCTGTCCCGTTGCGTTGTCTGTCTGTCTGTCTGTAATCAAATCTTGCAAATTAAATTTGACCCACTTCCCGGTGACCGATTGAGCTGAAATTTTGGGTCTAAGTATAGTTTGGATGACAATTTAATATTATGGTACCATAGAGGTGATCTGATGATGGAGACAGAAGGTGGCCATGGGAATTCAGTAATTAACCGACGTAGCCCCGTTGAGTTTGGCTTCGTTAGAATCGTCTCATTGAGTAGTTTATGATGGTATACAGAAAAGTACAGTCGGCAATAAAAGTGTGTACCAAAAATTAATTTTTTGCTAGATACTTGTTCTTCGTCTACCTCTTTCCTTACAACCCTCCACACTCATACTTACTGCCCTTGTAGTAACAACGAAATCTTTAGCACTGAATGTGTGCATGATGTAAGAACTGCATGCACTGGGTGTCGAAGTTGCACCACGTCCGTAGGAATTACCCATCGCTACCCTACACGTGACCCCTGGGCGGTGCTAAAAGTGCAACAACCTGGCAAGAGTACTTTCCAAGATCTCACGGTTCTAAATACTACTAGCCATACGATAAATAAATATATATATAAGTACTCACTTGGCGTACGCCTTCTCCAGCAACGCCGGCCAGAGCTGGTCCGTCGAGCTGGTCTGCAGGAAGGCCAGCTTCCCGTTCACGGTGGGCAGACGGTCGTCAACCAGCACCTCTAACCATTGGCCACACCACCATATACGGAACCTGGCCAAATACATAACTACAACTTAGAAAAAGAAATAAGGCTGGAGCCTGGGGCGAAAGGACCAAGCAAGGGGTGGCGGGGGCGCGGCACTGAGGTGTGGATTATTTACATTTCATAGTTAGTCTAGGGCGGTCAGAACTCTAAATCTGGCTCGATATATCTGAACGCGATTATAAATTAATGTTTTTCAAAGCCGTATTTTGTCTGGAGTATAACAGGGCGTCTCAGGCCAAGAAAATATACAGACGGAGCGTTACGAACAGTCTAGTGAAGCCAACCGGTTTTCAACCAAGCCCCATATGTTTAGCACACGCTAAATAAATTAAATCGCACAAAACTCGAAATAAATGATCTTGACGGCATTGCGACACGTTCTGAAGAGTTTTGTGCAATTTTGTTTGTATATGTTGCGTGAGCGTGTGCTAAACTTGAAGTAGCTTGGTTTTGTTTGTATGTGGTTTGGCTTCGTAACGCTCCGTCTGTCTTTTTTTCTTGGCCTGAGGTAGGCGTATAACTGATAGGTAAAATTGTAGCCGCATAAAGAATTTGAAGAAATGCCTGTGATACAATTCAACTCGCTGATATGACTCTACCATATCTATAATATATCAAATAATAATAATATTTGCGGACAATCTTACACATATCGACCTAGTCCCAAACTAAGCAAATCTTGTACCTACTATGGGTACTAGACGACGATAAACATACTTATATACAGGAATAAATACTTTAACACATAGAAAACGAGGAAAACATAATATTCGTGATCAGGAACAAAATAATATTCGTGATCATCACACAAATAAATACCTCTTGCTTCGTAGGCAGGGTCACTACCAACTAGGCTAAAGCGGTCGTCACTATGGAGCAAAAGATAAGAAATCAAAAACCGCCAATATACGCCGCTTCAGTTACCACATGCAGTATTGCGAACATGCAAAGTAGGCAAAAGTTTAAGCAGCGAACTAAAAACCTACAGAATGCGAGCTCCTTAAAAATGTCTACTCAAACACGCGCCTGAAACCCGGTATGCGCATGATCGAACTAAACGGCTGCCTGGCATCGGTGTGATACCCCGCCGCCATCCCCGCACAATGGCAATGGCACCCATTATGTGGGGGTATGGTTTTTTCGTTGGCTGACCTAAAGCAAGTGACTGGATGAACACCTTCCAACGTACATAAATTATACACGGTGAAATTTAATCGGTGAACAGGAACCCATTTTTCTAATTCAGTAATCGATGGCGGTCACGTTTATGTAGTACTTAAGTGGAACCAAGTTTTTTTTTATCATAACTAATTTTTAAGTTGAAATTAAATTTTAATTAAAATTTATTGTCACCCTACTAATGGTTTAGTCTGAAAAGTTTAATACCTCTTTTCAAACTATCAGCCATAGAAACTTAAAACATAAATGAGCAATAAGCTGTCAATTTGTCATTGTCAAATTCATAACAAATTGACATCTGATCTGTCTAGTTTCCCGCCAAAGCCAGCAAGCACTTGACGTATACACTTACGAGAAACTTCCCTTCAACTGTGCCTTCAATAAAAGTAGGGTGTCCGTTTATTCAGTCAGTGTACATTTTACCGATGTTAATTAAGTGTGATTAATTAGATATTGAGCTATATTGCACGAGATCTCACGTATTGATACTTAGTCAGTTTAAAACACAGCTTCATTGCTGACTCAAAAAACAAGTGTTCTATACATTTGGTGATTTATTTGAATTTAGTGCTAAGTAGATTATGGGTGATTATAGTTATAAGTGCTCATTTCATTTGCATGCTAGTATGTAGCTAAATATGTGATTGTACCGGAATATAATGTAAGTTACCACCATATTGTACCATATTTATAGCAAATAAAGATTTATCTTATCTATCTTATCTTAGATTGATAATTAAGATTTTTGGATTCCTGATCACCGATTAAATTCCACCGTGTATACTTAGTGCATTCAGAATTAGCTGGCGTCTAGAGACCGTCATTAGCAAAACCAATAACTATGATTGAGTCGCGGCGGGTGAATTTTTTGAAACTTAGCGGCCAACGGTGCACCAAATAATCTTGATACTTCTGCTATGTAACTTATCAAAGATGTCGTATGAGAATAGTGGTTCAAGCGACAACTTGGTGGAGACGCTGGGATGGCTACCGCTGTTTTGTCAGAGCATGGACGCATGGCTTACCTGAAGATCCCCGCGTAGTCGGTGTCTATCCGCTGGTCCGCCGGCACGACGCGGTACAGCAGACCCTTGCTCAGGAACAGCACCGACAGGCAGGACACCAACCACTTATCCCCTGTGGACAAACAAATTTAATTTTGACAGAGTCTTTGGTCATCTTTTTGTATTTTTACTTCACCAGAATCGTGGTGACTATTTTGTGTCAAGGCTTGCAGTATAGACCTTCTGGTAGTTTTGAGGTTCGGTTGATTTGTGATTGACACCGGATACCAAGCGACGACAGAGTCTAGGCCGCTTGTAGACGTCTGTTGTTTTCGCCGGACAACGAAACTTATATCTGTCCTGTGCATGTACCTACACACATTCATTATAAGCCATACAACACCGTAAGTCTGGCAAATCATCGTGTGCTATTTTAATCTATCATCTCGGGTGTTGAAAGGGTTTACCTAACCTAACCATTTTTATACATACATTCACGCCTTTATTCCTAAAAGGGGTAGGCAGATCACATGAAACGTATGTACCAGCGCCACTTTTAACATAAATGTGGGTATAAAAGATCGACAATGTGATATTGCAGTGATAGGTTGCTAGCCCAACGCCCACAACACACTTCAACCCTGGTCCCAGGGTTGGTTATCACGACATTAACCCAGTAAGTATACTAGTTAGTCGCATGACAAATTACACCGGGACAGCCGCGAACTCGAGTTATTAAATATTCTCTCTTAAAATTGCAGTCCTATGACGGCCATTATAGCTCGCCTCGTGTTGTGTGCATAAATTTAGTTTGGGGTCAAATTACATACGAGTAAAGTATTATTGGAGTTAGCAGAACGCTAAAAAGGTCGCATAGCCTGAGTAGAGAAAATTAAGCCGAATTGGGCAATGAGGGGAAATAATTCGTGTAGTGTTGTAAATTGGTACAATTACAATTACACCTTGTGGTGTCCAGATAAACATACCAAAAGTCCTCGAGGGTGGGGGCTATGCTGAGAGGGTACGGGGGGTTGAATGTACCTTTTCAGATTTTCGTACATATCTCAAATATCCGTACGAATAGCGCTATAATTACTTCGGACAAAAGTTTCTACATAAAAATTCTTACAAAATTGGTCGTAATGATTTTTACTCTACGACCAATACTTTGGGAACTACAGGATGCTTAACTTAATATATTTTTTTGTTTCCGATGTTGTGGTGGCGCTGTTTCTTGCGCTTTCACTTCGAGCCACAGGATCAGCTCGATTGGCCTGGGGAACGGGGCTTCTCCGGCTCCCTCGCTGGTCGGTGTATCTTGTATATGTGTAGTGGTCGGTAGGTTACCCACATGTTTTATTTACCTAGCCCCACCTTTGAATAACTATATTTTTATCTCTTTGTTAACTTTAACACCCTGTAGCTCCTAGGTATTGATCGTAGAGTAAAAATAAGTATGACCAATTTTGTAGCAGATTTTATGTAAAAACTTTTGTCCGAAGTAATTATAATGCTATTCGTACAGATATTCGAGATATGAGCAAATATCTGAAACATGGTACCTTTAGCAATCGCAATTAAAAGGGCAATCGAGGTTCAACTCCCGACTGTTTGCTCCAAGTTACAACCTAAGTATGTAATCAATTTTTCACGTTTGTATTTTATAAATTTCTCTGCAAAAGTGTAAAAAGAACGGCCGTATTTCATATAAGATCAGCAAAGCTATTTTAGCTGAAATAGCGTTATAATTGGTTTGAACTTTATCTATCGCTTTGACTTATGTTTTTGAGTTTATATTATATTGAGTTTGAACTTCAATTACTCCAAACTCAATATAATGTTCTTCAAATTTTGAAGAAAGGCTTGTGACTGAGTTCCGTTTTGTGGCCTTATGCTGCAATGAAACCCCCCAACAAATTACCAAAGTATATTCACAAAATAAATAAAGTACAAAGCATTCGTAAAATGAAGGTAATTCAAAGCATATTTACAAACTGAATTTATACACAGGTATAGTATATCCGAAACTCTGAGTAAATTCTATCATATGAATGCAAGCAAAAAACGATTTTGTGCTCTCATGATAAAGTCGTTTTGTGCTTGCGTTTTTGACAGGATTTTATGTTACAATTTCGGACGGGACGTACTAAATATAGCAACTGAAATATTGAAACAATTAAATCAATGTTGCAAGTCCCGGTTCTGCGAATAAGCTCCATGTTTTAAAAACCAGCGTGTAAGTACGAGTATTCATGAAAATTACTAACATTCAATGAATCAATGATTTATTTGGTTGGGTTGCAGAAAACGTATAGTTTTGATGACGGTTATTTTAATCTAAGTTCACATATTGCTATTATCTAAGTGTTCTAATTAGAAAGAGACAGATAGTTTACACTCAAACTCAACTCAACCTCAAATTAAGTAGGCCTAGTAACAAGCAGTTTCAAGAGCAATTTGTTAAATATAAAAAATAAAAAATATATAAAATTGTAAGTATAAAAAATACGAAAAATACTAAGTAGTCTAGAATGCTTCTAAAAAAACAATCGAATGTCAAAAAAACATATCTAACGAGAATAATGTATAAATTAAAAACACAACGCCATAAACCAAACGTAATTTATGTCGCCGGCACACAGCTTGTGCGGCGCCGTCTTGTACTATCGACAACACAGCTAACTGATCATCCCTGCACTTTATGAGTATTGTAATAAGGTTCAATATCAATAAAGGACGGTCAGTTAACTGTGTTGGCGTTTGTACAATGCCATATCCGTGGCGGAGCTGGCCGTTTGATCAGTGCTTTCATGGGTCATCCTAAAGGACGCACTTATGCGTTAAAGGGAGTACACATATTTTCATCTCATTCGCATAATAGAGTAGAAAAGGCTTGCAACGAGACCGGACGGAGACATGAAAATTGGGGACGTAAATCAATATTATTAGTGGTGGGTGGTGGTATAATCTAAAAATAAATAAAGTCTTACCTAACTTCCCCGGTATAACGTCAAAGATGTCACAGTTGTCCCTCACGAAGGCAGCGTCTGTGTAAATATCCTGAAACAAACAGACCAGGGTTTTAGGGTCAAAACGGTTACCGCTCGGCCACGACTTTGGTCTTAAGCGACCTGCGACCAGCGTTTTATCTGTTCATTGCGCGGTCGAGATGCGCAACGCACTGTGGTTAGTTGGGATCACGCGCAATGAACAGATAAAACGCTGGTCGCAGGTCGCTTAAGACCAAAGTCGTGGCCGAGCGGTTAGAACCACCGATCTGAGCCACAAACAATGAGTACCTATTGGTATTAAACACGGGATACGAAAATGTGACGATCCGGAATGGTATATATGGGACACTTTTTAGGGTTCCGTACCCAAAGGGTAAAAACGGAACCCTATTACTAAGGCTACGCTGTCCGCCTGTCCGTCCGTCTATCACCAGGCTGTATCTCATAAACCGTGATAGACTGTTGAAATTTTCATAGATGATGTATTTCTGTCGCCGCTATAACAAAAACACAGATTAAAATAAATATTTGATGGGGCTCCCGTACAAAAAACGTAATTTCTTTGCCGTTATTATATATATATATATAATGGTGCGGAACTTTTCGTGCGCGAGTCCGACTCGCACTTGGCCGGGTTTTTATTCAATTCAGTGATCCACTCGTGCGATATTGGTCTTTTTTTTTCGAGTCAAGTGTTCCCACCCACCCTTTTGCTGGCTATATGGGTGCTACTGGGAATGTGAAAAAAAAACAGTAGTAAGTAGACATTACTAGTTAGTAGTTACCGAGTAATAGTGAACCAACTTAAAATGTACTAAAAAAAACTAACTTTCGTACAAATTCGTTTTGGTGAGTCGAAGTGAGCCGACAGTGCTGGAGGCTCTTAAATCTCTCAAAATTACTTAATTAGTGTGTCAAATAGCAATTCAAGGACAATATCAAATAGAACAAAAACCTTCGGCCAACCTCGGAAGCGAAACGATTGAGCACGTCGAAAGGAAAACAGAAAAGTGACTGTCGGTGCGTTAGGGACAGGCGTGAGCGGGGGGCGGAGCGAGGGCACAAGCGTAAGCGGAAACATCCGAAACATGTGTGTGTATAGTTGTGTTTTTATGGTTACGTAGTCAACAAGGATCCCTTCTAGTTTCGTCATATCCGTCTGTCCGTCCGTCCGTCCGTCCGTCTTCGGCTTAGCTCAGTATCCATTACTACAAGAAAACTGTAATTCGGCATGAGTATATAAATCAATCACGCCGACAAAACAGAAGAATAAAATCTTGAAAAATATTTTGTGGGATGCATTTTTTTTAAATTTAGTTTTATTATTTTTCAATTTAGTGATTCGTTTGCTAGATATGTGCCCCCACCCCCTGCCAGCTAAATGGCTGCTACTGGGAATGTGAAAAAAATCGCGTCGGTACATATAATGATATTTAAAAGGAAAACGGGCAACTACGGAACCCTACACTGCGCGTGGCCCGACACGCACTTGGCCGATTTTTATTATTGTTTATATATTTAGCAACAGAAACTAGTAAAGTATCTATCCTAAATATGGCAGATCCCTTTCTTCTGTATGGAAAGTTTCATGTTGATCCAATATCCCGTATTGAAATGAGCACAAAACTACGTTTGTTTCAAGGGTCTACTTGAGTCGACCCATTCTGGGCAGCTGGGGAGTCTTAAAAAACTTAAGACAGAGCACAGTCGAGTACAAGACCTTTTTAATTAATTAAATAGACACAGGTGTAACACACTCCCACACCTGCCTAAAGTCTACTAGATCATATTCAACCCTATGCCACTAACATACTGCTTAAAATAGCTCCACTCCCTCGGTATATCAGGTGTCACTGGATATGTCAGTGACACATAGGTACTGCACAATAGGGCTGTACACACACACTAAATAAAATAATGAATTATGAAATATTTTATTGAAAAATGATTAAGAATGTGGTAAAATGGAGAAGAAAAAGTTAAGGGGCTACCCGAGGTTTCCATCGATTTTTGACAAGTTTTGAATCGTATCTCCTACTTTTGCACTACAGATAGAAGTATAAATCAAACGGTTATCGGTTCTTCAATCTTTTATCTCCATTTTGGTCTACCGGATTTTGAAACAAATGAATACTTAATTTTGTATGATCTTTTTAAACATTGTCTAAACTAACACTTATTTTGTATCTCTATTGACGTGAAAGATCTAACACATACAAAATCTACATATTTGGGTTCGTCAGTGACGTCCCTAAAAACTGGTCTAGGGTTTTCATTTTAAACCAATTAACACAAAAGTTATGGCCAGAAACCGATTTTTAGGCTTAAAATTGTTCAACTTTGATGCCAAATATCTCGAAAACAATGAACTTTGAAGTAAATATGGGATACTATATTGCTTAAAGCCGTTGTTGTTAACATAATAAGCTACAAAAAACCTAAGAAAACTAAGAGATTCAGGTCGAAGTTACGATCCCAGACGCTAAATATGGGAGCCCCTTAAGCAGCTGGGGTTTAAAATAAACGCAAAGTTATAAGTGTCCAAAGTTTTAAGAGGTGGTATGTTCTGTTCCTTTTCCGGAAAACGCACCTTCATATCGTGACGTCAGGATCTGTGAGTGTTTTCTCTCCCTATCAAGCAAAATTTAAACGGCTAAACTCAGAGGCGTCTCTAGTCCATGTCACGCCCGGGTGCAATCATTACCGTAGCGCCCTCTAGCACTAACCTCCCCTAGCGCGCCCTAGCGCCCGAGTCGAGGCGAGTGGCGCTCGGCGCCCCCTAGGACCGTGCGCCCGGGTGCAACGCACCCCCTGCACTATAGGTAAAGCCGCCCCTGGCTAAACTGTTGGGGTTTGACGACGGAGCAGCTATTCCAAGTACTAAGTAATCTTCACCTGACTGTACATTGCAGAGACGTGAATTATTATTATTATTATTTGTTATACATTATTATTATCTGTAATAAATATATCTATTAAATTTACCTCTATATAATGTTTATTTGAACGGCTATAAGTATAGCTTCGTAATTGACAACATTTCAAAATATGTAATGATGCCTAAATCGAAAAACATTTCGGTAATTATCTTATCTGAACGTAATAAAGTTATTTTCCCTTTTTATTTTTACTCGTTTCCGAGAAAATCACTAAAATCTGTAAAACGCGGTATACCCTGTGCATGACGTCATTCCTACGTCTGTTAGTGAAAGATGTGGACAGGTGTGGACATAATAATAACGTCATATTTTACTTACGACCTATTGGAATTCACTACTTTTAATTTTGATATTTTTGAATGAAAATAAACATTTAGGGAGAAATAAAAAAACACGTACTCGTATACCTTATAATTTTATTTTCTATCGAAATAAATCATATAATGGACCACTTAAAAAAATGAAATGTTGTCAATTCGCTGAGATACTGGAATGGGATTTTCGTCACTAGGCAGTTTTTAAAGCCCGTATTATTATATTACTTTATTAAGCCCGCATTAGGCCTCTCACAGACAGGCGCGGCCTGGCCGCGGCGGACAATAGTAAACTCGTCATTTTGCTGTCAAATTTACTATTAACCGCCACCGCAGGCCGCGCCAGTGTGATGATGCGAGCTTTATGCCTCTCACCTGGCCACGGCAGTCAATGATAGAATAATTGTCATTTTTAATATTTTTTTAGTATATAGAATATAATACTAACATACCTAGGTAAAGTAAAATACTAGTACTGTATGGATAATTTGTCCGAAATAAAGACATTACTATTATTATAATTAGCTACCCAGGCCGCGCCTGTGTTTTTTTCTGTTTTGGCTGCACGCGGTCGCCAGTGTGTTGCAAGACTTGCAAGCTTTACGCGCGAAATTATGTTTTTTATTATAAAGTAGCTTTTTGTACCCAGCCAGCGTGTATCGAGAGAGAATTCAGCGCGTGGGCGCGACCTTGAACATAATGAATACATAGCGGTACTCGCTTGTGAATGTGACACCTACTCGAATGTGTTGCATCGACAACGCAAACCAGCACGGCTATCGTGCGACGGCGCGCGAGCTCTCTCGATTTTTCTCGCACTATCCGTCTCTTTCTTATTTGAACAAGAGATATAGTGCAGATTGTTGTCGCGGCCGTCGCGTCATAGACGTGCAGCATACACGCTACAAGTATACGTAAAGCCTGCAACACACTGGCGCGGCCTGCGGTGGCGGTCAATAGTAAAGACAACTAATGACAAGTTTACTATTGACCGCCGCGGCCAGGCCGCCCCAGTCTGTGACAGGCTTAAAGCCTGCATCACACTGGCGCGGCCTGGCTGCGGCGGACAATAAGTAGTAAACTTGGCATTCGCTGTCAAATTTACTATTGTCCGCCACCGCAGGCCGCGCCAGTGTGTGGCAGGCCTAAAGCGAACGGGAATTTGACGACCGCTTTAGCCTAGTTGGTAGTGACCCTGCCTACGAAGCAAGAGGTCCTGGGTTCGAATCCCGGTAAGGGCATTTACTTGTGTGATGAGCACGAACATTTGTTCCTGAGTCATGGATGTGTTCTATGTATTTAAGTATTTATTTATCCATATAAGTATGTTTATCGTCGTCTAGTACCCATAGTACCTACAAGCTTTGCTTAGTTTGGGACTAGGTCGATTTGTGTAAGATTGTCCCCTGATATTTATTTATTTATTAATTTATAAAATTAAATAACAATCAAGCATATATTGTAAATATCTAAATGTCATGAATGTCAATTGAGTACGATTTCGCACCTTATTGCTTTGGGTGCCGGTTGATGTACGGCCCGATAATCCGCGTCCATCTATCTTTCTCGCTATTTTTGCATGAGTTAAAAAAGAAAGAGACATATAGGTGCATATAGTGGACGCCAATTATTGGTGGGTCGTATATTAAGAGGCAACAAGATAAACACTATCTCGCGGCTCTACCTCTCTGTAGAGCACACTATGTGTGAGGGTGCCTTTCCACAAGAGATGTGCTATGCTATGTTTTCATAAATTTGACAAGTAGCTCCAGCAACAGCTACGTGTCAAATGTGTGAAACATAGCATAGCACTGTGCTGCGGGTGTGAAAAAATTCGTGGATGAAGTACAAATAATGAATTAAAAGGAAAGCTACCAAGGATCGTCTTCCTAGCGTTATTCCCGGTAATGCCCCTAAAGGAGCCCGGGGTCCGCTTTGACACCTAATCCTAAGATTTGCCATAGGCACTAGTTTTACGAAAGCGACTGCCATCAGACCAGAGGGAAAACTAGACCTTATTGGGATTAGACCGGTTTCCTCACGATGTTTTTCCTTCACCGAATAGCTAACGGTAAATATACCGTACATAAGTTCCGAAAAACTCTTTGGTACTAGCCAGGATTCGAACCCACGACCGCCGCTTGACAGCCGCATGCCTGAACCACTAGGCTACCGTAGCTCTAAAGCTACCAAGGATATGTAGGCATAGGTAAGTAGTTACCAAGTAATAATCGACCAACTGAATGTGTACTTGGAAAGGGCAATTCTCGTACAAATTCCGCTGACGCATTGGATGTAACTAAGCCAGACAGGCAACTACGGGACACTACACTACGCGTGGCCCGACACGCACTTGGCTGGTTTTTAACCTTGATGCCCCGATATTCGACTGCGGACGGGTGCTCAGGGCGGAAAACCCACTGAGGTGCTAAACTGCGTCAAAGGCTCCAGCACTATATGATTGGCATGAACGTCATTCTTAATTGAGAGGGCTTTGTACATGGTCTGCTGAATCCAATAATCCCGCCTAGACAGTCCTGCCGCGTTATAAATTGTTGGCACCCACAAATATATCATGACGCCGCGATGCGTAGTAACTAAGCGCAGGTAGAGATCTAGTTTCGTTTGACGTGACGGGTGGAGTGAGACGCATTAGCGCATAGCGAATAACAGTCAAGCTCACTTAAAGTTAGCTTCCGTTTTATGAGAGGTAGGAAGAATATTAAAATTTAAAGGGAAATGTTGCACTAGTTTTCTTATTTCTATCATAAGTGGTTTCCAAGCATGACAATCGCTACATTTTTTTCTGCGTTTCACAATGGTTTTCCTTAAATCCCATGACGGTTAACGCACGTCTATCTTATACGTAGTAGGGTTTGGATGACAAAAGAGCTTTCACAGAATCTAGAGCCTTAACAGTATCAGGTCTTGAATGGCTTTCACAATTCGTATTGCAATCGACAGCGAACCGAGAAAGCCTTTTAAAAGGACAAGAGCACAAAGCACGTTTTGTGAGCTAAGGATCTAAGTACTTACAATGGTACATAGAGACGATTTACGAGCGACTAGGCACTAGGTGATAGTCAAAGAACAGTTATTGGTACTGGACTCAAGATTTCTGTGATGGCCGAACAATATCGGTTGAGCACAAATCAGCGACGGGTGAGATTAAAACAAGTCTCGTATCTTCAAAAAATTAAGTAAGTCTCGTATCGTAAGTCAAGTATCTTAAAGGCCGGCAACGCACTCACAACACCTCAGGGGCCGTAGACAAGGTTACAATCGACAAGCGCTAACGGCAATAGAAAATAATGAAATGTATGGGAATGACAGATGCCGACGAAACACTTTTCGTCGCGCAGCGCTAGTCGATTGTAACCTTGTCTACGGCCCCTGGTGTTGCAGGTGTCCATGGGCGGCGGTAATCGCTTAACATCAGGTGATCCGTCTGCTCGTTTGCCTCCTATTAAATTAAAAAAAAAAACAGATTTGCGAGGCTTGTAAATTGTAGCTGTGAATATTTACAGTGAAAATCCTCTCTACAAGAGCTCTACGACCCGGCCACGAATAGGGGTGTAGAGTCTACACCCCTATTCGTGTCTACACTGTAGACACTAAATAAAATAATCAATAATGTAAAAAAGTTGTCAAATGGAGAAAAAATCAACGCAAAAGGTTAAATAATCACGAAGTTATAAGTGTCCAAAGTTTTAAGAAGGGATATGTTCTGTGCCTTTTAATCAAAACGCAACTTCATATGAAACGATGACGCTTGTAGATTGTCATTTTCTTTTTGCGCGCGTTTTTTGTTACGTGGCAGCCTCGCGCATTGTGACGTCACACACTGTTTGCATTTTCTGTCTAACGAGCAATATTAAAACGGTGGTAGCTTCGTAACTCTCTGAGATATCTGAATGGGATTTTCGTCACTAGGCATATTGTTTTGCCTTCTTTTGGAGTAATAATAATTTACGAGTACACACCCCTATTGCGATGCGGCAAGCGTTTTATCTGTTCATTGCGCGGTGGAGACGCGCAACGCACTGTGGTTAGTTGGGATCATACGCGATGAATACAAAAAACCGCTGCCGCCTCCGCTAAATGTCGTGGCCGGTAGCTTATCACCCAAACCGATCATAATCTATGCGTTTTTAAAGGACTCGTTTTATTGCTTCTCTCCTACGAGTATATTAGCAGACAAGTTTCCTAATGGGTTGGACGGGTCATTAACTTCGTCGTGTGCAAAACAGCATATGATAGAAATACGCTTTTGTTAAATTAGGTATAGTTTTTAAGGTTTTGGGTATTTCCAGTGTTTACATTAACAGCCCGGGCGGGTAAGCTCGTCCGAATTTCACCGTCCCATACAAACGGAGTTTTAGTTCTCATTTTAAAACTACGCGTTGGATTGTGACGAAACTTTGCATTGGCTTTTTTTACTATGGTATCTGAAGCTACATAAACTAATTACAGACCTGGATATACCTCATGTTATTGGACAAGCAAAGTTTCGTTACAATCCAACAGGTAGTTTTAAAATGAGAACGTAACTACGTTTGTATGGAGAATCGAGCTTACCTACTGCGGACTCTTAAACAGTTATTTTTAGAATCTCATACCTCAAAAGGAACCCTTGTACAGTCATTTTTCATATAGTTAGTAGAAAAAATGCAATGAAACATGAAACATGGCTAATAACACTCGGGATAAAATCGGTCCATCCGCTTGGGAGCTACACGCAGATACACAGACAGACACGTTAAACTTACAACACCTCTTTGCGTCGGGGGTTAAAAAAGAGCGAAGCGAGGAGGAGTGTTAGGACAGAATAGATAATAGTACAAATAAATAAGGGACACTCCTTTGATCTTTACAAAAGGCGCTTTTTTCTCAGCCAAAACAAGATTTATGGCCCTCTGACGTCGTCGACGACGACGCCGACGTTCATCGCTACATCGCATGCAGGTTCCCCAACGTTGGGGCACCGGCATGTACTTGTAGCGATGAACGTAAATCGCGGAGTGTCCCGCGCCTGGTGTTAGGCAGAACTGCGACCTCAAAACATGTTCGGTTCTGGCGCCTCGCCGTGCCTCGCCGGCCGCTGCCGCCGCACGCTCGCTGCGAAATTATGAACTACCTAACAACAGTTCTAATCCATATTATTTGAGTTGGCCGTATTCCATCAAAGTAGCTCATTCAAAAAGCATCTCTACTGGCCTAGGTAGAAGATTCCTAGTCCAATGATAGCTTTATAAAAAGACGGCCACATTCAATAAGCTGAACCATACCTATAGTGCCCTTAAACAGCTAGAGTCATTGAGTACCAACGATAGCACACTTATATAACACAGTTAATTGATAATTCTTGAATCTTATTTCAGAGGCATAAAGTCCACTACTGTCGATATTTTAGTTCCAATTTTTGACTGACCTCTGGGCTGTTATTTGCTAAGCGCCAATGCGGCTCACCCCGCCGGTCACCCGTCACGAAACTAGACCTCTTACCACGCTTACTACTACGCATCGCGGTGTCAAGATATATTTGTGGGTGAGCGTGCGTTGAGGTGAGCTTAAAACAAGTTACAGAATAGGGGGGCTGTAGTGATGAGGCCAAGACGTGTCGTTTGTCATCAGAGCGATTATTCACGAAAGGTGAATGTGATAAATCGACTCAATTTATTGACGATTTTAAAAACGCGGCGCGGTCTATGTGGGTTATCCTAGTTTATTCGATTGTACAATTATTTTAATTTATTGCAATGTTAACTGTATTTATGGTGAATTATTATCATATTTATCATAAAATATGATGGGAAACGAACAAAAAATTGTTTTGGTTGCATTTCAAAACAGTGTACATAATACTTATGAACTCCTAATCTTATTAAGTACTTGATTTAATAAATAATTTTGATGCGCTATTTGCATTTGCGTTCGGGCAGAAGCTAGTCGGTATAGCTTCTGCCCGCGACTCCGTCCCTGCGTAATTCGTATATACATATCGTAGCTCCGTGCAAACTTTCATCCTCCCTTAGGGGATGATTTCCGGGATTAAAATATCCTATGTCCTTCCCCGGGACTCAAACTGTCTCTAAGTATAGCAATTTTCATATAAATCGGTTCCGCGGTTGAAGAGAAGACAGCTAGATACAATTTCACATTTCTAATATGGATGACATAAATGCATTGTGATGTGTCAAAAATAGAAACTAAAATATTCTGTAGTGCGTTGTTGTCCAGCCACCGCGACAACAACTTCGTTTGTCTCTATCGCACTGGCCTATTCGTGCGACAGAATCCCCCTCCCCCTATTCACTGCGACCACAACACAGCCAGCCGATCACCGGCAATTAAGACAAACCACAACAAAAAACATCAATCAAGCTAAAATAGCCTCAACTAACATTGACATAAAGCCTCACTTAGAAAATTTAATTCAAGGCCGCTTTCCAATCAAAACTATTCCTTATTCCAATTGCGTTACGATCCTTGTAAAATGCGGTTAGCTCTGGAGGAATAACGATAAATAACTTGCGTAAGCGATATTGAACTTTATGGTTATATTCTTAAAGTTCTACTAAAATCTGTTAAGTTGGTCGTGTTATAGTAATCGTTGCACGTCGCCGCTGGTAGCTGTGCGGTACCGTTACGAAAGCAGCGAGAGAATTGAAGGAGCCTAAGTACCTTCATCGATACTTATCTATACTGTCTTTACTAATATTCTAATATTATGAAGAGTAAAAGTCTGTGAGCAGAGGAAATCTCCGGACGTACTCGTAGGGTACTAATCCGATTTCAAAAACTCTTTCAACTTTCGATCATGCGTTAGGAAGACAGCAAAACATATATAGGTACTTTGCTACGAGAGTTGAGGTGAATGATTACACACACAGCTACATGAAGTACGTTTACTGATTGCAAAATAAGAGAATGACTGAAATGATTGAGTGAATGTAAATGTAAATAAAAACAAGGCAATTTATTATAGTAACCTATTATCACAAGTTCGAAATATGTTTGACCGATGATTCACTTGGCAATTTTCGTTTGACCGAATGAATTTTTTTCAGGAACCATTGACAATTCCAAGCTTTTGAAAATAGTAACGCATAGAACCCATTAGGTTAGGTTTGTTTTATAAAAATACTGAAAACTTTACGGTATCTGTACAAAAAGCATTCGGTCAAATGAAAATTTGCCAAATGAATCATCGGTCAAACATATTTCGAACTTGTGATAATCGGTTACCAATGTTACCATAATAAATTGCCTTGTTTTTATTTACATTCACTCATCCATTTCAGTCATTCACATATTTTGCAATCAGTAAACGTACTTCATGTAGCTGTGTGTGTAATCATTCACCTCAACTCTCGTAGCAAAGTACCTAACTAACGCATGATCGAAAGTTGAAAGAGTTTTTGAAATCGGATTAGTATACCCTACGAGTACGTCCGGAGATTTCTTCTGCTCACAGACTTTTACTCTTCATAATATTAGAATATTAGTAAAGACAGTATATATAAGTATCGATGAAGGTACTTAGGCTCATTGAATTCTCTCGCTGCTTTCGTAACGGTACCGCACATTTATTTATTCATACAACCCACAATAAAACCATTTATTCGGCATCGGGTACTTAATCGAAGCTATATAAAATAAAATAGAGCAAAATATTTTAATTTCTGTTTTGTTTGAACTCATGAAATGATGTTTATATAAAAAAATCGGTCAAGAGCGTGTCGGGCCACGCGCAGTGTAGGGTTCCGTAGTTGCCTGTCTGTTTTAACTACATTGACAGTGCGGTGCGGTTGCGTCGGCCGAATTCGTACGAAAATTAGCCTTTCCAAGTACACATTAAGTTGGTTGACCATATTACTTGGTAACTACTTATGCCTACTTGTCCTTGATAGTTTTCCTTTTAAATTATTATATTATGTACTACTACCATCAATTTTTTCACATCCCCAGTAGCAGGCATTTAGCCGGCAGAGGGAGGGGAGGGGGGGGGGGGCTACACATGACTTGAACAAAAATTAGGACTTTAAAGCCCACTATCTCGCAAACTAATCACTGATTTGAAAAATGATTTTAGGAAACCCTTAATATTTTTGAACGAGCTATCCAAAGATACCACACCATGGGAATAACTAGAAAAAAAAATACATCCTCGCTTTAGGTGTAGGGGAGAAAACCTAAACTACCTAAAGCTGATCGTTGATCGACGTAAGCGCAACGGCTGCGTTCAGTGATTTTTAAAATTTAAGGCCGTGTCGTACAGCAAGGAACGTGGCCCACAAAAGGTCTCGCCGGAAGACCAGCGCTGGCTTGTAAGCCAGCATTATGCTGAGGCGAGACCAATTCGTGACAAGCATTTTTAAGTTTGTAGTTTTTGTGTACCTACACCTTTTGTTTTGTCACGAATAAATTATTTTTCTTTCTTTTCTTTCTTTCTTCTTTCTAAAAAAAAATATTTTTAACATTATTGTACTGTTTTGTCGGCGTGATTGATTTATATACCCATGCCGAATTACAGTTTTCTAGTAGTAATGGTTACTGAGCTAAGCCGATGTAGGGTCCAGAAATGATAATGAAAAAAAAGAGGGTCGGTTTGCAGGCCTCCAACATTGTAGTACAAAATTCCATTACGCATGTCTCGTCTCGCCGCGCTCCAAACGTTATACTTCGTTCGACGCCTATAGGCTTAAATAACACAAAGTCAATATTTAATAATTTTTCATGTTTGAGAAAACATTATAAATTATGTTTTATGGTATTGCGGAAAATGCCGCTCATTCTTTCCCACTCACTGTGCTGAGTTCTAATATTGAGAGCAAGGTTTTTGAAACATGAATAAAGTGTCGGTATGTGTGTCTCTTACAAAAATCAATCAAACCGAGCTGCAGTTATCAACGTAATTGACATTAAAAACAATGTTCCCGTACATTCCATTCTTAAAGTCAATGCAATTGACACTTTATGCCGCTCGCTTTAGAGTCGTTTGAATTAGCAGGTGTACATTATTTATATTAAGTTGGTCAATGACTTTCACCGGCCGAGCCAATATTGTGTAAAACGGTCCCTAATAAACACGTCGGCTTTTTGTTCTAGATGACATTAAAGGTGTGCAAAATGAGAGTTTATGCTTCAAAGATTAGGGCCTATTTTACCTAATGTTAACGTCACTTATCCACAGATGAGAGAGGTCGCGGCTGTCCCATGATAACCGTGCTGTGCCGCTGTACGAAATAACTAGAGGTACTATACAGAACGCGGGTTGTGTAGGGTTGAAGGTTGTGGGCAATGGGCTAGCAACCTATCACTGCAATATCACATTTTGTCGATATTTTATACCCACATTTATGCTAAAAGTGGCACTGGAACATACGTTTCATGTGCTCTGCCTACCCCTTTTGAGAATAAAGGCGTGAATGTATGTATGTATGTACTATACAGAAAAGAGCCATGGCTGTTCCCAAATTGTACATCAAAGTTGTACTTTTCTGTCCTGTTTTTAACCGACTTCAAAAAAAAGGAGGAGGTTCTCAATTCGGTTGTATTTTTTTTTTTTTTTTTTTTTTTTTTTCAATGTTTGTTACCTCAGAACTCCGTCATTGATGAACCGATTCGGAAAATTTTTTTTTTGTTCGTATGTACATACTTCCAGGTGGGTCCCATTTTTTTCAAAATTCAGTTAGATGATGGGATCCATGAGGAATTGAGGGGACTCCTCAATTTTATAAGGCACGCGTGTAGTGATTTTGGTATTTTCTCTTATAACTCGTGTATTTACATCCGGAATCATAAATTTGGTGGCGAGGAATTGATGATGAAGACCACAGATGACTTATCGAATTCCTCAATTATGTACTTAAAAGTGCAAAAGTACGTCACAGGTTCTGATAAGATTCCGTTGAAATAGGAACTAATGAAGTGCCATTGGTGATGATCTTGGGGAATCGATGGAAGTCCTCAAATATTATCGGCCCACATACAGCGATTCGGTTTTTTTCTATAGTAATCAACGCATTTGCTATCGGAAATCAGTTCATGTGGTAAATTGTAAAAAATAGGAAATGTGCTCGTGGCTTGGCGGAGTACTAAATTGAAGTCGGTTAAAACTTTGTTTTTAAAGTAAATTATTGCTATTCAGAAAATTTTCCTCATAGAAGGGTATGAAAAGCAGTAGGTAAATAATTCCCGACTCGGGCGTAAACACTTGAATCCCTCGTTACGCTCGAGATTCTACTTTAGAATCTTTCGGTTCATTCATGATTCAATATGTCGTCTTCGCCGTAAATATATAATTTTGCCCTATTGTGCCTAATATTGAGACAATAATTAGAAAGGAGCCATATATCATATCATTAATAATACTTAGGTGCGTTGGAAAATGATTCTATGTATGATAATTCGGTAAATTTGACGGCTAATATAGCGGTAAGCGGTATGGATAGCCTATAGATGTGAATATATAGTTTAAGTTAGTTAAAATGACAAAAATGCACTGAACGTAGAATTTAACAACATCTTTTGTTGCTAAATGTGTATGGAAAAGATAATAAAGAGACTTCATAAAACTGACCGAAGTGTGGCACGTGTAGGTACTGGAGTTTAGCTATTGTTTGTTCTATTATTTATTCATAGACTCATAGTATGCTATGGGCCTGCCGAGACACCTGCGTAATTATTTTAAAACCCCACTTGAACATAACAATTAAACAATAGATGTCGGTCGTAGTCGGTTTTTACTACTTTTCGTCGTCTAAACTAAAACCAACTATACTAAATATACCACAGAATGAATATAGTACAAGTACAGAAGGCACACTCCTTTGATCTTTACAAAAGGCGCTTTTTTCTCAGCCAAAACATTAAGATTTATGGCCCCCTGACGTCGTCGACGAGGACGTCGACGTTCATCGCTACAAGTACATGCCGGTTCCCCAACTTTGGGGCACCGGCATGTACTTGTAGCGATGAACGTAAATCGCGGAGTGTCCCGCGCCTGACTATACGTATGTACATTACAAAGGTGTATACATGTTACGGGATGCCTGGATTCCTGCATGGTGTGATGTGTGTAATAGACACGTATATGACTTCCGTGAACGAGAAAATGCAACATCTTTCGGGTACGGCTTCTTTGAAGAGATGTCGATAAATATCTGAATCTGTGGAGTCTATTATAGGTAAATAACTTCATGAAAGTCTCTTGTATGTCTTGTCGGGTTCGAATAAGCATTTGTTATGTTTGTGTTAGACAATTTAAATATCACAGTCGTGGTCCACTAATTGGGGACAAACACATTGTATGTCATTAGATACAGAACATACAATTATAATTTGCAGAAATCAGCACAATACAAGTAATTGATATTAATTAAGGCTTTATCATGTCTCGCAAAATAGTTAATTCTGTATACATACGTTACTTTGCGAACCTATTGATAACTGATGAATATATAAGCTTGTTACTATTTAAAGTATTTCATTACTGGCACTCTGGCATAAAACAATTGAAAAGAACCAATATGTCACTTAGCATTCTGTTTCTTGGCAATTCTATATTATTTCGTGGTTCAAAAGATTAGTAAAACGTGCTTCAAAACATGTGGACGTGACAACAGGCCAATATAATGTAAACTTTGTTTGTTAAATCTCTAATAATAAAAAATGATTTAAATTTGCTGTCTCATGGTCACCCTAATTGCTACATTAAACTGTCACTTTAAGCTACAGACCAAGTCTTATCGAATAGGGTGACCATAAGGTTGGTGTTTTGGCTATTGAAAATTACCTATTATCAATAAAGTTTAATTGTTTGTTTCTAGAGTTAATGCAATGACATTGCCTTAAAATACTGCGATATCCTATATAGGCATAATATGAATAGATAAATATTAGAGGACAATCTTGCACAAATCGAACTAGCCTTATAGTGGCTTGAGTTATCGACTAGCTGACTATATATTTAAAAAATATAAATAGTTAATTACGTAGAAAACACCCAAGACTCTGAAACAAATATTCATGCTTTGCACACAAATATTTGGCCTTACCGGGATTGGAATCGAACCCAGGACCCTCAGCTCCGTAGGCAGCGTTACTATTCACTAGGCTAACCGGTCGCCGTTTATATTATGAAGATATAAGGGATATTGTCCCGTGACCATGGATGTTGCAACACATCCGAAACGTCGGGAAACCTCAGTGAGGTAAATAAATAAGTTAATACGCGATTAAGTCCCGTTTAGTATAAATAATGTGTGAGAATCGTGAAAGTTTAAATCAATATATAAGATATAAGGGCTTCACTTTTTTTTAGTTATGTTAAAATAAGCGTCGTCTGAGCAATCTAAATGTTTATTATGAAAACTTATGTAAACAAAAAGTAATTGCAAACCTGTTTCAGGAAGCAATTTGTAATCATTAGTCATTGCGTTGCACTAGCGTTTTATCGTATAAATTAAATTTGCATTCGTTTACGCTACATGCAACACTTTGGTGTATGCATAATATGCGCTATTGGAAGTGCAACATAACAATATGCTACCTGCATTTACATTAATGCCCATAACTTTCAAAATATAAACAGTTATTAGGTAAGGCAATCACGATCTCGCGAGACCTAGAGCTAATTTTCGAAATTCAATCTCGGTGGCATGAAATCTCGTGTGTTGCAATCTCGGTCGAGATCTAGACTGAAATATAATCGAGATCTCGAACGAGATTTCAGTACGCAAAGGATGTTAATAATTTTTCTCAAACATGCTCAGAAAGCGTCGCATTTTGTTTGAAAAATTAACTCGCGAAGTGCCTTGTTTTTATCCGCTAACATATAAAAAGTGAAGTCTCTTCCCTGCCTTGGACTATAATAACCCATACAAAACCAATTATTTCCCGCAGCGTTAAACTTTTAAAATTCTGGCCAGCGCCATATTAAATCGAGACGACTAAGGAAAAATCACATTCAGCCAAAGAAAATGGCCCGCGAGCCCCGCAGTTTTCATGGTGATATTGTTTTAATGATTTTTGCGCTCTTAAAAAATTAAAAAGTATCAACCGTAACGAAATACATTTCTTTGAGATAAAAAACATGAAATTAATTAAATGAGTTTTAATTAATTACTTAAAACACCGCATTGAGTGTAAAATATTAGTGTGAAGTGAAAACCACCTTTGAAATAATTCGTAGAAAGAATGCTTAGGTACATATAAATCATAGTACAAGTATCACCGCGTAATGTCTTTATATTATTTCCTCACATGTTTGAGAAAAGGACTATATTTATGCTGCCAACCACCTCGTCAGACAACCCCTTTCTTTCCGTGCCTCGGCAAAAATGTACTATTTTTTCAATCACTCTATACAATACCCTTTTACCCTCGCCTCGCCCGCTTCCACACGAAGCCAAACAGGGTCCGATGGCAGTAACAGTACAAAAGACTTGACAGTAGGAGAGCAATTCCTATTTTATATCAACCATTCTATGCAACAGGTGTGGATTACCTTGGCCCGTTTCCACACGAATTTGAACGGGGGAGTCCGATGGCAGTGATAGTACAAAAGACTTGACGGTAAAACTCAAACTCAAACTCAAAATTGAACGGAGGAGTCCGATGGCAGTGATAGTATAAAAGACTTGACGGTAGGAAAGTCATTTCCATTTTTTTCAGCAATTCTACGCAACAGGTGTGGATTACCTTGGCCCGTTTCCACACGAAGTTGAACGGGGGTGTCTGGTGATAGAACACGGAGGACTGCGTGGCCGGGAAGTCAGGGTCCTCCCACAGCTCGCCACGCTGCTGGCAATCCGCCTTGATCTTCTCGTAGTCCGACATCCTATGTCAACGGAGAAGTGAAATAAATTAAAAAGAAAAACAAAGTATGGTGATAACGAAAAATATGGTAGAATTAAAGATAAA
Organism: Epinotia demarniana; assembly: GCA_945867215.1. Lineage (NCBI taxonomy): Eukaryota > Metazoa > Arthropoda > Insecta > Lepidoptera > Tortricidae > Epinotia > Epinotia demarniana. The sequence continues at coordinate 60,170,247 of OX244259.1, forward strand.
AAAGAGTAGAGAGAAACGTTTCTGTGCCTTTATATAAAAAATAAGGAACATAAAAAGGGAAACATAATGGTGACAGTGTAGTTTGTAACGAAAAATACATATTACAGGGTAAATACAAAATAAAAATACAACAGCTTAGTGGAATCTTCGATATATACGACATTAATTAAGTTTGCCATTTTTGTAGTTAAGACCTAGTCGAGATATATTTATTTATGTAGGTACAATAACCTTTTCCTGGCAAATTAATAAAAATAGACAATTTAAGCCTCGTCTGCGTTTGGTATAGAGCTTAAAATGTGGCATTAAGAAATTAGTTGAGATACTGCTTTAGCTTTTACAACGGCTATGTTTACACAAAAATCGGCCAAATCACATTAAAAATAAGACCTTAAGCCAGGGGCCGCCAAACTACGGCCCGCTGGCCATTTCGGGCCAGCAAGCCCTTCTAATCCGGCCAGGGGAAAGAAAGCGGAGAATACGGCCCGCGATAGCGATGAGGTGTGGCTGGTCATGACCAACCATGAAACCAAAGTCTTGGCCCGCACGAATTTATATTACACAACTATTATATTGTACAACCTGACCCTAGAGTCAAAAAAATTGAAGAGAATATTTATTATAAGAGAATACTTATAGCCAGGGGGGCTATAAGCCAACCTCAGAGCAAAGCCATTAACATGAGAGTAGTACAGTTAGCATAAAAGAGCGGAACCAGGGCACACTCAGCGAAGTCAACGAGCGATTCGATTAGTCACAATGTCACAAACCAATTTTCCCATGGATGGGCACGGTAGTATAAACTCTATTCCTTACGACTCTGGGATTTGTATCACACAATAATCATCGCTTAAAATGTTATTGCAAACTTAAAGAAACTCACAAAGTATAGATCAACCAAATAACTAACTTAATTTATGTGATTATAAAATTTTCTTCAAGAATCGAACATCAAAAATATCTGACATACCGATGTCACAGAGACATGCATACACTCAAGGCCGTATTCCCAGAAGAGGTAGCAGTTAGATCACACCTCGTAAGGCCCATCGGCCTAATTTTAGGACAAAGAATTTCAGGCTTAACAGCCCGAGTCATTAGCTTTTGGTAAGACAATTTAAACTCTATTTGAGGGGCTCGAAATTTCATAGTTAAAGTATTTTTATTACCTATTTTCAGGACACTGGGCCATTATTACATATGTCCTAAAAATAGCTTGGGCCTTACGAGGTTAAATTTAATGCTGCGCAGTGACAATTTTAGCATAACTTTTGGATTTAAGAGTCCGCAGTAAGCGAGGCAGAATTTCACCTTCCCATATAAACGGAGTTTCGTTCTCAATTTAAAACTACGTGTTAGATTGTGACGAAACTTTGCATATACAATGACATGAGGTATATTCGTTTATATGGTTCCAGTTTATAAAACAAACGAAATACAGCAAAAAATAGTTTTGTATGAAAAACTTAAATTCGCCGTATTTTTGTACTATGGTATCTGAAGCTACATAAACTAATTACAGACCTGGATATACCTCATGTCATTGTACAAATTGCAAAGTTTCGTTACAATCAAATACGTCGTTTTAAAATAAGAACAAAACTACGTTTGTATGGAGAATCGAGCTTACTGCGGACTGTTAAAGACCTAGGTAACTGTCTCCGGAACTACTTATTATTCAACCGATTAAAAAATAACATGCATATATGGAATGGACCTTTCAAATGGACGTAGGACGTCTATCCCGTGGCCCTCCTGCGTTCTTTGTAGTTGAAATATATACCTTGGCATTCTCTAATAAGATTCAATTTCATTTAAACATCACGTTTGAACGTTTACATCACGGTTACTTACGATTGAACAGTTAAATGTGTAATAAACATGGAATCGATACACAATTACGCATGGAGGTGGCAATTTGCGTTAGCTCGAGAGGCGAAATGCCTTCTCCGGACTGGATACGAGTTCACAAGACCCTCCCGTCTTGTGAACTCGTATTTTGCATTCTATACGACTTTTTATATTGAAGTTCGGAAACAAGTGCCGAATAATTACCGGTATCTTACCCCTGTTTAAGTATAGCTGACTTCATTCCAGATAGCATTAGAACTTTATGGGCAAATTCATCTTCGTTTCTTTGTTTATTTATGTATTTTGCGCATTCTCTACCAGTCAAGCCTTAAGGCAAAGTGGAAAAGATTGTGGGCAGTGCCAATAACAACAAAAAAATTACAATGCCTCGTTAATGTTTGTTATCTTGTATATACTTTAGAAAACAACTAAAAAATAAATAATAAAATCCCAACTATATACAATATATTTACACAAATACATAAATTAAGCAAATATTTACATGCATAGGTACTTACAAGCGAAATTTTCAAACCTGTAACCTTTAGGCTACTCGCATCTGCCAGCAAATAAATTACGCACAGATTTATTAAAAAACAATTTGCTCCTTTCGCTCGGTACATATCAGGGGCCGTAGACAAGGTTACAATAGACAAGCGCTAACGCCAATAGAAAATAATAAAATGTATGGGAATGACAGATGCCGACGAAAAACTTTTCGTTAACATCTGTCATTCCCATACATTTTATTCGTTTTCTATTGGCGTTAGCACTTGTCGTAGGCCTCCAGGTGCAGCGAGAAATAGACCTTAAATGGGCTTAAAAGATGATTTGTTCCATGGAAAGAATGCTAAAGTCTCTGGATCCGGTAGTGCAGGTATGAAGGGAGCAAATGGAACATAGGTTAGGTACGTTTGTGTACCATCATCGCATAATAATATTTAACGGCAGAAATGACCATTGCTATAGATATACCAATGAGTCAGTTTTGTTATAAGATTCGTGCGTCTGTAAATTAATAAAATGTTGTGGAATGTGGACCCGAGATAAAAACTATCCTATATTTTAATTTTTGTTTTTAAGCAGTAACGCTGCTAACGAAAATTATAAATTTTAAATCAAAGGAAAATTTATAATTTTCGTTAGCAGCGTTACTGCTTAAAAACAAAAATTATTTAGTGCGGGGGTGGCGCATCGTTACTGACGATTTCTCAATATAATTTGAGACGTTGGTGCCGTTAAAAAGCCTAAGTCTTCTGTTAGATGTCGCTACACGCGTCTTGTCTTGTATGAAGGAACTGATTAAAGGATTTGGTGCCCGAACCGGATTGTTCCGATAGCTCAGTTGGTTAGTAGCGACGGGCCATGAATGCCCGTGGTCACCGGTTCAAATCCGGCTCGGAGCATTAAATTTTTCAATTTTTCGTTTGATTTAAAATCCTATTTTTTAATCTACACTATCTTATTAAACTATATCCATGCAAAATCTCATCCAAATCGGTTGAACCGTTGAAGCGTGATTGAGTAACAAATATCCAAACATCTAAACATCCAAACTTTCGCATCTATAATATTAGTAGGATAGTATAGCTCGTCCCCTTGTTCGTAGAAATCGAATTTATTTTTACATATATGTATGTTAGTCTGTAAGGTATTCGTAAATACGGGCCTTGTTGCCTGACTCAAATAAATAAATAAATGAAATATACATAGTTCCGTAGTTTGATGACATCCGCGAGACATTCCGGTGCATCAGAATCATGGTTCGACGTTTTCGCTACGATACCCGATAAGCATTTCCGGTGTAGAGGGTTTTCTTCTAGAAATTAGGATTTGTACAACACTGATTAACACAATAATTTAGCCTACACCAAGCTCAAGATAATCATCTGAACGTTAATTCGTACTTATTAGTAATTTTAATTCGTTAGTAGCCTAGTAGAAAAGCATCATCATTATCAGCTACGGTAGCCTAGTGGTTCAGGCATGCGGCTGTCAAGCGGCGGTCGTGCGTTCGAATCCCGGCTCGTACCAATGAGTTTTTCGGAACTTATGTACGGAATATTTACCGTTAGCTTTTCGGTGAAGGAAAACATCGTGAGGAAACCGGTCTAATCCCAATAAGGTCTAGTTTTCCCTCTGGGTTGGAAGGTCAGATGGCAGTCGCTTTCGTAAAGTTTTACGAAAGTGCCTATGCCAAATCTTGGGATTAGGTGTCAAAGCGGACCCTGGGCTCCTTTAGGGGCACAACCGGGAATAACGCTAGGAGAATGATGAAATGAGTAGCCTAGTAGAAAAGATGACTTACATTCAGATATAAAATATATATCACGAAGAACAACGTAAGTACTTATAACGATAGGCTGATCGAAAGGTGAATTTCAAAGCGGCTTTATGGCAGGCAGAATTTGCCGGTTTATCATTGTTGCATACATTAACTTGGGTCCTCATTTTTCGTTTTAACCTCGGCCAACTTGAAGAATAGGTAGGTAGGTAAATAAATAACGATTAAATTATAGCGACGGTATTTTACGACATAAATATCGATATAAGCTTCCCAAATTTGATATTTATTGAATTTATCTAAAAAAACACCATTCCCGAAGAGTTGCATCTCTTTCTTTCTTTGCATTGTTTATAGGCATCGCAGGAGCGCCTTAATCACGTAATAATCGGTCCGCGGTAGTACCCTAAGACAAGTGGTAAGCAGTGCAACTTAATTATAGCCTTAATTAACAATTTTGATTGATATTGTCTAACCCATTTCCGTTAAGAACACTGGGCTGCACCAAAAATGTTACAAAAGTTACGATAAGAATCTACAAAAATGTGCGCGTTGGCATGTCCAGATATTTATCGTGGCTGTACTGTATAATAGTTTTCAGACAAATTCGTCAAAACTCCTCCTTATTCCCTATTGATGTCGGTTAGAACACTTTAACCCAATGTCAGCAAGAGTATGATAATGGTGGGAAACTGGGTCTCAGAAGCGGGCGACGGCGAGGTACGATTGTTGAGAGTTAATTAGTTGTGTGGCTGCCCGTAAGGTGAGTCACCTGACTGACACACATGCTCAACTCTCCAATGTGCGGCGCGAAGCATAAGCGGTAGCGGGAATCCCGCACCTCCACCATGTCGAGGATTTCCCGCACCTCCACCATGTCGAGGATTTCCCGCACCTCCATGTAATAGGGCGGACGTACAGTGGTGGAACGCCGAAGGCTATGTACTTTTGAACTATAAATAAATAAATAATAAATATTAGGGGACAATCTTACACAAATCGACCTAGTCCCAAACTAAGCAAAGCTTGTACTATGGGTACTAGACGACGATAAACATACTTAAATAGATAAATACATACTTAAATACATAGAAAACATCCATGACTCAACAAATATTCGTGCTCATCACACAAATAAATGCCCTTACCGGGATTTGAACCCAGGACCTCTTGCTTCGTAGGCAGGGTCACTACCAACTAGGCTAAAGCGGTCGTCAAAAACTTTGACATTAGTTTCTATTGTACTATTTCGCGCGCGCTGTTTTGTCCGCGCCTAGTTTGCCTAAGTAAGCGGAAGATGTCACGCGGGCAGCCAGGCAAAGAATGTAAAGATAAATCCTCCGTTGCTACTTCGGCCGTGGGGAAACCGCGCCCGCTCCCGCTCCGCTCATGCCCCCACTGGCCACCTGCGCGCGCGCCGCCCGGATCCCGACGTCGGATGTATCTGGAGCGTCGGTTTCACGATACACGTTTGCGCTTGGGCTTTCCTTGCAAATGGATTTTTTGGTTCATGCCCAAGTAACACTGAAGCGCTGTATATTATCTGAATAACTGTCCACCATAGAATCGTAAGCTGTACAAGCCTGCTGAATAAGAGCGTTAGAGGCGCCTCTAATGCTGATATAACTCTGGTTTGGGCACAAATTAAACAGCTGTTAGCAAAGTAACTGTAACTCATGGCGTTATATCAGCATTATTTGAGCATTATTAAAGGTAACAGTCACCCCAAGAGCTGAATATTGACTGATTATTAGAGTATGTGATACCCATTATACAGCACAATGGCCGATTAACAGAGGCTGTGTTACCCATTTTTCAGCACAAACTACCGGGCAGGATCTTTTTAACGCTTCTATAGTGTTGAAGAATCACAACCGTGGCAACCTTGTGAATATTTTTCACTCCTACAATACATTATTTTCTTTCATCGTAAACCTTGGCGTGAACCTCATTTCGTGACAGTGTTTGTGTTATGGAATAGGTCAAAAATATTAAAATAGAACTACTTGATTTTTTCTCCATGTGTGTACAATTCGAATTGGAAAGGAAATTTATTGTCAAATACTATATAAATATAGACGAAGATTTTCACGCGCTCTCAAAATATTAATGTTTAATAAAAAAATATAGTACTAAATAGGTTGATTATATGATGAAAAATATGAATATTTTTATTTTGCAGTTGTAATTTGTCAATAAGCTGTTTACTTTTTAAATCATTCGATTTTCTATTCAAATCTAGTTGCTAGTTTCATTGACTAAACAAATATAAATTGTAAATATTATATTACGGTTAAATTAGACCCCAACAAAATGGCACAAGAAGAAGTTCAATGTGCACTGTATTAATCACAATTAAATGCTATGGGCTGTTTAAGAATCCACTTGTGACACATTAACCAGTAAGGAGCTGACACGAGTAGTTTTGTGTGAAACAAGTCAGCCACAGATTCATTTTAGGCTTAATAGCGGGTAACATGTACGCAATTTTAATCAGTGAACCTATAAATTAATTTTTCAACCTATGCCGCCAGTTCACTGTTTATTTTTCCACATGACACATTAATATCGCAATGCTGACGTCGATTGTAACGGCTGATAGTCCCTAAGAGGCGCTGAAATAATGAGGCTTCTAGATCTTATTAAACTCTATTAGCAGATTAATTGCCGACGCTAGTACAAGTATTATGCTCTAACCGGGATCATGTGTAACACGTGACCTAATTTATAGCAGTTTGCTGTAATATAGCATCATATATATTCACTCATAGTGAGCATGTGGCCTTTATAAGTGCTATTATAAGATTGCGTGTAACAAGCTGATTACCAGTATTAAAGTTCAACTATATGAAGCAAGACGCATTATATCATTGTTAATTGAAGTCACAGAATAACTTATTGCATTATAGTAGTTCACATGTTCTTTCTTAAAATGCTGGCGTGATAAGGGTTCACTTTTGGCCTTCAACTCAGAATATAGCTTAGTTTAAGTCCACAAAAATGCTTATTTGCTGCTGACAGTACTATATTGCTAAGAGCTGTATAATACTGAACTGTATACCTATAATAATGCTTGCAACATTACAGTGTTGTCTCCGTGACGCATAATAGCATTAATATACAGGCAAAAGCGTAATTTTCAGCTATTGTAGTAGGAGTGTACTCTAATAAGTCTTTATAAATGCTAAAGTTACCGATGTGGACTTTTGTTACATCCTATAATGCAGTTTTGTGCTAATTGGGTGGTCTATGGAAATGCTATGATCGTAGGGCGTTCATAGATAATAAGTATATCAATATTATAAGTGGCTTTGTGACCTGGGCTGTTATTCGCTACACGCTAATGCGGCTCACACCGCCGGTCACCCGTCACGAAACTAGACCTCTGCCTACGCTTAGTTACTACGCATCACAGTGTCATGATATATTTGAGGGTGAGCTTTAAGGTGAGTTTAAAACAAGTTACAGAATACTGACTCGCGATGGAGTGATAAGGGCTGCCTTAAAAACTTGTATATAAAAGATATTTCAAAACTTTTACCAGAATCGTTTGAGAAAAATGAACTGTAAAGGGGGAATAGTCGGACAGGATTTATAGATTTGTATGCTTGTATGTATTTAAGAGATAATCTCCGGATCCGGAACTGCCTATCCGATGTAAATAATTCTTTAATTACTTGTGTATACTGAGAATGAATTTTCTGAATGGATATAAGTAGACTCTATTTCATCCCGCGGATTTAAGTGCCTGCGTTATTTATAAAGTTACGGTAGCCCAGTGGTTCAGGCATGCGGCTGCCAAACGGCGGTCGTGGGTTCGAATTCCGGCTCGTACCAATGAGTTTTTCGGAACTTATGTACGGAATATGATTTCATATTTACCGTTAGCTTTTCGGTGAATGAAAAACATCGTGAGGAAACCTGCATACATCTGCGAAGAAATTCAAAGGTGTATATGAAGTCCCCAATTCGCACTTGGCCAGCGTGGGGACTACTGCCCATTCCCTCTTATACATAAGAGGAGGCCTGTGCCCAGTAGTGGGACGTATATAGGCTGATGATGTTATTTGCAAGCGGGCGAAGTCAGGCTAGCCGTAGCACAAGTCTATTTACCTGATTTTCTATGTATACATAGTGTATATATTCACATAACACCGGTTCGAACAAGGCAAGCTACAAAACCAGATTAGCCATCTGTTGTCCCGCTCATTTGCATAACCACCGCCTTTTCTGACGCATTATTTGTTTATTACAAATCTGTTGTCTACGGTTCTTTTATTTTTAATCTCACCGTCCAGCAGTTTTGTGCGCAGTTACAATTATTGCGTAGATTTTTTTGTCTTAACAGTTTGGAAATTAAGCGCGTGGCCCGACCGAATACGTGACGGGCCACGCGCAGTGTAGGGCTCCGTAGTTGCTCGTCTGTCTTTGTTGCATCGCGCATCGTCACGCACGCGCCAACTATTTAAATGGTGCAGATGCGTCGGCCGAATTTATACGAAAGTTGGCCTTTCCAAGTATACTTACTCTGAAACTAGTCAAGTCTACTTAGCCGTGATAGGTGTCCTTTTAAAATAATTGTGCTTGTATGTTCTACTGCCACGGTTCTTTTCACATTCTCAGCAGGAGCCATTTCGCCGGCAATTAGCATCATGGACTTGAAAGCCCAATATAACGCTAACGGATCACCGAGTATTTTTCTTTTAGAAACTCATAATATTTTTAATCAAGCTATCAAACCATAAAAAAATACTAAATGGTATTCAACCGTTTTGTCGCCGTGATTGATTTATATGTTACATATGCCGAATGACAGCTTTCTAGTAGGGTCACTGAGCTAAGCCGCAGACGGGCAGACGGACATGGCGGAACTAAATGGGTTCCTTGTTGACAACGGAACCCTTATAATAAAAAAAACAGACTTGCTAGTCCTGCAGTTCACAAGCGCATGCTCAAATATGCATGGGTACGGTGTCTGTTTATATTTTCGTCTAATTCTATCGAATGTAAATTAGTCCTACCCATTTAGGCCATATCGCTGCGTCTGCCGTTCAACCAATTATGAACTGAAGACTCGGCTTCAAATTGAAACGGCAGCGGCCACATAGGATTATTCAACCTCCAAGTCAAGAACCCCCGTCACCGCCGCTGAATCGTGGTGGAAATTGCGTCCCCAGTGCCAACTCAAGTCCACTCTCCGTATAAACGTAGTTATGTTACGTAATGTTAAAACTGCCTATTGGAATAACATGAAACCTTTAACCCCCGACGCAAAGAGAGGTGTCTGTGTATCTGCCTGTGGTATCGTAGGTCCCAAACGGATGGACCGATTTTCGTTTAGTTTTTTTTGTGTCATAGATAATTTTGTCCCGAGAGTTCTTAGCCATTTTTCATGAAAATCTGTTGAGCCGTTTTCGAGATATTGGACTTTGAAATGAAAATGTCGGTTACACTAGTTTTCTAAGTTGTAAGTAGTTATAGGTACTTACGTACACAATGGGATTCGGCATATCTTGGTCGGGTACTAGGTGCTGTTATTGCTATAAATTATATTTTAACAGAAAAAAATAAGAGGATAAAGACTTCGTATGAAAAACATGTATTTGTCAGTTTAAATTTCTGACGCCCGAAACGAGGTTTCGCCCGACATATAGCGGTTCCCATGTTGTATACAAACTTTCATGTTATTTTAGTCGTTTTAAAATGAGTACCAATTAAATTACGTTTGTATGGAGAAGGCAATCGACCGTCCTGGTGACTCGTAAGCTTGTCAGAGGCATGTGCTACGCGCGCTACGTTCTATTGCGGCTTACCCCGCCGGTCACCCGTCACGAAACTAGACCTCTGCCTACGCTTAGTTGCTACGAATCGCGGTTTCAAGATATATTTGTGGGTGAGCGTTGAGGTGAGCTTAGAACAAGTTACAGAATAGAATAGCAGAATGAGGCTGGAGCCTTTGAATTTTTTTGTGAGCGGATGGAGGCCTAGGCGGCACCATCAGAGGCCCGCGTGCCCCCCTCCCTCCCCTCCGCTCGTTATACTTAGTCCAGTCAATGAACTGGCAACTAGTATGAAAAATATTACTTTTTTTTATAAATTTTAATTGCTTAATATTATCAATTAAGTAGTTATCTAGACTCAAAATCCACCAAAATTACAGACAGCAAAAAAATTATAGCTTAAGTAATAGTTTCAGTAAAGTCAGATAAAAATATAATAAATGTCTTTTATCTTTATAAGTATTGGTTCATTTACATTTGCTCTAACATTCTAGTTAAATAGTTTAAAATAAGACAATGCATGCTTCATTGAAATCAATGTAAATACTTCCGGTGGGAAGTTTGCTGGATTCTTGAATAAAGAATCTTAGAATCGCGTTTTATTTTAAGGGGCTCCCGTCAAAAATCAACAAAATTTAGTAGTTTTCATTTCGACACTCGTCCTCGGTTTATTGAAGCTAGCTTTCCAGGTGCAGATATGGGAAAGTGTGATTCCTGTTTAACATTTTTGATATTGAATAACTTGAAAAATGTTAATACAGAATTAATTATCCATGTTTAAAGGAGGGTCTGTAAAAATACAAAACCCGACACCTCATCCTCATTATAACTTTTATACACCCGTAACTCATACCTTCTCATACATACTGAAATGACCTATAATTTTGATATGCGTTTTTATATTCTTACTTATTAACACAAAAGTTATGGCCATAAAACCAGTTTTTGGCCTAAAATTGTTCAACTTTGATGCCAAATATCTCGAAAGCAATGAACTTTGAAATAAATATGGGATACTATATTGCTTGAAGCCGTTGTTGTTAATATAATAAGCTACAGAAAACATTAGAAAACTAAGGGATTCAGATCGAAGGTCATTGGCGTATGGGAGCCCCTTAAATTGAAATAAACAAAAAAGCGCTACTATAAATTAATGTTTATAAAAACCGTATTTTCCTGGAATAAGTTCGCCATGCACCTAACTTCTCAGAAGCGTGTTCGCACGATTTTCATGGTCTAGATATCACTTTGAATTCGGATTGGATGCGGTGCACAATCACTATAATTGTGTAACTGTGTATAAACTGGCAAAATGGCGGCAAAACTGATCAGCGACAATAGTTTCCACTTTACGTACAGTCTGTGTAACTAGACGACCGCTTTGGTCGGTCCTGGGTTCGAATCCCGGCAAGGGCAACTTGTGTGATGACCATGAATATTCATGGATGTTTCCTATGTATTAATGTATTTTTTATTTAATCGTATGGTACAAATTATTTTGGCTTTTAAAGTTTGTCATTCTGTAGTACCACCCAGGTAGGGTTACCAGATACAAAAGTCCTGACAAAATTCCTGATTTTCGGCCAAAATTCCTGACACAAGCTTGTCGCGCTCGTGCTCGCTTGATTTATTTATGTCTATATCGTAAAAAGATAATTATGATTATTTATAAGTCATTTATGAAACTCCAAAGTACTTGTGGCTTTACCTTTTTTGTTTTTGTGATTAAAAATAAAAGTTTACAGTGTATAAAATTTTATTGTCATTTATTTGCCGAAAATTCCTGACATTTCCTTTTTCCGGCCGCATTCCTGACATATGTCTAAAATTCCTGACATGTCAGGAAAATTCCTGACATCTGGTCACCCTACACCCAGGCGACACGTGCAGGGTTGTGGTAGGTAGCTCCTGCGGACGCGAGTAACAGTTGTCCCCCCTTTGTCAAGTGAGTGGGCAACTCGACTGTTAGAAGTTCTTAAGCCGCCCGAAGGCCTCTAACTCGGTTTAACGACTACGTACTGTCATAATAGACAACAGCCGGGATCAGTCTGCTTAGTACTACAATAATAAATCTATATAATAAGGATGATTATCGTCGTATAGTACCCATAGTACAAGCTTTGCTTAGTTTGGGACTAGATCAATTTAAAACATAAAAAAACTAAGGTAATTGAAGTTTGTTAAGGTTCATATTTAACATCTGAGCCTTTTACATCCGTGGATATTTTGATAAAGTCTGTTTATGTATTTTAGAACTCGAGTGTTAAGGGGCTTCTAGACGGCCTATACTTTCTGGATATGTGTTGCCAGAAACTATAGCCGTCTTGCTCTTACATCCATACAAGACGCTCATAGTAGCCGGCCACACGTAGCCTAGTGGTTCAGGCATACGGCTGTCAAGTGGCGATCGCGGGTTCGAATCCCGGCTCGTATCAATCAGTTTTTCGATACGGAATATTTCCCGTTAGCTTTTCGGTGAATTAAAAACATCGCGAGGAAATCGATCTAATCCCAATAAGATCTAGTTTTCCCTTTGGATTGGAAGGTCAGATGGCAGTCGCTTTCGTAAAACTAGTGCCTATATAGTTGCCATATATATATATTGGCAACTCTTGGGATTAGGTGTCAATGCGGACCCAGGCCTCCGGGAATAACGCTAGGAGTAATTATTATCATTTCTTTAATCAATATATAGCCGACTGCCTCCGGGTTATGTTTTTCGAACCTATGTATGTATGTGGTACCCACAATATCTGTTTAACGGGCTACAATCCGAACAGCTTCATGGATTTTGGCATATGAGGTTAGATTCCTCACGATCGTGGGAGCCATCCATACTATTCCGTACTAAATATATAGATGCGAAAGTGTGTTTCTCTGTTACCACTTCACGCTTAAGAAGATTGTGAACCTGTTAACTTTCACACAAAAAGCGATGACATTTTTCACCCCGTAAACCGTTCGATTTTTAAAATTTGGATATGTTGTAGATACGTGTGGTATGTCTGTACGTTTTGATTGTTAAGAATTATGGCTTACGTTAACAGTTATTAGCATCTAAAAATCTATATTTTTGACTTAAAAACTATGTCTATCTAAACTGGTTTACTAAAAAAGGAAAATGTACAGATATAGATTAAAGTGTACTCAATCTAACAATACCTTCTAAGTGTACTCAATCCAAAATTATTTCATTTCATAGAGGTTTAGGGGGGTAAAAACGTTATCACTCGAAACATTATTTCAACAAGGAAATGTAGGCAATTGCCTCCAGGACTTGCAACGTAACTAATACTCTCTCTACGCACCACTACGTACGATACGGGTCGGGAGCAGAGCGGTGTGAATTTTTGAAAATACTTACTTGCGACACTTCAATATCCTCTTAAACCGCTGAATGAATTAAAATGAAATTTGGTACAGAGATAGTTTGAGTCTCGGGGAAGGACATATAAAAAAAAAACTTTATTTCAGACTTTACATCCATATTATATACTCACCGGAAAAAAATGGCCGAAATTAGAAAAATACATTGAATTATTTAAAACATTATTAAATCTATTCAATTTATAGTTTCAAATCACGAAAAGTTATTTGGCCAAATTTTCTGCCGTATGATAGTTTTTATCTCGGAAATCAACTCCCAAGGGGGTGAAAGTTTGTATGAGGCTACGATATAAACGCCTTGCACGCGGGAGTCGCGGACAGAGGCCATACATATAAAAAAAACAGTTAAGTTTTTTGATAAACCTTCCGATTTCAGTTGTTTAAATATCTGCTCGTCTAGCAAACCGAAGTGGAATAAACAACCGCCGCCGCGCCGCTTCCACTACCGGATGGGCGTTGTTTACAACTTTCATTCTAGTCCCTCGCAACTAATGTTCTGGTAACCCTAGTATCTGGATACAAATTTCAAAAGTCCTGACAAAATTCCTGATTTTCGGACGAAATTCCTGACGCGAGCTTGACGCGCTCGCGGCGTATTGTTATTACGCCGTGAGCCGTATTTTTATGTTGATATCATAAAAAGATAATAACGAAAATTTATAAGTTACAATTTATGAAACTCCAAAGTACTTGTGGCTTTACCTTTTTTGTTATTGTGATTAAAATAAAAGTTAACAGTGTGTAAAATTTTATTGTTTCATTGATTTGCCGAAAATTCCTGACATTTCCCTTTTCCGGCCGCATTCCTGACATATGTCTAAAATTCCTGACATGTCAGGAAAATTCCTGACATCTGGTCACCCTACTCGTAACCGTCATCTCGGGCAACGTAAGAGGCCGGCCTTGTCCTAATAGTTACAGACAGTCCAAAACAATTCAATAGCCAATTACCAAGCCGATGAATTTCATCTTAGGCTTTGCTCTTATCATCAGCCACGTTATTCTTTTTCAACACGATTGCTCGTAACGTAACGTACCTCTCATTGTGTCGCTTTTAGGCTCATAATCCTGGACATTAAACACGCGTGTTTTATAACATTACGACACTTGTGTGTATCTGTACTTGTGTATATCCCGATTAAGTCACGTTGGCACCTTGCAGCAAGATGTATGGATGAACACGGTGCATTCTTAAATTAACCGGGTTGTACAGAATCCAGTTTCTTTTAATTCCCTGCAAATGGATTCTTACCCGACCAAACAAATTAAATACTTTTTGTTAATTAATTGACTATTTAATTTTGGATATGATATAGAAACGTTAAATTTAGTAAAACTTTACATGAATTAATGAAGATAACATTTGAAAACGAAAATATTTATTTAATTTTGTATTGGCTGTTTAGATTTCATCCAAATCTGGCTTAACACATGCGCGCGCACTGCACAAAGTTCACGAAAAAAAAAACTGTTCCGCGATTATAGGTTATTTTACAAATATTTGTAAACATTATTAATGCGTGTTTGGTTATTAAATGTTAGAAAAGTGATAAATAGAATGGACGCCACTGGAAATTCTTGGCGAAGTGCAGTTGTGAGTAAAAACCTGTTGTCAGCATATAAGTAAAGAAAATAACTAGGCAGGCCTATAAAATTTTCATCTTATAAGCTTTTTAGCTTTGATAATTCCTCGGCTTTCTTATCACGGTCACCTGCGGTTCGCTTGAACAATTTCGCCTCTGATGTAATTATCAACATATACCTCACTTGCATCACAAATACCACTATGTACTAGTATGTAGAGATATGCATACAGTGCGCGCTGTCTAGCGTTGTGCCGAGGGTTGACACACTGCTCCGAAAACACACACGTGTGAATGTTATTGTGTGTTTACTCCCTTTGCTTATATCTAGATGCCGCGATTCGCAGTACTTAACTATTTAAGCGTAGTCAGGCCCACTATAATATAAATTGATTGAACATATATCTCCTCACTGTTCACCCCCAAATATTATGTTGACGCTGCGCAATGGGCTGTTATTCGCTACGCGCTAAAGCGGCTCACCCCGCCGGTCACCCGTCACGAAACTAGACCTCTACCTACGCTTAGTTACTACGCATCGCGGTGTCATGATATATTTGTGGGTGAGCGTTGAGGTGAGCTTAAAACAAGTTACAGAATAGGGGGGCATTGACGCGTTCCGCACAGCACTGGGGACCGGCGATTTTTGACTTTCGAGCGTTCGAAATATTCGCACACGAGATTTTGTCCCTATTATTTTCGCATTGAACCCAATTAATAATAGCTGTTCTTGAAATCATCACTCGAAAGCTAAGCACATCGATAGGTACTTTTGCGTTTCGTTGTATGCAAAAAGTAGATAATTAAGTACCGGTTTCACAAATTCCAATTTTCAACACACTTAATATAGAGAATAGTACTAGTAATAGTACTTATTGGAAGTTGTGTATCTATAATTATAGTAAATTTATAAATTTTGTATGTTCATTACCGGTCACTTTGGCACTCTTTGGGGGAGGCCTATGTCCTGCAGTGGACGTCTTTCGGCTGATATGATGATGATGATTATGACATTATGCATTACTTAACAGAAAAAAAACATAAGTAAGTAGTAGTAACATTAACGAACCGCTGAATTTTCCCGCCAATAGACGATCTTGGTTGTCAACACCAAAATTCGGCACTAATTTGGTATAATCGTACACCAGCCAATCACATTTTATTTCAATATATCTATCTTTTAAATTAGTAGTCGGTCCAAAACTAAATAGGTACGTAAGTGAAGTGTAACATTTTTCTACCGATAGAATTGAATACGAGTGGTCAATACTAGGTACCTACTCGTTTTTAGCGTTCCGTAGTCGACTAGGAACCCTTATATTAGTTTCGCCATGTCTGTCCGTCCGTCCGCAGATAATCTCAGTAACCGTTAGCACTACAAAGCTGAAATTTGGTACTAAGTAATATGTATATCAATCACGCCGACAAAGTGGTAAAATAAAAAGTGGAAAAAAATGTTTTATTAGGGTACCTCCATATACGCAAAGTGGGGAGTGTTTTTTTTTCATTTCAACCCTAACGTGTGATATATTGTTGGATAGGTATTTAAAAATGAATAGGGGAAATGTGTCCCCCCCTCTTTTGAACCATAAGTTTTAAAAATATGAAAAAAAAACTCAAAAGTAGAACTTTGTAAAAACTTTCAGGAAAATTATTTTGAACTTGTTAAGATGAATAGTTTTTGAAATAAATTACAAAATAATTTCTGAATTAAGTTTGTAATTTAACCGTATAAGCAGGTGTTTATTGTACCTGTAATTTCTACAAAATCACAATGAAATGACATGCTTTCAAATAAAGTAAAAACGGTGAAAATAAGGTGAGGGCCATAACTATGCGCTCTGGGGCTTTACGAATTACCGCCCGTGTTAAGTACAAAATTTTTCAACACAATTGCTCGTAACGTACCTCTTATTGTGTCGCTTTTAGGCTCATAATCCTGGGTAATAAAAACGCGTGTTTTATAACTTTACAACACTTGTGTGTTATGGTTATATCCCGATTAAGTCACGTTGGCACCTTGCAGCAAGATATATGCATGAACACGGTGCATTCTTAAATTAACCAGGTTGTACAGAATGTACAGCTTTTTTCTAATTTTCGGCAAATGGATTCTTACTCGACTAAACAAATTAAATCCTTTTTGTTAATTAATTGACTATTTCTTTTTGTATATGATATGGAAACGTTTAATTTAGTAAAACTATTCACTTTTCATAACATTTTACATGAATTATATACAGATAACATATTAAAATGAAAATATAATTTTATTTTGTATTGGCTGTTTAGAGATTTCTGTGCCCACACTGCGCAAACTTCACGAAAAAAATACTGTTGGGTGCCAATATAGGTTATATTTTGATAGGTTATTTATTTCACAAATATTTGTAAAATTTAATTATGCGTGTTTGGTTATTATCAAAAATGTTGACTCGTGGTGACTAGAAAAGTGATAAATAGAATGGACGCCACTGGAAATTTTTGGCGATGTGCAATTGTGAGTAAAAACCTCTTGTCATCCTAATGATTTGCTTAATGTAAAGTAAATAATTTGGCAGGCCAATAACATTTTCATCTTATGAAAATGATTTTTTCCTCGCAAAATGTGTTGAAAAACGTCGTATGATACGCGTGAGCTTTGATAATTACATCCTCGGCTTCCTTATCACGCTCACCTGCGGTTCGCGTGAACAATTTCGCCTCTGATGTAATTATCAACCTACCTCACTTGTATCACAATGTACTATTACGTCTTCACCTGTCCACAATGCGAGTTTTCCCGTACGCGCAGCGTGCAGTAAAATTCGCATTATGGCCAGGTGTGATGTAAAGAATTATACCATAAAAATCATCTTCCATACTTTCGCGCTCATATCGTGCATGGCGGTGTTAAGATTTTTCCTGATTTAATGGGGTCGGAGCAGGTGCGCCCATACATTAGGTCGAAAATTTGTCGTGCTCGAATTGTCTTAGTTGTCTTTGGTCGTTCGTTGTATAATAATAAAATAGTTCGCTAAGTACTGCTTCTTTAACGCTTAAGTGGGGACATTAACTGTGACGGACGGAAAACTACGGAACCCTACACTGAGAGCGTCCCGACACGCTCTTGGCCGGTTTTTTCAATATTCTATCGCTCGTATTTCAAATATAGCATTTCTTCGTTTTTGACCGTTTTCGTGTGAAAGAGTCGAGCGCTCGAAGGTCAAAAATCGGTCGACTGCACTCCAGGAAAAATATGGTTTTGGGTTTTGTAAAACATTAAGGCGCCGTAGGTTCAGCGAAGTGAAGCGAACAGAGATTTTGAAACAATATAATGCGTCTGTTTATAATAATATGGTTTCGAAAAAATACGAATAGTAATCTTGAGGCTTTTTTGCAGCGAGATCAGTGAATCAAAACATGATGAAGCAATTTTCGCTCGATAGAAAAAAATCACGAACATAGGTCTAAAAAAGGATCTAAAATACACTTAAAATATTCGTAACAAATTATGCACAAAAGCTAAAAACATTAAAATGGCTTCTAAAAATTGGCAATATCATGTTTGAGGGAACTCAGTGATTACTTTTTCATTTATTTAAACGGCCAAGAAATGAAAATTAAAAAACATGATATCCGCGCTTCCGAGCACGCTCTTCCATCTCGCTCATGCTTATGCTCAGTGAGAGGGAGAGAAGACCATGAACCTACGGCGCCTTAATTTGTAATAGCGTTACTATGCTTATCTGATATTAAAAAGATGATAAGATTGATAAGTCGGTGACTGCTTGTTTTCCGAAATGTTAATGTTTTTTAGAAATGTCACGCGTTGTAAAGTGCGAGTATATCCCATTCAACCGTCATATTTACGTCAGTTGCCTTCAATTGTCTCACTGCAGCTCGACATTAAAGGTATATTATTCGGAAACACTAAAATTAACTGAATTAAGTAGGTAGGTACTAATTATGCTCTGAAAAATAATAAAATTAACATGTCAAAATTAAGTCAAAATTGGACCATAACATTGTGTGCTCAAAATACCGTCAGGAATCGATGGTTAAAGTTGCTCGGATCAATCGCACCCACAGTGCATATTTGCATATATATGTATATGACATATATATAGTAGGTAATTACCTGTATTGGAAAGGGACACACTAAGAAAAAGTGAGTCTTTTTCGACGTTTTCGGATAGAGATTTTTTTATTTTCGTAGCTCCCGGTTTCTTTTCAATGTACGTATGTATGTTTTAGTCTTTAGTTTATTTAGGAGCTAACAATATTTCTATCTTTGAAGCAAGGATTCCAACATACATGCAGAATTAGATACATATATATGTTTGGCTATACCGTCCTAAAGTAACGTCTCCCACATGCATCCGGAATCTGAGGAGACAGAATTATCCGACCGATACCTGGCGAAACTGTAGTATCCGATAAGGCCGGTAGATGGCGCTGCCTGTATTTTGAATCGCGCTATCGTTGTGTTGCCGTGGCTTGCATATATACCCTCGGGTTAGCGTTCTGTGACTGACAACGTCAATACGCAAATAGTTGCTTGTATGTGAGCGATTTTTTTTTTGTAAGGCAATGCAAGCTTGCATATGTTAGCGAGTGACTTGCGTTGTCTAATTTGGGCGACTCAGAGGAAATACGGGCTGGCACGCACCCCATACTACAAATACTTGCATTACGAACCGCCATTATTAACCGACTTCAAACAAAAGGAGGAGGTTCTCAATTCGGTTGTATTTTTTTATGTTTTTTTTTCTCAGAACTCCGTCATTGATGAGCCGATGCGTTTTTTTTTTGTTTGTACGTATATGCTTCCAGGTGGGTGCCATTTTTTTCAAAATTCAGTAATATGATGGGATCCATGAGGAATTCAGGGAACTCCTCAGTTTTATTAGGCACGCGTGTAGTAATTTTGGTATTTTCTATTATACCTCGTGTATTTACATCCGGAATCATAAATTTGGGGCGAGGAATTGATGATGAAGAGTTGAAGACCACAGATGACTTATCGAATTCCTCAATTATGCACTTAAAAGTGCAAAAGTACGTCACAGGTTCTGATAAGATTCCGTTGAAATAGGAACTAATGAAGTGCCATTGGTGATGATCTTGGAGAATCGACGGAAGTTCTCAAATATTATCGGCCCACATACAGCGATTCGGATTTTTTCTATAGTAATCAACGTATTTACTATCGGAAATCAGTTCATGTGGTAAATTGTAAAAAAATGTGGAAACATTCTCGTGGCTTGGCGGAGTACTAAATTGAAGTCGGTTAAAACTTTGTTTTTAAAGTAAATTGTCTCCATCAAATTTAGACTTATGTAAACAAATTTTCTAATCCCAGTCGCCCCGTCAACCAACGCTCTATACAAAAATAAAAAAAAACGCGTCACATAAAAGTGTGCTCTAGATCTGCCGAGCCCAGCGGGAACTCTATGGTTATCTAAAACCTGCAGCTATCACCTTCCACACTGCGAACATCTCTACTATTCATCAGGCCAGTGACTTTTAGCTAGCTATTGGACCCGATTCTACAGTGGCCTCTAAACTTCTTTAGGTGTATTTTTTTTTAGGTGTCGCTATAACACTTTGCTATTCTATGAGCAGCTGTCATAATCAAATGACAGCGCTAATTTGAATCTGACGTTTCTTATTTTAGGCGGTCCATTCAACTTAGCTTAGCTGCCAAAATGCTATTCTAAATATCTGGGGGCACGGCAGTGCCCCCGCCAAGTCGAGCGCGAAGCAAACACTGCCGTACCATCATTTACTGGAACCATTTCGCCGCATAACAGGCCCCTATTTGAGAACCTCTAACGCAGAAATTTTCGTCATCCAGTAAGCTATAATCACATACTTAAAATCCAAATTTTCAAGTCTGTAGGTCATTTAGTTCCGAAGTTAAGCGAAAGCAAAGTTTCGCATTTAAGACACTCACTCACTCACTCCTGATCATCAAAATAGAACTAATAGTACTTCCCATAAACTCAGAGAGCTGACTTTTGGTACAGAGTTAGGGTTTAATGGCCACATAGAGGGAAAACTATAAAAACTAGGAAAAAAATAAAAACTATTAGAGATATATCTATCCTAAAAAGAAAAAAAAACTGTGTCAAATAAGAAAATCTAATAAAATCAATCAATAAGCCCACGTTTCTACAAAAAGAAGTGAAATCCCATCAAAAACATTCTGTAGAAAATTAGCCAAGTCTCGATGGAACTGCTTGTTTATCTCTAAAAAGTAATGAAATCTGTGAGATATTTTGTAGTGCCAAGTCTCAGGCATTCTTATTATTCTTTATTTGCTAACTAAACAAAATTTTGTGACTTGGCAATTACACAATACTACATAGTTTAAGGTATCCATAAATGCAATAATATTCATAATAATAATTATTATTAAATGCAATAAAGTTGTGTGATTGCCAAGTTGCAGAATTTTATTTAGTTAGCAAATAAAGAATAATAAGAATGAGAGACTTGGCACTAAAAATATCTCACAGATTTCATTACTTTTTAGAGATAAACAACCAGCTCCATCGAGACTTGGCTAGTTTTTTACAGTTTTTTTTTTGATGGGATGTTGTCGTTTTTAATCTGGAGCCTAAATGGGGAGTTTAAAAAAAAATGGCAGATTAAGGCTAACTAAAGTGATGTTTAACCTGTCGGTTTTGTTTATTAAGTGTATGCAATTGACATTGACTGTCGGTTTTCTTGCTTTCCGTAACTATCCGTTTAAGGGCCCTAAAATAATGAATACTTATGCCTAAATTATGTCTAAAAATTAGACAATTGTGCACGTAGAATCGGGTCCAGTACCTGCTCCGTATTGATTGAATAATTTACCCATTCTGTATACACTTCTACTTAAATTTATTAGTATATTGTATTGTATCTACTTAAACGATTAGTTTTATTTCTTACCCGCCGGCTAGCAGCTATAAAATACAATAATTATTTCATTCTAGATGACACTTAAAAAAATTATAATACATGCAGAAATCGCTGTGCATTATTGACTACGACATAAATTACAATTGCCAATGCGATTTAATTACTAAATGTTAGGTTTTGTTCTTAAAGCAAATGTTAGTATAATCTTCTATATGTATAGAGTGGGTTTTATATTAGAATAATTCTGATTATGAAAAAGCTCGTTAGTATGAGTTTGAGCTTACTCTACATAGCACTTTTATTTTTATTATTTTTATTTACCCTGTGCAAAGTTAAAATCAAACCGCATTTTAAAAACAGTGAGTTAAAAACTGCTTTACGACACTTATTCCTCTTGTCATACGCCCTTTTAAAGTAAAAATACGCTTCGAACGTAGAAACATCCTGAAGAAAGCTAAACTTTATCGCACAAACAAACAGTGAACAAAACATTCCAATTTTTATCGCAAACTAACATTTATTTAAAATCGAAAATCCTCATAGAAATTAAGTTTTAAAACTTGAGAAAAACGCGTCCGTATTGTTGCGCTCGGACGAAAGTTCTTGCTTGACCGGTCTCGAAAACTTGCTCTACTTTGTGAGCACTCACTTTAAGTTGAAATATAATTTTGCTGCTTATAAACTAAGTTATAAAGAATAGATTTTACTAAACATAACTGACCTGGGAAAGAGTTACATGGTCCGTTGGTGTGTGGAACGGGCGCGTGAGGCCGACACGACGTTCGCGAGGCGACTGGTGGCTGGCACAGCCTGCGAGACAGGCTACCCCCCCCCCCCACTGGTTTAGGCTTCGGCCTGTGTGCTGAGTGCAGCGAGCCGTTTCATGTCCGATGCAATGTCGAGCCGTTAAGCTGGGCATTCACCGACGCGCTGCGCCGCGCCACATCCGTACCGATGGACATATTTTGACTGGGGACGGGTGTGCCACGTAGTTTCCGCTTGATACAATGTACATTGATGATTATGTGATTAGGAAAACAAACATAATGCAATTCGTGGAATAGCTTTCGGTGACATGAAAATCGACGTAAGACATTTCGATAAAATTATAGACACCCCTTTTATCTGTTTGGATATTTCATAGGTGGCGACATTTATTTCATAACGTTTCAGTTATGACATTTGTAGACGGATTTTGCCGAGGTGTTAAAACTCCATTGGGTTTGGTGGAGCGGTTGAGGATGGCGAGCTTTAGCCGCCCACATCTTTAATGAGTGGCAGGTAAAACAGATGGCGCTGCCCGGTAAAATATGCATTGCTTATTGAATCTATCTTAATATTCGGTCCTTACCGATGAAATTGGCGTTTTGTATGGAACATTTCATGAAAATTGTGATTTTTATTCATTGAATTTTGCGGATTATTCAGCACTGTCAAATTCAAACTAAACAAAATTTTGGTAGAAAAATAGAAAACCTGAAAGGCTTGGCCAAACACAGGGTGCGACGCAGCGGCATTAAATACATGCTCACAGGTACGCTTACCATGAGTTTGACAATGACGGCTTACGCTAACCAGTATCGAGTTTTCTATCTGTGCATCTCTATTGCACTTTGACAGTACGAGCGGGATGCACAGATAGAAAACTCGATACTCGTTGGCGTAAGCCGTCATTGTCAAACTCATGGTAAGCGTACTGGTTACCGACGTCAAACAGACTGCGTCCCGCCGGCATCGCGCCCCGCTTCTTTCGCGCCCCGCGCCGCGCTGCCCCTCGCGTCCACTCGGCGCGAGCGCAGCGCAGCGCGGCGCGGACGCGGCGGCACGCTGCGCCGCGCTGGGTCACATCAAGGAATGAGCGACCCTTTGCGCGCGCATGCTGTATCCGGGCGCGAGTCACGCCCGCATCGCGCCGCGTTCGCGCGCGCGATGAGGGCGTGTTGAGAGCGCGAGGCAGGCGCGATCCACGCGCGCCCTGTTTGAACAGTCATCGCGGACGTCGCGCTGCGTCGCGCCCTATGTCTGGCCAAGCCTTTAAGCTACGTTACACATATCTTAGGTAATTACTTAAAAATAGTTCACATCATAGAATATACACTTTTCGAAAAACACTTGAACCGGCTGCACATGAAAAGGGTGGTCTTCAAGCTTTAATTTGAAACACTAAATAAAAAAATAAAACCTATTATATATGTTTAAAACCTTTGTTACATAGTCCACACCAGTGCACAATCACGTTCAACAAGGCATGCGTCATATTGCTGCCAAACTAATTCCTACTTAGACATTGTGTGACAGCTCTATGACGCATGCCTTGTGAACATGATTGTGCACTGGTGTGGATTAAGCTAATAGTTCAGTCGATATTGTGTAAACTCGAAATCTTGGGGACTTTGATGAAATTTGGCGCTCACAATATTTATGGAACGATTGGAACGAATCTGTGGATGGATCAAATTTTAAGAGGAGCTAAAAGCTATGGTTCAAGTTACTTGTTACAGACAGTTGCTTTTGTTGTACAATTATTTTTAGTTAACAATAACAATAAGATGCATTCAACCTTTGAAAGTCACCCCTGGTACTCCTACGCAGGTTTAATAAGGTTCTAGCACACTGAAATAAGGTGACACCGAGAGGCACCGCGAAAATAGTTGGCGTTTATAGTAATAAACGGCACCTATTTTGACATAAGAACGTTGAATTCAGAAGACTGCCTTTCGGTTTCATCATGCCGCCGGAAATAGGTATGTTCGTGCAGTCTCCCATATGAAAAACCATATTTCATGACATAAAGCTTTTATAACCATCGCCGAGCACCCGCGCTTTCTGTGACACAGCCATTATATCGAAGTGACATGGGACGTGGGTGTTAATTACTGATATCGAATCACTATGTAACAATCTGCCGTTCCCCTTAATGTAATGTTTATTATAACGGCAATGACAGCACAAAGACTTTGTTCTTTTCTTAGTTAGACCTT
Organism: Epinotia demarniana; assembly: GCA_945867215.1. Taxonomy (NCBI): domain Eukaryota; kingdom Metazoa; phylum Arthropoda; class Insecta; order Lepidoptera; family Tortricidae; genus Epinotia; species Epinotia demarniana. The sequence continues at coordinate 60,195,007 of OX244259.1, forward strand.
TTCACTTAAGGTATTCCTTGATATAGATCCTAGTTCTAATTGGGTCCTATTTTTGTTAACCGTGCATAGTAGGTAGATTACTGGGAACCCGTCACGAAACTAGACTCTGCCTACGCATCGCGGTGTCAAGATATATTTGTGGGTGAGCGTTGAGGTGAGCTTAAAACAAGTTACAGAATATCGGGCTGGGGTCCGTCTCACAAAACCAGGGGCGCCTCAGTCCGTGATTTGAGCGCGCCGCTACAAGTACCTACACACCGCCTACCGGCTTCAGCCGGTACGTTAGCGCTACGACGGCACTTACGCGTTCTATCGCAGCGCGTTGCATGTGATAGAAAGGGATGGCAACGTTTAGGCCCGTTCAGCATACCTAAACAGGGCATTTGTTAACAGAAGACCTTCTGTACCGTAGTACTACTTTTTATTTTGTGACTAAACTATATTTGTGCAATAATTAAATAATTGAATACTATTTATTATCTATTAGTCTAGAGTTCCTTTTACCTTGATATCAATAAAAAAATATTTAGGTACTTATTTATGTACTAGCTGCCCGCGTGGTTCCTGCTTATAACACAGGACCCAGGGGGAGCCACGGGAAAAAATATAGCATGCCTGTCCCAAATAACTATTATAAATAGGTTGGGCCCTGTAACAGGAGCAAAAAATTAAACGGTAAATTATTGAGCTTTGTAACCAATTATTTCAATATGGTTGTATTTGAAAAAATAAGCTCTTTGTTTTCGTTTTTTTCTTTAAAGTAAGTTCACGTGTATTTTAAAATTTCTGGGGTGACATTCGGTAGATCATTTTAATTTTAAAAAGGCTAAAACAACAAAATAAAGACCAGTTTGCACTCCGGGAGTGTCGGCAGAATTGAAAACTAGAATATTAACGTTGTGAAAAGAAAAAAACTCCCCTCAAATCCCCCCTTACGGTCACGTGACTACGCTCTACGCTCCTACACCTGTGGTGAGTTTATCAAATTTTCCCCATCCCAAAAAGTGCAGAGCGCCGCTAAAGAAGTTTTCGTGAAGTTTTCACTTCAAAAAAATAAAAATCTCTAAAATATATTTTAAATGACTCATTACATAATGTTACCTCAAAAAAAGCTGCATTGACTGTTGTGCTATGATCTCATGGTGCCAAGATACATTACTTGGAGGTCATAACATTACATTAACATTACGCCGTTTTAAAAAAAATTGACACAGGGTTTTACCTAGGTACTGCAGATGCTCTAATAATGCGAATTGGAAAGGCGCTTGTGTGACGTTAAACAATATTTTACTCGGAGCGAATGATTTTCCATAGACAGCAGTGTTTTTGAGAACTAACAAACAACATACGTCACAGGCCGTACCTATAAAACTATATAATTACATTTCATGAAACTCCTTAATATTAGTACAAATTGGCGTTTTTAGTATCTGCCCTGCCCGCTCCCGCTCCCGCGCCCGCTGCCGCGCCCAGCGTGCGCGGCCTGCGCACACGCCGAGACAAAGCGGTCCCGCGCGACTTTCTAGCGCGTTCTAAATACTAATTTATGATCTAACGCGCATTATGTCACTTAACATTGTTCCTTTTTGCGGATTCAGATTGTTCTATTGATTGAAGTTCTTCAGTTCAATCGGTGATAGGTACGAGTAGGGTAAACTCACCAATCATCGGTCCGATTAAAAAAAACCGTCCAAGAGCGTGTCGGGCCACGCTCAGTGTAGGGTTCCGTAGTTTTCCGTCCGTCACAGTAAGTGTCCCCAGGGCTGCCATATGTACGATTTAAATCGTATTTGTACGATTTTTTCATGTTTTTCAAACGTACGACCCAATTATCTAAATCGTACGTAAAAATACGAATTGTAGATTTTTTACAAAAAAGTAACAATCATTCCAAACATTGCCTTGTTGTGAGAAGTCTTTCATATTTTAGTCGTGATACCATTGATGTCTCGTGTGAGTACGCCTTAATATTACTTCACGTTGTTATCCTACTAAGGTTACAAGTACAAGAAAATGGACTTTACTGTAAGTGAATAAAGTTTACAATAGGCATGATGACAGTAATTGAAAATCACTAAAATATGGTGTTTTCTTAGTGAAATTTTAATCATAGAATTCGAAAAATGCTCATATTTTTTTATTAAGTAAGAGATTATTGTTTATTTTGATAAAATTAAACCGAAAAATATGGACGCCCGCCATGATGTTAAACACCAATCAGAGCGCATGACATCACACTTGTATAAACAAATACCCATAACGGCCATTACCACAGATTACAGAGAAAACTTGCGTACTGAACGAATAGTAAGACAGGGATAAAACCATGTTATCTGACAGCTCTTCATATACTGTCATTGTTTCCGCTTTCTCGCTCGCACGGCCGCACAAGACTTGGAGCATCTAGGTAGCGAAAAGGTTTGCGTTCTGTTTATACAAACGTCACGTCATGACACTGACAAGCGTTTTAGCGACAATTTGAAATTTAAAAACTAAAACACATTTTTTTTCTACTTCACTGTCATATTCTCTTGAAAAATCTTATTCGTTGTACATAATAAATGTTTCTAAACATTATAGAACCGACGACCGCTTTAGCCTAGTTGGTAGTGACCCTGCCTACGAAGCAAGAGGTCCTGGGTTCGAATCCCGGTAAGGGCGAACATTTATGTGATGAGCATGAATATTTGTTTCTGAGTCATGGATATTTTCTATGTATTTAAGTATAAGTCTATGTCTAGTACCCATTATAACACAAACCTTACTGAGCTTACTATGGGACTAGGTCGATTTGTGTAAGATTGTCCCCTTATATTTATTTATTTATTTTATAGAACAGTTTTTCAAGTATACAGTACGAGTATACAGAATAGGCATGATGACGCCTATTCTGTACTTTGTCTTGGTGCCAACTTCATAGCCTAGGTACTTAGGGTGAGTTCCACCAAACCGTCTGTAATCGTAAGCGGTGTTCGTTAAAATCTGAATGTATGGAACGTTTGACAAGTTTCTATGGGCTGACAGCTGTCAGCGCCATATTTAACGTTGATCGGTCTATGATCGTAAGTCGGTGCAAGCCGCCCTCAGTATTCGGCATTCGAACATAACATAAACAAACAGTTTTTTACGGGTTTGTTTAACTCCTCGACTCTTAAAGCCTGAAGTAGTTGACAAGACAAAGTTTCTGAAGTACTTTTTTCAATCAAATACGCATTAAAAATCAAAAATATTATGTACGATTTTTTATTATTTTATAATTTCCCCGAAATACGACTTTTTTGAAGTATACCGATCCATATATTAATTCATGTGTCAGCCCCCCACTTAAGCGTTAAACAAGCAATACTTAGCGAACAATTTAATTATTAGACAACGAACGACCAAAGACACGACAAATTTTCTACCTAATGTATGGGCGCACCTGCTCTGACCCCATTAAATCAGGAAAAATCTTAACACCGCCATGTACGATATGAGCGTGCCACGTACAGCGACATCTATCGGCAAATTAACGGACTGGAGTTCAAGCCACTGGCGGCGAATGGTTTTTGGTGGCTGTTGTATTTATTAACCACATTAAAATTAGATATTCAATTCAATGACATAAGTGTTTTATACCGTTGCTAACGATAATACGTCTTTATAAACCCTTGTACAGGAGGCTATGTGTATAATGGCCGCTCCACACGATGGTCCATCCTGACCCATCATACAGGACGCAACTATGCGTTGAAGGAAGTAAGACATAAGTATTTTTATGTCTCGTTCTACCGCATAGCCGCGTCCTGTATGATGGGTCAGGATGGCCCGTCGTGTGGAGCGGCCATAAGGCGTGTTATACAACACTGGCCATTCTCTACCGCTCCAAGCCGGATGGATAGGCCTGGCGCGGGCACTGCGCCAGGCCTATCCCACTGTCAATTTGGCGTGAAACGAAGTTTGTCTAAGTCAAAGTGATTCTTCAATTAAGGCATATTACATGCACCTATGAATGTCGATAAACTACCACCGGGTCGGAAACAAAACTTCTGCCTCGAGAACAACCGGCGAAAAAAACTCGGCGAGGCATCATTTTTTTCAAAACAGTACTTACCTATACAATTATACTTATACGAGACTACATTGCTACAGTAGAAAGCACATATTTATTTTTCGATAGATTTCTCTGCACTAGACTTTATCACTGCCAAATATCCCTGTCCATGATATTACAATCGTTTATCTTATAGGGTGACGGCACCAATTATGGACATTTTAAGTACACCCATTTAGTTTTTTTATTATAGTGACGACGTTTTTGACTTTACAAAAATGGTGCATTTTTTTTTCGATAACGAAATATACGAGGCACATTTAGACATAACTACAAAGACCGTATATACTGCGAAGATTTGAAAAAAAAATACATATTTTGAAACTTGCTAAAACACCAGTAATGTACAGCAAAAATCCAGTAATGGACCTCCATTCATGGACACTACCAATAATGAACATCCAGTTATCGACACGCTACCACCGGTAATGTGGACACCCTTAAGGTGGACAGTGTGAATTGTAAATGACACCAGATACTTGTAAAATAAAATAAAAAAGCAAGTCATATCACAAATCAACTTTTATTCATATAATTATTGTTATTCACAACTTATTTAAATGTGTCATTATTTTGAGCATATCAGTTTTCCATATAACCATTAGACTTTAAATCAACCATTGTGGACGTGTACTGTAGACACCTCTCCCTTTCGAACAGCATCCAAAGCTCTCCCCATTTGTTCGAGGGTGTAATTTTTCTTTGGTGCCATCTGAGACAAAACAAGGAACCCAATTATGGACACATAAAAATACCCAGCCTTGGACGCTTTGTCCACTATGGGTAAATAAAGAGTAAACACAAAATCATTGCAACTCATACATGTAGAACAATAAAAGAAATACTTTAAATCAATGAAATAAAATAAAAAATAAAACTATGAGTTTCGACACATGCCCATTACTGGATTTTACTAGATAGCAAATCCAGTCATGAACAGCCCGCTTAAAAAAAAAGACTGCATAATTGATAAATTCAGTTTAGCTAATTTTACTTGCATTCTATTATATTTGAACAAAAAAAATATCACATTCCGCTATATCACAAGACAAGGAAACTATATGCACAAACCTGTACTCACCTCCTTAATGATTTCAGCAATAAAAACGGATTTTTTGTGAACACGGGCGACAGCAGTATTTCACTTTGCTGCCATCATCGAACAAAATGGCCAATTTTTGTGACGTATGTCATTATGACAGCTCAAGGGTCTATTGGTTATGGTTTAGTGCTCAAAGTTTGAAAACGTAGTGACAGTTACTTAATATTTTGGTTTAGACAAAAAAATGTCCATGATTGGGTGTATGTCCATGATTGGTGCCGTCACCCTAAATATGCTTTTGAAATAAGTGTCTTTTTTACGACATATTTGAATTTAGAACCAGTAAGATCGTTAATGTGTTTTGGAATTTTATTGTATAGAATTTTATATAATTTCACAATAACGATTTTGTCGCGTTTACAACTCTGTAACCAGTTGTTTTGAGCTTCCCTGTGCTTCTGGTAACCTTGGGCCTATCAGTGTTCGTTGGGAAGTTGTCTAAATTCATCCTAACATACATAATAATAATAATAGGCATGATGACACATTTTGAAAAACTGTTCTATAATGTTTAGAAACATTTATTATGTACAACGAATAAGATTTTTCAAGAGAATATAACAGTTAAGTAGGAAAAAAATGCATTTTAGTTTTTAAATTTCAAATTGGCGCTAAAACGCTTGTCAGTGTCATGGCGTCCCGAGTGACTTCACGTTTGTATACCTAAACAGAACGCAAACCTTTGACGTTTGCTACCTAGATCGCTCAATTGCTCATTGAATGATCATAAATTCAAAAGTTTACAAGTCTTGCGCGGCCGTGCGAGCGAGAAAGCGGGACAATGACGTATGAAAATCTGACAGATAACATGGTTCTATCCCTGTCTTACTATTCGTTCAGTACGTAAGTTTTCTCTGTAATCTGTGGTAATGGCCGTTATGGGTATTTGTTTATACAAGTATGACGTCATGCGCTCTGATTGGTGTTTAACATATCATGGCGGGCGTCCGTATTTTTCAGTTTAATTTTATCAAAATAAATAATAATCTCTTACTTAATAAAAAGATATGAGCATATTTCGAATTCTACAGGGTGCCTCGTGAGGAACCCGAATAATTTGACCTATGTTCATATAACATTTTTTACTCCATACGACCTTAGGAATACGCTGGCCAAATTATTCGGGTTCCTCACGAGCACCCTGTATGATTAAAATTTCACTAAGAAAATACATTAATATTTTAGAATAGAATAGAATAGAATAGAATAGAATCTTTATTTGCTTAGAATAAGTAGGTACATCGGTGTCCTTAGCTGTTATATGACAATAAGTATCTTATTCTGCTATTTGTATTGAGTAATACTAGCATGCAAATATCTTAAATATTACTACTGTTGAATGTCCTGAGACAGGAAATCTTTTACACTGTAATAGTTCTTTACACTTAAGAACTTGATTAATAGGTTTTTAAATTTATTCAGAGGTAGCTCTTTCCAACATTTCGGTATCTTATTAAATATTGTCATGCACATAACAAAGCAGTGACTATAGTACAATGCCGTCCTAGGAACGCAATCATGCACCAACCGGCCAGGATTTCGTTGGTTTCGAGTGGAAATGCTTGCAGCTGTTTTAAATAAATACATATGCCTCTTAACGAACATGCAGATTTCCAAAATATATAAACAAGGTAGAGGTAATATATTAAGCTTTCTGAAGAGCGGTTTGCAAGACTTGTAGTTAGCGAGTCCACAGATAGCCCGCACACATTTTTTCTGTGCCACAAATGCAATGCCGGAATAATTACAATTTCCCCACAAAATTAGTCCATATCTCAATACTGAATTAACATAGCCATGATATGCAGCAAGAGTGGCCTGCAATCCTGAAGTGCGCCTTAATTTATGTAAAACATAAACAAACCTATTCAATTTGCAACGGACCTTATCTATGTGAGCTTGCCAGTCTAAATTTTTATCTAAAGTGACTCCCAAAAAAGTAAGTCCCTGCAATTCTTGTATTTTCTTATTTCTAAAATGTATATTAATGCTAAGATTTTCACCTCGTTTGGATTTAAACTGTACACAGTGGGTTTTATTAATATTAATTTGTAAGTTATGCATTTCTAACCATTTTATAACAGTTTCCATCATTTCGTTTACTTTACATTCATGTTCTTGTATATTTTGTTTTTTTTCCGACGTAACAATAAAAGATATATCATCAGCAAACATAACAGATTTGCATGGAATTATATTAGGTAGTTCATTTATATAAACGATGAATAATAAAGGGCCAAGTACACTACCTTGCGGAACACCAAAATAATTATATTTTAATTCTGATTTATAACTAGTTTCTACTTTAGAGATTTTCAATTACAGTCATCATGCCTATTCTTGACATAATAATGGCAAATACGTGTATAGCGACTACAGTATTAGTAATAGATGAGAGTAGAGGCTGCTCGATCCCACAGTCAAACTGTGCAAACGGTTTTGCGGGACACTGTACTTTACACGACACTGTAATTTTTTTCTTAATGAATAAGTAGGAAACAGTTCCTTGAAGGATTTTCTCGTAATGACTCACGCGACCCCAAGTTATAAATTGCTTTAACAGCCCTTTTTTGTAAAATAAAGCAGTCCCAATACCTGCCGCTGATCCCCATAAAATAAGACTACTTATTAAAGTAAGCGAAGTAAAGTAACCGTGCCGTTGCTACATTGATAAGCTGCCTTATTCTCCTGACTGCAAAAGCAACGGAGCTCAACTTCCTATCGCAGTTATGTGGAATCCCCACTGCAGTTTAGAGTCTAACTTAATACCTAATGTAGTGTATTGCTATCCTTATCTCGTGCGCATACGTCACGTCACGATGACCGGAGTGGGGGGCAGTAGCTGTCCGACCGTTGCCGGGAGTGGTGGTGTGCTGTCGAGCCAAGGAACGTGTAAATAGCAACACCGGTATGCCTATAGAACGTGCAAATAAGTGAACACCACATCTAAGAATACAGTTGACTACAAATGCTATGGTTTCACCATTAAGTTTAATATTTGAGGTTAAGTTTACATTTGAGTTCGCCAGTTTGAATTTAACATTTTTTTCGGACTCGACATTACATAATTGGCATCGAACCAGTTTGGCAACCATACTTTGAACATCGAGGGTTGTTATAGTTCCCCATAGACGCATTTGCCCCGGTTGACCTTACTGTGGTTCAATGAGTTTAGTATCTTTCCTATTAACATGTCTTCTCGCTTAACAATGCCTGATCTTCGGCTAAGGGTAGATCATTTACATAAACAAGGAACACGAATAAACCTTCTAATTTCTTTGGCAACTTGTTAAATGACAGGCGCTCCGGCCCGGCCCAGTCGGTGAGAATCGTAATACCCTTGAGTGTGAGGAAAGGAGGCAGGAACATACTGTAGAAACGTTACACGTCATGTCGCTCGTCTTGCACCGCTCCCTGTTTTGTCGTTTTTTGGGCGCAAGTCATAGGAGCCGCAATAAGCGGAGCGTCGGCGTTAATAGCCTGAGTAGAGCAGTGTGTGGCCACAGAGGGCGACATCAGTAGTCATAATACAATCTGTGGTCATAGGGCCATAGCGTGGTTGAGGTATTTATACTTACCCGGGAGTAAAGGTAATGGAAGGATTTAAATTAAACAAAATTTCAACAGCACAATTTATTTCAAGGATATCATATAAGGGACACCTAAAAATAAATCTGATTGATAAAAATACAATTCAAATTAACAAACATAAGTAATAATGAGCCAATTTCAAGTCAGTACAAACCTCTGATATCAGTTCTTTGGTGTAAAATAAATTTATAGACACCAGTTTAGAAATGGAATTTTGAAAAATACGATATAATATATTAAGTAACGTATATATAGAGTTATATTTTATTTTATACATGTAATATCACTCTAATATCCATACAAAATACCCTTATGCTAAGCCAACGCAACTAAAATGCCTGCTGCAAAGTAATTAAAATTATAGTGATGAAAGTTAAATATTGTGATAGATAGTTTTTACAGAGACTCGTACCTGCAGACAAACTGTTAAAACAGTTTTGCAGGAAAATGTAATATATCAAGTTTTGTATCCCATTGTTTATCAATGAATAAATAACGCTCCTACCGCACAGTGTGTGGAACAAGTGACCACTTTGTACACAGAAAGTGGAACCTTCATTTGTTCCAACAAATGTTGTGATTTAACACGTTCACTGTCCTCATACACAATGATCTGACATACAAGTGTCTTCCAGTTCGATGCTGCGAGTCCATCGTGTAAGCACGGACTCCTGGAAAGCAGGTGCATGACTCATTATGGGGAAAATCGGACAGGGAACTTGAATTTGTGCCAATAGAGTACCAAGGTACTCTATTGTCAATTTAAGACTTCAGTTTCTTGTTCTTCAGTTGTCTCTTGTGTCAATTTAAGACTTCAGTTTTTTTAGACGGAAAAAGAATGGCATCAAATATAATGAGCACCAAAAAATGCTTTGACAGTGTCTAAGCTCTTTTACCAAAAATAATAATTTTACCATTACAATAGTACTAGCTATTTTAGTAACAACTGCACTTTAAATTGTATTCGAACACCAAGTAAATGATCACCAAATCTTTGCGACCAAATTAATACAATACTTCTGAAAATGAATGAAAAAAGTTTTGACTATAATACGGAACACCGCGCAGTGAAGGATATTTTGTGATTTGTATGCATTTTAGTGCCCTCAAAGCTTAATAAACCCTGTAGATAGGACCAATAGAGTCCCAGTTGTTTAAATGTGCTTCCAGCATATTATACTATACAGTGCAGTAGGCATCGCCGTGCACATGGCTGAGATTATTTAATGTGGCCTACTTCTCATAAGGCTGTCATTGGAATCGGAACCTTCTACCTAGGACGGTACAGTTGCTTTTTGAATGGACAGCTCTGATGCAATTAGGCCAGGCCAACTAAAATCATCTCAAGTATACAGGTGGAGTGAAACTCATTTTGCCAGATGAAAGACAACCTTATACCGATGTCATAAAGACTAACCAAGCGAATTATTTTCTTACTTTATCCTGTTGCCAAGTGCACTGAGCACACAGCTGTATGGGGCTCCGCCGAGCGGTAGGCGAGGCAGTATATTGAAGACTAAAAATCATGGTCCCAATGAAAAATTCTGTTATATAGGAGGCTTATTACGTATTTAATATGTGAGATAAGTTCATTCGATATAATATCATATGTATAGGTTTCCGAGATGTTCGCCTCAGAGATTCTAAAGAGATTCCGAGTTGGAATACTATACGGTATTTGACACAACAAATGAAAAAAAAAAAAAAAAAAGTCTTAGTATGGAATTTGTAGCGATTACGTCCTTGCGACGTCACAATGAAACAACGTCCTCATTGTTAGTTTATGTGCATTTCAAAATCCTAAATTAGCAACATAAATGAAAGATTGACACTTTCAGAGTATTTTCGTAATGTTTATCTGTTGCCAGTGAAAAAACAGTTTAGTTTCACTGCTGCCAAATACCCTATTGTGTCCATATTTTAACTTGCGATAATCTAGTGTTATTATCGTGATTTCCATTTGTCTCTTTCCACCACGAATGAGCAAAGCATTCATAGCATTCATAGCGCTACCCCGTAGTTCATAATAGGCCTAACACATTCACTGCCAAGAATCGCTACGCGCCACGCTCGTAGCTGATCTCATGGTTTTCCCGCTTGGCAGCGGAAAACGCCTACTAGCAGGGGCGGTTCACAGTTAAAAAACGCACTATAGGGATGGCCACGTTTACGGCACGGCACACCTAAACAAGGGATCTGTTAACAGAGAACCGTCTGTACGTTGTAATATTATTTATTCCGCGGTAAGCGGGTTCCCGGCAGTGACTGTGTTAATGTCTATGTAGCCGAAAAGCGCCCTTAACTCTGTGATACGTTGCACTTGCACTGAATGGGTTAAGTATAATCGTATTAAAATTTACTAAAGATGGTTTGCACCAACTTACGATTACAGGCCGGTCAACGTTATATACGGCGTCGGCTGTCATCCCATACAAACTTGTCAAACTTGCCATACATTGAGATTTGAACGGACACCGCCTACGATTACATACGGTTCGGTGCAACCCGCCCTTATTGGAAATAAACTGCCATTAAACACTACACTAAATATTATTCAAAACCCCTAAAGGGTGCGCCTCGACGGAGCCCCATAAGGACTCGACGGAGCCACACAGTGGTGTGGAATGTCTTAATTCGAAAGCTTAAAATCACTTACTTATAGTGCGACACTCAGATGACAAAGCTAGGGACTCACTAGGGGACAAATGTTTACGATACCTGTCACCAGCCCCGCTATTTTACAAGCATTTATTTAACTTGCTATGTATGTACGTCCGTGTGAAATCTTGCAACTCAATTCTGAAGCAGATATCTTCAACCGATTGAGCTGAAATTTTGGGTTTATGTATAGCTCGGATGACAATTCGATATTGTGGTACCATCGAGCTGATCTGATGATGGAGACAGGTGGCCATGGGAATTCAGACAGACGTTGAGTCTCGGCTCGTTAAGATCGTCTCAACGAGTAGCTGATGGTAAAAGTACAGTTGGCAATAAAAGCTTGTACCAAAAATGATTTGTTAGACGGAAACTTATTGTAAACTTCTTGAAGCAAGAAAATGAATGAAAAGTGACCCGCGTCTCATCGGGTTGGTCTCAGACGGTCCTGAACGCAATTTGCCTAGTTGGAGTTTTGCCCACATTGCAGTTTGACCACCGAGAATTATGCCTAAAACGCAAAATGCCTACATCACATTTTCGTCGTTTTGAGGTTGCGTTAGCGATATTGACGGAGCCCCGCGGCGCGGGGCTCCTATTTCTGGTCTGTTTGCCCTTGGGGCATCTGAAGAAACCTAACGAACCTAACCTACCTATAAGTGGTCACTTTGCGTTTTAGGCATAATGCTCGGTGGTCAAACTGCAATGTGGGCAAAACTCCAACTAGGCAAATTGCGTTCAGGACCGTCTGAGACCAACGCGTCTGATCTACCTTTAGGCGTGAAGGGTGAGGTGCCCGTTCCGAATAACAGCCCAGCTACGATTGATTTAGTGTTTACAGTACTATGACTTTATTGGACATGCGAAAGACGCGGGGTGTCACGCGACCGTAGAAAATCCTGCACAGTCTTGTATACAATTTTCGACCTTATCTCTAACGATAAAGTTCTAAAATGTAAAGGCGGGCCATGGATTGCCCGACAAGCCGAGTAGTCGGCGCAGGAGCGACCGACTATTTGCCGACCGTAAATGTGGCCGGATATGCGACTTCCCCGACTAGTCGGTACATCTCTAAAATGTATGCATGTTTATGATGTTGACTACACACGCTACAACTATCGTTTGTTTTTGGGAGACTTGTCGCGGGGTCTGCGTCACCTGCGATATTTTTAAACGTTTTTTTTTTTATTTAAACTTTTCCTGCTATCCAAAGGTTGTCTGATAAGACCGCCTGTTGTTACCATTTAATTACCGCCTGTAGTTACTAATTAAAGAGTATTTATTAGTATTTTATGTTATTATGTTCCGTGTCGCGTGATACGTAAAGCGTAGTCCCATGATTACCCTAGTGACATGTATCGCTGTACAACTGTCCCTTAATGATACATTTATTGATACATTTAATGATACATTTATTTCATTCTCGGTGCTTTGAAACGTTTGCTTGCACAAATGAATTTTATCATAGTTAAAGTAGAAAATCTAAGGACTTAAATTAACTGTTTTTAACGCTTTCATTTACTCATGCCCTTTGTCGCCTCTGAGTCGCGCCTAGTTTTATTCAGATACCACTTTACACACTTTCTGCTTTATACAATCCTATATTAAGTTAAACTAAAATTTAAGTATTCAAGCAAAATATCCCATGATATTATACCCCGCGTCTTAAAAAGTAGTTATAAATTATAATAGAGCTAAAATGGAGCAAAAATATGGCCTCAAAAGAAGTCTCAAAAGATGAGATTTTTTATTATCATTGCCCGTTTTGGGCTATAGAAGGAGTTGGACGGAAAATAATACAAGTGTAATCTTATTAATGGAACCGCTATTAAGGCACATATTTAAACTTATTGAAGCACTATTACAATTATAACTGACTCTAGTTTCATTATAATCATGCACGTTTTAAACCGATAAAATTAGATCATAAATTGATGAGCTTAAACTAACAGTTAATTTTAAACATGTTAATGTAATTGTTAAATTTATAATCGCATCACACTGTAACATACAAGCTGATCAAAAATATCTATACATATTGACGCTTTAACAATAACGCAGTGTTCAGATGGTTATGAGCAGCTTGCTGCGATACATGTGCGAAACACAAGAAATATATAATCTTAGATGTAAGTTGAATGTCGGCGTATAATTGTAGGTTATGATATCGACTGTTAATTATATACAAAAGAGCACAAAGGCCAGAGTTCTGGGTTCCACCAATTGACAACATTTCAAAATATGTAATGATGCCTAAATCGAAAACCATTTCGGTAATTATCTTATCTGAACGTAATAAAGTGCTTCTCCCATTTTTATTCTTACTCGTTTCGGAGAAAGTCACTAAAATCTGTAAAACGCGGTATACCCCGTGCGTGACGTCATTCCTACGTCTGTTAGTGAAAGATGTGGACAGGTGCCATAGACATAATAATGACGTCATATTTTACTTAAGACCTATTGGAATTCACTACTTTTAATTTTGATATTTTTGAATGAAAATAATCATTTAGGGAGAAATAAAAAAACACGTATACCTTAAAATTTCATTTTCTATCGAACTAAATCATATAATGGACCACTTAAAAAATGAAATGTTGTCAAATTGACGTAAAAAAAAAACAGTACCGGCACATTGCTGCCACTTTGCTACACAATACATTCCGAAAACTGTCGCAGGTTTTTGCGCTACAGAAGATGTATCTGTGGCTAGATTCGCGGAGCGAGAAGTTACAATATTACATTGCCAACACTGAGGGCCTGCGCCATCCGAAAAAATGATAGTAATATATGGCTACTTTCTTTTGTATGTTTTTATGAGTACAATCAAAAACACGAGAGTGGGACTGGCAGCTCGATTGTTGAGATAAAACTCACATGGAACACCTTCCTGCATATTCCATACAAGTTCATTCATACAAATAACGACATAATAAAATTATAAGCGATTATAACTAATAGTATGTATAATAAACAAATAGCAGAATCTTGGAGTGTTAAAAAAATCTAGTAAAATATTTACCACAACAATTTATCTGGATTAACTAAAACCCATATTTTACTAAATATAACTTTCCGATATGATTTATCTCAATATTTTTACTGCAAATAATTTCTCTGGAATGATTTCAATCCCACATTATAACCAAATATAAGCTCTGGAATTATTTAAATCCCAGTTTATTCGCCATAATTATAGTACTATAGTGTATAAACAGTGATTTAATTGTATTTAAATAAATAAAACATCCAAATATCAAGGTACAATATCACACATTCAGTTCCAGAGTAAGCTAAGCTTTTTCTACGGGAACTAGACTAAACATTTTTCAAATGTATGAAATATTGCACCAATAGATGTAAATATAAGATTAGTATGAAAAGGTATAGACATTTATGAAATAAGTGCAGTGTGGTGCAGAAAGATAATCAACCCTTTGGACGCCAATAACACCTAAAAGCGTTTCCAAGTTGTCGTATCCACGGCGCCGAGAACACATAATGCCTGCAACACACTAGCGCGATCTGCGGTGGCGGTCAAAAGTAAACTTTACAGGTTTGTTTGGATGACAAGTTTATTGACCGCGCCAGTCTGTGGCAGGCTGGTGTTGTGGTGTATGCTGTGAAAACTCGCCTTCAAGCTTTTTACTAAGGTTCATACTCTCTTATACAAAAATACTTGGCGCAGGTCTCACTTATGTACGTCCAAAGGGTTAAAAGTGAAATTAATAAAACCTGGAATAAACTTTATTCCAAGGTTCGTATGACGTTTATCTCAGATTAACTCCTTATTCCAGTTAGATCAAATCTGGCTTAAATTGTAAATAATGTATACTTCTTCATATCTACAGCTATGTATTTGTATTATTCTTCAGGCGTCATTATAATTACGGGTAAATACGACTGATTCTATAAAACAATAAGTGAAGGTATAATGTGGCAGTCCGTTATATTACTAAATATTCGAACTAACGCGCCAAAAATAATTAAGGTAATATAATAAAGAAAAAGCATAATGAATATAACAACCAAATAGGAATGTTATTATATCGTAAACTAAGTATGCATTTTGTAGAAATAAACATTTTTTTTATTCAATATATTTTCTAACATGATTTAATTGCACGTATGATTAATATTTGTAAAGCGGACCCAGGCCAAAACCGGGATAAAGCTAGATAAAAGATTACACAACACTAGCACAGTAAGATGTATACATACCGTCAATCGCTTTCAAGCACGCATGCCTCTACGGTACCGTCTTAAGATATGTCTTTTAAATTAACTTTAGTTAGTATAAAAAAAGAAATGAAGACCTTGACGCTACACTCTATAGCCCATTAAAATTTACCCCAATGATCACTTAAATTTATAGAAAGGGTCATAAATACATCGGTTTTTTATAAACTGTTAACATGCAGTCTTTCAGTACTTGTCTAATATTTCGTCAATAAATCAATAACCTTGAATAATTCGAAATACATTATGCCGGCTTCAGAAAACCTTGGTCACATTTTCACAATATTCTAAATAAATACATAAAGGCACTTGATTTCTTTTATAATTCAGACCTTTGATAAAATCTATTCATCCTTACGTGTCTTATCATGTACTTAAACAAACTCTTCTCGAAAACATTATCACACTTTTCTCAAGGATTACACAATAATCATCACTTAAAATGATGTGGTATACTTAGAAACTCACAATGTATTGAAATCAACTGAGTAACCCGTAATATAATTTACAAGATTTTCTAAAATAGTCGAAGTAACGAACGAATGACATGAAAAATATCTGACATGACTGTGTCTAAATTGAGTACGAATATTTTATCGTTTTTTTTTCAATCACTAGTCATTGTTTATGATCATGCTTGTTTACATACACGTAACAATGAATATATTTTATATGTGGATATGATTTCAAATCGTCAGGATTGCTGAGTAAGTATATATATAATTCCAAAATTTAAGGCACTACTAACATTTTCTCATGAACACTGGTATGCTATACATAAATGCTTCATGGGTAACATGGAGTAAAGTCGAATAAAAATCTCATAGCAGTTTCATTAGATGGTATCACAACGCGGTGCTTTCTTTTAATTTAACCCTTTTGACGCCAAGGACACATAAAAGCGTTGCACGTTGTCGTGCTCACGGCGGGCGGCGCCAAAACACATTTAGGTGTTATGGCGCGCGCTGTCAAAGTCACCACCAAGCTTTCAAGTAAGGCTCATATTCCCGCTAAAATCCATATAAAAATGAATCAATATAAAAAGACTTGGCATATGCCATATATAGGTTCACTTTCGTACGTGAAGAATGGCATCCAAAGAGTTAACAACAAACAGAAAGGGCCGAACGACCAACGAAACTGCCTTTACACAGTATGGTTTTATTTCTAAGACTATTACTCTACTATCTGATATTGTTCCATTGGTAGAACGTATGAACTACACACTTCGCTCGCTAAAATAAGGCCTCACATTGCAAATTATCGCCCTAGCTTACGGCTCGTGCGTAACACACGCCTTGCTCATACGCTCCACTTGCAATCTGATACGTTATTCTATCGCCGTGTGTTGTAGCTTCGGCTCGCTTAGCTAAAACGGCATTCGTAACGCCGTTTGGATGGTATCAGTTTGGTCGGTTACCTTACGGGCTGGCTGTTCTGAAGCTGAGCTTGGCTGGTTGCGGTGTGTGCCTACATGTGGATGGTGGCTGCGGTATAGCGGGCTTCGCCTCGTCGCCAGCTCCATTGCGACGGACGGTACTGAAAAGAAAAATGTATAATACAAATATGTCAATTATTAATTCTATATGCGAATGAATGTACTGCTTGGTTATTATAATAAAAATAATTGTCTATATTTTAATTATGTTACTTAAGGAACTGCGGGTGGCGCAGGACCGGTCACTTTGGCACTCTTTGGGGGAGGCCTATGTCCAGCAGTGGACGTCTTTCGGCTGATATGATGATGATTTTGATGATGACTGAAGGAACTCTGTAGTTGACATTTTGTTACCTTGCCTTAATAAATAAATAGTAAATATAAGCTTCTAGTTTTAAACGATAGTTTCCAGGTATTTACGCTCAGCATGGGCTTGTCCATATATTACGTCAGAATTACGTTATTTATTAGTAATTACCATAAAAAATCTGCACCTACATATTTCTTAATGCCGCAGCTACACATTTAATACTGAGTAGCGGGGGCTGGAGAATGCCTGAAGGTTAAGGTTAACATTATCTGTTATTTTTCTATAATTGTCTCCTGGTTTATGGGACAGTATAACAACATCTGCAACACCGTGCCTACACAGTGACACAGTTAAGAGAGGTCACTTGCTGTTGTCCTCATGAGGGGATACCATCAACAAGTCATAGTTGATAATCAACTGAAGCTAGTGATATGTATGGGGCGAAATCATGAACAGAAACTAGGCATTTTTTCTGCAGAAAATGTAATATTACTTAAGTTTAAGCACAATAATATAATGTTCCGCTCATACAAAACCAATCATAATTCGCAAAGGCATTAAACTATCAGATGCAGCGAGAAATAGACCTTAAAAGATGATGTGTTCCGTGGAAAGAATGCTAAAGCCTTTTGGATCCGGTAGTGCAGGTATGAAGGGAGCAAATTGGACATAGGTACGTTTGTAGTCAAGGAATTTAATTTCCTACCCATTTTGTTGAAATGTTGTTAGGCATTCACGACGCATTAAGGTCGCAATTTTCATTTTTGTATTGATATGTCAATTCAATACCTATTATTTGTTACTGCACATAACAGATAACCTCTTTGCGAAGTCATTTACTTATCTAATAAATAATTAAACACATGTCAGTTGATGTCAATGTCAATCGAGAAAATTGTGAAATAATTTTCAAATACGAAATTAATTTGAAAAATAATAAAATGCTTACCGCAAACCGTGAAGTATTGCGAGCTCAAATAGGGGAATTACACGCCCCAATTTCACCACGGCTACAATTGTCAGTGACATATGTCGAGCTACAATTGTCAAGCGACAGGTGACATATTACAATTTTATGAAATGCTTACAAACATGACAGGCATTTTGCTACAATTGTATGTATTACAATTATATTTTGAAACGAGAATTATTATTTTTAGTCGACATTTTTGTAGAATTGTCGGTGAATCTTGACATGAGATTGAAGCTGTGTCGGATTTTCGTGACAATTGTAGCATTTCGTGGTTGCTACACGCGTAGTTCAAAATGGCTCTCCATGCGAGTAGTAGTAGTGACGCTAGTGATAGTAACAGTGATCTTGATGAATTCGCACATATAAGAAGATATAAAGACAGAATTAATTTTTCCTTTGATATTACGGATTTTTCATTTAAGGAAAAATTCCGTCTTAGTAAAGTAAGTGTAGAGTATTTAATAAATAAAATTGGTGCACGTATTGAACATCCAACGCCAAAAAACAAAGCTTTGACGCCTTGCCAACAAATTCTTTGTACACTGCATTGGATGGGATCGGGATCTCAATATCACGTTAGCGGAGATAATCATGGAGTATCAAAGGCTACCATTCATCGGTGTATCAAACGAGTTACGACTGCAATTGTAAACGAAATGTTTGGGATTGAAGTACGCTGGCCGGAGAATACCGACGCTATCCCGCATTTATTTAGGGAAGCTGCAAATATTCCTAGAATTGGAGGAGTCGTTGATGGATCATTAATACCCATTGATTCACCTCAGCAACATGAGTACATGTACGTTGACCGCAAAGGTAGGCATTCGATTAATACAATGGTTGTTTGTGGGCCAAATTTAGAGTTTTTTTACGCCAGTGCTAGATGGCCGGGATCCGTTCATGACGCAAGAGTGCTACGTAATTCAACTTTGGCTCAGCAGTGGGAGAATGATTGGAGGCCGTTCCCAAATGCGTTTTTGTTAGGAGACAGTGCATATGCCATGAAAAAATGGCTCATTACGCCAAACATCCCAGTTGAAATACCAATAACAGAAGCAGTTATGCGATTTCTACGAGCTTTTAAATGTACACGAAGATTAGTTGAAAACGCTTTAGGAGTGTTAAAAGAAAAATTCCCCTGTCTCAATCATCTCCGTGTTCAACCTCTGAAAGCATGCCATATATTTTTAGCATGTGTCACCCTTCACAACTTAGAAAAACGCCTAGGAGTGCAGTATTATATTCCGTATCACAATCCGATTGATAACGGTGGTGTAACGGTGACAATGAGAGAGATAATGAAGATAACGGTTACGACGATAATTATGCAATTGACTCTGAGGCGATTGAAGTGTTAAGGGAATTAATACAAGTGTATACTTAAGGAAATATTTAATGGACATATTATAAAAATAAATACAAATGCGTTTATTTCATTACCTTTAGACTACATTAGTATGTTACAATTTAATAAAGTACATATTATGAAAAAGATACGGGTAGGTACAGTCAGCAGCAATAGTTCCTAAGCGGCTGAGGTGTTCAAAATTACCGTCACACGCTCTTATTTTCTTGCAATAAGGTCGTGCCAAGTTCATTGTGCACACCTCGCCCGCTTAGCTACTTCTGCTGCTGACTGTACAGCTTGCTGAATTGAAAACCGCTAAATTGAATATTATAATCGATATATTATATATTATTATCAGCGTAATTGTGTACTTTGTAATTATAACATAGTAAGAAATAAGTATTCTACTAAAAGAGCTCGCCATCATACATAGTCAATAACCCTAGGTACAAAATAAGTTTGAAAAAAAAAGTGATGACTATATAAGAAATTATATAATTTTAAGTTGTATTTGATCTAGTAAGTTGAACGTTTTCTTCTTCTATGTCGACTAATTGAACAATATCTATTTGTACACAATTTTGCTCGTGATAAGGTGCTGTATAAGAAGAATGCGTTAAGTTCAATTCTTTCTCTAATTTAAATAATTCTAAATCTAATTTATATTTTTCTCTCTTATAAAGTTCAGTTTTCTCTTTAAGAAACAATATTTCAGCCTCTAATTTTTCCTTTTTCAAACGTATAACGGATTTATAGTGCACATTAGTTGAATTCGTATTATTTTGGGAATTTTGAGGAATAGGTTGACTAGTATCTTGTACTATGATAGTCTCAGCCGCCCGAGTTCCTGAGGATTCTGGAACAGTCAAACCCTCTAAGACTGGAGTGTTCTTCCCTATTATACTCATTATAATGTGATCAGTTTCATCAAATTGCCATTTTTTGCCTCCCGCAGATCCTGTTTGGTTACGATTATCCCTTTTTTCCTAAAAAAAGAAATAATTATTACGATTATTGAAAGCTAAAATTACTAGTGTTTTTAATGAACGCCGTAAAGTCAATCAATTGGAATCCTAGGCCACTGTAGGCCAAATTAAAATAGTGTAAATAAAATTAATTTATTTCAGACCAATCGATCCATATTACCGCAACTAATTAATAATTCAAACTTGATAAATACTTACTATAGTCCTCTTTCTCCAATTTTGCCAAGTTGTATCTCTTAGATATTTCCAATCCTTGTCGTACACACCCATTTCATTCAAACGTTGAGCCATTTCCTTCCATTTATTAACTTTCATTTCGAATGTTAATTTGTTGTCAAATTTACCAAATAACACGGATTTGCTGTAGGAAATCATTTTTAAGATAGTTATCTTTCTTGCCATATCCATATTGCAATAATATTTTTGAAATAGATACTAACACACGCACACAAGAAATGCTAGTTTCACGAAGAAAATTACTCAATGGCGGGAATTGATTTAATAGTTTTAATTTGGTTTTATGAAAAAGAGAGCAAAGGCATTTATATTCAGCCAATAAAAAAAATATCGATCCTATACGGAAGCAGCGGTTTGGCAGTTAATAAGTTGGCAAAGCGTACTTAGATTATTATTTTTAAATTAAATAATATTTTTGAATTAAATAAAACTTATTGTTGTTTGAATTAAACACTATAGATTAATTAGCGAGAGCGTGGAATGGCATATGTAGTGGCTTTACCGTTAGCATGAAAATAATAATAGGTATTTAAAATAAAAACTAGCACAAAATATTTAGATTTTCTTATTACTTCTTCTTCTTTATTACTTTAATAAATAACAAACGTCTTCTTATACTGATATGCTATGCTAGTATGAGAAAACGGAAAATTCAAATTTAAAATGCCTGTACAGACAAATTACCACTACATATAATAATAGCTCTCGCTAATTTATCTATAATATTTGATACATTTTTCCCTATGTTTAGTCGTGACAATTGTTTTCGACAATTGTCGCACCTGTCATCGTGGTGAAACTGATAATTCCACATATGTCATATTTTGATACAATTGTCGCACCTGTCACGATGGTGAAATTGGGGCCAGGAAGGCGTAGGGATTCATGAAATATTTTGTTAGATTTTCGATTACTGTCATCCATTTTTAGCAGTGCCTTGACGTTTTACAGTTCACCATGTCAACGTAATTTAATTAATCATATCAGTTGCCTAGTAACACAAACAAATGCGTCTGATATGTCAAGTAACGTTGTGCTTAGATAGCTCTTATGATGACTGTTTGCTATACAATATTGAACCTTAGGTGGGTAGGAATTTAAATTCCTTGACTGTACCATCATCCACCATCACACGATAATATTTAACGGCAGAACGGGCCAATGCTATGGAACCTACGAATGAGTCAGTTTTGTTATAAAATTTCTGTTGAAATCGGTGAATATGAAAATAACTTGAGAATAGCCTTTCAATTGTATGGTTTCTAACGGACGAAAAACTTCTTAGTTTAAATAAGTTTTTGTTAGCTATATTTGTAAGTTCAAGAGTTGTGATAAAAGATGTTTTGTAGGCTTCTTGACGAGCTGAGTTTCAATTATGTTAGTATTTCCAGAAACGCTTATTTAACCATACTTGTTTACAGTTGTCGTTGGGAAATAATATTAAGAGGCCGCAGTAAGCTCGGCCGAATTTCACCTTCCCATACAAACGTAGTTACGCTCTCATTTTAAAACTACGTGTTGGATTGTGACGAAACTTTGCATATACAATGACATGAGGTATATCTATGTCTGTAATTAGATTATATGGTTCCAATTTATAAAACAAAGTAAATACAGCAAAAACTAGTTTTGTATGAAAAACTTAAATTCGCTGTATTTTTTTTTATTATGGTAGCTAAAGCTACGTAAACTTATTTCAGACATAGATATACCTCATTTCATTGAACATGCAAAGTTTCGTTACAATCCAACACGTAGTTTTAAAATGAGAGCGTAACTACGTTTGTATGGAGAATCGAGCTTACTGCGGACTCTTAAGATATTATTTTGCGCTGCGTGTGGTGGCGTGCGGACTGCGATGGACCAACCAGAGGCAGGTCCAAGTGGCTTGCAAAAAACACTGACTCGTTCTCCCCCGAACGTTTTGCATTCACCACAAGCAAAGAGACAGAAACAGAGTCCATTAACAACAAATGAGAAACATATGATGGTGAACATTTACAAGTTGGTGTTTGAACTTTGCAGCAAGGATGAATTTCCGGGTAACATCTAATCTTTGTCTCAAGCAGAAAAGGTTGACGACGACTGCTTCTTTGTTTACGGTATTTCTAATCTAAAAAAACGGACTATAGCTGCAATCATCTTGGCGAGCCATCTTTAGTAAGTAAAATCCTTTGAACAACCGTTTAACAACCTTAGTCCCAAAACGCCTATTGCGAAAGGACAAGCCGAAACCTTCCTACGTTACTATAGGTGTACACCTATAACACAACTGGCCAACTCTACTGTCTCCCATGTAATAGAGTTTTTAAGAGTTAGTTTGGCCTAGCCAGCCACATCAGAGCTCTCAATAGGGCAAATCCGTAATTGCTAGGGTCGCCGTCATCGAAATCGATCGATATAACACCTGAGCCATCGAGGTTCTTACAGTATTCGAGATTTGGAACTGGTCTTTTGACACATCGCGACACCCATATAACGTAAATTGGCACTGCTCATCGAAATAATAAAAAAAGTTTCAATAGCTTCCGAGTTACAAAACAAAGTTCAATCTCCATGCACGCTCTTTTTAGCACTTATAAAATTATTATCATACTTTTTTACGGCTTATTTGTATAGACATTAGCATTGAAAACTCGGTATGCAAACCATTACGTCCTACGACTTTTTATTTTTAAATTTAGTGATATACTGCTTTAATCGTTTGGAGTCTGTCAATATAGAAATAAATCGATATGAATCAAATAATTGTGAATAGGAAAATAACAATGTATTATTTAATTACTGTTACGATAATACGAAATAAAATCACATCGATCGAAACCGACATATTTGATTGTGCAAAATGTTGCCTTTGAAAATATGGCATTGATTTCTGCACGGCGCGCGAGCTCTCTCAATTTTTCTCGCACTATCAGTCTCTCTCTTTACTTACAGGACACTTGTGTTAGCAGACGACAGTGTATAGGCTCTCTATTTGATTTCCTAAAAATAATTATTACACAGTAATCAATCGATTCCTTTTATTAGCCATGATCAATCGTAATCGGATATTATGACATTCGATTTACTCTAGCCACATCACTCTTTATATCATATTGGAACTGTCCAAAGACCAGTCCCAAATCTCGTACACTGTAGTGAAAACGAGAATCTCGTTTAGTACAAGCTTAGATGTACTAACATTATTATTACGCTGTTAAAGCGGGCGAGTCTGGATGCGGCCTGTATTGTCGCGGCACGAAAGGTGGAGGCTGAGATTGCATCTCAGCATCGGGTCGTGTTGATTAAGCCTTAACTGGCTGTGATGCGCTAAGACCTTTCTCACACGGGGCAACGGCAACGCAACTTCAGGTCATAGCTCACTAGTGCCACACGGCGCCCGACCCGCGCCGCCTCGCCTCGAGCGGTTAGGTATTCTTTATACGGATTTGTACGGGCATGCGCTCACTACATCAACTCCGTAGTTAGTACATTTACGAGGCGAGGCGGTGAGGGTCGGGCGACGGGTGGGTCTAGTGAGCTTATCACCTTTAAACTGGTTGGCAATAAGTGTTGCCAACTGCGATGCAACTCTACCAATCACACGGCGCGACTCAACTGCCAATCAATGGAGTCAAGTGATGATGACAATTTATTATATTTATTTTACCGGCACAGACGAAACCGTAACAAAAGAACATTCTGTATACATATTATTCCGTCACCCTTAAATAAATAAATGACGCGTGCCAATATCGCGCAAATTCCATGAAAAGTTGCGTCGGCAATGTGCGGGCGACCAGCACTGCGCGTTACTAGTTACGTTGCCATCGCAAACTACTTTTCGATAAGTCGCTTCGTGTGTAGACCACCGTTTAAATTCATGTGCGTGTCTGGTCGCGTCACAGGCGACAACTAGTTTGAGAAAGGCCTTACAGAACTTCCAAGTCGAAGTTGACTTGCACGAGGGAAACTTATGACCAACACTCAAGCTGTTATATTTTTTAACTACGATATTGTTTTCAATGGGCGACAAGTTTAAAAATCGTTCGCATTGGTACAATTGAATGTGTTTATTACTATTGCAATTACAACAGACTTGTCCCGAATACTGGCTGTTGCTAAAGAGCAAAGTTTGCATATTATTAGCGCTTGCGACCGACTCAGAGCGCGAGTCGCGCCTGCATGAACTATGCGGCGAGAGGTTCCCTCTATTTGGCATAACGTCTGAAACGGTTTCCGCATAACAGACTTGGCATATTCGGTTTTCGCCGAATGTTAATGTGGCAGAAACCTTACTTAATCGAATTTCTAAAATTCCGAAAATGTGTTTGGCCGAATTTAAATATTGCAAACTATTGTTATGGCCGATTATATTTACGCATAATTTGGTTTAGCATAATTTTATTCGGCATATTATCTCCGATACTTAATAAGCATACTTAAACGGGATACGTCTCACGAGATATAACAACATACAATTATATGATTTTGATAAGGATTATAATATAGTTAATTAGGTTAGTGCATCTAGAAAAAGGAGGACGGGGGGGGCGAAGCCCTCCACAAGGGGGGCTCGGGGGCAAAGCCTCCCGCAGTAAAAAATAAACAATCGTAACAATGGTATTATTAGTAGGTTAGTTTAGGGTTCGCTTGTGTCCTTTAGAGCGGAAATAGGCACCCCGCAAAGCGGGGTGACGTCGATACGCTGGCGGTTAGGTTAGGATAAAATAAATGAAATTTATAAAAAAAAAAAATGCTCAGATATTTTATGTGTGAACATGATTCGGAGCATCAAAATGATGCAAAAATAATATACGGAGTATTGAAATTCGGCGTAATCGAACTATGCGAATCTCGATTCTGCCAAAACAGTCTATGCGCAAAGTCAATTATGCCTACATAGATTATGCCAAATAGAATTCTTTCTACAAAACTTATGCCAAGACAGGGGGAACCATGCGGCGAGACAATCCTATCTCTAATGCTGGGGCCACACTAACGAACAATGCTATTAATTATCGCGATAATTGTAGTGTGGCCGTACGGGTAACGTTCATTATCGTGATAATTAATGGCATTTTTCGACCGCTTTAGCCTAGTTGGTAGTGACCCCGGCTACGCAGCAAGAGGTCCCGGGTTCGAATCCCGGTAAGGGCATTTATTTGTGTGATGAGCACGAATATTTGTTCCTGAGTCATGGTTGTTTTCTATGTATTTAACTATGCATTTATCTATATAAGTATGTTTATCAACGTCTAGTACCCATAGTACAGTCATGAGCTTTAATTTGGCACCCACCTAAAGCTGAATATCGTGTAGCAAATTTACGCTATTTAGAGTTAATATTTTAAAGCAATGTCAATGTCATAATGTTTACCATCGATAATTTTACGTTTCTAGAGACAACCGTGCAATTACGTCAACTGGAGCGAGGGCAACCGATCATTTCCGATGTTTTCCGATTAATTGTTACTTTGGTAAGGGGGTTCTTGGTCCTGTCTTCCATCTGTTTTCTTCACTGACACTGACACGACATATGTTCGTAATTAGAAAACTGTAGTGATAGCGTTTGGCAAAGAGGTTATCATTTCAAGGGTCGATTCGATAAGACATTATATGTCTTAACTTGACATCCGTCAGTATCAAACAAAAATTTCGACCTTATTGCATGCACTATGAATGTTCTAACAACATTTAATGGAAATGGGTCCCAAATGGGTCCCGTTAGCTTTTCGGTGAAGGAAAAACATCGTGAGGAAACCTGCATACATCTGCGAAGAAATTCAAAGGTGTATGTGAAGTCCCCAATCCGCACTGGGCCAGCGTGGGGACTACTGCCCGTTCCCTCTCATACATGAGAGGAGGCCTGTGCCCAGCAGTGGGACGTATATAGGCTGATGATGTGGTGTGATGTGGGGTCCCAAATTAAAGCTCGTGACTGTACAAGCATTGCTTAGTTAGGGACTAGGCCGATTAGTGTAATATCCCCTAATGTTTCCCGTCAGTGTGGCCCGGGCATAAACGGTGTGTCGACCTGTGTGTGTTCCCTCACCTTAATGAGCAGCTGCCCGCTGCGCGTGTGCGGGTTCTTGAACGCGTAGAGCGCCCACGCGGCCAGCGCGGCCACCAGCGAGATGATCGCTATGGCGGACACGGCCGCGCCCACCGGCGAGCCGGACGGCCTAGGCCGCGGCGCCACCGCGCGCACCGCCGCGCCGGACGGCACCGTCTCTGCAACGGTATGTTGTATTAGTACATTGTGATACAAGTGAGGTACGTCGAGTAAGAATCCATTTGCCGAGACTTAAAAAAAAGCTGTACATTCTGTACAACAGGGTTAATTAAGAATGCACATATCTTGCTGCAAGGTGCCAACGGGAGTTAATAGAGATATAACTGTAACACACAAGTGTTGTAATGTTATAAAACGCGCGTGTTTAATATCCAGAATTATGAGCCTAAAAGTGACACAATAAGAGGTAAGTAACGAGCAATTGTGTTGAAATAGTTATTTACGATACAAGTGCCGAAAACCGGAAATTCGCAACGAGTGGTGATGAATTAAAACACGACCGAAGGGAGTGCTTTAAAGCGACACGAGTTGCGAAGTACCTATTCGCACGTATATCGCACGTTTTGCTGTACATATGGCTCTTTAAAGTTTTGACATATGCACGGAAAGTCCACTATTCCGCACTAGTGCGGAAAAGTAGCACCATATGTACTGGAAAAATGTATCACCACTCGTTGCGAATTTCCTATTTTCGGCACTTGTATCGTAAATAACTATTTCATCACACTTGCTCGAAAAGCGCTTTATAATGCGCAAACATACAGAGCTACAATAGCCCATGTTACGGCTTTTCCTTAAATTGTATATGTCACTCATGCGGCAGTTACAAAGCAAAAAATTAATTAATTAATAACACTACTAAAACATGTTTAACAGAATTATTTACAGATTTAGTATGTGTCTATGTAAAATGTTTTTAAATATTTTCAAATCGTGGCTGTATAGCGAATGGTCTTTGCCATACGCACCTCACGACAAATTCAACAAAATAAACAACAGAAAGTTGCAGTTTTTATTGAGATTGGTATTAATTTCATCTAAAATGTATTTGTTCCCTCGCAAATGTGATGAAAAACATTGTGTATAACACGGGCGTAAGAATATTGCAAACTCGAGTCATCAAAAGCCCTCCGCCTTCGGGCTTCTGATACTCTTGTTCGCCATATTCTACTTACGACCCTCGTTAAACCATGTACTATTGCGTCACTATGGGCGGTAAGTGTCATTTAGGCCGATGTCACACTGCGCCGCATCTCTGAACGGAGCGGAGGTGCGGAGCTGCATACGAATTTCGCCGGACGGAGATACGGTGCAGTGGGTCGTATCATAAGGAATTTATACACCGTGGGCTTGACTAACCCAAAAAAAAATATCCACGCATTCCTTAGGTCATTAGGAGCAAAAAATGTGATGTGAACCCCAGTCAATTCCGGTTTAGTTTTGAAGATATTTATTGTGATTACTAACGTGCATTTAGCTCTTTTGATTACGACGTTGCTACCGATGTTGGCCAGTTTCGCGTCGTTATGGACAGATATCAAAGTGCCAGCTACCTCTCACTAAATCGATTCTTTTTTGAAACAATTATCGTTACCGTTTTATTAAACAGGATAATTTTCATAGAGAAGCGATAGTTATCCAAGTTTTATTTACAAAAACCGACAAAGCAAAAAAATATTTTTTTTTTGCTGAATTTGTGTTGGTTTCATATATTTTTTTACTCCTAACTAAGAAAGGCGAGGTTAAAATCTTTCGGGTTACTCGTGCCCACGGTGTATAAAAACGGAGGTACTTGCATACAACGAGCTCCGCACCTCCGTCCGGAGACGCGGCGCAGTGTGACACCCGCCTTACCGCCCACGGGCGCAGCAGCAAATCTCATCTCACACCCAGGAGAAGACGTACAATGGTGTACGCACCACGGGCGGTAATTCGTAAAGCCCCAGTACGCATATTTATGGACCTCACCTTCGGTTCGAGCGACAAACACCTGCGGTCTGGGGCATTCACGAATTCACCGCCCTAGGTACGTAATGTACCATTATGCAATCGTTATATAATGTATGCTTTTTTAGTGGAGTACCAAGTTGCCACGAAGCTTGCTGTGTGGCCTAATTAAGGTGCGAGACTTAAAAAGCTAATTATATAACTATTATATACGAGTACAATAACTTTTCTACGAGTCAACTGAACTAATTAGACCAACTTGGTATCTATTGAAAATCTAAGCCTGGCTGAAACGAAGTGGAGTCAACGGCTATTTCTTTTTTGTGCGATGATGTCTTTAACTTTTAACTTTCTCGTGACGGCGTCCTATTGGTCAAATACATTATAGTTCAGTAAAGGCGCCACGTGATTGATCGAATTTATTTTAGTTGCAAAATGTTGAGTTGCGACCTCCATTGCAAAAAGTATGTGATTTTAGTTTGGTGTACGAAGTCTTCAATCAAGCATTAAAGTCGACGTGTATAAAAAAGCTAATTATGTAACGATTGTGTAAAATACTGCACCGGTCTTCCGCAGGTTCCATTCGGTGAGAGCACGGTGAGTAACAGCGACCGATGCAAAACAATCAATCAATCGAAATAACTACAACCTAAAAAAGTTGAAAAGCCCTGACATTTTCATTTCAAAGTCCAATATCTCAAAAACGGGTGAACAGATTTTCATGAAACATGGCTAAGAACACTCGGGATAAAATTATCTATGACACAAAAAAACGCATCGAAATCGGTCCATCCGTTAAGGAGCTACGATACCACAGACAAATACACAGATACACAGATTTAGATACGCAGATTGCGTCGGGGGTTAAAGAGAAAGGAACAATATAACTAAAATACAAGCATCAATACACAAGAAAGGAATAAAATGTTTTGTTTTTTTTAATAATATACAAATGTCAGCATACCTGGCTGTGTGTGTACGATCGCGTCGTGCTTGCCGTAATCGCTGTCGGTCACGTAGGCGGTGCCGGACACGTCGGCGGCGGGGGCCGGGGCCCGCGGCGCCGGACACTGGCTCGCGTTCACTATCTGCGTTCGGTCGCACGCTGGGAAATGTACAAGTCATTCATTCATTCGTTCATGGCTGTATTCTCAAAAGGGTTAGGCAGACCACATGATACTTACGTACATGATAGCAGTTATAGGTAGCTAGCCCATCGCCCACAACGTTACACACTTCGACCCTTCTCCCTTAGTAGAATTTTACGACACCCACGGGAAGAAAGGGGGTGGTGCTATTCTAACCCTACACTACATGGGGACCAAATGTACAAGTTATTATAAATAAATAAATATTAGAGGACAATCTCACTCAAATCAGCCTAGTCCCAAACTAAGCAAAGCTTGTACTATGGGAACTAGACGACGATAAACATACTGATATATATACCCCCCATTTCACCCCTCAGGGGATGATTTCGGGGATAAAAACTATCCTATGTCACTCTCCGTCCCTTCAACTATCTCAACTTAAAAAATCACGTAAATTCATCGCTCCGTTTTGCCGTGACAGACGAACAAACAAACAAACACACACACACTATATAAATAAATACTCAGATATATAGGATTTTTAAGTATTTGACGACCTCTGTGGCCTAGTTGGTAGTGACCCTGCCTACGAAGCCGGAGGTCCCGGGTTCGAATCCCGGTAAGGGCATTTATTTGTGTGATGAGCATGAATATTTGTTCCTGAGTCATGGATGTTTTCTATGTATTTAAGTATTTATTTATCTATTTAAGTATGTATATCGTCGTCTAGTACCCATAGTACAAGCTTTGCTTAGTTTGGGACTAGATCGATTTGTGTAAGATTGTCCCCAAATATTTATTTATTTATTTATTTATTTAATAATCTATATCCATGACTCAGGAACGTGCTCATTACACAAGTAAATACCCTTACCGGGATTGGAACCCGGGACCTCTTGCTTCGTAGGCACGGTCACTACCAACTAGGCTAAAGAGGTCGTCGTATCTGGTTCGAAAACTAGTTTCACAAGAGAGTCCCCTCTCCATATACTGTCGATAATAAGTTTTTTATAGAACGCGTGCCTGTGAGCTATGATATAATGATACCCTGTGTCTCAGGCAGTATATTGTAGACCTAGTAGAGCCAGCAACAAATAGTTAGTACAGATGCCTTCAAACTTCTTGAACATTTGACCTTGCCTGCGCAAAGGCGAATTGTACCGGCGAGCTGCCCCCCCACTTCGTCCCGCATGTTCAAGAAGTTTGACGGCATCTATAGCAGTCAAATATATCGTAACACATCCTTACTCATACTGTAATAGTGGAAGCCCCACAAGCCCAATTTCATAAGAAACCATATTATTGATATATAGATATTGAGAAATTAAAAAAAAATACTTAATGCAATCCTTTTCCAAATTGCTTTTTTGAGGTTAGATTTGAGGATATCACGTATCATTTGTGGTATATTGAATTTTTAAAAAATCAGTCATATCGTGTCTGCAGGAGCCCAAACTTGGTATGTTTCGAAAATTATTTTTGTTTCAATTAAAAAAATATGGCTAAAATGTAATGATGTGGTATATTTTTAGAATCCCCTCGAAAAGCCCTTTCATATGATACTACACACGATAGGTTTCTGAATTTTCTTTTTTTCCCATACAAAAAGAAAAATGTTTCGGCACTCCCCCTAAGGGAAATTTTTTTAGGAACTGCGGGTCAAAAAAATTGTTTTGCCCTATAGTATGTGTGTGCCAAACGGCTAAACTGTACATCGATTTGCGGTTTTTTAAGCGTAGGGCTACCACTATAATAAAGACATGTACCGAAACATTTGACTACTTTGGCTGCTACTAACGAGATGGTGCTCTCTACATGGCCAAATGGTATCTGGGGGCATGGCAGTGCCCCCGCCAAGCCGAGCGCGAAGCAAACACTGCCGTACCATCCTTTACTGGAGCCATTTCGCCGCTTTTTCAGGCCCCTATTTGAGAACCTCTGGATAATACCAGAAAGCAGAAATTTTCGTCATCCAGTAAGCTATAATCACATACTTAAAATCCAAAATTTCAAGTCTGTAGGTCATTTAGTTCAGAAGTTAAGCGAAAGCAAAGTTTCGCATTTATGACACTCACTCACTCATGATCATAAAAATAGAACTAGTACTTCCCATAAACTACGAGAACTGAAATTTGGTACAGAGTTAGGGTTTAATGCCCACATAAAGGGAAAACTATAAAAACTAGGATAATCGAAGATCTGGAGTACCTGGTGACCCTGATTAGAAAACACAAGAGCCCAACCAAACTATGAGACAAAGTCGTGCCAAGTCTAGGCTCTAAGTTATTGCATGGATACCTAAAACTATTTTGTATTGTGTGTGTAAAGAATAATAAGAATGCCTGAGACTTGGTACGACTTTGTCTAGATTTCAATACTTTTTAGAGATAAACAAGCAGCTCCATCGAGACTTGGCTAGTTTTTTACAGAATGTTTTTGATGGGATAACTTTTACCGAAACAAAACGTTAAGACCGCGTACGCGTTTAGATGCCAAATCCCATACAAATTGAGGGTAAAACGCAAACGCGATCGTAAAGTTTTGTTCCGGTAAAACTTATACTAGAGCCTCTGGACGATGTCAATTCACTGAACTTTTCTGTGTCGTATAGTAAAGTGACAATTTTTAACACTTTCGCAACCGGACTAAAAATGAAGTAATTCACCAGAAACCGACAGAATTCGCTAGGCGTTCAAGTTCATACTGCTGCCTCGTCTAGCGGGCTCAGCCGGCATCTGAGCAAACATTACGAGGGGCTCCCGTCAAAAATCAACGAAATTTAGTAGTTTTCATTTCGACACTTGTCCTCGGTTTATTGAAGCTAGCTCCCCAGGTCCAGATATGGGAAAGTTTGATTCCTGTTTAGCATTTTTGATATTGAATAACTTGAAAACTGTTAGTACAGAATTAATTATCCATTTTTAAAGAAAGTACTGTAAAAATACAAAACCCGACACCTCAGTCTCATTAAAACTTTTATACACCCGAAACTCATACCTACTCATACATACTGAACTTAACTACAATTTTTATAATCTTACTTATTAACACAAAAGTTATGGCCAGAAAACCAGTTTTTTGGCCTAAAATTGTTCAACAGTGATGCCCAATATCTCGAAAACAATGAACTTTCAAGTAAATATGGGATACTATATTGTTTAAAGCCGTTGTTGTTAATATAACCCCGCCTTGACGACGGCCTTAGCCTAGTTGGTAGTGACCCTGCCTACGAAGCAAGAGGTCCTGGGTTCGAATCCCGGTAAGGGCAAAAATTTGTGTGATGAGCATGAATATTTGTTTCTGAGTCATGGATATTTTCTATGTATCTATGTATTTATATCTATTATGTATATCGTCGTCTAGTACCCATAACACAAGCCTTACTGAGCTTACTATGGGACTAGGTCGATTTGTGTGAGATTGTCCCCTTATATTTATTTATTTATTTACTTATAATAAGCTCCAAAAAACATTAGAAAACTAAGGCATTCAGATCGAAGGTCATTGGCGCATGGGAGCCCCTTAACGAGATATTTTTTTATGTTGTTCTGTAACTAGAATTATAAAAAACACACTCACATCTGAGCACCCAATCTTGCTTGTTCCTGTCCGTTCCACTGGAACACTTCTTGATTGCCTCGCACCATGAGCACTGTGGGTGGAATGGAATACACACAAGATTAACTACGAGTACTTTACCGAAATTTAACACGTCACCTTAACGGTTAAATCAACGCCCAGGTCACACCGTTGAACCTAGAAAGCTGGTTTTTTAACAATAAGTAGTATCATATGGTAGTACGTAAGTACCCACTAAGAAGGGATTTTTGAAAATTTCACTCTCAAGGAGGTAAAATGGGGTTTGAAAGTTTTCATGGGGATGGAGTAAAGTTTTAAGTGAGAGACTTGAAACTTTGTGTATGGACTCCATATTACAATACAAGAAAGGAAAACAGGCACACTCTTAGATAGGAAGTTTAGGGTTTCGGAAAAACACACCCCTAAGCGGGTTTAATAGGGGTGCGAAGTTTGTACGGATGACATTTGGTATAGATATAGTTTTGAGTCCCGGGGAAGGTTGCAGAGAAGTTTTTATCCCGGAAATCAGTCCCCAAGGGGGTGAAATGGGGGGGTGAAAGTTTGCATGGAGCGAGCGGCCGCGGGCAGAAGCTAGCAATCATATATTCCTGACTGTCCCACGTTATCTACGTTAATCACCAGCCCCCGATCACCCTGGGGAACCTAGCGGCAATAATTTTACATTCAACTAGGAAAAACTGATAATGTTCTTCGCCGGACGCTGCCGCGTCACGCTCGCTTCGCTCGCTCGGCTCGCACGCTGTATGGTCACAGTTCACCTAACCTTTTTTTCCCTCGGGGATCAGGCTAGGGGATTATAGTGGACACAGTGGAACAGCGACTGACCTGGTATGCCAGTTGGTTGGTTACTGAGACACGATACGACAGAGACAGACTCACATTGAACTCGGTCTCGTGGTTGGCGCACGACTCGCATGTGTCGTATTGCAGACAGGTCGGCAACGCGATCATGCGCAGGAGTGTGTTCGCGGTGATATTGTGCGTCTTGTACGTGACGCGGTGGTACTCGTAAATGGTCTTCCTTCGGACGTCTGTTGAAAATAACACAAGGGCACATAGAATGCCAGCTCCTTACGAATGTTTAACCAGACACGTGCCTAAGGGCGCCTTAGCAAACCAGAGATGTGCTGTGCCATGCTATGCTATGTTTTCATTCATTTGAAACGTACCTGTAGCTGGAGCTACAGTGTCAAATGTATACATCTCTGGTGGAAAGGCACCCTAAAACCCGGTATGCGCTATATATGATTTATTTATCTCACAATATACAATTTCACTTAAAACTATTACACTTAATCAATGTTCGAACTAAACGGCTGCCTGGCACCGTTTTGACACTCCGCCCCTAGCTCCGCTAAATGACAATGGCATCCATTCTGTGGGGCCATTCTGCGGCGCTAACTAGACTTCTATGGTTTATTCGTTCACTGGTTTGTGATCGTTTTCGACGACAGTCAAAACATGACTCAGGAACAAATATTCGTGCTCAAATAAATCCCCTTGCCGGGATTCGAACCCAGGACTTTGCTTCGTAGGCAGGGTCACTACCAACTAGGCTAAAGCGGTCGTCGGCGGTCGTATGTCCGTAACTTCGAAAGCATGGGTCAGGCGACAACTGTTACTTTGTGGGATAAAAACGTTTTAACCTCGATAACCCACGACATTGACAGATGCACCAAGGACATTATACAACGAATTGCAATTGCTAAAAACGCCTTCAACAACAAAAAAACACCTACATAAGACACATAGTATATCTAAGAAAACCAAGAAACGTCTATACAAAGTATATATCTGGAGTATTGCATTGTACGGGAGTGAGACGTGGACGCTGACGCAAAATGACAGAGAAAGGCTCGAAGCCTTCGGAATGTGGTGCTGGCGAAGGATGGAAAGAATAAGCTGGACAGAAAGAAAGACAGACGAAGAGGTTTTGATGATGGTAGGAGAGCGCCGATGCTTGCTAAAAACAATAAAAAATAGAAGAGGCAAAATGATCGGACATCTAATACGGCACGACAGCTTCTTTTTAAACATTTTGGAGGGCAAGATCGAAGGAAGGAGAGGAAGAGGAAGACCCAGACATACTTACACCAGCCAAATAAAAGAGAAAGTGGCTGTCGAGTCATATGAAGACGTGAAGAGGCTGGCAGAGGACAAAAAACAGTGGCGGTTACTCCACCGACAAGAGCCTAGCTCTTAAATAGATGGATGGAACCCACGACACTCGGTAAACCATGTGTAAGGGACACGTTGATGTCTTCCACGTACGAGATGGAACTCGCTTCTAGGATGTATTTTTTTATGGAAAACGTCAATATATCCAAATTTCAGTTTTTTTTTATATTTTCGCCACAATACTGACACTGACAAAATTTTTCTTCAACAACTCTCGCTAATTGGGTACACGAATAAAGTAAATACCCAGATATAGTAATATGACTCACAGAACATCATCCTGTCGGTGAGATACGCGTCAGATATGCCCACTTTGACCGGGTGTTCGTTGTCGTTGATCAGCTGCACGGGGATGGGTATGTCCTTGTACGCGAACGTGATGTCGCCGTTCTTGTAGAGGGTCGCCGCGAACGTGAAGTTCTTCGTCTTGTCCTCGCGGAGATTCACATTCTCCCAGAGCACGGTGAACTTTTCGCCTGTCGACGAGTTGAATAGAACTTTTCATTATCAGACCAAATTGATCCACAGATTGTTAGTATACAGTATCCAACAATGTTAGTAAAACATTCAAAGTCCAATATCTCAGAAACGGCTGAACAGATTTTCACGAAACATGGCTAGGAACACTCGGGGTAAAATTGTCTATGACACAAAAAAAACCGCACTCAAATCGGTCCATCCGTTTGGCAGCTACACTGATACGCAGACAGACAAGTTAAACTTACAACACCCCTTTTTTCGTCGGGGGTAAAAAAATAGAAAATAAAAATTAAGACTAGAGACTGAGATAAAATAGGCTTGGATAGCCGTTAACAGCAACATGCAAGGCAAACAACCTGCTCTACTTGGCTGCCAATAGCCACTTGCACACGCTCGTTTCAGTAGTGACCCTATACCGCAGGAAAATTACGTTCTTTTCAAACATTAATTTATAACAGCGTTTCTTTGTTGTTTAATTTTCAAATGTTATTCAAGATGCCTTATCCAAGAATCCACCAAAATTTCCATCGGGAAGTAAATTATATAAAAATAAATGACACACCAATTATGTTTTTTGTGTGATTTATTAATTAATCTCGAAGAGCTCCTGTAAATTAACCAAAACCAAACGTAAAATATCTGTTAATATTTTTCCTCTTTTTTCAGGAATATTTTTTTAATGAAAATCTTTTTGTTGGATTTTGAGCCTAGGTAATTACTAAAATGATAATATATCAGTTGAACACAAAAATGCTGCTGTTATGAATTATTTCCAAATTCCCATTATTTTTATACTGATGAAAATAAAGTGCTTGATGGTACTACTCTTTTGCACCTATGGCATAAAAGTCATCTGTTCCCGCCTCTGTGAACATTCCGGAAGCACTGCAGCGTCTCGGCAGCCTCAATAACATTCTGCGGATGCTGTATTGAATAGCGTTGTAGGCTCTGTGTAAATCTCACCCACAAACTACACGTGTAGAACGTCTGACAGTATGCCTTGAAGGGTCAGTGATCAGGGTCATCGCTCAGGTCGCTCGTCAGCATATTGCCACGGTATTTAACCTTTCCCACTACTTTTAGAATAAGGTGGTCAGATTTTTTTTCCCGGCAGGCTACGGTAACCACTTACCATCAGGTGGGCGTATGATTGTTAGCCATTGACGTGGTATTAAAAATACTGGCTTGAATTGCTATTTACACCCAATTGGTTTGTTTATAAGAACAGTTGTGCTATTTATACGACCATAGCATAGGTTATAATTTTATTACTTATCGTTGAGAAAAGTAAAATAAGTGATAAAATGGTAACCACGCTAACCCCGCAGACCACCTAGCATGATAGTTTATACGGCCATATTTTATGTGAAGTTTTAGTACATTGGTCCGGAAAGCGTGACTATAAATCCTATAATGCTAGCCGCAAAACTGACGCTGTTAAATTTTGTTTAACAACTCACACTAATTGGGTTCACGAATTATTGAAAATTCAAACATTCTCTTCCTTCAAACAGCTCTCAATCGTGATACTACATCGAAGTTGGCCATCAGCGGAGCTTTATACTGCGATGAGCGTGAAGCTTAAGACCAGCTTTTTCCACCACCAGTCGTTCTAACCACATGACCAGTAATCATTTTTACATTACCAGTTGCGCTATTTATACGACCAGTAGTTCTATTTTTACGACCAGTTGTTCTATTTATACGACCAGTAGTTCTATTTATACGACCAGTAGTTCTATTTTTACGATCAGTTGTGCTAATTTATACGATCATTACGAGTAATTCTAATTTTACGACCAGAAGTTCTAATTTTACAATCAGAAGATCTATTTTTACAATCAGTAGTTCTATTTTTACGACCAGTAGTTCTATTTTTACGACCAGTTGTTCTATTTACACGATTAGTAGTTTTACTCACCGTCATCATACATCTTGACGCAGCTGTCAATAGTTAGTGTAGTATCGAAGTTGGCCATCAGCGGAGCGATGTACTGAGTGGCCGCGAGCCAGTTGTGCACGTGCTCGCCGGTGTACATGAAGCCTCCAGTGGCTACGGTGATGTTGTGGAGCGGGTGCCCGTAGAACGGGAATGGGAAGGAGAGCTTTAGAGTCTGTGGAGGAGCAAGTCTTGTTAGTCATTGTAAAAAATATGTATAAAAAAAAAAAAAAAACAGGCGTACTATGAATCAGCCACTAGCATCGTCATACACACACGGTAGTCGCATTTAAAAGTAAATTGACATATTTTGTAAAATAAGTAAAACTAATTTAAGTTGTAGTGATACCTAACTTAAATCACATCTGAACTGACGGTTTTTTGGCTTACTGTGTGTGTCTAAGACAGTTAACTGAATAAAATTTTATGGCGGCCATTAACTACCGTTAACTACTATTTAAGGGGCTCCTCGCACTTTTTGACTAGTTTTGATTGGGTGGTAGGAGCTCCTTAATGGGTCAATGAATATACCTGTTACGACACTAACATAAAAGTCGTGAGAAAACCTGTAACTGCGTAATTTTTAAAACGAGCGCTATGAAACATATGGTATTATTTCCATACAAAAAAATTACAGGTGGTTCCTCCTAAAGCGCGTACTCAGTTTTGACTATGACAAAAACTGTACGTACAGACGTACATAATTTCTATAATTTTTATAACTTCTACAAATTGCTATTAATTTTCATTTCAACTAAAATGTCCAAACTATAATGTCTTCAGTTAAAACCACAATTTACTCTATTTTCTACTCCTATACTCTATAAAAACAAATGTAGCTATGGTATAGTAATTAATTAATAGGATTATAGTCTACTATAAGTGAACAAGGTCAGACTATTGTCCGCTATATTTTGGTTCTTATTTATGACACTGTCAAATAGACGTCAGTTGTGACAAGGCGAAGACGTGTCGTTTGTCATATTTAGCGAATAAACGAAAGGTCTGTGAATAAATCGAATAGATTTTAGTGCAGATTTTATAAATGCGGCGCGGTAAACGTGAGTTTGTAGTTAATTCAATTGTACAATTATTGTAATTTATTTCCATCTTCAATTAATATTTCATATCAATTTATTCGCTTTCTGACAACTTACAGAAGTATCACTGATTAGTAGTGTTCGGAGTTTCGGTGGCAAATTTCACAGTGGTAAATGGAGTCGCCTAATTATTTTTTTGATTAAATGAATAACGATTTATTTTGCTTAATACTCCTTATAAATTATCTTGCGAGCATTACCTACTTATACTACTATAACACAAGTATGTAGGTAAACAATGTTTACAAAATTTATTAATTTTTACTTATTACATACGTACAAACATGACACAGCCGGGACAGTATAATGTTTGTACCTGCCGCCAATTATGCAATTCGGCAAATGAATAATTTATTTATTCAAATCTTAAAAAGTTAATCATAAAGCGACTCCATTATCCACTGTGTGAAAATTTCCACCGAAACTCCGAACACTACTGATTAGACCACTACACTAAATAAATAAAAAACCAAACATGAAACCTAACTGTTTATATAACATAGATTACCAACTCCAGAATTATGATAAAAAAATTACGTTACACCTCAACACCGTATCATAGTTTTAGGTAGGTACTTGTGAACCACAAATCTGATTAATTGTTTTTATTTATACATTTACGATATATGGGTGTTGAGACGTGTCAAAAATAGGAACTAAGATATCGTGGACAGTATGAAAGTTAGTAAATAATGGAACCAACTATTCCGTCAAATCTGATCCTTTTCCAACCTCGGAGAAAATTATCTACATTCACTTGATAGTCAACGTCGTCTTCTTCTGTCATTTTATGAGGCTGCAGTGAAAAAGATTAGGACTTTAATTGGACTCGTACAAACAATCTAGCCCAACTAACGGGTAACATAGCCTTAGCCCAACTCTAAGATCCGCTCTGTATACTGGTAAAAGATTTCGGTAGTGTCTCACCGTGCCAGGAAAATTGGCAATAAATTTGAATCAACTCGAAATACGAATACAGGAGCGACCAGACCGCTGCTCAAATTACGCTAACGCACCGTATACGCAGCAAAATGTATGAAGAATACGTGACGCATACGACACGTCATCGCGTATAGTATACGTAGCGTAACGCACCGGTGTGGTCGCTACTTTATGGGTCCTCTACACTATCGGCGATTACAGACGATTACAGGGCGAGCGTGATCGTGTAGAGGGCATACTCGGCTGTACACGCCGGCGTTCCGCGAATTGTCGGTTATTGGGCCCGTATCAAAGGGAATTAAAGGGAATCGCGCACCACAGACGATCGTGTATATGCTTGAACGATGATCGTGCCGATTATAGACAATCACACGAACGGCAACTCTATGATATCTAGAGACGAACCACGGATAAACATACGAGTGACACACATGAGTGACGTCACAGGAACTGTAGATCCTTTAAGGCGCGAAAGTTTAAATTGTCAGTTTGCAACAGGAATTTTTGACTATAAATTGTTGTACTTCATTTCATTTATACTTTCGTGGTCTATTCTACATGCGATTCTTTCAAATGAAAGCAAAATAAAAATATTCAATCTTCCCTATTGTCGAAAGGGCTTCTGCGTGGTTGGCCCAGTGGGCAACGTGCTAAGTAGGTGGGTCATACTCAAATTAAGGTTCGCGTCTTTGCATATAAATCAGGTTTTTATCGAATAGTCATATATAAGAGGAGACGCTGCCGCTGTTTATGCGGTTTAAGAGTCCAAACAAAAATAGGCTTCGTAGCTCTCAACTTTTATAGTGTCCACAGGAAAGACGCGAACCTAAATTTGAGTATGACCCAGGTGCCTGGCTCCACGCACGCCTCCCAAAGGTCCAAGACACCATCGTCCCGTGAGCGGGAAAGACATAGATAATCTAACGAGCGAGGCCGGGCCGAAAATCGTTTGTCGGGTGTCCAGTGTCTCTCTGTTCTATTCTACAGGACGCATTTATCAACCGATTCTCGTGAAATTTCGTGAGCAGCTTCTTTAACCTACTGACCGCCAGCCGACGAAGTGACTCGTGCCACGGACGCCACCGAAGTCAAATGACGACCGTCCAAAAACCAATAAAAACTACTAGTAGAACTCGGTGTTATTATCTTTATTTGGAGCTGCGGCATCCTAGTGGTTCAGGCATGCGGCTGTCAAGCGTCGGCCGTGGGATTTTTCAGGAACTTAGTACGGAATATTTACCGTTAGCTTTTCGGTGAAGGAAAACATCGTGAGGAAACCGGTCTAATCCCAATAAGGTCTAGTCTGCCCTCCGGGTTGGAAGGTCAGATGGCAGTCGTGAAACTAGTGCCTATGCCAAATCTTGGGATTAGGTGTCAAAGCGGACCCCGGGCTCCTTTAGGGGCATTACCGGGAATAACGCTAGCAGGATGATGATGGTATTATTATCTTTATTTTATGGCCCTGGCGTCACGGGCTCGAATGGCACGATTTTCCGATGACGCAAATGGCCTTACTTAGCGGTGCATTAAATAAAAAATGAAAGGTATGATATTTCTACAACGTGTCCCAAAACTCAACGATAAGCCGGCACCAGAGGATGGAGCTGCTTATGATTAGTCGAGAAAAAATAAGGAAAAAAATATATCTCAAAAAAAAAAAAAATCTTTTGAAAATAATTGCCATAGTGGTGTCAATACTATTTTTTTACACCATGATGATTGAAAGTGGACTGTAAGAAAAAATCTTTCAAAATTGTAGGGACAAAATGAATTTTGATTATTTTTTGTGTAAAAACTACATGTATTATGGTATTTTTAAGAACTGTGTTAGATAGCAGGGCTACTTAAGTTTCCAAAAACAAAAAAAAAACAGTAATATATGAATATTTAGACATGGTCGTTAAAAATACCATTAGGGATGTCGATTTTCGATGAATTTCATTTTTTTCTGTAATTTCTAAAATAATTGAGATATATTTTTTTCCTTATTTTTTCTCGACTAATCATAAGCAGCTCCATCCTCTGGTGCCGGCTTATCGTTGAGTTTTGGGACACGTTGTATATGAAGCTACGGTAGCCCAGTGGTTCAGGCATGCGGCTGTCAAACGGCGGTCGTGGGTTCGAATCCCGGCTCGTACCAATGAGTTTTTCGGAACTTATGTACGGAATATGATTTTTGTTTTGGGGACTACTGCCCATTCCCTCTCATACATGAGAGGTGGCCTACGCCCAGCAGTGGGACGTATATAGGCTGATGATGTGATATTTCTATAGCTCACATTTCATAAATAATTTCATTTCATTCAAAGCCACTAGTAATTCCATATAATTATAGTGGTAGTAATCTCTTTTTTTATCACTTTGATTTGACCAGAAACAGTCTCCGCAAAGGATACGGACGACTGAATCCGCGATTACTGTATGGTAATAAGTGATTACTGAATGAATAATTGATTCTGTGTATGAATGATGAGTATGGTTGTAATGGATTGAACTTTTTCAGGTTATTAAAAATGGAGTTGGCCGAGTTTGCAAAAAGAGGCTATTGTACTTTCTTTACGAATGATTTCCTGCAGGTTATATGGTTCCATATGGAGATTATGACAGGTGATTTCGTGGTTAAATCTCGGGCAGTCTTTTAAAAGGTGCTCGACGGATTGTGAGGTGCTTCCATCGCACGGGCAAAGGTCATCGGTGGTTATCGGTATAGGTAGGATTTGTGGTAGCCGTGTCCTGTGAGAATTTGGGTAGTACTCACAGTGGCACGTCTATGCGAGTTGCTCAGCAGCTGATTGACCTCAGGCTTGTCCTTGGTGATGTTCACCCAGTGCTCCTGGAAGAACGTCTGGTTGCCTATGAAAGTGCTGTTGTAGAATACGTGGTGGTCCTGAAAATTACGATATGTATAAATATTCTCTCAAAACTGGCCCGCAAAGTGAACATTATTCGTTAAATATAGGTTGTTCTTCTTGTTTACCGACAATAGCTTGTCCCTTACCCATATTCGGCGAGTCATTAGATTATTGGTTGTTATGTTTTATTCATAAATAATAAAAAAATAAATATTAGGGGACAATCTTACACAAATCGACCTAGTCCCATACTAAGCTAAGCTTGTACTATGGGTACTAGACGACGAAAAATATACTTATATAGATAAATAAAACATAGAAAACATCCATGACTCAGGAACAAATATTCGTGCTCCTCACAAAAATAAATGCCCTTACCGGGATTCGAACCCAGGACCTCTTGCTTCGTAGGCAGGGTCACTACCAACTAGGCTAAAGCGGTCGTAAATGTATCTCGTTCCTTTAATACAAATATTGTACCACATCATTCATCGTTTTCTCTAACCTGTAACACTTTTAACTTATTTTTTTTGTAAATTTGCAAAAGCGACCATGAATTGGGTGCCATACGACTACGACATTTTTTTTGTAGAATCCTGTAAAAATGTTTTCATTAAAGGAAATATTACATAATGCCAATAAAAAATGCGATTTCCTTTTATTGGCACTCTGTAACCGTGAATGCATATTTCCTAACCTATCAATGTTCATATCTGTTTTATAATAATGATTTGACTGTATCGGA
Source organism: Epinotia demarniana (assembly GCA_945867215.1). Taxonomy (NCBI): domain Eukaryota; kingdom Metazoa; phylum Arthropoda; class Insecta; order Lepidoptera; family Tortricidae; genus Epinotia; species Epinotia demarniana. The sequence goes on from OX244259.1 coordinate 60,238,914, forward strand.
AATTGTGTTGTTATGACTTTAAACAATGATTATATTTCCTCGATTTATTTATTACTTAATCAATGACATTTAATCAATTATTTTACTCCCTCGATCTCTCTTATGTATAGCTACTAAATTTTACTGTAATGTGTTCTAAATTTAAATTTAATGTACATCAACACCTCATATTAAAAAATGCATGTTAACTATTAATAATTGTTAGGCTGATTAGCACGTAAAGCTTGACTGTTAATGTTAATTGTATGCAATAAATAAATAAATAAATATCTTTTTATGATTTTTAATTGTATTTTATAATTTAGACTGTATTAAACGAAAATTTGATGTTTTTTTCATTTAGCATCACTCCGTTATCTATTTGAACATGAGGCATCATGCTTATAGAAGGAAAGATAGAGGGGGGCGAGGAATTGGTGGACCTAGAATAAACTGCATAGAGCAGCTCAAAAGAGTTGATGTTAGGTCGTATGGAGGTGTCAAAGAGGTCTGGGATCGGAGTAGATGGAGGGCCTACTGAGAGCTACACAGAGCTTACTTTTTAACACTTTCGCAACCAGGCAAAATTCCGAACAATACCCCAGAAACCGACAGAATTGGCGTCGCGTGAGGGTTTATAGCTCGTGCTCGACTCTCGGGTATGCCGGCATCTGAGTAAAGTTTACGAGTGCCCGAGAGTCGGGTACGCGGTGACCAATGTGTTAAATAAGCAGAAGAGACAGATCAATTACATGTGTGTACATATAATATATGTATGTATAGATCAGTATCAATATGCGTGTTGCTGTGCATACTAAGTAGGCTCATTATATGATCCACTAAGTGAGTAGTGTCGTCAATGATTACTCACATCTATACGGATGGATATTTATGCGTGTATCTATTTTGGTATGTGGTTATATAACATTAAACATAATGTAATGTTTAGGTATCTGGCATGTTAATTATACATATAATTCCAATGTTTATGGTAATTCGTTTGTCGATGGTAAGCATTATGACATTGACATTGCGTTAAAATATTAGCTCTAAATAGCGTAAGTTTGCTACACGATATTGAACCTCAGGTGGGTCCCAAATTAAAGCTCCTGACTGTACATACCTAATCGCAATTGCATTCATGGTAGCAAGTGGCGACCGAGTCTTAAATGTTTTCTATGTACATATTTAAGTATTCATAACACAAGCCTTAATGAGATTAATAGTTCGATTTGTGTAAGATTGTCCCTTAATATGTATTTACGTGAAACAAAGCCTCAAAGCATAGCTTGGCACAGTCAAGTGTAAAATTATGGGTACATTCAACTTACTCATAAATATATGTCCCATAGCTCTCATGTCATCCTAATAGCGTTATTCCCGATTGTGGCCCTAAAGGAGCCCGGGGTCCGCTTTGACACCTAATCCCAAGATTTGGCATAGGCCCTAGTTTTACGAAAGCGGCTGCCATCTGACCTTGCAACCCAGAGGGAAAACTAGACCTTATTGGGATTAGACCGGTTTCCTCACGATGTTTCCCTACACCGAAAAGCTAACGGTAAATATTCCGTACATAAGTTCCGAAAAACTCATTGGTACGAGCCGGGATTCGAATCGAACCCACGACCGCCGCTTGACAGCCGCATGCCTGAACCACTAGGCTACCGTAGCTCCTCCTACAGCTGCCATAGCTCTTATGTCTGTTATTATTATTATTTATTTATTTATATTTATTATTATTAGAGGGATACCCTTTCAAACAACAAAAGAATTGCCAAATCTATCATCATCGTCATATCAGCCGATAGACGTCCACTGCTGGACATAGGCCTCCCCCAAAGAGTGCCACAATGACCGGTCCTGCGCCACCCGCGTCCAGCGGTCTCCCGCGACCTTTACCAGGTCATCAGTCCACCTTGTGGGTCTACCCACGATAACCTTTCCGGCCCAACGGCCATAGGTTCTACGTGCAATGTCTGCCCAAATCTATAGTCTTCGAGTAATCGGGAAAGATACATAAAAAATAAAAGATTGACTAATTGAGAACCTCCCGGTTTTTTAAGTCGGTTAAATATTGATCACTTACATAGGTCAAGTTGGTGATATTCTTCTGAGCTTCAATCATTGCTTCTTGTTGCTCGAAGTTGACTGTTGTTATGTCTGAAAACAAATGTATGTAATTATTAGTAAATTATCTAATAAATATTAATAAAATAAGACTTTCAAAACATATTACTTTACACCACCTCAATCTGCCAGTTGTAAAGATGTATTATAAACTCCAAAAGAAAGAAGGCAAATAAATTACTTTAAAAAGCAAAGTTTTAACCGACTTCAATTTAGTACTCCGCCAAGCCACAATTTACCACATGAACTGATTTCCGATAGCAAATGCGTTGATTACTATAGAAAAAACCGAATCGCTGTATGTGGGCCGATAACATTTGAGGACTTCCATCGATTCCCCAAGATCATCACCAATGGCACTTCATTAGTTCCTATTTCAACGGAATCTTATCAGAACCTGTGACGTACTTTTGCACTTACACGTACATAATTGAGGAATTCGATAAGTCATCTGCGGTCTTCATCACAAAATACACATCGTAAATACACGAGTTGTAACAGAAAATACCAAAATCACTACACGCCTGCCTAATAAAATTGAGGAGTCCCCTCAATTCCTCATGGATCCTATCTGAATTTTGAAAAAAATGGGACACACCTGGAAGTATATACATACGAACAAAAAAAAATTTTCGCATCGATCATTAATACGATCATTATATGGCAAAACTGTCACCATCGATCCCATTCTAACCTTGGTTTTGTTAATAAATCGACCTAGTCCCAAACTGAGCAAAGCTTGTACTATGGGTACTAGACGACGATAAACATACTTATAAAGATAAATACTCAAATACCTACATATCTATGACCCAGCAACAAATAATCGTGCTCATCACAAAAATAAATGCCCCTACCGAGATTCGAACCCGGGACCTCCGGCTTTGTAGTCGTATATAAATAATAGGATGTACTCACTGTCATCAGCCAATATGGGGTCGCTGACTTTGGGCATCGAAGTGTTCCCCTTGTAGATCCCGGAGCCGTTCACTCCCAGCAGTGGGGTTTGAGTCACCGACACCTGGGTGGTGCTGGCAGCTGGAACCATAAAAAATAACTCTAAAAACAACCGCCTCGGCCGTCGCACATTGAGTCTTTTTCTCGCACTATCCGTCTCTCTCTTATTAGATCACTTGGAACAAGAGGTATAGTGCGAGAACAATCGTCGTCATCAAGGCTTGTGGTATGGGTAACAGACGGCGATATCTGGTATGGTACCTTAAATACCTACTGTAATAACTTTGCAAATTGTAGATTTTTACCTGTGAACGACTTGGACTACCCTAACGTAAAGTTTATACGTAAGTTGTGTTCTGAGATAAATTTCCTCATTGACTACAGGTTTTATTGCAATACACATCTTACCCTCAAGCATAGCGAAACAAGACCAAAAGTACGTGCTCTAAAATCAACTAATAAACACCAGAAGAAGGGCACAATACCTTATTACTTTGAAAAGGTCAACGCCCTTGGTATAAATGAGATAAAAACCAAAACACCTAGAAACTACACTCAAAAAAACATTACAGACTATTTTTCTAGCTGCATAAAAGAAGGTACCCGGGCAACAAATAATAGTTGTTTTCGAAACTAATAATGATATTCTAACACTGGCACATCACTGTAACTCAATAAATAAATCTGACTCAACTTTAATACAAATTCCGCATAATAGTTACAAATACTTTAATATATTACTACAAAACATGCAAAGCTTAAAAAATAAGACCTATATACTAGAATCATTCCTAAGTAACAAAGACTACCAAGCGCTTTGTCTAACAGAGACATGGATATCAGATCAACAAAAAAACTTAATTCAAATTGAGGGTTACGCATTTGCGGCGGCTTACTACCGGCGTGAACACTTAGGTGGCGGAGTGGCTATTCTGCTGCAAGATGATATAGATTATATTGAGAGAACAGATATCGCTGATTTGTCTATTGAACTGATAGTAGAATGTTGCGCAATAGAAATACCACAATATAACCTCTGCATTATCAATATATATAGAACTGACAGGAATATAAATATATTTTTCGAAACCTTAGGTAAAATTCTGGAAAAAATTAAAATTAAACAACGGAAGATGCGTATAATAATAGCCGGAGACTTTAATATAAATGTAATGATAAAATCACCATCTACACAAACTCTTATAAATGAATTTCAAATGTATAACTTACGGCAAATAGTCAACGAACCAACAAGGGTAAATAATGTATCTTCTACGTGTATCGACCTTATATTTACAAACACATGGGAGTGTTCGGTAATTGTTAAGGATCATGGAATATCTGACCATAGTAGCGTCTTATTTAGATGTCAGGCTCAAAAATTACAAGTAAAAAACAAGGGACGCTATAGCTATAAACGTATTTTCAGTCAAAAAAACATGCAGAACTTTAGAGCTGACTTAAAAAACATAAATTGGAATGATTATATACTATCAATAAATGACATTAACAGGAATTTTCACAAAGTACTAAAAACATTGCTGAATAGGCATATTCCTGTAAGGCGAATAAGAATAAAAAATAAAATAAATAAACAAACATGGCTTACTATTGGCCTAAAAACGGCATGCAGAAACAAAAGATTCCTTAGGATTGCAAGAAATCATACCAAAAACAAAAAATTCATTTCATATTTCAAAATTTACGAAAAAATATTAAAAAAGTGTGTAATTAAATCAAAGAAAATAAACTTTATAAACCAGATGCAACAATCAAACAATAAAATAAAAACGATGTGGAATATTATAAAGAACACCACGGGTCGTCATAAAGTCACGAAACACGATAATCTGAGTTTAAAAATTGGAGATCTTATTGTAGAATCGCCCGAACAGGTAGCGAACACTCTCAATGAACACTTTGCGTCAGTGGGTGAGTCACCGTTGCCCGGCAACGCTTGCGCGCCAGCGCAGGTGACCGGTCGGTCCGTGATTACACCTACTATTAACTCCATAATAATTAGCGAGGTAACCGATAGCGAAATTACTAAATTAATACACCAGACAAAGACTAAAACAAGTTTCGGTATAGATGAAATTCCCTCAATATTGATAAAAACATGTAGTACTGAACTCACAACGCCAATAAAACTGCTTATAAACCAATCATTTAGAGAGGGGGTATTCCCTGAGTCGCTTAAAGTATCCAAAATTAAACCTATTTTAAAACCTAGCGGGAATGCTAAAGACCCAAACCAATATAGACCCATTGCACTCCTTCCCGCCATTTCTAAGCTATTTGAGAAAGCAATGACAAATCGAGTGTATAATTTCTTCGAAAAATTTAACATTCTGGATAAAAATCAATTTGGTTTCAGAAAGCAACATTCTACGACACTTGCGGTTTACCACTACATTCAAGAAATCCTTAACCAGCTAAATTCCAAGAAATATGGCGTAGGGTTACTCCTGGACATGTCCAAAGCGTATGACAGGGTGTCTCACAATATCCTACTCCATAAATTGTATGGCATGGGTATTCGCGGGCACGCTTATCAGTGGTTTAAATCATACCTTCAAAATCGTAAGCACATTATGCACGTATGTACACATTGATTGGCTTGACAAAAAGACAGGAGAAATTAAAGAAATAAGCTCGGAAATGCGTACCACTACATGTTCAATTCCCCAGGGAAGTGTAGCAGGGTGTATTCTTTTCCTTGCATACATCAACAATTTGCCGAAAATAACAGACGTTATGTTACGTTACGTGATGTTTCTATACTTTTAAATTGTAGCAATAGCGCGGAATGCTCTGAACGCTTACGGCAAATATCCATAAATATAGGCATAAAAATAGATTCGAGTCTAAACTGGAAATCGCATGTACAAAATATCAAGTCAAAATTATCTAGTTTCGTGTACGCTCTAAGTATCCTTAAAATAAATACTAACTTACAAACCGCTTTGTCAGCTTACTTTGCTTTTGCACACTCATGGCTCCAGTATGGTGTGATACTTTGGGGGGCGAGTACCGACGCCGACCAACTCTTTGTGATGCAGAAGAAGTGTATCCGCATCCTATCAAATACTAGAGTCCCAGATAGCTGCCGTCCACATTATACCCAGCTAAGAATTCTCACGTTACCCTCACTGTACATTTTGGAAGCAGCACTTTTTGTCAGGAACAATCCGCACTTATTTACGAAAAGGGTAGTCAAATCGCAAAGACGGAAAAACTATAATAAATAAGAATTACCAGCTACTAAATTAGCTATGTACAAAAATGGACCTTATTATCGATGTATAACAGTAGCAAATAAAATACCAGAACATATAATGGAGGAATCGAAACCTGAAGTATTTAAACGGAAATTAAGAGAATTATTACTTGATAAATGCTACTACTCAATAGAGGAGTTCATATGTGATGATCAATTGAAATAGTATTTTAGTAAATTTTATTTATTTGGTAATGTAAATGGCCTTCTGTATTATTTATTATAGCATGTTAATATTAGCTCGTACCAAACTGTAAATTGCTGTGCCCTTACAGGGTTCATGTCTCGATCCTAATTATTATTTTAAGACCCAATGTACGACATGATTATTATGCAATAAATTATGAATTATGAATTATATTTTAACCTTTTCACCGCCAGATGGTCAAGCAACTTGCCGTGCCACCTCACGCCACAAGGGTAAAAAAATAATGGATAAAGAAATAATGCCAACATGAAATTGGGCTATTTCAGAGTAGGGATTCATAAATAAAAAATAAAATAAAAAAAATGACGGCAAATGCCGTCTTTGGCGTCGGTGTCACGAATCGTCGATGACGTGATTTCACGTGTTTGGCGGTGAAAAGGTTAATAGAAATAAATCCATACTAATATTATAAATGCGAAAGTGTATGTGTTTGTTTGTTTGTCCGTCTTTCACGGCAAAGCGGAGCGACGAATTGACGTGATTTTTTAAGTGGAGATAGTCGAAGGGATAGAGTGAGATAGTATAGTTTTTTATCCCCGAAATCCCACCCTGAGGGGGTGAAATGGGGGGTGAAAGTTTGTATAGAGCTACGATATAAACGAGTTCCACGCGGACGGACAACATCCAAGACTCATAAACATCATGCTCATCACACAAATGTTTGGCCTCACCGGGATTCGAACCCAGGACCTTCAGCGTCATTTTCAGAGGTTAGTGCGTCATTGTCAGAGGTTAGTGCGTCATTCACTGACGCGCTGCGCTGCAAAATCGGTGCCACGTGTCCACCCAGTCTTAAGGCCGGTGCACTGCATGTAATTTTGTCAAAACCACGCGACTCCGATCACCCAGGGGAGCCTAGCGGCAATTATTTTATATTCAACTAGGAAATATGATAATATAGGTACTGTTATGGCGTTTCGCCGGACCTATAGATGATCCGAAATAAAGATTATTATTATACAATCGCAGATGCGGACGCGCTTTGTTGATACTTGAAGGTGGCAGTCGTTTTCATAAAACAAGTGTCTATGACAGGTCTTGGGATTCGTCGTAGCGGATCCCGGGCTCCTTTAGGGCAAAACCGGGATAACGCTAGCGGGATGATGAGTTTGATTAGAAATAAACTTAATGAGAAAATCAGTAAATCGATTCGCATTAGCATATAGCTAGTAACGCACAATTTTGGGTACAAGAAAGACAAGACATAATGAAAATAAATTTAGTAATGTAACAATATTGGAAACATCGCATTGCATAAGTTGGTTCTTTGGTCTGGTGTTAAATATTGCATCGTCGAAAAATTTGCATAACCGCGCCAAATTTCAGCACAATCGGATATCGACAATTTGTCAAAGAAATGTTTTGAAATATCGAATAAGAACCTACTTACAAACAGCACTTAAAAACGTACCCGTACGTACGTAGGGTTGAAGTGTGCTGTGGGCGATGGGCTAGCAACCTACCACTGCAATATCACATTTTGTCGTCACTTATCCACAGATGAGAGAGTATGTCGCGGCTGTCCCATGATAACCGTGCTGTGCCGCTGTACGAAATAACTAGAGGTACTGTACAGAACGCGGGTTGTGTAGGGTTGAAGTGTGTTGTGGGCGATGGGCTAGCAAACCTATCACCACCTATCACTGCAATATCACATTTTGTCGATATTTTATACCCACATTTATGCTAAAAGTGGCACTGGAACATACGTTTCATGTGCTCTGCCTACCCCTTTTAGTGATAAAGGCGTGTATGCATGTATGTATGTAAAAACGTACCCCGTTAATTGTTTCAGGAAGTTTCCTATGTATTTACGTATGTATGTATCTAAGGCCGTATTCATAAACGTCTTGAAGGCTTGTAGCCTGTTTTAACTAAAATGGCTTTAAATTCGTTTGTCCTTATCTGGGCATTTTCGCGAGAAGAGATGCATCGTTAGTGACGTCACCGAGTATAAGTTAAAAGTGTTCCATTTTGTAACTTTTATTTGTCATACAAATTGTATGGTTAATTTTCGTTACAAAACGGAACATGCATCTCTTCTCGCGAAAATGCCCATCTGTCACTTTGACATTTGTGTTCGTAAGAAAGGGACAAAGCACATTGTATTTAGCAGAGGCATTTTAAGTTTTATGAATAAGGGGGCTTGTCTTCTGATATGAGTTTTCTAGCTTCCGCCCGCGACTCCGAATGCGTGGGCCCCGGGTTAAGACTATCCTAAAGAATCCGAGCTATAAACTGTCTTCGTGCGAAATTTCATCCAAATCGGTTGAGCCGTTTAAGCGTGATTGAGAAACAAACATCCAAACTTTCGCATTTATAATATTAAGTAGGATTTTATGCTCCAGAATTAGTTGTGGTGTAGTATCATATGTTTTAAATGGGTATGAAACAGGATATAACTTGCAGGTTCTGCCAGGAGACAGGAAACAGCAATGCACATTCTCTGCTCATTGCGGACCACCCATGCACAAAACAAGTACCTGCCAAGGGCGGCACATCGTGCACCCAGAGGTACAACATATCACCATCCAACAAATCTGCAATTTCCTGGTGCCTTAACGGTGAACTCAAAAAAAAGGGCTGCCACAATAGATCACTTGCTAGTCGAAACTGCATATTAACACCCACAAATCAACAGTAATAAGTAATAATAATACACAAGAAACACCGATCAAGTTACAGCACTTTTCCAGCAACATTTTGCGACCTTGACAGCATTTATGTGTGACACATACGTGACAACCAATGACGTTCAAAACTTCACCCAATGATTAAAGCAGTAACGTTCAAATTGAAATGACACTGCGCAGGTTTTCGTGCACCATACGTACTAAATGTAACAATTCGCATACCGCAGCGTCACACGTACAATAATAACATTATTCGCAATGGCAGAGTCAACAAGGCAGTTAACTAAACAAATGAACGACGAGGAGATACCTACATGCACGCCTATTTAAAATCTTTCCACAGTAGGCAGGAATAAGTCTACGGTGTCCCCCGCCTGTCGTAAGAGGTGACTTAGGGGGGTCAACGGGGTCGCCAGTGTTTGTGGCGGGGGTCATAGAGCTTGGGCATGTACCCCATAGAAGGCGATGAGGATGCCCAGAAACAACGCAACGCACGAGGGCTCTGGTGCGTTCAACCCGAGATCCTTGAGACCCTTCGAATTAGGCCCTTTACACACTGCGACTTTTAGCAGCGATGCAGTCGCGCGTTTTTGAAACGCGCGACTGCATCGCGACACCAGCAATATAAAGTTGGGCCATTTGCGACTGCATCGCGACAGCATCGCGACTGCATCGCTGCTAAAAGTCGCAGTGTGTAAAGGGCCTTACTTAGCGCAGATGGCGGGTGACGAGGAGTTTTGATTCGAGCCGACCACGCCCCCTTGACAGAGACACGCTTATGCCTTCACAAAATGCAACACTCTTGGGGAAGCAGATCGATGACGGAAAGTCGAATGGCTTCGCAAATTGGTTGGAACTGTCAATAAAACAAAATGGCGAACAGTGTCCTTAGCGATAGATTCAGATTCAGATTCATTTATTGCTTATTGAAAATTTACAAATTTTCTTTGTATACAGGGTGTCCCAGAATTTGACGTCAAGCCGTAAACGGATGATAGACCAAGTCATAACAGTTATCATAAAAATACAAAAAAAAACCACATTACAGGGTGTGGATTTTTTAGTTAATTTTTAAAGTGACCATAATTTTTAAAGAAGTAAGAAAAGAGTTGGTTTTTTTTTTGTATTTTTATGATAACTGTTATGACTTGGTCTATCATCCGTTTACGGCTTGACGTCAAATTCTGGGACACCCTGTATAAATAAAATGGATTCACAGAAAGCTCGTCAGGTACATAAAATAAAGTTACAATAATTTAATTTCTAACAATAATAATTAACAAGGACAAACAACCAATTTAAAATAATATTGAACGCATTAATGTCAAAAATTGTAATAAAATGTCAGAACTAACAAAATAAAAAATATACGTATAACTAGGGTCTCCTAGCATAACGTCGGGATGTCAAAACATATCAATTTCACGTCAAATAAATTACATATATGTCAAACGTTCAAGAAATATTTAAACGGATATCCTAAAACGATATGCGTATTATTTTTACTTGTTATTATTTTGTTTAATGAAATTATTAGTTCAATTACAAGCACAATAATGCTGCTTAACAAAAACCTCTGGTATGAACTGGATTTTTTTAAATATCGGAATTTACAGCACTAGCGAAACTGTAGCAACATTTGTGTGCAATGAACTGTCAAGTTAGTGTGCCTAATTATGAATGCGAGTATAAACTAAGTATACAGACATGTCATCTGAACCTTTTCAGGGTTAATTTATATCTTTCCCTTTCGGGCATTCGCTAGGACTGGCATCTGGGGAGTTTAAAAAAAATGGCAGATTAAGGTTAACTAAAGGGATCGCATCTAACCTGTCGGTTTTGGTACTAAATATATACAATTGACATTAACTGTCGGTGTTGTTCCGTAACGATCCGTTTAAGGGCAATAAAATAATGAATATATGCCCTTCTATTACTATGCACATCATGCTAGCCAGGTGGAAAACAATCTTACAGCATTAGACGGGGCGTAATCAGTATATGGTTTTATTAATCGACTTCGAAAAAGGAGGTTCTCAATTCTTGGGACTCTTTTATGTTTGTTCCCCGGTCACTCGAAAACGGCTGGACCGATTTGGAAGAATCTTGTGTTCTTAGAAAGAGTTTCCTTCAAAGGTGGTCCCATGGTATTTAAGATTTGATGACGGGATCCTGGCGACGTCGAGGGAAGCCTTTTAGTTTATTTTATAATTTATTTTTTGCGGTCAATCTTACACAAATCGACCTAATCCCAAACTAAGCAAAGCTTGTACTATGGGAATTAGACGACGATAAACATACTTATATACATAGAAAACATCCATGACTCAGGAACAAATATTCGTGCTCATGACACAAATAAATGCCCTTACCGGGATTCAAACCCTCGAGCTTTTGGTAATTTTATAAACACTTGAAGCGATTTGGGTATTGATTTGAAGTTGGTTAAAGCTTTGGTTTCAAAGTAAATTATATAATCGAATTTAAACTTTCGTGAGACATGTTAAAATAATACTTTTGATTACACGGTTCAAGGGAGTTCGAAACATGTCGCCCGGAGTGACATTGAATACGTGAGTTGAACCGTGTAATTAAAAGTATTATTGCAAATTATATACTCTAGCGAGAGCATACTAATGACTATTTGTCGGTTTACTTTCAGCATTTATGTTTGAATAATATTATACAAGTAGTGCGCGGAACCACGGAAATACGCATGCACCACCCCGCCCCGACCCGCCCCGCTTCCACATATCCCGCGCTAAGCAGATCAAGTGCCACTTACATTTAATTTTGCACTCACGGGCGGTAACAATTAAAGCCACAGAATCCTTCGGCTCGGTCAAATAATTGTGATCGAGAACATTCTGTATTTTAACGCTGAGGTGAGTAAAATGTATCCCGTACCAGTGTTACCATTTACGCGAATACATATTAGGATATTGTATCCTTCGCGTGAACACGATACGTTCAATTACAAATAATTATAACCGATCTCAAGGCTCCACGAATCATCCAAAACACGCACTGTTCCCACACTTGTTAAAACACGCGCATCACATACGACCCGGAAACCATAGTATCGTAAGTTCGCTTAAATAATCACGCCATTATAAGCTTTAAGACTATGCAGATTAGCGGCAAAATCACTTGGGATCTTGATAACAAAACACAATTACGCGCGATGCGCGGCGCTTCGAAATTTAATTGCAGTGTGCAAGCAATTATTATCCTAATCCGTGGATAATAACGCTCAGAATCGCATCAAAATTAACGGGCACTTTCACCTTATTTGGTTCAGCAACTAAATTGTCTTCGGACAATAATTCTCCGTTACGGCTCAAAAGGTGTAAAACGAAGAGATCAATATGCAAGCGATTATATATTATACGCCATACGAAATAAGCGTTACAATAGCGGGTACCGAAATGGATATTCGTCGTTTTCAGTTTCGGGATTTTCCTTTGTCTGTTATAGGATCGTTAATGTAAGAGTTTGTTTAATTACCTGATGTGTACGTGGAATGTATTTGTCATATGGGGTAATGTAATAATGTGAACCAGATATTACACAATAATATTCATACAAATCGAACAAGTTACGGATCTAAATAAGAAAACATTTCTTACATTAAATGGTGGGATATATGGTGATTTCCAATTTATTTGTCAATGCCAACCGGACTAGTTTTTTGAGAGGATAATGTTTGTATGAAACCAAAGTTCAAACAACAAAGTGGAATCCACGTAAATACTAACGCAAACGCACGTTACGTAACTACGTAAGCGATGAGGCAGGGCACAGCGAAACATCCCGCTCGAGTGTGGAGCAGCCCAACTGGGGAAGTACCTCCGCCTTGCAGAAGACCACAGCCATAATAACACCGCTACGTGCTCTGTACTGTAGTAGTGTTGTGTTCCTGGAGGTGAGCAAGGTCGCCAGAGCTCCCGAGGATGCCTTGTGTTGAGAGCGAGGGCATTTGTTCCTTCAGCTGTCAACACGGCGAATCCTCAAACATATCAAGGGTCGGCAACGCCCAAGATACTCCTTTGGAGTTGCATGCGTCTATAGGCTGCGGTGTCCGCTTACCATCACGCGGGCCGTACGCTTGTTAGCCACCGCCGTTGTACAAAAAAAAAAATCTTTCTTATCTGCCCTAGTCGGGAGAGAACACAAAGATAAGAGTTAGGGTGAGTTGCACCAAACCGTCTGTAATCGTAAGCGGTGTTCGTTAAAATCTGAATGGAACGTTTGACAAGTTTCTTTGGACTGACAGCTGTCAGCGCCATATTTAACGTTGATCGGTCTGTAATCGTAAGTCGATGCAACTCGCCCTTAAGACTAGTCCTCACCGGCGCCAGCTGCAAACGGTCCATACTGATTGACAGTGGGGCATTTTCCATACTGATTGACAGTGGGGCGAGAAGAGATGCATCGTTAGTGACGTCACCGAGTATAAGTTAAAAGTGTTCCATTTTGTAACTTGTATTTGTCATACAAGTTGTATGATAAATTTTAGTTACAAAGTGGAACACTTTTAACTTATACTCGGTGACGTCACTAACGATGCATCTCTTCTCGCGAAAATGCCCAGTGACATCACAACGTTGAGCCAAGTACAAAGCTGTGAAGGGAAAATGGCTATGGGGTCGTGAGATTATTGCGTATAGGTAGTCGTTACAATTTATTTTCTATAAAAACAAAAGAACAGACACAGATTACAACATCACGTCTATCGGACGGCCGCGACATACTCTCGATTTTTCTCGCACTTTGCCTCTTGTTCTAAGTGTTCTGATAAGGGAGAGACGGTTAGTACGAGAAAAATCGAGAGCTCGCGCGCCTTCGCGTGATAGCCGTGCTGAATAAGGAAACGAGGCAGACCATTCGAACGCTGGGCTGATGAGCTAGGCAATGGCAGGCAATTTGTGGACCAGAATAACTCGGAGTAGAAATATATGGAGACAATTGGGAGAAGCCTTTGCCAAAGGGCAAACAGAGAGTGGTAGCCCTACGCTTAAAAAAACCGCAAATCGATGTACAGTTTAGCCGTTTGGCACACACATACTATAGGGCAAAACAATTTTTTTGACCCGCAGTTCCTAAAAAAAAATCCCTTAGGGGGGGAGTGCCGAAACATTTTTCTTTTTGTATGGGATTTTTTTTTTTTTTCAGAAACCTATCTTGTGTGTTGTAAAAGAAAGGGCTTTCCGAGGCGATTCTAAAAATATACCACATCATTACATTTAGCCATATTTTTTTAATTGAAACAAAAATAATTTTCGAAACATACCAAGTTTGGGCTCCTGCAGACACGATATGGCTGATTTTTTTAAAATTCAATATACCACAAATGATACGTGATATCCTCATATCTAACCTCAAAAAAGCAATTTTGAAAAGGATTAATTATTAAAGCATTAAGTATTTTTTTTTTAATTTTTCAATATCACCACAAGATACAAGCACATGGTGTCAATCTTTTATTTAAGATTTGTATAGTATCTGAATAAAGGCTATTATTATTGTCTCCGATTGGAATTCACGGGGCGTACCCCGGTCATTTGAAAGGCGTGCGTGGGGACATCAGATCCAACACGTAGAGACCCTATTTGGAGACGAACGAGCTACGGTAGCCTAGTTGTTCAGGCATGCGGCTGTCAAGCGGCGGTCGTGGGTTCAAATCCCGGCTCGTACCAATGAGTTTTTCGGAACTTGTGTACGGAATATTTACCGTTAGCTTTTCGGTGAAGGAAAACATCGTGAGGAAACCGGTCTAATGCCAATAAGGTCTAGTTTTCCCTCTGGGTGGGAAGGTCAGATGGCAGTCGCTTTCGTAAGAACTAGTGCCTATGCCAAATCTAGGGATTAGGTGTCAAAGCGGACCCTGGGCTCCTTTAGGGGCACAACCGGGAATAACGCTAGGAGGATGAGGAGGATGACCTTATATAGGTAGGTTCCGACTTCAAAAAAGGAGGTCAAATAATCTTTGATTTTTCAAGTATGTTCCAAGGTTGCTTGAAGAATTGATTTTTTTGTTTGAAAGGGTGGATAACCCCGTTCAAGTACTGAATACGGGTGTAGATTCGAAATAATCAGGGACCCGCCCGGTATCCCCTTCGAGGGTTTTTGAAAGGGTTTTTCGTAATGCTTTGCTTACCAAAACCGATGCTCCTCAAAACCCATTCATTCGGCTATTAAAGCGCTCCAATACGGTATCCCCTTCAAAGGGTTTTTGAGAGGGTTTGCTTACCAAAGCCGATGCTCCTCAATACCCATTCATTTGGCTTTTAAAGCACAATGAATGGGTTTTCAACACGAGGAAGCGCTTCAACCCTTTAAAAAGCGCTTAAAAAAGCCTTTCGAAAGGGTTTTTCTATCAGTAGCATTAGCGCCCCGTAAGGGAAACCCCTTCATACGGTTTAGTTAAATAAATGAGTTTTCAATCAATAAAGGACAGCAAGTGATTTGGGCTATTAAACGAACGACTAACCCGTTCAAAGGCTTTTTTCTGGGAAGGGGTGGGCGGGTCCCTGGCATTATTATATTCCAAAAGGCAAAAAATATGCCTAGTGACGAAAGTCCCATTCAGATATCTCAAAGGATTACGAAGCTTCAACCGTTTATTGCTTGTTAGAGAGAGAAAACGCAAAAAAGTGTGTGACGTCACGATACGCGAGGCTGCCGCGTCACGCGAACGCGCGGCAGCAGGCCGCGTCGATGGCGGCGCCGAACACGACGGGGCACGGCGCGTTGCCGTCTGTTAGTGACGTCACATACTACAACCGTCATCGTTCCATATGAAGTTGCGTTTTGCGAGAAAGGGACAGAACGTACCCCCTCCTTAAAACTTTGGACACTTATAACTTTGTCATTATTTAACCTCTTGCGTTGATTTTTTCGTCATTTGACTACATATTCAATCCTTTTTAGAGAAAATATGTCATTATAGATTATTATATTTAGAGTCTATACATCCCTATTGAAGTAGGTTAAAACTTACGATAAATAAAAATGCATATTTCACCCGTGGGTTAGAATTCCACCACCCCCTTTCTTCCCGTGGGTGTCGTAAAAGTCGACTAAGGGACCAGGGTTGAAGTGTGTTGTGGGCGATGGGCTAGCAACCTATCACTGCAATAGCAATCTTTTATACACACTTTTATGCTAAGTGGCCCTGGACCATACGTTTCATGTGCTCTGCCTACCCCTTTTGGGAATAAAGGCGTGAATGTATATATATTTCTCAATTTTTAACGTCGCGTCTCATACGAGTATTGTTTTAAATATACTACACGATGATTAACAGCATACTTCCAATGCTGTTAGTATTTGATAATCACCGAGTATCGAAATAACTACGTAGGATTTCCTGGAAATGCCCTGAATGGCACAGCAGATTTTGCATAGCTATTATTGTGTTTACCGTCGGATCCAAATTGAACACCAACACTATCAAGTTACGGTTCTTATTCGGCTGGCGTGTTACGAGTAAGTCATTTCGTAATAAATAAGTAGCGATTACTTAACCACGAATTTAGTATTGACACGAATTTGTAGTGTGACTTTTTAAAGTGTAAGGACATAATTGCGACGTGTACAGAAAGTTGTCGTCAATTCAATTCAATTCAATTCAATTGTTTATTAATAAAATATAAAATTTTACATGTCAATGATAATGGTAGAACTGCGGACCTCATTATATTGTATTAAGGGTGCCAAGTACGGTCAACTTTTCACACAATAGTACATTACCTACTACATAGGCCGAGAAGTATAACTATCCGACCTCGCTACGCTCGGCCGTCTATATATACTCGGCCGGCGACCCCTTTTCACGCCTAGGTATGTATAGTGCTTTTCTCACACATGAAAAGAAATAAATTAAAAAACTCAACTCAACTTTCATGGCTGAACGCCGTGATCCCGTGCCACAAATTATGGAATGGAATGTCTCGCTGCGCCCGAAACATGACACTTCGAAGCCCGTTATGAAGAACAACACAACATCAATATGTCATCGCATCTTTGAGAAAACGTAGTATATTTCTCATTTTAAAACGGCCCAGTGGGATAACATGAAACTTTTCACACATATTGGGATCCTATTTTATTAAGAGTCCGCAGTAAGCTCGATTCCCCATACAAACGTAGTTACGCTCTCATTTTAAAACTACGTGTTGGATTGTAACGAAACTTTGCATATTCAATGAAATGAGGTATATCTATGTCTGAAATTAGTTCACGTAGCTTCAGCTACCATAACAAAAAAATACAGCTAATTTAAGTTTTTCATACAAAACTAGTTTTTGTTGTATTTACCATGTTTTATAAATTGGAACCAGATAAACTAATACAGACATAGATATACCTCATGTCATTGTATATGCAAAGTTTCGTCACAATCCAACACGTAGTTTTAAAATGAGAGCGTAACTGCGTTTGTATGGGAAGTTGAAATTCGGCCGAGCTTACTGCGGCCTCTTAAACCAGCAATATTTGTATATACAGTGTGTACCAAAAATCTGGTGTCGATCAAGGGCATAACAAGTATCGTGTATAGCCTTCTAATATTATAAATACGAAAGTTTCGATGTTTAGATGTTTGGATATTTGTTACTCAATCACACTTAATAATAATATACAAAAATCTTTATGCAAAATTTCATCCAAACCGATTGAGCCGTTTAAGCGTGATTGTGTAACAAACATGTAAAAATCCCAACCTTCGCACTTATAATATTAGTACGACGATCATGAACTTGAACTAGCCCTTGATATAATTATATCACAGCTATAATTATTTCACTGACACATATTGATAACACAGAATATTTATAATTAGGTACCTAATTATAATTAAATTAACTATATCAATTGTACAAACTGGGCAAGTCATGTCGAACGAATGTTCTCGTTTTCGACTTCTATAAGTTATCTATCAGTCGTATTCAGATAACCTTCTATGAAGTTCACACATGCTTATTTGTGTAAGTATACAATAAACAATAGTACGTACATACATAATGCTTATATAAGGTAATTCAAAATAAGATGCTTATACTTTAAGAGTGGTTAACTTATAATAGCATAGCTTGTTCAATATTATGGGTATCTACAAACGGTTTTTCAATGGCTGTTACTGGGAATGTGAAAAAAATCGAGGCAGTACATATGTATAATGAATTTAACAAGAAAACTATCACGACTAAGTAACTTAGGCTAGGCATTTAACTAGTTACAGACTAATAGTCGACCAACTTGAAATGTACTTGTAATGTATATTCGGCCGAGGCAACCATTTAGTTGGCGCGCGCGTGTCGATGCAACTATGAAAGACTACGGAACCCTACACTGCGCGTGGCCCGACAAGCTGTTGGCCGTTATTTTTTTGCGGTTTGCAAAGTAACATAATTGAGTTCGGCGACGGGTTATACAACAACTGCCAATCTCATCAATACTTACATGTCATGTTAGTAGTCCTGTTCAAGTCGTCGACGCTAGCATTGGCGGCGGGGGGCGAGACAGTCGCGTTGAGTGTCGCGTTCGCTGTCGCGTCGGTCACAGTCGCGGACGTGGGCGTCGCGGTGGGCGGCGCGTCGCGCTTGTGCCGATACGGCACGAAGTCCATTGATGGCTCGTCGCTGTATTCCCATGACGATGCTGGAAGGGATTGGCTGATATCAGAGATGGCCGACTAGCCGACTACTCGGCGCAGCCCCCCTATTACAGTTTTAAGCTCACCTCAACCCTCACCTACATACCGGGTGGAAAGGCACGATGATCCTATCCGCAAAGGGGGGTTTAAGTTTTAGTTTAAGGTAGTTTAAGTGATGTTTTTTTTTAACGAACAATTAGTAAATATATTAAAATTAATTAATGTTCTTCTTAGTGACAACCCTACTATTACTAAGTACTAATAATTGTATATACGTATTGATAAAGGTCACTGACCCTTGTGTAATTGTTAAAATGTTACTCAAGCTAATGAGGGTTGTCACTTGCAGTATTTTGCATTAAAAGTTAACTGCCTATAACTTCAAAACGCTTACGAATATGAGCCTAGTTTCTTTAGAGGAAATA
Source organism: Epinotia demarniana (assembly GCA_945867215.1). NCBI lineage: Eukaryota > Metazoa > Arthropoda > Insecta > Lepidoptera > Tortricidae > Epinotia > Epinotia demarniana. Next base: position 60,258,181 of record OX244259.1, read on the forward strand.
CAGTACTAAATCTAAACAATCACCCTTTTGCGGAAAGGATCGTCGTGCCTTTCCACCCGGTATATATCTTACCGCAATGCGTAGTACCTATTAAGTATAGGTAGAGGTTCTAGACGCGTTACCGGCGGGGTGAGCCGCAGTAGCGCGTAGCGAACATAAGGCGTCCGACTATTCACCGACCGATAAAGGTGGCCGGTTTAGTCGGCTTTTCCGACTAGTAGTTGCACTGTCCAAGAGGCAACCGGATGGCTCGCGGTATTTGAGCTCCCGAAGTGTTGTGGAACCGCCCTGTGCAACCCGAACTGAGCCAACTTGGACTGGGGCGGAACTAGATTTTTTTTTTGTCGCGCGGCAGTCGATTTGAACAGCGGTTGTCTGAAAGTGTATAAGAGACTCACACTGTATAATGCTGTTACCAGACGACGATACTTTTTTTTCAAACCCCCTCAATTTCCGCCCCAGTCCAAGTTGGCTCAGTTCGGGTTGCACAGGGCGGCTCCACAACACTTCGGGAGCTCAAATACCGCGAGCCATCCGGATGCCTCCCGGACACTGAAACTATAATTATTCTAGATCATGAAAATAAAGGTCGTACTTCTGTATGATTATTTTATTAATAACAGTTTTTGAAATAGAAGTAAAATTTTTGAAATACAAGAAATTAAGTAAATATTAGCGTTTTTTTTTTCGTTTTGCACAGTAAGCCATTAAGTGCCCAATATTCGGTATCTTTTGCCTATTAGTCGCCGACTATAATTATGGCCGGATAGTTGGCGACTAGCCGGTACATCTTTAGTTTATATTATTATACCTCAGCCAGACATTCGAAAGAATTTTAGCCCAAACTGAAACAGAGTACCAAACTTCGCTCCGCTCGCTGGTTCCACAAGAAACACAATGACCCACTTCCCTATATTCCCGTCAACTAATTTGAAATAAGCACAAGCTTTATCACGACCAGAAACACAACAAATATAGTTGGTAACAGAATCGCTTCTAACAATTACTAAGACGAGGCCAAAATACTTTAAAAGTCTTAAAACAGCACCATTTCACATGCACATGAGGCGTTTTAGCTGTATAACCGTCTTGAATGAGACTAATTGTCGTGCCAGCGTGTTTGAGCGGTCATTTAACAATCATTATGTCGCCTCGTGATGCAGTTCGGGTTATACGGAGTTAGGAAAACAAATATTCCATGCGGTCGATGGTTAAGGCGCCGTAGGTTCAGCGAAGTCAAGCGAACAGTGTTTTTGAAACAATATAATGCGTCTGTTTATAAAAATATGGTTTAAAAAAAAATACGACTAGTAATCTTAAGGCCTTTCTGCAGGGAGATCAGTGGTTAGAAACATGATTAAGCACATTTCGCTCGATAGAAAACAATCACGAACATAGGTCTAAAAGGGTCTGAAATACACTTAAAATATTTGTTACAAATTATGCACAAAAGCTAAAAATATTAAAATGGCTTCTAAAAATCGGCAATATCATGTTTGAGAGAACTAAGTGTTTACTTTTTTATTTATTTAAACGCTAAAAAAAATAAAATTAAAAAACATGATTTCCGCGCTTCCGAGCACGCACTTCCATCTCGCTCACGCTTATGCTCAGTGAGAGGGAGAATAGACCATGAACCTATACGGCGCCTTAACTAGAGCGGTAACGCGCCAAGAAACGCGATACAAATGAGATATAGGTGAACTTGATTTTTAAAAGGTCATCTACTATTTGGTAAGACGGCAAAAACTATACACGTCATGGGCCCCTCTGTGTATAATAATCTACCACGAGTAATAACAGACGCACCTAGTTTGCTAACATTTAAAAAAAAACTGAAAACTTGGTTTGTTGAGCGGTCGTTCTATAATATAGAAGAATTTCTGACTGCGAAATATTAGTGCAAATATAAGCATACGCAAGTAGCTAATTTTATTTAAATTAATTAATTGTATGTTTAAATTTATTTTTACTAAATGTAAGTTGTAGTCAATTGACATGTAATCACCTATTACCAATAAACAGAGATGTACAAAATGGTTTCAAAAAAGCATTTAAATACAAAATGCAAAATACTTTTCAGATTTACTATTTTAAATGCAAAATACCAAATACTTTTCAGATTTACTATTTTAAATTCAAAATACCAAATAGTTTTGCGTTATGTATTTCAAATGCTAAATGCAAAATAGGTATTTTCAAAATACTTTTTCAAAATAAAATACCTTTTGATCAAATCGAATGTTATTTTTGTTTATTTTAGGTATTTATCATGAGAAATAGAATAGAGATACAATGTCGAGCCGAATGGCACCTTATACATGACATTTTGGTCATATTTATCAGTACGCGTATCAATAAATTCTGTTATGTTATTAATACTAATAATAGTAATAATACTCACTTAAAATAATGTTAAAAAACTAGCTATAGCCATGGCTCCATTTTGTGAATTGTGTGGCCATTTATTTCGGTTGATTGTGCATCTAGTTCTTATTTTATTATTATTACACTTTTCCTTTATTAATAATAATTGGACTGCTATTGTTAAAAAGTGAAAAAATAAACATCAATTTTTATTTATTACGCTTCATAGACATAAGGCGCGCACTCAAAAAAAAAAGACTCGCACTCGAAAAAGCAGGCGCCTCTATCGGTCAAATTCGGCAATACAAGCGTCATTCGTTCATTTCATTTTGTTTGACTGGTAATGTTGGCTAAACTTAATCACAAAGCATTTTGCATTTTGAAATGAATATTAAAAATGCAAAATACATCTCGAAAGGTATTTTAAATAAATTACAAAATGTTTTTTGCTAAAAGGCATTTAAATGCAAAATACAAAATAGGTATTTTGTATTAGCATTTTGAATAGAAGTATTTCAAATAAATCGCATCTCTGCCAATAAAGTTATGAGTACGAGTATGAGTACCATAAGCTATGCTAGCCTAATGGTTGAGCCATGCGGCTGTCAAGCGACGGTCGTGGGTTCGAATCCCGGCCCGTACCAATGAGTTTTCCGGGACTTGAACACGGAATGTTTACCGTAGCATCTATTCTAATCTTGGAATTTGGTGTCAAAGCGGACCACGGGTTCCTTTACGGCATAACCGGGAATAACGCTAGGACTATGATGATCATTGCCAGCCTCGCTGACGCATCTCTCCTTATTGCTAAATTTCTAGCGCCCGTGCGTCGGTGCTGTGGGTGGAAGAGTGCCTTAAGAGCTCGTTCCCACTATGTCGGATGTCGTGGCGATTTTTAATCGTACGTTCCACTGGCAGAACATTTTATATGAAGCTGTTCACACTCGTCCGACAACGATTTTGTGTCGGATACGACATAAAATGTCGTGCGTTTTGCCAGCCCTCCAGCCCGGAAAAAAATCGTGTCGTGTCTCGCTCGCGTACGAGTGAATATAGCGCTGTTCACATTTTGTCGGATGTCGGAACGATTTCGCCCGCGCCGCCCGCGCGGCACCCCCTCACACACCCGCGCGTCGCTGCCGCGTCGTTGCGATCGTGCACGACAGACGACTAGTGGGAACAGTACCGCCGACACCCGATTGAAATCCGGATTCGACATCCGACATATTGAGAACAGCGGCAACGACACACGATTAAAAATTGCCACGACATCCGACATAGTGGGAACGAGCTCTAAAGCGAGTAATCATCGTAGGGCTGGATTCATTGCTTATTACAATTATTACTGTGACAATATAGCCAACGCTCCTAACAAGCAAGAGGCAGCTTAACGACGTGCAATAAACTTAATAATAATGCTATAGTCACCGGAAGAATATATTTTACAAACCCTGCATCAACTTCATTTGCGACTGAAATAGATTTACAATTTTCACGGTATTACATCGTTGATTATAATGTCAATTTACTTAGCAATTATATTATATACAAGCATTGTACTACTTGTCACTTCTAGGCTAGACCGGACAAATGCCAACTTATTGTGCGCTGTGTCGTCATGTTATATCGATTTTATCGATTACCTATCCCTTCGATAGGTACATAGCGTGTATGTTCTCATTCTCACGATCACAATAAAACCGTTTAATGGTGGATAATCGAATGCAATTAGACACAGAATGTTCTAGGGAAATTGAAAATGAAGTTTCATTGCAGTGTCGTTTTATAGCTAAAATGATGGAAAATAACCGGCAAACGAAATGTTAATTAACTTTGGAAGTAGGTAAGATCAGCGAGATACAAGGTTAGGTATTCGTTTGACTTCAATCGTTAACTGCACTACGTAAACATTGACACTAAATGAAATAATCAATAATAGTATATTTTCTCGGAAAGGGATTAAATATGTAGCAAATGGAGACAAAACGATGCAATAGGTCAAAAAATCACAACGTTATAAGTAGTTATAAGTGTCCAAAGTTTTCAGAGGGGACATATTTACCCGACTGCCGAGGGTTATGTTTTCCGAGCGTAATATGTATGCATGTGACTAATATGAATTCTTTGGCACGCCCTGCCGCCTAAACCGTTTGACGGATTCGACATATGAGGTGTCGTTGTATTTCCCTTAAACGTGGGAGTGACAAAGGCAATTTGTTTTAAAGCAGTTGGGTTTTTAGAAAAATCTTTTGATTTCACTTGTTCTGTACCTTTTCCGCAAAACGCGCCTTCATATGAAAAGATTGTCGTTTAGTAACTACAATCTTTAGTTTGAAGTCGAGTACTTTAGCTCACAGTTTGAAGTCGAGTAGTTTACTACTCGACTTCAAACTGTGAGCGTTTTCTCTCTCTAACAAGCAATATTAAAACGGTTGTAGCTTCGTATATCTTTGAGATATCTGGATGGGATTTTCTTCACTAGGCATATTTCTGGGCCATCTATCTTTTTTAGTAACAATAAATTTTGAATCTACATCCGTATTGTATTTATTCTAAGTCGACTCTTAAAACCACGATCCCTGATATTGCGATTGTACCTGATTTCAACGGCTCACGTATTTTCCTTTTATAGAAATGACGTTCCGTAGACAGGACTTCCAGTTTATGGAGTTCAATCCGGAGGTTTGGTGACTCCAGCAAATGTTCTGCTATTGCCTTATCCATATATATCAAGGAACATATATCGATATGTTCCTTGACCTTTTCCGCGATGGTGCGATTGGTCTCGCCAATGTTGGAATTCTCGCTACAGTCGATATTTAAACGTCAGTTCATTGAAAAGGGACCACATCTTTCGGTGATGTAATGATGTTAGATGCAGCTTATTAATCTCCTTCTGAGTAGTCAGTCAGTCAAGTGAATAAAGTACAACAAGAGCACACAGTTCGAGCACAATATCCCCAGCACAATCGACTGTCCAAACGAACGTAGTTTGGTTCCTATAAACGGCGTAGGTGAACCCAATGTGCATAAAAAATTCATGTTATTCGAGTATAACATGAATTTTTTATGCACATTGGGACCCAGCATATCATAGTCGGACGGAACCAATTTTCTGTTGAAAAAAATGAAGCGATTAGAGACTTTGCATGAAAACGAATCTACTCTGTCTGTTTTTTTTTTCGATTTTAATTTCTGGCATCAGTTTCCGACGTAGATTTGGCGGATTCCATTGAGTATATACAGTTGCATGTTATTTTAGCATGCGTTCCAAATTGAGAACCAGCACGGCTATCACGCGACGGCGCGCGAGCTCTCTCGATTTTTCTCGCGCTATCGGTCTCTCTCTTATTAGAACACTTAGAAGAAGAGGTGAAGTGCGAGAAAAATCGAGAGTACCTATGTCGCGGCCGTCCCATGATAGACGTGCAGACTACATTTGTATGGAGCGTGGTAGCCCCTAACTTTGGTACCTACTTTCGTGTGGAAATTATGTCCACAGCAATACGAATGTAATAAATGTATTATTGTAATGTTACAACATTAGTGGTAAAGATTTTATGCATGACATTAGTGTAGCGTCGCGAACGGGTGTATTTTTAGACATTTAAAGTCTAAGCGAATGACAGTTGAGGAGAGGTCACACGTGAAACCGGTTATGATGAGGAAAAAAGGAGATTCACCTTTAAATGGGATTCTTCGACAATATCAGCGCTTTATTAATTTATATGAAACGAAAGAAATGAAATTATTTGTCGAAGCAGGAGAAGTGGACCGGAATTCCATGAGTATATATGATTATACATACGATATATGTTTAACCTTCATAATTTACTTTAAAAACCAATTTTTACCCGACTTCGATTCAGGACTCCGCCAAGCTAAATGCATGAACATTCCATATTTCCTCAAATAAAAACGCAAATCGCTAACTGTGCCTATAAAATTTGAAGCGTTCCCCTGATTTCTCTTAAATCCCATCATCAGCACAAGACCTGGTGACCATGAGACCAATTAACCAACTTCAAAAAGGAGGAGGTTCCAATTCCTCGCAATCATTCATTGTTTGTTTGTTCGCGGATTAAACGAACACGTCTCGGACCAAATAAATTTTATTCTTGTTTGAAATGGTGAATCCTTCCATGTCGTCCCATGGTCATTAGAAATGTGGCAAAAGATGGTCAGAAAACATGCTTCAAAGCTGGGGTTAGTTGGACATCGCAGGAACAGGCCAGGGCAACTATGAGTTCAAACTGTCCAACAATGTTATATTGTTGGCGATTCGCTCAATCACAGCTCCCCCGCCCCCAACACGCGAGCGGCCGCGCTAAAGTGTTTCATATTATGATCTTATTCGGTACTTTTAGATTATTACAGTTACTTGCAATTTCCTCCACCTAGCGGCTCGGATCTCGAACCCACTCGTCCATCTATTGCATACTTTCTAGCCTTTACAACTATTTCAAAACAATTCAAAGTCTCTACAGCCTTGGGCTCATGAGCGAATCTAGCGTTAGAACCACTCGGTTCTGACGTCACTGTCGGCTCGACATTATTTCAGCAGAGGTAAAACAAACCGCGGAAACTATATTCAAGAAAGACTCAGTACTGGCTGACGTTTTCATCAAAAATGGACTCTGAGCTTCGTCTCTTTGAATAGTATTTGCAATCGACAACAATAACGAAAAAAACGCTATAAAAACGGTAAATATTCGCCCACATACCCTATTTCCTTCCCAGGATTTGAAACTATTTCCAAACCAAATTTCACCTAAAACGGTTCAGCACTTTAACCTTGAAATGGTACCGACTGAGTACCTAGTTATCTCATCAATAATATTAGTAAGTATATGCGCTCGTCCTTCCATTTAAATATTTTCTACACGCAGTATTGACGTGCGAGGTAATGTCAATCGAATCCAATAGTCTAGATTTGAAAAGATGTATCTCGTTTATGGTGTAATTTGAAATGAACTTAATGTCGAACTGGCTAAGGACGCTTTTGGATAAACGCTGGAGTATAATAAGAGGTTACGAAGGTGATCGTGCGATATCGACGGAGATCAATATTTATATAGGGTCATAATTATTATATGCTAGCATTTGCCCGCGACTCCACCCGCGTGGAACTCGTTTTATCGCAGCTCCATACTAAGTTTCACGCCCCACTTCAGCGGGTTTGCGGATGATTTCCGGGATTAACACTAGCTCATGTCCTACCCCGCGACTCGATCTATCTCTATGCCCAATTTGAGTCAAATGACGTCACGCCTGCCTTCTTAAAGATAAAGCGAGACGCCCCAGTCCTAGGCGCGTGTAGTATAGTATACGTTAATGTAAGGACCAAGCATTTCACGTGACCGTACCTTGGTTCTGCTGCGGATAGCGTCACTAACGGTGCGACGGTGCGTAACTCGCAGCATAGCCCACTATTTTCCTGTTTGGGTGACTGAGCCTTTTCTAATGTCATGTAAAATTTTATATTTTATTAATAAATGAGTATGAGTATGAGTAATGAAGCTCATAGTAAGCGACCACGTTTCAGTGCCATATCATAACTCATAAGTCACATGTCACCCAACTTACGATGTTTTTTCGATACAGAAAATTTTGAACAATCCTTTTTTGGCTTCTGACAAACAACAAAATTTTAAGTCAAAGTATACCCCGAAAAGTAAATCATTTTGTTTCCTAGGTAACGCAGTTGGTAGCTTTTGAAAAATATCGTTTTACCTTAGGTAGAACGATTACCGATAGCGACGCGACGGCGATCTTCATATAAGTCGTCCAAGTTGTACAGATTGTCGTAGTCGCGTCGCAAATCGCCCCAGCAGTGAGCCCCCGGCCTTAAAAAAATGACGGCGACTCGCATAACACCGTCACAGGTGACCGCTTCCCATCCCGTACGCTTGTTTGCCACCAACATCGTCATATATTCGTCCATTTTGTCCTATTCATCATTCTGTCCCAGTTTGCCCCGTTATACGTCACGCGTCAAAAGCCGCCATCGAGTTAATACAGGAAACTGAACAATTAACTATGGTTCATGCTGCTTTCATTGACCGCTAGTGAAAGTTTAACACATACTGCTTTTGGCACGCGTGTGACATAGGCCTATAATACTCAGGACAAACTATACGTGTTGCCACAATAAGGGAAGGCAAGGCTCCTATGCAGCTAAATTAAGAACTGTCTTAAGGGGATGCCTTGATTCGAGTCGACCACGCCCCGTTCACAGAGATACGCTTATGCCTTCCGCGCACGAGAAAAAGAGATGCAACACTCCTCGGGAATTACTTTTTTGGACAAATTTCGATAAATACCTAACTTACTGAAGTTTTATTTATATTTCATTAAGTGAGATTTTAGATGAGATAATATACTATTGACTTGATTGCATCGTAAAATAATTAATTGTTCGAGTAGGCTGTGTAAAAAACGCCATAAAAACTTTCACCCCCCCATTTCACCCCTTAGGAGATAATTTCCGTGATAAAAACTATACTATCCGATAATTTGAGTCAAATTTCATCTCAATAAGGGCCGATTTTTCAATTCCCAGATAAAACTATCTGTCAGATAAATGTTAGCTCTGTCCTTGTCTTTCATATGACTTAAGAAAAGACGGTGATAATTTTAACTGGCGGATAACTTTATCTAGAGATTGAAAAATCGGCCCTAAGACTGACAGGCAGGCCCGCTTTAGCATTTATAGTATTAGTATGGATCCTTTATATGAGGCGGTTCCAAATTAAATGCCAATACTTTAACAGATATTAACTTACATCATAATAATTTAGTTTAGATAAGAATTAAGACTTTTCATAAGATTTGTGTAAGATTCTCCCCTAATATTTATTTATTTATTTATTTATCATATAAAATTTTTGTTTTAATTTTCCGAACAGAATAATTGAATTAAAATTCTGCCCAAACATAATCAGCCTGTGCATTTTACATAGGACGAAAGTTTGTATGGAGCTACGACAAAAGAGTCAAAAGGAAGGAGTCGCGGGCAGAAGCTAGTGACCCATAAAAACGTAACTTACATACATAAAAGCCGATACACACATGCGACATTTTGCAGCGATGAAGACAACACTAGCCTTAGATCATCACCATCATCAGCCTCCTAGCGTTATTCCCGGTAGTGTCTTAAAGGAGCTCGAATTCCGCTTTGGCACCCAATTCCATGAGCGTAGGCACTAGTTTTACGAAAGCGGCTGCCATCTGACCAACCACACCAGAGGGAAATTGGGATCTTGGGATTTTGTATCAAAGCGGACCGCTAAGAGGATGATGACATAATGAAAACAATAGTCAGAAAATTACTATTTGACTCATAAGTATAAATATGTAATCAAAATAATAATATACATTTTCATATCTATATAAACGTTACCATATTTCCGTTAAGATAATACCCTCAAATCACATTTTTGCCATAAATATAAAGCAAAAATTTGAGATAAGGCAATGAATACCTACTGTACAAACTAGCAGACAAAAACATAAATTTAATTAGTCATGCGACATCAAATTGTGTAGTTAAGCCAGTTCTACATTTTTAACACACTATTTTTTATTATGGTTTATGATGTGATGGATACTAGACCTACTACCTACGCGTTGTGTGGCTAACTTTAAATAAGTCTATCTGCAATACGGGTGTAGACTCAAAATGTATTACTACTACAAAAGAAAGAAGGCAAAATATTACGAAGGTACAGCCGTTTTAATACTCGTATTGCTTTCTACCCCTCTTTTCATATTGCTTTCTACCCCTCTTTTCATATTGCTTTCTACCCCTCTTTTCATATTGCTTTCTACCCCTCGTTTCATATTGATTTCTACCCTTCTTTTCCACTTGTCGGCTGTCGGGGCGGATTTTAATCCTATGTTGCACTGGCAGAACATTTTCTATGAAGCTATTCATACTGTTCGGACACCAATTTGTATGATGCGCCGACACCCGATAGCAAATCGGACCCGTCAGCCGACTATTGGGTACCGGGGGCTTAGAGAGAAAGCGCTCGCAGTTCGTGACATCAGGATCTGCGAGCGCCATACAGCGTTTACTATGTAGGTGCGTTTTGCGGAAAAGGGCCCCCTCAGTAATATGATCACAAAGTTCTAAGAGGAGTTCTTAGAACTTTGTGATCATTTTATCCCCGGCTTTACATTTTTCTCCGTTTGACAATATTATTAATCCTTTTTCGGGAAAATTCAACATTATTGGTTATTTTATTTGGTTTCCACACCCCTATTGCTATATTTTACAAGCTTTCTATTAACTTGCAATGTATGGGCTCGATTATGTAACTATGTTTGTTCGGATGGAGTCTTGCAACCATCAAATCAAATCAATCAATTATTTATTCTGCAAATAGGCCACAAGGTTACTTTTACATGTCAAACGGTAATTTACAATAAAAAATTATAATGTTACAATTAAATAATAATAATCTTACACAATAATAATTTAAAATTTGTTAACTAAATAAATGTCACAAAGTTACAATCATTCAACTGATTTTGCGGATATATTGGATAAACATGTAGTTTGGATGGCAATTTAATATTATGGTACCATCGAGCTGATCTGATGATGGAAACAGGAGGTGGCCATGGGAATTCAGTGCCTAAACAATGTAACCCTACTGACCATATACAGAAGGGTACAGTGGGCAATAAAAGCCTGTACCATATTCTTGACTGAAACTCCTTTACATGTTATATACTTAATTAGTTTCTCGGCATATTATTTAGTCTGTAATACCTTGTAAATATACTTCATATCAATGAAAACAAAATAAGATAAAACAGTATCTCAAATAATCTCTTCGGACCTTTACTAATGTTTTTCCATCAATCAATTAAATGACTGACCAATTTATCACCAACCTCTGATACTAAGCATTAAATTATTAGTCAATGTCAAATGTCAGAATAATAACTGCCAATAGTTTGACACCTGACATTCAGTAATGATTCTAATGAGATTTGTAAAACAAAACAATCATATTTACCTGACTGTCTCAGGGCTTGTGTTTTTCGAAATTATGTATGTACTAGCTGCCGACCGCGACTTCGTCTGCGTGGACCCGGGATAAAAACTATCCTATATTTTAATCCAGGCTATAATCTATCTTCGTGCAAAATTTCATTAAAATCGGTTCAGCCGTTTAAGCGTGATTGAGTAACAAACATCCAAACATCTAAACATCCAAACATCCAAACATCTAAACTTTCGCATTTATAATATTATTAGGATAGGATTAGGATTAGGATATAGGATTAGGATTAGGATTAGGATTAGGATGTATGTGTCTATTTTATTCTGGTGCGCCCTACAGCCTATGCTGTTTGACGGATTTCGACATCTGAGGTGTCATCGGATTCCTCTTAATCGTAAGAGTGACATTAACTATAATATTTGTATGTAACCTATTGAGTTAAGGGTATTTGGATAATTGATAAACATCTAAGCCATCTAAGATTTGCAGATGACATCGCTATCTTTGCTAAGTCAGCCTCAGAACTGCAACAAACGATTCAGACTTAGCAGTGAAAGCAAAAAAGTAGGACTACTTATGAACATTGATAAAAGCAGTGATGACGAATGTCCAACAAAAAATTATCCAAGTAGATAACAACGAAATAGAATATATCAACAATAATAAATACCTGGGCAAACAAGTTTCCTTCACCCAGGATAACAATGAAAAGGAAGTGGAGAGAAGTGTAAACTGCTCATGGAAAAGTTTCTGGGCCCAAAAAGACATCCTAAAGGGAAGCTATATCTTGCCACTAAAAAAGACTGTCATAGAAACCTGCATCTTGCCTAGCTTAACATCTGGCTGCCAAACCAATAAAATAAGAAATTAAACAATCACTACTCAACATGCGATGGAAAGGAGCGTCCTGAAACTTAGAAAAACAGAGAAAGTTTGAAGTGAAGTAATAAGGAAGAAGACGAAATTAACAGATGATCTCAGACACGCACTGAAACTCAAATGGCAATGGGCAGGTCACATTACAAGATACACGGACAAAAGATGGACCTCACAGTCTACAAAGTGGCCTGGCCCACTGGGCAAAAGAAGGGTTGGAAGACCAAAAAAAAGATGGGCAGAATTGGTGGAATTACGGCAAAGAAAGAAAAAAATAGGGGAGGCTCTTACCCAAAACGGATCCATTTCCAACCTAAAGATAAATACATGAGAAAAATAAAAAAAATATGTAAAGAAATGGAATAAAAGCTATATATAATATAATATATTGAGTTCCATCATCACACCCTGACCTGACTTTCTGGATGGTTATTGCAATATGCCACTGTTACCGCACTGGCAGTTAGTTTAATAAAGAAAAAGTCCGTGAAATTGTTACTTTGTTAGTTTGTATGGGGGGGCAATCCTTGGTACTACTCATCCGATTTCAGAATCTGTTTCACCTGTCTATAGATCACAATTTCTAGATAGTCAAGGGCTACATTTTATCCCGCAGGGTTGCCTGTGTTCTTGGGCAGAGTGGCGCGGATAGCTAGTGGTCCTATAAATACACAGTATAAACACTTTTACTGCTATAATCATCAGGTTTGTGAGTCTGGGTTGCTTATTTGTTCTAGATACATAGATATAGTTTTCAAACAAAATAAATAAAGCTAATAAAGACAACCTTGATTCCACTTTCAAGTAACAAGAACCACAGATAAGTAACAGATTTTACTACTCAAACATGGAAAGAATTAAAAAGATAGTGAATTTCTTTAAATTCTGAAATTTTTTATAACATATGCATGTCTTTACAATGTTTGAAGGAGAATTATATACACGAACGAGAAAATAAAAACATCACTTGTTTACAAAGCGATTAGATAAAACGGTAGCATTGCATGTAGGTACCTACATTCTAGGAACTTATTAGCATTTAAGTTATCATTGAATTGATCCCAAGATGTCATACACAAGTGTCATCTAATGACTCACAAGATTAAGTCCGCTGTAACAAAAAAATAGACCATAGAAAAATCTAGACATTTAACTCAAAACAGACGTTTAACGCATGACTCATGCGGCTTGTGCCCAATATACATATTTCGTAAGCCCAAACGCGGCTAAACGAATCGATGCCGTTGCCAAATTAACAATTAGCATCGAATAGATTTGAGTCATGACACCTCAATACGGGGAAGGCCTCAACTGTTCGAAAATACACTGTTTTTTCTTTGTTTACATATGTTACGCCAATTTACATACCCGTCACTGGACTTGATAGATGAAAACTTATCAGGATAGTGGCAGCAATCGTCAGAACACTCACTTTATTCTTGAAAATATCCATTTTAGCGTATGGATATGCTATTTACGTTTAAAATGTAGGGCCGTCTTGGCATTGACGTTTAACACGCTGGCTTGCGAGCGATGCAACCAACGGTGCAACGGTGAACAAAATGTGATCGGCTAAGTAAAGTGTTGCCAACGTTCAAGATAAATTCTCCCCATTTTGATGAACTGACCACAAATAGGTGAGCTGTTTTTTTTATCCCAAGCTGGAAGCATATTGCATTGTAAGATTTTTGTGTGCGGTGTAGATGAAAAAAAACGGATATTTAGTAAGTGTATAATTAAGGTAGTATTACTAGTATTGTGTAGTGCTTTCCTTAGTAAGTACTGCGTCTTCGTATCGAAGGCCTGTAAAAATATGAGGTTGAACCTTTACCCAATATACCTACTACCCGTGGACAAATCCACGGCAGAAACACTCACGGACTAAATCCACGTCGTCGATTCATGTCATTGGTGTTAAAATGTATAACACTCTTCCAAACGAAATAATAAACTCAGCAAATCATGCAGTTTTTATAAAAAAAAGCTATAAAACTTACTTGTTGACCTAGCATGTTAAAGCGTAGACAAATTTGTATCAACGAAAAAGGAACTAGAAAGGTAGATAATAATAATACTTGGTACCACTACCTACTTATTTAATAAATGTTAACAATTTAACTTGTAAAATGTACTTGTCCTTTTACCATATAAATTATCTGAATCTGAATTGGTACTATCACAATCTGTTTAACATTAGAAGCAGGTGTCAGACGAACGAATGCGACTGCATTCCGATGCAACTCATATATCATCATATATCTCATCGGCCCGTGTGAATAAGTGCCGGCACCACGACATCAAGCTAAACCAAGGTCACTCCGTACAAATGTTTTTGGACATCCCTTACCTGTCCGCCACGCTCAGATGTCTGGCGTCAGCTTTAAGCGAATATAAAAGGGTTCCACTCTACAGGCGTAATTATTTATCATTATGATTTATTACTGCAGTTCAGTTCCGTTTAGGTTTTCAATATTAAACTCCTAAAGTATACTTCAATTAGTGATTCTATGAGCTGTAGAACACGCGAAACTGTTGAAAATATAGATAGATATATATATTATATATAGCATATATTATATATTGCACATAGCACGTAGAACCGATGGCCGTTGGGGCGGAAAGGTTCTCGAGTGGCGACCACGTACCGGAAGGCGCAGCGTGGGTAGGCCCCCGACAAGGTGGACTGATGACCTGGTAAAGGTTGCGGGAGTCCGCTGGATGCGGGTGGCGCGGGATCGGTCACTTTGGCACTCTTTGGGGGAGGCCTATGTCCAGCAGTGGACGTCTTTCGGCTGATATGATGATGATGATGATGATGATATATATTATCATCCTCCTAGCGTTATTCCCGGTTGCGCGTTAAGCGTTGTGCCCTAGTGCCCGGGGTCCTCATCTTATCACAAGATTTAGAGGGAAAACCAGGCTTTATTTGCCAATATATATATATATATTTGCCAATAGACCGGTTTCCTCTCGATATATATACAAATGTAATAAATGAATCGCATAAAAAATCTATTTTTTTTAACATTTTACTCTCGATTTTGAACAAACTGTTTTCAGGTTTTGCGTTATTTGATTAACACGTTGTATATACATATATGAATATATAGTTATATATGTTTAAGCTGGATTAACGAAGCTGGATCCGTAAAATTATCGAACGTACTCACAAAATTTCACGATAATCGATTGAGAAATGAAACCTGTATAGGAGAATACTTTCACGCTTAGACTGGTAAACGGAGATAGTTTCAGACCAGCACGTCTTTCATGAGACGGCCGCAACACACTCGATTTTTCTCGCAGTATACCTCTTGTTCTACGTTTTCTAATAAGAAAGATACGGATGGAGCGAGAAAAATCGAGAGAGCTCGCGCGCCGTCGCTTGATAGCCGTGCAGTTTTTAACACAATTGCTTTAGCTTTGTTACGTTCGATTTTAGAACGAAATATACCTACTCTACTTTATTTCCGATAATACTATTACTTATTCATATTTCATTGCTTTTTTTATGGTTACAGGTTTTGAGTGTGATAGGTAATTGATGTTGCACGTGTGGTTGGTCTCGTAGCATATTTAATGTAAGAAGAAGATTAGTTCAGGCGTAGGTATTCATAATAGGTAAGGCGGTTAAGGATGATAAGAAAACGAGTCCGCGGGCAAATATATTTATAAGTTATCATCATCATCATCAGCCTATATACGTCCCACTGCTGGGCACAGGCCTCCTCTCATGTATGAGAGGGAACGGGCAGTAGTCCCCACGCTGGCCCAGTGTGGATTGGGGACTTCACATACACCGTTGATTTTCTTCGCAGATGTATGCAGGTTTCCTCACGATGTTTTTCCTTCACCGAAAAGCTAACGGTAAATATGAAATCATATTCCGTACATAAGTTCCGAAAAACTCATTGGTACGAGCCGGGATTCGAACCCACGACCGCCGTTTGACAGCCGCATGCCTGAACCACTGGGCTACCGTAGCTTTTTTATAAGTTATACCTAATTTAATTACTAGCGGCTCTGTGAGCTGTAGAAAACGAGAGACTTTTTTTTAAATTGTGCAGACCTGATTCGATAAAAATTAACTACCTATATGATTATTGAACCTGCTAGTGTTTGTAGTGTTACTATGATAACAAATATTAATTACCTTCCTTGTGGGGACTTTTATTATTACTGACAACACCGCAAATAACTAAGGTTACTTGCTCTGTAAACAACGTTTCAAAGAGTTTCAATTGCTTTTTTAAAATTATGTCTGCTGAACGTATGTCTTAAAATGTACATTCACAGTTATATGAGAACCTCATTGAAATACAAATTGTAAGTATAAATAATGAATGGTTTTACTTTAGTCTATGAATACTTTCTTATCTATGTTAATCAGGCTAGTTTAAGTTATAGATACTAGATGGCGTTAAAGACAAATAAGACAAGAGAATACTTTGAATAGAAACCGATAGATGGAGTAGTCGGTTACGCTTCTTTGGATAAAATTTTTGAAAATTGAAGTTTTATCAATTATTCGATTTGGGTGGAAATAAAAAATGTGCCTTCAATTCAAGCAACTAGAGTGCTGCACGAGTTCTTAAAGAGGCGAAAAAGGGGGTCTCGGGTCAGTAAAAAAAACAACAAATGATCATAACAATGGTATTATTTGTAGGTTAGGTTAGGGTTAGCTTGTAAGGCGCGCACGCACCGGACGCGTGTTATGAGCGGCGCGTGTGCTGCGCGGTACACGCGCAAGTTGTAAAGCATTGAAACTACACTTCCATCACACATCGAACGCGGCACACGCGCGGCACACGCGCAGCACACGCGCAGCACCCGCGCAGCACCCGCGCAGGACCCGCGCAGGACCCGCGCAGCAACCGCGTGGCACACGCGCAGCACCCGCGCAGCTGTAGCGCAGCACCCGCGCAGCTGCAGCGCAGCACCCGCGCAGCTGCAGCGCAGCACCCGCGCAGCTGCAGCGCAGCACCCGCGCGGCTGCAGCGCAGCACCCGCGCGGCAGCGGCGCGGCAGCCGCGCTGCACACGCGTTGCTACACGCCGCCCGCTTCCGGTGTGAATAGATATACCGCTTCAAACGCGCCCGACACACATCGAACGCGGCACACGCGCGGCACACGTGCAGCACCCGCGCACCTGCAGCGCAGCACCCGCGCAGCTGCAGCGCAGCACCCGCGCGGCAGCGGCGCGACAGCCGCGCTGCACGCGCGTTGCTACACGCCGCCCGCTTCCGGTGTGAATATACCGTTTCAAACGCGCCCGACACGCGCAGCACACGCGTCCAGTGGGTGGAGGCCTGAAATAGGCACCCCGCGAAGCGGGGTGGCGTCGACACGCTGGCGGTTAGGTTAGGTTACATGCTACAATTTCGATCTTTTGATGTAGCGGGATGATAATATTTCGGACTTAATACTTTTCGGCACCAAAAATAGTTGAAAAATGATCCTTCGGAACTTTAGTAAGTGTCTATTCGAATCATAAGCGAAATAAAATTGCAACGAACTGAGAATTGGGAAAATAATAATATGGGAAATGTAATTTCGGGCAAACAAAAATTCACTAAACAACTAATAAAAAGGGAAACATTTTCGGGATTTTAATATTCGGAATTACGATTTACGAGCTTATTATAGGTAACCTGAAATAAACTTATAGTTTTCATTTCCCCGCAATCGAAGTTAAAAGTAGAGTGTACAATTCGTCCATAAAACCCATTTTACGCTAGATTTTATATCCATCCATAAACGTCTCGCGTAAAATGGTGCATTTTATGCACTTGTTGTTCAATCTACTATTATAAATTAAACAATATTGGGAAAAAGCGTACCAACCAAATAAGTCTCTTATCTCGTTTCTTGTAGGTATGGTGACCTCTGTCACCATACACTGTCCTTATTATGTATTGTTTACTAGCTCCCCCCGCGACTTCGTCTGCGTGGATCCGGGATAAAAACTATCCTTTATTTTAATCCAGGCTGTAAACTGTCTTCGTGAAAAAAGTTGTCCAAATCGGTTGAGCCATTTAAGCGTGATTTAGTGACAATCATCCAAACTTTCGCATTCATAATATTAGAAAGACATTTTTTTATTAAGTAGCACTTTTTTATTCTTATATTAAAATCGTAACAGTTAGTGTATATATTGGTTACAAAACTTGAATTTTTGAAGAGATGATTTCAGCACTCTGTTTGTATTACGTGTGTTCCACCGTAGCGTCGATGATACTGGACTGATTTTGGTGAATGAGGCTTCAATTGATTCGTAATTGTGCTACAGTAGGAGACATTTGGTAAGAAAAAAAAACAGTTTCTTTTCCGTATTTGGGATACAGTTTATCGAGCTCTTTACTCAACTCTTAAACGGCCCATATTAGACAATGCAAGTCATTGTGCAAGCTTGCTTTGCCTTCGTAAATAACTCAACGGTTTCTTTAGTCTTACCTGTCGACTTAAGATAGACGGCAAGGGTGGTTAAGCTGCCATAGGGCGCCTTTGAAAGCCACGGGAACAAAACGATAGCGCCATTTAAAAGACAGGCAGCGCCATCTACCGGCCTGTTCGGATACTTCAGACTCCTGAGACTCCGGGTGCATTGTCCGAGCCAGGCTGTATACTTAGCCAAACTCATAAATATTGTAACTAATGCTGCATATATGTATATACTCGTACATATAACCAGCTTTTGCCCGCGACTACGTCCGCCGCTACGGAACTCATTTATTTATATCGTAGCTCCTTACAAACTTTCGCCCCCCATTTCACCCCCTTAGACGATGATTCATTTTATATTATGTGTGTATACGTCATATAAATACCAAAATTCATTTTACCTAATCTGTTGAGTCGTTTTTGCGTGATTGAGGTATAAACTTTCGCATTCATAAATACTAGTAGGATTTGCAGATTTTGCAGGGACACGATTCACTTCACAGACTCTAGCAGGCATTTTAAGTTTAATGAATACGGTTTATTCATGATTTTCGCTACGGTGGTGGTGGTGCTGAGTTTACCAGATAAGTGAAAAATTATAAAGGATAATCCTACTAGCTAATTTTATAAATGCGAAAGTTTGGATGTTTAGATGTTTTGATGTTTAGATGGTTAGATGTTTACATGTTTAAATGTTAAGATATTTTGATGTTTAGATAGTTTGATGTTTAGATATTCAGGTGTTTCAATGTTTGGATATTTGTTACTCAATGAAGCTTACACGGCTCAACCGATTTGGATAACATTTTGCATGAAGTTATAGTTTATAGCCTGGATTAAAATATAGGATAGATTTTTTATCCCGGGTCCACGCAAACGAAGTCGCGGGCGGCAGCTAGTTATTAAATAAGGGATAAAACTTGTCAAGATCGAATAGGATTTACGCAGCGGTGAAACGCGCCAGGTGAGCTGCGGGGTAAGACGGCGACCCCATGGCCACCGCTGAAAGATTTTCGTATTTCTTTCCATTGGGGCCTCGGATACACAATTGTAGCCCAGACTTGTTAAATAGGAGTTCGAAGTTTTGCTCTCGTTTAGTAGGCTTCCGGGCCGCGTGCCTTTGATAAATTCATAAATTCAAAGAAAAATGAATATTATGCTTGAATTATATAAGGATAGCACCACCATCTAGCGAGCATAGTTTTGGTACAATTTCAGTTTGATAGAGTTCGCTGATGTTAGTTGTCGATTTGCGCCATCTGGAGAGCTTAATTTTAATCCAATTTCAGCTCAATTTCAGCAGCAGATATTTTTTGGACTAACAAAAATAATATACCAAAAGTATTTTATTATTACATATACCAAAAAGTATTCTTCTCGCGGGTAACAATAACGCTACCTTTAAAGTATGTCCCCGTGTGGTGTGGGTGTCAGGTTAGAATTTCCCCACCCGGCATTCTTCCCGTGACTGTACTTATTTATATCAGTGGTCCAACAACTCGAGAGAATATTTTCTTCCTCACAAAGCGTCCAGCGACATTAATAAAAGTTAGCCATAAGCCCGTTAACAATTTTCCACTTGTTTACTATTGTGTGTACAGGGCACAAAGGAACCCGCGGCCGGGCAAACTCAGCTAGAAATTTGACAATGGTTTAGAGTTCCAATGTGAACACACCTTTACGTAACGTCGGGGGCCTACAATGGCGCTGGGGCGTACTTTTTTAGCTTTTGTTTTATACCTAAATATCATTTACTAGAGATGCACCCGTATGGGTTTTACAAAATAGGTACTAATACTTATTATAAAAGAACAAATTACATACATACATACATTCACGCCTTTATCCCTAAAAGGCGTAGGCAGAGCACATGAAACTAATTAATAACTGCAATCGAAAACTAAGGTATTAAAAACTAAAAGAGAGAGAGAGAGAGGGGCGACGTAGGATATACCTAAGATAATAGAGCCATACACCTAAGAAAATACGTAATACAATAATATTCCAAGCCTAACTAATAACGTAATACCCAACCCAGCACGTCTATCATGACACGACACCTACTTTCAATTTTTCTCACACTGTACCTCTTGTTCTAAGTGTACTTATAAGAAAGAGACGGATAGTGCGAGACATATCGAGAGAGGTCACGGGCTGTCTCATGATAGCCGGCTGGGATAACTCGGGGCACTTATTCTGAAGTGACGTAGCAAAATATTTTATTGTCAATTAAATAT
The DNA here is from genome assembly GCA_945867215.1 of Epinotia demarniana. Lineage (NCBI taxonomy): Eukaryota > Metazoa > Arthropoda > Insecta > Lepidoptera > Tortricidae > Epinotia > Epinotia demarniana. The sequence goes on from OX244259.1 coordinate 60,279,123, forward strand.
ATCGATGTTACATAGGAGCTACGGTAGCCTAGTGGTTCAGGCATGCGGCTGTCAAGCGGCGGTTGTGGGTTCGAATCCCGGCTCGTACCAATGAGTTTTTCGGAACTTACGTACGGAATATTTACCGTTAGCTTTTTGGTGAAGGAAAACATCGTGAGGAAACCGGTCTAAACACAATAAGGTCTAGTTTTCCCTCTGGGTTGCAAGGTCAGATGGCAGTCACTTTCGTAAAACTAGTGCCTTTGCTAAATCTTGGGATTAGGTGTCAAAGCAGGTTTGCTAATAACATACGTAGACGGACATATTAATTTCGCATTGACAATAATTTTACTTAAACCAGCCTACGCGGCGTAAAACTTAAACTCAGTGAAAATAGGCGCTAAACAAAATCACAGTGATCAAACTAGGCAAAAGTAAGATTTCCGCCCATCAAGCGTCACAAAGAGCATTACGTAACCAGAGCGCCATATTGCCGCCCCGCCGTTATTGTTCCCGGCGGGCGCGAACCTCCGCCAAAGAACCACCTCACTGTTTATTGCTCGCAAATTGTGTGAATTATTTATTTAATTTAAAAGCAAAGAAAACCCGCCATCATACGGGAGGAATAAGATACAAACACGAATGCTTTAAAAAGTTTGCTTCTTATATGTACCGCAAGTATCGTGTTTCTTATGACTGAAAGTTCTTCGAACCATGGCTTAAATACATATTAGATTGTACAACAAGTGAGTAAAAGGAACCATTTTACCTGAGACATATTATCATCGAGCCACCGGCGAGGGTGGATAGATAAGTCGAGGGGTAAAATGGCTCGTTTGTGCCCGAGTTATAGACTCTGCTTTTCACTTTGATTGCGAGAAAACAACAAATGTTACCAAAATTTAATATTATAATGACATTAATGATTGATTAGTCGCGTCACTTAAGTTTTTAAAGTTTTTATTTTTATAACGTGACGTGTTAAAGGACTATTCATAAAACCTAAATAATATGTGCTTTGTCCCTTTCTAACGAACACAAAAGTCAAAGTATGACGACCGCTTTAGCCTATAGTTGGTAGTGACCCTGCCTATGAAGCGAGAGGTCATGGGTTCGAATCCCAGTAATGGCATTTATTTTTGTTATGAGCACGAATGTTTGTTCGTGAGGCTTGGATGTTTTTATGTATTCAAGTATTTATTTATCTACATAAGTATGTTTATCGTCTAGTTCAGCTTTGCTTAATTCGGGACTAGGTCGATTTGTGTAAGTTTTTTAAAGTGACAGATAAAGACAAATGAATTGTAACGCTAGTTTAGTTAAAATAGGCTTGTAGAACGTTTATGAATACGGCCGTTAGTATACGCGATTTAGTCCCGTTTAGAAAAATACTCACAGACAATGCTGGGCACAAACAGTCTGAATTCATGAACTGAATCCAGGATCTGAACCACAGAAGAGTAAAAACGTTACACCATCTGAGGCTCTAGTATAAGTTTTACCGAAACAAAACTCTACGATCGCGTTTGCGTTTTACCCTCAGTTTGTATGGGATTTGACAGCTAAACGCGTACGCGGTCGTAACGTTTTGTTCCGGTAAAACTTATACTAGAGCCTCTGGTAGCAATTCCACACAAAGTGTACCGTTTGATTTGCTTGATTCAGATTATGATTCAGTGACTGATTTCCGTTATGTGTGAGGCCAGCCTTATTATAAAAGAAAACGCCGTTTATGCGGATTAGTACAACAAGTATACCACGCCTAAAATTTTCACCATGACCAAACTGCCGAACAATCTCGCTTTATAACTTAGAGCATTAAACCAGCCGGAGCGGCGATTGACAGGCGTTCCCCTCTGCCAAAAATATATGACCAGTGGTCATACACATTGTATGGACTGACGTTTATCTGACGTAGCTATTTTCACGTTACGCATACATTTGACGTTCCCTCCCCCGCAAAAATCGGCAGACTTTTTATGTATAGAAAATGACTCATGGCCGCTCCTGTTGGTTTAATGCTCCTTTATAAGCAAACTTGACATTGGCCAAACCATCGTATACAACTTAGATCGAAGTCATTTAAAAAAAAAAAGAATAAACAATCTAAATAATGCTCACAAGGTTTGCTTGAGAAATGCGAACTGTAGAGAACAGTCTGAGAGACAGACACCGGACATACGATATATATATATATTTCCGAAGCTGTAACGGAAGACTTGGTTCGCTTCGCTTCAATAATTTAAAAATGTTTCATAACCAAGCAATGTACCTAGTCCAAAAGCATTTGTATGACATGCTACGTGAAGACCCGAAACCTTTCCAAACATTACCCGTCGCAACACCAACATTGAAAAGCCTTCAATAAACCAGTTAATTTGTCGGTCCGAATATTACCCGAATTTTTCTTATTTCCCCACAATACCGCCCCATATTCAAAAGAACTTAACTACTACGCCAACCCACGCGCTTTGACTACGTTTTCTACCAAGATTGTCCACCCCAACGTAACTAGAACAAATTGTCTCAACAACGAAAGCTTACACAACTACGACTAAGATTAATTATGCGTTTGACCCTTTTAAAAATGACGTCATTACAGCGAACGATCTATTAGTGTGATGGGGGTTTTCATTTCTCCGCGCTTGGGGATTGCCAAGGACGTGGTTTGAAGTAGAATTTGTTTTTCTACTATTTTAGTCGACGAAATAATAGGGGTGTTGACACTAAATAAAATAATGAATAATACTATATTATCCCAAGCATCTAAAATACTACTAAAAATTGTGCAAAACCGAATGAAACCGATAGCTGAAAGTTTTTTGGGCCCTGACCAATACGGGTTCAGGCTAAACAAGGACACGCGTGAAGCAGTTCTTGCTCTTAGGATGGTGATAGACAGGAGAATGGATCTAGGCCTTGACACCCATGTAGCATTTATAGATATTGAAAAAGCGTTTGACACAGTAGACTGGATCAAGATGCTGGACATTTTAAGATCAATAGGGATAGATTATACAGACAGACGAATTATACATACATTATATAAGAAACAGGAAACAATAGTAGAAATAGGGCAAGAGAAAGGAAATGCAAAGATAAGACAGGGGGTACGACAGGGCTGTCCACTCTCACCTATGATATTTAATATTTTCATTGAAACTGCAGTCAAAAAGATTTTAGATTCAGGCAAGGGGGGAGTCAAAATTAATGGGGAAAGCTTCCATTTCATACGCTTCGCTGATGACATCGCGGCTCTAGCTGAAAGCACCACACAACTAGAACAGCTTGTAACAGAAATGGACAACATTTTTATGGAATTTGGGCTTAAAATCAATATAAAGAAAACAAAAACATTAATAACATCAAAACACAGACAAGCCATAGATCCCATCCACTTAAGAAATACCGCCATAGAACAAGTTAACAGTTTTAAATACTTAGGTAGCATAATAACCTGTGACTCCAGATGTACTGCCGACATAAAAGCAAGAATAGCAATGGCGAAAAAAGCGTTCAATGGCAAAAAACATCTCTTTAGAGCCAAGATTTCCAGAAGCGTAAGGAAACGTTTTATAAAGTCATATATCTGGAGCATAGCGTTGTATTGCTGCGAGACTTGGACACTTACCCAGCGAGACCGAGAAAGATTAAGTGCCTTTGAGAAGGATGGAAGGAATTAGTTGGACGGAAAGAAGAACGAATGAAGAGGTTTTGGATTTAGTCGGAGAGAAGAGATCCTTGCTAAGGACGATTGAAAATAGAAGAGGAAATATGTTGGGGCACCTGTTACGACATGACATTTACATAAAAACTATAATCGAAGGGAAAATAGAGGGAAGAAGAGGCAGAGGAAGGCCGCGACGTGCTTTTATGGACCAGGTCAAGGAGAAGGTCAATGTAGTGTCGAACCAGGAGCTCAAAGCAGTGGCAGAGCGTAGAGCTGAATGGCGGTTACTCCACCGGCAAGAGCAGAGCTCTTAAGTTGAAGAAGAAGACTATATTATCTCGAAAAATGATTAAAAATGTAATCAAATGGAGAAAAAAGCAAAAAAACGCAATAGTTATTAGTCAATAAATCAAAAACCAAATGCTGTGGTCAATACTTTAGGTGCATGTTTATTAATTATGTTATTATCGTAAATAATTATAGAAAAGGAGACGCCGTTTATGCGGATAAGGCGTCCAACCAAAAGTTCAACTTTATATCTCTTAACTTTTGCACTGTCTACAGTAAGACATCTCTGTAAGACTCGAAAACGAGTTTTTCCGAAAAGGGGGCAAAATCATTCGGAAAATGCATTCAGGCGATAAGTGACGTCTCGTTCAATCAAACGGTGTCAGCCAGTGACGGACGCTCTATCTTGTCACTTATTGTCTACTTGTTGTACTAACTGTTGTACTTGTCATTTCAGACCGGTGTGACTGCAATCTTGTCGCACTGGAGTGGAATTCTCTAAAACAATGATCTATTTCGCGACGGCGCCTCACTGGTCACCTCACCTTTCACCTGTCACCTCTCGCCTCTCGCCTAATGAGATAAACAAGATAATCTTACCCCGATACGTTACATTTCTTTAATTTGAGAAAATATTGGCTTTGTACTTATGCACATACGATTAGCAAAGTTCAATTGTTACTTTCTAAATTTTTGTATAATATAAGCAGCTTAAACTATTACAATAGTTTTCCTCGTTCGGGCAGTTGAAGTCCGTTACCCTATTGGTGTGCAAACAGTTAGTTTAGTTATAATTTAATGTTATACCTACTAACCTACCTAGGTTTAGTAAAATACGAATACTCTATTGGATAATTGTCCGAAATAAAGAGTTTATTATTATATTATTAAAATCGGATCGAGATTTCGCCCCCGCGAACTCCTTGCAAAAATGATAGAAAAATCATTGTAGATCGTTTCGAGAACCGTTCCACATAATGGAAATAAAATAGTTAACATGAAAATGTTGCCCGTTTGATTCGCTTTAAGCATGCTAAGCGTCAAATGTACTTATGTATCGTCGCACATCTATAGTGGATTTTCAGCCTAATGGACCCGGAGACTAACATCAGTCCCTCCATCCATAGGTACCTATACACGGTATTTTTTTAACCGTCTTAGAGCCGAAGCCCAGTTAATGTATGCATTACAAAGAACTTAAAAAGGGTTTTCTTTAGTTTTATTTTTTTAAAGATTTTCTTTAAATGCATAAAATATTGTTTTTTTGTATAAATATTAATTTTAATCATCCAGCTGAGTGACCGCAGTGTCCGCTAGCCGCCACCTTATGTAGATATAGGTACTCGTACGAACTCTAACCGGGTGAATGAACTTCGCTCCGTGCACCATAGAGAATTTTTCAAATATTATCTTAATTTTAATTACCTAAATTTACCTAAAATTACCTTTTATTACTAAAAACTTAACTAAAAATTTTTTTTTTCACGAATTATTAGTACCTTTTGGATACTTTCAGTGGGCTTCGGCTTTAAGACGGTTAAAAAAACACGTTGTATATCGCTGTAAATGTGTCCCCAGTTTACTTTGACGACCAGTACCTATAGCTTAGCTAGAGGTCCCGAGTTCGAATCCCGGTAAGGGAATTTATCTGTGTGATGAGTACGAATATTTGTTCCTGAGTCATAGATGTTTTCTACGTATTCAAGTGAATAAGTTTATTTATCTTCGTTTGGTAACCATAGCACCTACAAACTATGCATAGTTGGGGATTAAGTCGATTTGTGTAAGAGTGTCCCCAAATATTGATTTATAATTATTTATTCGCCTGTTTTAAAAGACCGAGCGAACTGGGCCAAGTTTTCTGTTTCAGTTGGGCCAAAAAAAGTCTGTCCGAATGTCCGACTGTCCCGCTGTCCAGCTGGCAACATGTTCTCAATATATTTTCGTGAAATTATAGTTCTACACATATATATTTTTTGATTATACTCGCTTGTAAGCTGTACAGCTACAGAGCGATTCGTGTTATATTACAAGCTTTTATTTAGTTTCACCTGCCCGTTCTCTGTAAATCTTGCAAGTTAAATTTGACCTACTTCCCGGCGACCGACAAAGCTGAAATTTTGGGTATAAGTATAGTTTGGATGAAAATTCAATATTATGGTACTATCGAGCTGATCTGATGATGGAGACGGAAAGTGGCCATGGGAATTCAGTACTTAACCGACGCAACCCCGTTGAGTTTGGACTCGTTAGAATCGTCTCAATGAGTAGTTGAAGATGGCATACAGAAAAGTACAGTCGGCAATAAAAGCTTCGTTTGACAATCATTTGGTAAAATAAGAATACTTACCTACCTATGAGGACCATCCATAGCATTGAGACAGCATAACAAACGTGACAATCTTTCGCAACAACTGACAAAGACGCAGCTAACAGTTAGATCGAATGACATGTTTTGTTGTCCTATTCCAACCATTGCTGGTCTGGTTGACGTAATTGGTGACCGAAGAGCTGCACGGCTATCAAGCGACGGCGCGCGAACTGTCTCGATTATTCTTGCACTATCCGTCTCTTTCCTATTAGAACACTCGAGAAAAATCGAGAGTATGTCGCGGCCGTCCCAGGAAACACGTGCAAGTGGCTTTCTCGCGCAACGCATCGGCATTGCAATTCAGCGAGGAAATGCTGCCAGCATCTTCGGTACAATGCCGAGGGCCTTTTTGGTTTAACTTTAATTTAATTTAGTAATCTTTTCTAACTTGTATATACTATAGATAATAAAATACTCTTTAACTACAGCATCTCCGGTTTAATTAAATCGCTGAGTCTTTACGTTGCTGTGACACATTGTAACGTTGGTCCCTTTAGACCGACTTTTCCAAAGGGTAAGAAACACCCATTTGTATTCATTGTTAACGAAGTAACAGTTAAAACAGTAATTTTTCACCCTCTCACCACAAACGGCATTTATCCCCCTTGTGTCAAGGGTAGCTCATATTAAAATGATTTATGACGCAATAACGCCCGTGTGGACTGAGGCTTGTACCTCAGTTTTGTGGTAAGCTATAATTTAACAACTAGTTAACTGTTTCACGAAGGCTCCTTTAGTTTAATGTGGGTTTACCTCCCTAGGCCTATCGTTCTTAGGTGAGAGATCTAGGCATCACTGCCAAACTAGAGCGATATTACATACATACATTCATTCACGCCTTTATCCCTAAAAGGGGGTAGGCAGAGCACATGAAAGTGGTACACATGGAACTGTCCCATTTTTGAGCATAAATGTGGGTATAAAAGATTGACAAATGTCATATCACAGTGACATGTTTCTAGCCCATCGCCCACAACACACTTCAATCCTGTTCTCGACTCTTACGACGCCCACGGGAAGAAAGGGGGTGGTGCTATTCTAATCTGACACCACACGGGGTATATTTCCCTTTCATATAGAATCGTATTAGACGAAATTGTCAATTAAAAATCTAATGTTGTATCGAATACGGTATAGGTATCTAGGCCAACCTGTCTATACTCTGACCAATCTCATTGAAATTTGCAGTTCTGACGATACTTTACCGATCTTTATGAGTACTTAGGCTTTCTATACTCCGAATCACCCCTCCCACATCGTCAAGTATGCAGACATTTGCAGTTTTATAATAGTACGTATAGCACCCGTAACATATTCCGGATCTCTTTAGTAACCCGGACACGTTTGCTGGGGTTGGCCGGATGACAAAATACCATATAAAATATAAGCATGTTCGGTGTCTTCTGCATTTTTTAAAGCCTTGCGGTCTGTGTTTAGTTGTGGGTTTCAGGAGTTATGACTAAGTTTTTGCCTGCGTCTTCGGCCGCGTAAACTTCAGGATTACGCGGACGAAGCACACACACAACAACTAACACATGTAGGGCGTCAATAGGAAAATATCGCGTTCTTTGGAACACCGTTCGGCCTAGATTAGGAAACAGTAAGGTCAGATTTTCAGATATTAATGCTTGACTATATAATTATATCATATAATATTTTATCTCATTCAATCGGATGATTCCTTAAAATTTCCACGACATAAAAATAGTTCTAAAGATTCTTTATTTTCCTTTTTTAACTCAGCATACTCAAACAATACATTATTTTACGTCACAATCAAGTTTAGACCATAGTATTTTATATAAAAACAAAATGTAAAATCTCAATTAGCGAAATGTGAATACAACTTCAGTGAGGCATTTATCGAAATTAGTCCAAAAAGTAATTTTCGAATATTTCGCGAATTAAAACTAAATAAGACAGCCACTGCAGATGTAGCTATTACAGCCTATCATAGGTATGTCACTTCCATACTGAGGTACGGTCTGATTATTTGGGGAAACTCTGTAAAAGTGATAAGAGCATTAAGAGCTCAAAAAAAAGTATAAGAGCTATCGTAGGGGCTAAACACGATGCATCCTGTAAGCCAATCTTTAAGGAATTAAATATCCTCCCCCCTCCATGCACGTACATTAAGGAAATATGCATATTCGTCAAGCACACGAGCACTTGTTCCAAATAAATAACACGACCGGTAAAAGATGCACTAGGAATAATAATTATTTATATATGCCTAGATGTTAAATACTTGACTGTCTATAGAAAAAAAAGTCTATTGTATGTGCATCACATTATTTAATAAACTGCTGAAAAGGTTCTAAAGCATGAGTATTAATATGTTTAAAAAAATCTTACATAAATGGTTTCTGGAGACATGTTTTTATTCAATTAACGACACATAAGCCTAAATGAATGTACTTAATACCTTGTTTATCTATATTTCGATGTTTTTAATTTCGAATTTTTAAGACCAAATGATTCATACACAAAACAAAAACAAAATTCGTCTCTCCTGTGGTCAATAATTAAGAGCAGACGTGCATATAAATAATGATTTTATCGAACAGTAATATAGAAGAGGAGACGCCGTTTATGCGGATTAAGAGTCCAAACAAAAGTTAGGCTTCGTAGCCCTTAACTTTGATAATGTCCACAGGAAAGACGCGAACCTAAATCTGTGTATGACTCAAATGTTGAACGCCTAAGACGGCAGAGCATGAGGAACTGGCAGCTATTATCGTATCATCAATCCACCTGTGCATAATTCACCCATGTTCAGCAATAAACAATTTCATTTCATTTCAAGGCATCGCCTAAGGGCCAAGGATTTCGTAACGCTACTTGCGCTAGTCGCCGATACCCTGGTTTCTCTGCTTCTGCTACAAACAAACACCCGAGTTTATTTCATTAGCATCGAGCATCATACTCCTATTGAAACGTTTACTCCCCGTTCACTTATAAAGGCCATCACACACTGACAGCGGTGGCGGAGGTATTCTGTGCGGACCCTTTCATATTAGCTCGAACATTACAACCTATCCTATAGGCCAAAACGCACTGAAGGCCGAAACGCACAGAGAGCGGTGGCGGAGCGGCGCGGCGCGGTGCGAAGGCGGTACCGGTTGTAATGTTCGAACTAATACGAAAGGGTCCGCACAGAAAACCGCGCCGCGCCGCGCCGCTCTGTGCGGATCGTTTCATATTAGTTCGAACATTACAACTGGTACCGCCTCCGCGCCGCTCCGCCACCGCTGGCAGTGCGTTTCGGCCTATAGGAAATATAGGAATTATTTCCGGGATAAAAACTATCCAATGTCCTTCCTAGGCTATCAAACTGGTATCAAATTATATAAAATTTTATACCTTTTTAATAATACTGGTTTCAAAACTGTTGGTGCTACACCCGTTTTGCCCACGATCCTTTGGGATGTAGGGGCTTATGAGGGCGAAAATCGATCTAGCTAGGTCTCCTGCCTGGAAAAGTTCGTTTTCTCCGTGTTTTGTCTGTTTTTACCCGAGCAGAGCCCGGTCGCCCAGGGACTAAACAAAAAACACACTAATTATTATAAACTAGGGTCAGTTCGGGTAAAGTGCGCCACCGGGTAAAGTGCGCCTCATCATTCAGTCATTTAAATCTATATCAGCACTTACCCCGGGGACGCACTTTGCCTGGTGGCGCACTTACCCGAACTGACCCTACCTACTGTTTTACAAAACCGTATTTTACCTAGAGCACAGAATAGAGCGCAGGCTTAAAGCGTTCTAAAATTCCTGATACTAATTTAATTTGCCAATGTGTTAGGTATAATGGTGTCTATTATGTTTCCTTCATTTAGAACCTAAACTCTAAAGCCGGTGGCTTAGAGAATTCCCTTAGGACTGGAATGATTAAAATTAGATTAGGTACCTGAGCGGGTGATTATAACTTATTTAATATTAATAAGCGATTGTGAGTTGTTTTTGTTACGTTTTTGATTGCTCTTTGCCCTATGGTAATTACTTTTGGAAAGGGTTGAGGGTACAGGATGTTCCAAAAACGTAATTGGGTCATTAGGAAATGCTAGGCGTTTTTCAAACTGTGGATCGCGACCCCCAGTGGGTCGCGGAATCCTCTAAAGGGGGTCGTGACTTCTCATGTTTTTAACGAGGTGCTGTATGTATTTTATTGGAAAACACTGAACTATATCATTGTTAACGGGTTATATTTATAAGTCACACTTCGCTTTGCCAAAATTAGGCATTAAAACTTTAGAAGGGGCCCTAGGAAGAAACTTCACATTTTCAGATAATAATCTAAACAATATTAATACTAACCGGTCTAATCCCAATTAAGGTCTAGTTTTCCCCCGTGGGTTCCAAGGTCAGATGACAGTCGCTTTAGTAAAACAAGAGCCTATGCCAAATCTTTTAGGGCACAACCAATTTTAGGGTTATACGGTTGTACATGGCGGTGTTAAGATTTTTCCTGATTTAATGGGGTCGGAGCAGGTGCGCCCATACATTCGGTCGAAAATTTGTCGTGCTCGAATTGTCTTAGTTGTCTTTGGTCGTTCGTTGTCTAATAATAAAATTGTTCGCTTAGTATTGCTTGCAGGGTTATAGGGTTCTGAACTTATTATATCAACTCACTGTAACAAACATGTAACAACAATATGTAACGCTTAAGTGGGGACACTTACTGTGACGGACGGAAAACTACGGAAACCTACACTGAGCGTGGCCCGACACGCTCTTGGCCGGTTTTTTTGTATAATTTTCCGTCCAAACTATTTATTATCTCTCAAAGTGGTGCAGCCTGTATATGCGGTATTGTTACGGCTATAACAGGGCTCAGTTAACGACTAGGGCGGCACGGTTCGCGTATGAGGATGCAGATGAGTATGAGTATGTGTTGGTGATATTTGCACTTAAAATGCACGGAATAGTGATACGCAGTCATAATAATGAAAATATTAAAAAAAATATTTCAGACTAGGTGCAAAGGTAGGTACCATTTATTAGTAAAAAATAAATAACTTAAGAACCAAATATATGTAATAACTAGGGCAGGGGTCGGCAAACTTTTTAGATAAAGAGCCAGGTCCCGGAAAAAATACGATTTTTCGGAAGCTCAAAGAGCCACTGTATCAAATTTTAGGGAAAATAATAATTTCGGGTGAGTCTGCAAAGTGTATATGCTGTGTTTGGGTTCGATAAAAAAAAATTTGCTTCGCGCTATTTACGATTTTTTTTGTCAGAATTTCATAAAAATAACGGTTTTTGTTGGGGAACCTAAGGAGCCGCAACAAAACATTCAAAGAGCTGCATGCGGCTCGCGAGCCGCGGTTTGCCGACCCCTGAACTAGGGTCTAGAAAACGCTCCGTATCATGGTCGGCCGTATCACGCAATAAGTGGCAAGATAGAGCATCCGTCTCGTTCTATCGAACGGTGACAGCCAGTGACGGACGCTCTATCTTGTCACTTTTGGTGTGATAAGGCCGACCATGATACGGGGCCAGGATGCTGTCGGGACTGCCGCGCAAGCGAGACAGAAGGGAGTTATGCTCCCATATTTTATTTATTTAAAAAGATCGTACGTTAACTTTTTTTTCTGACTGTTGTTTTCTTGGCTCTTTCATCGAGAGTTTTCATCTAAGTATTTTGAATTCGATGCACTTGCCGGATTTACGGAATGGCTTTTTTAGACAAATGTAGATAAAATATGGGTCCATATTGGCTGCCATAAAATTCGGAATCCTATATTTTATTATACTAACGTATTGTAGTCATAATCATCGCTAGTCCTAATTTTTGTCGTGCTAACTTTATAGTTCCTAAATTTCTGTAACTATCATCGGAAGTCCTAATGATCAGTTGTCCTAAAATTTTTCGTCATGATTTCAGTACTAAGAACTTGTTTGAAGTCATAATTTTGTTAATCATAACAATTTATTTCATAATGGACATGCATCATAATTTTGTTACTCCTAATATAATAACTAAGAACATACTTCAAATCCTAATTTTGTTTTTCCAAGTGAAAAATGCTTTCGCTAAGCAAATAAAAAAAAATTGGATCGTAGGGTCGCGGTGCAACTAACACTCCTCCTCGCTTGGCTCGTCGTCGTACCTACACGGACCTGCCTTAGGCTACGTCCGTACAGACAGGCGGCTTGCTTAGCGTCTAGCTAGAGCCTTGTGGCCTCGCCTTGTGCCTTGTGACAAGAACAAACACGTTTATTTACTTCGATAACGCCAAGTAACATATATGGTGAAAAATATTATGAAAAACAATTTTAGGAGTAAAAAATGTATGACTAATGTCATTATAAATATAAATGAAACGATGAAAATAAATATTAGGATATGAGAAATTTATGGTAGTTGTCATTATGACTTCGAGTAGTTATGACTTACGAGCGTTAGGAATAAGAATTATTAGGACTAACGATTATTATGGAGTAAAATTTTATGAAGAACATTTTCGGTCTTCCAATTATAGGACTTAAAAAAATAGGTGAAACAAAGCGCCCCCACAAAATATACATTGTTGTATAGTAAACCCGGTATGCGCATGTTCGAACTAAACATCGTTTTGACACGCCGCCCTCATGGTAATGGCGCCCATTCTGTGGGGCCATTTTGAGGCGCTACTTAGACTTCTATGTTTTTTCGTTCGCTGTTTCTGTCAATACCTGGATGATGTACAGTCGAGGTCAAAGATATGTTTACACTTCTTCAATTATAATAAGGCGAAGTCTGACTCGCGCGCCGAGGGTTCCGTACAAACTATTAATTAACTCAAGGTAAATGTCCCAATATTTGTTAACGTACTTATTTTCACCCAACACAACAGAATTCAATTTCAAACAACGAATAACTTTTACACCAAGACTATATCAAACTGCCAAGACAATTGAGTCGCGATCTTTTTTTACCTGCTCTTGAAATGTACAGAAACCCCAAACCCCACAATTAGTCAAACCCCAAAACCCCAATTAGTCAAATTAGTTTTGGTCAAACCCCATTAATTGAAGAAAAATTATAACAGCGCGAAGTAGGAATGGTGTCAGCGCCATCTATCGGCCCCATTTGGTACTAAAACGTGCAAGGGCAATCAGCTTTGTATGTATGTTAGTGTTTTAGCGATTACCTATTGTTTATCACGTGAACCGATCTCGATTATTTAATTTTTATTTGAAAGAGGGTACTTCTTATATAGTCTAATAGGAATTTCAGAACAAAAATACTTATAAAGTTTCATTTAGTAGTCCAACTACTAAATTAACTTAAATTATTAATGAGCTCACATGAGATAGTGAAGGTTATATTTAACTACGTGTCAATTTTGTTACACTACTTTTTAATTTCCTCCTTACAAATCTTATTAAGTGGGATGTGCATATTATGCGAGCCATGAAACTGTGTTGAGGGACAAGGGACGAAAAGGACATAAGAATGTGTTCTTTTTCTAAAGTCTAAAGAGAAAATTCTAAGCAATCGTGTCTTGGCTTCAATTAAACAACGATGTATTACGAGTATATGTATCGTGTATATACTTACATAGGTATTTTTTTTTTGTGTCTTACTTAAGTCAAGACCGTAGTCATGAACGGGAATGATAAAAAGCGAACATGGTGGCCATATTGAAATACTTTTCCCACACTTTCACCATGATCTCGCGAAAAAAAGGTGAACGCATCGCGGTGACTCTTGATCCCTATGACAGCTGTCATTTCAGTACAATTTTAAGTGTCAACGTTATAAATTGTACGGAGTAGATAGACAGCTGGCATTAGAATCAGGGTTCGCCTCGATAGGTTTAATTATGAGTTAACTGTTTATTTTACTATAGGTATTTGTTTACTGATCCTGGCCATGACGATGGTTTATTGATCTGGGGATCTGGGTGGTTCAGTGTGACCATCTTCTTCACTTTGTGCCACAAACTAATTCATTCCGACAAATGCAACTTTGCCAAACGCCTCATTTGGAAAGTAAATTCGTGGTTCTGATAAGTTCCCCAATTCGGATCATGAACCCCAAAGTCACCCATCATCATGATCATATCAGCCGAAAGACGTCCACTGTTGGACGTAGCCCTCCACTATACTTGACGCCATACATAGATTCCGAAAAAATAACCTTAAAATTGCCATTAAAATTAAGAAAAAAAACCGACACTGGCAAACTTACACTCTTCCAAATGATGGGACGTACGAGTCTAACGCGCGCAGGTAAAGAATGGATCTGAAAATGGCGTCCGCTCGCATGCTATCTCGCTCACACCCTATCTCTGTCTATAGATACACCTCTCATCTCTGTCTGTCTCTGTATACTCACACAGTTGTTTTCTCACAGTTAAAGTATGAGTATAGACAGCGATAGTGTGAGCGAGCGACGCCATTTTCAGATCTATTAATTTATCTTTGTGCGTTATACGTCCATTATTTGGAAGAGTGTAAGTTTGCCAGTGTCATTTTTTCCTCATATGGCAATTTTAAGGTTATAATTTGTGGAATCTATATACGACGTCAAGTATAAAGAGTGCCAGAGTAATTGATCCTGCGTCACCCGCATCCAGCGGCCTCCCGCGAACACAACATTGTAACATTTTGGCGACATTTCAAAGCGCCCATCTCTACCGCTGTTAATTATTTAGGGATTGCCTTATAAGTTCTCGCGCGCTAAACAAGCAAAGTTTCGCCCCTGGTGTGACGCGAACTTAACAGCTAGAGAGTGACATCAATATTGAACAAGATATTTCAGGTAACAGGACGTATCATGATGTCGTGGCGTTTTAGACTGGACAAGATTCAGAGTATAAGTATATGTACGTATAAGTAGATGGGCGCGGGGTGTCAATACGAAGCCAGGCAGCCGATTAGTTCGATGCGCATACCGGGTTTTAGGCAAGTGTTTGGGTAGAAATTTGTAAGGAGCTCGTATTCTATTTTTCTTTCTTTCGCTGGCAAGATTCGGTTACGGTCTATGAAATAACAACAGTATACTCTCTGTATCTGACGACCGCTTAACCTAGTGTAGAGTCTGTCAAGCCAGTCGCGTCTCTGGGAAATGGCGTCAAATTTGACAAAAACGCATGCTGTTAACACGAAATGTAAGGCGGCGTAATGGGTACTTACAGCTTATGAGTCATACACAAAACAAAAACAAAATTCGTCTCTCCTGTGGTCAATAATTAAGAGCTGACGTGCATATAAATAATGATTTTATCGAACAGTAATATAGAAGAGGAGACGCCGTTTATGCGGATTAAGAGTCCAAACAAAAGTTAGCCCTTAACTTTGATAATGTCCACAGGAAAGACGCGAACCTAAATCTGTGTTTGACTCTTATTGGATAGGTAAAATTGTGGCCATACCCACAGTGTAAAGAGTAATTAGATACCCACAGTGTAGAGAGTATTGGTTTGTAGACTGTGCCATACCTATAGAATTTGCTAAAATTCCAGGGACACGACTTACGACCTACGCCTACGAGCTAAAGGTATGAGTATTTGTGTGATGAGCAATTGAGCATTAATATTTGTTTCTGAGCCTTGGATGCCTTTCTGTGTATTTAAGTATTTATATCTGTTAAATATATCGTCGTCTAGTACCCCTAACCCATGCCTTATTGAGCTTAGTATGGGTCTAGTTTGATTTGTGTAAGATTGTTCCACTCATATTTATTTTTGATTATTTATCGACGTCAGCACACAGTCCAGATCGCACACGAGATGTATCGCGCTCCAAATTTGAGTTATGAGTTATTAAATATGAGTTAACAATGAATTGATTGCTTGAATCATAAAAAGGCCTCCGTTAATGCGCATTAAGAGTCCAATCAAATTTAACTTTGGCAATGTCCACAGAAGAACCGCTAGGTGGTCCTGGCGGTGAAAGTGTTAATTGCAGTGGCTAAAAATGTTTGACAAATTTTGAGCGACAACTTAGCTAACTAACCAGGCTGGCACGACCACCCAAAATGAGTCTTGGCCTCCGACACAAGAGCACGCCACTTTGCTCGATCCTACGTAATGTCTTGCAAGCTACCGCCGGCTCCAATTCGCGCAGGTGCGCTACCACCATACCCTTCCAACGATCTGTGACACGACCGGCAGGCCCCTATTTCACCAACTTGACAATTGTCACCTGACAATGACAATTATCGGTACATTGCTGATTCCGCAAGTAACCTAGCAACCCTAACTTCAAGAACAAGCAATGAATGGCGAATTGACAGTGTCGTGTGATAATTGTCAAGTGATATAGGGGCCAGGTTGGCCCAAGTATGCTCTCTTCATCTGAAGATGTTCTCCCATCCTTCCGAGGTGGCCAAGCCAGCGAAGACGATGCGCTTTTGTCTCACCTACGATGGACAACTTACTTTATTTAATTACATTTACATAAAATGAGAATAACGAAACAAGTAACATCACAGACGTGTCTCATTTTACAAGTCGAATGCGAGACGGGTATAAAATTTCACGGCAGGAGTAAATTGCGAAAATAACACGAATTTTCGCTCAAAACATGGAAATATCTAATGATTTGATTAAAAAAGTATATTATACATAAAACTGTTAGTGTGTTGGCCGTAGCCGAGGGGACCGGTAGCTCAGATTTTGTTGGCAATTATTTATTTATAAGATTAAGACCTGCCGCTCCGCGAGGCAGGAGCGGCTACCACACAACTGTTCTTTGTAGCATATTTTTGGTTAAATCTAATTCGATTTAGGCAAAAATGTAAGCCATACGTATTTATTTTGTATGTATTTTTTTTATTTCACAATGTCTAATTAAGTCTTAGATGGTTTCTAGTTATATATATGTCGCCTAGCTCTTGTGTTACAAATCTTGCTTAGTTCGTATTTTGATCGATTTTGTTAGATAACACTCAAATATTAAAATTCTTGAAGATTGGTCGTGGCCGTAGGAGGTGTGTATTTAAGTAATTGTGTTAAAAATATATTTGGTCATTTGCTGTATGAAAATACATCTACGAAAGTTTTCGTTATCTAATTTTCAGTATGTTTCGTTTGCGGTACTTTTATTTCTCTCAAAAATGTGTGTATTTAATCTGATTTGTATTCAATTTCTTTATATTGATCGTCACAGTACAATCCGTTTGTACGTCATCCTTCCCGCGGATGTTATCGCTTGTTTCCGCCATTACTACGCTTTATGACGTAATTCGGGCGAAGTTTGCGAGTAAACCCGCCGGCCGACGCTTGGGCAATCGTCTCGTGACGGCCCCCTGAAGGTGCGAACTTAGCTCGAAAGCAGCCAGTAAAATTCGTAGGATTTAGAGTCGTTGTAGCGGAAAATTGCTGCTTCTCTCATCCACGAGAGCCTACGCCCGAGCGTGCAAAAATGTAATACTGTTATACGGGTTGTGCCCTACTTAAAGGAGCCCAGGGTCCATTTTGACACGTAATCCCAAGATTCGGCAAAGGCATTAGTTTTGGGATTAGACCGGTTTCCTCGCGATGTTTTCCTTTACCGAAAACTCATTGGTACGAGCCGGGATTCGAACCCACGATCGCCACTCGACAGCTGCATGCCTGAACCACGAGGCTACCGTAGCTCCAAATATACCATTTAATTGAAACGTGAAGGTGCAAAGTTAGTCCAAACGGCAACCCATAAAATTCGCAATGATCATATGGTGTAACGCGAGCCATATCAACTAAAAAGTCAGTTATTACCTTATTTCCAGTTCTAGTCGGTATAAATCATCATATTCCGAACGAAGTTAAGACCCGGAATACAGCGCTAGTGGTTCCATAATACGGGTATAAATAAAAGTCTCTGCAAAAATGTACTACATACATTTTATATTAATGTACGTTATTATAATAAAGATAAAAATACGTACACATTTTTCTGTTTACCAGCAATTGTTTGCACTAAAACTACAATAAACAGTTCATATTGTAACAATTACTTAGAGGCAAAAAAGGCATGCATATAATATATATAGACTGGTAAAAGTTCCTATAACAAAATTTATTAACAACGTTGTAATATTAATTCTGGACATCACATATACGAGTATGCTCCCGTGCTTGCTTAGTGCTTAAAGTATAATCACACCACTTTCATAAAATATACCATTTATTTTAATTTTGTAGGTTCGACGCTATCCCATATGGCAGCCTATATAATTCGTAATGGCCATACGGTGTAAAGCGAGTCGTATGTTCTTAAAAGTCAGTTATGTCCTTGTTCCAGTTCTAGACAGTACAAATCATTTCCCGAACGAAGTTTAGACCAATAGGCGGGAATACGGCGCCAGTGATTCCATAATGCGGGTATAAATAAAGCTAGAGAGCGGCTATTATTTACGGCGGACGGCTGACGGATGGCACTGGGATGCATTGTGGTACAAGTTACGTCCCGAAGCGGACTCGTTAGTGTAACCATAGGCTTCGCTCTGCAGGTATATCATAGTTGCCGTTTTATCACTAATCGTTGTGGATTAGATAAGACATCAGTCACTCTCGCAGTCGCATACTCGTTAGAATGTGACGCATCTCTTATCTACAGCCACAAGTGATAAAATCGAAGCGCTCATAGTCTATAGCGGAGCCTGTGAGATGGAAACGATAACGCAGGTTAGGCAAAGATGGCAGCGGTCAATCTTTGGATGGGTGACCGCCTGATGTTTGAGTGGTTAATATAAATGAGCGCTTCCGTGCTATGGAACGCAAGCTAAGCGGTTGATTGGCTGCTACTAGTTGTCAAGCCGAGTTAGAGGCCTTCGAGCGGCTTAGGAACTTGCAACAGGCGAGTTGCCCACTCACTTGACAAAGGGGGGACAACTGGCACTCGCGTCCGCAGGAGCTACCTACCACAACCCTGCACGTGTCCCCTGGGTGGTACTAAAGAGTAATAAACTTTGAAGACCAAAATAATGCCATACGATTAAATAAGTGATAATATGGCAACCATGTTACTTCTCCTGTAGGCGTAGCACGGTTGTCATTTTATCACTTATCGTGGTGACTGATGTCTTATCCACAGCGATAAGTGATAGCTACGATAAGCTACGCTTTCTAGTCATCATACCTCGTTAATGTCGCAAAGAGAGAATGAGAAAGCGTCGCAGCATGTTTTGCCGGCGAAACTCTTCGTAAATTATTTCGCAACCAGCTACAACGAGCCAATTAGTAACGTTCTAAAAATGTGTAAAACTCGAATAAAAATAATTGGAGTCTCAGTAATCGGTTTTCATAAAGAGAGTTCGTTTAGAAAAAAACCTGCTAATTATTATTTTGTAAAGATAGCCTTTTGGCGTTAAAGCATATCGATGCGGGTGTGAAGACGAAGAAAAATTATATTCCACTGTGTATTTTTTTATACATTTTGTCTCACTGGAAACAGCGTGGCAAAATATTAAAAAAAAACCCTATATCCGGCCCCATGCCCTAGACGGAACTGCTGGACGGGGTCTTCTTTCTATGACTTGGTTTGCTTACTTAGCCTTATTTATTTTGTAATTAATTTACTACTATTTCATCGTTCGTTTTTTTTATAATGTTGTTATCGTGTTATTAGTTTTTAATATAAATGTTATCATCTAAGGAACGGCTGCGCTGATAAATCTTTATAGTTTCACAATCGAAACTGTAGAAAAAAGTACACTTTTCAAACTCCCGCGTGCTCATAGCGAGGAGCGACCTGCTTCTAACTTGTGCCGTAACGTAATCTAGCAAAATGCACTTAGGTGTACGTACTCACATAGCCTCTGGATAGAAACCCTGACACTAGGTACTAGTATTTCTCTTTTTGATCTGGCTTATAACTTAAATGGTTTATAAATCTAATTATTTTTATTGAATGTTATTGATGAGCACAATAGGGATTCTTTTAAATTGACATGTAATTTATAATGTAATCTAGTATTGTGAGTAAATTAATCTGATATTGAATATACGTGTCCAAAACTGGTAAGTAGATCAGGCCCATTTTTACAATTTTGAAAAGAACGAAAATGACATTACGGAGTCGAGTAAAACCACGATGCAATAAAAAAAATGGTGTATACAAAGATTACAGTAATACACAGTTCGAAGTCGGGGTCTCCTTTTAAGCAAACAATGATACATTTGTTGGGAGATCCCGCTCATCCATTAACAAGATGGAAGGTTTTTTTTTTCAAACATTAATTTATAACAGCGGTTTTTTTGTTTGTTTAATTTTCAAATGTTATTCTAAGATGCCTTATCCAAGAATCCACCAACATTTCCATCGGGAAGTAAATATATAAAAATAAATGACACATCCATTATGTTTTGGTGTGATTTATTTATTATTCTTGAAGAGCTCCTGTAAATTCACCAAAACAAAAATTAAAATATCTATTAATATTTTTCCTCTTTTTTCAGGAATTGATTCAGGATTTTTTGATGACTAATATTTTGATGGATTTTGAGTCTACGTAATTACTAAAATGATAATATATCAGCTACACAAAAAAGCTGCTGTTATGAATTATTTCCAAATTTCCATTTTTTCCATACTAATGAAAATAAAGTGCTTGGGCTAAGAGGTGTTACTGTTTTACCAATTTAACATTATTGTTAGACCTTATAGGTTATGAAATAAGACGCAAGGCTCGTTTTAAATTGATTCTTATCCATACTTGTGTATTTCGGCTCTCAGAGAACCAGGTTTATTATTACTAGTTATAAGTACAGGTTATATATAGAGCTACGGTAGCCTAGTGGTTCAGGCATGCGGCTGTCAAGCAGCGGTCGTGGGTTCGGATCCCGGCTCGTACCAATGAGTTTTTCGCAACTTATGTACGGAATATTTACCGTTAGCTTTTCGGTGAAGGAAAACATCGTGAGGAAACCGGTCTAATCCCAATAAGGTCTAGTTTTCCTTCTGGGTTGGAAGGTCAGATGGCATTCGCTTTCGTAAAACTAGTGCCTATGCCAAATCTTGGGATTAGGTGTCTAAGCGGACCCTAGGCTCCTTTAGGGGCATTATCGGGAATAACGCTAGGAGGATGAGGACGATGATGATACTACAAATGAGATTATAACCATGAACATCAAACAATAAAAAATAATTACATTCCGTAGATCGAACTATAACCTCTACCCACTTAACTTCATCCGAAGAGTAACGTATAATACTTGGTAATCGACACACGCCCCACAGTTTCCAGCATCCGTCAACCCTAGCGTTGACGTCTCTTTAGGTTAAGCAAAATTGCACCTTAAACGTGTGCCGTTAAATTGAATTCATATTGGCAGACGGCGTGCTGTTGACAATTTTAAAAATATGGTATAGAACTAACCGTGCAGTCTAATGATGTTAAGAATAAGCGCGAGTTTGGTTTGGTTATAAGTTGGACAATTACTTTGTATTCGGTTTGCTGCCTCATTTGTCGGGGTTGCCCCCGAAATGTTTGTTTAATTTTATTGTTACTTGTCGGAGGGTCGCTAATCATTATTTTGCCGGTCATTCTTAGTTGATTATATATCACTTTTAATGCTTATTGTATTGCTCCGGTTTTATTATAGTATATTTATTGTGTTTGTATTTTATTCATTGTTTCTTCTTTTCAGAAGGGCAAAGATCTAGACAGGTAAGCATACTAACCTAATATTATAGATTTTGAGATAGTAGCTCCGTAAGTTTGTTTGTTTGTAATGGGTAATCTCCGAAACCACTTAAATGGTATGCCTATACTTAAGTACTGCTGGTTGCAAGACTTGTCAATCTGTGAGTTATAGCTTCTTGAATCGGGCCACTGCACACTGCTGGTGGCAAGACTTGTCAATAATGTTACTGTTAATTATTACTCCAAAAGAAAAAAAAGGCAAAAAAAATGCTTAGTGACGAAAATCTCATTAAAATTTCTCAAAGTATTACGAAGCTACAATACAACCGTTTTAATATTGCTAGTTGGAGCGTTTTCCGGCAAAGAGACAGAATATCTTTTAAAACTTTGGACACTTATAGCTTTGTGATTATTTAATCCCCTGCTTTACTTTTTTCTTCATTCGACAATATGTTAAATCCTTTTTCGGGAAAAATTCAACATTATCGAATTTTTATTTTGTGTCTACCCCTATTTCGAATCGATTGATACCTCATTGGAGATAAGATACCATTACCAAACTCAAGTGGAGTTGGGCAGGACACCTTGCCAGGCAGAATGATGGTACTTAGGACCAAAAAGGTGTCAGATTGGTGGCCACTTATAGGTAAAAGGAGCGTCGGCCGTCCACCAGTTCGATGGGTGGACGATATTAGGAAGATAGCGGGTCACTTCTAGATAAGATTAGCTCAGGATAGTGACGGGTGGCGTACTCGAAGATAGGCCTGTGCTCAGCAGTGACGATGGCAATCACGGGCTGAAAATTACGATGATGATGATACCTCATTCATCAACATCGGTTAAGTATCTTAAACGCTACGGTGTACTCGCACAAACAAAACAAAGATTGCTAAAAACATATATCCCTTCCTTTCGTCTCGGCCGTAGTCGAATAAAAATGAGATTATTTATAATATTGCGATTTTTGCTGACGTGATCTAGATCGTTCTTAGTTATTGTAGTGTTCTTTGACACGTTCTATAGGTACGAAAAGCGACTGCTATCTAGCCTTCCAACCCAGAGGGAAAACTAGACTTTATTGGGATTATACCGGTTTCCTCACGATGTTTGCCTTCACCGTAAAGCTAACGCTTAATATTCCGTACGTAAGTTTCGAAAATTCATTGTTACGAGAGATTCGAACCAAGGACTGCCTGAACCACTAGGCTGCAGGAACTTCTTTGTATTTGTTTTATGTGTGATTGTATTAATTACTTGCTATCACAATTATTTTTGATTTCGAAACCCAAAGCAGGTCCCAAAACTTAACAAGCTTCGCGGATCAGTATAGGCGTCAGACGAACATACACGCATTAGTTCCCCCACCTGCCAAAACAGAGAGATCAAAGTCCATAAATCCTCCTAAGTACGGTATTATACCCGTGAAATGTCTACATCTGTTGGTTTTTTGCTATTAGACGCAAATATATATTGATGGTCACCCCTAATACAAACTTCATAACGACCAATCAAAAACAAACCTTAAGAACTACTCTATAAAATCCACTCTAATCCACACGCTGTTATAAATCAACCGCAATTAAAATTAGACTTTGTGTCGTAGTAAATAAGGTGTGAATTTGATTGCATAAGGTTCTAAAGCTAGGGCTACCACCGGGTCAAATCTACCCTAATTTAATTTCGTCTTGTACCAGATCTGGTTAGGGCTGTGACGTTTCGACGGGATCTTGTTACGAGCAAAGTGAGCAGGTTTTTAAAGGGATAATGCTTTTTATATTGAGTGCTGGTTTATCATATGAATGGGCTGATTATTATACTTATTATGCGCTTTTAAAGGTGGCCGATTAGAGGGATTAGCGCTATTTTTGGCGGTAAAACTAAAACAAAACACGATTCTGTTATTGCTATTTTAGATAGACCAAGGAAAATGAAGCGTCGGTCGGCCACCAGCACGGTAGGTTGACGACTTAAAAAAGACTGCGGGTCATATCTGGCTGAGACTAGCACTAGCATGGGACCGGTATAAGTGGCTTGCTCGAAGAGAGGCTTATGCTCAGCGGTAGGCGATTAAAAGCTGAAAATGATGATGATGAAAACGAGGCTGATAAAATATCTAAGTAGTACCCAATAAATTATGGGTATCACACAGCTGCTTAGCTTAAGAGCGCCGACTCGATTCAACTCTCCATACAAAGATAGTTTGGTTCTAATTATAAACTGCATACTGGATTACCGGGAATAATGCTAGGAGGATGATGATACCTTGCTTATTTGACACTAGCTGCCCAGCCCGGATTCACACGGTAAGTTTTCCGTTTTCCCGTAGGAATGAAGAATTTTCCCGTCGTAATAAAAAGTAGCGTAGTCGTAGTAATGGTGAAATAGTTTTTCAAATCAGTCCTGTAGTTTCGGAGCCTATTCAATACAAACAAACGAACCAATAATCAAATCTTTCCTTTTTATAATATTAGTGTTGATTAGTATGCCCTAAATGTCAATATTCAAGAGAGTTAAGGTTCGGTTTACTTAAATCTAGAATGCAATTTGTTGTGTGCCGTTACAGGGTGTCATGAAATTACTTATAAATAAAAATATAAAAACTTATTATGTATGCATGATATAACAATGACTAAATGAATATGAATAATGTATAACTAGAATATATAACATACCTAATAGGTTAAGTAAAATAAGTACTAATACAATAATATATGGATGTATAATTGTCCGAAATAAAGAGTTAGGTAATTATTAATTCTTACACGCTGGACAAAAGCACCAATTTTTTTTCAGTTACTTGATAGGCCGCATTAAAATTAAATACGGCCAACAGAGGAGTTGGTTCCTATCAAAAACATAAAGCTATTGACCTAACAAATGCCCAAAAAAAATGGTGCTTTTGTCCAGCGTGTCCACATTTACGAATTTGTTCGAGCACTCTGCCCCAGTAAGTTGCCTGAGTGTACAGTATATCGTCTAGAACTGGGCAAGACCAGTAAATACAGAAGACCCCAGCCATAATGGCACCACTTGGTCTTGGTATGTTGTGTGGTTCGTGGTGATGGGGAAGCTTGCCAGAGCTCCCGAGGATGTGTAATGTAATGAGAGAGTTTGAGCTGCATTTGTTTCTAGCTATTATTACTCCCATGATTCCTCAAATGTGATGCCCACTGGGCAGCGGAGTGGGCAGCTCTGGCGGGCGCGTCACTCAGACCCCGCACACGATCAGTGACAAGGTAGAGCGTTCGTCACTGGCTGACGGACGCTCTATCTTGTCAGTTAGCGCGTGATAAGGCCGTCCATGCTACGGTGCACAACGTCAGGTGCGCTATGGTATGGGTGATTGGCCACGATGTAGTCCCCAAATGGTCACAGTGAAGCCTGACTCAGGAGTAGCTATCGCCTATAGGATATGGTGTCTGTTATTGGTCGTATGCTAGTTAGCCACAGTCGTCATGAAACAAACTAATGGCTTAATCCTTTATTACTTAATAGGAAAATTCTTTATTACTTAATATTTTAATTTTTTCTTTCATTTGAAAGAATTGCATGTACCTACAATAGACCATGAAAGTATTGAAAATTTTAAATACTATAATTAAGGTTTGAAATGAGTATACACGAAAGTAAAAACGTTTCAGTAACTAGCTATTATTTTATGGTTCTTCAACATTTAGTTCACAAAATAATGGGAAACATTATAGCTGCGTCTTCCCTATTCCCCTCCATTACCGACATACGCCTTTTTGCGACTTCGGTAGAGCCGAAAGGAAGGTGATTTTAGCCGTAGATGTTTGTATTAGGCCTCAGGTTCAGCATCTTATATATTAATACAAAAAAAATCAACGAAATTTAGTAGTTTTCATTTCGACACTTGTACTCGGTTTATTGAAGCTAGCTTCCCAGGTCCAGATATGGGAAAGTTTGATTCCTGTATAACATTTTTGATATTGAATAACTTGAAAACTGTTAATACAGAATGAATTATCCATTTTTAAAGAAAGGTCTGTAAAAATACAAAACCCGACACCTCATTCTCATTAAAACTTTTATACACCCGAAACTCATACCTACTCATACATACATAACTTACCTATAATTTTCATATGCGTTTTTATAATCTTACTTATCAACACAAAATTGTTCAACTTTGATGCCAAATACCTCGAACTCGAAAACAATGAACTTTGAAGTAAATATGGGATACCATATTGCTTATTAGAAAACTAAGGGATTCAGATCGAAGGTCATTGGCGTATGGGAGCATCTTAAACGCTACGGTGTTCACACGTCAAGGCCTGCATCACACTGGTACGGCATGCGGTGGCGGTCAATAGTAAAGACAGCTAATGATAAGTTTACTATTGTCCGCCGCGGCCAGAGGCCGCGCCAGTGTGATGCAGGCCTTAACGTGTGAACACTGTAGCGTTTAAGATGCTGAGCCGACTAATGAATGAGGTAGCAATCGATTTGACATTATGCTCCGTAGCCTTTTCACTACCTACGTTTAGAATGAAAAAAAAATCGAACGAACGTTTCGTCAGATTTTTGAACTTTATATGCTTTGTTAGCTAGCCATGACTGATGATTGATATGCGGGACCCCGAGTGATCGCATTCTTCCCTTGGACCAATTTTGGTACCGGATACTAAAACAGTACCTAGTATGGTAACTACCTGGCTCACGAGGTGTGGGATGTGGATTCGACGATCATTTGTACTTTCAACAAAAAATCTTCGGGTAATTGGCACAAGGTACCAGGAGCGTGTACTCGCCTAATTGCGAACTGAACCATCATCCTCCTAGCGTTATTCCCGGTAATGCCCCTAAAGGAGCCCGGGGTCCGCTTTGACACCTAATCCCAAGATTTGGCATAGGCACTAGTTTTACGAAAGCGACTGTCATCTGACCTTCCAACCCAGAGGGAAAACTAGACCTTATTGGGATTAGACCGGTTTCCTCACGATGTTTTCCTTCACCGAAAAGCTAACGGTAAATATTCCGTACATAAGTTCCGAAAAACTCAGCGGCTGTCATCGCATGCCTGAACCACTAGGCTACCGTAGCTCTAAAAAATAAAAAAATGTTGTTGGCTAAATTGCGAACTGAACCATCTGACGAAACATTCAAACGAGAATCTTTTTATTAGAACATCCCTTAGATTCTGTGTGCGTATATCGACACATAAAATATTAATTTAAATTACTTATGTATGATTTTCTGTTTTTATTTTTTTTATTTTGGCGATCATTAAGAGATATCTATATCAATATTCTGACTTTATCGTTAATCATTTTGTTATATAGGTATTTATGTTCATAATCATAATAATGTTGTGTTGTAAGTCACCAGCAATAAGATCTGCCACAACATAGGACGCATAAATATCTGACACGACTCTATGTCTGCTGCCATAAGGACGTGTCAGATATTTTTGCCGGCTTTGTTTCGGCAGATATTGATGCCGGTGACTGTACCTGTAACATTTCATTAAATTCATTTAATTATAGTATTTGAATTTTATCGATCGTTTACACCCACATTTGTGCTAAAACTGGTACTGGAACATAGGTTTCATGCTGCCTACATTGGGAATGAAGGCGTGTATCTATGTATATATGTCAATTTCATTACGTTCATACCAAGCGCATTGACGCTGGCTTTAAACAAGCTAATTAGGGAAAGAAAGCTAGTGGAGAATCGCCCTTACTCTAGGATCCCCCGGCAACACATCTAATCGGTATTCTATGGTCTTTAAAAATCACATTAGGGCTGCCCGCGCGCCTCGAGCGAGAGCGGGACGGATGTAAAGTGCTGGAAGAGACAGCAAACTACGCAGACAAAGAGGGAGGCGTAGGCAGAGATCACGGTTCCACTCGCTAACTTCACTATAACCGATGCAATTTGTCACTCCAACTTCCTAAAATGAAAGATATTTATTGCAACCGTATAGCAAGTTGTTGTGCCAAATCATATGTTATAACTTATTTATGTCCAAAAAGTTTAACCATTCACCTAAGCTCGAACAGACGAACACGGGACGGACAACTTAGCAAATTTACTTTTATCTATAATTAGATTGTTTTAACAGCCGATATTTGACAGCCGTCATCCCGGTACAATAAACGTCAATGATGACATAATATGATGACATGAATTGTACTAGATGACAGCTGTCAAAGAATGGAAGTAGAAGCATTTTCACTATAAATCGTGATAGTTTTTAGTGTTGCCACATCCAGCTACTTGACATCACACTTGTTAGATTAAAAATGTAATTAATTTTTTATTGCTCTCTCCGCGGGCTGTGCAAATGTTGTTTTTATTTTTGGCTCAAACAGGCCCCGGGCTTTCTGCTTGGATTATAAAGTTTGCTCTGGCAACACTGCCAGATTGCTTGTTGATCTGGGAGTTGTCGGACTAATGAAGTTGCCGTTTCTGCGTGGTTTCGGGGTTTTAAGGCTGTTTCGACTTGGAAATTGTTACCGCCAAGGTCATTTTCCAGTAAAGGACCATTTACATGGTGCAACTACTCGCATGCGAGTTTTATTAAATTGCGGGGTTTGATTGAATTCATTGTATTTCCCTAGCCCGCAGCCCCGCAATGTATTTAATGAAAATCGCATACGAGTTGTTGCGCCATGTAAATGGCCCCTAAGTTTCGAATGTATCATCCGTTAAAGGTGTGTTACAGTAGACATTATTATATCTTGCACCAACGTGTCATTACAGATCAATGTCAAATATGGCACCGGCGGCTCTCATTCCACATAGAATCTTGTTAAACTTTCCATACAATTATTGATCACACAGAAGATGCTTGAATCCAATGATATAATATAAAAAATCGGCCAAGTGCGTGTCGGGCCACACGCACACATGACACGAACAAAAATTTGGGCAATTAAGACCAATATGTCGCAAGCGAATCACTAATTTGAACAATCTTTTTAAGAAACCCATAATATTTTTGAACAAGCTATCCAACGATACCCACGCTATGGGTTTAACGAGAAAAAAAAACCGCACTTTAAGTGAATTATACAGTTTTCTATTAGTAATAGTCACTGAGCTAAGCCAAAGACGGACGGACAGTCGAACGGCCAGACGGATATGGCGAAACAATAAGGATTCCTTGTTGACTACGGAACCCTTAAAAGATGTATGTTGTACATACAACGTGTCCCAAAACTCAACGATAAGCCGGCACCAGAGGATGGAGCTGCTTATGATTAGTCGAGAAAAATAAGGAAAAAAATATATCTCAATTATTTTAGAAATTACAGAAAAAAAATGAAATTCATCGAAAATCGACATCCCTAATGGTATTTTTAACGACCATGTCTACAAATTCAAATATTACTGTTTTTTTTTTGTTTTTGGAAACTTAAGTAGCCCTGCTATCTAACACAGTTCTTAAAAATACCATAATACATGTAGTTTTTACACAAAAAATAATTTTGAAAGATTTTTTCTTACAGTCCACTTTCAATCATCATGGTGTAAAAAAATAGTATTGACACCACTATGGCAATTATTTTCAAAAGATTTTTTTTTTATTTGAGATATATTTTTTTCCTTATTTTTTCTCGACTAATCATAAGCAGCTCCATCCTCTGGTGCCGGCTTATCGTTGAGTTTTGGGACACGTTGTATATGCGAAATTCCGTGTTTAAAAATGGCCACCAAATCTGATTGACGAAGCGAAACTGAGGCACATTGGTGCAATTGACTCAGTTTTATCGTGCCAATTTTGGAGCGCTTATAACTTATGACATATCTGCCCCTTTTTTCATATTACATAATTTCTTGAATAAGTAAAACAAATGAGCTCATAGCTTATCAACTACATTTTAAGACATTCATTATCCAATCCACACATTCTATAAAATATACCCATTCTAAACCCACCCCGTATACCTCTATACGCGACACTGGCGCCCGAAACTAATCTATTTGCAACGCTAAAAGCACGTGTCCCGGTCTCCGGAGACCGCGCGCGCGATACGTGACACTCGTGGGCACTGTCGCGTAGAGCGGGTTTGCTTGCACATAATACAATACAATACACATACTTTTTACAGCGCACGAGCCTCTTAAAAAAAATTTTTTTTTTCAACATTCCTGCTAGTCAAAAGTTGTCTGGAAGAGATCGCTTCAAAGCGATAAGTCCGCTTGTTATCTGTGTTATTTGTGGTGCAGTAAATAATATTTTTATTATTGTTATCCTCCTAGCGTTATTCCGGGTAGTACACGAGGGGTCCGCTTCGGCAGCTGATCCCTAGATTAAGCGTAGGCACTAGTTTTACGAAGTGACTGCCATCGGACCTTCCAACCCAGAGGGAAAACTAGACCTAGGTTTCCGGACGATGATTTCGTTCACCTAAACGTCACTGTTCATGGAGTATTAATAAATACTGTCACACAAATATTACCTAGGAAATAATGTATACCGAATGATAATAGTGTAATAGTATAAAATAGAAATAGTAACACTGACATGTAAGAACTTTTTATATTTTTATCAATAAATGATCTATCTATCTACAAACGAAAGTAAGAAAAACAAAACGATAACGCTTAGGTAGAGGTAGAGAGCAGTTGATCTTATTGCTAAAGATTCCAGGCAACCTTAGGGTTTCGGATAGCAGTTAAAGTAAATTGTAATTGTAGCTAAAATGCCACTAATAAATCCACAGTTAAAATCACGTATTAAGGTTCAACGTCACTGGTTCCTGTCGAGCTGTTGCTAACAGATGTCGCTATATATAATTTCGATGGTTGCTCATCGTTTTACGCAAAACCGTGACGAGTACCAACATGTGTTTCAAACTGCGGAAGCCGAACAGCTTGCTACGTATGAATCGCAATCAATCTGCACTAAACAATGTTTCTTTTTAAAATGTAGTCCGAAAATATGCATAAAAGTGCTTTTTTGTGAATTTACGCAGGCTAACGTAGCTAAATGTCACTTCGAAGTTCGTCATTGTCAAACATTTTCCATAAATCAAACTAGAGGGCGCAAAACTAAATCTACAGTAGCGCCTCTATTAGGAAATAGCGAAACTAAATGTACTTGTGTCTGGCACTCTAGAATGTACGACGAATGCATCTGACTTTTTCACTCGTTACCTAATGTCATGCGGTAGCGCAGTGCTATACACTTTTGCTTATATCTGTCTGTAATGCCATCGTTGAACCGGGTTCAAATCCCGATGAACGTACATCTTTTTTGTTTTTCAATTTGGATTTCTAAACCAATATGACCGTCTAAACTAACTTAAATTAATTGTAATGCGCAAAAAAATTTTTTTTCATATTTAACTTGTTTAAGTTTTCTTGATAAGCATGATTTGTATCTAGATTATCCACAAAACCCCCTATATTTTTGGCGGACCTATTCTGTCATGTTACATACTACGTAAATATTATGATGCATAGGTATTTCATTTAAAAAGATGTTACGCCTTCATTTAATTGGAAAATCATGATTCATGAGTATCCGTAGGTTTACTGTTGAAAAATCAAAGTACTACCTTTATCTATTCTATACCCTATTCCACATGATATTAGACAAATCGTGCGTAAATCTTCAAGTCATTCGCGTCATGAAAACTATTTTGATAAACAAAAACATTTACATTGTTCCATTTGAAACACATTAAATAATCGAAATAACACTAGTAAGTACAATATTTATAAAGGAAGATAAAAGAGGTATTTTTCCTTACAAAAATCTAACGTTATAAGGAATAAGGTATCTATACTTAGGAAGTATATTGGTACTTTGATTTGTTATATCCATATTCACCCGCAGTTGCGTTACTACATAATTACAATCAGAGAGGCTACGTATTATTCACAAAATGTTTTGTATTCGCCCGTGACTCGCGTCTAAAATAATGACCTCAAAGTTGGTAACAATTTTGCGTTACCGGACGGACGAATTTAGTAAGCTTTGTGAATAATTGGCGAGTTTGTATATCAAAACTCTTAGTGGCCAGTCTCTCGAATCTGGACCTAGACCGCATCAGAAAGAGAGAAATATATCATTTGACAATATGGTACTGTTTTCGATGAACGTCAAAATTCAAAATTCGAATTCAACTTTTTCACGCGTTTACGTTTCTATACGTTTATGATGCTTTCACTCATTCATTTTCATTACTAATCTTCAATGGTTGGGTTATGGGCATTTGCTTACAAAATTATTGAATATCTTGTTTAGGTAAATATGAGATGAAACTTATCTGTCGAACCCACGACCGCCGTTTGAGAGTCGCATGCCTGAACCACTATGCTACCAGAACGATTATTGTAAAGTGTTATTTATTTGTATGTTTGTATGTACGGTATAACCTCCGAAACCACTTATCCGATTATAAAAAATCTTTCACTGGTGATGCTTACTGGGGGGACGTAGCCGTGCTTAGGCATAGTAAGTATACTTAGGTATACTTACTATGCCTAAGCTAACTTTATACGCAAAAAACGAACTCGGATTTTTAGACAGATTTGACTGCGTACTAAGTTAAATGCAGTTTTTATTCTTTCTAAAATCGGTCTGGGTGACTCCTTAGAGCAAATTTCCGTGTCCCTTATAGTTTCCGATTGAATGTCACTCTGTATAAACTTCAAATCAGCTCACACAATTTCCCGAGAATCGGTTGAGAAATATAGCTACCTACGACATATAGAGGAGAAGTCTAGACAGCCGGACATACGAAAGAATATTTATTTATTTAATCTTTGATTTGAACAAAAGAACAACTTATCGTACAAAAGGCGGACTTCAAGCCGTAAGCATTTACCAGTCAACATTTGGGCAAAGCAGACAAATTTTGGTCGGTGCAACTACAGATATAAACACAAAGTGGTTATACATACATAATAAATAACGACAATAGACAAATAAATAAAATACATATAAATACCTTCATACAATATATATGTATATATATAAACAGACGAACATCGAGAACAGAAACACTAAAAATTTACGGCTCTGCTAGCAAACAACTTGCGTAAAATAAAGATCTTTTAAACGCGAATCTGGAAATCTGGAATAATTGCCTAGCTGAAATGAAAATCTTCGTTCGTCTCGCTCGCTCGTTCAATTAAGTATATGGATATTGTTATCGATTCAGTTTTTAACAATTGGCGAACACTTTTGTTTTCAAAGGCTGACTTACGAGCATGGACTGATTTCGGTTACGTTATACCGGTATGGAATCGGTATTCCATTACAATAGCGTTATATTGTAAAGGTTAGCCGCGCCGCCAACGTAACGGTACCGGATCCAGAACCGTGTAGAAATACATATCGGTTACCGGTATTTATTTTTAATTTTACTGAAACTTTTATAATTCCTTTTCCAAACCGGTATAATTATGATACCGTTATTTTTTTCATTTAATTCTCGTCCATGAGAGGAGGTCTATGCCCAGCAGTGGAACGTAATATAAACTGATATATTATTTACTATGCCAATTTACACGAAGTCATTATTATAATCGTCAAAAACGAAATAGATATATACCTTCAATATCAAATGATCCTCAATGCTGGTAGCATTGAATTTTGATATTGGACCTCAATACCGAGATTACCGGGGCTTCGATAATAATACCTATCAAGATTTGGTTGCAAATTATAGTGCATTTTTTTAGGATTAGAAATGCGCTAAACAAAGAAGAAGTTGTCGTCAACCTTTTCTGCTTGGGATAAATATTGAACAGACACGGTTTGTTACACGGAAATTCATTATTGCTGCAAAGTTCACACACCAACTTGTAAATGTTGAACACCAACGTTTCTCATTTGTTGTTAATGGACTTTGTTTCTGCCTCTTTGCTTGTGTTGAAGGCAAAACGTTCGGGAGAGAACGAGTCGGTCTTTTTTGCAAGTCACTTAGGCCGGCCTCTGGTAGCTCCATCGCAGTCCGCACACCACCACACACAGCGAAAAATAAAATCTTAATATTAATTAACAAATAGATACTCGATTAATAATCTCGTGATCTGAATTCAATAATTTGTTGATTAGCAAGAAAACAAGAAAAAGAACGTGATACGATTTTCAATTTTGGCAATTTCGATAGCAAAAAATACGAACCGATCGTTTCAAACCTCTTCTTCTTTAGGTTTTTTATTTAAGCAACTTTTCGAGAACTGAATAACGAAATTTAAAATTATAGAGTTAAATAATAAATACATTCAAAATAAATATATTGATTGTTGTAAGTACTATTTAGATATAAATAATAAAAACACTTGTATGTGGAACAACACAGCTGTGTGGCATAAAGTGTCTTATATAAAAGACCTCGTGCTTTGTGCTTTATCCTTCTTTCTAATGCTAAAATAAAGCACTATAAAGTTCACTTTTTCTTGTAAAATAAGTCTGAAATTAAAAGTGTAAACAATATATTTGTGTTTTTGTGTTTTGGATTTACATTATTGGAAGTTTTACACCTTATTTTTTTGTCCAAACATTACTAGTGGTATATTACCTAATATAAAATTAAACACTCATCTCTCACAGCAAAACCAACCTATTTACTTAAAAATACCTATAGGGCTGTTTTCGACCACTGCTTTTATCTGTTCAGGGAGTCATTGTAAATTTGGAAACTGTCTATACAATAGAATTAGTGCCCTCCCTGAACCGATAGTAGTAACAGTATATTTTTTTAGATGCATAATATTTTTTTAACATTCATGTTTACAACCAAAGGGTTAGTACTTAAAGTTTTATTTCAGGTAACGTTTGTGTAATCAGTTAACAACCCTAAAAACTCCGTTTTTTTGAGAAAAAAGAAGATTTTTTTTTAGAACACCGTAAATGGGGAATGTAGGAAAAAAATGATGTATTGATTAATAAATCATTTTTTTCCTACATTCCCCATTTACGGTGTTCTACTTTCATTCATAGAAGTTACCCATTCTAGCGGAAGCCTATTTTACCTTCTAACAGTTCAAATAGTGCTCCTACCACCAGCAACAATAGAGTGGAAAAGCGATTATTCTTCAGTAGAAAAATTACGTAGGACAGACAATAACAACTAATAAATAAGTTTAACTACATTAGATTATGCGTTCCTTTTTTTACAAATGCATGTCAATTTTTTTTTATTAAAAACTAGATTCCACTCACGGTTTCGTCTGCATGAACCTGGGATTAAAAAAATGTCCTATATTTTAATCTAGGCTCCTCCTAAGGCTCAGCATATATTACAAATTGGCACTGGAATTGGAATCGCGTTGTGTTGGAAATAGAGTTGACTTTCGTTTGTTTTGAAAAGTGCCCGAAACAAAACAAATTCAGCTCTATTCCAGTTGAATATAATTTAAATGCCTTCGAAAGAATAAGTCCCATGAGTAGGCCCATGGGCTTTAAGAGGTTAGGCAGGCAATAAGGTTGCGCAGTTTAAGCGTGATTTAGTTACGAACATCCAAACATCTAAACATTCAAATATTTATACATATAAACATCTAAACTTTCGCATTTACAATACTAGCAGGATAAAATTGACAACCGTCTTCCAGGCGGAGACATACGCTATAATTGCCTGTGCACAGGATAATATAGACAGGCAAACCAGAGGGCAGACCATCTATATACTCAGTGACAGTCAAGCGGCCCTTAAAGCACTTACGGCGCCGAAAGTGGAATCTAGACTAGTCTATAACGGCGTCCAGGCACTGAACAAGCTTGGAAAGCATAATAAGGTGCAACTAGTTTGGATACCAGGGCACGAGGGCTTCATCGGCAACGAAAGAGCGGATGAGCTTGCAAGAGGGGGGGCTACAAATCACTTTGTAGGTCCAGAACCATGTGTGGGACTCTCGCAGGGAACCATAACTTCGGCCTTTAAAGCCCACGCCAAAACCAAACACCAACACGAGTGGAGGAATGAGGCGGGCTTAAGGCACTCTAAGCTCTTCATAGAAGGAGTGGACTCGGGCTGGACTAACAAACTCTGGAAATCCAGTAGGAAGCAGCTCAGAATCATATCTGGGGTGTTCACAGGTCACTTCGGGGTCAAGGATCTCTTGGCCAAGATGGGACTATCGGACAGTTTAGACTGTAGAATGTGTGGCGAGGAGGATGAGACTATGGAACACTTATTGTGTGAATGTCATGCCCTTGCCAGACAAAGAATGAATTACTTCGGTAACGGTTATCCGCAACCAAAGGAATTCAAGGTACTTCCGCTGAGCTGCATCATCCGCTATGTGGAAATGATGGAGCGAAGTTGGGAGTAGACATAAGGAGAGGGCAAATGCACAAAAGATCCCACTGGGTCGAAGTGCATCCGAAAGGGCCCTCATCTAGATAAGATAAGATAAGATAAGCAGGATACAAATAATAATAATACACTTATTTCGACATTGGTCGTTTTAAATTCTGGTATTAGAATATTGGAAACATCGGTAGGAGATGCCGGGATTTCGGGATTCAATGATGGTGGTTTGCATTCCCTATCTGTACCTAGTATGTTAATAATAGCATAATTAATTAAATATATCGGGTTTCTCCGGGACATAGCTGGCTGCAACTTTATATTTTATGTCATTTTTTTCGGTAGCGTAAATACGGTTTCATAAAAGTTACAAAGGTAACCGATATTTCGGCTTCGGCGTGGAGGGCAAGGTCGGCCCGCTTAAGAACAAAAAAATATCTAAGTAAGTATCGAAATAATACCGGTTTGAAACCGGTATTAAAAAGATATCACAAGGCTTTAAAAAAATACCGGTAATGGACATTTCTAACTGGTTGCGGCATGGTTATGCTGTCCCCTAACCACTTTGCCTAACCACCGGTCGTAACTGGCATCAGTCCCTGCACCGAAGAATGCCTACGAGTGTATAATTCTACCCTCACAACATTGTACTCGTAAAGAAGAAAAATTGTGACTTAGTTAATTTACATTTTGGGGGTAATCTAATATTCTAGTTGAACAGTCGATTCCTAAATAGGTTGCAGTAGGTAATTTACTGTCAATCGATGTGCAGTCGACTAAAGCGAATGTTTAAATTTATCAGGTACTTACACTCCTAATAATTGTCTGTTATATTTAATGCTACATTACGTAACATTCACTCAATCGAAACTTGCTTATAATCTGCAAGTTGGAAATTCAAACGGTTCATTTGATCAACAACACCCCTTTCTTCCCGTGGGTGTCGTAAAAGTCGACTAAAGGACCTATGTTGAAGTGTGATGTGGGCGATGGGCTAGCAACCTATCACTGCAATATCACATTTTGTCGATATTTTATACCAACATTAATGCTAAAAGTGGCGTTGGAACATACGTTTCAGGTGTTCTGCCTACCCCTTTTAGGAATAAAGGCGTGAATGTATGTATGTATGTATGTATGTCATTTGATCAAAACCTATATATGTATACGTTCGGTAGCACAGATTACGTTTCAATATTGGATCTTACTTCTTTCTAATAAGACGCAAAATGTACCTATGCATAGTTATCGTTCCGTGGACTTTAAGTAGGTCTATCACGGCTAAAGAGCAAAGCATTGAAATTCATTAATTGTTGCTTGAAATTCAGTCTATCGAAAACAAATGACATTGCTCTTACGTCATTACCAAAATAAGCAGCGTAGCAAGATAAAAATAATGCTATCTCTTTCACCACAAACTAAAAGTGTTTGTACGATGGTGTCACCGTCTGGTGATTATAATTACTACTATTCACTCCGCTATCTAACTAATCTTGTTTGATATTAAAGACATCTAGTGAAGGTTTTAGGCAACGTGCTGTCATTGTGACGCGGCCATGTCATTTACACGGACAGTGTCTAACTCACGCACACATACAAGGCTCGGAGTAAAATTTTATGAATTTCAAATGGCTATTGTTTGAATATTACTGGTTTTTGCGTGTATTTATTCAAACTGCGGGAGAAGAGGGTCATATATTATCTAAATATCACAATTTCAAGTTCCTGACATCGATAGATTAGACGTCTAGTCCGAACGAAAATTGTATGGAATTCGTCAGTGACGTTGCACCTTTGACTTTTATTTTATATTATTTGCATATACTAATAGAACCGTCCCAGGGCCGTTCTTCTTTTTAACCGACAATGAACCGTCTTTTTTCTGTTTTTTGCGTTTTTCAACTATTGATAATGATGGTTTTAATGTTTGATTTTAATAAACGTTGTATGTATTTTTTATTAGGACTAATTCATGATTCTTTCCGTGGCGATAATGTTTTTTCATTATGGTGGTTTTTCCATAGAATCGCGTGACAGAGTGGTAATCCAAAATGTGGTCCCCGCAGAAAACGACCACTCTGTCACAGTATTTTCTGTAAAACTATCAAAAAGAAAAAAACATTATTGCCATGGAAAGAATCATGAATTAGTCCTAATAAAAAATACATGCAACGTTTATTAAAATCAAACATTAAAACCATCATTATCAATAGTTGAAAAACGCAAAAAACAGAAAAAAGACGATTCATTGTCGGTTAAAAAGAAGAACGAACCCCCAATATTTGAGACTTTCATGCCTTATTCTTGACTTATTATTCACCTATAACGTTTTAAATTAAACTTGAGAGCACTTGCTCCATTTTTTATTGACGTATAAAAATATTTATGGAACGCCACCATTAAACTTTTCGGACTTGTCACGTCAATTGCCGTCAAGGCATTACCAAATTTCCAAATTTCTATTCCCATGGAACCTCCACCGTCGTCAACAATTAGTAACTTGACATTAATTGTGATGTAAACTTTGCCCGATGGGGCACAAAACAGGAGCGTGCGAGCCACGCGACCGAATCAAGACATGTGCCCAAAAAGCATAGAACCACCCTGTATACCCTTTAAAGTCTTCCTAAACTCCTATCTGTAGCTGCACTTTCAAACAAATCCTAACCTTCACGCAAACGTTTTAAGATTCCTTTTCAAATAAACAATTGAGCAGCGCTGCGAGTTTGCGAAAGTCAGTAAGTGCCTTCGAATTCAATGCGCTCGCAAATTTACAGATGCGGACTTGGTTTC
This sequence comes from Epinotia demarniana, assembly GCA_945867215.1. Taxonomy (NCBI): domain Eukaryota; kingdom Metazoa; phylum Arthropoda; class Insecta; order Lepidoptera; family Tortricidae; genus Epinotia; species Epinotia demarniana. The sequence goes on from OX244259.1 coordinate 60,318,029, forward strand.
GGATTTCCGTTTAATCGCGTATAGGTTTTTAGTTTCGCAGCGGCACAGTTATGTTGGTGTTAATTTTCTAGGGGTGTCAAGCGGTTTCGGTCGATCACGCTTAGAGTATTTATCTTGTATTTCTATTGAGATATCTAGTGTAATTTCGGAGGGCGCGATAAGTGTTTTAGACACGGTTTTTAATAGAAATTGAGCGTTAAGTAGATAGTATAATATATGTTTTTATTTATTGTATAATCAATAGCAAAAGTAGATGATCATTTTAGTACTTTGTCACTCTCACTACTTGACGCATTCCAACTGTAGCATTATTTTTACGTTAAGAGCAATGCCTAGCTGAGAAACTTTTCAAATCTCGAATTTTTGACGCAATGTTTCTGTCGCGCTGCTGTGGGCGGGAGCTCCAATTCGTACGATAAGGACAACTGCGGCTCGGACTAAAAATCTCACGCAAAAAACTCAAAAATCGAGGTTTCGCTCTCCACTGTTTCCTCCTCCAAAACGCAATCATTATAAAATTTTGGGAACTGCAAGAAGAAGAAATAATCTAAGCCGCCATGTTTTGATTTTTTTGATATTTGTTGTCATATTTGTACACTGCGCCTTTTTTGGCAGCCAAATTCAAGGCGCTGTAAGTTTCTTTAAAATAAAAATATCCAATAAAGCAAAACATAGCGGCATAGATATTGATGTTATTGATCTTATTTGAAAAATTCATTGCTCTATATGTTCAAAAACCAGAGAGGAAACAGCCGAGAGCGTTTGTGTGGGAAAATCGCAGATAAGATAAGATAAAGATAATAATTTATTAATTCACAGAAAAGTTTACAGTATAGGTAACACCAAATCACTTAAGTGGTACTAATAGTTACTACACTTACAGTTACATATACATATACTTTATAGGTAATTGATATCACATAAAACATTAAAAAATCAAGAAACAAAGAAAAGTAAACAACTTAAATAAACTCATAAATAACATCAACGAGTACTTAGGTACAATACAATGGCACAGTTTAAATCTTTAATATACGTCCAACACTACCTATTCCTGCGATATGAATGCTAAAACTTTTCTAAAGAACACACCAATACTGTCCGCAAATATGTCTATGTTGTCGGCTTCCTGCATTATGCGGTTTAGGGCCGTTCTCGCTCCAGCAGTGGGAGCGTTCGCTCCGCGCCTGGTGCGCTCGCCGGCCACCGCGAACAGGCGCCGCGGCACCTGCAGGCCCATTCGTTCCAACACGGACGCGTTGTCAATTCTATTAGTAAGCAGCTGGTAATAGTGTACTATATGTAGTAATTTTCGCCGAGTTTCAAGCGTATGCAGCCCGGTCATACCCGAAACGAACAGGAACGGGTACATGAACGGGTAGTATCCGTATCGTCGTTTGTAAATATGCATCGCGATTTTTTTCTGGATTTTCTCCAGCATTGTGATGTATTTAATCTCATACGGATCCCACAGGTAGGCATTCCTCTAAAATTATCATCACTAGCTCGCGAGTCCGACTGCGTGGATCCCGCTTACATCGTTGTTCCATACAAATTGTCACCTCTCATTTCACCCCCTTATGGGGTTTCCGGGATAGAAACTAGGTATACTTGGTCCTTCACCGGGACACAAACCATTTCTGTACAATATTCCATCTAAATCGGTTCGGCGGTTTAAGTGTGAAGACAAACGATATACTCGTAGCTGGCAGATGAAGTGATTGCTATAGGATGTCCTATAGCGAACGTAAAAATGTGTGCATACACTGTCAAGTTTAGGGTTGCTGCTCACTTTAATAACGCTTATACTTATAGTATTTTCTTTTTAACTTAAACTCAGCCTGCGATCCGCTCAAAGCTTTTATTCCTCGAAAATTTGCTCCCTAGAGTATTATGAATACGGCGGAACTCAACAGTATACGCGAAATTATATGCAAAGACACCAAATGTAAAACAGAGGCATTACAATTTGGAGTTTCCAGATCTGGTTTTAGAGTAGATTTTTCTACGGTATATTTCATGCTAACTCGGCCAACTGAAATAATTTAAAGTGTACCTCAGGGCCTAATTATCTTTGTTCTCTTTGTACAGTGGAAGACGACTTTTTAACGAGGCGCCTATTGTGCTATATTACATGTGCAAATAGGGAAAACTAACGACATACCTAATAAAAAAGCATAAAATCCACCGAAGACGGAATGTTTGCAAATCTGAGCCCGCATCATGGTCACCTTCACGCGAAGTGACTAGATAGGAGCGTCGTCTCATTCTATCGAACGGTGTCAGCCAGTGACGGACGCTCTATCTTGTCACTTATCGTGTGATAAATCCGACCATTATACGGGTCTGACGACTTCGTTATGGTCATCCCATAGACACTTTTCAAACTTTCCATTTCTACATTCAGATTTTAGCGGGTAATATCTTACTTTCTATTTTCGACACATGTTAACACCCGTATAACTTACATGCAAATGACATATCGAAATCATGAATAGAATCATGTATCTACATATTTAATAAGATTATGGGTTAACAAAACTATATTTTGATTCACCATGAAAACAGATTCGGTGGTATTTCTTTTTTTTTTCAATGTTTGTTACCTCAGAACTCCGTCATTGATGAGCCGATACGTATCTTATTTTGCTTGTAAGCATATGGTTTTCCCTGCATACATCTGCGAAGAAATTCAAAGGTGTATGTGAAGTCCCCAATCCGCACTGGGCCAGCGTGGGGACTACTGCCCGTTCCCTCTCATACATTAGAGGAGGCCTGTGCCCAGCAGTGGGACGTATATAGGCTGATGATGTGATGTGTGTGTGATATGGTTTTCAGGTGGGTCCCATTTTTTTTAATTCAGTGGATCATGGGAACCATGAGGAATTGAGGGAACTCCTCAATTATATTGGGCATGCGTGTAGTGATTTTGGTATTTTCTATTATGACTCGTGTATTTACACCCGGAAATCATAAATTTGGTAGAATGGAACTGATGATGAAGACCACAGATGACTTATGGAATTCATCAATTATGTAAGTACTTAAAAGTACAAAAGTACGTCACAGATTCTGATAAGATTCCAATGAAGTGCTAAAGGTGATCCTTGTGGAATCGACGGAAGTCCTCAAATATTATCGGGCCACATACTGCGATTGGGTTTTATTCTCTAATAATCAACGCATTTGCTACCGGAAATCAGTTCATGTGGTAAATTGGAAAAGAAATGTGGAAATGTTCTCGTGGCTCGGCGGAGTACTAAATATAAGTCGTTTAAAACTTTGTTTTTAAAGTAAATTATTAAAGTTTTAGCTAGGCGTGGTTCAGATGATACTTTCGAAAGTTGTCAGGAATCGATTGAATTGATGAATTAATAACCGAAGTAAAACGAGGATATGAAAAAAAATATTGAAACAAATCAAATAGGTAACTAGCGCGCGCCCCCAGGCGAATTAAGTGTGCCCCAACGCGAAGTGTTGTTAAAATGTCGGCAATGAAATCGATTCGATTTCCCATTCACCATTTGTTGATAATTTTGGCTGAATATAACAAAGTAAGTATTAACAAAGTATACGTCTACTCTAACTACTACCAACGTCATATTTTATCACCTGATAACGAACACATTACAGACAGTTTGGTGCAACCAACTCTAAAGCCGCGTTCACATTTCTGTGTCGTGTTCTATTGTGACGCATCAGAACGGTAATCGGTTTCATACATTTAACATGGTTGCGTTCACATTTGTCTGATGTCGTGGGCGTAAGACAAATGTGAACGCAACCATATTAAATGTATGAAACCGATTACCGTTCTGATGCGTCACAATACAACACGACACAGAAATGTGAACGCGGCTTAGGACCCAGGGTGGGTTGCATCCACCAGCATCCACTTACAATAGGCATGATGACACATTTTGAAAAACTGTTCTATAATGTTTAGAAACTTTTTTTAATATACTACGAATAAGATTTTTCAAGAGAATACAACAGTGAAGTAGGAAAAATATGAATTTTAGTTTTTAAATTTCAAATTGGCGCGAAAACGCTTGTCAGTGTCATGGCATCCCGAGTGACGTCACGTTAGTATAAACAGAACGCAAACCTTTTTGCTACCTAGATGCTCCAAGTCTTGCGCGGCCGTGCGAGCGAGAAAGCGAAGTCAATGACATATGAAGACCTGTCAGATAACATGGTTCTATCCCTGTCTTACTATTCGTTCAGTACGTAAGTTTTCTCTGTAATCTGTGGTAATGCCCGTAATGGGTATTTGTTTATACAAGTGTGACGTCATGTGCTCTGATTGGTGTTTAACATATCATGGCGGGCGTCCGTATTTTTCGGTTTAATTTTATCATAATAAACAATAATCTCTGACTTAATAAAAAAATATGAGCATTTTTCGAATTCTATGATTAAAATTTCACTAAGAAAATACCATAATTTAGTGATTTTCAATTACTGTCATCATGCCTATTACAGACCGATCAACGTTAAATATGGCGCCGGCAGCTGTCATTATACAGAAACTTGTCAAACTTTCCAAACATTGAGACGAACACCGATTACAGTCGATCGGTTCGCGGCAATCCAGCCTAAGTCTAACATTTACGAGTATTCGCTGTATCGGAAATACAAATGCAGTCTTAATTGTAAAATGGAAAGTAAGAAATATAACGTATTATGTTACCAATGAACATACACGTGAACATCGTAAACTATGGATGCTCGCAACCCAACAAAATAAATGCATAAATAACGTAATTAATTGGGGAGAAACTTACACAAATCGACCCAGTCTCAAAGCAATGCTTGTAGAGTACCTAGGTACTAGAATAAGATAATATACACACATAGATAAACTAGTGGCACTGTGTGAAATAGACCAAGTTTTTTTTTATATTAAAGACAAAAAATACAAAAATACGATTAATGAACCCGCGCTCGAAATTTCACGAGAATCGATTGAGACATGACCTGTAGCGGACAACTATAGAATTTTTTTGGCAATGCAGTGTCCGATTTTTTTAAAAGAAAGGACAGGCTTTCGACGCAGATCCACTAGCTTACTTATTTAATTATATCACGTCTTTGAAGAGGTTTCGTTTTAAGTTTTGTACTGAAACCTATTTTTTATAACTTAAATAATAATATTGTCTAAGGTTACAAATTACAGGGTGGGTAATCCAAGGCACGTATTTGCATACAAAATCAACTTTATAGCAACAAAGCAGTAACTCTCGTTTTCATCTTTTGCAAATATAAACCTTAATGTAATTTTGTAAAGTTAATTTTTCACTGGTATGCCTACCACTTTAAACTGGATATAAAATGAATCTCGGCTTTCTGTCATTCGTGATTTGATGATTACAGGATACTGAATAGCGGTTAATTTAATATTAAAGTAGATTTTGTAGTCCTTTATCATGTGAAAGAAACAGAAAGTTACCTAAATACGGATGTAGACTCGAAAACGATTAAGTATCACTCCAAAAGGAATAAGGAAAAACAAAAATGACATTATCGATTATTATATACCAGTAGTGCGCTAAAATAAAAAGAAAAAAAAATGCATCAAATTATAGCTTTTTTTTCATATTTAATTTTAATCGCTAAACAATTATTCGGCCTAGGTATTGCGGATCCGACGTATATAAAAAGTTTCATATTATTCCAGTAGCTCCTATAGCGTTATTTCCAGTTGTGCACCGAAAGGAGCCCAGGGTCCGCTTTGACACCTAACCCCCAAGATTTGGCTAAGGCACTAGTTTTACAATGCAGAGGGAAAACTAGACCTTATCGGGATTAGATCGGTGTCTTCACGATGTTTTCCTTCACCGAATAGCTAACGGTAAATATTCCGTACACAAGTTCCGAAAATCTCATTGGTATGTACGAGCCGGGATTCGAACCCACGACCGCCGCTTCACAGCCGTAGGCCTGAACCACTAGGCTACCGTAGCTCCATTATTCGAGTATGCCGTTCTAAAATGAGAACCAAACTATGTACGTTTGTCTCGGGAGCCGACTTGAGTCGACTGGCATGGGGACTCTAAAGTATCTTTTTGAGAGAGGTAGGGCACAGCGTTAATGTCATCACGCTTGAATCTGGAGCAGCCCGACTGGGGGAGTACCTCCGCCTTACAGAAGACCACAGCCATAATAGCACTGCTGCCTATTCCGTAGGTATTGTATTGTTGTGTTCCTGATGGTGAGTAAGGTTCCCAGAGCTCCATCCTCTAAGGCCGGCAACGCACTCACAACACCTCTGGTGTTGCAGGTGTCCATGGGCGGCGGTAATCGCTTACCATCAGGTGATCCGTCTGCTCGTTTGCCTCCTATAACATAATAGTAGGTACATTACGTAACTAGGGCGGTGAATACGTGAATGCCCCAGATCGCAGGTGTTTGTGGCCCGAACCGAAGGTGAGTCGTCTTCACCTGGCCACAATGCGAGTTTTCCCGTACGCGCAGCGTGCAGTAAAACTCGCATTATGGCGAGGTGTGACGTAATAGTACATTAGGTACGTAACTAGGGCGGTGAATTCGTGAATGCCCCAGATCGCATGCGCTCTGGGGCTTTACGAATTACCGCCCGTGTTGAGTACAAAATTTTACGTCTTCATCTAGCCACAATGCGAGTTTTCCCGTACGCGCAGCGTGCAGTAAAACTCGCATTATGACCAGGTGTGACGTAAAAAATAAAACCTACTCAAATAAATCTGAACACAGCCCGCGAGTGAAAGAGTTGACACCAGCGAACGAAAAAACAATCAAAGTAGCGCCTCAAAACGCCCACAATGGATACCGTTGCCGTTGTCGACTAAGGCAGCAGGGTTGAAGTGTGTTGCGGGCGATGGGCTAGCAACATATCACTGCGATATCACATTTGTCGATCTTTTATAACTACATTTATGTTTTGACGACCACTTTAGCCTAAATTTTTAAATGAAAGGAAAAATTTAAAAATTCAATGCTCCGAGCCGGATTCGAACCGGCGACCAAAGGCCATAGGCGTTGTATGAAGGAACTGATTGAAGGATTTGGTGCCCGGACCGGATTGTTCCAATAGCTCAGTTGGTTAGTAGCGACGGGCCATGAATGCCCGTGGTCGCCGGTTCAAATCCGGCTCGGAGCATTAAAATATTCAATTTTCAATTTTTTTTTTTTTTTTTTTTTAAATTTGTAATTTTCTTTAGCAGCGTTACTGCTTAAAAAACAAATATTTCACTTTAGCCTAGTTGGTAGTGACCTTGCCTACGAAGCAAGAGGTCCTGGGTTCGAATCCCGGTAAGGGCAAAAATTTGTGTGATGAGCATGAATATTTGTTTCTCAGTCATGAATATTTTCTATGTCATCACACCTCATCAGCCTATATACGTCCCACTGCTGGGCACAGGCCTCCTCTCATGTATGGGAGGGAACGGGCAGTAGTCCCCACGCTGGCCCAGTGCGGATTGGGGAGTTCACATACACCTTTGAATTTCTTCGCAGATGTATGCAGGTTTCCTCACGATGTTTTTCCTTCACCGAAAAGCTAACGGTAAATATGAAATCATATTCCGTACATAAGTTCCGAAAAACTCATTGGTACGAGCCGGGATTCGAACCCACGACCGCCGTTTGACAGCCGCATGCCTGAACCACTGGGCTACCGTAGCTTTTTTTTTATGTATCGTCTATTTATCGTCGTCTAGTACCCATAACACAAGCCTTACTGAGCTTACTATGGGACTAGGTCGATTTGTGTAAGATTGTCCCCTAATATTTATTTATTTATTTAATTATTTATTTATTTATGTTTAAAGTGACGTTTAATGTGGTCCGCAAATTCCTTTTGGGAATAAAGGCGTCAATCTATAGATGAATGAATGAGATTTATAGTGCTGGACTTTATCCCTGCCAAATATCTCACCTTGGCATCTGTGGTTTCTTGGCGGATTGCGTTTTACAAATAGAACCCAGTTTCACTATATGTAATACTTATTAACACAATACATAAACTTCTGTTACCAGCATCATAACCCGTATAATGGCGCAGCAACGCCATAAAGGGGTGGGCAGGAATGGCGGAACTTCGTAATTGAGATTAGCGTTGGCTTTTCATTATAATTATGATTTTAATTGGGCTGCGCGTGTATTTTCCAGGTTCGGTACGGCGCGCAAAAACATTCAGTTGAGAAATGTGATTATATATAATTTTACTAACTTTATAGTCAATGTGTAATGTATAATCTCTAATTGACACGACAAAAGACATATAAACGATCATATTATGAAGAAGAAAATGATTTATCACTTTCACTGCCATTCCATAATTTTCCCACTTAGTAGCTAAATGTGCCTGCGGCGTAGGCGCCCACTGCGGGTTCCTGGCATGTAAAGTCATTCACTGCCGAACCCGTAGTTTTCCCGCTAAGGACAAATAAAACTATGTAACAAAACTATGATGCGTTTTGTTCACAATGTAACCTACATGTAAATCATATATACCTATATATTCAATGTTTTATTTTTGTTACTTATGTTAATTGTTTAGGTTTATTTATTTTGTTTTCTTTCTTTAGGTTAATACCAGTTGTTGGCGTTTGAGCCAACACTAATAATAGTTTTGAGTTAGGGCCCACCGAAAATCAGCGCCTCTGCTTGACGTGTCTTGCAGTGGCTTTATATGCTGAGTGGGGATCCTTCTTAACGTCCTCGTATTTAAATCCCATCATTTACTTTACTTTCATTGTGTGCCTAAGTTGTGACGTTAAATAAATGTATTTTCTTTCTTTCTTCTTTTCTTTCTTTCTTTCTTTCTAGTTAGGGGTTGCTCTGTGAGCTGGAAAAACTCGTCACTGAAAAAAAACTTACAAGTAAAAAAAACCGGTTGAGAAATGTGATCTGCAGGGGTGAACAGCCGGACAAACGGGCATAAGAAAGAGTTTTAGCTCAAAGATGAAGCAAAGAGCTTCTTTCACTTCGCGCTTCGTTCGTTCAATAATAAAACAAAATAAAATAAAAGCGAAAAAGTGACTCGCCAAAAAATCTGTAACAATTAACGAATATATATATATGAACGAATAAAACAAAAATAACTTAGAAAAGTTGGACAACCCAACTTTTTCATTTCAAAGTTCAATATCTCAAACCGACCATTCCGACACGTCAGCTTTTGGAATTAAAATTGGGTCGTTCGTTTAGGACTTACGGTACCACAGACGAACACACAGATACATGGACGCGTCAAACTTATAACACCCCTCTTTTTGCGTGGGAAGTAAAAATAAAAAGGGAATAGCACGGCCATTTTGCTCCAACGGTACCAGCTGGTCGGAAAGGCTCGGGCGCTTCCGCTGCCCACATCCGCCGGAAGCGGCTCGCTCTGTCTCACTCTTCTGAAAGAATTTACGGCGAATTATGTTTCATGTACAGTCGGCCATATAGCCCAAGCACTTTATTTTCATTAGTATGGAAAAAAATGCAAATTTGGAAATAATTCATAACAGCAGCTTTTTTGCGTGTAACTGATATATTATCACTTTAGTAATTACGTAGACTCAAAATCCACCAAAATATTAGTCATCAAAAAATCGATATTTAACCAATTCCTGAAAAAAGAGGAAAAATATTAATACATATTTTAATTTTTGTTTTGGTTAATTTACAGGAGCTCTTCAAGAATAATAAATAATCACACAAAAAACATAATGGATGTGTCATTTATTTTTATATATTTACTTCCCGATGGAAATTTTGGTGGATTCTTGGATAAGGCATCTTAGAATAACATTTTAAAATTAAACAAACAAAAAAAAGGTGTTATTAATTAATGTTTGAAAAAAACGTAATTTTCCTGGGGTAATAGTATTTGTCAAGAAGCTAGATATGATTATATCGTTGCAGCGTTATGAACCGACTTCGAACTAAACTAAAGGAGGAGGTTCTTTATTGGTCGGAATGTTGTATTTTGATGCATGTTCCTCGATTGCTCGAAAACGCCTGGACGTGTTTGGAAAATTATTTTTTGTTCGTAAAGGCATTCTGAAGGATCTTGGGGAAATTGACGGAACGCTTCAAATAAGGCGAAGTATTAAGGCGCCGTAGGTTCATGGTCTTCTCTCCCTCTCACTGAGCATAAGCTTGAGCGAGATGGAAGCGCGTGCTCGAAAGCGCGGAAATCATGTTTTTCAATTTTAATTTTGTGGCCGTTTAAATAAATAAAAAAGTAATCACTGATTTCTCTCAAACATAATATTGCTGATTTTTAGAAACCATTTTAATATTCTTAGCTTTTGTGCTTAATTTCTTACGAATATTCTTAGTGTATTTTAGATCCTTTTAGACCTATGTTCGTGTTTTTTTTCTGTCGAGCGATAATTGCTTAGTCATGTTTCGATTCACTGATCTCCCTGAAAAAAAAAGCCTCAAGATAACTATTCGTATTTTTATGAAATCATATTATTTTAAACAGACGCATTATATTGTTTCAAAAAGTCTGTTCGCTTCACTTCGCTGAACCTACGGCGCCTTAAATTGCAGTCGGTAAAATTCAATCTTCTTCTTCTTCTTTCTTCTTCTATTTAATCTGTGCTGTTCGTTAAGGGGATGTCACTGGAATTGGCTATAATTGAATTTGTAAATTGGAATTGAAATTGTCTTTCAAAATGACGGTTTGTTTACATATGTAGCAATAGTAATTTTTTATGCAAGGCTGCAAAGTTGTTGTTTGGCGCAAGTGCTTGTATTGAAAGCCGAGCTGGCGAAGGATTCTAAGATTGTACAATCATAACGAGACTGTCAAGGCACGAGACGCCAAACAAACTTGCCCCACCACTGCGGGGAAAATTGCAAATGTAATGAAAGTAATTTAGATCTTTTACTCATTTTCAATAAAGTTCAGGTGGTTCAGGCTTGCGGCTGTCAAGCGGTGGTCGTGGGTTCGAATCCCGGCTCGTACCAATGAGTTTATCGGAACTTATGTACGGAATATTTACCTTTAGCTTTTCGGTGAAGGAAAACATCGTGAGGAAACCGGTCTAATCCCAATAAGGTCTAGTTTTCCATCTGAGTTGGAAGGTCAGATGACAGTCGTTTTCGTAAAACTAGTGCCTGCCAAATCTTGGGATTAGGTGTCAAAGCGGACCCCGGGCTCCTTTTAATAAAGGTTTGTTTAAATCTCATCAAGATCGAAGCCTTTTATAATTATTTAATGTAACATAAACATTTTTGCATCTTTAAATAACTCCACGCTTACTTACATTACACTCGCTAATCAAGGCTCAAATACGCATATTTTACTTTTAAATTGTGTGCTATATGATAATTATTTTAGTCCTGTATAATTTTAGCATGCCGATCACCGACTGAATACTGAACCGCTCTACTTCAGCATCCTACACTACGTTTAACATATTCTGGCAAAAAAAAACATTATATTCTATCCTATTCCATTCTATACACGGTGTTTTTTTAACCGTCTTAGAGCCGAAGCCCAGTTAATGTATACATTACAAAGACCTTAAATAAATGTTTTTTTTTTTAAAGTTCTTTTTAAATGCATAAAATATTGTTTTTTTGTATTAATATTAATTTTAATCATCCAGCTGAGTGACCGCAGTGTTCGCTAGCCGCCATCTTATGTAGATGGGTACGAATTCTAACCGGGTGAATGAACTTCGCTCCGTGCGCCATAGAGAATTTTACAAACTTAATTACCTTTTATTACTAAAAACTTAATAAAACAATTTTTTTTCACGAATCGATCGTACTTTTTGGATACTTTCAGTGGGCTTCGGCTCTAAGACGGTTAAAAAAAAACGTTGTATTTATAAACCTACATATTACGCTCGAAAAACATAAGTAAATAAGTCTTAATCTTATACATACACATGTATCTTCGTGTGTATGAGTAAGACTTAAGGTGCTGTTCGACTCGACCATTCACATGTAACAGAACATTGAGTATTCGTCATTTTTAAATGTGTCGCACTGTACAACGAACAGAGCCAAGCGTAGAGCCCAACATCGCACCGAACATTTTCACGGTCATTCCAGCGGACGCTCTAGCAATAGTCCGTAAGCCCACTCCCAATACACCTACGTGTCATGACAACACGATAAATTGCATGGCCGCAGGTCGAGAAAGTTGTGCTGAGCAAGAAAAAAAAAATGGCCGAAAGTAAATCCTTCAATTCCGGTCATAGTTTGTATGGATATATTTACGTGAATGTGACAACAATACGAGACATGTGGCATTTAGCCCTTTAATCGTTGAAAGAGTAAACCTAAGTCTGTCAGTCTTTAAATGGCCGGAAGTACTTGGCAGTCGGTGCCAATGGTGGCACCTTTAAATAAACCTACCCATACGAATTTTGACCGGAAATCAAGGATTTTAAAACATTCGGTGATTTTTATTTTTATTAATTTTCTCCTGCTCACAACTTTCTCGAACTGCTGCCATGCATTTTATCGTGTTGTCATGAGACGTAGGTGTATTGCGAGTGGGCTTACGGACTATAAATGCTGTACGGGGAAAAGGTGCGGTGGAGGAACCAGAAAAAATTACTCGGCTCGGCATAAAGCTGGAAGCTTAATTACTGTGGTTTCGCTAGAATCATTGCTGGAACGCTCGCTAAACGCATCTGTTTATTTTGTGAGCCTTTACCTGTAATGCAACATTCGCTAAAATGCTCATCACAAGTGAATGATCGAGTCTATCGGCATCATGAAAGGCGGCCACAATCAGACACGCTCCAACTAACAGGGTGGGCTCCAAATTATTAAACACTTCAGCATTCATTAGAATTTGTAACGTTATAAAAATCAAAAGTAAACGGAAACAAATATAACCACAATTGATTTCCGGTGGTTTGTGGATCGGAACCCAAATTTTGTGCCAACGATTATTCTAGACCAAGCAGTATAATGACTGCAAAGAATGTGACTTAACTTTTCGTATTACCCTATTAATGCTAATATGACACGGTTCAACTCACGTATTTAATGTTACTACGGGCGACATGTTTTGCACTCACCTTTAGAACACTCATCCTGAAGTAGAACTGCAGAAGAGTTCGAAACATGTCACCCGCAGTAACATTTGATACGTGAGTAGAACCGTGTAATTATAAGCATTTTTTACTATTACGGTGGGATGCCAGCATAGAGCCAGACACCATAGTTTATGGACGCTAGCGAACTCAAAGAAATCACATGCGAGTTGGTGACCCTTTATTGATTTGACCATTCGTTGCGTTTGACAGCTACGGACATGGTGGGGTAAAAGTTTTCTGCAAAGGAAAGTAACAAAGGTATACGTCGCAACTTGTCGTTGGCAATAATATCAATCCTGAAAAATATTTAGGTTACTGTACTCTAATTTACGATGCACTTTTCGGTTGGTAATAGTTCAGGAATCACGGAATTTGTGTGCCTAAATGTCTAGTAGTGGCTCAGCTACGGCCTGCACGAGTGCATCGCGCGCGCGCTTGACACCAACATGCTCGTCATCACGCAGTGGCAGAACATGTGAGCCTTCACCCGCTCTCGGCTCCCAGCAAGTGCGCCGGGAACTGCTCGGCTACCGGCTGCTCACGCTCTAGCCCACGCTGATTCCACCATTAGACACCCTACGAAGTTCCTCGAGGACAAACTCGCTGGAGCAGCAGATCCATTTCAAATCAGTGGCGTGGATTACGCGGGTCCACTACAGAGCTTACGAGTCTTCATTCGCTCCCAGGGTCGCATGGGAACTGCTACTCTGTAGCTGCCACTAGACATAATCTACCATTAGACCCCCCACGAAGTTCGTCGAGACCCTCACAGCTCACTCTGTCTGTGTGTTGTGACACACTCGTTTGTCGACAACTCTGGAGCAGCGGATATTCATTTCAAATCAGTGGCGTGGATTACACCGGTCCACTATAGGGCATACGAGTCTTCATTCGCTCCCAGGGTCGCGTGAGAACTGCTCTGCTTATCAGCTGGTATCTCCCTAGCTGATGAGACCCCGACAAATGTTTATGATTCGTACAGCAGACAGGTTGATTCTTTACGCTATCAATAAATTCACAGTTCACCAGTTAACTCTTAACTTTATCCGATCTTGACCATTTTTTTTTGCGATTTCGTTGTAAGTTCCTGAGAAAAGTATTAGTTCAATATGGACATCAGTAGCTGGTGGATTCTGCAATGTTTCGTTACGTAGGTTAGGTAGAATCGGAACGTAATTTCTTGTGTGGAAAATGACCATTGACATGTCCTAATACTCGTTTTAAAAGTTATGCAGTTACTCCTCAGGGCCCCAAAGTCACCCAATATACTGCTTACTTTACACTCACTGTGCAATCCACAATTTTCCTTATCAAATTAACCAAACAATTTGTAGAGTACAATTTAATGTACAATAAGGGCGACACGGGGTTCCAAATCAGTTTACCGCCACGTGGCGGCTCGTGCCGATACGGAACACTACGCTTAACCGTTATGGACCCCTCGGCGGAGGGGGGGTTGGGTAAGTCTAAGAATTTGTGTCTTAATAGTTTTGTTGATGTGTGGCGTGAAAACAGCAGTTAATGAACGCGAGAACGAAGCGGATGTAGTTCTTTTAAAAAAATATTTCGTATGTTCGGATGTTCCGCTGCCCGGCTGTGCTGCTGTTCTACACAGGTCGCATTTCATCCGACGCTTGTGAAAGTTTGTGACCAGGTTCGATAAACTGTTCGATATAGTTTGATAAACAGCCAAATGAGGTCTCATGCAATTGAATCACTGTTTTGACCACTGAATGTTTGGTGACAGTGATTTTGAATTATACAGCGATTCCTTATTCAGTTTAATTTTGAAAAAAAGAACGGCTGTTTTAGGTAACTAGGTCTGTTCGAGTTAATCATGTTTGGTATCAATTACAGAATTAGAGATAATTACTCCTGATCACGAATTAAAAATATATATTTACTGTCGGTTCGTTAAGTAATTTTGTAAAACACCCCCGCGAATTCTACAGCTACCAAAGCCACTTGTATTAGTACATATGTCGTCCCATATAAGATTGTAAACTAATTACACTTAAGGCAGCCGTTTCGGCTAACCTCGGCTCTTGCACACCTTCAAAATTGTCAAAAATCATCGTTGGAACAGCGAACGAAAAAAAGATAGAAAAATTTACATGATGCGAGAACTCGCATGCAATTTTCATTACAGTACTGGCTTTAGTCGACCTGGTAGTGCCTCAGTGGCTGGCAGTCCCGCAAGGAGTGGAACTCGCATACAATTTCTTGCACCGTGTAAATAGGCCTTAGGCAGCGGCGCAAAACGGCCCCACGGAATGGGTGCCATTGCCATTATGCGGGTACGGGGGCGGGGTGTCAACGATGCCAGGTAGCCGTTAATTCGAATATGTCCATACCGGTTTTAGGCACGTATTTGCTCGGAAGCGCGGAAATCATGTTATTTAATTTTAATTTTTTGGCCGTTTATTTAAATAAAACAGTAAACACCGATTTCCCTCAAACATGATATTGCCGATTTTTAGAAGCCATTTTAATATTGCTAGCTTTTGTTCGTAATTTGTAACAAATACTTTAAGTGTATTTTAGACCCTTTTAGACCTATGTTCGTGATTTTTTTCTATCGAGCGAAAAATGCTTAATTATGTTTCTAATCACTGATTTCCCTGCAGAAAAGCCTCAAGATTACTATTCGTATTTTTTTTAACCATATTATTATAAACAGACGCATTATATTGTTTCAAAAACACTGTTCGCTTAACTTCGCTGAACCTACGGCGCCTTAAATCTACTTATCTCTAAATTGTGCAACAGCTTTTATTTGGCTGACCCAGTACAGCAAAATAGGGCAGTCATATTTGTCAGCAATGACACCCAGGATGCCGTTGGAGCTTCCTCTGAGCCTGCTCAGCAGCGAGGCGATCTTTCGCATAATTGCCTGGAAACTGTCCGTGCGGGCCTCCGCGAACATGAGCGAGACACTACACCACCTTGGCAGTCCCAACAGCATCCTGAACGCATTGTTGTACTGAACGCGATGTACTGAACGAAATGGCGTGCTAAGAATGTCGAAACTACATGGCCACGAGCAAGTGACAGCTACGTCGCCTGTGAATCATTATTCTCCTAGCGTTATTCCCGGTAGTGCCCTAAAGGAGCCCGGGGTCCGCTTTGACACCTAATCCCAAGATTTGGCATAGGCATCCGTTTTACGAAAGCTACTGCCTTCTGACCTTCCAAACCAGAGGGAAAACTAGACCTTATCGGGAATAGACTGGTTTCCTCACGATATTTATTTTCCTTCACCGAAAGGCTAATGGTAAATGTTCCGCAAAACACATTGGTACGAGCTGGGATTGGAACCCACGACTGCCGCTTGGCAGCCGTAGCGCCTGTGAATTTAGTAAAAATATTTTGTCCATCGATTTCGCTGCTGCGTGCTGATCGTATGATTTTCCGAAAATATTTCCGATAAAATTAAAACTTATACAAATTTTTGTATAATTGAGCGAAGCGAACGAATGACTTTGTTCAATTTGGGCCAAAATGATTTCGTATAAATTATGTCTAGCTTTCCGGCTGATCTCTGCTACAGGCCGTTTCTCAACTCGTGAAATTTTGTGAGCTTGGTCCATAGATAATAAGGTATATAGATATCCTGGACAATTCAGTTTTACAGCCAAATCACCAAATTAGTCCATTCAAAGGCAACTCTGACCTCTCAATGACAGTTTTATATAGATTCGGTCACATTGGGATACGAACCCGCGACCTCAAGTTCACACGCTGACCACTCGTCTACTGTCGCTTACTGTGACATGTTGCATATTGTCAAAACGGACGGTCGTTACAGTTTCGCAATAAGGCTGTCACGTCGGTTGCGTCAGTGACGTCACGGGCGTGCACCGCGAGCTAAAAGGGTACCGGCTACATTAGGGCGCGAGTTACACGCGGGAGCGGAGCGGGTTTTGTACCTGGGTAAATCGGTACGCAATTTAAGGTGCACTTTTTTTCTTTACTTTCAGGCTCGGCAATTTGAAAAGGCAAAACACGTTGCTTTTGCTCGACAAAGCGGATTATAAACGGTACGATACGCGTGCTCTAGAAATGGTTTGAGAGCTGTTTAATGATTCTAAATACTTTACCACTAACACAAGCCTTATTGAGCATACTATAGGACTAGAACGATAGGTGTAGGATTGTACCCAAAGAAAAAAAACAGTTTGGTTTGAATGTAACCAGCGCTTCACTAATATAATGATATATTTCGAGACGGCGTTCCACGACATCACCTCACAGGTCACCCCACCTCTCACCTCAACTATCACTCTCGCCTCTCGCCTAATGCGACAGACAAGATAATGTTACCCCGATACGTCATCTATCTTTGATTTGAGAAAATATTGGCTTTGTACTTATGTTTCACACCTACGATTAGCAAACCTCAATTGTTACTTCAATTTATAAATTTTTAATGCTTATAAGCCGCATAAACTACTCAAATTAGAATAGTTTTAATACATACTTTCCGTCGATGTGTGTATCGATAAGTAGAACACCACTAGAGGTGAGATGATTTGACAGTTGTACCTACAGAGCTCACATTACACTACACTAGTCATTAGCCAATATAAGGTTTAATTGACTATAAATCATGCAAGTGCATACAGGGACGGAACCGCGCGCGATCGTCCTTGACCAGTTTTTAAATCCGAAAACGCTTACGCCTGCTTTCAGGGCCCTGTCCACGCATTCCCGAAGGAGCTACACGAGCGATAAAAGCGTCATGCATAATGTACGGCGGGCCGAAATCGAAAAATTTAAAAACAACGCCATCTGCCCGCCGCCCGCGTAATTACTACAAAACAGCGTAACTGCTCACCGTACATACACAAGAAAGGGTTGAAATAGAATACTCTGTGCCGTCGCTTAGAGCGTTTTAAACCGACCAAATGCGATACACGCTTGTAAAGTCGGTACGTACAGTGAGGGGGTGTTCTGACGAGTTTGCCGGGTTATGATCTCTGCTAATTACGATCTAGAGGGGTGGATTGTGTAGGGAAATTCGAGACAATGCCGAATTAAAGTGCGTTAAATTATTATGAGGGGCGCGTTTGTGTTATAGTTATGAGCTATAAGCTAGGCTGTGAAATGGCAGGGGCTATAGATAGGTAGAGATGGGCAGGGCACAGTGTACTTTAAAGTCAACTATAGTCCGAATCACCTAATTATAGTCTAAATGAACTCGATGTTACAACGTTATTTCCACTTCACCTCGTTCGAGAGCTAGAAGCTACGGAAGCCTAGTGGTTAAGGCATTCGGCTGTCAAACGGCGGTCGTGGGTTCCAATCCCAGCTGGTACAAGTTACTTTTTCGGATATTTACCGTTAGCCTTTCAGTGAAGGAAAACATCGTGAGGAAACCGGTCTAATCCGGTGTAGTTTTCCCTCTGGGTTGGAAGGTCAGATGGCAGTCGATTTCGTAAAAACTACAGCCTAAATCTTGGGATGAGGTGTCAAGGCGAACCATGGGCTCCTTTTGGGTGCACCCGGGAATAACGCTAGGTGGATGATGACATGACTACTGGTGTAAACTAAGTTTGGCTCGTACTAACTAGGTTTTTCGAACACACGTAAGTGCGAAATATCATTTGATATTTATCATCATCATTATATCAGCCGAAAGACGTCCACTGCTGGACATAGGCCTCCCCCAAAGAGTGCCAAAGTGACCGGTCCTGCGCCACCCGCATATAGTGGACTCCCGAAACCTACGGAACCCTACCACAATGATGTAATTGATAAAAGAAGTAGATTGGTTACAAGCGCTCTCAATAGGGAAGATGCAGCTATAATGTTTACTATATTTTTGCAACCAAAATTTTGAAAATCCATTAATTAATGGCTACTGAAATGTTTTAACTTGTTCATACTAATTTCAAACAATAATTATGATTTGAAGTAGGTAATGTGAAACGGAACGTGTTTTAATCCAACAATCACCATAGGCAACACGGACAAACAAATGTGTCGAGTGACACTCGTAAGTGACGTCACAAGAACTGTAGATCCCTTTAGGCGCGAAAATTTAAATTGTCATTTTGTAACAGGATTTTTTATCAGTTGCTTTTCGGAGAAGGAAAATATCGCGAGGAAACCCAAGTCTAGTCCCAATAAGGTCTCGTATTCCCTGTGTTGGAAGGTCAGACGGCAGTCGCTTTGGTAAATCTAGTGCCTGCGTCAAAAAAAAACTAGGGACTAAGTACCAAAGCGTACCCCAGGCTCCTTTAGGGGCACAACCGGGAAAACGCTAGGATCATCCTCCTGTGATAATGATGGTGATTAGTATTCCATTTATTTCATATCTGTTCCAATTTTCGATTCGGCTTAGTGATTTGCAATTCTCTTTAGAATAGCCATTGATCAAAATCGAGAGCACAGTCATCAGTTTCAGAATAGTAAGTAAGGTTTATACATAGATTGGACCAAAAGAAGTAAGAAAACTGACAACACGCTAAGCAGAACGTGATTAAAATTATAAAAAACAGCAAAAAAATCTCGTTTGTTGTATGGGAGCCCCCTTCATTATTTATTGTTGTTATATCGGCAACAAAAAAAAAATATCTGTGAACATTTCAACTGTCCATCTCTCACGGTTCATGAGATACAGCCTAGTGAAAGTCGGACAGACAGACGGACGGACGGACAGACGGACAGCGAAGTCTTAGTATTAGGGTCCCGGTTTTACTCTTTGGGTACGTAACCCTCACAAAGCCGACTGCACTGGGGTGGACATTTAGCGCGAATAAAGGAATACAGAGCTCCGCTAAAAGTAATCGACGGTGGACCAACTGGTTGTCGAAGCCGCGGTAGGCCTAAATTTAGGTGCAACCTCAAAGGGATAGGATTTAGGAACTGGAGAGACATGGAGATCAGACCGGCGGGGCTAGCACAACAGACGCCGCACCGCGACGAGAGTAGAGAAAGATCTTCCCTCCTCTTTCTAAATTGCACGGTGCAAGTGAGAGAGGGGACGCTTACTCGCGCGCGAAGCGACGGAGGAAGTAGCAAGTTGTGTGCTAGACATACAGTATGAAGAAAAATACTAGACCAGGCCAAGGCCACAGCTGTAGAGCCTCAGATGATGATAAGTTCTCATGTTAGGTTGCTTCAAATATGAGCGAGATGACATTCAACTTCAAAAATGAAATTCAAACATGTAGCCTATTCGTGACAAACAAAAGTACAAATAAAAATACAATATTATTATCGTATTGTAATGGTTATATTTTGTAATTTTGTTTTGTTTTCATTAACTTCGTGACATTTAGTTTGTTAACCGTTTATATCGGTCCTTAATCTGCAAATTGTAAATTGTTAATGTTAAAGATTATTATATATTTTTTTTTTATTGTAAATTACCGTTTGACATGTAAAAGTGCCCTTGTGGCCTATTTGTAGAATAAATAATTCATTGATTGATTGATTGATTGATTGAATAACACACTAAATTTGGTCAGGAAATGGACCTGGCTCAGCATGTTGCCTTCACTTGCACTGAACGGCGTTCGAGTTTACCATGACTTTTGTTTCAATCATTGCTTAGTTACTGTTGTTAATCTGTATTCTGTGTCGATATTTAGCAATCAACCCAGCTTGCAGAATTGTGAAAACATGCTCAAGTGCGACTAACGATTTTCAACTTTATTGGCCTGGGAATAAAGCTTGAATTAATAATTGATAGCCCGTCACACGACTGATGATTAGATCAATTCGTTATAACTAAGTTCCCAATAAACGTTAAAATATGTTAAATTTGACGATCTAGTGGGGAGTGATGCGTACGAAGATGAAGGTTCTGGGTTCGAATCCCGGTAAAGGGAAACATTAATGTGATGTGCATGAATATTTGTTCTGAGTTTTGGATGTTTTCTATGTATTTAAGTTTATATATTTTAAACATATCTTCTAATACCCATAACGCAAACCTTTTACTGAGCTTACCATGGGACTATTTTGATTTGAGTAAGATTTTCCTTAATATGAATTAACCAAAAATTTTGTAGTTATAACTAAAATATTATGTTTTTTACTGGATAGAAGTATTATGTTAAGCACATCGTTGTGTAGAAGTTGTGTAGGTTCGGTACAAGGTTATACATTCCGCCTGCATTATCATTCAGTGACAGTCCTGACATATGGTTACTTTACTCTTTGGTCCTGACGATGTCTTAATATTCGCATTAAAAACTCTCCTCAGCTTCTTACAATGACTTTCTGGCCGCAAACACCCAAATGTGGCAGAAAACGGTAAGGCTTTGACTATATTGAAAGTTATCAGTATAAAATGGGCTTTACCCATGCGAGGCGGAGCTACGCTACGTAGCGCGGCCTGAGGCCAAGAAGTAATGTAGGGAGCCATAAACAAGAAACTTCTTGTCTTCATTTCGTGATATTAACGCATACATTTCAGAGCATGTTTGAGAAATGTAAAAAAAAATTTACGCTACACCTGACCATAATGCGAGTTTGACTGCACCCTGCGCGTACGGGAAAACTCGCAATGTGGGCGAAGGGCACCTGGGTGAAGACGAAAAATTTTGTACTCAACACGGGCGGTAACTCGTAAAGCCCCAGAGCGCATATTTATGGCCCTCACCTTCGGTTCGGGCCACAAACACCTGCGATCTGGGACATTCACGAATTCACCGCTCTAGTTACGTAATGTACTATTGCACGCTAGTATTTAATATACATTATAGCAGAATAAGCAACCTATTGTCTATGTACCACCTAAGGACACTGTAAAAAACTACTTATTCTATGCTAATAAAATCTTTATCTTTATTTTTGTCTTTATAAAATACATTTATAGGTTATGTGTCTATCCATCAATTCAATTTCTAGTGGTTCTAAAATGATGAATTTCTAAACAAGTAACAACAACAAAATAATCAATAATTAAATTTTAATTACTCTTAGCAAAATATCCTGTTTCGGAGTGTCTGAGATAAAAAAAAATATTTTAACTTTGACAACATCTACGTTTTCTAATTATGAATAATCCCAATACACAAACTAATAAGTAACATTTACATTACTCTTTCGCTTGACACGTTCGAGAATTCATCAATAATATCATAACTTCTAGTGCTATTTCTAAAATTATGAATAATCCCAAATAAAGGAATACAAACGTATCGATTCAACCATTTACCAATAGGCCGAGACGCGCGAAAAGGCAGGATCCAAGAGTGAATGGACGAATTAAATAATTCAGTAATTTGTGGGGTCCCGTAAACACCCCCCCACGCGGGGCGTGGCCCTCAGTCGGTCGCAGCCCGGCGTCCAAAGCGGTCGTGCCGCCATTTCGCCCCCGTGTCCATTAAGCCGCCAAGATTTTCGACCGGCAGTACCACTCACCCTCCAAGGTGTTGAAGCTGGAGGACGACCCTTGGGGGTCATGTGCCATGTACTCCCCGGACAAGATGAAGTCGGGTGGGGGTCTCATGGGCCCCCCAGGCTGCTTCCCGGGCCGGTACAGCCCGACGTACCGGAGTCCTGACCCGCGCCGCTGCGTGCCCAATCCTTCTGTGAGTACCGACTTGATTACAGGCAATTATTGATTCAAGTGTTTCTTTCAGGGCGGCAAAAAATGACCAAAACAAAAATCAAAATGAAAAATAAAGAAAATAAACAAATAAAAATCTAATCCATTTTTTCCAGGTTATATGTTTATATATGCTATGCGATTTATACCTGTTGCTAGCGACTGCAATGGCGATTGAATGGAGCTCCATTTTTATTGTTTTCTTTTGTGTTTTTGCGAATTTCCGACTCGGTCCATGATACATGCGCTAAATACATTTTTGACTGTACAGTCATCCTCATTTAGCTAGGAGAAGTCAAAGTAGTCAAATGTATCGCAAACCGTCTGTATTACTGTCGGGGTAGCGATATTTTTGCTTTTGACTGCTACTATCTAAATGATGCTGACTGTACCGGTAAATGTTTATATTGAATTTTCATAGTTACACTACCGTTTGGAGACAAATATATGCTATCCCATTATCATGAAACATGTTAATAATAAGACAATAACTTTGTTTGAATTTTTTTTCTTAATCAGGTTACAATTATATTTAACTATGTATGAAGTTTAGTTTATTCACGGGTGGCATGGCCTTTCTAGATAGACCTCCTAACCATCCAGACAGCGTTACACATGTAATACTTACTCATATCCCTATATAGACTATTTTTATTCAATTAACAATTTACACATTTCGATTATTACTGTATTTATGTATGGAAATAAGTTACATATATTTATACGATTAAACATTATTTAATTTACCCACATTTGATTTGTAATAATACAACTTACAAAATAAAAATAAAACTAAACAGACCTCAACCAACAAGTTTACGAGATTATTGTAGATACTAAATAAATATAATTATAACAGTGGATACATTTATTTTAATTATGAAACCTTTATCAAGAACGAGTTAAGTGTACGAACAACACCTACAATTAGTTTGTGTTAAAAAACAAATAACATTTTATACTTGTAGGTTGAAATTGAATATACTTTACACAAATAAATAAAAAAGGAAATTAAATATGTAGTAATCATTAAAATAAAATAATATGGTTTACGACAAATACATTTTGACGACATATCTCTTTTCAATCTCTAAATCAAATCATCCAGAATGATTATATTATAATAAAATGAAGTAAGCTTAGTTTGTATGTGCTTATTCAATATAACATTAGAATTTTAACTTACAAATTCGTCAACGTTTCTACGTTCATATCAAAAGGAAATATTATACTATTATTAATGATTTCGATCATGAAGTGTTTATCAAATTGTACTAACGCATTTTGTAATATTATCTGCAATGTTTATAAGTAGTAGTGGGGCAGAGTGCCCGAACAAATTGTCGTAAATGTGGACACGCTGGACAAAAGCACCAATTAATTTTCTGGCACTTGTTAGGTCCATAAGTTTTTGATAGGATCAACTCCTCCGTCGGACATGTTTTTTTTGGCAGCCATGTTAATTATAGTTAAATATTACTATCTCGAGTTTTAAGACACTTAGAACCACAAAGTTGGTGTCTAAATATACGTATTCGGGGTCAGGGAATTCAACGAGATATTTTTTTGAGTCGAGTTCCCAAAGGATATCAAACAGAACCCTGTTCCTAAGCTTCCTCTGTTCATCCAGCTGTCTGCATATCAGCAATAGCTACACGGTTCAAATTTCTACCGAAGTTATTTTTCTATTGCTGCTTTAACATACATTCATAATAATATAAATAAATTTAAAATTTAACAGTTCTATCATATTAATGATGTGCGTATTATTCAAAATGACCGCCATAAAATTAAAGATGGCCGACGGAGGAGGTGGTTCCTATCAAAAACTTAAAGCTATTGACCTAATATGTACCTCAAAAAAAATTGGTGCTTTTGTCCAGCGTGTCCACATTATCGCCTGAAACTGCCCTATTTACACAAAGCCAATTGCCAAGTTTAAACCAAAATGTACTTTTTTTTAGCTAGAATTCAGTGTCGGGTTACGTTAAGTACAATCTT
This sequence comes from Epinotia demarniana, assembly GCA_945867215.1. Classification (NCBI taxonomy): domain Eukaryota; kingdom Metazoa; phylum Arthropoda; class Insecta; order Lepidoptera; family Tortricidae; genus Epinotia; species Epinotia demarniana. The sequence goes on from OX244259.1 coordinate 60,342,638, forward strand.
TGTTGTTTAAGATTATTTACTAAACTATATGAGTCTTTTTCAGTCTACCCGTACAGCCAATTCTGTAATAGCTCGAAATTTATTACACACACGCGATATATTCCGTATTTTTTTAAGAATAAAAATTGAGAATCACACAACCGTCACAAACGCGTCGCGTATTAAAAAAAATCGGATTACACACTCATAAATTACAGAGCGGGAATTACAAGTTTCCCCCGTGTAATCGCCGCCGACGGGGCTCATTGCAGTTGGATTGTTTCAGGCAGTTTTTATAGCGTCCGCCATTTGTAAAACAACTTGAGGCGCTGTTTATTACACCGGCTATTTGTCTAACGGGTCGGGAGAAACAATTCCTAATTTGTAATTTGATTGCGAGTTCGTATATTAATTTTTAAAAGGCTAATAATTTTACGGGTTCCGCAAAACGTTTTTAATGTGAATTTACGCTTTTGAGACTTTAATAAATGTTTTACTGTCCATCAAATTGCTAAATAAGGTTTGAAAACATTGTTTTTTGGTGTGATTGATTGAAATTATGACGAAAAACTCTTCATTTATTTATTTATTTCTTACAAATTTCGTTTATAAGCTTACAGTAAAGTACCAAGGCGCCCATATACACTGTTAGGGCTTAAATTAAAATGGTGCTTAATACTCGTAAGTTACATGAGTATCACAAAACATAGTAGGATGATTGTAGTTTTGAGGCGTGAATGAAAAAAAACAGCTTATTGCTTATTTTGTCTCGTCATATAGTCGTTCAAAAATATTGTGTAAAACTGTAAAATCATTGTAAAAGCGAATCGAAATCGGACTCAAGATTACAGCTAAGTTCGAAAATCGAGGTTTTGCAGTAGTAATAAATGGTTCATATTCATATTCAATTAAGGCACGCGAGGGCACAAATAAAAAATACGTTTATATTTATATTTTACAAATGAGCATAGCCTGTAAACGTAAACAGGTGTTAGAGAGGTTAGTTTTTTAAAATCGGAATACAATATTTTTATGTTGTTCGGTAAATATAGTACAGCCGACTTTTAAATTACGGGCACATATTTCTTTATATTTCTCTGTACCTTCTAAAACATTTTTACGAAACATGTTTATTTACTTAACACGGGGTTAATTGAAAAATAGAAAATGCAACAAATATAGTAAGTAAACGAGATGTCATTAATATTGAGATGTTCTTCTAATAAAAATAGTATTTTAAAAACTCGGTGTTGTAACAGATTCTATAAAATAAATGATCAAACGTTAACGCCTTTTGAATGCATAAAATAAGGCGTTTTTATCCAAATATTGAATGTGATGATCTCGTTAAAAATTATATGGACTCTTATTTCTGTTACGATGTTATTTTTTCGACATACTGTTTTTCATACTTTTAACAATTTTAACTTAAACTTTTTTGTAACATTAATGCAATTTATGTTTTATAAAAAAAACTTTCGTAAAAAGCCATATAATACCTAGGTAATATAGGTAATGTTACGAAAAGTTCTTATTTCAATTATCAATTTATTTAACAAAAAATCTCCTGCTAAAATGTAAAAACTCTCCTCATGTGAAAATTCTCGTAGCAAACTAGGTATTTCAGCCGCCGACGGGGCGTTGCTACGGGGCGTAGCCGCCGCCGTCGGCTAAGCGTTTCGTAGCACAGTTTCATTGGGACTACGAATTTTAAAACATCATTATGTAACCGTTAATGATGTTTTGGGGGCGTTATCTACTCCGTTAAAAAGTTAGTGTAAAATGAATGTATGTTTGAGTCATATTCAATAAAAAAATTATCTCGGCAATAATGTATCGTAATATAACAAAGACACACATTACATTAAAAAATGCGTTAAGCAAGTTTGAGCCATCTATTTATCTTTAATTATTATCTTATATATTATTAGTGTAATTAAGTTCACTTATAATTAGATCATTCACGAAAACAGTCGTAGAAATAGATTTAAAAATGGTCATAAAAAGTATATGGGAAATGGTAATGGTCTTTGGGACATTTTTTGTGTTACATTAAACTCCTAGAAAATATGACAATTAATAATATTGGCATTTTTTTTGTCGCCGCCAGTGAGGCCGCTTTTTGTTAATCATAATTAATTATCTACCTCTTTGGGAACTCATCATTTAAAAACGATGAATTTTGGAAATAAAATCTTTACTTTTTATTCCCTCAATAAAACGAACAACAGATGACCTTTTAATTTAATATTCAATGACTAAATTACACACTGGAAAATAGAGTGGCTTTATTTTTTCTTCAGCATTAGTTAAAAGTATTAAATTACTAATGTATTTAGGGTAAAATATGTATCATGGATCGGTGTTATTACTATATGTACTTACATATATATTTTTATGTTACTATATATTTTTCAGGAGTGCAGATTCAACGACGGAGTGTCTACATAAATACAAAATGTGAAGTGATTTATAAAACTAAAAATACAAAAATAACTTAGAATTAAAACCAAAAAAACGTGTAAAATATTATGGTGATAATAAAATTAAATAAACTAATGTATTCGCATTACCATAGTTATGCATTAATAAGGTGTGAGCGGATATTTCCAATTCGCAGAAAACGATGCGGAGGTCAAGTATTTACAAAAAAAAATAGATTAAAGTATATTTAAGTTAATAACGTTCAGTAGTTGAACGGATTGCTATTTTAGATACTTAAATGTAAACCATACGGACATTTAAAATGATTTTAAATATCTTCAAGACAACTTAATACTTTATTTTTAAGCTTGCTAGTTAATTATTCACTTTAATGTTGCTTTAAATGGACATGAATCGTAAAAAATGTCGTATATCCAGTTTAAAAAACCTCATCATCATATTTATAAGAGCTTGAGAGAGACCACCTAAAAAGTGATTTTAGGTACCTTCCTGACTTGTACCACCGTCTCAGATTACTTTTTCTTTAATAAACAATGCATTAAAACAAAAATACTGATTGGAACGTCGAAAATGTATTTTGAGTGTTCTGAACTATAATGAATATATTTCTTTCGATATTAATGTGGGGATTATCATTGACATTACAAATTAAGGGAATGAAGTTATGGGCACGATTTAACTCATCATGGATTGTGGATAACACATATAAAAGTAATAAATAGGTACTTCAGTATTTTTGGGCCAGCGGACGACAAAAATCGATACACAATAAATACAATTCAATACAAATATCTTGATTGCACACTTCAAACATGAATCAAATGAACAAAATGTATAAATAGAGGTTAACAACATCCGGTCTTATCGCTAAGAGCGATTTCTTCTAGACAAACTTTAGGAGGTGTAGGTGGTCAAATTAGAAGTAAACTCACTTACAACATACACACTTCGATAATACACACACACCCACATAAAACATATAAATAAACATACATCAATACTTATACACATAGTCTTACTTACTAACACATACTTATTACTTACTTAACGTACTCAATCTAGATGATAACACATTTACTAGCGTGCAGTAAAACTCGCATGTTTTGTTGTCTTTGAGACTGACGTAATAATTAATAGTTTTATAAACCATTTTTTTAATTAACTTCCTCCAATGGAGATGTTTCAACGAGTGACATAGTACTACATTACGTAACTAGGGCGGTGAATTCGTGAATGCCGTAGATAGCAGGTTTTTGTGGCCCGAACCGAAGGCGAGGGCCATAATTATGCGCTCTGGAGCTTTACGAATTACCGCCCGTGTTTAATACAACATTTTACGTCTTCACCTGGCCACAATGCGAGTTTTACCGTACGCGCAGCGTGCAGTAAAACTGGCATTATGGCCAGATGTGAAGTAAAACAAATTGCAAGGCTTTAGAATAGAAAATAGTAAGCATTTAACCATACACTATGTTTGAAAGAAAATATTCAAATAACTGTGATGTCTATTTTCTCTGGTCAAACAGTGTCAATCATTAATCCATTATGTATTTTGAAATCTTTGAATAAAATAGGAAATATTCGTTTGAAGCTTGAGCTCCGAGTATTTTCGTAACGTAAAAATATTTAATCTGTAGGATGTCAATCAACGTATGGAAATGTTTCAGGCCAGAAGTAATAATTGACCAAAAATACATCATATATTTAAAACCTTATGTCTCTCGGCGGAGAAATCACTATTCTTTTCGGTTATCTGCCAATGTCTATTATTCCATATTTAGGAATGTTGTGTTGGTTACTATTCCCTTCCAGAATCCTACAACATCAAATCCAAAAATCGATTCAAACTGTTATCTTGTAACTGAGAACGATTTCAATTTTAATTGCAACATTTAATAGCATCTTTACAGCACAAGTGCCGAAACATGATATTCCCAAGCAAGCATTTCCAAACAGTCTTGCAATAAATGCATTTTATTATGAACATAATATTTCCGACGCTATATATACTTATCTAGAACAATCGTACACCCCAAGCTACTGTTTTATTTGAAGCAAGTCTTGAGAACTCTCTGTCTTATCCTTTCGCGCCCGCCGCAACCCGCATACAGCTATCTCATCGCTCGTTCGCATTTTATGAATAATATAAGACGCCCGCTAGCTACCCGTCTCGCTTACGGCCCCCGCGGCGCTGGCAGGAGTGAATAGGAGGGCCGTATACGCAGGAGATATTACGCCTATATTTTTTGTTGGTAGTTTTATTTTGCCCGAGCTACACGTGATAATTTCCTTTTAATTTTGGGTAATCGTGTTGCTTATTTCATTTGGGTTGGTAAAAAAATGGTCGACGGATTTTAAGTTTTTTCAGCCAAGTAAATTAATTTCGTTTGTAACTGCTACCTTCACCTTTGGCATCTTGCACACACAAATAAAGAGTACACAAATCGAGCTAGTCCCACATTAACAAGGCTTATGTGTTATGAGTACAGTCAGCTTCATATAGTTAGTAGCAGTCCCCAAACATATCGTTACACACCTACAGTAATAAAGATGCGTACCGAAATTTTTGGCTCCTGTGGCTGTAATTATATGCTGCTCTGACTGTAATCCGACGATATATTTTAAAATGTCTTATGGGAAATTTGATTTCAGAATAACAGCCTTATTCTTTTAGTCAGATATTTTTGAGCGCTTAGTCAGAGATGCGATCAGAGAGCAAAATGATCTGTACACGAAACTATTTGACAGTTAATTCGTGGTCGGATATTAATTTGCAACATATGCGATGGCTATACTTTTTGTTATATCTATTGTATATTAGATATAGGGCGCGATAAGGTCTGAAAGTAGGTCATTGTTATAAGTAGCGGGTTGGAAACGATTCGTTGCTGCCCTAGGGCCGGAGATAAAAAGCAATAATATAAACTTTATATATGCACAGTGTCATTTTTGATGTTTGCTACTCATAGAATTATTGAATAATGATGTATTTTTTTGGAAAAAGGTATGAGTTGTTTTCGATAACAAATAGGCGTGTTCGCTTTTAGAAAGAGATAAATGCTTATAACAACACCGGTGCTGTACCTAGGTACTATAGTTTGCGCCAATCGATATGCCTAACTGGAAAAATAACCTATTCAATAATTTTACTTACATATCTAAGTATTGCAATAATTATAAAATACCTACACTTTAAAGATTTTTTGTTGCCCTAAAAGCTTTTATACCTTGGTATCATAAATAATGTTCGCATTCGTAAATTCATTATTTTAGTGGCATTTAATATATTTTTTTCTGTTCCCCTTTATTTTTATTTGTAAGTGTATTTTTTTGTAAATTGCATTTTCAGTATAGTTATTCAAAAAGTCACGTAAAAACGTTTTCTTCATTGTTCTCTTTCATTGAAAAGCGATACTTACTGTCAGATACAAAAACTGTACTGGTACGAACAATCGGCCAATTGCTATAATCTACACGAAACTTTCAAAAGTCTGACTGCTTTGGAAGTATGACATTTGACCGGGAAACTTCTTCGTCTAAGTTGGATTGTTTCCAACATCGCTTTAAGTTTCACCAATCACTAGCTGCCCACGCGGCTCCCACGTTTTAAGAGTATTTAATGAGGGTAAATCGCCAATAACTAAACTCAGCGTTTTAAAATGAACTCTGTTCGAAACAAACAGAATTACATTTAGCATAACGTGGAGTAATTTATATGTAATGGCGAATAGTTGCAGTGTCCAAGAGGCAACCGGATGGCTCGCGGTATTTTAGCTCCCGAAATGTTGTGGAACCGCCCTGTGCAACCCAAACTGAGCTAACTTGATTGGACCGGGGCGGAAATAGAAGCCCCGGCTTTCAAAGTAGAGTAGAATAGAATAGAATAGAATCATATTTATTCATGGCAACAGCACATACATGTACATAAATCAAAAAACAGAATGGTAGACAAATTGCCACGAAATGGTTCCATCTCAGCGTTCTGCTGGCCTGGTGGCCAGCGCTGGTCTTCCGATGGAACCATCCGGTGATTCCACGGCGTAACACACATTTTACACTCGTACAAAATAGTTATAATAATAGTAATATAAAACAAAACAAACCGTAAAGACAAATAATAAACTTTTTTATGAACGCAACATTTATAACCGCGCCAACCGACCCACTAGCGCCATTATGACAGGTGGATGCTCCCGGCAATTAAAACACCGGCAATTAAAAAGTAGGTTTCCCTGTGTCTCAAAAGCCGGTTCCTTCCTTGATACTGACAGGCATTATAATAGTTACAACATTTGTACAAAACAGGTTTTTTTTTTAAACTATAAATGTTAATCTTAGGTAGAATGCAACATGCATGTGTGTGTGTGTGTGTGTGTGTGTGTGTGTGTGTGTGTGTGTGTGTGTGTGTGTGTGTGTGTGTGTGTGTGTGTGTGTGTGTGTGTGTGTGTGTGTGTGTGTGTGTGTGTGTGTGTGTGTGTGTGTGTGTGTGTGTGTGTGTGTGTGTGTGTGTGTGTGTGTGTGTGTGTGTGTGTGTGTGTGTGTGTGTGTGTGTGTGTGTGTGTGTGTGTGTGTGTGTGTGTGCGTGTGTGCGTGTGTGTGTGTGAGAGAGAGAGAGAGAGAGAGAGAGAGAGAGAGAGAGAGAGAGAGAGAGAGAGAGAGAGAGTGCGTGTGTGTGCTTCTGAGGACTATGAGTATTTTATTTGTATTACGATATTATAGTAAGCAGTTCCTCTGACTCCATATAAGTTATCAACTTCAGCCAGGAGTTAATTTTGTGTTTAAATTGAAAGTTACTTAGGTAATTTATTTATTTTAGACATTTTCATTATTTTATTATATAGGTGAGGAGCTAAGAAATTAAAATGTCTCTTTGCGCATACACTATAGCAGCGTGGTACTGGATATCGTACTGGTCTTTCGAGTAGACTCAGATTGCTTGCGCTTCGGGAGCTGATATACCGCGAGCCATCCGGTTGCCTCGCGGACACTGGAACTATGCGTCGGTGCTTTAACTATTTGTTGTTTGTGTTAGACATTTAAAATCTCCGTTTTAGCTTGAGCAAAAATTATTTCGCCTGACTTTACTACGGTACATTTTAGTAAGTTGTTTCATGTCGGTTTTCCTGACATCGGCTAGAAGCTTATTTAAGCGTCTCCATTTTCAGCAGATTTCAGTGTAATCCGTATTAATGTCATCATCATCATTAATTTAAGAGTTATCCTCTTGTCGGTGGAGTATTTTCGATTTCTCTCTGTCGCACGCCAGCCCTTTGATTTGTTGATACGACACGACACCAGCTTTTTCCTTTATTCGGTCTATATAACTGCGTCGTGGTCTTCCCCTGCCTCACCTTCCTTCTATCTTTCCTTCCATTATGGTTTTAAAGAAGTTGTCGTACCGTATCAAATGACCATTCATTTTCCCCCTTCTAGTGCTGATGGTGTTCAAAATCGTTCTCTTCTCTTTCTTCTCTATCAGTCCAGCTTATACCTTCCATCCGTCTCCAGCACCGTATTAATGCATCCCTACAAAATAGCTCAATTATCGAATCAAGCTCTAATGGTTCTATTATTCATTATTTACGCCAATGACCTTTAATCTGAATCCCTTACTTTTCTAATGTTTTTTGTAGTTTATTATATTAACAACAACTGTTTTAAGCAATATAGTATCTCATATTTACTTCAAAGTTCAATGTTTTCGAGATATTTGGCATCAAAGTTGAACTATTTTAGGCCATAAAACTGGTTTTCTGGCCATAACTTTTGTGTTAATAAGTAAGATTATAAAAACGCATATCAAAATTATAGGTAAGTACAGTATGTATGAGTAGATATGAGTTTCAGGTGTATAAAAGTTTTAATGAGGATGGAGTGCCGGGTTTTGTATTTTTAGAGACCTTTCTTTAAAAATGGATAAATAATTCTGTATTAACATTTTTCAAATTATTCAATATCAATTATGTTAAACAGGAATCAAATTTTCCCATATCTGGACCTGGGAAGCTAGCTTCAATAAACCGAGGACAAGTGTCGAAATGAAAACTATTAAATTTCGTTGATTTTTGACGGGAGCCCCTCGTAAAGTACTGGCTGCATAAAATTTTGCAACTTAGGAATGTTGAAAAACCCTCGACATTTCATTTCAAAGTTCAACATCTCAAAACCGCTTGAACCGTTTCGTTGAAACGTATCTGAGCACCATTTCGATCACATCAGCTCGCGGACAAGAAACCGCATTAAAATCGTTCTATTCATTTAGGAGCTACGATGCCACATACAGACACACTTACACCGAGAAGTCAAACTTTATACACCTCTTTTGCTCCGGGGGTTAATAATACTGACATGAACATCAAAATTAAACAATGGCACATCAAACAAAAAAAAGCGATTAGTATTTTAGCCGTGCAGGTCATTATTTTTTAGGTTGTTGGGTTTGTTTTTGGAAACCTTGAAGTACCAGCCATGTCTATTTATAAATGGCTAGGCCTTCTGCGCGGTTTCACTACGTACCCATTGCAAAGAATACAGACAAACCTGCCGGATAAAAAGGAGCCCTTTCCAATTGTGCACTAAGAATTTCCATTCTAAACACTAAAATCCATTCAGTGCCAATGACGACACATATGCGTCAGACCGACGTAGTCGCTTTCCGCTACATACGAGGAAGACCACGCGATCTGCTATGAGCGTAGCGTGTAGCGATTCTTGGCCCTGAATGGGTTAGAGTTATTGAAGTCCGATAGTGGTACCGGGGTTTTCCCCCTACATAGCTTCTACATAGGTACATACCTACTTACCAAGCTACAATCGAGTTCTCAAACCTTTCAAAAATATGTACTTATGTGTCTTATTAATTAACAATAAAGTCTCTTTTTTATTTTTGAAAGGTTGTCTGTGTAGATATTAGAGAACTCGACTGTGCAAGTTCCAAATTCCCACACTTTTCTTTTTCATGATATCGGTAAGGAAACCGAAATGTTCATAATAGTTTGGCATACGTATGCTCGCGGATCTGTTGCGGTAAATTTAATTTGAATTTATGATCGAGCGAGCGAAGCGAAGGGTGTTATCCGTTATTAAAAAAATGAGGAAACGCAGCCGGCTGTCCCACTGGCGCTTTTCTCAACCGATTCCCATGAAGCATTTTGTGAGTAGGTTTAGTAGGTAATTATCGTAGGTAGGGTTTTTTGTCCACTGAAATGAACTGTCATTTCCGATCACGTAGTATGCGCGTCAGTAGAACTAAATGTACATACACTGGTATGTATGGGAAAATGACAGCTGAGTTGTCCTGTGCGTGCGAAACGTTATGTGACCAGTGATCACCCTCTGTTCAGATATTTTTAAGCACTACGTTCGCTATGATGTATCAGACGGCGGCTGACAACCCTCCTTGAAAACACAACCTTATCAGACATATGACCATGACGGCTACAGAAAACAAGAATCAATTTCATACTAACTAGCCCCAACCAAATAAAAATGAGACGCAACACGTGAACCATAAAGTTCAAAATTCACTGGACGACAACCTTGGAACAGGCGAGCTGGAGCTGGCTGGCACCAGCGAGATACAAACCTTATTACCAAAGGAATAAGACGCAGAATTACGTTAGCAAAAATCTTTCAAACAAAAGAGCCTTTGTGTAGTGCACACTATTGTGTGAGAGTAGTAAAGGCGAGTGTGGCGTGGAAGTAAGTTAGCCGCCTTACGGCACGGCCTACCTAAACATGAAATGCATGCACGCGATTGTGACCTTTCAGGTAACAGCCAAAGAGGGGGAATAATAAAAATATTTGTATGAAAGAAGGACGTGTCTTATAAATTATTTATGAATTCTTAGTTCTGCTAAGAGAAAATTCGACTTGGAAACATATACTGCTTTCGGAGGCATACGCTGACTTTTGGCCGTTATTCCTTAGAACATGCTTCAAAATTTGAATTTCACTGGATAGTTTTGACGTGACACTTTGACTTGGGTTGGGATCTTAAACGTGAATTGATAGAAACAGAATATACTGGGTTCAGAAGGTGCACTATCTTAAAGACTACTGCGGTCCAGAATCTCTATATTAATTACATTAATATTGACCATATATGAGGCATGGTAAAGCTGGGTTCGATCTTCTGTAGCTGCGAAGTGAGACACCGGCGTGCTACTGACATTCAATAATAATGACATTAATATTGACAATATATAAGGCATGGTCACGCAAGATAAATCTTGGTTTGTCTTATCGCTTCAAACCGTGACACCAGCGTGCTGCTGCCCGCCCTATACATATCACCGTGCACGAGATTTGCTTGTCAAATGTGTGGTCGTAATTGTCGCTCCCATGTCAGCCTTACGAGTCATGCACTACTATAACTTAGGCGCTGCTTACATCATCATTACAGTATACAGACGAAAATATTGCAAGGCAGTACGAATGGCATTATTCATGTTATTATTACTAGTAGTATTTGGAGCGCAATAGTCATAGAGGTAGTTTTTGCCCGTCTAGGGGAGAGCCGAAAGGAATATACATGTTTATAGAAGTCTATGTTTATATTTAAGTCTGTTGCACGGTATCGTGTAAGATACTGAACCGGTTTTGATGAATGAGGTATCAAACGATTCGAAATTATGCTACGTATAGGACATTTTTCTCTTCGTAGAGATGGTATGCTGTATGAATAAAAGGCTTTTTCAGCTAGTTTTCCGAATTCTGGATACAGATATTTTTATTAAGACTACACTATTATATTTCATAGCAGCTGACGACCCGTTAAAAAACAACCTTTAATGGTCACACAAGTTTGAGAGGTAAACTACCGGTCTCTTTCTTCTAAGGGTTCTAATCAGAAAGAGACGGCTAGACATACAAGAATCAAAGGAACTACCTTCTTTTCAAACTTTCACAGTTGCAAAAGAAAATATATATAGAGTTGAAAGAGACGGCTAGACATACAAGAATCAAAGGAACTACCTTCTTTTCAAACTTTCAGAGTTGAAAAAGAAAATATATATAGAGTTGAAAGAGACGGCTAGACATACAAGAATCAAAGGAACTACCTTCTTTTCAAACTTTCAGAGTTGAAAAAGAAAATATATATAGAGTTGAAAGAGACGGCTAGACATACAAGAATCAAAGGAACTACCTTCTTTTCAAACTTTCAGAGTTGAAAAAGAAAATATATATAGAGTTGAAAGAGACGGCTAGACATACAAGAATCAAAGGAACTACCTTCGTTTCAAACTTTCAGAGTTGAAAAAGAAAATATATATAGAGTTGAAAGAGACGGCTAGATATACAAGAATCAAAGGAACTACCTTCTTTTCAAACTTAGAGTTGAAAAAGAAAATATGCTCAATGATGTCGATTTTCTGTCACATTACAAATGCTCTTTCAAACTCCGCTGGGTCTCCGTCATCCATTTTACACACTTGAACTGTCCATGTAATATTTAGTCTTGACATGACAATCCTTTGAAAATCCTACTACTAATAATTATTATATTACTTTTAAATGTGATGTTTGTTACTCGATATATCTAGCAGCCAGCCATTCGTATACTACGAAGAAATGAAATGATGAAATTTTAATCACCTACAATAGAAAACATAAAAGAATTTGTTTCGTTTTAAAATCTAACGAAAAAGCAATTTCGAACATTGTAAAGCCACGTTACCATTAGACCGGAATGCTTATCTGTCATTGCCACTGTCGCGATAAAAAAAAAGTTTCATCTCACCTTCCCAGGATATCCGGTTGCGTTTCATTCGTAAAAGGGTGTTCATAAAACCTCATATTACCATATAAACTTATGGGACTCAAACGAACTGAGAACGTATCGGAAACTCGGCTCGTAAACATCATATATTCCGCCTCTCTGATCGCGAACGCTACATCGTCATGTTAGACATAGGGAGATACGTCTTTCTGCCGAACATGGCCATAAAATGTATGATGATGCAGACCCGTTCGCGGGTACAGATTCGGCGGGTAGAGTTTTATTGGAGGATTACTATATGGGAGGGGAGTAGTAATTTTGTTCTCGGTACAGCAATAAAACGTAATATAAAAATTATTTTTCTGTTCCGTCCTAGGGTTGAATGGTATATAATGCGATATAATAATAATATAATATAACCGGGAATTACGCTAGGAGGATTATGATGAATCTTAACCAAATAGCCCTAGTCCCAAACTAAGCAAAGTTTGTACTATGGGTACCGGGCGATGATATTATACTAATATAGATAAATTAATATGAAAATATGTCGGGAACAAATATTAGTATTCCCTTACCGGGATTCTATCCCAGGACGTCTTGCTTCCTAGCCAGGGTCACTAAAGCGGTCGTCATATGGTAACAAGTTTGCCTTTCGTACGATTAGTTTTTCTTTTGTGCGATAAATATTCAATAAAATTACTTGATACTGATTATATTTATCACTACTATAGTGTGATTTTCGCCGAGCAAGAATAGATTGTGCTATAAAAATATTATTAGCTCATCGAAATAGGACGTAATTTTTTTTATAAAAGTCATTTGGATGTTGGCTGTCACTTAAAAAAAATCTTTTTTGTTTTAAGCAGTAACGATTTAATAATTTTTATATGATATGAACAAAGACTACTACTCGATTTGTTACTCGAAAATGAATCAGGTTGCGACAATATTTTTGCCAAATCTTCATAATGAGACCGAAAGGTTCCCTTATTTATTTGTAACTAGTTTAAAGAGTACTCCTGTATCAATATTGTCCTATAACTCGACGGGACTCTTCAGAATTACAATTATAGTGTATCTGAATCTACGTTATAACCTTCGCGCCAATCGTTACCAAAATCCATTAAACTGTTTTGCTTGATAAGAAACATTTAACATTTAAATCTTTAAACTTGTACCATTCAATATTAGTAGGATAAATATGCGTGATGTACCTTTATAGATAGAATAGTCTTTGAGTTATTTTTAAGTCACGACTAACCAGTCAGTTTTGTTATGCTACATAACAATTTATTTGAAAGAAACCATCAATTTTGGATGTCCGCCGATCCCTTCATGTGCATCATCATATCAGTCGAAAAACGTCCATTGCTGGGCATAGGCCTCCCCCAAAGAGTGCCACAATGTCCGGTCCTACGCTACCCGCATGCAGCGGACTCCCGCGATCAGTCCACCTTGTGGGGGCCTACAGATGCTGTGCCTTCCGGTACGTGGTCACCACTCGAGAACCTTTTCTCAACAACGGCCATCGGTTCTACGTTCAATGCTCATATTTGAATGAAAATTACCTTTTGAACAGTGACCTATGTATACAAAACTTAAAAATCCCTCTTATGAATATAATGAGTAAAATGTTTAGTTCCTTTCGGTCAAATACTAATGTCAAAATGTCAGATAAAGCTAAAAAATGAACGGTATTTTTGCTCCATCCTCCTAGCATTATTCCCGGTTAATCGCCAGATTTGACGTAGGCACTAGTTTTTTGCGAAAGCGACTGCCATCTGACCTTCCAACCCAGAGGGAAAACTAGACTTTTATGGGATTAGACCGGTATCCCCACGATGTTTTCCTTCACGGACCTAACCTAACCTAACCTAACCGAAACCTAACGGTATTCAGTAAATAATTTCCAATAAAACTCCTTGGTACGAGGCGGGCTTTGAACCCACGACCGCCGCCTGACAGCCACTGAACCACTAGGTCACCGTCGTTTGTATTTTGGCTAGACATAAGTTTATAGAACGGCCATTGTAAAGTAAGTCCAATCATACCTTAACGTCAAATAATCTGCCTCCATTCCCACTCTGACACAGATTTGACAGCGCGTTCAACGGGTGAATTTGGCACCATCAAATGGAATACCTAATGCCGCCCGAGCAATTAGTATGGAGTGGATGCGCTGCGCGGGGAATGTTCTGTGACTTTGAACTGATTTTTTTGAGGCAGATAGACCTTGTCACGTTTTTATTTGTTTTCGTCATAGAAATGGCTCGTTTGACATTTTACGTTGGTATCTGCCGATGATCTCGGGGCTTTAAATTGAAGATTAAATTGTGCTCGTCAAATTGACTCAATTTTTTTCAGTAACTTTGTAAAAATAACATAAATAATCTCTAGCATAATATATTAGTGTTTGAACTTTAACTGTACCATCAATGTATTGCAAACACGGTCTTCTCATTTGGCGTCCATGAGAGTGACCAGTATGATAATTAAACTAATGGACGATGTAAGTACATTGAAAGTTTTATTTTTGTATGAAAGAATGAAAATGTCAAAAATACATATTTTTAAAAGTTGTAGAACAGTTCCGTTTTAGGAGCATAATCGATTCTTGCATTGAAAGCCCCAAGCTCAGGGGCACCCAGTATACAGGATGGTAAGGTACAGGGAACCTTGATTCAACAATGACATATGCATGGGAATTATTTACTAAAATAAAGTACAAGATACTGAGTCCTTCAAAATCAGAGTTTGGCATGAATCTACTCCCATGGTAAAACTTTTTTTAACTCTTGATACCTAATTTTTTCTCTAGCTGCCCAAGTTTTAGCTATTATCGGCGACCTTCACAAGTATTAACATATTACATATAAACAAATGAAAACGGGTAAACTTGGTGTCAACGTACATACAGTCAGCTTCAGATTAACCGTGACCCTGGGGTGTATACAAGTGTGTATGCCGGCGGGTTCACGTGTCTCTGCGACTGATTTTTGAAATGTACACTTTGACGTCGGCTGTATTTTTAAGCATTCCCTGGCAGGCATCCGACTAATCCGAGTATGATTATGTACTGGATTTATGCAAGACTGACCGTGTGTCGGATGCGCCGCTTGTCAGGATCAGAGACAACCCATAGATAATAAAACATTTGTCTATGGCACACTAACATATGGCATCCGTCTTGCATCCGAAAATCCTTCACACGACAATTCTTAAACATGTCTAACACGACTTTCAATTTGTCGGATTCACGCATGACAGCGCAGAATGCTTCATTTCTTAGGGCGGGTCGCACCAATTAGATTACAGATCGATCAACATTATATGACGCCGGCAGCTATCATACCATAGAAACTTGTCAAACTTCCGATACAATCAGACTTTAACGAGCACCACTTATTACAGACGGTTTGGTTCTATCCACCTATACAACACGCTCATCACAGGCATTTGCGTCTATTTCCAGACCAGATGATTTAGACATCGTGTTTGGTGACTGGAAATACTGATACGAGACCGGCGTGATCTTCACATTTCTGGCTTCAGTGGTTCTACTTTCACTATCCTTAGATAGTTAACAATAATCAACACTCTATCCATTTTCAAAAATGACTGAATCCAATATCCAACCCCCAGAGCCCTATGCAACGTCATTCCACCTTAAAATTCATACTTGACTAGGAACCAGAACGCGGCGCCAACTTGCTCGGCAACCTCTTACCAGGGACGTTTTAATAAATGAGTGGGTTTGCAAACTTAGAATTAAGTTGGTACCCGTGGGACTAGCGCTTGAATGGAGTCCATTGTGTTAAGATTACGTTATGCCTCCTACTAAGCTAACTATCTTGATTATATAGCTTAAGACCTAGGTTTGCGGGCGGCGTTCATTATAATCCTGGTTAAAGCCGCGTTCACATTTCTCTGTCGTGTTGTGTTGTGTTGCATCATAACGGTATCGGTTTCAAACATTTTATATGGTGGCGTCTCAGACCAGGAAAATATACAGACGGAGCGTTACGAACAGTCTAGTGAAGCCAACCGGTTTTCAACCAAGCCCCATAAGTTTAGCACACGCTAAACAAATTAAATCGCACAAAACTCGAAATAAAAAATGATCTTGACAGCATTGCGACACGTGCTGAAGAGTTTTGTGCAATTTTGTTTGTATATGTGTGCGTGAGCGTGTGCTAAACTTGATGGAGCTTGGTATTGTTTGTATGTGGTTTGGCTTCACTTGACTGTTCGTAACGCTCCGTCTGTCTTTTTTTCTTGGTCTAAGGGTTGCGTTTAGATTTATCCGATGCCGTGTGTTGTGAAGGCTTATGTTGTGTCGCATCACAAGCGATCCCGGTCCGCGTCAGAACGGGTGAGGTGCGGGGGCGGTGCAGCGACACGACACAGCGCATCAGACTAGTGTGCACGCGTCAGTGTTGTGTTGTGACGCGTCATAGCCACACATGAAGTATGGAAATGCGTCATAACACGTCAGATAAATATGAATAGCAGCCATCACGACAGAGAGTAACACAACACAACAGACAAATGTGAGAATGTTTATTCTTATGTTTGACGACCGGATAGCCTAGTGGGTAACGTAACGCTGCCTACGATGCTGAAGGTCCTGGGTTCGAATCCCGGTAAGGGCAAATATTTGTGTGATGAGCATGAATATTTGTTTCTGAGTCTTGGATGTTTTCTATGTATTTAAGTATTTATATCTATTAAATATATCGTCGTCTAGTACCCGTAACACAAGCATTAGTGAGCTTACTATGGGGCTAGCTCGATTTGTGTAAGATTGTCCCTTAATATTTATTTATTTATGTATGAATAATGTATTAATAAATACTGGTTTAACTCACATTATTTATATTTTTACCCGTGGGGTGTCAGGTTAGAACCCGTGTGTTGTCGGGTTAGAATTTCACCGCCCCCTTTCTCCCCGTGGGTGTCGTAAAAGTCGACTAAGCGACCAGGGCTGAAGTATGTTGTGGGTGATGGGCTAGCAACCTATCACTGCAATATGACATTTAGTCGATCTTTTATACCCACATTTATGCTAAAAGTGGCGTGTATGTATTGTATGTATGTATTTATATTTTTATGGTTAATAAGGGGAAGGGTACACGAACAGAACATGGGTAATGACGTTTTTATTGAAATTTAGATGTTTATGTCACGTAATTAGTTCACAACGATTATCATTTACATTCTGATATCAATATCTGATTTTTGGAAAAAAAATATTAGTCATGTTATTTCCGTGTACCTACTCATCTTATTGCATTGAAAGTTTTTGTGTGCTTCAAGCGGCACTGCCGCAAAAATAGCCAACGTAACATTTAACACGTGAGTTTCGCCGAGTAATTATTAGTATTGTTTTGACCCCTCATATCACAAGTTGCTTCAATCCTCATTTCCACTGCCGTTACCCAAGTATAATTATGTCCTCCCGTCAATATTTACATCATTCCAAAATTTTAGTGGTATTATTTTGGACCAAGACTTGAGCGTCATCCCTAGCCGCTATCGACCGACGATCAAGAACTCGATCTGCCAAAAATGTTAGTCATGTTGTTTTTGTAAATATCCTTACACTTATGAAACGCTAACGTTATGATATATTTGTAGATGACAGGTGAAAATTCTATATATTTCTGGTCAGTATAAATTACCAAGTCAAATTTGTTCAGAGCGTTAGAAAATCAATTTTACATATTCCAGTTCAATAAAAAATTACACTTGACAGGTGACGGTTTTATTGAACGCGTAATTGTAGTTAGTAATTTACAATATTGTAGAATTGTAACACAATTGTGTGTGTCGAAACATTTTGAAATTAACTGTTGCTGTTTCGAAGCAAAAATGGGCTAAATATGTTGCTCACGTTGTCGTCTAGAAGTGAGGAAGACTATTCGATTGTTATTGACTGACTTATTCAAGGAAAATGTTCGAGTTAACAAAACCAATATTGAATACTTAGTAAAATAAGCAACTAGCTTTGAACATATAGCACTAACAGAAACTTACCTCTACTCTTTCACCTACTACATAAATTGTGTGCACATTGCATTGGATGGGACCCCGCGTGGTCGTGCCGGAGGCTTCCCCTGGATTTTCTCCAGGCTACCCTCCAACCACGCAGTCCGACCGCTGTATTGGGTTCGTCCTATTATAGCAACAGTCAGGTTAAAAAAATAAAATTGGAGGGGATGTGGCGCACAGTATACCATATAATAACGCACGCGGAATTTCTGGAGCGTCTGAGCAATTCTTTTTTTTAATTAATATTAATAAGCGACTAGATTGTTAATTTGTGTGCACTATCGATTTTGGTGAGATACTTAGTTTACATAGACTAAATAGACTAAAGGAAAAAGGATTTTCAGTTACCCTCCATAATTGCTCTTCAGCACATGAATTTGCAATTAATTGTTAATTGTAATTTACCATCACATTGGACCATGCGTCAAAATGGTCCTGAAACCAACAGCACTGAGAGTTATGTCATTAAATAGGTCTTTAAATGTACTTTATTTCATTCTATAGGCACAAAGTCTACGAACGAAGATATTCGTATTTTAGCCAGAGTCAGTACGAGCTATTAAAAAACGCATTCGGAGAATATTCATGTTTAGTATTCTGGAGGGTAGATATGACAAAATGTACTAATGATGAAGGCACATCGAGCGTGGCATATATTCATATTTTATTAATAAAACAATTAATTAGCTACAAAAAACATGTTTATTTTACACACTAACCTTACCCTAATAATTCTGAATATGTATTCACTGAGAGAACCCGTTTTCTCATAGATCCTACTCGCTTTAACTTAAATAAATGAATATCTCAGTTCTGCAATGGATTCAACTTGGTGCCCATAGAACGAATTGAAGTAGATTTAAAGACCTATTTAATGACCCAAGTTTCAGCTTTGTTGGAGTCAGGACCAGGCTCCATACAAAGTTGCCCATGGTCCTTGTAACTGACAAATGTCGGTAAAAATGACAGGTACTTTTGTACAATTGTAAGAACAGCGTTACAATTTACAAATAAGTCACTGTAATGCGATTCCAATTTTGAAGGTTTATTAAACGGTTTATACTACGACCATTATACAATTATGTCGTATTTTTACAAAATTGACGAATTGTATACTTAATTGAACAGGCCCCTTCGAGTAATCGAGGGACACACGTACAAAATAAAAGATTCCGACGAATTCGGAAGCTCCTCTATTTCTAAATTAGTTTAATGTTTAATATAAATAATGATTAAATTTTTACGTAATAATACACGCGTCATTCCCCGCACTTAACCATCAGGGCGATGACGTAAGGGCTGTTATACACATTGATTAGTGATTAGCTGCAAGTGCGAGTAGCTTTTGTATTGGCTCGCACTAATCACTAAATGTGTAAACCGGCCCTTATGTATTGTAAGCGTGTCAGGTAGATCCAAATGCCACTTTTTGTATGGGAAAAACAGTTGTCCTAACTATAACGTGCGTTCGAAAAATTACGCGATCACTCATCAACTTACATACTCAGGACACGCATGCGAGAATCTAGATAGGTTAGGTTCGTAAGTAGCGTCAGCTGCGCTACCACGAAAATCGAATCTCGAAGTCGTGTACTTGCATCCCTGTCACTGGTTAGGTAAGTGCGATAGAGATAGAGATACCCGAACTTCGAAATTCGGAGTTCGTGGCTATAGCTCAAAGCTGCCCGCTGTGCGGGGTCTCCGTCGTATTTTTCAAACTGCGCAGAAAATTCAGAAATATGAAAAGCGCTGTGTAACTTAGTTATGTACGAGGAACATGCGTATACACGTGGCAGTGACATCCGCGGTCACAGTGCAGTCCATAGAACAAGAATGACCCATTTAACAGTAAATGTCAGACCCGTTCTATTTTCGAGTACGTTAATACCATTTATATTTACCATAGCGTGACGGCCGTGGGACCAGGCATGTGCGGACATACCCAAATAACAGGCATTTTACATCGATCGGCGAATTCAACTGAGGATAGGTAGGGTTATCTGTCCCTTGCTTCAGCACAATATAGGGTACCGAGTTTACCCTAGTAGGTACTGCATATGAAGCTAGTGGTCCTTGGTTCGAATCGCGGCAAAGCAAACATTTGTTACGAGCGCGAGGTTTTGATTTTGAGGGGAGTCCTTTATATTATCGAATATTAAGTTACTGAAACAAATCGATGAAATGAAAATTCGGCGAAACGTTCATTCGACTCATCGAGTCCTTTTTTTTAATCCCCGACGAAAAAGAGGGGTGTTATCAGTTTAACGTGTCTGTCTGTGCTATCGGAGCTCCCGAACGGATGGACCGATTTGAATGCGGTTTCTTTTTTGTCATAGATAATTTTATCCCGAGTGTTCGTAGCTATGTTTCATCAAAATCTGTTTAGCCGTTTTTGAGATATTGCATTTTGAAATGAAAATGTCGGGGGTTTTTCAACTTTTCTAATTTGTAGTTATGGTGGCAACAGTTTTTGAGCTTTGCTTGTTGCAACTAGCTACGCACGTGGCTTTGCCTGCGTAGGTATAGCAAACCCTTGGGATGAAATATAGCCTACATGTATGTATGCTTCACCATGCATGTATCACCGTAGCTTTTAGCCGGTGAGGTGAAGTGTCAATACATGGAAACACAGCCTCGCACTTCATCGGTGGATATTCAATCTGAAGGCCGTTATAATGTATTTATGTTAGTAAAGCCGTTTACAGACTC
This sequence comes from Epinotia demarniana, assembly GCA_945867215.1. Lineage (NCBI taxonomy): Eukaryota > Metazoa > Arthropoda > Insecta > Lepidoptera > Tortricidae > Epinotia > Epinotia demarniana. The sequence goes on from OX244259.1 coordinate 60,363,546, forward strand.
TCATTTTCACTTGAACTGAACGATGCGTTGTATATAATATCACATAGTTTAAACAGAAGACGTGTTTAATCTCCACATCACATCCTATTACTAAGCTAAGCTACGGTAGCCTAGCGGTTCAGGCATGCAGCTGTCAAACGGCGGTAGTGGGTTCGAATCCCGGTTCGTACCATGAGTTTTTCGGAACTTATGTACGGACATCATTCGACATTTTACCGTTAGCTTTACGGTGAAGGAAAAACATCTTAAGGAACCTCCACGAAGAAATTCTAAGGTGTATGTCAAGTCCCCAACCCGTACTGGGCCAGCGTGGGGACTACTGCTCGTTTCCTCTCATCCATGAGAGGAAGTCTGTGCCTAGCAGTGGGACGTATATTAGTCCAGTCAGTAGGTATTTATGCTCTACAAAAGGTGGCGTAGAAAATGTTTTGTAATAATATTGTTTAGGTATGACAGGTTAATAAAAATCCAAGTTCTCGACCTTAAAGGACCCAGGCGTTAGCCGCCATCTTGAATTAAAGGTGCCAAAATATAGGATAATTTTATCATTAATAACCGACTTCAAAAATCAAGAGATTCTCAATCGTCGGAATATTTTATTATTTATGTCGGGACCTTATGTTCCTACATGGGTAATTACCTATATGGGTAATTCTTTTTTATGTTTGAAAGGTCCTTAATCTTTCCCAGGGGGTCTCGTGGTCATTAGGTCAGGATTTGATGACAGGATCCTGCAGAAATCGAGGAAACTCTTCAAATAATGCGTAGTACGGAATTTAGGTCAGTAGTTTTTTTGCAGAAGACTCAAGTTAGAATAGTGAGTATAATTATATTTTGAGCAATAGTTTAATATAAGAATATTACTAATTAAAATAAACACTGAACTTGCAAGGGAAAGTTCCAGACCAAATAGCCGATTAGATTGCTTCAAGCCTGTTTGAATAAATATTATTGTTCATCAAATATAATAATCGCTATAATCTCAGCGCCGAATCGCCCAAAAATCGACTCTTCGCTCACACAATACGTTCCATAATCGAAATACCACATTTTTATGGTCACATGTGTCCTCAAATACCAGTGCTAGTAAACGAAAAAGAACCTTCGCGGAGAAGGCACTAACGTTGCACTAGCTCGATACAATGTTGCTACATTTTTAAATTGGCCGGTTGGACGGTAGCGCACCTGAACAGGGGTTGAGAACATTTTCTGACAGTAATTAGAAGCACGTGCTGTGGTCAGGCGTTGGGGACAGCGCTTCCGGCACGCTATACCCAGGGGCAGGCAACCGTTGGTTTAGGTTCTTTTCATTACTTGTATATTTTGTTTGTGGCTTTAGAATTTTATCGCTGGCGATAAATAATGTAACTCGGCTGCTATTTATACTAGCGTTAAGGTTTAAGCCTCTCACAGACTGGCCTGAGGTAATCACGTAACGATTTGAACGCGCGTTTGGTAGATCCATCTGTCATTTTTTCATATAAAGATTTACATTACCTACGACATTGACGCGCGTACAATGCGTTGCGTGATCAACCCGGCCGGGCGGGCAATATTAAACTTGTCATTAGTTGTCACTATTGACCGCCACCGCAGGCCGCGCCAGTGTGTTGCAGGCTTTATGCGTCTCGGTCTCACTAAAGACGAATAGTATACTCCCTTAGTTATAAAAGGTTTTGTATGTAGGACGAGTGTTGATAAATATAAATAACACACATCACATCACATCACATCATCAGCCTATATACGTCCCACTGCTGGGCACAGGCCTCCTCTCATGTATGAGAGGGAACGGGCAGTAGTCCCCATGCTGGCCCAGTGCGGATTGGGGACTTCACATACACCTTTGAATTTCTTCGCAGATGTATGCAGGTTTCCTCACGATGTTTTTCCTTCACCGAAAAGCTAACGGTAAATATGAAATCATATAATATAAATAATATAATATAAATAACATAATATAAATAACAAATAACTGTAATCCACATATCGATCTAGTCCCCACAGCAAGCTCAATAAGGCTTGTGCTATGCATATTGTCCAATAATACGCATTTTTTTAAATATAAATAAGCACGATAAGACTTAGACTCAATAACAAATACTAATGCTCAGCGAACGAGAAATCCATAGAAAGCGAGCTCCTTACAAATTTCTACCCAGACTTGTGCCTAAAACCCGGTATGCGAATGTTTGAACTAAACGGCTGCCTGGCATCGGTGACACCCCGCCGCCATCCCCGCATAAGGGCAATGGCACCCATTCTGTGGGGCCATTTTGCGCCGCTACTTATTCTATGGTTTTCTCGTTTGCTTCTAGTGCTCATTAAATATTTGCCCTGGGCAATATGGGTCTAACTTCGTCGACATGGTCACTAATGTCACTGAGAAACATTCGCAATTTTTGACACTAATAAGTAGATTATATTTTTACGTTCATATCAACATCACAGTATGTTTAGATTGTATTGATTTTCATTGTATTAGATTAGATTATTTATTTCATGATAAAAAATTACATTACAGGTTTGCATACATGTCAAAAAAATAAGAATTTTTATAACATTCCTCAAAAACGGAGAAAATATGATATAATTTTAAGACAATGTCAACAAATGGTAGAACACAATAACAAGGAAATAAAAAAAACACACCAAACACAAAAGAACTCAAATATATCAACTGTGTGTGAGTATATAATAAAATTAAATACTGCAGCTACTACTCAAGACACACACATTCACAATATTGTAATGCTTTGCCTTAAACTTTACTGGAACCTTACCAATTTTTGTATGATTCCTCAGTTTTTTTGTGGCTAAAAACTGGCTTAAAAACTGGCCAAGTGCGAGTTGGACTCGCACACGAAGGGTTCCGTACAATTTTCTATAAAAATACAGCAAAAAAACACGTTTGTTGTATGGTAGCCCCCTTAAATATCTATTTTATTCTGTTTTTTAGTATTTGTGGTTAAAACATCATCTGTTCATGACATACAGCCTGGTGACAGACGGACGGACGGAATAGATTTCCACTTTTACCCTTTCAGTAGGGAACCCTAAACATTTATGTAAATTAATGAGTGCGCAGAACATATTGAGACCAAATCGTCACCAGCCGAATTGATCCTATTCACAACGTAGCATATTTAAGTAAAGGTATCCATATCGTGAACAAGCAAATATCTTTGTAAAGTATTTATCTGACGAATTAGAGCAAACCCGATCAACGTCAAAATCACTATTGCAAACCCTAGCAGAGTTCACCGCGCCAAACGGCTTATCCAAATCCACTCAACCCAAAGAAATCTTGACCAGATCGATGAGACATTTATAAAAAGGCTCGGCTCAAAACACAATCCGCCTAAGCCTCCCCTAGAAAAATATTTTCTTACTCGAAGTAAGTTTTCCTTACCTGCCAACTTCACGTTTACCGTCCACAAACTAACGCTAGCACTCTAACGTTTACACATAAGACCTATTCTTCAAGAACACTTACTTGCGTGGCTCGCATAGTCACGAGTTAGTGTCTTTACAAAACAAGTCTCACGGTTGCCGCCTTGAATCTGACAACAAATCTCTGCTGCGTTGACATACCGGTGGTTTTCGCTTGCGTTCTGCTTTCGCAGTTTCTGTTGTTGTGTAGGGCGCGTTAGGGTTGTCACCAGCTATCAATATCCCCTGTAAACTGACGTGATGGCCTTAAATCGATAAAGTGTGTTCGAGATACTTAGCAGTTCGGATGACTTTATTGGTAGCTTGACATGTCTGAAGTTAGAACTGAATAAAACAATTGTTTGTTCGGTTTGCCGAATTAGGCTGATTAATGGGATAAAGCTGAAGTTTCTGTTAAGGGCGAACTAATTAGAAATAAAAACTTGATAAGTGTACGGAAGGTGTTTCTAGCTATATGGGCTTGGTTCTGACTATTTTAGTGCGGGATTTAAATTCAATCTAAATAATACGTCAGATTTAAGCCATCAAAAGCACATAAAAATATTTCAACCAAGGTACAACTGAGCCATAAAAAGATTTTTAGTAGTATATTGTATTGTTGTGTTTTAAATATAGAGATTTTTCATTTGTATGAACTTCAACTTGAACCAGTGGTTATTAAACTTTTGTTAGGCATAAACATCTCATGTCTTATGTGTCACGAAAATTGCATTAAGAGTAAATAACGAACTGGCCGCAGACCCCTACCAATCTAGATACGGACCCGTAAGGGGTCCACACTTTAAGGGTAAGGGTTTTTTAAGGGACAACACTTTAAGAAACCCTGCCCTAAACGAACTGTCAAAGTATTGTTTCGAGTAGGTAATAATGAATTTTAGGTTACATACCTGTAACTCTATTATCTCAAAAAAATGCTTGCATATTAAGTACTTTCGATAGTAATTTAGTGAGTCTACTATTTGAGTTATAGTCCAGAACTGCTTAAAATATTTTTTTTGTAATTGTCTGTAACTTGTTGTGTGAGCCAAATAAATAAATAAAATGTATCATCTTTACTGTCACACTTTGTTTAACTCTTTACCCAAAACAGGGCTACACGCGGTCAAATCTCCACTAACACATTCATGCACCGGACATTTCGCAAAACAGCCCCCAAAATTACAGTATCCCATATAAAATATTAATAATCTAAACGCGCGTATTACAGCGTTTAAAGTCGCATTTCCATTAGAATGCGAAACCCATATCCGGAAGGTTGTCAATCCCTGCCCGGAAGCGTGTAGTTAGGCAAGATGGCGGATCCACCCAAACATCCGTTCGTAACACATCAAGTGCATAGGGTTTTATAATTGCGACCACGTTGTGTTTACCCCTGGTTGTGGCGCTAGCGTCGCGGGTTCCATAATCATTTGTACCGGGGTTTTTAGTTCCATTTTTTTCCCGCTTATTGTTTCTATTCCCCTTTTTATATTGGCTTGGCATCTGTTATGATTTGGGGTGATTTTCGAGCTTGACATTATGAGTGTTTTGAGTACCGGTCATTTTGCGGGAGTGATTCATCGAGGACATGCGTACAGTCACGTACAATTAGGAAGATTCCTTTTATTTCGGATTTTATAGTATTGGCCTTTAAGCCATTTGTGTATATTACTATACCCTTGAGCTCTTAGCTCCCAATGACCTTCGATCTGTAACTGTCGGTCTTTTCGTGTTTCTTATGGTTTATCGTAATAAAACCAACGAGGTTTACCGACATAGTTTTCCATATTTACTTCAAAACTCACAGTTTTCGAGATATATATGGCACCAAACTTTGGCAATTTTAGGCCAAAACAACAGTTTTTTGGTCGTAACTTTTGTGGAAATTACTTAAAAATTAAAATCTCTCCTTGGTTGTTTAGAGACGTCAATAAGAAACAGATATGTGTAGATTTCATATATAAAAATGCATAAACAGAGTTTTTTTTAACCCTGTTTGAATACATCGTAAAAAAAATATTACAAAAAAACTCTCGTGCAAATTTAGATAAAGAATTGAAGAATCAATAAATGTCTGTGCCCTAAATATATCTTTAGTTTTGACGGAGGGACATCAACTCAAAACTCGTTGAAACTAGCCAAAAAACGCGTGGAGCCCCTTAACCTCGTAAGGCCCAAGCTATTTTTAGGACTAGTGTAATAACGGCCCAATGTCCTGAAAATAGGTCATAAAATACTAGCTTTTTTGAAATTTAGAATCCCTGAATAGAGTTCAATTTTGATTACAAAAAGCTTATGAGCTGGGCTGTTAAGCCTGAAATATTTTGTCCTAAAATTAGGCCGACGGGCCTTTCAAGGTTAACTTGATTTTGGAAGAGCGGAATCGCCTGTCACAAGTATTAACCATACTTACTAGGAGATCCCAACTTTTCTTTTGTGAACACAATGTATGTGACCAAATATAAGTTTTTTCTATTGATTATTTTTTTCCAAGCCACATGTTAATTTCTGTGTATCCACATAACCGGTTCACATTATAATAACGTAACTGTTGAACTCTGATTATAAAGTGTAAAAAAATATATGATACGACTAATTCAGTTTTTTTATCCAAAACTTTGGATTTTTCGATGTTTTTTTCTCGATCACGGTTAAACGGCTCAACCGATTTAGATGACATTTCGCACGTAGATAGTTTACAGCCTGGATTAAAAGGTAGGTTTTTTTTTTATCTGGGGCCAACCAGATAAAATCGTGGGTGGAACATAGGTTGATTAATTTATCTGACACTAGATATAGATCTAGTGTCAGATAAATTAGTCGTCAGACTATTTTGAAAGAACCGCAAAACCAATTGCGGTATTGATGCAGTAACTTTAACACTTCACTGCCAACCTCGTAGCCGATGTTTCCCGCTATGTAGGAGAAAGCGCCTGCGAACAGACAGACAACTGGGCGGGTTCCTGCCAGTGAAAGTGTTAAGTTGAAAACAGACAGTTATTTTTAGAGTTATATGTAGGAAAACTGGTCCAACGGAACACTTATTTTGAGACTGTGTTTAACATTTTACAATAGGCATGACGACTCATGTATATTAATGTATAGTAAACCATCGAATTATCGTAATAAAGTATACATTATAAAATATGGTTAATATCGTAATAAGATATGAACCTTGAAAGTTAAGAAAAAATATGCACTTTTTTTTATTGTCCAAGAGTAAATTTAAAGTTACCAATAGAATCCTTGCGCTTTTAGGGAAACAAAATTGTATGACAACTATGTAGTTAAAAGCAGTATTTCGCGACCGAAACAACAATTTACCTGATTTTCCATACTACGAGACTTTGTATTAACAATATTGTGACGTCACAACTAGCTGTCTGTTAGTATGGAGCGTTTTTCGCTACCGCCAGCGAGGTAAATCTTTGTCTCATTCTTTTGGGTATTTACGTTCTTCAACTGTAGTTACTCCCATACAAACATTTGTTCCTCTCCAAAAACTGGTTCGAATGACATCATAAAAAAATCTTAGTCGTCATCCCCATTAGCTTCCGCCCGCGACTTCGTCTGCGTGGACATGAGATAAAAACTATTCTATATTATTTATACTAAAAGGGACTTAATCGCGCTTACCACTGAGGTCTCCCAACGTTTCAGATGTGTTGCAACATGCATGGTCACGGGACAACTGATCGTGAAAGTTTAAAGCATCTATGCTATTTTTTTTTGTACCTGACTGTTGCTGTAATAGGACGGACCCAATATAGCGGTCGAACTGCGTGGTTGGAGGGTGGCCTGGGGAAAATCCCGGGGAAGCCTCCGGCACGACCACGCGGGGAAGTTTGTACACTGGAATACTCTAAGAGTTTGCGCTCCAGTGAGATTGGTTGAACGGTATCAACCGAATCTGGGGTGTAAGTGGTATCGAACTACTGGGAGTTTTATTGCTGGTTCGCTAAAACCTAGCCTAGCTGAGAAGAGTCCAGCAAGAAACTCAGCTAGCCCCGACTTGCGTCGGACTGACTCTACCCGGTATGCGGCGGTACCGGGACGAAAGCGGACTATATGTGTCTGTGTTGTCGCGATCTCGCGGTGGACGTCCCCGCTATGCTATATTTTAATCCAGGCTATAAACAATCTTCGTGCAAAATTGCATTCAAATCGGTTGAGCCGTTCAACAGATATCGAGTTAATAATATCCGAACATCCAAACTTTCGCATTTATAAAATTAGTAGGATAAAGTAAATTGGAGCGTGTTGAAAGTTAAAGGCATAAAATTAGTGGCTGTGAGCTGTAGATCTTGGGAGCCAATATTTTTTTATCGATAAAAAAAATTACATGATTAATGTAAGTACATGCTCACAAAATTTCACGAGAAACGGTTGAGAAATGTACCTGTAGCGGAGAACAGCGGGACAGCGGGACAACCGGGCATACAAACGAATTCCGGCGCGACTCAGCGTCTCCCGGCTCACTCGCACTGACCAAAATTAGAAAGGAGGGTAGATTTTCTCGCCCCGCGTCGCGTCACTGCGTCAGTTTTTCCGTTCCCGCTCATTTGTACGCAATTGCATTCAAATGTAACTATGTGGTAACTATGTTTAATTTAACATTAGATTGCAATTGCGTCACAAAACCACTAGTAAATAAAACTAACAGTATATCCCTTTAAAAAGACAAAATTTGGAAACGATATACCAAAAAACAGATCGCCATTTCGTGGGCAATTAAACGAAATTAAATCACACTGCAAACCTACAATAAAAGGGCAAAACTTGGGCCAGACGTCTGTCGGTCCATCGATGTCAATCAATTATATTACATGCTGTCAAACAAGCCCAATTAAGAGCTCTAACGGTTAAAGAATAAGGTTGGAAATATCGTGCGACCGTTCGGGTGCCGAGGTAGTACAGTGGCGTACGCAGCTTCAAGCCAGGCCACGCCCCTTTATCGACCCGCCCCGCCCCTTCCGAGAAATTCCGTGTAGCGGCAACACTCTGCTCTTTGCATTCGAGAGCTTTGATCAAATGTTTGGAGTGCTACGGCCAACGTTGATTGCTGTCAGAAGTTCTGCCTAAGCGGTTTTGGAGTTATGTCGAAAATGACACAATGTTTGTGCCTTGAGGCCTACCAGATGACATAACATTGCAGCAACGCTACGTTGTTCGCTAAGCAGTCGTGACAAATCATAACAGAATGTTCGTTTTGCTAGATATAAACCCGCATATAAGCCTAGCATTCTGTTTGGCTGACACCATTTTATATACAGGATGTAATTCAATTCGTGATTCAAAATAGCTAAATGTGAATCTATTCGATTCTGAGTAACTTTTACTACGGGACCACCAACTTACAGTTATGCAAAAAAAACAACAACAAAGTATTTAATACTATTTAGACTGATAAAAATGTATGAACAGCCGTGTTTTTGCATAATACAAAGTTGGTCCCATAGTAGGTAAAAGTTGCTTATAGAATCATGGATAGGTTCAAACTTTGTTATTTCGATTCACGAATTTAATTTCACCCATTAAGATAGATTTTATCTTCAATATATATCTGCCTATTAATGTCTATAGGCATTTTAAAGCTATGCCATAATACCTATGTATGTTGACTAAACACACAGGAACGTAGAAATTAAAATTTGTCTTAAACAAACACTTATTCCAAGGACTTATACCTACCTAATATTTATATATTGTTATTCAAATGCTTGTTAGAAAAAGAGGCCTAGATAAACTTTTGCCTCGTTTTACTGATTATTATGGCCAAAATATACAACGGCCTACCGAGTGCGAGTGTCAAAAAGCAATTATTAAAAAAAAAGAAGTTAATGACAAGCATTTTCTGCCAAAAAACCGCACTGTAGTTTGGCAGATTTGTAGGTATGTAGATAAAAGCATGGAAAAAAAACATTATTAAGAGTAAGAGTACGAAAAAGAATAAGAAAAAAATATTCACTTAAACAACCCTTGTTTTACAGAATTTTCTTCTGCCAAACTGTAGGACCGTTCGTTGGCAGAGGGACTCCCTTACAAACAAATAGATGGGTAGGCTTAGTCACTAGCTAGTATTTCGTATGTATGTATGTAAGCACTTTATTGCACGTTTTTTTTTTTTTTTTTTTTTCGTTTTCTAATGGTACAGCTCACGTGAGCATTTTACTTAAACTACATTTCCAATTTAGATTTTATTTTTTCTCAGAAAATCTCCTTCACTTTAACTTTAAAAATTCTAAATGTTACATTCCCTTAAGAGGCCGCAGTAAGCTCGGCCGAATTTCACCTTCCCATACAAACGTAGTTACGCTCTTATTTTAAAACTACGTGTTGGCTTGTGACGACACTTTGCATATGCAATGACATGAGGTATATCTATGTCTGTAATTAGTTTATATGGTTCCAATTTATAAAACAAAGTAAATACAGCAAAAACTAGTTTTGTATGAAAAACTTAAATTCGCTGTATCTTTTTATTATGGTATCTGAAGCTACGTAAACTAATTTCAGACATAGATATACCTCATTTCATTGAACATGCAAAGTTTCGTTACAATCCAACACGTAGTTTTAAAATGAAAGCGTAACTACGTTTGTATGGAAAATCGAGCTTACTGCGGACTCTTAAATCATCCGGTATATCATTATATATTTTGGGGACTAAGTACTTCCCACTTCTTATTTTCTTATATATAATACCATGTATAGTGATGGCAGTGATAGCGTCCGTACCAGAAATCGAATCAATGGGTTTATTTACAATAATCAAGCCACTTTTTGCGATTTTACTGTATGTTATAAAACTGTGATATAAAAATCTATATCAATATTATAAAGGGGAAAAGCCGGTGAGATTATAGCTTTGTTTGTTTTGTGTGATCTCCGGAAAACCGTACTAGAGTTCAAAAATTATTTCAGCTGCGTATAGAATGGATCAAAAGAAACATACAAACTAACATTGTACATAGATACATTGTCCAACATTTCCTATTTATAAAATTAGTAAAGAAGTATAGATGACTGGTGGTAAAATGATAGCTCGCCGAGTTTCTCACGATAGTTATTTTACTTGCAGAGGTTTATTTTCAGAACCGGAGATTATTTATTGACATTCATAGGGGCATCGTAACTTGTAGAATTAAGAACTTTTACTGTACCAACTTCGAATCGGTTTTCGCAAATGTGAAGCTCTATTCGCGTGGATTTAATATACAGATGAAACCCAAGTCGTAAACTGAAATATTCGTTTCTATCGCAGTATTCTGTATCGAATAATTAAACTTTATTGGTAATAACTAAATAGCAAAACTGCAACCTTATGGTCACTCTATTCGACAAGGTTTGTTGTGTAGCTTAAAGTGACAGTTTAACGTAGCAATTAGGGTGCCCATGAGACTAGGTATTTTTTTTAAATAATAAATAACGTTTACATAGGTTCCTCGACTCTCCTTATACTGGTTAACATTTTAAAACGATACGCTAAAAAAAAAAACATTGCGATCCGCCATAGAAATAGAAATAGTTCTTTACTGGAATACGTCTCCTGGGTCGGAGACTGTTTTCTGTTGTTACAAATTAAAATTGACTAAAACTGAATGAACGTTGTTCATAAACAGTATCTAATAAATAAATAAATAAATATAAGGGGACAATCTTACACAAATCGACCTAGTCCCATAGTAAGCTCAGTAAGGCTTGTGTTATGGGTACTAGACCGCTTTATATTTTTTCTTCTAATTTAATTTATAGCAACGGAAACTGGGGTATACACGTAACATATCGAACGCGCGTTAGGGCCATTTACTGTAATTTTTCCTTATACTAATTGACATTTAGATCTACCTAAGTTAAGTACAATGTGTTATGTGACCGACCTTCTGAGGGGTACTAATAAATCACGTAAAGTTTTGAACGCGCGTTAGTACAGTCCGACTGTATTGTTTAACTCCCGACGCAAAAAGAGGGGTGTTGTAAGTTTAACGTGTCTGTATCTGTGTATTTATGTGTGGTAGCGCAGCTCCCTAACGGATGGACCGATTTGGATGCGGTTTTTTTTGTGTCATAGATAATTTTATCCAGAGTGTTCTTAGCTATGATTCATGAAAATCTGTTCAGCCGTTTTTGTGATATTGGACTTTGGAATGAAAATATCGGGGGTTTTTCAACTTTTCTAAGTTGTGGCTATTTCATATACAAGTGCGAGTCAGACTCTTGCACGGAGGGTTCCGTACTATCTATAAAACGGCAAAAAAACACGTTTGTTGTATGGGAGCCCCCCTTAAATATTCATTTTATTTTGTTTCTAGTATTTGTTGTTAAAGCGGCAACAGAAATACATCATCTGTGAAAATTTCAATTGTCTAGCTATCGCGGTGTTTGAGATACGGCCTCGTGACAGACAGACGGACGGACAGACCGACAGACAGCGAAGTCTTAGTAATAGGGTCCCGTTTTTACCCTTTGGGTACGGAACCCTATAAAAGGACATTTTGATTGACGTGCGTACAATGCGTTATGTGTTTGAACTACAGTTTCTGACCTAGATATGGATGCTTTTCTGTATAAAAAGTCTCATTTCATTCCACACAACTATGTTTGTATTAAAGAGTCAACTTGCGTCGACCGTGGGGACTCTTGGAAGTATGTTTCACTGATTATTTCAACCACAAACCTCTACACTCGCGAGCATCAGACGGGCTTGTACGAAAAATCGATACGAAGTGCACCCATTTTTATCTCTCTACTATATTTATTTGTGTGTGTATATATATATATTATATACCTGCAACCCCATCTGCTAAAGTAGAGATTGCCTCTAACGGTACCCATCAGCATTACCGGGCACAGTTATCGTTAACGCATAATTGTTATAGCAAGGGGAGGCTTGCTGATAGCTAACTTCGGTTTATAGCTAACTTCATTAATACTTCACTGCTTGATTGTACCTTTTCTTAAGGGCGTGCTCACACGAGTGAGACTTTTGGAGAATTTTAATTGTTTTTGGGTTTTCTTCATCATCTTATTTGCCTAGAATTGGTAGTAGTTCTGTGGTGGCTTTTTGTATATCGTTGTTAGCGACGGAGATCCATGTTTGTAGGGGTCTGCCCACAGATATAGATATACATAGATCACGCAAGTGCATGTACTTCGCGTGTCCGATCTCCGAGTTGGCACTCGGACTGACATTCCGCGCGCATCTGTTGTGCTAGCCGGTTGTCCGTGAATATTAAGAAAATGCTTTATTGCAGAATCGATTTTGCGCGGACAACGGGGAATTCACATCACTAATTCGCCCGTGTGACGTCACAGTAGGTAGAAAAAAGTGACACGGTCGGTTTTCATACAGATTGATGTGTTAAAGCTGTCTAGTATATATCTATATCTGCGGGTCTGCCTCTGGATGTACATATACTTATGACTTACCTGGTTACGTAATCTTCAGGTCTTATAGATGTGGCACTAAATAAAATAATCAATAATGTTGAATTTTCACGAAAAAGGATTAAAATATTGTGAAGTGAACAAAAAAGTAACGCAGGCAAATAATCACAAACTTTTTAGTGTCCAAAGTTTTATGGGGGTATATTCTGTTTCTTTTTAAACCCCGACGCAAACACCCCTCGTGTCGTGATGGACCAATTTGAATGCGGTTTTTTTGTGTCATAGATAATATTAGCTTTTTATGAGATAGTGGACTTTGAAATGAAAATGTCGGGGGTTTCACAGCTTTTATAATCATATGAAACGGTTGCCATTTACTATGACGCTTGCAGATCGTGACGTCACCATCTGCCAGCGTTTGCTGTCTCTCATCATCGTCATCGTCATCGTCCTAGCGTTATTCCCTGTTGTGCCCCTAAAGGAGCCCGTGATCTGCTTTGACACCTAATCCCATGATTCGGCAAAGGCACTAGTTTTACGAAAGCGACTGCCATCTGACCTTTCAACCGAGAGGGCAAACTAGACCGGTTTCCTCACAATGTTTTCCTTCACCGAAAAGCAAACGGTATATTTTCCGTGCATAGGTAAACACCGAAAAATTCATTGGTACGAGCCGGGATTCGAACCCACGACCGCCGCTTGACAGCCGTATGCCTGCGCCACTAGGCTACCGTAGATTACTAGCGTAGCGTTTACTCTCTCTAACAAGCAATATTAAGACGGTTTTACCTTTGTAATTCTTTGAGATATCTGAATGGTGTTTTAGTCACTATGCATTTTTTGCTTTCCTTAAATTAATAATTATTCACCACTAAATAATATATTCAACATCATCTCATTATCATCGCATCTCGATAATAAACAAATATTTTCGATCGACCGAGCGAAGGCGAACGAAGTTTTATGCTTTAGCTTGGGCCGAAAATCGTTTTCTGTCGCCGCGTTCCAGTGTCCATTGTCCGGTGTCCAGTGTTTGTCCCGCTGTTCTGTATAGGTCGCATTTCTTAACCTTAAGGCGCCGTAGGTTCATGGTTTTCTCTCCCTCTCACCGAGCATAAGCGTGAGCGAGATGGAAGTGCGAGCTCGAAAGCGCGGATATCAAGTTTTTTAATTTTAATTTTTTGCACGCGTATAAAAATAAAAAAGGAATCACTGAGTTCTCTCAAACATTATATTGCCGATTTCTAGAAGCAATTTTAAATTTAGGGTTTGTGCAAAATTTGTTACGAATATTTTAAGTGTATTTTAGACCTGTGTTCGTAATTTTTTTTTACTTGACTTCGTTGAACCTACGGCGCCTTAATAATACTTTATTATATACTTTTTTTGTCAAGTCACTTTTTAAATTTATCAATATTATAAGACAGGCTACAGCCACTATTAAATTAGAGGCAAAAAGTTTGAGTAAGTTTGTAGGGTTCCGCAGTCAAAGGGTATAGGTAGGGTAAGGTAAGGGTATGGGTAGGGTAGGGGGGTATATTCACTGGACGCTTTTACTGAGTCCTGTCTGCCTGTCCGACCATCAAAGGGTAGCTTTTGTACCTTAATAGCTTTATAGCTATCTAGTTGACAGTTTCACAGACTATGTTTACTTGAAGTGATTTGAGTTGGCCGAAGTATAAAAGTCCATTCAAAAAGTAACTCTACCACCCTAGTTAGAAGATTCCAATTCCAATGACGCTTTTATACTGCGGAATTACCTTGAAACAAAATAATAGTAGCAGTTATAAAATTTGTTTTTTACCTACTATTATTTAATGTTAATATTACGTAAAACGGTAATACACGCAAAATATGTACTTGATTTGTACGTATGTAGTTTACTTTATTAAACAAGATTACATATGTTATATTTAGATATTTTTTTTTTTTTGTATGAGTACAATATGACATACAATATGACATAATGCATGCATTTTTTATAGGTACAAGTTTTTTTTTTTCTCGAATACAGCAGAGCCGAAAGGAAGGAATGTGATTTTAGCAATCTGTTTGTATGTACGTGTGTTCCAACGAAGCGCTTAAGATACTGAACCTGAAAATTTTGATGAATGAGGTGTCAATTGATTCGAAATGATGCCCCTGGTAACGTTTTGTATGACAAAAAGTTTTTCGTTGTCGGAATAGGTACTGACAATATTTCATGCTTATCAAACATGGCTTGTGTATAAAAGCGTTCCCGATTTTGACACAACACGCAAAACCCGATTCAATCAGCTTAAAAACTAACCCATGTAAATCTGTAGCAAAGTGCACTAATTATCTATTCAGAAAATCCCTCACCATCCCTTTCATCCCCTAAGACCTCGAGCATTAAACAATATCCTCGAATCTCATTGGGTATTTTTATATACGTTACATTTCCCCCTAAAGGGCTAAGTCTCTTAAATTCAGGGGTGAATTAAGGCAGGGAAACTCCTTAGGAGAGTGATTATGCTCGTATAATTGTGAGTTGAGTGCTTTGTAATTTTTTTGAACGGTAAAGTTGGGACTCAGGTGCGTATTACGCTCAGGAGTAGAAATGGGGACGATTAAGGGATGCTTTTGTGGGGTATGTTGACTGGAGTGAAAATTTTATTTGATTGCGCCTAAACAATCTAACTGTAATATAATCTTTCTTCTTCATATTCTTGGGGCTCGACACAGGCCTTCCGCTAAGAGTACCATAATAACCGGCGTCCTGCGCCGCACGCGACCTTCACCAGGTCATCAGTCTATCTTGTCAGGAGATCTACTGAAGCTGCGCCTTCCGTTATGTTGCCATTCGAAAACCTTTTCGCCCGAACGGCCATCGGTTCCACGTGCAACGTGCCCTGCCAACTGCCACTTAAAAGCGATTCGGAGGGCTATATCGGTTACCTATTAGTTCTGCTGCGGATAGCCTCAATTCTGACTAACTCCCACCATTGCCCTGTCTCCCTTTGGGTGATTTTGAGCCTTTTTATGAGACCCATTGTTAGCGACCACGATTCGGTGCCATACGTCATCAATGGCAACACACACTAGTAAAAGATACTCGTCCCTTATCTGTTTCTATGAACATACGTTTTCACATGAACACCTGGGGGCCTAGACAAGGTTACAATCGACAAGCGCCAACGCCAATAGAAAACTAATAAAATGTATGGGAATGACAGATGTTAACGAAAAGTGTTTCGTCGGCATCTGTCATTCCCATAGAATTTATTATTTTCTATTGGCGTTAGCGCTTGTCGATTGTAACCTTGTCTACGGCCCCTGATATTTTTTGGTCGTTTGTTCATGCTTCAATTTGGTCGATTCTTAATACGCTGATATTGAATAATTACTAGTGCAGGTTTTCTAGTTCTGTCTTACTAGCAGCAAAATAGGTAAGGGAGACATCGAATATTCTTCGAGTCTATTTTCGCTTCACAATAACACGCAAAACCTAGCTTCATAACGTCGATAGTCGCAATCGAATTGGTTGAGTATCAAGCTTACGACCTAGACTTAAGACTTTATAATTATCGTATGCATTTTAAAGGGGCTATTTTAATTTGTATGAATTAAGCTCAAAACTGTTTGTCACAATAGCAGTTAATTGCATTTTAGTCGGATATAAATTAGCTTAATGGTCCTTTTAGATCGATACCACTTTGTGTCAATATTTAAGTTCTTTCAGACTTCGTACTAGAGAATCAAAAACCGTTAAAGTCTAAAGTAGCGGCGCAAAATGGCCCCACAGAATGGGTGCCATTGCTATTATGCGGGGATGGGGGCGGGGTGTAAAAACGATGCCAGGCAGCCGGTTAGTTCGAACACGCGCATACCGGGTTTTAGGTATATATGTAGGCAAGTGTTCGGGTCGGGTAGAAATTTGTAAGAAGCTCGCATTCCATATGTTTTTTTCGCTGCATCGTACCCTTATCTACCCTATTATCTGACAGAACAAGATGCCGAAACAGCCGCGCGGTTTCACCCGCGTATTACGTAGAACATGAAACATAGCTTATGTCCGTTTGAAGAACAATAACATTGGAGACTCTAAGAGAATGAAGGCAAAAAACTATGTCTATTGACCAAAACTCCATTCAAATAAAAAATAAAAAAAATATAAGGGGACAATCTTACACAAATCGACCTAGTCCCATAGTAAGCTCAGTAAGGCTTGTGTTATGGGTACTAGACGACGATATACATAATTGACGTAAATACTGAAATGTGTCAAAAAATTACGAATCTACAAGTTTTCATAATTCTTGATAGAGAGAAAACGGTCGAGAACCGTGGCGACACGCCTCTGGGTTGGAAGGTCAGTACGCTTACCATGAGTTTGACAATGACGGCTTACGCTGACGAGTATCGAGTTTTCTATCTGTGCATCCCGCTCGTACTGTCAAGGTGCAATAGAGATGCACAGATAGAAAACTCGATACTCGTCAGCGTAAGCCGTCATTGTCAAATTCATGGTAAGCGTACAGATGGCAGTCACTTTCGTAAAACTTGTGCCTATACCAAATCTTGGGATTAGGTGTCAAAGTGGACCCTGGGCTCCTTTAGGGGCACAACCGGGAATAACGCTAGGAGGATGATGATGATATGGGCTTCAGGCTTAGCAGTTTACACTTGGCTAAAGGCAGTACACTAACTGAGAGAGGGCAGATACACCATCTCGCTCTAATCAGTGTATGTCACTGCATTAAGCCAGGTCTAAAACCACTATTTTAAGTCGAAAAATGGAACTAAAATCAGGTCTGAATATAATACAGGGACCCACACAGACATACATACATGCGTGACAAGGATGTAAGCATAGGTATTTGGTCGGTGAACCACCTTAATAAAGAATGCTAGCAACAGGCGGTCCTATCGCTCTAAAAACTGCTCTTCCAGACAACCTTTGGGTAGCAGGAGATATTTAAACTAGAATTTTAAACAGTTAGTGCAGGAATTCATCAAGAAGCTCGTACTAACACATCAATCTTCAAACACATCCATACTAATATTATAAATGGGAAAGTGTATGTGTGTGTTTGTATCTTTGTTTGTTTGTCCATGTTTCACGGCAAAACGGAGCGACGAATTGACGTGATTTTTTAAGTTGGCATAATTGAAAGGATGGATAGTGACAGGATAGTTTTTATCACCAAAATCATCCCCTAAGGAAAAGAAATGGGGGTTAAAAGTTTTTATGGAGCTGCGATATAAACGAGTTCCACGGGGACGGAGTCGCGGGCAGAACCTAGTTAAAAATAATAATGAAAACAAAAAGTTCAACCGAATTGAGAACCCTGCTCCTTATTTTAAGTCTGTTAAAATACACGATAACCGCCGAGCCAAGCTCGGTCGCCCAGCCACTAAGGACCAGTGCCATAGCAGACCAAAGTCAAAATTATTTACTTTGCCGTTAACGCCGAGTTCTCGCTGAGATTCGCGAGAACTCGCTTCAAAAAATCCTAAGGTGATTCGAGATTTAAAATAATACTAATTGGGTAGTATCGCTTTTTCTATTTATACAATCCAAGTAAACACAACGATAGCGCGTTCTAGGAAGGGAGCCAGCGCCATCTAGTGTGTAATTGGGCAAGCTTCTTTCTTCTAAATTCCACGTGGTTTGTCAGCCATTGTTTATATGCCACGTCAGTGGCAAACACGCGTAATTTCGATGACCGCTTTAGCCTAGTCGGTAGTGACGTGACCCTGCCTACGAAGCAAGAGGTCCCAGGTTCGAGTCCCGGTAAGGGCATTTATTTGTGTGATGACCACGAATATTTGTTCGTGAGTCGTGGATGTTTTCTATGTATTTAAATATTCATTTATCTATATAAGTATGTTTATCGTCGTCTAATATCCATACAAGTACAAGCTGTGCTTAGTTTGAGACTAGGTCGATTTGTGTTGTGTAAGATTGTCCCCTAATATTTATTTATATAATTTAATGATGGCCTGTTGGTAAGCGGTCTCGGTAGTCTGTGGACGCTAGTTTCACTGTCACGTGCGCATTGCCGCCACCACCTATCATGGTCAGCTCTCTCCGTCACACCACGATTGCTTGTGCCAATTTTTTCTACCTCCACATTTAAACTTCACGTCACTGCACTGTAACTTCACTTTTAAACTTCACGTAGAATCCGTTTGTAATAAAATGCGCTCTATATTATGTAAATTAACAACTTAAAACACAACAAGGAGAAAGTCAATTTTTCTAACTTTATTTCACGCCTCAGCCGACGTGCTCAGTTACGGGCTAGTTGCATACGGCCGCGCATTTAGAACACAATGAGACAAGATTTTTTACGTCACACCTGGCCATAATGCGAGTTTTACTGCACGCTGCGCGTACGGGAAAACTCGCATTGTGGCCAGGTGAAGACGTAAAATTTTGTACTCTACACGGGCGGTCATTCGTAAAGCCCCAGAGCGCATATTTATGGCCCTCCCCTTCGGTTCGGTCCACAAACACCTGCGATCTGGGGCATTCACGAATTCACCACCCTAGTTACGTAATGCACTATAACCTACAACTTAGATTACTAAAAAAATTAAATATTTACTAGCCGTTGTTCAATACCAATCCGTTGAGTTCAAAACTATCAAAACTTACAACCGGAGTCTGAGAATCTGAGCACGTAAAAAATATGACGAGCCGAGAGCGTGTAATTATTATGGCCAAGGACAAGACATTACATAATACCACGAATATTAAATAGCATACCGTCAGAAGATAAATTTCTGTCAAAACCAATATTTAAGAAAAAACTTAAGGCATTGTTGATTGAGAACAACATAAAAAAGCCTGATACTTTTAAATAATGCATGTTTAGTTTTTAACGATATTCAGTATTTAACAAGTTATACAACCGTTTACCCTTAGTTTTAGCATAATAGTATCTACTAACAGTAGATTAAGCATAAGAATGAGTGCACTGAATGAAACTGCTACGTAGTTTGTCGAAATGTTGTAGTAGATTTATTTTTTTATTTTATGTGATCAATAAAAAAAATGAAAGTAGTCCATTCCAAAGGCAACTCTAGGTCCATGCTAGAAGATTCCAATTCTAATGACAATTTATAAAAAGTCGGCCACATTAAGTAATCTAAACCATATGTCATCCCGCTCATAAAGGGCTCTGAACTGAGGCTGCGATTTACGTTAATCGCTCCAAGTACATGCCGGTTCCCCGTCGATGGGGACTATTCAGTGATTCGAGTGGTTCCACGCTGTGCATCTGATCGCACGCGCACGCTACTTCGCGCGCACACGCTTACGTAAATCGTATATATATATATATCGCAAGTGAACGTGCCGCATTCGTCTGTTTGTGTGTTGCATTGTTTCTGTTGAAATGAATAAAATAAATAGACACCTAAAAGATACTGTATCGCAGCGGGTTGCAAAAACAATGATAAAAATTCGAATCACGCGTCCGAAAGGCAAGAAAATGAACATTTCATACTAATATTATAAATGCGAGTGTGTCTGTCTGTCTGTTACCTCTTCACGTTTAAACCGCTGAACCGATTGAGATGAAATTTGGTATAGAGATAGCTTGATCCCGGGGGAGGACAAAGGATAGTTTTTATCTCGGAAATCACCCCTAAGGGGGTGAAATCGGGGGTAAAAGTTTGTATGGAGCTACGATATAAACGAGTTCCACGCGGACGGAGTCGCGGGCAGAAGCTAATAGTACCTAATAAATGAATAAACATGCAGACATAAATACAACCATACATACATACATACATACATACAATACATAATAGGCAACTCACGGGAGAGTCAGCTAATAGTGATTCAACAGATTTTTGAAATAGCAAGACATATGGCACTTCTTATATGCAACGGCAAAGCAGTCCACAACCGAACAGCGCGAAACTTAAATGAGCTATTATAAAATTTGGTAGATGAAGGAATTGGTGGGAGTAGATGGAACTGAGACGATTAAAATGCTAGAAGTTAACGCAACTAAGAATAACGAGTATCGTTAAAATCGAAGGCCAAGTTTCAAAAATACGGTCTTCGAATCCCCTACTATGAAACATGGCCACGCCTGTCAATGTCGAATTGTACTTCGCGAATTTTAATGTCAGACATTTAAACTAGTCCGCTTTAACCCATCGAGTTGCAAACTACACGATGTCAACAACTCTAGCACAGACATTTCATAGACTTAGAATGGATTCAATTTGTAATGGAATCTTGTGGATCGATTTTTAAACGCTCTCAATCAAAAGTAGCTACGCAAACGACGACGTAAAGTCTTAATTAAAAGGGAATAAGAGTGTAGCCTTTGATTGTAGTTACTTCTGATGCTGATTGTACACTCGAAAATCATAACCCTACTTAGGCTACTACTAGAATGATTTCCTCCCAGACGTAATCGTCGAAGGCGACTACTTGACAAATCGATTGTACCTATACCTACTTTATTATTTCCGTGCATGGGCGCCAGAGTGATGCGCTAATCCAAACTTGGTTTTGCAGCTCCGGCGACTTGAAAAACAATATACAGAGTGTAGCAAAAATAGCGTGTGAACCGATTAAGGGCATAACAGGTATCGTGTTTTGATAAGAAAAATCTAAAAGAATGTTGGTTTTGACGCGTTTTTTTTTTATAGAGCAACCCTTGTTCAGTTCACACCCCGTTTTGTACACCCTGTATGGTAAAATATAAAAGAGACGTAATATAATTTACGTCACACCTGGCCATAATGCGAGTTTTACTGCACGCTGCGCGTACGGGAAAACTCGCATTGTGGCCAGATGAAGACGTAAAATTTTGTACTCAACACGGGTAGTAATTCGTCTTTACGAATATATAACATTAAAACACCTGCGGTCTGGGGCATTCACGAATCAACCGCCCTATTTACGTAATGTACTATTACATAATTTTTATTCGTTCGTTGTATTGCTTATGGGTAATTGGTTTACAACCCTACTAGAAGATAACAAGTGCCGAAACAAAAGATGTAGGCTTTACTTTAAGTGCTTCTCGTATTTTTTTGTGTAACAAACTATGTATAGACATAGCTAGACAATGTTCTGGACTTAACCAGACAACAGCCAAGGCACTTTAAACACCTGTATGAGTCCAGCGCTAAAAATAGAGCTTAAAATGCCCCAACACGGTACTTGTCTGTGCTGTGTATATGTCAACTTTGTATCTGACACAGGAATGACTAAGCACTAACTCTATGTTGTCTAGAGAATTAGCTTTATTTCTTTTACTTGTAGGTTAAGCAGGTGCCTTGATTCGAGTCGAACACGGCCCGTAGACAGAGACATGCTCAAGCCTTCCGCGCACGAGAAAAAGAGATGTAACACTCTTCGGGAATGGCTTTTATGGACGAATTTCGACAAATATCTAACTTAGTGAAGTTTTATTAAAATTTCACCAAGTGAGATTTTAGATGAGGTAAAATACTATAGTATTAACTTGATTGTGTCGTAAAATATTGTTTCGTTTGAGTAGGCTGAGTAAAAAATGAAAAATACAGACCTTACTTTGGTTTTTGTTACAGAGGAAAATTTAAGCAATCAGATAAACAATCATATATTCAAGAATTATATATCTGAAAATCATTCCTTAAGGTTGTTTCTTAATCTAGTCAGAACGGCGTTTCAAAGCACGCGATAATTTCCAATGCATCGCCTTAACTCTGAACGGCAGGTCGATCACGTAACGCTGTATACGTACGTTAGGTAGATCTAAATGTCATTATTGAAATGGAGAAATGACAGTTGCACTGTCCTTACTATCCCAGGCAATGAACTGACAACTTGTATGGAAAAAATGACAATTTTGGAAATAATTTATAATAGCTTATTTTTTCTGTGTAACGGATTTATTATCAATTAAATAGTCACCCAGCGACAGAATCCGACAAAATTTCAGACATCAAAAAAATGATAAATTAACTAGCTACAGAAAAGTCAGAAAAAATATTATTAAATATTTTTGTCTTTATTTTGGTTAATTTACATTTGCTCTATAATATTCAAGATAAATCATACAGAAAAAGACAACGCATGTTTTATTTAAATCTACCTAAATACTTCCGGGTGGAAAGTTTGCCGGATTCTTGAATAAAGCATCTTAAAATAACATTTTATAATGAAATCAACAAAAAGAACGCTATTATAAATTAATGTTTTTCAAAACCGTATTTTGCTTGGAGTATACGCGCTGATTACCCCTCCGGACTAAAAGAGTTATACAGAGTGGCACGACATCAGGGTTTTTTTTATTAGGATACGTTTTGCTACTAGAAATAGTATATGTACTTGTGGTCATTATATTGCATGTGGGTATGCAATTTTATAACTCAAGTATTCATAAAGTCATAGTTAATAAAAAAGTGTAAATATCCCAAATAGGTGACAAAATCAACGCAATTGAATACTATATTAGTTTAAAAATAAATAAAATACATTAGGTACATTGAAAAAAAAAACATTAAATAAGAGTTAAAATTAAAACTCAAGCCAACTTAAAAATAACCTTCGCAATAGAATGCTACTTTTTATTCTGTTACTGACAACTTTGTTTTGTCGAAATTTCCACGCGCGTCGCTAGTGTCTGAATTTCGAAACCTTATTTACCTCACCACGATGCCTCGCAGTAGTTAAATAGCAGCGTATATACAATGTACGTATAATTTTGCGCAAAAGCCTCGCAGACTGACTGTGACATCTCAGGGCTGCATAAATAATTAATACCAGCCCTTTGGACGGGGCCTAAATGGCGTGACTAAATACGGGGCCCTCTCTGCCATCCTGTATAACTACAACGTTACATGTACACGCAAGTGCTGGTGACTTGAGCCTTTTCGCCCGGGGGGGGGGATTGGAGGGTTGGAAAATTTTAATACTTTCGAGGAAGTTTTGGTAGTTTAATCAAAATGTGCTTTTTAGGCGGATATTTGTCGTTGTTTACTGGCGGTGTCTTCAAAGGTTTTCAATTTGGTGTTCGTGAATGAGCGGGAGTTTTTATAAAATGTTAAATATTACATTTTACGTGATACGGAGTAGCTAACGTTATATAATTCACGGCTGTATCCGCCAAAGGCAGAGCGTATGAAATTTAATTTTAAATCACTTTACATATAATAGTGATTATATGTCACGCCTATGACCATCATCATCAGTATGACCTTTCAAGTATCAGTACAAACCTTTCTTGCTTCATTCACTTTCATTACATTCTGCATATACATGCTCGTCGGTTTAGGGTACCCTTGAACTGACCTTACTTACCTCTTTAGTTCGAGGAGGCCTTCCCCTTCCAACTTCCAACCATCAACTTTTCCCTCATACATTCTCTTTTTTTTTTCTTTTTTATAAGGGGACAATCTTACACAAATCGACCTAGTCCCATTCCATCCTATATTTCTATCCCTATTCCTAGTCCATTCTTATTTCATCAGTCTCTCTACATGCCCATACCAACATGGCATGCCCTTCTCAATTTTCGTCACTACATATATTCAGTGAGTCAGAGAAAATTATTACAGATATAGTTTTGCGTTCTTCCTGAGCGTAAGTATAACGCCATTATTTTACTTGGACTCATGTTTCCGCATACATGGACTTTACAGTCAAAACGGCTCGATGGATTTTGACATTAGAGGTGTCGTTGGATTTCACATCATAATCGTGGAAGTGTCATAGGCTCTGTATTTGTAAAAAAAGCGGCCAAGTGCGTGTCGGACCACGCACAACAAGGGTTCCGTGCCTATTAAAAAGGTCGTATCCTTACTGAAATCATATGGCACTTACATCCTTTTCTTTAAGTAAGGTGGTTTTTTAGAAATATCTCGAAAACCTTTGAACCGATCTTGTTCAAAACAATTTGCATGATTTTTTTCATATTTTTGAAATACACGGTTCAAAAGTTAGAGGGGAGGGGGCCACAATTTTAGTGACTTTCGGGGCGATTCTCTCCGACTCTATTCACTTAATCAAAAAATTTGCTTATAAACCTTATATTTATTTTGGAAGGCCTATCGATTGATGTGCCACACCCTCAATTTTTTATTCAAATACACCTTATGGTTTTAGAGTAAAATGCCTGTGACATACTGACGGACAGACAGACAGACAGACAGACAGACAGACATGACGAATCTATAAGGGTTCCGTTTTTTGCCATTTGGCTACGGAACCCTAAAAACCAGTTTGGTTTGTTGAGAAGAAAGCACTTTTGTTTTTTAAAAAATACTTAGGAAAGAACACAATGCATGAAAGTTGTTAAGTATCGATCACACAGGTAATACGACTACGGTTTTTAACTCTGTATGATCTAATTACAGCAGACTATTGTCCACACACCAGTGAATGAAAAAAACAGAATGCGAGCTCTTTCCAAATTTTTACCCCAACACGGGCCTAAAACCCGGTATGTGCATGTTCGAACTAAGTATACGGCTGCCTGGCATCGGTGTGATACCCCGCCGCCATCCCCGCATAATGGCAATGGCGCCCATTCTGTGGGGCCATTCTGCGGCGCTACTATAGACTGCTCTGGTTATTTCGTTCCCTACCTACTGATTGATCTCTAACATAGCATAGACAGCAACATTCGAAACTAGCTGTGCCTCTCTGAAACGTCAAATGTATATTGGCAGTACATTGCTGGTCAAGAAAATTAAAAAAAATCGACTTATTTAGGGACCTTAATAATAAATAAATATAAGGGGACAATCTTACACAAATCGACTTACTTCCATAGTAAGCTCAGTAAGGCTTGCGTTATGGGTACTAGACGACGATATATATAATAGATATAAATACTTAAATACATAGAAAATATCCATGACTCAGAAACAAATATTCATGTCAATCACATACATTTTTGCCCTTACCGGGATTCGAACCCAGGACCTCTTGCTTCGTAGGCAGGGTCACTACCAACAAGGCTAAAGCGGTCGTCACCTTAGAATCAAGTAATTCAGAAACAGAACACACCTCAACAGTTTTTAGAATTTTGGTCCGTTTTTCCATTTCATTGTTTGCTAGTCTGTTTATATGTGATGGCATTACGTGAAAACGATCAATTGGATTAATATGCAACTTTCACAAACACTTTATTGGATGCTCGGCCAGGCTATATAAAACCGGCCAAGGGTTCCGTACCAGTCCATTATCTATAAAAATGGTGTCAAATCATTTTTGTTGAACCGGAGACCCCTTAAATATTTATTTTATTCGGTTTTCAGGCAAATGAAATACAATCACCTGTGAAAATGTCAGCTGACTAACTATCACGGTTCATGAGATGTTTTACTTTATACACTGTTGATGCAAGATCTTACAAGGTTATGTTTTTACGAATACTACGAACTTATATCAAAATGATTTTTTACAACATCGCAAAACAGATTTTGGAGAGGGTAAATGTCTCCTGGCTACTTTCATCCGAGACAGGGTTAAAAATACTGTGTCAGGAATCTTGATAGAGCGGGCAGGTCACAAATGTACAAAACAATAGATTCCTGCATACTTTCATTTTGCGAGATTTATCTGTACTTGTTAAAGAGTTATCCATTGTATTACAAAAATATAATTTATTATATTAAATGAAATAAAATTACTTATATTATTTCTGTGTCACACAAATAATATATTCACGCGCCATGAAAGGTTTGACTTATGAAGTGACGTCATGTCGAGCCGGTGAGCGTTTCACGCGCGAAGTATGAAATTTTATAATATTTTTCGCTTGTTATATCAAATCCTTAAATCTTTCCGATACACTAAAATAATGAAAAAAATGCAAGTTCCCTATTACAAATACGTACTACGCCGCTATGCTTTCGTGATACCTCAGTCTCCTTTTTGCAATACGAGTGTATCCGTTTTTTTTTGCACCACCTGATTTTTATTCTAGAATGTTCAACTTAACACGTATTCAATTCCCAATTTACTCGTCACACTGACAGAATCGTTTATTGGCGAGGCCGTACTCAATCTTTACTGGTCTATAATGCACCTAAGTTACTTACTACTTAAACTGACTAAAGTAACTAGAAATTGGAACCATACAAAATAGTTTCTTAACCAGTTAAATTCGTTGTAAATTGTCGGGACCAGGAGTGCGATTTTTGCATCTCACTGGTGATATCAAAGTCACCGGTGACTAAAATTATCACCGATGACTTTTATGTCACCATTTTCCTAAAGCCGTATTTTTGAAAGTCACACGCTGTTTCCCAACATGCAGAAATTTAACAATGTCAGTCAGTGTCAATCTTCCCGTTACGTTCCTTTTTACGCAGATGTTGCCCTTGATACCGGTTTTTATTTTCTCATACTATAACTTAAAACAGATTCAAACGTAAAACGTAGCGTTTGTGTCAGTGTCATGTAAAAGAAAATTAAAGTTTTGAAAAATTCTTGGCAGATGTCACATACGTCAACTGTCAAAAACAATCGCATGGTGATTTCAATTACGAATGGGTAGGGGCACTCGTAAATCGATATCATAGGTATGACAAATGTAAGTCACCGATGAGTTTCAAAAATACGAACTTTCAGAAATCACTCACATCGGTGAGAATTAGTCACTTGGTGAGATTCAAAAATCGATCCCCTGGGGATCGAAGTTCATCTGATTCTAATGTCACAATACTCACAATGATCCGTTGTACGAGCTACGACACCGCACCCAGCGGACTCCCGCGACCTTTACCAGGTCATCAGTCTTGTAGTAATAAAGACACGTGGCGCAAACCACGTGAAATCGAACACGCGCGCATTTTCAAAATGGCCGCCATATTATCGGCTCATTACGTAACGTAGATAGATAATTTAATAGATGGCGTACTAGCGTATGCCCGAAAGGGACGATGGTAAATTAACCTTACTATAACATTGTGACGTATCAGAAGACTAATACATTCTTGACGTCTAATGTTGTTTAATAATTTAGTCGTCTTATATCGGTGATGTGAGTTGCAGTCGAAGATAGAGGATTTACTAGTAGCCCAAGCACTTTATTTTCATTAGTATGAAAAAAATGGAAATTTGGAAATTATTCATAACAGCAGCTTCTTTGTGTGTAACTGATATATTATCATTTTAGTAATAACGTAGACTCAAAATCCACCAAAAAATTAGTCATCAAAAAAATCGATATTTAACCAATTCCTGAAAAAAGAGGAAAATATTAATAGATATTTTAATTTTTGTTTTGGTTAATTTACAGCAGCTCTTCAAGAATAATAAATAAAGCACACAAAAAACGGAATGGATGTGTCATTTATTTTTATATATTTACTTTCCGATGGAAAAATTGGCGGATTCTTGGATAAGGCATCTTAGAATCAACAACGCGACTACATTACCATCCTCACCACTTAGATGGTTGGCAGTCCTCAACTGTGCGCTTCCCCAGAAACTTCCTGCCTCGCACAGCTAATCTGTGGAATGGATTGTCGCCTGCGGTATTTCCGGACCGATACGACCTTCAAACCTTCAAGAAAAGAGCGTACTCCCATCTTAAAGGCCGGCAACGCACTCACAACACCTCTGGTGTTGCAGGTGTCCACGGGCGGCGGTAATCGCTTACCATCTGGTGATTCGTCTGCTCGTTTGCCTCCTATCACATAAAAAATAAAAATAAAAATAACAGTTGAAAATTAAACACACAAAAAAACGCTGTTATAAATTAATGTTTTAAAAAAACGTAAATTTCCTGGTGTATACCCGAAAGAGACGATGGTAAATTAACCTTCCTAAATTGAGTAGTAACATTCTTGATATCTATCGCCCTTTTTTTTATTTAGTCGTGTTCTATCGGCGACAACACGGTGATGTCAGTTACCTTAGAGCCGGAGTGGTCATGAGTCATTTTCTATACATAAAAAGTCTGCCGATTTTTGCGGGGGAGGGGAACGTCAAATAGCTACGTCAGATAAACGTCAGTCCATACAAATGTGTATGACCACTGGTCATATACTTTTGGCAGAGGGGTACGCCTGTCAATGGCCACTCCGGTTGGTTTAATGCTCTAAGTCAGTTACAGTGTAGGTTCGTGGTTTCAGTACAATATTTTGTCAAACAAGCTGGTGATAAACAAAATAGCGTATACGCGCTCAGGGACAGGAGATTTGACATTGTATCTTGTTCCTACTTCTCGTATTGTCTATGCTTACATCCTTGTCACCCATGTGTGTATGTGTGTGTGAGGAGTCCCTTAATTATATTCTTCCTCTCCTTTAAGGTATTTAAGTGTCGGTGAAGATAAAAAAATACTGCTCGATCATTTACCTAACCTATTAAAATATCGTCCCCAATGAACTTTACGAGTCTTTTCGCGCATTTTCAAAATGGCCGCGGTATTATTGTCTAGCAGTTACATTTTGACAGATTACCCTAGAATATGTATCAAAATGTAACTGTTGGGAAGGAAAACTATCCTTGGATTGATTATAGGGAACCGGCATTAGTCGTTAAGGTAAATAAAGTAACGCTCGATCAACGTAACCTATCAAAACATCACCCCCAACCTAAGCCCCCAACGCATTTTAGTTAGCCTGTGTGTGTCGAGACTAAAATTGTACACCATTTCGCGAAGACTGTAATTACCTATATCGATTGCTTTGGTTTGAAAGGAAAACTATAGTGTCTTATGATAGCGTTTAACTCAAATGGGAATATCGAGCGTATTTAGCTTATTTTTATGTCCAGGTGGTTTTAATTGGAAATATTGACTTCCGTCTCATGAAATATGCAGAAATGCAAAAAAGCAATTAAATTCATTAGTCGTAGCCTTGATTTGTTAGTGCTTCTATATATAATAAGTACAGGGTAGGAGAGACGGAACACCGAGAGGGTTGATTTTAGTAACTACCTACCCGCCAATATCTTGAGGAATCAAGAAAACTCCATTTTATGTAGGTATCAGCTGCCTGTGTAACTGTACTCTGAACCCTATGTACTCTGTTCGCGAGTTCATGGAAATAATGTTTTAAGTAACTATTTGATTTATTGATATCTTATCTGACACTATTTCTTGTGTAACATTTATGCTGTATTTTTACTGTGATTTTTCATACGTAAATTGAAAATGTTTATTTTTGTTTAGAATTCATTATCCACTAGTTGTTAAATGACAATCCGTAATCGGAGATACTATTTCCACTTTCTGTATTTGACATTTTGAATATTATTTAATTTTTGTTTCTTATTATTATTATTGACGATCGTGATAAAGATTCTTATAATTTTGACATTGTATGCGAATCTATATTGTAATTTTTATCTCGAAATAAATAAATCTAATCTAATCTAACTCTATTCACGAATTACTAAGGACGAAGGCAGGCCGCGATATTAAATATGTCGATGGTGAAAATAAATTAAACCTGTTTCGGAGATCACACCCTAGATACAAATCTTACTATATAAAGCTATTCTCATCCTGCTTTTCACATGAAACTAGATATTTAAGGTGCCGTACCCGAAGGGTAACAACGGAAGCCTATTACTAGGACTTCGCTGTTGTCCGTCCGTCCGTCCGTCTGTCTGTCACCAGGCTGTATCTCAAGAACCGCGATAGCTAGACAGTTGAAATTTTCACAGATGATGTATTTCTGTTGCCGCTATAACAACAAATACTAAAAACAAAATAAAATACAACAAACGTGTTCTTTTTGCCGTTTTTATAGGGAACCATCCGTTCGCTCTGTGTTTTTAATATTTTTTAAATAACCACCAGTCATAATATGAACTGCCAAACGGATAATGCCGGAATCACAATGGCGTGGCGGCATGCGGGGACGGTGAAGTTTACTTTGGACCGCCACCGCAGACCGCGCCAGTCTGTGACCAGCTTAAAACTAGTAAGTTAAGGCAACAACTTACTAAAGAGAGCTTTCAAAATATATTACAGAAATGGTTCAAACGTCTACCCATTTCAATGTACTGTTTACTATTCTGAAAGCTGCGGTAAAGAAAACTGATACAGGTACCTACCTTTTTATGCCGTATTATCATAGAGACAAGAGCGAAAGAGGTACGTGGTTAAATTTCCTTTTACCGTACCTTTCAGACTAGTAAACATTACATTAAAATCGGTTGACGTTTGAACCACTTAGTCGGCTCTAAAAATATGCATACCTACAATGTTGATTCGTATTCGTAAGCCATAAGCTTCAAAATGTGTACATCCATAGATGCGACTGTAACGTACTTATTAATTTTGCAATAATACATATCATACTAGCGGCCCGCAATTCCATCCGCATGAAACTTCGTTTATATCGTAGTACCTCCATAAAAACTTTCACCCCCATTTCACCCTTAGAGGAAGATGTCCGAGATAAAAATGTCCTTCCCCGGGACTAAAACTATCTCTATACCTATCTAGCGGTTTAAGCGTGATGAGGTAACATGCAGACAGAAAGACAGACAGACTCAATTTCGCATTTATAATACTATACTAAAATTATTTGGGGTTTACCACTGACAGATAGTTTGCCTTCATTTGATTTTCAACTTTAGCCTCATACAAATTAAGTAGTTATTTCTAAATCGGTACACGTACTAACAGTATTCTGAAAATTGCTTTATTTGTATGAAATTAAAGTAGAAAATTAAATGAAGGCAAACTATCTGTCAGTGGTTAACTAACAGTAATCGTACTGTATGGATGTCATAATACGACTGAAGTTTGACAATTAAGTATACAGCGTGTGGCCTGCAACACTAGCAAATACTTTAAAAAATGACTCCATACTTATAAGCGGTAAAGTTATTCTAATACAGTGTATCAAAATTAATCAAATTGATTTTTTCCCTACTACGGCAGACCCGAAAGGAAGGGTTATGTTTTTAGCGGTCTATGTTTGTATTTACGTGCGTTCCAACGTACCGTGTAACTTACTGAACCAATTTGATAATAAGGTATCAATCGATTTGAAATTATATGCTCCAACAGGCTACCTTTAGTTTAAAAAAAACACATTAAAAAAAAATGTTTTCCATAGGCACTTACAGTTTTTTTCAAATCTTTATATTATAATTATGCATATTATATTTAAAGTTGTGACATAACACGTTAAATACCTCTGCTAAATAAAATGTGCTTCGTCCCTGAAAGTGCAACAACCTGGCAACCGTACTGTCTTTTCCAAGATATCACGGTTCTAAATACTGATTTGCCATACGATAAATCACATCATCAGCCTATATACGTCCCACTGCTGGGTACAGGCCTCCTCTCATGTATGAGAGGGAACGGGCAGTAGTCCCCACGCTGGCCCAGTGGGCTGTCAAACGGCGGTCGTGGGTTCGAATCCCGGCTCGTACCAATGAGTTTTTCGGAACTTATGTACGGAATATGATTTCATATTTACCGTTAGCTTTTCGGTGAAGGAAAAACATCGTGAGGAAACCTGCATGCATCTGCGAAGAAATTCAAAAGGTGTATGTGAAGTCCCCAATCCGCATACGATAAATAAATAAGTTAAAATAGGCTTTTAGAACGTTCATGGATACGCCGTAAGTAATGAAATTTGATATCACGTTACCGTAGCGCGTCAGTTAACACACACATGTTGCTAGAATGTATCAGTAACTATAAAATTTCGGTGCCTATTTATCATGTAAAATAATATCGATAGCATTCTCTCTCAAATAACCAACGAATGCTTTATTTAAAAAAACGCAGTTTTATGGAACTATTTCAGCTTGGACCAAAATGTCCGGTTTTCCAGATGTCCGTCTGTTCTCCATTGAAATTGTCTTTCACTATGACGGGTTGTTTACATAGAGCAAATTCTATTGACGGCCATTTTTCTCAACCGATTCTCGTCAAATTTTGTGAGCAGGTTTAACAATTTCATCTGTTTTTTTATGACCTCGCAATTTCTACAGCTCACAGAACTATTACTACTACTAACTAAACAATGAATAAAATAGGATACTGATTATATAGAAAAGTATATAATAATAATAACTAAAAGTTAGAAAAGTTGAGAAACCCCCGACATTTTCATTTCAAAGTCCAATAACTCAAAAACGGCTGAACAGATTTTCAAGAAACATGGCTAAGAACACTCGGGGTAAAATTAGCTATGACACTAAAAAACTAAACGGTTCATCCGTTTAAGAGCTACGATACCACAGACAGACATGTTGCATTTATAAAACCCTTCGCCCCATGAGTTGAGAGTTAAACATAGTGGCACTGAAAATTGAGTTAAATTTACTCTGCCTACCCTTTTTATGAATACAGGCGTTTGGTGCAACGTTACAGCGTGTTTATACAATAATAGCCGTTTAATCATGCCACTAGCAAACGTCAAAAACCCTCAGTTACCCGTAATTTGTCGGCGGCCATATTAGAGGCCAATTGAAAGTAAACATATCGTGTTGTTTCAAGGCATTTTGTAACCGGGACAATTTTCATTCGATTAGTTGCTTGCAGCGCGTGCACTTATGGAGACATATTATGTCGTATTAGTTTGGCCTCGCCGCTTTGTAAGTGTCCATTTTATTTATTATCATTATGTTTATTATCAATGTATCATTATCATTACAATATTATATCGACCCCGTAATGCCCCACTGGTGAGCAGCCTCCCCCTCTCTTTCCATTATTCGCGGTTTTGGCCAATAACTGACCAGTCTTTTAGAAACGAGTCCAAGTTTTATTACAATAAATAAATACTATACTATAGGGCAGTTTCAGGTGATAATGTGGACACGCTGGACAAAAGTACGAAATTTTGTTGAGGTACTTGTTAGGTCCATAGCTTTAAGTTTTGGGTAGGAACCAGCCCCTCTGTCAGCCATCTTTAATTTTATGGCGGTCATTTCGAACTACACGTACTTATATCATTAATATTTCGAGTTCTAAATATACGTAGAATCACACACTTAGTGTCTAAATATACATATTTGGGGTCAAGGAATTCAACTAGATATTTTTTAGAGTCGAGTTCCCAAAGTATATCAAACGGAACCCTGTTCCTAAGCTTCCGCTGTCCATCCGGCTGTCTGCATATCAGCAATACCTAGACTGTTAACATTTTCACAGAAATTGTTTTTCTATTGCTGCTTTAAGATACAATCATTAAAATTAAATTAAATTAAAAAATAAACAGTGCTCTCATACATGAAGCGTAATTTTGTGGCTTTTTTTTGGCCGCCCATAACAATCGGTATATCTCTAGAACCGTAATATGTAGACACTTGAAAGTTTCGCAGATTATGTATTACTATAGGCTCTACAATAAAAACAAACAGCAATATAATAACCTTAATAATTGGTTTTTTAAAATTACTTAAACCAGCTCTAAGAAAATATGTTTTACATGTTACAGTGTTATATCGGTAAAATAATTATCTAGTTGAATTCCCTGACCCCAAATATGTATATTTAGACACCAAGTCTGTGATTCTTAGTGTCTTAGAAGTCGATATATTAATAATTAAGTATAATTAAAAAATACTATTATAAAATAAATATGGCTGACGGAGGAGTTTTTTGCAGTTGACTTAACTGCATCGAAACTGCACACTGACTGCAAACTAGTTGCATGACAATGCAGTTGTTGGTACATCTGCAATCCTCGTAAGTCCTGTGTTTTTTCAATAGCAGTATTCATATCTGCGGGATGTACTATACCAAGTACAAACCAAGAATAGTGCTTCAGACCGAGACAAGAACACCCGGTACATGGGGAATGCAGAATTTCTACTTGGGTAAGTACATTAGGCAGTTATTCGTGCTATGCAGTTTCATTATCAGGTCTGAACTAATATGTTTAGTTTGTACTTGTACAAGTACGCGGGGACTTACGAGGATAACAGCATTGAATCATCAGTATACGTCAGAGTAAAGTCGTCAGAACTGCACGCCGCCGATTATTAGTAAGTACTTCTTACGCAGTTTGCTTGCAGTTGGCGTGCAGTTCTGACGACTGCACTCTAACGTATATGGAAGTTTTAATGCAGTTGTACGACTGTGCTGTGTTATAGTTACATACGAAGTAGTTTCGATGCAGTTACGTCAACTGCAAAATAACTCCATTTAAACAGCAAATTTGCACCCAGAAAAGCACACGAAATGCAACCGTCTGTAACCTCTCCTATAGAGGTTTAGTACAAATCTGTACAAAACGTACCCTTTTACAGTGTACCAAATGTTCGCCATTGGTAACTTATTTGCCCTAAACCGAATCAGAACCCCACTTCTACTTGGTCTTGTCTGTCCTATCCCAAGACAGACAAGTATGTGAAAATTGTGGAGCCGGGACCTCGCGACGGAGGTGCCTAGCTAAGGGTTTGTATGGAGGGCTTATGAATAGAATAGAATCATGTATTACATATCATATTACAAAGATTGGATGGAATTAACACATAAGTAGGTATACATGTGACACCCTGCAAGGGCACAGCAATATCAAAGCAGAGGGCTAAGTAATTATTATAAGTAAGTTTATACAAAGATAATAAAGTTTTATTAACACAAAACACACGGTAACATTTTTTACTTGCTGACATTATTAAAGTATTCCTTTAGACTATAAAAACATTTGTTTATTAAAAATAATTTCAAGTGATTGTTAAAGAGTTTCGGATTTTCTCTATTATTATATCATTAGGAAGGTGATTATAAATTTTAATAGTCATATAATGGGGGCTACTGGTGACGAGTTTTAATTTCGAAAATGGCAGTATAAGTTGGTTTATTTCTTTTAATTTGAGTTGTTGCTTGCGGTGAATATAAATTTAAGTGTTTTCTAACAAATTTACTAGATTCGAAAATGTACATGGAAGTAACAGTTAGTATTTGATGTTTGATGGAGTAAGGTTTGCATGACTCTATTTGGTCTATATTAACTAAAATTCTGATGCACTTCTTTTGCAAAATAAATGTTTTATCTATGTCACAACTATTTCCCCAAAGGACTAGGCCATATGATATTCGCGAGTACGCGTATGAATAATATGCCGTAAGGGCTGTCTGTAGGTCAGTCGCTCGCTTTAGATGTTGGAGGGCGTAGATAAAAGATGACAATTTTTTTGATAATTTTTGGATATGGCACTTCCAGCTCATGAAGAGAGATTCGAAGCGTGATTAAGTTCCAGAAGCGATAATTTCTTTAAACGTATTATTTATATGATCATGAAATAATATACGGAGTGACCAATACATAGTACTTAAGCGTTTGTTCATTAATGCAATTGAAAATTATAAATCATCATAAGGCCTTATACATCTTGACAGATGATTTAAGCAGCGTCTGTACGCGAGGGACAACGCCTCTCGTGACTATATAGGCCAATCCGGGATCGACATTTGCGTCCACATTTGGGGCACGCAAATTGAGGGACCGTATCATTAACTGTTACTTCCCGTGTTGTTATCCTCGCCGCAGAACGACGAGGCTGAAGTGTCCTCTCCACAGACGCTGCATCGCCTGGGACGCTTTTTGATAACGCAGGGTTGCCCAGGACCTACGCCACCCTCTCGACCTCTCCAGCTTGGGCCGCAGGAAAGGCATGCCAATACGTGCGAGACCACCAGATCGGTTGCAGGCAACTGCCGCTTTTCGGATTGTATCCTACTTGCGCCTATCGGAGTTGCTAGTTCCGGGTTTAGTTTCGGAGTTATCCATCTCCTAGATGAGTAGCAGACCAGTGCTAGCGACGCTCATCTCGCCGAGAGAAAGGGATGTTGGACAGGATACATTGTAGAGGGAATAGGAGAAAATACAAGTAACAGGGTAAGGGAATGGGATGCCATTGCTTAGGAAGACAGGGAACGGCAATAGCAGCTCGGGAGGCCGGGGGCGCGTACCCGTATACCTTTCAGCTATCATCGGACAGATGACAACCTACAGTATCCCCTGACCTTTGAAAATTATAACACTGATCATTATTATCGAAGGTATAATGCTAAGGTGTTATGAGTTTGACGTGTCTGTGTGTCTATGTCTCCTAAACAATTGGACCGATTTTAATGCGTTTTCTTTGTCGGGAAGCTGACGTCAACGAAACGGTTCGTATAAATCGTACCCATCACTTTTCTTAAGCAAATTGGAATACATTCTCGAACGGTAAAACGGAATTCGAAAGAGAAACTGTTACGGTAAACTCGATCAATTTTTTACAAATGCAGGACCGGTAATAACTGAGCAAACAGTACGACATTCTCCACAATGATTCAATTAGTCGGAGTTCCGTTCCGTTACCATCATCAATACGGTGCTAGAATATTGACAGGCGTACAAATTGTTATTAGGGGTGTATACCATTTGGCACTTTTTTAGTTTCGAAAGTAATTTCAGCTTGGGTCAAACATTCTATCGTATGTCTGGTTCGATGTCCTGCTGTCCGGCTATTCTGTGGGATCCCCTCAATTTTACCGCAAAACGTTTCATCGAATATTCTTATATAGAACTTTTTTTCATCGCTTTTTTTAGCTTTTCAGGTAAAGCTAAAAGGCAGAAAAAGGTTAGGTTAGATTTGTTTTAAAACAATCCTGAAAATATTCCTGTTTTTTGAAAAAAGTGTTTACGATTAAATGAAAATTTACGCGAAACATTCATTCAATGAAACTTTTAAACCCTTCTCTATTGATGGCACTTCTCAACTGATTCTGGCGAAATTTGTAGGCCAATTCGGTTTTTTTTATAGAAAAGTTGTAAAATCTATGTGATTCCCTCTCGAACCCATTAAGCCCATGACACGTATATGAGTCACGCGTTTACGAGCGATTTCCACTACGAGGCCGCCACATGCTACGACGTAGCACATGTAGCGTTGCTTGCCTCGCATATCGCATTGGCCAAAATAATGTTACGTGTTTTTGGCAATTTCCGTTAATTGCAGTGGGGCATAGGTTGGATCAAATAAAGTTACTTTCGCCAAGACAGTAGTATCTTAAGTCTTACTGTTATCATGATACTATTCAATATTTTAACCAAATCAGATTTGCAGATTTAACTAGTGTAAAAGCCTCTTAACTGTGATGTAACAGCTTTTTAAACGTTGTAAGGTTCCTATAAGTACACTACAAGAAGGTTTACCAAGTGAGTTCGTTCGATATTAGGCAAAAACTGCCTAGGAGGTACATTTTTTTTTATTTAATGTGTTTTCTTTTACCTTCTGGTCTTGAATCCTTGTTCAATAAGACAATAACTGTTATTGCTACATTAAATTATTTTGTACAAAAAAGAAAAGAAAAAAATTCAAGAAATTATTATGCTAATTTTGTTTCTGTGTATGTATTCTGCAATATGCCGAAGTTAACGGGAATTCCCGGGAACACCGTGTAGAAATAACTTCACTTCAAATCTGGCTTTAACACTTCCACTCTGTCGAGAATCAGCCTAGCGAACGCCTACGCCGTAGCTTACCGCTACATACGAGGAAAATCACGGGATCGGCTACGAAAAGGCTACGAGTGCTACGTAGAGCTACCTAGTGCGTAGCGCTTCTTGGCAGTGAATGTGTTGTTATATGAGAGTTATACTCCATATGTACGAATTCTGCACTACTTAAAGGGTTACATATACCCATAATCTCATTAAAGTAAAGGTGCCAATGTATGACAAGAATTAATATTAAAAGTGTCAACTATTGGTGCAGTGTACTAAGCTACGGTAGCCTAGTGGTTCAGGCATGCGGCTGTCAAGCGGCGGTCGTGGGTTCGAATCCCGGCTCGTACCAATGAGTTTTTCGGAACTTATGTACGGAATATTTACCGTTAGCTTTTCGGTGAAGGAAAACATCGTGAGGAAACCGGTCTAATTCCAATAAGGTCTAGTTTTCCCTCTGGGTTGGAAGGTCAGATGGCAGTCGCTTTCGTAAAACTAGTGCCTATGCCAAATCTTGGGATTAGGTGTCAAAGCGGACCCCGGGCTCCTTTAGGGGCATTACCGGGAATACCGCTAGGAGGATGATGAACTATTGGTGCAGTGACAAATTCATCAGAACTTAGTTGACACAGCTCGACAGTGAATGTGTCGCACAGCACAACGCCAACCAACTGTCGCGACAGGCATAATTAGAAGAATGAGCGCGTGCTACTCGGTAGAACGGGATGGCATGATTTCAGTTTTCTACCTGTCAGTTGTGTTCCATTGAAGGGATGTTTACAAAAACACTATCATTATTGTACCTGCTCACAAAAGTTTCACGAAAATCGGTGTAAAAATGCGACATGAAAAAAAAGCTTGTAAAATAGTCCAATCTGAAATGGAAAACTTCTTTCGCTTCGCTCGCTCGTTTAACTATTTAACCTGTAGTTATACTTACAGGAAAGTCTTCACAATCGCTTTCACGAATTTGCACACGCAACACTTGACAAAATTCCTTCGACATACTGGTTGACAAAGTTTAAGTATTTAAATAAATAAATATTTGCGTACAATCTTACACAATTCGACCTAGTCCCAAACTATGCAAAGTACAAGCTTAAGAATACTAGACGCCGATAAACATACTTATTTAGATAAATAAATATTTAAGTACATATAAAAACATCCATGACTCAAAAACAAATATTCGTGCTCATAACGCAAATAAATGCCCTTACCGGGATTCAAACCCAGGACCTCTTGCTTCGCAGGCAGGCTCACTACCAACTAAGCATAAGTGGTAGTCAATTTATTTGCTAGTCATAGGTTGTACACAAGTTATAAAACGCAGCTTGATATCACTATGGCTTACCCGGAGGTGTAACAAAATATCGTACGAGTTGATTCAAATTAATGTTAAATAACAATTTTTTTTGCAGCATGGGTTCTTCTCGAATACACAAAAACATAGCTAGTACGACTATAAAAAACCGTCTTTTCTACATTCATCATCTGAATATAATACTTCTACACTAGAAAAGCAAGCAGTTTCTTTTGAAACAGCATCATACTTTCAGAATTTTAAATGTCTCTTGGCAACTTATTGAAGATTTGCGATGCCATCCTAAGAACACTTTTTGAGAGACATTCTGTCAATATAATGTTTGATGATTGATCAAATCGCGATTTCCGTAAAACTGGCCCACATCCATCAATCATAAGGAATTTTGACAAAAACTTTGCGAAATCATTGGCGTCATGTTATGTGGCTGTCAACTCGACTGGCTAAAGAAATGTTTACTGCGACTAAATAATATCTGAGAAGTAGGCATTAGGCCATTTTAAAAATTCTGTACCCGATTGACGTGAACAAAATTTAACTCAGTGTCTCGTTCCGTTACATGTGAATTGGGCAAGTTTGTCAGAACCTTAACCAGCAATTAAAACGGTTGTAGCTTCGTAATTTCTCGGGATATAGATGTGGTTTTTATCAGGCATATTTTTGCCTTCTTTCTTTCGACTTTTACCAACCCTATTGATGTACAGCGTAGCTATAAGCTACTGTGGGATCAGAAATGACAAACCTCGCCGCCCTTTGCGTGTTTTTGATGTAACCACGCTTCCTCTTTAGACTGAATAATTGATTTACTCAACCTATCATTAAATTAAACTGTACATTATTCGTTATTGGGCCATCTTCTAACCGAAGCTTATGAATTATTTTGAAGGGCATTGCTCTTTAAGTAACTATGGAAAAAAGCTTTCAAGACCACATATGTTTTGTTTAAAGTATACTTTTGTTATCAAACGATACGTCTTAAATTTTAAGTGGAATGTACTTCCTGTAGGACTTTCGGCTTTTACGATTCGTGCATTCATGACAATATATCTGGTATTAAGGAAAACTGCAAGGGTTATATAAAAAAAATATGGTATTAAATAACTCACGGGAAAGTCACACAATATAATCAAAAATAACGTAAATGGAATACCTGTATGCCACATCTGTCAAAAAAACCGGCCAAGTGCGAGTCAGACTCGCGCACGGAGGGTTCCGTACCATTATCTATAAAAACGGCAAATAAAAACCACGTTTGTTGTATGGGAGACCCTTGTATTTTTTTTTTGTTTTTAGTACATGTTGTTATAGCGGCAACAGAAATACATCATATGTGAAAATTTCGACTGTCTAGCTATCGCGGTTCTTGAGATACAGCCTGGTGACAGACAGACGGACAGACAGCGAAGTCTTAGTAATAGGGTCCCATTTTTACCCTTTGGGTACGGAATCCTAAACAGTAATGTTCAAGTCACGCTAAAATTTACGTCAAAAAAGGCTGTCTGAGTGAATCACGGACACAGTAATTCTATTGTTCCATTTTTAACAATACGGTTCAGTAGGTAGGCATTTTAAAAAAAGTTGAAAAAACTGTTTTCGGAAAAAAATTACAAAACTCCGTCAAAATACTCGAAATTAATCAAGCTTCCATCAAGCATCAAAATAATTACTTTGTTAGACTTTGGAAAATGTGAGGTCGTGTCGTGACTCTATATTTCCATACAAACTCCACACTATCAGAGGGTTTTTGACGTTTCATAAAAAATGCTGGTTAAAATATCAGTTCAAATCCTCAATACTAAAACACTCGCAACAAGGTAAAAAACGAAGTTTAAATACATTAAAAACTAACGGTGCTGATTTAAACACTAGCTCCGGTGTCCAATATTAAATGTAACGTGGTGCATGCAACACATATACAAATGAAGGTTTCTTTGCAGAGCCGGATACTGGAAGATGCGTCGCTCATGTGTAATTCCTGGTCACCCAGACACAATGTGAGTCCATTTTAACTAATGTTTTTTATAAACTTCTGATATACCTCTATATGAAATAGTAAGGTAGTGTGTTTTGAACTTATGGCATGGCTTATGGAGGCTCAGTAAATTCATACTGTGGGTGAGGCATGGTGGCTCCAAAACGGTTTTGTGGAATTTCAATAAAATTTTCAATTATGGTTGTTTTAACAATTATGCCAACAAGTAAAGGAAATTCTTCGGAATAACAACCACGAAATCACAAAAAAAATAGCTGTTTAAAAGTGATTAACTGTGAATGAAAAAGCTGATTTTTTGTGGTCTAGGACCACCAGCACGTGATCATAGGACGGCCGCGTCATACCTACTCTCGATTTTTCTCTCACTATACCTCTTGTTATCAGTATTCTAATAAGAAAGAGACGGATAGTGCGAGAAACACCGAGAGTATGACGCGACTGTCCCATGATGAACGTGCTGTCGTGGTAAATGTCGTTAAGTACTACCATCTTCAACTTTTGGCATTCTTGATCATGATTCACGACTCCTAAATCTCCTTGTCGAGTGAACTTTGTATAAAGTTTTATGGTTTCACTTTCACCTCTGGATCTACTAGATCATTTCTCTGTCACACAAAGTTCGTTCTATGAGAAATGGAATGGGTCTTTTTTGCTGTAAATAATGGAAAATCTTTGACAATAGTGATCACATCGCACTGAACTTGTGTTTGTACCTAGAGTACCTCATTTATGGTGGGTCCAAAGTGTACCAGACCCTCTACCCGGTATAAATTTTGTGTGTGCACTATCGATGATTTTCCATTGAAAAGTCTAACTCAACCATGTTATTTTATACTTATACTTATTTTATTATATGAATACCTAGTGGTAGTTTCAAATAGATATGATTTTGCCTGTCTTAGTGTTGAATAAATATATTTATCCTTAATTTCTTCTTTTCTTTGCATTACCTACTATAGATTTAAACTTCTAACATACGATTTGGTTAACCGTCTTGGACCATAAACTTTATCCGATGTGTTATTATGTAAACGATGTTTGCTTTAATAGAACTAGCTTGCTTGGTAGTGAAAGAGTTTGTTTTAGAGTGTGCCTACTACCATTCAATGGTAGCTGTTTTTTATTTACCATGATCTGGTTTCGATGGTGGTAGCTTTACAAATAAGTGTTTAGAAGTTATATACTTTACGTTCTACATTTGAATACTATGATACTTATATAAGCATACTTTACCGGTAAATTTAATAATTACGTAGCTTATTACAATATGCCTGGGCTATGCAGATTTTAGCCAAGAGATGGCATCACTCCGGATTCCGGATATTTATTAGTAGGAATGTCTATAAAATAAAAGTTAGTAATGTATCACACATCAACATCATCAGCCTATATACGTCCCACTGCTGGGCACAGGCCTCCTCTCATGTATGAGAGGGAATGGGCAGTAGTCCCCACGCTGGCCCAGTGCGGATTGGCGACTTCACATACACCTTTGAATTTCGTCGCAGATGTATGCAGGTTTCCTCACGATGTTTTTCCTTCACCGAAAAGCTAACGGTAAATATGAAATCATATTCCGTACATAAGTTCCGAAAAACTCATTGGTACGAGCCGGGATTCGAACCCACGACCGCCGTTTGACAGCCGCATACCTGAACCACAGGCCTAACGTAGCTTTAGTAATGTATAATTAGAAAGAAAGAATGAAAAACATGTATTAGTGACACACACAAAACATTGAATAAAAATACAAACAAACACGTCACGAAATGGTCCCATCTCAAAATGGTGCTGGCGATTACCAGCGCTGGTCTTTCGTT
Source organism: Epinotia demarniana (assembly GCA_945867215.1). Lineage (NCBI taxonomy): Eukaryota > Metazoa > Arthropoda > Insecta > Lepidoptera > Tortricidae > Epinotia > Epinotia demarniana. Next base: position 60,406,861 of record OX244259.1, read on the forward strand.
GGAACCATTGGTGAAACCACGAGAGGCAGCGCACACATTGCAATAAAAATATAAATATAAAACTTACAATAATAATAACAACAATAACACAATTGAATTAAAACAGAAAATAAATTAATAAAAGAGACAGAGATATACAGGGTGTCCCAGAATTTGACGTCAAGCCGTAAACGGATGATAGACCAAGTCATAACAGTTATCATAAAAATACAAAAAAAAATCCAACACATGTTCTTTAAAAAATATGGTCACTTTAAAAATTCACTAAAAAATCCACACCCTGTAATGTGGATTTTTTAGTGAATTTTTAAAGAAGAATTCAGATGTGAGTATATAAACAGGGAAATAAAAAAGGAAGCAGGCCAATAACTATACCTAAATGCAGCTAGTATCCATATAATTTTCTTCTCTTAGCTGGTGTTTAAAATATACTGTCTATCTGTATGATATAATCACAACTACTTATGAGGCCGCAGTAAGCTCGGCCGAATTTCACCTTCCCATACAAACGTAGTTACCCTCTCATTTTAAAACTACGTGTTGGTTTGTGACGAAACTTTGCATATACAGTGACATGAGGTATATCTATGTCTGTTATTAGTTTATATGGTTCCAATTTATAAAACAAAGTAAATATAGCAAAAACTAGTTTTGTATGAAAAACTTAAATTAGCTGTATCTTTTTATTATGGTATCTGAAGCTACGTAAACTAATTTCAGACATAGATATACCTCATTTCATTGAACATGCAAAGTTTCGTTACAATCCAACACGTAGTTTTAAAATGAGAGCGTAACTACGTTTGTATGGAGAATCGAGCTTACTGCGGACTCTTATGTATACGTATAATGAAAGAGCGCCAATTTGCCGTATAAAGAAATCGATCGTGTCCAAGTCAATATTACCGTTATTTTGAGCGAGTAAGATTCAAATTACGAGCAACACAATGCCGAGATACGATTTATTTAAAGCAATATATTTGCGATTGGAAATTCGAATTTAACGTCAAATTAATATCGTCACCGTGTTTGACATCAGTAAATGAAACTAAAGTGCATTCAGCTTTCGGTCAATGTAATTTGAACCGTGGCTCAATAATATTAAAGTGATACTAAATGCTTATTTGTTTTAATTTTCGTTATCGTTTCATTTGTAACTGGAAGGTATTATGTACTTTGTCATGTTGGTTTAATATGAACCTTAATGTTTGAGAATTAAAGTCTTTATTTGTATTAATTTGGTAAGTTTGTTAACGTTTCTAAGGAGGAAACTATGTTGTTAATTATGTTGAGAGATGGAATTACTGTAGTCAGTTTTGGACGTTCATTAATATTTTGAAATGGCAGTCTGTCTGTACATATAATGAAAATTATTCAAATAATTATTCAGGAGCACAACTCAAATTTTCCCTGACATTTAAGTATATTTATACATTCAATACTCCTGCCTATATTGATGAGTTGTCTCGATGAATACAGCTTACAACGCCACAGAGTTTAAATTATAATTATTAGAAAAGTAAGCAGATGCTAGCTGCCCGCTCGGCTCCGCCCGCCTTTGCGACTAACGCAGGCATAAATCCGCGGAATAAACCTACTCAAAAGTTTCATGTCATTCCCGTATGCCGTTTTAAAATGAGAACCAGGTAGTTTTTCCTTCCTTTGTAAGGAAAGTCTACTTGACGCAGCCGTGCGGTGGGCTCTCTCTTAAAATGGACCTTCATTTCACTAAAATGTAGCTTATTTTTTGGGTCGATATTATGCCTTCTGACTGGTAGTTTTAATAAAAAGTAGTAATAAAGATAAGTTAATAATAAACTAAGCTAAAGTTTGACACTTTCAATCTAAATTAATAACAATAAACACAAGGTGTCCATGATCCAGTATTACACGTAAGTATACTATTGATAAGTTTAGGTGAGTACATTTGTCATACAAGATGATTTAAGTTAAAGGTCAAGCAGTTTTTAACAGTAATGAGCAGTTAAAAAGACCTAATAATTATATTAATTTTATAATTATGATGAATATTTAAATTTTGAAGGAACGAATATTTTGCAATATACAGTAATTATGTATGGCTAATGACGCACCCTTCCTTACTATATAAATATATAGTTTAAAGTCATTTAAAGTTGAACGGTAAGCAAACGAGTCATACCGCATCATAATAATTATGTTGTATATATTTAAATATGTCCTGTACGTAGTACGCTCTTTGAAGTCGGTTGAAGTTGCAGATTACGCAGCTAAGGCGTAATGTGCGCATAATCGCGCGCCTAACAGCGCGTCATGCTAATCCTGCCTGTACTCGTACTGTGGTGCTCGAAAGCGTTACAGTTTATTAATATATAATAACTTCTTATGTTGGTGGGAGCTAGGCAGGATTTAGTTTGGATAATTGTAATCAATCGCGAGGAAAACTGCATACATGTACAAAGAAGTTCCAGGGTGTAGGTATGTGAAGCCCTGAACCGGCACAGGGACAGCGCGGGGATACTGGCCGTTCCCTCTTATCTATGAGAGGAGGCCTGTGCCCAGCAGTGGGACCATCGATTTAGTAACTCTATCTGTAAGTTACATTTTCACTCTTAAACCTCTGAACTGATTTAGATGAAATTTGTTATAGAGATACTTTGTTACCTTGGAAAGGACATAGTACCCACAGTAGTACAGTAGGTAGTAGGTTGCATCCCGGAAATCATTTCTTAAAGTAGTGAATATTCACGACCACTTTAGCCTAGTTGTTAGGGACCCTGGGTTCAAATCGCGGTAAGGGCAACTATTTGTGTGAAGAACACGAATATTTGTTCCAGAGTCATGGATGTTTTCTTTGATTGATTTATCTATATAGGTATGTTTATTGTCCTCTAGTACCAAAAGCACAAGCTTTGCTTAGTTTGGAACTGGGTTGACTTGTGTAAAATTGTCCGCATATATTTTTTTCCGGAAATCATTCCTTAAATAGTGAAAAGAAGGTGGAAGTTTAAGTTTAATCGTTACTTTCAGTACCAGTTGACCTATGTAAATCTGAAAACTATTTCAACTTCAATTGTTTCCGACTATAAAAAACCTCATAATTTACTAATTTATGACCAAGAACTTCTTGGTCGAACCCGGCCTAAGCCGGAGGGACTCCGGATATAAGTAACATTTATTAATACCTCCATGTCCGGCTATAACCAGTTACGGCTAGTTTACGGCGGTCATAATCCAAAATGGCGGCCGCGGGGACCGGTAAAGATAGTTCTGTCATTTCATAAGTGGAATTTTGTAGCATTTCGCGGAAACTAGGGGATATATATTATGATATAATGTTATATTATAACTCGCTTATGTAGTGCCCTGTTTAAATACAGTACTATCGGGCTAATCATTACATAGCTAACTGAACTTTAGGTTTGATGTTTGAAGTAGTCTAGTGGTACGGCTGTCAAGCGGTGGTCGTGGGTTCGAATCCCGGCTCAAACCAATGAGTTTTCAGGAACTTATGTACGGAATATTTACCATTAGCTTTTCGGTGAAGGAAAAACATCGTGAGGAAACCGGTCTATATTAAGGTCTAGTTTTCCCACTGGGTTGGAAGGTCAAATGGCAATCGCTTTCGTAAAACTAGTGCCTGCCCCGGGCTGCTTCAGGGCACAACCGGGAATAACGCGAACTACGAGGATCATGATGTTTGAAGTTTTGCCCCATTACGTTAAATTCTTATAATTTATTAAATTTAACATAAGATAGTGTTCTATCGATGGTTTTCCTGTATTGGGGAAAAACTTCATAAAAACTATAAATAAAACGGTTTAGTGAAAAATTTTTGCTTGCAATTTGTTAACTATTGAGTATATCATATCCCATTTTATGCATCTTGAAACCTATTTGCTGGAAGTGGCGCTGAAAATAATATTTTATATGCTTTGCTCACTCCGCTTGGGAATATAGCTATGAATTACCCAAGGAATCGTTCATTTCGAATAAAAAATACACAAAAAAACTTGAAAAACAACACGGTCTAACAAATTTACTTTTATTAAAACTATAGAAAATATTTAAAAACACGTTGTTTGACCATAGAAAATCGTGTCATTAATTGCTCCGTCCTTCAAACTTATAGAAGTTTTTGATTTTTCATAAAAAGCTCTGATTTAACTATCAGTCTACATCCCTATAGATGATCGTATCAGAATATTAAGAATACCTCAAATATCGGTTAAGTACATTATACAAGTTTAAAACTAGATTTATTTTGGTCTAAGCACTTCTCCACACAACTGTACCCATCAGGGGGCTTGCCGTGTTCCTCTCATGACATTTGATATACCCCGCTACCCGCGTACTCAAACGCCGTATGTCCATACGAACGATGGTACTTACGGATGTTCGGGTGCGTCGGGCGTATCGACCTGACTAACGGGTAACCTAGCTCAGCGAGGGATGTAATTTTAACAGGAAAAGGGCATTGGGAAGCTTTTCTAAATGAGTATACGTGAAATAATTTTTCGTTGTCCAGGGGTAACTGTGCAACTTTTCGAACCAGCATTAGGGCAATTCAACTGTCAATTTAACATAAGTATTCGTGAAAATGAAACACTTCGTCCATGATATTCTTTCATATGTTTTCAATTAAACTGTTCGAAAGAAAAGGCGACGCAAGTTTTGTGACTTTCAGACCTGATCAAGAATAGCAAGAAACGAAAAATCTTATATTTATTCTTAAGATCTATCAATCCTTACAGTACAGTGGCTAACAATCCTTTTGCTAAAAAATACACCCATACTCCAAATTTCATTCAAGTACACCATAGATATCGAGTAAAACGCCTGTGACATACCGACAGACGGACACACGGACATAAACTTTCGGGACGGCAACGAAGGGTTTGCCGACCCCATTTTTGCCATTTTGGCGTCTGAACCCAAAAAGTTACATTTAGATCTACCTAACGTGGCCAGCAGATAGAGTTTAATATTATCATGTCAATGTCATACGACAAAACGTCTCTCTTTATGACATTTTAAACTCTCGCTCATTGTAGATGTATTTAAAATATTACTTTACTTTTTCTAAATATATCTGTAGGCAACTAGCAGAGACCGCGGCTTGTACCGCGTGGCATTTGGTCACTCCTGCAAGTTGCAAAAGTGATCACAACAATTTACCAAGGGCGTTGGTGTAGTTAAGGCGTGATAAAGTAACAGACAGACAAAGTTACTTTTGCTATACTAGCTTGTGCACTCCTTTTCAAAACCAAAGAGCGAATTTGCCAGTAGTCACAGACGGAAACTTCCACTCTCCTGTCACCTCTTTCCGGAATGAGTTCCGGGATTAAAATCATCCTTTCTTCTTACTATGACTTCCCAGTACGGCTATCATAAGACGGCCCGCGAACTGTCGTGGCATGATAGACTAATCCATCGCTTTCTAATTAGAACACTTAGAAAGAGACGGATAGTTTTTCTCGCCACAACACTCGCGAGCTTTCCTGTGATTACCATGCCATGCAAGTTATCAAACTATATCCATAACAATAGTCATCTGAATCGGTTCAGCCAGAGTAGCTATCGCATTAGTGCATACCGTATGAACGATCAAGTTCCCTAGCCCTAATTTGAAGGGCCCTTACCGCCCTCACAGTGCTCTGTGAAACTAATCTGGACACTTCCACAAATGGCGTGAGAACCGAAACTTGGGCACATTAGTAGTCATTGTATCATATTGTATCAGAAGTAGAAGGTTCTAAACGACACTATCTCCCTATTGATAGTCGCTGTTTTACTTGACGGTGGTATGTCCCCCTTTTGTACAAAATACGGCAATATATTCGAGTCTCCAACTCAATTTTGAGCTCCGAAATGTTGCAAATGCAGACAAGTCAGTTTGACCTGGCAAGGCCCAAGCTATTGATAGGACTAATGTAATAGCGGACCAGTGTTCTGAAAAAAGGTAATGTATAACTATTATGAAGTTTTGAGTACCTAAATAAAGTTCAAATTGTACTACAAAGAGCTGAGAACAGAGAATTGGGCTGTTAAGGCTGAAATCTTTTGTCCTAAAATTAGGCCAAAAGACATTACGAGGTATATAGGTTATGATTTAATAGAAAATATTGTCGAGTACCGAGACTTTTTAAATAATAACTGTACATTAAGAATTTCTATGTAAAACCTAGGATATTATAGGGTAAATGTCCCAATGCCTAATAGTTGACACCTTTTGTTCACCTCTATTGTTTTTAAATAATATTAAAAGTGGTATAATGTATTAGGCCAGTCACGGACACTGGCACCTTAACCATATTAATTAATTGTAATAAGGATGGTCAATTCTGAGTATAAAGAACGACAAAAAAGGTAATTAAAAACAGGTTTTTTTAATGCTAATTCGCCCATCGGTTTAGCCTCAAATAACGCTCCTGGGTGTAAATCGGTGTAAGTGCCAATATGGTTTTGTAGGCATTTTATAATACCTTTGCAAGTATAAACATACTCGTATACTAGTCTCTGTGAGCTAAACTCATGAACCTGACTATTTTTTTATTTTTTGACACAGAATATGTAGATAATAGTACAAGTCCTAAACACAAAATTCACGAGAATATTTTGAGAACAGTCGGACTCCTCAACATCCAGTCAAACAGAAACGGAGAACTAAGTTCGCATTGCTCGCTCGTTTAACGAATATCTTCGTCCGTTCATGATACCCATAAACACAAGCCTTAATTTGTGTTCAACGTTAGATATGAGCAAACACTGTGTCAAAAAATCATTACTATAAAAATCTAGCAGGTACATCAATTAGAACACGCCTTGTAAACTATATTGAGCACCATGACATTTGAGTTCAAAGATAATAAATAACCAGCCCTGTAAACTAAACAATACCCAAACACCATGTCGACCTTCTAAACGTAATTGCTGATTGCGTCCTAACCCACTCTAACATATATTACAATAATCATAATTTATTTTGCGACACCCCTGCCTTGAAATTGTATACGATTGTACTCCCAATTCAACTTACACACATCCCATTGTCTATCTTAAATCTATTGCAACAAAGTCGCATTTACAATGAAGCAGAGACGACGTTTATGACGCTCTGAAAATTAATCATTATTACTAAATCGAGCGGTAATTCTCGCGAATTCCTATCCCGTCTCCATACGAATTTAAATCTCAAGTCTTCCGCATAAGGATGAATTTAGGTTGATTCGGTGTAAAGATTAGAATGCGCACGGATTAGCGAATTCAATATAGTCAAGTGTCTTTTTAACGACAATAGGGTTGTCACTCGGTAATTGTTAGTCGATTATGCGTTTGCACTCGATTAAGGCGAGACCAAAGGGGTAACGTGATCAGTGACAGTGTGTCAACCCTAGTAATCCCTGTCCTAATATAATTATATGGGAATTTTAACTGTCTGTTTTTTCTGTTATTTAAAGTATATCAACGGAAAAGGGGCTAGAAATTAATGGTTGCTAGCCGATGTTTGAACCGACTTCCAAAAAAAGGAGGAGGTTCTCAATTCGGTTGTATTTTTTTTTTTCAATGTTTGTTACCTCAGAACTCCGTCATTGATGAGCCGATTCGATTTTTTTTGTTTGTATGTATATGGTTCCAGGTGGGTACCATTTTTTTCAAAATTCAGTTTTTTTTAAAAATAAAAGTTAGATGATCAGGGATCCATGAGGAATTTATTAGGCACGCATGTAGTAATTTTAGTATTTTCTATTATAAGGGTAAGGCCGCGAATTTTGACCAATTTGGACGTTTCAAATTTAACATGCTGATAAAAAAAAATTGGTAACACCGAGAGGTTTCATTTTTTTTTTATTAAATTAAGCGATAAAAACTGTCAAGAACGCAAGTGACATAATTGATTTAAATCATTTCAAATAAATAATAAAAATATTTTTCCGTCCAAAACGTAACGAAAGTTGATATTTTTTTTCTACCCTGTGTACTTAAAGCCCTGTTATTTTCACGATTTTCAACTTTTCATGATCATGCTTTTGTTTAAACAAAATTTTATGATATGACGATAGTTCTACCGATTGCTAAACATTTTTATTTAAATGATTTATTTGTTTTATCTTGCATTCTTTTATGGTACCACAATTCCACGTTTTCGTTACGATTACTTACGTGACGCTTTATACAGCTAGATTTATAGCCGATTGTGGTAGAAATTCGTTTTTGTGCACTGGCAACTCATATTCTAGTAGGGCGACACCAGACAGAAAACCTAAACTCCTCAGTTTGTTCATAAATCGCGGACGAAAGTGACGAGGACAAAGTTTTTTTAAATACCGCTATTAGTGCTTGTGTGATTTAAAGGGTAAGTAGTGATTATTTTTAAGCGGTAATTTTTCATACGATAGGTTAATGTTATTCATGCAGGTGACATGTATTACTGTATTCAAAATATCGTTATTTCACCATGATAATCAATATTTTTTCAAAAATACGTTACACTTTAGTTACGAATACGTTGCATTTTGTAAAAATGCAACGTATTCTTTGTGTAACGTGACGAAAACATGTGGTAAAGGGAAGTGCACACAGATAAATACGAACTAAAATGAGTTTTTATTTTATTTCCAAATACAGTAAGTATTAATTTGAAATTGTAGGTATGTACAGTAGGTACAGGGATCAGCTAGCACGAGAGAATTGACCAATCTATCTACTATCCATATCCATACTAATATCCATGCTAATATTATAAATGCGAAAGTGTGTCTGTCTGTCTGTCTGTTACCTCTTCACGCTCAAACCGCAGAACCGATTTAGGTGAAATTTGGTATAGAGATAGTTTGAGTCCCGGGGAAGGACGTAGGATAGTTTTTATTAACGAAATTATCCCCTAAGGGAGTGAAATGGGGGGGGGTGAAAATTTGTATGGAGCTGCAATATAAACGAGTTCCACACGGACGGAGTCGTGGGCAGAAGCTAGTATTATTATAAATGCGAAAGTTTTGTGTGTCTGTTACCTCTTCACGCTTAAACCAGTGAACCGATTTAGATGAAATTTTAGAAGCACATAAAAATAGTTTTTATCCCAAAAATCATCCCCTAAGAAGGTGAAATATAGGGTGAAAATTTGTATGGAGCTACGATATAAACGAGTTCCACGCGGACGGAGTCGCAGGCAGAGCTTCTGCGTGGCTTCTGCCCTGGACTCCGTCCGCGTGGAAGTATTTAATCGAACGAGCGAGCGAAGCGAACAAAGTTCTATGCTTCAGGTTGGGCCAAAAATCGTTATGTCCAGTATCTGTCCCATGTCCATCATCCGTCTGTCCGTCTGTTTTCCTCTATCGCATTTCCCAATCGATTGTCGTGAAGTTTTGTGAGCAGAGGTTTTCATTATAGATTTTTTTGTCCAGTAACTTTTTTGAAAATGAAAACCTATTGATAAATATTTAGTTAAATTTTTTAAAGCATTTACTTAATTTAAAAAAATGCTGTCGTGAAAATATTTCATTTTTAAGTATTTTTTTTTTTACATTTTCCAGTGTGATCTAAGCTTAACAACAACTTATGTTACGTTTTATAGTAACTTCACGTATTTTTTTTATGTTAGTTCTATGTCACATTGGTCAAAATTCGCGGCCTTACCCATAAATCGTGTAGTTACATCCGGAAATCATAAATTTGGTGGCGAGGAATTGATGATGAAGACCACATGACTTATCGAATTCCTCAATTATGTACTTAAAAGTGCAAAAGTACGTCACAGGTTTTGATAAGATTTCTTTGAAATAAGAACCAATGAATTGCCATTGGTGATGATCTTGGGGAATCGACGGAAGTCCTCAAATATTATCGACCCACATGTAGCGATTCGGTTTTTTTCCATAGTAATCAACGCATTTGCTATTGGAAATCAGTTCAAGTTGTAACAAAAATGTGGAAATGTTCTCGTGGCTTGGCGGACTCCTAAATTGACGTCGGTTAAAACTTTGTTTTTAAAGTAAATTGTTTTACATCAGGTTGCACAAAATAATGCCGGACGCATCCAACTTTATTTATACCTAGGTCACGAGCGCGTTACCAACCATATTGATTGAGGATTCGTTACGTCGTTGTAGATAAATACAAGTCCCTCGGAAGTCAGCACTCCTCAGCCTGTGGCAACCTTACTCGCCATCAGGAACACAACACCACAAACCTACCTATATTATTGCTCTAGGTACTCCCTAGTCCAGGGGTTCCCAAACTTTTTTTAGGCACGCCCCCCTGCTGCCTAAAATGAAGTTCCCACGCATTCGCTTCGATGCAAGGAAACGGAAGTGAATGGGTCAGCTTGCCAAATCATCATCATCTTCCTAGCGTTGCCGTTAGCGCCACGGCTCTTAGGAGTCTAGGGTCAGCTGAGTACCTAATCCCAAGGATCGGCGAGGCACTAGTTTTTGCGAAAGGATTTCCCGAGGCCCCGCGCCCCCCTTATAATGTGGTCGCACCCCCTTAGAAACTTTGAAATCCCCTGTTTTATTCTATCTACAGTGTGTGCGTTCCATAAGAACGTATTTTTCGTTCGCTGGCTCTATTAGCATATACTCCTAATGCCTTGATCACACGTACCGAGTAAACAAGCGAGACAGTACTCGGCCTAGTAGATAGAAAGGGAGCGGAGCTACTGTCTCGACGCTTTTACGCCGAGTACCACTGTCTCGGCGTTTTGCTCGGTTACGTGTGATCAAGGCATAAGTAAGCTCACAAAGTAAACAGTACCTACGCTTACCATGAGTTTGACAATGACGGCTTACGCTAAAGAGTATCGAGTTTTCTATCTGTGCATCTCTATTGCACTTTGACAGTACGAGCGGGATGCACAGATAGAAAACTCGATACTCGTTAGCGTAAGCCGTCATTGTCGAACTCATGGTAAGCGTACAGGAGGGTTCAAGCGAGCATTCTAGCGAGCGTCCTTACGAGCATTCCAGTGAAACGACGGTAAATTTGCTTCGAGCTTTTTGTCGAGCCGAGCAATTTTGTTATGGTCCCGCCGCAAGCCCTCTCCGTCCGGCTCCGGCACAGCATTCCTTGAAGCGTTCGCTATAATGATCGTGAAAATGTTCGTAGCGATGTTTGGCTATGTTCTTTGTACAGTTGAACAAATTTAAAAACGGCAAATTTGTACCATGCCATTGCTCAAGCACCTTTAAAGTCGGTCAAAAAAGTGATACCCACATAAAGGTATTATTTATGTGTTCTCCTGAATTTTTAAACGTCTGTTTGACATGTGGCGTGCCAAAGGGTCGTAGAAAGTCATAAATTATTCACTATACTTTTAAATATTTGCTCTTGGAACATAGTTATGTACTACGAGAACGGGGACATAGACATTAAAAATTTAATTTAATCATATGGCTTACATTATTTTGGTCTTTAAGTTTGACACTCTTTAGTACCACATACGGACATAGACATTTAATTACATTAATAAAATAATACGCGACTTTTTCGATAAGTATCATTATTAGCACTGGTGGTACTATTTCTATTTCTTGTTGTTATCTGGCCCGTTATCCAACAGACAATATGACCGGGTTTCTTCGTAAAAATGTTACAATATGGACTCATGCTTTGAAGATATAAGGCCATACAAAAAGGGGTTGAACGTGACAAAAATACCCCACTTTTGGTAAATTTTAACCCATGCAATCGTAATTTAAAAAATGGGTAACAGATAAAGTTGATTCACCCACGCTGAAAGGGTCCTAATGAGTTTAAATAAAATTTTGTGAAACTACCAATAATTATATACATAGTTAGATTTTTTTGTCAATTCACTTTTCGTTCACTCTGGAATTCTACAGTCATTATTATTGCCTTGTCATCCGAATAACTTTAAATGGTATTTGAATAATATCAAATCAGCTTCTTTAAAAGAAGCGTATTGATATTGTGGCGTCACACACAAGTAAGTCCCTACCTTTTCCATAAATTATGGAAAAGCCATACCTTTTTCATAATATTACTTGCTTGTGCCGTCACAATCAAACGTCCTTATTGTTACTTAATATGAATGAAAAAATCTTAAAATAGTATTCGCAATGTTTATCTGTTGCTAAAGAAAAAGCTATTTATTTACACCGTTGTCAAATACTCTGTTTACTATACCAAGTTGGGAATTGAATCTAATTCGGTTTGCGAATTTTATAGGACAAGTTGTTGCTTACATGTGCAAACCGTGCTTTGCAAATAGATCTCGTGTTAGGATAGTAGCGTTTTAAAACAAAACGAACCACGACGAATGATACTCTCTTCTGGTAAAATTCTATTTTAGCCCGACATAGGTGTCAATCAATTCGTAATTATTCCCCGAGTGACATTGGCTATCTCTTGGTTTCTTTTCCGTACTTTACTTTTTATACTTCTTTTACAGCGAAAGAAAAAAACATAGAAGTGGCCCCACAGAAAGGCTATTTGCCACTATACGGGGATTTTATTCAAACATGCGCATACCAGCCACCAGCGCAGCGCGCGCGCCAGCTTAAGGGCTATTTGTTGACGCTCCAAAGATCCCAACCCTAACCCATCCAGCACTTTTTTTAATGTTTCTCTATTTTTCTATTTTAAACATCCCAACAATTTGGCGTTTTTTAATTTGCGTTACATATTTAACAAATTTATTGTATTCATTATTTATTTATTATGTGTATATTCGTTTGTATCGGCAGTATGTTGTGTTGCGTTCCGTGGGTCACGTACGGTGCGGTCTGAAAATCAGCGCTGTAGGTGTCTGTCTGACACCTCGGTATAATGCTAAGACAGCGGCCGATTCACTACCGCGAAGACACACACATTAAGTATGTGTCAATTGTATTGTATTTTTTGTCTTTGTGTGTCTTTTGTGTAGTGAATAAATGTCTTTTAGGGCTTTAGGCGCGTGTTTGGGTAGAACCCCCGTTTTGAATGTAGCCGCGTTTAGTAGATATTAGTAATTTTCGGAATTACCCGAGTGCACTGCACTATTTTTTGAGTAGAGTAGCAGTAGTAGAATTCTTTTACGTCACGCATGGCTAAGTGGCAATTAGCTTGTACTTAGTTACCACAGGTGGTAGTACTACTTTACAATGAAAGAAAATCGCTTTGTTTACTAGGCGCAAAGATAAGTGCATTTATTAAGTCTTGAAAAATAATCCGTAGCGTACTGATGGTTGTCATATATTTAGTGCATTTTAAATACAAAATGAACTAAACAAATCCCTGCATGTTAAGTTTTAAGCCTCAGGATGCAATAAAGTTCTTCCAAACGCCAACATTCAACCGTCTCAAACAATACTCGTAAACTGTCAGAATTTGAAAGGTTAGTTCTAAATTTAAAGTCGGCTTCCACTACGAGACCCTATCAATCCACAATTCAAATTCAGTCCGCGACTCGGCCAAATCGAAAAGAAAACTATTCGGTTTAAAAGTGGCGTTGGCAATAAAACGGTGTGTTTGGAAGTCAGGAGCAGTCCTCAGGCCAGGGGTACTCATAAATAATTTAGAGTAATACTCGACCGAAGGTTGAGCGCTCATGACTTCTTGATGGGATCTGGAGTGTGGACTTTTTTAATTTGGGGCCGGGTTTTAAAGTTGTTGCCGATTGTTTGCGACAACTGCGTGTGTGGACGTTTACATTGAAGGAAGGCTTTGTTTTGATAATTATTGTAAGTTTTAAGGGGTCCGTACAAAAAAGGTAGAAAGGAGCCCCTACTTTATGGTGTGACTCTGTCCGTGTGTCGGGCGTTAAAAAAGCTCGTTTATGGAAAATAACACAAAAATATTTTAATTTCTTATTCAAAATTCAATGTGTAGCAATAAGGCCAAGTGGGGTATAAAATGACCTTTCATTCAGATGCACATTCTGAAACAGTTTTTTACATTGATAAAAATTTAATTACGAAGGAAAATGTTGAGTACACCCTCCGAAATTTATTAGGCAAAAAATATATTATGTAAGACATCATATTATTATTAATATTACAGGAAAAATAGAACGGTATTTTAAATCATCAAAAATCATCTACACTAAGTTAGTAATTGAATTATCTTCGAATGTAATATTTTTACTCCAAAATACCTAAAACATTATTCTGAAAGTACCTTCTTTCCAATGAAACATTTTTAAAATCTGTTCATGGCATCAAGAATAGCATGATGACACATTTTGAAAAACTATAATTTTTAGAAATATTTATTATGTACAACGAATAAGATTTTTCAAGTGAATATAAAAGTTAAGTAGGAAAAAAATGCATTTTAGTTTTTAAATTTCAAATTGGCGCTAAAACGCCTGTCAGTGTCATGGCGTCCCTAGTGACGTCACGTTTGTATAAACAGAACGCAGACCTTTGATGTTTGCTACCTAGATCGCTCAATTGCTCATTGAAAGAACATAAATTAAAAAAAATACAAGTCTTGCGCGGCCGTGTGAGCGAGTCAGCGGGACAATGACGTATGAAGATCTGACAGATAACATGGTTCTATCCCTGTCTTACTATTCGTTCAGTACGTAAGTTTCTCTGTAATCTGTGGTAATGGCCGTTATGGGTATGTGTTTATACAAACGTGACGTCATGCGCTCTGATTGGTGTTTAACATATCATGGCGGGCGTCCGTATTTTTTAGTTTAATTTTATGAAAATAAATAATAATCTCTTACTTAATAAAAAAATATGAGCAATTTTCGAATTCTATGATTAAAATTTCACTAAGAAAATACCATATTTTAGTGATTTTCAATTAGGTACTGTACCCATCTGTACCTAATCATGCCTATTACCGCTGATATACCAAAATACGTAGCAAGTTTCTGTGTCACGCAAGTTAGCAACAGAATACACCGATAGCTGGCGCTGTATCCATTGCGGTGACACTGTGCCTTATTAAGAATTTTCTAGAATGAATGGGCGGGGACCTTTTGGGTATGTTGTAAGAAAGTTTGTGCAGAAAGGGTTCTGTAACGAAGGGGGTAAGCGAGCCAGACTCGCATTTAACTGGTTTTTTTTATTATGCTACGTAGACACACATTAATAAAAAATCTTTTATTTCACACCTGGCCATAATGCGAGATTTACCGCACGCTGCGCGTACGGTAAAATTCGCATGGTGGCCAGATGAAGACGTAAAATTGTGTACTCACCACGGGCGGTAATTCGTAAAGCCCCAGATCGCTAATTTATGGCCCTCACCTGCGATCTGGGCCGTTCACGAATTCACCGCCCTAGGTACGTAAAGTACTATTTTTTACAGGTAGTTTTTAGTAGTTTTATTCACGTTTCAAATGTAAACGGCTCTTCTTTTCCCCAGGGCGACCTCTTCGGGGGGCTGAACGATGGCCTCCTCAGCCGCGCAGAAGCTTTAGCAGCGGTGGACATCGGCAAACACCAGTCCGGGCCCCAGCCTGGCCCCCTACCACAGCTTAAGCATGACATGGTCTACCACCATGGAGTCGGGGGCCCCCCGCCACACAACGCGAGACCGCATCAGGTATTATTGCTTTTGATACAGTGTTACAATTTCAGGTTTAACCTCAGAACTAGATGGCTCATGACCTATTTTTAGGACACTGGGCCCGTGGGCCGCTATTACAAGAATATAACGTCTGACACATATTAGAGCAGGGGTTCCCAAACTTTTTTTAGGCACGCCCCCCTGCTGTCTAAAATGAAGTTCCCACGCCCCCCTTCGCTTCGATGCAAGGAAACGGAAGTGAATGGGTTAGCTAGCCAAATCATCATCATCTTCCTAGCGTTGCCGTTAGCGCCACGACTCTTAGGAGTCTAGGGTCAGCTGAGGACCTAATCCCAAGGATCGGCGAGGCACTAGTTTTTGCGAAAGGATTTCCCGAGGCCCCGCGCCCCCCTTAAAATGTGGTCGCGCCCCCAACTTTGAAAAACCCTGTATTAGAGCGAGCTTACGGCTGCTTTTAGCGGTGAAAATGACGCAGGTGACTTACACCAACTCGAGAGGACGAATGAGGCTGGCTGGCACTCTAAGCTCTTCATAGAAGGACTGGACTCGGGCTGGACCAAAAACTCTGGAAATTCAGCAGGTGGCAACTCAGAATTATATCAAGTGTGTTCACCGGTCTCTTGGCCAAGTTATTTCGGACACTTTAGACTTTAGAATGTGTGGCGAGGAGGATGAGACTATAGAACACTTACTGTGTGAATGTCATGCCCTTGTCAGACTAAGAATAAATCACTTCGCTATCCGCAACCAAAGGAATTCAAGGTGCTCCCGCTGAGCTGCATCATCCGTATTGTACATGTGATTGAGCGAGCCTGGGAGTACGCACTGGGTCGAAGTGTATATCCAAAAGGGCCCCCATCTAAATAACATAAGATAAGATGCACGACTGTACGTGACTATCTATGGCTAGTGTTGCGATAGGCACGCGGTTGAGTAACGCGCGCCTTAGTTAGTAGCGCTGCAAATAGGTCACCGTATATGGCGTTCAATTTAAAAACAAAACAAGCTCTACTCTATTTTGTATGACAGTTGATTCCATTACATTATTTTCTTGTTTGGTGGGCTTGTCATCGTAAGTGGTGTCTGTTAAAAGCTGACAGCTGCCGGCGCCATATTTAACTTCAATCGCTCTGTAATCGTAAGTTTGTGTAACCCGCCCTTAACTGTCTCTCCGAGCTGTCAAATACTTGAATTGTATGTTTTGCTATTACACTGCTGCGATTTTTTATAATTTAGTCCCGTTTAGTAAAAATTGGTCAAATAACTGCTGTTAATACTAGCCCATTATCCAGGAGACAACATGACAGTGTCCCACGTAAGTCCTGTGCTTTTTCAATAGCAGTATTCTTTTCTGCTGGATGTACTATACCAAGGACACACCAAGAATAGTGCTTCAGACCGAGATAAAAAAATTACCCGGTACATGGGGAATGAAGAATTTGTACTTAGGTAAGTACAATAGGCAGGAATTCGTGCTATGCCGCGTCATTATCAGGTCTTACGAGGTTAAAAAGAATAATTACATGAACTTCTAACATATTTAGAACATGACCCATTAAAAAAACGGATTAAATATGCAACAAAGCCATACACTCTTGGTGCTTATAATATATAACCCCCATACAATAATTTTTGAAATATAACCCAACTGACGTACACTTCAGATTACTTTATTTGGCTGAATTGCACGAAAGTACAGTCCATTCAAAAAGCAACTACTTATTCCGTCCATGGTAAGATTCCAATTCCAATGATATTTTTATAAGAAGTCGTCCTATTAGGTACAATAACTTCAATTACAACCGTGGCAACAAGTGACAAATATAGTTGATTCACTAAAATAATACATAAAAAATCCTGCAAGATAAAATAAGCGAGTGAAGCGAACGAAGTTCTATGCTTCAGCTTGAACCGAAAACCGTTTGTCTGTCCGGTGTCTGCGCTGTCTGTCCGGCTGCTCTCTACAGGTAGCATTTCTTAAGCGATTTTCGTGAAATTTTGTGAAAAGGTTCGCCTTTTTTTGTCGACTCACTTTTCCGAAATTTAAAACATATATTATTGTGAAAACGGACCGGCTCGTGAATTTTACATCTCATAGAGCGACTAAACTAGTTTTATAATTACTACTACCCCAATTCACTCACTATAACGGCACATTAATGTAAGACCCGACACAACATCGATTCGTACTCACAAGCGGGGTGACATCACTCATTTGACAGCCCCCGCGTAATCTTCAAAAGACGAACATAAAAACACTTAACTGGCGAAAATATTTCACCCTGGCAGCATTAGGCCGACCAGCAGATGGAAGTCTTGAGGCTCCATATGTACAAGGGTAGGGTCCGCTGGGAGTTGCAATGTGTAGGGGATCCGCGATATACACTATAGTAAAAATTAGATAATTTTATGCACTACAATATTGTACCGCCCTAGCGATTCGTTTGTTTTTTATACAAAATGTGATGGTGATTTTTGATGTTGGTAATGCATTTTTGTATTATGACTTGTTTTTAAAAGGTTTATCAACACTGAATGGTTTAGTTTAGTTATGTTTTTGGAGTATCTGTAAATATAATATTTATGTATGGGAAAAAGCTATCATGTTGACAGGAAAACTTTCTTTATCGGTTACATAATACAGAAACAAAAATGTGAACTAAAAAAAGCAGTTTTTTATCTGTATTGTAAAGTCGTGACTCAAAGATTGAGAATGACTTAATGATATTTATTTAAAAGAATATAAAGGCCGAGATTGTCATTATTTTAACATGTAAGAATTTTACGTAAAATACAGTATTTTAATAAATGTACCCACACCTGTTTTTGCAATAAGGGTAGGCATATATACCGAAATAAAGATAAAAGTATGTTTTAGGAGGTACGCCTACAGATATTAACGAACAAAGTTCAAAAATATCAAATGATATGTGCGCTGACAGAAACGAAGCAAATCGGCCAAAAATCTCCAGATATTTCCAAAACATGACCTATCAATACAATTTTATCACACCGCCGAAAAGCACGAAAAACCAATTCTAATAAGATCTAAATTCAATTTGTTCAAATTTTAGTGCTAGTCGGCGGCGGAGTCCCGCAAGGAGCGATTCTCGTACGCTCCCTGCACCATATTTACAAATTAGGGTTCCAAAATTGCTACCGTAGGACCCAAGGGCGATAAAGCACCGGTTACGGGTGCCATACGAGGGGGGCTTTATTGACTGTAGTTTTTATAATTGGTAGTGATACAATGATACATGTGTGATGGGATAGCTATGAGCGTGGTTTGAAGTAGTTATTTTTTTAGTAAAGGCGTTTGACAGGGTGTGAGTGGTTAAGGGTTAAGAAATTTTCATGTGATTAATTAAGAAATGTGTGATATTTTTGAGCGGGAAGAAGTAACAATGAGATGTTTACTTACGTGAATAATTTATTGACCTGACTATGTAATCGATTAGACATCCAGAAATTACTTAGGTATGTAATATTTACAGTCTCGCGTGCTTGATAGTTAGTTAGGCACTAAATATATTCTGAAAACAACTATATCAGGCAAAAAGTACCTGTACATACAAAACAGCAAGGCTCGCGGTTCGCAAGTGAGAAAGCACCTGTTGCCAACCGCTGCTATAGAGTTATGATAATTGCACTCATCATCATCCTCCTAGCGTTATTCCCGGTAATGCTCCTAAACGAGCCCGGGGTCCGCTTTGACAACTAATCCCAAGATTTGGCAAAGGCACTAGTTATGATAATTGCACTACTCCTGAAAATTGTTTGAAGAGTGGCCAACATCAAAATATTTTTTTGGTAACTTAATTGACTCAAGCTGAAACAAAAAATACCTATGTAAATAATAAAAGTCACCAAAAAGAATAAAAATTTAACATACTCGCGCATCCAATAAATACCTAGTGAAAACTTAAGTACTCAACTGATTACAGCATTCACACAGTCCAAAAAACTGCCAGGCAGCCACACTTTCAATCCTATTTTACCGCGTCCCTTGCCTTTCCAAAGACACCATAGACAGCATAGACAAACTGCATTTTACTTTATGATTATTTACGGCCGAGGGGGCCATCGACAATTTTACCGGTACCCTCGTTTTTATAGTAGCGAGTACCATTGATATGATTGGTATGTGACTGGGGTGTTTTGCCTGATTTTATTGCTTTAAAATTATATTTGTAGGGTCGTTGGATAAGTGTAAGCAAGCTTATGCGTTTGTGATTTGGAGAGGTAACTTTGGTGACTTTTATTTATTGAAAACTAGTCGCCCTAGATTGCAGTCAATGACGCGGGATGAAACCATAGCTTATATACTGAAGGTCTATGATATAACTTGTGATTCTTGACGACCTAGTTCTCTAGATTACCCCATACGCACAAACTAACAAAGACCTTCACAAAGTTATGGTTTCCTTTCATTCCACGATTACATTTTTAAAATAAATACGACGTTTTGGGAGTCGTTAATTATTTTCACGCTAGCAAGATTCGGTTTAGTAAAAATGATTTAAGCAAATATCTAATTAGGGTGTAAAAGATTGAAAATGTAATCAAATGGATAATAAAATAACGCAATAGGTTAAATAATCACAAACTTTTAAGTGGGGAATGTTTTTAGAGCGGGTATGTTCCGTCTCTTTTCCGCAAAACGCACCTATATGACACGATTGTCATTTTCTATGACGCTCGAGGATCTCGACGTCAGATCTTCTAGCGTTTTCTTTCTCTAGCAAGCAACGTTATAACGGTTCTAGCCACGTATTTTTTTAAAGATATTTGAATGGGATTTTCCTTAGGATATTTTTTGACTTCCTTTCTTTTGAAGTAATAATACATTCTGGGTTTACACCTGTATTAAGTAGGTTTTTTTTTTTGACTTGACATTTTAGTTCTAAAAAATGTTTATAGAACCGAGTCCAAGTGTGCCTCCGTAAATGGCGAATAAATATACAACCCGTGAACACTTAAAACAATATTCGGGGCTGTATAAGGAGTCTTATACACTGGATGCGGGTGCTGCAGGACACTTTGGCACTCTTTGGGAGAGACCTATGTCCAGCAGTGGACAATTTTAAAATATGATAATGCCAAAATAATCAAACACCTCAAAAAAACATTAAATACTTACTGTAATTTTGTTGGTGTAGTTCTGCTGTCATTTAAAGTTACTGTACCGACGGTTTGAAACAAACCGAATCCATAACGCTTAAAGTTGGTAAAATACGCTGTTCACCGTACACAAATAGTCACGTTTTTTCGTCATTTGTTCGTCCCCAGGGTGTCCACCCTTTATGTGTTTGCACAGCCGAAATAGAGGGGCAGTTGGCACGCTCGCCCCGTATTCATAACGCGAGTGAAGCGAACCATTTAAGCAAGAGCTCCGATCACATAGAGTTGTAATGCAGTTGAGGGATCAAGATTGATTGGGGTTAATGTGGTGAGTTGAAACAGGTGGGGAATGGCATATCTGCGTGGTCGCAGGTCTATTCGACCGTTAAAACATACAAAACAAGTGTTGCAGCGTAAATTCATATGTTTGTACTTTTTAGAGTTCCGTATCTAAGCTTGTTTTATTTTTGGAATTACCTAGAACCCCTAGAGTGTTAGATTGTTTGCTTCTTTTAATTAAACTTATTCGTCTAATAAGTGATGAACTCCAATGATTTAATGGCATTCTATTTATGTTTAAAAGGTCGGTAAAATTCAAAGGTCACTTATCATCGATCGAGTGTCAATAGGGATAGAAAAACCGGCAGAGTAACATTCGTACAGGTCGAATCACGAGAGCTGGCGCGTAAAATATATGAAACTGTCATTAATTTCATAGACATTACGCGCCAGCTCTTGT
This sequence comes from Epinotia demarniana, assembly GCA_945867215.1. Taxonomy (NCBI): domain Eukaryota; kingdom Metazoa; phylum Arthropoda; class Insecta; order Lepidoptera; family Tortricidae; genus Epinotia; species Epinotia demarniana. The sequence goes on from OX244259.1 coordinate 60,428,186, forward strand.
GAATCGACCTGACCCCGTAACATGGTCGGCCTTATCACACGATAAGTGACAGGGTAGAGCGTCCGTCACTGGCTCACACCGTTCGATAGAACGAGACGACGCTCCTATCTTGTCACTTATCGCGTGATAAAGCCGACCATGATACTTATAATATTAGTATGCACTATAAGTCAGTCCGTTAGCCTGCATGTTTTTTTACGGATGTCTGTCATTATTTGAAAGCGCATGAACCCCGCTATAAGGCGTATGCAATCCTGCTTTCACACCGTACTTATAATAATGCACTCATCATATTTGTCAACCTTAGGGTGATGTGTGGCCGTGAAACGGGCGGTTATCCAGAGCGGTTCACAAGCGTTTTAACAAAGCGTTTTATGCTTTGATGTCAGATTTGGGTAAAAGTAAGAGTAAGATTAGAAGAGCTTGTGATTATGGGCAATATTAGCAGTTTCGTAACTCAGTAAAATGTTCAGTACAAAGTTGTACATTATTGTATATTGTGTTCGTATTGCACAGAGTCAAGAGGTCTTCCAACATGCCTTATACTTTATCCAGGCCCCTTTTTCACCAAATCGACAAATGTCGCCTGACATTGACAATTCACTTCACATGGCTGTGTCGACAGGTTAAGTTGGTTGCTGGCCAGCTTGTTGACCCAGCAATGTACGTGGAATTGTCATGTGTCAGGTGACAATTGTCAAGGTGGTGAAACAGGGCCCAGATGTGTCGAAAAGTTAAATTCACTCAGATTTAGATCCAAATTCAGATCTTACACAAATCGATATACCTACTACGCAGTACGCATGCTCTATAAAGTCTTTTATGGATACTTAATTAATTATTTATTGCAGTACTAAATTAATTAATTCATTCATTATTATATTACTTTTCGACTTTTTGTTTTCTTCCATGTGGCCACGCTAGTTTCGTGGCCCGGCTGCTTGTACATTCGGCCACTTGTCCAAATCATAACGTTGTGATACAAATCACTATTAAAGGAAATATAATTTATTTAATATCTACTCGCGATCAGAAATAGGGTTGAGTCTAATATCGACACTTTCAAAAAAAGTCGATAAATGTTGTAAGAACTGAATGTAGTTGTACATGAAAAGTGAAGTAAGTGTGGTAAGTGGATTAGAAAAAATAAAAAATATTAAATTGTTTTATTGCGTAATCATTGATGTGATAAGAAAAATAGGTTTTATAAAAATGTAATAGAAGGCCATGCGATTTGTATGATAAAATATCTTGGCAATTTATGCACCATTTTGTTTCCACCGTAGGTATTTCAGTTCATTTGTTATTGAAGACGTCATCGAACCCCTTTATAAAATTTTACATAAACCTCTTCTATTTCGTAAAACGCATGTCACGTTTCTCTCTCATCTTTAATAACTAAAATTTGTATAGTTCTTGTCTAACAAATACACATGTCGCAGAGACTGATTAGGATAAATGAATTTTAACGGCCTTTTAATTTAAGTAAAAGAAATAAATGAGTAATGCAAATTGATATTGGATACAATTTTACACAAATCGAACTAACCCTAAAGTAAGCTCCATACGGATTGTGTTATGGGTACTAGACGAAGATAAATTGAACAAATGAAAATATTTTTTTATACAAAGAAAGCATCCACGACTCTAAAACAAAAATATATTCATGCTCATCACTTAAATATATTATTTTCTTTTGCCAAGTATGAATGTGGGCATTCGAAGAATAAATTATAAATTACTAAGAGTTACTAAGAGCGTATTATGAAAAATGTTGAATGAAGCTACAGTAGCCTAGTGGTTCAGGCATGCGGCTGTCAAGCGGCGGTCGTGGGTTCGAATCCCGGCTCGTACCAATGAGTTTTCAGGAACTTATGTATTATTTACAGTTAGTTTTTCGGTGAAGGAAAAGATCGCGAGGAAACCGGTCTAATCCCAATAAGGTCTAGTTTTTCCACTGCGTTGGAAGGCCAGATGGCAGTCGCTTTCGTAAAACTGGTGACTATGCCAAATCTTGGGATTAGGTGTCAAAGCGGACCCCAGGCTCCTTTGGGGTACAACTGGGAATAACGCTAGGAAGATGATAAGTATGTAGAATATTTTAATGAAACATCGACACTTTCCCACCCCTATCGAAAGGGGAGCGTGGGGTACAGTGACATACGCATGCCCATCAAAGTGGGGCGCGACACGAAATCGCGCCCGGGTCCACCTGCGATGCCGCAAGTGGCGTTTAAATGTTATTTTTATTACTAGGGTACAAAATGGGCTCTTGGACACGTGTTTTTTACCGTGTTTTTTAGCGTGACAGCGGCTGTCGTTCATAAAAACAATACACGTAAGTGCATGTGGGATGAATTCTTATGTCCGTCTTGAACGAATGCTAGTCAGGCAGAACCTTATACTACCGAACTAGCAACTATGGCGGATGTCACACTGCGCCGCATCTCCGGACGGAGGTGCGGAGCTGCGGAGCTGCATTAAAAATTTCGTCGGACGGAGGTGCGGTGCAATGTGTCGTATCATACGGAATTTATATACAAACTGAGGTACTTGCATACAACGAGCTCTGCACCTCCGTCCGGGGATACGGCGCAGTGTGACACCCGCCTAAGACAACGTGCGTGTACAAACGCGCGGCCCATGAAAAAACTTGAATTTCGAGCCACCACCAACTTTACTAAGGACTTCGCTACGTCATAGTTAAATACATTGAACTGACAATTTCGGTTCTCGTATTCCGTCACACCATTCACTCTACACGATAAATTCTCCATCCAGGAGAGCGTCCACCTCTTGTCAGGCTTTTTCATCGATGACAGCGAACACCACCGCCCGTTGTTCTATTTCTAATTCAAATAAATAATACTCGTTATAGCCCTCTGTTGGCGCACGGCGTAACTAATGAGCCCAGACAAATATGTCCTCACACCATCAGCCTATATACGTCCCACTGCTAGGCACAGAGCTCCTCTCATGTATGAGAGGGAACAGGCAGTAGTCCCCACGCTGGCCCAGTGCGGATTGGGGACTTCACATACACCTTTGAATTCCTTCGCAGATGTATGCAGGTTTCCTCACAGTGTTTTTCCTTCACCGAAAAGCTAACGGTAAATATGAAATCATATTCCGTACATAAGTTCCGAAAAACTCATTGGTACGAGCCGGGATTCGAACCCACGACCGCCGTTTGACAGCCGCATGCCTGAACCACTGGGCTACCGTAGCGTCCGATAGCTGGCATGTCACAATAGGTCCTCGTTCGCATGTATTTCAATGATGACATTGCAGTTGCACATTGCGACCGAAGTCACGGTGCACGTAATAGAGGGTGTTGAATGAAACTTCTCATCTCCGATAAATAAATAACATAAACGAACTACGAATGCCAATTTGTATGTCCCTATATGTTCTGATTTAGTTGATAACCGATTTCGTTATCAATCTTCTAGAGCCGCCTGTGAAATAAAAAAAATACTAACTTTATTTTGAAGCCACACTGTAGTTTAGCGGTATGGCACACGACTTGTAATCCGGAGGTTGCGGATTCGAACCCCGGCTCGTACCACAGGGCTTAAAAAAAAACATCATTTAATATTTAACAGTGGCTTTTCAGGGTTGGAAGGTATGGCAGGTGCTTTCGTAAAACTAGTGCCTACGCCAAATCTTGGGATTAGGTGTCAGAGCGGACCACAGGTTCGTTTGAGCACTACCGTGAAAACGCTGAGTGAATGATGCCACTAACTTTACTTCCCCCATATAAATAAACAGGTCAAAGTTTAAACGAATTAAAAGCTATGCTGATCTCATTGCAATCGCGTTTGGCCTATGTCTGGTAGCTAAGTGAAGTTTTTTTAAACTGACTGAGCTATATCTTTCCTCGGCCCTATTTCATCAGCTCGACAATAAGCTGTCCAGCAACCATGTAAGTCGAATTGCCATTGTCAGGACACAATTGTCGAGTCGATTCGATGAAATATGGGCCTGGAGTGTTGTTTTGTATTAGTTTTCTAAAAAATCAAAGTAACGCTTTTAAAGTAATAAAATAAAATAAAAATAAGTAATAAATAAATCATCTCTGCACCGCCTCCTATGAACCGCGCAGAATTGATTTCCGCTACCCTAAGGTTGTCTGGAAGAGATTCTGTCGTTCTCTAACGATAAGACCGCCTGGTGTTTGTCTCTACTTTTGTTTATTATGTTCCGTACAGTGTTATTTGTACGAGTAATAAGTATCTACCGAACCTTTTTCTTACTTAATCCGCTAACACTCACTCGTTCACAGTTTAACGACGATTTTAACCTTATATTAATATTCACAAGCACGCAAACCCTTCTTTGCTACAAACACACAACGCCAGCCCAACTGTGAAAGTATATTTCATTTCAAAATTTCCCCATAACACAATGCCCTATTCAGCGCTCCCGGAACCATAAGCGCGATACGCATATTTGTTGATACTTCAGAAAATCAGAGTTAATGGCATCCATTGAGCCCGATTGTCCAGCATATGGGCGCAAACACTCCAAATCTCAAACAATGTATCCTCCATTCAACTCCCAATCAACATCACAACACAACACTTGGAGCCCTCTAAAAAACAAGTGTTTGCACTCTTTGTGCAAGGGGAGAGGTAATAGGACGAAAAATAATGGATTTATTCTGGCACGGTAATCTGCTTTGATCTGGTATGATCCGGTTTTAGTAATAATTATTATAGTTCGTTAGTTTGGGGGTGACGTGGGCGTTTTGAGGAGTTATTGAAATTGACATACGTTGAATTTGGTACTAGTAATCGTTTCTGAATGAAGGTCAAAATCTATGATACTTTTAAGTAATTTTCAAATTAAGAGGGTCTTAGAAACTTTATCAGTAACCCCCGCTTTTGCTTTGCCCAAAAACAACACGCTGTAAGGAACTTTTATTTGTGAAGTTAACTGTCACGAATGTTACACATATATTGTATGGCTTTTAGTGACGCAGTGGAACAAATAAAATGTCACAAGCGAAATTTCCAGACGTGTTTTTTTGGAAAGCGCTCAATTAGAGCTTGAAAAATACTGTATTGATGTCAAGATATTTTTTAATGAGCTAGTAGGTATCACATTTTTATTTTAACTACAATTCGCCAGCCTCCCAGTAAAAGTATTTCCTAATCTAGAACCAAGAAATGGCAAATGAATGTATTTCTTGTAGGTAAACCGTCCCCAAGCTACCATATTATAGAAAACGTCGTATCTTAGCAGCATGTTAAGAGCACTTACGACATTATGTAAGGAGCACAGTTAACTCTGATATATAGCCCTCTAGGGGCGCGCAAAAATTACAGACTTACTGCTATTCGGGAGCAGTTACAAGGTAACTAATGGGATTTGCAATTGCATGGGTCAAAATGTGGAGTAGGCACGTATGGTTCAGATATAGATTATATTATATTTACAAAATTTCCAGGACTGGTATTACATATATTAGGTTAGTTATCTTGTGGTGCCAGTAGTTGACTAGTATTAATGTATTTGGTTTTGTTTTTATTTTTTTCTCCTGCATTATTATTATCTTTGTAAAGGTTTTAGAATCACGCAGAAAATAATAACGCTCACGCCCAAAGCCCGTGCGCACGTTGCCTGCGGCGCTACCACGAACTTCGAAAGTCGAAGTTCGGGTATTTCCATCTCTATCGCACTCCATTACTCGAGTGACAGGGATGCATATATTACGAACTTCGACTTTCGAAGTTCGTGGTAGCGCCGCTGGTCCCGGCAGAATACGAGGGATCGTTGATTCAAGGCTGAAGTTGACATTGAAATAAAAAAAAATAAAAAAAAAAACAAAAAAAAATTATTTCCGTAACTTTAGAATACAGTATCTGTGCTGGTGCCTCTTTTTAAGTATATGATATACTTGTGCTAAGAGAACACCGCTCTTCCATATGTTGTGACTTACAATTAGCTTAGGTGTAGGTATAACTTAAATATAAATTACAAAGTAGACATTTCGTATTAAATGAAATGATCACATTGATCACAAACATTCGTGCTTTTCGACAGTATTACAAAGTTCAAACCTCGATCAGACCCGGATAATGAGATATTTCAGGCTTATATAATAGTAATAGTTTCCTAATTTCCAACTAAAAATATATTATGAATGGCTCTTGACGTTTCTCACCATAACTTTTGTAGAGTAGGTGAGAAAAAATCAACACATGTCGCATTTCTTCTTCCTATAAAATATGAGGGAACGCAAAAGGGAAGCTTTCAAACACCAAGCAATGTCGTGGTATGTATACCGTTTCCACTACCGGGGTGTATTCAGTAGTTACCACTTCTTATAGTTGACCTATAGGAGATAGGGCTATGTCTGAAAATACTAAGATGCTAGCGAGATATTGTCGTTGGGCTGGATTAGATTAAATAGAATTGAAGTAAAAACCATCAAAAAAATAACCTTACCCGGGGAAAAACTTGAAATATCCCGTGATAGTTTTGAAAAAAATATTGAATCGGTAATTTATCCGTGCAAGCTCAATCATTGCAGACTTTAAAAAATAAACAGATGTAAAAAAAAAATAATAGTAATATTCGTTTATTGCTCACCGTGGTACACTGTTTTACAAATAAGTAATAGTATATCATGGACCCTGAACAGGGTATTGCAAAATTCTTAAAACCTAATTCTTAATTCTAACACAAATCAAATTCCCATATAAACTACCTACTAATTACATAGTTGCTACTTTATCTTCCATGAATTCTAGGAGAGAATAGTATGATTTTTTCAGTTTGTTTATAAATAAATTGTTGCTCTCTATGTTCTTGATATGGTTCGGTAACTTACTATAATATATTATATTATATTAATTTGAATGCCATTCTGTTTCTAAAAGCCCAATGTTAACTTCATAAAAGAAGATTTTCAGGTAATTTAGTCCTAAGTTATCCATTCCCGATCATTTCGGTGAGGGACACACCGAACCACCGGTGCGGCATCAACATTGCTATGTCGTGACAATTAATTTGAATGCTTGTATTATTAGTAAGTATACTTTTTGTTCCATCCCTCTACAAGGTAGACTGATGACCTGGTAAAGGTTGCGGGAGTCCACTGGATGCGGGTGGCGCAAGACCGGTCACTTTGGCACTCTTTGGGGGAGGCCTATGTCCAGCAGTGGACGTCTTTCGGCTGATATGATGATGATGATGATGATAGTTTTTGTTTATAATTTTTTATCTCTGTTTTGAAACATTTGCATTCTTAAGGGGATGCCTTGATTTGAGTCGTACACGCCCCCTAGACAGAGACACGCTGATGCCTTCCGCCCACGATAAAAAGAGATGAAACACTCTTCAAAAATCGCTGTTTTGGACAAATTTCGATAAATAACTAACTTAGTGAAGTTTTATTAAAATTTCATAAAGTGAGATTTAAGATGATATAAAATACTATAGTATTACCTTGATTGTATCGTAAAATAATGTATCGTTTGAATAGGCTGAGTATAAAAAGGAAAATACAGACTAACTTTGGACTGTTTTTCTATCGATGAAATTTTAAGCAATTATGTAGGTATCGATAAAATCAGATGAACAATCATATAGTCAAGAATCAGATATCAGAAAATCAGACGTAATTGTTTCTTAATCTAGTCAGAACGGCGTTTCAAAGCACGCGATATTTTCCAATGCACCGCCTTAAGTTTTGTCATGGCATATTCACTAATAAAGTTTTTATCTATCTATCTAACATATATCTTATATTAAGATTCACCTGACCCAGTCTCTCTTACATTTTATCTATGGCCAGTTTTTAGGGTGGGTTGCAAGCCAATTAAGGGGATTCCTTGATTGGAGTCAAACACGCTCCCCAGACAGAGACACGCTTATGCCTTCCGCGCATGAGAAAAAGAGATGCAACATTATTAGGAAATGGCTTTTTTGGACAAATTTCGATAAATACCTAACTTAGTGACGTTTTATGTAAATTTAATTAAGTGAGATTTTAGATGATATAAAATACTATAGTCCTAACTTGATTGTGTCCTAAAATGATATATAGTTCAAGTAGGCTGAGTAAAAAAAGGAAAATAAAGACCCAACTTTGCAGTTTTTTCTATAGAGGAAATTTTGGGCAATCATGAATCGATCAAATCAGATAAACAATCATAAACGTATATTCAAGAATCATATATCTGAAAAAAAAACAGACCTTATTGTTTCTTAATCTAGTCCGAACGTCGTTTCAAAGCTCGCGATAATTTCCAATGCACCACCTTAAAGATTCTATAAAAAATAACAGCAACCGCCGTCATATTTAACGATGATCGGTCTGTAATCGTAAGTTGGTGCAACCCTTAAGCTGATTTTCCACCGGAGGGGCGGGACGAGACGAGGCGAGGCGAGAATTGAAATTCGTAAGGCAAATTTAATGCAACAGTAATAGTAAGTTAGGTTCTGTCCGTTAATGTCAACCTGTTTGTATTCATGTGTGTTCACAGTGTATGGGATAGCGGCTTTTTGAATCAACTTTCTTTCGTCGCGAGCGGCCATTAAACTCATTATAGCCCAAGCACTTTATTTTCATTAGTATGGAAAGAAATGTAAAATTGGAAATAATTCATAACAGCAGCTTTTTTGTCTGTAACTGATATATTATCATTTTAGTAATTACGTAGACTCGAAATCCACCAAAATATTAGTCATCAAAAAAATCGATATTTAACCAATTCCTGAAAAAAGAGGAAATATATTTATAGATATTTTAATTTTTGTTTTAGTTAATTCACAGGAGCTCTTCAAGAATAATAAAGAAATCACACATAATGGATGTGTCATTTATTTTTATATATATACTTCCCGATGAAAATTTTGGTGGATTCTTGGATAAGGCATCTTAGAATAATATTTGAAAATTAAACAAACAAAAAAAACGCTGTTATAAATTAATGTTTTAAAAAAACGCAATTTTCCTGGGGTATTAAGGGTCGCCAGGGCGCTTGACTCTCCATACAAACGTAGTTTCAATCACTGACTGTGCCTTATCTATATCTTAAGCCACCTCCCCAACCAATGCCATTTCTATTGACAGTATGATAAAACGAATTACAAAAAGCATTTTTTCTCACAGATGGGACACCACGGCATGGAGAGCCTGGACATGCTCGACCCCCTCACCTCCTCCTCGATGACCACCCTCGCCCCCATGGGGGAGGTGCCCCCCCCACACCACCAGCTCCACGGCTACGGGATGAACCACGTCATGAACCATCACCACCACCACTCCGGGTCCCTCGGGCACGCACCTCCTGCGCATCTAGCCCATCCATCAGCAGCACTCCACCCAGACACCGACACAGACCCCCGGGAGCTTGAAGCATTCGCTGAACGCTTTAAACAGAGGAGGATCAAACTCGGCGTCACGCAAGCGGACGTGGGGAAAGCTCTAGCCAACTTGAAACTTCCGGGCGTCGGAGCGCTCTCGCAGAGCACGATCTGCCGCTTCGAAAGTCTCACCTTAAGCCACAATAACATGATCGCTCTGAAGCCTATACTACAGGCTTGGTTGGAGGAGGCGGAAGCCCAGGCGAAGAATAAGAGACGAGACCCTGACGCCCCGAGCGTCCTGCCCGCGGGGGAGAAGAAACGCAAACGCACATCCATAGCGGCGCCAGAAAAGAGAAGCTTGGAGGCCTACTTCGCCGTTCAACCGCGCCCGTCAGGCGAGAAGATAGCGGCGATCGCGGAGAAACTCGACCTTAAGAAGAACGTGGTAAGGGTGTGGTTCTGCAATCAGCGACAGAAACAGAAGCGGATGAAATTCGCCGCGCAGCACTGACCGGGGGGTGGCGGCGCGGCGCTACTCTACCCGGGCTCGGGGTATGGTTACTAGCCCGCGACCCGCGCACCGGGGCCCCGCCCTTACAAAGCAATAATATCCTTTCGATCTCATTCCTTTAACACATCTCAATTCGTAGCGTAGTTTCTTTTGTGACGTTGTACATCTCATATTATATGTTTCGAGACACAGGGTATATATTCAATTATATACATATCATTACGTACTAGACTTGCTTCATCGTATCGTTTTCGCCGGATGTTATACCAACATCGTTCTTGTACATGTGGAGAAACTTGAAATTCAGGATTTTAAAGAGAATGTGCCTTGCAAATATCAATATTCTGTGTTTAATGTTAAAGTAACTTGATCGCTGTGTGGCGTTGGTGGTGGCGCCGGTCACAGGCGGTAGCGGGCGGGAGGGATCCGCTCGCCGCTCGAGCCGTAGTGGGTTAGACAAGTAACATGAATAAAACCTTATCTAGTCATCATTTGAGGATAAAATTGCCACGGCGGTTTTTATTATTTTACTTAGAATACGATTAGTTTTATTCTGTATTCATTTCACTTGTCTAACCTAGACATTCGATCAATTCATTAGTTCTGTTCTGATACTACTTATAACTGTATAAATATTAATTAAGGGTATACTTTCGAATTTTAGTTGTAGATAGTAGTTTAACAATCGTTTAATAAAGGCATTTCACGAACGGCACAATTAAATTAGCCTAAGGAGTTACTAGATACATTTAGCCAAAATAGTATTAAAATTTCATTTGTAAATAACACATTTCGGTCTAATAGGCATTTAGTATAGTTATATAATTCAAGTGAATTAGTACAACGCGGGGTTCATGCTCTTCATTTCAGACTTGCCAAAAATAAGTGTATCATAGTTTTGAGGCCAAATCTCTGTATGGTATTTGGAAGTTTTCTTACTTTAAACATCGTTTGAGCCATAATAATGGCCACTACAGAATGTATGGTTGAAATTATTCAACGTGGCAGATTTCTGGTGCCGTCGACCTTTCCCTGGACCACAAGTCACTGAAACAAACTTTGCATATAGTACGCTTGTGTCTCATTGGGGTAGGCAGCACCAAAGAACATCAAATTTCGAAAAGTCTCGCCCGTTGCGAGTATTTTTGATGAGACCTTTTTCAGTATCGCAGACATTTCATCGATAGCCTTGGTCTTTTGTATTATGAAAAAAGAAATGGTCAAAATTTCTCACAATATATTGAATAATGAACATTGCATTGAGGATTCTCAATATGGATCGCTGTGTAAAATATTTCATTTAATAAACTTGATGGCCACGCTTTACCTAAGCAATGACCATGGCCTTATCTCAATTTCAAAGATTCTCATGTTTCAAACTAAACTCAAACCTAATAAAGTGATTTTTTTAATGGAAAGTACATGACACTGTCAACTATTAGGCACGGTACGGATGTCTCGAACACTGGGATGTTCACCTTATATAGACTCACAGTTTAATAATTAAGTATTTCATAAACCTCGATATAAGGAAATCCATTTTAAAGTAAGAAAATTTTCATTCATTTTCTTTAATAAATAAGCATGAATCCAGTTTCAGACAGCTTAATATTAACAAAAAAAAGTAAAAAAGTTTGCGAATTATAAATAGTATTTTTAAAAGATATTTTGTAAATATAGATACTAAATAAGTATTCAACACGTGCAATTTAGGAATCGGTAATTATTTGATTACTTAATGTAACTGATAGTAATATTATATTGTCTAACTGAAACTACCAAATAATGTACCAAACCCAGTGTCAGTTGTATACGATGTCAAAAAGCCGGTAATGAGCTATGTATCACTTGGCAAACAACGGTCATTAATTTATCCTTTGTTCCAATTTAGAATGATAAAGGTATCGGCACCTGGACGACCACCTGGTAATAATAATTTAGGCATTTCTTTTGAGAGTGACGGGAGACTGATTTGTCATTTAACACTTTCACTGTCAGGAAGTCTAGCACCTGCGCCGTAGGTGCTTTCCACAACTTATCAGAAAAAGCACGGTATCGGCTACGCCGTAGGCGCGCTTTCCACGACTTAGCAGAAACATCACGGGATCGGCTACGCCGTAGGCGCGCTTTCCACGACTTATCAGAAACATCACGGGATCGGCTACGCCGTAGGCGCGCTTTCCACGACTTATCAGAAACATCACGGGATCGGCTACGCCGTAGGCGCGCTTTCCACGACTTAGCAGAAACATCACGGGATCGGCTACGCCGTAGGCGCGCTTTCCACGACTTAGCAGAAACATCAAGGGATCGGCTACGCCGTAGGCGCGCTTTCCACTACTTAGCAGAAACATCACGGGATCGGCTACGCCGTAGGCGCGCTTTTCACGACTTAGCAGAAACATCACGGGATCGACTACGCCGTAGGCGCTTTCCACGACTTAGCAGAAACATCACGGGATCGGCTACGCCGTAGGCGCGCTTTCCACTACTTAGCAGAAACCACTTAGTCAGAATGATTTAGTCGTTGTCTTCTGGTTTCTTCTTGTTTTTAACATTATATAAACGTTACCGGTTATAACCGGTATTCAGTTATTTTCTTATTAACGGTTATAGCATGCGCACAACGCTACGGGCGCTTTGCTCTACGCGTAGAATTGATGCTGTTACGGATTACGTAGAGTTACTAAAGGTGAATGACTCGAAATCAGGGCCATCTATTATTCTATTTTAACTAGGCATCGGAAACTCACGAACATTTCCGAGCGTTTCCGAATCGTATACAACTGAACTGTATGCTTTATTCTCAGACGATTCTAGTCGTTTTGTTATTTTTTTTTATAAGGTACGTACTGACGCAATATTTGGCACCAGGCAATAGTGTTCGCAAACCAGCAACTATTTGAATTAGGGTGTCAAAAATTGTGAGGTTTTTAATTTAATTATTTTTAACGCTTAAAGAATCTTAGTGTGATATTATTTATTACTGAAAAGTAAATTTTCCAGTCTTGTAATGATACGAGTTCTTTGACATATTTGAAGTAATTGACCAAAGGAGCGAAGTCAACGAAGTGTGCTGTTCTCCTTGACAGGTGACATTTCTCGACCGACATTCTTCTTTCTTCTCGTGAAGGCAGCAGGTTTGACAATTATATATTTTTGACGCGTCTGTCAATGTTTCAAATTTATATAGCCTCCGGAGTTCTAAAGTTCACTGAGCCACTGGTTAATATTGTAAAACAATTATAGCTGTAACCAAGTCAATAGCCGGCATGTAACCAAAACTGCGCAAGAGTCGGGTGCAATTTGAGGTGAGGCCGCTTAACCATAGCAACGGGGCGCGGGCTGGACCTGTGAGCACGCCGCCATCTTAATGCCGATTTGTTCCCGATACTGTATGTCAGATAACTCGTGTCAGTGATAGTGATGTATCTAGTCAAGTATTGTTTACAGCAAGATATTTTTCAATGGAAGCTCATGAGGGGGGATACTTGTCACCTTTTTAATAAGTAATTTGTTAGGATAATACTGATTTCTCAGGAGAATGGTTTTTTCTCCTCATAATATAATTTGCATACTGAACTGTACAGTTGAGTCGCGTTAACTCGTGCAATACTTATATTTGTTTTCGAAGGTCAGCACGTCTATCATGGGACGGCCGCGACATACTCATGATTTTTCTTTCACTATATCTTTTGCTCTAAGTATTCTAATAGTAAAGAGACGGATAGTACGAGAAAAATCGAAAGATCGCGCGCCGTCGCATGATAGTCGCGTGCAGTGTTCAAACTTCTTCAAGCTTAGGTATTATCACATGAATAATGACGAAATATGTATAACTTTCACTCATACTATTATTTGACTTAAACGTTAACCGAATAAGCTCGTACTATTAATTACGAAGTTAGGCAATACCTATTTTATTGAACAGACCGAAATAGTAGTTTATGCGACTGATCCATAATGAGAGGCCATAAAATACGAGTGTGGTTTTATGAAACGAGCGCCAGCGAGTTTCATAATAGGATCACACGAGTGTTTTAAGGCCTAATTATGTACAGTTGCATACACTACTTTATCTAAACACATATCATAAGTAGTAGTAAGTAACAGCAAAAACTAACAATAAAATGACAACAGCAATGGCGGCAATTCGATCATCCGTCATAGCGAATGGTTTTTTTTAAATCATAGACAAACGAATGAAGTCCCTATACTCATATCACTTTATTCTTCTTTTCGTACCCTGTAGTTTTCGCTGTCGTCTTTTTCTCATCTTCGGCGTCCAAGAGCTGCGAGTAGTCGTCTCATATCACTCGAGATCAAATGTCGTGTGGTTTGTATTAAAAAACGTACTGAATTGACGTCTCGTATCGATAACTGTTTTAATATCTATGGATACTAGAATAGAGACCCACTTGAGTTTTGACAGCTGTTCCAAATTTAAACTCATAACGATATAAATTTATCAAAAATCTGTACTGTAATGACATTACAGTACAGATTTTACCTACTACCACAGACAAGAAAGTTCTCATAGTAAAATCGGTTGTAGTAATGCTGGTCATTTCCTACGGTTTCTGAACGCATTTTAGAGCATTAATGATATGTGCGTAGATAAAACTATGAATATATCATTTCATATACTACCTATGTATTTTTGGATGCATGTGTTTAAAACTACTACCGAGTGACTAATAACCCCCCTCCCCCAGCTTGGTTAGAGCCGCTCTTCGAAAACTCCGCTAGTAATCCAAGAAAATTAAGCCGAATATGGGCAAATAGGGGAAATAATTCCTGTAGTTTTGTAAATTGGTACAATTATACCATTTACAATTATACCACATTTTTTTAATTTTTTTTTGGTCATCAAAAACTGCACGCGGTTCCCTATGACATTGGTCGAGCACCCCTGACCTAGGTCTGACCGTTTAGCCAGGCTGTACTGCAACTTTTCACCCCGAGGCAAATCTTGAAATAACAGATTTTTCTGGGGGTCGCACGGAGAGACCCTACACTTGTTTCATACATTATCAGGTCGTAGTTGCATTCTTTCCCGGAGAAACATCTATGTCAGTGAGAAATCAGTGGTTTTGCAGCTTGATTGGTTTGTTTTGTTTAGAAATTCTCAATGGATCGACATGGGAATTATATGTTCGATAAGCAGGTTACTGAGCTTGCTTATCCTAAACACAAAATGAATTATGATGAACAACTACGAAAAAACGACGTTTTCTTAAATCGTTTTTTTTTTAACTTAAACATCCTGTAGCTCCTAAAGTATCGATCGTAGCGTAAAAATAAATATGACCAATTTTGTGGGAAATTTTATGGACAAACTTTTATCTAAAGTAATTATAATAGTTATGATGAACAACTACGAAAAAACGACGTTTTCTTAAATCAACTATTTTTTATCTCTGTGTTTACTTTAACATCCTGTAGCTCCCAAAGTATTGATCGTAGAGTAAAAATCTTTATAACCAATTTTGTAGGAAATTTTATGTAGAAACTTTTGTCTGAAGTTATCATAACGCTTTTCGTACAGATATTCGAGATATGTACGAAAATATGAAAAAAGGTACCTTCAACCCCCCCCCCCCCCCTACACCCTCAGCACAGCCCCCACCCTCGAGGACTTTTAGTATGTTTATCTGGGCACCGCTAGGTATAATTGTACCAATTTACAAAACTACAGGAATTATTTCCCCTGATTTTATTAATTTTCTTGAACTATAGTAAATACTGGCAAATTGTTAGGTACAGTATACTTTAGTTAACAGTCTGTTAAGTTATATGAATAACGGATTATGCCTAACGATTGGAATCCTCCCAAGCACCTATACTCGCAGTAGGTATAAGCGCTACGCGCGCCTTGAGACCCCGAACCGCTACAAAAATCCTGGTACAGGTCAATCAATTAAAAAAGGTATTGTATAAACAAGAGTAGAAGATAATGCAATCACAAGACGGCGCGCGACTGGGTCTCTTTCAAGTATTCTTATTAGAAAGTGACGGATAGTCTCGCGCAGTTATGTGATAGCCGTGGTGATTATTATATTAGCCCTAGGCAAATAAAACCCTGTGTCTCAAGACGAAAGTCTTTGACCAGTGTGTGTTGCCAGTGATGACATATGGCACTGAAACGTCGTCGCTTACTATGGGCCTCATAAGAAGGCTCAAAGTCACCCAAAGGGCAATGGAGAGGGCCATGTTGGGAGTTTCTCCGCGTGACCGCATCAGAAATGAGGCTATCCGCAGCAGAACCAAGGTAACCGATATAGCCCTCCGGATCGCTAAACTTAAGTGGCAGTGGGCGGGGCACATAGCACGTAGAACCGATGGCCGTTGGGGCGGAAAGGTTGAGTGGCGACCACGTACCGGAAGGCGCTGCGTGGGTAGGCCCCCGACAAGGTGGACTGATGACCTGGTAAAGGTTGCGGGAGTCCGCTGGATGCGGGTGACGCGGGATCGGTCACTTTGGCACTCTTTGGGGGAGGCCTATGTCCAGCAGTGGACGTCTTTCGGCTGATATGATGATGATGATGATGAAATAAAACCCTTCCTTGCGCTGTATGGAGCGCAATAAATCTTTCTAGAAAACACGGTGAGCTTGTCTATATTAGTTCATCGCGTTTCGTCGATTTTTGACCCCTCCCCTCCCCCTATCATCATACAGTTAATTCCTTCAATGGGCGGGGAGGCCTAATAAAATCCAATGGTAAGATCCCTCCTATTTTGATATGACGTAATGGATAGCCCCCCAGTTTAGGGTTAGTAATGTACTATGTCATGACGTAGTTGCCATACGATTGGATACATGGTTATTAAAGGATCGTTGTACGGTGCAATACCCGTCTCGTCTGTAAGCGCTCTGATTGAGACATATAAAGTGGAGGTTTTAGGGGGAGGCCTTTGTCCAGAAGTGGACGTGTTTCGGCTTATATGATGATGATGATCGTACAAGAAGTATAATAAATAGCAATGCAAAAGGTTTACTTTGACTGCGCGACTGGTACTAGCGGAGTTTTTACGCGGAGGTTGTTTTTTATAATTCCTGAAATTTTAATCGGCGATAAGTTTAAGTAGAACCTAGATCCTCTTGCAATCAATTACTTAATTGTTATTAATGATAAAAGGAAACAAACTTATTTCGGAAACCAATTAAAAAAATTAAAATAGAAATATTAGTAAACTGTGGTTTTATTATACCCTTCTTATTGTGACCCTTGCAGCCTAATTTCTGAAGAGCAAGTTATTTTAGGTCGATATTACCCTATTTATTGTTCCAAGTTGGGATGTTTGTCACTAAGTCAAGCAAAAACGGCTGGATGGATAAGATGAATTTTAGTATACAAAAAGATTATGCTTGTAGAACTTGATATTCTACAAGCATAATCTTTTTGATGTTTCTGAAACAAAATTTGCCTTTACCGTGATTCGAACCCAGGAACTTCATTGTGACTTCATTGTAGGCAGCGTCACTATCCACTATGCTAACCTACTTTTTTAATACAACAGCGGTGGCAAACAAGCGTACGAATCGCCCGATGGTAAACGGGCACCGCAGCCTATAGACGCATGCAACTCCGCAGGAGTAACATGGGCGTTGCCGACCCTTGGTATGTTTGAGGATTCACCATGTTGACAGCTGAAGGAACAAGTTCCCACGCTCTCAACACGACGCATCCTCGGGAGCTCTGGCGACCTTGCTCACCTTCAGGAACACAAAACTACTACGGAGCAAATAGTAGTGTTATTATGGCTGAGGTCTTCTGCAAGGCGGAGGTACATTTCGCTGTGACATACCTCACAAATTTATACACTTAAGTAGGCCAATAAATAAACTTTCGATGTGACTACATGGGAGACACACAACGCTGACTGAAAAAGGGGATGAAACTTTGTATGGAGACCAAGAAACAACGAGAACTGAGCGTTACCAAATGTAATATGTATATCTAATAGCCACTAGATGGCGCTAGGTGTACTTCCTAATTCGTTCTTTATACGTATTGCATTCAATTTTTCTATTGCTATTTTTTATTTGTATAAAATTGCAATGCGTCACTAGATAGCGCTAGGTGTACTTACTTGTCAATTTTTTTGTAGGCGTATTCTTTGTTTTCAGCGTATTCAATATTTCCAAAAGTTTCAAACTGTGTAGACTGAATGAAAATATAATTGAATATTATATTTTTATATTAAAGCTTATTGAACATATTCTTTATTCGTTTCCATAGTCCACACAGCGTGAAATGAGTATTACCAAATGTAATATTATCTATTAGTCACTAGATGACGCTAGGTGTACTTCTTAATTCGTTCTTTATACGATTGCATTGAATTATTTCAATTGATTTACCACTGTATTACGGTGTCTATCGAAATAAGGGTACTAAAATCTGGGTAGCAATAATAAAATCAGTTATCCAGCAATCCAAACTTCAAAAAAAAAAGTAGTAAGTAAGGCAAGGAGTACTTGTCGTTTTGTTATATAGGCGTACGTGACGTACGTATTGTAGTTTATGCCCGTCACGTATTATATATAGTACATTACGTAACTAGGGCGGTGAATTCGTGAATGCCCCAGATCGCAGGTGTTTGTGGCCCGAACCGAAGGTGAGGGCCATAAATATGCGCTCTGGGGCTTTACGAATTACCGCCCGTGTTGCGTACAAAATTAAAAAAAAAAAAAAAAAAAAGTTTTACGTCTTCACCTGGCCACAATGCGAGTTTTCCCGTACGCAGCGTGCAGTAAAACTGGCATTATGGCCAGGTGTGACGTAAAATTAATTAATAAAATTATTATTTACGTTTAAGGCGTGCTACCAATTGGACTTTGAGATACAATTCTTATGTTAGATGTAGTTTTTCGAAGACAATGATTTAGTTACATATTGTTGCAATAGATTGCGCTTTTCACACTCCTACTTCGCGCTGTTTTTTCTGATTTAATATGGTCACGTATGCTAATGCCACCACATTATTATTAAAAAATTAATAAAACAATACAAAATATATAATTAATAAATAAATAAATATTTGGGGACAATCTGACACAAATCGACCTAGTCCCAAACTAAGCAAAGCTTGTACTATGGGTACTAGACGACGATAAACATACATATATAGATAAATAAATACTTAAATACATAGAAAACATCCACGACTCAGGAACAAATATTCATGCTCATCACACAAATAAATGCCCTTACCAGGATTCGAACCCAGGACCTCTTGCTTCGTAGGCAGGGTCACTACCAACTAGGCTAAAGCGGTGGTCATATCGTCATACAGTACACTGATCGTTGATGACTTGGTCCAAATTAACCACCACGGCATGGCGGGCTTGGTCGTTCCTTTCGGTTATTCTTGGGTTCTGAAATTGGATAAAATCTGGTGACTTTGAAGTCGATTATCTAACCTAAAGTAACAAAAGTCTACAACCACTGCAATGATCCGTGAGGTAATTGAAATACACGGCGTTTTGAGTCCTCACGCCATTATTCCAGTATCGGCATTGGTCTTCCTACCTTTTGTATGCCACTCAAGTCAGGGCTGGAGATACGAGAGAAAGTTGGCTTACGTCGATCAACACTATTTCATCATTATAAATTTTAAATGAAAGGAAAAATTGAAAAATTTAATGCTCCGAGCCGGATTCGAACCGGCGACCACAGGCATTCATGGCCCGTCGCTACTAACCAACTGAGCTATCGGAACAATCCGGTTCGGGCACCAAATCCCTCAATCAGTTCCTTCATACAACGCCTTAGGGAGGCGTGTAGCGACATCTACCAGAAGACAGGCTTCTTAACGGCACCAACGTCTCAAATTATATTGAGAAATCGTCAGTAACGACGCGCTACCCCATACTAAATTATTTTTTGTTTTTAAGCAGTAACGCTGCTAACGAAAATTAAAAAAATTATTGACAAATTTGATGCTCCGAGCCGGATTGGAACCGGCGACCACAGTCGTCGTGACGACGGTCATGACGATGTGGCAATAATTACTCGAGCACAGAGGTGGACAACAGGGAATGTATCATTTACGATTTTACAAATACATTAACTCCCGACGCAAACAAAATACGTGCGTATAACATATTTTACAAATACATTAACTCCCGACGCAAACAAAATACGTGCGTATAACATATTTTACAAATACATTAACTCCCGACGCAAACAAAATACGTGCGTATAACATATTTTACAAATACATTAACTCCCGACGCAAACAAAATACGTGCGTATAACATAGCTATCCATGTGTCTGTGTGTGGCGTCGTACCCCCCAAACGGATGACGATTCAAGTGCGCTTTTTTGCCGAATGAAGGGATATGATTATAGCAGTGTATGTTTGTACGTGTGTTCCACTGTAGCGATTGAGATACTGAACCACCTGTGATGATTGTTGTCGTTCGATTCGAAGTCTTACTTACGAAGTATTTACGTATATTCACTTCACTATCCGAAATAAAAGTTGCGTTCGGTCTGTCAAGTTGACAGTGACAGTGACACTGACACACAGTTTGGCGACGCGTTCACACGCTGCAATCTGCCGTTACTATGTATTCCTTATTTAGCGTAGGTATTTGTTTTGTGTTGCCTTCCAGGAGGTAACTCATGTAAAGGTTCCAACGGAAGACCAGCTGGCCTTTTAGGTTAGCACCATGCTGAGTCGGGGCCTTTTCGTGGACCTGCTACTTGTACGTTACTGTGTTTTGTTTTATATACCCATTGTTTTGTCCACGAATAAATGTGTTCTTTCTTTCTTGCTCGGATGATATACCACATCCCGGGGGATGATATCCCGTATCATGGTCGGCCTTTATCGCGCGTGACAAGATAAGAGCGTCGTCTCGTTCTATCGAACAACGGTGTCAGCCAGTAACGGACGTTCCATCTTGTCACTTATCGCGTGATAAGACCGACGATGTGGTAAAAGGCTAGCTTTCGTATTAAAAACAAACAGTTTCTTTCTCAGTTTACCGTTACATCCCGAGTACGGTTTTATGAACATTTACAAGTAGGTACCTATACTTGTAAATCGAAAGTATTGTATTGATTTAATATTTAACAGGTTTTTTAACACTAATACTATCAATCTACCTAGCACGCGGGTTATTCTTTATTCAAAGTCAAAAGTCAAAGTTGTTTGTTTGCAATAGTGTACAATAACACAATAAGATAACAAATAAATTACCATTTATTTCCTAGTTAACTTCGGGTACCTCTGATTTTCTGTAACTTGCTACTTCACTTGACCTACAGCGGTGTCTTATGTTATACAATATGTGTACATCATGTACGTAATCGGTATAATAAAGTTTACTGTTGGAATTTACAAACATACTTTTACATAGGCGAAAATTTTAATGTAACTTATACCTACCTATATAAATCTGCTTTAAAAATAGTACGCGTATTAATTAAGTGGCTACCCGAGGTTTTCATCGATTTCTGAAGAGTTTGGAATCGTATCTCCTACTTTTGCAATACAGATAGAAGTATAAATCAAACGATTATCGGTTCAACAGTTAGCATAATAAGCTACAAAAAACCTAAGAAAACTAAGAGATTCAGATCGAAGGTACGATCCCATACGCCAATTATGGGAGCCCCTTAATGTAATTTTATATGACAGTTTTTTTTGTTACTATTGATTTCACACGTGCACGAGCTGTGGTCACCTATCAATAAGAGCTAAGCATCTTACTTAGATTATTGTATTTAAGCCAAATGTATTGTTGTATGGTCCTGAAATAAATTAATCGATTAACTGTTGCAGCATGCAAATAATATAAGATTAGGTACTAATCAGGTATTTAATACATTTAAATAATAAGCAATTCATATAATTATTGGTCCTGACCGATGTATATTAGTGAATACATTTACGAAGCCGACTGCACGCCTAAGGCAGGCTACGTAAGTCTACAAAATTATACGGGAGTGTGTATATAGCTTATATAATTTAATTCTGGCTTGTCCTACGGTAAAATGTATAGTTTGCCGGCCGGGGGCCCTACTATCGGAACAGTTGAGGATTCACGAAAAACATCTGAACATCTCACTATTATTGTTAATGCCGTGACGGTAGCAAACGAGCATACAGCCTATCTGATGGTAACGAGACGTAGAAGCCAGCTAGTAGAGAGTCCCCAGCACGTGCAGCTCAACTCAAGTCTCCATACAAACGTAATTTAGTTCTCATTTTAAAACAGCTTACTGGAATAATGAAATGTTTTATAACTTATACTAAGTATTTTGTCGTATTTCTATAAATACACTAGTTTTACAAAAGCGACTGCCATCTGACCTTCTAACCCAGAGGGAAAACAAGACCTTCATTTTGGACCGGACTTTTTTATTAGACCGGTTTCCTAACTTAATGATCGAAAAAAGTAAATCTAGTACAAAATTTTTATTTGATGTCCTTGATTAAACGAATGAAAGACGAATTAGAGTGGTTTGCACCAAACCGTCTATAATCGATGTTGTTAAAATCTGAGTGTATGGAAAGTTTATCAAGTTTTTATGGGATTACACCTGCCGGCGCCATATTTAGCGATCGGTCTGTCTGTTGGTGCAACTCAACCATAATCCATTAAAATACCTACTAATGTTATATAGAATAGTATTAACGTTGTGTCACCATTACACAATGGTAAGGGCCACTGCTCACTTTACCCCCAGTCCCTTGGGGGCAGTGACGTATGGCTCTGGCGGGTCCTAACTCACCGCGGCCGCAAGTGGACACCGACCTTTACCTGCACAAGCTAAATACTGTCTGTTTACTTTCGGGAGGCACGCTAGATGGCGCTGTGGCGTGCACTGAATCGCGCTATCGGTGTGTTGACGGAGAAAATAATATATATAAACTATAGTATGACAGCTAGTTAGCCTGAAGGGTAACGACGCTGCTAACGATGCTGAAGGTCCCGGAGTTCGTGTATCGGTGGGGGCAAATATTTAAGTGATGCGATGAGCATGTATATTGGCGTTTGAGTATTGGATGTCTGTATACTGTATGTATTTCCTTCCGGTTCCCATAACACAAAGGTTTGTGTTTATTTATTTATATGGTAAGTACCTACCTAGGTACATCACAAATTAATATGATCGTGAAAAGGTAAGCAAAGTTTAATATCCGAAACATACGTGGTTGTCGATATAAATTGGTGCCAAGTTTCGTTATAGTCTTGTAGTTTATTTAATACGAACATAATGTAAGAGCAAATTTAAGTCATATGGCTTAGAATCGAATAAAAAAAATCCTCTGAGTTTGATTTCAACCCAGATTGCTTTGGCATAATTGGCATTGCATAATTGTTTTGGCACGAAGTGTCATACACTAGCAACTAGGATGTTTAGGCACTAGTCCCACCGCGAGCGAGTAAGCGATGAGCTATCGGCTATAAAAACGTACAAATAATAAGCACTCCCGTGTAAATAAAAGAGACACGGCGATGTTTATAGTTACTCGCCCAGCGGTGAACTATCACTATCGCCGTGTCTCTTTTATTTGCCCGGGATTGCTAATCTTTTGTTCGTTTTCTCGCGGTTCTCGCTCGCGGTGGGAGAGTCCGCAGTAAGCTCGATTCTCCATACAAACGTAGTTACGCTCTCATTTTAAAACTACGTGTTGGATTGTAACGAAACTTTGCATGTTCAATGAAATGAGGTATATCTATGTCTGTAATTAGTTTATGTAGCTTCAGATACCATAATAAAAAAATACTGCGAATTTATGTTTTTCATACAAAACTAGTTTTTGCTGTATTTAGTTTGTTTTATAAATTGGAACCGTATAAACTAATTACAGACATAGATATGCCTCATGTCATTGTATATGCAAAGTTTCGTCACAATCCATCACGTGGTTTTAAAATGAGAGCGTAACTACGTTTGTATGGGAAGGTGAAATTCCGCCGAGCTTACTGCGGCCTCTTAAGAGGGTAGAATAGCATTGCGGCAGCTAGTCGCTCGCCACCGACAATAGGTACTTTTTTGATGAAATTTTCTTTTCGTGAGAAAACTGTTTCCACTAACTAAATCTGAACAAATTGATTTTGGTGTCGATGGCTTCAGCATTATATATTCTAGGTTTATAGGTTCACTTTAATAAACAACATTAAGAGGCCGCAGTAAGCTCGGCCGAATTTCACCTTCCCATACAAACGGAGTTACGCTCTCATTTTAAAACTACGTGTTGGATTGTGACGAAACTTTGCATATACAATGACATGAGGTATATCTATGTCTGTAATTAGATTATATGGTTCCAATTTATAAAACAAAGTAAATACAGCAAAAACTAGTTTTGTATGAAAAACTTAAATTCGCTGTATTTTTTTTATTATGGTATCTGAAGCTACGTAAACTAATTTCAGACATAGATATACCTAATTTCATTAAACATGCAAAGTTTCGTTACAATCCAACACGTAGTTTTAAAATGAGAGCGTAACTACGTTTGTATGGAGAATCGAGCTTACTGCGGACTCTTAAGCTTGAGAATTTATTGCAAAAATTTAAAACAGGAAACCTATAAAACTAGCCTTTCAGTGTCACTAACGTACAGTCAAGTTCATCAATATGTATACACTGCAGAAAATCAAAAATATGTAGGCACACCTTATTTCTGCAACTATTGTAGTATACATATTTATGAAACTTTCAGTGAAAACATAATGATGCCTTGTACTAAAAAATCAATGAGATTGGAAAATATTTAGAAGTGTAAAAACATTTTCTCTTTTTGTATGGACGAGTACGTTGTATTTCCTCTAAACTTATGCGAACATTATTTTTCAACACATTTAAAACTATGAACTTTCCAGAAGGTCATAAACTATATTCCATCGGACGAAGGCGCGCACGCGCAGGCAGCTAGTTGTTCAAAAACTTCTCAAAAACGGCTCCAATGAGTTCGACGAAATGTTCAATAAAGTGCGATTAATTGATATTATCCAA
The DNA here is from genome assembly GCA_945867215.1 of Epinotia demarniana. Classification (NCBI taxonomy): domain Eukaryota; kingdom Metazoa; phylum Arthropoda; class Insecta; order Lepidoptera; family Tortricidae; genus Epinotia; species Epinotia demarniana. Next base: position 60,453,006 of record OX244259.1, read on the forward strand.
GTGTCATATAGCGGGAAAAAATCCTTTTCATTCTGAAAAACACGACAAATGGAAAGCCGAGCTCGGTCGCCCGGGCACTAATTTATTTAATCGTATGGCATATATAATAATGGCACTTTTTAGGTACAGTCAAGTTTTCCAATATTTATACGGACATTTTCAAAAATATATCCGTTCATGGCGTGAAGAACTTGATAACTCGACTTACACGATTTTTTTTATCATCGCAATGGCTTTCTACGTCATTGGTATTGGAGGAAAAAAATTGACAACTCGATATCTACGTAACTTTTAGAGATATTGCCTGTGACACTATATGAATATGTCCATATTTTGCGTATTTTATTTAACGAAACGAGATATCTACGCGATGAGTCACAAAAAAATACAATATGTCGTAACGTAATATATCCTTTTATCAATTTATACTCAAAAACCGACCTAGCGTACGTAAATTGACAAAACAAGATATCAAAGCGAAGACTAACACACTATTACGTTAACAAATGAATATATTGTTTTGTCTACTTATACTCAACTACCGATAAAACGTGCGTAACTTTATATGTCAATTTATATTTTTTCAGCTTGCTGAACATAGTAAATCATAAGTTGATATAATTAGATATTAAGTTATAGCCAACAGATAGCCATTCGTGCACAGCGTGAATAATTGTATAAGTAGTCAGTAAAATCGGAACAAAATTAAACCACAAAACTTATGTCCTAAATTCAAATTTCTTTAAACGTATATTTCGACTTATCAAGTTACTCGCGCTATGAACGGAATATGATATCTCTTGTTATCTTAGTAGTGTAGTAAAAGTATAATAAGGGCAGCATCGGAAAAATACTATTCAAAGACAACCTTGATCGTGAAACATCTTTTAAATCTGTCAATCTTAAGAAAAGAGGGAAGGTTACTGTAGATTCTTTCAAATTGACTCAGCCATTGCCAATCAGTGCAGAAAAGAAAAAAGATTTAATGGATTTGATGCATTTAATTGATGAGCCATTTCGTGAATTCTATTTGAACATCAAGACCACGAACTGTGTTCCCACGGATCCTGATGTCGACGTGGATAATCCAGATATGGAAGACACATGTATATGAGAATTAATAGACAGCCAATTTCATTAAGGGGCTACCCGAGGTTTCCATCGATTTTTCACAAGTTTTGAATCGTATCTTCTACTTTTGCACTACAGATAGAAGTATAAATCAAACGGTTATCGGTTCTTAAATTTTTTATCTCCATTTTGGTCTACCGGTTTTTGAAACAAATGAATACCTAATTTTGTATGATCTTTTTAAACATGGTCTAAAATAACACTTATTTTGTATCTCTATTCCCGTGAAAAGATCTAACACATACGAAATCTACATATTTGGGTTCGTCTGTGACGTCCCTAAAAACTGGCCTAGGTTTTCATTTTAAACCAATAACACAAAAGTTATGGCCAGAAACCGGTTTATAGGCCTAAAATTGTTCAACTTTGATGGCAAATATCTCGAAAACAATGAACTTTGAAGTAAATATGGGATACTATATTGCTAAAAGCCGTTGTTGTTAACATAATAAGCTACAATAAACCTTAAAAAACTAAGAGATACAGATCGAAGGTACGATCCCATACGCCAATTATGGGAGCCCCTTAATTCCACACATTTTTCACGTGATAATGTCGCATACAATTTTGTTCACGAGTTACATGAGAACAGAAGTCGTTCTAATTTTCTTTTTCTTTACTAATTAGGTAGTAGATAAAGTGCGCTTGCATTCCCGAATGATTGAAATTTCATTACGAAAATTTTTATTACATTTTTTGATTACAAACGATAAATGTGTATTATTGATACCCTATTTGATGATGAATAAGTTGATAAGTCATCGGTGAACATGTTGATAAGTCAATTATTGTGAAAAATAAGATAATAAGAAAGAAAAACATAACCATATTTGAAAAACCACATAAAAAAACCCTAAAATCAATTTTGAAATTTCAAATACACTGAAATACTGATTTTTGGGAATTAAATTAAACAATGTTTTCACTGGTTTGAGCAGTAATGTATGGGAAATAAGTTGATAAGTCTCTGGGTGGTATATTGATAAGTCTTATATCTTACAAAATAAGCAGATATAAAGAGAATTACAATGATCCATAAATCAAGCTATAAAGATCAGTTAAAGATAAAAACGGATTTTGGAGAAAATGACAAACTTTAAAATCGCTGCCCTGTAAATTTGCCATTTTCGACTTATCAAGTTCTTCACGCCATGCACGGATATACACATGTATCTTATGTCAGTAACAACAAAGTCTACGTATAGATATTTTTGAAAGGTTGTCTGTGTAGATATTGGAAAACTCAACTGTAATAAAACTTAACAAAAAATAATATACATAAAAACAAGCAATTTAAACAAATTCGGTCTACTCTATTTATACAATCCAAGTAAACACAACGATAGCGCGTTCTAAAACGGAGCCAGCGCCATCTAGTGTGTAATTGGGCAAGCTTCTAAGTTCCACGCGGGTTGTTAGGTCTTTTTTAAACCACATCGGTGGCAAACAAGTGTACTTGACTATCAGGCGGACGCCTGATAGTCAACGGTCGCCGTAGCCTGTGGACGGTTGCTTCACACGTGCGCGCCGAGCCGTAGAGCTCTCCGCGCCGACCCCTACGGCCTGCCATGGTCAGCTCGCTCCATCACACCACGATTACTGTGCCAGTTATATATTTTGATCTCGGTGGCGAACAAGCATATGGCTTATGTACTTGGCTTACTACGTGTTGGATTGTGACGAAACTTTGCATATACAATAACATGAGGTATATCTATGTCTGTAATTAGTTTATATGGTTCCAGTTTATAAAAAAAACGAAATATAATGGAAAAAACAAGTTTTGTATGAAAAACTTAAATTAGCGGTATTTTTTACTATTGTATTTGAAGCTATATAAACTAATTACAGACCTGGATATACCCCATAATGCGAGTTTTACTGCACGCTGCGCGTACGGGAAAAGTCGCATTGTGGCCAGGTGATGACGTAAAATTTTGTACTCAACACGGGCGGTAATTCGTAAAGCACCAGAGCGCATATTTATTGCCCTCACGGTCGGTTCGGGCCACAAACACCTGCGATCTGGGGCATTCACGAATTCACCGCCCTAGTTACGTAATGTACTATGAGGAGTTCCGTCAATTCATCTGAATTTTTGAAAATCTCGAAGTATATACTAACAAAAAAAAATACGAATCGGTTCATAAAATGACGGAGTTCTGAGTTAGCAGACATTAAAAATAATAATGAAAACAAAAAAATAACCGCAATTGAGAATCTCCTCCTTTTTTGAGTCAGTTAAAATACACTATAACCGCCGAGCCAAGCTCGGTCGCCCAGGCACTAAGGACCAGTGCTATAGCAGACCAAAGTCAAAATTATTTACTTTGCCGTTAACGCCGAGTTCTCGCTGAGATTCGCGAGAACTCGCTTCAAAAATAGCTTATTGTTGCGATTGAGTACCTCAATGTGGTAAAACTAATTCGTAACTTAATCGCTTTTCTATTTATACAATCCAAGTAAACACAACGATAGCGCGTTCTAGGAAGGAAGCCAGCGCCATCTAGTGTGTAATTGGGCAAGCTTCTTTCTTCTAAGTTCCACGCGGTTTGTCAGGCATTGTCTATGCCACGTCAGTGGCAAACACGCGTAATTTCGATGACCGCTTTAGCCTGGTCGGTAGTGACCATGCCTACGAAGCAAGTGGCCCCGGGTTCGAACCCCGGTAAGGGCTTTATTTGTGTGATGGGCACGAATATTTGTTCCTGAGTCGTGGATGTTTTATTTATTTATATAAGTATGTTTAGCGTCGTCTACTACCCATAGTACAAGCTTTGCTTAGTTTGGGACTAGGTCGGTTTGTGTAATATTGTCCCCTAATATTAATTTATTTTATTTAATTACTAGCTTCTGCCCGCGACTTCGTCCACGTAAAACTCTTTTTAACCCCCGACGCAAAAAGAGGGGTGTTATAAGTTTACGTGTGTGTGTGTCTGTGGTAGCGTAGCTCCCTAACTGATGGACCGATTTGAATGCGGTTTCTTATGTGTCATAGATAATTTTATCCCGAGTGTTCTCAGCCATTTTTTGTGAAAATCTGTTTAGCCGTTTTTGAGATATTGGACTTTGACATGAAAATGTCGGGGGTTTTTCAACTTTCCTTAGTTGTACCTATATCCTTACAAACTTTTGCCACCTTAGACGATGATTCCCGGAATAAAAAGTATTATATACTCGTATGTTAATCCAGGTTATACACTATTACACTATAAATAAAAATAAATAATATACACATATATATATGTATATATTTATACCAAAATCAATTTTAATCCGTTAAGCCGTTTTTGCGAGAATGAGGGATACGACTCGCCTGACAGACTCTAAGTGTAAGCCCTGAGTGAACGCTCCGCTCACAGCCGGCGCCTGCGAGTCAGAAACGATAACGCAGGTTAAGCAAAGATGGTAGCGGTCAGTATTTGGATGGGTGACCGCCTGATGATGTTTGAGTGGTTGATATAAATGAGCGCTTCCGTGCTTTGGAAGGCATGCTAAGCAATTGATCCCGGCTGCTGTCTATGACAGTAATCGTTAAGCCGAAGTAGAGGCTTTCGGGCGGCTTAAGAACTTCTAACAGTCGAGTTGCCCACTCACTTGACAAAGGGGGGACAACTGTTACTCGCGTCCGCAGGAGCTACCTACCACAACCCTGCACGTGTAGGGGTGGTACCTACTAAAGAGTGACAAACATTAAAGGCCAAAAATAATGTATGCCGTACGATTAAATAGTTTAAAGAATGAGGTTTATTCTCGATTTTCGCTACGGTGATAGAATTGTGCTGAAGTTTACCAAAAACAGTGAAAATTTAATTGATAAATTATAAAGTAAAGGATAATCCTACTAACATTATAAGTGCGAAAGTTTGGATGGTTGGATATTTAGATGGTTGTTACTCAATGACGCTTAAACGGCTCAACCGATATGAAAGAAATTTTACACGAAGATAGTTTATAGCCTGGATTAAAATATAGGATAGCTTTATCCTGGATCCACGCAGACGAATTTGCAGGCAAACGCTATTATTCTATAAGTGTACAATTTTCAATATCAATCTGCTTATTTATTATAGCTTCTGCCCGCGACTCCGTCCGCGTGGAACTCGTTTATATCGCAGCTCCATATAAACTCTCCCCCCCCCCCCATTTCACCCCCAAAGGGGATGATTTCAGGGATAAAACTATCCTATGTCACTCTCCATCCCTTCAACTATCTCCACTTAAAAAATCACGTCAATTCGTCGCTCCGTGAAAGACGGACAAACAAACAAACACATACACTTTCCCATTTATAATATTAGTATGGATTACCGAGAAATAAACATGCGCGAATTGGTCCATAAAAACATTTATAATAATTATAGATTTAGAAGAAGATACATAGGGTGACTGAGGTGCGACTTCTCTGAGAGGTGAAGCGGTCTTCTTGTTGTGTACTCGTAAATGTTTCAGAAGCCCGAGAATTCGCTGTTAATCTTGTTTCACGTTCCGTAATAGTCTTCGGAAGCTCGCGACAACGAATGGCGTTCACGATCGTGGCCGAGACGTGCTTCCATGTCTTCACTGTTTTCAAGGAATCTAGAAGCCCGGGAAGCTTCTTCGGACTCTTGAGATCTTGCCACTCGTTTTCTGGCGGCCTCTCTAGAAATTCGTGTCAGGTTCGATCTCTTTCTGGAGGGCATTTTGAGTAATAACGTTTTTGGGGACTTTTGACACATAATTTTGTGATTTGACAGAAGATTTGACAGAATAAAATAAACGTGAGTATCTACTCTACATTAAAAAAAAACTATTTATATACAAAAACATACTGAATTCAACCCCATTTTTTAACCCCCTTGCACCCTCATATTTATAATTTTTATAGCCTATTGCGTGGCCGAAGGTCCATTGAACGTTTTAGTGAAAGTTGCATATTAATCCATTCGACAGTTTTCCCGTGATACCAGGACAGAAACAGACAAACAGATAGATGGCGCTGGTGCGCAAAGTAAAGATTACTTTAACCAAATATTCTCAAATTTGGCCTGTGGGTCACCGTAACTCCATCAAACTTTTTTATACGTCTAATATGGTTTGTTGGAGTTCAGACGCCGACAGAAATCTGGAGAATGACCTTCTAAATGCGTGGAAATTGGTGAAGTTCAACATCGCGCTATTGAAGTTTTTAATGTTTCTAAGTACATCTAGCGCCATCTAGCGGCCAATAGATGTATTACATTTGACAACGCTCATTTCACGCTGTTTATAAAATACATGCAAAGTTTCATCTCCTTTTTCGTCCCTAAAAGGGATGAAATTTGTCATAACTTATAGCCTACGTCTTATTCTAATATATAATGTACGTAACTGGAGAGTTTCATAAAAAATCGTCCAGTGGTTTTTGAGATTAATTGGAACGCACGTATATCCATCCATACATCCAAACTTTCGCATTTGTTTTTAGTAGGTAGTATGTGTAAACAAAACCTGACATACTTGGGTACGATTTGTGACTAGATACCTACACAGACTATCTTCAGCGTAAACGAAAAGAATAGAATTGAACAAATCAAACGGAATGCGCGAAAGCGTGAACCTCGTTTAGAGGTGATTCGTTCGGTACAATATTGGCACAATATTCCCAACTTATATAGGTACCTACCTTGAAATTTCATTCCATTGAGTGACAACACGCATATATGGGATTTTAGTAACTAAGAGGAATGTTTAGTATACACAGTTTTAATCGAATTCAATAAGAAAGTAATAATCCATAATCCAAAAAGGATTAAAAATTTAGTCAAATGAAGAAAAAATCAATGTAAGAGGTTAAATAATCACGAAGTAGTAAGTGTCAAAATGTTAAGGTGTATGTGCTGTCCTTTTCTCGCAAAACGCAACTTCGTATGGAACGATGACGCTTGTAGTTTGTGATGTCACTAATAGACGGCAACTCGGTTCAGCGCCGCCATCGACGCGGTCCGCAGCGCGCGCGGCTCGCTCTGCGGCAGCCTCGCATATTGTGACGTCACACACTGTTTGTGTTTTCTCTCTCTATAACAAGCAATATTAAAACGGTTGTAGCTTCGTAATTATTTGAGATATCTGAACGGGATTTTCATCGGTGTGCATATTTTTATTGCCTTTTTTCTTTTAGAGTAATAATAATTTTCGAGTCTAAACCCGTATTAACAATCTCCTCCTTTTTCGAAGTCGGTTCAAAATGTCGGTTACCTACATAACCTTCCCACATTCATACAATTCTGAAGAAAATTTAAAATTGATAATATTAAAGGGATTTGGTTTTACTCCCGGAGAAAACAATATTACTAACGGGAGGTAATAGGTTAAATGTATACTACGATATCTTTAATTTTAATATTTAACTTTAGTCAAATGTCGAATTATAGCTCAGCAGAACCCTAACAAATAGTCAAATCGCCCGAAGCCATTTTGGTTTGAATTATTAACCAATTAAAAACATGTTTACCGCTGTCGACCAACAGAGGGAGCTATGGCCTAAGGCGTTCCACCATAGAACCCTATCAGCTTAACTTTACGTATGCGCCTGAAAGAATACTCGAAGTAAGGTTTATTGCGATAAGGTTGTAATTTGTGCTGGTACAAAACTAAATTAAATTAAGGGATTAGTAGAACTCAATTAATATGAAGTTTGCTTACTCGTAATAGTTTGGTTGGTTGATGGAATGGTAAGGGATAACGTTAGGGCAGAATGTTTGCTAAAATAGAAAAGAAATGTCTGCCTGTAATTCATTTAGCCCTCATCATCCTCCTAGCGTTTATCCCGGTTGCATCCTAGCCATGCTTACATCCAATATTTGACAGTTGTCCTCCCAGTACAATAAATATCATCATGATACCCCAGGAAAATCGTGTCGGGCCACGCGCAGTGGAGGGTTCCGTAGTTGCCTGTCTGTCTAAAGCTTTGTTCGGACTAAGCTAGTATTTTAGTGCGAGTCCATACAAAAGCTACTCGTACTTGCAGCAAATGTATGAACTCGTACTAAAATACTAACCTACTCCGAACAAGGCTTTATTTACATCGACGTGCCGTGCTGTTGCGTCGGCCTAGTTTGTAAGTTCACATTAAGGGTGGGTTGCACCAAACCGTCTGTAACCGTAAGCGGTGTTCGTTAAAATCTGAAGGTATGGAACGTTTGACAAGTTTCTATGAACTGACAGCTGTCAGCGCCATATTTAACGTTGATCGGTCTAACACGAACTTTTTCACATCCCCAGTATGCCATTTAGCCGGCAGGGAGAGGACACGTGACTCGAACAAAAATAAGGGCTTTAAAGCCCAATATCTCGCAAACTGATCACTGATTTGAAAAATGGTTTAAGTAACCCATAATATTGTACGATCCGCGTATTTCAAAATATGCGTGGGGTAGGTATATTGTGCGAATTGTACATTTTGCTATTGGTTACATTTTGCTTTTTAGTGCATTTTGCTCCCAAGGGAGATAGTTCTGTGCATGACTCAATATACAGTAATGGCAAATAATACAGGTATTGTTATGAGACCGCTTTGAGCAACACTCTTCCCCGGAAGGACATTGAGGGAAAATCTCACATGTGGATGCATTTTGCTCCATGAAGACGTTTTCTCGTCAAGGTTGTGTTCTACAGGCTTGTGCATAATTTGTTTAGATTTATTGTTCCCGTACATCCAATGATCTTAGAGTAGGTACATCGTTTTCGAACAAACCTTGAATTTCTTTCAAATGGAGTAAATTTTCCAAGATGGCGGCCGGTCTTCGAGCTCCTGACCCGGTTAACTTTTGGGAGCCGAAAACAGGGCTTCCAACGAATATTCGTACCATAATTAATCAAACTCCCGGGATTTTGAGATTAGACAATATGTACTATATAGTTTTTTAATATCTTAACTTTTCATAATATGTTACAATACATATAGTGGTGAACCACAGTAGAGCAGTATTTAACTCCTTGCATGTTTGACAGTTAAACCCTGACCAATTTTATATTAGCGCTACGTGGAACCTTGCCGTAACAAGCTGACGTGTTTACGTCACTATATGATCGAATTCATGTCATTATTACAAGGTTCTACATAGGGATAATATAAAATTGGTCAGGGATTATATGTCTAGAAAAAACATCTTCGCTAATATCTATTGCATGCTCACCCTAAACATGGACAAACATTTAGAAGAGTTAATTTTCATTTGCCTATTACAAGTATTACTGTGCACCGTCTTTACTTAATTATGCAAATATAACTTATTGCTATAGCGTCTGGACCCCACCCCTTGTAGTATTATTCATCGTGAGGGTTTGCTTGGTCAATCCAATTTCTATAATTTATTGGGGGTTATTTTAGTGTAAAATCCTACACTATTAAACGAACAACGAACGGTTGTGCCCTAAAGGGGCCTGGGGTCCGCTTTAACAAGGCTTTGACACCTAATCCCAAGATTTAGCATAGACTATAGGCATGATGACAGTAATTGAAAATCACCAAAATGTGCTATTTTCTTACTGAAATCTTAATCATAGAATTCTAAAAATGCTGCTGCCAGTCGGAAACGATAACGCGGTTAAGCAAAGATGGCAGCGGTCAGTCTTTGGTCTTTGGACCGCCTGATGTTTGAGTGGGTGGTTAATATAAATGATCGATTCCGTGCTTTGGAAGGCACGCTAAGCAGTTGATCCCGGCTGCTGTCTGTGGCAGTAGTCGTTAAGCTGAGTTAGAGGCCTTCGGGCGGCTTAAGAACTCCTAACAGTCGAGTTGCCCACTCACTTGACAAAGAGGGGCCAACTGTTATTCGGCTCCGCAGGAGCTACCTACTACAACCCTGCACGTGTCCCCTGGTTGGTACGGGTACGGAACCCTAAAAATACCATATTTCTAGGGACCGTCAGCTTCGTAATGTATGGCTAATTGTATCCTTCCAGTACAGTCGACTACAAAGAGATCGATACGACTAAAGTTACAAAAATATGTATATACGAACTTATATTGCCTTAGCACTAAGATCAAAAAAAAATTTAAACAATTTTTTGTAACTTTGGCCGTATTTATCTATTTGTAGTGGACTGCACATAAACAGTATAGTGATGCTGCTTATGAAGCTGGAGGTCCTGGATTTCAATCTCGGTTAGGGCAAATATTTGTGCGATGAGCTATGAATGTTTGTCCCGGTCTATCGAAAGGTGTCAGCCAGTGACGGACGCTCTATCTTGTCACTTATGTATGACCATGATACGGGGCCTGTACGCTTACCATGAGTTTGACAATGACGGCTTACGCTAACGAGTATCGAGTTTTCTATCTGTGCATCCCGCTCGTACTGTCAAAGTGCAATAGAGATGCACAGATAGAAAACTCGATACTCGTTAGCGTAAGCCGTAATTTTCAAACTCATGGTAAGCGTACAGGATGTTTTCTATGTCTTTAAGTGTTCATATTCTTCGTCTAGTACCCATAACACAAGGCTTATGGAGGGGCTATGTCGATTTGTGTAAGATTGACCCCTAATATGTATTTATTATTATTACTATGCAAGTGTAGCAATAGTTCTCCCAAGATCATAACGCTCACATCCGTATCCGGTATAATAAGACGGGGTAGTATAAGGGTGATTTAGTGTTGCCCTCCCCAGGTTTAGGGGGGCGCGGTTGATTTATTCGGCATCGGCAACCAGGTATGGCACTTAGGTGCCGATGGCTGGGTCCTTCCTATTTTTACCGTCGCAAAATAATGCTTTAACAGTCATAAACTACACAAAACAAGCAAGAGCTCGACTACGAAACTAACTGAAATAAGAACTTAATTTTTTATCAAGCAGTAACGCTGCTAACGAAATTAATAATTTAAATTAAAGTAAAAATTGGAAAATGTTATGCTCCGAGCCGGATTCGAACGGGCAACAGGGGACCGATTTTTGTCTTTCGAGCGCTCGAAAATCGAACAAAAGTAAATACGTTGTAGCGTCAAAATGGCGGGTACGTACTTTCTACCAATAGAATTGAATACGAGTGGTCAATATCACTCGTTTTTCGTTTTTCTATCGCTATTTCAAAATAGCATTTTATAATTTATGTCAGCTTTCGGTTAAAGAGTCGAACGCTCGAAAGTCAAAAATCGGTCCCCAGGCATTCATGGCCCGCCGCTGCTAACCCACTGAGCTATCGGAACAATCTATCTCGGCCTCTAAATCTTTCAATTAGTTCCTTCCTACAACGCCTCGGAGGCGTGTAGTGACCTCTACTAGCTTCTTAACGGCACCAACCGATAGTTTACTACTCAGATAATATATGGCAGATCCCATTGTGTAGGTATATCTACAAAGTTTCAAGTTAAGCATGTCGTTTTAAAATCAGAACCAAACTACGGTTGTATAGGAAGTCGAGCGTACTGGCGCCTTAAGCGGCTGCACACAACTCCGAAAAGGGGAATTTTTTTTTTTAATCTCTGGTTTCAATTTATTTAACTAAAGGGTAGAGTCCGGGAAAGGATTTTCTTTTAACGCTTTAACGTGGAATTTGTTTTCGCAAAATAAGCCTCCTCCGGTACAATTCTAATGCCGTTTTCAAAGACTCTATGTCGAACCAGCGCTGTCACTGCCAACGATTTCGATAGGGTACGCTCGTTGCCCATAACATGGGAAATACCTACTGGCCTACTAGCGGGTTATTGACACTGAAAGTGTTAATCTTTTAAGGCCCATACATTACAAAATATCAATGAAATTTGAATCATATTAACACATTTCAAATTCTTTTTAACCTTTTACTTTCTAAAGTATACAGGGTGTCCCGAAGCTCAACGATAACCTGCTACTGGGTGAGAGGTCAAGGTATACCAGTTATGAAAAAAGTAAGAAAAATCCATGTCACTTTTTTCACTTTTATGCATCCCTTTTAGTTAGCTAACAATGCATGAGTCGTAGTGAATGTACGGGACAATCCACTATTTTCATACATCTCGGGGAAATTTTACGTTCGCTGGGCACCCGGTGAAATTGAGGGCAAATGAGTATCCATACTATACTAATATTATAAATGGGAAAGTGTACGTGTGTGTTAGTTTGTTTGTCCGTCTTTCACGGCAAAACGGAGCGAGGAATTGACGTGATTTTTTAGGTGGATATAGTTGAAGGGATGGCTACTTTTTGTCTCTTTTACCCCAACTTCCTTAAAATTGGGGGTGGAAGTTTGTGTGGAGCTGCGATATAAACGAGTTCCACGCGGACGGAGCCGCGGGCAGAAGGTAGTTTTTGAATACAGTTGTCATGTAGTTTAACGCTATAATTATCGGTACATCGTATTTTTAGGGTTCGCACTTGGCCGGTTTTCTTGTAACGGATAGGGTACAAGTTGATCCACCCAGGTCTCTCAACACAGCCCATTACCAGGAGCTCTGGCGACCCTGCTCACCACCAGGAACAACACCAGATGCCTACAGAGCCAGTAGTGTTATGATGCTCTTCTGTAAGGAGATACATTCAGAGCCAGCGAACGAAATAACCATAGCAGTCTATAGTAGCGCCGGTAAATGGCCCCACAGAAATCAGAATGGGTGCCATTGCCATTATGCGGGGTGGGGGCGGGGTGTCAAAACGATGCCAGGCAGCCGTTTAGTTCGAAAATGCGCAAACCGGGTTTTAGGCGCGTGTTGCGGTAGACATTTGTAAGAAGCTCGCATTCTATACTGTAATTTAGTGGAATTTGCTAACTATGTAAACAAACCGTCATACTGAAATTAACATTAAATGTCAAAAAAAAAATATAGCCCAAGCACTTTATTTTCATTAGTATGGAAAAAAATGGACGTTTGGAAATAATTCATAACAGTAGCTTTTTTGTGTGTAACTGACATATTATCATTTTAGTAATTACGAAGACTCAAAATCCACCAAAATATTAGGTATCAAAAAATCGATATTTAAACAATTCCTGAAAAAAGAGGAAAAATATAAATAGATATTTTAATTTTTGTTTTGGTTAATTTACAGGACCTCTTCAAGAATAATAAAGAAATCACACAAAAACATAATGGATGTGTCATTTATGTTTATATATTTACTTCCCGATGGAAATTTTGGCGGATTCTTGGATAAGGCATCACATAGGCATAACATTTGAAAATTAAACAAACAAAAAAACGCTGTTATAAATTAATGTTGAAAAAAAAACGTAATTTTCCTAAGGTATTAGCAAATTCCATAAAATTACAATATATAATAGCAAAAAAATAGTTTATAAATATATGGTTTTTCTTTCGCTGTTCGGAGCCCTTTAGGAGCGGGATGGGGATGACATATGGTTTAGATTACTTAATGTGGCCGACGTTTTATAAAACTGTGATTATAATTGGAATCTTCTCACATGATTCGACCAAGTTCCAAACTAAGCAAAGCTAGAGGACTATAAAGATACTTATATAAATAATTAAGTAATTAAATACATAGAAAACATCCACGACGCAAGAACAAATATGCCTGCTCATTATACAAATAGATATAGAAATAGCAAGAAATAGAAATATTTATTTACCATAAGTACGAATACATTTTACTTAATGGCATTATTACGAGTACATGCAAAGAAAAACTACAGCACCGGTATCCGTTGGCCCCAAACTAGGCACAGCCTGCATCTTGGGCACCAGTGGTACAGATTTAACAGTTCATTTTTACATTTAAATAATGACTTAAGAGTTAACAAAAAAACAATGTCTTAACAACTCTGAAGTGTATTTTCATGTCTATATGTGAGATTGATTGTGTTTGTTTGTGTATGTGCGAGTCTGTGTGTGTGTGTGTGTGTGTGTGTGTGTGTGTGTGTGTGTGTGTGTGTGTGTGTGTGTGTGTGTGTGTGTGTGTGTGTGTGTGTGTGTGTGTGTGTGTGTGTGTGTGTGTGTGTGTGTGTGTGTGTGTGTGTGTGTGTGTGTGTGTGTGTGTGTTGTGTGTGTGTGTGTGTGTGCGTGCGTGCGTGCGTGCGTGCGTGCGTGCGTGTGTGTGTGTGTGTGTGTGTGTGTGTGTGTGTGTGTGTGTGTGTGTGTGTGTGTGTGTGTGTGTGTGTGTGTGTGTGTGTGTGTGTGTGTGTGTGTGTGTGTGTGTGTGTGTGTGTGTGTGTGTGTGTGTGTGTGTGTGTGTGTGTGTGCGAGTACGAGTGCGAGTCGGCGGCGGCGTGAGTGCGTGCGTTTGGGTGAATATGTCGAGGTGCGTTTTGGTGGTTTTGGTGACAAATATACGCTCTTACCGGCATTCTAGCCTGGGACATGACATATACATTTTACATACTGCTTCGTAGGCAGGCAGGGTTACTACCAACTACGCTACAGCGGTCGTCAAATTTACGCGTGTTTTTTTGTGTTTGTATAAAAAATGCCTGACAAACCGCGTGGAACTTAGAAGAAAGAAGCTTGCCCAATTACACACTAGATGGCGCTGGCTACCTTCCTAGAACGCCCTATCGTTGTGTTTACTTGGATTGTATAAATAGACAAAGCGATACTCCATAATTAGTATTACTGCCAAAGAGTATATGTTATAATCACTAACCTTTGCTATTTTTGAAGCGGGTTCTCGCAAATCGTAGCGAGAACTCTGCGTTAACGGCAAAGTAAATAATTTTGACTTATTGACTTTGGTCTGCTATGGCACTGGTCCTTAGTGCATGGGCGACCGAGCTTGGCTCGGCGGTTATAGTGTATTTTAACCGACTTAAAAAAGGAGGAGGATCTCAATTCGGGTGAATTTTTAGTTTCATTATTATTTTTAAGAGTCCGCAGTAAGCTCGGCGGAATTTTACCTTCCCATACAAACTTAGTTACGCTCTCATTTTAAAAATTCTTATCTAATCTAAAACAAACGAAATACAGCAAAAACAAGTTTCCTATGAAATCTTAAATTTACTGTATGTTTTTTTACTATGGTATCTGAAGCTACTCCGTCATTTATGAACCGATTCGTACAATTTTTTTTTGTTTGTATGTACATACTTCCAGATTGGTTCCAGATAATTTCAAATTTCAGTTGGATTATGGGATCCATGAGGATACGAGGGAACTCCTGAAATATATTAGGCACGCTTGTAGTGATTTTGGTATTTACTAATATTATAACTCACATGAGTTATATAATTATTGCTATTATATATTGACTTGTTAATATTGAGTGTAAATAGTATTAATATTGACATAGGTGATTGTATAAAATGTGAACATGGATAGTGTTAATATAATAATATTGAGTCCATTATTCCTAGCGATATAAATAAAACGGGTGGACTACCGAGTAAATTAAGAATTTTCAAAGGGGCTAAAATCATGTTGCGATAGACGTGCACAAGGGGCTAGCGAATGGGAGTATCGGATTCATCTCGGACATCGTCTGGCCGCACTATAGATTAAAAATTTTAGAATAAAAATCTACTAAAAACCCGAGAAAATATCCGTTCAGTTCACCAACTCAGCTAAGTGGTCGCCAACCGGCACATGAAATTGGGTGGTCGCTAACCGGCGAAATGACCCTAGTTATACATTTACTTTCCTTACACTTTAATATATTATAAGGAACTTATGTGATGATTGATGACATATGATTCCAGCATCATTTAAGACAATGGCGGTATTGTTAAGTATGCCAAAAAGATTGGACTATTTTAACATGCCAATCCAATCTAGCCCACAGCATTCGCAGAGTCTCAAGCATTAAAAATTGTATCGAAATCAGTTCCGCTGTTTAGCTTGACAGCGAAACAGACGGACAATCAGAGTTTCGCATATGAAATAAGTTAACCTAACCTATACCTACCTCATTTCATATAACGACCAAATTATTTTGAATCGCTAAATTCGTCTACGTCTCTTCGTGTACAATCGCCATCAGTTATTATTCAATACAATCGCCATTAAAACTATTCTAATTTGAATAGTTTAAGCGGCTTATAAGCAACAAAAATGTATAAATTAAAGTAACAATTGAGGTTTGCTAATCGTATGTGTGAAACATAAGTACAAAGCCAATATTTTCACAAATCAAAGATAGATGACGTATCGGGGTAATATTATCTTGTCTGTTGCATTAGGCGAGAGGCGAGAGGTGATAGGTGAGGTGAGAGGTGGGGTGACCTGTGAGGTGATGTGTTGTGACGCCGTCGCGAAATATATCAATATTTTACTGAATTAGACCCAATATCGGAGTGGCCAAACACATCTCTAATGCCTCGACAATAAAGACGTGGTCAGACATTTGTGAGCACTTTGGCCGCTCCGAAATATCTGATGGCGACTGTACCTAGGATATCAAAGGGCATTGTAGGTACTAGTTTTGCATGTCTCGATTAATGAGGACTTTCAAACAGCAATTCTATTATAGTTTGTTGCTGCGTTTCAAAATAGTTTTCCTACAAACCGCATGACGATTAACTTACGATTTTTCTAATTTTATGTGAAAATTAGTTAACTATTAGTTATTTTACCTATTTTATAATCTTAAGCCACAACTGATACAAATTAGAATCTTATTGCTAAGGCATAAGATCGCAAATGTCTACGTATTTTAGGCGTATATATGTGACTAGGGCGGCAAACGTAGACCATGTTTGCTTGCCCGGGGCGCCCTTGTGGTGTATCAATAAAAGACTAACATATTCGTAGATACGGAATATTTCATAACTAAGCAAAATAGGTCTACTGTAACCGGTGGGCGTTTATTTCAAAATCCCGGGATTTTGTTGGACAATCCCGGGAAATCGGATTGATCATGGAAAAGTCCCGAGATTTATAACACCTCTATTTAGTATTGTGTGGTGACGTGGAGCGTAGCTGAACATAGAGCATTGCGCGCCACGGGCTTTTAGGTGTAGCAATAATGCAAGATATACCTATCCAAACATTTATAGGCAAAAAATATGGGATACCTCGATCTCTTCTCGTTCCAAAATCCCGGGATTTACATCAGTCCTCATTTGTTATGCATAAATGGAGTAAGAAAGTAAGTATTTTAACTTACAGCCGACTGCCGCCTCTGTTTGCCACCTCTTTTCCCTACTATTCGTATTCAGATTGGGCTTCTATTGTCCAACAAACAATATTGGCTAATCTAACAGAACCAGAGTCTAATTGGAACACTAATGTTTGCTCACCGGGTTTGCCCGCCCACGTATTATGCGTGTCTATATACAAGCTGATTAATACATAGCTTTGAGTCCTGTGGTACTTATATAATTTACATACAAGACATATATGCCGTGAGAGTATTGCACACTGATCTACTTAATCGAAGTAAATTACTGGTCTATTTCCACTAATTGTAGGTATAGATTTGACTGAACTAGTTAGAATTGTATGTAACTGGGCAGAATTATTTCAACTAGTGCCATCAATAGAACTGATTATCTTAGTACTAAACGTGTTATAATTATCTTTTTATTAAGGTTAAACTTGAAACCGTTATTAGGATTTTTGAAGTAATATTCTTTAGCGGCGCTGAACACTTTTTGGGATGGGCAAAAATTGTTAAACTCGTGACATGTTTTGTGTGAGAGATTCGGGACGAGGCTTGGGGGCGGGGGTGGGGGGGGGAAACGGGGGTTTGACTAGGGGCACATAGTTCTAATTTGTACTAATGTTAACAGTATACCGGTTGGCCTAGTGGGTAGTGACGCTGCCTACGAAGCTGAAGGTCCTGGGTTCGAATCCCGGTAAGGACAAATATTTGTGTGATGAGCATGAATATTTGTTTCTGAGTCATGGATGTTTTCTATGTATTTAAGTATTTATATCTATTATATATATCGTCGTCTAGTACCCATAACACAAGCCTTCTTGAGCTTACTATGGGACTAGGTCGGTCTGTGTAAGATTGTCCCCTTATATTTATTTATTATTTATTTATAAGGTCGTTACACATTTACCGTAAATGCAAATTCCGGGTCTATATCTGTTGGTCTAAAATTTTTTGGCCGTTATTTTTTCGGCACTTATTTTTTGGTCAATAGTCTTTGGTCGATTGTTTTTTTATGTCGAAAACTGTTTGGCCGAAATCGTTTTGCATATATATATTTGGCCGAAAAATTGTTTAGTCTAACATTTGTATCGAATAACATTGTTTGGTCTAATGTATATTAGGCATAAAACTTGTATTCCGCATATTGGTGTCACTAATAATCGCATTCAAACTATCGCATTTATTAAATTGGGTTACCCATGTTGTACTAATAAATGTTTGACAAATTAACACTTTCCTAAAAAAAATCGTTGAATGTCATTTGCCAAGCAATATCCCATTTACCAACTGGTACTTTGACCAAATTTCATTCAGTCAAATATGTTAGAATAATATGTTTTAACCAAAACAAAAAAAACGTAAAAAGACGTTTTTGCGTTTTGTGTAGAGGCCGCAATTCTAACCTTACCGCCAGCATGTCGACGTCACCCCGCTTCGCGGGGTACCTATTTCCGCTCTAAGGGACACAAGCTTACCCTAACCTAACCTACCAAATAATATTTATTTACTATTATTTGTTTTTTTACTGCGGGAGGCTTTGCCCCCCGAGCGCCCTTGTGGATGGCTTCGCCCCTTCCGTCCCCCCTTTTTTGGCTGCCCTAACCTAATTTAACGCCCTTGCCTACCTACCTAATTAGGTAGGTAGGCAAGGGCAGGTACCTAACAATATTAAACCTTTAGCCTTTTACTCATAAAAAAATTATAGTAAACAATTTTAGGTCAAACATATTTTAGGACAAAAATATGTATGCAAAAAAATCTTTATGCTAAAGATTAAGTACACCATTAAATATTATACTAAACATTTTTTGCCAAACAATTATAGAACATAAAATTTTAGACCAAGCGAAGGGCACCCGCAAATTCCATTTTGTTTTATCAAACTTTTATATTTTGCGTAAGCCGATTTGACTTCATTCAAAACTGAACACTATTCGTAAGAATATAAAGCCGTTAAACACTTTTTGCAATTGCATATTCTGCAAATAAATTTGTAATTTTGGCCACGCGTCCTTTACCGTTATTTTTTCATTTAAAATGGCAGCTTATTTTTTTGGAATCGAATTATGGTGTCAAGTATAAAGTATAAGTGTAATCATTTAAAATTTGTTTTTGATTTTATTTTTCAGTAGTCTACCGTCATCAGTATTCTACATGTGTTTGCTAACTCATTGCTCAAAGTTTAGAAGAAAGAGATCCTTTAAAGTAATTAGCGAGCCTTTTTTATTACAGATAATTTCCAATGCACCTCCTTACAATGTAAAATAATGTTCATAGTATTCGAGTTAAGTAAAAGCAGACAGGCATGCTGTTACTTCAAAAACAAAATCTATTATTATTAATAACCTTAACATATAGTAACAACAGCAGTAAGATTATGTAACAAAAACCAATTAGGTATCATCAAAATACCAAAACAAAACCGTTGAATTTGATCGTCCTTGGCACACACTTATATTTGCGGTTCTCAAAAGCGTTTCGATCTCTTAAGTGAACAAAGAAACGCCCAAACTAAATTAGTACTGCCTTGGAGCACCTGCAAATATAACTTTGTAGCGTTGAAGTAGTACAATCGCGTGATGTG
Source organism: Epinotia demarniana (assembly GCA_945867215.1). NCBI lineage: Eukaryota > Metazoa > Arthropoda > Insecta > Lepidoptera > Tortricidae > Epinotia > Epinotia demarniana. The sequence continues at coordinate 60,472,710 of OX244259.1, forward strand.
CTCCCATTCTTTTACGTTTGCGCTCACTAATGACAATGTCAAAGTAAACTAGTCTTTACACGCTAGTGTTAAGATCGTGCGGGTGGTTGTGTTAGTACATTTGTTAGTTGGTACGGAGTCCGCAAAGCGTCGGGAAAATCACTGGCATGCCTGCTGAAGTATTCACTCGAAAAAACTGGTAATGAGGCGCAGCGTTCAAAGTTTCATACGCAGTGCTGCAACTATGTAGTGGTCAGTCGGATATCGATGTTACATATCGTAAAACCTCCCAACATAGTCCAATCCACCTATATGGTCTAAATTAACTCGAATGTTTTTTTTTGCCAATACTAAAGAAATACTTACTTTTTGTATTATTTCTGGTAACATTACCTCGTGAGTTCATATGTATGAATGTAACTCGAATGTTATACGATTCGGTGTGACTATTATTATGTATGAACTCACGAGGTAATGTACCAGAAAAAATACAAAAACTAATATTTCGTTAAAAAAAATAGTCTATATAAGACCAATTTTTCGTTTGGACTGTAGTAGGGAACTTTTAGGGCAAGGTATAAGCGAAAGGAAAGTTAAAAAATCAAACTAAGAGGATTTTTTCTTTATTCCAATTTACGCAATGTCATTTTGACATAGAGTGCCTATGCCAGCGTCGAGCACTCGGCCGTTTACCTTAGGTTATATAAAAATTTCTAGTCCCGAAATTGAATAACACTCGAAATCTCGAATAACTTGATTCCTCAATCAATTGGGAAAGATGATTCCGGGATTGCCCATAGATAATCCCGGGAAAAGGACCTCATACAATTGTATATAGGTTCTTTAATAAATGACTGGCAGATAATGTAACACGTCAATTTATGGCAATTGTAACAGCTAAAGAGAAAAAGTAGTATATTATATTAATTCATTAGAGACGGTTACCGCGGTGCCTGCACAGTGCAGGAGGGCGTGTTTTTGTGACGTTAGAAATCAGGCCCGGAATCATGGTCAATCCAATTCAATTTAGTTCAATTTATTCATTAACAATATAAAATTTTGATTGAAATTAATTTATATCACCTATATATTATAAAATAAAAATAATAAATTTTATTATTTTTATTTTTGTATTAATTAATTCTTACCGAGACGGTTACCGCGGTGCCTGCACGGTGCAGGAGGGCGTGTTTTTGTGACGTTAGAAATCAGGCCCGGTATCATGGTCAATTCAATTCAATTTAGTTCAATTTATTCATTAACAATATAAAATTTTGTTTGAAATCAATTTATATCACCTATATATTGTAATAAAATTCTATTTCATTTCTAATAAAATCTAAATCATTCATTTATGACATTGATGTTAATACAAAAATAAAAATAATACATTTTATTATTTTTATTTTTGTATTAATTAATTCTTAATAATAATAACTGTCAAATTGCACGTCGTTACAATTAATCTTCTGCCTCAACTTCCTTTATGCTATGATAACATTTATTAAAAATAAATATGCTTTTAATTTAGATTTAAATTCCTCATTATCGTATGATGGTCGGCGTTATCACGGGATAAGTGACAATATAGATCGTCCGTCACTGGCTGACAGACGACGCTCTATCTTATCACTTATCGCGTGATAAGGCCGACCATGATAGGCCAGTATGAAGCCAGTTTTGCACGTTGACTGCTGTCACCACCCTGGTACCACGCAGCTATCGCAGGAACTAAGCTATTATGCCTACCTCTATTTGAATGTCTGTATTCAGAGCAATATAGTTGTAGTGTTCGAAAGGCAACCGGATGGCTCGCGGTGTTTGAGCTCCCGAAACGTTGTGGAACCGTCTTCCGCAACCCGAACTGACCCAAATCGGACTGGGACGGAAATTTATTCGATGCACCCGATTGAAACCGCGGTTGCCTGAAAGTGTGTGCGCTGTTTGTGGAATGAAATACTGTTTCAATCGAATATCTGGCGACGGTTGGTTTTTTCACCCCCTTTCAATTTCCGACCCCGTCCAAGTTGGCTCAGTCCGGGTTGCACAGTGCGGTACCGCAACGCTTCGGGAGCTCAAATACCGCGTGCCATCCGGTTGCCTCTCGGACTACTAAGCGTCATTGCTTTAACTACTACATATATAACCTGCGAGGAGAGGCCAAACGGGCATACGAAAAAGTTTTGGCCCAAAGTAAAGCAGAGAACTTCGTTCCGTTCGGATCGTTCGATGAATAAGTCGATAATTGCCAATATATCGACAGCGCCCGTCACTAGCGCTCGTTCACTGCAACTTCGAAGTTGTCTACGTTGGCTCGTTTCTTTCAAAACTTTAGGTACCATTGTAAAAGAATACCCAGTAAATACGAAGCGGACATTCCACTCAGAGAGCCTACTAGAACGTACTTTACATACTGGCTTTTAAATGTTAAGATTGCACCGATGGCCGTTGGGGCAGAAAGGTTCTCGAGTGGCGACCACGTACCGGAAGGCGCAGCGTGGGTAGACCCCCAGATGGTGGACTGATGACCTGGTAAAGGTCGCAGTAGTGCGCTGGATGCGGGTGGCGCAGGACCGGTTATTGTGGCACTCTTTGGGGGAGGCCTATGTCCAGCAGTCGACGTCTTTCGGCTGATATGATAAGATTTAAATGTTCATACAACAAGCATATTACCTGCCTGATGGTAACCAGACATCGTAAGGGACGCTTTATACTACAGCCCTGCTATTCCGTAACTTGTTTTAACCTCCCCTCACCCGTCACCCACAAATATATCTCGACGCTGCGATTAGTATTAACTAAAGCCACAGAATAGATAATAGTACAAGTACAGAAGGGACACTCCTTCGATCTTTACAAAAGGCGCTTTTTTCTCAGCCAAAACGTTAAAATTTATGGCCCTCTGACGTCGTCGACGACGACGTCGACGTTCATCGCTACAAGTACATGCCGGTTCCCCAACGTTGGGGCACCGGCATGTACTTGTAGCGATGAACGTAAATCGCGGAGTGTCCGCCCCTTGCTGAAGTTAGCGTAAGCTGTTAAACGGAACACGCTAAAATGCGACTCACCCGTCACGCCTAAGGAAACTAGACCTCTAACATATCTCTTCTTTAAGAGTCCGCAGTAAGCTCGATTCTCCATACAAACGTAGTTACGCTCTCATTTTTAAAATACGTGTTGGATTGTAACGAAACTTTGCATGTTCAATGAAATGAGGTATATCTATGTCTGAAATTAGTTTACGTAGCTTAAGATACCATAATAAAAAAAATACAGCGAATTTAAGTTTTTCATACAAAACTAGTTTTTGCTGTATTTACTTTGTTTTATAAATTGGAACCATATAAACTAATTACAGACATAGATATACCTCATGTCATTGTATATGCAAAGTTTCGTCACAATCCAACACGTAGTTTTAAAATGAGAGCGTAACTACGTTTGTATGGGAAGGTGAAATTCGGCCGAGCTTTCTGCGGCCTCTTAAGGGGCTACCCGAGGTATTCATCGATGTATGACTACTTTTGAATCGTATCTCATACTTTTGCACAACAGATAGAATTACGAGTATCAAACGGCTGTCGGTTCTTCAATCTATTGTCTCCATTTTTGTCTATCGGATTTTGAAAGAAATTGTATGTTTTTTTAAACATTGTCTAAAAAAACACTTATTTCGCATCTCTATTGACGTGAAAGATCTAACATATATCCGAAATCTACATATTTGGGTTCGTCTATGGCGTCTCTAAAAACGAGTCTAGGCGAGAAAACCATTTTTGGCCTAAAATTGTTCAACTTAGTTGCCACATCTCTCGAAAACGATGATCTTTGAAGTAAATATGAGATACTACATATATTGCTACAAAAAACATTAGAAGACTAAGGGACTAAGGGATTCAGATCGAAGGTCATTCCCAAGTAACACAGCATAGCAGTATAACGGCCGAGTTACAGCATTTCTGTATCGTTTTCGCATTGTGAGTTAGTTCTATAGTCGCATTATAAACGTTTATACGGCTGTTGTAGTGCTTATTTGGGCACAAATTTTACTGCTTTAGATCCTAAAAAGGTTCACAATAGTTGTTTAATCGCATTACACCCGCATTATATAAGCATTATTGTGGTCAAAGAAAGTGTCAATCGCATTAAAGAAGCATTATTATGGTCAATGAAGTTGCCAATGATATTACAGAAGCATTAAGCCGGCAATATTATTGATAATGAACATGCTAAATGCATTACAAAAGCATAAGACTAGAATTAGAATGTACCAAAAGAATTATAAATGTTCACAGAACTTAAACAACCCCTTCATCAGTGCCAACATTACCTACATCGATCGAATACATTAATTGTCTCGCAATAATATAATATATGGACAGTAGCGTGCATAGGGTTTTTAGTTAGGGTAGGCAGTTTTTTTTTTAGGAGACCTACGTACGTCACCTATGTGTCGTACTTGTAGAAAAGAGAAAGAATAATGCATTTTTAAACTGTTATTAAGTAAAGTAATGTTACGTACGTGTTGTGTAAGTTACTAAGCCTTAGGCTATTTCGACTTTCGACACAGTGAGTCTCCGTCAGCGTGCGTTGTGTTAGTGATACTATCTTAGGATACTATACCTACATGAAATTGACGAGTAATATTACCCCGAGTTCAAACTTATTGCAACTGTGTCTTACACCTACCTTTTACTTATTATCGAACTACAATAACTTGCTAAATTCACCGAAAGTTAACTTCTGCAAACATACTAGGTCAATACACCGCTCACAGCTAAAACACATATTTGTGGCTTAATACACAAGTATAGAATAGGCCAATAAACAAACACACACGGAAAATTCAATAGAAAACGTAAGAATATCGCTTCTAACCGAACTATGTAATGCAACTGCAACAACACGAATATTTTTTTCACAACACAACTCAAAATAGGACATAACAAATTTTCGCAAACAAACAACCCTGACAAATTAGAACGCCCCACGTTACAAGTAATAATCACAGCAAAAGGGAGTTCTTTCATTTGCCGCATGTAACTTTGTGCCGCACGATCGTTTAATAGGCGAATCGTGATTGCAATACGCCGATTGGCTGAAATTCGGCGGTAGCGCAAGCGTGATTGGTCACAATACGAGTATTTGTGGCCAATCACGCATAGCGCTGACGCTGACCGACGAGGTCCGGCGGCCGGATTTGGAAGCATGGTGGGTGTGAATTGCGTAAACGTGTGCGCACTGAGCAAATCCGTACATAGTTCACGGACGATATTTACACAAGCGCACTGTGAGAGTGTGTGCCGTGGCTTAGGCGCCGTTCGCGGTGCCTGACCTGCTGTGAGCCAGTCTGATTCGCGCGCAAATTTAAATTGCAGCGCGTGTCGTTATGTAAGTTAAGAACTAGATTGTTTTAAAAACTATTATAGTATCATCATAGAGAAGAAAAATATATGTGGTGGAGTTATTTTGGAAGGTAGGCACTGCCTATTTGCCTATATGGTACGCACGCCACTGTATATGGATGCGTGAGTGTTCAAAACTGACAGCAGTGAGTGTTTACAAAATTTATGATAGTAGGTAACTCTTTAGTTATTTCATGCCTTCAAATATTACTGCGCAATGTAGTTTACTGTAAATGTCTATATATGTTTCATTCAATATTTTCACGCGCCTTCGATATTTTGTGGTTTTGATATAAAATGTTATGTAAAGATATCTGTGAAATAAAATAAAAATTTTTTTGTTCCTAGTATACAATGAATTTTGCATTATTGACCTTATAGTTTTCGTTGAGCAGTCTTAAATTAAGTTATATAATTATTATACAGGTATATTACTTTTATAAATAGGTCCTCATGATAATATTTTTTGGTTATAATATTAAACAAAATGGTGTCGGGCTATAGCAGCCCGGTGAGCCTTTAAAAATGCTAATTAATGCCGCCAGCAGTAGAAATACTCACATGTGAACGATTATTAAGCCAGAGGCCAGAGAGAAGACTTTTGATGAACCACTGTAGTGCCATTGTCTTTAAAGTAGTTATATATGGGTTCACCGGTATACCACTAGACTTGATGTGGACTGAAATAGTGCCATTACTTGATCGCAATTTTGGGGATCCTTGAGCAAAACAATAAAACCCATTTCAGAATTTTTGTACAGTTTGAATCCGTTTGCCTATGAATAAAAAGGCTTTCTGATTACATAACTATTCCTGCGCATATTATTGCGCGTGTGCTTTTTCCCAATCTTGCGGACACATCGTTTTACGAATACTGTAAAATAAATGTAGGTATATACAGCTTCAAGCATTACACGTACTCACGTGTATTTGATTAAAGTGCTGTTAGCTGTAAAACAGAACTCGGTTGATCTTTAAAAATGCAAGCATTACATTGATTCACGTTTATGCTGTTCAGCAGTCCTAGGCTTTTACTTACAACTTAAAAAAGCGTATACACAGCTAATGGCACTTAAAACAGCTCAAAGCTGTATAACAGATTTACGGTGCCTTATAATGGTAAAAGTTTATGCCAATAAGCAGCATAAGGCATTATCCTACTACTTAAAAATGCTATAGTAGACCCTTAGGCATAAAAAACAGCTGAAGGCTGTATAGCGGATTTACGTGGCATTATAATGGTTCATGTTAATGCTATTAAATAGCATTAAGCATTTATTTACTACTTAAAAATGCTATTGTAGATCCAATGGCACTAAAAACAGCTGAAAGCTGTACAACTGCGTTGTGGTATGCTGCAGTAAAACTAAAGGCTTTATAAAAGCATTTTGATATGCCATTATCTAACCGTTATACAGTGTTAAGCACCATAATGATTTTCAAATGCCAATATAAAGCGTCAAGATGCTCGGTGAACTTATACAGTGTGTATATTTTATACTACCTCAAATTGTAGCCAGAGGTACGTGTTAGGGCTATGAACCGATATTGCAAGAAAAAATTAAGTTAGTCTTAACTACCAAAGAGTAATGAATTTTTGAAATTTTATCGAACGGCAATGTATTGCGTACACTGTGACCTGATGACACATGAAAGAATCGGGGGACATGTGACGATTTATTGTGACGTCACGTCAGTAAGACAAGGTAGTGATCCACTACGTGCTGAATTATTTTATATGAAAAAAAAAGTTCGCTTTTTTTAAATATTTTTACGATAAATATATTTATTAGTGCCTATACTAAGACCCCCTAAAGTTTGCGGTTATATCAAATATACACGCTGTATAAGAGTTTATACGGACCTTAAGTTCTACATAAGTTTACTATTCGTGTGATAAAATGCTTTCTGTGTTACTTGGGTTGGCGTATGGGAGCCCCTTAAGTTTTCCAGGCCAATTTATACTCAGCTGAGTAATTTGGGTACAAATATCTACCTACCAAAATGCCTGTATCTATCAAATTTAGACAATATCTAGACTCCTCCATAAGCCGCTTATAACCAGTAGAAAGTTGTTGCCGACTCCAAAGGAAACTAACGACCAAGCCTTCACGGATATTTCTAAACGCCAAAATAGCTTAATTTTTTTGTTGACTTCACGCGATTCTAGGACCTTAGGCTTGAAGAATTAGTGTTATAATTGCATCTAACAAAGCGTGGACAAAGCTTAGCAAGGCTTATCTAGTTATGTTCAGATAATTTGAGTTGGCCGAATCGCAACAAATTAGTTCATTCAAAAAGCTACTCTACTGTCCTAAGCAGAAGATTCCAATGGCAATGATAAGTTTATAAAAAGTCGGTACCAATAAATAATCAACTTACACCCTTGTGGAGATTTTAGTCGCTTTATCTAGGATGTTATAGGATTAAATTAGATCCAGATTAAGGTATTAGTTCTCGATTTACGTGATTCAGTTTTAATTTTATCATCCTCCTAGCGTTATTCCCGGTTGTGTCCCAAAAGACCCCGGGGTCCGCTTTGACCGTACACTAGTTTTACGAAAGCGATAGCCGTCCTGACCTTCCCAGAAGGAAATGAGACCTTATTCGGATTAGACCGGTTTCCTCACGATGTTTTCCTTCACCGGAAAGCTAACGGTAAATATTCCGTAAATAAGTTCCGAAAAACTCATTGTTATGAGCCGGAATTGGAACCCACGACCGCCGCCTGACAGCCGCATGCCTGAACCACTAATGAGTTTTTCAAGTTATGTATGGAATATTTACCGTTAGCTTTTCGGTGAAGAAAAACATTGTGAGGAAACCGGTCTAATCCCAGTAAGGTCTAGTTTTCACTCTCCGTTGGAAGGGCACATGGCAGTCGCTGTCGTAAAACTGGCCCAACCAACTGGCCAAATCTTGGGATTAGGTGTCAAAGCGGACCCCTGGCTCCTTTAGGGGCATTACCGGGAATAACGCTATGAGGATGATGATGATGTTCAAAATAAAAATACCTATTACATGGTTAAACTCACGTACTGAAGGTCAATACGGGCGTCATGTTTCGAACTCTTCGGAAGTTCATCTCCGGGATGAGTTTGTTTATGACATGATCCCCTAATGACATTTAATTTAATTCTATCTACTTTTCTATTCTACGGGTCGAAAGTTAGAGGGACCAACATTTTTGTGACTTTGGGATAGATTATTTTTGTATCTGTTCACTTACCTAATCTAAAAATGCTGAGAAACTTTATACCAACTTATTATTTGTTTTTAAAGACCTATCGGTTAATGTGGCACAAGTTCACAGTTTGGTTTTGACTAGCAGGTACAAGTACGAGTATACACGCCCTGTAATTTTTTGTGTCATTTGATTATAAAACTACGAGGTAATGGCTCGCAAAATACAGTTTTATAATTAACACAGGTTTGCGCGTTTACCTCGAAAAAGTTAAAGTTTGTTGTGTCACCTCGTTTTGAGAGCACTCCCCTGACTGCCGCAGCCAGTATTGGCGTCGACGTTTCGAGTGAAGTCCAGTTCCGCGACCATTTAGAGGGTAAGGCCAAATTAGCCTCAAAAAAGCTGAGTGTGCTCAACAGATCGAGACATTATTTCACACCGGCCCACCGCCTGCAGCTTTATAAGTCGCAGGTCCGCCCACACATGGAATACTGTTCTCATCTATGGGCAGGGGCTCCCCAATATCAGCTTCTCCCTCTAGATCGCGTCCAACGACGAGCAACTCGAATTGTCGACTGCCAGCATATTTCGGATCGGCTTGACTCCTTGGCGCTGCATAGAGATGTGGCCTCGCTCTGCATTTTCTATCGCATGTACTCGTATAGCGGGGAGTGCTCCGAGGAATTGTTCGTATTAATCCCTACCGCTTCTTTTCGCCATCGTCCAACGCGACAACATTACCATCCTCACCACTTAGATGGTTGGCAGTCCTCGCTTCTCCCGAAACTTCCTGCCTCGCACAGCTGATCTGTGGAATGGATTGTCGCCTGCGGTATTTCCGGACCGATACAACTTTCAAACCTTCAAGAAAAGAGCGTAGGTACTCCCATCTTAAAGGCCGGCAACGCACTCACAACACCTCTGGTGTTGCAGGTGTCGATGGGCGGCGGTAATCGCTTACCATGAGGTGATTCGTCTGCTCGTTTGCCTCCTATAGCATAGAAAATAATAATAACACCTAGTATAGTTTTTGAGAAAAATGCCTGTTACATACGGGCAGACAGACATGGTGAAACTATACTAGGTACTAATACTACTATACTACTAAACTTTTACCCCTAGCCCTAAAAATAGCTATAAAATTTGAATCAACTATGAAGAACACAGCACATACTGTTTATTTTGTTTTAAAATTGACGAAGCAAAAACTATTCTAATTTAGAATGATGTAATTTCGTGGAAGCGGGGGATGGTTTTTAATATATACTTTGGAGCGGCTAGAAGATGTTGTAAATTTTTAATTCACTAGTTATATTTAATTAACACCATTTACAGCGGAAGTTATAGCTTCATCCCACCCAAGGCACAATTATATGCATGACAGGGGATTAAAAAATATTTTTTTTTAACATTTTTACGACACTTAGAGAAGTTGGCCCCTCCGTTACAATTTCATTAGGGTGAAGCGGCCTAATTATTTTTTTAGGGGTCTGCACCTACTTAAGAATATAAAGAATGAAATGCGGGGGCTTATTACCCGACTGCCGAAGGAGAGGAGGGTTATGTTATTCGAGCGTATACGTGTGTATGTATGTATGAACTTTAAGGCTGAGAAAAACGCGCCATCGCACCTCACTGGCGCCACGATGCGGGACAACAAAACGCGACAAAGATTGGCTCGTGAACCTCGCTGTGATTTATTCGCAATTCGTCTGCAATCGATGTGGCAAAAAATGCCAAGCTGCTATAGGACTATATAGCCATCAACGTTGGTGCGGTAATTCATAGGCTCCTGGGCGATGCAATCATCTGACATATATGCCGTGACCCATGATGACGACGTATGTATATGTATGTGTGTCATGGACATATGATACTCAGGACAGGCTATACGCGATGCCACATAATAAAATATGTACACAATTTAAGTAAATTAACTCTAAAAATAAAGTAGGAAGTTAAAAAAAATTGAATGAAATAAACAATTGTCTTACAATATATAATAAATATGTAACTTTGTTCATAGGTTGCTGTTATACTTGGAGTCTGTGGCGCATGCAGACGCGAAGAGCTCACAAATGTATCAGTAAAAGATATAGAAACACATGGGGACATACTTCTTGTCAAAATACCAAATACAAAAAATAAAATTCCCAGGTCCTTCACTATTGACGGACAATTTGCAGAAATAGTCAAGAAATATCAGAGTCTGCGGTCTTCTAAGGGCAACAGTGACCCTTTCTTTCAGAATTTTCAAAGAGGAAGGTGCACTGCCCAGGTAATAGGCTTAAACAAGTTTGGGAATATGCTGAGAGATATCGCTCAGTACTTAAATTTGCCTGATGCAAATCTTTACACCGGACATGCATTTAGGAGAACCTCTGCTACATTACTTGCCGACTCAGGAGCAGACATAACAATTTTGAAGAGGCATGGAGGTTGGCGGTCAAGTAATGTAGCAGAAGGATACATAGAAAACTCCGTTAATAACAAATTAAAAATTGGAAAACAAATTGCAAAATCAATTAATGTAAAGTCGCAAGAGTCCACAGAATTTTCGTCATCCACATTCCAATCTGGTCTTAATGTACCTGTTAATACTGAACCTCAACCAGGACCGTCACATGCTAACAACACTTTGGTTACACCCAGCCCTGTTAACCAACCAGGACCGTCACGTGCCAACAACACTTGATTACACATAGCCCCTCTAACTTTGACCCACAGGAATTATCACAACAGCAGGAACCTGAAAATACACCACCAGGGACGGAAAAGCTCCTAGGCAGCTAAATTAAGATGTGGTCTTGAATGGCTGATGACTTGCCATAAATAACCTACTCAATTTAGACGGGCAATGTGTTTATGTGCCACAACTTCATACTAAATCAGTTGTAGCAAAAAAAAGTGGAACTATGAGAAGGACAACGAATTATATTTCCCTTTATGTCACACTTATCGAGATTTGTACGCTACCAGCTCGCTCGTACGTGGTATTATTATTACCATAGCCTGTCCTGAGTATCAAAGGTCGATGACAAACACCATGATCATACACACGTATGTCTTATTCTTTGGCACGCCTTGCAGCCTAAACCGTTTGAAGGATTTCGTCGTTGGATTCCCCTAAATCGTAGGAGCGACATAACAGAGAGTGGCTGTAAAATTTGTTTAAAAAAGACAGTTGGGTTATTTGAAAAATCTTTTGATTTCACTTGTTTTACAAAAGCGTCTGCCGTCTTGTTACTTGTGGATAATTGTCAATTTCACGAGAATCGGTTGAGACGAGCGAAAGACCTACCCGTAGAAGAGAACTGCCGGACATACGTCACATACGTAATAATTATTGTCCATGCTTAAACGGAGATCAGAACCCGTATCATGGCCTTATCACGCGATAAGTGGCAAGGTAGAACGTCCGTCATTGGATGACACCACCGTTCTATAGAACGAGACTGACGCTCTACCTTGTCACTTGTCGTATGATACGGGGCCAGCGGTCGCTTCGGTCGCTCGTTAAATAAGATACCACCAAGTAATAAAAAGTACCTAACTACTGAATAGCAAGAAAATAAAGTTTTATAAAACTCGCCGCATTTAATAATATCAACCATAATGATATTCACGCCCGTACTAAATTTTAATTTTCATTGCCGAATCTAGCAGTCGCGGGTAATGGCGGAGAAGATGCAATCTTACAGTGACAGGCTGCTAGCCTATCGTCCCAAACACAGCTCAACCCAATCCTGTAGTCGAATGTTACGGGAAGAAAGGGGGTGGGGCTAATCGAATTGAGACCCTCATGTTTCAACGGCAAAAACGAACATCATCTGATCACATCAGCTGAAAGGCGACCACTGCTGGACATGCCTATGTCTCCCCAAAGAGTTCCAAAGTGATAGGTCCTGTGACACCAGTATTCAACAAAATGTTCTGTTTTAAAAATCGAAACATTTTTACCATTTTGTTACGGACCCCAAAAATGCACGCCCATTCACGCTTGACTCACTTGAAAAAATATAAACCCCAGGCAACTTCAGTCAGCCGAAAATTTACCGAATTCACCAATTTATGCGCCGTTTGATTGGACCAACATTTTTTAATCATTTTTCTTTATGAGTGGCTGTTTTAAGTTTAATTAGTCCCATTGGCGTGTAATTTATTTAACGCAATCGACGCCATATTGGACCTTTTTAACAGTCTTTGGACTTTTTTTTATTAGGAGTTTGCAGGTGCAGATTTTTTTAACCAGTTAAATAATTATAATTTCATATAAAGACACAATAGATAGCAGCCAAATTTGCCAAATATTTCGGTACACGTCTTTATTACTGTCTGAGTAAGGATGTGTTACGATATATTTGACTACTTTGGCTGCTACTAACAATACGATGCGACTGTACAACTGTGTCACAACACAAAACCAGATAAACACTTGAATCGTGTAAAGCTTAACAGCCAAATTTACACCTTTTTCAGCAATCCCCTGAGCATACATAATCACGCAGATTTCACCCAATTCACGACTTAATACGTTGAGGGAGATACTTCGTTACCTCAATTAGCCAAACTTTTAGATTACCCACTCTGTTTTTCCACTTCACCCAACTGGGGTGGACTATGCTGGGCCTAATTTTACTAAAGCGGTGAGGTCAATGTAATATGGTGGAGGCGTTGGGAGAGGTTTTTCGGCGTAGGATAGTTTTAGTTTCGTATTTCGGCTGGACAGTGAGCTATTTGGTAATTTTGTTGTTACAAATTTGTTCGCGTGGTTAATAATTAGGTGTTTCCCGGTCGGTTTAACACTTTTTCTTCCTGCTGCGCTTGGTTACAAGGGGACGCGCTTATAATGAGTTTTCAGGAGTATACTAATTTCACCTGTACCTTTAGTTTGAATGTAGTATAAATAAATATATGTTGTCTTATTTATTATTGAAAAATTAGTACCCCTGGTAAAATTTTGACGTGTATGTTAATTCAATAGTAGAAAAACTAAAATGAAATTTGTACACAAAACATTTTCTTGAAGTGAAAACTTTAGCGGCGCTGTGTTTTGATGGAGATAAATGTAACCGTAAGATGTCACGTGACCGTAAGATTCAACAGATTGAAAATTCGTAGGACGGTCACGTGACCTGATCGAAAAACTGTTACAATGTCATTGAGTTTTCACTTCTGCCGGCACTCCCGGTGTGCAACATGGTCTTTTTTTTTATAAAATTGATCTCAAAAATAAATATTACATTACATAGCTCCACGAAACTAATGATTTCATTGATTTTTTCATGGAGTCGGGTGCCAAATATTAAAACAATCCTATCAAACATCGTAGAAATATGTTTGTGTTTATTTTACACATTCACTGCCAACAATTTTGTAGCTCTTCGAGTGTTCCTAGATTGAACAGAACGCGGGTTCCAGAGCTAGTTATAAAATTAACAAAAGTGAAATATCTGGAGTATTTAACGACAATCAACATTTTTCTTTCCACCCGTTGGACTCTTAAAATACTCTATAAATAAAACGTAAGCATATATTGGTTCACGGGAGTTTCTTATATAAAATACTAGGATTTCTTTATCTATTTTAGTATGAAGTTTGCCAATTTTAATCCTTTTAATATTTTAAATGTTGACATACTTTTAAATATTGACTATTTTAATCATTTGTATATTATATTGGTCTTACGTATTATTTATAAATTTTAAAATTTTTGTGTTTTAGTTTTTAGCTTAACTTTTATTTTTTTATAAATCATATAAGGGTTAGTCGAACTTGATCTGAAATAAATGTTTATTTTTAATTCAAGTTTGTAGGTATCAATTTTTTTAAGAAACTTCGCCATTGTTGTCTCCTTGATGAGACAAAAAATAAAAAGATCATCTACCCAATAATCAACAGCCACACAAATTGCACAAAACTATTGGTGGCATTTAAAAGCATAACCCTCCTTTTCTTCGGGCAGTCGCGTAAAAAAATATACAATACTCGTTCGTGCAAAAGTAAAAGCAAACTATTTCCCGAAAACTGCATTGGTATAAATGCCTTTCCAGACAAGAACCGTATGATATTATTATTCTTATGTTTAAGACAAGGGAGGCTATGTAAATGAGCCTTTATTTTTCCAAGGGTACGAATAGGTACAACAGTATCTGCGTATCGCAGGCCGTCCCCATAACGCTGCATATTATGTAAATGGGGAGGGAAATACTTCGAAAAACAAAGGATATAGTGGAAAGCGCACCATAAATTGCGCTACTCGCGGGACTGCTCCCTGCCGCGTAGGGTGACCATGCGATGGGGATATACAAGGATGAACTAGTTGGCATCCGTCGCAGAACCGGCGGTCAGTGAAAACTTCTCAAAATGGACGGTACGGCTTGGCAAAACACGGACACCCTCCGGCCAGATCCGATGACTTCAGGATGGTCGTATGTCCTACCCTGCTTCCGGAGTAGATTGCAATGTGCTGATGTGATGTGAAACAAGATGGCGCTTCTAAATGTACTTAGGACAGACCTTAGTTGTGTGCTCGTGGCATTAAGCGGCTACAAACAAAGCTATACTTTGTTCTCTTAATTTAACATTTCCACTGACACGTAGCAGTAGTCACATATAGCTGGACACAGTATTACTATACGCAAATAAAAAAGTGAATGTGCAATGATTATTGCCACCATCTATCTCACAATGTACGAATAGGGGTGAGGACTGTTTTTTTTATAACTCCAAAATAAAGGCGGCAATAGTTATTTGTTATGCAAGGCTGCAAAGTTGTTGTTTGGCGCAAGTGCTTAGTATTGAAAGCCGAGCTAGCGAAGGATTGTAAAATTGAACCATGAGCGAAGCGAATGGTTCAAAAGTACAATCCTGAGCATAGCGAGGCTTTCAAGGCACGAGACGCCAAACAATTTTGCTGCCGAGCGAAACACACAATTTTTCACCTCACCACCGCGAGGAAAATTGTAGGTTGTAAGTAAATGTAACGGAAGTAATTTGGACCTTATACTCATTTTCAATAAAGGTTTGTTTACATCTCATCAAGATCTAGCATTTTATAATTATCAAATGTAACATAAATATCTTTGAATCTTTAAATAACCTCACGCTTACCTACATTAAAAAATTCAAAGTATTGTTGGGTACTCACGGTTTAAACTAAGACTCAAATACGCATATTTCACTTTTTCCGCTAACTTAGCAGGCATCAAAATTCATATATGTAAGTATATATTCTGCACTCAAATCTATAAATAACCACCATTATTTTGGTTTTACTGTCTGTGGCTTTAGAACAAAACTAATTAAACTAAATTAAATGTATATGAGTTTTTTCTTAAATTAACTTTTGAAACGGTGCGTTCCAAATTAGGAAAAAGGGAAAATTTTTGAAAAATAAAACGACATTTTAAAATTATTTATTCGTATTTTATCCTTATAAGTCAGTCTAAATGTAAATATTTCGTATGTACCTACCTAATTGCGAGAGAATAAGTATTATTAATTTTATTTTATCAAAATAAAAACAATTTTTTATTGGCATAACACCATCAGTTTCTGAACGCACCTCGCATTCTGTATAGAAAAAAGTTGGGTCTCGCGATCGACCGTCACGTTCCAAATTCAAAAACTCTTTCCACGCTAGCGGATAAAATGGACTTTTGGGCGCAGATTTTGAGCGATAAAGCAAGCCTTTTCGAGCCGGTGAGGTGAAAAAAAATATGCCTTGTGACGAAAATCCCATTCAGATATCTCAAAGAATTACGAAGCTACAACCGTTTTCATATTGCTTGTTAGAGTCTCCCCACACCTATCGACGCGGAATCGGCTTTCGCCGAGTGTTTTGTACAGTCACCGGCATCAATATCTGCCGAAACAAAGCCGGCAAAAATATCTGACACGTCCTTATGGCATCAGACATAGAGTCGTGTCAGATATTTATGCGTGCTATGTTGTGGCAGATCTTATTGCTGGTACTGTACCACACTCCTCGTGTTTTGTTCGCAATCCCGCCGATGGACGTCGCTTCGCGTCGGCCGAGCCGATCGACGTCTTCTTCGCTCTTATTGCGTGGACATAAAGAGTTTTTAGATCGGCTAACGCTGAATCCGCGTCGATAAGTGTGGAGAATCCCTTAGAGAAAGAAAACGCTCGCAGTTAGTGACGTCACAAACCGCAAGCGCCTTAGTAAATGACAATCGTTTCATATGAAGTTGCTTCTTAAAACTTTGGACACTTATAACTTTGTGATTATTTAACCTCTTGCTTTGCTTTTTTCTCCAATTGACTCCATTTTTAATCATTTTTCGAGAAAATACGACGTTAGTGATCATTTTCTGTAGTGTCTACCCCCCTATTAGAAAGATCAAACCTATGTTATTGTACCTTGTCTATTGTGCTATGCTATTCAACAAACTAGAGGTAATTTTCCAAAGCACAGTAGTTTCGACGGCAAGCAAATTATCCCATCATACCTCCTTACAGAAAAAAATCAGTAGTTTGTCGTTTAAATATGCCCAAAGTTTCAAGAGGTGACTCCTTTAAGGCCTGCCACACACTGGCGCGGCCTGTGGTGGCGGACAATAGTAAATCTGACAGCGGCAGACAAGGTTACTATTGTTGCAATAGGTTACAATTGTAACCTTGTCCGCCGCTGTCAAATTTACTATTGTCCGCCACCGCAGGCCGCGCCAGTGTGTGGCAGGCTTTATTGACAACATTAGCAAGCAGTCATACGCTATGGTGTATGCGGTGGCGTATGGCGTATGTTATGACACGAGACCAACATGAGAGCGGGTGTCGACAAATCAGGTCTCTGAAAATTATACTTAGTGTTGATTGCTTGATGAATTTAAAGAATAGTGTATGAGACAGGACCGTCCCCTGACCCCCCGCCTGGTCACCCCACACACGCACGGCCGGCGCTGATTTCCCGCGCGAGCGGAATGAATCGACCACTTACAGCAAGCTACGAATGCTCTGCCATTCCGTTGCCTAATACACTCGGCAATAATATGTACCCGTGACCACAGAGTAAACAATAGTACTAACCAAACCTACAATACTCAGGACAAGCTTTTTACGTGTTGCCACAATAGACCGTGGGCCCACTCCCGATACACCTACGTCACATGATAAAATGCTTAGGTATAAATACAAATATGAACCGGAAGTGAAGGATTTTCAAACTTTCGGCCTCATCCTTCTAGCGTTATTCCCGGGTCCGCTTTGACACCTAATCCCAAGATTTGGCATAGGCACTAATTTTATGAAAGCGACTGCCATCTGACCTTCCAACCCAGAGGGAAAACTAGACCTTATTGGGATTTCCATTTTTTTTTATTCTTGCTCATCACAACTTCCTCGACCTGCTGCTATGCATTTTTAACCGCCGACGCAAAGAGAGGCGTTATAAGTTTAACGTGCCTGTCTGTGTCTGTGGCATCGTAGGTACCAAACGGATGGACCGATTTGATTGCAGTTTTTCTGTGTCGTACATCATTTTATTTTATCCCGAGTGTTCTTAGCCATGTATGAAGAAAATTTGTTCAGCCGTTTTTGAGATAATCCTCGGGGGTTTTTCAACTTGTATTGAGAGGGGCTCCCTCCACAGTCTACAATGAGGGACGGAAAGGCTCTTTTGCATGTAAATCTTCTTCTTATGACTTATAATTTTACAATGGCCGATGGCTTACCATAAACAACCTTCTTCATTTGGGCGGGTAATGATTTATTCGCCGCTTCATACTAAATCAGTTGCGGCAAAAAAAACGGAACTATGACAAGGACAGTGAATAATGCCCGTTCTGTCACACTTATTGATATATGTATGCTACCATCTCGCTCGGACGTGTTATTATTGTTGACATAGCTAGTCTTGTGTATAATAACACTAGCTTCTGCGTGGAATTCGTTTATATCGCAGCTCCATACAAACGTTTATCCCCCATATCACCCCCTTTGGGGATGATTTCGGGGATAAAAACTATCCTATGTCACTCTCCATCCCTTCAACTGTCTCGACTTAAAAAATCACGTCAATTCGTCGCTCCGTTTTGCCGTGAAAGACGGACAAACAAACAAGGACACACTTACATTTTCCCATTTATAATATTAGTATGGATGGTCCCATCGCCAAGACACTTAACTGACCATCCGTGCACTTTATGTACATTTTAATAAGGTTCAATATGAATACAGAATGGTCAGTTAACACGTTTGCAACCAAGAACCCGCCTAGCGGGCACTCGTAATGTTTGCTCAGATGCCGGCTGCGCCTAGCGGGCTCAGCCGGCATCTGGCAGTAGTATGAACTTACACGCCTAGCGAATCCTGTCGGTTTCTGGTGAATTGTTCCATTTACAGTACATTGCCAGTGCTACCTAACTGCACCGTGGGAACTAAGATATATACCTACAGTTTGGGAACCGGGGCCGGTTCATTCAGCCAGGTGGTTGGCACACGGGCTCACGGCCGGACGCTGCTTACGCGCGCTATTGGCTATTATAAAAATGACTTCGGCACGAAAAAGTTCGGTTCACTGTAGTGTTGTGGGATGTGAGAACACAAAAACAAATAGACATTTATCTTTTTTTTCGCTGCCGACTGACGATGTAAGGTCAGTAGTAACTTACCTACTTTATAAACCTAAGTACAAATTATTTCCATGACAGGTAGAAACTAGTGAGTTTTAACGAGGACGTAATTATTTTTATTTTGGAACATTGAATCTTTAATACCTGTTTCAAATACGTAATTAATTTGTAAGGCCTGCTTTAGTTTCGGTAATATTGTACCCCGATCGAGACTCCGGCAAGTTAGTCCGCCACTGCCATGCTGTTCAATTATTTAGTTGATTTCGTAGATTTTATGTTTATCCCTGTGTCTAATAGTAATTAGTAGGTATAATAGTTTACTTAGTAAGATTCGCACGGCAGCCTAAGAAAGGGCATAAACATCGTCGTTGTTATAGGGACTTATGACTTTTTGGAAGGGCTGGAATGTACTCGCGAGGATGAAACACGTTATCTGTATATTTTAAAACAATAAATTATCTAAAACAACTTATGCCTAGTGACTACTTTTAAGTTTGTAATGCTAGTTTTAAACTATTATACAATATTACGTTATTTATATATTTACGTTAGTAGCGTTACGTTAGCCTTCGGGAATGTTGGACACTGTTTCAAGGCCGCGCCATTGCCGTGTTCGCTCGCTCTCACTCGCTACGTCAAAGGAAGCCGCCTCGTAGATATGAAGACAGCGAGCCGCCAGTGCCAAAAGGAGCCGAATAGGCTTGTAACTAAGCACCTACCAACCTAGTGAAGTTTAGCAACTATTATAATTACCTACTAGAAAATACTTTCGGTATAGGTACTATAGATACGAAATATTCGATGAAATGGGAAACTAAAAACACATACGTAACTATCTTTAATATTATTACTTTGTGTATACAATATTGTCTATTGAACTGTAACAGAAATACTTTGCATACCTACTTAAAAGCAAAATTAATATTATTGCCAAGTCACAAACGTGATGCAGCCCTGCGCATCGAGCGAAAGTATATATACATATATATATATATATATATTATGTATACAAAATAAACCGTTGTTTATTTCACTCAACTATTCATTGTAAAATAATTTCTAAGCGGTGTCAACCCTAGCGTCAAACGGCCGGCGCGTGCGGGCAACGACCGGCGCGTTCAAGGTAGCTTCATTGTTAAATTTCGTAGGCACTTAAAGCAGTAGGTATTGGCATTTTTATTCAGACTTGAGTATCTGTTCGTAGAACTATTATATAATCTGTGACATTGCGAAAGTGTCAACTGTCTTGGCGTTTGAACTAACATACTTGCAGAAGGTACTTGGTCCTAACATAACCGATTTTTGACACCAAATAAATCAAATCAAGGCTCTTTTTGTCCGACTACGGCAGAGCCGGAAGGAAGGTATAAGGTTTAGCAATCTATGTTTGTATTTACGAGTGTTCCACCGTAGGGTTTAATTTAAGTATACTGAACCGAAATCACGCTCCAAGTGACATAACCCTTTAGCTGTGGCGAAAAAACATGGCCGCTTACCCACGTCTGTGGCACCCTCTGAGGGGCGCTCCACTAACAAGGTTTGTGGAGTGAAGTGATTTGGTAAAATTAAATTTTCTTTAGTTTTTAACATAATCACAGCCAGGATTTTGGATAAAACTCAATATTTATTAAATTATCTAACTGCAATGATATATCATCGTTACATTAAAGTCGTATTAAGGCTATCTACCTGACCTCGTCACCACCTCACCTAAGTTTACGACGTATTTTGGTTATTTTAAATATAATCAATTAGTTTTTTGGGGTGTTAAATGAGCTTAATTTGAAGAAATTTGTGTTATACTTATTCGAAAAACATAAAATGGCAGGCTCGTGAGTATTTTTTTTACACTAGACCATTTGAAATATTCTACCAAAATAATGCCTACACTCAGAAGTTGCTCGTGTAGGCTTCGATTTACATGCTTATATCTGAAGTGTTTTATACTGTATGTAATCAAATTCATGCCTGAACAATAAGTATGGGTCATCAATTAGGTGTAACCGTAGCTTTTTTTATTGTAAGTGCAGCAGGTTTTATCTGAGAGTAAAATGAAAAAAGTATGTCTACTTTCATACAAAATAACCTCTTCCAAACGAGTGCAATTATCACAGCAACTATATGTTTTGAACCAAACAAATTAGGTTTCTTAAAATTCCCATTAAGTATACTTTTAGTTAAAACTATAATATAACCACCAGTTAAACAAAAATCACATCAAAACATGATTTGAAAACGGTATAAATCAAGGTCATGATTAGTATAGAGTGCGGATCGTAGTGACGTCACGAGGTATCATGTGGGCATCCCTCGGAGGGAAATTCCCGGTCAGTTAGGTCCCCCTCTGAGGGGTTTGTTGTGATCGTTACCAACTTCAATCGATTTATTTACTTTCGGGCCATTGATAATCCATTTAAGTTCATTTTAAACATATGTATGATAACTAACGGTAATTTTAATAGCTAATAGTAATATTAAATTATTAGAAAAGCACTAAAAAACGTGTTGCCAAATTTTGACCATGAGTAGGTATGTCATGTTAGTCACGGTTTTATTACAGTTAACCCGTTGAAATAACACTTGTTTCTATGTAATTCTAAAGATTACTTACATGTCTACAAAAACTGTCTTTCTGGCACTACGATTCAGCACTAAACCCACTAATTTTCACTCGCGAACACCTACCGTGTCAAACGTGCCACTGACTATTTTAGACTAACGACTAAATTGATTTTTTCCTCCATTGGCCATTGAAGTTTTCGCTTGCTAGCTGTCTCACTGAATTGGATATACGGTTCAATGGATTAAAGTGAGATCGATACACGAATGCCGGTTTTATTTCTAAGAAAGTAAGCAAAGCCATTGCGCCCCTCCGAGGGCCGCTCCACCGACCTGCAGGAAAAAATATGAAGCCCACAGAGGGATGAACACAGCTGAAGGGATAAGCTACATTTTGTACGAAAAAAAACCAGTCAGTTTGCCGTAGTCGGGAGTTTTTGCTATCCGGCACCTTCAAGGTGCGCGAGTCGAATTCAGCCGAAACAGTAAGAGGGACTGCCGTGGCTTGTCGTCAGAGATATCCCCTCATGATCCTCCTAGCGTTATTCGCGGTTGTGCGCCTAAAGGAGTCCAGGGTCAGAAATATTACATTACTGCATTACTCCGCCACGGCTGATGAAGTGGTGGTACGTTCGTCAGAAGACCGGCTTCTCGCTGTGGGTGTTCCAGCTGCGTCCGCGCCACTATGTGCACTTCAGCTCGTTTGTAGTGCGCGTGCCGCGGCCGCTGCAGGAGACCGTCGCATGTGCTGACTTCTGGCCGAAGGGTTGTGTTTCGACGGTTCCGGGGCAATCTGCCGAATCCTGCACCGGAGACGACGATGCAACGGGGCCACGCCGTTTCGTCGCCTAAATAGTATTATTTGTTGTTTTTGGTTTCGTGACGCATTGGTTATTTACTGTAATGTCACGTAAATGTATTTGTCAATAAATAAATATCCCCTGGCGAGCCTAAAAGTAAGCCAGTAAGGTACAGTTAATTTCATAAATATGTGTACGTTCTCATAGGTTTAAAATTATCTGAGCAACATTATGCCTGATTCAACTATATAAAAACGCCAAATTGGAGGCCCACTGTTTCCATCGAAAGCCTGTTTTTGTATGGACATCCTGAATCCTATACGATTCTGTAAGTAGCAAGAGAAACAAGGCAGCATAAATAGTGAAGTGTAAATGTAAGAGCGAGACGGCATTATGTGATTACAACACTCTGCCGAATCCTACAGCGGAGACGACGATGCAACGGCGCCACGCCGTTTCGTCGCCTAAATAGTAGGTATTATTTGTTGTTTTTGGTGTCGTGACGCATTGGTTATTACTGTAATGTCACGTAAATGTATTTGTCAATAAATAAATAAATAAATAAATATCCCCTGGCGAGCCTAAAAGTAAGCCAGTAAGGTACAGTTAATTTCATAAATATGTGTACGTTCTCATAGGTTTAAAATTATCTGAGCAACATTATGCCTGATTCGACTGTATAAAAACGCCAAATTGGAGGCTCACTGTTTCCCTCGAAAGCCTGTTTTTGTATGGACAAGCAGAATCCTATACGATTCTGTAAGTAGCAAGAGAAACAAGGAAGCATAAATAGTGAAGTGTAAATATAAGAGCGAGACGGCATTATGTGATTAAAACACTCTTTTGAGATGTGGTTTGATTACACATTCAACCTTTTTAAACTTGTTGTTCCGTCAATGTCCATTGTAACTTCCATGCGTATTCATAAATCAGGTGGAATAAAACAACCATTTAATTACCCTAATAGTTTAATATAATAAATAAGCCACAATACATAATGTACTAACAAAAATCGTCAATAATTGCTTATTTCTTTATCTTAAACTTCTCTGTCTTTGGCGATCTTAACTTCAATCATAAAACCTTAATTATGCAGGATCACAAACGAAGCGTTACATAGGAGACAACTTTTGTGACATATTTAAGTTTTCATCTCATAACAGAGAAGTGACAAGCCGATTAGTGTCTGACATTTCTTGTTAATTTAGGTCAATCAACTGTTTCCTGTAGTTATTCTGTTCCGTCAGCCAGGAGACAACATGATGAAGTTTCTCAGAATAAAACAATTTGAACTTAATTTAATTCTAAGATGGTTACATGATGGCCTTAGGAATAGGATTACTCAAGTCAACGAAATGTGTAAGTGAATTAAAACGCAGAAAACCAGTTTTAAAAAGCGACCCAGTAGATGTAACTGTGAGCAATAACGAGTTGATTGACCATTTCACTCAACAATGCCACATTTTGGTGTTCTTTAAATTTATTGTAATAATATAACCGACAAGTTAAGTACAGCCTCCCATATTACTGAAGTGTTGAGTATTTTTATGTAACACGACATGTTTCCGCTGCTACTTATATTAATATAATAATTATTAACTATATATGTGTTAAGACAAATATTTACAATCGACCGCCAAACACATTATGGCACTATAGGGCAGTCTACAAATTGGTGGAAATCGCTATTAAATGCAGGTAAATGCATCGATGAGTAGTTTTTTTATGTAACGTTACCTATGATACTTTCATAATTTGATACATGTTTGTATCAAATTAATATCAATATAATGAATTGCATCAAAATAGTCATTCCAAAAGCAACTCTATTGTGCAAAGTAGAGGATTCCAATTCTACTTAATGACAGGTTCATAAAAGTAAGCCACATTAAATAATCTCAACCATTTATCTCCTCCTCTACCTACAGCTTTCAAAGGCAATAAACAGTCATTGTTAATTTGAAGGTGAAACTTGTTATGCAATAGAATAAACACACGTTGACTTTAAACTTTTTTCTTTTATAACCATACCTAATTCGAATTCTCGCGAGCCTATAAATTGGTCCTCGATTGTTATAGATGTAGATAATTTATGTTAGGCTGGGTGTATCGAAATGATATTCAACATGATGGATAATGTTACGTCGGTTTCATAAAAGTGTCTATTTTAAGACTTGTTACTTTTATGATACGCAGTAGTAATTTAATTTTATCTTACTGGATGACAACTTTTAATATGGTTGGTTAATGTTTATTGTTAGTGAATGTTAGTAATTATTATGATACATTTTATTTTGACACGTTTAATTTTATCCAAATGCGATGGGTTACTCGTATATTTGTAAGGCACATAGTGATACAGTAACTTAACAAGGAATTATTTACGATAGATA
This sequence comes from Epinotia demarniana, assembly GCA_945867215.1. Taxonomy (NCBI): domain Eukaryota; kingdom Metazoa; phylum Arthropoda; class Insecta; order Lepidoptera; family Tortricidae; genus Epinotia; species Epinotia demarniana. The sequence goes on from OX244259.1 coordinate 60,497,628, forward strand.
GGTACACTTTAACTGTAAGTTGAAAAATACTCCTCTTGCGATGCATTTTAAATCGATAACACAAAGTCAATGGCACTTTTTGTAAGTACAAACGGTATTGTCTTCAGCGCCACCTATCAACCTACATAAACAATACTAGCATCTCACGACTGTTAACACAAAAAGGTATTATTATCTGGTTTCTGGACATAAAGTATAGATGTCGCTGGACGACACTGCGCTGCGTTGTAACGACAGCCTCAGCTTACTTAATTTCTGCACACATAAATAATTTGAGTTTTAAATGATCTTGCGGTATTAAACGCATAGTTATTTAGTACTCTGAGATAACAAATAATTATCAGTACAGTCGTATCATTATTATTACAGACGAGTCGATATTTTGGCCTGTTTTTTGTTTTTTACAGACACGGCCTTTATTTTCGCTCCCTGAACAGAAACGAGTAATAAGTATGTACCACAAATTGTAACATTTCATCGTTTCTGTTTTACTTGTTACGTTTAAACCACATTTACATTTAATTACTGCGGTAAACTATTTAAATAATGTGCAAAAATACCAACCGTTGATTTTATTATTACGGTGGGTGACTTGGAATATTTTACTTAAAAATACAACGAGAAACCGGTTGACATATTTATATCGTAAACAACCGACCAAGATATCTTGGATTCAATAAATATAAGGCCGTGCTTCCATTTTAATTAATCTAATTATTTGTTCGACCAACATAAGTTATGTCATAGATAGATCGAGCGGGGCGCGGCGCACATCCTCGACTATGACAGTGTGCATAAAAAGTGGGCCGAGTGTTGTATAACTGGCTGGATTTAACTACGGCAATCTACAAATATGTTTATTTTACTAAATCACCCACCAAATTCGTTCCATTGTCCATTCTAGGGCGAGGCCCTCTTGGGTTTCTCTGTAGGCTCTAGCACGATTCGCTTGAAGCAGCCTTCGGGCAGTTGTGTCAGTATGTCTTTCACGTTCTCCACTTCGCTGTGTAGGTTCTTGTGTTCATCCTTGTATTGCTCCATCCATCTAAGAATACAGAAATAATTTGTATATAACTTACGCGCCGGCTACGCTCTTGATGCAACAATAAAACTAAATAGAAATGAAAACAAAACAGAGAGACGCTAACCTTTCTAGCCAACTCTTCGAAGTTCTTTCTTTGAAAAATTGTTTGAATAAGTTGTGATTTGAAGGATATAGCAGAGCGGCTGGAATGTTGATGCTAGGATGGGGTGGCCCGAATTCTATTTATTTTTACTTGCTTACTAATACGCTGCTTACCGTATATGATTCTGCTTCGCTTCCTTCAACGTCTTGATTTTCCCGTCGAGGTCCAACGCTTTTAGCTCCGCCTCGACCGCGTTTAAATTATCCTCTGTTAAGAAAAATAACGAATGGCTGGTTAGGTTGATCATAATGTAACATTTAGTAGGTACGTATTTCTCGCTTACGGGGTAAATCCCCGATCTTTGGGATGCTTACCTACGTCGAGCCGAAGTACCTAACAAGTACAATCAAGTCTAAAAATATGCATACAACTTACTCATAAATATGTCTCATCACTCGTAGGCCAGCGGATTGAGGTTTCGGTACATATATTTATGAGAGGATTAAATCGATACATATTTTTGCACTTGACTGACTTGCCTGTCCCATATAGCCACTATTTATCAAATGTGACGGGTAGGTACACTGAGTGGATGCTGTCCCTGTGCCCGCTATACTTATTGTGCGGGTTATTGCATGAAGATGATGGACTTCACAATGTCTGGGCTGTTAGATGGGACAACGGACGCCTGCCTAATAACACTGTCTCAAATTTTATCTTCGGCAGAATTTACATTGTAAAAACGTTATAAAAGCTTTTAGTTCAAGAAAATTAATAAAATCAGGGGAAATAATTCCTGTAGTTTTGTAAATTGGTACAATTATACCTAGCGGTGCCCAGATAAACATACTAAAAGTCCTCGAGGGTGGGGGCTGTGCTGAGGGTGTAGGGGGGGGGTTGAAGGTACCTTTTTTCAGATTTTCGTACATATCTCGAATATATGTACGAAAAGCGTTATGATAACTTCAGACAAAAGTTTTTACATAAAATTTCCTACAAAATTGGTCATAAAGATTTTTACTCTACAATCAATACTTTGGGAGCTACGGGATGTTAAAGTAAACAAAGAGATAAAAAATTGTTGATTTAAGAAAACGTCGTTTTTTCGTCATTGTTCATCATAACTATTATAATTACTTTAAAGTTTGTCCATATATTTCCTACAAAATTGGTCATATTTATTTTTACTCTACGATCGATACTTTAGAAGCTACAGGATGTTTAAGTTAAAAAAAATGTCGATTTAAGAAAACGTCGTTTTTTCGTAGTTGTTCATCATAATTCATTTTGTGTTTAGGATAAGCAAGCTCAGTCACCTGCTTATCGAACATACAATTCCCATGTCGATCCATTGAGAATTTCTAAACAAAACAAAACAATAAAGCTGCAAAACCACTGATTTCTCACTGACATAGATGTTTCTCCGGGAAAGAGTGCAACTACGACCTGATAATGTATGGAACAAGTGTAGGGTCTCTCCGTGCGACCCCCAGAAAAATCTGTTATTTCAAGATTTGTCTCGGGGTAAAAAGTTGCAGTACAGCCTGGCTAAACGGTCAGACCTAGGTCAGAGGTGCTCGACCAATGTCATAGGGAACCGCGTGCAGTTTTTGATGACTAAAAAAAAATTAAAAAAAAACGATACGTCAACAAAATTAGTCAAATCAGGGGAAATAATTCGTGTAGTTTTGAAAATTGGTACAGTTATTCCTTGTTATGTCCAGATGAACATACAAAAGTCCTCGAGGGTGGGGGCTGTGCTGAGGGTGTAGGGGGGAGGATTGAAGGTACCTTTTTTCAGATTTTTGTACCTATCTCGAATATCTGTACGAATAGCGTTATAATAACTCCAGACAAAAGTTTCTACATAAAATTTCCTATAAAATAATTTTACTAATTTTCTTGTCGTACCGTTTTTTCTTAATTTTTTTTTGGTCATCAAAAACTGCACGTGGTTCCCTATGACATTTGGTCGAGCACCCCTGACCTAGGTCTGACCGTTTAGCCAGGCTGTACTCCAACTTTTTACCCAAAGGCAAATCTTGAAATGTCAGATTTTTCTGGGGGTCGCACGGAGAGACCCTTTACTTGTTCCATACATCACCAGGTCGTAGTTGCACTCTTTCCCGGAGAAACATCTATGTCAGTGAGAAATCAGTGGTTTTGCAGCTTTATTGGTTTGTTTTGTTTAGAAATTCTCAATGGATTGACATGGCAATTGTATGTTCGATAAGCACGTGACTGAGCTTGCTTATCCTAAACACAAAATGAATTATGATGAATAACTACGAAAAAACGACGTTTTCTTAAATCGATAACCTTTTTTACTTAAACATCCTGTAGCTCCTAAAGTATCGATCGTAGAGTAAAAATAAATATGACCAATTTTGTAGGAAATTTTATGGACACACTTTTATCTAAAGTAATTATAATAGTTATGATGAACAACTACGAAAAAACGACGTTTTTTCAAATCAACTATTTTTTATCTCTTTGTTTACTTTAACATCCTGTAGCTCCCAAAGTATTGATTGTAGAGTAAAAATCTTTATGACCAATTTTGTATGAAATTTTATGTCGAAACTTTTGTCTGAAGTTATCATAACGCTTTTCGTACAGATATTCGAGATATGTACGAAAATATGAAAGAAGGTACCTTAAACCCCCCCCCCCCCCCTACACCCTCAGCACAGCCCCCACCCTCGAGGACTTTTAGTATGTTTATCTGGACACCGCTAGGTATGATTGTACCAATTTACAAAACTATAGGAATTATTTCCCCTATTTGCCCATATTCGGCTTAATTTTCTTGGATTATTTGGCTTAGAATGAATAGACAACAATTCAATTTACTACAATAGTACTGCCATAAAATGTGGTATGGAAGTAAGCCAGCCTATCCATAACGCCCACATACCTAGTCTGTCCAAAGCGTCACCGTCGAGGGTAGGCAGGTTCAGCAGCTCGTCCTTTATGACCTTGAGGTCTTCAAGACCTTTGGAGACCTGCTTGTCAGCCTCCCTGGCGTCCGTGTTGGCTTGACCGACCTGTTAACAAATCATCATAATCATCTTCATAAATGGCCTTTAAGTCTACAGACTATACAAGCAGTATCAAGATTAGACAACGTCGTGACTGTGTAAGCCAATCCGGGGACGGCATTACACCAGTTAAGTATGACGACTGGTTAGCCTAGTGGATAGTGACGCTGCATACGATGAAGTTCCTGGGTTCGAATCACGGTAAGGGTATTTTTTTGTGTGATGAGCATGAATGTTTGTTTCTGAGATGTTTTCTATGTATTTATATCTATTAAGTATATCGTCGTTTTATACCCATAACACAAGCCTTATTGAGCTTACTAATGAGGATAGTTTGATTTCAGTAAGATCCAATATTTATTTATAATCCATTCAAGTCGGTCATTTCACGTTGTGACGCTGCGCCTTCCGTTACGTGGTTGCCACTCGAGAACCTTTGTCTGTGTTTCTCAGGAATCATAAGTCTTTATATAATGACAAACTCACCTTCATCTTGGCGTCTCTGGTGAGCTGCAAGTTTTCGTCAGCTTGCTTCTCCAGGTCTGCAATCTGCTTGGCAGTTCCTTCCACTCGAGCTGACGACAGAAGGTTATGTTAGACAATCACGAATTATTAAACCACAATCATGTTTCCCTGTGGCCGAGATCGTATGGAATTGCAAGAATTCTGACAAATAATTTTGCTACAGGCATTCTAACGTTATTGCACACCCTTTGTCGCCTTTCCTATCGCCCTGTCCCGTCATAGGGGCTAGAGTTGCACCAACTTACGATAATAGACTGATCCACGTTTAATATGGCGCCCGTAGCTGTCATTGTATAGAAACTTATCAAACTGATTTTTAAAACGCCGCTTACGGTTACAGCTGGTTTGGTGCAACCGACCCTTACTTAAACGTTAATCCTATACTCCGTGATGGAGACGTTGGCTACAATATGCAATATCATTCATGGTGTAAGCCCCTTGATTTGATGCCTGTGTCTTCTAGCCACTTGCTTCTAGTAACCAGCTAACTTCGCACACCCCCGAATCGAGTGTGTCTATTGTAGCTGTCAAGCGGAGTATAGTAGTGTATAAAAAGAAATTTCGGCTACCATTTCAATACTTCTTGGGTTGTTTTACTCATATGGATTACTTGTAATGTTCTATGGATTACTTACTCGACAGTTTTTCGGCTTCGTCCCTTAATTTGCCCGCGTCAGCTCTCGAGGTGGACGCTTTCTTCCTGATCTCGTGGGCGGCCTGCCGAAAACACATGTTAACTGGTAATGCAAGCTTTATTATGTAGAATTATTAAATTGCTAACTCAGGTATATCATATTAATTTAAGTAATCGTACGCCTATGTATTTTTTTGTTACCTCACTCGCTTTCTCGGCGTAGTCCTTCTGCGCCAACTGCGCCAGGTCTCTAGCCTGCTTAGCCTTGTTGGAAGCCTCGTTCAGGGCCTCTGCAATGCTGTTGATGCTGGATTCCGCTGAGGCCACCTTGTCCTGGATGGCTGGCACGTCGAGTGCGGCTTGGACCGCTTGCTGACGGGATTCGTTCACTTGGTCGCTGAATTCTGCGACAGAAGTATATGTTTAAGACGACTGGCCTTAGAAAAGAGGGAGTTCTTTTTGTTTGAGTTCTAAATATAGTAATTTCGTTGGGCGTTTAAAAACCATTCTTGTAAGAATATCAAGTCCATGTCAAGTCAACGGATATTGTCAAAGATATGAACTACACTTTGGTGTTTCCTTTTTGTTGTTAGGTCCGTCGCCATCATGACGAAAGTACCCATATAAATGAAGATTAAAAACTTACGTTTCAGAGTCTTATAAATCTCATTGGCCTCCTTCAACGTAACGTTAGCGAGGTTCACATCGCTCTTCGCCTGCGCCTGTAGTTCGTCCAGTCGTGCCAGTAGCTCGCTCAACTCATCCTGTCTTTGCTGCCCTTGATAGTGGAGGTCTTTGCCGCGTTTGATGGCATCCTCTAGGTTGCGCAACATGTCCCGGTTGGCTGACTTCAGGCTCTCGAGGTCGGCGGAGGTTTGGTCGATCTGGTGAGAAACTTGGGAGGTTAGAGTGCGAGCTCTGTGTAGCTGGGGGTCAGCAAGGTCACTATAACTCCCGAAGATGTCATCATCATCATCATCATCATGTTAGCCGGATGACGTCCATGGCTGGACAAAGGCCTCCCCCAAAGAGTGCCACAATGAGTGGTCCTGCGCCACCCGCATCCAACGGACTCCAGCGACCTTCACCAGGTCATCAGTCCACCTTGTAGGGGGCCTACCCACGCTGCGCCTTCCGGTACGTACCGGCCCGAGGATGTAATGTTTCGAGAATAAGGAACTAGATTAGTCATTAGCTTTCAACAGAACGAACCCTCAAATCGATAAGTAATAAACCCGACTGCTTTTAAACATAGGTTTCGTAGATATTTTTGTAATAAACTACCTGACTAACAATTTTCGTACTTTGATACCAGATACGATAGGTCGGAACTTAAAAAAATTGGCACACATTATAGCATCTTAAATCGGTAATTTGATTTTATTATGATGTCACCTATTTTAAAAAGCTTAGGTCGCCAAAACAAATCCAACTAATTACACCTTCATTTTCAAGCAGTGACGTGGTGGTGGTAGCTTCGGATAACATAAATACCTACTATACTCGGCTTTCATTCGCGTGAGAGCTACCCTTCTCAGTTTAGAATACCCTTTCCTATTTAAGGGCTCGATTGTGTGGGTCCTCTACTTACCGTCTTATTCATTTCAGTGGCGTCCTGTTTTAGTTTAGCCAGCTTGATATCTGGCAGCAAAGTGGTGTTCACCACGGCGTATACGCCTAGTGCATCTTCGTACACAGCCTTAGCTCGTTTGAGGGCGGCGTCAGCGTGTTCGGTCATGCTGTTGAGCTTTCCAGAGGCGGCGTTTAGCTCGTTTGCTAGGATTAAGACTTCGTTGCTGTGGAATGGGGTGTTTAGTTAGTATTTTTATGTAAGAATAAATAAATAAGATAGGTTATGACGTTAATAGTCTGCTTGCCTGATATTAGCTTGCTTATTCATCCCGTCTTTGGCCAGATTAGTTGCCGCTATGGACGTGTTGTACGCCTTCTCGGCTATATCCTTAATGTTGTGTGCTTCGTTCTCCAACTTGTCGGCCAACAAGCGTGACTCCTTGGCTAGGGCCGACATATCAACGGATTGTTTGCCGAACTGGTCTGAGCGGTTGCGGGCCTTGAGGAGGGCTGAGGCGCCTTCGCCGTCTAAGTATTCTAGGGCGCTCTGAGGGGAAAGTAATGAGTTGAATTATGTGAGGGGACGTGAAAAACACACAGTTTTCAGCTTATGAGGATTATCCGGAACAGAAGCGCTTTTATCAACATCCATCTCGCTTGATTCTATTACTAGGGCGATAGATACGGAGTTATTCCTAACGTTAACGTGGTTCCACTTAATGGACGTCGGAGAGAGTTAGAAAGGCTTGGGATTGGTCATAACTCCTGTTCTGAATCTATGTAACTTTCATCATTATTTCATTATGTAAAACAATTTTTGTAATTACTATGAAGACGAAAAGTCCATGGAACTAATTGTGACTGAATTTTGTATTATTCTCGTTGTATTTGGGTTTTTTTTTATTTATTTTTTTGACATTTATTTTTTGACATTTGATTGTTTTTCTAGAAACACTAGACTAGTTTTTTTTGCACAATTTTTACCTAATTCATTTTTTATGTTATAAAAATATTCGCTGACGATTTGAAAGTGCTTGTTAGTAAGCCTACTTGAATAAAGATAATTTTGAGTTTGAGTTTGTCCGTAATTTTAAAATTCATGTAAAGGGGGTTATGTCCGAAACGAATCATCCAATTCCAAAAAATCTTTCAGCAGCAGAATGTACCTACGTGATAGAAATAATAATATGCTATGCTGCAGCTCTCCCTGGTTTCTTTGTACCACAAGAAGAGACGCGAGCAGATATCTAATCGCTTAATAATGTTATGTACAGTGTACATAAGGCTTACATTGATCTCCTTCTGAGCAGCCTCGATGGTGTCCTTAGCTTTGGACACGTTGCCCTTACTCCTGTCCACCGATTCATTGCCCTCGTCACTGAGCCTCTCGATTTTTACGAGCATATCCCTGAAAGCAAATTTACATTGATTAAAACACATATGAAGTAACACAGACTACAAACACTAGTTCAGAATGTTATAATAACTACAACTTAGAAAAGTCGAGAAACTCCCAACATTTTCATTTTAAAGTCCAATATCTCAAAAACGGCAGAACAGATTTTCATGAAACACACCTAAGAACACTCGGGATAGAATTACCTAGATACAAAAAAAGGCATTCGAATCGGTCAATCCGTTTGGGAGATACGATGCCACAGACAGATACACAAACAGACACGTTAAACTTATAAAACCCCTCTTTGCGTCGGGGGTTAAAAACAGATTAATCATGGCTGCCGCGACCAATCCGAAAAGTAGCTAAACGAATTTAATGTACAGTTAGCTGCAGAGAAACGTGACCTGCATAGAACCTTGTATGGAAGAGAGGTCACGTTTTTCTAGAGCTGACTGCACTATTTTACATATATTTTGTCGTCTTCTAGTTCACTGTCGAAGGATGCCTGTCAACGACTGTTGGTGCTTTGGCTATTTATAGCAAGGGTTGCAGGATATATGACAAGACGTGGTGGTTATTCTACATCGTGAAGTCTCTTTGCCAAGTCTGCCAATGTATTATTAATGCTGGCGTCTCCTGCCACCTGAGACGTGGCTTCTCCACTCAACTGGTGTATGTCTTCCTGATATACATATTGATTTAAACTTTCACGATCGTCGCAAAATATTTTTACTAAACTGCACTTAATATTTACCTCTCCGAGAATATATTAATCAATTATATGCGATTAAATCCCGTGTACAAAATAATGTATTGCTTGGCTTGCTTATTAAATACTTGATGAGTCGGAGTTGTATGCTGGGGATATTTGATAGACGTATTACTTATAACTTACTCAACATCGTGGAGTCTCTCAGCCAGATCAGCCAGTGTATCAGTGAGGCTGGCATCTCCTCCTGTCAGCTGAGATTTGGCTTCCTCGCTGAGTCGCTGTATGTCTTCCCTGACACGTTGCAGTTCCTTGTCGAAGTCGGCGTTCTCGACGACTGTTGGCGCTTTGGAGATTTTCGAGAGGATCTGTGGGTGAAAAAGTGTGTTACAAGTGGGAATCCACTAAGTACTTTTTCACACCTTTCATTCAGAAAAGTAAGATTTGCTCCACGACGAGAGGGATCAAAATGCTACTTTTCTGTTCAAGCTAATTTTTTAATTTATTCATTGGCATTGGAGCATTTGTACGCAATGTGCCAATTGAACACAGATCTTAATAAAATAATCGATTGTAATTTCATCGTAATCGATTAAAAACTAACATATTTGAAGGTTTAACTTTAACAACGTCATATGAAAATTTATGAATTTTTCGTAATAATTAAAAATTAGTAATAAAAATTAAGAAAATTTGTTAAAACTTGTTAAGTAATTATTAACAACATCTTTTTTAAATTTCTTCATAGTCGGTGTGAAAAATAGTATGTGTCACTAGGTAGCAAAATTATCTTCGTCTCGGGCGTTAACACTTGTATCCCTCGCTGCATTCAGGATACAATACACCGCCCTCGTCGTAAATATACTATTTTGCTCCCTTGTGACACAAATAACTATTAATAAGAATGAGAAAGAAAAGAATAGAATAAGAAAAATGTATTCACTTTTAAACAACCATTGTTTCACAATATTTTCTTCTGCCAAACTGCAGGACAGTTTGTTGGCAGAGGGACTCCCTTACAAAAAATAGATGGGTAGGCTTAGCTATTAGCTAGTTACTTTAGTTTTACTTATAACTCCGTTTTTCAATGGTACAGCTCACTGGTAATGCTGCATGTTGACACCGAACTGGGGGAACATGTTATAAAAGACACCAAAAGGAAGGAATAGAAAATGCTTTCTTAATTAGAAATATAGTCTGTTGTGCATCACTACTTGTTGAGAACTGAAGATTGCCTCAATATTTTAATGCTCTACATTGCTACTGTACTGACAGAGTTTACTGGCAACGCAGTATTCACTCATTAGTCGACCCACCTCATCTAGCTCCTTAAGTTCCTTCCTGTGGAGTGTCACGGCGTCCTGCACGAGATTGTAGCACGGAGGACAGCCCTCGCAACCCTGCCCGTCGGCTCGCCTTTTCTTGTTCTCCATACATCTAAACAATACATTTTACGTGTAAGCACTGCAGTAAGCGAACACGTGCCTTATTATTATTACGCCTTAGTGTCTGCCCTGAAGCATTAAGTCCGCCTTTTGTACTTTTTTTTGTTTTGTGCAATAAAGTTAAAAAAAATGAATTCAAGAGCGAAACCGCGCGTATTTTTATTTCATTGACTGTCGATGAAATTGATTACCAAGTATGCACCTCGGCATAGTTAGAAGTTTGTATCCAAGGGTCAATTATCTCTGCTGGTGACTATAGGTAGACATAAATAGTGTGTTGCGTGGAATGTGGAAAAGAAGAATAATATTGTTGTCATGTTTATTCTTATCATCACCCGTAATGTAATAATCACTATACTTACTCAAAAACACATTCTAATAATAAACGCCAACATTCAAGTAATCGATATCGGTTTTATACATTTTAGAGTTAGATTCACACTCGTCGTCGCTGACGTGCTCCGACGAGACTGCAGGCGTTTGGGTCTCTGACGCCTGCCATCATAACCATCACTCCAGATAAGTATAAATCTGGATTTCTTTTAACTTATTTTAATAAATGGCTTCCATCTAACTTAAGATGATTTCGCCCATGTCAAGTTTGCTCATAAAGCGACGTTGTTCGGTAGTTTGGTCAGTCGTCAACCAATGCATTCAGCGTCAGAAGCTCCGCTGATCTTTCCTCTCCCGGGCCAAATTAATTTGTTCTCAATATCTTTTCTCTCCCGGGCCATACTAAATGCTGACCCCGATCGGGGTCGTCGGGAGAGGAGGAGTCCAAGGCGTCCACCGCTGACGGCATCCCCGACGAAAGACCTGGACCTGGTTTTACTATAGTTCCTGTCGTACCTGTCACAACGGCGTCCTTCCACGTTCTCCTGGCACTCGCACTGTCCATCCGCATTGCACTGGTAGTTGGTTGAGCCCCATTCGTCGCAGTCGCAGTCGAGACAGCCTTCCGATGAGAAACCGTAGTGGTATTCGCGGCAACGGTCGCAGTGTAACCTGAAACACATGTTCAAAATTTATAGGTTTCTGTGTAATAACTGTCGGTACAACTTATAGGAGGCTATATTATTTGCAAAATCACCATCTGCTTGTTGAGAGGGTTCCAAGCCCAAAAACGACGGGTTTCCATTTTATTATTTCAAGCTTTTAATTTTCTTGCAATGTTATGTTTGTCCTGGTGGAATATTGCAACTGAATTTTGAAGCAGATACCTTCAACCGATTGAGCTCAAATTTTGGGTATAAGTATAGTTTGGGTGACAACTCAATATTGTTGTACCACCGACTTGATCTGATGATGGAGACTAAAAGGTGTCCATGGGAATTCAGTACTTAACCGACGTAACCCATTTGAGTTTGGGCTTATTTGAATTGTCTCAAAGAGTAGTTGATGACGTTATACAGAAAAGTACAGTCGGCAATGAAAGCTTGTATCAAAAATGAATTTTTTGTCTAGTACTTGTGGTAAGAGTTGCTATGCTATCTTTTTGTATCATCAGATCAGCTTACCTTTTGCGTTGTCACCAGACTTGTTAAAGTATGCCAGCTCAATCGGATACCACCAATGTTAAATAAAAGCGAATTAAAAGTAAAATTGAAAAGTCTAGCACATCATAAGTTTCAAACCACAAGGCGTACTGTAGGTAAATGATGTAACAAAACTACATAGTAGCGTGAAAAAAATGTCATGTTGTTTGGATGGTTTAAGATGGAAACTTACCCATCAATGCCCGGTTTACAGAAGCACTGTCCAGTGTGAGGGTTGCAGGTGGAATTGTATGATCCCTCCAAGTTGCACGCACAGGATTTGCAGCCTTCTCCTGATTTGAGGTTGTAGTAACCATCCTGCAAAAAAACTTTTTTAAATCCACCGCTTCGGGGCTATTTGGTTTCATCGAAGTAACCAACAATCGTTGTGATAAATACAGTCGGATTTTTTTTTAACAACATGACAAATCCGGTGTAACGACCAGGCACCTATTTTTCCAACTTGACAATTGTCACCGGACTCTGACAATTCATCATACATTGCTTGTTCTAGAAGTTAAGGTGGTTGCTAGGTTACTTGTGGATCCAGCAATGCACGGAGAATTGTCGTTGACAGGTGACAATTGTCAAGTTGGTGAAATATGGGCCAGGAAGCATGTCGGAGCCTGTATGAACTTATATTTTGACTGTATCTATTATTTTCTAGACTTGAAACGAATATTTCGCTTATTACCACCATCACCGTACCTGTCGCAGCGGCGTCTTTGCATTTTATCCTGACACTCAACAATAATCATTATCAGCGTCCGTCATTACAATCATCATTAACATCATCATCACCACCCATCTCGCACTTCTCGCACCGCCTGCCGATGACATGCGGTCGGCAGGAGCAGTAGCCCGTGAGCCCGTCACACTGCGGCGCACCGTTCGCGCTCTCCTGCGTGCCTGCCTCGTCGCACTCGCAGGGCTTGCAGTCCCCGTTCTTATCATTACCATCCGTCGTTATCATCACCATCATCATCATCACCACCCACCTCACACTTCTCACACCGCCTGCCGATGACATGCGGTCGGCAGGAGCAGTAGCCCGTGAGCCCGTCACACTGCGGCGCACCGTCCGCGCTCTCCTGCGTGCCTGCCTCGTCGCACTCGCAGGGCTTGCAGTCCCCGTTCTTATCATTACCATCCGTCGTTATCATCATCACCATCATCATCACCACCCACCTCACACTTCTCGCACCGCCTGCCGATGACATGCGGTCGGCAGGAGCAGTAGCCGGTGAGCCCGTCACACTGCGGCGCACCGTCCGCGCTCTCCTGCGTGCCAGCCTCGTCGCACTCGCAGGGCTTGCAGTCCCCGTTCTTATCATTACCATCCGTCGTTATCATCATCACCATCATCATCACCACCCACCTCACACTTCTCGCACCGCCTGCCGATGACATGCGGTCGGCAGGAGCAGTAGCCCGTGAGCCCGTCACACTGCGGCGCACCGTTCGCGCTCTCCTGCGTGCCTGCCTCGTCGCACTCGCAGGGCTTGCAGTCCCCGTTCTTATCATTACCATCCGTCGTTATCATCATCACCATCATCATCACCACCCACCTCACACTTCTCGCACCGCCTGCCGATGACATGCGGTCGGCAGGAGCAGTAGCCCGTGAGCCCGTCACACTGCGGCGCACCGTTCGCGCTCTCCTGCGTGCCTGCCTCGTCGCACTCGCAGGGCTTGCAGTCCCCGTTCTTATCATTACCATCCGTCGTTATCATCATCACCATCATCATCACCACCCACCTCACACTTCTCGCACCGCCTGCCGATGACATGCGGTCGGCAGGAGCAGTAGCCCGTGAGCCCGTCACACTGCGGCGCACCGTCCGCGCTCTCCTGCGTGCCTGCCTCGTCGCACTCGCAGGGCTTGCAATCGCCCTTCTTCGTGGGGTCAAGGGCGTCGCCGAAGAACCCTGGGGAATTAATTTACGTCACATCTGGCCATAAGATAATATATGGTAGGTAATGATTATTGTGTTTTTTGGCTATCAATTTATTTGAACTTCAGGTGGCAAGCGTCCGCTATGCGTGCGCAGAATCCCATTTCCTATCCAGGAGACGAGTACAATTTTGTACTCGGATCGCATATCAAAAACCTCCGACCTAAGAAATTTCATGTTTTACCGTCCTAGGTGGGTTACTATTTCTCGTTACAGTTTGACACACATACAATACAGCACATTGCAATACGGGTGTACAATCAAAATTTACACCAAAAGAGAGAAGGCAAAAAAATATGCCTAGTGACGAAAATCTCTTTCAGATATTTCAAAGGTTACAAAGTTGACGAACAACTCTTTCAATATTGCTTGTTAGAGAGAAAAAACGGTTGCAGATCGTGACGTCACGTATTTGGTGTCTACTATACGCCCCTATATTGTCTTTGATCAGTCACTTTAAAAATGACTGACTGTTGAGTTTGTTTCGGCGTTTCTTCTTAACAGTGGTCTTCTTTTTCAAAAACGCTGGTAGAATTTTGACTTGTAAAGGTGACATTACGGCCTACTGCGGAATAATACTTATTTACGATACAAGTGCCGAAAATAGGAAACTCGCAACGAGTGGTTATAAATTAAAACACGACCGAAGGGAGTGTTTTAAATCGACACGAGTTGCGAATTACCTATTCGCACGTGTATCGTACAACGTTTTACTAACATATGGCTCTTTAAAGTTTCTACATATGCACGGAAAGTGCTCTTTTCCGCACTAGTGCAGGAAAGTAGCACCATGTGTACTGTAAAGTTCATTTATTGCATTTAGTGTCTAACTAAAGTATCCGCGTATGCTAAAGAGGAGTGAGGACGTAAGGAGAGCTCAAAGAAAACTGAAATCTTTGAGTTCCAGTGAGGCCACGAAATATCGAGCGCTGTATTCAAGACATAAAAAAATAGTACTTCTCGTATGTTCATATAAAATTGATCACAAAACCGATCTAAAACACCGCTAGGCACTTGCGTCAAAAACACATCTAAACATAGCAGAAATTGAATATAAAAGTTTCTCCATTTCAATCCATCAATTTTACTCACCGCTCAAACATTTGTCGCAGTGCTCTCCCGCAGTATTGTAAATACACTTCAGACACTCCCCAGTAGTCCTGTTACAGTTGCCAACAGCGTTTGGATCCACGTTGCCATTGCACTGACACTCTTCGCACTCGCTGGCCGTTCCGAACTGACCGGTCGGGTCGCCGAAGTGACCGTCTGCACAGACTTCGCAACGAGGGCCTGAGGACGGTAAAGATACTTACAGTACTGTTATAAGTTCATTCACAGTTATCAACGACAGTCATTGTTATTTCTTTATTTATACAGGTAGATCATCAGCAGTAACTTTAAACAATAGTGGCAGTGGGATTATAACAGATCCTCACCGATATCGTAACTTATGATCGAAAGACAGCGTCATTTGCACCCACCTATCGCCATCTCAACCGTAATTCTAATCACTAATATCATCATTAATATCATTATGCAACAATTCAGTCATAATAGTTTCACATACTTTGATTTGCCAGCTGTTGTACTGATGTCTTACATAGGCATTCGGGCAGTCCACGCAGGAGCTCCCTATATTCGGATTTGAACGAGGACAGAAATTGCTATAGCCATGTCATAGACACCTAGTTGTACATAGGATGTCTTACCAGCATATTAATTGGGACAGTCAGTACAGTTTTGACGACCTCTGTAGCCCAGTTGGTAGTGACCCTGCCTACGAAGCTGGAGGTCCTGGGTTCGAATCCCGGTAAGGGCATTTATTTGTGTGATGAGCGCGAATATTTGTTCCTGAGTCATGGATGTTTCCTATGTATTTAAGTATATATTTATCTATATAAGTATGTATAACGTCGTCTTGTTCCCATAGTACAAGCTTTGCTTAGTTTGGGACTAGATCGATTGGTGTAAGATTGCCCCCAAAATATTTATTTATATTTAGTACACCACATACTCTGGTCAATTAGATGTACGCAGCCAAATTGGGCATGTAGTACACGACTCGTAATAATCGGGTGTGCAAGCGATTATACGGATGTTTTACAAATCCAAGTGAGTAGGTACTTCATATATCCTGAATCGAATAAGGAGCATGCATCGTTGCCATACAAACCTAGTTACCGAGGATGTCTTACCAGCATAGCCATTGGGACAGTCGGTACACCAAATACTCTGGTCAGGCAGCTGAACGCAGCCACTTTCCTTCGGACACGGGCAGGGTTTGCAGTCATCAGGGGTGCCGGCGATCGCGTTGCCATAGTAACCCTTGGCGCACCGCTCGCAGTTGCTGCCGGCGGTGTTGTGCTTGCAGATACAGAATCCTGAGGATGAAGATATTCTGGGTAAAGTAAAGATAATGTATGGTACATATAAATCAAGATATACTAGGATGCTGGTATAATATAAATTGTTACTAGCCTCTCGATTTAAGTGAGATTGTGGGGTAAGTAATTCTAATTGACCGTTAATTTTCTTGGTCGGTTTTACAGGGACACCGGTCAAATGACCAGGCCAATTGAGTACTTTTCTCTCTTTGGATAGTCAGTTGTCAGACCTACTTGCGGACTGGTCAAAGTCATCTAATAGTGGGAAGGAATAAGACACAACCAGACTACTCTCAGTCCTACTAACTTAATGAAGCACCTGTATTCTCCTCTCATTCTTCTTTGGAGAACGTTAAACTAGCGTAAAAAAGTTGAAGTCTCAGTTAAGTATTTAAACCTGGTAAAAGAACGTACCGGTACTTAGTTAGTATTCATCCAATTGGGCACATTTTACGTGGAATCGGTGAAGCAGTCAAGTCACTCCTCTATGTTGTTGTTTCTTTCCTTCGTGTTGCTGACTGCGGCCCGTAGTGTGTTTGGAGACCCTAGGTGCTTTTTCCTGTACCCTTCTACCTGCTTGCAGTCCAGTAGAATGTGTTCAGTTGTTCCTTCTGCCTCAATCCAACGCTCTGGGCTGTCTGAACGTACCAGTAGCAGTGTCGCATATGCGCGCGTGTCCGTGGCAGTCACACAGTATGCAGGTGGAGTACGGGCCGCCGTTGGCCGGCTCGTGGCGGTAGCCCGGCGCGCACTCCTCGCAGTAGTCGCCCACGTAGCCGGCGGGGCAGCCGCATTTCTCCACCCAGTTGGCTGGGCCTAGGCCTTTTTCTCTGCCAACCTGCATAAACATTTATAGGATCAATAGCAACCAGGGTTACATTACAAACTTATTCTGACTCTAAGCGGAAATAAGAGGTTCCTTAGATAATTTTGACTTTTGCTTCTGTCTGAACATAAGCATTGATTTATCGTGAAACGTGTAATGGATCGTATTCAGTGCTACATGAAATGCATACCTACAGATAAGTAGTGGAATTAATGAAAAAGATTAAACGTGCGTTCAATTGAAGTCGCGCCATTGGTGCCCTATACATCACAATTTTGGCCAGCGGCCGACACATGGAGCTGCCTACGCGTCCCTCCATCGATATATTATTGGACCTAATTGGCTACGTTAGTTGCGTCATGAGTCCCTAGAGAATAGCGGACTTTTTCGGGTCTACCCAGAACATTTTTATACACACGTACCCATATCTCCGTTGACGACTTCCTTAGACGTCAGTTATCTTAGACGACAGCCAGTTCAACCCGTGTCGAAACGTCAGAAATAAAGGTTGGTTATGAACCATGTGATGTTTACAAAACTCGTACCATGGTCGCAGAGAATTAAAAAAAAACTGAAATGGTCCTTACCTTAGCCGTCTCAAGCTTGACGTTCATCAGATACCCTATTCCGTTCCTATTAAAAGTTCCCCTTATCTTCACCGCAGTGAGGTTCTGCAGTATGGACATAAACTCAAAGTTCGACACGGTCGGTGTCCATCCATACCGGGGGTCTTCGTGGAGGATGTAACTGAATTCTTGAGCCTGAAAAAGACAGATAGAAACTGTACGACTGAATAGGCGTATCTCTCTTCCCATCAGGTGAGATGGGTTAAAGTTCAGTCGATGGTCAGTATTTAACAAGAACATCGGTAATATTGCATTCTTAACGTGGGTACCTGGTCAGACGGCGCTGGGTTTTCCTGCGCATATATGTTAATGGCGACGGAAGACTTAGCGCCCTCGAGTATGATGTCCTGAGGCGACGGATATCCCCTGGTCTCTCCCAATCGGAGGGTGAACTTCAGCTTGTGGTTGTAGGAGGGCCGCTGGTCGCCCAAGAACTGGTTGGAGGCCACGAAATAGACGGTGTCTGGGCCCGGTGATCGGACCTCTGGGGAAAGGAATAAATGTTTGACAGATCATCTTTGATTATGATTACGTTGAGTAAGGGCGAATATTCATTGTTTTTAAGGCGTTTTTATTTCGTCATTGTAGGAGACGGCAAATACTGTTAAAAGGTACGAGTATCAGAGTCTACTTTTGATGAAGATGTTAGCGAATACCAGTACTGAAAGTTTTTTGATTTAAGATTCTGCGGTACGTTTTACCCCTGATGAAATATTCTTGGGACGACAATGATGTTAAAGCCGAGCGGTTCAAACAAAAAAAATTGCCCGTCAACGTTTTTTAGAACAACTTTTCTAAATAAGCCAAAACACCCTTGCCTTGCCTTGCCTTGTACTTGTAGGTACCTACTGGAACATAGATTTTTATGATTGTCATGATAACTAAACTACAAAACGTAACCCGTTTAGAATGAAACACGTAAAATGTTTTATCTACGCACATATCATTAGTGCTATAAAATGCGTTCAGAAACTGTAGGAAATGACCAGCATAACTACAAACGATTTTACTATGAGAACTTTCTTGTCTGTGGTAGTAGGAAAAATCTGTACTGTATCGTTATGAGTTTAAATTTGGAACAGCTGTCAAAACTCAAGTGGGTCTTTATTCTAGTATCCATAGATATTAAAACAGTTATCGATACGAAACGTCAATTCAGTACGTTTTATTATACAAACCGTACGACATTTGATCTCGAGTGATATGAGTATAGGGACTTCATTCGTTTGTCTATGATTTAAAAAAAAAACATTCGTCATGACGGATGATCGAATTGCCGCCATTGCTGTTGTCATTTTATTGTTGGTTTTTTGCTGTTACTTACTACTACTTATGATATGTGTGTAGATAAAGTAGTGTATGCAACTGTACATAATAGGGATGACGACTAAGATTTTTTCATGATGTCATTCGAAGCAGTTTTTGGAGAGGAACAAATGTTTGTATGGGAGTAACTACAATTAAAGAACATAAATACCCAAAAAAATGAGACAAAGATTTACCTCGCTGGCGGTAGCGAAAAACGCTCCATACTAACAGACAGCTAGTTGTGACGTCACAATATTGTTAGTACAAAGTATCGTTGTATGGAAAATCAGGTAAATTGTTGTTTCGGTCGCGAAATACTGCGTTTAAGTACATAGTTGTCTTACAATTTTGTGTCTGTAAAAGCGTAAGGATTCTATTGGTAACTTTAAATTTACTCTTGGACAATAAAAAAAATCATATTTTTTCTTAACTTTCAAGGTTCATTTCTTTGTACCATTTTAATTATATTTTATAATGTATACTTTATTGCGATAATTTGATGGTTTACTATCCATTTAGTATCACTACGTTATCAATTTGAACATGAGTCGTCACGCCTATTAGGCCTTAAAACAATCGTGTGATCCTATTATGAAACTCGCTGACGCTCGTTTCATAAAACCACACTCATATTTTAAGGCCTCTCATTATGGATCAGTCGCATAAACTACTTATAACATCGCAGTTTCAGCGCTTCACTCTTGTGAATCTCGGAAGGAACGAGCGCTCAAATTAAACATTGGTACTTCAGTCTTGGGTTGCACTCACCCTTTTGATCGTATCAATAATAAATTGCTGGCATTCTACTTCCAAGCGCAGGTGCTGATATGTCTTCGTAACAGTAATGTTATGAAGAAATATCACTCACTCTCACTCGGTTCGTAGTATACACACCTAGCGTTTCGGCGCTGACTTGCCCTTTTCACAACTTAGCAATATTGTGCGTGCCAGTCTTGCATTGCCTTTATTTAGCATGCATACAAATTAAAGCACTTGGCTCTTTCATCCACTTACCAATATTCTGCGTGTTAGCGTTGAACTGGAGCGTCGCCGGAGCCCTTCTGTCAGTCTCAGCGCTCCACTTCTCCGAGTCTCTGATGAAGTGAGCGCTTAGCTCGTATGACTGGTACTTCGGCGCTGAGCTGCACTGGGACGAGTGTCCGAAGCAGAAGCAGGGGGTGCAGCCGAACTCGTTCTCTAGGTCCAGGTTGAAAAAGCCGGGTTTGCACCTGGAATAAAGATTGGTTTAAACGAAGGGATGGGATTCGCGGCGGCTCAACATGTTGTGTAGTTGGAGAGGCCTATGTTGAACAGTGGAATAAGATGTCAGTGAATGAAGATGGTGTGACGTGGAGCCTAATCATCATAATGAAACAAAGGGAAAATTAAGATTCGTGTCGTAATAAAGATGTTTTGTTCAAATAAGTAGCTCTCAAGGCAGTTACAGTCTTGCGAGTTGTATCTCCTGCGACACACTTATTCCCGTCATCTATCTTACTTGTTCTAGCGAAATCATAGTACGAGTATGGAGCTGCTTACAGTGACATATGCCGGTAACCAGATCGCACTGCGGCAGCCTGCCGAGCCTTCCATGCAGCGTCGAGGCACTCGCACGGCTTGCAACCTTGGCTGGTGAAGCCATAGTGGTTCCTCAACCCAGAGCTTGTTACAAATAGTGTCTATTCTGTGTACTCACTCTCGACACCGTCTGCCTTCCACATTCTGCTTGCACTGGCACACGCCGGTAACCGGGTCGCACTGCGGCAGGTTACCGTAGCTGCCCGCGTCGAGACAATCGCAGGGCTTGCAACCTTGGCTGGTGAAGCCATAGTGGTTCTCCAACCCAGAGCTTGTTACAAATAGTGCCTATATTCTTTGTACTTACTCTCGACACCGTCTGCCTTCCACATTTTGCCTGCACTGACACACGCCGGTAACCGGGTCGCACTGCGGCAGGTTACCGTAGCTGCCCGCGTCGAGGCACTCGCAACCTTGGCTGGTGAAGCCATAGTGGTTCCTCAACCCAGAGCTTGTTACAAATAGTGCCTATTCTGTGTACTCACTCTCGACACCGTCTGCCTTCCACATTCTGCTTGCACTGGCACACGCCGGTAACCGGGTCGCACTGCGGCAGGTTACCATAGCTGCCCGCGTCGAGGCACTCGCAGGGCTTGCAGCCCTGGCTGGTGAAGTCGTAGTGGTTGGGTGCGCACGCGTCGCATTTGTCGCCGGTTACACCGGGCTTGCACTGGCATTTGCCTTGCGCGTTGCATTGGAGGCTGCGGGAACCTGTGGTTAGAGGGAAATTGATTAGTCCGTCCACTCCCGGGTAAAAGTTTTTTTGTTCGCAAATCCATATAAATGCGGGAGTGGAGTGTTTCGCGTTATTTATAGATGATATTTACAATATAGGTACGTACCTATGCCATTTTAGACACTGGAATAAGTGGTAAGATTGGCGATTAATTTGAGTTGATATTGACCAAAAACTAGTAATGATAACTGATGATGAGTAAAATTTTTTAAATATAAATTTCCGTGGTTTAACAATTGACATTTGGTTTTATAATTCTAATTTGTTTTAGTTTATCATCACTAATTTTACTTAGCTTTTGTTGTTTTTTGTTAACAATAATGTTTTTACGGGTGAGAACCTGTGATTGGCTTTTAGTATTGTATGTGCAAGATGCATGTTATACCCACTGTTGGTTCCCATATGTTGTGAGGTCCTGTTAATCATTTAACACGTTTGCAACCAAGGACCCGCCTAGCGGGCACTCGTAATATTTGCTCAGATGCCGGCTGAGCCCGCTAGGCGGGCAGTAGTTATGAACTTACACGCCTAGCGAATTCTGTCGGTTTCTGGTGATTGTTTCCATTCTTAGTCAGGTTGCAAAAGTGTTAATGTACCCCAGTGCCCCATTCCCTGCTTACATCACTATAAATAAATGGCCACAACATCCAATTTGGCTCTGCTTGGCACCCACATTGTTGGATAATCGTTGGGAGTGTAGTGAGTAGTCTGGGTCTTCCACGGGACTCCCACACATCCATCCGGTCCACCCCCGGGCGGACGGTGCGTGAATGAATTCCCCAACGTAGAAAAACAAAAGAGGTGGCCATAGACCAGCCACATTTAGAACTCACCAATAGCAGCACAGTTACACGGCAGATATATATCTACTGCCCAGACGCCTGGATAAATCTCCCCACTATCCGCATAAGTTATTATCTATAGGTGGCCAAAGACCGTCGCGAGGGTCAAAGTGGTATGCGTTTGGGTCGAGCCAACATTTGCGTCTTTATTTTGTTATCTTTTGACTTTTCCAGAAAACAGTCCCCGCGAAGGATACGGGCGACTGATTTATAATGGAATAAGTGATTCTGTGTATGAATGATGAGTATGGTTGTAATGGATGATGGGTGAAATGAAGAACGAACTATTTGCCATTGAAATTTTTCAGGTTATTAACTATGGACGAGGCGAGTTTGCAAAAAGAGGCTATTGTACTTTCTTTACGAATGATTTCCTGCAGGTTATAACGTTCGGCTTGGCACCTATATGGTTAGAAAATCGTTGGTGGTGTAGTGGGTAGCGAGCCTTCTGCCCGATAGTCCCGGGCGGACGGTGCGTCAATGAATTCCCCAACGTAGAAAAACAAAAGAGGTGGCCACAGACTGGCCACATTTAGAACTCACCAGTGGCGTCACAGTTGCATGGCATGCAGATATCCTGGCCAGGCGCCTGAAAGTAGTTCTCCCTGCACCTCTCGCAGTTAGGCCCGTCCCTGTACTCGGCGCAGTCGATGCAGTGCCCACCGTGACCAGTGTGCTCGTATAACTCCTTGTCGAAGTAACACTTGTTGGAGAACCCGTTGCAGTTACAGACTGTGGAGGGAAAGGATTGGTGTGACGGGGGTGTATAAATCAAGAGATTCATATTTGGACTAAGACCTCTGCCTGTGCCATATATGAACAGCGTCATATATGAACTCAATGAAAACGCTCCTCGAGTTCATGTCATGGGTTCGAGTATTCAATGGAGTTAATGGGTTAAGCATGTCTAAGTGTAAAAGTGCCAGGCGGGTAAATAATAAATACAATAATATTGTCAATGAGATAAACTACAGCACGATTTATTCTCATTTATTTCTCAATTTCGTCCAATTTGGTTTGGGTAACAATCATCCAAACATCTAAACGTACAAAGTTTCGCATTTATAATATGAGTAGGATACACATTTTGAACGAGTTTAGCGAACAGAAAGAAGCATATGAAAGAGTCACTTATTATTCTCTGATCCTCATGTATCCGGATATATGCTATGGCAACATCGTGCGACACGGCGATGGATCGCGCGATGTTGCCGCTCCGTAACGTTACTTGATAACTAAGTCACCAATATCACCTAGTGTTATGGAGCGGCAACAGCGCGAGGCGCTTCTACGCACAATATCTGTGCACCATACGTAGTGGCAACATCGCGCGATCACCGCATGACTCATACCAGTGGCGGCTTAGTTAACATAGCGATACGGAACGGCAACAGCGCGTGGTCCTGCCGCTATCCGGTCTCAATATGGTCTCCACGGAATGCGAAGTCCGTCCCACTTCCCCTTCTACCCCGCGCTCGCTATGCGGGCTTCGAACCATTCGGACCTATAGCCCCGAATAGTACCTATCCGCAAAACCAAGTGGCGAGTCAGGTCATAAATCATTGGATAATGCTATCTCTTTTGCTCCAGTGCGCTTTCACGTTCAACAAAGCAGGCGTCATAATTGCTGTCAATTCCTTTGACTGAGTGTGACAGCTCTGGTGTGAACTTAGCTGAAGTCAAACGCCGCCGGCGGTATACAAAGATAATCATCGTATCAGCGAAAAGACGCCTAAAGCTGAACATAGGCCTCCCCCAAAGAGTGCCACAATGACCGGTCCTGCGCAACCTGGTCAGTATACTCGTACTATTATTGTATGATTGACAATATAAACATGTATTACGTATAAGTAGTAATATATTTACATTCGCTCAGCAGCTTATATAGTAAATTAAATCGTTAGTAACTTTCGCTTGCACGCAGGCAGATTCTTAACACAACGAACCGCGCTTTCAGACCAAATTAATATCGTGTATTAGTAACAGAATCTTTAATTAATTCTTCTTTTGATGCTTTTCAACATTTAAAGATATTTTAAAGTGTTTTAAACATAAGGAACCATTAGTAATTCTATACTAGTTAACGATTTAGGCTGGGTTGCTCCGACTTATGATTACAGATCGATCAACGTTAAATTATGGCGTTGACAGCTGTCATGAAAGTCCATAGAAACTTGTCAAACGTTCCATACATTCAGATTTTAATGAACACCGCTTACGATTACAAACGGTTTGATGCAACCCACCCTTAATCAACAATTCATTTTACACTCCGTATATAGCCTTTGTATATCACACCCCTTCAAGACTCGCTTAAAAGTTGAACTAAAAATTGCGGGGGTCATTAGATTGACCTTATTATAGTTTGGTAACCCGCAATGTAACTTGAATGCGAGTCATGCACGTGTAGATCTTTATTACGGCAACTTACCCTTGCATTCGAAGACGTTGCTAGGGGAAGCTCTGCCCCAAGGTGCATCGTTGTATGAATCTCTGCAACGCTCACAGGATCTTCCAGCGGTGTTATGTTCACACCTATAAGCAACGAGAGACTTAGGTAAATATATATTCTAGAAACAGGTCGAACGGCCTTTCACAACCACTAGCCGCCCTGCCTGTTAAAGGCATCCGTTTCTTCAATAGAATTTATACGATTTGAAATAGGAACAGAGTAGCAGTTGTTTTATTGGTTCTTTTTCAAAACAAAAGAACCTCTGCTCTATTACCTAATAGTCATCATTCGTATCAATTAACACAATGAATCCTCAAATGACCTGATACAGGGTAATTTTTGTTCTGCTTGTGATGGTCTGGAATCAGTAGCGTCCAAAGATTATCACTATCAACAATTCTCTTAGAACTTACTTGATTACTGACACACATGAACCTTTATCGCATCCTGCTGCTAAGCTATATACACTGTAAAGGAATAGTTTCCAGCCAAATGTCACTTTTTCACTCGATATACTTAAGGCACTGCTGGCATTATTACGCAATGAAAAATCAAATTACCAACTAAACGGTGCCGCATGCACATAATTTTAACAACAGAACCAGCTTACGGCCTGCCTAATGGTAAGCAGACGCCTTAGCATTTGGACGCTTGAGTCTCCAGAAGCGTCACAAGCGCGTTGCATACCCCTTATTGAGGTGTGTATAACAAGTTTTGTTTGTTCCACTACGATGGTGGTCACGGCATACGGCCTGCATGGTGGTAAAGAGCCATTGTAGCCTATGGAAACGTGTGACTCGTAAGTAAAGAGCGTTGCCGACCCTTTATCGCATTCAACGATTCATTGTTGGACGACCGCTTTAGCCTAGTTGGTAGTGACCCTGCCTACGAAGCAAGAGGTCCTGGGTTCGAATCCCGGTAAGGGCAAAAATTTGTGTGATGAGCATGAATATTTGTTTCTGAGTCATGGATGTTTTCTATGTATTTAAGTATTTCTATCTATTATATATATCGTCGTCTAGTACCCATAACACAAGCCTTACTGAGCTTACTATGGGACTAGCTCGATTTGTGTAAGATTGTCCCCTTATATTTATTTATTTATATTTTTTTTTTATTTTATTGTGTTGAGAGCAAGAAGAATCGAAACTACGTCAATGTTAGCACACTTACATGCAAGTCATGACGCCGTCCACCCTCGTGCACTCGGACGCGTGCCCGTTGCACGTGCAGCGCGCGCCGACGGCCACGTCCGCGATGGCGTACCAGTACGACTGCAGCACGGAGCTGTCGCCGAATATCTCGTCGCCGAACGTGTTCAGCCGGTCGAGCGAGATGCGGATGTCGGTGGCTGTCACCCATTCCTGTTGAAAAGTTGGGGTTAATGGCCCTGTGGTTCAGTAGTAGGATTAACTGCTGCGTCATATGTTGTCCTGAGTTCTAATCCTGCAGTCTTGTTTTCGGGGGGACGTCGTGGTAGAATGCTTGCGACCCCATGGCGTCCCCCAACGGGAGTGAGGGTAACGCCGCTGGGTTTTTAGTGGGTAGTTCTCCTCCTCCCTCCGACTAGCTCGGAGGGGGTTGCGGGAGGAGAGAGCCCCACATAACCCCCCACCTTGGCCTCCCCCGGGCCCGGGGGGTATGCGCCCCCCTAGACTCTTGAGGCTAGGGAGGATAAACGCATTTTCCCAGCGTTAAAAAAAAAAAAAAAGATTTATACACAATTGGATCCGCCACTACTTTTTCATTTCTCATGCTCTAAAAGTTCGTATTCTGCCCCCGTTACGAAAAAAGGCGCATGTCACATTTTTGTCAAAATTGAGTTATATACATTGCCGTGATCAGCAAAAAAGGCGCGTCAGTGAGTATTTTTTATTTTATCCTAGGAGGCCTAGAAACAGAGTTACCATAAGAAAAAAGGGCACTTTTACACCCATTTCCTCACTTAAACCACCTTAAACTAAATTGAAAAGTCGTTTGTCCGAAATACATTGAAGACCTGAAATGTAAAGGCGTAAGTGCGTATATGCGCCCATTTTCATTGTCACTTTTACGACATTTCCATAAAATGAAAGACGCAACTTATGATCTACAGTTTTATAAAAAGTGGAAAAGATGCAAGTGGTCACCTGCGTCTTTTTAAATAAGTTTTAAGTTAAAAACATTCTTGTTGAAATTGACGCATCCGCCATTACCTCAACAAAAGAAAGGCGCTAGTGACCACAAGCGCCTTTTCAACTTCGCATATATCTTATATCATTAATTATATTTGACACATCTGCAAGCAAAACAAAATAAAAAAGGCGCTAGTGGCTACTTGTGCCTATTCAATTAAGTAATTTTGCAAAAGTACCAGGGCTCCTGTGGTACATGCGTTTACATTTTGCTCTAAGCTTAATTTGTGTTGTATAATACTTCTAAGAAAAGGCGCTAGTACGCACAAGCGTCCTTTCGTTCCATAATATATTTAAAAAGCAGGGTAAGTGGGGAGGAATACTATCGATGTTCGTTCAGTTGCGCCCGAAACTTTGGCAGCGGGGGACCTGCGCTTGAGCAGCTGAGTGAGTAGGTAAGTTGCAAGTTATATCGTTTTTTATTCGCGAGAGATTACTTAAGTACCAATAAGATTGACACTGTTATATTTTACTTCGTTTAAATGAGGGACACTATTTCCCGTGCTTACGATAACAACAGCAGTAACTCTTTTCGTAACATTATTCTACGTAACGTTTTGAACGAGCGTTAGGACAACTCAACTGTATTTTTTCTATACAAAAAGTGACATTTACATCTCTACCAGACGCGCGTATAATGCGTTACGTGATCGACTAGCTGTTAAACATTTGAATTACATTTTTAAAGAGAATATTAAATAATATTAAAATATTAAAGAATATTAAAAATATTGTTATAATTAAGTACTTAAATGATGCTGATGACCAGATGTGATTTGGTTCCAAACGCAGTATTAGAAATCTCATTACCTGTTATTTTTATTTCAGTAACCGCGTCATTTTTGTATTATTATGTAAACTTGGCAATTTTACTTCCGAATAAAACTTGCGATTTGATGCAATTTTATGTTTTTTATTTATACTTTTCTAGGGTAGGTACTCGTTGCGTAAACAATGTATATGTTCAAGGGTATTCTAAAAAAATATAATTCTTGAATTGTATCTGCAAACCGATGTTAAATTAAATACAAAACGTCTAGAAGTGACTTTACATGTGAGTTAAGTCAAATCAGTCCAGATATCTAATATATCATTGAAAAGACGCTTGTGGTTAAATGCGTCCTTTATTTTAAGAGACATAGAGGTAATGTCTGTTATAGACTTAAATGAATGGCAACATTCTAATTGGGCTTAGTTAATTGGACGTAAATGGTTACTTGTGCCTTTTCTACTAAGTATCTAATATTTTCCAAACATTTTTTAACTAAGATGAAAAGGAAAAACGCGGAAAATAAAATAAATAAAAATAAATTTTAGAATCACTAAAAACTTAAAATGTGCACAAGGTATTTGCCTAACGAAAGCCGTTTACAGAACGTCTCTATCTATTTTCATTTCGAAACAGCAGTTTTTTTACCATTTAATTAACTTTATAATTTTTTTCTCGGTTTCGACTTCATGTGACAAGCGCCCTTCTTCGTAACGGGGGCAGTATTTATGCTGCGCGTAAGCGGCATAAAGTCGCTTTTTATGCTCTAGTGCCTAAAGTAAAATCTTCGTCTAAGATCAATTGAGACAAGCTCCAACAGCCACACGAGCAACTTTTAACAGTTTTTGGCGCCCTACCTATGGAATTGTTGAAGTCAGAATTCGGCCAGTTTTGGAACGCGGAATCTTTGACGCCTTATAGCGACTGCGCCATATCTATGGAATCGATGAACTTAGTATGTGGCCAGTTTTTGACCACGGAGTCGTTGACGCCCTATAGCGGCTGCTCCCTATCTATAGAATTGTTGAAGTTAGAGTGTGGCCAGTTTTTGATTATCCAATTGTTTAGTTCAAATAGTGGATTCTATGTATATAAAACATTATGGAAACCAACGATAAGCTAACGCTATAGTAGAGTGTGTCTCATTATATTTACAGCGAGGGCCGTATATTGAATCGTACATGAATTCTAAGGTAGAATCTAGAGCTTAGCGAGGGATTCAAATGGAAATCATTTTTCTACTGAGTGGAACAAACTACAATTATGGAAAATTTAAATTAAACACGTTTAAGGGCAACAGAGTGAAGTTTGAGTCTCTTCTGATTTTTCGATGTGAAAAAACTAAACTAAGGGTGGGAAATAAGTCCCATAGTATTCCCACTTGACAAGTAGAGGTATACTTAGACTTCTCACCTGCAGTTCAGGGCTGCTGTCAAACGTGTAAGCCGACGGTCTCCCCTCCAGGGTGGAGAACAGCACGTTGCCACCCGACAGCGGCGCGATATCGGAATACTCGCTGCTGCAGAGAGCTCTGGTCTCTGCTTGCAGGTCGGCTGTTCTTTGCTCTTGCACGCCGTACATGTCGCGACATGATGCGCTGTTGATAATACGATATTCAGGGTGGGTTGCACTAAATTACGAATACAGAGCGATCAACGTTATATAGCGCCGGCAGCTGTCATTCCATACCTTAGTTCCTGATTCGTCATATTCCTGATAGGTCATATTCCTTATCCGACACTTTCCTAACTGGCCATATTCCTAACTCGTCATATTCCTACGGTTATTAGACAATAATTTACTCAAGTTGGAGTCTAGGGCAGGTTCGTGTAGGTACGACGACGAGCGAAGTATACTTATCTAGGGAGCGAAGCGACCGGCGAAGCGCCTGAACCGATTTTAATAATGACAATGACATTAGCTTCATGATAGACAAGTAACACTCATCTATTAATGATCTACAAAGGTTCTTATCATTTACCACAGAGGATTTCTATGTTTGTTCAGAGGGGCTACCGGGAAATGCAAACGAACTTCGTTTGTGTATCACCGTCTCTATCGCACTTGCTAGTTCGAGCGACAGAGATGGAGATATTCGAACGAAGTTCGTTTTCACTTCGCGGTAGCCGCTCAGGCCAATGTACATGGTATGATGAGTGAGGAAAGTGACGAATCTGGAATATGACCAGTCAGGAAAGTGTCGGATAAGGAATATGACGATAGCAAATAATACCATAGAAACATGTAAACTCACCCTTAGTGAACTATCCGTTATATATGATAACTGAATAGTGCAACTTAAATTGTTCTAACTAAGATCTAAATCTATGGAATTTGCTAACTATGTAAACAAACAACGTATTGAATTTGACATTTAATGTCAATTTCAGTATGACGGTTTGTTTACATACCTAGTTAGCAAATTCCATTGATTTAGATATTACCTGCCAGTATTTTCTTTAAAAATAAACGCTGGTTTTAGTGACATGCATGTGTGCTTTGAATTTCGTGTTACCAGCTCAAGATTTGTCACGCTGTTTGGTAGTGTTAAGCCTGCATCACACTGGCGCGGCCTAAACTAAACTAAACTTGTCCGCAGCTGTCAAATTTACTATTGTCCGCCACCGCAGGCCGCGCCAGTGTGTGGCAGGCCTTATGGCTCGCTGGTCACCTTTTACTATTCTAGAGAAAATGCAAGTCTCACTTATCGCCTTGGTGCCCGCGGTTACTGGACCAGCTAGCGACGGTATTCTTAGTATGAAACTGCATACAGCAACGCATACAATTCCGTAGCGGCATCGCCTCGGCGGCGGCCGAGCTCTTCCTCGCATGCGAACGCCTTACAGCTAGCCGACGGCGGCAGAAACGCAAGTGGACGTCGCACGTGCAGTGCGTGAGCAAGGCGGTCTAGTTCCAACGTCAATATAAGCGTTCCTTGTTGACTACGGAACCTGTCAACCAGTGGACATGTCGTGGTAAGAGCGGGCATCGGCGCTGGTGAGCCGTTGCTGTTACGAGAGTGCGTTGGGATGACGCCGGATGGATGGGCCGTGTTGGGGTCGATCCGGTACGGAGGCAATAAGTGTGCCTTGAAGGTTTTTAAAGCAGTTTTACCTGAAGTACTGGTACGGTTCCCACTCGGATTTCTCGCTGGCGCGGCGGTAGATCCCGAAACTCTGCGGCCGCGGCGAGTAGAACACAATACGTATGTACGTAATGTCGTACGACTTGCCTGGAAACATACAGGGTGAAGTTGTCAATTTTGCCACGGTGTACATGAAATGATCTTAATCTAGTCGCGGAAAAATAATACGAGTCAATTTGTGAATGAAATGTATCATAAGAAACATTCTGAAACTGTTGGAGTTCAATAAATTCTTATTATTATTAAGGGATCGGTCACTTTGGCACTCTTTGGGGGAGGCCTATGTCCAGCAGTGGACGTCTTTCGGCTGATATGATGATGATGATGATGATTGGTATGTTTTTTTCCATATCTCGGGACCATGGCGTCCCAGACTTTTGGAAGGCGTGGGGCCGAAACCTATAGCACAGAGGCCCTTTAAAACAAAAATTATCTAAAGAGCGGGATACAGAATACCTATACACGGCGCATACCATCTCCGAGCGCACAACAAGATATACGCGGTGATGTCCCTGCCAGATGTAAAGACATTATTAATAAAAATTTAATTAAAAAAAAAATGTTTATTGCCAGAACTACCAGGAATACAAAATCCACTTCATATCACAAAAAATAAAATAAAATGCATTATACAAAAACATGCGCAAATTAGGTAAGCATGTGATTTCTTGGTATAGGCAATAGGTACCCAGTCTCAGCTGTTTGCATGATATACTACATATGTGTATAACCCAGCGCTGATTTTCACACGGGTCCCCTTTTTTTACACATCCAGGATTCACCCGCTTGCTTCGTAGCAAAGACTACAATATACTTACTGCTTCGTAGGCAGTGTGTGTTTTCCACTGACGTAGCATAAAAAATGCCCGACAAACCGCGTTGAACAATAAAGAAGCTTGCACAGTTACACACTAGATGGCGCTGGCTCCCTTTCTAGAACGCGCTATCGTTGTGTTTACTTGGATTGTATAAATAGAAAAAGTAAAAATGACTGTCATTGGTATTGTTTTAATCCAGTCCCTTCAATTCAATGACTCTAAACTAATTTTTGAAGAGAGTTCTTGCGAATCTCAGCGAGAACTCCTCGTTAATGGCAAAGTAAATAATATTGACTTTGGTCTGCTTTGGCACTGGTCTGCACTGGTCTGTAGTGCCTGGGCGACCGAGCTTGGCTCGGGGGTTATTGTGGTTTTTAACCGACTTCAAAAAAAGGAGGAGGTTCTCAATTCGGTTGAATTTTTTCATCATTATTATTTTTAACTAGATAAAAAGACTTCGGACGCGCATAAATTATGGTTTACATGGCATTCTTATGTTTAACCATACTACTGACTGAAAATAATTATTTTATTTCCACTGTGTAACACTTAAAAAGGTCCAAACCAACCCTTCCGAACGGTCTCAACGCGAGCAATGACCCCTAAGGACACCCATTATGTTCCCGTGACTTGCAAGCGAAGCTTGAGATTGTAGGTATACCCACACAGCTTGAGATTGTAGGTATACACATGCCTATATACAATTTGGACAAAACGGCATTATGGTATCAATACCATAGACACTCAATTCTCTGCGGAATGCCGTTTTGTCCAAATTGTATATAGGCATGTGGGTATACCTACAATCTATTACAGTGATCAGGTTTATAAAAAAGTAAATATCCTCTTAGTTATGACCAGCCAAAGTTATCTTATCAAAAAGGTATGACGGAAATGCCCTCATAGACCTTATAGCAAATTACAACTTTATGTTAACGAATAAATAAATATTGATAACTAGAGGACCTACGTTGCCGTAATTTTTTTTATACCCTGTACCGACGCCGCTCGCCGAAATTTTTATTCAAGAAATGATTAAGAGGTTATGAAATAGTTAATTAAGTATGTTATCAGTTTTTGAATAAATACTAACAGTCACGTCGTAATCTTTACAGAAAAAGGAAGCATCTTGCAAAATACGCTTCCGCTTCCGCTTATGTGTTGGCGTAAGGCCTCTTAAGTTATTGTTAAGGCGATTATAGCCATCACAGTTCGGCCTGGATCGCTCGCTTATAATTGCTTGATATGCTTTGACCGTGCACAGCACAGTATCATCATCATCTTCATATCAGCCGAAAGACGTCCACTGCTGGACATATGCCTCCAAAGAGTGCCAAAGTGACCGGTCCTGCGCAACCCACATCCAGCGGACTCCCGCAACCTTTACCAGGTCATCGGTCCACCTTGTGGGGGGCCTACCCACGCCGCGCCTTCCGGTACGTGGTCGTCACTCGTAGCTCGAGAACCTTTCCGCCCCAAGGGCCATCGGTTCTACGTGCTATGTGCCCCGCCCACTTAAGTTTAGCGATTCGGAGTGCTATATCGGTTACCTTGGTTCTGCTGCGGTTAGCCTCATTTCTGATGCGATCACGCAGAGAAACTCCCAACATGGCCCTCTCCATTGCCCTTTGGGTGACTTTGAGCCTTCTTATGAGGCACATAGTAAACGAACACATTTCAGTGCCACAGCACAGTATGCGGAATTCGAAGTAATAAAAATACTATTTGAATGATTATTTGTCAAGATTTCAGCGATAGTTTGAAAGTAATGGCAACTATTAATTTAGCAAGGATATCCTTTAATAGCGAGATCCTTTAACGCAATCTACATAACTATTCAAATTTTTATGCTTTTTATTTTTTATTTAGTCACATCTGTATCCTCTGGTGAGCCAACCGTGCCAAATAATGTAGTACGGAACACTCTTAAATGGAGTACAAGACATTAAAAATATTTTTAAAAAAAACCGGCCAAGTGCGAGTCGGACTCGCGTACCGAGGGTTCCGTACAAAAATGTACGGTTTTTGCAATTTTCCCTTTATCTGTGCTATAAGACGTTGATTCGTACCAATTTTCATGATTCTGGGTTCACGGGAAGTACCCTGTAGGTTTTGATTACTACAAGGGACAGTACGAGTAGACCCGAGTATTTGGTATACATTTTAGTTTAATACCTCCACGCGTTCCTGAGAAAAAGGGTCTTGACAGACGGACGGAAGGACGGGACGGATGGACAACAAAGTTATCCTATAGGTAAGGGTTCCGTTTTTTTATTTTGAGGTACGAAACCCTTAAATCAATAGGTGCTAGGTTATACATATTCGGTGTCTTACCCAAATTCAGCGTCAAGTTGACTTGATTAGGATACTGTATTCCCTCCTTCATAGTCTCCGATTGCCACCAAGTAATGTCGTTGTGATCGTTATGAGTATCCGTTAAGTATGTACTCGAAAACTGCCCGGGTTTGCAGATATCACATGACCTGAAACGCAACATGTTAGAACAGCTCTACACAACACACACACACACACACACACACACACACACACACACACACACACACACACACACACACACACACACACACACACACACACACACACACACACACACACACACACACACACACACACACACGTGTTCTGTGCGCGCGCACAGAACAGCTATTACAGCCCTTGATTCAGATAAATTATTCATAAATGTACATTTCTTTTACATGACCATTAAAAAATACTAATATATAGAGGTGTAGTGTAAACTCAGACAAAGAAAATATACAGACAGAGCGTTACGAACAGTCTAGTGAAGCCAACCGGTTTTCAACCAAACCCCATAAGTTTAGCACACACTAAACAAATTAAATCGCACAAAATTCGAAATAAATGATCTTGACAGCATTGCGACACGTGCTGAAGAGTTTTACGTGCAATTTTGTTTGTAGGTATATGTGTGCGTGAGCGTGTGCTAAACTTGAAGTAGCTTGGTTTTTTGTATGTGGTTTGGCTTCACTTGACTGTTTGTAACGCTCCGTCTGTCTTTTTTTCCTGGTCTGAGAGTGTAAAGTGGAATGTCTAAGCTTTGTCTAATGAACAAGGCGTAGTGAAACTTTTTGTACAATCATTTTTCCTTATTATGTGCAAGCTGTTAGGATCAAAGGTTGTAATGTCGGGTAGGAGAAATTCTTTCCACTGCAGCATGCCGAGTGGAGAAGCAACGTTTTAAGTCTTTACTCCTTGAGCTTTAAATATCTAATGGAACACAGTTGTATGATGTTCAAAGTATGGTTACCATACTTTCAATTTAGACGATTGTCGATAGTTGTAAAATGTTCAGATTCAGAGATATCATCAAGAGATGCGTTTACCCCATCGACGTATTTGCCCCGGTTGATCCCACCATTTATATCCACCACCCACGCAAAGGCTTCAATTAAATTGGAACATAGCTGCAATTGTTTCGTTTCGTTCGATTTTTAAAACTAAACTAACTCTACTCTGTTAGGTATAAGGCACTGGTCCCACCGCGAGCTAGTAAGCTATGAGCTATCTGCTATAAACACGAACAAAAGATAAGCACTCCCGTGTCAATAAAAGAGACACGGCGATATTTATAGCTCACCGCTGAGCGAGTAACTATAAATATCGCCGTGTCTCTTTTATTTACACGGGAGTGCTTCTCTTTTGTTCGTGTTTATAGCCGATAGCTCATAGCTTACTAGCTCGCGGTGGTACCAGTGCCTTAAGGAGGGCAGCTAGAATCATAATCACTTTGGGTAGACAGAGGTGAATGAATTCCACCGGCCACGATCTTGACATTACATTTAATATGATCCTCGGTATGGAGTAGGTACTTAATCATGACAAGACCAGATGACCTACCGCGAAACTAAAACGAACTTCATTCGTTTATCTCAGTCTCTGTCGCGCTTGCCGATTCGAGCGACAGAGAGAGAGTCACTAAAGAAGCTCGTTTTCGCTTCGCAGCAGTCTGAGATTTCTGCGATTTGTTTGGAAAAAGTTCGCCGAAGTCTTCCCCTTGCAACCCAAAGCCAAACCAGCTAAGAATGCAGCGATGCTAAGATTAGCATTATTTATTTTCGGCACTTCTTCTGTCCTTCCGCACTTCTCTCGTATTCTCTCATCTCTTACTTCATCCCACTCATACTTGGCTTTCGCAGCAAGCTGGACTGATGACCTGGTAAAGGTCGCGGGAGTCCGCTGGATGCGGGTGGCGCAGAACCGGTCACTTTGGCATTCCTTGGAGGAGGGCTATGTCCAGCAAAGTGAACGTCTTTCGGCTGATGTGATGATGATACTTCGTAACCCTCGCCACTGGAAATCGTGGCCAATCCACCGAACGCACACACACCGAACGCCGGTCATGCGCGTATCTCTTTCTCGCAGTAGCGCGCTAGAGCGGGCCCGCGCAACTGTGTGATAGTGATAGTAAGAGAGATATTAAATGCGTTGGTAGTGATAGAGATATACCGACCCGCGCCCCGCCCGACCCGCGTTCGGTGTGTGGTGTCCTTAACACTCTACTGTCTCCTCTGTGAAGCCGGGTTCCCACGGCCCGTTGTTTCACAGATCTGACCGCGCCTTTACAGGCCGACAGATCGTGGGAATGGTGGCATCCGATGTGGCCTGTGGTCGTCTGTCGTCGCCCGTTCGATCTGCCGGGAGTCGGTAAGTTCAAAGGCGCGGCGCGGCGCGGCGCGACGGTGCCTGTGGCGTCCTGGGTCCCACGGCCTGCATTGTCACGGGTGAGATCGCGCTATGGCAGACGCGACGGTTCCCATGGCCGGCTGGTCTGGCCTGGCGCGATCTGACCTGTGGGAGGGCGGGCCGTGGGACTCCGGCTAGGGCACAGGCACAGGCATCCACAGGCGTGGCATGATCCGGCCTGGCCTGTGATAACACGGGCCGTGGGAACCCGGCTTGATAAGTACCTGCTCGAAGCCCCGGCGTTAGTCTGCGTACAGAACTGTGTGTCCCCTCTGTCCCCGCAAGTGTTAGTGGCGTCCATGGGGACCTCGAAAGCGGCGTTCACGAACTCGGGAATGCATTTCTGGAAACCAACGAAATTTGCGTCAATTTAACTACATAGTTAATTTGGGAACACTGGAGGCCACTACGAGTACTAACGAGTACCACTATGCGTGAATGGCTGTTTTAATAGAGCTTTTTTAAATCACTACAAAAAAATGCATTTGAATTAAATATTGTAGTTTAGGGTCTGTAACTTTTTTATCATAGTTAATAGATTTTTTTACGGATTATCTGTTCTGAAAACTGACATACAATTGAAAATACAATATTTAAAGATACAGTCATGAGTATTATAACTACAACTTAGAAAAGTTGAAAAACCCCCGACATTTACCTTTCAAAGTCCAATATCTCAAAAACGGCTTAACAGATTTTGATGAAACATGGCTTAGAACACTCGGGATAAAATTGTATATGATACAAAAAAAACCGCATTCAAATCGGTCGATCCGTTTGGGAGCTACGATACCACAGACAGATACACAGATTACACAGACACGTTAAACTGATAACACCCCTCTTTTTTCGTCGGAGGTTAAAATACGTACATATATAAAGACAAAAATAACTGTACACGCCTGTGGCAATAGAGTCCTTTACAGTTATTTATGTCCTTACTAGCTTCTACCCGCGACTTCATTGCGTGGACCCGGCATATAAAGTAACCTATATATGTCAATCCAGACTATATAAACTATCTTCGTGCTCAATTTCATCAAAATTGGCTAAGCCGTTTAAGCTTGATTGTTTAATAAAAATCCAAACATCCAAAAATTCCACCTTCGCACATAAGTATATTATTAGTACGATTTATGTACCTATTAATACCCCTGCCCTGATTGAAAAGGGTTACTAGAATTATACAAGAAATTGCCAAGCATGTGCATTTCACGTCACATTGCAGTTTTTAAACAAGAAGTATTCCCATAAAAACAAAATAAAAAACAAAAAACATAATAAGCGTATAAACATAGGTTTAACGAGCAAAGGGCGAAAGCGATAAAAATATTTAATCAACGGACTAACACGTTATAAAACAAAACGGCGGAGAAACATACAAGAACAAAGGTTAATAAGACTTTTTTACGATAAACTATGCAGAAATTAGCCGTCGAAGGCCGACAGTGGGATGTATGATATCATGCAAATCATTTTAACAGGCTTTACTGAGAATTGCGCGGCTGTAAAGTCAGCATGATATAGTTTGTGGCAACCAAAGCACCAAATATTTCGTCGCACATGGTTATTCCCATAGACATAATAGTAGTTTATGCGACTGATCCATAATGAGAGGCCTTAAAACACGAGTGTGGTTTTATGAAACGAGCGTCAGCGAATTTCATAATAGGATCACACGAGTGTTTTAAGGCATAATTATGTACAGTTGCATACACTACTTTATCTACATTCATATCATAGGTAGTAGTAAGTAACAGCAAAAAACCAACAAAAAAATGACAACAGCAATGGCGGCAATTCGATACACTCGTATATACTCATCTAATGTCGTGCGGTTTGTATTTAAAAACGTACTGAATTGACGTTTCGTACCGATAACTGTTTTAATATCTATGGATACTAGAATAGAGATGGACTCAGACCCACTTGAGTTTTGAAAGCTGTTCCAAATTTAAACTCATATAACGATACAAAAATCTGTACTGTAATAACATTACAGTTCAGATTTTATCTACCACCACAGACAAGAAAGTTCTCATAGTAAAATCGGTTGTAGTAATGCTGGTCATTTCCGACGGTTTCTGAACGCATTTTAGAGCACTTATGATATGTGCGTAGATAAAGATATGTTATGAACTTTTTGGCGCTTTGGATATTACAGACTATA
This sequence comes from Epinotia demarniana, assembly GCA_945867215.1. Lineage (NCBI taxonomy): Eukaryota > Metazoa > Arthropoda > Insecta > Lepidoptera > Tortricidae > Epinotia > Epinotia demarniana. The sequence continues at coordinate 60,536,123 of OX244259.1, forward strand.
TGACGTTGACTGTATACTTCAGAAATTACACCCTGTATGTTTTTGACTATATGACGTTGACTGTATACTTCAGAAATAACACCCTGTATGTTTTTGACTATATGACGTTGACTGTATACTTCAGAAATTACACCCTGTATGTTTTTGACTATACGAAGTTGACTGTATACTTCAGCAATTACACCCTGTATGTTTTTGACTATATGACGTTGACTGTATACTTCAGAAATTACACCCTGTATGTTTTTGTGCCGACACTCACGTAGCAGGCCTTATGTTTAAGGAAACATACAATTATATGTACATAAACTCGCGTACATATTCGCAATACGGGTAGGTAGAGCACGTTAAGAGGCCGCAGTAAGCCCGGCCGAATTTCACCTTCCCATACAAACGTAGTTACGCTCTCATTTTAAAATTACGTGTTGGATAGTGACGAAACTTTGTATATACAATGACATGAGATATATCTATGTCTGTAATTAGTTTGTATGGTTCCAATTTATAAAACTAACGAAGTACAGCAAAAACTAGTTTTGTATGAAAAACTTAAATTTGCTGTATTTTTCTTATTATGGTATCTGAAGCTACATAAACTAATTACAGACAGATATACCTCATTTCATTGAACATGCAAAGTTTCGTTACAATCCAACACGTAGTTTTAAAATGAGAGCGTAACTACGTTTGTATGGAGAATCCAGCTTACTGCGGACTCTTAAATTTCCTTTTAGTGCCATTTCGAAATTGTAAGATTAAATGTGATGTGGCAGTGATTAGTTGATTAGCTTAGCATATTTTATGGTTTGTTCACCTTAACACAATATCTGATACAAAGAAGTAATAAAAAACCTAAAAACCTTATAACTTTACGATTAAATAAAAGCAGCCTCAACCCTAGCCAATCTAGGAATTCAAACAACCAAGAAATGTATGTAGGCTGCAAAATCTGCGTCATGCAAAACTGAACCATAAAATCACACGAGCAGAGCTTGTGCTTCTAACGCAAGTGTGAATCGGGTGCATTGTAAATTTGCGGTTAGAACTGCAGCTACCAAAACAATAACGCGGGTGCGTTACCAGCGGCACTCAAAACCTGACTTTAAATGCAAGACAGGAAAGCTTGCGTTTCTAAAGCAGGTGTAAATGATGTGCATTGTAAGTTTGCAGTCAGATGTGAACGGCCTCTAGTAGCGTGGTCTAATTTTAGGGCTGCTATTTTCGATTTTAACGCATGTTGTAAAATCGTTTCCTTTAAATTTTATTACCGTTATGTAGTCACTGTTGGTAATAGTTTCTGGTTTATGAATAGGTACTAGGTGCGTCAGTTACTTTTTAACTGAATTCTAACGGGTGGATAACAGTTAGCTCTTGTTTTAAACAATATCGCAGATAGTCATCATAATCTGCGACATTGTTCTCTATTAGGAGACATTTTCAACAATAAAAAATGGACTCAACACTTTCTCAAAAATACAACACTTAAAGACTTATTCGTATAACCATCAGGTTTTAATGTAGGTATGTAAAAGTAATAAAAAATACAAGTAATAGTAGGTTTCATTTTTTCTGTCTTATGACACTTTATTCACGCTTTGTTCTATGTGGAATGTTCAATCTCGCAAACTCGCGAGATATCGAACGAAAATCGTACGTGACCCGATCTCGTAAAATACGTACGAGGTCTCGATCGACATTGCAATCCCTATACTTGACGCCGTATATAGATTCCAAAATTATAACCTTAAAATTGCCATTAAAATGTAGCTAAAAAATGGCTACGTCCATCATTTAGAAGAGTGTAAGTTGGCCAGTGTCGGTTATTTCTTCATTTTAATGGCAATTTTAAGGTTATAATTTTGGAATCTATATACGGCGTCAAGTTTAGTTAGGATTTGTTTTGTGTCAGATGTCAGACATCAGACTGTATATAACCTTTATATACCTAATAATTTACAGTTTAGACGTAGGTAACCGTATATTGATTCATCAATTAGGTATAACACTAGAGAAAAACTAAGTTAAATGAAATTTTGAAATAGTTAAATAATTAAATAAAAACCACTTATTAGTGTGTGTTGAGCATGTGTGTTTGTGTGTGTGTGTGTAAGTATGTGTGTGTCCATATGCGAATAGGGTTGATATGCACATTAATGTGTAAGTCTGTCCTCCTAAGCTGAGAAAGATAGAAGCGACTCTGTTTCTTCATAAGTTAGGTCTTTAATCTCTCTCTAATCTATTGTACACTACACTTGAAAAAAAACCTTGTTTTTACTGCCCATAGATGCTAATTATTAGATGGCACCTCACCTCATTTGAATAAGGACATTGTACCACCTCATTTTTGGAAATGAGGTGATCATACAAACCCTATACTAGATCATACAACCTCCGCACAGCTCCGCCCTGTATGGCAATCGCGGAAACTGACTAGGAGAGTTAAGCTCAAAATATTCCGGTCCAACGTAAAAACCGTGTTGCTGTACGGTTGTGAGACGTGGAAGGTTACAAAGGCCATCTCGCACCGCCTCCAGGTCGTCATCAACCGCTGTCTTCGCCGTATTCTCGGTGTTTACTGGCCCGAGAAAATCTCCAACATAGAACTGTGGGAACGCTGCGGTGAGACTCCGATCGACCAGCAGATCAAACGCCGCAAGTGGAACTGGATCGGCCACACGCTCCGAAGGGACCCTGATCACATACCGAGGCAAGCCCTGGACTGGAATCCCCAAGGAAAGCGTAAACGTGGCCGCCCTAAACAGACCTGGCGGCGGACGATCATCGCAGAGGCGAAGACTATAGGGAGGGCTTGGAGCGAATTGAAGCGCGAAGCTGAAGACCGAACGGGATGGCGGCGCACTGTGGACGCCCTCTGCCCCATCTAGGGGACACAGGAGAATAAGTCAAAAGTAAGTCAGGCAGCCGTATAATTCGAACATGTGACACAACACAAAACGCATACCGGGTTTTAGGCACGGCACGTGTTTAGGTAGAAATGTGTAAGGTGCTCACATTCTATCAATTTATCGTTCGCTGGTTAAATGCTGATATACAAGGAACTAAAGGGTATTCCCCTGAGGTAAAACGATCGATGTCAATGTCGCATCTATGCTGACTAGGAATTAGGTGTGTATTAGTATCATATTGCAAAGTAGGGATTATATTTCTTTAGGAATTTAGTTCGGTATATTATCAGTGTGACCATGTGTGACAGTCCGTACCTACTTGTGTATAGGCACGGACTGTTGAAATATATTCTGTATAATCGGCTTTAAGTATACATATACAAAAATATCTACGCATAACCTTAGTGCAAATGGGAATTTGCGCAAGTATGATTGAGCGTGTAGTCGGACCCTTAGAAAGTCCACGGATCCGTGCCCAAAAATTTTATTTACAGTTTTATACACATTTTTGATGCTATTTTAAGGGTCCCGTACCCAAAAGGGTAAAAACGGGATCCTATTACTAAGGCTATCCTATCCTATTCCACCCGTCTGTCACCAGGCTGTATCTCATGAACTGTGATAGTTAGACAGTTGAAAGTTACACAGATGATGTATTTCTGTTGCCGCTATAACAACACATACTAAAAAACCGGCCAAGTGCGAGTCGGAGTGGGGGTCCAATACAACAGACATGATTTTTTGCCGTTTTTATAGACATTGGTATGGAACCCTTCGTGCGCGAGTTCGACGCACTTGGCCGGTTTATTTTTTTTTGCTTTACAATGCGCCAATGAGGCCTGGCCATTTTAATTGGCAAAAAAACGGGGGAGCACTTTTCCTTCTCCAAACTGCCGTGGTCTCTGCCCACCCCATCGGGTGCAGTCGTGAATATATTCTAACAAAATCGCCCATTATGTTAAACAGGATGCTGATAGTGATAAGTTGTTCCGTTGCCGATAAGAGTTAGAGTAACGACCGCCACCGGCTCGATAACCTTATGGTCTAAAAACGGTTTAAAACGGTCCGACATACTGACACTTTCCCACCGAACGGGCCGGGCCGGGTCGCCTGACGCCGCGTCGCAACCCGGCGGCAGCCGACCGCGTTTTAATAGAGTGCAGTAGGCAAAAGCGGAGCCGGTTAAATGTGACGACAGCCGACCACAGCCGTCCACGTCCGCTAGGAGCCGACCGGCCGCAACTACATACAATTATGAAATTTTCCGTCTATATTAAAGCTTCAAATTCCTTTGGCGCAACTTGCAAAAAACGCGCAGGCGCGCTCTGGCCCGGCCCGGTCGGTGAGAATCGTACATTACACGAAACCTTAAATTACAAATGCGTTACCTAGTTGACTACATTGATAGTAAATTATTATCTCAATATTAATGATTACCTATAACTATTTACGTCAGCCATAATGGCGGCGCGTGAAAATTATCGATCAGCAACTCTGACATTATCATTATATTACACGAGGTAGGAATATAATAATATATCAAAAGCAACATTAGCCAATTTTCCGCTTTTAATTTAACAGCTGTAGGCAGAAGGATTAAATTTATACACGGCCATTCATAACTGCTCTTCATTGCAAAAGTATTTTTGAAATGGCACCAAAATATACAACTAGACCAGATGACTTATCAGACTTTAAAAAGAGACTGTAGTAAATTCGTGGTATTAGAAAAAGCATATCCCTTCAGCTGTGTTCATCCCTCTGTGGGATTCATATTTTTTCCTGCAAGTCGGTGGAGCGGCCCTCGGAGGGGCGCAATGGTTTTGCTTACTTTCTTAGAAATAAAACCGGCATTCGTGTATCGATCTCGCTTTAATCCATTGGAACGTATAGCCAGTTCAGTGAGACAGCTAGGAAGCGAAAACTTCAATGGCCAATGGAGGAAAAAAACAATTTAGTCGTTAGTCTAAAATAGTCAGTGGCACGTTTGACACGGTAGGTGTTCGCGAGTGAAAATTAGTGGGTTTAGTGCTGAATCGTAGTGCCAGAAAGACAGTTTTTGTAGACATGTAAGTAATCTTTAGAATTACATAGAAACAAGTGTTATTTCAACGGGTTAACTGTAATAAAACCGTGACTAACATGACATACTACTCATGGTCAAAATTTGGCAACACGTTTTTTAGTGCTTTTCTAATAATTTAATATTACTATTAGCTATTAAAATTACCGTTAGTTATCATACATTTGTTTAAAATGAACTAAAATGGATTATCAATGGCCCGAAAGTAAATAAATCGATTGAAGTTGGTAACGATCACAACAAACCCCTCAGAGGGGGACCTAACCGACCGGGAATTTCCCTCCGAGGGATGCCCACATAATACCTCGTGACGTCACTACGATCCGCACTCTATACTAATCATGACCTTGATTTATACGGTTTTCAAATCATGTTTTGATGTGATTTTTGTTTAACTGATGGTTATATTATAGTTTTAACTAAAAGTATACTTAATGGGAATTTTAAGAAACCTAATTTGTTTGGTTCAAAACATATAGTTGCTGTGATAATTGCACTCGTTTGGAAGAGGTTATTTTGTATGAAAGTAGACATACTTTTTTCATTTTACTCTCAGATAAAACCTGCTGCACTTACAATAAAAAAAGCTACGGTTACACCTAGTTGATGACCCATATTTATTGTTCAGGCATGAATTTGATTACATACAGTATAAAACACTTGATATAAGCATGTAAATCGAAGCCTACACGAGCAACTTCTGAGTGTAGGCATTATTTTGGTAGAATATTTCAAATGATCTAGTGTAAAAAAAATACTCACGAGCCTGCCATTTTATGTTTTTCGAATAAGTATAACACAAATTTCTTCAATTTAAGCTCATTTAACACCCCAAAAAACTAATTGATTATATTTAAAATAACCAAAATACGTCGTAAACTTCGGTGAGGTGGTGACGAGGTCAGGTATATAGCCTTAATACGACTTTAATGTAACGATGATATATCGTTGCAGTTAGATAATTTAATAAATATTGAGTTTCGTCCAAAATCCTGGCTGTGATTATGTAAAAAACTAAAGAAAATTTAATTTTACCTAATCACTTCAATCCACAAACCTTGTTAGTGGAGCGCCCCTCAGAGGGTGCCACAGACGTGGGTAAGCGGCCATGTTTTTTCGCCACAGCTGAAGGGATATTATTCTGTAGGTGAATATCTAAGCGATACTTTAATTTAAAAAAGAAGAGCTACGGTAGCCTAGTGGTTCAGGCATGCGGCTGTCAAGCGGCGGTCGTGGGTTCGAATCCCGGCTCGTACCAATGAGTTTTTCGGAACTTATGTACGGAATATTTACCGTCAGCTTTTCGGTGAAGGAAAACATCGTCAGGAAACCGGTCTAATCCCAATAATGTTTAGTTTTCCCTGTGGGTCAGATGGCAGTCGCTTTCGTAAAACTTAGTGCCTTTGCCAAATCTTGGGATTAGGTGTCAAAGCGGACCCCGGGCTCCTGTAGGGGTACTACGTTCGGTACGGGAGTAACGTTAGGAGGACGATTTTAATTTAAACAAGAAATTATTTAAATTCGTTTTTGAGTACATGCATGCAATATCTGGACTGCAACATTTGTATGCGGAACGGCGAAACAAAGCGATACCTACCCATAATTAATGTAACACCCTTAGAACCTATGTTAACAAATAATCAATATGAATTTCTTTAAATTTTGAAACATAATAATTTGCTTTAAAAACAAAGTTGAAACTGACTTTAATTAAGTCCTTCGCCTAGCCACAACGTACCTATATGAAAATATCCACTTGTGGGTTATAATTCGAGCGTTGGTACCAAATCACTTTTATGAATAGAAGTGTCTGCAGATTTCGATTTCGTTTCTGATTTAGTAGGTCTCTAAGTATACCGGACATGTAACAAATATCCGAAAACGGCATCGAAATCTACGCCCAATCCTTCAAGAATATGCCCCTGAAAGTGTGGCGGTTGAAAGGCTCGAATATTGACCCATCCATTTCAATATACATGATTCGCATTCCGAAACCAACATGCGTTGATTATTACAGAAAAATGTCATGTGGGCCGATAAAATTTGACGAGTTCCGTCAAGAACACCGAATTGAATTCGGCCCATTCGTTTAGGAGGAACGAAGCTACAGACAGACACACAGATACAGCGTCGGGGGTTAGAAATATATGACGCTGTCTGATCACGGAAACAAGTGATATATGTTCAAACTCAAACTCAAACTCAAAATTATATTTATTCAAGTAGGCCCAGTAACAAGCACTTTCAAATCGTCAGGTAGAAACATAATCTTAAGCTAATTACTTCGAGTAATTTATTAAACATAAAAAGTAACATTTAAATGAAATATTTAAAATTTTATATAAAAAAATACTAGTCTAGAATGTTTCTAGAAAGACAATCTAATGTCAAAAAATAAATAAAACGAGAATAATTAATTAAAAACACAATGTCAAATTTTTCCAAACGGAATAAATAAATTATAAATCCAGTCAAAATTAGTCCCAAGAAGTTTTATCATTCATGTAGTCTTGTGCGCTATAATAAGCTTTAGAAATAAGTTTACGTTTCACATAGTTTTTGAATTTATTAATAGATAACTCAGTTACGTTTCCAGGAAGTTTGTTATAAAACCTTACACAATTACCCATGAATGATTTTTTTATTTTTTGGAGCCGAGTGGTGGGCACCGCGAGCTTATGCTTATTTCTAGTATTAATATTATGTATGTCACAGTTTCTCCTAAAATTGACAATGTTTTTATGTACATACACAATATTTTCATAGATATATTGACAATGCAATGTCATGATATTAATATTTTTAAACTTATCCCTAAGTGAGTCTCTCTGTTTCAATCTATATATCGCCCGAATAGCCCGTTTCTGCAGAACAAAAATCGAATGAATGTCCGAGGCACTGCCCCACAATAAAATACCATATGACATAATGCTATGGAAGTAGCTAAAATATACTAATCGAGCTGTTTTCACGTCTGTTAATTGACGGATCTTACTCACTGCAAATGCTGCAGAACTCAGTCTATTCGAGAGATTAGCAATATGGGGACCCCATTGAAGCTTAGAATCTAACGTTAAACCAAGAAAAACTGTGCTATCAACTAGTTCCAATTCCTCATCTTTCACAAAGACACTCCCTTGCTCGTGTTCAACGTGATTCGTGACAAATTTAATACATTTAGTCTTCTTCTCATTTAACAATAAATTATTAATATTAAACCAATTTACTACTTTAGAAATAGCATTGTTTACGTCATTGCAAGCTTTTTGCTGTCTTATAAGTTTGAAAATAAGTGAGGTGTCATCAGCAAATAATACTATATCATGGTGGGTCTTTACGAGATATGGCAAGTCATTTATGTAGATAAGGAACAGGAAAGGTCCCAATATTGATCCCTGCGGTACACCCATCGAGACCAATGACCCCGGTGATCGCTGTTGTTGTAAAGTCAGCTGCAGAGATACATGTTTGCATGGGCATGTTTGCATGCAGCTAACCGTACATGTATGTACGGTTAGCTTAACTTACTCATAAATATGTCCCATAGCTTTTACGTCACCGGATTAAGGTTTCGGTATACACTTTGCAGAAGCTAGTCCTCTCGACTAGCTTCTGCCCGCGACTCCGTCCGCGTGGAACTCGTTTTTATCGTATATAGGTCCATAAAAACTTTCACCCCCATTTCACCCCCTTAGGGACTTCCGGGTTTAAACTATCGCGTTCCCCGGGACTCAAACTATCTCGTTATAAAATTTGCACCCCTATTCAACCCTAAGCGGGTTTTTCCAAAACCCTAAAATATTTTTTCTTGTATTGTCATACGGATTCCATAGGTACACAAAGTTTCAAGTCTCACCTAAAATTGTAGGTACTCCATCCCCATACAAACTTTCAACCCCCTTGTGGGTGGAATTTTGAAAAATCTTTTCGTAGGTAGTTAACGTTATATAAACTACCTACCTATTGTGAAAAAAAACAACTTTCTAGGTTCAACGGTTTAGGCTGGGCGTTGATTTAAGTCAGTCAGTCAGGACTTTTACGTTTAAGTAGGTATACATGTAGATTAATTCGGAACATAAGTATATTTGCACTTGACTGTAGCAGAAAGCTCGGTTGAACTCTACTTTCCATACAATTTTATATTTCAATTCACTTTAAATCAAAACTGATATTAAATAAGAATTGCAAAAAATGTCTTCGTTTCTAAAGAAGGTTCAGGTCAACAGTATCCTAAACTGAGAAGCATATGCATAAAGAATGTCATGATTCATGAAAGTTAATGAAGCAAGGAATGTTTCTCAAGATCGTAGCAAGTGAAAATCCCTGATCTCTGCCTACCCCGCCGGAATATAGGCGTGATTATATCTATGTAGGTATATGTATGAATTGGACTGCGTCATAAAATGATAAAGCTCTCATTCACAAGTGCTTCATCAACGCGCTTTAGCAAGAGCGATAGGGACGCATTTATACGTCTGAATGAGATAATAATATAGGTACATGTCTCACTCTGATAGCTGCTTCCTTATCGCTCTGCCGCATGAATGGTACCAGTACCGTGAACATCGAGGAATAGGGCACATTTCTCACAATAGATTATAATTTACTTTAAAAACAAAGCTTTAACCGACTTCAATTTAGTACTGCGCCACGCCGCGAGAAATTTCCACATTTATGTTCCAATTTACCACGTGAACTGATTACCGAAAGCAAATACGTTGATTATTAAAGAAAAAATCTCAATCACTGTATGTGGGCCGATAATATTTGAGGACTTCCGTTAATTCCACAAGGATCACCTTTGGCACTTCATTAGTTGCTATTTCAACGGAATCTTATCAGAATCTGTTCCGTACTTTTGTACTTTTAAGTAAGTATATAATTGAGGAATTCCATAAGTCATCTGTGGTCGCCATCATCAATTCGACTCCACCAAATTTATGATTTCCGGGTGTAGGTAAAACACGAGTTATAATAGAAAATACCAAAATCACTACACGCGTGCCTAATATAATTGAGTAGCTCCCACAATTTCTCATGAATCCCATCATCCAAATGGTTTTTTTAATGGGACAAACCTGGAAGAGTAAACAAACAAAAAGTTTACGAATCGGCTCATCAATGACGGAGTAACAGTAACACAAACATTAACAAAAAAACCGATAAAAAAACACGAACGAATTGAGAACCTCTTCTTTAAAATTAAAACTATGTGTATGACAAATATGGACCTAACAGCCATTTACTTGATTTTCCATACAACGATTAGTACAAACAGCAATATATGTGACACCACTATTTTATATATCAATTAGTATAAAGCGTTTCGCCTGCCGCCGGCGAGGCCCGTGTTTGACTATTTTTTTGGGTATTTATGTTCTTTAATTGTAGTTGCTTCAAACGTTTGTTCCTCTCCAAAAACTAGTCTGAATAGCATTGTAAACAATTTTAGGACACAAGCCTATAGGCATATTTATCTTGTCTAAATAGCTGTCAACCAGAGATGGGCATTAATCGACTAATTTTTTAGTTAACTAATCAATCGATTAAAATATCAATCGTCATTTTTTAATCGCGACTAATTTAGTTGCGATTAAATTAGTTGTGAGAATATTCGACTAACAACTAAATTAGTTGCAATTTCAATCGACTAAATTTCACGATTAAATCTATATTAAAATTCGATAGTCGCTCTGTTTTGCATTTTTTATTTAACTTACAATATACATAACTTGCAATATGTAACTACGAGTAGGTATGGCACAGTGAAAGAGCTAAACGTGTTAATCGTGTAATACACAATTTTAGTTCATTCGCTTGGTAGCACAGAGATCCCACTCCATAGAAATGGTCAAAATATTGTAAGTAATACATGACTATTTTATTTTAATACATCCGTTAAGATGTTCTATTCAGTCTGTTAACATAGCCATTCTGTTCAATTTGCTTCTAACATTAGTCGTGGAAAAGTAGTCTAACTAATTAGTCAATTACAAAATTTAGTCGTCCGAAATCAATCGGCAACTAATTTAGTTGCAACTAAACTAGGTAGTTGCACTCTATACAACTAAGATTGATCAATCGTCGTTTTCAATCGTCAGTCGCAACTAATTCTGTTAATCTTAGTTGTTAATCGTTAGTCGATTGCATTTTGCCCATCTCTGCTGTCAACACGAATTCTCAAATGAATAAAGGGTTCGCAAGGCGCTTACTGACTATCTTTTGGTAAGCTATTTTTGATAAACGAATACAAAAATATTAAAAAATTAGTGTTACCAATAATGAAGAAATACTAAACTTTAGTGTTCCAAAAGATGATATCGATTTATACCGATATATCCCCTTTCAATGGTCACTCAAGAGACGATCACCATCGACAGAGACACAACGAGATAAGAAAAAGCTCACATAACCTCAAAATTAGTATGTGTATATAAACAAATTGAAGTTCAGCCGAGCTTTCGTATTACCACACGTTTGAATGACTTCACATTGCGCAGCTGTGCGAAAGAGACAACACTAAAGCTCACTCGCATAGCAGAACAATAACAAAACACAACTCAAAGTCTTTATTATTCAGTTAGGCTTTGTAGAGAAAGCTCTGTCACTTTCTTACAGACATTTGAGTTCAAATGAGAGATAAAGACAAACTATTTACGCCATTCTAAGGCAATATTTGTTACAAACGGTAAAGCAGGGATGATGTTTGGACATTTATTACTCCAAAACTACTGAACAGATTGTGATCAAGCTTGACAGCAATATAGCATACACATTAGAATAACAAACGAAATTTAGGTTGTACGTGTAAGAAATCGCGTTGCCATTCCACGGGTGTTTAAAAATCCATCTTTAACACACTTAAAAAGACCATTAATTGACATCAGGTTTAGGGTTATACAGAGATTCAGCTTCGCTTATGGACAAAGTTACAGTTTGATTTTGAAAATCCTTTGGATGGGTTTATAAACCACATGTCATTTAATAACATAAGCTATCAACTTTTGACCACAAGAGATGACTGTTTTAGAATTCTTGACGACCCACGGACCGTTTCCATCTGCGATAATTATTTGACAGAAGTCATGTTTCTGTATCTGAAGACAGATACATGAAACATTCATGTATCTGTCTTCCAAAACCATTATTACACATCAATGTGGGAAATTTTGCCATACGCAGAGGAAATGAGACCATCTGATTCACAAATCTTTAGACTGCTTTTAACTATTCTTTTCTTCCTATCTCACAAACACGTCCGAGTGACAGACATTTAAAACACCTTAAAAGTCAGGGCTTAGAATAGAATGAGAACCAAGTATAGATGCATTAATCAAATACATATACTTACTTTGGTGTTTCGTGCATCGGTTCTAGATGAGCGGTTAAAACAGATGTTTTCTGAAGTTAACACACCTATCTTTAGTGGATGAATCCCGGATGAATAAACAGGAGTTTAAGTTATTAAGTCATGGGAGTAAAGATATTGAGAAACTCAGTGATTATTGGCTTGGGAAGTCTCAATAAGAGTGTACTAATTCGATTAAAACTAACCCTTTAATTGTGTAGTTAACAGTGCACTCTTACTGAGACACCCGTTACAAGTTCGTATAAGATTTTAGCGATCAGCATTAAATAGTATCTGCTCTCACTTAAATATCTAAGTAAAACGTATAGGAGTGTCCGATCTTGGCCAGTAGCTTTTACGGACTCGAACTAAACACATGAGTGTACACTGTCCCTTAGAGGCGATACGTTCCATACCTGCGGGTTCCCCTGCGCATCATAGCACGACGCTAGCTTGTCCTGCTGCGCATGATACAGCTCCTGCGTGGCTGCTATAGTGAGGACAGCGAGGATCGGCAGAACGCGCAGCATGGCGGCGTGTGGCGGCGCCGGAGCTCGGGCGGGCACTGACGCGCGTTTCACACGGGGCAAAGAGTGGGAGGGGGGAGACGGTGCGCCCGAGTCGGTGCCTCTGTGAGGACAGGGTGTTTTTTTAAATCTAATATAAGTAAGTACGGGATATGTTCTAGCCCCAACTCCATAAGGTTTCTGTTATGGGCACTAGACAACGATTCAGTAATTAGATAAAAAAAAGGTAATTAAACTTTTTTTTACTCTCTTATAAGTTATTCATATTATGGTATACATTTATTTACCAAAATATGAACAAAAGAGAGCTCATACAAATTATAGGGTAAACATAATCTGCGCGGTTCTCTGTTGAAGTAGCCAACATTATTATAAACTAGAACAAATTCCTAAACTGAAGTAAAAGGGCACGTGGCACGTATAAAAGGGGGCACTGCCACTTTTATTACGCGTAGGTATGTTTTCTGGGACGGTTTAAGCTACGGTAGCTCAGTGGTTCAGGCATGCGGATGTCAAACGGCGGTCGTGGGTTCGAATCCCGGCTCGTACCAATGAGTTTTTCGGAACTTATGTACGGAATATGATTTCATATTTACCGTTAGCTTTTCGGTGAAGGAAAAACATCGAGAGGAAACCTGCATACATCTGCGAAGAAATTCAAAGGTGTATGTGAAGTCCCCAATCCGCACTGGGCCAGCGTGGGGACTACTGCCCATTCCCTCTTATACGTGAGAGGAGGCCTGTGCCCAGCAGTGGGACGTATATAGGCTGATGATGATGATGATGATGATGTTTTCTGGGCACCTATCTGAAAAAAATCTACAAATATCGTTAACATTATGCATATTTGCACAAATGGAATGGTGAGTTTGTAGCCGCACCCAAACATTATTAGCGTCAATTGTGAAGATATTTTATTTACTGAAGCGTCTGCCCTTTTACAACAATCAGCACGGTTCAAAATAAACAACAAAAAAAGACATCAGTCAGTCAGGTTTTAAAGTTATTAGCCCTGATGTGAGCTTTCTGTATCTATTGCATTCTCTTTGGCACGCCAGACAGGCCGGCAGATCTAAGCGGGGAACCGCGCCGACCGCTTTTTGTGAAGGGCCAAAAAGGGGCTTTTGTCCGTAAATGCCATGCCATGTGCGGCCAGCGAGAAATGGCACTCCGTAATTTTCCAGGAATTTGCTTTGGCAGTCGAAAGACAATAAAAACATGATGACTCTCATAAATTTGAAATTTAAATTATTAGGACTGTTGTGAGACAAATCGAGACGGCAAACATACAATGTTTATCCTCGCTTCGCTAGCTCTCTACAAACGAGGACCTTGTTGGTTCAGTATTACATCAGATTTATCAGAGTTAGAGAAGTAGGGCACAGCGTAATGTCATCACCTCATCACGCTTGAATCTGGAGCAGCCCGACTGGGGGAGTACCTCCGCCTTACAGAAGACCACAGCCATAATGACACTGCTGCCTATTCCGTAGGTATTGTAGTGTTGTGTTCCTGATGGTGAGTAAGGTTCCCAGAGCTCCATCCTTAAAGGCCGGCAACGCACTCACAAAACCTCTGGTGTTGCAGGTGTCCATGGGCGGCGGTAATCGCTTACCATCAGGTGATCCGTCTGCTCGTTTGCCTCCTATAACATAAAAAAAAAGTATACCGATGAAGATTTTTTCAAATCACATGAGTAGTGCCGGATATTACCTCCTATATACAAACTGGCAATCCCTTTTGCGAATGCACGCGTGAGGTTTATGTTAACTACGTTGCATAAGAGTATAAATCAGGGTCTGCGCATACGCCTAAATTAAGGCATGACGCGTGACGTCACTACACATGTGCAGGACATCTGAACATTATTTCAACAAAGTGTGGTTGAAATGAAACATGAAGTTTCCGTGCGTGCAGAATACCGTTGCCACGCTGAATGGGGATACAATAACATCCAGACTAATGATTATAAATGCAAAAGTGTCTGTCTGTCTGCCTGTTCACGCTTAAACCGCTGAAACTGTAGATGTGATGTAGGTAGAGATAGTTTGGATCCCGGAGGACATAGGATTTTTTTATCCCAGATATTATACCCTAAGAGGATGAAATGGGGGGGTGTAAATTTTGTATGGAGCTACGATACAAACAAATTCAAGGCGAACGGACTCGCGTTAGGTAGGTTGTTCACGTTGTTATCAGAAAGACGGAAGCTCCCCATCAGTCGCTTGCAGTATTTTGTAGTACAGGGCACGTGCAGGGCTGTTTTTTCGCTACGAGCGAATGCGGCTGACCCCGCCGTTCACCCGTCACGAAACTCTACCTACCTCTACCTACGCTTAGTTACTAAGCAACGCGGTGTCAAGATATGTTTGTGAGTGAGCGTTTAGGCATGTTGAGGTGAGCTTAATAGTTATTTACGATACAAGTGCCGAAAATAGGAAATTCGCAACGAGTGGTGATAAATTAAAACACGACCGAAGGGAGTGTTTTATATCGACACGAGTTGCGAATTACCTATTCGCACGTGTATCGTACAACGTTTTACTGTACATATGGCTCTTTAAAGTTTTGACATATGCACGGAAAGTGCTCTTTTCCGCACTAGTGCGGGAAAGTAGCACCATTTGTACTGTAAAATAAATAACAGAATTGGGGGAGGGAGGCGGGGAATTTGTATAAACCAGCCTGCAAAAACAGCATTAATGCGGAGCAGTTTTTTTTTAATGGCAACAAAAATATTAAATACCCAACATTATGAAAAGCCCAGTGACACACCAGCTTAAGAAAGTATTGTTTGCATTTTTGGTTTAAACATGTTATTAATCAAGAAAAGCGTTCTTAGAGGTGCCTCAACGATGATTGCTTTTGTTTATGATAATATATATTTTTTATGTCTGTTTCCTTCTTTTATGATATTCTATCTCATTTAATTTATTTGTAAAGCACAGGTATACAAAGGTATGGTAGAGTATTAAAAAAATATGTCTCACTGTTTTTTGCCACAGGGCATACAATATTCAATTAAAATTAGAATTACGACGTCAGTACAGTCAGCATCAAAAGTGATGTTATGTTGATTGTTTATTAATGATAGGTATATTATTTGATTAATGTGTATGTAGAGTGTATTAAGTACCTATTAACGATTTCGACTCCGATACTGGCAGGATGGGCTGAACGAACACATATATATTATATACAGCGTGTATATTTGATATAACCGCAAACTTTAGGGGGTCTTAGTATAGGCACTAATAAATATATTTATCGTAAAATTATTTTAAAAAAGCGAATTTTTTTTTTCATATAAAATAATTCAGCACGCATTGGATCACTACTTTGTCTTACTGACGTGACGTCACAATAAATCGTCACATGTCACCCGATTCTTTCATGTGTCATCAGGTCACGGTGTACGCAATACATTGCCGTTCGATAAAATTTCAAAAATTAATTACTCTTTGGTATTTAAGACTAACTTAATTTTTTCTTTCAATATCGGTTCATAGCCCTAACACGTACCTCTGGTAATTTGAGGTAATATAAAATATACACACTGTATATATATATATAAAATATCTTGAATAGTACCATATTAAAATCAAGAAGGTTGATTGACTCAAATATAAATTTCCGCCAAAAATAAAAATGTAGGTCCATACTTATATTGCAGTCTATTTTTTTAGCACAACCATAAACTACTCCGTGAGATAATAAACTAGAATACGGCCTGTACCAAACAAGCCTATGGACGCTGGTAAAAAAAGTCATCGTTAAGTAAATTGAAGTTTTCATAAATGTACCAACCTAGTTCTCAAATAGATAATATTCATTGACAAAAACGTTAAAACTCTGTCTTGAGCGATAAGAAGGTCAATAGAATAGATGAGGTTATCGGCCCTGTCTAAATATTGAGAGGTTTCTAAGATATGACCATATTTGACTACTAAATTATGTAAAGATTTCTAAGAATTTTATGCGAGTTTTTGTCACTTACTTAGAAGGATTTACGAGTAAGTTACGCTTGTTCATGTCAACGTGTCGTGTCCATGTAATTGTGTGTCTGTGTCTGTCTGGGACATCGTGGCTCCTAAACGTATGGACAGCTTTTATTCCGTTTTTTTACGTCCGAAAGCTGACGTGATCGAGATGATTATTAGCTACGTTTCAACAAAAAATGACGGGTGTATTTAAATTTTGTTGTTAATTGCCCAAAAATAACAAAAAAAACATCAATCCCCGTAAGCTTGGACTTGTGTTACTCATGAGACTTGTGGGTAGCAGACTGACAGAAATAGTTCGCTTAATGTATAAACAAATAAAAAAATAAAAAAACATTGGGTTCAGTATCCTGCCTTTTCGGCGAAATATATTTCGCCAAATTTCACTCCGCAAGCAACTTTTCGCAGTTCATCGGCAAACCAATCGGTGACATAACTTTAGTTCGCACTTAAAATTTTACTTCAGCATACATTTATGTTGCAAATAATTATGAAGCAAAATAATTTGCTTAGGCAAAAAATCGTCAAATGTAATTTAGGAAAATAAAGATTGTTTTGGAATTATGATAATTACTATTATTATTAATGTACCTACAGTTAGCATATACCTACTTAATATTTTTTGGTAGACTCCGAGGCAGACCGGTGTTACTTACATAATTATATAGTACTAATTTCTGCGCGGGACTCCGTCCGCGTGGAACTCGTTTTATATCGCAGCTCCATACAAACTTTTACCCCCCCGTTTCACTCCCTTAGGGGATGATTTCGGGGATAAAAACTATCCTACGTCACTCTCCATCCTTTCAACTATCTCCACTTAAAAAATCACGTCAATTCGTCGCTCCGTTTTGCCGTGAATGACGGACAAACAAACAAACACACACACTTTCCCATTTACAATATTAGTATGGATTAAACATGTTGCTAAAATTATTGTATGCTAATCAATACATTTGACAGAATACATAAATGACATCTAAAAAAAAACCCACATAATAATTTACGTCGCACCTGGCCATAATGCGAACTTATCTGCACGCTGCGCGTACGGGAAAACTCGCATTGTGGCCAGGTGAAGACGTAAAATTTTGTACTTAACACAGGCGGTAATTCGTAAAGCCCCAGAGCGCATAGTTATGGCCCTCACCTTCGGTTCGGGCCACAAACACCTGCGATCTGGGGCATTCACGAATTCACCGCCCTAGTTACGGAATGTACTATTATTAAACTATTTGGAAACGGTATACAAGTGCGAACGTTGAGTTGGGAAATAAAACTTCGGTGAAATAAAAATATGGGTTAGACCATGGTTAGACAGTTTGGGAGTTTAAGAATTGCTATTTATTTTGTCGAAATATAGGTAAGTAAACAACGAGGATCGTGTTTGTGGTTAAAATATGATATAATGTTAGTTTTCTTTGGAATCGGATTAATAGTTTCGGATGATATGACACATACTAAAAAACCACACGTTTTCTCGTAGTGTAGCTACATAGAGAGCCATCTGTGTGGAAAACCTTGGAACTATTAGGGGGTGAACCGAGGAGGGTGGGCCCAGAAGAAAGCCTTGTCAAATCCAGCGGTCACCGATAGAGGGCAGAGGACGACCTATTTCCTGAACTGCTTTACAGTAGAGTTCTAAAATGTCAACGCGGGAAAATGCCATTTTGGTCGTTACTTTTTAACTCGAATGTACGTCTTGACGGTTCTCTAAATCATCTCCGAAAATTTTATGTACGAATATCACATCGCAACCAATTTTTCGCATAATGTCATTTCGCCGAATGATTAAGTATCAACTTATCAAAGGATTTAGTTTTATTTCTCAACCTCACGGTTACCAACTGTATGCTTGGA
Source organism: Epinotia demarniana (assembly GCA_945867215.1). Taxonomy (NCBI): domain Eukaryota; kingdom Metazoa; phylum Arthropoda; class Insecta; order Lepidoptera; family Tortricidae; genus Epinotia; species Epinotia demarniana. Next base: position 60,554,848 of record OX244259.1, read on the forward strand.
CTTTTTTTCATAAAGTCACTTTTCATAATGCCACCTTTCGAGTAGCAGAATGGGCCAGTTTGACTTAACGTCTATACAAAGTGAGTAAGCGCAACCGCTCACTTGTTTTTTATTTTTTTGAGATAAGTGTTTACACCATTACTTTTGGACTGTTGCTTGGTGGAATGTATGTACGTGTTATTTTTTTAAACTAACACCAGCCAATTATTCTAACCCCACCTAAACCTTACCTAACCGCCAGCGTGCCGACGTCACCCCGCTACCCGGGGTGCCTATTTCCGCTCTAAGGGACACAAGCTAACCCTAACCTAACCTAACCCTAATCACTGTAACGATTGTGTGTTATTTTTTAATGCGGGGGCTTGGCCCCCGAACCCCCCTTGTAGGCGACTTCGTCTCCCCATCCCCACTTCTCTCCTTGTAACTTATATAAGAACACGTTGAATAAAAGTCTGACTATGTTATGCTGTCTTGTTCTTTGTAGTAAAAAGTTAGCTTATGTAAGAAAAGGGAACTGCTGTTGCACTGACGAAACGTTATTCGGTTAGTAGTTGTTTGTCCAACTGAAAGATTTGCCAAATGATAGGTATGCCAAAATTTTTAAATCATTATAATAATCGACTTATCAATAATTCTACCAAAAGAATCTGTTGTCATACGAAAATTTGCCATAAGTTAGTTGTCAAGACGAATCATCGGCGAAAAGTTGGTTGGCAAGTGAAATTCGGACATAATAAATTCGGAGAAAAGGCAGAACCCCACGTCTTGACAGACGTTAGGTCGGTAGGTACTTTTGTCAGTAGATCTGCCATCTTAGAGCATTAAATCAACCGGAGTGGACATGAGTCATTTTCAATACATAAAAAGTCTGCCGATTTTTGCGGGGGAGGGGAACGTCAAATGTATGCGTAACGTGAAAATAGCTACGTCAGATAAACGTCAGTCCATACAATGTGTATGACCACTGGTCATATACTTTTGGCAGAGGGGAACGCCTTTCAATGGCCACTCTGGTTGGTTTAATGCTCTAAGTCTGCCATAGATTTGCGAGAGAGGTCAGTATTTCCAAAAGGGATAGGCAGTTGTGTCTCTAGCTGTAAACACAGTGACATTCGTGGTCATCACACAAATAAATGCCCTTACCGTGCCTTAATGAAGGGGCCGGCAACGCCCTTCTTTGGCTTCCAGAGTAACAATAGTCTCTAGGCTACGGTATCTATTTACCATCGGGCAGTTATATATGCCGCTGTCGTAAATATTTTTGGACATTAACATGTGTTAATAAATCCTGATACAGCGTCCCCTTCCAAATATGATGTTATCATTATCAGGGTTCGTTGACCCCTGTTATCAGCTGTTCGGTATCCGACGCTAAGCTTTGTTTAAGATGTATGCTTAATTGTGGTGTAACCGCGGGTAACCTCTAACTCCGACAGATATCGGTCTTTTAACAAGTAGTACGTATCTACTATCTACGTAAGTAATATATATACACACAGTGTGTTACCAGCACCCGGGCTTTTTTTAAAGGATGTTATTTTATTTATTTTATTTAGTAACATTTAAACCTTAACAGCAAGGCCAAAGCGGTACAAACTTATGAATATGTAACATTAAGAAAAAGAAAAACATAAACAACAAGGACTCTTAAGTGTATTAAACTATAGTACTCGTAGGCATCTCGCATTCTGCCACCTTCCTGCATCCAATCATCAGTCGCGCGCGGTCGAACTCGCAAACAGATCACACTGTGGGTGCGCTTGGAGCACGGAGTTGAGGAACGCTAACGCGCGCGCAATGGGATCGTGCGCGTGTGCGCGCCTGGCACGGCCAGCAAGGGGTGACTTCGCGCGCGACCGTACCGATCAGGGACAAAGAGACGCACGAATGCATCGATGAGACCCACACAATCGACCTTTCCTCGCACTAGATCGATGCTAAATTTAGCTAAGGAGAGTAAGCGACGCAATTGTAGTGAGTCATAGCCTAAATGCCCTTGCAAAAATAAGGTAGGGTACATGTATGGGTAATAAAAGTGAATCCTCTTGTACAGCGCCCTTAAGAACATTTTCTGGACCTGTTCTAATATAAGAGTGTATTTGCTCTCATGTGGACTCCAGACCACAGCATTCGACTCCAGCACGCTGCGCACGAGCGCCGCATACAACACGCGGGCAGCGTGGACGGTCAGAGGTGCAGAATTGCGCAAGACGAAACCGAGTCTCCCCGATGCGGTTTTGGCCACAGCTTGAATGTGATCATTGAACGTGAGCCCCGGATCGAAAAGGACACCTAAATCCCGCACACTTTCCGCACGCGCTATTGGAGCGATTCAAAGCCAGAGTGACCGAGTGGAGTTACAGAGGGACATTGATGCGGTGTATCGGTGGAGTCTCCGTAACAAACTTTATTTTAACGCGGAAAAATGCGAAATGCTGACATTTACGCGGTCGAAAACTCCCGACGAATTTCAATTGACGAAATCGGCGTTTTTTAGATATCAATAAAATCTTGAGTATAAGAGCTATGTTACTGAAACTTTATACGTTTAATGAGTCTACTATTGACATCATATCCCGAGAATTTTGTTTATCTGGTATGATCGGAACCCAAATCACGAGGGTTCAAAAAAACGACGAACCGCTTCGAGAAAAGGTACTTAGGTAGTGCCCTTGCGTTGCGCTTCGCTTGGCTTGTCTTGGCGGGGGCACTGCCGTGCCCCCATATTCTTAAAAGAGATATTAACATTCAAAAACCTAAAAAAACGCTAGATTTTCCGCTGTGTTCAAACATCCATAAAACAATTTCGACTAAATTATTAAAAAAAGGAAAACATAGGAACACTGCTAAAACCTTTCTTTGATTTTTAATAAAAAAAACAGTCAAATAGGTCAAGTTTTGGAGAAGAAACCAGGGGACTACGAACTTCTTTTAATAGGCATTTTCGGTCCAAGCTGCAGTTGTCTCTATCGCGCTCTGCGGGGGGAGGCTTGAGGTTGGCGCGACAGCAATACATTTTACAATCTCTCAATCATCTCGACTTTTTTGCTTCCTCTTAAGAGGTTACGGCGGATGTGCCTAGGCTCGATGAAATCCGCAACGAGTACGTAAGAGGATGCCTGGGCGTCCGCGACATTGCCGACAAGATTCAAGAAACCGACTGCGATGGTGGTCATGTGAAGAGGACATATGTTGGTAACCTGGCACTGATACTTTCCGTCTCTGGTCGACAGCAGGCCCAGAAGAAGATGGAAGGATGTAGTGCTAAGAGACATACGAGAATGCAATTAATGCGAAACAGATGTCGAGGACAGAGCCAAGCGGAGAAGTAAGACGAGGAAAGCTGATTCCACCACCATGAGGGATACATGGCTAGGAAGAGAGAGGGAGATGGAAATTTTGTTTTCTATGGCACCATATTTAACGTTGATTAGTCTGTAATCGTAAACGTGCAAGTCGCCCATATCTCGCGGACAATGAATACGGGTCGGTAAAATACCGTCACGTTTCCTAAAAAGACCTTTTAATTAATATGAATCAATGAATATGATCATTTTTATTTAATTTTTCATCTTAACTACAAAAAAAGTACTTTCTATAAACAACGTTACCAGGTTTAAATCGGACTCGCAGAAACCCATGTAAAAAACAACGTTAACGGTGAGAGATATAGCAAAAATCTTAACTTTTGCTATATCGTTTGCGTTGGGTATTATAAATAATAGTATACTATGTAAATAAAACTAGTGTTCAATATTAAAAAAAACCTATTACGGTTATTTAATTTAGGGTGACCCGTATTCATTAACCGCGAGTGTATATAGACGCACAACGCACGACTGCTTTTTGACGCATATGGCAGTTTAAATGCAGTTCTACCTTTATTGCAGTTGAAAGAACTACACGCCGGCTGCAAGCGGACTACGCAGTCGGTTTGCAGATACGTCAACTGCAAAATAACTGCACATTTGCAATCGGAAAGCAGTCGAAATGTGGTCCTTTGCCGCTTCGTCTAAACTCAATTTTCGGCCACCTCCAAGGTGCAATATTAGGCTTGTGACTTGTGACCTAAGATTTTATTAAGATTCGAACAATTTTTTTTGGCGGAGCAAATGTTTGTATGGGAGCAGCTACCTACCATTAAAGAACTTAAATACCCAAAAAAAATTCAAAGACGGCCCTTGGCGGCCGAAAGGATTCGTAGTAATTAACATATAATAGAAGTATGACGTCACAGTAAATTGGTGTTTCATTCGCGAAAAGCTGCTTTGAGGTCCTTAGTTCTCATTAAATAATATCTATATGCGCGGAAAGATTCTATTGGTAGTTTTAAATTTAGTGTATCCTCCTATGAATATTATAAAATGCGAAAGTTTACTCATATTACTCAATCACGCTTCAATGGCATAATCGATTTGTATCAAGTTTTACACAAAGATAGTTTATAGCCTGAATTAAAATATAGAATACTTTTTATCCCGCGACGCAAACAAAGTCGCGGGCGGAAGCTAGTAATACATATTTATTTGTAGTTATATATTATACCGCATAAGTAATAGATTATACTGTTGTATACAGTGTGTAAGTCTAATACGGGCGAATCTCTTAACGGTAAGTATAGGACAAAGTAAAGGTAATTAAATAACATTTACTTAAAGTTGCAACAATAATTTTGTCCATACAAAATAATTCAGCCCGCAATGTAATGCAAACACACTCACGTTAAACGCTCGTTGACAGTTGCTAATGAACATTTGACATTTCGGTACCGCAACCATGTTTACAGTACATTGCTGATGAGAAATTTAAAAAATAATAATTATGGGGTCGTAATGACCTGCGACTTAAAAAACCTTTTACTTCATGATTACACTAATGAACACTATGTCCGATTTAATTTATCGCCCGTATTAGACTTACACACTGTATATTATTACTAACTCCACATACCTTGTAAGCTGACACGCATTACCTATTCAATTCTAAAAAGACTGAACTACTAAGTTTTTTAGAAGTGTTTAAGCGCTTTCCTAACTGCGGTAGAACTGTTTGCCGATGCACTTTGAACTAATTGCCGAGCAAACATGTCCTAGGAGACCCATGCTTCAGTGCCTCTTCTGTATTTATCAATACTGTGTAGAATTTTAATATGATATAGTTAAGGCAATAACGCGTGGTTTCAGCGTCCGAGAGGCAACTTTCTATCAATAGAATTGAATACTAGTGGTCAATACTCAATATCATTCGTTTTTGAATTTTCTATCGCTATTTCGAAATAGCATTTCATAATTTTTGACAAATTTCGAGTAAAAGAGTCGAGCGCTCGAAAGTCTAAAATCGGTCCCGGTATTTGACTAAAACAGCATTTCATTATGTAATTGTATACAGCGCAGCGTACACACTTTCAGGCAACCGCTGTGTCGGCTGCCGCCCGACGAAAATAATCTTTTTCATACATTTTTCAACGCTCGCATCTATAAATATTATAATAATATTATAATATTTTTTTCATAAATTTATTCATAAAAGAGACATTAACCTTCAAAAATCTAAAAAAATGCCAGATTTTCCGCTGTGTTCAAACATCCAGAAAACATTTTTAATAGATTATTTAAAAAATGGAAGACAGGAACACGGCCAAAGCCTTTCTTTGATTTTTAATAAAATATATAGTAATAGTACATTACGTAACTAGGGCGGTGAATTCGTGAATACCCCAGATCGCAGGTGTTTGTGGCCCGAACCGAAGGTGAGGGCCATAAATATGCGATCTGGGGCTTTACGAATTACCGACCGTGTTGAGTACAATATTTTACGTCCTCACCTGGCCATAATGCAAGTTTTCCCGTACGCGCAGCGTGCAGTAAAACTCGCATTATGGCCAGGTGTGACGTAAAATATTGAAATAGTTAAATATGTCAAGTTTTCGAGAAGAAATCAGGGGATAACGAAACGTTGATTTTATGTTCTCTTAAAAGGTATTTTCGGTCCAAGATGCAGCTAGCTGTCTCTATCGCGATCTGGGGGGAGGCTTGAGGTTGGAACGACAGCAATACATTTTACAAAAACCTATTTCTCAATTATCTCGACGTTTTCGTATTGCCGATAGATGGTGCTGCGCGTATCCTGAATCGCGCTATCGTTGTGTTGCCGTGGGTTATACAAGTATTCTTACATCTTTTCTTCTTTCGTGTATTATAGTGTTTTATAAGCAAATTTTTGCAAATACCAGCGAGGCAGCGTCAATATCCGTGACTGTAGTCTGTGTACCTGCCGTCTTAACAGGGGCTGGAAATCAAGAAAAGAGGCAACACTCTCATTTATTGTATGGAAACTTGAGAGTACCATGACATCTCAGCACATCTATCATGGGAAAGCCGCGACATAATCTCAATTTTTCTCATACCTCAGGTTTTGGTGTCTACACCCCTATTCATATCATCTAGTCAGCTACCATTCAAAATAACTACAACTTAGAAAAGTTGAAAAACCCCCGACATGTTCATTTCAATGTCCAATATCTCCAAAAGGGCTAAACAGATTTAGATGAAACATGTCTAAGAACACTCGGGATAAAATTATCTAAGACACAAAAAAACCGCATTCTAATCGGTCCATTCGTTTGGGAGCTACGATACCACAGACAAATACACCTTCTTTTTTCGTCGGGGGTAAAAAAAGCAATGAAAGAATTAAATATACTAGGAGTAAACATCGTGAGGAAACCTGCATACATCCACTGAGAAATTGAAAGGTGTACCTATGTGAAGTCCCCAACCTGCACCGAGCCAGCGTGGGGACTACAGCCCTGGGCTGTTATTCGCTACGCACTAATGCGGCTCACCCCGCCGGTCACCCGTCACGAAACTAGACATCTACCTACGCTTAGTTACTACGCATCGCGGTGTCTAGATATATTTGTGGTTGAGCGTTGAATTCAGCTTAAAACAAGTTACGAAATAGGGGGGCTGCGCCCCGTTATGGTCAAACCTTCGCACCTAATGCACCGCGCACGCGAGGCCCGAGTTAATCGGTCTACTTAGAGAGTTTGTTTTGTTTTAAAGTCGAACGAAAAAGAATAAAAGCAACTCTGTCCCAATTTCACATAGTATAAATTCGATTGAAGAGCAATAGAGACCTTTTAATAGGCATTTAGGCAGCTAGATGTCTTAGGTAGGTACATTCCGGTCAAACAACACCTTTTTGTTAGTCGGTCGAAAAACTCCAAAAACTAAATATGCCATTGTCGCTTTTGTCACCCGAGATCGTTATTTAACCCGCTAAAAGCTCATACTTTTCAGTGCCCAGGGTCCAAAGTTATACAGGGTGGCTGTGCCAATGGGGGTCATTGGCGTTTGAACCCTTAAATGGATAACGTAAACCGAGCTCACCCCTTTTAACTGCGCGCTTTGGTTAGCACTCACTAATTACGAGGACGGGGCGAGAAAGGGTGTAAATCAGAAAGTTTAGTTTTTGACAAGGTAATTTTTATACATCTTTTTGTTCTATTATGAAGCTGCATATCGTGTTTTCGTCTATACATAGACCACTTACATTTACAGACTTTATCTACACTAGGGACTGAAAAAAATGCTACTGATTTTAAGTCATATTTTGACAGTTACTTCGGGATAATAATTTACATACTTAAATGCACCGTGCAAGCTGTCATCTGAGTAGGTACAATTTTACGTTTTAAGGTTAATAGCTGTCATAAGGATCAAGATTTCCCGCCATTCGTATAAAACTAAAACTGTCGTCAAAATAGTAGTGCATCATAGTGAAATTAATGAAACACGTATTATGCCGTCGAATACTGGTGTCCCGTATGCGAATGTTGAAATAACTACTTAAAAGATTAAGACCAAGAAAAAAAATAGACAGAGCATTACGAACCAACTAGTGAAGCCGGTTTTCAACCAAGCCAAATAAGGTTAGCACACGCTCACTTACACACATACAAACAAAATTGCAGAAAACTCTCCAGCACGTGTCGCGATGTTTTCATGATCACCTATTTTAAGTTAAGTGCAATTAAATTTGTTAATGTGTGCGTGAGCGTGTGCTAAACATATTTGGCTTGGTTGAAAACTGGCCTCACTTGGTGTTATGCCACGCGCCGTGTATGGTCTCAGTCAAAATTTGACCTTGAGAGTTACGTAAACTATGAGCTCAAAAGCAGAGCGCAGAACTGTGTCTAAGCATACGATGGTTTATCAACATCAATACCAACTAAAAATGTCCTTTTCGTGAGATATCCGTTTTGACTTGACAACGCAAATTTGCAAGTTACCAGCTTGGCCACGTGGGTGCCCGACCGCAGTTACTGACGGCCGGCGGCGGCGTGCTGTCATGGACAAAGTAATTGTTAATTACTAATACTTACTTACTTACTTACTGCTGTGGTAGGGTAGCTACGGTAGCCTATTGGTTCTGGCAGGTGGCGGTCTTGGGTGCGAATCCAGGCTCGTAAAAATGAGCTTTTCGGAACTGACGACCGCTTAAGCCTAGTTGGTAGTGACCCTGCCTACGAAGCAAGAGGTCCTGGGTTCGCATCCCGGGCAATTATTTGCTTGATGAGCACGAATATTTGTTCCTGAGTCATGGATGTTTTGTATGTATTTATCTATATAATTATGTTGTTTGTAAAAAGCTACGGTAGCCTAGTGGTTCAGGCATGCGGCTGTCAAGCGGCGGTCGTGGGTTCGAATCCCGGCTCGTACCAATGACATTTTCGGAACTTTGTACGAAATATATACCGTTAGCTTTTCGGTGAAGGAAAACATCGTGTGAAAACCGGTGAAACCCAATAAGGTCTAGTTTTCCCGCTTAGGAAGGTCAGATGGCAGTCGCTTTCGTGAAACTATAGTGCGGGATTAGGTGTCAAAGCGGACCCCGGGCTTCTTTAGGGGCACAACCGGGAATAACGCTTGGAGGATCTACGACTTTGCGCTCCAGTGAGGGTGGTTCAGGTGTCAACTGTCAACCGAATCTGCGGTGTAGGTGGTATCGGGCTACTGGAATTTTTATTGCTGGTTCGCTAAACCTAGATTCCAACATGAAACTCAGCTGGGCCCGACTTGGGTCGGACTGACTATACCCGGTATGCGGCGGTACCGGGACGAATAGGGACTGTATGTGTCTGTGTTGTCGCAATCTCGCGGTGGAAAACCAGATACCTATTGTGTTCGTTAAATGATCAAAGCCCGCCAGGGTTGCCCGATGCCGTTTCTGTGTAATCGACGGCACGGAGTCGATCAAGTTTTTAAGGACTTTGTCACCCCACTGGTGTCTACTAACACTAATTGTAATATTATAAAGAGGAAATGTCTGTGAGAGTAAGTTTTAATGTAGGGGTAATCTACAGTACAGAACCACTCATACGATTTGGAATATACTTTCACCAGAAGGTATACATACAGATGATACAGATTAGGCATTCAGATGGTCATATCATAGGTTATGGTGAAGGGTAATGTTTGTAATTTTGTATGTGGTAAACTCTGGATCTACTCATTCTATAAAAAACCTTTTACCCGTGTATAGAGTTTTTCCTATATCTTTACCAGCTGATACTTATGTAATGGTGTTAACTTTTTTTTTTGTCAACAGAGTAAAGAGAAGGGTATTTTGAAGCTGGAGCCGCGAACATGGGAGCGGAGCGAACTGACACCCCAGGTATATAAACAGCTCCTTAAGAGGCCGCAGTAAGCTCGATTCTCCATACAAACGTAGTACGCTCTCATTTTAAAACTACGTCTTGGATTGTAACGAAATTTTGCATATACAGTTTGACATGAGGTATATCTATGTCTATAATTAGTTTATGTAGCTTCAGATACCATAGTTAAAAAAATACAGCAAATTTAAGGTTTTCATACAAAACTTTTTGCTGTATTTCGTTTGTTTTATAAACTGGAACCATAAAAACTAATTAAAGACATAGATATGCCTCATGTCATTGTATATGCAAAGTTTCGTCACAATCCAACACGTAGTTTTAAAATGAGAGCGTAACTACGTTTGTATGGGAAGGTGAAATTCGGCCGAGCTTACTGCGGACTCTTAACAACATAATTGTTTATACTACGATGGAGGCTAACAAGCATACAGCCTGCCTGTAGGTAACCAGGCCCATTGGAATCACAAGCTCGTAATATATAATGATTTGAGCAGCGAACAAAAAAAAACCATAGAAGTCTAAGCCCAAGAAAAGCGCGCCAAATTGCCATACAGAATCGGTGCCCTTGCCATTATGCGGGTATGGGGGCGGGGTGTTAAAACGATGCCAGACAGCTGTTTAGTTCAAACATGCGCATACGCGGGTTTTAGGTACGTGTTGTTTAAGCCTTCGCCCGGCACCCTCTTAAGGCCGAGCCACACCGACTGCGTGTGCAGCACGTCTGCGTGTGCAGCACGTACACCGCTGCGTTGTAAATTGTAATGTATGAATCCTTATACGACATGACACACTGGATGCGTCTGCACACGCAGACGTGCCGCACACGCAGTCGGTGTGGCGCGGCCTATATTTGGATATCTATCTAGACGCCGCTTGAGCGTAACCAGTCCCGCTTTTCCGGAACTTATTTTAAGCGCACTTCAACGCTCACCCACAACTACCTATATATCTTGTCGTTGTGATGCGTAGTAACTAAGCGTTATCAGAGGTCTAGTTTCGTTAGGCGTGATGAGGAGGTGAGATGACACATGACTTAAATATACCTATCCTTAAAATGTTGACCCGAAGCGAAGGATTTTCAAACTTTCGGACAATTTTAGGTGCGATGCGATAATCTTCTGATTCTTGCTCAGCAAAACTTTCTCGTCCTGCTGTCATGCATTCTATCGTGCTGTCATAAGACGTAAGGTGCATTGGGAGCGGGCTTACGATCTACTAAGGTGATTAACAAGTATATGTGAACGAAGTAGCGGGCAACAATTACCTATAAAACAACTCTAGGTAACTAGGTACATTAACAATCCCGATAAAAGACAATTCCACCCCCGCATCTACGTAAATTGAGTCACAGAGAAATACACGTACTAGGAAAAATGGCATTAAAGTGGCCGCTCAGTAATTGGCTAGGGAGGTCATTAGAACACGCTGTAAAAGATAATTAAATGGTTTTAATTAGGAATGGCCAAGTTCAAATCACGTGAATTGTTTTAATTACGAAACTTTCCCGGATTCAAATAATACAGCTGTTGGCCACAGTAAAAGTAAATTATACAATTAAGTTACGTAAATAAACTCACGGAAATAAGCAGCCACATCATACACACATGCTTAAAATGTTCAAATAAAATGGTAATCTGACTATGGAAAAGTAACAGAAAAACGTGTTTTCTCATATATAAAGATCACCCAGATCATTAAAATCGGTTCAAATCTTTAACGCTACGGTGGAACACCCAAAAATACTAACATAGACAGCTAAAACATATTACTGAGTTTCAGCTCTGCGTAGTCGGGCGAAAATAGACACAGGCCTCCCCCAAAGAGTGACAGTGTGATCGGCTTTGCGCCACTCAAAACCAGCGGATTCCTGCGTCCTTCACCTACCATGTCATCAGTCCACTGTGCGGGTCTTTCGTGGTACCCTATGTCTAACAGTGCACGTCTTTCGGTTGATATGATCACGATGCAACAAAAATGGTCGCCGTTCGTCCATATAAATTCGTGACGTCAACGTCGATCGTTCCTATTTCCGTACAAACTTCATATGGGGAACTCCCCTAAGTCCGGATGACGCCTAAAGCCAGACAGAACTTGAATCAGTGCGAGGAAGCGCGCCAATTCGTTGCTTGTGCCGTGGTCCGGAAGCTTCTCCCAAGTGAAGTGCGGGAGGCGAGTGCCAATAGCCAGAGGTGACTCCTTCGCACTCATTTAAATTCCGCCCTAAAAGACTATCAGGTAACATCCCTCATTTGAATGCCACTTCTTGGGAGTAGAGTGCTGATACTTGAACCTTCACTTGCAATGAGCATTCTCTCGAATGTTACAGGTAAAATCTCACAAATGAATAGGATTATTTTTTTAAATGTTGTAGATCCGCTCTGTGCAACCCGAACTGAGCCAACTTGGACTGGAACAGAAATAGAAAAAAAAAAAAAAAAAATGTAGAGATAGCCGAGTGAAAGAGCGGTTGCCTGAAAGTGTGTACGCTGTATATAATGAAATGCTGGTGTAAATCGAATACCTAGCGACCTTTTTTTTTCACCCCCCTCTGAGTTCCGCCCCAGTCCGAATTGGCTCAGTTCTGGTTGCACAGGGCGGGTCCACAACGCTTCGAACACTGAAACTACGCGTGATTGCTTTAACATCTAGCCCCTCGAGCGTTCGCTGTAGTGATCGTGAAAATGTTCGCAGCGTATGTTTGGCTGTATGCTTGCTCCTAGTTGTTCAGATCGACAAAATTAAAAACGGCTGCCCCATGTTCTGTTCCGTGTGAAAAAAATAAAATGCTTGGGCTAAGACTTGTTACAGTAACAAGTCTTAGCCCAAGCATTTTATTTTTAGTATATATAGTATGGAAAAAAGTGGAAATTTGGAAATAATTCCTAACAGCAGATTGTATGTGTGTAACTGATCCTATTATCATTTTAGTAATTACGTAGACTCAAAATCCACCAAAATATTAGTCATCAAAAAAAATCGATAGTTAACCAATTCCTGAAAAATTAGGAAAATAATTAATAGATATTTTAATTTTCGTTTTGGTTAATTTACAAGAGCTCTTCAAGAATATTAAATAAATCACACAAAAAAACATAATGGATGTGTCATTTATTTTTATATTTACTTCCCGAGGGAAATTTTGTAGGATTCTTGGATAAGGCATCTTAGAATAACATTTGAAAAAGGAAACAAACATAAAAAACGCTGCTATTAATTAATGTTTGAAAAAAAAACGTAATTTTCCTGGGGTATCTGTCAGCACCTTAAGGTAGTTCGATCGCCATACAAAACGTCATTTGACATTCGCAGGCTAACGGCGTGATATTTTAAGAAACTCATGTTACAATCTTTAATAAATTGGCTTCCCATTTGCGCGAAATTTCCCATTTGTTAGAATAAACCTGTATAAAACAGAATAATTTGAGAATAATCGTTTTCGCAAAGTATCACGTGACAAACTAATTCAGTGAATAAGGGAATAACTCAAAAACGGCACTTTTCAGGAGAGACGAAAAACGATATTTCGACACCAGATGTTTAGAACTTGAACTTCTTAAGCTTGTTTATATAAGCTATGGTGTTAAGCTTTAGTTTCACACATTGACGTATAATATTCCGACCCTATAAATATGTTTTTTTCAGTATTTTATGCAGTTATACCCTTATGTACGAGTACTTTATGGAGTAACTCGAGATATTCTCATTATTTTTATTGAGCTTTTAGCAATAAAACGACTTATACCCTCATGCACAATGTGCGTAAACGCAGACCAGGACTTGTATCATTATTTATTTTGGTATTATAGAAATCAAACGACTTATTTACCTTGAAATTGGTAACCTAAGGATTCAAATGAAGCCGTATAGTAAAAAAATCATGCAAATAATTTGCGAAACTTTAATAATATCGTACTTTCTTGTTTAATTCTATACTATCAACTAAATATCACCAGATTGTTTCTCATTTTGCGTACAAATCGGCACTCAGAATAAACATCAAAATCAAATAACACTTGAATCAGTCTTATTATAAATTAGTTACCTACTATTATCCTCATAATTTCGGTCTTCATCAACATCATTCATTATTATATTTAAATCGGGACCTTCTTTGGCTCTTTCCTTTTTATCTCTCTTATGTTTTTCATTTAATTCCTTCCCAAGGTTTTCTATAACAGCCATTTTTTTGGCATGTAAGTTGTTGCATTTCGTGCAACTTTTGGAGGTTTGAAAGATAAGGTTTCACTACAAAATATTTTTGTGTTTAGAGTTCTACTGGTTTTACACACGGATTCATGCAATATAATGTACTTATAAATTTTCTCTAGAGTTAGAATACTTAGCAAAAACTTTTTAGAAGTCTTGTAAATTATCGCACAAAAACAATTAAACTTGAATATTAAGTAAAAAGTAATAGAACGAGTTGTTTCCGAGCAGTACATAAATAGGCTAATAGCATCAATACGGCAAAGATGCGAAACTGTCCTATGGCGTTACTTGTAGCAATGACACTAAACGAGTTGTGCCTTTATGCTCATGTTAGAATAATGACACAAATCCATTTACGCCAAAATAGTGTTTAAGAATAATGGAACAAAATGAATTGTCATTACTTAAAAATATAACTGTACATATGTCTTTGGGTTCGTGAGTCATTTCGACTCGAGACTACTAATGCCGTTGCAGTCTTCTTATGGGGAATCCATCATTTTACCGAAAATAGTTTCATCGATTATCGTTTCCCATAACACTATTCGCAGAATTTCTTCATCACACAGGAATCATTCATCGAACTTCGTTAGATCGCTCATACATTTGCTCGAATTACCATTGACACAAAAATGAACTCATCGAATTTCACTTCAATATTTTATTTGTTCATCGACATAGTCGTTCATCGAATCACCGCTACTATAATTTTGTTTTAACGTAAGTTTCAGTTCCCAAAATTTTTAGTACATAGAAAATCGTTTCTTCGTTTTACCAGTGTTTGTCACTTGGCTTGGTAATATTTACCTTTCAACGAACTGAGTAGGAACATTTCACCGAGACTTTGGACGTATACATAGAGCTCTAAGGCTACCCACCTCTCCCTCTGGATATCGGATTACCTTCCTATTCTACTTTAAGGCAGGCCAGTGTAGGTACGACGACGAGCGAAGCGAGGAGGAGTGTTAGGTGAACTGTGATCCTATAACGCGCGAGCCGAGCGAGCGCAGCGAGCGTGCCGCGGCAGCGGCCGGCGAAGCGCCAGAACCGTTTTTTTTATATTACTTACTTAGGCTTAATATTACGTCTACATCGTATATGAAGCGTATATGAGTCAATGTGGACCCATTTTATCCATTAGGTATTATATACTTAGACGAAATGACCTATTAGGTAAACAGCTTGGTAGAAAATGAAATATTGATCGTGGCAACAAAAATATATGGAACGTACTTACATTGAACCGTGTTTCGATAAATTAATATTATACGCAACTGAGTATTCTATGAAAAGTAAATTCGATGAATCGTTACGTTACGATTTGAGACAAATTCGAAACGATTAACGATGAAAAGTTGTTCGATGAAATAAAATACTATGAATTGATGATTATGTGAACAAGAAATACAACGAATTGAAATTCGTGGAATAGTTTTCGGCGAAATGTAAATCGACGTAATGCATTTCGATAAAAAGATAGACACCCCTTCTTATGTGATGGATAAAGTGACTTATACCATTAAGCACACCCAACTTATACCCTTTGGGTCATCGAAAAAGTAGGTTAGGAGACAGCTAGAGACCTTTTGATATGTTGTGTAGTTTGACGAGCTGAATCCAATGGTGCAATAAAAACCAAAAGGAATAACTCGTTTTACACCGTTCTTCACTGGAGGCACTGAATTTCTCAAATTATTCTAGTTTATACAAGTTTATTCTATGAAAGGGGGAATTTTGCGCAAATGGGAAGCCAATTTATGAAAGATTGTTGCATGAGCTTCTTAAAATACCTCGCCGTTAGCCTGCGAATGTCAAAAGACGTTTTGTATGGCGATCGAACCACCTTAAGATGTAGACAAAAAGGTACTGTCATCAATGAGTCATCAGCATTAATATCTGCATTAATAAAGCAGGCAATAATCGATCGAGCGGATTTATATGCTTCAGCTTGGGCCGAAAATCGTTTGTCCGGTGTCCGCTGTCCCGCTGATCTCCTCTACAGGGGGGCTAGCACAACTGACGCCGCGCCGCGACGCGAGTCGAGAAGGATCTACCCTCCTCTTTCTAATTTGCACGGTGCGAGTGTGACAGGGGACGCTCAGTCGCGCGACAAGCGGCTTGTCAGCAAGTTGTGCCAGACGTACAGGTCGCATTTCTCAACAGAATCTCGCGAAATTTTGTGAGCAGCTTCGTTAATTATGTATAAGTAGTTATATTTATGGAGTATTTTTTTCGAAATAAAGATAAAGTAGGCACAGTCAGTGACATAGACATACCACAATTGTACAGATAATTATGTTCATAGTCACCATACCGTTTGCACTAAAAATGATTTTTATTACGAATAATTTTTATTTAAGACAGATATACCCTACTAAAATGTATTTACTTGGTTAACTTTTCGTGATTTACTTAATGTTATGCTAAATTTCGTAGAAAAATGTCATTTAAAAACATATTACAAGCGTCTCATGACGCATTATTTTACATGATGACCAACATAAAATGTATAAAGAAGTGACTATCTACAAAAACCTAATAACTAAATATCATAACTCGCATTCATTTTCATTGAAATCTCAACTGAATGCCCGTTAAAATACGGCCCACAATGCAGTTTACTAGACGATTCTCAGTTAAGTAGCAGTCAAATATCGATCGTCAGTTAGATGACCGAATCGTTAGTTAATTATAAGTAATATAGCGATACTGGGTAGGGATTTAATGGAATTAGTCATTAGGGTTGTCACTTTTTAGTTACTTAGGTTAGGTTAGAGAGAGGTAGGATTCAACTCTTGCTTTGTAGGTGTGTGGGTGTGTGTTCCTAGAAAGAGGGCCATTTTTTTAAAATAGGTTATTAAAAATTGAGTCTCCAGACAGATACATCATCATCCAGCTAGCGTTATTCCGGGTTGTGTCCCTAATAGGAGCCCGAGCTGCTTTTATTACCTCATCCCAAGATTTAGCAAAGGCACTAACTTTTACTGCCATCTGACCTTCTGACCAAAAAGGAAACTTTAAAAAAATCCTCACGATGTTTTCCTTCACCGAAAAGCTGACGGTAAATATTCCGTACATAAGTGCCGAAAAACTCATTGGTACGAGCCGGTATTTCAACCCACGACCGCCGCTTGACAGCCGCAGGCCTGAAGCACTAGGCTACCGGACCTTCATCAATACATAGTTAAAACAAAAAGAAATTACGAATTGGCTGCTAGTTGAAACCGATTAAGTTGACATTAGGAATGCTTATACGAAAGTTCGGTCTTGTCCACTAGTATCCCGTAGCCTGATCCCCCAGGGGAAGTAAAACGGTTAGGTTGTTAGGGGAACTGCGACCTTAAGAGCGCGAGCCGAGCGAGCGAAGCGAGCGTGACGCGGTAGCGTCCGGCGAAGCGCCATAACCGAACATTATCATTTTTTCCTAGTTGAATATAAAATGATTGCCGCTAGGTTCCCCTGGGTTATCGGCGTCAGGTGATTAAGGGGCTCCCATAATTGGCGTATGGGATCGTACCTTCGATCTGAATCTCTTAGTTTTCTTAGGTTTTTTGTAGCTTATTATGTTAACAACAACGGCTTTAAGCAATATATAGTATCCCATATTTACTTCAAAGTTCATTGTTTTCGAGATATTTGGCATCAAAGTTGAACAATTTTAGGCCAAAAAAACCGGTTTCTGGCCATAACTTTTGTGTTAATTGGTTTAAAATGAAAACCCTGGACCAGTTTTTAGGGACGTCACAGACGAACCCAAATATGTAGATTTCGTACGTGTTAGATCTTTCACGTCAATAGAGATACAAAATAAGTGTTATTTTAGACAATGCTTAAAAAGATCATACCAAATTAATTATTCATTTGTTTCAAAATCCGGTACACCAAAATGGAGATAAGAGATTGAAGAACCGATAACCGTTTGATTTATACTTCTATCTGTAGTGCAAAAGTAGGAGGTACGATTCAAAACTTGTCAAAAATCGATGGAAACCTCGGGTAGCCCCTTAACGTGGATAACGTGGAAATTTCAGCCATTATGGCATCATCGAGTTAATCTGTAAAAAGTAGCCATAGCATATACTAGTAGCAACTCAACTATACAAGATTTGAACCTGACTTGTTTGCTACTTGCGATCCTCTCAACGAGTAGTTGATGACTGATGACTATTCAAAATAAGAACATATATAAGTTACACACGTTTCTGTGTTTTCTTTCTTAATAAATTACCGTCACGTAACAAAACAAGCTGGCAACCCTAGCGAGGGCGGTTGATCATGGCGTCGGTTGGCGTTCATTGGTGGAGAAATACCGCCCGTTGTCACGGCAGGACTGGCTTCACAAAATGAAGATCTTATGAAGGTAGGTACCTAGACCTATCATTATCATCATAGCTCTCATCGTTACTATCATCAGCTCCGACAGCATCCTGAATGCGGTTGCAGAAAGTTTGGATTGTCCTATAATTAAGTTAAGTAAGGTAGGGCGTATAAAAGTTGTGGCCCAATTTGAACACTAGTAAACCAGTTAATAAGCTTTTACTAACAAGCTATGGATTTATTCCGAAATAAGGAATTGTGTTATTATTATTACAGCGAAATACGCAATAGCTAACAAGTGACGATATAGCATTCGTCTGGCAAACGGCGGTCGTGGGTGCGAGTCCCGGCTATGTACAACTTTTCGGTGAACGAAAATCATCGTGGGGAAACCTGCATTCATCTGCACAGACATTCAAAGCTGTACGTAAGTGAAATCCCCAACCGCACTAGGCCAGCGTGGGGACTACTGCCCGTTCCCTCTTATCAATAAGAGACGTATATAGGCTGATTTATATTAGACTGAAGTTAAAAAATAAGGTTTTCGGTGAAACCAGCTACTAAGACATAACCTCTCTCGAAGCAGTCGGTAAGGCTTCCATTCCGATAGCCACGGGGCGCTCAGGACTGGCGTGATGGGGCCGTCTATATCATAGTTGGCAGGCCAGTGCAAAAGTGTTAATGCCAAGTAATATTTATTTCTAACATTTTTTTGGGGTTGCTCCGTAATAAACTCTCAATGGATATGTGCATTCACGCCTGTACGAAGGGGTAGGCACAGCGCATGCTTTTGTTACAATGCCACTTCTGGCGAATGTGGGTTTAATGAATGTGATATAGCAGTGATAAGTTGCTCATCACTCACAGCAAACTTCAATCCGATCCCGTAATCAAGTTTTATGATGCCACTGAAAGAAAAGGCTGGGACACCACGCAGGCACTCTTAAAACTCTTAAAAGATACAGATTATTTAAATAAGTTCCAATCAGTGCCCAAATGGCTTTAAGTATCCTCATAAAATTTCAAGAGCTCCCTCGATTTCTCCAAGACCTCTTCATGAGATAACCATTAGGACCTTGTGGGAAGGATACCCTTTCTTTCAAACAGAAGATTTTTTTTCCGAATCGGTTATAGTATATTCGAGTAATCAGGGTACCTACATACATAAAACAAAAGATTCCTATGAATCGAGATTTCTTACTTTTAACCTTTATGTAACCTTTAACTATTGAGGTTTGAACACCTTATGCCATTGTAAGCGGCTGACTTTGCTACGGTTGACTTGGACAGTTAAATAGTTGTAAAGTTATTAGCTTTGTAGTTTACTTTCCGGGTGGACATCTAGGGCAATTTTTATACGCGCCAGCTCACATTAGGTACCTTAGTAGCCACGACACCCAATTTGTCCACCTCATGTCCTAAGTACCTTTCGTCATCATCATCATATCAGCCGAAAGACGTCCGCTGCCGGACTAAGGCCTCCCCTAAAGAGTGCCAGTGAGTACCTATATCATAGGATAATACGAAAAACCATAGGATGCGAGCTCCTTACAAATATCTACCCAACACGTGCCTAAAACCAGCGGAACGAAAAGATTGTACCCACTTTCATCTCTCTTTCAAATCAAAATGTCTCCGCATAATAAAAGCGATATCATAAACACAACATCACTGTAAATAACAAAGAAAAACATCCCGAGACAAATTCAGCGAAAACCAATGCAATACTGAACAGTGCAGTAAAGTGTAATGCACGTTTTTCTCGCTAGAGCAACAATATGTTTGCTTTCAGTCCGGGCGCGAGTGTACACAATTCGAAGTTATTTCTCACCACGCCTCGAATGGCGACGCTCTGTATTCATTTCCGATAATTATAGGAACAGCTCACACAAAAATAGTATAATAATTAGGGGTGGCATTTCAACGTTTTTTTTTCTCTTGATTACTGTCAAGTGCCACTGCTGCGCAAAGCTTTTTGGGTTCCTATTCCGGGTTTAAAGCCGTCCTGCAATGAAATTGATTCTCCATCTCTTTCCAACTATAAATAGTCTATGTCGCCGCGACACAGCTCGCGGGCTGTCTTGTGATATCCGTGCAGTTTATGTTATGCTAAATGCGTTACTTTTCAAAAGAGTGTTAGGAAAGTTGACTGTGTTTATCCCACAAGAAATACCAAGGTACCTACATTTTTTTATAGAATTGACCAGCAGGTAATTCCTGCTACCTCCTCCTACACCTACCAACCGTGCCAGTGACGTATCCGTATTTACGGTTCAACTTATTTGGATGAAACTTCTTCGGCTCCGCCGGCGTGTGACTCCGAACGCAAGCGAAATGGGAGGGTAAAGGTCACAGCTCATTAGATCCACCCGGCGCCCGACCCGCACCGCCTCGCCTCGTAAATGTAATAACTACGGAGTTGATATAGTGAGCGTGTGCCCGTAGAAATCCATATAAAGAATAATAACTGTTCGAGGCAAGGAGTTGCGGGGGTCGGGCGCCGGATGGCTCTATGAGCTGTGACCATTAAACTCCTACCATAACATAGCGTGGTATTAAAAGGTTGGCAACGACGTGATTCTTTTGGACTCACAAACATCCATAGGCTGCTGCGGTTACTGCTTGCTATAGGCAGCCACTGTCGTATAATAAAAGTCGCCATGGATATACAGTGACGTTTTGTTAGGGTACCTAGGATAGAATTTGCATACTAATTATGTCTGAGGATGGACGGATTCATAGAAACTAGCGCGACTCCATCAGCTTGGAACTCGTTTATATCGTAGCTCCATAGACACTTTCACCCCCATTTCACCCCCTTAGGGAAAGGTTTCCGCAATAAGAATTATCCTACTTATGTCCTTCCCCGTAATTTAAACTATGTTCATACCAAATTTCATCACAATCGTTTAAGCGAGAACAAGTAATACGACAGCTAGCAAGACAAACAGATAGACGGACGGACAGAAAGACAGCACACTTTCGCATTTATAATATCAGTATTATGGATATTGTAAAAAATGGTGTTCTGCCTTTTCTCCGAATTTATTATGTCCGAATTTCACTTGCCAACCAACTTTTCGCCGATGATTCACCTTGACAACTAACTAATGGCTAATTTTTATATGACAACAGATTCATTTGGTAGAATTATTGTCAAGTCGATTATTATAATGAATTAAAAAATTTGGCATACCTATCATTTGGCAAATCTTTCAGTTGGACAAACAACTACTAACCGAATAATGTTTCGTCAGTGCAACAGTTCCCTTTTCTTACATAAGCCAACTTTTTATTACAAAGAAAAAGACAGCATAACATAGTCAGACTTTTATTCAACGTGTCCTTATATAAGTTACAAGGAGGGAAGGGGGGATGGGGAGACGAAGTTACCCACAAAGGGGGTAATTAAAAACAACACACAATCGTAACAGTGATATTATTTGTAGGTTAGGTTAGGGTTAGCTTGTGCCCCTTAGAGCGGAAAAAGGCACCCCGCGAAGCGGGGTGACGTCGACACGCTGGCGGTTAGGTAAGGTTTAGGTAAGGTTAAAATAATTGGCAGGTGTCTGTTTAAAAAAAAAAACACATGTACACCTACATACATACATTCCACCAAGCAACAGTCCAAAAGTAATGATATAAACACTTATCTCCAATGATGCGATAATTCAGGTACCGTCATTGTCAAAAAAAAAGTGAGCGGTTGCGCTTACTCACTTTGTAAATACGTTACATAGCTTAGTTACTAAATAAAACATCAGGTAAGTGTTATACCACGAAATGCATATAAGTCAAACTGACCCATTCTGATACTCGAAAGGTGGCATTTTGAAAAGTGACTTTATGAAAATAAGTACAAGCATACAGTTGGTAACCGTGAGACAGGGAAATAAAACTAAACCTTTTGATAAGTTGACACTCAATCATTCGGCGAAATGACATTATGCGAAAAATTGGTTGCGATGTGATATTCGTACATAAAATTTTCGGAGATGATTTAGAGAACCGTAAAAAATATTATGAATATCATAGCACAATAAAAAATAATGAAATGAAACCATAGCTAACCTTGCCAGCATGCAAAACCGTCGCAAAACGCTCCATTCTCGTCCCATTAATTATACTGGGCAGGTGTCTAATCGGCCGTGATCAACACGAGGCACTAAATAGTCTAATTTATGTGCCAATGTGCGTCGGCCCGAGTCAGTCTTCAGTGGTCTCCGCAGCTTACCGGTAAAGCCACTAGTGCGGTAAATAGTAGTTTCTTGGAGTGTAAAATAGTTTAATATTATGAATAAATAACAGTGAGTGGGATTAAGGGCTTCTTACTTTTTTTAATTTTTTATTAACAAAGTCGCAGCCGAAATATAAGTTTACAAATGGGCTACTTTTCGACCTTAACTTGTTCATACAATTTTGCGTCTCTTATTGTTCAACAACGGTGGCAAACAATCATAAGGCCTGCCTGTGGGAAGCTGACACTGTATCCTATGGACGCTGCGACCAAGTGCCCAGCACTTGGGATTATTTCAGTCGACCGAGTTGCATCAAAGTAGTCCTCATCAAAGCAACTCTATCGTCTAAGGTGGAGGATTCCAATTTAAATAACAGTTTAAAAAGAACACAACCATAATCATTGTGCCGGCAGCTTAGACAAATGCGACTCCCTAATTCTCAGCACAGTGCACGCTCTGGACCTATGTATTTCAACGCTAGGACCGCAATGTGTCATTACAACCCACACACACACAGCACATTACGGTGGTAATGTAAAGCTATCCTATATCCTTCCCGGTACGCAAACTATCTTTATACCACATTTCATCTAAATCGGTTAAGCGGTTAAAGTGTGAACAGAGATACAGACAGATACACTTTCGGAATTATATTTAAACCCATTAAAAAAGTTTAAATTCTTTAGCTCAAAAAAAGTGTTTTTCCTATACAAACTTTACACCCCTATTTAACCCGATTTGGGTGGGTTTTTCAAAATCCCTAAATTTAGTGTTCTTGTATTTGTAATAAGGAGTCCACACACAAAGTTTTAAGTCTCTCATTAAAAATGTTCAATACTTTTCAACCCCCTTTTTACCCCCTTGAGGGTGGAATTTTCAGAAATCCCTTCTTAGTGGGTATTTACGTTATATAAACTACCTACCTATTGTGAAAAAAAACAGCTTTCTAGGTTCAAGGGTTTGGGCTGGGCGTTGATTTAAGTGAGTGAGTGAGCCAGTCAGTCAGGACTTTTACGTTTATATCAATAGAAACATTGTGAGTCATCCTAAGTGTACGACCTGAGTGCACGCTCCGCTAAGAGCGGGGCATGGTGCGTCCATATAAATTGCATTTGTTTTATTTGCACGCTGCACGCCCCGCTCAAAGCCGCGCGGGCACTATGGGTGAATTGCACCAAGCCATCTGTAATCGTAAGCGGTGTTCGTTAAGGGGATGCCTTGATTTGAGTCGTACACACCCTTTAGACAGAGACACGCTGATGCCTTCCGCCCACGACAAAAAGTGATGTAACACTCTTCGGGAATCGCTGTCAGGTTTTATTAAAATTTCGTAAGGTGAGATTTTAGATGAGATAAAATACTATAGTATTAACTTGCTTGTGTCGTAAAATAACGTATCGTTTGAGTAGGCTGAGTAAAAAAAAGGAAAATACAGACCCAAATTTGTTTTTTTTTGTATCGAGGAAATTTTAAGCAATCATGTATCGATAGAATCAGATGAAAAATCATATAGTCAAGAATCATATACCTGAAATTCAGACCTTATTGTTTCTTAATCTAGTAAGAACGGCATTTCAAAGCACGCGATAATTTCCAATGCACCGCCTTAACATAGAAATGCATGGAAACTTTGACAAGTGTGTCTGGGCGCCATATTGAACGTAGATCGGTGTAATCGCAAGTGGGTGCAACCGATCCTAAGAGCAACGTGCCCGCTTCAATCCCAGCACTTGCCGACACGCGGGCCCTAGTTCCCCATACATTTCACCCGCAATAGTATCACCTGCCAAAATTGTCTAAAGCGCAAATTACACATCAAAAATTGCATGCAAGTTCAACGACTTCGCGGGGTATGATAGATAAAACGCAGTGTTTAAATTGTTCTCAATATCCCATCATTAAATTCAAGATTTCATTATTATTGAATGTAAAATAGCTCGATTTCGGATAACGTGCTCTTAAGAAACAGTCCCAAAAAGTGTAACAAAATCTGTGACTATAAAGAAATCTCTAGGTACACACCTATTTGGTCGGATTATAAGTTGCCTGAACCTCTGTAGTCAGTGAATCATCATTTCTCAGTTAACTCAGTTTTAAAAAACCACGACGTAAGCTACATTCGTTAAGTAATAATTTCTGTTACGGAAAAAAACCACTAAAAATAATTAGAATCCTTATAATGGTTTAAGTGAAAATGATTACAGCGGCGAGCAATTGGCAAATGGATGAATAATTAAACAGTAATGAATATGTTCAGTTCGCACGCACTGCATTGTAGGTAGGTACAGTTGGCAGAAATATGTTTACAACAATCCGCCTTAGATGTCGCAAGGTGGAAAAGTGTAAATATGTATCTTTATCATGGACCGTACCTACAGTCAGCTTACGTGGAGTTCAAAATTACAGAGGTGTACAGTAGAAGTCATCACGCAGGTATTTAGAGAATGGGCAAAGTACATCCATCCACCTTACAGAAAACCGGAGCCATATTATCTAAGACCACTACTTATTCTTCTGTCAGAGGTCGAGGATATGATGTGTTGAGTGAGGCATGTGCTTAACCTGTAAATGGAAGTTCAAGTCAATACAGTTGGCATTGCGATTTTGACTCCTCTGGAGGCGCAAATGCCTCTATGCTAGCTAGAACGTCTACTTAGCAAGATGGCTGTATCTGTAAGCTGCCTTTTACAAAAATATATTCATCATCATAAATTTAAGAGTTCGACTCCTGTCGGTGAAGCTCCCTCGATCTGACTCTGTCTAGGGCCGCCTCCTTGACCTCTTTATACGACGTGAGACGTGACTGCTACATTTTCTTTTATTTATTTCATGTAATATATCCTTGGTGTTCAGGGCAAGCGAGGGACGGCCCTCGCTTGCCTTCTATCTTGCCTTCTATGATGTTATTAATAAAAGCGTCATGTCGTTTAAGGTACCTAACCAATAATTTTCCCTCTCCTATTCTCTGTCGCTTTTATCAGTTTCCTTTTCTCTCATACTCTTCTCAGCACTTATTCTTCATTTGCGTTTTTTCCGTCCAGCACATTTTCTACGCCAACACCACATTTCCAATGCTTCTAAATACTCTTTATCTCTATCGAGTCATGGTCCACGTTTCACAACCATATGTAACGCTATGCTCCATATAAAGGTTTTGATGAACTTTCTGTTAGTTTTCAGCGATATGTTTGCAGTCAGTAGATACGTTTTATTGTATAAAGCCCATTGCCAATATCATATTTATCTGTAGGTAATAATCGTGTTTCATCTGACTATCTGGGCATATACTATGCGAGAAGGAGCGATGCAGGAATACATAGTCGCATTAGTGCGGCAAGTGCGGAGCGCCTGGGGGGCTAGCACAACTCACGCCGCGCCGCGATGCGAGTCGAGAAGGATCTACCCTCCTCTTTCTAATTTGCACGGTGCGAGTGTGACAGGGGACGCTCAGTCGCGCGACAAGCGGCTTGTCAGCAAGTTGTGCTAGACGTACTGGGCGATTTCTGTTTTTAGGGTTCCGTAGCCAAATGGCAAAAATCGGAACCCTTATAGATTCGTCATGTCTGTCTGTCTGTCTGTCCGTCAGTATGTCACAGGCATTTTACTCGAAAACCATAAGGTTTATTTGAATAAAAACTTGAGGATAGGGTGTATTTTGTTAACCGCTACATAGTTTTGCAATGAAATTACTAAAAAAGATATTTTTAGGGGTGCACTCCGTACATAAAACCGAAAGTCAAAAATTATTTTTTCATTGCAAGCCCACGTGTGGTACATCAATCGACAGGCCTTTCAAAATAAATATAAGGTTTCTAAGCAATTTTTTGGATTAAGTGAATAGAGTCGGAGATAATCGCCCCGAAAGTCACTAAAATTGTGTCCCCCCCCCTCTAATTTTTGAACCGTGCACTTTAAAATTATGAAAAAAATCATGCTTATAGGGCTTATAAAATTCTTTCAGCGATATTTGTTTTGAACAAGATCGGTTCAAAGGTTTTCGAGATATTTATAAAAAACTGCCTTCCTTAAAGAAAAGGACGTAAGTGCCATAAGTTTTCAGTAACGATATGACCTTTTTCATGTCAGACCCACCATACCCCTAGCAATACCCCTGGGGGTAGGGTGGGACTGAACCATACCACCGTAGTGCTGTGGACTATGTTATGCTTTATAATATTTATCTCAAATGTCCTGTTACCGTTATCAGTATCACGCAGTGTAGTTGAAAAAGTTAGACTACCGTTATCTGTAGTAACCATTGATTTAGTATACTCGTACTATAGAACTAGATGCACAATGTCAAGCAAATATGCCAAGAAATGTACCCCAGAGCCCCAGAATGACAGCTCTAGTACATTTCAGTAGTTGCTAATAGCGTTAATTTATACCCTGCATCAAGGTATTTCATGAAAAAAGAACTCAGTGTTTTAGACCTTAAGCACCATATTAGCAAAGCAACATCAAAATATTAAATACTTTTTAGTTTATTGAGACATACAATGTGAATTGACTGCTCACGTCAAAACTTTAGTTAGCGTTTAGCGAATGAATGGAGTCGCGTTATAAATTTTATTTAATTCAACAGAAAGCACAAATAAATCTGGTTTCTTTATTTTGCAAGTGGGGAATAAACAGTTTCAAATATTTGTACAAATATTATACACAAAACAATTGATGAGATTTCCGTAAGTACATATAGTTAGTACAGCTGACAGAGTCCATAAAAAGAAGTCATTTTAGTTTCCTTGAAATAGATTCAGTTTGTTAAATAATTGTATTTTCGACCTGCCTTTACTTTTAATACTTTCTTTTTTGCGATGTAATGTAAGCGTACAGTCAAGTAGAGATCAGCTGTCGATTTTACTAAAACAATCCTATGGGTTTTGAACGTCACTCTCATGATCATCCAACATCTATAAAACGAGTATTACGAGATATAAGGTCAAAAATGAATGATGATGAAAATTGGCAACAATTTGCGCATTTCCAAATGATGTGTTGGGATTGTATTATAGAATTTTATTATAGTTCATTAATGCTATTAATTACCTTTTGCCAGAAGGCAGAAGATAAAGCTAAATATATTGGAAGTAATTGAAATTAAAATATGTAATGGAAAGAAATGGGCTTAGGTACGTTCATGAGAGGTGTGGCAGTTTTAGTAAACCTGTTCTTCCATTTTTTGTCGTATAACCTATAATATATCCTAATCATTAAAATGAGCCGAACAAACGACACGCGAGTCGTTTGGTTTTAAAAAAAACATCTCGACTGTCGCGTGCTATGACTGCAGCCCATTTTGCACGTCGCTGAGGATTTTTTGGAAATCTTAAAATGAAAACCATAATTATGTAGGTAACGACATCATAAAAAAAGTATCTAAGTATACCGACTCCTTAGATTTATGTTCCGGGACTTTGTCATTTGAACTAACAAAAATAATTATTTAAAACATGTTCAAAACTATTAAATTACAATGAGTTTACACAAATTTTGTTATGTTATGAAAATAAATTATTTAAAGAAATAAATCCCATCTTTTTTCAAGTTTTTTTGTTGGTATTTATGCAGTTATTGACTGAACATTTCGACATAACTGACAACCAACAAGTCTCACGGTTGAAACCAGACTAAAACACAAAATAGATAATAGTACATGTACAGAAAGGACACTCCTTTGATCTTTACGAAAGGCGATTTTTTCTCAGTCAAAACATTAAGATTTATGGCTCTCTGACGTCCCCAACGTTGGGGCACCGGCATGTACTTGTAGCGATGAACGTAAATCGCGGAGTGTCCCGCGCCTGACTAAACGCAAAAGAACCGGCCGATGCGATTGGCGGGTGTTAGGTGTACTACGACCCTACAGCGCACGATCCGAGCGAGCGTAGCGAGCGTGCCGCGGCAGCGGCCGGCGAAGCGCCAGAACCGACTACGGATATTTTTTTCGAATAAAGTTAGGTCTGGAGCTTCGCCGGCCGCAGCCGCGGCACGCTCGATTCGCTCGCTCGGCTCGCGCGCTGCAGGGTCGCAGAGTCGCAGTACACCTAACACTCCTCCTCGCTTCACTCGTCGTCGTATCTGATAAATACGGGGTTAGGAGCGAGTGAAACCACGGCCGTTGGATAGCGCACTGACGTTTATTCATTGTAGGGTGCGTGTGTACAGCCACACGCATACATACGTAACACTTCCTCCCTCTAGTTGCGTAACTGCGGCCTGCCTTATAGTATAGGTTGGTTATGAACGTGGACGTATGGCAGTTACGATACAGGTATGAAGATAAGATAATACCCCGCGTGCCAAGGGAAAACTACTAAGGCCACTGTAGTGTCACAGGAAATTCTTTTTTACCCATGACACTACTGGCAGTGCCAAGCAGTAGTGCCTATGGTAAAAAATGGCCAGAACGGCCGTCGTTTTTTTCAGTTTAATGAAATTAAAAAATTTGTACCTATTTCTTTTTCTATTTTTCCATCAAATCCCAGCACTACTAACGGTGGTATGGTTCAGTCATGGTTCAGTCCACCCTACCCCCAGGGGTATGGCTAGGGGGTATGGTGGATCTGACATGACCTTTTTAATAGGGACGGAACCCTGGTTGTGCGTTGTCCGACACGCACTTGGCCGCTTTTTTTCACGTCCGCTCGTTCAATAACATGCGGAACTTGCGTACGTGGCCTGTACGTACAAGCCCAATACGGGCGATAGTGACGTTCGCATAAATGACGTAGGAGGCGCAGCAGCGCGCTGGTATTTCAATACTCGTTTTTGGGACAGACTTTTCAAACCAGGCTTTAGTAGAAACATGTTATGGCATATGCCGTCACGTGTTCCTCCAAAGGTCTCGGTCCTCAGATTGGTTTTCTAGTTTGTGTAATCGATCATCATCATCATGAATCGATCTTGAACGACAGCATGTCAGGTTCTCGTGGGTGAAAAATCGATCCACAGGCAGACTGCGGATATATCCCCGGCACATTCGGAAAAAATACACGCGTGATAGGACGAGGACGAGGACCCGCCAAATTAAAAAAAAAACGAATCATCTAACGAAGCACTCAAACGCCAACTTAGAATCTTTTTATTGGAGAATAGTTTTTAAACTGTGCGATTGATTTTATGAATATTAATTAGGTACGTTTGACTTTGCTTATTGACTTTGTATTCGTATTGGTTATATTTTAATGAAGTGTGATTGTTATGTTAAAATTTTACGATTTTTTTGGGATGCCTTAATTTTAGTATAAATAAATTTTTATACACTTAGAGATTTATAATTCTAATTTTTAAAATTTTATTTGAATTCATTTTTTTATTGATCATAATTATCAAGTCGTGTGAATTGACCCAGGATAATTTATATTGTTTTGTTATATTATGAAATGAAGAAATCTAATCTAATCAGGTTCAACCGTTCATCACTATAATTTGTCCACAGGGCTCCTACGAGCGCGTCCCATCTTCGCCTCAACCTTCAGTGGACCGACTCTCTGTGACCTGGGACCCGAGCATGGTGTCCACAGGGGTCAACCTCTGCCATCTGTCGGAGACATCCGGCAACAATGAGGTCAAGTTTTCGCCTGCTGGAGGTAAATCTTTCAAATTGGTAAAGTCTAGGTATATCAAACGATCGTGTTTTGGCGTATATTAAACAACAACGCATTATTAATAGTGGAGATACAGATTCAGTCTTGCTGAACATTCTATTGTTTTCGTTTCCTAGTTCATACAGGATCAAGTGTACAGTCACCAACATTAGGTATCTGCCACGAGAGAGCGCGCATAAACCTCTGACACGACTCTATTTCTAGGGCCGTAAGAATGTGTCGGATTGATGCGCTGGCAAACATTGGTGCTGGTGACTGTATGTCCCGGCGTTTGACACTGGCTTAACTCTCGGCACCTTGAATCTTCGTAATTCATAACAATAAAGGCGAGCAACAGGGCGTCAACGATTAGAATCAAGGTGCCAATATTCTTCTTCCTTCCTCTTCCACCGACTGTAGTATGGACTTGCGAACAAAAAAAAATTAGCCCGGGAGAGGAGGGATTAAAACTTCGAAGCCATCTTAAAAGATGAAAACCATGGAGATCAGTTGAGTGCTGGAAAAATGCCTCTTGGATGGTGATTTCTCTCTTAAGCTTAAATTGTTATTTACACTTTGTTTCGATATTTTGAGGGTTACAAACTATTGGTATATACCTACACTATGTCATAAATTCTTATACGAACTACCCAATCGGCCCATACTTCATATTCATATCCTCCAATTTGTGCGAGTCCATAGCGTGTTTCAGTATAATTATTTTCTTTGTCGACTTGTCTGGCAAAGCGAATGTTAGAGGTGACCCGATTTCTGCCTGGCTATTAATTTTCTACTTACATTTGATTGCTAAGCGAACTACTTTACTTACTGGATAGTAATATTGACGATTGATTTATTGTCACTAAATGAATTAGCGACAATTTACTTTGAAAACAAAGTTTAACAAAGTGTAAAACAACTTCAATTCAAGTACTTCCACATGAATATTTACACATTTCATATCCAACTAACCACATGAACTGCTTTCGGAGAGCAAATGAATTGCTTAATACAGAAAAAAACCGAAATCGCTATATGTGGGCCGATAATATTTAAGAGGCCGCAGTAAGCTGGGCCGAATTTCACCTTCCCATACAAACGTAGTTACGCTCTCATTTTAAAACTACGTGTTGGATTGTGACGAAACTTTGCATATACAGTGTGTATATTTTATATTACCTCAAATTGTAACCAGAGGTACGTGTTAGGGCTATGAACCGATATTGCAAAAAAAAAATAAGTTAGTCTTAACTACCAAAGAGTAATTAATTTTTGAAATTTTATCGAACGGCAATGTATTGCGTACTGATGCGTGACCTGATGACACATGAAAGAATCGGGTGACATGTGACGATTTATTGTGACGTCACGTCAGTAAGACAAAGTAGTGATCCACTGCGTGCTGAATTATTTTTTATGAAAAAAAAAGTTCGCTTTTTTAAAATAATTTTACGATAAATATATTTATTAGTGCCTATACTAAGACCCCCTAAAGTTTGCGGTAATATCAAATATACATGCTGTAGAATGACATGAGGTATATCTATGTCTGTAATTAGTTTCTATGGTTCCAGTTTATAAAACAAATGAAATACCGCAAAAACAAGTTTTGTATGAAAAACTTAAATTCGCTGTATTTTTTTTACTATAGTATGTGAAGCTACATAAACTAATTACAGACATAGATATACCTCATATCATTGTTCATGCAAAGTTTCGTTACAATACAACACGTAGTTTTAAAATGAGAGCGTAACTACGTTTGTATGGAGAATCGAGCTTACTGCGGACTCTTAAGGATTTCCGTCGATTTCTCAAGGATCTCAGAATCATCTTTACACAACACGTACATACACATACACATATATCTTTACATACATACACAAATAAATATCTACATAAATATAGGTACCTAAGACCTGAAGCCTTCTATTGATTGCAAAATCCGCTCATAATTATTACTTATTTCCTACTATCGTGTTATGGATTGAGCTATGGCGGAAAATTTGGTATTAGATCGTTCAATCTACAAAAATGCACCCCATTTCTACAGAAACTAATAAAGGTAATAAAAAAACACAATGTAATACTCGTAAGTAATGATAGGGAGATGCGGCTTCGTAGAAAGAATAAGCTAGACTCAAAAAGCACATTTTTTCTGTCACTGCTGTAACCTAGCAAGGGTCTGCGAATCCAAAGGAGTCACAATTGTTTTGCTTGCCAATCAATGATCAATAGGCATGATGACACAAAACTGTTCTATAATGTTTAGAAACATTTATTATGTACAACGAATAAGATTTTTCAAGAGAATATAACTGTTAAGTAGGAAAAAAATGCATTTTAGTTTTTTAATTTCAAATTGCCGCTAAAACGCTTTTCAGTGTCATGGCGTCCCGAGTGACGTCACGTTTGTATAAACAGAACGCAGACCTTTGACGTTTGCTACCTAGATCGCTCAATTGCACATTGAATGAACATAAATTGAAAAGTTTACAAGTCTTTCGCGGCCGTGCCAGCGAGAAAGCGGGACAATGACGTATGAAGATCTGACAGATAACATGGTTCTATCCCTGTCTTACTATTCGTTCAGTACGTAAGTTTTCTCTGTAATCTGTGGTAATGGCCGTTATGGGTATTTGTTTATACAAACGTGACGTCATGCGCTCTGATTGGCGTTTAACATATCGTGGCGGGCGTCCGTATTTTTCAGTTTAATTTTATCAAAATAAATAATAATCTCTTACTTAATAAAAAAATATGAGCATTTTTCGAATTCTATGATTAAAATTTCATTAAGAACATACCATATTTTAGTGATTTTCAATTACTGTCATCTTGCCTATTATATAACACAGCCAAGATGCCTACGTCTCTCGTTGTCAAGTTTACAATACATTGCATTCTCTCCGGAGACAGACGTACTTCAAAATGTCAAAAAGTTCTGCAGATGACCACCTTAGGGAGTAGGGAGACCTCAGATGATCATCTGTAGAACTTTTTGACATTTTGAAGTATGTCTTATCAACAAACAAATGTTCGGGCACATACATTCGAAAACAGAAATGAGGTTCAAAATTTAAACACTTCCTTGACGTCGACTGTTTTACGCCCAGTCATGGAAAGCTCTGATCTTGCCAAGAAAGGAAACATTTACGTTTTAGTGCTAATTTTAGCTGTCAATGATAAAGTTTTCCGCGGGCTAGATGAAAATCAATCTTATATCAATGCCATAAAGAAGTTTAACAGGGTATTCTTTTTCTCACTTTCCCCACAGACGGTTCAGAAGATGAGGACTACTCGAGCATAAGCGCGGTACTGCGGCAGCGCAGGTGCAGCGTGCGCCGCTCACGGAAGGGCCGCAGGCGCACTTCATCACCTTTCCTACCTGATGAGACCCGCGCGCGGAGGCGGTCCTCAGTCTTCACCACCAGCTCTGGAGAGTAAGTCTCGTGACTCAGTCCCAGAGTCATATATATACAGGACGACATAGTGGGATTTTCAGCAATGGGTGGTTGGACGCCAATTTATGGCCAGCTTTGAAATAAATTAATTTATAATGCTCTATGATTCTTACCGACTGCATTGGATAATAACTGAACGATCCAGAATCGGTTCGCGGACATACTTAAAAAACAAGGGCCAAGCCCAACTACAACTATGCACAGACCAACTCCGGTCAACTGTGCTTCATGCTTCAAGTTAAGGTAAGATTTTGGCTTCGCAAGACATATCAGGGCTCACGTCCGCAACTAGCTACTAGGGTTCCCGTCGCCGGTTACGGCGTGAATATCAGCTAAATGACGTCCACTGCTGAACATAGGCCTCTCCCAAAGAGTGCCAAAATTACCGGTCCTACGACATCCATATGCGACGGACTCCCGCGACCTTTAAGTACCAGGTCATCAGTCAACCTTCACGGGGGTTTACCTACGCCCCAACGGCGGTTCTACGTGCCATGTGCCCCGCCCACTGCCACTTAAGATATCAATATTTGTATACTTAAAAGATGATAGTGAACTTTTCTTACCTGTTCAGAACGGCAATATCAATGGACGACCAGGGTACGGGGACGCAGGAGGAGATCTTCAAGAACATCCGCATGCACAAGGAGGTCCTGAGCTCCGTGAAGCAACAGCCGCTGGGTCTGCGAAGGAAACTCAAGCTTGTTCATCTGGTATTTAAGTTCATTTTTCTTCCGTTTGCTTGGCAAAGACATTTAACATAATGGTGATGGTGGTACACGCCGCCTCATCATCAGATGATTGCTCTCAACTTTAATGGTGTCTATAAAACTATATCTACTGATTTACCACTTTGAAGATTATCATGTGCATCTCCTTCAAGTTTATCGACCACAAGCCTGCCCAAGCAGCTTGAAAACTCAGGCGGGTTCAAATATAATATTTTACTACCCAGAAGACCCATAACACATAAGAACTAAGAGAGATGAGAAACATATGTCTTATCTCTCTTGATTCTTGTTCTCAATATAATGAGAGAGAAGATTCGGAGATTACCCCCTACATACAAACTTACAAAGCTGCAATCTCACACACTTTCATC
The DNA here is from genome assembly GCA_945867215.1 of Epinotia demarniana. NCBI lineage: Eukaryota > Metazoa > Arthropoda > Insecta > Lepidoptera > Tortricidae > Epinotia > Epinotia demarniana. The sequence goes on from OX244259.1 coordinate 60,589,449, forward strand.
ATATTTTGATTTGATGTCGTCCTGACCGATTTCGGCGACAGGCGACTGTGCATTCTGGCTAAATAATCAGTCATCATTTCCGATCACAGGCCAAACGCTACATCAAATGCCACGAAGGACAGCTACAGGAACGGCTGGCTCAGTCAAAAAGCACGAGAGATATCTACGCGAGGTTCAACATCCTTTTGGCAGCGGTAAGCTTTCCTCGGATTACTTTAGGCGACTTTCACTCTCGACCCAGAGAAAACGTGGCTTTTGATAGTAAGGTCCTCCTCCTCTCGGCGGACTCTGAGAACGACAAGAAACTATGAATAACCTTACTTTTGCTGGACTGTCCGGACTCTGATTAAGTGATTACACTGACGATCGTACATCATGCGGCCATGCACCCGCGGGGTGCAGCTTGATTTTGCGGCTTGACACTTTTGGTGCCACAAGCTCGCTTGATAGGCACGCTGCTTATAGCCGCTTTCCTATATAAAACAGAAAACCACTGCATCAGCTACTTTCATAAGAAGAACTTTGCCAACTTGCGCTAAGAAGAACCACTATTTTATTCCAGCTATTAGACTTAAACACCAGCATGAAACGGTTGATTCTGAACGATGCTGGATCTCATTAATTAGCCACTTATCAATGAGTTTATGTCCAATAATTAACAATATAATAGAGAAATGGAAGTAGCCCTAATGTTATTCTGAGTAGCATATTTTGTATATTATCGTCTAAGCTACATACCAAGCCTTATTGAGTTTACTACGGGTCTAGTTTGGTTTGCGTAAGATTGTTCCCTAGAATTTGTATTTATAATTATTACTGAAAATCTCCTTTCAGAAATGGCACCAGCTAAAACGTGAAGCTGCCAACACCTCCAACCTCCTCATACCCTGGGAGCTCAGAATTAAGGAGATCGAGTCCCACTTCGGTTCTGTGGTGGCGTCTTACTTCACGTTCCTCCGCTGGCTGTTCTGGGTCAACTTGGTCATCGGTTTCATATTGCTCGTCTTCGTCATAGTGCCAGAGGTAAGTCTCATTGATACAGTGAATTTACAGCCGCTTATATATGAGATTATTTGAGTTGACATGGCAGAAGATTCCAATTTCAATTAAAGTTGTATAAAACGTCGGCCACATATCAACCATATATTATATCTTAACCATACTTGGTTCATTCTTCTGTTACTCCTGTGAGAACTGACACACCAGCGTGCTGTGTCCGCCTTTTCTCACCATGCCCAACATTTCACTTATCTTATGTGCGGAGCTGTCACTCATATATCATATTGGCCTTACGAATCATGTTTCATAGATATACAAGGCCAATGATTATGATGATTATGAGTCTGAAATGATGTTTGAAGACGCTGGAAGGAAAGCTGACGAAGGGATGATGGAATAGAGAAGAGGAGATAGGGACTGGTGGAGTTGGATGCTTTTGGACTATTATTATTAACAAATGATGTCACCAACTGGTTAAACACCCAGGTTCAATGCAGCAAGGAAGCTGCGAATTCAAATAGGCACATTACTTTTAATCTATGAGACCAGTTTACTTTTATCATATTAGGAATAATAGATTCGATTGCCAATATTGTCATATTCAAACTCCTGTTTAATATTGATTTATGCAATGTACCCGGTGCACTCCCCGGAATGCGACGCCCCTCAGGGTTCTACTGTATCTCCCTGGACTCGTTGTATGCGCTTCACTTCGTACCCTATATGACGTCACTTGGCGAGGAAATCTTTTGGAGTAAAGTATTTGCATTAGTAATGAGATGACTTTTCTTTCCTTTCAGTACCTAACTGCCAATAAACCGGAAGATGGTGAAAGAAAGATTATAACAGAAGGAGAAATGCAGAATGCTACGAACCTGCTTACTCTGTGGGAGTTCGAAGGGTTCTTGAGGGTGTCACCAATTTTCTATGGGTACGTTATTGCGTTGTGGAGTTAAATAATATAATTATTAGGTAGTGGAGTGTTACGGGGACTAGATGAATGCTGATCAAATTATTTACTGGGCTGGTTCGAAGCCAGTGCCGTCACCTTCATAGGCAGGGTCACTCGTGTCACTACCCAGTAGGCTAAAGTTCGTCAGTTTTTGAGAATTATCATCGCACTTACTTAAGAATCAGTGTTAATTCCGCTCTTTCTCAACAGCTGTTGTAAAATTTACAGGTATTACAGCAGCATCGAACGGTCCCAGTACAGAATGCCACTGGCATACTTCCTCACAGGCCTGGCGGTGTACATATATGCCTTCGTCGCTATTTTAAGAAAGTAAGTATACATAACCGATATGATAGCACTGCAAATCGCTAAGTGCACGGGGCACATTGGACGAAGAACCGACGGCTTTTGGGGCTCGAGTGGCGACCAGTAACCGAAAGGTGGACTGATGACTTGGTAAAAAAAGCGGGAGTTTGCGGGATGCGGGTGACGCGTTATTATGTCGCTATTTGGGGAAGGGCTATGTCCAGCAGTGTGTCGGCTGGTATGATGAATAATGAAGATCAAGTACACAAGCTGCGACCATTGAGTGATTTTTAACTGGCTTCAAAAAGGAGGTTCTCAATTTGTCGGAATATGTTATTATGTACTGTCCCCGATTACTGGAAGACGCCTCTTTTTTGTTTGTAAAGACTATCCCTTCCAGGGTTTTCCATGGTTATCACGTCAGAGTCTGATAATTGTATCCTGGAGAAATCGACGGAACTCTTCATGTAAGGTGAAGTACTGAATTAAAGTCTGTTAAAACTTCGATTTTAAAGTAAATTATGAACATCGGCATGTTAGTTAAGATCTATATCTGGCTACTTACAAGTTATCCTCTCTCTATTTTGCCATCGAAGAAACCCCAGTGAAATTTATTTTTTAAACACAAAGCATCGGTGGTTCACAGTCATATGACCCGGGTGTTGGTTTGCTGATACATTACGAATTACGAGACGTTTGCGCCTCCAAAAGGCGTGCCATTGTTTTGTCAACCCTATGTCGATTTAAGTGTTTGCTAGTATCAACACAACGACACACGCTGATTCCTTGCTCTCAAAACAGTGCATCTGCGAGCTGCGGGAGCTCCATCAATCACACTCACCACCAGGAACACAACACATACCTACTCGTACTTCCCAGCATTACTCATGTTATTATAGCTGCGGTCTTTTGTACTTTAGATACTTATACTGCTTCTGATGAACCGAAATAGTAGCGAAAATATGAGCAATGCATTCCGCTATGCCATACCCCTTTATTTATTTGAATTCTATGAATAAACAAACTTACCATAAAAGGTCATTTAATTTTCAGAATGGCCGAAAACTCTCGAATGTCCAAGCTCTCGGAAAAGGAAGACGAATGCATATTCTCATGGAAACTCTTCACCGGATGGGACTTCATGATTGGCAACACGGAGACAGCACAGAACAGAACAGCATCCGTCATTCTTGGGTTTAAAGAGGCGCTGCTAGAAGAAGCGGAGAAGAAGAAAGATGTTAGAAAGTAAGTACGCCATGTTGTATGCACGCAAAAAGCTTCTTTAGCTAGAACGGTCGCCATATGTAGCTGTGGAGGAGCACCATACAAGCCAATTCCTACCGCTATAGGTAACATACCTACTCTTTCTTATTTTTTTTGTTCTGTCTAGCCCAACGTTCACTCGCCGCCACTGACACCTACCCTTCTATTTGCTAACACTAATGGAATCGGCATTTGTTGAAAAATAATAATATGCATCTGTTTACGACATAATACCTTTATATTGTTGAGCAACATATTTTACCTCGTCAGGAATTCAACTAAGAATTGCAATCTTTCTTACACATTAAAAATACTCATTTAATTCGAAGGAAACAATCTTGAACCAAGAAATTAATCTGTAAAGTGTTCAATTACCTTAACCCAATAATTTACAATTGATTCGACAGAACTATCTTATTTCCAGGTGATATCTGTTTCATTCAAGACCTTATTGTTTTTCTCAATGGATTTCTTGCTTCAAGCTGTTTTCTGTATAGCATCCTAGGTCACTGAAGATACTCTTCGTTTTTAGCTGGCGTATAATCGCTCGACGGGCGTTTGTCAACATCACAGTATTGGCGCTCCTAGCTGTATCAGTCTTCGCGGTCCTCGAGGTCGTCTCCAATGACACCAAGAAGTCGGGGAGCTGGTTTCACGATAACTCGACAACTATAGTGGTCACCATCATCTCTATACTGTTTCCGGTGTTTTTCGAGTTTCTGGGATTGATGGAGAAGTATCATCCGAGGACGCAGCTGCGATGGCAACTGTTCAGGTGTGTTCAGAGGATTTCATATCCGTTTCAAACCATTTTTATCACTATCGTTGTGAATGAGATATCCCTCCCTTTCGCACTCGCATACTCGTTGGAACTTGACAAATGTCTTAATCCCAGCGTTAAGTGATAAGCTGATATGAAATATTGGGATCTCCTGTAACAGATATCTATATACTTACTAGGGGATCCTCCCAACCCTTAAAGTTTAACGAAAATAAAAATAAAGCATTTCATTTTCATTCGCGATGGCAGTATGTTATGTTAGGTACATCCGCTGGCTTCGCTATAGTCACTTTATAAACTTGCATTTAATGCATGTTAATACTTTGATATGCACAAAAAATACTGGGAAAAAAACAGGGTGTCATAAGTTTGACGTGTCTGTGTATCTTTGTATCTGTGGCATCGTAGCTCCGAAACGAATGGATGGAGTTTAATGCGGTTTTTGTCCAAAAGCTAACGTGATCGAGATGGTTTTGAGATATCCAAATTTTAAATTTAAATTAAGGGGAAATCCCCTTAATTTAAATTTAAAATTCAACGTTTCTAAGTTGGTGTTATTAAGGTGGTTCGACGACCATACAAAACGATTTGTGACATTCGCAGGCTGACGGTGGCGTGACATTAGAAAAGAAACTTATGAAACACACTTTCATAAATTGTGTTTCCTTTTTGCGCGAAATTTCCCCTTTCCTAGAATAAACTTGTATAAACTAGAATGAATTGAAATTTTTGGTGTTCTTTTTGTATTTTAGTAACAGACAATTTTTTTGGCTCTACAAGTGGCAAACGAGGCTCTAACTCACATTTTTTTTGTTATTTGCCAAGAAAAGTGTTAAAAACAAAGTTTTAACCGACTTGAATTTAGTACTCCGCCAAACGACGAGAACATTTCCTATTTTTTTTACAATTTACCACATGAACTGATTTCCGATAGCAAATGCGTTCATCACTATAGAAAAAAAACCGAATTGCTGTATGTAGGCCGATAATATTTGAGGACTTCCATCGATTCCCCAAGATCATCACCAACGGCACTTTATCAGTTCCAATTTCAACGAAACACACACAATTTAAATGATACTGGGGACCGATTTTTAACTTTCGAGCGCTCGAAAGTCAAAAATCGGTCCCCAGTGCTAATATCTATCCAACCCTTTAAACAAAATACTTTATGAATTGCAATGTTTGACACTTTGGTATGGTCCACCCACCATGTCCCATATTGCAAATGCTAATCTTAGACGTATCGAATTCAGCTCCAGTAGGCTTTAAATAAATTTGTGTACATGCTTTCAGGATCATGCTACTGAATCTGCTCAATCTATTTTCACTTATATTCGGTTTGTTTTACAAAATTGATGGTATGTCTCGCAACCTCGAAGGAATGAAACCAAACATAACAGCCAACGCAAACTTGACCACATCCAACAATACTTTAGACATAAATGACACAATGATAATAACAGAAATTATAAATTGCAAAGACATAAAATCTTGCTTGCCTTGTCAAAATTATTGTATTACTGCAGCAAGCATAATGGCAGTTGTGTCAACCTTAGCTCTAAATATGGGGAAAAGTTTCAAAGAAGATACGATATCAGTGCACGTAACCCCTCAAACCCCTGATTTTAATAATAATGACATATACGAAACAACACCTCTCCTACTGTCCGCTGAAAACCTAATACTCGAAGAGCCATTAAGTACAAGCTTAATAGATAGATTAAAACATATCATAGAAGAATCAAATACAACAGAAAGTGATGAGAGCAGCGATGGAAGTAATGAAGATGTCAATTATTATGACACAATAACAGATTCATCAGGAAAGTCAGCAATTACGGAAAGCACCATTCATATTGATTCAAAATGGACTAATTACGCTACTAATGCTACAGATCCCACTTATGGTTCTGAGAGTGATATGACAATAGATTCAAATACAAATTTATATACTTTAAGAAGCAACGTTGATTGGAAAAATGAGAGTACTACCATTAAAGAAAATGAAACAGCTGTAAGTGAAAATACAAATGACTTGTCATCTTATGAGACAACTAGTTCTCTTATTAAAACAACAAGTGATACTACGGAAATGAGTACGTTCGAATCTTCTTCGTCATTTTCAGGTGATTCTAATACTATGCAGCAAGTCGGATATACAGATAGCGTTGATAATGGCACGGTAACGAAAGGGTATTCTAGTAGCAATGACGATACAAGAAGCACTACTAGAGGTCCCACCAGACACACCAGACGACGCAAGACAACAACAACTACAACTACTGAGAGTACAACAGCAGCAACAGAATACTGTCCATATTACATAGTTAATTGCACGATGAGTTGTGGAGACATAAATATTACTCAAGTAATCATCATATCAAATTGCCAAGTGACCAACGAAACATACTTTATTACTAAGCGAGTTCCCGTAAACTACGTTAAAAACGAAACACTTAGAGCGAATAAGACAAACTCTTCGGAAATAGACATTGTTTATATGAAATATAACATAAAAATGTATAATTTGACATCTACGACTCGGTCTAAGTTGACCAAACTGTGTTGGGAGACAATGCTGGGTCAGGAGATGGTGAAACTGACGATGATGGACTTGGTAATTATTTTCCAATTATTAATGGTATCATAAGCATGCTGTTTCAAGATTACATATTTTGATAGTTAAAAAACTATGTGTAAGGCTAATTACTGTCCCTCTTGTTCGTGAAATAGCGCCATCTGGCGCTCATATGAACTCAATGAAAATCGTCCAAATACATGGTACATAGGAGACGCTACAAGGGACGATTTCGGCAGAGATACATGCAAGCTACATGATTCGGCCCGTGTGGATACGTATCGGACGCACGGTGGCCATTCAAATCAAGGTCACTCCTAACTAGATTAGTGTGACCATGCTTGACAGTACTGCCGATTTCACTCTTGTAGCGTCTCCCAGTGTTATGCCGAGTTCTCAGTGCAATACAAAATTAACGGCACACAGGCCTTTTGTAAAGCTAACTATGAAAGCAACGGGACATCGTGTGTTTATAATTTACTGTCTCTAGATAATGTTTACGCATCTGAAATTGTTATTTTCTGTACTTACGAGTATTTAATGACCCCAAAAGAATAGACCAATGAAATCCCTAATCAGTGCGTCATTTAATAAATGTTGTTGCAGGTTTTCTTATTGTTCAGCACCTTATTCATGGACTTCTTCCGTGCTCTGTTCGTCCGCTACATGAACCGCTGTTGGTGCTGGGACCTCGAGAAACGCTTCCCAGAATACGGGGACTTCAAAATAGCTGAAAACATCCTGCATTTAATCAATAATCAGGGCCAAGTTTGGATGGGCATGTTTTTCTCACCTGGCCTCGTCGTGCTGAACGTCTTTAAATTAACCATCATGATGTATTTACGCTCTTGGGCTGTAATGACTTGCAATGTTCCCCACGAAGTGGTCTTTAGAGTTTCCAAAAGCAATAACTTCTATCTAGGTCTCCTCCTGACCATGCTCTTTCTGTGCGTTTTACCAGTAGGCTATTCCATTGTCTGGGTAAAACCCTCCTGGCACTGTGGTCCATTTTCTGAATACGATAGAATATATGAGATCGTCACACTAAATTTGTCTAAATTGCTTCCAGTTTCGCTAAATTTTGCTGTGAAATACATAGTTTCACCGGCCATAGTCATTCCTTTACTTGTTTTACTGATACTGATTATTTATTACTTGATATCATTGACGAATTCGTTAAGAGAAGCCAATAATGACTTGAAGGTAAGATATCGCTAAAACTCTTTTTGGACTAATGTTTTGATCTCAATTTGTGGTACAATGTACGGATATAACCTATACAGGATGTATCAAAAATGGGCTGTCAACCGAGCAAGGGCATATTCGGTAGCGCATTGCGATTCTAAATATGCATTTGTTTATGTTATTTAATTTTTGTTTATATTGATGTTTTCGTTTACATTACAGTCTTTGTTTTGTTGACATTGCTCGCGGGGGAACGTTATCATACAAGTGCCCATGCGCGGGTGAAGGGTGGGATGGATCTATTTCATTTTCAACCGCTTCGCGCACTGCTGAGTTATGAAAACAAATGTTTTGTATATCGCAAGTGTCAGTTTTACGTTTTTGATGTTATAAACAAGCGATATGCACAAAAATGATGACGGTAATGTAAACAAAACCAAACATTTCAATGAGAACAAAAACAAATAAAATGCATTTTTGGGATCGCAATACGCTACCGAACATGCCCCTCATCGGTTCACACCCCATTTTTGATACACCCTGTATATCTGTCTCATAAAATGGTTCAGAATGTTGTTTTTTTTTGCAGAATTGGCTCTTGTTTGTGCGTAAATTAATTAAAAAATATCAACAAATAATTACTTACCGGTCATATTTAGACTCAATTGACTTACTTCATTGAACTAACATAAAAACTCGTTGAGATTAGAAGACCTATACATAAAAAATACTTCATTCTAATTTACAGATTCAACTACGCCGAGAGCGTACTGAAGAGAGACGCAAGATGTTCCAACTGGCTGACACGAGACGGCCTGGGCAGTCTGCTATGGACAACACCCCGTTCGCCAGGTGGAAGAAAGCCCTGCCAGGATTCCCACTGGGCAAGTCCATAGATTCGGATGACCGAAAAACAGTTACTGATGACGACCCAAAAGCGCCTACTAAGCCATTGAAACGAAAAGGTAAGAAAGGCAGATTTTTACAATCCAATAACTAAGACTGTACGGCTTTCACGCGACGGTGTGCGAGCTCCTTCGATTTTTCTCGCACTATCCGTCTCTCTCTTATTAGAACACTTAGAACAAGACGTATAGTGCGAGAAAAATCGAGAGTATGTCGCGGCCATGCTGACAGGTTTTTCATTAAGAGCGCTTGAACTCTGAAATGTAATAATATAACCCCTATAGCCGATATGGCAACAATTTTATATTATTTTAAAGTACATTTAATAACATTATTTAACATATATAATCTCAGCCAAATGGCCGTCGTAACTACTCTGTAGGTGGTGTATCTTGTTGGACCAATTTTGACCGAAAATTTCGCATAAAAGGCGAAGAACACGGGTTATGTTGGGTTCCAGCAATTGTCTGTGGTTTGTCTACATAGGCAAGAGATTTGACGTAGCCACACGATCGCCGAGGCCAGCTCAAACTTCTCATTTAAAAAATGTTATGTGTCCCGTGCAGTTAACAATTTCTACGCGTCGTTGATGTGTATAGGGTCCACACCTAACCCGCTAAATTTGACAGCTATTGATTTTCCAAGATGGCCGCTATACGCCGGCAAAGTTCGAGCGTGCCTTTCGCAAAGCCCTTTACATTAGGATAATAAGCTGAGGAAATTATTCATGTTTCTAACACAAAGATCATGAAGAAAATTATAATCTATATTGAGTCATTTGTCTGTAATGATAGAAATATATATTTAAAAAATACACTATTTCACTCTATACATGTCCATTGCCGCTTATTGTACAGATTACCAGCTGTTCACATAGAACACAATCTTACCTGTTGAACATGCAGCCCAAGGTTTAATCCCAGATAAGAGCAAATATTTACCCATGAAGCAATCTTGCTTGTTAACATCTTTAACGATATTTTTGTTTGACACAGGTAACATTTTTGCCAAAATCGTCGGGCAAGCTGTAGATAAGAAAACAGATGTCTCCGAGCTTGACAATGATCCTTCTGTATCCCCCAACAATGGCGACGAGACTGACACAGACTTTCACGAAACCCTACCAAGGGATGTACTAAGAGCAAAGGACATAACCATAATCAGAGGCGAAAAGAAAAACGTGGAATTCAAAACCCAAGACAGCGATGAAAATAAACTAAAAGTCAAACTTGATAAAGAAGATCGCACAGAGAAGGCTGCAGTTGAAAAAAGAAACAACGAAGCGTCGAAATCAAGATTCGTTACTACTAAAGTCGATGAAGTTAGTGGAAAGAATCCAAAGACTTCAGATGGACATCGAAGGAAACAATCTGAAGGCAGTTCAGTTATACCTGTTATAACCATAAGTACGACTGAGAGTGACGAAGAAATCCAGCGTGGTAAAGATAAAAAAAAACGACCAGATAAATTCAGTAAAAATCAACAAGATTTAAAGTCTCTTAGGAGGCAGGGCAGTGTTGATAGCATTAATGAAAAGGACACTGAGAAGAAACAACCAGAAGATGGACATAAATTTCAATATTCACTATAAAAGACGTTCGATAGGTATAATATTATTGTTGAATTTTGTATACGGGTTAATTCGAACGAGAATTTTGGAGGCAATAGGCTTACCTTAGGTTTATCTTCAGACATCAGTAGACTCAAGTTGTCGTGCGTAATACATTAAATTTTATTGATTAAATAATAATTATTATTGTTAAGATTCTTATCTTATGTTCATTATGAAATAATATTTAATTACAAACTGCTTGTTTTATTTCTGCCTCGAAGGTATTAACCTGAGTATGTCTTTTCTGCGTTAGCAAATATCGAATCTATACTTACTATCATGCATATCATTAAAACTAAATTTACTTGTTTATTGAGGTGGACTCGTATCTTCAAGACCCCAAGGAAGTAAATATTTGGTCGAGCTTCGTCGTGTATAGCTTACTTTAACAATGTGATGTAGCTTCCATAAAAGCTTCTATAAAAGCGCTATTTAGTTATTGCGAAGTTAATGAAGATAATAGGTACTTCGTACAATTATAATTATTTTTACCAACTTATGTCCACTACACATTAAATGTTTACTAAGCAGAAACTTCCGCGAGCAAAATAACAAATTTCGATCAAAGTACAACATTTAAAAGTTATTCGCCACGAACGAAATTTTGAATTCACGAACTATGGACGGATTCCAGAGGTCGCGGGTTCAAATTGTCGACTTTGATCGAAATATGCCCAAATTACTTATTAGATATATCTACTAAAGTCTGTACTGTCTCTGTATTACGTCCCGAAAATGACCAACCGTCATATAATTACAGATACATTCGTTAAAAGTCACATTCGTATGTATATGTTTTTACTTATAAACAAAATAAAACTAAAAGATTTGGAACTAAATGCTACGTGTAACTGACACCAGTATAAAGATATTCTGCCATAGCCCAACAGAAATCGCTGAGACACCATTGCAAAGTGTGCCTTCACACACGCATGCGTGGAAACGAACATAAAGCTGCACTGAACGGCTGAACGACAGTAAGTAAGCTTGAGGAGTAAACGCACAACCATCATTAGTGTTTTGTAGCATTCTTTCTACAGCCCTCAACCTTTTCGAAGCATAAGTCTTCCCGGACCATCGCGGGGGCCAATCTCGGCAACCTCTTTCATTATAATCGCCGACATCAACAAACCTTTTAAAGCATTGATTAGCAACATAGCCGTTACCGTTGCATCTGTAACGTAAAGAACGCATCTTTCCGCGTAAATGTCTGTGTGGTACATTAAAAACGTCAGTGCAGAATGAGGAGCCAAATTTAGTCTCATTCTTACCACATTCGTAGCATATCCAAGTTGGTATAGGGTAAGTTCGCGTCGTCGTAGTCGTTGTCGTTGTAGTCGTATTTGTTGTGTCCTTTCCATATCTTTCTACATTATATCGTAGTAAAGAAGATACACCAGGCACAGCTGAACTAACATGGTTTTTTCTGACATCGTCATACTGCTCGTAGTATCTCCTTAAATCCTCCTCGTAATCATCATGTAGATGATAATCTATTTCACCAGTTTCTAACATCGAGCTTCCATTTGAAGTGTCTTTTTCTGTTCTTCGTAAAACGATTTCTAATAACGAACTTTTGGTTAATACACCTAGGGAATCATTGTTCGTACGTCCAGGTAATTTTAAAGTGCAAGGTGCAGTTTTGTACACGGCGTACCACGTCGGTTGAGCAGTGGTGGGAAAGTTGTGTTTCCACATATATTTACTGAATGTAGCAATGCCTTGTGAACCTGCTACTGTATCGCTGGTTTTCTTGTTAGTTAGAAAATCCAAATTGGCAATGTGTTTCGGCCGATAATCAAGCCTGACTGATTGAAAGTGGTCTCTGAATGTGCGTGTTGGCTTAGATGGCGAGGTGGGAAGTGTAAACGGAGCCAATAACTTCGGTATTCTGAAAGTGATAGCCGGCCATATTTCTCCAGGCAGCTCGTATTTTATGTCATTCTGAAACAATTTTTTTAATATATGTATATTTGAAGTTCATGCACTTGAGTATATTGGCACAGTATAGAAGAATAATTACAGTAGTTAAACAGAGGCCGTTTAGGAGCGTTCGTTGCCTACTTTCGCTGGATGCGCAGGGCTGTGTCACGTTTGTGGCTTAGCATACCTATAATACTAATTTTGCTTTTAAGTATGCAAAGTATTTCTGTTGCTGTTTAATAGACAATAATAATTATATGCACAAAGTAATTATATTATAGATATAGTGATAGTTAGGTAGTGTGAATTTAATAACACTATACTATACCTAAAATATTTAATATTTCCTACTAAGTATAATAGTTGCTAAACTGCACTAGGTTGGTCGGTAGTTAGTTACAAGCCTATTCGGCTCCTTTTGATATCGTGGCACTGGCAGCTCGTCGTCTTCATACCTACGAGGCGGCTTCCTTTGACGTAGTAGCGACTGAGAGCGAGCGAACACGGCAGCGGCGCGGCGTGGGCGCGGCCCCGACTGAAGCATTCTCCATCATTCCCAAGGGCTACGTGTGAGTGCGTACCTACCGAACACGCGCGCATGTGTGCAGCCGTGCGATGTACCTTTGTTCGAAGTTTATCTACTGTCTTCTATACTGTGATATTGGTGGCAACGTAATTAATCGTTTTTGTACATACTAAAAAAAGCAGACTAGCCATTCAATTCGTCTCGCCGTTGAACCGACTTCGGAGGATGAAAGCCGCGGGTAAGTGATGAGATGCAAGAAGACAACTTGTCAAATATTATAAGCAAACGAACGAATTATTTTAAAAATGACTCATGTATTCGCAGTCAATTGTTATCATCTCGGCATCGAATCCATTGACGTTGGCAATGACCAGCACGGCTATCATGAGACAGCGCGCGAGCTCTCTCGATTTTTCTCACACTATCCGTCTCTCTCTTATTAGAACACTTAGAACAAGAGTATGTCGCGGCCGTCTTATGATAGACGTGCAGAACAGCAAGGCCCGTGAACTGTCGCGGCGAGATGGAGGGACTATCTTATCTGTCTCTTTCTAATTAGAGTGCTTACCCATACCATAACCGTCTTGTGCTAGCCGTGCTGAATTGTGCGAGCGAGAAAAAATACAGCAATAGGAAGACATGCGTGGGTAAGCAATGTTTTCTGTGGATATTATCTTGGTAGCCCAGTACCCAAGCGGTACTATACCGGGTGGAAAGGCACGACGTTTAGACTTATTACTGTATTTCGTCTAAAGATACTAGGCTCATATTCTTTAGCGTTTTGAAGTTATGAGCAGTCAACTTTTAATGCAAAATGCTGCAAGTGACAACCCTCATTAGGTTCAGTAACATTTTAAAAATAACACAGGGGTCAGTGACCTTCATCAATACGTATATAATCATAATAATACAATTATTAGTACGTAGTATTAGTAGGGATTTCACTAGGATAATAAGCTGCAAGGATAATACATATACTAAGAATAACATTCATTAATTTTAAAATTTTTACTAATTGTTCTTAACAAAAATCTAAACATTACGAATCGATTCTCCATCACTTACACTAACCCTCCTTTGCGGAAAGGATCGTCGTGCCTTTCCACCCGGTATATCTATAGTATTAACTATGGTAAAAAGATGTGGCACAGAAACTTACCGGTTGAAAAGCCATAGCACCATGTCTGGCTCTTTGTTCCTGAAGTTGAGCAATAACATCCGTCCGTCTGGCGGGCAAACCGACGTTTATACCCAGACTGGAGTTCTTAGAGTGTGTCCCTTTCTTGGTTTTAACGAACCCCTGAATCCAAAGAAAAGCTGCCTTGACTTACACAATCAATTTCAAATTGAGCCCGCTAGAATTAATTACGGTTATAGTTGGGATTAATGAATGTGGCTGGCTGTTTATAAAATTGTAATTTCAATAGGCTATGTATAAAAGTGTAAAATAATATAATTAGTCCGTCAGTTACATTAGGTACCTATCAAAAAATATTGGACATATGCTTTTTATTTTGTTAATCAAACGAAAAATAATATAGCCCGTAAAAGTTTTTCGTGGCGTCACATTATGGTAGACTTTCTAGCATATACTCGTATATATATATATTATCTAACTGACGGACTTCTGATCTTCTTTGAGTTGCTTTTTAGGGTTCCGTACCCAAAGGGTAAAAACGGGACCCTATTACTAAGACTTCGCTGTCTGTCCGTCTGTCCGTCCGTCTGTCTGTCACCAGACAAGAACCGTGATAGCTTATAGACAGTAGAAATTTTATTTAAGTATTTTTGTTGCCGCTATAACTACAAATACTAAAAAACCGGCCAAGTGCGAGTCGGAGTGGTGGATTTTTTTGCCGTTTTTATAGATAATGTTACGGAACCCTTCGTGCGCGAGGCCGACTCGCACTTGGCCGGTTTTTTTTAATGGACTACTTTGAAGCAACTCGGCCAACTCACATAATCTCAACTATACTCATCATCCTCCTAGCGTTATTCCCGGCTGTGCCGCTAAAGGAGCCCGGGGTCATAGCTCATTACAAGTTTAGTGTCACATGCTTACCGGCGTCAAACCCGGAGCGCTTTTTCTCGCTAGTTGCTCCTTTATACGAGCTATAATGTCCGGCCGCCCGGTGGGTAGAACTCTGCGGGTCCTGGTTATCTCGGTTCTAGTCAAGGCCTGAAATCAGGTAACATCTTAACACACGTAGGCGCGTGCTAAGCGGGCTCCTGACTCGGACATAAAGCATTTGTCCCTCTTGCACTCGCATAAGTATTTGCCGGGATTCCCGGAACCCCGTCCAGTGGCGAAGGAACACCCCAGGGGTTTTTGTCCGTGGGAGTCGGACATACCCACTTGGTTTCTCCCGAACCGGGTGGGATCCATAACGGATTTCCCCTGGGTAAAAAAAGACACGAGGCAAGACGATGTGCGTCGAGAAAGATCTACCTTCCTCATTTTAATTTGCATGATGCGAGTGAGACAGGAGGCGAGGCGACTCGTCAGGAAGTTGTGCCAGACGTACTGGCAGTAAAAGTGTTAAGGATATGACTGTGTCAAGGCGAGATAGATTTTTTCCACAGAACGAACTTATGCCATCGTGTAACCAATAGGCATTTAATACATATTAAACATTTCAAGGTTCTTATTGCAGACTATTTTTGGTACAGTCAACTACTCATTAGGTGGGTTCCAAAGTGCTGAAATGCGTTGAATGACAGACATGTCCGATATTCAAGCCAACTTGCAGGGAATGGCGACCACTTGCGTCGCCAAGAGTCGCTTTGGGCTGGTGCGCCCTTGTTGTTTATCATCATCATATCAGCCGAAAGACGGCCATTGCTGAGCATAGGCCTCCTCCAATAAGTGCCACAAAGACGGGTCCTGCGGCAACCGCATCCATCGACCTCCTGCGATCTTTACCAGGTCATCAAACCACCTTGGTACTAGTGGCTGCGACTGCCTGCCAACATATTATTATAAGGAATTTAAAAGAAAAACTATCACGGCTTAGTACATTACTTAGTTACCGAGTAATAGTCGACCAACATAAAATGGATGCATAGCTGATTGTGCCAGTCGCAAAATGTGCACTTATGCAAATCGCAGAAGGTGCAGATCGTAAAACGAGCAGGTCGCAAAATGTGCAAATCGAAAAATGTGCACGTGGCAAATGTGCAAATCGAAAAATGTGCACGTCGCAAAATGTGCAAATCACACTATACTCGTTACTCGTACACGCGGGTCCGATCCGCCGTCGACATGTACTGGCAATCCGATGGATTGTCTTTGAGCTAAATCTCCTAAATCTGAGTACGACAGATTATATGTATTCTAGGTAAGTACAAAAGTCCAGGTGATTATCTAATATGAGGAAGTGAAGGTTTCGGTTCTGGCGCTTCGCCAGCCGCTACCGCGGCACGCTCGCTACGCTCGCTCGGCTCGCGCGCTGTAGGGTCGCAGTTCACCCAAAACTCCTCCTCGCTTCGCTCGTCGTCGTACCTACACCGACCTGCCTTAGAGTCTCTCTGAAACTGCTATGAACTAGAATAAATAAAGATTCGCTTGCACATTTTGCGATCTACCCATTGTGAGATCTGCACATTTTGCAATCTGCCCATTATGAGATCTGCACATTTTGCGATTTGCTCATTTTACGTAGCCTGCACATTTTGCGACTTGCACAATGAGCTAGCTATGCATGCCTTAAAATGTACTTGACGCAACCGCACCATTTACTTGACGCGTGTCGATGTAACAAATACAGACACCCAACTACGAAACCCTACACTGCGGGTGGCCCGACACGCACTGAGCCGGTTTTTGTTACCTTTGTTACTTCAGTATTTTCGTCCACATCTCCAATAATACTTGTTGTTGATATATCTTCAATGCTATAAATGTTATATCTGTAATAAAGGTCATCATCATTGGACAGATATGATGACGTCTTGTCATCACCATATCTCTCAAGTCCCATACGAGTGCAGTGTGATTGGATGATCATTGTAAATATATAAGGAAGTATTTTTATTATTGACATCTTGCGCGTACCTATATGTAATATAGTATATGTAGGTTTATTTGCTTTATAAATACAATGCAATTCAATCGTAGAGAGAGGCCTTGTACTCAAAGAGAATATAACCACTACGCTTGTACTTTCTAAATTCTATAAATACAATGCATTTATTTTTGACAGATGACATTAAATTGAAAAGGTTTGATGGTTTTCTCACATAAAATCTTTATGGAAAATGAGGTGAAACGAATTCCAAACAATATTTAGAAAAGTACTCAGTGATTCCAATTCTTATAATCTACCGGAAAGAAGATTACCTGTGTAATGTAAGTATTAAGTTTGATACCTTCTGTAGGTCCGAAAATACAGGGGAAATTCTATGTTTATCATAATCATAATCATAATCATTTATTGCACTATGGTAAAATACAAGTACGTATATGTATAAGCCTCTCATGGACCCAGGCGAGTGTAACAATTTACTCCGTAGATAGAGGATTTTATAGACAGCGCCCTTGCGAATACCCGAAAGGGACGATGGTTATTTAACCTTACTAAATTGAGAAGTATCAGACGACTAATACGAGTACATTCTTGACGTCTAACGTTGTATATAATTTAGTCTTTATAAGATTTTCGTCACTAGGCATATTTTTTAGCTTCTTCTTATGGAGTAACATAATATTTTTTTATACTCGTCGACTTTAATGTTTGTGTTAAGACTTCGTACACCATAATAAAATCACATAAGTACTTTACCAAGTAGTTTACTATGGAGGTCCCAACTCAACATTATACAACTGTGTAGACAACTTAAATGAATTCGACCAATAGGATAGGACGCCGTCATGAGAAAGTCAAAATAAAAAAAGTAATTAACGCACAAAAAAGAAAAAGCCGTTATCTATAACTTGGTTTGAAAAGGCTTAGATTTTCAATAGACACCAAATTAAGTTTGTTTAATTAGTTCAGTTGTTTACTTGTCATATTTGGTAAACAACATTCTAACCTCAAAAATCTCAAAATGCATCTTTTTAGGATAGAATAGCAATTTTGTGAGTATTAGATCATGCCGAGACGACTTTTCAAGGGCCTAAGAAAACTAATCAAGTTTTAATTACAGATCTAATCCCAATAAGATCTAGTTTTCCCTCTGGGTTAGCAGTTCAGTTGGCAGTCGCTTTCATAAAACTAGTGCCTATGCCAAATCTTGGGAATGGGTGCCAAAGCGGATCCCGGGCTCCTTTTAAGGCATAACCGGGAATAACGCTAGGAGGATAGTCCAGATTAGTTTTAATACAGACTAGCCACCCGCACGGCTCCACTCGCATTGGACAAAAAACGCAAGCGGAATTGTAGATGACATAACATGGTTTTTTTTATCGGTTGTGTAGTTCCGGCGATCACCCTTGCATACAAATTTACAAAGCTCCATACTTAAGAGTCCGCAGTAAGCTCGGCCGAATTTCACCTTCCCATACAAACGTAGTCACGCTCTCATTTTAAAACTACGTGTTGGATTGTGACGAAACTTTGCATATACAATGACATGAGGTATATCTATGTCTCTAATTAGTTTATATGGTTCCAATTTATAAAACAAACTAAATACAGCAAGAACTAGTTTTGTATGAAAAACTTAAATTCGCTGTATTTTTTTTATTATGGTATCTGAAGCTACATAAACTAATTTCAGACATAGATATACCTCATTTCATTGAACATGCAAAGTTTCGTTACAATCCAACACGTAGTTTTAAAATGAGAGCGTAACTGCGTTTGTATGGAGAATCGAGCTTACTGCGGACTCTTAATCACTTTATAATACAGACAAGCTGCCGCGTGGCATCGCTCGCATATTGAACAGAACGCAGCCAAACCCGCCATATAAAATATAACCTGTAACCATCCAAAATGCAGTAGAAAGTATTTTTGAAATCAGACATAAGGGGCTTTTTTGTGCAACTTATAAATTCACAAAGCAACATAACAGCATAGATTGAAATCCAAATATTTGCTAGTATTTAGATCCACAGCGGATATATTACCTACAGGACAAACTTACTTACAAAATCTTCATTACCAAATTTCTGCACTGACAATAACAATTCACTCCAAACCTACCGTTAGCACCCATCAAAACCCAAGAACCTGTCCAAAATACGAACCCTCCAAACCCTATTCGGCACAAAAAAACAAATGCCTGCGCCCGCGCCGCGCATCCCGTCATTCAGCGCTAAGCCGCCGCGCGCGCAACATGCGGGCGGCCATATTGATTTTACTCCTGCACGGAGTAGCGGGGGAAATTCTCACCCCCCCTTACCTTAATCTGGCGCTAGGGAAGAGTATCACGGCCACGGCGACCTGCGGGGATATTGGGCAGGAGTTGTACTGCGAGCTGACTGGCTCGACCGATGAGACTGTGATTCAAGGGCAGGTTAGTGATTTGAGGAATTGAGCTTTATTTGTATTGCAATAAGGGTTAGAGACGCGTTCCTGTGGATTTAAGATAGTTTCATGTCTGAGTTGAGATTTGAGATGATATTGGCGCTTTTTATTTAGGCTATAAAACGTTTTATGTCCTGTCATATCAGCACATTTTAGTGCCTCGCTTTTAATTATAGCGATATCGTATGATGACACAAAACGTAAATTGACACGGTTCTAAGCATGCAGATATTGACGATGTTGTCTAAGTTATATTATGTAAATAATTCTATGCTAACTTATAATTTGAAGCGACGCAAACGAGGGCTGTTATAGGTTTTTTTTTATAAGGGGACAGAGGGGTTTATCATGTGTATGTTTCTGGCATCGTAGGTCTATAAAGATAAACCGATTTGAATGTGGTTTTTTTTACACCAAAAGTCTTGTCTGTGGAGATGTTTCGAAACACACATAAATGTTCTATCGTCAGGGATTAAATATTTATAATCAGCTCGGCGAACCTTGATCCCTATGACACTGACAGTTATTCCCACGACACAATCTTGTAGTAGCGTCACCGTTATATTATAATCGAATTGGCGGTGTCTAAAAATGATATTTATTAATTTTAGGCAGATATATGCAATTACAATAATATCCCGTTGGAATTATAATAATTATTAACACTTACAAGAAATTATCTCAATCAGACTTTACGTTGACGTCCTGCAAAAGTTACTCCGTTTGGAAGATATCGACTAGTGCGGAAAAGTATCGATAAACAAATATCGAAAATGGAAACGAGTGTACAAAATACATCAATAGAGTACCTACGCTCTTAGTGTCAGATTTATAATCATTTAAGTTGTTTGCGATAATAAAATAAAGGAGATTTAACAAATTTATTGTATATACCTACTCAAATAAAACAAAAGCGGTTTATTAATGATTTTTTAATATACATTAATTAATCTGAATCTGACAATGATGTCACTGATTGCGTCTCAGACTCGGAATCCGAACTGCAGCTGCTTTCTCCTATGTTTATTAAAAACGGCTGGTCTACTATATTGTCGTATCGCACGTCTCGATTCCAATCATCTAAGCATAGTTTTTTCGTCTTTTCAACCACTTTCCTCCAATTGTCCGGAGTCACTTGACTACATGCCTCTTGTAGCAACGTAAGCATTTTATTAGCTGTGAATGGCGGAGTGGTGTTAAGCCTGGCTGCACAACCTGAAACAATAATGGTTTAGATTAAAAATGATGCAAAGTCAAAGAGCGAGATCGGGGTAAGTACATTATAAGTACATAATTTTGTACGTTAAAAGTGTGTAATTGATATAAGCACATGGATAAAAATAAAAATGCAATTTGCTAGTGAAATAAAATAGCTTTAAATAGTACTAGCCGACTAGACAGTCACCAGTGACCTAAATAAAAACATGTTAAAATAAATACAAATCAACCCACCTTTGATCTGCGCCCATATCATTTCGATTGCATTATATTGGCAGTGGTAGGGCGGTAGCCGAATCACGGTGTGCCCTTTTGATTTTGCCATCTCATCCAAGAAATATTTCTTCTTTGTTTGCTGTTTATGAAGGTTCAACAATCTAACTAATTCCTTTTTCAGCATTTGAGTATTAGCTGCCACACCATTGTTTTGCAGCCACTCTATTATTTCGCCTTTATTGTTGTTCGCGGTAGGCGCTTTATTAATTTGCACAGAGTGGTATGGGGCGTTGTCCATTAAAATGTAGTGGGGCTCGTTTAAATTGTCTAATAGTTTTGTGAACCATTTCTTGAAATTCTCAAAATTCATCTCTTCGTGATAATCAGTTGTTTTCACGGATTTGAAGGCCCACAAGCAGTTAGGTACAAAACCTTTGGCTGTGCCAGCGTGGCAGATAATCAAACGCTGGCCCTTGCCTTCTGGTGCTTTGGTACAGGATTTCTCTGTGTCGTCTGTCCATGTTTTGGAGACTGAGTGATTGGCGTTGAGCCACGTTTCGTCCAGATAAACCACCTTGTCCCAGTTCTCGATGTTTTTTATTTGTCGTAGAAAATCACACCTCATCAATCCAATGTCTTTCCGCTCCATTATCACTTTTCTTTTGTCACACTTCCCATAACGAAATCCACATTTTTTTATAACCTGTCTGAGAGAAGTGAATCCACCTTTAAATAAATCAGCCGATTTCAGCGACGCTAATAATTTTGTGCAAGTCGGCAGTTCACCTCGAAAATAATAGCCGTAAATATGGTTTCGTATCGCTGCCATGTCGAAATCATCGGGGTTAGTTACGGGTCGTGCCCTATTATGTTTTTTCTTCTTTGGAGTTGATAGTTTGTTCTCCTCCATCGACGATTCGCCGAACTTCTCCTTTGTAATTCGGGAAACGGTAGCTTTGCCAATTCCCAAAGCATCAGCAACACGGTCGCGTACGTTGTCAAGTGGCAACAAAGGTCCGCCATTTTGTTGTTCGCGAGCAAAATAGTCACGCAAGCGTACAACAAACTCCCGCGTTTCACTGTTGAGTACAGTTTTTCTCAGTCTTTTCGGCATTTTGAAACACCAACAAAAACAAAACAGCAACAATAACAAAAACAGAAAACAACAATAGTAACAAACAAAGGATTCCGATGACACAACAAAACACGTGGCGCATACAAGGCGTTAGCACTCGTACTGGCGTAGCGAACTGACAGTACTAGCGTAGTGACAGATCAGATAGTGTTGCTATAACTAAAATTTTAATTCACATTAAAATTATACAGTCCGACCATGTTACCTCTGCATCGGAATATTGGCAACCCCATATACAAATACACGGATACTTGTAAATATAACAAGCATTATAATTATAGTAATGTAGATTATATTTTAAAAACATGTTTATCGATGTGGCTGAATGCAAGTCACGCCATTGCCTATAAAAAGTTGCGATATATCGACACGACCCGTCACTAGTATGAACTGTCATAGGGATCAAGGTTCGCCGAGCTGATTATAATTGTATGCTAATTAAGGTTTTGGGCACAGTCACGTCCAAAAATAGGTATACACTTCCATACTTAAGCATAACTTATTCAAATTATATACATGTTAGACTGTACAGGTCGACACATGTAAAAAGAACCCTGGCGGCCATACATTTTATATGGCTGCCAGGGCTCTTTTTACGTGTGTCGACCTGTAACTTTTGACGACCGGTTAGCCTAGTGGGTAGTGATGCTGCCTACGAAGCTGAAGGTCCTGGGTTCGAATCCCGGTAAGTAAATATTTGTGTGATGAGCATGAATATTTGTTTCTGAGTTATGGATGTTTTCTACGTATTTAAGTATTTCTATCTATTATATATATCGTCGTCTAGTACCCATAACACAAGCCTTATTGAGCTTACTATGGGACTAGGTCGATTTGTGTAAGATTGTCCCTTTATATTTATTTATTTATTTATTTAACTGACACTGGTAGAGTCAGAAACAGCCATTATCTGCACGTCTGTCATGGCACGGCCGCGACATACTCTCGACTTTTCTTGCACTATACCTCTTGTTCTAACCGTCTAATAAGAGAGAGACGTATAGTGCGGTTCTCTCAATTTTTCTCGCACTATACCTCTCTTTCTAAGTGTTCTAATATGAGAGAGACGGGTACTGCGAGGAAAGTCGAGAGAGCTCGCGCGCCGTCTTGTGATGGTAGCCGTGATGTTACTGCTGTTACTCGAACTCTACATTACAGCACGGCTATTAGAAGACGGCGCTCGAGTTTTCTCGATTTTTCTCGCACTTTACATCCCTTTCTAAGTTTTTTAATAAGAAAGAGACGGATAGCGCGAGAAAAATCGAGAGAGCTCGCGCTCCGTCTCGTGATGGTAGCCGTGACGTTACTGCTGTAACTCGATACATTACAGCACGGCTATCAGAAGACGGCGCGCGAGCTTTCTCGATTTTTCTTGCACTATACCTCCCTTTCTAAGTTTTTTAATAAGAAAGAGACGGATAGTGCGAGAGAGCTCGTGCGCCGTCTCGTGATAGCCGCGCTGTTTGCAGATGCACACAGATATTCATCAGTTCATCACATATCTTAAAGCACATATACCGTGCTTTTGTATTACTGTAATGCTGTGAAATTGTATGGAATTAGTAAAGAAGCTTGAAAACTTTCTTCTTTCTTGCTGCGAATCTAGTTTTGCTGCTGCTGGCATTGTGAGTATGTCACGTAGATCTAAATGCCACTTTTTGTATGAGAAATTACAGTTTAACCGTGCTAACGCTCGTTCGAAACGTTACGTGAATACCCCTCACAATTATCTTTTTTATGTATTTTTTTTCTATGCGAAGTCATATTTTTTCCGTGATGAAGATGAGAGTACAGTGAGTTTAGGGCGCCGTAGGTTCATGGTCCTCTCCCTCTTACTGAGCACAAGCGTGAGCGAGATGGAAGTGCGTGCTCGGAGCGCGGATATCATGTTTTCATAAATAAAAAAGGAATCACTGAGTTCTCTCAAACATGGTATTGCCGATTTTTAGAAACCATTTTAATAGGTTTCGCTTTTGTGCATACCTAATTTGTTACATATATTTTACAGACCCTTTTAGACCTATTCGTATGTCCGTAATTTTCTTTTACGCTCGATAAATTAATATTAAATTAAATTTAAAATTAATATTAACTATATAATTGCTTAATCATGTTTCGATTCACTGATCTCCCTGCATAAAAGCCTCAAGATTGCTTGTCGCATTTTTTTGAAACCGTATTATTAGAAACAGACGCATTATATATTGCTTCAAAAGCAAGAAGGTCTCTATACAGCGGCGATAGTTCCACAGATTACTCCCTGCATACAAACTTTCCAAGCTGCAATTCCGCATACTGCATCTTTATAATAAAGCTACATACGTCAAGTATCAATATTCTTTTTTTTTATAAGTTGGGCCCCGAAGGGGCCCTTAACTAATTGCCAATGACACAGTATCAATATTCTCTTGGCATAAACAAATGCCTATTTTTTTTTATTAACAGACGAAAAAAACGCAGGAGGTTCTCAAGTCAACGCGTATTTTTTTTTTTATGAATGGTCACGCATAACTTTTTACAGAGTGGTCCGATTTTGATCATTCTTTTTTTTATCAGAAAGGGTATACCTCGAAGTTGGTCCTACATAAATTTTAAATAAAAATTTCAACCCTAAGGGTAGGAAAACAGGGGATGATTGATTGTCCACTTACTGATTGAAATGTATATGACCACATATGCAGAGAGTAATCAAAAATATTGCATGTAAGTAACTCGTAATTAAGTTAGTAATTAAATTAACTAAAGTAAGACACAGAAAATTTAAAAGTAATTTTTTTTTAACAAACAAAAATGAATAAACCTTTCTTATTTAGCTTAATAACTTAGTCATTAATCTCAGTTTAGTGTACCTAATTAATTAGTCGGTGCCAACTCAAAATTACTTATTAGTTTTTGCTTTTCAGTTTTTTTCGGCGGTTAATTTTTTTTGTTAAAAAATTTTTTAACCCCCGAGGCAAAGTCAAGAGTCTTTCTGTGGCATCGTAGCTCCTAAAGTAATGGACCAATTTTAATGCGGCTTATGTCCGAAAGCTGACGTATTCGAGCCTGTTCTTGGCTGAGTTTCAACAAAATTGGTACAGCCGGTTTTGAGATGAAAATGCCGGGGGTTTAACAAACTAAGTTGTTAATTATTCATCAAACGCGCCAGTTGCCCGGACCACTATAGGCGTCATTCATGAAACGGTAGGCATCCACTAAGATAAGGTCCCGGCCTATAAACCGGCGATAACGTATCTCATCCTGCTTGCCGTTTGATAACGGGTTCGATGCTCGCTTTTGTGATCTGGGCGTAACTAACGAGATTCTTGTTAAAAAAAAATTAACCTTTTGTCCAGTCGAGTTCGATATGTACACAGACCAAGAGATCAACAACATTTCCTACTTCAAGCACATAAGGCAGTCAGATATTTGTAAAGGTTTGGGAATGTACATGTATGGCAAAATGTAATGTAGAATGAGAAGAAATTCAAAGGTGTATGCGAAGTCCCCAACCCGCACTGCCCTTTCCCTCTTATCCATGCGGGGCTTGTGCCCAGCAGTGGGACTTATATAGGCTATTTTTTTCTGTACCTCTATGTATAGACCTATTATCTATTATACTATCAATCAATCAATATAATTTATTTGCCAGAATACAGTAGGTATATAATATGGATATCGATAAGAAGACTATGAACAGCACTGTGTACTCAGCCTGCATGCAGGCAAGGAAATGACGTAAGTTTAATTACATAGGTGCATAAATAATCAATTACGAAAAGCCAAATAAAACAATGCAAAAATAATAGTTATTATAATATCCTAAGAACTCCCTCTATATTTTTTTTTTCAATAACCAGTCCGTCGAAACTAAAAACACTTAAAAACTAAGTAAATTACGTAATTATTTAAGGCGCCGTAGGTTCAGCGAAGTCAAGCGAACAGTGTTTTTGAAACAAGATAATGCGTGCGTTTATAATAATATGGTTTAAAAAAAATATTAATAGTAATCTTGAGGCTTTTCTGCAGGGAAATCAGTGTTTAGAAACATGATTAAGCAATTTTCGCTCTATAGAAAAAAATCATGAACATAGGTCTAAAAGGGTCTGAAATACACTTAAAATATTTGTTACAAATTATGCACAAAAGCTAAAAATATTAAAATGGCTTGTAAAAATCGGCAATATCATGTTTGAGAGAACTCAGTGTTTACTTTTTTGCTTCCGAGCACGCACTTCCATCTCGCTCACGCTTATGCTCAGTGAGAGGGAGAGAAGACCATGAACCTACGGCGCCTTAAACTATTAACTGCGCTAGAAATAAGTTAGAGATATCTTCAAATTTTATCAATGACCCTACGACCTTATTGTCAGTAACTAGTAAAACTTGTTCACTGTTGAATGGTTTAGTTAAAATGAAGATCATACTTGCGGGCATAGGACCTACATATCCAAAAATAATAGCGTTCTGTAAATGTACAACACACACAATAAAATTCCTACATTTTGATTGTTTGCGCAGTTTGCGTGTACCCGTAAATACTTTCGTTGCTGACTGGGCCTACACAGTCAGCAACGAAACGGCCTAAGTGCTCCAAACGACCTACACACGACCAAGACTCTAATATGAAGAGGATAAGGATCATTTTCAGCGGTTTGCGTAGCGTGCTGACTTTTTTTTTAACCTGACATTTGCTATAATATGACGGACCCAATACAGCGGTCGAACTGCGTGGTTGGAGGGTGGCCTGGGGAAAATCCAGGGGAAGCCTCCGGCACGACCACGCGGGGAAATTTGTACACTGGAATAGGTACTCTAAGAGTTTGCGCTCCAGTGAGATTGGTTGAGCGGTATGAACCGAATCTGGGGTGTAAGTGGTGTCGAACTACTGGGAGTTTTATCGCTGTGGTGCTGACTATGCGCAGTCCTACTTATATTTATGCAAAAGTTACATGGACTAAAAAATGTAAGTGCAAGAGTGCAACAGATGTACAGTCGCGAAGCGCTTTTATAGTTATTTACGATACAAGTGCCGAAAAGAGGAAATTCGCAACGAGTGGTGATAAATTAAAACACGACCGAAGGGAGTGTTTTAAATCGACACGAGTTGGGAATTAGCTATTCGCATGTGTGTACAACGTTTTACTGTACTATCGCCCAAGGATACGGGTTCACATTTTCTGAACGAAATCGTCTGCAGGCACAATTTTATGTATTCACGCCTTCTTTCATGACAACCAATTAGGCTCGTCCAATAATACATAGGCCTTTTTTTGTTTGACCTGACCAGACCCAACCATCCCAACATCTGTTGACCATCGACGTCAGTCTATTAGTTGAGTTGCATCACTTGCATCTGAAGCGGCTTCGTGAAACAACAGTGCTAAGTGCTAACTGCCTATACCCATTTTAATGTTCATCTCCTGGCATATTCAACTGCACTCGTCCACAATGCACGCAATAGTCATTTTTCACAAAATGCGTGGGCATTACCCACAGCCATAATGCTTCACCTTCTAATATTAAATATAAATCGTCCCTCACCAGCACCGAGTTGGGATCTATTACAACGACCATGTTTATTGAGAACAACCAACGTGTGAATCGCGTGTAGAGAAAAGACCAAGACTAACAATTTTGAATTTGAACGACAAGGGTTTTTCATTTGGACCGAGTACTCGTAAGTATCCAAGTGAGAAACCCTTGAAACCCTGTTATCGCCTAACACGAAAATTTATTAGTTTTAAAATAATACTTACTTACTCGAACATGCTTGAACTGTTTTTTTGCCCTACCTATCGAACTCACTCACAAAATTACTTAGGAATTGGCGAGAGATGCGACCTATAGAGGGGACAGCCGGACAGCCGGACGGACAGTATACGAAAGCATTCTGGCAAATAAATAATTCAACTTCATTCATTCATTCAAACTTGTTAACGTCCAGTCCAGGCCAGTTGGCCAGTGTTTGACACACAATAAGGTGTATTTGCTTCGAATCTAGAGATAAATTTTTTGTAGACAACTTCAAAGGTGACTTTATCGCAAAAAATGGCAGGAAAGCCAACCCTAAAACATTTTTTTAAGCCGACTCGCTATTATTTAATGGTGTATTTGCTTCGCATCTAAATAACAATTTTTAGTAGACAACTTCAAAGGCGACTTTATCGCAAAAATGGCAGAAAAGCCGATCCAGATGCGTTCTTTTACAAGCTAACCCTAAAACATTTTACTAAACTATTAAACCTAAGCAAAAAAACGATAGTTGCGTAGATGCGAATGTTTAAATAATTGTTCTCTTCCGACTTTGGCATGTTTTTTCTTTGGAATGTGCACAACAAAAGCTACTTTATAGTTAAGGCTAATGCCTGTTCAAATATTCTGGACTAAACTGAAGCTCGACTGTATTGAAATATTGTCGGTAACACTCCAGTCATTTTGCTAATCGATGATAACAAGTCCAGATCACACGGTCGCTGTGGCCGAAACCGTTCATGACAGCATCGTCATTGTCGGTAATATTAAAGTTATTTACAAGTGTCCTTTTGCCCAAAGGTGTCGACGCCATACGGGGGCCAACATATTTTGACCTTCCTGTTCCTACAGTTGGTCTAGTCCAGGGGTCCAAAATATTAGGGTCCGCTCATTAGACTATTATAACAAAGGGCTGTTTGTTCCTTGAACGAAAAAATATAAACACTCGAACACTTGAATATAAAACCATTGCAGACTCTCATACACATACGCAATTTGCTTGACGAAAGAGGCAGGCAAGGCAGTGAAGTGAGGTGTTTTATTATGAAATTAGTAGTTAATTAAGGTAGTGACTTTTTAATTTTATAATGGTGATATTTATGGACGTTGAGCGTGTATTAGATAGATATGACTATATTTTTATGTTAAATAGTGGGCTCATTTGGCCGTGGGACCTGACACATTTGGTTGTGAGGCGGAATTGTTATTGTGGGGCGAACATTATTGAACAAGGACATTTAGGACATTTTATGGTTTGATTTAACTTTCGGACATAATATTTCAATTATGGTGAACCAATCCTATTTCTGGTGCAGTGTTTGCCACACGTGCATATATGACCACTACCTACCAGAGGAGTGCGCCATGTGTGTGTGCAATGAAGAAATAAATTAGGTGAGTAGTTAAATTATTTGTTAGTAGTAGTAATTGAGTAATTCACAATATTTAATTGATTACAATAAACACAACCGTGGGTCTTACACGGGCCCTTATGCGTTTTTCGTTGGCCTGTCAAGCATCGAAAAAGGGCTGAACTGCGTTTACCTGCTGGGGTCCTAAAGGACATGACCAGATGTTGCATTTCAAACAGATGACCGATACCGATACACATTTTATCAGCTCGTTAAATATTAAATATGGAACATCCCTGTTTGCAATCCATGTTTTATTTAAAGATTTGTAAGTAATTAAATTACCTACCATGATCATGAGGGCTATAAAGTAGGGTGGTCCTTAAAAATCGAAATGTTGAAATTTCATTAAGGCACCATCTTATATTGTTCTGATGTATGAAAAACTAAAATATTTTATTTATTTTTGGATAAGATTTAGGGGTCGCGACCGAATTTTAAACTTTTTAAGGCTTCCATATCTTCATACAAAGTTTTTTTGATTTTTTTTTTAATTTCTACATTGTTTGAGCTACATTTGATAACAAGGAATAAACATTTCAGAAAATACGAAATTCGTTCACTTAATTTTCGACGCTTATTTTAAATCAAATTTAAAGTCGCCAAACCATCACCATAGTCCGTTTTAGTTTCTCAGATGTAGTAAAGGCGTTTAAATCGATTAATGTCAAAAAAACTAGTGACCTCTGGGGAGTTTCTGTTCATGCACTCAAATGCATTATAGAAATCATAGCGCCTGATTTGGCAGTTATATTTAACAACAGTGTCGATTGCGGCGAGTTTCCTGATCTAATGAAACATAGTAAAATCACTCCGTTATTCAAATCGGGTAGCACTACTGACCCCACTAACTTCAGACCAATATCTGTGCTCCCAACATTTAGCAAAATTTTTGAAAAATTAGTTTTGTCGCAATTAATAAAGCATTTTAATATAAACAATTTGATGCATAACATGCAATTTGGATTTACCCGGGGTCGCTCGACAACCGACGCTGGTGTCGAGCTGATTAAACACATTTTCGATGCCTGGGAGGAATCACAAGATGCTTTAGGTATCTTCTGTGATTTATCCAAGGACTTCGACTGCGTTTGTCATGAAACATTGATCAGGAAACTCGACTACTATGGAGTCAGAGGATCAGCACTGAATTTACTAAAGTCATACTTACATGGTAGAATACAAAGGGTCGAAGTGAATGGACAGCGATCACTGGGGTCATTGGTCTCGATGGGTGTACCGCAGGGATCAATATTGGGACCTTTCCTGTTCCTTATCTACATAAATGACTTGCCATATCTCGTAAAGACCCACCATGATATAGTATTATTTGCTGATGACACCTCACTTATTTTCAAACTTATAAGACAGCAAAAAGCTTGCAATGACGTAAACAATGCTATTTCTAAAGTAGTAAATTAGTTTAATATTAATAATTTATTGTTAAATGAGAAGAAGACTAAATGTATTAAATTTGTCACGAATCACGTTGAACACGAGCAAGGGAGTGTCTTTGTGAAAGATGAGGAATTGGAACTAGTTGATAGCACAGTTTTTCTTGGTTTAACGTTAGATTCTAAGCTTCAATGGGGTCCCCATATTGCTAATCTCTCGAATAGACTGAGTTCTGCAGCATTTGCAGTGAGTAAGATACGTCAATTAACAGACGTGAAAACAGCTCGATTAGTATATTTTAGCTACTTCCATAGCATTATGTCATATGGTATTTTATTGTGGGGCAGTGCCTCGGACATTCATTCGATTTTTGTTCTGCAGAAACGGGCTATTCGGGCGATATATAGATTGAAACAGAGAGACTCACTTAGGGATAAGTTTAAAAATATTAATATCATGACATTGCATTGTCAATATATCTATGAAAATATTGTGTATGTACATAAAAACATTGTCAATTTTAGGAGAAACTGTGACATACATAATATTAATACTAGAAATAAGCATAAGCTCGCGGTGCCCACCACTCGGCTCCAAAAAATAAAAAAATCATTGATGGGTAATTGTGTAAGGTTTTATAACAAACTTCCTGGAAACGTAACTGAGTTATCTATTAATAAATTCAAAAACTATGTGAAACGTAAACTAATTTCTAAAGATTATTATAGCGCACAAGACTACATGAATGATAAAACTTCTTGGGACTAATTTTGACTGGATTTATAATTTATTTATTCCGTTTGGAAAAATTTGACATTGTGTTTTTAATTGATTATTCTCGTTTTATTTATTTTTTGACATTAGATTGTCTTTCTAGAAACATTCTAGACTAGTATTTTTTTATATAATATTTTAAATATTTCATTTAAATGTTACTTTTTATGTTTAATAAATTACTCGAAGTAATTAGCTTAAGATTATGTTTCTACCTGACGATTTGAAAGTGCTTGTTACTGGGCCTACTTGAATAAATATAATTTTGAGTTTTGAGTTTTTTTGAGTTTTAAGCATATTAGCACAATAAAATTCATTTTTGAATTCATGACTGATCTGACGACCCAAGGTTTCCAAGGTTGGTTCGGTTTCCTATCATCAAACGTAGCTCAAAAATGTAGCAAGCAATTAAAAATGAATAAAAGAACTTAGTATGCAGAAATGAAAACCACAAAATGTAAAAAAAAGCAGTCGCGCCCCTTAAATCTTATCGAAAAATAAAAAAAACAAACATGTATTATTTTTTACGTATTAGAACAATATAAGAGGGTGCCTAATTGAAATTTCAAATTTTCAGTTGTTAAGACCACCCTACTATAAAGGACTCAAAACGTCGGAATTGAATATTACAATAATGATACTAGGTATCCGTGATACAATCAATTTATCATACTCGTGTTCCGCGTGCATGACACCAAAGCCTATACTAAAACTTAAACCTATATTAAAAGTTGGTTCAGCGCACGAATGCACTCAGGGGAGCTAGGATTTAGGGTGGTCGAATGAAGTGAAATGAAACAAACATCAAAATGTTATTAAATAATGAAATCCATGGAAATACCAACAAGCTTGGTTAAGAAACTAAAACTGGCAAGCTGGTCACCGCATGTTTGGTATAATAGCGATCTATACCATTTTGAACCATATTCTTAGGGTACAAAAGTTGATAATTATTACATGGTTACACGCAGTGCTAAAGAAAGACCTTTCCAGGAATTTTCGAGTCATTCTAATTTGTACCGTATTGTTAAAACAGTATAAATTAAAATGAATTCACAAGAGTTACTGGTCAAACAATCACTGGCCGTTTCTATTGGTGGATGATAGTAAATAGCAAACGCTTTGGAGTGCATTCGAAAATAGCCCTAGAGGTGTGAACCCGTACCCTTGGGCGATAGTACATATGGCTTTAAAGTTTCGACGTATGCATGAAAAGTGCTCTTTTCCGCACTAGTGCGGGAAAGCAGCACCATATGTACTGTAAAATATTGAGGGCTTGATCGATTATACTTGTACTGGCTTCTGCCCGCGACTCCGTCCGCGTGGAACTCGTTTATATCGCAGCTCCATACAAACTTTCACCCCCCCATTTCACCCCCTTAGGGGATTATTGTGAAGTAGACATTTGTAAGGAGCATTCTATGGTTTTTCCTTCGCTGTTCAGAGCCGTTGTTTAGATGACTTAATGTGGCCGACTTTTTATAAACTATCATTAGAATTGGATTCTTCTGGCATGGACGTAGAGTTGCTTTTGGAATGGACTACATTCATGCAACACGGCCAACTCAAATATACAAACCGCTGCGCCTTGTTGTTCTAGTCGCAAGCGTCAATAGGCTACAGTGCCAGATGGAAACCATAGGCTTGTATTGGACCGAGGTAAAAAAAATTGGAACAGCAATCGTGGTGTGACGGAGAGAGCTGACCATGATAGGTGGTAGGGTCGGCAATGCGCACGTGGCAGTGAAACTAGCGTCCACAGACTACGGTGAGCGCTTACCAATAGGCCATAATTAAATAAAAATAATAAATACTAGTGTACAATCTTACACAACACAAATGGACCTAGTCCTAAACCAAGCACAGCTTGTACTATGGGTAAATAAATATTTAAATACATAGAAAAACATTCACGACTCACGACCAAATATTCGTGCTCATCACACAAATAAACGCCCTTACCGGGACTCGAACCACGACCAGGCTAAAGCGGTCA
This sequence comes from Epinotia demarniana, assembly GCA_945867215.1. Taxonomy (NCBI): domain Eukaryota; kingdom Metazoa; phylum Arthropoda; class Insecta; order Lepidoptera; family Tortricidae; genus Epinotia; species Epinotia demarniana. The sequence goes on from OX244259.1 coordinate 60,622,832, forward strand.
TCGAAATTACGCGTGTTTGCCACTGACGTGGCATAAAAAATGCCTGACAAACCGCGTGGAACTTAGAAGAAAGAAGCTTGCCCAATTACACACTAGATGGCGCTGGCTACCTTTCTAGAACGCGCTATCGTTGTGTTTACTTGGATTGTATAGATAGAAAAAGTGAAAATGTCGAAAATTAGTATTATTTTAATCCACGCTTGCAATCACGCATCGGGTATAACCAAAGTTATTTTTGAAGAGAGTTCTTGCGAATCTCAGCGAGAACTCCACGTAATGGCAAAGTAAATAATATTGACTTTGGTCTGCTTTGGCACTGGTCTTTAGTGCCTGGGCGACCGAATTTGGCTCGGGGGTTGTCGTGTATTTTAACCGACTTAAAAAAAAAGGAGGTTCTCAATTCGGTTGAATTTTTTGTTTTCATTATTATTTTCAACTAGCTTCTGCCCGCGACTCCATCCGCGTGGAACTCGTTTATATCGCAGCTCCATAAAAAAATTAACCCCCCATTTATTTCCCTTAGGGGATGATTTCGGGGTAAAAAACTCCTATGTCCAAAACTCCATCCCTTCAACTATCTCCACTTAAAAAATCACGTCAATTCGTCGCTCCGTTTTGCCGTGAAAAACGGACAAACAAACAAACGAACACACACATACACTTTCCCATTTATAATATTAGTATGGATGACACATAAACGGTAGTCTAGTGGTTCAGGCATGCGGCTGTCAAGCGGCGTTCGTGGATTCAAATCGCGACTCGTACCTACCAATGAGTTTTTCGGAACTCATGTCATCATTCTCCTAGGGTTATTCCCGTGTAGTGCCCCTAAAGGAGCCCGGGGTCCGCTTTGACAACTAATCCCAAGATTTGGCATAGGCACTAGTTTTACGAAAGCGACTGCCATCTGACCTTCCAACCCAGAGGGAAAACTAGACCTTATTGGGATTAGACCGGTTTCCTCACGATGTTTTCCTTCACCGAAAAGCTAACTGTATACATTCCACACATAAGTTCCAAAAACTCATTGGTACGAGGATTCGAACCCACGACCGCCGCTTGACAGCCGCATGCCTGATGTACGGAATATAATTTGATATCTACCGTTAGCTCTTCGGTGAAGGAAAAACATCGTGAGAAGACCTGCATACATCTGCGAATAAATTCAAAGGGGCCTTCACTTACAACCCCAACCCGCACTGAGTCAGCGTGGGGACTACCTCCTGCCCGTTCCCTCTCATCCATGAGAGGAGGCCTGTGACTGTTCCCAGCAGTGGGACGTATAAATATAGGCTGATTTATTGTTATTATATTACACTGCTAACCACGACACAGTGTCAAGTGGCTCAACTATCCAATGTAGGTACCTTTTCAGCCGAACCCAAAAATATCAAACGCCATGCAATAGCTCTAATATTCAGACTATTCAGACAGAGCAATGACGCGTAGTTTATAGTCCAAGTGGCAACGGGGTGGCTCGCGGTATATGAGCTCCCGACGACGCGTCGAGGAGCCGTCCTGTGCAACGCGATCTGAGCCAAATTATTCTGGAGCAAATATAGAAAAATGAACGAAATAAAGAATTTGGCTTTTCGTGCATGAAAGACGGCCGGTTTTCTATCCACTTGAGCTTTACAACATAATAATTTTTTTTACGAAGAAAATCTTTGTTTGTCTAGGATATGAAAGGAAAATACAGTTATACTATTTAGATTATTAGGTATGTAGGGAAGATCGCCAATAACAGGCCACCGCTCAATAACTGGCCACCTCGTACTAAAAATGAACTAACTCTATTAACCAATAACATAATTCATTTTTAGTATATATAATATGGTGTTAATTACTGGCCACCGTTCAATAACTGGCCAAGTTATGCTAAATTGAATTCTGTTCGTTGAGGAAGGCGGCGCAGAGTCATTTTTTGTAAGAGGGGGGGGGGGGGGGGGGGGCAGTTACTGAAGGGTTGCCAGTTATTTTGTATAATTATGTGCTTTTCAAACATATAAAGTAACATTTCTTTTTCAAGGATGTTTTCCTTCAAAAGCAGTACCTATTACCTAACGCAGGATTTGTCTAATCATATAATAGGTATATTTATGTATACTTAGTAAAACTTTGCTATCAAAATACGCTGCCATAACCATAACATAACAGCTTCAGTAATCAAATTGCAAACACGAAAAATGCCACGCCAACAGCACATCTCAAATTGCAGACAGTCGGCCATCTTCGGAGGCGATCCGTCAACAAACATACCAATGCAGTTAGTGTCATTAAAAAACTTAGGTCTTAGTTACATTTTGTGGGTCATAGAGGCGGTGTCGACTGCAAATGTAAGATTGTAACGGCGATTCTTGCACCATGTGGCAAACAAATGTTTGCGTGTTGTCGAAAATGAATAGCCGAGATTAAAACGGCTTTTGTTTTTTATTTATATTTAAGAATATTTTGGACGCCACGCCATTTTGAACAATACAAGTGGAACTTTGAAATGTGTTTGAAACGGTGCACAGATGTCTACTGGGTGTTATTTTGGGGTCGTGATCCGGAATGGCCAAAAGCGAATGAGATGGTCATACTAAACAACTTTTCCAATGGGACCAACCACGACATTTTAAAAATCTGAAAAAAAGGCCCCACACCGTGCCATTGCTGAATTGCAATGCTGATGCGTTGCGCGAGAGAGTCGCCAGCAACGATCATAAAATAGAAATTAAGGTTTAATTTTAGAAATTTTGGTTTCTTAACTTAAGACACAAACATGTACAGGATTGTCGTAATTACAGCATTTGTAGAAATTGTAGGTTTGTGCCAACGTTTTTCAGTTATATTCTTAGTTTTTACTTTCCTTATTGTAGTTACGTTGCCTTTCATAAAGTTCATCCACGTCCACAATAATAGTTACACATCGTGTAACATTGAGTTCATTAAGACCATAGTTATGTAATTTGGGCTTTAGGGGGGAGGTTTTACGTCCCTAGTAAAAATACTACATCTATAATACTAATCGTTCATTAAAATAGGGGTGTAGTCATTAAATAAAATAATCAATTATAATCAATGTATATCCTTGAAATAGGATCAATAATGTAATCAAATTGAGAAAAAAAAGCAACTTAAGAGTGAATCACAAAGTTAGTGAGTCCTACGTTTTAGGAGGGGGTATGTTCTGCCTCTTTTCCGCAAAACGCATCTTCATATGAAACGATTGTCATTTACTATGACGCTCGCAGATCGCGACGTCAAGATTTGCTAGCGTTTTCTCTGTAACAAGCAACATTAAAACGGTTGTAGCTTCGTACTTTTTATATATTTGAATAGGATTTTCGTCATCAGGTATCTTTTTCTGCTTTTTTTTTAATAATAATAAATTTTGAGTCTACACCCGTATTCGGTTTGATGTGCTGTATTTTGGTGCGCATTCAGTATTCATTTGATACTTGTTTAAGCCATTAAAATTGTCCTATTTCAATTGCAAAGGGAGGAAATATAATACAGTGTGTTACCAGCACCCAGGCTTTTATTAAAACTGATAATAATATACTCCGTTAGCAATCGTTTGCATGTATTTCCAAATGATAATTATTTAAATTGTGCAGTTAACAATTAATTTTCCAAAATACAAACCTTCAATGGACTAGGTGTATGACGCCGTACTAAACAAATTATAAAGAGCTGTCATTTACACAAACTTGTCAATTTACTTTGCTGTACATTGCTGGCAATTTAAATTTTGATAGAAAATTTCGTTAATTATCTGTATTAAGGTCATGATTAAGTTAAAGAACTCCATTAATTTACCCTACTTAAAGAAAAGCCCTCATGCCGGTAACACACAGTATATCAGTACTAATATAAATCTTGTTCCGTCCAGGTGTGTGATTACTGCCGAGATGGAAACGACGCGATCCGGTACCCGCCCAAGTTTGCCGTGGATGGATTGGAGACCCGTTGGCAGAGTCCTCCCCTCTCAAGGGGGATGAAATACAATGAGGTCAACCTTACCATCGACTTGGGACAGGTGAGTTTTTTTTATGCTGTGAGGTTGGTAGATGGCTAACGATCTACCTGGTTAAGTAACGCAGAAACCGTTGTGTCGATGGAACTCCCGAGGTGTTCGAAATGTTGTGTCTGCTATATCTTTGTCCCAAGCTTTTATTGAACTTGAACTGTTCGTTTGTTTGTTAGTTAGGGACATTTTGAACCGGTTGACCCCAACCGATTGAGCTGAAATGTTGAATGAGTATTTTATGACGGTATACAAAAAGCACAGTTGATTATAAAAGCTTGTACCATAAAAAAATTGAGAAAGTCATTATAGCACATTTTTTTTTGTTCAAAATTTAGTATCTAGCACAAATGGAGTTTTGTCAGGTATGAAATAGGTTCATATTTTAATACATGCAAAGTACTCGTAATTTAATTCAATATCAAAATTTAGAAAATATTTGTACAAAATTCACTTACGTACGTGTTTCCGATTGGTCACATTTTGTAGTGTACCATATGTCATGTCATGTGGTTTTAATGTCTTTTGACCGATGTAGTAAGGTACATGACAATTTTACTTTTAGAGCGTAATTAAATTGTATAATAAAATTATTCTAGCTGGACAATATTCCATGTCGTGGATATACAGGGTGTAACATAAATGGGGTGTGAACCGATCATGGGCATAACAACGGGTATCGTGTTCTGATAAGAAAAAAGTAAGAGAAAAAATTTTTTGACGTGTTTTTTTTACATTTGTATGGAGCCAGGTAGCCCCAGTCGGCCAACGCTCCATACAAAAGTGAAAAAAAAAATCGCGTCAAAAAAAAAATCTCCTACTTTTTTCTTATCAGAACACGATACCCGATATGCCCTTGATCGATTCACACCCCATTTATGTTACACTCTGTATTCGATCAATTTTTAGTTAAAAAAAATCCATTTGTGCTGAATGACGAACACGGTAGAGAATGCTTACGGCATTAAGTGCGCCTTTTGTACGATAAGTTGTTCTTTTGTGCAATAAAGATTAAATAAAATAAATAAATGACCGTACCTATATCGTTATTTAATTGTAAAAGGGCAGCCGCCTCTTTCTATCCTCATTAAGACACAGCTAAAGATAGATTGAATATATGGCTGTTACAGATTTAAAATAGTTAACGCACAAGTCGGTATCCTGGTCTTAATTTAACTTTATGTCCTGGGAGTGAAGTAACCGGGGTCAACGAACTTTCCGGGACTATATTTGGCTACGTACACTCCTCGTCTGTGGTCGCTTGTAAACTGAGATTCAGACAAGATTGAGTAATTAAATCTTGAACGCAGTATTTTTTTCCGTAACAAATCCGGTGGACAAAAATGGTGATAAGGGTTGAAGAACCGATAACTGTTTGACTTATAATTCTATCTGTAGTGCAAAAGTAGGAGATACGATTCAAAACTTGGCAAAAATCGATGAAAATCTTGGGTAGCCCCTTAAAGTATGACACTAAAGTTAGTGTCGTATCGTTGTAAGTACCTTAATGTTATGATTATAGAAAATACACAGAGTGTGCACTTCGAGAGAGAGCATATATTAACCGTCGATGATTGGGAGGGACAAAACATGTTTCTTCGATGATATCACGAACTTAACTAATTACCTATGAGCTAAAAACTTAAAAAATTACAAGTATATAAGTACTTGACTAGAAAGTAAAAAGAACCCTACTCAACCTTTCAGCAAAATATTCATAAAACGTGAAAATACACGGGATGTAAAATAGTGCTGAGCGTACAAAAAATACCTAATAATTATTCTAATGTTCGTAGAGATGTTCGTATCACTCCAACAAGACAATAGACCTAGCAATGGTAATTAAGCAAGCTCTACCTACCCCTTTTGTGAATAGAGGTGCTAGTATTTAAGTATTACGAGTATGTATAAATTAATAATGGATGCCATTCGACTTACATCCGTCCGATATGATCCGGAGATGTTTCGAGTGCAAATGCATGAGTCACTGTTGAAAAAACACATTATAATACCATGTGGGAACTTATATATACATACTGAAGGAAAGTCTTCGGTTCCCAGAATCCATCGTTATATCTTAATTCTGACATCAATGAACACACAGTTCATTACGGTTTTTAGAGTGCTACAAGTTAACTAAACGTTTAATTTCATTGAAGTACGTACTACAGTGCTTTTCATCAATTCCCCATTCAATCTTTATTATTATTCTATCTATTTTGAATCAAGAGGGCGATTATTTACTTTCGACCTCACGACAGTTTCGCTCAAAAACTTTCAAAAGCTTTTCTACACAAATATTATAAAGAGGAAAGATTTGATTGTTTGTGTTTTTGTATTGAATAGTCTCCGAAACTACTGGACCGATTTGATAAAATTGTTTTACCATTAAAAGCCGACATTATCCCTGATGAACATAGGCTACTTTTTACCGCGGGAAAATGCTTCATTCCTACGGGAAAACGGGTAATCCGTGCGAAGCCGGGCCGGGCAGCTAGTAAATGATATTTTGAAATAGTGACAGAATGGTATGGCCCGCTCGTATTAAATTCTATCGGTAGAAACCAAGTTTGACACTACAAATCATATGAATCATATTATTTACCTACTCGCACTTAATTAATTTTTGAGCGCTCGAAATTAAAAAATCGGCTCCATGATGGTTCAAAATAACGATCTTTTTTATTCCTCGATGGTCAATTTTATATCGGTAAGCCAATACGCAATAAAAATGGCTGAATGTTTTACCATTCACCGGATGGCGTGGGCAGACTGATAGTTACTTGGAAGCTCATCTTATCGTAAACAGTAGTTAAACATGTGATGTCCGAGGATTTTATTAAGTATAGCGATGACTCATAATTGGAAAATAATCAAAAGTAATAGTTGGAGTATTTTTTTCACCGCGTTATAGTTGCAGTGTTCAAGATGGAGGGAAATCGGTGAAAGGCCAAGTTGGCTCAGTTCGGGTTGCACAGGGCGGTTCCACAACACTTCGGGTGCTCAAATACCGCGAGCCATTGTCATGTAACTTTGTGTGATTGACGACCGCTTTAGCCTAGTTGGTAGTGACCGTGCCTACGAAGCAAGAGGTCCTGGGTTCGAATCCCGGTAAGGGCATTTATTTGTGTGATGAGCACGAATATTTGTTCCTGAGTCATGGATGTTTTTTATGTATTTAAGTATTTATTTATCTATATAAGTATGTTTATCGTCGTCTAGTACCCATAGCTTAGTTTAGGACTAGGTCGATTTGTGTAAGATTGTCCCCTGATATTTATTATTATTATTACTTATGTATACATGCAAAGGCCCTTAATCGGACACCGTTCCTTTTGAAAAATTGGAACAGAGTTGCAATTGTTTTGTTATGTTTGATTTTAAAACGAAACTACTAAAATTCTATTATATTCCATTATACCTACTCAATTCAAATTTAATTCCTATTTATCCTTGTATGATGAGGGCTTAGAGGTATAAAAACCCTAAAAAGCTTTTACCGGAAAGTCCATTTAGGGACTGGATGCCGAATTGGTAATGGATTCCATTTTTTATATGAAAGCGGTTTCATTAAAAAAAGGTTTTTTTAACTTTGAACCCTTTGCGTTTGTGTCCGACTCGCACTTGACTGTATTCTATTCGAACAGCCATTGATTACGCCATAAAATGTATTTGCAGGCGGTTTATATCATCCGACAATAAAAAAGTACCGCGACGTCACAAGCCCTAAGCACGTGTTGTATTACGCGATTTTGCAGCTAATTGCTATATGAATTAAGTTTAGAATAGTCTGAACATTCACGCGGAGTTTATTCTCTCTAGGTTTGTATAGGGAGTAGGCTTAGGTATTTAGACGAAATAATCCCACGGTAAAAATGTGGGTACACGCCGTGTTACTAAAATAAAGCTCACATAATGTAAAAGACTTTAATCTAGAACCCTACGAGTTTAAATTTACAAGCGAATAAATGAATTAAGAATAGTGAATTATTGAAAACATATTTTTTTCGATATGCTTACTGATAACGTTTTATTCAATTTATTTTAATCTTGTACTAATTACCAACGAAATCAGAATATCAAGTACTTAGCTAAAACCATTATTATGGATAAGTAGCTTATTTATTACATCTCACTTGGACTTTTCAAGTGCTGTAAAAACCCTCAATTAAAAAAACCTTTTCAAAATAGTTATAGTTCCTACCCAGTAGTAAATAGTGTACAGTTTCATGGTTCTACAAATTGTTGGGTAAATACATTGAACAAACAGCAACACACTTAACTGACCATCTGTCAACCTTATTCGCATAGCTATATAGTTAGTTGGTGCGAGAGTTTCCCTGATGATATTGCCCATATAACCCCATGCTAACGTTACATTCCATTGCAGGAGTTCCACGTAGCCTACGTATTCGTGAAGATGGGCAACTCGCCGCGGCCCGGACTCTGGGCGCTGGAGAAATCGACAGACTACGGGAAGACGTTTACGCCGTGGCAGTACTTCTCCGACTCGAGACAGTACGTTATTGGACCTTTGTTTAACACACACTGTATAGTTTCTTGTACCGATGCGGGAATATTTATCTTAGCTTTTGCCCGTGATTTCATCCGATAACGGTCGCACAGGTTCAACGGTCCAGGAAGTAGTTTGGTTCACATTTTGAAAATATGAAAATGAAAATAATACCTTTATTGAGACAAAAAACAGTTACCTATATATAGTTGAACAGCGGGCCCCAAACTAGGCTGGGCCTGTATCTTGGGCACCCTACGAGTTGGTATTCTTTAGAATTGAAAAGGAAAAAAGGGAAAGTAGCAATTAAAAATACGTTAACATAAATCATCAATTTAGAAGCTCAAGTGATGAAAGTCAAAGTGTGTGTATATGTGTGTGTGTGTATATGTGTGTATATATATATGTGTGTGTGTGTGTGTGTGTGTGTGTGTGTGTGTGTGTGTGTGTGTGTGTGTGTGTGTGTGTGTGTGTGTGTGTGTGTGTGTGTGTGTGTGTGTGTGTGTGTGTGTGTGTGTGTGTGTGTGTGTGTGTGTGTGTGTGTGTTTGTGTGTGAGTGAGTGTTTGTTAACCTACGTACAGGGGGAGAGCAAAGTTCTCCGTTTCTGAGTCTGTTAGTGTCTTCAGCCATTTTAAAACGGCATGCTAGATTAAACGGGACCAGCCATACCTAGGTCGGAAATTCCGCTAAAGAACGTGCTGGTCTGTCAGCGAAGATGAGATGCAACTATTCGCGTATTTGTTCATGCTGCCCACCCTCCGCCCGCACGTGCAAACATGCAAATAATGACACAACCTCGACACGTGTTTCGCCTCTTTACGAGGCATCATCAGGAGGTGCTGGCAGGAGGTGCTTGCGCCACGTCCACTGAGCAAATACTCTTTAAACTTTTGTTGCTAGTAATTTTAATAGGAGAATCGACTTGAGTCGCATCAGATCGCAGACAGATAGAGTTAGGTACTTACGCATGAATACTAGTGGCAATGGATTGCAAAAAAATGAAGAGTTTAGTTATATGTCTGTACCTCTTTCAGGGATTGTGAAAGATATTTCGGAGTTCAAAGTTTGGAACCCATCACAAGAGACGACTCGGTGATATGCAGCACAGAATACTCCAAGATCGTACCACTGTCGGGTGGAGAGGTAAGTTCGGAATAAGTAACAGATAAAAATAATAACTGTTGGCACATTTGTCTAATATGTTTCTGTTTTGTATATGTATCGATTTTTTTCTCACATAAGTAAATATGTACAGAAACATTCATCCGCTGACATAAGGTATGTTTGTGTAAGTTGTATGCAATGCACACCGATTCTTGCATTAACTGTACATTAAATTGAATAAAAAAAAATGGAGATTCATGCGAAATTAACGTTGTGTTATTTTACTAAGTGCCAACCCATCGATTGAATTTAATGAACATTTACGACAAAATACAGGGTGACATTTTAATCAGTGTCCAAATTTTTTGTTGGCATTTGGTATCACTAATAGACTCCATTTGTGAAAAAAAAACTGGTAGGTATTTTTAAAATTATAATTTGTCTATCCCAAGAGAATTATCCGTACTGCGTGGTTACTGAGGGAGGGGAGGCGTGCCGTGCGCTTACTACCCCCTGAGGTGCCAGCGCGGTAGGGGTTTTTTGGGATACCTTTAAGCAGCAATTACTAATTTTTTTTTTGTACTGAATGATATGAAACAAAAGAAACGTAATTTATAATTTTGCTGAAGAATCTTATACTTGAATTTGGATACTACGAAAACAAGGGTTTTACAAGGACATTAAATTTCCCCGCAGATCCCAATATCCCTGCTCAACTACCGTCCGTCTGCCTTCAACTACTTCAACTCCTCGGTGTTGCAAGACTGGACCAGGGCCACTACCGTCAGACTCCGCCTGCTGAGGACCAAGAACTTGCTCGGTCACCTCATGTCCGTGGCCAGACAGGACCCTTCCGTCACTAGGAGGGTGAGTAATAGGTCCTCAACTGGACTCATTTTCAACTGGATCGTCAGCTGGACAGTGTAAAAGAAAAATTCTTAACTGGATGGACCTCAAGTGGACAGATACTCGACTGAGTTGATATTAATTCGATTGTTTAAAGAACAGATACTAAACTGTACAATTATAGAACCAAAATACCATATCTAATTTACGTTCATCCTTCAACTATATCAACTCTTCAATGCAAGGTCAGTCAGTCTCCGCCTTGTCAGGACCAAGTACTTGCTCGGTTATTTCATTTCCGTGGCCCTAGGTTGTTACTAGGAGGGTAAGTACCTACTTGAACGATTCCGGACTAGACGGAGCTGCATTTAGACTGATCCTGAACACGACGTACGCTCAACTAGATGAACTAGACAGCCATGAATAAAATTGGTTGACTGTTAATTGATAGCCCTCGCTTGTGGGACAAAATGCTAAATATAATTAATTGATTCTGATTACTTAGGGTACAATATAGGATCCCACCAAAAACATAAATGTAAAAAAGGAGAGCCAAGTTTAACACAAAAATTATGCTTGGCTGTGGGCTTCGCCGCAAAAAGAATGCAGATCTAAATGAGTGCCAAATTCTGTGCAAAATCCAAATAGATATGTATTTATAGGAACAAAATAATATTATGAACAAGTATTAAACTATATTTCTTTGCTTTATTGGATACCTATAACAATTGCTGTTATTTAAAAATGTGAGATCTTAATGTAGGTTACATTTCACTTGATGTCCTTATGGATATAATTAAACACACGTAGTTTGATGTGTTTACGTTAAAGAGGTTTTGAGTTACCAAGTGGTTCGGACACTCGGTGCTGGCTAGCCAGTTCCTTTGCTTGAACTTGGCTTGACACGCTACCGCGTGTCCAGATTCTCTCACTTGATTCTGACAGAGCTTCTAACTTTGCACCCACCCAAATTGATTCTGGCAACTTAGTAGCATTGCTGAGTAGAAGGTAGCTTTTTTAACCTTCGAAGTCAAGTGAGCGGAAAGACGAATAGTCAACGTCTGTCTTAGTAAAGTGTCTTGAATATGCTGGTATGAATTGCGTATGCTTTTCAATTTAAAAAGTGTGTGACGTCACATTAAACATTTCCTCGCCCACAGTACTTCTACAGTATCAAGGACATCAGTATAGGAGGCCGCTGCATGTGCAACGGCCACGCCGACACATGTGACCCCAAGCAAGAAAGCGACAACATTCTGGTGTGTCGCTGTCGGCACAACACATGCGGCTCCCAGTGCGAGCAGTGCTGCCCAGGGTTCGAGCAGAAGAAGTGGAGGATCTCGCAGAATTGGGATCGGTTTAATTGCGAACGTAAGTCGGTCATGTTAAACATTCCTCTAAGCGTGCCAGTATAGGTTTGCGACCAATACTGCCCACGGCAGGGGCGGCTCACTCCGTCGTTTCGTCGGACCGCTGCAAGTGCATGCCGGCCACCAACTTAGTTGGTTGGTACTTCGTGCTTAAGAGTCCGCAGTAAGCTCGATTCTCCATACAAACGTAATTACGCTCTCTCTAAACTACGTGTTAGATTGTAAGTATTGTAACGAAACTTTGCATGTACAATGACATGAGGTATATCCAGGCCCATGTTTCTCCTCTGGAGTTGCATGCTTCTATAGGCTGCGGTGTCCGCTTACCATCAGGCGGGCCGTACGCTTGTTTGCCACCGTCGTTGTATATATATAAAAACAAAAGGCCATTACGCACGAGTACCGGCAAACTTAGGACGAGTGAATAATGATATTTCCGCACGTGTATCGAACGGCGTGTTTTTAATACAGTTACGAAAAAATAATAAAAACTACAACTAAAGAATTCGAAACTTTTATAACTATTAATTCTGTAACGTCATCAAGTGGTTCATAAATATTATTTAAAACAGTTATATATCGTATTTATTTTTTATTGATATGATTAATGGTACAATTTGTACAATTATTGAGTGGGAAAACTGAAAAGCCTTAGTTCGCGAAAACTAACTTTCCGCACGCTAAGCAGCTACGTAAAGTAGCACTTTTGGAGCAAATGTAGCTGTATCAACAAATATTTTTCCTTCCACAGCATGCAACTGCCACAACCACAGCACGGAGTGCGTGTATGACCCTGTCATCGATGAGAAACGTCTGTCCCTGGACATTCGCGGGCGCTACGAAGGCGGAGGAGTCTGCCAAAACTGCCAGCACAACACAGACGGGATCAATTGCAACAAGTGCAAACCAACATACTACAGGCCTCAGGGACGGAGATGGGACGAGATCGATGTTTGCCGACGTAAGTGGTTAATCTGAGAGTAACTGTCACGTATGAAGTCGACGGGATCAACTGCCACAAGTGCAAACCGATCAATTGCAACAAGTGCAAACCGACTTTCTACAGGCCTTAGGGACGGAGATGGGACGAGATAGATGTTTGCCGACGTAAGTGGTTAATCTGATAGTAACTGTCACGTCTGAAGTCGACGGGATCAACTGCCACAAGTGCAAACCGACCTACGAGTACTACAGGCCTCTGGGACAGAGATGGGACGAGATCGATGTTTGCCGACGTAAGTGGTTAATCTGAGAGTAACTGTCACTTGTGAAGTCGACGGGATCAACTGCCACAAGTGCAAACCGACCGACTACAGGCCTCAGGGACGGAGATGGGACGAGATCGATGTTTGCCGATGTAAGTGGTTAATCTGAGAGTAACTGTCACGTGTGAAGTCGACGGGATCAACTGCCACAAGTGCAAACCGACCGACTACAGGCCTCAGGGACGGAGATGGGACGAGATCGATATTTGCCGACGTAAGTGGTTAATCTGAGAGTAACTGTCACGTGTGAAGTCGACGGGATCAACTGCCACAAGTGCAAACCGACCGACTACATGCCTCAGGGACGGGGATGGGACGAGATCGATATTTGCCGACGTAAGTGGTTAATCTGAGAGTAACAATCACGTGTGAAGTCGATTTTCTGGTGCATCCATAGCAACGGAGCTCCTATCTTGCGTTTGCGCACTAATAAACCTGCATACTGGAGTGACGCCATATTCGCACTTACTAACTCATTGTTTGTACAATATTGATTCAATCTTCTCATAAATATGTACCGAAACCTCAATCTGCTGATGTGATCGATGGGACATTAGGCCCATGTCCAGCAGTGGACGTCCTTCGGCTGATGTGATGTTGATAATTGATATTTAGCATATTTTTACCTTATCAGGGGGCATCAGCAACGACACAAAGCTCCATCGACGGGGAAGCCCGCGAGTGACGCCACTGGTTGATATGTCCTAAAACTTAGAACTGCGGCAATGATTAACGGTCCTATTCATAAACGAACAAGCCTATTTTAACTAAAATGGCGTTAAAAATCGTTTGTCCTTAACTGTCACTTTGACATTTGTGTTCGTTAGAAATGGACACAGCACATTATATTTAGCTGAGGCATTTTAAGTTTTATGAATAAGGTGATAAGTCTGCTTCTCATTGCAGCGTGCAATTGCGATCTGCACAAGTCAACCGGCAACTGCGAGGAGGGGTCAGGACGGTGCGAGTGTCGGAAGGAATACAGACCGCCGAACTGTGACTCTTGCGCATATGGGTAAGTTACCACCTCAGAGCATAAAATACTATAGAGCGGACAAGCCGCCGGCAGCTGTGTCGCACAGTCATTGGGCATACTCCGCCATACATTTTACCGTCCGTTGTCCACCGAGAAAGTTCCGTTTTTTGCCAAAATGCTGACTTGTGCCATAATTACTTGCAAACATCGCAGTGATTTGATTAATTTAGACACCAACGGATCACTTTTCATAGGTAAATACTATAAAAACTATTTATTTCAAATAAAACCACGATTTCAAGAAGTTGCGACAGGCATAGGTATTCAATACAAATCGCGCGGCATGTCCGATCTCCTTATTTCCTATATCTCTGGTTACCACGTATATCGTGAGCAGTGTGTGCGTGCGCCCAAAGGCCTCGTTTTACATAGACGGGTTGGATTAAAATGACATTTAGTTACTCACTCTTTTAGTAAATCAGCGCATTTTTCGATATTATCAGCCATCGGAAGATCAGCGCCGGCGGTGTCTGTCCTCTTTTTTTCGATTTGTCCACATATTCTCGTAAAAATTTGTGAACACGTCGTTATTTTCAGTTTTTTGCCTAGTCAGTTTTTTGACATGAATAAATAAATAAATTAAAAAGACACGCTCGGGAGTTCTACAAGCTCACTAGTTAAATTCTATTCTACTGCCACTTATGACGAGCATGTTTATGAAACCGAGGGCACAGAATAGATAATAGTACAAGTACAGAAGGGACACTCCTTTGATTTTTACAAAAGGGGCCTTTTTCTCAGCCAAAACATTAAGATTTATGGCCCTCTGACGTCGTTCGTTCATCGCTACAAGTACATGCCGGTTCCCCAACGTTGGGGCACCGGCATGAACTTGTAGCGATGAACGTAAATTGCGGAGTGTCCGCCCCTTGCCGAGGGTTACAATGGTATTCGGGTTTGGGTAAAATTTACCGATGTCTTAAAGACACAATTCAATCACGATCGTGATTAGGTATCTGTGACTTGAATGGGCTGTTTGAATTATTAGGTGAGTCTTGCTCCATTTAATTTTCTTCGTAATGTTTTTTAAATATTCGTCTTATTTACTTTTTGTAATTCGCGATCGTGACCCTAAAGTAGTTAGAGGCTCTGTGACTTGAATGGGCTGTTTGAATTATTAGGTGAGTCTTGCTCTATTTAATTTTCTTCGTAATGTTTTTTAAATATTCTTCTTATTTACTTTTCGTCCGTGTCGTGATCCTAAAATAGTTAGAGGCTCTGTGAGCAGTAGAATTGTAATCTATTTTTTTATTGAAAAGTAATTTCACAAAACAATCGATCTAGCTCACAAAATTTCTCGAAAACCTGTTAATAAAATGAGGCGTGTAAATCAGAACACCCGGAGAGCCGAAACGCCGGCCATTCGGACATCTGTACGGAGGATACAAAAGCATTTTTGCCCAAGGTGAAACGGATTTCTCGCCCTTGAACTAACTTGCCGTTTTCATTTTCGCCAGCTACTTCGATTATCCCAACTGCAAACCATGCACATGCAATCTCAATGGGACCCAAGGACAGCACTGCACGCCTGTTGAGGGCATCGTAAGTTGAATAAATACTTAGTAAATCTTCTCACTTCTGCTTATTTAAGAAATAAAGAAAGAAAGGAAGAAAGATACATTTATTCACAAACACACAGGACACACATATTAAACAAGAGAATTAAAAAAAAAACAGATAAAACATGAAACCAGTGTGTCTCTGCGGCAGTGAACCGGACACTACAGCATTATGCTGAGGTGTCAGACACCTGCAGCGCTGATTTTCAGCCAGCACCGTCGGTGACTCACGGAAACGTCATGTAATAAAATAAAATAAAAATAAAATGCATTTAATTCGGACAACTTGGATCCATAGATTGTTAGTGCTACAGGGCTTATATAACTATGTTAGAACTTAAACTTAAATGTAGGGAGGACCAGTGCCTCAGTAGGCTACCGTCCCATCTGTCGGCCAATACGTTCAGGAGACTGTGGCGGCTGGCGCGCACCCCGCGGAGCGTCGCGGCGCAGCGCTTGCGCAGTGTCGCGGGGAAACCATCCACTTGCGCATCTGCGACCATACCGGACGCGCTACAGCTAATAAATAACTACTAACATGTTTGGGACAGGTGAAAGAGAAATAAACATAAACACAGAGTGAGATAATACATGTACACACTACCTAGATGCAGCTTCAATAAAATATTAATATTTAAGAGCTAAGCTCTTGTCGGTGAAGCTCGAAAGTAGGCTCGAATGTACTCCGATCCCAGGCAACCTATTTGACGCCTCGATACGATCTAACATCAACTCTTTTGAGCTGCTCTATGCAGTTTATTCCAGGTCTTCCTCTTCCTCGCTTCCCCACTTACTTAGTAAATAAATAAGTAAAAAAAAGTTAGGGGACATTTGTTTTAGTGTCGCAACGGCAAATGCGATACCCCTGGATCTGTCCATAGGGTGCGGTGATTACCTTATAGTAATAACACTTCCTTTCAGAGGTTTACTAAAACGACATCACGAAACATAAAATTTACTTTGACTGGTGATTTTTTTCTTTTAATTTGTGTTTTAGATTTGTCTCGACCGAACTCATCAGAGCATTATAGTAGTAATTGACAATCTGTTTTTTTTTTTAAATTTGTTTTACTAATTTTTTTACTGTCATTATCAGTGTCCCTGCAAGCCAAACTATGACGGCAAATCTTGTGAAATATGCGCTGACGGCTTCTACTCACCGGACTGCAAGGGTAAGTTAACCTTGAAACTATTAAGGGGATTCCTTGATTCGAGTCAACTCCGCCCCCTTGACAGGGACACCCTTGTGCCTTACTCGCACAATTAAAAGAGATGCAACACTCTTCCTCTACCTAAATTACTGAAGTTTTTGTGTGTCATTAAGTGTGATTTCAGATGAGATAAAATACTATAGTATTAACTTGATTGTGTCGAAAAATAATGTTTTGTTTGAGTAGGCTGAGTAAAAAAAAATAAAGACATAACTTTGGATTTTTCTATATCGAGGTAGGCAATCATAATTTCATGAATCATATACCTGAAAATCAGACCTTATTGTTCCCTAATCTAGCCAAAACGGCTTTTCAAAGCACGCGATAATTTCCAATGCACCTCCTTAATAGACGGTTGCACGGTCCTATGGATAGAGAAGGACACAGCTATCTGAAAGAAAAAACAAAAATCTGATGCGTAAGCGTAGACTTGCGCGTTCCGCTGCCCCGTAAAGTATGAATCCTTAAAAGACATCTTTATTTTATTTAATTTCTTTTATCATGTATCTATTAGTATAACTCCGCTCGTGGAACGTCACGAACGCCTGCGTCCCATTCAAGTGTGGCATTACGTATGAGAATTCATAATTTACAACGCATCTGCGCGCGTACGCATCTGTTGTGCCTAGGACTTAGGAGAATACAAGATTACGATAATAATGTCATCCCTTTCCCGCAGACTGCGAATGCAACAGCATCGGCTCGGTGTCTACGGTGTGCGACAAGGACAGTGGCAACTGCACGTGCAAGAGCAAATTCAGCGGGCGAACCTGTGATCAGTGCGAGGCCGGATATTACAATTACCCTACATGTAGCCGTGAGTTGATTTTCTTCATTTTCCGTAATTATAAGAATAAGGTTTTTGTTATTTGCCATAAAGATAAAGAAAAACAAAACACATGCAATACAATAAAAAGTTACAAGAAATAGAAAAAAAAACCTTTTTTTTAGTGTACTACGGTTATATTATAATAATAATAATAAATTCTTCTATTACTCCATAGTAAATTAAAGCTAAGTTAAATCTAAAAAGGCCCTCGAGGCATCGTACCGAGGATGCTGGCGGCATTTCCTCGCTGAATTGCAATGCTGATGCGTTGCGCGAGAATGCCGCCAGCTCTTCGGTCACCAGTTACGCCAACCAGACGTTTCGCGAATATTAATTAGTATTAACTAACATGATCAGAGCTACAAAAGCGGCGGTCGTGGGTTCGAATTCCGGCTCGTACCAATGAGTTTTTCGGAACTTATGTACGGAATATTTAACGTTAGCTTTTCGCTGAAGGAAAACATCGTGAAGAAACCGGTTAAATCCCAATAAGGTCTAGTTATCCCTCTGGGTTGGAACTTCAGATGGCAGTCGCTTTAATTCGTAAAACTAGTGCCTATGCCAAATCTTGGGATTAGGTGTCAAAGCGGACTCGGGCTCCTTTAGGGGCATTACCGGGAATAACGCTAGGAGGAAATAATTCATAAATGTCTCTTAAAGCTTAACTATTGTACAAAGTCGTGTTTATTTGGACTTTTTATTTCATTCTATTATTTTTGTCATTTTGTAAGAGAGGGACAAAACTTGGCACGAAACTTAACCTAAGTTTTTGCAGAATTACGTGTTTTGAAACGATACTTCGAGTTCAAAAGATATGCCTTAACTGTCAGTTCGGTCTGAACGTGTATGACTGGGGTGACTTAAACCTGCTGCATCGTGAAAAGGCAACAGACAGACAAAGTTACTCTCGCATTTATACTATTAGTATGGATTTAAATGATCAACGTAGCCCCATTTCTTTTCTAAAGTCACCTCTGTATACGGTGATATGAACCATCACCACCAGGTGATGAACCTAGAATACTATGGACGGGCTGTACATGTTATCACAGCGAGGGACGGAAAAGCTCTGATGCAGCTAAATTAAGAACTCGTCTTAAAATGGCCGATGACTTGCCATAAACAACCTACCAATTTTGGACGGGTCATGGTTTGTGTGCCACAACTTCATACTAAATCAGTTGTTGCAAACAAAAAAAAGTGGAACTATGACAAGGACAATGATATTTCCCTTTCTGTCACACTTATCGAGATTTTTATGCTACCAGCTCGCTCGCACGTGGTATTATTATTACCATAGCCTGTCCAGAGTATTCTACGTTCATGGTTCTGTTGCGTTCGGAAATTTTATTATTTGTCTTAATTGTATTGTTTCGGTTTTATATTACTATTATTATTATTTTGTGCGAGTGTAAAATGTGTGTTACGCCATGGAACCACCGGATGGTTCCATCGGAAGATCAGCGCTGGCCACCAGGCCAGCAGAACGCTGAGATGGAACCGTGTCGTTGCAATGTTGTCTTCTGTTTTGTATCTTCGTGATTTATGTGCATGTATGTGGTGTTGTCGTGAATAAATGTTATTCTATTCTATTCTATTGATATATTTTTTTCAACAGAATGTAATTGCGACAACACTGGAACACAGTCGAGGATTTGCGACGACGTGACTGGGAAATGCATATGCAAGGAAGGTTTTGGAGGCGCCCGCTGCGATCAGTGTCTTTCCGGGTAAGATACATAGATATAAGCTTTATTCCCAAAAGGGTAGAGCACAATTTTGTTTAATTATCGTTTCTTTAGGTTAAATAGATAATTAAATATTTCCTCAAACATACCAAGGATCGGCAACGCCCATGTTACTCCTTTTGAGTTACATGCGTATATATATATAGCCTATAGGCTGCGGTGTCCGCGGGCCGTACGCTTCTTTGAGACCGTCGTATAAAATAAATAAAATTGGGGACAATCTTACACATGGAATGGAAGTAGTCCCAAACTAAGCAAAACTTGTACTATGCGTACTGGACGATAAATAATTATATAACAGATAAATAAATAATTGAATATATAGAAGACATCACTCAAGAACTGTGAACTGAAGTGCTCATCACACAGATGAATGCAGCTTACCGGAATCAGAACCCGGGACCTGCGGCTGAGGTCCTTAAACAACAGATATGGCGAAAATTTGATATTAGAATAGAATTTAATAGAAATACAAATAATTTTATAAAATAATTTCATAATAAAAAAATCAACATCACATTGCATGGGGTGATAATTAAAGTGACAGGTGAACCTTAAGATATTACGAGTAGGTACCGTGATTGGTCTTAGCCAATCGCTCGCTTTAACTTAACGCTTTGCATCCCCGCTTTGGGTTGGAATAGCACCAGCTCTTTTTTTTCTTCCCCTAGGCTTAATAAGAGTCTACTATGGGAAAAGCCTTCCATATTTCCATATCATTTACTAGCTTTCACCCGCGACTTCGTCTGCGTGGACCCGGGATTACGAGTAAAACTATCCTATATTTCAACCGAAAGTATAAACTATCTTCGTTCGTTCGCCGTTTAAGCGTGGTTGAGATTCAAACATCTAGACATCCAAAATTTCGCATTTATAATACTAGTAGCTGAAATTAGTTGAAACTTTGCCATTGTATATTTCTACAACAATGGTCGACACTTTTATGTCGAGTTCATATGCAAACCGCGTTTCACTTCGCGTCTAGTCGTATTCCCGTAGTACCCCTTTGGAAAATCATCATTACATACTTAGTGAGCATAGACTGACTTTCTAATAAACTAGCTTTTAATTTCCAGCTATTTCATGCAAGTGCTAGGCCGCGAGCGCGCCTGCGTCCAGTGCGAGTGCTCGACCACCGGCTCGACTTCGACCAGTTGCGCTGCTGACGGAAAATGCAACTGCTTAACCAACTTCGGAGGGAAACGGTGCGACCAGTGCTCGCCCGGATACTACAAGTACCCTGAATGCTTGCGTAAGTTGTTCGGCGATTATTTATCTGCAGAATTGACTTAGCCAGTGCGGAAAATGCAACTGCTTAACCAACTTCGGAGTCATGCGACGGGTTGACTGAGTTGTGGCACGGGTGGAACAAGTTAAGTCTATGTCTAAATACCATCTAGCTTCCTAAACCCCTCCTAAACTTGTGCCCTTAATTCCTGTTATTGCTAAGAATTAAGATTAAAGGTACCATCTATTGTGACAGCGTAGAACATCAAGCTTACTATTAACCGCTCACTTGACTAAGGATTTTTAAGTCATATTTTGGGGTGTGAAGATTGCAACTCTGATTGCCTGAAACAAGTAGTTAAGTAATCTACATGTTTATTATAGAGTCATGCCACAATTCATGCCTATGCCAATTGCCACAAATTAATTTTAAAAATCTTGCACCCACCTAGCTTGCAACTGTGACGCCTCCGGCTCCATCGGCTCGACGTGTGACGACGTCGGCAACTGCCACTGCGAGCCCAACTTCGACGGCACCAAGTGCGATAGTTGCAAGGAGAGCTTCTACAACTACCCCGCGTGCGAGGAGTGCAACTGTGATCCTAGGGGCGTGATCGCTTCTTTCGCTGGCAAGTGTATTTTCACCAATCTTTTATGCGTTAAGCTTTTTTAAACCCCGACGCAAAAGAGGGGTGTTTTAAATTTGACGTGTCTCTGGCATTGCAGGTCCAAAACGAATGGACCGATTTTAATGCGGTTTTTTTTGTCCGAAAGCTGACGTGATTTAAAATGAGAATGGCGGGCGGTTTCAAGGGTTCAATTTTTCTAAGTTGTTAATTATTGTGAGATGTAAAATAAAATATATATTTGGGGACAATCTTACACTAATCGACCTATCCGAGTCCCAAGCTAAGCAAAGCTTGTACTATGGATACTAGACGACGATATACATACCTACTTGTAATAATAATAAATGATCCTATATACGTCCCACTAATGGGCACAGGCCTACTCTCATGGATGAGAGTGAACGCGCAGTAGTCCCCACGCTGGGCCAGTGCGGGTTGGGGACTTCACATACACCTTTGAATTTCTTCGTGGATGTATGCAGGTTTCCTCACGATGTTTATCCTTCACCGAAAAGCTAACGGTAAATATCAAATTATATTCCGTACATAAGTTCTAAAAAACTCATTGGTACGAGCGGGGATTTGAACCCACGACCGCCGTTTGACAGCCGCATGCCTGAACCACTAGGCTACCGTAGCTTGTGCCTTGATAGATAAATAAATACTTAAATCATGCTCATCACACATAAATGCATTTACCGGGATTCGAACTTACTAGGCTACAGAGTCGTCAATGTGGTCAATCATATCAGCCGAAAGACGTCCACTGCTCGACATATGCCTCCCCCAAAGAGTGCCACATTGAAGGGTCCTGCGCAACCTGCATCCAGCGGACTCCAGTTTGATCCCTATGGATCTCAAAGAATTTGTAAATCTTTGTAACTATAGAATGCGCCTGCTAGATTCCCCAGGGAAAGTTTATACACCTACTCGTACGCTATGCTATTTTCAACGTTTTTCCGGCCCAGGTTGTGGATCCGTGCCAGCAGGCGAGCTTTGCCAATGCAAGGAGCGAGTTCAGGGCAGGATTTGCAACGACTGCAAACCGCTCTACTGGAACCTGAAGAGTTACAACCCTTATGGCTGCGAAGGTAAGTCTTTTATAGTAGTTTATGCGACTGATCCATAATAAGAGGCCTTAAAACACGAGTGTGGTTTTATGAAACGAGCGTGAGCGAGTGACATGGATCACACGAGTGTTTTAAGGTATAATTATGTACAGTTGCATACACTACTTTATCTACACACCTATCATATGTAGGTCAGAAACAGCAAAAAACCAACAAAAAAATGACAACAGCAATGGCGGCAATTCGTCATGACGAATGGTTTTTTTTAAATCATAGACAAACGAATGAAGTTCCTATACTCGTATCACTCGAGATCAAATGTCGTGCGGTTTATAAACACAACAAAACATACTGAATTGAGGTTTCGTATCGATGAATATTTTAATATCTATATTTACTAGAATAGACCCGCTTGAATTTTGACAGCTGTTCCAAATTTAAACTCATAACGATACAAAAATCTGTACTTTAATAACATTACAGTACAGATTTTACCTACTACCACAGACAATAAAGTTCTCATAGTAAAATCGGTTGTAATAATGCTAGTCATTTCCTACGGTTACTGAACGCATTTTAGAGCACTTATGATATGTTCGTAGATAAAATATTTTTCATTCAACGACCCCTTGGTACGGGGAAATATTTTGTGACCACTCATCCTACGCTTTTCTTCACTAACAGTGTTAATTGTTATAATGTCAAATTCTAAATGTATCCGCGACCCCTTAAAAGGCCAGGTGAATCCCCTGGGGGCGCGACCCATACTTGGAAAAACCCTGAATTGGAGCAGTATTTGTTAGACTTACAAAACTGCACTAATTCATTTTCTTCTAGCCTAATCCGGTTTTTAAAAGCTGCTAACAGATTATGGAAAAATAACTAGTTTTTGTGAAAGCGACTGCGATTTAAATTTGGCGCTTCCAAAAAATGGGGAACTATCCCTCAATCCAATTTCAATGCAAGTAAAAACAACGCAGGCCATACACTTTAGGTCTACAACACACTATAAATCCTCTATTTATATATGGCATCCGTCGTTTTATTTAAGTACGTGCCAACAGGTTGTACTCAGCTCACGCCGATTAACCTTAAATATGGCGCCGGTACCTGTCATTCCATAGAAACTTGTCAAACTTGCATTAAGTACATTCAGATTTTAACGATCACAGTTTGGTGACACCCAGGTCTACTTAGAATTTTTCAAGTAAGAGAGCAGTATTAGAAGTTGTCAAACCACCTGGTTTAAATTTTACTATAATTGTATAAGTTCCATCTCATTGTCGTAAGTAAGACAGAACTCTTTTAATACTTTGTCTCGCACAAAAACAGTTAACGTTATTGCAAAAACGTATTGACAACACTAGTTTCATGTTTGTGAATGGAATCATTCTTTCTTTCAAGCATCGTATCGATTATTGCACTAACTTAACAATCCCCTATCCAGAATGCCACTGCGACACAAGCGGCACCCTCGGCGGTCTTGGCTCTTGCAACACAAAAACTGGACAGTGCTCGTGCAAGCCCAACGTTGAGGATCGCCAGTGTTCAGAGTGCGCTGACGGTTTCTACCGACTCGACGGCGGGAACATCTTCGGCTGCTCAGGTGAGATGTGATGAAGGCGTAGGCTTGCGCCCCTACTTTTAAATTGTGAGGGAACATACATTCAATAGACTCATTCATTTTTTTTATGAGCTCACATGTATCATTCGCAAAGCAGAACATGCATATGGCGTACTTGGTGATAAGCGGTCACTGTAGCCTATGGAACGTTAGCTACTACAGAGGTGTCGCATGTAACATTTGCCATTTCAATATCAATATTGTTTACCCTTAGACAGGCGCAGGACACTCCGCGATTTACGTTCATCGCTACAAGTACATGCCGGTGCCCCAACGTTGGGGAACCGGCATGTGCTTGTAGCGATGAACGTCGACGTCGTCGTCGTCGACGTCAGTGGGTCATAAATCTTAATGTTTTGGCTGAGAAAAAAGCGCCTTTTTGTAAAGATCAAAGGAGTGTCCCTTCTGTACTTGTACTATTATCTATTCTGTGCCTTAGGCCACTTTTATAAGTCTGAACTTAGTAGTGCTTCAGATAAAAAGACATGATGGATACGTTCCGATTCTTTGTGAACCAAAAAGGTTGAAAACCGATCTAGAATTTCTTCTAAAAACTATGTTAAAATGATCAATTGGAATACCTGGTTATAATCATTAACATTGTCTGTCACGCGTCGTAGATTTCAAAAACAGATGCTTCGCTAGCCCATTCAAATAAAATCGCCTCCCCCAGAGTGCGACTGTGACGTAGGCGGCTCCACCGATAACAATTGCAACAGAACCAGCGGTCAATGCTCTTGCCACTCACGGGTCGAAGGCCTCCGGTGCTCCAAGCCGATCGGGGCGCACTATTTCCCCACGTTGCACCAGTTCCGCTACGAGCTTGAGGAGGGACAGACACCGTCTGGGGCTGTGAGGTACAGGGACTCTCAGGAGGCCTTCCCGGGGCACTCCTGGAAGGGTTACGTCATGTTTTCGCTGCTCCAGGTAAGGGAATGAAAAATACGTTGTGCTACATTGACGACGCAACCGATTCTTAACTCCTATAACCTCCGCCATTTTTCTGCCAGAATCCCCTAGCCTGATCCCACAGGGGGGAAAAAACGGTTAGGTTGTTAGGTGAACCGCGCCCCTACAGCGCGCGTGTCGAGTGAGCGAAGCCAGCGTGACGCGGTAGCGTCCGGCGAAGCGTCAGAACCGTGATCTTTTTTTCCTAGTTGAATATAAATTCGTTATAAAATTTGATAATAAGATGGATGGAAGACCACAACTTAAAATTAAACTTATCAAAAACTAAAATACCTAATTAAATTTCGGCCGTACCAAAAAAAGCCCTCAACGATCAACATAAACAATAATGACGTAAGTATGGAATGCGTAGAGTCAGCATCATTATTGGGCTTTGAAATCGATTCTAATGTTAACTGGAAAAAGCATGTTGCTAAAATTAAAACGAAATTGTCGTCATTCGTCTATGCCCTAAGAGAACTAAAAAGATCTACGGATTTAAATTCGGCACTCACCGCATACTACGCCTATGCCTACTCATGGCTTAAATATGGAATAATTCTATGGGGAAACAGCACAGATGCAAAAGACCTATTTATACTTCAAAAGAAATGTATACGAATACTTGCTAATATAAGAAGCCCAGAAACTTGTGCACCTCACTATAAAAAATTAAAAATCCTAACTATGAACTTGAAATGCATTTGAAATGTGCAAATTTATAAGAAAACATCCACACCCATATATAAATCCATTTATGATCAACCACGGCGTTACGAATCCAGATTTAAAAATAACCTGGTTACAGTATCGGGATCCAAACGAAAATTGTATAAGTCGAGTCCACATGCTATGCCAGTAAAAAATATGGTAAATTGGAGACAGTTTAAAAGAAGAAAAAAGCGAGGGAATGTTTATCAACCGATTAAAAAAAAATCGTACTTGAATAATGTAACTATACCTTGGATGATTTTTTTTTCAGATAAACTTATATAGCTCTTTTTTTTGTATTAAAATCGGCATAGTCCCAAGCATGAGCTTGTAATAGTTGTAAGTTTTCTGCTGCGCACCATCGGGGTATCATGTAACTGTTTTATAACTTGTATCTGATAGCATGAATAAATGAATATGAATAAAATAATTGCCGTTTGGTTCCCCTGGGTGATCGGGGTCAGGTGATTAACGTGGATAACATGGCAATTTTGGCCAATGCGCTGCCCAGCTGAATGGTAGACGTTCTTCGTCAGTTACAGAAAAGACACTCAATGACCGTGAGAAGATCGTATCACACTGCGATTTGGTTTAGGGATGATAAGTTGAGTGTGGCAATGGTGCGTAGATTCTGGCAGTGAAATGGGTGTCAGGTGACTGAGCGTCGAACTCGCCCGAAACACTTGTCGAGCACTTATTGGCCCAGTATCGTTCTTCAAACTCAAACGCTTTATTTGCCATAATTTTAAACGTATACTATACATGCAAATATTATTATGAAATTGTAAAGTGATTATAATTGAAACATAATGGGCACATATAATAGTAGTTTATGCGACTGATCCCTAATGAGAGGCCTTAAAATATAAGCGTGGTTTTAGGATCGCGGTTTAGGATCACACGAGTGTTTTAAGGCCTAATTATGTACAGTTGCATACACTACTTTATCTACACACATATCATTAGTAGCAGCAAAAACCATCAATAAAATGACAACAGCAATGGCGGCAATTCGATCATCCGTCATGACGAATGGTTTTTTTTTAAATCATAGAATGAAGTCCCTATACTCATATCACTCGACATCAAATGTCGTACGGTTTGTATTAAAAAACGTACTGAATTGACGTTTCGTATCGATAACTGTTTTAATATCTATGGATACTAGAATAGAGACCCACTTGAGTTTTGACAGCTGTTCCAAATTTAAACTGATAACGATACAAATTTATCAAAAATCTGTATTGTAATGACATTACAGTACAGATTTTACCTACTACCACAGACAAGAAAGTTCTCATACTCGTAGTAAAATCGGTTGTAGTAATGCTGGTCATTTCCTACGGTTTCTGAACGCATTTTAGAGCACTAATGATATGTGCGTAGATAAATATAGTTATCATCATCGATTCTCTCTTCGATTCTATTGATTGGACAAGTTTGTATATGCCTGAGTCTACGAGCCTATACACAGAGCTACACTACCTTTCCACCTGGACCCTGTTCCAAAATTACATTAACCTGGCTATTTCTTTCCAGAACGAAGTGATCAACGTAGTGCAACTAACAAAGGCGTCCCTGTACCGTATGGTCATCAAATACGCAAACCCGCTCAAAGACCCCGTGGTTGCCACTATTTTGGCCACTCCAGAGAACCCTCGCGATTCACAGCAAACGTAAGTTTTTTTTTGTCTAGCCTATTGAGCGTGCCTCTGCTGGGTAATGGACTCTCTGCCTGCCAGGTGCCTCTTCCGCCCATCAATAAATAATTCTTGCTGTGATTCGTGAGAACCAACGCGCTTAAAAATTGTATTTGTATCCTAATAACGTTTTCGCTTTACCCTATTTGTACAATCCAAGTAAACACAACTGTGGGTTCTAAAACGGAGCCAGCGCCATCTAGCGTGTGTTTTGGGCAAGCTCTAAGTTCCACGCGGTTCGTCAGGTCTTTTTTAAATCACATCGGTGGGAAACAAGTGTACTGTCCGCCTGATAGTCAACGACCGCTGTAGCCTGTGGCCGCTTGCTTCACTGTGCGCATTGCCTACAGTTACTTATATCTTTTTATCTCGGTGGCGAACAAGCGTATGAGTTCGGCTTTGCCACCGACGTCGCCTACATTGGCTGCAAAATTATTTTCTCCTTAAAGAAGACCGCTTAAATTAGGTATTCTTAGGGTAATTCATAGTGCAATCTTATTGCGACCCCGTTTATAGTCCGGCCGGTTCACTCAATCCTCGGCTGCTTGCGCGCGAGGCGTGTAACGGGAGTGCGCGTGGACGCCCGCTCCCTCGTTATACCCTCCGCGCGCAAGCAAGCGAGGACTGAGTGAAGCGGTCGTTGTATAGTATAGATCAGACATCCCTTAGCCCAGCATAAGTTTGCGCGTGTAAACCTACTATCAAGGGTGTATTCAACGGGGCAGTGAGGGAAAATCTGAACTATATAAGGAAACTGGCTCTTAAGAGTCACGAGGCCGATCTAAAAAAGATAAAAAACATATTTCAAAGGACTTCAAAAAGGCAGCCGTGTATGAGGCCGGGTGTCGAAACCGGTAAAATCTGTAAAAATCCCGAATATTTTATTTCGTAAACCCTTTAAGGGGCTACCCGAGGTTTCCATCGATTTTTGACAAGGTTTGATTCGTATCTCCTACTTTTGCACTACAGATCGAAGTATAAATCAAACGGTTATCGGTTCTTCAATCTTTTGTCTCCATTTCGATCTACCGGATTTTGAAAAAAATAAATACTTAATTTTTTATGATCTTTTTAAACATTGTCTAAAATAACACTTATTTTGTATCTCTATCGACGTGAAAGATCTAAACATACGAAATCTACATATTTGGGTTCGTCTGTGACGTCCCTAAAAACTGGTCCAGGGTTTTCATTTTAATACAATTAACACAAAAGTTATGGCCAGAAACCGGGTTTTTGTTCTAAAATTGTTCAACTTTGATGCCAAATATCTCGAGAACAATGAATTTTGAAGTAACTATGGTATAGGTACTATATTGCTTAAAGCCGTTGTTGTTAACATAATAAGCTACAAAAAACCTAAGAAAACTAAGAGATTCAGATCGAAGGTACGATCTCATACGCCAATTATGGGAGCCCCTTACAACTCTATCTAAGTACATTCACAGGAAAATTTTACGAACTATTATTTGTCTCCGAGTAAAAATTTACTTTCAAAACAAAGTTTTAACTTTTAAACGACTTTAATTCAGTACTCTGCCAAGCCACGTGAACATTTCCACATTTCCCTTCCACTTTACCACATGTACATGATTATTACAGA
Organism: Epinotia demarniana; assembly: GCA_945867215.1. Taxonomy (NCBI): domain Eukaryota; kingdom Metazoa; phylum Arthropoda; class Insecta; order Lepidoptera; family Tortricidae; genus Epinotia; species Epinotia demarniana. The sequence continues at coordinate 60,651,838 of OX244259.1, forward strand.
AAAAAAAAACAATTCGCTGTATGTGGGCCGATTTACCAAGAAAGGTGATTCTGTGGCCTTCGCGTTCGCGGCACTTTATTAGTTGCCATTGCAACGGAATCATATCAGAATCCGTGACGTAGGTACTTTAATAGATTTAATTAAACCATTGGGGAGTTCCAGGAGACATCTGTGTTCTTCAGAATCATCAGTTCCACTTTACCACATTTGTGATTTCCGGGTGTAAATACATACACATACATACATGCATATATACATACATTCACGCCTTTATCCCTAAAAGGGGTAGGCAGGGTACAGGAAATTTATGTTCCAGCGCCACTTTTAGCATAAATGTGGGTATAAATATAATAATAATATTGCATAAATAATGTGATATTGATATTGTGTAAATACATGAGCAATAATTTAAAATACCAAAATTACTACATGCGTGCCTAATATATTTGAGGAGTTCCCTCAATTCCTCATCTAAATCCCATCATTCAACTGAATTTTTGAAAATAATAGGTCCAATCTGGAAGTCTAGACCAACAAACAAAAATAAAATTGCGAATTGGTTCATAAATGACGGACTTGTTCTGTTGTATCTACAGTAAGCATCAAAAGTAACTACAGTGTACGAGATTTGGGACTGGTCTTTGGACAGTTCCAATATGATGTAAAGAGTGATGTGGCTAGAGTAAATCGAATGTCATAATATCCGATTACGATTGATGATGGCTAATAAAAGGAATCGATTGATTACTGTGTAATAATTATTTTTAGGAAATCAAATAGAGAGCCTATACACTATCGTCTGCTAACACAAGTGTCCTGTAAGTAAAGAGAGAGACTGATAGTGCGAGAAAAATTGAGAGAGCTCGCGCGCCGTGCAGAAATCAATGCCATATTTTCAGAGGCAACATTTTGCACAATCAAATATGTCGGTTTCGATCGATGTGATTTTATTTCGTATTATCGTAACAGTAATTAAATAATACATTGGTATTTTCCTATTCACAATTATTTGATTCATATCGATTTATTTCTAAATTGACAGACTTCAAACGATTAAAGCAGTATATCACTAAATTTAAAAATAAAAAGTCGTAGTACGTAATGGTTTCCATACCGAGTTTTCAATGATAATTTCTATACAAATAAGCCGTAAAAAAATATGACAATAATTTTATAAGTGCTAAGAAGAGCGTGCATGGAGATTGAACTTTGTTTTGTAACTCGGAAGCGATTGAAACTTTTTTTATTATTTCGATGAGCAGTGCCAATTTACGTTATATGGGTCTCGCGATGTGTCAAAATACCAGTTCCAAATCTCGAACACTGTACTCACAGTTCTTATTCCCTAAAGACTTTTGACGTCTTCGTTTTCGTAGCTACTTTTCATGCTGACTGTACCAGAGGCCCAGACATAAAAAATAACAATGACAAAAAAAATACAACTGAATTTAGAATTTCCTTTTTTTGAAGTCAGTTAAAAGCACGATAACCGCTGATCCAAGCTCGGTCGCCCAGCCACTAAGGACCAGTGCCAAAGTCAGTATTATTTACTCTGCCATTAACGCAAAATTCTCGCTGAGATTCGCAAGAACTCTCTTCTAAAATAGAAAATGCAATTTTCTTGTAAGTAATTTGTCGGATGTTGTTAATTTTCGCTTTTTCTATTTATACGATCCAAGTGAACACAACGATAGCGTGTTCTAAAAGGTAGCCAGCGCCATCTAGTGTGTAATTGGGCAAGCTTCTTCCTTTAACGTTCCACGCGGTTTGTCACACATTTTTAAATCCCGACGCAAAGAGAGGGGTGTTATAAGTTTTTCATCACACTTGCTCGTCAATGGCGTTATTACTTGCGAGCGTACAGAGCAGTTATAGCCGTTTTAGCTCCCACGGGCTGTTAAGTTTAGTTTTAAAATATAGAACCCACTCATACTTCACTTCGGTCTGAGGTTGTTTCCAATCAGCCAAGGTGTATTTCATATCTTCAAATGTTTGCTACAACCAACTTTTAATACGTATAAAACATATCTTTATACTAAATTTAACTGCAATTTAATGTTTAGTATTTATTACAAATAATTTTAAATGTTTTTAAATGTTTTCAAACTGTGGCTGTATACCGAAGGGTCTTTGCCATACGCGCCTCACGTCAAATTCAACAAAATGGACGACTGACATGTTGCAGTTTTTATTACGATTTGTATTAATTTCATCTAAAATTTATTTGTTTCCTCGCAAATGTGATGAAAAACATTGTGTATAACACGGGCGTAAGAATATTGCAAACTCGAGTCATCAAAAGCCCTCCGCCTTCGGCGTCGGGCTTCTGATAGACTCTTGTTAGCAATATTCCACTTACGCCCCTCGTTAAACAATGTACTATAACGTGCCTGTGTATCTGTGTATCTGTCTGTGGTAGCGTAGCTCCCAAAGGGATGGACCGATTTGCGGTTTTTTTGTGTCATTGATACTCTTATCCCGAGTGTTCTTAGCCATGTTTAAAAAAATAAAAAAATGAGATATTTGACTTTGAAATGAAAATGTCGGGGGTCTATCAGCTTTTCAAAGTTGTCGTTATTTATACCACGTCAGTGGCAAATACGCGTAAATTCGCCGACCGCTTTATTCTAGTTCGTAGTGACCGTGCCTACGAAGCAAGAGGTCAAGGGTTCGTGTCCCCTAATATTTATTTGTTTTAGTTTACTTGGTAAGGGTCTCCGTAGTCTGTGGACGCTAGTTTAACTGTCACGTGCGCATTGCCGCCACCACCTATCATGGTCAGCTCACCACGATAGCTGTGCCATTTTTTTTTACCACGGTCGCATACAAGCATATGGTTTCCATCTGGCACTGTAGCCTATTGACGCTTGCGAGTAGAAAACAAGGCGCAGCGGTTTGTATATTTGAGATTATTTAAGTTGGCCGTGTTGCATGAAAGTAGTCCATTCCAAAAGCAACTCTACGTCCATGCCAGAAGAATCCAATTCTAATGACAGTTTATAAAAAGTCGGCCACATTAAGTAATCTAAACCATATGTCATCCCGCTCGTGAAGGGCTCGCGAGCTGCTTACAAATGTCTACCCCAACACGTCCCTGAAACCCGGTATGCGCATGATCGAACTAAACGGCTGCCTGGCATCGGTGACACCCCGCCGCCATCCCCGCACAATGGCAATGGCCTTAGCCTTTTATTCTGTGCGGCCATTTTGCGGAGCTACACTTATAGGTAGGCGCGTAGGTAGTTACGAATTAATCAAAATTATTAGATAAATTGAGAACCAATTTGAATTATTTTGATTATGGTTTTAATTTTAATAAGTCTATATTTGTTACTTCTTATTTATTTTCATTTGTTTGTTAATATGTATAGTTAGTAGATGATTTTCCACTTTTCATTATTACTTTGACGTGTTACGATTTGCACCATTTCTTCTCTGTATACATAACATTGCAATATTTATTGATATTATTACATTATTTTAAATGCAGCTATACATTTTGTGTATACGCTGCACATTGTTTAGTATTCCGCATTTTACAACGATTATCACTGTTTTTATTACGATCACTATACGACGAGTAGTATAAGCATAGTGTTATAATCATTTTTTATACTGACATAAACTAAACTAAACCAGTATAGAGCTCGGCATAAGCCGCCACTATCCGTGCCACTACCATCTACTAGGTAATAAAGTAATTGACAAAGTATTTATGAACAGAGCGAGCAACGACAACGTGGTAATTAATCATGTCCGCGCTCGCAATGCCTGCGCGTGTAGCACTACACGCTTTCGCTCTACTACTGCAGAGGTGGTAGCAGGACTAGTTTTCTTCACCATTCTCCTAGCGTTATTCCCGGTAGTGCCCTTAAAGGAGCCCGGGGTCCGCTTTGACACGTAATCCCAAGATTTGACATAGGCACTAGTTTTACGAAAGCGACTGCCATCTGCCCTTCCAACCCAGAGGGAAAACCAGACCTTATTGGGATTAGACCGGTTTCCTCACGATGTTTTCCTTCACCGAAAAGCTATCGGTAAATATTCCGTACACAAATATGTTCCGAAAAACTCGTTAGTACGAGCCGGGATTCGAACCCACGACCGCCGCTTGACAGCCGTATGCCTGAACCACCAGGCTACTGTAACATACTACCCTCATTACGTCACAAGCTAAAGTCTCGTTCACACTCATCACTGATGTAGTGCACAAAATTATGCCCTTTTAACCGTGGTCCCACAGCTATATATTGGACCCACTGTAGGTCCACGGTTTTTTTTTCCCGTAGACCCATTGCTCTAGTTTATATTCGCCTTTTACCCGTGGTCCCAACAGGGGGATATTTTGGTGGGACCACGGGTAAAAGGCGTTTGATAATTTCTTCCCCGTAGACCCAATCACCAGAATTCCTATACCAAACCAGCCAAAGGCAGGTCGGTGTAGGTACGACGACGAGCGAAGCGAGGAAGAGTGTTAGGAGTACTGCGACCCTACAGGCGAAGCGCCAGTACCAACTTTATCCGAAAAAGAATATCCGTAAAGTCGGTTCTGTAAAAAAAATAACCGTGGTCCCACAGTGGGTCAATAGCTGTGGGACCACGGTTAAAAGGGGAAAATTATACTCGTTTATGAAGAACAAGAGGTATAATAATAATAATATAATAAATCAGCCTATAAACGTCCCACTGCTGGGCCTACGCCTCTTGTCATGGATGAGAGGGAACGGGCAGTAGCCAAGAAGAACAAGAGCCGTCCCATGACAGACGTGCTGACAGAAATTCGAGCAACTTCTAGAACTTTCCACGCTTTCAGGACGAGTGTGCTGCTGCGACCGACGGTGTTGCCGCAGCTGGTGACGGTGGCCGGCGAGAAGGGTAACACGCCGTCGGCGTTCGTCATGGATGGCGGCAATTGGACGGTGACCATCAAGACCACTAAGGAAGTGCTGATTGTAAGTTCCTAATAACAAAATGAATGTGCGGTCTTCTTAATGGTGGAAAAAGTTTGTGCCGATGTTTTGCACTGGGAGTAGATGTATACAATTATCACATATACTTACAAAGGACCAGTGCAAGTTAAATGAAAGCTTGTAAAAACACTAAAGTTATATTAACCTCTCCTGGCTAACACTTTTCAACGTTTCACTAGGACTACTTCGTTCTCATACCCGAGATGTACTACGAAGCGACAATACTCAAGAAGCTAGTGGACAAGCCCTGCACCATTGGAGACCAGGGCCTGTGCCGTGAATTCCGGTACCCCAAGCTGAGTTCGTATCCTACTGTCGATGCTGGTGGCCTGACGTCAGCAGCTAGCGAATACTTGGAGGATTCTGTGGTGAGTTTACTTTTTTTGCGGCCTTCCTGATGATAAGCAACCCCCGCTGTCTATAGACGATTGCGATTCCAAAAGAGTCGCACTCGTTGTCGACCCTATAGTGATTCGAGAATTCGTTGTTTTTATTGCTAGAGACAAAAGGTAGGGGACCGATTTTTGACTTTCGAGCGCTCGACTCTTTCACTCGAAAACTGATAAAAATTAAGGAATGCTATTTTGAAGTAGCGATAGAAAATTAAAAAACTAGTGGTATTGACCAATCGTATTGAATTCTATTGGTAGAAAGTAAGTGCCGGCCATTTTGACACCATAAACGTATTTACTTGCATTTGATTTTCGAGCGCTTGAAAGTCAAAAATCGGTCCCCAGCTCATCCTCAGGAACTCCGGCAACCTTACTGGGCACAAGAAGAACAAGACCCTCTCATTCATAAAAGTTAAAATGCTTCTGTCCCTTTCTTACGAACACAAATGTCAAATTGACATAAATACAAACGAATTTAAACGCCATATTGGCTAAAATAGGCTAGTAGTACGTTTTGAATACGGCCGTAGAGTGGACCTACAAAGTAGGCTTTGTGTAGACAAAATGGCCCTTTTATTAAATTCAGGGCTTAACTAGGAACAGCTCTCTGATGAGTGAAGGGTCTCTCAGCTTTTGTCATCGTCATATCAGCCGAAAGACGTCTACTGCTGGACATAGGCCTCCCCGCATCCAGCGGACTCCCGCGAGCTGTACCAGGTCATCAGACCACCTTGTGGCGGCCTACCCTAGCTTTCGTGTCTGTTACAAGTTAAATAAGCTAAATTCCCTGAATATAAGACCAATGATTATATTTTCTTCCAGCAATTAAAAGAACTCTTCATCTCGGCATCCACTGTTCCCGTCCTAGGCACCCAGCCCCTCAGCTACAGCTGGATCATCAAACCGAACGGCCCCTACATCGTGGTCGTGGAATACGTCACCCCCGTCGACCGCAACTCCATAAGTATGGTCGGGAATCCCGCGAAAGTCAACAGCGTGATCAACGTGCATTTCAAGTCTGGAAGCCAGGAGACGCAGGGGAGACTGATCCTTAATGAATGCTTGTACACGAGGCCGTGTCGGCAGGTGGTCACGGATGACAAGGCTAGAGCATTTGTGGCTGAGGTTGTTGATGAGAATAATGAAATTACGTTGGAGGTGAGTCACATTTATCTGTTATTTAGTTACCTAGAGTTTTCCCGGTTGTGGGCTAAAAGAGCCTGGTGACCGCTTTGGCAGCTAATCCCTAGACTAGGCGTAGTTCGGCGGTTTAAGCGTGAAGAGGACAGACGGACAGACAGTAATCCAGATAGACAGACACACTTTCGCATTTATAATAATAGTATGGATATCGAACTTAAATGGGACTGGGCCGGGCACGTCTGCCGCATGCCAGAAACGTTACGGAGTACAATTACTACCATAGAACCGAATACGGCGTCGCGGTAGACCATGAAGGAGAGGGTGAGACGAGTTTGACTTCTTTGATCAATACTGGTTGGAGACTGCCCAGGATAGAAATATGTGGAAGAGTCCTCACTGGATGGACCCAACGGACGACCTGCGCTGGCTGCAAAGCCAGCATCATGCTGAGTTGGGCCCATTTAGGGCCACGATATTGTGTTGTGTTACGATTGACTGTGATTCTGCTTCTGAAGAATAACAGGGAGGCATTTGGAGACACTTGAGGCTCTTATTAATAATAACAATATTATTGTACAAACCTAACTTAAGGGGCTACCCGAGGTTTCCATCGATTTTTGACAAGTTTTGAATCGTATCTCCTACTTTTGCACTACAGATAGAATTATAAATCAAACGGTTATCGGTTCTTCAATCTTTCATCTCCATATTGGTCTGCCGGATTTTGAAACAAATGAATACTTAATTTTGTATGATCTTTTTAAACATTGTCTAAAATAACACTTCTTTTGTATCTCTATTGACGTGAAAGATCTAACACATACGAAATCTACATATTTGGGTTTTCATTGTAAACCAATTAACACAAAAGTTATGGCCAGAAACCGGTTTTTTGGCCTAAAATTATTCAACTTTGATGCCAAATATCTCGCAAACAATGAACTTTGAAGTAAATATGAGATACTATATTGCTTAAAGCCGTTGTTGTTAACATAATAAGCTACAAAAGCCTAAGAATACTAAGATTCAGATCGAAGGTACGATCCCATACGCCAATTGTGGGAGCCCCATAAGAGGAAACATGAATAAAGATAATAACAATAGTAATATCGCTATTAATATGGGCCCAGCAGTTGGAGAGTCACCGTCTGCCTGAGATAAAAAATGAGACAGTTTTATTACGCAGGCGTCCAATGTTTCATCCAATAGCCCAGCCACTAGTCCATCATTTTCACCCAATAACCCGTTTCATTTAGATTCCATCAACAATCAATAGGCCCTATAATCGTGCATCCAAGCGAGTGCTGTCTCTGCGTGCCTCCCACGACACGGGCAGGGACAGTATTTGCTCATTGTACTCCTTGCATTTCATTAAATTGTCAAAAAGGCTTCTACGTGTTGGCTCAGTTGGTACTTTGTACGTACCTAACTCCACGTACTCCTCCCAAAAGTCCAGAACATCATTGACCCGTGAGCGGGAAAGACATACATAATAATAGTAATGTGTATCAAATGATACTAGTATACCCATTTTTTGCAATTGTCATTAATCCTACTTTTCTTTTATTTCTGCAGGGTAACGGAGACAACCTGGCCGGCATAAAGTCAATCACGGCGATACCCCAATCTGAATGGCATCTCGCTTACATCACTCCCAAGCCGTTCACCCTGCGACGCAACGGCGAACCCTTCGAGAACGGGTTCCGCTCAGTCGACGTCAATGAGGTATTCATCACAGGGTTGCAGGGTCTCAAGCCGTTCAATCTGCGGCGCAATGGCGAACCCTTCGAGAACAGATTCCGCTCAGTCGACGTCAGTGAGGCATTTATAACAGGGTTGCGGAGTCTAGAACGATATTCTTTTACGATGTGCTTGATCTGGCGACCTGGTAAAGGTCGCAGGAATTCGCTGGTTGCGGGTGGCGCAAAACCGGTAACTTTGGCACTTTTTGGCGGCCTATGACCTGCCTATGATCTGATTATGATGATGATGACGGACCATTGACTCAACAATAATATTTCCATTCCACTTACCATCGGATGAGACTGAGAGTCCAACACAGATCAGACTGTAAAAATAAAAGAAAATACTGTCACTGGCTACTGCCAGACACATTCAATTCAATTCAATTCAATCATTTCATTGCATTCATGTTGTTACAGTACAGATTTCAATTGTTATAATATGTTAAACATGTATAAACATGAACCCTGTAAGGGTATAACAATATGTTTTATAAAATAACTTACAGCTAATAATTATACAACAATAAAAACTTAGAACTTAAAGCCTTAAGATTTCTTTTTCTAAATATAAGATAGTTATTTTTATTTTATAATTTAAGATTTCGTGAGACATATTTAGAATAGCATAACATATTAAATAATAATGTAAAATATTTATGTTAAAAACTATCGCTTAAAAAGTCTTGCTACGTAGTAGGCTTTTTTGCAAGGAATAATTTCAACTTATTCGCGTAGATTGCGTCTTTTTTTCTTGTGCCGTGATATAGTCCGGGAAGTGATTATAATATCTTACTGCTGAGTAGTGAGGGGGCTTTTGCGAAACATTTCTAGTTGCGTGCGTTTCCAGCAATATTCCCTGTTTTGAAATACCTACTATGACGGTGCCAAGTATAGGCGCGTTACCGACCCTTGATCCTTGATTTGTGGATTCATTGTGCCGACAGTACACTCTCAATATAGCGATTCCTCTTTCGCTCTTGCTCACCACCAGGAACACAACACAACTTACCTACAGAACATGTAATGGCGTCATTGTGACTGAGGTGTGCTGTAATGTGAACGCACGTTTCCAGTTGAGATCCAAATATGAACCAGTTGAAGTTGACTAGCTGTCTATATAATGTTTCATGGTCATCATTCGGCCGTTATGAAGGTAACATTCATTTGTTTACAGGTGAAAATAGAGCCGTCTGAGAGCAGCTTGGGTCTCGCTTACGTGGTGGCGGGTTCGAAGCCAGTGACAGTCGAAGTGACGACCAAACCTGGCCAGTATGAGTTCGTGCTGCACTACCATCAGTCTGACCATCCTGGTAAGTCTAGTCATAGTCAAGTCCAATTTACCAAGACGCTGTCAAAAGCTGGTATATTGGCTTATGTATGTATGTAAGCACTTTATTGTACACAATAACAGGTTCACGAATATACATGTCACACAATAGATCAAAGTACAAAGGCGAACTTATCTTTATAAGGGATCTCTTCCAGCTGACGTTTGAGCAGTTGAGAGAAAGGAAGAACGAGATAGGCAAACTTGTACCGTGTACAAAAACACGGAGAACATAAAAACAATACATATATAAATATACAATATAAAATACGTATAATACACACTATCATATCTAATATATATCGCTAATATTCAATAAATAAATAAATACTATATTGAACCAATTCAGCAGTCATTGCAAGCCACAACTTAATAAGGTACGTAGACACTTAAGGGGCTACCCGAGGTTTCCATCGATTTTTGACAAGTTTTGAATCGTATCTCCTACTTTTGCACTACAGATAGAAGTATAAATAAAACGGTTATCGGTTCTTCAATCTTTTATCTCCATTTCGGTCTACCGGATTTTGAAACAAATGAAATACTTAATTAGGTATGAACTTTTTAAACATTGTCTAAAATAACACCTATTTTGTATCTCTATTGACGTGAAAGATCTAACACATATGATACGAAATCTACATATTTGGGTTCGTCTGTGACATCCCTAAAAACTGGTCTAGGGTTTTCATTTTAAACCAATTAACACAAAAGTTATGGCCAGAAACCGGTTTTTTGGCCTAAAATTGTTCAACTTTGATGCCAAATATCTCGAAAACAATGAACTTTGAAGTAAATATGGTATACTATATTGCTTAAAGCCGTTGTTGTTAACATAATAAGCTACGCCAATTATGGGAGCCCATTAATAAAATAATAATCAATTATCCGAAAAAGGATAAAAAAGCAACGCAGAAGGTTAATCCAAAAGTTATAAGTCTCCAAAGTTTTAAGGGACTCTGTCTATTTTCCGCAACACGAACCTTCATATGAAACGATGGTCATTTACTGTGCCACTCGCAGATTGTGACGTCACTATCTGCGATCTTTTTCTCTCTAACAAGCAACCGGACTAAGAATGGTACAATTCACCAGAAACCGACAGAATTCGCTAGGCGTGTAAGTTCATATTACTGCCCTAGCGGGCTCAGCCAGCACCTGAGCAAACATTACGAGTGCCCGAGTTAAAGCGGTTGTAACCTCTGATTTCTTTGAGATATCTGAATGGAATTGTCGTCGCTAGGCATATTGTTTGCCATCTGTCTTTTGGAGTGGTACTAATTTTCGAGTCTATTTATGTACTAACACGACACCTTGATCCCAGAGAGCACCATCGACGTGACCATCGCCTGTGGGGGGGACAAACACGCCGGTCGGATCACGCTGCCTTTCTGCGGCTCCTCGTCCGGATGCCGGGAGCTTCTGAAGCTGCCCGGCGAACTCTTCGAGGTCACGGACAAAAACTGCACTTTGGTGTTTGAGGTAGGGCTTTTTTCTTTTGGTTATATTTGGACAGAGTAATCCATACTAATATTATAAATGGGAGAGTGTGTGTTTGTTTGTCCGTCTTTCACGGCAAAACCGAGCGACGAATTGACGTGTTTTTTAAGTGGAGGTCGTTGAAGGGATGGAGTGTGACATAGGATAGTTTTTACCCCCGAAATCATCCCCTAAGGGAGTGAAATATAATATATATATATGACGGATAAATGGTGGTGTTGGGGTGGTGGTACACGATTCAGTTCAGGAATGGGCGTTGCTGTCGGGCATCGTTGGGAGATCGAGTATTGAGACTAAGACTTTGAGTCAAATCAATACTTTATTTAATTATTGGGTATACTCGTATTAGATTGCTCTTCACTTCAATGATACTGAATTGTAGCGTGGACAGTTCCGAGGTGGTTCCAATACGTCCGGTCACTCGCGTGTTCAGCCAGAGAATGTCCGGAGCTCGGCCCGCCCGGCTCCATTCTAGCGCAAGGAGTGGGGCTAGATGGTTCGATGTGACGTCAGCCACAAACCAACCAATCGTAGCCATTCCCACGCTGCGCTACAATTTAGCGTCCGTACTAATGACCATCCTGTCTCCGACATATAAATATGGAGCTGCGATATAAACTTCCAAGCGTCCGGAGTCGCGGGCAGAAGCTAGTATTTAATATATTTTCTCGAAATGGGATTAAAAAGGTAGTCAAATGGAGAAAAATCCAACGCAATAGGTTAAATAATGACAATGTTATAAAAGTCCAAAAATTTAAGCGGGGGCATATTCTGTCCCTTGTCCGGAAAACGCGCCTTCATATGGAACGATTGTCATTTACTATGTCGCTCGCAGATTGTGACGTCACTAACTGCGAGCGTTTTCTCTTTCTATCAAGCAATATTTAAAAGGTTGTAGCTTCCTAATTCTTTTAGATATCTGAATGGGATTTTGGTCACTACTAGGCATATTTTTTGCCTAATCTTTATACATGAGGCACTTTTTATCCCGAAAGGGATTGGATATTGGGAATGAAAATTGTTACGTAGGTTCACGCGGTAGCCATAAGTCTAAGACATGACTTCTCCCAAAGACTACTTATTCACCTGACTAAATTGTAATGATACGATAAACTTCCTGCCTATGCGTTTTCTTAGTGTAACATCTTTATAACTACTTCTGAGCCTGAGGTCTAGCTATCAACTGTACAGTCACCAGCAATAAGATCTGCCACAACATAGCACGCATAAATATCTGACACGACTCTATGTCTAATGCCATAAGGACGTGTCAGATATTATTGCAGGCTCTGTTTCGGTATGCCGGTGACTGTACAACCTCTAGCAAACTAGACTTTATTATGTTTTCTCTGACGAGTTTGAGAAAGTATTTACTTGACCAAGTTACTACAAAAATGTAATATTGAAGTTCGTATAAATTTCCGTCGTTCAACCTATAAATGCGATAGATTCCGATTTTTGTAGTTATAGCACTGAAAGTCTTTATCTGCGTGAGTCCTGTAGAATAAACTAAACTCTGTCTTGATTGAGGTACTAACATATTTATGAATAACCCATTGGAACATAAACTTACGTAAAGTGCATTCATCGTTACTTGTCTTATTTAACAACATTCTAACCTCAAAATGCATCTTTTTAGGGTAGAATAGCAATTTTGTGAGTATTAGATCATGCCGAGACGACTTTTCGGACATCACTTCACGACTTATTGTCTAGCAACGCTTTTTTACGATAAAATAGCTGCTATAGTCTTAAAAGATACATTTTGAGGTTAGAATGTTGTTTACCAAATAAGACAAGTAACGATGAATGCACTTGACCTTATTTTAGTTAATTGCTGTTAAAATTGGTCTGTCTTTATCTATCACTTTGGCATTAGCTTTGGTGAGAAAATATAGAACATATTTTGTGTTAACAGCACTTCGTTAAGATTGAACAAGAGGGTATTTTCACCGTCTTTCGTCCACAGGGAGCCGACAACAAGGGAGTCACTCTCCAAAGCGTGCTCGTCATTGAACCCCGCTACTTCACGGAGTCTGTTCTCAGCGAGGCCAACATGCTCGACTACACCATGGAGTTTATCACTAATTGCGCCAGCAACCATTATTACATCGACCCTGAAGTCACAGGTTAGTGACATCTCTCTTTTAATGTTAATTCTGTCATTAGAGTGACCGTCCCCAGATATACTTAATCTCACAAGGCCCACAGACTTAAAAAAAGCCCGATTCGGTACATCAGCATAACAAAGCATTGCTGCTTGCTGGGCAAAGGCTCACTGCTCCCCCTCCCGCGACCTTTACCAGGTCATCAGTTCACTTTGTGGGGGGCTACCCACGCTGCCCTTCCGCTTGCTTTGCCGCTTCCCAGGAAGACGACTTTCCCAGGAAGACGACTTCTGATCTTAAATATATCGACAGATACGGCACTTACCGTTTACCCCAGCACTACTATTTGTTTCCTCCGCCTGACGTCACACTGGTCTCTTCGCCGGCGACGGGCGGGAGTGACCACTCGAACGACCTGTCTCGCAACCCGCGTCGCCCCGTCGCGACGCGCGTGGCGCGGCCGCGCGGGAGGCGAGGTAGCTCGCTCGCTTCCTTTTACTAGTTTAGTTATATTGCATTCATGCTGCTTACAGCCAAGCGCTCTGGTGATTTTAATACGTTTGTTACCCACAATAAGCGGCATTAACTATTTTCTTACTGTATAATATCTACCTAACTTTAGTTTTTGTATTCTGTTTATATATTTAAATAAATAAGTTTTTATGCAAAAAGTGCACCCAATACAATGGGCCACATTAAATTAATACCTTGAGGTATAGGCTTTCATACTTAGAACGTATGTAATCAGTATCCTTATGTGAATAACCTAAATTTATTTTTATCAAATGTAACCAGCTTTTAAAGGCGAAAACTAGCCTGTATGAAGTAACTTAATCTTAATTTTTGTGTGTAAGCGTATGTGTTAGTGTACTTACATTGTTCTTGTTTTTATGATAAATAAAGACCTTTTACAAACAAAACAAACCCACGCTGCGCCTTCCGCATTGGAAATATTTTAAAATGTGCTGCTTAAAAATCGATTTTTTTATGTTTCGTGGCCATAAAGTCAACTAGTACATAATGCCTTATAGCATTCAGACTGCCGTTTGTACTTACTTAATTTGTGGAATGTAAGTATCAATAAATTAATTTTCTGTTGCTCGTTGCCTTGGTAACGTCTGCTGGACGACTATTAAAACAATGATTTTATTAACCGACTTCAGAAAAGGAGGAGGTTCTATGTTCCACTCACAGTTTACAGGATCTTAAATATTTTGCCCATCAGGCTTTTGCCGCGACGCCGTGTTCTCAATTACGGCGGAGTACAACAGCGGCACGCTGCGTTGCGCGTGCGATGTCGAGGGCTCCACCGATTTCGAGTGCGATGTGTTTGGCGGGCAGTGCAAGTGCCGGGAGAATGTTATCGGTAAGAGCACCCAGTGTTTTACCACTTGTTTATCGTGTGGGTATTTAGTACTATCGACAACACAGCTTACTGACCATCCGTGCACTTTATATGCATTGTAATAAAGTTCTACATAAACACTCAGTCAGTTAGGTGTCTGTGTTGGCGTTTGTACCTAACCTCCAACTCTATTTAAGAAAGTTATAGTTACCTGCAATTTATTTTTTGTTTAATATCGACTATAACGAGGGGCATATTAAGTTAGAATTAGGTATCCATGCGAATGTCTGTGGCGGCAACGGATGAACGGATTTGAGTGCGTTTTTTCTAAGTTCGAAGTCTTGTCTCTCTAGATGTGCCATATTAGTACTAAAGGGGGTGTATTAAAGTGTCAATCCAAAAATGCAGTTTCATTACGAAGCTACGGTATGTGGTTCAGGCATGCAGCTGTAAAGCAGCGATCGTGGGTTAAAATCCCGGCACGTACCAAGAAGTTTTTCGGAACTTACCGTTAATATAAATTTACCGTTTGCTTTTCGGCGAAGGAAATATCGTGAGGAAACCGGTCTTGGGAAACCGGATATTTTTTTGGTCTTCGGTCTTGTTTTCCACTGGGTTGGAAGGTCAGATGGCTGCTATGCCAAATCTTGGGTTCAGGTGTCACAGCAGACCTGGGCTCCTTTTGAGCACTACCGGGAATAACGCTAAAAGGACGGATGTAGTTTAATAACAGCACTAAGAGAAAACGCCTATATGAACTACTCTAATCACTTATTAACGCTTATTAACCGACTTCAAAAAAGGAGGAGGTTCTCAATTCGACTGTATAATTTTTTTATTATTATTTTCAATGTTTGTTACCTCGCAGAACTCCGTCATTGATGAGCCGAGTCGAACGTTTTTTTTGTTCGTATGTATATACTTCCAGGTGGGTCCCATTTTTTTCAAAATTCAGTTAGATGATGGGATCCATGAGGAATTGAGGGGACTCCTCAATTTTATTAGGCACGCGTGTAGTGATTTTGGTATTTTATGTTATAACTCGTGTATTTACATCCGGAATCATAAATTTGGTGGCGAGGAATTGATGATGAAGACCACAGATGACTTATCGAATTCCTCAATTATGTACTTAAAAGTGCAAAAGTACGTCACGTTTCTGATCGGTTCTGATAAAATTCCGTTGAAATAGGATCTAATTAAGTGCCATTGGTGATGATCTTGGGGAATCGATGGAAGTCCTCAAATATTATCGACCCACATACAGCGATTCGGTTTTTTTCTATAGTAGTCAATGCATTTGCTATCGGAAATCAGTTTATGTGGTAAATTGTAAAAAAAATAGGAAATGTTCTCGTGGCTTGGCGGAGTACTAAATTGAAGTCGGTTAAAACTTTGTTTTTTTAAGTAAACTATGTTGTGTATTCAGGACGCACCTGTGAAACCTGCAGGACAGGGTACTATGGCTTCCCAGACTGCAAGCCGTGCCATTGCTCCCAAGCGGCCATTTGTGATGACGCTGGTAAGATATAATTATTATGTTACTTAGAACTTTGGGTCGATGATGCTAGCTAGTTAGAAGTATTTGATCTTGACTGACTGTTTTTTTCTTCAAATACCGTATTGGTTGATCCATTTACTGTATGATTTGTTTTTAATAAACTACTGCAACTCGTCTCTTTAAGGCAAAGGGTTTATTGAAGAAGTGGTAATACATAATTTAAAAAATAAACGGTATACCTATTATTAAGACTTGTTTACATCTCCTGAGCAATTCAAAGGTGCATATGACGCTCCTCACCCGCGTAACGATATATAATCCCTCTTTCTACCCTTGACGCAACAATGGGGTGGTACCTTTATATGATGTACTTTTTTTTTTTAATTTACGTGTGGTCTGTCGAGACGATTCTTAGCTATGTTCGTGGAATCCTGCCTCGAAATTTCCAAAAAAAAAACAAGAGAAAATTGAAAACCTTTGTTTGTAGGTAAATGTATCTGCCCACGCAATGTGATCGGCGCGAACTGCAACGAGTGTAAACCGCTCACGTTCAACTTCGACGAATATCGCGGTTGCGACGACTGCAACTGCAGCCCGCTCGGTGTGGTCGACGGGAACCTGGAGTGCGACAAGCAAAGCGGGAACTGCCAGTGAGTGCACTGTTTGATTATACGTATGGGATTCACCACGTAGCAAATAAGCGTAAGGCTGATGGGTTATGGAAGGTTGCAACTTCAGAGGAGCGGCATGCGCTGTAACGACCCTTTATAGACCTTGACACTCTCTAACTTCTAGAACTCCACACTCCGTCGGAATAATCATGAATGAACTCCCCATTCCACAGCGTTCGCGGGAGGAAAAGTTCCAGTCATGTTCGTCCTTCTGTATAACCAGATTTTCAGCCACCAGCATGCTGGTTTGATCGGATCTAATTATTGAGTTACTACTTATAACGTCGGTGGCAAGTTGCCAGCCCAATATATAGTACGAGCCGAGCTGATTTGATGGAGACAGAAGGTGGCCCAGGTTACACTAGGTAAACCTACCGTTGTTCATTGGAACCCTCTCGACAAGTAGATGGCTGTGCATAGAAGGTGCACTATACAACTAAAGCTATTACCAACATTTTCTGACAGAATTTTGTTTCCAACTCAGGTGCAAAGAGAACGTAGTGGGTCGTGTTTGCGACCGCTGCGTGCCCGGACATTACGCGTTCCCCGATTGCGTGGAGTGCTCGTGCAACACGGACGGGACCACCGACGATGTGTGCGACCAGGACACTGCGCAGTGCTACTGTAAACGCTACGTGAGAGAGCAGGTACGATATACCCAAAGGTGTTATTAATTGGCCGACAGTAAGTTCGGTTACGCACGGCGAGTTTTTGCAGCGACACAAATCGTATCGCGACCCTAAGGTCGCAGCGCTCGCGTGCAGATTACTATGACAGGTGATATGTGGCTTACCATAGTTACCTGCATCGATAGTGTATCGCTTTTGTTTCGCAGAAATAAGTTACCGCGTGTGAACACGGATTTAACACAACCCAATGGGCGCTGTCGGTTACACATCAGCGTAAGGTGTGCCATATTCAATGAGCTCCAACCCTAACCCTATCCGAAAGAGCTCAGGTGGCCTTACTCACCACCATGCATATACCACCATACACCTACATAGCAAGAACAGGTGTTATTGTGGCTTCGGTCTCGTTTTTTTCCGGCGTTGAAGTGCACTTTAGCATCGCCACAACCAGGGAAGTTAGCCAGCCATCTCTATTTAAAGAAAATGGGTAAGGAGTGTACCCACTAAAACCACTCCGGCGTTTCCGTCTCTGCCGTTAGTGCGAGCGCAATGTGATCAAGCATGTACTTATACCCATACTAACACTATAAAGAGAAATCATCTGTGAGATTGTAGTGTAGACAAGTTTTTATTGAGAGATCCAGCTTAGCAAGAGTACACAACTGAACGGAATCCCCCCGGAACTTCTGAAGTAACCGATTTGAATATTTTTTTCATCTGTGTATGTATTGAATGGTCTTACTGAATTGACATATCATTTATCTTGCGGGGTTACCTGCTCTCAGCTAATAATTAATTTGTTGCAGGCGTGTGACACGTGCCAGGAGGAGTATTTCAACCTGCAGGCGAGCAACCCCGACGGATGCACCAAATGTTATTGCTTCGGTAGAACTACCAGGTGTTCCAGCTCGGACCTCACTTGGGCTAAGGTTAGTGTTCTTATAATCAAACAGAGAGAAAAACATGAAGTCAGTGTTCACGCTTATAATCAAAGGTCATTGCGGAACCCTTGAAATGTATAGAGCGAGCAGAAACTAAGCTTTTCATGGTTACACTGGTACCAGTAGTTTTAGAAGCAGCTCGTGCTCGTAAACTGATAAACCGGCCTAGAGTGCGTTGCGCAGTCTGTTAAAAATACACGTTCTTTAACAGTTGGAGGGCATGTCGGGCTGGCATCTAGTCAACGTGGAAACCAACCGTACAATCTCCGTGTACCCACACACCGCCCCGCCGAACCAGGTGAACGACACTATCATCGGAGTAGAGCTGTCTGGAGACAAGGAGAGCCAGAAAGTGGTGTACTTTGCGGCCCCGGAGCATTTCATTGGTGAGTTCTAGATGTATTTCTGATGCTATTTTAATTCTTCTGCTAATCCTATTTGATGACTTTTCTAAAAGAGTAGTAATAGCTGTACGAAAAACTATAGTCGGCAAATAAAAGTTCCAGAAATGCAATTTTTGATAGAAACTTTTTATCTTATCAGCTACGTTTTGGAACAGCTAACTAGAACCTAGCGGAATTGTACCAATCATTAGTTTTCTAGAGATTCTTGGACATTGATATGTAATTTATAATGTGATCTTATATTATGAATAATAATAAAAAAAACTCTTAGTATTCCTCCTTGTCCTCAGGCAAACGTCTGACGTCATACGGCGGTAACCTTTCATTTTCCGTCTTCTACGTATCCGTCGATACTGGCCGCGCCATTGCCGCTGCTGACGTCATTATTGGAGGGCCCAATGGATACATTTACCACAACAGCATCGGTAAGTCTTCGAATGCTAAAAGTAAAACTGGGAGCCGTGTCCGTCAGCCGCGTCCGATAATTTGTTCCCAGCTTAATTCTGGCGTCCGGGCTGATTTTTTGAAGCTACGAGATACAATTTTGAAAGTCGACCAGTCGACAGGTGGCGCAGGACGGGTCATTGTGGCACTCTTTGGGGGAAGCAAGTATTAGTATCGTAAACGGTACGGTGGCTTTGCCGTTGTCGGGCAAAAATGGACATATGCCTCCCCCAAAAAGTGCCATGGTCCTGCAACACCCGCTTCCATAGGACTCCCGTGACCTATAGATTTCCTAGGTCTAGACTATGGATATACAGATAAAAAAGATACATACTCTAGGTGTACGGGAAAAAAAAACAAGATTTTATTCTACTGTTTTTTCGGCGTAAGTCGAGGACGGACAGGTTCCTTGTTGGCGACGGAACCTTGAAAAGATGAAAATTTACAATAATCAGTAATACAGTGAAATACAGCGGCGGTCGTGGGTTGAATCCCGGCTCGTACCAATGAGTTTCTCGGAAGTTATGCACGGAATATTTACCCTTAGCTTTTCCTACCGATCTATTCCTAATGAGGTCTAGTCAATAGACAACAAATATGAGGAAGGTCAGATGGCAGATGGCAGTCGCTTTCGTAAAACTAGTACCAAAATATTGGGATAGGTGTCAAAGCGGACCCCGGGCTCCATTAGGGTCACTACCGGGAATAACGCTACTCCTAGCCGAATCCTTCGATGATGAGTAATACCGTGAAATATATCCACAGAAACACCAGCGCCGCAAACCACCTGGTTCCACCACGTTCCGCTGACAGAGGAGCAGTTTACGAACCTCGACAACACCGCCGTGACCAGAGACCAGTTCATGAACACACTGGTCAATATCACCGCTATCTACATCAGGGCTACGTTTGAAGACGAATCTGTTACTACGAGGTAAGTGGTACGATTTATTGAGTAAGTTTTAAAACACAAGAAAAATATTGTGGCTGACTGTGGCTTATACAACGACGGTGGCAAACAAGCGTACGGCTCGCCTGATTATGTTGGGCAATTATGGCAATTATGTTGCACCAGCAATCCAAAGATGTCAAGCTCTGTGATGATGGGATTTTTGAAATATGAATGGAACTCAAATATAACACTATATTTAATTATGGTTAGCCTAGTGGTTCAAGTACGCGGCTGTTAAGCGGCGGTCGTCGGCTCGTACCAATGAGTTTTTATGAACTTAAATACTTATGTACAGAATATTTAGCGTTAGCTTTACGGCGAAGGAAAATATCGTGAGGAAACCGGTCTAATCTTAATAAGGTCTAGTTTTCTTCGTTGGAAGGTCAGATGGCAGTCGCTTTCGTAAATCAAGTAGCTATGCCAAATCTTGGGATTATGTAGGTGTCAAAGCGGACCCCGGGCTCCTTTAGGGCAAAACCAGGAATAACGCTAGGAGCTCAATAAAGACAACTTACCGATTAGGGCATTTTAGAATCTTATAAACCATTAAAGCAATCTCTTTTGAAACATTGTTCTTGAACTGTCCTTCAATATTCATTTTCTACAGGCTTATAGACGTGACACTGGACGTCGCCGTGCAATCCGACCCGTACACCGCCATCCCCGACCGTGCCTACTCCGTTGAACAGTGCCAGTGCCCCCCGGCGTACAAGGGCACATCTTGCGAGCAGTGCGCGGCGGGACACTACAGGCTAGGCTCGGGAACCCACGCCGGGTACTGCGTGCCTTGCGAGTGCAACGGGCACTCACAGGAGTGCGATGTCAACACTGGCGTGTGCTTGGTGAGTATACTCTACTGCCACGATGTTGCCCTCTCTGGCCACATACTGCTCTACTCAAGGGGATCAATAGCGACG
Organism: Epinotia demarniana; assembly: GCA_945867215.1. NCBI lineage: Eukaryota > Metazoa > Arthropoda > Insecta > Lepidoptera > Tortricidae > Epinotia > Epinotia demarniana. The sequence goes on from OX244259.1 coordinate 60,672,827, forward strand.
CTCCGCACTAGGCTACTTGCCTTAAGCCCAAATAATCGACAGAACAGGGAGCGGTGGGCATAGCGGAGAGCAAGATGGGCGGCATGACGAGTAACGCAGCCAGACTGTCTCTGCATGCTTCACTTGCTATTTGTGAGATTTCATTTTTATTTTTTGTGTTTTTAGGAATGTGGTGGCAACACAATGGGAGACCATTGCGAGATGTGCATCCCGGGATATCACGGAGACGCCACCCGCGAAGCTTGCCAGATATGCTCCTGCCCGCTGCCGTATCCGAGCAATAAGTAAGTACCATAGTATCGTACCAAGACATTATGCCATTCGGCACAAAAACTTGCAAAGACAAAGAGAAAATTAATTTTAGCTTACGCCTTTTGAATAATGCTCCGCTCGTTTCTAAAGCCACAATGAAGACTGACTTATAAAATGTCTGAATTTGTAATTTTAGACTGCTAAATTATATCTGCACACAAAGTCAAAGGTTTTGTCTGTATTGAAACCATTTCCCACCACCAGACGCACAATGCTTCTTATCGCATGTGTGACGAAATGGGTAATGGCATTGGATCATATGTAAATGCCGATGCACAATTAGCCACAAGCTGCGAACGAGTTCTTGTATAGATTTTGTATAGCAAGTCAGATTATGGCAGGTGCTCGATTATAGTGGCCACTATCAACATGCAGTGGCTCTAATAAAAAAATGAGCAGGTGGTTTGTTTTGTTTTCAATCAAACGAAAGAAACCAAATCAAACTCTAACTCAATTTAGAATGGTAAACATTCCATTGAAGACGATTTGAATAGGTATTTGGACGGCTAGAGGTTATTCGATCGCTTTATGCATTGTCCGTGTCATTTATTAAATTCTGAATAAATTTCCAGTTTTGCCCTGAGTTGCGATTTGCGCGACAACCAGCAGCTCATCTCTTGCCAATGCAAACCCGGCTACGGAGGGCCGCGATGCGAATTCTGCACTGCGGGATACTTTGGAGAACCTGAAGTGCTTAGTGAGTAGAAAGTAACCGAGTAGAGTCTTGGTTGACCAGGAATACTGCATAGGAATAAAGAAACTATCATTGCGGGCCCTGATATGGGATGCGATGCCAGGAATAGTAAGTAGTTGTTGATCATGACTAAATTACTGTTTGATAGGGGAATGGCTCGAGTTTATGAGAAGCTACTAGCAGTATTACGTGGTGAGGATAGGCCGCCATCTAGACGATTGTACGTTAAAGGTTCGTTGAATCCAGGAGATAATAGAACTGAATCCAAATTAAGTTATAGGGAGAGGTTTTGACCAAACATTCACAGTGGTCATTTCAGGGCGCACTTTGATCTCGTCATACCTATTTTTTTATTGCATTCACATATTCCAAATGAGATTTCTAACATTGTCAATCATTACCAGATGACTACTGCAAACCCTGCAATTGCTCTGGCAACATCAATCCCCTGGACCCGTCGTCGTGTGACAGTGTGACAGGGAACTGTCTGAAGTGTGTCAATAACACCGCTGGCGCGGCCTGCAACCTCTGCGCGCCAGGCTTTTACGGAGACGCTGTGTTCAGCAAGAATTGTACTGGTAAGTAGAGTAAATACATATAGTTTCAATTGAGATATTATGTTATTAGTTGGTATTCATAAGCGTATGCTCTGAGCTAAATGTAGTTACAGTGGACAGTGTCTAATGCAAACAAAACTGTAAAGTACAGAATGGGAATTGAGATTATCGAAACACTTTAATCATAAATGTTGTATTCCATCCAAGGAGTTTTTAATCCAGGAGTTACTTGGATTAAAGAGCTTGTAGAGTTTCTGTTGCGACAGTGTAGAGGACACGGCAATAGGCAAAGTGATCTCTCAGGGACTGAAGTCTAGTAAGAGTGGTTTAGAATTTATATTTATGTAACTGACTTAAGACACTTCGATAGCGCGATGCAGTATACGTCGGATTTGACAGGAGTGACGCCACAGTTGTAAGCCCAGCAGTACTGAACTATCAGAGTTTGACTGATCAAAGCTTCCATTACCAGCCTGCAGCTGCGACGAATACGGCATGGACCACTGCGACCACACGACCGGTACTTGCGTGTGTCGGTCCGGCGTCATCGGCGCGCGGTGCGACGCGTGCGCACCGGACCACTTCGGGCTGTCGAGCGGACTGGGCTGCATGCCGTGCCAGTGTGGCCTGGCTTCGGACAGCTCACAGTGCGACTTGGAGACTGGACAGTGCAAGTAAGCGTGATTTTTGAACCAACATCATATCATTATCTGTAGGTTTCGTTACAAGGGAAAGGAAAGGTTTTCTGATGGTTAGGATTTATTTTGACCACAAAACACAGACAGCATTTATGATGCAAAAAAATGCTTAAGAGCTTTAGGTGGCGTTAGATTTGACGATAGTTGTCGACCTCTTTTCCAGAAATTTCAAATTCTTCCCTTAGCTTCCATGTACATTTCTAAAGCCTGTCTGTTTGTTAGAAGCCACCCAGATTATTTTAAAAAACGTGAGGAAATGTTCACTAGAGAACTGAGAGCACAGTATACAAATTTGTTGTATCAGCCTACTTGTAGTTCTGGTATCTACAAGAAAAATGCATATAACATGTGTATTGTCTTATACAACAAACTCCCTAATGATTTGAGGACGTTGCACGGGAAAGTATTTAAGACAAAATTAACTAAATGGCTACAAGATCATTGTTTCTATAATGTTAAGGACTATTTAAATTTTAATGCACTGTAATTAAGTTTGACATGTTACTATTTTCATTCTGTTTTATAATCAAGGCATGTTACTATTTACATCCTGTTTTATAATAATTAAGAGCATAGGTAAAAAATACTTGTAACTACATTTTGCATGTTGACTTTAAGTCGACTGAATACTGATTCTGTAATTATTTTAAGACCACCAATTGTGACGTATTCTAGCAAATAAATAATTAATTCATTCATTCACTCAGCAAAAGTGAAAGAAGCCAGAAAGGTTTGCCAAGATCGTAGCAAGTGGAAATCCACCTGTGCCTACCCCTCCGGCATACAGGTGTGATTATATGTATGTATTCTTTTGACTTCTGTATCCTTTTCCTGGGTGCTGGTGGCACAGGACCGGTCACAATGGCACTCTCTGGTGGAGGCCTATGTCCAACAGTGGACGTCTTTCGGCTGATATGATAATGATGATGATGATTCTTTTGACGAGTGTGTTTTCTTTTACTATCATCAGGTGCGCGAAGGGCGTGACCGGCAGACACTGCGACCAGTGCGCGGCAGGTTACTGGAACTACACGAAAGAAGGATGCGACCGTAAGCTTTCCACAAGAACATATTTGTATTTTAGAAGTTAGCTGTAACTCGTAATGTTGTATTTTCTCTTCTCTGTTCTGTCTTGTCCGACTTAAAAATAGGAGGAAGTTCTCAATTAGTCGGATTTATTTATATTTTATCTATGTTCCCCGTTTACTCGAAGACGGCTGGAGTGATTTGGAAAATTCTTTTTTTGTTTGAAAGGGTATCGTTCCTAGGTGGTCCCATGATCATCAGATCAGGCTCTGATGATAGGGTCCTGGAGAAATCAAGGAAACTCTTCAAATTTTATAGACGAACTTGAAGTGGAGCACTGATTTGAAGTCGGTACTAAACACTAATCAAAGCGTATACAGCCCATAACGCATGCTTAATCTCCGTAGACGTTTAAGTGCAATTGTATGCTGCGAAATAAATAAATCGATCCCCCTCTGTCTATCATAGGTTTTCTGGGCACAAAATTCCGTCCCCCTTTACTGAGTCAAGCATTGATAACTGCTTACTCAAACATTTCTGATCACAGATTGCAACTGCAACACCGGGTACTCGCTCGGATTCATGTGCAACGCCACTGGACAATGCGAGTGCCTGCCTGGCGTCATTGGGGAAAAGTGTGATCGGTGTCCTGAAAGGTAAATCAATATACCCTTAATTAAGCGTCCAGCCGGCTGGACAAACTCTTACCGCTCGGCCACGACTTTGGTCTTAAGCGACCTGCGACCAGCGTTTTATCTGTTCATTGCGCGGTCGAGATGCGCAACGCACTGTGGTTAGTTGGGATCACGCGCAATGAACAGATAAAACGCTGGTCGCAGGTCGCTTAAGACCAAAGTCGTGGCCGAGCGGTTAGAAGCGTTTCATATTTCTTTGATCTCTGCAATATCTTTTCCGGTGTATTCTGATCAGGATAAATTCAAATCTTGCCTGCCGAGATGGTCCTTAGCTGTATTTGATTGTTGATTTATGTAGTTATTATCAAGTCTTTTGATCCGCAGATGGGTGCTGTTACCTCAAGAAGGCTGCCTCCCTTGTGACTCCTGTACAGACGCTCTAGTTATATCCGTCGAGGAGATGAGCTCTCGACTGGCCAGCGAGACCCAGGAGTTTAAGGTACGTTTTGTTTACAGACTATGGGCGAGTCGGCATCGTATAGTTATTAGTTACTAGCAAAAGTAGTCAAATATATCGTAACACAACAACAGTAATAAAAACGTGTACCGAAAGATTTGGCTTGCTGCTACTAGCTTTATGATGCTGACTGATCAAACAGTATATGTCTACACTATAAAATATAAAAGTAATTCAGTTAGGCAGCGAATGAATAACCATATAAGTCTAAGAAGTGCTGCAAAATAGCTCCAGGGAATGGGTGCCATTACCTTTATGCGGGGCTGGGGTGGGGGGGGGGGGGGGGGGGGGTAGACATTTGTAAGGAGCTCGCATTCTATGGAGTTTAGTTTTGCAAGTTTTAACTTTGTTTGTAGGTAGTCGCTGGAACTACTCATCTGATTTGTAACATTCTTTCATTTGTTTACGAGACTGTTAGATGGAAATAGTGGATTGTGTCTCAAATGTGCAAATTCATTTATTTACGGCGATGGTGGTATATTGCATCCTGAACGCAGGGAGGGATGATTGAATCTTGAGCGTAACGAAGGATTCAAGTGTTTACGACAAAGACGGAAATAATCTTGCAATCGTAACACATTGCTTTCCACACCTTCTACGACATAACGATAATCGATTTTACAACTATAACAAATATATCTAGACGATACTTACGATACTACAAAAAAAGGAAGGTTTGAAATGACCGAGTCTTACTGCCGTATTCACAGACATTGACACACCTATTTTACCTAAAATGCCATCAAAACTGGTTTCTCATCATCTGCCACTCTAAACTTCGTGTTCGTACGAAAAAAACGCATTTAATTCATCAGAAACATTTTAAATATACGAATAAGCGTGTAAATCGTTCCTCGTTTACAGGACAAAGCCGACTCGTTCTTCACCACCCAACGTCTGAACTACATTTCGAACCAGACTTCAGCGCTGCGCCCGCGCCTGGCGGAGCTGCGCAGTGTCGACGTGAACGCGGTCACCACGGCGGTCAACACAATTGAGAACTCCGGACGAGGGCTGCTTAGATCTGTAAGTGTTACGACAGTATATCACTCGGTGATAACTCTTTTGTCCGCAGCAGAGCCAAGGTAACCGGTACAGCTCTTCGAATAGCTAAACTTAAGTGGCAGTGCGCAGGGTACAGTGCACGCAGAACTGAAACCATTGGGGTTAATAAGTTCGCGAGTTGCCACCAGTAACCGGGAGGCGCAGCACCTCCCACAAGGAGGATTGATGACCTGGTAAAGGTCGCGGGAGCGCAGGACTGGTCACTTTTGCACTCTTTGTGGGAGGCCTGTGTCCAGCGGTGGAGGTCTATCGGCTGATATGTTGACGATTTATTCTATTTTATTTATCGTATGGTCGTTACATACAGGCGTTTGAAGTCCTCAGCTGATCCGTTGTATCTGATGTTTGGGCAATCGAATGGTGTATTGTTTGTTCAAGGTTTTCAAAGTCGCACGCCGTTGACAGTATTATAAAATTTAAACACATTTTTGACAGATTACTCGGGCACTAGCACTGCCAAAGATCCGTATCTACGGTGTAAACGGTTATGTTTATACTCTTGAAAGTTCAGTAATGAGTGGACTTTGTTTTCCAGTCTGAATTCGCAGCCACGGACAGCGAGAAACAGATCACCCGCGCCGGGGTCCTGTCGTCGGACGCGGACAAGGTCTTGGCGTCGCTGCGCGACAGCGCGCGCGCGGCGGAGACTATGGTACAGCACGTCGCCGACTTGGCGATGGGATTGGAGCTCAGCCAGCAGCCGAAGGTCGACAGTGCGGTGACTGAGGCCAAGCAGATCAGGGATGATATAAACGGTGAGTGAATCTTTTAATATCGGTTTATTTACAAGCTTCTGCCCGCGACTCCGTCCGCGTGGAACTCGTTTATATCGTAGCTTCATGTAAACTTTAAACCCCCTTATTAATTTCTGATATTTCTCTTACAGAAAAGGATCTGGCGCCGAAGAGAGCACTAGCGCTCTCTATCCACACAAATGCGACCGAACAGCTGGAAAGGATGAACCTTTTCGTTTTACCTGTGAAGGAACAAGCTAAGGTAGGGTGAAAGGGCGGTTTTAACATGGACATTTTGACTTTAGTATTAATATTTATTGGGAAGCCCTTGATTAATAAATAAATAAATAAATATAAGGGGACAATCTTACACAAATCGAGCTAGTCCCATAGTAAGCTCAATAACCCTTGTGTTATGGGTACTAGACGACGATATATATAATAGATAGAAATACTTAAATACGTAGAAAACATCCATGACTCAGAAACAAATATTCATGCTCATCACACAAATATTTGCCCTTACCGGGATTCGAACCCAGGACCTTCAGCTTCGTAGGCAGCGTCACTACCCACTATGCTAACCGGTCGTAAAAATGGTCTAATCTTTGAGACCTTTTCTAATAATTGATACAAACAGTGTTCGTATTACCTTGCTGTCCACTTTAAGCTTGTTGGTAGTGCCTACGAAACCGGCGGTCCCAGGTTCGAATCCTATTAAGGGCACACTTATGTATGTGATGAGCACTGTTATTTATTACCGTATGTTTGTTAGTGTCGGACAAATCTTGGAACTGAATTTTGAACCAGTTAACCTCAGCCGATTGAGCTGACATTTTGGGTATAGGTATAGTTCGGATGATAACTCAATACTGTGGCAACATCGAGCTGATCTGATGATGGAGACAGGTGGCCGGGTGAAGGCAGTAATTAACTGACGTAACCCCGTTGAGTTTGGGCTCGTTACAATCATCTCAATGAGTAGCTGATGCGGCGTAGTTTTTGACAGAAAATTATCATGGCAATGAAGTAAACTATTTATTTATCAGAATCAGTATGAATCTTGCTATTAACAGCCATAGTAGTTTAGCTGGTGAACTAGGCCGATTTGTAAAAGTTTATCTCGCAATATTTATTCAACGCAAATATTCCAGAAATTCGAAGACCTTGTAGGAGATTCCAAGAAGCTGCATCACAAGATGGAAGATATGGCGGAACAGACTGCTGTGGCCAATCAGCGGGCTGATGACGCGGAGAAACTCAAAGCGACCAACAAGTACGTCACATATCCTTACTGCTCATCTGGGCCAAAGGCTTTGAATGGTTTTCTTGATAACAGCGACTCCAATACGTCATGGTATTTCCCTATCATGAGCTCTGATGTGGCTGGACAGGCCAAACTTGCTGTTAAATACTGAAAGAAAACACAACGCTGACACTAAGACATACATATATTACCAGCAGCTGAACGAGAGTTGAACACAAAAACTACACAAGTCACAACAACATATATACTACTAGCTTCCGTCCATGACTTCGTTTGCGGGGACCCGGCATGAAAACTGTTCTATATTTTGGTCCGGGCTGTGAACTATCTTCATGCGAAATTGCATCTAAATCGGTTGAGCCGTTTAAGCGTGATTAATTAACAAACGTTAAAGTTTCGCATTCATAATATTAGTTGGATTTAATATATGTTTATTGCTTGTTGTACATGGTTGCCTGAATTGTATTGAATATCTCAAGACGTAAGGGCAGAGCGTATTAGTCAGCGAAGGCTAAGTATCAACTATCGCTACTACTACTGCGCGCGCGCATACAGGCTAACAATTATGTAGATCCGAGGCTCAGTCCTTTTGGAAACGAGCCGGGGGTCTACCTCTATTTGCCCTAGGAGGCAGCGTGCGAGAAATCGCCCTGTCACACGTGGGTGAAAGCTGACTTGGCTAGTCGTGTTATAAATGTCCTTTTTGTAACAAACAAATTCTCCTCAGGCACTCCAAATTCAGCGACAAAGTGGCCTCAGTCGCCGACCTCAACTCTGAAGCCATGAAGGACCTCATTGACGCTGGAACTGACATCGGCAACTCCTCGAAACTGAACATCCAAGCGGCCAACATAATCGCTAACGCGTCTATAGCACTAACGAGCCTTAATGAGGAGAACGACAAGTTGGAACAGGCTTTGAAGGAAAGAGGAGATGAACTGCCTAATCTGTACACGGTTACTGATGAAGCGAAGACTCATGGTGATGATTTGAAGAATCGGGTAGGTACCAAGTTTTTAGTAGAATCGTGTGTTTATTTAGTCACAATTTGTTTTGAGACCAGAACTTTATTTGAAGTACACGGTAGAGCCGCCATCAGATATATCGAACTGGCCAAAGGGGTTACAAATATCTGAACACATCTCTATTAAATTTTCGAGGCATTAGAGATGTTCAGATTTTTGTTACTTTGGCCGCTCCGATATATCTGATGGCGACTGTACTTATTCGCATATCTATAATTATTTATTTGCCTCCTTGAAAAACACGGAAAATTTCGACTGTCTTTTTCTCCACACTCCTTTAAGAATAATGTGCGTTGTTCTTCTTCTTCAAAAGTAAACGCACGAACTCGCCATACATTTGCTCTCATAATCAGTCCGGATTTCACAGAGTCAAAGGAAGACTCCATAAGTTTTAATTTTGTAATCATTTAATTTCACCTTAATCTTTCGCAACAAATCTTAAAGTAGGAACGGGCCTCTCATATTTGTCTCCCTCAGGCGAGGAACCTACATGCGTTGGCAGAGCGAGAAAACGATACCCGTCGCCAGCACGCCTACAGCGCTGCATCGGCGTATTCGAGCATCGTACAGGAAATCGGCGCGGCGAAGAAGGCGGCCGATGAGGCGTCGGATTCTGACACAAGGATTAATGTTATCGTAAGTTGAGATCATATATGTGATTTTGATTGAGGTTAAAAGTATCTAAGAAATGCAGTGAACGAAAAAATCATAGACGTCTAAGAAGTGCCACGAAACGGCCGCACATACTGGATGGGGAAAATTTCGTCGCCACCAGCAGAGCCCACGGTAGCTCGGACGGTTACCAGAGGGCGCGGGGTCATATCCCGCTCGTGGCGAATATTATTTTCACTTTCCACTTTGATCGAAATCTGATAATGTAAAATCATTTCAAGAGCCCAACTTCCAGATCTGAGATCCATAGAAGCTCTAAATAGCGACAAGCGTAATTTTAGATAATCAAAATTCTTATACCACTAAACTTTCAGAATACAAATGTAACCGGAAAAGTCGGACCCGCACTGAATCGCTCCCGCTCACTCCAAGAGCGGGCGGTTCAAGCGCTCAGCACCGTCAACGGTGCGCTTGCGCCGAACCAGACGAGGGCGGAAGAGGCGCTTCAACAAGCGCAGAAAACTCTCGGAGAGTGCGATGATCGGAACAGGGCTATTGTGCTGTGAGTATTGTTGATGATACTTACCTATCCTCCAGCCACCTGAAGACCAATTAAAAGAATTGATTCCATTCAATAGGATTTATACAATTCTTAATTAGAACAGAGTAGCATTTGTTTTGTTTCGTACGATTAAAAAACAAAACAATCTCTACTCTATTTCATATCGTAGACGATTCAAATTGAATAGGCATGTTTTGATCCGTTTCATTCTTGTCATCCCCTTAACGTTTTACCTAATCGTAGAGGAGCCCGGGGTCTGATTTGGCGCCTAATTCTAAGATTTGGCTTAGACATTAGTTTTACGAAAGCTACTGGCATTTGACCGTCGGGCCCCCAGGGAAAACTAGACTGGGTTAGGATGAGACTTAATTTTTCTTGTAAGTACCTGTCTGACTATTAGAAGAGTTCTGGAAAACACAGTCTCTCACAAAAAGCGCCGGTGCAACATTTCTGTATCTGAATATGTACTGACGCGTCAAAGACAACTCGCAGTTTGTTTTTGCTTGAATCGGCATACATAACGTATTAACCCAATTCTGTCGCAGCTCCCTGCCTAATGTCGTGGCAAAATCGCTGCAAGCTGAGATGGACAAGGCAGAGAAAGTGAACAACACTGTCAAGAACACCTTGAAGATGATGTCCGACCTTGGAAACGATCTGACGGCCAGCAAGGTTATCGCTCAAACGCTCCCAAAGCAGGCTGACGAGGCTCAGAAGAAGAAAGATAACTTGGAGATCACTGTTGGTGAGTATTGGACCTTTTGGAGTTCTATGAATGGTCAAATTTGAATAAGGTCTTATAAGGTCTCTTAAGAGGCCTAACAGAACACTTGTCTGATTACTCGATGTCAGTCCGTCCGTTTTTGCCCTTATATTTCATGCATTATATAATTTGACACACTTTCCTAGGGTATGCTAAACCTTCTTCCGTTTGATTTCACCGAAAGTCAAATATAGAAATTTCGTATGCACAGAAAGACAACATACAGAATCCTGTATGCCGAATTTTCACAAAATGCATCAATTAATGAAGTCAACATGTAGTTCTGATGTGTTCCATCAAAAAGAAATGATGATACTACAAACATTGATGACATGTAAAGGTGGCGACTGACTTGTACATCCTTTCCATATTCCAGTTGAGTTGTATCAGTACCATTTCGGTGTAATGTATCGTTTACGGCGATCGTGTTACATTACAGTTACATTACAGCTAATTGACCCTGCTGGCATGACAGTAAGCGCAATGTGAGACGACTTTACCCCCCCCCCCCCCCTTAAGATAATAATTTTCTTGTCACAGTCAACACAATGGAGCACACAAAACCGAAGCTGGAGGAGAAGTATAACGTCGTGAGACAGAAACAGGCGGATTTCGAGAAGCGACGAGCGGATGCGGCCAAGAAACTCACCAAAATCAAGGAACAAATTGAACAAGTACGTGTGACGATAAGCGGGAACGGAGATTTTTAATTAATTATCCTCCTAGAGTTTCTGTTGTACCATGCCCTTGCCCAGGGTTCGCTTTGGCGCCAAGATTTGGCGTCGTTGGCACTTGTTTTTCGAAAGCGACTGCCATCAGACCAACCAAGTCAGAGGAAGAACTTGACCTTAGGTTGTTGGGATCGGATCGGACTAGAGTTTCCTCGCGATAATTTTAGTCACCAAAAAGCTACTTTAAAAATAACAAATTATATTTGATATTTTATTGAATAACTCGGTGCGACGAACCGGGGGTCGACACGACCAGATTGGAAGGCGCCTTACCACTTGGTTACAGTGCATTTTATAAGTATGTATGTATGTATGTAAATACTTTATTGTACACGAGACACAGGTAAAAATACAGACAAAAAAGTTTAATCGGTACAAAGGCGAACTTATCCCTGTAAGAAATCTCTTGCAGTTAATTTTTGAGCAATTGAGTTGAGATCAGCAACAAACTAACACGTGTACAGACGTGTGTAATACATATATATATACTACCTACATGCAAGTACAAATAAGTATGTAAGTGTTTTAATCATCGTCTACTTTCAGGCAAGGACTGTAGCCAATCGGATCGAATTCGGCGTAGAATTCGACCGGTTCGCGACCCTGCAGCCACGAATCCCGGACACTATCGACGAGATGGCCACCTCCACTCACGTATCGGCTTACTTCAGAACTAAGTCGCCTGACGGTTTCATCTTCTACCTTGGAAACCCAACGGGCACTAATTTGAGGAGGACCAAGTCGGTAAGTGATATTTGCTCCATTGGTTTTATGCTAATGATAACCGATAAACTTCTAGACATGTTTCGAAACTTTCTTCAGGATGATCTTGCGGCTGCTATACTGTTACCTACAGACAACGAACGAAAAAACCATAGAAGGATAAGTCTTCTCTTCGTCTTCAACTTAAGAGCTCTGCTCTTGTCGGTGGAGTAACCGCCATTCAGCTCTACGCTCTGCCACTGCTTTGAGCTCCTGGTACGACACTACATTGACCTTCTCCTTGACCTGGTCCATAAAAGCACGTCGCGGCCTTCCTCTGCCTCTTCTTCCCTCTATTTTCCCTTCGATAATAGTAGAAGGATAAGTAGCGCAGACAGAATGGGTCCCATTGCCATTATTTGAATGATACTCGTAGGATGTCGTTAGGCATGTTTTGCCTTATTTCAAGTAATAATACACCTTGAGTCCCCCAAGTGACCCCTATTAACAGCAGATACATAACTTAAAAATACTTTTTTCCCAGGACGACTTCATGGCTGTCACCATACAAAACGGTTACCCATACTTAGTCATTGACATTGGAGACAGTGCAGAATCGAGTATGGGGCCAACCCGCATCAACAGCGATAAGAGGGTTGACGACAACAAGTGGTACCAAGTCATCGTGGACAGGTGAGACTACTAATCGATAGTTTTAAACTCCTGCGATGGTAGGTGGACCAAAAAGGTGTCGGATTGGTGGCTACTTCTGGTAAAAGAAGTGTGGGCCGTCCACCAGCTCGATGGGTGGACGATATTTGGAAGATCGCGGGTCAATTCTCGATAGGATTAGCTCAGGATAGGGACGGGTGGCGTAATCGAAGCGAGGCCTGTGCTCAGCAGTTGGCTTTCTGAAACTCCTGTGGCTCGTTTAGCGAACCCACAAGTCTAAACACTCTAAATTGGCGCGTGACCAATAATGACTGGTCATTTAATCTGTTGCCTATTACTTTTTTATAAAAGACTGTCCAGGGATTTACTGAGTTTCACCTGATGGTAAGCGACGACAGAGCCTAAGATGAAGCTCACTGGTTCAATAATCGTCTATTCACTAATGTTTTCAAGGCACCTAGATAGTAATTCTCAGGAATTGCACATAACGGGAGCGAATTCCATTCCTTAGCAGTTCGTATTTAGTATTTTTTAAATGTAGAAAAGGCCACTGCAGTGCGAGAGACGATATTTTTCGTCCATCGAGAACGTGAGTTAAAGCTTTACGCTGTCTTCCATCTGTGCTATATTACATCCCGAGGACTTGAGGATCTCAGGTCGAACGCACTAGGAACAGCCCTCTTCGCGCCTTGCCTCTACAGACTCGTACGTCGACCTTGGCCACCATGGCTCCTCTGGAGAACAGTAGCCAAGTGCTGTAGCCCCCACAGCGAAGATCGCCGCTGACCCTCTCAGTGCCTTTCTCGACAAGCGGGAAGACTGTAGACCTAATTCTGGGCCGAGGCTACAAGGCTGAATCGATGGCAACCAGTATCTTGTGCTAGGTTTGCCCGATCATTTAGTTAATTCACTCTCATTTGTTTCCAGGGTCGGACGTAACGTGAAATTCACAATTCGTGAATCACTCGAAGAAGACGCCGTGAAGAGTCACTCGAAAGAGGTGGTGTTACCAGGACAACACACCATCTTCAATCTTGGTAATTATAAGATCTATTTGTACAAAAGTCAATAGGAATTTTTAATACAATTCATCTATTCTAACATTTGTAAACATTTATGTATATCTGTTTCTGAGATCCTTAAATCGGGTTCTTCATAGACTAGATACAAGTCCAAACGATCCAATTTAAGTGCAACATTAATAGTTTCTTGACTTTTCGCAGATCGCAAGAAGTCTAAACTCTACGTCGGTGGCGTTCCATCCAACGTTAAGCTGCAAGAGATCAACTATCCAGCGTTCGAGGGTCAAATTGAGGAGCTCATGCTGGGAGACACACCCGTCGGCCTTTGGAACTTTGAGATGGCGGAGAAACTGAAGGGAACCAGGCAGAGGTAAGCTATTATTTATACATATTCGCAGCAGAGCCCTAAGGCCCTAATCATGCTCCGAAAAGTATTTAGTTTATTCACTGGCTCTGTATATCCACAGGAACAAGTTGGTACAGTTGAATCTCGGACCTCAAGAGTACCGCTTCAACGGACGAGCCCACGTGACTATGCCAACGGGAACGTCGCAGAATCCCCAGGAGAACACCGTTCTGATCTTCTTCAGAACTTATGCGAAGAACGGACTGATATTTTTAGTTGGAGACGACAAGAACTTCTTCAATATCCAGATGCAAGATGGGAAGGTGTACTTGCAGGTAAGTCTGATAAATCTTTCGATAAGCATTTAAAAATACCTACTGTCTATTTTGGATTCTAAATAGTTAGGCATGTTTTTTTTTGTGAACGTTATCATGGGCGTCACTTTCAAGGTTTTCAGGGGTTTTATTTAATTAGTTTTATTTAGGTTGTATTTAAGAGTAAATAAATATACATAAATAACTAAATATTAATCTTACACACTTACATCTTTTTAGTCCTAAACTAAGCAAAGTTGTACCATCGAGAGGTACATTCGACTTCAAAGATATCGATACGGATAAAGTTACAAATATATCTATACACGAACTAAATGTTAAAGTACCTAATAAAGTCGTGTATACATATATTTGTAACTTTGGTCGTATCGATCTCTTTGTAGTCGACTGTACTAGACGATGATATACTTATATAGCTAAATAAATACACATATAGAAAGCATCTATGACTTTAAAAAATATATTCGTGCGTATGTCACACAAATAAATGCCCTTACCGGAATTCCAACCCAGGACCTGTAGATTCGTAGGCAGGGTCACTACCAATTCGGCTAAACCGGTCAAGAAGTATAAGATTCATGCAACCTGAAAGCATTAATTTTCTACACCTAAGTTTAGTACCGGACTGCTTAATAAGAAGGGTTGTTTTTCGAGCGTATGTATGTATGATACTTGTGTGGATAAAAATAATGTATAGTCCAAATGGCTTGATGGTTTTAAAATGCGTCGTTAGGCCCTGGGACCGTAGACAAGGCTACAATCGACAAGCGCTAACGCTAATAGAAAATAATAAAATGTAGGGGAATGACAGATGCCGACGAAACACTTTTCGTTAACATCTGTCATTCCCATACATTTTTTTTTTAATTTTAATAAATAAATAAAAATAAAAAATACATTCTATTAGTTTTCTATTGGCGTTAGCGCTTGTCGATTGTAACCTTGTCTAGGCCCCCTGGTCTGCAACAAACGCCGTTTTCTCTATATCTAGTTTTATTCATAATGCATCATGCGGAATGTTCAACTCTTTTAAGGTGTCCCTCGGCAACCCCGAAGATCTGGTGATCATCGGAACGGCGAAGGAATACAACGACGGCAAATGGCACATGCTGACTGCCAAGAGATATCTAAAGAGCTGCTCGCTCAGCGTGGACAATGAGAGCAACACACAGGTCTCTACTTCTAGCCAGGTAAGACCTGCAGACGCAAGACCAGCTCATCTACCATAATTCTCCTAGCATTTTCTTCATTATACTTATATTTTTGTACGTATTTGTAGTAGTTAAGCTACGGTAGCCCAGTGGTTCAGGCATGCGGCTGTCAAACGGCGGTCGTGGGTTCGAATCCCGGCTCGTACCAATGAGTTTTTCGGAACTCATGTACGGAATATGATTTCATATTTACCGTTAGCTTTTCGGTGGAGGAAAAACGTCGTGAGGAAACCTGCATACATCCGCGAAGAAATTCCAAGGTGTATGGGAAGTCCCCAATCCGCACTGGGCCAGCGTGGGGACTACTGCCCGTTCCCTCTCATACATGAGAGGAGGCTTGTGCCCAGCAGTGGGACGTATACAAGCTGGTGATGTGTGTAGTAGTTAAATGTTGAGTATAACTGCAATGACAACTTGTTGAGATGTCAGTTGTTTGAAATGAAACTACGGCTGGTGGAATCTATGTAAATAATGACGGAGCATTACATTTTTCAATTTTTACTTTCATTTAAATTTACAATTTCGTTAGCAGCATTGCTGCTTTACAAAATTAATCGTCAATGCGATTGTACTTTCAGGGCCTATGTGCAACGCGCGAGAGCTTACCGTAGAATATTCAATGTTTTTAAAAGTGGTCATGGCATTTTGTTCTGTTTCTGATACAATAGTAATTCTGATTGTGAAAAACGACTGCACGAAAGTGACAACGACCATTTAAGTCGTGTCTGACCCGTCGGTTATGTTACGAAACGTATGCTTTTGGAGTTGACGTTCGGTTTTGTGACGTCCTACTGAATTTTTACCCCTGTCCTCTATCTATTTATCTCCTGTTTTCTCCAGAGTGAAATCCACGCGCTGGACAGCATGAACTTCGGCGGAAACAACAAGGGCATCATCCAAGTCGCTGAGCAAGGCTTCGACGGCTGCATGAGGCAGATCTCGTTTAACGGAGTCAACGTGGACCTAAGTCAGAACAGCTTAGAGTCTGTGGGTGTTGGGGATGGATGCAAGGTACGGAGATTCAATATCCTCGGCGATGTATTGTAGTAAGAGAGACAAATAATCAATGACATTGGCAATTATGACCTAGAACTAAAGGAATTCAAAGTACTTAGTTCCATCTTTTGTTTGGTGGAATTGATGTATCGAGCTTTGAATTAGGCAAAAAGGAGGGGGAAATAGGGGTTGTATGTTCTCGAAAAAGGATTTAAAATGTAATCAAATAAAGGAAAAAGCAACGCTAGAGGTTATATAATCACAAAGTTATAAGGGGTATGTTCTGTCTCTTTTCCGCAAAACGCATCTTCATATAAAACGTTTTGCTATGACGCTCGCAGATTGTGAGGTTACTATCTGCGAGCGTTTCTGTAAGAGAATATTCAGGCGGCAACAGCTCCGTAATACTTTGAGGTAGCTATCTCAATGGGATTTTCGTCACTAAGCATTTTTTTTTGCCTTCTTTCTTTTGGAGTAATAATCATATTGCACAAAAGATCCAATTGAAGCAAACAGCATAAGACATTTATTCGTGACTCGCTAATACAAGACAAAACAAAAGAAAAACTAAATCTGTGCCGAGTCACGAAATGAAACCAGCTCAGCATGATGGTGGCTTTGCAGTCAGCACTGGTCTTCTTCGGTCGAAGATCCGAAAAGTCCCCCATACTGTCGAGATCAGATAAGATCGACGATGAAAAGTGTAATACATCACCTCTTGTACGAAACTTTTCACTTTAAAACGACCGCGATTCTTGAAGCCGTTTATGACGTTTTTTCTTTTCAGTTCGCGTCTCTAGTATCACTGGCAGGCACTGACAGCTCGCTCCGCTACACCAACATATCGGCTGACACTCTTCAGCTGACGATGAAGTTCAAGACAGACCAGCCGGACGGACTAATCTTCGTGTATATCAGTAGAACCCAGACGCCGACAATGCAAGACAGTTTGACTTTGTCATTGCAGAATGGTAAGGGACTTTTCGCATCGTAACGATAATGTTGCGAGAGTAAGTGACACTCGAAACATTTGCTCTTCGACACGGGACACTCAAAGTCGTTTCTAGAAAATTCTGTCAGCCAATACAGGGTTGAGTACAAACGCCAACACAGTTAACTGACCACCTGTATTTATATAGAACCTTATTAAAATGCACATAAAGTGCTCGGATGGTCAGTGAGCTGTGCTGTCGATAGTACCACTTTAAGCGAGTCGAACAGTGGCAGATCTGAACCGGTTCAGTACAAAATTTTGTCAAGTTCTTATTGCCACAAAAATAAGTGGTTTGTACTAAGTTTGGCGCTGGATGGTGAACGTTCAAATCAATTTACGAGACAATTACATCGAAAGTAATTTCTAGGGAAGCACCTTTGCATACTTGGAACCTTCCCTTTCTAGAATCACAACCATGATTCATACTCCTGATACATTCTTGGAAAATAGCCGTTATTGACCATTAAGGACCAGCTATGAGATCACAGCTCTCGGTCACGTGTGATAGTTGCCGCAGAAGTTCTCCCAATTCATTAAACTTGTGTCTATTTCTCAGGTAAACTAGTTTTGATGAGCCCAAGAGACTCGCTCGACACAACGAACACTTACAACGACTCCCAGTGGCACGTGGTCACAGTAACGCACGGCGCCTCGTTCAAGATGAGGGTCGACGATTACGACAACTACAGGTATGATTCAAATCTTGATCTTCAAAAGAAACTGCCTTCTGCCCACTACCCGTTTCTCGGACTGGCCTAAATTGACAACACTGGTCAAAAAGCTAGTGATTTTTGGTCAAGGGCTGAAAAATGTCCACTGCTAGATAAAGACCTCTCCCAAATCCACCAGCCACCCGCATCCACCTCCCTTCCCACACTCCCGCGACAATTCCGGGTCCACCTTGTCGGGCGTCCAACCACGCTGCGTCTTCTGGTACGTGGTCTTCACTCGAGAACCTTTCCGTCCCAACGGCCTCAGCTTAGACTTGTACTATAAGAAGCAGGCTACAGAAGGCGAAATGACCCGTGAATGTGTTATCAACAGAGTACACAACCCAGTATAAGGTGAGCACGAAGTGAGACGCTTTTAATCCAAAACTGTCAAATATGAGCAGTATTAGTGATATTCATTTGGTTTAGATGAGACAGATCATTTGCCGGTTGTGCTGAATAAAGTACCCAAATGTAATATTGAAAAAAAAAAAGTGGTGATTATATCCAATATATCCATGTCCAATGGTTATCACTATCAGATTACCTATCCGTTTAGGTTACAACCCCAACCGATCCGTAATAGTCAACCCACATTGCCACACTGACGTGGCTATGGTTAATTTTAACTATACACACATGATAATTAAAAACCCACGTTTGACCATCAAAAAGAAAACACAATAAAGTTAAAATGTGAACATTACAATTTTATCGTACGGTTTCCGAAAACTGGCCATATTTACACGAAATAAAACGTGTCTCCCTCTTCCAGTTCGGACTCACGCCAAGAGCCCCTGAACATATTGGACGGCGTGCTCTACCTGGGCGGCACGTACAGCTCCGTGGCATTCTACAAGTCGCCAACCAGGACGGCGTTCCGTGGTTGCATAGCGGACGCAACCATCAATGGCAGAGTGCTGAACCTATTGGGACCTGCCAGCAAGCGGGGAGCGACGTTCGGCAGGTGTGGGGACACTATCAGCGGGTTCACACCAGGTCAGTAGTTGATAGGAGTTATAGAAGGTCTCGTAGTTGATGTGATTGACGCATGCGCTCTGTTAGAACCTTCCCCCAAAAGGATGGCTCTTGTAAAGTGTCGGGGCAGCGGTTCATACCGT
The DNA here is from genome assembly GCA_945867215.1 of Epinotia demarniana. Lineage (NCBI taxonomy): Eukaryota > Metazoa > Arthropoda > Insecta > Lepidoptera > Tortricidae > Epinotia > Epinotia demarniana. The sequence goes on from OX244259.1 coordinate 60,692,134, forward strand.
TGTTGATAGGAGTTATATAAGGTCTCGTACCTAGTTGATGTGATTATCCACGCATGTATTCTAAACCCGCTAGAACCAGTACCTAAAGGATGTCACTTGGAAGTTATCGGGACACTATCAGCGGGTTCACATCTCTCTCACATCAGTTGTGCCTCTAGATAGGAGTTATCGGAGCGCAGTCGATGTGAACAACGCCTGTGTTCTGGAAGGAAAGCTTTTTCTTTCTCATACGATGGAACCTTTGAATTTCTAAAACTTTTTAAGGTCATCGCGCACACGCTTTTAGGCGTTTGTTTTAAAACAATCGTGAGAGATTTACAAATACTGCAAAAATGAAAAATATAGGCGAAGTAAATCGTTTGGGTTTTTTGTTGCTTGCTTTTAGATTAGATAGACTTGTTCAAGATTGTTCCCCAATACTTATATTGACGACGGGTAAATCACGTCGTCAAGATCTAATATCGCTCGCATGTTTCGAAGCGATACGCGGGTCTTAATCATGGGCTTTCGCGATCCCGGCTTGTTTGTTCCATGAAACATGTTTAGCGATGTTGACCTTAAAGACTTGAGTGAACTGTGTCATTGTAATTTGATATGTCTGAAGCGGACAGAAGTTTACTATATAAAGTTATGTGATATGTGTTGTTTCACAGAATCAGGCACACCAATTTGGGACCCCAAGCCGGAGACAGGCCGTGTCCTGCCCACTGTCCCCCCGCCCGCCCCGGAGTCACCGCTCTCCGGAAATGAGGAGACACTCAACTATAATCCACCACAAGGTAACCGTATATTTCTACGGAGCAGAAGCGTTTGCTAACGAAATTGTAATCTCTTAACTGAAAATATGGAATGTTATTCACCACCATTTGAACCCGCGTTTCCGTTCCTTGGAATTTTATTAACCAACTGAGCTATCGAGGGTTCCACTAGTGGCAGTGGGGTAATTTTTGAGAGTTATTTCTTGGAAACCGAATAAAAAGCTACTTCCGTTCCATACGTTGTTCTAAAGAAAAAACGTTATCCTTATAGGGTTCATTTGTTGTCCTACTGTCCATTGTATTGTATTGTATTATTGGTTTCATATCAAAATTTATAGTTACTTTAATTAATTAAGGTATTACATGTATATTACATAATAGAAAAAACGCATTTGGGTTGCCTAACGAAATCCTGGACCGAAGCTGTTAAATAAAATAAATACTAAGTAACTTTTCATTAATAAAAATCGAGCATTATAACACCCATTTTTTATGAAGCTCTCGTCTAGAGCGTGTTAAAATAAGCATGTTTCATTTAATGCTTTCAATTTACAGCCCCGCCGGTCACGCAAGCTCCGGCGCCGGTCACACTACGGCCGACCACGCCGCGGCCGATTCCACAGCCCCAATCAGGGTGCGCACTGGCGTATGACCGACACTACACCGTCGGGGATCCTTATGAAGGATATAGGTTTGGTAAGTGTATAATTAGTTAAGAGACAAACGACAATCGAGAAACCAACTCCAATACTGAGTCAGAATCTGAACCTGCTGAAGGCGATACCGCGGCGTTTCTCTACAAGGCGGCGCCGGCATTCGTTGGGGTTTTGGATTGGACAACCGCAAGGTTTTTACTGCTGTTAATCTGTCATACTGGTCCCCCAACCGGGAGGGATGGGTGAACACACTTTCCTGCTGACTTCCGACTTCCGGCTTGATTATTCGATATTTACCAAAACTTTATTACACACTCTAAAAGTGTCGACGAATTATTTATTTATTTATTTATGATGACATTGAAGATGATGGCATTCCTGATGACGACGTTCGGTCAAGGCAATCACGATGATCATCGACCTCGTAGCGTTTTCCTGGTTGTACCCTAAATGAGCGTACCGCTGCGGCACTTAATTTCAAGAGATTTGGCGTAGATTTACATAAACGACTGCCATCTGACCTTCCAATAGAGAAAACTAGACCTTATTGGGACCAGACCGGGTTCGCATGAATCACGATGATAGTAAAATCAGTAATAACTACGACATGAACAATGACTTCCCGCAGGCACACGCGAGGACAGCCGCATCGAATACGCAAAGCTGCCGGGCCGGCAGACTGACGAGTTGGATCTGACGGTGACACTGCGCACTTTCGACGCGCACGGCGGCGTCATATTCTACGCCACCGCGGAGCGTGCGCCGGAGCAGTTCTTGGCGATCTACATGAAGGATGCTAAGGTATGTGAAGAGATCGCTTTTTAGCGACAAGACCGCCTCTTCATTCCCTCATCTGTTCTGTTCATATATCTCTATTTTTATAGTATCAACTATGTCTGGTGAGCAATAAAGAATATTTGTATTGTACTGTAGTGAAATAATGGGGTGGTCGTTCATGTTGTAAACTAACTTTTCCATTTCCCAATAAATGTAACCGGTACATATCCTTTTAGGTTTTTTTTAAGTCATCGTATACTCTAGCTCATTTATTTAGGTTTGTTTTATGCAAGTTATTGATTTACGGTTTCAGAAAAAAGTAGGTATGAGAAATAAAACTTACGCGAAATATTACGCTAAAAGGTAATAGTCAACCGTGAAATAATTGAATTGAATTCTAGGGAAAGAATTGAATGGAATAATGTTTATTGCAGACAAAAATACATCAACAGAAAGGAGCATACATAAATAAACACATACAAACTCTGGATACTATGTAGATTTGAACAGAAAAAGCACGTACACAAAAACATTAAGTAGTTTTCAGGCGTTTTAACAGCATTCCAGCAATATCGACTAGAAATCATTTGCACACGCCTTCAGAGGTATTATTTAAGAGGGATATATGTTTATACTAGCAGGGTTGGCTGTGATTAGTCCCATTCTTAAATAAATCGTTCCTTTTCACCTTCACGACATTTAATATTGCCACGCCTTCCAGATCCACTTCGCGTTCAACTGCGGCGGTGAAACCGCGACCATCGTCTCCCCCGATACGTACAGCGGCACCGACTGGCACACCGTGACCGTCAGCCGCACCAGCGGTCACGGGAAGATGACCGTCGACAACACCATGGTCGCGGATGGCAGCGTGACCTGTTCCAACTCAGTGTTGTTGGAGGCTCCGTACTATTATGGGGGTCTGAAGAGCCCTGATATTGCTCAGGCGCATCTTGGGGTAAGTTTTAAACGATGTAATAGCTAGATCGTCCCTTTGACTCCTACAGCGGTAAAGCGCGGCATGACCGTCGGCCGCACCAGACAACACCAAGGTCGCGGATGGCAGCGTGACCTGTTCAAATTCCGTGCCATTGGCGGCTCCGTACGAATAGCAATTAGTACAGCAGTACCACAAATATAGTTACATCGGCAAGCTTCGTCCACGCCAACGAGTGCTGACAAGTACCGAATTAGATCGAACGTATGACCATTTCAATAATGACCTTGTTGCACTATACGTAAGGTACAATATCCAATGACAGTTCTTTCCCGCTCATGGCGCCACAAAATGGCGGGCGCTGGAACTGCCGGCGCCCGCCTTTTATTTTTATTATTATATTAATATTAATACAAAAAAATCAATATTAGCTATAATGCATTAAAAAAAAAACAAAAATACCTTTTATTCAGTTCTTTGTAATGTAGGTAGCTGGGTGAATTGTCTGGGAAAATTTGTATTCTCCATATTTTCTCTATTTTCATCCGAGCGGAGCTCGGTCGCCCAGGGACTACGACTAAAGTACAGACATGAGATATCGAAGGTGACATGTATTAATTTTCTGATCCTTCTCAATTTAGTCAGGCCTTTTGTGCATTCGCTAGGACTTCTATTAAATCCTCTATCTACGCTCCAATTCCTTTCCCAGGACTTCTACCAACCGTTCAAGGGCTGCCTGAAGGGTTTGATCATGAACGGCCAGTACGTGACGGAGGTGCTGCGGCGGGTGAACGCCCTCCGCTGCACTGACAACATTGAGGACGGCGTGTTCTTTGGACCTTCCACGAACACCAGCAACTATCTGAGGGTGAGTCTTTTTGTGACCGGTATTACCAGAACGCGGCAGCGGCTATGTTAACACGCTCGCAACCAAGAACCCGCCTGGTAGACACTCGTAATGTTTGCTCACATGCCGGCTCGGCCCGCTCAGTAGTATGAAGCTACACGCCTAGCGAGTTCTGTCGGTTTCTGGTGTATTATTCCATTTTTAGTCCGAAAGTGTTAATTGTATGAAGTTGCAGCGCAAACACACTCAAATTTATCTGGACACTATGTTCTTGATGTTAGAGTCGTGTATAGTGCATTCATACTTACTCGTCTTATTTGGTAAACAACATTCTAACCTCAAAATGCATCTTTTCAGGATAGAATAGCAATTTTGTGAGTATTAGATCATGCCGAGACGACTTCGGACGTCACTCCACGATGTTTTTGTCTAGCAACGCTTTTTTACGATAAAATAGCTGCTATAGTCTAAAAATATACATTTTGAGGTTAGAATGTTGGTTACCAAATAAGACAAGTAAGGATGAATGCACTATACGTAGATAATTTTGAGTAGGTACTTAGTTGGCGTAGCTTTTGTCGCTGACGCAGCTGTGACTTGAGACGGCTTTGATATTTGAGGTAGTTATTGTTAGATTTATGTTAGCTGTGAGAGGCGGCTAAGTTGAAGCGGTCAGCTTTTTCTTTAAATCGATGGAGTTAATTGTAACAGGATAAAGTAATTTCTGTACAGCGTCCACTTACACATTTTGACTAGCAGCCATTAGAACCACACCTCATAGCTGGCCAGCAAATAAATACGTCCCAGAGACCATAAATATGTTTTTGAAGTGAGAACTTCTTTAGCGGCGCTGTGCACTTTTTGGGATGGGGAAAAATTGTTAAACTCGCTACTATATAAAGGGGGGAGTTTTTTTAAAAGCAATTCGCTAGTTATTACTTCTGCCGGCACTCCAACCCGGTCTTTTACCCTGTTTTATGTTTAACGTTTAACCTTTTACCCAAACAGCTCCAAAAAACCAACTTCCGCGTTGGGATCAGCCTCTCCTTCTCCATGGAGATCAAGCCTCGCAACACCACGGGCCTTCTCCTAGCCGTGCACGGCAAGAAGGACTATCTGGTACTGGAACTCCTGGACGGAGAGGTGGTCGTCAATGTGGAGAACGGGAGGGGGGAGTTCAACGCTAGCTACAGGCTCGCGAATCCGACTTCGCTGTGCGATGGGAACTGGCATAAGATACAGGGTAAGATCATTTTTTTTTCATTATTTAAGATATGTTTGCTGAGAAGACGTCGAATCGTCATTTTAAGCTGGTTCGACGGCGGCGTGATATTTTAAGAAACTTATGTAGCACACTTTCATGAATTGGCTATCCATTTGCGCGATATTCCCCATTTCTTAGAATAAACTTGTATAAAACTAGAATAATTTGAGAATAATCGTTATAAAACTTATAAAGTATCACGTGACAAACTAATTTCACAAATTATTCTACATAGTTTATTCTAGGAAAGGCTGATTAAAACATCTCTTCGGAAAATATGAAACGAAATTGGGATTCCGATTAGTTTTTTTCGTACCGTATATATCTACTATACATATTTTAAAGTAAAGAAAATAAAATAAACAAAATAAAAATGCAAAAAGATTTTAGCAGAGCGTGGTTTCGATCCACGGACCTCTGGGTTATGGGCCCAGCACGCTTCCACTGCGCCACTCTGCTCTTGGGACTGCGTGCGAAATTGTCTAACAGTTTCTGAGTATTGATTTGTTTTGTACTCGTAATGTAAGGTTTTCAGTTTTGTATCTTTTCATTGTTATGTTGTACCCTATTACGTATATTGTAATTTTCAACTTTAATGTCATACAAATTAAGTATAGTCGTTTCGAAATCGGTAGACGCGGCTAACATTATTCTGAAAATTGCTTAATTTGTATGACGTTAAAGTTGAAAATTAAATGAAGGCAAACTATCTGTCAGTGGTTAACTAACAGTAGGTAAACGTACTTTAATCGCTTTTATATTGCAAACTTTTATTAACTTTCTACCAGTGTAAGCAATCATGTTATTCCAGTAGGTCGGTTAAAATGAGAACCAAGCTATGCTGCGGACTCTTGACGGATCTGTCTTGGAGACTTGAAACATTTCACATCCCCGCTCAAATCTCAACCCCTTTTTCCAGTGGCCAAAGCCCGTCACGTGGTCTCAGTCGGCGTGGACAACCACTTCGGCGACGCCGGCCTCGGCTCCGGACCGTCCACCGACACGCACTCCGCACTCTATATCGGCGGGCATGAGAAGCTGGTGTGGCGTTTGCGTGGCGTACGCTCCAAACGCGGCTTCACCGGCTGCATAAGGAACATACAGATTAGGGAGCAGCCGGTCACCATACCGCTGTCGGCTGCGCACAGAGACACGCACATCGGCGCGTGCCCGAAGGACTAGTTTAACCTTTTCACCGGGAATATTTCAACAAGTTTTACCCTTTTACCCAGCAATATTTTAACTAGTTTACCCTTTTGATCGGCGATAATTCACTGTTTTAAACTTTTCATCGGTAATATTTTAACTAGTTTAGCCTTTTTACAAGTATCATTTTTACCGGACGAATTTATCGTATTTACGTATTTACACATTATTTATGTATTGATTATGTATAAAAAAATAACATACCGCTGTCGGCCGCGCACAGGGACACTCACTACGGCACGTGCCCGAAAGACAATTTAACCTTTTCACCAGTAATGTTTCAACGGGCGTCATTTATTTTATTTTCTCTGTAAGTTAAATTTTACTCTGTATACATAGAAATTATTCTACATGTCTATCAGTGCTTAGAAATGACTGATTTATGCTACACTGTTTTTTTGTAGAACAGCTTCCATCATCTTAAGTATCAAGTGTTGAAGTACCGTATTTTTCTTTTCATAGTTAGTATTTGTAGATTTTGAAGGTCCATTTTGCCCGTGGAAATAATTCTTACTAAGGTTCAGTCATTTTTTAGTCTGTCTTACTTTTATTATTTAAGAATTTGATATGATTTTCTTGCATGTTTAAGTTTTGCAGTGTTTTATATATTAAAAAAACGGGAAAGGTGAAAAGGTTAAAGTAATGTTATGCTGTAAAGCGAGTTGAATAAACGCCACGACAAGTTAACGTGTAAACAGAATTTCTTCGTTTTCTTTTAAGTATTTAGTTCTAACCGATTCTGATTCACACTTTAACCTTTCATGTTTTGTTCTTTTCAGCGTTCAAGTATCATATTAAATCAGTGCCTTAATTCAATTGTAATTCTTACCTACGTTACTTTGTTTTGTGATAAGTTTATGTATTAGCTAAATATATCTGCCTCCATTACCAAATCAATAGAAATAAATAAAAACCAAACCAAAGCATTGTTTTTTTTTGCCCTTTTAACTAATCAGAACTGATTTTCTTCAGGATAATTCATATAAATATAATACATGAATCGACCTAGTCCCATAGTAAGCTCAATACTTATTTGTGGCTTGTGTTAGACGACGATATATTTAATAAATATTAAATACTTAAATACATAGAAAACATATGATAAGTTGCTTTGTAGAATGAAAAACATTCTGGTGAAAACATCGTAAAATAACATCATAATTTTGGAGCAAAATATACTTAATAACAGGTCACAGCGACATCTGCCGCCCTTTCATTGAACAATTACGGGACGTTTCAAATTTGCAAACAGCACCCCTCAATGAACCCTAACTCGTGCAAACGCTTGGTTAGTTCGATACAACAGGCAGAGATGGCGTTACCATCTAAGTGCTTTCTTTTTCAGTATTGTCGCATTATATTACGAATGCGACAATAATACCCATTTTTATTCAGAAATTAATCGAACTAGGGGGTTGCGTAACGATCGATATAAAAACTTTTGATATATTTTCTCTGGATATAACGATTAAGGGATATAATGCACTTTTGATATAACAACATTTGATATTAGTCCAGTACGTCTAGCACAACTTGCTGACAAGTCGCTTCGCGCGCGGTTGAGCGTCCCCTGTCTCACTCGCACCGCGCAAATTAGAAAGAGGAGGGTACATCTTTCTCGACTCGCGTCGCGGCGCGGCATCAGTTGAGCTAGCCCCCCAGGCAATGAACTGAAAACTTGTATGGAAAAAATTTCAATTTTGGAAATAATTTATAATAGCTTATTTTTTCTGTGTAACGGATTTATTATCAATTAAATAGTCACCCAGCGACAGAATCCGACAAAATTTCAGACATCAAAAAAATGATAAATTAACTAGCTACAGAAAAGTCGGAAAAAATATTAATAATTATTTTTATCTTGATTTTGGTCCATTTACATTTGCTCTTTAATATTCAAGATAAGTCGTGCAAAAAACGACAACGCATGTTTTATTTAAATCTACTTAATTACTTCCGGGTGGAAAGTTTGCCGGATTCTTGAATAAAGCATCTTAGAATACCATTTCGAAATGAAATCAACAAAAAAAACGCTATTATAAATTAATGTTTTTCAAAACCGTATTTTGCCTGGAGTATATATGCTCATGTAGGTAATACATATAATTATCAACAGACATAATGAACTTGTAATATAACAACTAGTAATCTAACAGTCATAACGTATAACATACATGGGATATAACTTTGCTCGATATAAAAATGAGTTGGTAGAATGTACTATTGGCGGTATCCTGCTGTTTCGGCAAAATATTTTTCGCCAAATTTCACTTCCCACAAAACTTATGGCAGTAGTTTCATTTCCCAAACGAACAAATAGCACATTTTTGTTTCGCATTTTGTTCATTTGGTCAAAATATCATTTGGCATAATTTTGCTTTGTCAAGTGTTATTAAGACAAAAGTTTATTAAGCAAACACTTTGTTTGGGCTAATATTGTTTTCCAAACAAAACATTTGCTCAAATTTTCATTTCGCACATTAGGTACCAGGGTGGAAAAAATGGCTTGTCATAAGCGAACTCTGTTTTTGGTCGGTTAGGTTAGGGTTCACTTGTGTCCCTCAGACCAGAAATAGAAACCCCGCGCAGCGGGGTGGCGTCGATTCGCTGGAGACTCTCGATGAAAAGGGCGAAACCGACTCGGGGCTTGCTTGCATGCATGCTGCTTATTTGCATTATAATATATTGTTACCTAAGTACCTATAGTACAAAAGAACATAAACTTACCTGTAAATTATTTACTTTTGTTTTTTACAAACTACCCGCTTAGCAAAATTATGTAATCTCACTCTAATAGATTTCGTATGCACTACACAATTAGGATCTAAATCGTATGCCATGCAATAATTTGGAAAAAGAATGTTATGCTAAATAATACGTTTGACCAAATGAAATTTGACTATGTAAAACTTGGCCAAACAATAATTTGCGAAGTAATATTTTGCCATAGGAGATATTGCCAAGTGATATAATGCGAAACAATAATTTGACTAGTGTTTTTTTGCCAAATGATCATTTGGGAAACATTTTTTGGGAAGTGACACTTTGGGAAATGATTTTTGCCCATACAATAGAGAACCACTATTGGCATAATCTGGAATACTTACAAACTTTTATTTCTTACCCATTTTACTCTAAGGCAGGTTGGTGTAGGTACGACGACGAGTAACCACTGACACACAACAGTATAATAGCCACTATTACTTGTAACAATGGTATTAATTGTACCATTGTAGGTTAGGTTAGGGTTCGCTTGTGTCCCTTAGAGCGGAAATAGCATTCGCGGGGTGACGTCGAAACGCTGGCGATTAGGTTAGGTTAAAATAATTAACGTGTTGCGTGTGAAAAATAAAATTATATCTTACAAAACATTATACCACTAATACTTACATCCAATATACATTATATCCATTAAACGTTATATCAAAAATGTATTATACTATTAGAACATTATACGCCTTGAAATTATACTGATTGTTGTTATACCAAAAGTTTATTATGTCCATTGAGTGATTATATCCAATGAAATTATATTAAATGTTGTTATATTCAGTGAAAATATATTAAAAGTTGTTATACCATTCATTACACACCCGAAGTAGGGAGGTAACGAGCGAAGTTCTGTGCTTCATATTGGGCTAAAATGCCAATTTAATGATGTCCGGCTATTTTCCTCTACAGCTTTGGCACTAGTAATTTAGTATATTAGTTTCTTTAACATTTCAGTTTATTTAAATAAAAAAAAATGATTTGAGGCACGTGAATCAAAGTAAAGTAATAGCCCAAGCACTTTATTTTCATTACTATGGAAAAAAATTGATATTTAGAAATAATTCATAACAGCAGCTTTTTTGTGTGTAACTGATATTATCATTTAAGTAATTACGTAGACTACAAATCCACCAAAATATTAGTCATAAAAAAAACGATATTTAACCAATTCCTGAAAATGGAGGAAAAATATTAATAGATATTTTAATTTATGTTTTGGTTAATTTACAGGAGCTCTTCAAGAATAATAAATAAATCACACAAAAAACATAATGGACGAGTCATTTATTTTTATATATTTAATTCCCGATGGAAATTTTGGTGGATTCTTGGATAAGGCATCTTAGAATAACATTTGAATATTAAACAAACAAAAAAAAACGCTGTTATAAATTAATGTTTAAAAAAACGTAATTTTCCTGGGGTATAAGTACATTCTCGAGTTCTATAGAGCCAAAAAATGTGCAACCTCACCCTATCCACATACATGTCAAATGCAAATTAAAAAAAACACCTGTTATTGACAGAGTTGTCACTTGTCATTCGACGTCCAGTTTTTTGATAAAAGTTTACTCACGTGAATTTGTGATTACACCTTGTGTGCTCACGGAAATTCGAAGGAATGAAGGTCAGTACAGACATATCATTACAAAAAGTAATAATAGGGTAGGGGCGGCTCACTTCGTGATTATGTCACACCGCTGTAAGTACATGCTGGCCTAACTAATCCAGCTGGTATGATAGGGCTGCCACGGCACGCGTTGCAAGCGATTGAAAAGGATGGGCGTGTTTAGGCTCGCTCGGCATACCTAAACAGGGTATTTGTACCTTCTATACCTACGTAAGGTTGTACAACATGGTATATTGACCTTGACATCCGTCTATGTATTTGAGATATGCAAGTTTGTTAGGAAATACCCCCATCTCTTTACAAAGGTTGATGAACAACCACGACGCTACGCTGCGAGGTATAAAAATAACCTGGCAATGACAACTAACCTTAAATTAAAATTGTACCAAAAAGCCCAAATATAAGGTCCGTTAAAATATATAACAAGCTTGCAGATACTTTGAAGAAGGAAACATCCGAAAAAAAAATCATGCTTATACTCAAAGAATTTTTAGTAAAAAAGAGCTACTACAGCCTTCAAGAATTCTTTGAGGATACCCAAGAAAAATAAAACAATATTAACAAAACTAAATAATGTACATAATTAAAGGCTTATAAAATAAGGTACTTACTCTAAGGAAATGATGCATGATGGTTTAACTTTAGCTATAAGAAATTGCCACGCCCTTACAGGGTTCCCATGTACTTAACATTTAAGATTTCTACCACCTTATGTAACCATGGTTTTGCAATAAATATATATGAGGTTAGATAATTTTTTGTTCCAAGGGCCGTAAATAATTTCTCAGATCGCATAACGCTTCGGTCATCGGCATTGACGCCCGAACCGAAGGCAAGGGCGATGGGGGCAGTCTGTCTTTATTACCATCTGGGGTGGTTACAATATTTTTCGTCTCGGACCAGGAAGTAGGGCTTATCACCGCTTCAGGTACCGAAAGTTGAAATATTAGCCCCGCTGAGTTGTTTTACTTAAGTGTTTCTTGAGTGAAATAGTACATTACGTAATTAGGGCGGTGAATTCGTGAATGCCCCAGATCGCAGGTGTTTGTGGCCCGAACCGAAGGTGAGGGCCATAAATATGCGCTCTGGGCTTTACGAATTACCGCCAGTGTTGAATACAAAATTTTACGTCTTCACCTGGCCACAATGCGAGTTTTCCCGTACGCGCAGCGTACAGTAAAACTCGCATTATGGCCAGGTGTGACGTAAAAAATGTTAAGTATGATATTTAGACTTCTGATCGATATTTTTGGCCAAGTCCTTTTTTTGCGTACCTTTTGGTAGGTACACCCCGAACAGGAGGTATTCTCGAACCAAGAGAAATTAAATCTTTGGAGAAGACCATCAGGCCCCTATACCACAAAACTTTACGAGTACAAGCGTACAATTTGACAAAATTGTACAATTTTCCATAGAAAAAGTTGACAATTATGTCAAATTGTACGCTTGTAAAGTTTTGTGGTATAGGCCCCAGGTCTGCTACTCGTACTCGTACCTAAGTATTTTCTTGGTGGAAGGTCAATTAACTTTTTCTTGCTGTTATATCTGTCCTGGCAAGCAAGGAGACAACAGTGACAGGGCTTCTTATAAAAAATACACTACAAGGAGATGCCCACTATGGAATGGGTTTACCAATACCACAAAAACACGTGTTTGGCAGATTTAAACCGCATAATATCATAGTACAAGCAAAAAATGGTTGCTTCGCCCAAGAATCCAGTTTTTTTAGATATCTGTTCCACCTGTCGATGTTCACAGAAAGCGTGCGCAAGCGCAAGTAACCCCTCCGTGCCCTCCCCCCGCACACCTGGCGCTTCCCCCCGCTACAGCCGCCCTGAACACACCACTTCTGAGACTAAACTTGTAAGTATATCAACAAGTTTTTTTTTTAAATATTACGGCGTTATTAGGCTAAGTTAACAGCGAGTACCTGTAAAAAACACATACTTATCTGGTTTCAATTACTCGAATTGGGTTTTGACGAACTCAGTAAAGTAATACTAGTAGTACTAGTAACATTTACTCTGCTCCGTTCCGGATGCCACTCGGCAATCCGCTCGTAATCCACTCACATTTAATCTTTTAGCGATACCTACACGTTTGATCAATCGTATACGTCGGATTTATTGGATTTCTGTGTAGTATGTGGGTCTCAGGATCCGTATCAGATCTAGCTGTTCGGCTAAACTCGGCGCACACCTACGAGGTGAAAATTCAACCGAGAGCCCGAGATTCTGCCGGGGAGTGACACCGCTGCATCGTTCGCACATATTCGCTGGGGTTTGTCTTTAAAGTGCGTTTTTTTTTAGGATTAGAAATACGGTAAACAAAGAAGCAGTCGTCGTCAACCTTTTCTGCTTGGGATAAATATTGAACACACACGGTTTGTTACACGGAAATTCATCCTTGCCGCAAAGTTTACACACCAACTTTTAAATGTTGACCACCATACGTTTCTCATTTGTTGTTAATGGACTCTGTTTCTGTCTCTTTGCTTTTGGTGAAGGCAAAACGTTCGGGGGAGAACGAGTTGGTCTTTTTTGCAAGCCACTTGGGCCTACCTATGGTAGCTCCATCGCAGTCCGCACGCCACCACACACAACTAAAAATATAATATTAATATTTATTAACAAATAGATACTCGTATAATAATCTCGTGATTTGAATTCAATAATTTGTTGATTACCAAGAAAACAAGAAAAAGAACGTGATACGATTGACAATTTTGACAACATCGACAGCGATAAAAACGAACCGGGCATTTCAAACCTCTTCTTCGTTAGGTTTTTTATAATGCAACCTATCCAGAATTGAATTACGAGTCAAAAAATAAATATTTTCATTATAAATATATTGTAAGTATTATTTAGATATAAATAATGAAACACTTCTATCATTTCAGGGTCGACAGCAATATCGTAAGTCTTTTTTAATGGCTGCTTCAGATACTTTGACAGTTGTGTGGCATAAAGTGTCTTATATAAAAGACCTCGTGCACGATATCCTTCTTTCTAATGCTAAAAAACGCACTATAGCAGTGTCACACAAAATGCGACAACGTTAAGTGTTAGGCCTGAGTGCACGCCCATTATGGATTAAAAAGAAAAAGATCAGCAATACAACAGCTCGAGCTGAATTGGAAGCCCCCTTTCGGCAGACTTAGTCGAGCGCGAGCGCCAGCCAAGCGAGCCATTGAAATCGTTTTTTTTTGTGATAGGAGGCAACCGAGCAGACGGATCACCTGATGTAAGCGATTACCGCCGCCCATGGACACCTGCAACACCAGAGGTGTTGTGAGTGCGTTGCCGGTCTTTAAGATGGGAGTATACGCTCCTTTCTTGAAGGTTTGAAGGTCGTATCGGTCCGGAAATACCGCAGGCGACAATACAGTATCCAGTGCATCTAGTCGTTACTCGATTCAATTAATGTTTCAACCAATTCCCTCTTATTCCATTGAGTTATTACCTAATTGAAACTACCCAATAATAATCGAGTAACGACTTCGGTGGCTCGCGTGGCTAGCGCTCGATCCAGGCTGCCGAAAGGTGGCTTCAAATTCAGCTCGAGCCAATGTAGTGCTGATCTTTTTCTTTCTTATCCATAATGTATTCTTCTTCATATGGTTATACTTACAGCCGCGGGCGACGAGTGCGCTTATTAAGCGTGGCAACGGAGTGACAAGAACTGTCGGTGGGGGCAGCGAGCAACGCACGCGCAAGGGATACAAGGTTTGTCACCACGAGTGGAGCCCTCGATAGCTTTGTTGGTTCAGAGCATAGCACGGAACGCACGGATCAAATCCTGTTCGGGGCATAGAATATTTTGATTTTACACTTTTTCGGAAACTATCTAGTCTAAATGGCTTTGAAATGCCTCAGGTCTTATATAAGGGGTAATGTATGGCGAGAACGGTCTCTACATACTCGTATAGTGATAATAGAAACGCTCACGTCTGTAAATACTTCTATAGGTTTACCACCATATAGTTTGTCATTGCCGTTCGATGTCATGCTCATTCATTAACGGGGCCTTACCTTCGAACTGGTTCGGGAGGAATACTTGCACGCGAGACATCGCACTTGAACGGCCACACAAAATACGCTGCCGCACCGCACCATAAACGCAGCAACATGTATGAAGAAGACGAGCATACGACACGTCAACGCGAATACGCAGCGTTTCGCACCGGTGTGGTCTTTCCCTTGATAAGCAAAGTACAATAGGTACTTAATGTGTTGTTTCTTGTTGCAGATCCAGTCACCCCGTAAGTACACTTACAGTTACTCTGTTGACACCACAGAATTAACAATGAACTCGTTTTATTTTACAATGCTCCGTGGCTGACATTTGTTGTAAGCTGAACACAAACTATTAAAGCCGCTTCTCTCAAAACGACTTCCCACAGTTTTTACTAAAAAGAGAAAAAGTGTTAAAGGTAAGTCTATGTGGGCTAGGTGGCCGCAACTCGATTATTACTCGTACCTAGCGCTTATTTTGCATGATAGATTTTTGGTTAATACAACACCAGCCAACCCAAATCTACCTTTGAGGTTGTCGGCGACTTCTGTAGCGGCCGCGGCGACCTAAGATTATTTCGGTACCCACAACCGCCGCCCTGGGGCATAGCAGGATGACGTGGGCGGCTGTTTCTTCATCCTTTATGTAGGCTTTGCAGTTGAATGGCATGACCGCTCAATGACTCCTTTTATATGTGGATGAATGTTATAATCGGTCTGTTTTCAGAATCCTCTGGCGATGCAGAGCTTAGCGCGGCATGGCGGACCGAGATGCGACGCGGGACGCATACGCTGAGGGATGTGCGCAACCACCTTGCCGCTTTGCACCAGGTTTACCATTAGTTCTTTCTACATATATAGATATACATTCGGTCTCCGAGTTGGCACTCCGACTGACATTCCGCGCGCGTCTGTTGTGCTAGCCGGTTGTCCGTGAATATTAAGAAAATGCCTTATTGCAGAATCGATTTTGCGCGGACAACGCGGAATTCACATCACTAAATTCGCCCGTGTGACAACACAGTAGGTAGAAAAAAGTGACACGGTCGGTTTTCATACAGATTGAGGTGTTTAAGTTATGTAGCGTATATCTATAAATATTTGTGGTTCTTTCTTAATATAGTAAGAATAAATGGCATGTTAGCACCGTGATAATGTTGACAGGGCTTTCCCTGTGGGATGGAAGGTCAGATGACGGATGCATTCGAACAAACAACATGTTTGGGATTGAGTACTCAATCCAACACTGGGCTATTTAGGACAAAGCACAAAAATTAGGAGGATGATTGAATGACATAGCTTCCCTTTGAGACAAGAAAAGTCTCTTTGTTACCGATCTTTATCATGCTAGCGATGATCTAACAGATTGTTACCTATTGGCAGCAACATTCGGAATATGACTTTAAAAAGTCGTGCCACTGACGCCAGTTTTAATGATGCCATAATATAGAAAACCGTACATTTAGTGTATCATCACATCGCGAATAGAACATTAGCGGCAACAATTTGCAAAACCAGGTTAAAGGTACGTTTCCGCCTCCACAGAAAGCCGTAGCTGGCAACTGGGGCCCGGAAGAACTCCGCGCGGCGACATCGCGCGCGACGCAACTCTTGCGGGAGGCCGAGCGCCTCCAACAGAGGGCCTCGGAGCTCCAACCGGGTGCTGGAGAACCGGTGCCGAGGAGTCCTGAGCGGGAAGTGATGCCTGGGAAAGAGTTCCCACCAGGATATCAGCCGGGAGATGCTTACGGTGAGTGGATGATTTATTAAAACGCTATGTGTATCCCAATACACACCTACACACTACACCTACACCTACAACAGGGGAACAGGGGGTCCTTTAGGGCAGAACCGGGAATAACGCTAGAAGGATATTCGTGCGGTCCCCTATTTTCTCCATCAAATTACCATTGTAAATACTTTTTCTACAAAACTTATGCCATAAAACCTATGGTTCGTCCTGGCACGGTGGGCGCAACAATAACGTATTTAGTGTTCTTGGCATCCAAAGGGAAGAATTATTAACTTAGTTATGCTTTGAGTTATAGCTTGATGTGTACAGTCAGCAACAAAACTTGTGAATGACCACACGACTGTAATGTCAAGAGGATTAAGGAATGTCTAGATATTTTGCGTAGCTACATTGGCTGCTGACATGTACAGTCTCACCATTGTACATCTTTCCGTCTAAGTTGCGATCTACTTTAGGCTGCACTACAACGTGATATTAGGAACAGCCAATTATTCTAACAATTTTTTACCTTAAAAGCAATAAATCAGTTTAATAACTATAACTTCTCCATGAACAAAACAGTACAAACGCCAATACAGGTAGCTGACCATCCTGAATTTATATGGAACCTTATTACAACTCACATACAGTGCACGGATGGTCACTTAGCTATGTTGTCGATAGTACCTAATAATAAGGGTGTAGGCACTTAATAAAATAATCAATAATACTATATTTCCTCGAAAATTGATTGAAAATGTAGTCACATGGAAAGAAAAGCAATGTAATAGGTTAAACAATCACAAAGTTAGAAGTGTCCAAAATATCAAGACGGGGTATATTCTCTCCCTTTTACACAAAAGGCGCCTTCATATGAAACGATTGTCATTTCCTATGACGCTCGCAGATTGTGACGCCACAAACTGCGAGCGTTATCTCTCTGACAAGCAATATTCAAACGGTTGTAGCTTCGTAATTCTTTCAGATATCCGAATGGGATTTTCGTCAGTAGGCACATTATTTTGCCTTCTTTCCTTTGGAGTGATAATAAATGTTTAATAATAAATCTTTGCTCCTTCCAGAGCCTCCATTGGTGCACGAGTTACGGATGCTGCCGCCGAGCTCGCTGCTGGCTCCGGCGATGTCGCGGCCCCCGTCTAGCGGGCCCGGCTCCCTTAGGAGCAAGTCTGTATGTTTCATACTATAATTATACTAAGTAGCAACTAAGTGTCTGGATAAGATAAGATTAGCTCAGGGTACAGACGGATGGCGTACTCGAAGAGTGGCCTATGCTCACCAATGAGCGATCACGGGCTGAAAATGATGATGAATGATGAACTAATGTGAATTTGAGTTATGCTGAATTCATGCTTCTTTATCTGGGTAAAGCATTTATTCGGTTCTCGAGAGGCGACCACGTACCGGAAGGCGCAGCGGGGTAGACCCCACACGCGGAGGACCGATGACCTGGTAAAGGTCGCGGGCGGCGCAGGTCCCGTCATTGTGGCACTCTTCGGGGGAGTCCTATGTCCAGCAGTGGACGTCGTTCGGCTGATATGCTGATGATGATGAATCAACAATTTCTTGTTGTTATTCTGTTCCGTTAGCCAGGATACAATGCAATTCTCAGGCTCATAGAAAAGAGGTCGAAATTGACAAGAAACCCCACATAAAACGACTGTTATAAAAAGGTACCTGAGAGATAGTTTTAAATAGTTTTCCATGTTGTTGGTTACGATAGTAGCGCTACGGAATGTTTGTCAGTGAATGGGTTAACCCGTATTTGCGCAGGAGTTGGAGCTCTCGCGCCGCCTCAGCGAGAGTCTTGACATGCAGGAGCGACTGGCAGCTGACAACGCTGACCTTGACGTAAAGAGGTCAGTTCCATCTGTTCCACTCTAACATAGGATTAACGAATGAGATAGATTGTAGCCCCTAGAGAGGCCTTCAGGCATCCCACCACAGCGTCTATGTTGATTGGTGACAGCCCAATAGCACCCAATAGAGTGAAACACGGAATATTTTTCTGCTTACGCTATAAGCTACGGTAGCGTAGTCGTTCGTAAGTTTGAATCCCGGCTCATACCAATAAGCATTTCGGAACATTAGATACACGCATATGTATGTAGGTTGCAGATATCTGCGAAGAAATTCAAAGGCGTATGCACTGGGCCAGCGTAGGGACTACTGCCCGTTCCCTCGTATCCATGAGAGGAGGCCTCTGCCCAGCAGTGGGACGTGTAGATATATGTAGGTTGTTTTTTTCTGTGATATATTAACAACGTACTCCCTAGGTGGGCGCTCTACTCGTAGGGATTTTCATGTCATCGGCTACGAGGGAAGCGTAACAGACTTGACAGAGAATGTGTTAAAAACGGATCTGTGTCGTTCGTTTTATTTATTTATTTTTATCAGTTTGTGTTTAAGCTATTCTTGATATGAAATTCCTTTTATGAACTCGAGGGGGCGCAACAAATGTTGTATGCCCAATATCAGATCGGAAATATGCAATAAATTAATAAACTCATAATAAATCTGCTGACGATTTATAACATCATCATCGGTTTATCACCTTTTCATAAGGATTAATACTCCAGGAAAGTTACGTTTTTTTCAAACATTAATGTATCACTGCGTTTTTTTTGTTTCTTTAAGTTTCGAATGTTATTCTAAGATGCCTTATCCAAGAATCCACCAAAATTTCCATCGGGAAGTAAATATATAAAAATAAATGACACATCCATAATGCTTTTTGTGTGATTTATTTATTATTCTTGAAGAGCTTTTTTCAGGAATTGGTTAAATGGTATCGATTTTTTTGTTGACAAATATATAGGTGGATTTTGAGTCTACGTAATTACTAAAATGATAATATATCAGTTACACACAAAAAAGCTGCTGTTGTGAATATAATTTCCAAATTTCCATGTTTTCCATACTAATGAAAATAAAATGCTTGGGCTATACGCTACACAATATTTTGAGCACCACAGTTTAACCTTTTTAAACTTTCATGGCACAACCTTCTTGCCTGAAACTTTTTGAAATACTGTTAACGCCACGTCACTCCGCGACCGCTCGATTGAAAAAAAAACTCAAATGCCAATCTGACAATCAAAATGGCATGTTTATATTAAAACGAGTGATGCAAAATTATGGATAACGATCAATTTCCCACGTTCTCAAGCCACTAAACTGATCCAAAAACAAAAAAGGCGAAAAATAACATAGGTGAGTGTTTTAGATACATATTGTATAAGGAGTTGATGGTGAAGGAACAACGCTTGGAGACTGCCAGGGCTCAAGCTGCTAGGTTACAAGCCGAGTTGAAGATGCTAGCCAGGGATAATGCTAGGTTGCAGGTATGTGGGGTCATCGGGGTCGCGCGTGTTCCATGTGGCGGGGCGTTGGTCTCAGACGGTCCTGAACGCAATTTGCCTAGTTGGAGTTTTGCCCACATTGCAGTTTGACCACCGAGCATTATGCCTAAAACGCAAAATGCCTTACATCACATTTTAGGTTAGGTTCGTTAAGTTTCTTCAGATGCCCGAAGGGCAAATAGACCAGAAACAGGAGCCCCACTCCGCGGGGCTCCGTCAATATCGCTAACGTAACCTCAAAACGACGAAAATGTGATGTAGGCATTTTGCGTTTTAGGCATAATGCTCGGTGGTCAAACTCCAATGTGGGCAAAACTCCAACAAGGCAAATTGCGTTCAGGACCGTCTGAGACCAACCCGTGGCGGGGGCAACCGCCTAAAAGCCCTATGGAAGGCGGAGATCAGTTTCTATTATGAGGCAGCTGTAGCTTGTGTACACAATTTTAAGAGAGGTAGGTCACAGCCAAGGATATCGAAAGTAAAGATACGCCTGTCCGAACAATTCGCTTGACATCTGCCCCAGATCTGTGACAGTTGAACGGTACGGTCGTCCTGACACAGACTAAAGCACGGTGGTCCTAAATGGCCTGTTTAGGCCCACCGCATTGGACGAATTACTCGTGCGCGTTGGACCTATCTTTACGAAGCAATATATGTATATATATCTATGGTCGCAGCGTAATGTCGGAGCAGTTTACCTAAAGTATAACAAAATTGAAAATAATTGTGTTATTTTGTAAATTAAAGAGGATCGTACCCTAAATAACACTAGTACAGTGCTAAAATATGGGTGCATATGTCACCGTAATATTATAAATGCCGTTAGATTACAATATAACTCGCGAGATTATAAACTATCGAAAGATAATAAGGCAAACTATAATCCGTCGACGTGAAACCGTCAAATTGTAAATGAGGGCTCATATCGTTAGTTTTCCGCTCTTTTATAAAAAAAAGTAACCTCGAAGACGGAAGCGGGAGCTTTGCTTCCGCTTCCGTCTTCTAACCTATCCGTGATCCGAGTCGGTTTTGCCACTGGGCCCCTGTTCCCTACCGCCTACGATACACCATCAGATAGCCATTTGACAATTTGACGGTTTCTACTCGACAGATTATAATCTTACGAAAAATAATACGTTAAATTGTAAATAGTTTTGGAAGTTCACAATTTTTCGACAGTTTATAATATCGCCAGTTAGATTATGAACTGACGGTGTTCACAATGTAACGGTGACACATACTTACTCGTGTATAATGGAATATGTGCCATGTCTTCAAACTAAGGTAATTTGCACTTGACCGTTTACTCCGTAGATGTGCAGGGTCGCGTTCCTGCCCCGCTATTCTATAACTTGTTTTAAGCTCACCTCAACGCTCACCCACAAAATCTTGACGACACGATACGTAGTAACTAAGCGTATGCAGAGGTCTAGTTGCGTTATGCGTGACGGGTGCACTTCGCATTGAGCATTAAGAATCCCTGGGCTGTTATAGTATCCTCTAGCCGCCCAGAGATTTTTAAAAGGCCGTGTTGGTTGTTGAAAATTCAAAGTTCACTATTCGTTTTTGCTGGCCGGCTAGAGGATATTTAGACTTACACGTTTGACATTTCCCATTGGTTTTAAATTATCAAATAATTATAGGTAAGTATACCGACGATCTTTTAGTGGACCCATCTTATTTATGATGTAAAATAATATGTTATTACTTATTACCTACAGGATCTGAATCTATCTATCTATCTTTTATAATAATACGGGTGACGTTGAGGTGAGCTTAAAACAAGTTACGGAATAGCGCGGCTGGTAGCGAAGTGACGCCGTCAGAACTCCCGAGGATGACCACTAAAGTTTCGGTTTAGCCTAATGGTTGACTGATAGAGCATGACTTAAGGCATTAAGTCCGCCAATTGTTCCTTTATTTTTATATCTGTGCAATAAAGTATAAATAAATAAAAATCAAGTCAAAAATTGGCGAACGTATAATTTCCTAGTCTAAATTAAGTTAAACATTTGGTAACCATCTTTATTTCAGGCTGCTGTAAATGCGCAACCTACTTCCGATACTGTTCAGGTGAATTTATTCATAATTGGTCTGGTCTTCTGTCTTTGTAGGTAGACCGCTTTACTCAGTCCTCGCCTGGGCGGCGCGCGGGTGCGGGAATAGAGCGATAACGGGATGAGGGCGGCGCGCGGGAGCGGAGGAGGCGTCCGTACCCCCGCACCCGCACGCCGATCAGACGAGGATTGCGTTAGTGTAAGGCCTGAGTGGACGCCCCGCTCAGAGCGGGGCGTGCAGCGTCCATATAAAACAAATGCAATTCATTCACTAAGGTTCAGTAGACCTACAGATATTCTTTAAAGTTACCAAAACATGGTACGGGAAATGCAACTCCTAAGAGCGGCTTCATAGGGTTTTTGTGCAGCGATTCAAACCGAAGATTTCAAGAACGTGCGACTGTTACACCAGCACGTGTAGTATGAGACGGTCGCGACATACGCTCGATTTTTTTCGCATTATACCTCTTGTTTGAAGTGTTCCAATAAGACAGAGACGGATAGTGCGATATAAATCGGGAGAGCTTGCGCGCCGTCGCGTGATAGCCATGTTATAGTCAACTGGATATATCGACACTGTATCGCGATTAAACCCTGCAATAATTAACAACTTGGAAAAGTTGAGAAACCCCCATAATTTTGTTGAACGTGTATAGCTAAAAACAATCTCGATCACATCAGCTTCCGGACAAAAAGAACCGCATGGAATTCAGTTCATTCGTTTACTTCAGATAGGTACACAGACACGTCTAATTCATAAATCATAACACTCCTCTTTTTGCGTCCGAGGTTTAAAATTCGGCGATTGTGTTCGCTCTAAAACTTTGAATCTGATTTTCATCCGCTTAAACTCCTGTGACAGCTTCCAGCCTATTAGAGTTTTATATTCGGGATTAAAAGTTATGGACGTTTAAGTTTTAATCCAGCGTTTAAAAAACGGCTCTACCGTTGCGGGCATTTTCAATGTGTACACCCAATGAGCGCGAGTCGTTAAACAAGGATTAAAATTGTCAGTTCTGTGAAAAAAATTAAGCATAGGTACCTCTACTATAATTACATTTGAAGTTTTACTAGTTTGGCATTGAACGTGTGTTTAAACAATAATTTATAAATTGATTAAGAACAATTAAATTTTCATGCAATTTTATTTACTTAATGGTCATGGTGAGTTAATATTTGTTAACAATTTGCGCTAAATTGGGGCACACATTTTTGAAAATGCTCCTTTCCGTGATTGAGTAAACTGACATCTACACATCCACATAATATTTGTTCTTTACTTCATTATCATTACAATATCGGGTCAATAGTTTCTCGTTTAAATACCGGATTGCAATTCAGTTTGCCTAGCTATAGTTCAACAATACTTGTTCGTTACTGCGTACAGAAATGCATTTTTTTAACGATATTCCGTCGATCATATACCTACTTTACTTTCGGATACCAGCGCTATCTTTTAAGGCCGATACGCACTGACAGCGGTGGCGGAGCGGCGCGGTGCGGCGCGGAGGCGGTACCGGTTGTAATGTTCGAGCTAATATGAAACGATCCGCACAGAGCGGCGCGGCGCGGCGCGGTTTTCTGTCCCTTTCGTATTAGCTCGAACATTACAACCGGTACCGCCTCCGCACCGCGCCGCGCCGCCCCGTCACCGCTCTCTGTGCGTTTGCAGCTTTAGTATGTTGTTAGACTTGACCCCAAAATTGCCGGGCGACAATCTTTAACGACTCTTTAGTCACTGGTATATGGCCACCCGGCTGTTTTGGGGTCCAGGAGACAGGCTTAACAACATACTTAAAACGGCGCTGTTAACCGAAAGTGAGGTATTTTCCCGGAACAACTTGCACTAACGAATAAAGTAGCAGAGGTCACATTAGTACATGTGTTTTAGAATCCCGAGCAACCTGAAACTGACACCGCGACGAGCATTGAACAGGGAGAGACTTACGCCGAACTAGTTAGTATCTGTTATTGTACATAAAAAAAACTTGGTTTCGAAACGCAGCCCACCGGCTCAGCGTTTCGTTAATGTCTTTTGTTCTATGACCAAGGCGACGTTCTATTGGTCACTATAACAGTTCGGTAAATGCGTCAAGTAATTGGTTAAATTAATTATAGTTGTCTAAACAGTTATACGACAGAGACTGGAGGCCTATATCCAGCAGTGGACGTCTTTTGGCTGATAAATATGATGATGATGATGACTTCGTATTTTTGACTGCTTTCAGCTAAAGCGTTAACACAACTTTTCATACAGGAAAAGCAGCTAACTGAGCTAGAAGAGGAGGTCCGAGTGGTGAGAGAGATGGCGACAACGAAGCATGCCGACAACCTGTGCGCCGGGCGCCCCTGCGCCGGCGGCGGTGGGCCCAATGTGTGCTACGAGCAGCAGGCGAGGGCTTACATACGTTATATTATAGACTAATCTGGGTCAGCTGACCGTGTCTGTAGTAATGTGGTGGAATGAGAATTTCTGTGCAATTAGGAACGTTGTACAGGTAAAGTCGTAAACAAAGAAAATATCAAAAAAAATTTTTTGGCATTTAGGTCTTTATGATGTTAACAGTAAATATGTGTAGTTTAACGGGACAGCTCTATTTCTTATACATAAACTCTTCGAGGTGGTTATATGTTAACGTTTTTTTTTGCAGCCGGGTATGCCGCCAATGCCGCCAACGCAACGTGATGTAAGCAAATTGATTATTATAAAACGAGTCATTCTATCCTAGATATTTTTTCCGAAGTGACAATGTGTTTAATTATCATACTTGTCACTGTCATAGTGGGGCAGAGTGCTCGAACAAATTGTCGTAAATGTGGAGCACGCTGGACAAACGCACCATTTTTTTACAGGCTCTTGTTAGGTCTATTATAGCTTTAAGTTTTTGATAGAAACCAACTCCTCCGTCGGCCATATTTAATTTTTATGCGGCTATTTTGTGTTGCAATACAAAGTAGTCAAATAGTTCGTTACACGTCTTTATTACTTTAAGAGTAAGGTCGTGTTACAATGTATTGGGCTACTTTATTTTTTAATTATTTTTATTTACTTTTGCTGCTAACTATACCATGCTGACTGTAGATTTAAAGTTCAAACCCTAATAATTGATAGAAATAATTGGTATAATAATTATTTTAGAAAGCTCCGGAAATAAATAAATTCGGTTTGACGAATCTAATCTTAAATTTAAAGCCCCGAGGTCACAGACACACTGTTTATGACGCTGATTGTAAAACGGCACCTTTGTCAAAAATGTCACAAATGTCCTTGTAAAACGGCTCCTTTGTCAACAATGTCACAAATGTCTCTGTAAAACGGCTCCTTTGTCGACAATGTCACAAATGTCCCTGTAAAACGGTTCCTTTGTCAACAAAGTCACAAATGTCCCTGTAAAATGGCTCCTTTGTCCACAGTGTCACAAATGCCCTCCGTGCCCCGCCACTTGCAACCCTGATGCACCTCTGGCAAGTACCGTTTGTACTTTCGAATAAAATAATAGAATGATTAGTAAAGGTACTATTGATAATTTGATGGTTCCTGCACCCGTAAAGCGTCCTTATGTTCTAATAATTATGTCGGATAGATTACACTACCCAATAATAAAGAGTGGCAAACTTTAAAGTCGAAATTTAGTATGCCATACGATAGATGATCCCCAATAATAACAGCGCTAACTCTCTGCACTCCAATAAACCTAGGTATTATTTTTATAAAGACTAATATGAACTCAATCTCTTTCTAAGCTTGCTTTGTTTGTGTGCAGACTCCAGCAGAGAAAGAAGTGATCCAACTCAAAGAGAAACTCGAATGTTCTGAAGTGGAGTGCAAGAAATACATAACAGAGGTTAGTTATTAATTACAATACTGGTATTTTCATCTCATGTTTTCTTCATACATTCATAAGAAGCTTGATTTAAGAAACTCGCAGGTAAGAGAGCTGAGCGGCATCAACGTGGCACCTGCCCCCCTATTCTGAAACTTGTTTTATGCTCACCTCAACGCTCACCCACATATATATCTTGACACCGCGATGCGTTGTAACTAAGCGTAGGTAGAGGTCTAGTTTCGTGACGGGTGACCAACGGGGTGAGCCGCATTAGTGTGTAGCGAATAACAGCCCTGATCGCCGAGGCCAAATCACACCTGCCAGGCTTGCGGTCGCGTATGCCACCCCCGCATTTGTTTTGACAGCCATGGAAGACGTTGTCCCCCTTCTTGAAATTGC
This sequence comes from Epinotia demarniana, assembly GCA_945867215.1. Lineage (NCBI taxonomy): Eukaryota > Metazoa > Arthropoda > Insecta > Lepidoptera > Tortricidae > Epinotia > Epinotia demarniana. Next base: position 60,718,392 of record OX244259.1, read on the forward strand.
ATGTACAGTCAGCGTCATATAGTAAGTGGCACCCAGAGTAGCCAAATATTTCGTAACACACCCTTATTCTTATAGTAATAAAGACGCGTACCGAAATATTTGGCTACCTTGGCTGCTTGGTTATATGACGCTGACTGTACTAGCCCTGATGCATAAGTTTTCGAGCAGTTTTTAGGTTCTTCCACTATTAAGGAAATAATGTTTTAAGTTACATAAAAATTCAATACCGTTTATTGGGTACTCGTGTTATAATAGCTCCGTTTTTCATGAAAATATTCCACACTAACTAATTTTAAATAAAAGGATAGGTAGAAGCATTTGTATGAGGTAGTGGAAGGTAGCCAAAATTTCGCTACTCCCCTCCCTAAGGTGTTGTAAGAAGGAACTGATTGAAAGATTTGGTGTCCGAGACAGATTGTTCCGATAGCTTAGATAGTTAGTAGCGGCAGTCATGGATCTGTTCGCCGATTCAAATCTGTCTGGGAACATTACATTTTTTTTTCAATTTAAATTGTTAGCAATATCACATTTTGTCCATATTTTATACCTACATTTATGCTAAAAGAGGCGCTGGAACATACTTTTCATGTGCTCTGCCTACCCCTTTTGAAAATAAAGGCGTGAATGTATGTATGTATGTAAATTTTGTACATTTCGTTAGCAGCGTTACTGTTTCATAAAAAAATTTTTTTTGCTTCCACGGTGAACAAGGCCATTTTTTGCTCCAGTGCGCCCTGCTCCGCTCCGAGGTGCTTGAACGCAAGGAAGATGCCGAACGCGAGAGATGTGCCGCGCGCGAGGCGAAGGCGAGACTGCGAAAGCTCGAGATGAAGTTCGAGGGTCTCACGCCGAAGACCAACATGGCTGGACCTCCGGAGAAAGCGTTTGAAACCGTACGTTTGTATGCTTCATCCTTTTATGGGGTGCTGCATGGCTTTCACAGAACGACCATCGAGCTGTGTCATGGCCAGATAGACTATACGTCTCTTGCCGACTTTATAGAGAGAAATTTTACGGACAACTTGTATAATGAAAACTAATTTGAAAATAGTTTATAATAGCCGATATTTTCTTTGTAACGGATATACTTAAATCATCGTTTAAATAATTACCCAGGTTCAAAATCCGACGAAATTTCCGACATAAAAAATATTACTCAGGCAATTGGGATGCGGGTGGTGCAGTACCGGTCACATTGACAATGTTTGAATGAATGAATGAATAAATGATGATGATGATGATTTATGATGAATGATGTTTGGGGAAGACCTGTCCAGCAGTGGATGTCTTTCGGGTGATATGATGATTATTAAATAGATTTCTATAAACAAGGTTCATTGAAACACTATTAGCTATACGTGTCGGTGCAACCATCTAGATTAAAGTCACAGTAAGTAAGTGGATTAAGGCGAGAGCGACCGCGTAATAGAATTTGCCTTATGACAAAACTCTCGGGAACAGTTTGCTGTCATGGCGGGCATGTTATGATCAGATCAAGTTAACTTGCAATTAAAAACGGTCGCGGTATTTCCTTGTGTTGTACAATCAGCATCAAAACTAACTGCGCAATTGACGTCTTCAAAAGCTCTTATTCCCTTTTAATAAAGACTATTGACGTCTTCGTTTGTCCAGGCACTATTGATGCTGACTGTACAGGGAACACGGAAAAAATTTGAAGAGATACAAATACTTACCATCATTATAGTTCGAAATTTAAACATCCAGGGGATCGATTTTTGAATCTCACCAAGTGACTAATTCTCACCGATGTGAGTGATTTCCGAAAGTTCGTATTTTTGAAACTCATCGGTGACTTGCATTTGTCATACCTACTTAGAGCATTAAACCAACAGGAGTGGTCACATGTGTCATTTTCTATACATAAAAAGTCTGCCGATTTTTGCGGGGGAGGGGAACGTCAAATGTATGCGGAACGTGAAAATAGCTACGTCAGATAAACGTCAGTCCATACAATACGTATGACCACTGGTCATACGTATTTGGCAGAGGGGAACGCCTGTCAATTGCCACTCCGGTTGGTTTAATGCTCTAAGCATACCTATGATATCGATTTACGAGTGCCCCTACCCACTCGTAATTGAAATCACCATGCGATTGTTTTTGACAGTTGACGTATGTGACATCTGCCAAGAATTTTTCAAAATTTTAATTTTCGGTTACATGACACTGACACATACGCTATGTTTTACGTTTCATTCTGTTTTAAGTTATAGTATGAGAAAATATAAATCGGTATCTAGGACAACATCTGCGTAAAAAGGAACGTAACGGGAATATTGTCTCTGACTGACATTGTAAAATTTCTGCATGTTAGTAAACAGCGTGCGACTTTCAAAAATACGGCTTTAGGAAAATGGTGACATAAAAGTCATCGGTGATAATTTTAGCCACCGGTGACTTTGATATCACCAGTGAGATTCAAAAATCGCACTCCAGAGCGCTATTTTCGGGTGAAATAAAATTTGAACACAACTGAATAGTATGTTACAAAAATATGTATAGGTACATGACTTTATATCATTAACGTTTTAAAAAATTTGAACCGTTTATTTCTTGAAAATAAATACGTTGCATTTTCGGCGTTATTTCAAGATTTTAAATCGCCGAATCGAGATTTAAAATTAGAATTTTAAGGTCGTGTATTTTCTCAGCTTGCAGTTAAAATATGGGTGTTTTTTCTTCAGCATTTACTAATGATGCGCCGAACATGGGTTTTACCGAATACGAAAGTTCGGCCGAATGTGGGGCCAATTTGCGGCGCTACTAAACGCTACTTGTTTCGTTTGCGGTTATATGTTTGAACATATTCTCGTAAATTTGACCGTCCCAATCTCTTTGAAATCGACTGTACATACCTCAAACGTTTTTTATCTTCTCTTATAGGAAGTGAACGTGCAAAACCTGAGACAAATGCTTCGCGAGGCTAACACTGAGATTGATGAACAGCTCACTCTTGTGACGGAAATGGAGAAGTCATTACAAGACTATCGTCTCAAGGTACGGCATTTCATCAAAGTATTCCGTTCAAATAGCAACTCTAATTTTTAACGCGGAAGATTCTAATTACAATGCCCATTTTATAAAAAAAACTGCCACATTAATAATCTCAAGCATTGTTTAGGTTTAAATAATCCAAGTTGTAGAAGACGCTTGTAATATTAATAGACATAAAATATAATGAGAAAAGGGTCTCCCAAATTCCACTGACATAAGATTAAATTACAATACGCCCGTTTAAAAAAAAACTATCTGTACAGCTCTAAGAACAACAAAAATCTGAAATTGATGTTATTTAGTCAAATTCGATTATAATAACAGGTAACACTGTTGGGTGACCGGTTAGCCTAGTGGGTCACTACCCACGAAACTGAAGGTCCTGGGTTCGAATTCCCGAAAAGGGCAAATATTGTTGTAATGGGCATAGGAAGGTAAATACCGGAAAAAATCCCGAAACTACCCAATCTACCCATCATGGGCATACATATTTGTTTCTGAGTGTTAACTAGATAACATTATTTAAGTCATTGCAGTGTGTGTCTAGTACCCATAATACAAGCTTTACTATTATTTAAAACCTTAATATTAACCGGTACGGTAACGGTTTCATGTTGAATGTTCTAGTACCTCCAAGCACAGCAACTGACAGAGGAGCAGACTCGTCAGATAGCGGCCTTGGACTCCGAGAACGTTCGCATCTCGGAACAGATCAACTACGAGATACAACGCGTCAAGGTGAGACTTGTTCCCATGTTCCCTGTAACCCAACTACGCTACATCACGTAACCAGCACATCCCTCCCGCCTTTTCTTCGTAGCTCGAAAGATTGGACGGGCTCCTATTTCCAGACGGTTTGCGCTTCGGGCATGTTAAGCCACATAAAAAACCTGATTTACCTAGTGTTTGCGAATTAGCGAGGGCTGATCCTGTACTTTGGTTATTTTTTCTAGTGTACTTTAGGAGTCACTATGGCTGTGGCCACCTTCTGTCTTCGTCAGATCCGTATTCGTATACTTACGATTCCGTAATTTCAGCCATATCGGATGAAAAATGGTATGCAAAGTTTGTAGGTTAACTTAGCCATTTACGATCAGTGCAAGTTAAATAGAAGCACTTAATAACATTTTTGCGAACTCGCTCTATTTCTTGCCTTACTTGAACATGAACTGAGTACCTATAATTAACAGGAGCTTAATGCGCAACACTCGATTCGCTGATCTTTACGCAGAAACGAAATATAAAATCAGACAATATTTGGTTCCAGATCAAGTTCCAAGAGAGACTACAGGAGTTAACACCACTGCCCAAGCTTCTGCAAGCCACACATAGCCAGCTGCGCGATGCTCAGCAACAACAAGCTCTGGCTGAGCACAGGACTGAGCAACTTGCCAGGGAGCTCGTCTGCGCTAGAGACAAGGTGACCTCATAATCTTATTAAATATGTGTTCCTGGTACTGTCCAGGAGTTTGTGTTTGAGCAAGACAGTGATTACTACAGCTCAAACAAAAAAGACAAAGATAGGTGCAGAAACTAACGCTGTCTAAGATGGTTTCAGCCAAAAACAACAGATTTCTGCTCAATATTGAGCTATACTACTCGCTATGGAGCCGTCTGAGCCAGAACAACACAATTTGCTTCGTACACCTGCAACTTTTTGGGCTCCTGGTATCACAGTCACTTGGTTTTACCTATATAGCATTCTCTCTGTGTTAAAACAAGACAGGGATAACTTATATTAGCTAGAGCAGCACACACAGGCTAGCGTCAAATGTCATCCTGGCTCTTATCATGGTCGACCTTATCACGCGATAAGTGACAAGATAGAGCGTCCGTCACTGGCTGACACCGTTCGATAGAACGAGACCGACGCTCTATCTTGTCACTTATTACGTGATAAGGCCGACCATGATACGGGACCTGGTCATATTTTGAGTAGCCTTACTTACTAAGGAAGTACAAAATCTAATTGCGAGTACGCTAATAAGACGAGATAAGACAGACGCAGCATCAACTATTGTAACTACTCTCATAGAGACTTCAATGAATGATTTCCAGAATAAAAGTCCTATTATTACCAGGGAATACTATCTTCGTGGCAAACATTTAAATCGGTTTCAAGGTTCAAACGTTATGTCCCAAAGATAGCATTATTGGAGTACACACTGAACAAGCCCGTCTGATGATTTCCTAGACAAAAGTTATATTCTTTCCAGGGTCTCATGCTAACTCCATGGCAAACATTCAAATCGGTTTCAAGTTTCAAACGTTTGTTCCACAGATAACGTTATTGGAGTACACACTGAACAAGCCGGTCGAGAAACAGCCTGGCGTGGACCGTGTGGCCGAGGGCAAGCTGCTGGCTGCGACGCAACAGCGGGTGGTGCAGCTGACTGACGAGAACAACAAGTTTAAGGATGAAGTCAGTCGGCTCAGGTCAGTATAGACCATTCCCCACTGGGCGAAGACATTCCCTCTCCACCTGGTTATGTAAAGCGATCTGCTTTGCAGCTTCAGCGGTGCGCTATACGTAGGAGCGAGAGATTGGCGCTGCTTCTCCCAAGTATGGTGCACCCGCCGCCGCTCCAAGTCGTGGCCAAGCCTTTAAGGTGCTGCAATAGACTTGATCGATACATGTGAATATGTAACAGGCCATCGAGCACTCGCCATTTTCAAATTTGTCGATCTGACCAACGAATATAACCAAGCATAGACCCAAATATCGGCTGTGGTCCACTAGAATCCCCTAGCATGATTCCCCAGGGGAAAAGCAACAGCGTTGGAACAGTAACAAAGTTGCTCGACGGAAAAAGTTCGTAGTAAATTTACTCAACACTTCAAACTGAACTCCGTCAGGACCTTATATATCCTCTCTGCCCGTTCACCTCACCTCTCTGCAGGGGCGTCTGTATCTATGGTGCAGGGTGTGCGTTGCACATGGGTGCAGCAGTCCTAGCGGTACTTTGTGACCATTCCATTTTGACCGCGCGCTTACTAGGGGGCGCTAGAGTAATGTTTGCACACGGGCGGTACACGGGCTAGAGACGCCTCTGCCTCTCTGCCATACCGTGCCGTTCCCACATGTCCATTATCTTACAGGAACAGCGTGAGTCGCTTGGAAGAAGCGTTGTTGGCGTCCAGCAACCGGTTTCAGGAGAAGATTGATGAGAACATCAAGCTGGTGGCTGATCAGGAGACCATCAAGAAGGAGGCAGAGAGAGCCATCCAACGCGCCAACAAACGCACTGATACCATTCGAAAGTAAGTTTACCTTCTATGTCTGAACACATGAAGAAATTCATTAACATTTTAACCAGGCGGTTTGGATGTAGCCCAAGCACTTTATTTTCATTAGAATGGAAAAAAATTGAAATTTGGAAATAATTCATAACAGCAGCTTTTTTGGGTGTAACTGATATATTATCATTTTAGTAAGTACTAATTACGTAGACTCAAAATCCACCAAAATATTAGTCATCAAAAAATCGATATTTATTAACCAATTTCTGAAAAAAGAGGAAAAATATTAATAGATATTTTAATTTTTGTTTTGGTTAATTTACAGGAGCTCTTCAAGAATAAGAAATAAATCACACAAAAAACATAATGGACGCGTCATTAATTTTTATATATTTACTTCCCGATGGAAATTTTGGTAGATTCTTGGATAAGGCATCTTAGAATAACATTTTAAAATTAAACAAACCAAAAAAACGCTGTTATAAATTAATGTTTGAAAAAACCGTAATTTTCCTGGGGTAATAGTCGTTTTTAAGATTTCATTTGTTTTAAAGTAAATTATATGATTTGTTCAAACATGTGAGAGTCATGATTCTATGTCAACCTGAACGCTATCTTTGCAGTCGTAGAGGCGGGCGTTCGTGGCGCGTGGTCAACTAGATTTGCTCTAAACCAATCAGATCACACACAAGCTCAATTACTCCTTAGGGGCTACAAACTCGCCATAACACCCGCGAGAACAATTTAGGCCATTGTCATTCTGTAAACAGGCATGGAATAACACAATTTACGAGCAAGTGTCATGAAATAGTATTTTTCACAATCGTGTTATAATAGAGAGCTTTTTAGTAGAGCACCGTGTTCAGGCCACGAAGCTTGCTGAGTGGCCTAAGTAAGGTACGAGATTAAAAAGCTTGATTATGACACGATTGTGAACAATACTTTTTCTACGAGTCAGCTGAACAAATTAAACAAACTTGGTACCTATTGAAAACGAAGTGCTTGGTTGCACTTCGTTTTCAATAATAATTTAATTAATTTTAATTTTTGTGCGTTGATGTCTATTTACCTTTTGACTTTCTCATGACGGCGTCCTATTGGTCAAATACATTATAGTTCAGTAAAGGCGCCACGTGATTGGTCAATTTCATTTTAGTTGTCTCAACAGTTATGAAATGTTGAGTTGGGAGCTCCATAGTAAAAAGTATGTGATTTAAGTTTGGTGTACAAAGTCTTAATTCAAACATTAAGGTTGACGAGTATAAAAACATTATTGTATCACAGATGCATGCAGGAGAATATCGCAGAGCTGGAGAGGCAGCTGGCCGCGTGCAGGGCGAAGGTGGCCACGGCGGACAAGGAGAGGGATGAGGTAAGATCGGCTGTTGTTCAACTGAGGTATTGTCTTGGCAGAATGCGCACAGGGGTTAATACAGCTTGAGTAAAACTAAAGTAAAGTTAAGAGCTTACGTGCATATTCAAATGATTTGTTTGAACAACTTGCTGACGTAATTTAAAGAATTGTTTTGCCCATTTGTTTTGCCTTCTTTCTTTTGGAGTAAGAATAATTTTCGAGTCTACACCCTGAAATTATTTAATGAGGTTGACTTTCTACCTTGGAAAGTAGAGGTGCTTTTTGAATCCCAACTATTTGAAATCTAAGAAATGCGAGCCCCTCCTCCTGTTCCAGTTACGTCTGAACATGGAGAACCAAGTGACCCGTCTCCAGGACAACTGTGAGATGGCGCACCGGCGCGTGCGCGGCCTCGCGGCGCAGGTCGCCACGCTGCGCAAGATCGTCCCGGAGGTCGACACAGTGCCCGACTCCCGGCAACCGTGCCTGTGCAAGGACTATATGGAGACACTCGCCCCTGGAAAGGCTTAAGAAATTGCATTGCAGGTGTAGTTGTAGAAATAATCTAGGAATATCTTGACGTCACACCTGGCGCTGGCTACGAGGCAAAATCCCAATTCGCGGCCAGTAAAAAGTGTATTCAACACGGGTGGTGATGAACGCCTCAGATGCGTGTTTAGTGTGGTCCAAATTTTTGGCCTTTTTTATGCATCGTTTGTCGGTAGGTAGTTAGCCATACAAATTGAAAGTGTTTGTTGTGTTATGACACGAAAATTAACCATATAATTGTGTGGTTAATTTTCGTGTTACAACGGATTAACTTCCATAGAAAAAATAATGGAGCGAGTTAACACTTTCTCAACCAAGATTCCGCCTTGTAGGCACTCGTAATGTTTACTCAGATGCCGGCTCAGCCCGCTAGGCTGGCAGTAGTATAAACCTACGCGCCTAGCGAGTGCTGTCTGTTTCTGGAGTATTGTTTCATTTTTAGTCCGGTGGCGAAAGTGTTAAGCTGGCCAAGAATTAAGTCCTCACTCATTTAACCTCAGATATAATCATGATTATCATTGTTATCAATTACTTTGCTTATGGATTGGCCTGCCGCTCGGATTTAAATCCGCGTCACAGTTTAGACTCGGTGTCTAGTTTGACAGTCTACAATTAACATTAATTTAGTAATCACATTATAGTCCGACCGCTTCACTGAGTCCTCGCCTCCACGGCGCGTGGGTGGGATAGTGGACGAGCGCGTGGCTTGTGGGCGCCGAGCTTCGCCTCACGCACGACGCCCGCTCCCCCGAAATAAACCCTGCGCGCCGCGCACACGAGGACTGAGTGAAGCGGTCGGATTATACTCACTTCAGTAATATCATTTTTGTATACTGTATGCATCTAAGAGTTGAATCTGCCATATACCCGCGATCTGAGAGTTCTTACCGTTCTAGATGAGTAAATAATATTTTATTTGAAATTGTTACTTTCCCAGTTCTGTGTAACATTTTGTGTGACGTTTCGATTGTCAAATTCCATGACATTAATTGACTTTAATTCCTGATGTTTCCTTTGATTATTGGTTTTTTACTATTCTGTACCGTTATAGGTAATTTTGCATTTACTTGTTTAATAAACACATTGTGAGCATTGGTGGGTTTCATTTGTGTCCTGTTTTACAAAAAAAGATGTACCTACACCCGGATTTTTGGTTGCATCGAATTTAAATTTGGGTTGATAAAACTTGACGTTTCAGGGTTCATAATTGCCCTAGACGTGCCGTTCACGAATATATAGGGTTGCCTGCCTTCAGCTTGGCAGTTTTTCTGGTCAGCCATCTCAAACAATGTATGTGGAAATCTTGGAATAACGAGAAATTCGTGTATTTATGCTATGATTTAATCAAAATCAGGATATTAAATTAAATTCAACGTACTTGCGTCTTATGGTGTTGAAATAATAGGGTAAATGTACCAGTTTTGGTCATTTCTCATTAATATTTCTTGAAATATTGAAAGAAGTGATGTTGCATTTTACGTTCAACGTGATATAGCAATCCTCATCAGGTGGCAAGATGACACTAATGCAAATCGATTGCCCTAGATGTGCCGTTCACGAATATACAGGATTGCCTGCCTTCAGCTTGGCAGTTTTTCTGGTCAGCCACCTCAAACAATACATGTCAAAATCTTGGAACAACGAGAAATTCGTGTATTTATGCTATGATTCAGGGTATAATTTAAAAAAAACAGGATATCAAATTAAAGTCAACGTACTTGCGTCTTATGGTGTTGAAATAAGAGGGTGAATGTACCAGTTTTGATCATTTCTCATTAATATTTCTTGAAATATTGAAAAAAGTGATGTTGCCTTTTACGTTCAACGTGATATAGCAATCCTCATCAGGTGGCAAGATGACACTTATGCAGATCGATTGCCCTAGACGTGCCGTTCACGAATATACAGGGTTGCCTGCCTTCAGCTTGGCAGTTTTTCTGGTCAGCCACCTCAAACAATACATGTCAAAATCTTGGAACAACGAGAAATTCGTGTATTTATGCTATGATTCAGGAATAATTTGAAAATAAAAAAGCGGCCAAGTGCGTGTCGGACCACGCACAACAAGGGTTCCGTGCCTATTAAAAAGGTCGTATCCTTACTGAAATCATATGGCACTTACATCCTTTTCTTTAAGTAAGGCGGTTTTTTAGAAATATCTCGAAAACCTTTGAACCGATCTTGTTCAAAACAATTTGCATGATTTTTTTCATATTTTTGAAATACACGGTTCAAAAGTTAGAGGGGAGGGGGACACAATTTTAGTGACTTTCGGGGCGATTATCTCCGACTCTATTCACTTAATCAAATAATTTTCTGAGAAACCTAATATTTATTTTGGAAGGCCTATAGATTGATGTGCCACACGTGGGCATGCAATTTTTTTTTTGAGTCTCAATTTTATGTATGACTCCATACATAAAATTGAAACAAGTACGCCTAAAAAAAAACTTTTTTTGTAATTTCATTACATAACTATGTAGCGGTTAACAAAATACACCTATCCTCAAAAATTTATTCAAATACACCCTATAGTTTTCGAGTAAAATGCCTATGACATACGGACGGACAGACAGACAGACAGACAGACATGACCTTGCAAAAGGTAATTAATAGCATTAATGAACTATAATAAAATTCTATAATACCATCCCAACACATCATTTGGAAACGCGCTAATTGTTGCCAATTTTCATCATCATTCATTTTTAACCGACTTCAAAAAAAAGGAGGTTCTCAATTCGGTTTTTTTTTTTTTTTCAATGTTTGTTACCTCAGAACTCCGTCATTGATGAACCGATTCGGAAATTTTTTTTTTTGTTCGTATGTATATACTTCCAGGTGGGTCCCATTTTTTTCAAAATTCAGTTAGATGATGGGATCCATGAGGAATTGAGGGGACTCCTCAGTTTTATAAGGCACGCGTGTAGTGATTTTGGTATTTTCTGTTATAACTCGTGTATTTACATCCGGAATCATTAATTTGGTGGCGAGGAATTGATGATGAAGACCACAGATGACTTATCGAATTCCTCAATTATGTACTTAAAAGTGCAAAAGTACGAGTACGTCACAGGTTCTGATAAGATTCCGTTGAAATAGGAACTAATGAAGTGCCATTGGTGATGATCTTGGGGAATCGATGGAAGTCCTCAAATATTATCGGCCCACATACAGCGATTCGGTTTTTTTCTATAGTAATCAACGCATTTGCTATCGGAAATCAGTTGTTCATGTGGTAAATTGTAAAAAATAGGAAATGTGCTCGTGGCTTGGCGGAGTACTACAGGGTGGCCCAGAAAAACGTTGACATAGAATTATAAGAATATTATTTTATTACTTACACCAAATTCATAAAATAAAATTAAATAGTAAAATTCAATATCTTGAAATAAAATAAAAAATTACTGTCTTCAAAATATCCTCCTTTTGCACTGATACACAGACGCAAACGTTTGGTAAAATTATCGACGATATGCCGCAGCTCTTCCGAGGTAATTTTTTCCCACTCCTTCGTAAGTGTTGCTTTTAGAGCATCTATATTTTTGTGCTTGGACGCACAGGCTCTTGACTCTAGGATTGACCATAAACTATAATCCATTGGGTTTAGGTCAGGCGAGTAGGGTGGCCATTCTTTGGAGCTTATAAATCCGGGAAAATAGTCCCTACACCACTGCTGCACACTACGAGCCCTATGGGATGGGGCAGAGTCTTGCTGGAATATCCACGGTTGGTTACCAAAATGTTGTTGACTCCAAGGAAGAACTACGGCTTCAAGAATATCTCTTTTATATATTTCTTGATTTATTTTGACACCTTTTTCTATAAAAATAAGGGGTGTTTTGCCTGTAGAGCAAATCCCACCCCAAACCATAACGGATTCCGGCTTTTGTCGGTGAGGAATCACTGCAATTGCTCCAGGACGACTAGGATAATACATTCTATCATTTTGGTGATTATGAGCCTGTTCAATAGAAAACAGTTTTTCATTTGAAAAAAAGATGTGATTCCATTTCTCAGCCGCGGCACGCCTCTTAATTAGACGACATCTCTCCAGGCGAACTTTTTTATCTTTATCTTCAAGAAGTTGTGCCTTACGCAGTTTGTACGCCTTCAAATTGAGGTCATGTGCGACAATACGTTGCACCGTCGAACGGCTTATACCCAGGTCTCGAGCCATTTTTCGGACTTTGGTCCGTGGATTACGATCAAGTCGTTTTTTGATAACATTTCGGAGCCTGGGAGTCCTCACAGTCCTCTTTTTTCCTCTTCCTGGGTGGTCTCCAATATGGCCGAGCTCATTAAATCGCTTAATAGTCTTAGACACAAGTTGACGACTGACACCGAGTGATCTAACTATCTCACACTGTCGTTTTCCAGCCTCGTGTAGGGAAATTATTGCTCCACGTTGCGAAGACATGGCAAAAATATTTAATAACCAATAGTTTTAATCACGCTGTCTATTTTAAATGGCGGCAAAAACGTGTCAAATCGCAATATAAAAACAAATGAATTCGAACCGCGTTCCATTTGAATTTTTTTTACCGTTTAATTTTGTCAACGTTTTATTGGGCCACGGTGTAAATTGAAGTCGGTTAAAACTTTGTTTTTAAAGTAAATTATTGACCTAATATCTCGTAATACTCGTTTTATATAAGAGTGACGTTCAAAATCCAGGATCGTTTTAATAAAATCGACAGCTGATCGCTACTTGACTGTACGCTTACATTACGTCGCAAAAAGAAAGTATTTATGGTAAAGGCAGGTCGAAAATACAATTATTTAACAAACTGAATGTATTTCAAGGAAACTAAAATGATTTCTTTATAAGGACTCTGTCAGCTGTACTATATGTACTTACGGAAATCTCAACAATTGTTTTGTATATAATATTTGTACAAACATTTGAAACTGTTTATTCCCCACTTGTAAAATAAAGAAACCATGTATTTGTGCTTTCTATTGAAATAAATAAAATTAATAACGCGACCATTCATTCGCTAAACGCTAAAGTTTTGACGTGAGCAGTCAAGTCACATTATATGTCACAATAAACTAAAAACGATAAGCCGGCACCAGAGGATGGAGCTGCTTATGATTAGTCGAGAAAAAATAAGGAAAAAAATATATCTCAATTATTTTAGAAATTACAGAAAAAAATGAAATTCATCGAAAAAAAAAACATACTCAAATATTACTGTTTTTTTTTTGTTTTTGGAAACTTAAGTGGCCCTGCTATCTAACACAGTTCTTAAAAATACCATAATACATGTAGTTTTTACACAAAAAATAATCAAAATTCATTTTGTCCCTACAATTTTGAAAGATTTTTTCTTACAGTCCACTTTCAAGCATCATGGTGTAAAAAAATAGTATTGACACCACTATGGCAATTATTTTCAAAAGTTTTTTTTTTTTTGAGATACATTTTTTTCCTTATTTTTTCTCGACTAATCATAAGCAGCTCCATCCTCTGGTGCCGGCTTATCGTTGAGTTTTGGGACACGTTGTATCTTGATGCAGGTTATAAGTTAACGCTATTAGAAACTACTTATAGAGATTTGTATGCTACCAGCTCGCTCGCACGTGGTATTATTATTACCATAGCCTGTCCAGAGTATTCTTCGTTCATGTTCTGGGGCACATTTCTTGGCATATTTGTTAGACATTGTGCATCTAGTTCTATATACTAAATCAAAGGTTACCTACTCGTACAGATAACGGTAGTCTAACTTTTTCAACTACACTGCGTGATACTGATAAACGGTAATAGGACTTTTGGGATAGATATTATAAAGCATAATTATAGTTCACAGCACTACGGTGGTATGGTTCAGTCCCACCCTACACCTGGGGGTATTGCTAGGGGTATGATGGGTCTGACATGAAAGAGGTCATATCGTTACTGAAAACTTATGGCACTTACGTCCTTTTCTTTAAGCAACGCAGTTTTTTATAAATATCTCGAAAACCTTTCAACCGATCTTGTTGAACACAAATTTCGCTGGTAGAATTTTATAATCCCTATGAGCATGATTTTTTCATATTTTTAAAATACACGGTTCTAAAATTAGAGGGGGGGGGGACACAATTTTAGTCACTTTCGGGGCGATTATCTCCGACTCTATTCACTTAATCCAAAAAATTGCTTAGAAACCTTATATTTATTTTGAAAGGCCTGTCGATTGATGTACCACAAGTGGGCTTGCAATGAAAAAAAAAATTTTGACTTTCAGTTTTATGTATGGGGTGCACCCCTAAAAAAAATCTTTTTTAGTAATTTCATTACAAAACTATGTAGCGGTTAACAAAATACACCCTATCCTCAATTTTTTATTCAAATACGCCTTATGGTTTTAGAGTAAAATGCCTGTGACATACTGACGGACAGACAGACAGACGGACAGACAGACAGACAGACAGACATGACGAATCTATAAGGGTTCCCTTTTTTGCCATTTGGCTACGGAACCCTAAAAAAATGCGACTGGTTTCGTAGGAAGAAAATAAATTCATTGTACGTAACTAGTTTCGCAGCAAGGAAAAATATTCTTCACACGTAACTGTACGTAGCGTTGGTTTCGTAGGCAGAAGGATAGAAATTGGTAGAGAAAAGAGTATTGTGTAAATTGGGAACAATATTTTGTCGTACTAATTATTAATTAGCAATTAATAATATCAGAAGAAATCAAAGTCTATTTCAACACAACATGGTATATTTTACTACAAATAGGTAAAAAACATCTGGTTAACAATACAAGTATAACAGGATGGGTAACAAATAACATTATCATATGCAAACTATTAGGACAAATATCAGGGGAAACTGCTTATTGCACGCCTGACGTCTTCAGCTTCACCTCAGTATTTTCGACCTAATTTTAAGTGAGTACATTTCTGCAGATGCCGGGAAAATGAGGATTGCCGGCCGGTTGTGATTGTTTCGGGATTAGTTTGAGTATCGGCGCACTGTATTAGTTCTACTTTGGTGACAATGTTTATTTCTCCTCATCCCTGACTTTAACGATGTGGTAGTTGCCAGCAGAGGTCAGGATCGCCCGTAATGCCTCGTGGGCGAGGTAGGCCGCCCGGCGCGGGGCGGCCGCGACCCCGTGGAAGCGCTCCAGTGCTCCGCATAGCAGTACCTTGGCCTCGTCTACCTGCTGGTCGTCCATTAGTCGAGCTCCTTCCTGTAATAAATAAATGAATATCAGGGCACTTTTCGCACTGGAGACCAAGCCAAATAATTAACAACTTAGAACAGTCAGAATCATGACATTTTTCCATCCTGACAGAAGATAAAAAGCGTGACAAAATCTCAATACATTTTTAAACGTTCCTAATTCGTTACCGGCATACGAAGTGTATGGGAAATGGTAACGCAATAGGACAAAAAAACTGAGTATTTTTTGATCTATTAGATAACAGTTAATAATGTGTAATGTAGACAAGGTAGATTGATGACTTCGTAAAGGTCGCGGGATTCCGCTGGGTGCTGGTGGCGCAGGACCGTTTCTTATGTCACTCTTTGGGGAGGCCTATGTCCAGCAGTGGACGTCTTTTGGCTTATATTATGCGGAGCGATGATAGTCATGTTACTACAAGGGCATGTATGAATCAAGAGCTGAATGTGGAGGGTTGTAAGACAAGAGGTAGACCAAGGAAAAGGTGGATGGACTGCGTGAGAGACGATATGAACAGAAAAGGTGTGTGTGATGAGTTGACGGGCTATAGAGAGGGATGGCAGAAAAAAACATGCTGCGCCGACCCCAAGTAAATGGGATAAGGACAAGCGAATGATGTTGATGACGATGATAGAAGTGCCATTTTTTAGAAACTCTCAGGTACTTACCTGAAACAGCTTGTGGCAATCCTCAATGACGTCGATCCTCTTCGCGAGTGTGGTTCCATCATACGTCACGCCGCACGCCGAACACCGCGCTCCTTGCTTCGCCGTCTGGCGCGACCCCGGCAGCACGCCAGAGCATTCCGGCGTCATGCATCTGTAAATATGTGTAGTCAGAAACTTGCACACCGATGAAGGTATACAGGGTGTTTGTTTAACCGTCTTAGAGCCAAAGCCCAGTTAATTTATACATAACAAAAAATGTTTTTTAATGTTTTTATTTTATTGAATAATATAGTTTTTTTTGTTTATTAATTTTAATCATCCAGCCGAGTGATCGCAGTGACCGCTAGCCGCCACCTTTTGTAGATAGGTACGAACTCTAACCGGGTGAATGAACTTCGCACCGCGCGCCATACAGCATTTATGATTAGTACGTTTTGGATACTTTAAGTGGGCTTCCGCTCTAAAACGGTAAAAAACACCTATATTGTTGGCAAACAATCGTCGTATGCAGCAAGTTAGAGTACCTACAGCTTTTTACTATCGGATCCGATCGAAGCAAGATATAAACTTTTACTCGAGCAGGTTCAGGGGGGCACGGCACCTTTACAAATAACAGTACGGATATTTTATATCCTTCCATATATATGTCTCTCTTTGTTAGTATGTTAGGACTGGAGACTCCATTTTCAGACGTAAACTGCAACTCGCAGTTCGCAATAGTCTTTTAATTAGGGGGCAAGTCGTCAAGCCAGTGGCATTGGAACGTGCGTCCATTACTCAAGTGCCTCAGCACCAGTTTATTGAGCAGCGCGCATATACCATGGGGTGCCCTCAATCCTCCCACCTATCCATCTATCTATCTATGCATCCGTCTATTCCTCTATCCATCCATCTAAGAAAACAAATGAACAAAGAAATAATCAAAATGTATACTTCAAAGGCGGTGGAGTATCGCCGCACTCTTTCATAGTGGGCCACAGATTCGGACGCTCGCAGGCGTCGCACGCGCACGGGAACCAGTAGCGCGCGGCCAGCGCGCGCCGGCGCGCCGTGACGTCACGCAACGCGGCCGCCGGCCCGTAGCACTCGGGGATCGTTGCGCCGGGGGCGAGGGGGCGAGTGGCGGTCAGGATTAGGCGTCGGCCGATGAAATATCTGGAACAATGTCACTGTCTGTTAACCTGGCTAAATGCAGTGCACTAACTGTGAGAGGACAGTTAATTCATCTCGCTCTAATTGCCGCGTAAGGATTTATTTAAGGCGTTTGTCTTTATGTCAGTACGACATTTGTGTCCGCGATAAAGGGACAAAACACGAATGAATGTTAGATATAATAAGAGGCACAATAAAAGAGATAAGCCGAAGAGTAAGGAAACAAATTATGAGATGAAGTTAGCATGGATGGAACTAGAAAATTAAAAGAAAAAGGAATGAATAAAGGAATGAATGTAGAAAAGAAGTATCCTTTATGGAATGAGAAAGAAATTGAACAAAAGAAAGACGGCGGAAAGACAATAAGGGAAGAAGAAACAAAACCAGGAAAGGAGTAACGTGCACGACCAGGAAAGGAGATACAATGAGATTAGGCAGGAGGAAAGGTACGAGTAGAAGGCGAGAAGAAAAAGAAGAGCGATGACAGATGGATGGCAAAGTATCCAGGCAAACTATACAGGCACAAAATGAATACCTGGCGACGGCAGGAAAACAGTCATGGTTGAACAGTGCCCCAGTAGGATATATGGCCACAGCGATGTGTTGCGCGCGCGCGCCTCTGAACAGATGCCCCTCCCCGCCCCCGCTGCCGCTGCGCAGCGTCTCAAACACCTCGTGCGCGTTGAACTGCAGGAGTTGGAGGTTGCGGATGATCACCGCTACTACTGACCAGCGCGCTGTGTAATACGAGATACCGAGAAGACAAAATAAAGTTAAAGCGAAAATGCCCTTACATTCCATATTTGACAGCTGTCTTCCCAATACACCATTTTATGGTAAAGTAAGGTGAGTTTTGTTTTTGTGTACATCATTTTGTAGTCACAAATAAACTTTTTGATTGATTGATTGATTACAATTTATCATCATCATCATAATTCATCATTCGTATCAAGATGACGGCTGTCAAATATGCCTTTATTTCCCAATACTTATTTAATTAACTAAAAATAAGTAATATATATACTAATACTAGTGGCCCTGTGAGCTATATACTCGTAAACTAAGAGCCCGATTTTTATATTACTCGACAAAAAATATATAATTAACGAACCTGCTCACAAAATTTCACTAGAATCGGTTAAGCAATGCGATCTGCAGAGGAAAACAGTACAAGAGACACCGGCCGGACAGTCGAATCGAATTCACGAGCATGAATTTTTCAAAAAAAAAGTTATTTATTTTTCTGCATTTCGAAAAAGTGACTTGATAAAATAAATTATATCACTCACGCTCACAAAATTTCACGAGAATCGGTTGATAAATGCGTTCTGTAGAGGAGTACACCGGGAAAGTGGGACACTGGACATACAAAAGATTTTCGGCTCAAGCTCAAGCAAAGAACTTCGCTCGCTTCGCCCCCTTGTTCGATAAATCCCATACACTGCACAAAATAATCAATGCTCACCGTTTTCCAACTCTTCTGGAGAAACAGAGTTGAAGAAGCCACTCTTCACCAGGCATTCTGTCAGGAAATATGCAACGACTAGTCTCTTCACGTAATCCTCCCCAGTACGTTGTTCAGAGTGGGTACACAGGGAGTAAATCTGTGAATGAAGCGAAAACTTCGGTTTATACCATGTGAACACGGAGTGTAAGTCAAACGGCTTTGTGACCTGTAAAATGCGGGAGCGCGAGAAAAGGTCAATATAATATATTTTTTATTTTTTTCGAAACTGAGTACAGAAAAAAATACGTAAGGTAATACCCCGCTAAACAAACCCGCTCCCAGAATTTTACGAGAATCAGTTGAGAGGCTGGACAGCTGGACAGAGGGACAGACATCGGACACCGGATATACGAACGATTTTCGGACCACGCTGAAGCTTCGTTCGCTTCGCTCGCAAGATCGATTATGCATTTACTAGTAGGCATTCAGTGTAGTGGAACATCTCACCTGGGAACACTTTCACTCGACGCTTTTTAGGGTTCTGTGCCAAAATTGGTCCAACGGGTAGTAGCTGTTTGATGTTTCTCGTGTTACATTTTCTCCATTTGACTGTGCATATTATTTAAATCCATATTCGAGAAAATTTAATAAAATCGATTACTATTTTCCGCTCGCGAGTCCGTCCGCGAAGAATTCCTTTATATCGTAGTTCCATATAAACTTTCAACGCCCTTTCACCCCTTTAGGGGATGATTTCCGGGATAAAGACTATCCTATGTCCTTCTCAGGGACTCAAACTATGTCTATCTCATTTAAGTGTGAAGAGGTAACAGACAAATAGACAGACAGATACACTTTCGCATTTGTAATATTAGTACGAGTTCTATTTATAGTCAACACCCTTATTCCAAATACCTGTGCCGTCTTCAGCTCACCAATCTCCTCATCATCCACTTTCTCCGTCTTCTCTTCTTTCTCAGACATCTTCAATCCCTTCTTGCTTCTGTTCAGCCTCTCCTTCCTAGATTTCATCTTGGCCTTTCTCCCACCCTCGATGTCGTCATGGGCCAGGGGCGCGACGTCGCCAGTCACGTGCCGTGTATAGACGTCCAGGGCGCCCGCGAGGCCGAGTTGGGTCACCATGCGGAGCGCGATGTGACTTAGGATCGACATGCCTGAACCTGCAATGTATTTTACAGTACATATGGTGCTACTTTCCCGCACTAGTGCGGAAAGAGCACTTTCCGTGCATATATCGAAACTTTAAAGAGCCATATGTACAGTAAAACGTTGTACGATACACGAGCGAATAGGTAATTCGCATCTCGTGTCGATTTAAAACACTTCCTTCGGTCGTGTTTTAATTTATCACCACTCGTTGCGAATTTCCTATTTTCGGCACTTGTATCGTAAATAACTATTTTGTACTCATCGATTAAAATCTGTGTATTCAGATTTCATAGAGAATACTGCAAAGTCACTCTTTTCATCATTGAATAGTCTATGTTACTTCCGAAACAACCGAAATAACAACTGTTTCGATACGCTCTAGAACTTCGTATTTCAATAATTTGTGACTTTGTTTAAGGAGACTCGATCCGATACAAAATTGCCAATCTATGGCGTTTCGAAACGTAGCACCGTCGCGTCATCTGTCAAAAATCTACTTAAACTTTCTGCTGTACCCAGGGCATAATAGTAGTTTATGCGACTGATCCATTATGAGAGGCCTTAAAATACGAGTGTGGTTTTATGAAACGAGCGTCAGCGAGTTTCATAATGGAAACACACGAGTGTTTTAAGGCCTTATTATGTACAGTTGCATACACTACTTTATCTGACACGCATATCATAAGTAAGTAGGTAACAGCAAAAAATCAACAATAACATGACAACAGCAATGGCGGCAATTCGTCATGACGATTGGTTTTTTTTTAAATTATAGACAAACGAATGAAGTCCCTTTACTCATATCACTCGAGATCAAATGTCGTGCGGTATATATAAAATAAATATACAGAATTGACGTTCGTTCCGTATCGATAAATGTTTTAATATCTATGGATACTAGAATAGAGACCCGCTGGAGTTTTGACAACAGATCCAAATTTAAACTCATAACGATACAAAAATCTGTACTGTTATGACATTACAGTACAGATTTTACCTACTACCAAAGACAACAAAGTTTTCATAGTAAAATCGGTTGTAATAATGATGGTCATTCGCTACGGTTTCCGAATGCATTTTAGAGCACTTATGATATTATGTGCGCAGATAAAATAAATAAAAAGACTATGCTTTGTGATTGGCTAGTATTTAGCCAATCACAGCACAGTACTGCAACATTATGGACGCCGGTGGTGTGATTATCTATTCTATATAAAAGTATCTCGAACAAAGTAGGAGTAAATCGACTGTTAGCTTTGCAGAATTTGCTTCTGGCAGAGCAAATTGTTTTATTGCTAGGTACTTATTATTGTGTGTATAAAAGAAGTCAGATAGTAGAACTAGACAATATAGTACCTACGATATTTAGCTTTCTTAAATTATATGTACATACATACATACATTCACGCCTTTATTCCCAAAAGGGATAGGCAGAGCACATGAAACGTATGTTCCAGCGCCACTTTTAGCATAAATGTGGGTATAATAGATCGACAAATGTGATATTGTAGTGATAGGTTGCTAGCCCATCGCCCACAACACACTTCAACCCTAGTCCCTTAGTCGACTTTTACGACACCTACGGGAAGAAAGGGGGTGGTGAAATTCTAACCGGACACCACACGGGTAAATTATGTGTATACTTGTATTAATGACTTAAATTATTAATTTTAACGAACTCGTATAAAAGGTATTGCTCACGTGTCATAATCAAGCTTTTTAATGTCAGTCGACTAAAAAGCCTTCTATTATAACACGATTGTGAAAAATACTATTTTTATATAATTACTATTACCTACCTTTGTCCGCGGCTTCGTCCGCTTAAAACAGCGAAAGAAAGAACTATAGAATGCGAGCGAAATTTGTAAGACAAATTTCTACACAAACACGTGCTTAAAAACCCGGTATGTGCATGTTCGAACTAAAAGGCTGCCTGGCATCGTTTTGACACCCCGCCCCCATCCCCGCCTAATGGCAATGGCACCCATCTGTGGGGCCATTTTGCGGCGCTAAGTAGACTTCAATGGTCTTTTCGTTTGCTGGCTTACAATCGTTAATCACATTTAAGGATTCGTACTATGAATCCAAACAAATCTCATTTTAACCGCCGAACGTCATGTTTTTCGCAATTTTCTACTCCGTCTCAATTAATCAATGTCACTTTGTCTGAACAGACGATGGCGACTAAAAGGTAAAAGACCGAGCGGGCGGCAACTCTAGTCAATAAAGACATATAGGTAGTTGGCCGATTTAAATCAAATCACTCCATTCAAAACGCAACTCTATATTCCAAGGTGGAACATTCAATCTCCAATGACAGTTCTACAAAACGTCGGCCATGTTCAATAATCTCATCTCAACCATACCTATGAAGAGGTCCTGGAAAGTACACTCATGCTGATGGTACACCATCCCCTTGTCGCGGCAGCGGAGCGAGCAGAAAGCGACGCCGGCGCATCGAGGGCACCACACAGCCGCCTCTTCAATACACAGCGATAACCTGCAAAGCCAGAGTTATTACATCATATAAGCCAAAAGACATGGAATATGCCTCCCCCAAAGCGTGTACCAATGACGGGTTCTGCGACACCCGCTGCCAGACGTTTACCAGGTCATCACCTTGCCACCTTGTCTACCCACTATGCCTTCCGGTACGTGGTCGCCACTCGAGCACATTTCCACCACATCGGTTCTTCTCTCAAATACAGAGTTTTCACATGACATGGCATAGATGAAACTTCCCGATTGGCTGAACACTTGGAAATGAAGAAGCTTGACTGTGCGATAATTAGAGCGTACACGAAAAAGTTGTATGTCAAACGGTCGTGCGGGTAGGACCGACTAAGCGCGGCACACACTTCGGGCTACCTTCTTTAACACCAAAGAGGCACCATTGGCTTACTATAAGTCATCATCATTATTTATTTAAGAGCTTGGCTCCTGTCGGTGGAGTAATCCATTACTCCTTTTTTGAGGAAGCATAGTGTGGTGGTTTCCCCCTTGCCTTCCACACCGCAGTACACGAACCGAGGTTCACTGGCTCCGTGATGTCCAAACAAGAGCCCTTCCAGATTCCTATCTTCGTTCTCCAGTCGGTACTAGTGCTACTGCTGCCTGACAATAGAGGATTGCTTATTTAATGGCGGAAACTACTCGCCATGTCACAGAATCGTCGTTACTATAAGTAAGTACGTAAATTATACGGCCATCTAGATTATTTTTCTTGTCGTCCACCATTAGGCCGCCATATTGGAATTCAGTATGTACAAGCGCCCGTCACAGAAAATGGAAAGGCACTCCCCCGAGAGTAGGTTAACATGCGCAAATTTATGCTAGGGGTTGCTAGCGGAAGTCTGCTCTATCCCTCTATCTTCTATAGGTACTATGGACGACAACATCAACACGCGACGGCAGAGCTACGCATCGCGTCATACGAAGATTATACGTAAGAGAAATATGTGATTATTTATAAAGACTTAGACTGTTTAGAGTAAATAAAGAACCCAGTAGTTAGACTCCCCATAGTAATTATTTACATAAAACACCCTCTCATAGCATTCATTTGATATTGTAAACATTAAAGTAAAATCCCAGTACAAATTGTATTAGAAAGAGAGAGGAGATGTTGCCTATGCGCGAGCGCAGCGCGGACTGGCCGCCATGGAGGGGAGGGGTGTATCGCGCCAACATGACCGTAACGAGAGCCGCGGCCACCGAGCCTGAATTAGAATTTAGTACGGCGCATTTTCACTTTACAATTAATATGTTTACGTTTATACCTTTACAACGGCTCATCGTATCAGAATGATTTATATATTGTTAGAAAGCTTATTAAAAGTTCTATTAAATGTTTAAACTTACAAATAAGTAAACTCAGTAGGTTCAGCGCAAATGATGAATAAGTGTTAAGAAAGGGACCGAATTACGGTTTGCCCGATTTCCATGTACGATTATTCAGATAAGAAAATATTTACGAACCCTACTGTACTTATAAGATCTCAATCCATATTAGAACTTTGTAAATCAGCTTAGTCTTCCACCCATTTAAATGTATAACATCCCAATAACATCTTGCAATGTAAATTAGTCAAGTCAAAGTGGGCGTAACCTCTATTGTCTCATTCAGCACGTCTTGCTCACCCACTAGCAGGTATAAATAGCAGGTACGGCCCGGAGCAAATCAGTGTGTGTCAAACGGAGCCTCCTGGAAGTCACAACAAGAAGAAGAAAAACTACAAAGTAATAGGAAGTTAGGGACTTGAAATCAAGTCACTTAGGGCAGTGATAGGGCAGTTAGGGAAAAGTAAATAAAAAGTCTATTTCTCGTTATTCCTTCTTTTATTTTGGTAACATCGATTACCCAAAGTGTCTGAGGACACGGGCGAAGCCCAAACACACCATTCGGGCGCCGAGTGGTAGTACGCACTGTCCGAGCACATAGGGGCGGAGCTCGTCCATCGCCGACTTGTGTCTCGGCACTAGGTCATTCTTAGGTGACTGTGAGGGGCGAGCATTGCCGCGGCCGGTAGCGCGCGCGCTCACTCGCCCAGCCGACGCCGCAGAGAGCGGACGTCGCTCACAGTCGTTTTGGTCCTTCGAGCCGGATCCGCTGGATCCGGATTTATGTTTTGACGTACTGACGAGACGTCAAAGGGTTTCGACGAGACGTCGGAAGGTTGTAGGGCGCCGCACGGATAGGTTACGGGCCCCATTTGTACCGCCTAGGAGGCGTTCGCGCAAGTCAGAGCGCATGTGTTTGAAAATTCGTGTGAATTATTAGAAGAATTGTTGTGAACTATGTACGAGATAGCCGCCATGAGTACGGCATATGAGAGCAAAATGTGGAATAAATATACCCCGATGTCGGAATCCAGGAGAAGGCCCACACTCAACGCGACATCGAGCCGTGACAGCCGCAAAAGGAGGAAATTATGTAATGCGGAGGCAGCCGCCGCGCAAGCACGCGCGTGGGGCAACTACGCCGACACACGGCGAGAAGGGTTCAACGAGCCATCAACAAAAGTGACTGCGAGATATTTCGAAGCCCTTCTAGATTTCGAAAAGAGTGAATATTTAGCCGAGGTATTGGAGGCGGAATACAGGAAACGAGCAGAGTTCGAGCTACAACAAAAACTATGTGATATAGAGAGTGAAGAATTGGCCGAGGTATTGGAGGCGGAATTCAGGAAGCAAGTAGAATTCAAACTACAATATAAACTATGTGATATGCGAAAGGAACTCGACAGACAGCGTGCTTTGGCAAAAAGGATCCGAGAAGACTCCGAGTGTTTTATAAGGGACGAACGTTCAAGCGGCGGCACTGTAGCAAAACGGATAGAATCTGAACAGAATAAACACTCTAGCGCAAGCAAAATTACAAGGCCTCAGCAAAGGGAGGCCCATTATGGTGACAGCCAGTCACATAGGCACCTACAGACTGCAAGTTGCGGTGCCGCATCAACGGAACTCATCGACACGCGCGCAAATTCGACGCCCAGCAGCACCGAAGACATCACCATGTCAACAACCATGGCGTACGGGGACGCCATGGCCCACCTCATCAATGAACCAGCCAACGACCGCCCGTGGTTAATTGCGGTCATCAACGCCACTAAGCCAACCCGCCGTCGCCCGTGGCGCCGCAAAACTAAAGCACCGAAATACGCCGGCGCCACATTACCTTCCATCCCAGAGGAGGACTTTACTACCGCGGCGCCTGAGTACGCCGCGGACACCACTGCAGATATACCGACCCGCGGTCGCCCGCGGTCGGTTACGCCGGTCAAGATATCGACCCCCGGACCAGCGGGGTCGATCACAAATACAGCGCCCAAGTACGCTGGCGTCACTATGCCCTCCGACCCGGAGGGAACCACTCCTGCCAGGGCTAGAGTGCCCACATTGACCCTCGGATCAGAGGGGTCAATTTTATCCGCCGCACCGTTACGCACTGCGGTCACCAATTCCGCAAGGGCTAGCAAGCCCACACCGACCCCCGGACCAGCGGGGTCGAATTTGACTACAGCTAAAGAAAACTCCGCACGCAACGAGCCTGCAAGGGCCAGTACGCCCACATTGACCTCCAGACCAGAGAGGTTAATCTTATCCGCGGCGCCTGAATACGCCGCGGTCTCCGAGCCTGCAGGGGCTAGAACGCCCATCATCCAATCAACTCGAGGGCGCAAGCGGCGCCTCGACTACCCATCGGCCCTCCGACCAACACATACGTCGCGAGAGGCCGCGACTAAAAACGTCAAAAAGAGCAGCGGGAACCCACAGCCGGCACAGCTTGCCGGCATCTTCAAGCCACCACCGGAGCCGCCGGAGCCTCCAGACAATACGGCGCCTAGAGGGCCCGTCTATTATCGCCGGAAGAAAGTGAAAATTAAAATCGGCGATCGCCAGGTCATCGCCGACCCGCCGGCCTACGTCATGGTACATACCTAGTGTTAAAGACAATTAGTGAAAAAAGAAAAACAACAATAATTATAACAATATGAAAGTAGGCCACGTTAAAAGAGCAACCAGTGGCAGTGATTATGTGAATCAGTGAAAGTGACTAAGTGATAACACCGTTGCAACCAATAGTGCGAGGCTTCGCCTCACACTAAAGGGGGAGAATTATGGACGACAACATCAACACGCGACGGCAGAGCTACGCATCGCGTCATACGAAGATTATACGTAAGAGAAATATGTGATTATTTATAAAGACTTAGACTGTTTAGAGTAAATAAAGAACCCAGTAGTTAGACTCCCCATAGTAATTATTTACATAAAACACCCTCTCATAGCATTCATTTGATATTGTAAACATTAAAGTAAAATCCCAGTACAAATTGTATTAGAAAGAGAGAGGAGATGTTGCCTATGCGCGAGCGCAGCGCGGACTGGCCGCCATGGAGGGGAGGGGTGTATCGCGCCAACATGACCGTAACGAGAGCCGCGGCCACCGAGCCTGAATTAGAATTTAGTACGGCGCATTTTCACTTTACAATTAATATGTTTACGTTTATACCTTTACAACGGCTCATCGTATCAGAATGATTTATATATTGTTAGAAAGCTTATTAAAAGTTCTATTAAATGTTTAAACTTACAAATAAGTAAACTCAGTAGGTTCAGCGCAAATGATGAATAAGTGTTAAGAAAGGGACCGAATTACGGTTTGCCCGATTTCCATGTACGATTATTCAGATAAGAAAATATTTACGAACCCTACTGTACTTATAAGATCTCAATCCATATTAGAACTTTGTAAATCAGCTTAGTCTTCCACCCATTTAAATGTATAACATCCCAATAACATCTTGCAATGTAAATTAGTCAAGTCAAAGTGGGCGTAACCTCTATTGTCTCATTCAGCACGTCTTGCTCACCCACTAGCAGGTATAAATAGCAGGTACGGCCCGGAGCAAATCAGTGTGTGTCAAACGGAGCCTCCTGGAAGTCACAACAAGAAGAAGAAAAACTACAAAGTAATAGGAAGTTAGGGACTTGAAATCAAGTCACTTAGGGCAGTGATAGGGCAGTTAGGGAAAAGTAAATAAAAAGTCTATTTCTCGTTATTCCTTCTTTTATTTTGGTAACATCGATTACCCAAAGTGTCTGAGGACACGGGCGAAGCCCAAACACACCATTCGGGCGCCGAGTGGTAGTACGCGCTGTCCGTACACATAGGGGCGGAGCTCGTCCGTCGCCGACTTGTGTCACGGAGCGTGGTCGACGCACTGTCCGAGCACATAGGGGCGGAGCTCGTCCGTCGCCGACTTGTGTCTCGGCACTAGGTCATTCTTAGGTGACTGTGAGGGGCGAGCATTGCCGCTGCCGGTAGCGCGCGCGCTCACTCGCCCAGCCGACGCCGCAGAGAGCGGACGTCGCTCACAGGTACGTTGTTGTATTAATATGTTTTAATTTTTTAGGTTTTAATTTTTGGTGGACAGAAAATTCGATTCTTATGGTTTATAGGCAACCACCTATTTGGGCGTGCAATATTCGAGCAAAAATGTAATATAAGTAAATACTATCAAAAAGTACTCATATTGTCTAGAGACTAGAATTGTTTCATGTTCACGTTAAGTCCGACCCTTTATCGGTGTCTGCAGTAAGCTGTTGTAGTAAATATATAGTTACCTGGTAAAACAGTGCAAACAGTGGGTGCCAAGGTAGTCAGGTAGCAGACAGGCGGCGTATGGGCTCTCAGCCAGCACAACGTCGCCCGGTCGCAGCGCGCGCGCCGCTGCTGCGAAACGCCCCTGAAATAAATCACATCATTAATTTTCTATTAAGCAGTAACACTGTTAACAAAATTAAGTATACGTTTAGATTAAAGGAGACATTGGAAAAATGTAATGCTACCATGCGCTGCCACACACCACACACCTTTCTAAGGCGTTATAAGAAGGAACTGATTGAAAGATTTAGTCGCCGAGACAGATTGTTCCGATAGTTCAGTTGTTGGTAGCGACTGACCAAGAATACGAAAAATTCAATAAAATCAAAAGTAAAATTAGGCTAATCATAAGTATTAACTTGTTATCAGGCAGGCACTGCCTTAACTCAAGAATAGAATTTAGATCACATCACGGTTAACTTGGGCCTCCCCCAAAGAGCTACCATGCACCATTGCCACCCGCATCCAGCGGATTCCCGTGACCTTACCTTATTCCGGCTGATATGATGATTATGATGGGTTACTTATGGATCGTTCAATCAAAGGAGATAATAATGAAGCCACTGTGTAGCCAAGCGGTAAAAATATACCAACCACCAACACGAATGGAGGAATGAGGCTGGCTTAAGGCACTCTTAGCTCTTTACATAGAAGGAGCTAGTAGACTCGGGGTGATCACAAGGTCACTTCAGGTCAAGGATCTTATGGCCAAGATCTACAAGTAAATTAAGTCAAGTTACTATCGGCTTGTTTGGCACTGGTCCCACCGCGAGCTAGTAAGCTATGAGCGAGTAACTATAAATATCGCCGTGTCTCTTTTATTTACACGGGAGTGCTTATCTTTTGTTCGTGTTTATAGCCAATAGCTCATAGCTTACTAGCTCGCGGTGGGACCAGTGCCTAGACTGTAGAATGTCTGGCGAGGAGGATGTGACTGTGGAACACTCACTGTGTGAATGTCACTGACCCTTGCTAGACAAAGAATTAATTACTTTGGTAACGGCTATCCGCAACTAAAAAAATTCAAGGTTCTTCCGCTGAGCTGCATCATCCGGTCAGTGGAAATGTTGGAGCGAGCTTGGGGACATAAAGGAGGGGGATATTGCACAAATGATCCCACTGGGTCGAACAGTATAAGAAAGGGCCCTCATCTAAATAAGATAAGATAAGGTAACGAATGGTGATAGAATTTAGATGTGCTCAATGCAAACAAACACAAGCTTACATTCGGCATTTCGGTTGTTTTATGAAATGCGTACGGAGATCTTTATAAAAATATTACAATCGTACCTTTCCATCTTCCTCGACGATTTTGACATGCTTTGACAGCGCCGGCATATTGGGTTTGCTACCGCCCACGAGAGTAATCTCTGTAGAAAACATCCAAGGTCCGTTAAACTTTCACTCCATATAACATTAGAATTTTAACGGACAAACTTGGCTAGGATTTATCGTTTTATTTAGAATATCAAAGCCAAATAGTGTACCCCTGTATATCTACGATACATACGATCTTATGGCTAGTTTAAAGTTTTTTAACCCCCAACCTCCAGCACCATACAAGAAAAAATATATGAAATATAAACAAAAGATGGTCTGAATTATATGGCCTCATAGCTGTACGTTTCAATTGTTGCAAGGTTTTCTATGGATTTGAACAGTTCAGCAATGTCTTAAAAGTCCAGCTGGAACAGCGATACGACGTTAATTCGTTTTCCTCACCTTCGGCTCGGACTTTTAACTCATTCGGCCATCTATTTTGCCTACTGTGTAGTTTCAACAAACAAAATGCAACTCTGTTCAAGAGTAGTTTAGTGTAAATTCCATTGGGGCAGCGAGAAATTAAATGGGAATTCTGACCTAGGGATTCCGTAGCGGGCTCTGGAACAGGCTGGTTCAGATCAAGTGCATCCAGGTCTTTTTGAAGCCGCTCCTTCAAACCCTCGTCATCGGCCCGAAGAAGTCTTAACGCGAGTTCGTAGGAGACTTTCGCGCGGGTCACTTCACCGCAATCTGGAAGTGAAATAGGAGAACTTGAACTTAAGTTGACTTTGATGAGATTCTTCATAGGTTTTGCCTGAACTGGAAGGATAAAAAATATATATTTACGCAGTTTTAACTTTTAAGACTCGTGCGAACCCTTGTCTTCCCTATTTTTTGTATGCTTCCGAGACGTGGACGCTGCTAGAGATTGACTGCTAGAGAAAATAGACGCTCTCGAGGAGAATGCTCAGAGTATCGTGGTCCGATTTCCGATCAAATGTGTCCATACTCCAAGAACTCGGCATCAAGCAGTATCTATCCACGCTAGTCTCAAGTTTTGCAATTACCTTTTCGCGCCAACGTAATTTGATTGATACCACTTATGCCTTAAAGGGCCAATTCCTTCTAAAAGTGCCATTTACGAGACATTTGGGTGTCATACACGATTCTAAACTAAGTTTTGACGATCATATCAATAATATTATTCGTGGTAGTTTAAAGGCTTTAGGTTTCATAATGCGTCCACTTCACTCAGGCTAAGACAATTAAAGTGCTGTATTGCTCTTTTGTCAGAAGTAAGTTAGAATATGCATCTCAGGTCTGGAACCCTTGCTATAATACGTATATTGCTAGAATTGAACGCATCCAGCAAAAATTTGTTAAATATCTTGGCTTTAAATTAAAACTTCCCCACAGTTATTCCAATTACCTTAACATTTGTCACCTAGTTCCATTGCAA
Organism: Epinotia demarniana; assembly: GCA_945867215.1. NCBI lineage: Eukaryota > Metazoa > Arthropoda > Insecta > Lepidoptera > Tortricidae > Epinotia > Epinotia demarniana. The sequence continues at coordinate 60,749,066 of OX244259.1, forward strand.
AAACGCCGTAAAGTAGCAGATATCACTTATCTTCTGAACATCACTAGTGGCACAATCGACTGTCCTGAATTGCTAAGTAAACTGTGTTTCAATACCCCACACGTTCTAAAAGGTACCACCCCCCGATAGCAATAAAAAATGCATCCTCCAAATATCGTCAGAATAGTTTCCTAACGCGTGCCTGTCGAAATCTAAATAAGTTATCAAATGAACTTGATATAGATGTTTTCAACTGTAGAATCCCTAGCGTGAGACGTAATGTAGTGCAGAGATACTTTGAGTCTTTTGAGTGAGCGTATTGCCTCCGTTATGTAGGTAATTATAATTAACAGTACTGTAAATCAATTCGTCTTACCTTGTTATACTTACTTTATTTTATTAGTAAACTTGAACTTCAGCGTCAGAAGAAAAAATGTAATTAGTATTATTCATGTGCGGCTGTGTTAGTGCGCAACTTTAGTATCTAAGTACCTTTAGTTAAATAATATGTTACTACCTGTGAGTTCCTTTAATTGGCTTCCTGTTGCCTAGTAAAATTTGTTATTGTTTATGTCTTAGCTGTTGGATCTCCAAATAAATAATATAAATACATAAAAATAAATTTGGGAAACCCCCAACATTTCCATTTCAAAGTTCAATATGTTAAAACGGGTTAAACTGATTTTGTTGAAACGTAGCTAAGAACCACCCGGAACACGTCAGCTTTCGGACAAAATAACCGCATTAAAATCGGCCAATTCAAGGAGCCCCGATGCCACAGACAGATACACAGATCGTCAAACTTATAACCCCTCTTTTTGCGCCGGGGTTCAAAACCCGGCTTCACTAGGTTGTTCGTAATGCCCCCGTCTCTCTTTTATTTTCGGTCTGATGTATGTATTAAGTGTGTAATGTAACCGCACATACCTCTATAACAGTGGCCGGTCCTCCAATAGTAGTGCGCGCGCATCTTCGCCGGCAGGCGCGCGCGCAAGGCCAGCCTTAGATCAGCGAGCGCCGCCCGCGCCCCCGACCCCCGCCGTGCGAGCAGGACGGCGCTACGTGTCCACAGGGCCAGCGCTAGTGTTGCCTCCTCCTCGTCGTCTGGAAAGATTATATAAGTTCGGTTTTTGATTTTGACACTTTCACCCTCTTCATCCTCCTCGAGTTCTACCTCCGCCGCGTGGAACCGCGAGGACCCTTATCCCACAGAAAGCAGGTAGGTACCTACCCGAGACCGGAGCCTTGAGGACCGCTTCACTAGCGAGCGCCAGCGTCCTCTCTTCCGCCTCTCCCCCCGCCAGCGCTACCTCCGCCGCGCGGCGACGCTCCCGCGACACGCGAGCGTCTTTCTCGCGGTATACTGGGGCTACGCGGGACACGACTTCCCGAAGGGCTTCCATCAACTGAAACAAGTATACTACATTACTTGATTAGTTTCGACCGAAAAACACGGTAGCTAGTGGTTCAGGCATGCGGCTGTCAAGTGGCGGTCGTGGGCTCGAGTCCCGGCTCTTACCAATGAGTAATTTTCGGAACTTATGTAGGGATGTTCCCTCTCATCCATGAGAGGAAACCTGTGCCCAGCAGTGGGCAGTAGATAGGCTGATTTAGTAGTTAGTATGTAGGGAATGATTACCGTTAGCTTCTCAGTGAAGGAAAACATCGTGAGGAAACCCGTTGAATCCTAATAAGTTCTAGTTTCCCCTTTGGGATGGGAGGTCAGATGGCAGTCGGTTTCATAAAAACTAGAGCCTATGCCAAATCTTGGGATTAGGTGTCAAAGTAGACCCCGGGCTCCTTCAGAACACAACCGGGAATAACGCTAGGATGATGATCAGTTTCGACAGATTTTGACGCGGTCCGACTCCATTCTTCGAGCAATCGAGGATGCTAGATTTAAGCTATGTATCTAGAAGAACATTTTACAGAACTCACGGATACACAAGGACTTTTTGTAGCGCTACAAATGAAGACCGACGCTCATCCGTCGCCTCGCAGAACCTCAAGCATTCACGACAGACGTTTACCCAGCTACTAGCAAAAACTCCCCAGTCAGATGCTGATGGGAGAAGAAGTTTGAGGCAGTGCAGAGCTCGAATAAGCCGCGACTTACTACGAGCCGGGAGCTAGTAGGAACCGGAGGAGCAAGCATTGATCGGTTTCGCGGACGTAGTTTCCTAGACTGCAACAGAATGTTTTCTTTTGCAGTCTAAGATACATACTAAGCTTCACTTTCCGCTCCACCAGTTCGAGGCAGTCCGAATGATCACGTAAAATTTGACAACAAATCGTCAGTAGTACGTAGTTACACCTCGTCAATCGCTCTTAATGTCTTGTTAAACCTGCCACATTGTTAACAAACAAGTGACAGCTATCGCTATCAACGACCAAGGGTACCTACGTCATTATGATCCCTGCATTCCTGCAGCCTCTGCGCATCTGTCTGCGGCTCGAGGGCTCGCAGCCACTCTGGAGACGGTACTGCCGCCAGCTCCGGCAGTAGGGCGCGGAGGAACCCTCGCTGGGCGCTGCAGAGCGTCTGCGCAGAGCATGCTGCCGCGTAGGCCGCGTCTGGTTGGTGACAGCGTGACATTCTGGAAAAAGGAGATATAATCAAAATCCAGTTCAAACGTTTAGAGTGGCTCGTACGACGCCATCTGTAACCGTGAGCGGTGTTCTGGCTGGTCTCGCGAGTGGGTATTCAGAGCAATTACGCGTAGTTGCATTGTACAAGAGTCAACCGGGTGGCTCGCGGTATTTGAACTCCCGAAGTGTTGTGAAACAGCCAGTGCAACCCGAAGTGACCCAACTTTGACGGGGCAGAAATTGAAATTATATATGGAAAAAAAAATTGTTCAGAGGGAGCCGATTGAATTAACGGTTGCCTGAAAGTACGCACGCTATTTATATTATGAAATTTTAACCAAGACCTGGAAAAAAACCCTTTCCCTCCATTTCCCAGTCCTAGTTGGCTCAGTTCGGGTTGCGTAGGGCGGTTCCACAACGCTTCGGGAGCTCAAATACCGCGAGCCATCCGGTTGCCTCTGGGACACTGATACTACGCGTCATTGCTTTAACTAGATAGGTACCTACTTTTACATGTCAAATTACGAATTATAAAGAAACATTTAACAATGAATAAATAGTTATTTATCTATTTATGTTATTTATATTTCTTACAAAAACAAGTCGGAATACAATGGTTTATCTATTTGTTGACCAAAATAAAATGTAAATAAAGAAATAAAACTTAACCTGAAATTAAAAAAGGGGCGCTGCCAGGCAGTAGTGTGGTCAGTTAAAAAGAAGCATTCATAACGACAATGATGCAATATAAAAAATCAGCCAAGAGCGTGTCGGGCCACGTGCAGTGTAGGGTTCCGTAGTTGCCTGTCTGTGTTAGTTACATCGACGTGCGGTGCGGTTGCGTCGGCCAAATTTGTTAAATTCATTATATGACTGCTACCACGAATATTTTCACATCCACAGTAGTACCCATTTAGACGGCAGGGGAACTTTGCGGCTTTAAAGCTCAATGTCTCGCAAACTAATCACTGATTTAAGATAAAAGTCACACAAAGCATATGTTTTTTTTACGATCACTGCTTATTATTCTAAAAGTATGCAGTTCTTAGATATGTATGTATATGGTCTCTAATCGTCAAAATAAACACGTACATCAAATTAAAAATGCAAGTGTCAGTTGTTCCAGTAGGATCAGATAAAACCCTACTCACATGTTTCAATTACTTTTCTACACTAGGTTACGATGCTATCCAGTGGTAAATTACAAATGATGGCTCTCTTTGTAGGGTTCTGACTTACCAAAGTTTACGTCAGCACAAAGCAATATTTACCACCCTGGCGTGTCCACGCACGCTATAGAGTATTCTGTAACACCCTGGCCAGTCTTTACCACGCAAGATATAAAGTAATCTTTACCACCCTGGCCAGGGGCGACGTAAAATTGTGCATGTACCACGGCACTATAGAAAGCCTCAGGGCGCTCTCAATACGTAACTACATATTACGCCGTCAAATACCATTAAGACATTCTCATTGTTCTATTACCCGCCCTAGGCAAATAACGTATCTATTATCGCCTGTTCTTCGAAATAAAGATGATTTATTATTTATTTATTATTATCGAAGAGTTGGACTTATCGTCATCCTCCTAGCTTTATTCCCGGTTTTGCCCTAAAGGAGCCCAGGTCCGCTTTGACACCTAATTCCGAATTGGCATAGGCACTGCTTTAACGAAAGCGACTGCCACCTGACCTCCCAGAGGGAAAACTGGGCCTTATTGGGATTAAACCGTGAGGAAACCACGATGTTTTCCTTCACCGAAAAGCTAACGGTTAATGTTCCGTACATAAGTTCCGAAAAACTCATGTAAACTCGGTAAGAGCCGCCACTTAAGGCGGTGCATTGGAAATCATCGCGTGCTTGGAAACGCCGTTCTGACTAGATTAAGAAACAATAAGGTCTGATTTTCATATATTAGATTGTTGACTATATGATTGCTCATCTGATTTTATCGATACATGATTGCTTAAAATTTCCTCGATAGAAAAAAAATCCAAAGTTGGGTCTGTATTTTCGATACATTATTTAACGACACGATCAAGTTAATACTATAGTATTTTATCTCATCTAAAATCTCACTTTGGGAAATTTTAATAAATCTTCACTAAGTTAGGTATTTATCGAAATTGTTCAAAACAGCGATTCCAGAAGAGTGTTACATCTCTTTTTCTCGTGGGCGGAAGGCATTAGCGTGTCTCTGTCTAGGGGGCGTGTATGACTCAAATCAAGGCATCCCCTTAACAGCCGCTTACCTGAACCACTAGCGTACCGTAGCTTTGTCTACAACTATTATATATTCCTAGCTGGACTAAAACTATCATATTCCTATAAAGTAAACACCGTTGCACTAATGATAATGCATATGCTTTCACGATAACGGCCTCCTTTCCTTGTATTAGCGTTTCGCCTGAGGGCACATGGGTGGATGTCTAAACCTGAGGGCCCTTATCATGCAGATAATGCCAATACGCAATATATAAGCTTGCAAATCTAGACACACGGCAGTGTGACCGCCAAGTTCGAGCAAAAAAAAGCGACACACCGGCCATGGGTTATATTACACGAACCATTTCGGGCCAATTTCGACCACCCTATAACTCAAAACATATTTTATCTGCGCATATGAAATTTCGAGTGTCTGTTGACATCCCCTTAATTGTCTAGAATACAAAATTTCATTATTCTGCCTATAGCAGTTCTTGAGATATTGACGTCAGAAAAGCGCTATTTTTACTATACACTCACTGACTCACTGATTCACTCATCAAAAACCTAGACCACTTCCAATGGTCGTACTGACTTGAAATTTGGCATGGAGATAGGTCTTAAGGTCAAAGTAAAGGGAAAAATCTGAAAACGGCCAAGTGTGAGTCAGTTTTAAAAATAGCGAAGGTGTAACTTTGTTCTACTATGAAGTCATAATGAACTAAATGGGTCTATCTTCCAATGGTCGTACCGACCTGAAAAAAGATCCAGTTTTAATAGAAAATTATATACTTGACACATTGCAGTCCAAAAATGTCGATTCATTGCATTGAAAAGGTGTGTGGTGTGTGAAAACTTGCCAAGTAACATCATTAAAAAGTACTGAAAATAATAAATCTAATCAGGAAACCGCTAAAAAAACCGGTGTGCGTTTCTCTGACTATTATAAATTGAGGTATTTTTATGGAACTTGGTACTTATTCAGATCTCACTTCTTTTATAGGCGAAGCATTCCCATAGTATCGAACTTGGCAGCCTTTAACATTTATGTTTTTGATGGGATAGCAGTTACAGCATAATATAGAAGATGTTTGGTCTAGCGGCCTTTAGAGCTTACTAAATGCAGTGCACTAACGGGGAGGGGAGATAGACGATCTCGCTCCATTGAGTGCGAGTGCAGATAGTGCACTGCATCTATTGTATATCGAACATACATTTCACGGTTTCAAGTACTGAATTTGCTGAGTTTAAGTACGACTTATGTTTTACTCAATGTGTAGCTGTAAAGTATTTTTACTTTCATTCTTCTTTGTTAATTGTAATTATTTTATTTTATTGTAATAATAGTAAAATATTGGATGGTTATTAACAACTTTGACATGTAATACTGAATTATTATTAATAAATAGGATTATGAACCTGTAGTATCGTATTTGTAGCGCTGTAAGAAGTTGTGATTATTAACGTTTGCCGACATTTTTTTTCACTGTCAATAGAATTTGAATCTTTTATCTCGGATGCTAGCGTCGCTTTTAGAAGAAATTACTTTCATGCAATTTGGTCAACTCAGATAATCACAACTATAACCGCTCTTAGCCTTTTACGTACATTTGCGAATTATTTACCGAAAATGCAGTTGATAACATACTTTCTGGAACCCGAAAGATTTTTAAGACAGCACGGAGACCTTTCCGAGACAGTGCTGCCTGGTGCAATAGTAGATTGTGTCTCAAGGGTCCAAAATTATATAAATACGGCGAGGGCGGTATATTGAATCCTGTCACCTGTGTGAAACGAAAGATTCTGCAATAGAAACTTGAGCGTGGCGAGGGATACATAATAATTTTGCCACCGAATTGCACACACTACTTTTCACACATTCTATGATGAAAATTGAAATACTTCATTTGAAAGGAATAATGACTCTTTCCTGAATAGCAGGATTAGGGAAGAGATGTACAAATGTAATCCCTCATTTGTGGACAAAAATACTCTTTTCTGATTAGCAGGAGTTAAATAGTAGGATGTACAACAAGTGCATAAAAGAAGCCAATTTTATTAGCCCAAGCTACCAGTGAGAGTGGATAGATTACGCTTATGTCAAGGGATAAATGGCTTACGTATGCCCGAGTTATACAAACTGCTTTTCACTTTAATTGCGAGTAATTAACAATTATTTCCAAAATTTAATAAAACATTGCTCAGTAATTTGATGTAGTTTGATACGTGGAACGCCTGCGCGGGTTTATTTCTATCCCTTCCTTATTTCCAGCCAGTCGTACATCACGTATAGATAGATGCGATGACGATGACAATGCACACGCAAATACATGCGACGTTTGGCATTTGTTTCTGAAGTGCTCCACGATTCAATGTGTTTTTCTGAGAAACGGCATTGGGTCGCTTTTGTTTTATGTTTGACATTCTGATTTTAATAGTTAAGGTTTTGGTTTTATTTTGGGAGTCGCTTGTATGTTTGTGTACATATGTAAGTACTCGTATTGCTTTATTGTACCTAAAGATAGACAAAGACAAGATAAAAACAATCAAATACGTAAGTTGAAAAGACCCGAAATTTTAATTTCTAAGTTCAATATCTGACAACCGGTAGAACCGATTTGGTTGAAACGTAGCTTAGAACCATCAGTTATTGGACAAAAAATCCCCCTTTTAAAGTTGGTCCATGTGCTTAGGAGCTACGATACACAGACAGACAAACTTATAACACTCCTCTTTTGCATGGGGGTTAACAAAAAATACTTAAAAAGTACAAACGGGAGCTTATGCATTTAAGGGATCTCTTCTAGCTAGCCTATGAGCCTTTATTTGCGATTGTTCCATTTTTTGCAATCACCAACTGCTCGAGATCCTAAATGACAGGTTTGTCATGTGTAGTTTAGGAGTTGCTATTGCCTCCTGTACTCGACATCTGAAGTTTATTTTAGGGTTCCGTACCTCATAAAGAAAAAAACGGAACCCTTATAGGATCACTTTGTTGTCCGTCCGTCCGTCCGTCTATCAAGCCCCTGTTTCTCAGGAACGCGTGGAGGTATCAAGCTAAAATATATACCAAATACTAAGGTCTACTGTCCCTTGGGGCTGTGAAAAAATCAAACTTCTAAGCCAACGCAATCAAAAGATACAGCCATTTATGCCGCAAATTTTCGAAACTCGCAAGGGAATCAAAACCTACAGGGTACCTACTTCCCGTGAACTCAGGATCTTGAAATTTGGTACGAAACAATATATCCGAAGCATTAAACACATATGGTGTGTAGGTTATGTGTTAAACGAGATACAATAATAATTTGGTCACTTTAGGCCTTATTTCACCCTTTTAAATAGAGAAAATAGAGAAAAATAGCTTACCAAAATAATACCTACCGAGTGCGCACCGAAATATACTGACTTGCACATCAAAATTAAACACCTGTTCAAATCAGTATTTTTTAGGTTGTTAGGTACTTGTTTGATGTGCCTCTAAATACTAGCGTTTAAAATATATAATCGCGTCATCTGGCGCTCATTAAAGGCATTCAGTTCCAACTACGAGCCACAAAAAGAAAAACATTAAAGTCAATCTGGGTACGACATTAATAACAAAGAATTATAGTGAGAAATCCAGAATTTTAAGTGGTACAGATATTTCGGTCTAGTTAGTACCTGTATACACGCCGCGTACGCCGATCCCCCACTGTTGCTAAAATTAAACTGCGACCGGGCAGTTTTAGAACTGTCAACGGTTTCCTCGTTCCCCCGCTAGATGTCGCTAGCAGTATACAAGAATATAAAAGTTGTGCAATGTTTAAATGGTTGTTTAAATATTATGTATTTTAGAAAGAAACCTTACACTTGATCCGTTAATTGAAATTGTTTATTGAATTTTAATGTAGTTCATAGGTCCGAATTGTACTTGGAGGTTTACGGAAACGTGTCATAGAGATTGCAAAATATATGCATGTTTTTTTATGACAAAAGCAAAAGTAAAATCCAGAGGAATGTGAACTGTAGCATTAAAAAATTCTTATGTGTTTTATACGGATGTTATTGGCATTTGAAATCAGCACGCGCGCCGGCACCCACCAAAAACAAAACGCTCTAATTCGAGTATTATACGGGCATAGAGTACGATGTCACAATGCATATAATCGACGCGTTTATTATAGTCAGTAATTTATTTGCAATTTGGCCTTTATAACACTTTCGCTACCAAGAATCGCTACGCGCACTTTCGCTACCAAGAATCGCTAATAGCGCGTAGCCGACCCTGTCGTTTTCCTCGTATGTAGCGGAAAGCGACTACGGCATAGGCACCCGCTAGGCGGGTTCTTGGTTGCGAAAGTGAAGTCCACAATATCATTTTTTATTCAATATTCTATTATCTATTATTTGCCAGTTACTGTCATGATATTTTATTTATACAGTTCTTTTTAGGCTTTCGTGCCCAAAGGGTAAAAACGGGACCCTATTACTAAGACTTCGCTGTCCGTCTGTCTGTCTGTCACCAGGCTGTAACTCAAGAACCGTGATAGCCAGACAGTTGAAATTTTCACAGATTATGTATTTCTGTTGCCGCTATAACAACAAATAATAAAAACAAAATAAAATAAATATTTAAGGGGATACCATACAACAATGGAATGAATACGAAATGGTTAATTAGTAGCTTCTGCTTATGAAGTTACCAATCTTAGATTAACGGATAAAATTAAAATTTAAACGGAATTGGTTAGCAGCTATACTACTGTTCAAAATTAATATGTGTATTTCTCAATATTGTACGCTAGTAACATCGGAGTTAAAAGTTTAACTACATATAACAAGTCATCTTGTACGGCCCCAAACGGTCCATTTTCAGCGTAGTGACCGGAACGGAGAACATCCGTAACGTACCTTTGTTTCCATATCAAACGTGTTCTACAAATTCTACAATACGACTAGCGGTGTTACAGGGAAAACTCACCTCCGAACCCACGCTATTACACACCCAATTACTAAAGAAGTAAAGCCTTAGAATCGCTTGAAGATTGTCGTGGATTTACGCGACTCTGCTTCTAAGGCTACACTTGCAAGCGTGCGATTCTAAAGCAGCGTAATAACTATAATATTGATGCAGCTGATTGTGAATCTTACGTGCGCATCTTAGAGTTGAATTTCGGAAGATGGCGTTCAATTTATGTGTTTTATAGGCTGAAAAGTGAACCATTTCGGTTTTCGTCCGTGGGATGACGTGCCACGTGATTATGGGTTGCTTGAAGAAAAAAGAGACTTGTGCATTTGTTTTATAATGACTTCAGCCTTTTTGGATTTGAAAGTTGAGGCGATAAGGGGCCGGATACATGAGCGGACAGCTTCTGTGGCGCAAGTGAAATGGCTTTATGGTATGACGTCACAAAGTATAATGGCAGTTACTTTCGTTTGGATGAATGGTGAAAAATCAGGGCTGTTTGGGAGTGAATAAACATGAGGGAAAAATGAGAAGGGTTAAGACGGTTTGCCATATAAAGATTTTTAAGTAATTTGGCATGAAGAGATACATATTAAGCGATTTTTTATTATTTTTTTTAGAATAAAATCAATAAATATTATACACTCGTACACAAATCGACATAATAATATAGCCATTAAAAGCGCAATAAGGCTTGTGAAAATCGTTTGTCCGGTGTTTGTCCCGCTGTCCCGCTGTTCTCTTATACAGGTCGCATTTTCAACCGATTCTCGTGAAATTGTGTGATCAAGCTTGTTAAGGAGCTAACCGAGATTTCCATCGATTTTTGACAAGTTTTGAATCGTATCTCCTACTTTTGCACTACAGATAGAAGTATAAATTAAACGGTTATCGGTTCTTCGATCTTTTATCTCCATTCTGGTCTACCGGATTTTGAAACAAATGAATACTTAATTTTGTGATGATCTTTATAAACATTTCGGATTTTATTTGCTTTTTATTTTCATTATCATAGCAGCTCATACTTCGATTGGCAACCACAGTTGCCAACATCAGTTTAGGGATCCGCAAAACTGGCAACTGGTGTATCCACCAGAAAGTGAATGGGTAATAAAAATGATAGATGACCACTTTGACACACTCGTACAAGTTGCTACTTGGTAGTGACCTAGTGACCCTGCCTACGAAGCTCGCGACTACGGGTTTTCATCCCGGTAAGGTCATAAATTTTGTGTGATGAGTTCGAATATTTGTTTCCGTTTCAATCAAATGTTTTGATTACGACGTCACGACAAGATTCATTGTATTTTATGGAAATATACCTACTTTCCATCCGTGAGGTAAATGTAGATTCAAAATAGGTAGATTAGTGATATGTTTATAATTTAAGAATAAAAAAAGCCTGTTTAACACTCTTCGAGGTTTTTTTTTATTTTAATGGGTCTAAAATAGCTCAAAAACAACATCAGCGATATCTATCCAACCGAACTTGAATCAAAATTATGCTCGTTGGATAGTGTTTTTCTGAAACTTAATTCTGGTATTAATAATGTATTTCTTTTAATTTGTGATTTTAATTGTAAACGACTAGAAATATGATATAACGTACATATTCCTATTTAAAATTTCTGGTTGTAAGTTTTCACTTCGATAAACTTCGGCACAATTCAACCACCGTGTTGTTAAATTCACGTTTTCCCCTTGGCCCCAATGAAACCTCACCCGCGTGGCGTCGAACGTGTTAAATAAAATATTATAAAAACTTTGAAAAAGAATTTCACGGACGGAATAGTCTACGGCTAGTAACCCTTCACTGCAATGTTGTCGGTCTTTTATACCTTTATGCTAAAAGTGACACTGAAACATAAGTTTCATGTGCCCCTTTCAGTAATAAAGGCGTGGACATATGTATGTTAATTGGAAAAGTACCTATACACATAGGCACTGGTCGTTAAAAGTGGTTGATAAACGAGTTTTGTACATCTGATGGTTTTATCGCTTAAATTAGAATTGATGTATATATGGACAATGCATTAAACAAATCGACCTTGTCCCATAGTAAGCTCAGTAAGGTTGTGGTTGTTGTGTGTAATGGGTACTAGACGACGATATATATAATAGACATGAACACTTATATTAATAGAAAACATTGATTCGGAAACAAATATTAGCTTAAACACGAGTTAAAGCTATCACCTAACTCTATATAGAGAGCTCAATTACTTTCAATTAGCAATGACCCTTTCTCCATTTTCCCATTGATGTTAGTTCTCACTTCATATACCAACCTAAGAATCATTTCTGCTGACCCACAAACCCCTTACAGAAATCCAAACCCTAATAATTTACCTTAAAAACTTCAATTTAGTACTCCGCCAAGCCACGAGAACATTTCCACATTTTTTTACAATTTAACAGTTGAAGTGATTTCCGATAGCAAATGCGTTGTTTACTATAGAAAAAAACCGAATCGCTGTATGTGGGCCGATAATATTTGAGGATGGCACTTCATTAGTTCCTATTTCAACGAAATCTTATCATAACCTATGACGTACTTTTGCACTTTTAAGTACGTAATTGAGGAATTTGATAAGTCATCTCTGTTCTTCATCATAGATTCCTCGCCACCAAATTTATGATTTCCGGATGTAAATACACGATTTATAATAGAAAATACCAAAATTACTACACGCGTGCCTAATAAAATTGAGGAGTTCCCTCAATTGCTCATGGATCCCATCATCTAACTGAATTAAGAAAAAATATACATATAAACGAGATTTTTTTTTTCCGAATCGGCTCATCAATGACGGAGTTCTGAGGTAACAGACATTGAAAAAAATAATACAACCGAATTGAGAACCTCCTCCTTTTTTTGAAAGTCGGTTAATAAATAGGTCATCGTTTTTTTCAAGTTCATAACACAAATAATTACTTACTCTTACCGGGATTCGAACCCGACCTCCAGCTTCGTAGGCAGCGTCACTAGGCTAACCGGTCATCAAAACAGTTTTTGAACACTAGTTTTCCTATTACTTCTTTTACTTGATGGTTTCCTTAAAAGTGGGGCGATAGTCAAAAACAATCGTATGTATTTTTAATTATAAATTTCCTTTTATTGGACCAACGAAAATTAACATCTTATAAAAAAACAGAGTTCAGTCGCCCAGATATTTTATTATTAAACAATGTGATAGGAAACTTAATCTATTACTGCAAAACTGTTCCAACCATTTGTGTGCAGGTACGTGTCTCTAGAAAAACTATGTCCGAGTGCTCGACATAGCATGGGTACTCTATGTCAAAGTCACATGGTTTAAATTCGAATGAAGAAAAATCCTCCAAGTTCGAATTTAACCCATATTTAACATTTTAAAAGATTATAGACGTACACTTTACAGTAACTATGAATTTATATTGCGTAATATAATTGCATACCGGAAGGCGCAGCGTGGGTAGGCCCCCGACAAGGTGGACTGATGACCTGGTAAAGGTTGCGGGAGTCCGCTGGATGCGGGTGGCGCGGGATCGGTCACTTTGGCACTCTTTGGGGGAGGACTATGTCCAGCAGTGGACGTCTTTCGGCTGATATGATGATGATGATGAATATAATTGCATATAAGTAGGCACAATGGTTTTCTTTGACCTATACGGTATACGTACGGCGGTGCATTGGAAATTACCGCGTGCTTTGAAACTCAGTTCTGGCTAGATTAAGAAACAATAAGGTCATATTTTCAAACATGTGATTCTTGACTTAGTATAAGATTGTTTATCTGATTTTAGCGATACATCTTCTTCTTCTTCTTCAACTTGGCTCTGCTCTTGTCGGTGGAGTAACCGCCATTCAGCTCTACGCTCTGTCACTGCTTTGAGCTCCTGGTACGACACTACATTGACCTTCTCCGTGACCTGGTCCATAAAAGCACGTCGCGGCCTTCCTCTGCCTCTTTTTCCCTCTATTTTCCCTTCGATTATAGTTTTTATGTAAATCTCATGTCGTAACAGGTGCCCCAACATATTTCCTCTTCTATTTTCAATCGTCCTTAGCAAGGATGTCTTCTCTCCGACTAAATCCAAAACCTCTTCATTCGTTCTTCCCGTCCAACTAATTCCTTCCATCCTTCGCCAACACCGCATCTCAAAGGCACTTAATCTTTCTCGGTCTCGCTGGGTAAGTGTCAAGCGTAATGGGGGTAAGCGATACATGATTGCTTAAAATTTCCTCGATAGAAAAAATCCAAAGTAGGGTCTGTATTTTCCTTTTTTTACTCATCCTACTCAAACGATATATAATTTTATGACACAATCAAGTTAACACGATAGTACCTTATCTCTCATCTAAAATTCCACTTTATGAAATTTAAATAAAACTTCACTAAGTTAGGTATTTATCGAAATTTGTCCAAAAAAGCCATTTCCGAAAAGGTTACATTTCTTTTACTCGTGCTCGGAAGGCATCAGCGTGTCCCTTCTCTGTTTTTAGGGTTCCGTAGTCAACAAGGAACCGTTACCTATAGTTTCGCCATGCCCGTCTGTCCGTCCGTCTTCAGCTTAGCTTAGTAACCATTACTACTAGAAACCTGTGATTAGGCATGGACTTCAATCACGCCGACAGTAGATACAATAAAATCTAGAAAAAAATTTTTTTTTACTGTACTTCACCTTCACCTAAAGCGGGGATGTAATTTTTTAGGTTCCCCTCCGTTAGCCCTAATAATTTCATACCTAATTTTACTAGCCCTAATTTCATTAACCCTAAAATCACAAACCCGAATTTTCATTGTTTCTAATCATTAGCCCTAATTTCAGTATCCCGAATTTTCATAATATCTAATTTCTCAAGACCGAATTCTCACTAAGACTAATTTTATTTGACCGATTTCTTCCTATGCCTAATATTGCAATGCCTAATAATGACTACACCTTATTATCAATGTCTCTAAAATCACTAACCCGAATCTTCATTTTGCCTAAGTATTTTAGCCCTAATGTCATTATCCCGAATCGCCAGTAGTACTAATTTTATTTCACTGTTTTTTTTTCTTATAATGTCGGTTCGGGCGCTTCGCCGGCCGCTGTCGCGGCACGCTCGCTTCGCTCGCTCGCTGTAGGGTCGCAGTTCTAACTAAATGAATGCTTCACTCGTCGTCGTACCTACACTGACCTGCCTTAGGGTAGAATAGGTGGGTAATCCGATGTCTATCTAGCTCACTCTTATTAGACAGAGAAGTATCATGCGAGAAAAAATGAGAGAGCTCTTGCGCCGTCTTGTGATAGCCGTACAGCAAGTCGACGCCACCCCGCTGCGCGGGGTGTCTATTTCTGGTCTGAGGGACACAAGTGAACCCTAACCTAACCGACCTAAGATAGAGTTCGCTTATGACACGCCATTTTCGTCCGCCCTGATAATGCACCATCCAATAATCCACGTCCACGAAAACTGGAGACGGATTATCGGGCCGTACATTATTTGGCCGTGCATTATTGGCTCCCATTTTGACGAGATTAGGACGTCTATCATGGGACGGCCGCGACATACTCCGCGGTAAAAAGTAGCCTGTTCATCAGGGATGCATTAATTAGTACTAGTCAAACATTAGAGCAAAAGTTAAGAGGTCAAGTGATAGTTAGGTGTGATGAAATTAGGTGTAGTGAACATTAAACATAGTGATCATTAGGCACATTAATCATTAGGCTTAGTAGTCATTAGGAAAAATGATTATTAGTTTCCAATATATTAGCACACTTGATGTTTAGTATTAGGAATGATTAGGAGGTTTGAAATTAGGCGCAGCAAATAATTATGCCATATAAAATTAGTTATCCGAATATTACGGCTAATGAAAATTATATCGAACGTTGTTAGGTGTAATGAAATTAGCACTAACGATATTAGTTTAAGTGGGGGTGACCCAATTTTTTATACTCGTTAAACCCATGGTGTGGGGTATTGTTGGATATCTCGTTCAAAAATATTATGGGTATCCTTAAACCATTTTTCAAATCAGTCATTCGTTTGCGAGATAAAGGCAACTAAGGTATAGATAAAGCTTTAAAGCCCTAACTTTTGTTACGGTCATGTGTCAAAAAAAATCGGGGTAGTAGTACATATAATGAATTTAAAAGGAAAACTATCACGGACAAGTTAGTAGGCATAAGTACTTACCGAGTAATAGTCGACCAACTTAATGTATACTTGGTAAGGCCAAATTTCGTACAAATTCGGACGACGCAACCGCACCGCACGTCGATGTAACTAACACAGACAGGCAAGTTCTACGGAACCCTACACTCCGCGTGGCCCGACACGCACTTGGCTGGTTTTTTTATTATTGTCTTTCTAGATACCTAAGTCTATGTCGGCGCGACACAGCTCTCAGGCCGTCCTGTGATAGCCCTGCTGATGTCGCTGTTCCTGTTCATAGCTGCTTACCATCGCATTATATAAACACATTGCTTTACCGCCCTTATTGAATAATGTACTCGGTTTAATCACTGGTAATAGTTATGTCAATACGAATTCCTCTGGGAGCACCGGCCACTCGTTCAATTAGCGAGGGGACTAATTGGTCACCCAGGGGACCTGGTGACCCGAGACTCAGCAATCAGTGCGTCAAACATATCCGGGTAAAGTAGGTGTAATTAAAGTGGACGCTGCAAAAGAGGTGTAGATACTAATTAAGATAATCATGAAGTTATGTGTCCAATGTTTTAAGAAGGGAGAATGTTCTGTCCCTTTCACAAAACGCAACTTCATATGAAACGATGGCGGTTGTAGTTTGTGACGTCACTAATAGACGGCAGAGTGCCATGCCCCATCGTGTTCGGCGCCGCTCGCGGCCCGCCGCGCGCGCGGCTCGCTCTGCGGCAGCTTCGCATATTGTGACGTCACACCATGTTTGCGTTTTCTCTCTCTAACAAGCAATATAACAACGGTTGTAGCTTCGTAATTCTTTGACATATCTGAATGGGATTTTCGTCACTAGGCATATTTTTTGCCTTCTTTCTTTTGGAGTTTAAGGCTTCACCCGCATTGCTGTTTCTGAACAATTCACTTCGTTCGGTCAAAGGAGGGTCAGCCATCGGCCATCATTAATTTTCCTTTCGGTGCCAATGGTGTTATTCATTTCAACATAAGGAAACTACCATATTAAATGCCAAAGTGTTCAGTGTTCGTGCTCCAGGCGTTAACAGAGGACGCCTCATAAGAGGTATGTATGATATGTTGTACGTTAATTACGGGAACAAGCCGAGGGATTGATGTGGGTCAGAAGCACGTGGAGAATGAAACAAAATACCAGTCTTCACCGTTTTGAAATGGTTATACTAGCTGGTGACATGTCACTGCGTCCTGGATAATAATATATATGTCAGCTTAATTTTTAGGGTTCCGTACCTTAAAAGGAAAAAAACGGCACCGACATAGGATCACTTTGTAGTCCATCTGTCTAGACAGACAGATGGACTACGAAGGATAGACGAGATAAAGGGCCTAGAAAATTCATTGAGGTATCGAGTTGAAATTAAAATCATAATATACAGCGTGTATATTTGATATAACCGCAAACTTTAGGGGGTCTTAGTATAGGTACTAATAAATATATTTATCGTAAAATTATTTTAAAAAAGCGAACTTTTTTTTTATATATAAAATAATTCAGCACGCAGTGGATCACTACTTTGTCTTACTGACGTGACGTCACAATAAATCGTCACATGTCACCCGATTCTTTCATGTGTCATCAGGTCACGGTGTACGCAATACATTGCCGTTCGATAAAATTTCAAAAATTAATTACTCTTTGGTAGACTAACTAAATTTTTTCTTGCATAATCGGTTCATAGCCCTAACACGTACCTCTGGTTACAATTTGAGGTAATATAAAATATACACGCTGTATAAACAAAACTACAGTCTCCTAAAGCTGTGAAAAAATCAAACTTCTAATGTTAACGTTAAAAACTCAGCCGTTTATGCCGCAAAAACGTATAATTTTGACACTCTCAAGGGAATCACAATGTATATAGGGTACTTTCCGTTGAACTATGAACATTGGCTAGTAAGTAATAAATGAAAAAAAAAAAGTCAGTTTATTACAGACAATAGTCCATATAGTACACAAAAAGAAAAACAATACTAATTAATAAAACTTTGTAAATTGACTAGTCGCTAGTAAAGTCAGCAGGCTGCAAATTGTAAATTATGCCTGCTATTTTCTGTTCTCATCGCGATGGACGGAAGTCCAGTACCGGTAGATAGGGCTTCATAAGTTTTCCGAAATGGTCTTCAAAATACGGTTGCCGGAGTTAATATCATCATAACATGTCAGTAATATCGTCTTATGCAAGTCAAGCACAAAGAAATATCTATAAGCTAGACTTTTGTAATTAAATCATAAAAATGTAGTCTTTATTTAATGTAACTTTGTACGGAACCCTCGGTGGGCGAGTCCGAATCGCACTTGATCTAATGACGTAACTGAACCTAATGTCGTAAGATAACATAATATAGTCACTTACTAATATTTAAAAATTGCTGTCAAAAGTTTCATATATCCTACTTAATTAGTTTTAAGTTTGATTTACGGACCGCACTTCATTCGGTTAATTCTATGTGTTTGGTTTACGTTTGACTTCCACGATACAGGCCTAGCCTAGTGTGGGGTCATCGACTATTTTGTACTGAATCTTTCTGGTAATAAATTTTTACTTTACTTTACTTTACTTTTTACTTGTGTTGCTTTTTTAGTGTTCCATACTCCGAAAAGAATAAGTTTGAAGGAATCACAAAAACTGTGAAAGGATTTACCGTCATTCGGCATAAATGAAAAATCGTCAACAAAAAATTTCCATTTTGAAATCCGACCTAAAGTGATATCGTACTAGATACTTTTTAACCGAATTCAAAAAGTTAAAAAAGGAGGTTCTCAAAGGAGGTTCTCAGTTTGACCTGTATGTATGTATGTTTGTCCGCGATTTACTCGCGTTTGGGTGAACCGATTTTTTATGACCAATTTTTCTTATAAATGAATCTAGCCCAATTGGAATTTTGTCCAGTATGAAATAGGTTCATATTTAAACGCGTGCAAAGTGAACGTTGTCTAATTGAAATTACTCAATATAAAAAATGAATACGAATACTGGCATTAAATTAGATCTTATCTATTGACTAATATTCAATAGGTACATACATATAATATCCTTTTCCTTTGTACTTTTTTGATTCTTTTCTTCCCGTGTAATTGGTTTGGGTAGTGGCCGAAAATTGGCAACTGAAGATGCGTGTAAAAAGGTTGGTTGCTCCTTTAATAGATTCGTCATTCGTTTAGTTTTAGTTTTAATTAAATTATAGTAGTTTTTAGCCATGGCCCCGCTGAAAATCAGCGCCACGGCTTGTCGTGGCAATATGCTGAGTGGAGGCTCCTTTTAACGTCGCTTGTTGTTATAATGATATACGTTCTGTGTAAAAGTTTACTGTCAATATGTGTTTATGTTTCAATAAACCCTTCTTACACTTTAACCGCTCAGTTGATTTCGGATTAAAAAAACGTACCTCTATAGTAGCCTAAATTGCTTTAATTTTTTTTTTATCAAAGAAGCCCATAATTCGCTTGGCAACCACAGTTGCCACCATCAGTTTAGAGGTGCTTGAAATTGGCAACCTTGGCAAAGTGGATGAAGATTAAAAAAAAAAAATTCTTTACGATGCGAAGGTTACCTACGTCGTCTATGATTATAATGAACCTGCCTTTTTTTTTTTAATTCTGATATTTTGTTTGATTTCGTATTTAGGTAATTATTTAAATGATATCCGTTACGCAGAAAAAGTCAGCTATTTTTGAGTATATTGGTTTTTTTTTCATACTTCTTCATACCTCCGGTTTTTTTTTCAATGTTATAATTAAAACCTAGATAAAAATGTCGGATCTTAGAACAGATTTTAAAACTTCGGTCAGACGTTACCGACATTTTTACGGGACACACAATAAATAAATAAATATAAGGGGACAATCTTACACAAATCGACCTAGCTAGTCCCATAGTAAGCTCAGTAAGGCTTGTGTTATGGGTACTAGACGACGATATATATAATACATATAAATACTTAAATACATAGAAAACATCCATGACTCAGAAACAAATTTTCATGCTCATCAAGTCATCACACAAATATTTGCCCTTACCGGGATTAGAACCCAGGACCTTCAGCTTCGTAGGCAGCGTTACTACCCACTAGGCTAACCTGTCGTCAATGTGTTGGATATGCCACAATGAGTGCATATTGTGTCGGATAGGTGTATAGCACATTCTACGGAAAATATTTGCGTGTAACTCCTTATTTTGTATTTTATGTGAACAGTCTGCAATTTGTTAAATACTTAGATGTTTCCGTGCATCATTATGTAATTTTGGACCAACAGTATAGTAGAGGGCCATACAGACCGGGACATAAGAAAGACTTTTTCCCAAGCAGACCTGGTTCAATCACACAATTTCTGCCCACCCCTTTTGGGAATACGGGTGTTAGTGCATTGACCACTTGAAGTTGAACAGAATCTACTCGAATTATAAGCGAGCCCACTTCAAGTGATTCGTTTTAAGAGAGTGCTATTAATACATTTAGTATCCTAGGGTAGTAAAATAGATAATCCATAAGATAATAACACTTGTGTTCAATACGACAAACTACCAGTAACCTCTATTGGAAATATAAAAGTAGATAGTACACAATTTATTTCGTTCGCATACACCCAGTGTCGATACTTTCAATGCTTGGGGGATGACTTTCGGTAAAGAGCATTCTGTTTAAATCCTTTCAAAAACATATAAGGTATACATATAACGTAAAAAAAAATGTACCAATTTTATGATGTTTGATTTGTCTCCGCCCCGAGTAGCAAAATTGCGATTAACACATGGAGAAATTCTCTAAACCAATAAATAATTCAAAAGAACTTTATACCTACAGACTATTTCCCCATTTTTTGTATACAAAACAGCATAAGTTACCCGGAGCGTAATTTCGAATTGATTAATATATGATTAAAATCGGTTCTGTATCTTTAACGCTAGGTAACACAAACATAGACTGCTAAAAACATATCGCCTCCTATCTGCCGTAGTCGGGGAGAAAATAAGTTTATTAGTCTTTATTTCCTCATATATTTACTTACATAAAATTACTATTGAATATGTAAATACAAAGAAACATCAGGTGCATAAAAAAAGATCTAATCTCATAAACACAGACAAATTTACAATGAAAACTGAAACCAACACAGCCGAAACCACTCTAGTCCGAGCCGGTCAAATAGATACCAAACCCAATCCAAAAACGTCCCAATCCCATCCAAGTCCAACGTCGTTACGACCTTCCTCATCTGCTCCAGTATCTCCGATACAGTTACGTAATGACGTCACAACGGCGCCGGCGCCTCTGTCCCATCCTTTTCCGTCCCCAGTGGAAACAGATGAGCGGAAGCGGGACGGTGACCTAGGTTGTTGAGGTGGTTATCATTCTTATCAGTAATGGTTCGATCGCGAGCGCGGACTCACGCGCGGTGTGTGTCTAAAACAAATTTGTTCATCTTATCACGGGGACAGGTAAGCTTCGACTGCGCGGCATTAGCACGCTAACAGATCCATTACGAAAGCAGTTTTCAACTGTTTATAATTGATGCTCACTTGTTATACTGACGCAGCATCCTGGCGTTTTCTATTTATTTATTTGAGCCGTTGCGAACTGTTAAGTGTCCATTTTAACCAAACGGAAAGCGTGCAATGTGATCTTGAAAGGCAACGTTTGAAATGCGTTTGTTGTGGTCGTGTTGCTTGGTGTTAAGGTATGATTTGGCGTGTCGGCTCGTTGGGAGCGAGTCCCTGAAGCGAGCACTGCCGAATCTGTCACATTGTTTGCCTTTAGTCACAGCTGACTACACTCTTACGGTTAAGGCCGTAGTACGCTAGGAAAAGTATTCTCAGTTATTTCAATTAGTTACTATTATAGAGACTAAATCTAGTTGGTTAGTAGTCCTATCCTATTCTTTTCATGACCCGTTTTTTTTTAAAGTTAGGTTTTTAAAATAATCATCGCAAAAAGTAAAATATAACAACACTTTCAACAATTAATATAGTGTGCCGCCGGCGTAGGGCGGGGCGTGAGGTAGGTACCGGTGTTTCAGGGCGATATAGACAAACATCCTGACAATCCGCGCTGTGTCCAGAAGTAGGTCTAGGCACTGCCTTCTGCATTCGACCTTTGACCAAACCCATCTTGAAATGGAATGAAAAGTTTATAGTGGATCCCAAACTAGTCGAACCCTGTATCTTGGGAGCCGTGGAACATGTTACAGCTGGGTCTTACGGGAACACACAAAAATATGAAGTCATTTGTCGGAGAGCATCATTATTCCGATATTTAAAAATGCCGGACGCCATTTACCGCTTCACGAAAATTTGGAAGCGGATTATTTAATGAAATGCATAATCGGGTTAAGCTAAAATCAGCGAGACATGGTTTTTGAAATTATGAGCTTTGGAAAAATATGCTTTCGTACAAATTATCCCCGCAATGGCACCTTGGCATCCCTTCTGCGGCACCATTTTGCGGCGGTACCTAGACTCACTCTCTCTATTCTTCTGCTTAGGGTCCCCCCACACTACCGGCGTCTTGTGAACGTTCTCATACAAAATTGTGCGTTGCGTCTACGCTAACACATTCACTGCCAAGAATCGCTACAAGCTACACTCGTAGCCGATCCCGTGAGTTTCCTCGTACGAGTATGTAGCGTAATGCGACTACGGCGAAGGCACCCGCTAGGCGGGTTCCTGGCAGTGAAAAGAGTTCCCAGCAAGTTCGACTAAAGTCTCTCCATACAAATGTAGATTGGTTTCAATTTTAGAATAATTTTGCATGCAAAATTATAGAGATTAGCTATATCTAGATGAAATGAAATAGATTATAGAAGACGTAAACACATTAAAAAATTACCATTGAGTCAGTGGATCCCAAACTAGGCCAAGCCTATATCTTGGGAGCCGTGGAAGATGTTGCACAATGATTAATTACACGTGTTGACAGATAAATATAGACGTAGTAACAATAGGTGTGTTTTAAACATTCAAGGCAAACGTAAATTGTAAAGGACCAAATTATTGGCCAGCTCACTCAATGAAATTTTCTATGAAAGTTTTCCGTTGTGTCACGAAAATTGACCATACAATTATATGGTTAATTTTTGTGTCACAACGGAACTTTGTTCACTTCTTTAGTTTGTATGGCTAACTGGCTGACCAGGCCAAGAATTTGTTCCTCACTGAAATAATTATTAATTACAAAAAAAAAAATGATCGGTAACTAGATCACATTGAAAATCTGTTTTATGAATCTAGCTGCATTTAACATTACCTCACTGTTTGTTATGGCGCATCTGCATTTCCATACGTTTGCTGGGCAACTTTTTCGTCAATTGTAGGTATTGTGTCATCTGTGCTGTCGCTGTTAGTCACCGATCCGTGACCATGAAAACCATGTTGCAACGCAAAGAAATGGTTATTTTTATGTTTGGAAAGCACTCAATGACCAAAAAAGTAAAATTTGTACATTATTTCCGTTTGATATCCTAGATAAACCAAGATATGCAGACGTAGTTGTGCGTCAAAAACCTAAACTTGGAAAGAATGATGTGATGTCATAAAAGACATGAGACTTAAATAAGTGCGAAAGAGATCTACATAATTCCAGCCGACAGTGTTGCAGATACAATGTCAAAGCCACGACAGTTTGCGGCTATCATTACGTAACAGTTTACGTACATAAAAGATCGATGTCACGATCTTGCGTGGCAGAGCGCATGACAGAATGATCATCTACGTTTATTTATTCACGCCTCCGCCCGGGTGTTACAGAGAAAACAGGCAAACCCATGTGATAACCTACAGCTTTTGTGTATCTAGATAGTCCTATATGTACGCAGGTGAAAGAATTTTTGAAATCGGACAAGAATCCCGATATTTCCCCTCTTATATAAACTAAGAAACACAATCTGGACAGATTGAACGATTTGATTTGACGACCGCTTTAGCCTAGTCGGTAGTGACCCTGCCTACGAAGCAAGAGGTCCTGGGTTCGAATCCCGGTAAGGGCGTTTATTTGTGTGATGAGCACGAATATTTGTTCCTGAGTCATGGATGTTTTCTATGTATTTAAGTATTTATTTATCTATATAAGTATGTTTATCGTCGTCTAGTACCCATAGTACAAGCTTTGCTTAGTTTGGGACTAGGACGATTTGTGTAAGATTGTCCCCTAATATTTATTTATTTATTTATTTATCGATTAAAAAAAAAAAAGATTTCTCCTCCAATAATAAGGCGAGTATTCTAACCTATAGTTAGATGAGTCAAGACTAGCCACCAGGTATGGCTCCAAGGGGGCAGGAGATGTTGCTTCCTACATCAACATCTTGCCTTGGTTATTACTTATAACTGAAGATCTCTTTCGCACTTAAGTCCTGTCTCTGTCTCTCAGTAATATCATCTTTTTCCCGTGTAGAAAACCTGCGAACCAGGTACCCAGCTCTCGAGGGAAGACTGGGTTATGTGGTATTACAACTTACTTAAAAATCCACGTCAACCGCCATTGTGCGCTTGGTAACTCAGAGGGACTCTAGAATCTCAGGTTGAACCACTAGATCCCTCGTGCTTTGCGGGCTCGTTCTGGGTATCTACCACGTCGTCTTCTCCGGGGTACATGGCCAAGTGCGATGACTCCCGCCACAACTGGCGACCTGTTGACCCCCTTAAGTCGCCTTTCACGACAGGCGGTGGAGACCGTAGACCTATTATTACCCGTTGTATTATTTACAGTAAAAATCTTATTATTAAAACCGCCTCGCGTGATTTTTGAAAGACATCACGCGGGATCCCTGAATATTGCGTGTTTTACTGGACGTAAATCAAAAACACCCATTGTCTAGGGGCACCCCGTATTTTAAGGGGGAAACAAATGAGATTGGTGGAAGGTAATCTTACGAAACCATTTTTTTACCGACTTCTAAAAAGGGTGAGGTTCTATATTCGTCGGAAGCCAGCATATTTTTTTAAATGTATGTTCCCTGTTTACTCGAAGACGACTCGACGGATTTGGAAAAAAAATATGTTTAAAACCGTATCCTTCGCTGGTGGTCCCATGGTTATCAAGTCAGGGTCTAAATAAATCGAGGGAACTATTCAAATGTTATGGGCACATTTGAAATATTTTGCTAGGTACATACTGATTTGACGTCTAAAGTAAATTATTTGGTTACAGTAGAATGTGTTTTAAAGCGATTATAACTGTCACTCGTTCTCACTCACTACGCTAGTGTTAGCTCGTTTGCACTCTTTCTAAACCTCATCATCATCAGCCTATATACGTCCCACTGCTGGGCACAGGCCTCCTCTCATGTATGAGAGGGAACGGGCAGTAGTCCCCACGCTGGCCCAGTGCGGATTGGGGACTTCACATACACCTTTGAATTTCTTCGCAGATGTATGCAGGTTTCCTCACGATGTTTTTCCTTAACCGAAAAGCTAACGGTAAATATGAAATCATATTCCGTATATAAGTTCCGAAAAACTCATTGGTACAGTCACCAGCAATAAGATCTGCCACAACATAGCACGCATAAATATCTGACAGGTCGTGTCAGATATTTTTGCCGGCTTTGTTTCGGCAGATATTGATGCCGGTGACTGTACGAGCCGGGATTCGAACCCACGACCGCCGTTTGACAGCCGCGTGCCTGAACCACTGGGCTACCGTTGCTTTTCCTAAACCTTATATGTCGGCTAAAACAGATCATTATGTAAAATAACTACAACTTAGAAAAGTTGGAAATCCCCCGACATTTTCATTTCAAAGTCCAATATCCCAAAAACGGCTGAGCAGATTTTCATGAAACATGGCTTATAAAATTCTAAATAAAATTATCTATAACACAACACAAAAATTCCCCATTCAAATCGGTCCATCCATTTGGGAGCTACGATACCACAGACAGATACACAGACACGTTAAACTAATAACACCCCTCTCTTTGCGGCGGGGGTTAAAAACGTAAATCTGTATCGTAAAAAGTCTATATAATTTACTGAACCTGCTCACAAAATATTAAGAGAATTGGTTTTGCAATGCGATCTGAAAGTCAGCCGGACACTGAACATAGAATAATGTTTTTCGATTATTTTTTAACCGAATTCAAAAAGTTAAGAAAGGAGGTTCTCAGTTTGACTTGTATGTTTGTCCGCGATTTTCTCCCGTTTGGGTGAACTGATTTGCACGCAGTTTTCACCAAAACGTAGAAAATTTCACGGTGGTGGTTTGAGTATACAAATAAGTAGTTGATGTGTCGTTTGTATTAATTTAGGTACAGTGATTTATCTCGATAGAACTGTCAAAATATAACTTGTAGTAAAGAGTTAGCGAATTTATTATATTAGTACGAATACCTATATACATAAAGGGTATATATTGACTAATTATTCCCTAGATATATATTTGTACGAAGAACAAAAAAATCTACGATCACAACAGGTTTAGTATGAGGACCAAAAAACTCGATCGCAACTAATCAAGTATGTATATTGTAAGTAGTCGAAGGTTAAAATCCTACATCTCAAAAACCACACGAGTTGTCTTAACCACAGAACATACAGTCCCTACAACTACATGTATGGATAGAAGTTTTACATGTTAAGGCGTCGTAGGTTCATGTTCTCCTCTCCCTCGCACTGAGCATAAGCGTGAGCGAGGTGAAAGCGCGTACGCGGAAGCGCGGATATCAGGTTTTTTAATTTCAATTTTTTGGCAGTTTTAATAAATAAAAAAGTAATCACTGAGTTCTCTCGAACATGATGTTGCCGATTTGTCGAAGCAATTTTAATTTTTGTAGCTTTTGTGCATAATTTGTTATTTTTTTATCGAGCGAAAATAGCTTAATAATATTTCGAATCAGTGATCTCGCTGCAGAAAAGCCTCAAGGTTACTACTCGTATTTTTTAAAAATCATGTTATATATAAACAGACGCATTATATTGTTTCAAAAACTCTGTTCGCTAAACTTCGCTGAACCTACGGCGCCTTAATAGAACTACCGATACCTAAATACAAGTAAAATAAAGTTATAAATTCAACATCAATCCTGCAAAAAATTCACACCATTCTCACCTTTAGTACCTTGCAATTAGCACCGACAATCGCATACGGGACTCAGATCAGTCACTCAATAAACATTTTATGGCGACTGAAATGTCCAGCGTAACTTGGCCTCCACTCGTACTAACTTTGCGTCACACATAAACTGGTGATTGAATGAACCGGCGTTTAAACAGATTATGCGATAAGGGCTGAATCTGCCCTAACAACAAATGTTAGAGGACCGTATGCCGTTGTGATAGGGGCCATTTTACGATATATTGTGTTCTTCACAAGAGGGTAAAATTATAAATACAGCTTTCAAATTGTAATTTGAGATCTCCAGTCACCATACGATTAAATGAATAGATAGTCAAATATTTGAAATTAGGGTAAATGTCCGAGTACTCAGCGCGGTACTAGAATCTGGCCACGGCCAGGGAAAGCTAAAGCAAAAGAGTGGCAAATTAAAAAAAAACAGCGTGTTGCGTTGCAATACTGTTTATAACGCGATTTAATTATAATGATACGTGATTACATTAACAATTATTATGTATCTTCAATGCAACTGATCAAGCGATAGGAAATAAAGTTAAACTTGAAACCATAATTAGATTAAAAAAAAAACCTTAAAGTTGCCTTTAAGATGGAATAAAATTTCGACACTGGCAAACTTACACTCTTCCAAATGATGAACGTAGTTTTAGCAACGTCCATTAACTATTTTGGTGGATGGTTTTAAGCATAGTTCATTCTACTTTATTAGTTAAGACCATAAATCATAACCACTCTCCCTTAAGATTTTAACGCTACATTAATGATTGAACTTTTTATTCTTCAATGTGAGTGATATTAGCAACCATCTTTTAGTTCCCTTAAATTAAATAGCAAACACAGATACTGTCTCATTCACCATAACAAGTATCAATATTAGGACATTATAAAAATTTAGTACGTTTGACACTTTTGCCATATTCAAAATAACCTGCCAAGTGTGACTTGGACTCGCGCACGAAGGGTTCCGTACCATTATCTATAATAGCGGCCAAGTGCGTGTCGGGCCACGCGCAGGGTAGAGTTCCGTAGTTGCCCGTCTGTCACAGAATGCGGACTTAAATAGGGCTTTTGGGGTTTTTATTATAGCTTACCCTCGTAAATATGATTATTTTTATAACACACCAATGTATAGGGTCGTTTCGCCTGTTACGCGACCACCTTCGGTTAGCGACCACCTGAAGGACAAGGTTTTTTCTATTGAAGATAACGTGCCGTGAAAAAGCAACTCTGCCGTCCACGGTAAAAGGTTCAAATTCCGATGACAATGTATACGCACCCGAAATGAAGTGCATTTCTTACCAGTCAACTAGTTATGTCTACTACTCGTTAACTAATAGTTGTCTACTTAAATGTGATAGTTTTTATTTTAAATTCATTATATGTACTACTGCCACGATTTTTTTCACGTCCCCAGTAGTAGCCATTTAGCCGGCAGGGGGGGGGGACACATGACTTGAACAAAAATTAGGGCTTTAAATCCCATTATCTCGCAAACGCATAACTGAGTTGAAAAATAGTTGTAGATTAATACATCACCAATTTACATGTAGGGGAGGGAGGTACCTACACTAAAAAAATTTTTTTTTCAAGGATTTTATTCTGTTTTGTCTGCGTGATTGGTTTATATAGCCACGCCGAATTGCAGTTTTCTAGTTGTAAGGGTTACTGAGCTAAGCCGAAGACGGACAGACAGACAGACAGACAGACAGACGGACGGACATGGCGAAACTATAAGGGTTCCTTGTTGACTACGGAACCCTAAAAACGGCAAAAAATATTTATTTTAATCTGTTATTTTAGTATTTGTTGTTATAGCTGAAATATAAATAAATAACCTGTGAAAAATTATATTGTGTAACTATCACGGTTTATGAGTTACAGCCTGGTGACAAACGGACAGATGAACGAACGGAAAGCAGAGCCTTAGTAATATAGACCCGTTTTTACCCTATGGGTACGGAACCTTACAAAGATCCTTTTCCCCTGGCCAGACTCTAGGATATGGCATGGGCACTCTATATCAAAGTGACATGACTTATACTCGAATGAAGAAAAATTATCTTAGTTCTAATTTAACCCATATTGCCTTGACATAGAGTGCCCCTGCCACTGCAGTAGTATTTGTCCATTGTAGTACAAACGCCAACACAGTTAACTGACCATCCTGTACTTATATTGAACCTTATTAAAATGCTCATAAAGTGCACGGATGGACAGTTAGCTGTGTTGTCGATAGTACAGCGTCTAGCACTCAAATGTTTACCTTTCTTGAGAGTAAGTTGGGCGGATTGCATCCAAGTAGTACATTCAAAAAGCAACTCTATTGGCCAAGAAAGAAGATTAAAATAGCAACAGTTTTATAAAAATTCAAGCAAGTACATCCTAATAATATCACAAAAGTTTGGATGTTTGTTAGTCAATCACGCCCAAACGGTCCAACCGGCCTGGATATTTTTTTTCACGAATACAGTTAATAGCTCAGACCAAAATATCTGGTTAATTTTTGTTCCGACTTTTCGGGTTTGTTCTTTAATTGTAGTTGCTCCCATCATTTTGTTCTCAGGCAAAACAGGTTCCAATGGCATCGTAATTAAATCTTCAGTCACAAGCCTATTTTAAGATGTCTCAAAGGCCTAAAACAGTACTAAAGCCATTAAGTTACTGTTCATACATGGTATGCTTCGTCAGTACTTGTGAGATTAGCTACTTTAGATATCATTTAATCCACTGGTTTTTTCCGCTGTTTAGTTGAAACTCTCAAGACATTCACGGATCGATGTTGTTAAAAAAATGTTTTGTCCTGTTCTAGCACCCTCATAGCGTTATTCCCGGTTGGCTAAAGGAACACGGGGTTCGCTATGACTCCTTATCTGAAGATTTGTCATAGGCACTAGTTCTAAGCGACTACCATCTAACGTGATCTAACCTTCCAACCCAGGAAAACTAGACCTCATTGGGATTAGACCGGTTTACTTACGATTCCTTACATCGAAACGCTAACAGTAAATATTCCGTACATAAGTTGAGAAATATCTATCGTACGAGCCGGGATTAGAACCCACGAACGCTGCTTAACAGCCGCATGCCTGAACCACTAGGCTACTGTAACTCTATTGCCTATACACCCTAGCTTTATTGAGGTAACCGTTTCGGTTTGTGTAAGGTAAGTAGTGTTTAATTGTTATGTAGTGTAAACAACTATTATTCGAAATTATTTAGTAACTGGATAGCTGTCATTCTCCAAACTTTAACGCAATTCGATATTTAGATATCATATCCGTCACCTCGATTCTCGAAGTTATCGTTGAATAATACCTCAGAGAATTCAAGTTGAGGACCTGTTGAAAGTTAGAGTGGATCCTGATAGTAGATACATCTTAATCATATCAGCCGAAAGACGTCCCCTGCTGGAGACAGCCCCCCCCAAAGAGTTCCACAATGACCGCTCCTGCGCCACCCGCATCCAGCGGACTCCCGCGACCTTAACCAGGTCATCAGTCCACCTTGTGGGGGTACCCACGCCGGGCTTGCCGGCACGTGGTCGCCGCTTGTTAACTTTTCCGCCCCAACGGCCATCAGCTCTACGTTCAATGTGCGCCGCCCACTGTTACGTAATTTGAGAATCAGAGAGCTAATTTGGTTACATTGTCTCTCATGTGACGCGTTTTACAGACTGTTTAAAATTACAAGTACCCTAGTGAACAATCGTACAAATTACAATTTCTTATTCAACGAACTTGTAACTTTTTGCCCTATCATCCTATTTACACCGCTCTATTCCCCTTTCAAAATAAAAAAAAAATAAAAAAAAAACAAAATAATTTATTTGCTCAGAATACAGTTATATGCAGATGTTACATTGTTAATTATAAATATGTCCATTGTATTTAGCCTGCATGCAGGCGTACAAATATTTATCGGAGCGCGATACCATTAAAATAATTAAAACCAAAAACAAACATTTACAAAATATTAAAAATAAAATAGTAGTATCACAATCAAAAGTTGAATGAAAAACGAATATGTAGGTAGCTACACTTGAAATCTAAAAACTGCGCAGTGCACGGGCGTAACCCAGTTTTATTATCGGAGCGGGTTCAAGACAAAACCAAGAAAAATATGCATAAGATCACACTAACACTCAGGTCAATGTTATATATATGATGTCGACTTTGACAAGCTTAACCAGCATTTCTCTTCTTCTACCGCTTTTAGTGGGTCAGTTAAGACTGATACTCTTAACTTTCTTTCGAGTATCCCTACTCCTGACTTTCCTCCTTTCTCTGTTTCTCAATTCGCTGTCAGTGATGTTAAGAAGAACGTATTAGCTATTTCCTCCAATGCCGTTGGTGTCGACAGCGTTAGCCGTAAGATGATCCATCCTCTCCTTGATCTCCTTGCTCCTGTCATTACGCATATCCTTAATTGTTCCATATCATCTGGTGTCTTTCCCACACTGTGGAAAGATGCCGATGTTATTCCTCTCCCTAAAAAAGCCAATCCTTCCGCTTACTCCGATTATTAGACCAATTTCAATTCTCCCTTTCTTGTCTAAAGTCCTGGAACGCCTTGTTCATCAGCAGCTCACATCCTTCTTGAATAGATCTAACCTTATGAATCCTTTCCAGTCCGGCTTCCGATCTGGTCATAGTACGGTTACCGCTCTCGTGAAGATAACCGATGATATCCGTGCAGGCATGGACAACAGGAAAGTCACTCTGTTATCGTTGTTAGATTTTAGCAACGCATTTAACACTGTCGACTTTCAAATTTTGATTAGTATATTGCGTTCTCTTAACATATCTCCTGCGGCGATTGATTGGTTTCATAGTTATTTACTTGGTCGTCGGCAGCGATTTTCATTAATTCCATTGCAAGTAACATTTTCTCATCTTATCACCTTTATGCCGATGATCTTCAAATTTACTCTCAAGGGACTGTTGCTGATTTACCTCAGGTTATTAATACCATAAATAAGGACTTGAACAGTATTTCGATATGGAGTCAACGTTTTGGGCTGAAGGTTAACCCTGCTAAGACGCAGGCCATACTCGTGGGCAGTCCGAAGCTCATTCCTAGGGTAGATTTTCCTAACTTGCCGGCTGTAATTTTTAATGGAGTCCAGATTCCGTTTTCACACCAGGTCAGGAACCTTGGTGTTATAATTGATCGCACGTTATCTTGGGTACCTCAGGTGAGCGAGGTCAGCAGGAGGATGTTTGCTTCGATGGGTTCCCTACGTCGACTTCGTAACTTTTTGCCATTCGCCACTAGAATTGCGCTAGCTCAATCTCTCCTTCTCCCCATTCTAGACTATGCTGATATTTGCTATCTAGACCTTACTGAGGACCAGCTGAATAAGCTTGAGCGCCTCCAAAATCTTTCTATTAGGTTCATATTTGGCTTGCGCAAATATGACCACGTATCCTCCTTTCGTTCTCAGCTCAAGTGGCTTCCAATTTGTCTCCGTCGGAATTCTCACATTTTATCTTTGCTTTACAGTATACTTTTTGTTCCCTCAACTCCTCCGTATCTTAAAGAGCGTTTTAACCACCTCACTTCCATCAGATCTTCACATAATCATCTTCTCGCTCCACCGCCTTCATCCACCAAGTTCTATAACAACTCATTCACCTTCCAGGCTGTTCGGCTGTGGAATGCTTTGCCGTTGCATATAAGATGTGCAAAATCTCTTCAAATTTTCAAAAATCTGTTGAAACAATATTACTTGTCGCTGCCTTAAGTGGTCTTGTTGTCCTGTAATATATTTATATAATTGTGTTATAGTTTGTATGTATGTATCTATGTATTTATACAATACTTATTTATGATTTTATGATTTCTGAAATTGTCATATAATAAGATGTATGCGATAGTAAGTTTTTTTGATTTATTCCTGCACTACCGGTATACAACTCTTCTTGATAATTTCCTGCTACCCAAAGGTTGTCTGGAAGAGATCGCTCTAAAGCGATAAGACCGCCTGTTGTTACCTCTATTTAACATTATGTACTCTTGTAACATGTTTTTCTTATGTTGTGGTGCAATAAAGAATATATTATTATTATGTCTTTCCCGTTCACGGGACAATGATGTCCCGGACCTTTGGGAGGCGTGCGTGGAGCTAGGTACCTACAAAGTACCAACTGAGCCAACACGTAGAGGCCCTTTTGACAATTTAATGAAATGCAAGGAGTACACCGAGCGGATGCTGTCCCTGCCCGTGTCATGGGACGCACACAGAGACAGCACCCGCTGGGGTGTATAGGGACTATTGATGGTTGATGGAATCTAAATAAAACGGGTTATTGGGTTGAAATGATGGACTAGTGGCTGGGCTATTGGGTGAAACATCGAACGCCTGCCTAATAAAAGTGTTTCAATCTTTATCTCTTATAAATATTTGGAACATTTCGGAGCCCCCACCTCGCTTTTGGCAGTCTGTGTTTGTATTAACGTGAGTGACGTAAACGAGTTACTAATCAATTCGAAATTATGCTCTGCTGACATATGAGTATTTTTTCCATAGTCGTATCGAACGGGTTTGGAACGCGCGTTAGACAACTCAACTGTCACTTTCCTATACAAAAAGTGACATTAGATCTACCTGGGGCCGTAGACAAGGTTACAATCGACAAGCGCTAATGCCAATAGAAAATAATAAAATATATGGAAATGACAGATGCCGACGAAACACTTTTCGTTGACATCTGTCATTCCCATACATTTTATTAGTTTTCTACTGGCGTTAGCGCTTGTCGATTGTAACCTTGTCTAGGCCCCCTGACGCGCGTACAATGCGTAACCTGATCGACCTGCAGGATACGGTTTTTATTTATGCTTGTAGTCTGAGTATCCACCAGAGCTGCGTGTGGTTGCGAGAGGCTGAGCGAGAAAAAATAGGAAGCGATGCGTGATTTATGGATTTTTTTGATCGCCTATCAAAGACACAGCTCGGCACGGCTATCAGACGAGCTGTGTCGCGGCGAGTTAGACTATGCGTCTCTTTCTTTAAATAAATCAACGGTGGATAACCCACGCGTTACTGTACTCATTTAACTCTGACAGCCTTACGGTTAGGTAGGAGTCCATGAAGTATATAGCTGTCAGTCCCAGCCATTTTAGGGGAACACACGTGCATTGATTCAAGTTGTATAGTTGTATACACCGTGTGATTGGGTTGTTGGAATAGCTTTAGCTCTTGACCCCGAAAATGTGTTGTATACTCGTTAATCGCCTTTTTTTTTTAGCAACATAACATTTAGAACTATAATTAATATCTGCCAAACTGCATAGCAGTTTGTCGGCAGAAAGCTTAATAGAGGGCTTAATAGAGGGGTTACAAAATACTACGCCGATATAAAAGATATTAGCTGAGACAACGGTCCAGTTATTTTACTGATAACTAGCATAAATAATAAGATTACAAATGTGTCTGTATGTCTGTCTGTCTGTCTGTTACCTCTTCACGCTTAAACGTCATGAAACTGAATGAAATTTGGTATACAGATTTAAATCTCGAGGAAGTACAGACTTAAGGGGGTGAAATGGGAGGTGAAAGTATGTATGGAGCTACGATATAACTAAACGAGTTCCACGCGGATGGAGTCGCGGGCAAAAGCTAGTTATTTATACTGGCATATTTCCGTGTAACGGATATAAAAATATCAACATTTAAATCATTACCTCGAGACAAAATCTAACAAAATATCAAGCACAAAAAATAATACCTTAATTAGCTTCTGAAAAGTTGGAATTTTTTTTAACAGGTGTTTCTTTACTGTGGTTTGTGTATCACCATCATCCTCCCAGCGTTATTCCCGATAATGCCCCTAAAAGAGCCCGGGTTCTTCTTGGACACCTAATCCCAAGATTTGGCATAGATAGGTACTAGTTTTACGAAAATGACTGCCATCTGACCAGAGGGAAAACTAGACCCTTATTGGGATTAGACCGGTTTCCTCACGATGTTTATCCTTCACCGAAAAGCTATAGCTATATATAGTAGCGAAAACTACTGTCATAGACAGCAGCCGGGATCAACTGCTTAGCCGCTGCCTTCCAAAGCACGGAAGCGCTCTTTTATATTAAACACTCAAACATTAGGCGGTCACCCATCCAAAGACTGACCGCTGCCATCTTTGCTTAACCTGCGTTATCTTTTCCGACTAGCAGGCGACGCGAGGATATGAGCGTATAAAAAGGAATATTAAATATCATAAATAGAAGAAATATCGCGTTAGACTCGTGTAAAATAATATTATAAATAATTGCAATTTGATACGGAACACTCGGTGAGATCCGACTCGCACTTGTCCAGTTTTTATACCTTCCAATTTTTGCCATCATGTTCAAGTTTCTCACAAAGAAACTCTGTTCATACTTACTTTGTTATGAAAATATACCATTCACTTCCACATTAGTATTCTAGGTTGCAAAATGTACATGATTCTATTCTACGACCCATTCATAATTATTTCCTGAACGCTCCCTACATCAGCTGTTCATGCATCTCGCTTTTACTTTTGCAACCGGCTGAAACGGAGTCGCAAGGTAAAAACCCCGGTCGCATTCCAAGTCTAACCTTAACTCTATTTAGACTAAGTTTAAATTAGTTTGCACACTCATTTTCTGCAAGGTCATTGAGTATTAAAGGACGGGAATTGAGTCTAATCTGAATGTGTTTAGGTTGATTTTGGCTTGTGTTTGGTATAGCGTGACGTTAAGGACCTAAAATTATCTAGTGTTATTAGGAAGACTGCGCGGAAGGCGTTTTTTTTTTAAATTTGAGAATGACTTAAGAGCGTGCCGTTTTCAACCAACTTATGTCATTAAGGCGCAGTTTTCTGAAGTCGGCAAATATTTCAAGTTTCTATCCTGTAGATATTCAATAGTTTAATACTGTGAAAAGGGAAAGGATGTTGAAGTAGGGTAAATCTCCGGAACTTTCTGATTTCAAAATCTTTCACCAGTATGGATATCCATACTAATTAAATAAATGCGAGTGTC
This sequence comes from Epinotia demarniana, assembly GCA_945867215.1. NCBI lineage: Eukaryota > Metazoa > Arthropoda > Insecta > Lepidoptera > Tortricidae > Epinotia > Epinotia demarniana. Next base: position 60,785,032 of record OX244259.1, read on the forward strand.
TCTGTCTGTCTGTCTGTTACCTCTTTCCGCTGTAACCGCTAAACCGATGTAGATGAAATTGGTAAAGAGATATATTTCGGGTCCCAGAGAAGGACATGGGATAGTTTTTATCCTGGAAATCACCCCCTAATGGAGTGAAATTAGGGATGAAAGTTTGTATGGAGCTACAATCGAGTTCCACGCGGAGTCGCGGGCAGAAGTTAGTTAGGCTTTATTTTATCCCCGCGATAACAGTTAGACGTAATGGTGCAGCCAGCATCATAAACATTCATACACTTTTGGTGGTCCTAGGACCTTATCGAATAGAGATAAGGCCCTAGAAAAGTATTCATATTTATGATGCTCACTGTACCAATAATTGACACTCTAAGGGGGTCGTGTATATAAATCGAAAATTAAAAAAAATATGATCAACATCCTGCTACCGGTTTATTCTAATACGGGTGTAGACTCAAAATCTATAACAACTAAAAAAGAAAGAAGGCAAATGCACAGTGACGAAAATCCCATTCAGATATCTCAAGTAATAACGAAGCTACAACCTTTTTGTTATTGCTTCTTGATGTAGGTAAGGCGGGGCGGGGCGTCCATAGTTTTAGTTGTCAAGAACATCCACTTGTCATTTAAATGCCGCTAGTTGCTCAGCTGGTTCTTGAAATTCGGGTATCCTTAAGATATTTTCCTTCACCGAAAAGCCACTGTCCGAACCTTCGACACCCATATTGAAAATCACATGACCACGGTGATTTCTTCCAGTATAAAGATTATTAATAGAAGTAGTTACTTCCTTACATCAGCCCAGAGACGTCCACTGCTGGACATAGGCCTGGGGCCGTAGACAAGGTTACAATCGACAAGCGCTAATGCCAATAGAAAATAATAAAATGTATGGGAATGACAGATGCCGACGAAACACTTTTCGTTAACATCTGTCATTCCCATACATTTTATTAGTTTTCTATTGGCGTTAGCGCTTGTCGATTGTAACCTTGTCTAGGCCCCCTGCCACACACACAAGAGCGCCACCCGCATCATGCGGACTCCCGCGACCTTTACCAGGTGATCAGCCCGCCTTGCGCGGAGCCTAGCCACGCTGCGCCTTCCAGTACGAGGTCGCCACTCGAGAACCTTTCCGCCCAGCGGCCATCGGTTCTACTTGCAATGTCCCCGCCCACTGCCACTTATTAAACCAGAAATGTACAGAAAAATGTTATCGTCAAACAACGTGTCTCGCGTAAGTTTCGCATACGAGACGGAACAGTCTCAGAATCAAACACTTTGGTAACCAGTTTTCTCTACGTAGTACAATGATGCCATTGTTATTGCATTATGGTCACAGACATTGCCGTAATGACAGTGCTCCGATCAAGGTCATTGTCGTTATTACCCGTAGTCATTACAATGACATTTCTTCACTATTATTAGATTAACAGGAAACAATGTCACGTGTAAGAGCGACACACCGCTAGTTTTAGCGCGACAAACGCGAGTTAATAGTAAATTACGTAACTAGGGCGGTGAATTCGTGAATGCCACAGATCGTAGGTGTTTGTGGCACGAACCGAAGGTGGGGGGGGCCATAAATATGCGCTCTGGGGCTTTACGAAGTACCGCCCGTGTTGCGTACAAAATTTTACGTCTGCACCTGGCCACAATGCGAGTTTTGCCGTACGCGCATCGTGCAGTAAAACTCGCATTATGGCCAGGTGTGACGTAAAACGTATTAAACAACAGAACTATCTTTTATAAAATTAGTACCTACAACATTCAATTATGGTCGGAACTCATTATCACCAGAAAATCTCTAGCGCGATCCAGGAATCAACTCAACGAACTTAGTATACAAATAACACATGGCTGAACATTGATTGTTATTATAAATGCGAAAGTGTGTCTGTCTGACTGTAAACTCTTCACGCTTATTAAACTGCTGAACCGATTTAGATAAAATTGGTATTGAGATAGTTTGACATATAGGAAAGGATATAGTATTGTTTTTATCCCGGAAAGTATCCCCTAAGGGGTTGAAATAGGGGTGTGGTGGGTGTGGAATGTTTGTGCATAGCAATGATCTAAAAGAGGTCCACGCGGGCGGAGTCGCGGGCAGAAAATAGACATATTAATATAAAAAAATGTATCTACCAATCCCAAGTCCATACACGACACGGTTAGTTTAATCCATGTCATAAATAATAGTACATTTATGACATAAGTTTATGGCTCAATAAAATTGTATGAACGGTGAGTCGAATGGCTGCTTAAGTGTTTGGACATAGGTACTCGTATGCTTCATATATAACATACTTAATATGATAACTTTATCAAAATAAACCAACGCAACGCATGCAACGGCGGCATGACACAACTACACGAGGCACACGAGTAAATAGCAATGATTTACAATGCGTTTAAGTTAGTACTGTACTACGTAGATAGAGGATTGAATAGAAAAGAAATTTCTTTCTTTCTTTCTTTCTATGTAGACATAGCGAATGCCCTAAAGGGATAGATAGGTAACCTGTCAAAATTAAGTAGGATCCGAACACTCCTCCAATACATCCTCGCCATTTCAAGTCTTTACATTTTAGACGTATTACATACGTCATGTTAGTTTCAGTGCAATATTCTGACAGGCGTTGACAAAGAAGCTGGGCTGTCATTAGCTACGCGATAATGCGGCTCACCTCGCCTGTCACCCGCCACGAAACTAGACCTCTACCTACGCTTAGTTACCACGCACCACGGTGTCAAGATACGACACGACACGAACGTTGAGGTGACAGAACAGGGGACTGGGGACTAACAAAAAGCCTACGCGCTGAGGGACAGGAGATTTGACATTGTATCTCTTACCCACTTGTGGTATTGTCTATGCTTACATCTTTGTCACACATGTGTCTGTGTGTGAGTGAGTCCCATCTATGGTCTGATAGGGTGGTGGTTGTGTCGTTGGTGGTTTTAGACGGTAGTCCAGTTTCGGTTAGTCCGTCATACCCGTCCTACCACCCCGGATAGGACGGGATGCGTAAACGCATTTCCCCAACGTAAAAAAAAATAAATAAAAAAAATAAAAAATAAGGGGGTGGTTGCGTGGGCCACACTTTACAACAGGATTAATAGTATTACGAAGTATAATACCTTAGTAATTAGTACGAGTAAATATTGCATTAAGATGATAATTTAGTTCAACTTTTAAACTAAGTTGAAACTTAGAAACAGCCTTCTATTACCGAGGATGCTGGCGGCATTTCCCCGCTGAATTGCAATGCTGATGGGCTGTCGCAAGCCGCCAGCTCTGCGGTCACCAGTCACATCAAGAGATGTTTCGCGATTTCCGCAAATAACTTATGCGCACTGGGACCCCACGGACCGAGGGCTCAAACGGGTTCAAAGTTGTACTCTATGCCACTATTATGTCAACTCATTTCAGGTTTTCGGGGTTTTCGGGGTTTTCCACCACTGCAGCGGCTTTATAATTAGTCAGTTGAATGTGGTCCGTCGACTCCAGCCCCCCTGTTTTAAGCTCACCTCAACGCTCACCCACAAATATATCTTGACACCGCAATGCGCCAAAGCGTAGTCAGAGCTCGTAGTTTCGTGGCAAGTGACCGGCGGGGTGAGCCGCATTAGCGCGTAGGGAATAGGAGTCCTGTCGGCCGTCAGCCGCTCGGTGTGTAGTGCATTTGATATTAATTAATTAATTTATCTCAGGTAACGATATTGGGGATTATGACGTTCCAGACATACATCGACTGCGTCAGCCTTACAAAATTAATCTAACAAACACATAAGTAGACAATGTCGATAAAAATATCCTACTCCTACTATATAATATTTTAAATGTGAAAGTTTGGATGTTTAGATGTTTGTTACTCAATCGGCTTAACCGATTTGGATGAAATTTTAAACGAAGATAGTTTATAGCCCGGATTAAAATATAGAAAACTTAGTTTTTATCCTCAGGTCCACGCAGACGAAGTCGCGGGTGGAAGCTGGTAAATAAACATTTCCGGATAATCTTACACAAATTGACCAAGTCCCAAAATAAGAAGCTTAATACTATGGGTAGAAGACGACGATAAACATACTTATTTAGATAAATAAATACTTAATACATAGAACACAGCCATGACTCAGGTACAAATATTCGTGCTCATCACACAAATAAATGCCCTTACCGGGATTCGAACCCAGGACCTCTAGCTCGCAGGCCAACTAGGCTAGACCGGTCATCAAAAAAATCTAGAATCTTAAAGTAATCTAGTGTCAGGTTATATTAGCACAACTTCCATTCTTCGTGTACTTAGATGTCGTAAGAGTCGTACTACGTATGGGAACAGGGTCGAAGTGTGTTGTGGGCGATGGGCTAGCAACCTGTCACTACGAAATCACATTTATTCAATCGTTCATACCCACATTTATGCTAAAAGTGGCACTGGAACATAAGTTTCAGTGATGCTCTGCCTACCCCTTTTGGGAATAAAGGCGTGACTCTATTTAACTATGTAAAATTTTATTCAAATTTGCGTTTATGTGTCTTTACCGCCATTTTAATGGCCATTATAATTAATTGTTTGAGTTGGTTTGAGGTTTGAGGTAAAATAGTACATTTTACAACTAGTGTGAAAAGAATGGTCTTTTTACCACTAGTACCGAGGTATCTTGCCACGAGCTGAAAGCGAGTGGCAAGACTCGGTACGAGTGGTAAAAGACATTTCACACGTGTTGTAAACGACGTTTTTAAATACAATTGCGAAAAAAACTTTACGAAATTTACAACTTCACTTCCATATCAGTGCGAGTGAAGCGCGCAGCTTCAATATTTCAACCAGTCACAGAGCAGTATACAGTAGTATTCTTGGGGCGCGTGGCCATCTAGATTTTTTTCAACCAATCACAGAGCAGAATTCTAGTCGCGCGCGGCCAACTAGATTTGCTTAAACCAATCAAATCACACACATGGAACTAAAAAGTAAAAAGCACTAGTTCGAGAAATTGAGCTTCTCGTACGCTACGCAGCCACAAAAAGTACCACTTTTTGAGCAACTGTATTAAAAAAGAATAATTGAGACACAATTAATTTCTTTCGTCGTTTCGAACAAAACATGAAATTAAGGTGCATACATATTACGGACTACATAAACAACATTAATACACGCCATTAATATACATTAAGCTACGGTAGCCTAGTGGTTCAGGCATGCGGCTGTCAAGCGGCGGTCGTGGGTTCGAATCCCGGCTCGTACCAATGAGTTTTTCGGAACTTATGTGCGGAATATACACCGTTAGCTTTTCGGTGAAGGAAAACATCGTGAGGGAACCGGTCTAGATGGCAGTCGCTTTCGTAAAACTAGTGCCTATGCCAAATCTTGGGATTAGGTGTCAAAGCGTACTCCGGGCTCCTTTAGGGGCACTAGACGGAAATAACGCTAGGAGAATGATGATAAACTAAACATTAAAAACAATCTCCAGCATGAAAATCTGAGATAAAAACAATACACTAAATTCTGGTTCATTGAGATACTTATAATAAGACAAGACTTGATTGAAAAACCGCCCTGAGATCAGTCCGTCTATTTAGGAGATACGATGCCACAGTCTAACACACACACACATGTTAAACTGATACTCGTTTGTGGGGTTAAAAATCTCGTAATTTTCCAATGCATCCTTAAGTGGTAAGGCCCAATATTAGATAGTGCCGGGTCCAAAGCTGATAACACAGTAGGTTCCTACATCGTAAATCGTTTGATAAGGCCCTTAATCTAGGTTGCTATTCATCACTTGCTGACAGCTTTTTTCGAGTCAAAAAAAACTTTTTAACAAAAAAATTAAACAACCGAAAAAAACTGAAAAACAAAAAATAATAAACCTTTCTTATGTAGTTTAATAACTAAGTTCTTGAATGAATCTAAGTGTACCTAAGTAATTTTGAGTCGGCGCCAAACAATCATATAAATATTAAACCTATTTTATTAACCTTAATAAATAAGTTCTTAAATTAATCTAAGTGTACCTAAGTAATTTTGAGTTGGCGCCGACTCAAAATTAATTAGGTACACTTAGGTTCATTTAAGAACTTAGTTATTAAACAAAATAAGAAAGGTTTATTATTTTTTGCTTTTCAGTTTTTTTCGCTCTTTTAATTTTTTTGTTAAAAACTTTTTATTTTTTAATTTTCTCTGGCTTACTTTAGTTAATTACTAACTAAATTACTAGTTACTTACATGCAATGTTTGTGATTACTCTCTGCATATGTGGTGATACATTTCAATCAGTAAGTGAACAACGAATCATCCCCTGTTTTCCTACCTGGGTTAGAATTTTTTATTTAAAATTTATGTGGGCACAACTTTGAGGGGAAAGAAAGGGTATACCTTTCTAATAAAAAAAGAATTTTTAAAATCGGACTACTCTCTAAAAAGTTATGCGTGGTCATACATATTTTTTTTTATATATATACGCGTTGACTTGAGAACCTCCTCCGTTTTTTTCGTCGGTTAAAAACTAAGCCTTCTTTCCATTGGTCAAACCCTGTCATGCATGGGATGACGGTATTCATTTTATTAGTCTACCAAAAACGATGACCTATTATATAGACAACCCCATGCCATAATCGTAAGATCATAACACTGCATGGATTAGGTTATATAAATTAACTTCTGTATGGACATCATACAATTTTTTTTTCATTGAAGTTTTTATTTTTATCACGATCATAATATCAAGTTGTTAATTAACCTTGTGTAATTTATATTTTATTTTCATATTATGATTAAGAAATCTAAATCTAACCTAAATCTCAAACCTACTTTCGTTTCACTAAACTCCGCCACTTATGTACAGAGTACTGCCAAAACAAATTGTAGGTACATAAATGGTACGAGACTCAGTCGAGATTGCATTCCTTAGTTGTAGGTATAAAAACACAGTTCAATATAGCTAGCTATTTTACTCTGTCCTAACCCACATAGGAAGCCAGCAGTTAAACTACTACCTAGTAATTTATTCTTACTAAACGTAGAAGGAAATTTCCTCAACTTTATGGTTCAATGCAATAGTACCTAATAAGTATTGCCACACAATGTTACAAACCTACTAATTATTATAAATACGATGGCAACTCTGCCTCTCTGTTTGTCTGTCTGCCTTCAATCCTGTCATAGTCGAATATTGCAACACTCATCCTCCTTGCGTTATTCCCGGTTGGTGTAAATGAGCCCGGGGTCCGCTTTGACACCTGGGTCAATCAACTGTTTCTTGTCGCTCGTTGCCATGGTTACGTCTCCTGGGTCACTCTTTAAAACTATGATTTATGGGGATTCGACTCAACACGTGTTTTTGTTATATCGGTTAACCCATTCCATGCTGGGGCATCTCCTTAGCATGATAGAAGTCCAAATTCTTGTATTTTTTCCAAGGAACTCTGTTACAGTTTGTCTCCTGGCTTACTGGGACAGAATAACAACAAGAAAAAGTTGATTGACCCACCTAATGCAACGCAATTTTTTTAAGTTTGTGTCGTACGAAACAACGTAAAATTTTTGTTCAGTATTTCTATAGATGTGTTTTACGCTCAAAATATAATAGATTGGTATTGTTTTAGTCGCATTCGGGCAATTTTATAAGAGTAAGTTTACAAGAGTATAATAAAATAACCACCCACTTGTTTGCGGCAAACACAGTTGCCAATTTCGCGGACCCCTTAACTGATGGTGGCAACTGAGGTGGTGTGGTGCTGTGGTTGCCAATCAAAGTATGGGTTGCTTTGATAATGAACATTTTGAAGCAGTTTAGGCTACCTGTTTTAAAATCCGAAATCAGGTGAATCTGACGAGTTCTCGACATTGGAAACGCGAGATCTCTAATTACCAATCTCGGTTATTGCATTACCTAAATCGAACCCATGACCGCCGCTTGACAGTCTGTCTGATCCACTAGGCCACCGTGAATATTGCGACATTAACGGGAAAAAAAAGAAGACTGTGCTTCTCCAAGATGACAAATACACGGAGGACGATTAAAGCGACCAACACTGTTAGATCCTTTTCTAAACCTATCCGATTTTTGTGGATTATATCAATAACTAGGCGAAAACCATTACGACATGAAAGAGAAGTATTGAAGTTCCTAATCTCTGGAGAGCCGATTCTCAGGCCACAGTGCGGCATGCACCTACCGACGCTTATACTTTGGTTCAGACACTGCCCTACGGTTATACACCTTAAACCTTAAGAATTAAATTCTAGAATCCAGTGAACACTTAAGTCAGTACGTACCGATGGTTGCGCCTTTGCTTCAGACTTGATGCAGTCGTCAACGCTATACGGTTATACATTTTAACTGTTAAGAATTAAAGCCTAGAATTGCGTGAAAGCATCTCAACTTTGGTCACTAAGTATCTATGGTAATTCATTTGCGCTTGAACTTGCTACCTCTCGTTGTAATGTTAATGATAATGACAGTGCATTGTGCACTGATGTTTCCGGATGTTTCGTCATTGTAAGTCGTTTTCTATGCGTTTTTGATCTAATTTTAAAATACCTTTAACCCTATTTTAAAAGACCAATAACATAATGAAGTACCTATTTAACAGGATTCTCCATTGTAAGCAATTTTCTATGCGTTTTTGATCTCATTTTAAAGTATCTTTTACCCTATTTTAAAATACCAACAATAAAATAAAAAAATACATATATACAGGGTGGAAAGGCACGACGATCCTTTCCGCAAAAGGGGGATTGTTTATGTTGAGTACTCTATTTCCCCTAAAGAAACTAGGCTCATATTCGTAAGCGTTTTGAAGTTATAGGCAGTTAACTTTTAATGCAAAATACTGCAAGTGACAACCCTCATTAGGTTCAGTAACATTTTAACAATAACACAAGGGTCAGTGACCTTTATCAAAACAATAATCTAACTAACCATTAATAAAGTGAGACTAAGGGCAGTTATACATGCAGAATATAATATTTTTGTGAACATAAAGTGTCACATTACACTTATATGTAGGTAGATAGTACGTAGTAAATAATAGTAGGGTCGTCACTAAGAAGAACATTAATTAAATTTTAGATTTTTACTAATTGTTCGTAACAAAAATCTAAACATTACGTATCGATTGCTCACTTAAAATAACCCCCCTTTGCGAGAAGGATCGTCGTGTCTTCCCACCCGGTATATACAAATATTTCATCGAATTTTTAGAGAAAGCTAAAAGGTAATTGCGTTGAACTTAGTTAGGGAAGGTTAGGTTCTTAACAATACCGACAAGAAATGTTTTCGATGAAATTAAAATTCCGCGAAACATTAATTAACTAAACTAAACAAACGAAGTTTTCCTGTGCTTTGCGCAATGTTTAATATCTGCTTTGTTTTCAATTACTTCTGTTATTGTTTGTTCTCGTCAAGCCAGGAGCTGGTTCACGAATCCTGGAACATTGTCCTTCCATCAGACTTTTTATTTACTTACTTTTCGTGAAGTCGAGACTTTTCTTGTTCCAAGAGAATAAAGTATATTTTATGAAATTTTGCCCCAAGTATGAAAAAAATGTGTTAACTGTCAGAAGTAAAATAATTCCCACATGGCACAAAATAAGCTTCTGTAGCGGTCAGAAACAGTATAATATTTCCCACAAATTCGAAATTGTCTAATTGCACTCACGAAAATACCACTTATAACTTGTCAAGAACACAACAACTCATACGTCTTACTATTACGTCTCCTAAGTCACGTTTTAAAATTGGAATGAATGGATTCTAAATCACACTTCTGGTCAAGTTCAACCCTTTTTTGTATAGACCACCGTCTATGCACGTTAGAAGTCCGTCACCATCATACTCCTAGCCTTATCCCCTAAAGGAGCCCGGGATCGGCTTTGACACCTAATCCCAAGATTTGGCAAAGGCACTAGTTTTTACGAAAACGACTGCCATCTGACTTTCCAACCCACAGGGAAAACTAGACCTTGTTGGGATAAGACCAGTTTCCTCACGATGTTTTCCTTCACCGAAAAGCTAACGGTAAATATTACGTACATAAGTTCCGAAAAACTTATCGGTACAAGCCGGGATTCGAACCCACGACCGCCGCTTGACACTAAGCTACCGTAGCTCTCTTTTTTTATAGTATAATATCGTTTTAAAACTTAAACCAAACCATATTTCTGTGGAGAGTTCGGCCTGGCGACCCTCCAAAGGTGCTCAATACCAGGAACAAAACCGAATAGTGGTGGTGTCATTATCCACCCTCAAACTAGTGATGTTCTTCTGCGAGGATATTTCCTCATCACCTCGATCGGCGGCCAATGAGTTTTTCGGAACTTATGTACGGAATATATATCATTAGCTTTTCGGTGAAGGAAAACATCGTGAGACAATCGGTTTAATCCCAATAAGGTCTAGTTTTCCCTCAGGGCTGGAACATCAGATGGCAGTCGCTTTTGTAAAACTAGTGCATATGACAAATTGGGATTAGGTGACGAAGCGGACTCCGGGCACAACGCCAGGAATAAAGCTAGTATAGGTGGACGACACGCTCTCGGCTCACAATAGTAGTGTTATAACATCCCAAGAATCAGTTTTCATCCTTTGTAAAAAGGATATTCTTCCTGATTCAATTCACGACTGCAAAATATTATACTACATCGCCTGCACTCAAGATTCACCCTTAAGATCTACGCACTAACGTCCTATTTCCAATGGCGACGAAATCTCATTTCTCTTGGAAAGTCCCAAGGGAATTCAAATCGTGGATTTAAGTGATAAGGTCCAGTTTTGAATGTTTTTAAGCGAGATCGAGCTGGAGAAATGATTTAAATGTGCTGCATGCAATGTTTCTTTGATTGTTTGGTTTCGAATTCGTATTGAAGCAATAGGAAATGTTTTTGAATTCGCAATGTGAAGGTATTAAATTAAAGAAATAGTACGGAATCAAGTAATGTCAAGCCAGCACTGTGGCAAGCCATCTTACGCGCACGAGAATACAAGATGCGACACTTTTCAAAATGTCTTTTCTGGGGAAATTTCGATCAATATTGTCAAATTTTACGTATATTTCATGAAGTGGGATTGCAGATAAGGTAGTATATTCAATTCTTATACCTTGATTGTAAGTATCGTTTAGTAATGTACTGACGAAAGCTTAAGCCTAGTTGGTTAGCGACCCTGCCTAACGATAATTTACTTTAAAAACAAAGTTTTAACCGACTTCAATTTAGTACTCCGCCAAGCCACGAGCACATTTCCTATTTTTTACAATTTACCACATGAACTGATTGCCGATAGCAAATGCGTTGATTACTATAGAAAAAAACCGAATCGCTGTATGTGGGCCGATAATATTTGAGGACTTCCATCGATTCCCCAAGATCATCACCAATGGCACTTCATTAGTTCCTATTTCAACGGAATCTTATCAGAACCTGTGACGTACCTACTCGTACTTTTGCACTTTTAAGTACATAATTGAGGAATTCGATAAGTCATCTGTGGTCTTCATCATCAATTCCTCGCCACCAAATTTATGATTCCGGATGTAAATACACGAGTTATAAGAGAAAATACCAAAATCACTACACGCGTGCCTTATAAAATTGAGGAGTCCCCTCAATTCCTCATGGATCCCATCATCTAACTGAATTTTGAAAAAAATGGGACCCACCTGGAAGTATATACATACGAACAAAAAAAAAATTTTCCGAATCGGTTCATCAATGACGGAGTTCTGAGGTAACAAACATTGAAAAAAAAAAAAAAAAAAAAAAAACAACCGAATTGAGAACCTCCTCCTTTTTTTGAAGTCGGTTAAAAACAAGAGGTTCTGGGTTTGAATTTATTTGTGTGATGAGCATGAATATTTGTTCCTGAGTCATGGATGTTTTCTATGTATTTAAGTATTTATTTATCGATATAAGTATGTTGCCCATTCCCTCTCATACATGAGAGGAGGCCTGTGCCCAGCAGTGGGACGTATATAAGCTGATGATGTGATGTGATGTGATAAGTATGTTTATCGTCGTCTAGTACCAATAGTTTGATTTGCTTAGTTTGGAACTAGGTCGATTTGTGTAACTTTGTCCGCGATTGTTTATACAGACTGAGGTTAAGGAGGAAAAAGACCTCACTTTGGATTATTTCTCTATTAAGGAAATTTTAAGCATTCATGTCCGGTTAAATCATATAGGTAAAAACCGTTTTGTAAATCCGCACTTAGTGCATCTAATCTAGTCAGAACGTGCTATTTTTCAATACACACCTATCAAATAAAACGAAAGTCACAACCTTGTAGCAGCAGGAAAACGTAGTAAAGCAAGTTAAAAGGAAATGTTAGCAAACTAGTTTAGTCCCCGTATTTATTGGAAAATCATTTTTGCGATGCAAATCTTGCTCGCTTCAATTGAGCGTTTCCAATTTACGCTTCAGTAACTTGAAATAGTACATTACGTAACTAGGGCGGTGAATTAGTGAATGGCCCAGATCCCAGGTGTGTGTGACACAAACACCGGCCGCCGGGAAAACTCGCATTGTGGCCAGGTGAAGACGTAAAATTTTGTACTCAACACGGGCGGTAATTCGTAAAGCCCCAGATCGCAGGTGTTTGTGGCCCGAGCCGAAGGCGAGGAGCCATTCACGAATTCGCCGCCCTAGGTACGTAATGTACTATTAGAGTCAAGTGTAGTCCGAAACGAGGAAAAATAAAACTTGTTGCCAACGCGGGTGTTCGGGGTGCATAAAAAGCTTTACGAAATATAATTTTGATGTTATTTACATCGTGCATATATCGAACCTGCACGTAAAATTTCACGAGAATTGGTTTTGAAATTCGTCCTGTACAGGTAAACAGGAAATCCGGATATATGCAAGCATTTTTGGGCCAAGCTGAGAATTTTGCTCGCTTCGCACACTTAATTAATAAGGGGTTTAGATTTTTAAAAGTTTAACGGTTTCTATGTGGCTTGTACCTACCTATGCAGATATCTTTTTTTTAATTTGTGATGTTAATTTGACCATCTCTCTCTCTTTTTCTAGTTCGTATGATTATTTCTATACTCATTATTCGCACCAGCGGTATAAATACCTCGGTATAAATAACGATTCTTACAACTATTTATTTCTTGCTTTTATCCTGCCCTGTTTGCCAAGAGACAATAATACAATTTCTTAAAATAATACAACATGGAATAGGGGTGTAAACAGTGAATATTGTTTTTATTCATGTTGTTTTTTCTCGAAACAAGATTAAATATGCAGTCCAATGAAGAAAAAAGCACCGCAAGAGGTTAAATAATAACAAAGTCCAAAGATTTAAGAGGGGGTAGGTATGTTATGTCCCTTTTCCACAAAACACACCTTTATATAAAACGATTTTCATTTAGTTTATGTATGTAGTCTGCGTTATATAACTTTTTAGCATCCAAAGCCTATTACTCCGTTCAAGAATACCTTAATGACCTGAATTCTTAGTGTTAGCAATTTATGCATGCGATACACATGACATTCTTATATATATTTGCATGTCTTTGTGACCAAACATGTAGCTCTACTGTATTTCTTATTAAACCATCTATCTGTACCGTGTTTAAGCGAATAAATGACTGATTACTGATTACGCTAGCAGATTGTGACGTCCCAATCTGGGAGCGTTTTCTCTCTAACAAGCAATATCAAAACGGTTGTAGCTAATTCTCTTAAATATCTGAACGGGATTTTCGTCAAAAGGCATACTTTTTCCCTTCTTTCTTTTGGAGTTATCGGAGCAACACGGCGGGATATCAAGTAGAAGTACTTATATGGACGCGAACAAAACCCCGACATCTTGTTTAAAAAAATGCTAAGAGGCATGATTTTTTAAATAGTAATTTAACATATTCTTGCTGTAAAATTCTTACCAATTTAAAGAGACGGTATAACTACTAAGATAGCGCGTCGTTAGTAACGATTTCTCAATATAATTTGAGACGTTGGTGCCGTTAAGAAGCCTATGTCTTCTGGTAGATGTCGCTACACGCTTCCCTAAGGCGTTGTATGAAGGAACTGATTGAAGGATTTGGTGCCTGAACCGGATTGTTCCGATAGCTCAGTTGGTTAGTAGCGACGGGCCATGAATGTCTGTGGTCGCCGGTTCGAATCCGGCTCGGAGCATTAAAATTTGTTCAATATTTCATTTCATTTAAAATTTATAATTTTCGTTAGCAGCGTTTACTCCTTAAAAACAAAAATTAATAACTACTGAGAACTATCACGTTCTTAGTTTAAGAAATAATAGCACACTTTAGCCATTTCAAAACCTAAGTAAGTGCTCCTGTCTACTCGTATCACTTCCTTAAGTTCCTACATCGTTTGCGCATATTCACGTTAATAATACAAAGTTGAGCCCGCCGTCGCTAACATAGTTTCTAACTACTCGTATGATTGGCAGCGCACACGCTATATTCCGAGAGTTTAAAGTCGGACTCAGACACCTAATTGATGGATTGTGAATCCGAACGGCAAACTCAACACAGGATTTTGATTCTAACCCCTGTTCCGCGTTAGTTTCTGCGGCAGAATACGGTAGTTGACCAAGTTATTTATTAGTTAAAGCCGGATAATAATTAGACACGGTATTCAGCGCTGTTTAGTTTCAAGAAGGTCAGTGAAATCTAGTGCTTACGCTTTTCATTGAGAGGCTTTTGTATTGAAATCAGATTATAGACTAGAGTTCTGGTTCTAATTAAAACTATCAAGTTCCCTGCAAGCATTCCCTGTCAAGTTTGCCTTTGCGGCAAATGGGTGGATATTTTGACCACTTTCAAGGTGCGCCCGCAGTTTCCTTTTGACCATTCACGAAGTTTCCAATATCCTAGGGGCGTTGACACCAAAAGCATAACGAACTATCTGTAAAGTATTATGATTTACTATTTAGAAACAAAGTTTAAACCTACTCCAAATCACACCAAGGGTGCAAATTTGAAGAGTTAGAGAGACAAACAATTAGCAACAGAATGACATTTTACCGGTGGAATTGACGGCAATTCTTTTTTTATATTAGTTACAGTTTGTAGTCGTAGTCTCATACTATAATTCATTAAGGTGGTTCGCTTTCCATACAAAACGATATTTGACATTCGCAGGCTAACGACGTGATATATTAAGAAACGAGTGTAACAATCTTTCATAAATTGGCTTTTCCGTTTGCGCGAAATTCCCCCTTTCGTAAAATAATCTTGAATAAACTATACGTAGAATAATTTGAGAAATTTGTTGGGGACGTGATACATTGGGAACACTGCTTTTCTCTAATTATTCTAGTTTATACAAGTTGATTCTTCGAAAGGGAAAGTTTCGCACAAATGGAAAGTCAATTTATGAACGTTTGTTACATAAGCTTCTTAAAATATCACACCGTTACACCGTTAGCCTGCGAATGTCAAGTAACGTTTTGTATGGAAAGCGAACCAAGCAAGGAATGCAACAACAATTTTTTTTTCGCCATGTCCGTCCGTCTGACCGTTTTCGGCTTAGCTCAGCAACCCTTACTACTAGAAAACCATTATTCGGCATGGGTATATAGTTCCGCCCGTCCATCTAAAGTGGGGGGGGGGGGGGGTGTAATATTATTCTCGTAAAATCCATGGTGTGGGGTTACGTTGGAGAGCAAGTTACATAAATGTTATAGGTTTCTTTATACCATTTGTCAACTCAGCGATTCGTTTGCCAATATCGCTATTGGGCTTTAAGAGTCCGCAGTAAGCTAGATTCTCCATACAAACGTAGTTACGCTCTCATTTTTAAACTACGTGTTGGCTTGTAACGAAACTTTGCATGTACAATGCAAAGTTTCGTCACAATCGAACACGAAGTTTCAAAATGACAGCGTAACTACGTTTGTATGGGAAGGTGAAATTCGGCCGAGCTTACTGCGGACTCTTAAAGCCCTATTTTTTGTCCAAATCGTGTCTCCCGCGGGAGTCCGTTGGATGTGAGCGCAGGACCGGTCATTGTGGCACTCTTTGGGGGACACCTATGTCCAGCAGTGGACATCTTTTTGCTGATATGATGATGATGAAACATGTAAGCCAGTAAGAGTTGCATTTTAAAGTTGATGTCGACTCCATAGGGCTTTCATCTTACCTACGATGCAATGAAATCACTGCGCAATGCTAATGCACTCCTAATAGTAGAGAGGCCAGTTGGAAAAAAGTCGTCAAATAACGAAGTTCGTTTGACTGAAGAGGTCCCTACCAACAAGTGGTATCGTTGGATTCAGTGAGGTCTCCCGAGTATGAAAAGTGCTGTTGTCGCTCTCTAAAGGTGTGGAGGGGATAACTATGACGTCACAAAGATGTCGGCGAGTGATATCAATTTTTATCAATTATCTCCCTAAATACTCAACGTATTTGAACAAATGAGGCATCAAAAGAAAGCTATTTAAACAGCCAACAAAACATATCACACATAATTAAATGTACATCTTATAATTAAAACGTCACACTTAAATATACATGTTTCTATAAACTCACCTTTTTTTCAATGAAAAAAAATCTATGAAGGAGGCGTTATCGTTAAAAAATATTTGGAAATAAGATAGAGCGCTTTTACGGACAGCTATACACGTCAACGCGCAGACCCGAAGTTAGTCAGGCGGAAGACCCTAGAGCTAGACTAACCCGACACTATACCGACGACATCCCGGACATAAGCCTGTACGAAATTGTAATGGCTCTTAAACAGCTTAAGAACAACAAAGCACCCGGTGAAGACGGAATAACAGCCGAACTTCTGAAGGCGGGTGGAAAACCGGTCCTTACGGCCCTTCAGAAGTTGTTCGATTCCGTCTTACTGGAAGGGAGAACTCAAAAGGCATGGAACAGAGGGTGGTGGTGCTGTTCTTCAAAAAGGGTGACAATACTCTGCTGAAGAACTACAGACTCATCTCACTTCTGAGCCTTGTTTATAAGCTATTTTCGAGGGTCATTACAAGTCGTCTCGTACGCAGGCTTGATAACTTCCAGCTTCCCGAACAAGCCGGTTTCCGAAGAGGCTTTAGTACCGTAGACCACATCCACACGCTTCGTCAGGTTATACAGAAGACTGAGGAGTATAACCTGCCTCTCTGCTTAGCATTCGTGGACTACGAAAAATCCTTCGATTCGATTGAAACCTGGGCGATAGCTATATCGAAGTGCTGAAGTGTTTGTACGAGAACGCCACTACGTCAGTCCGACTCCAGGACCAGAACTCGAAACCTATTCCGCTGCAGCGGGGAGTCAGGCAAGGAGATGTTATTTCTCCAAAACTGTTCACCGTTGCACTGGAGGACGTTTTCAAGACTCTAGACTGGAGAAGGCTAAGCATCAACATCAACGCGGCGAGTAACTCACTCACCTTCGGTTTGCTGACGATATAGAAGTCTTTGCTGAGACCATGGAGGACTTAAGTACTATGCTCGATGACCTCAGTAAAGCATCCGAGCGAGTTGGTCCAAGAATGAACATGGATAAGACGAATATCATGTCAAATGCCCATGTAGTATATACCAACTCCCATTACAATCGGACACTTTACGCTCAAAGTTGTAGACGATTATGTATACCTAGGTCAGACGATCCAGTTAGGTAGGTCCAACTTCGAGAAAGAGGTCAATCGTCGAATCCGACTCGGCTGGGCAGCGTTCGGGAGGCTACGGCAAATCTTTTCGTCCAATATTCTGCAGTGTCTCAAGACGAGAGTCTTTGACCAGTGTGTGTTGCCAGTGATGACATATGGCACTGAAACGTGGTCGCTTACTATGGGCCTCATAAGAAAGCACAAAGTCACCCAAAGGGCAATGGAGAGGGCCATGTTGGAAGTTTCTCTGCGTGATCGCATCAGAAATAAGGCTATCCGCAGCAGAACAATGGTAACCGATATAGCCCTCCGGATCGCTTAACTTAAGTAGCAGTAGCATATAGTTTCTTTCCACCCGTAGGTTTGCCAATAGCTTGAACCAGTGCCTGACCGTCAATTAATGTTACAACAGTAATTTCTAATATTTCACGAAATATTGAAAATTAAATAAAAATAAATCCCATGATGTTGAAGACTATACTTGCCTACCACGCAATAACTGGATGCGATACCACCAGTGCCTTCTCCGGGCATACCAAGGCATCTAGTTGGATAACATTCAACGTTCACGGAGATCTGTTAAATGATTTTGGTCAGTATCCGGAATTATCTGAAACACAACATGAAAAGGCGGAAGATATTCATCATTCAAATGTATGTACATAAAAAGCCGGCCCTCAACCATATTAAAAACATCAATGGTTTGAGGGCAGCCCTGTTCCAATACGTCAAAGAACTAGACAAACTGCCACCAACAAAAGATTTACTGTGTCACCATCTACAACGGGAAAATTTGCAAGCACTTTGTTGGTATACAGCGAACATAGCTTTGCCAAATTTACCTCAGCCTATTGAAAATGGTTGGAAGATGCATATTGAAAATGGTTCTAGGCCGCCTATATCATTGAAAGATTTAGAACTGATATCATGCAATTGCTGATATCGTGCAAGACAGGTTGTCGAACATCTCGCTGTGGTTGTGCTGGTAGAAAACAGAAATGTCTGAAAGATGTATGTGCCACATTGGCGTGCAGTGTTTTAACCAATATACTTAATTACGAATAAATAATTATAACAATAATTTTGACTTTTAAATTTGTCTAGAGAGAGCTACGGTAGCCTAGTGGTTCAGGCATGCGGTTAATAAATAATTATAACCATAATTTTGACTTTTAATTTAGTCTAGAGAGAGCTACGGTAGCCTAGTGGTTCAGGCATGCGGTTGTCAATCAAACGGCCGTGGTGGGTTCGAATCCCGGCTCGTACCAATGAGTTTTTCGGAACTTATGTACGGAATATCATTTGATATTTACCGTTAGCTTTTCGGTGAAGGAAAAACATCGTGAGAAAACCTGCATACATCCACAAGGAAATTCAAAGGTGCATGTGCAGTTCCCAACCCGCACTGGGCCAGCGTGGGGTAGTGCCCGTTCCCTCTCCTCCATGATAGGAGGCCTGTGCCCAGCAGTGGGACGTATATATAGGTAATTTTTTTTTTGTTTCGCGTTCCAATTTTTTTTAAATACACAGTAAAAATATTTTGAATCTGTTATTTTTCTTATTTTTTAATACATCAATGCCAAAGTTTTGCCTATTAAAGAAGTTTCATTAAGAATTCAAATAACTCTCATATGATATCTCATTTGTCCAAGTCAGTTAAGAAGTTATCGAGGTACACTCAAGAAACCGCGCACACTCGCGCTAGGCAAACCTCGCGCGTGCGCCGCGTTGTTCGCCACGCCTGTGGTGAAACAGCCGTAGTATACTTATTTATGACCCGATTCCAATGATTCAAAAAGCATTGTATATAGGATAAATGTAGCATTTTCGTTTATATGAAGTATTTTTGACGATAACGCCTCCTTCATAGATTTTTTTGCATTGAAATAAAAGGTGAGTTTAAAGAAAAATGTTTATTTAAGTGTGACTTTTTAATTATAACTTGTACATTTTAATATGTATGACATGTTTTGTTGGTTGTTTAAATAGCTTTCTTTTGATGCCTCATTTGTTGAAATACGTTGAGTATTTAGGGAGATAATTGATAAAAATTGATATCACTCGCCGCCATCTTTGTGACGTCATAGTTATCCCCTCCACACCTTTAGAGAGCGACAACAGCACTTTTCATACTCGGGAGACCACTGAATCCAACAATACCACTTGTTGGTAGGAACCTCTTCAGTCAAACGGAATTTTGGTTTTAGCCAATTGGCCTCCCTACTATAATTAGGTCTTGTGTTTACTCGAGCACTAACTCGTTAGGTAATACTAATAAATATTACTATGAGAGATATTTTCATAGTCAATTGAATTTCTCCTAGTTATTTTTCAATATCTCTGTACATGCAGCTGTATTAAAAATAATTTCCCAGTAAGCATGAGGAAAATCTTTTCCAATGAAGACTATATTCCTGTAAATTGCCATGATTCTTAACAAGGAAGTCGCCTGACACTTACCGGTTCGTAGAAGTCTAGCTTTTAAAATGCTACGACAGTAATATAGTTTCCTATTATGTCAAATAAAATAAACCGCATTCTGTTATGTTAGTATGTACTAGCTTTTGCCCGCGGCTTCGTTCACTTTTAGTTCCTTTAGTTGGACTTTTACTGTGATAAAAAGTATTATACCTATATTAACATATGTTAATCCATATTTGTATACTTATATTAATACTTAATTTAATTTTAAGTCACACCTGGCCATACTGCGACTTTTAATGCACGTCGCGCGTACGGGAAAACTCGCATTGTGGCCAGGTGAAGACGTAAAATTATGTACTCAACACGGGCGGTAATTTGTAAAGCCTCAGAGCGCATATTTATGGCCCTCACCTTCGGTTCGAGCCACAAACACCTGCATTCTGGGGCATTCACGAATTCACCGCCCTAGTTGCGTAATTTACTATAAATCCTTTCACCGTAAGTGCGTGTTGTTTTACCAAACATCCAAACTATCGCATTTGTAATATTATTATTAACAGTGTAGTATTATTTGCACTTGTAGAATTTGCTTCTGAGTCGTGGATGTTTTCTATGTATTTAAATATTTATTTATAATATTATGTACGTTTGTCGTCGTCTAGCATATGCACAAGCTTTGCTTAGTTTGGAACTAGGTTGATGTGTGTGAAAATAGTCCGTAAAATATTATTAAGTAGTAGTATTACGACCGAGCTCATAAATAATACTCGTTAAAGTAGTGCTTACTGTCGCATCGTCTTGTCACCGAACTTAGTTCAGCATGACCATGACTTCAGTTCAATGGGATTTCTGGAGGTGGCTGAAAAATGGTTAGCAAATGAAGGACTGCTTACATACTGACACGACCGCGCAAGTGATATAATAGTACATTGTGATACAAGTGAGGTATGTTGATAATTACATCAGAGGCGAAATTGTTCACGCGAACCGCAGGTGAGCGTGAAAAGGAAGCCGAGGATCTAACGCGTATCATACGACGTTTTTCAACACATTTTGCGAGGAAAAATAATTTTCATAAGATGAAAATGTTATAGGCCTGCAAAATTATTTTCTTTAAATTAAGTAAATCATCCCTCCCTCCCTCATGCCTGAGGAGGCCTGTGTCCAGCAGTGGGACGTATATAGGCTGATGATGTGTGTGATGTGTGATGTGAAGTAAATCATTAAGATGAAAACAGGTTACTTTACGTTACGTTACTCACAATTTCACATCGCCAAGAATTTCCAGTGGCGTTCATTCTATTAATCACTTTTTTAGTCACCACGAGTCAACATTTTTGATAATAACATTAATAACCAAACATGCATAAACAAATTTTAAAAATATTTTGAAATAACCTATAATGGCGCGCAACAGTTTTTTTTGTGAAGTTTGCGCAGTGCGGGCGCAGAAATCTCTAAACACTAAGCTAATACAAAATAAAATAATATTTTCGTTTTAAAATGTATTAATTCATGTAAAATGTTATCAAAAGTGAATAGTTTTACTAAATTAAACGTTTCTATATCATAAACAAAAAGAAATAGTCAATTAATTCACAAAAAGGGTTTAATTTGTTTAGTTGAGTAAGAATCCATTTGCCGAATATTAAAAAAAAGATGTACATTCTGTACAACCCGGTTAATTTAAGAATGCACCGTGTTCATGCATATATCTTGCTGCAAGGTGCCAACGTGACTTAATCGGGATATAACCATAACTACAAGTGTTGTAATGTTATAAAACACGCGTGTTTAATATCCAGGCTTATGAGCCTAAAAGCGACACAATAGCGAGCAATTGTGTTGGAAAAGCTTTTAAAACTCATCTATTTAAACGGATACCTTCGATATCTTTACTTAATTTGCCGTAATCATAATTTGCATAAATGTGTTTTTTTCCTGAAGTTATAGAGGAATTCACCACACAATTTTCATCTGAATAGTTGACAATTTCTGAGAACTGTAGAGGTTGTCTACGTAACCTCTACAGTGCTGGCTGGACAGCACTGCGCAGACATTCGGAGTTCAAATCAAGCTGTCTGGACTTAGAGCATTAAACCAACCGGAGCCGCCATTGACAGTTCCCCTCTGCCAAATGTATATGACCAGTGGTCATACACATTGTATGGACTGACGTTTATCTGACGTAGCTATTTTCACGTTACGCATACATTTGACGTTCCCCTCCCCCGCAAAAATCGGCAGACTTTTTTAGATAGAAATGTGAGCGCGTGTCGTCTCCGGTTGGTTTAATGCTCTAAGTGTCTGGAAGTCTATAAATAGAAGAGGAACCGAAGAAGTCAAGGATTGGCCCCCTTTCATCTAACAAGTTATAAAATAAATAAAAGATTAATATATCTAAATAAGTTTTTGTGAGTGAGCCCGTGTGGTGTCGGGTTAGAATTTCACCACCCCCTTTCTTCCCGTGGGTGTCGTAAAAGTCGACTAAGGGACCAGGGTTGAAGTGTGTTGTGGGCGATGGGCTAGCAACCTATCACTGCAATATCACATTTTGTCAATATTTTAAACCCACATTTATGCTAAAAGTGGCGCTGGAACATACGTTTCATGTGCTCTGCCTACCCCTTTTGGGAAAAAAGGCGTGAATGTATGTAAGTATGTTAATAAGTTTTTACCATCTGACTAACCACCCCTACAGAACTCATTAGGCCAATCGATGATTATGGCAAGCTTTACAATTACGTATGGGCAAAATGAAATTACGGATTTCATTAGTAACCCCTTTTAAACTTTTTATTCCAACCTAAGTGATTTGAAAGCGAGAGGGGTGGCGGTAAAAAGGAGAGGTCTTTGTCTTAATAAGATTTTATAGTAGGTACAGACTTTGTTGATTAACCTGTGACGATCTACACACGAATTGTCAATTCATAACGAAACGTCCCGTATATTGACAAAAGAGCGGGGTTCTGATTTTAGTCCTCAACATAAATGATGAATGGATGCGATATGCATACAGCTGTCTAGTTATGTCCCTAATTGTGATTGATTGCCACACTTCACGTTTTATACGACGTGTCCCAAAACTCAACGATAAGCCGGCACCAGAGGATGGAGCTGCTTATGATTAGTCGAGAAAAAATAAGGAAAAAAATATATCTAAAAAAAAAGCATAAATAAATAAATAAATAAATATAAGAACTGTGTTAGATAGCAGGGCTACTTAAGTTTCCAAAAACAAACAAAAAACAGTAATATTTGAATATTTGTAGACATGGTCGTTAAAAATACCATTAGGGATGTCGATTTTCGATGAATTTCATTTTTTTAATTTCTAAAATAATTGAGATATATTTTTTTCCCTATTTTTTCTCGACTAATCATAAGCAGCTCCATCCTCTGGTGCCGGCTTATCCTCTGGTATCGTTGAGTTTTGGGACACGTTGTATAAGGTGCCATCGAATTAGGTACCAATATTTTAAGGGGTGTTACATTACATCAAAACAATTAACTTTAAGTAGAAATTAAGATAACTTTTCATACGATTTTTTTGTTTTAATTTTCAGAACAAAATAAATAATTTAAAATTTCTTTCAAAAATAACCATCCTGTGTATTTAACTGAGAAGGTGTTTAACACTTGCTGTCAAGTGAACATCGCTGTGTGTGACACACGTCCATGATTCGCGGTAAAACTGTTAGTAATTACTAATTAAGCCTTTAATAAAATAATTAAAGGGGATTTAATCTCAGATTGTTAACTATCTCATTAATAGGATGTTTTACGCAGTAATTTTGTTTCCTTATTTATCTTCAAAAATTAACACAATCTATCAAATATTTCTTGTATAAATAGACTCCTAGAGACGAGTACCTATCAACTCTAAAAGTATTGGTACCTAATTCAAATGCACCTTATATACGAGTACTAACGGGTCCACTCGAGTATTTTTATTTTTATTATTTAACACTTTCACTGCTAGGAACCCGCCAAGCGAGCGCCTACGCCGTAGTCGCTTCCCGCTACATACGAGGATCACCACGGGATCGACTACGAGCGTAGCGAGTAGTAATTCTTGGCATTAAATGTGCTAAATATTAGCGTACACTACCATTAAAAAAAGTGGCCGTAACGATGACGCCGAGATTGTTGTGTATATAATATTGTCGAAAAACTTAGACAAATAAACTGAATAGTTTGTTTTTTATTTGAATGAATATTTAAGCTACGGTAGCCCAGTGGTTCAGGTATGCGGCTGTCAAACGGCGTTCGTGGGTTCGAATCCCGGCTCGTACCAATGAGTTTTTCGGAACTTATGTACGGAATATGATTTCATATTTACCGTTAGCTTTTCGGTGAAGGAAAAACATCGTGAGGAAACCTGCATACATCTGCGAAGAAATTCAAAGGTGTATGTGAAGTCCCCAATCCGCACTGGGCCAGCGTGGGGACTACTGCCCATTCCCTCTCATACATGAGAGGAGGCCTGTGCCCAGCAGTGGGACGTATATAGGCTGATGATGAGTGATGTGTGAACATTTAACTATGCCAATAAAGTCGTACGGTCCATGACCATTTACGCTGAGACCATTTACACGGTGCAATTCTCGCCTCGCCTCGTCTTGTCTCGCCCCTCCGGTGGAAAATCAGCTTCAGTCAAATACGTCAAGATCGTCCCGCCATCTCCTACGTGGTCAGCCGCGACGCCGCATTCGGTTCTATGTTTATCTGATATTTGTTTTACATTAAGGCCTCCACCCTCCGGACACGGCAAGTTGTAAAGCATTGAAACTACACTTCAAACACACATCGAACGCGGCACACGCGCAGCACCCGCGCAGCTGCAGCGCAGCACCCGCGCGGCACACACGCAGCACCCGCGCAGCTGCAGCGCAGCACACGCGCAAGTTGTAAAGTATTGAAACTACACTTCAAACACACATCGAACGCGGCACACGCGCAGCACCCGCGCAGCTGCAGCGCAGAACACGCGCACCACACGCGCAGCACACGCGTCCGGTGGGTGGAGGCCTTTACGGACACTTCTTCTCTCTTACACAAATTGATCTAGTCCCAAACTAAGCACAGCGTGTACTATGTGTATTAGTCGACAGTAAACATAGCTAAATACAGTAAATCCACGACTCTTGAACAAATATTCGTGTAGTTCACACAAATAAATGCCCGTACCGGAATTCGAACCCAGGACCTCTAGCTTCGCAGGCAGGGTCACTACCAACTTTCAAGAGTTCATTATAAAGAACGCAAGCGAATCTGCAAGATAAAATATTGTTTTTCCCTCCCTGCCCACTAGTAGGCACTACTGGGGATAACGCTAGAAGGATGAATAGAAATTAGTCGTGGTTTTCCCGAGCATTTTCGAGCACAATGTGTTTTCACTTTGGTCAATTAGCGAAATGTTTATAACGGGCAAATCCGCTATATTATTCTTAGTTTTTAATTGATGTCCTGGACAGAGTTTACAAAAAGACTACATGAATATATAGCTCCATGGGACTAATTGTGACTGATTTTTTTATTGATTTATTATTGGAAATGGATGACAATGTATTCTCAATTGATTATTGTCGTTTTTATTTTTGTCAATAGATTGTTTTTCTAGAAACATTTGACTTGTATTTTATACATAATTTTTCCTTTTTAATTTAAATTTTTTATGTTCATTAAATTGCTCTAAGAATTATTCTGACGATAAAAAAGTGCTTGTTACTAAGGCCTACTTGAATAAAGATTATTTCGAGTTTGAGTTTGAGTTATACACTTCGTACGTTGACGCCAATAGACCCTAATTACACGGTAAACAGAAATATTAATCAACTGCACACGGGACTAATGAGAACATCAAGGTGCATATTATAGGGCATCCTTCGGTGGAAACACGTAGGCCGGGAGCCGGGCGCACAATACTGACCCCGTGTCAGCTTTATTTGTTACTAGCGTCCGCCCGCAACCTCGTCTGCTTTGATCCGGGTTAAAAACCAGGCTATAAACTATCTTCGAACAAACATTTCATTCAAATCTGTTGAGCTGTTTCAACATGATTGAATAAGAAACATCCAAACATCAAAGCATCCAAACATCCAAACTTTCTGATTTATAATATTAGTAGGATTACCTATATGTTTTATTTCTTTCACTAACAATTGTTTACACTAGCAAATCAAGCATTATTTAATCTAGTTACCTACATTATATGCTATGCTTTTTGAACGTCCCCCGTAACAGCTTGACAATGTCGGACGATAAGCTACGTTAGTATATTTAGTTCTGGCATGCGGCTGTCAAACTGTGGTTGTAGGCTTGAATCCCACCTCGTACCAATGCGTTTTTCGAAACTTTTATGTACGGAATATCATTTGATACTGCGAAGAAATTTATAAGTGCGTGTGAAGTCCTCAACCCGCACTGGGCCAGCGTGGGGAATACTGCCCGTCACGTTAGAAGAGGCCTTTGTACATCTGGCGGCCGTATGTAGGCCGATTTTTATGACGAATCCAAGTACTTTGATTGTTTGACAAGTAAAGGTGGTTGGACTGTATCGTTTGACAAATTGACAAGTTTTACAGTAAAATGAATTAATAAACCATCAATAAAAGTTATGACTTAATCTGTTTGGTGAACATTGATACTGAGGTTGTCATTTTGCCACAGTACAACTTGACAATTGACACATTGGTGACAAAAGAGCAATTTAATTTAAAATTTATTAAATTCTGGAATATTAATCGACTAAACAGAACTATTGAGGATTTCAAAATGCATGTGATAGTACGTCGTTCGTTGGAAATACGTTAGACACACACACAAATTAATGGTGGCGAAAAACCTTCCACAAATCCACGCATTTATCTATCTAATCTATTTCATCACTGCCTTTTCGAGAGATTATTAGTTGTCATTCGCACGTTTAGAAATACTCGACTTCGGATAATGTTGTCAACAACCACACTCTTGCCCGCTATTTAAATACAACCAATAAAAAGTTTGTGAAACTAGCTACTTACTTAGGTTAAAAAAATATATTTTGACATAGTTTTCCCGCCACCGGATCCCGGTCTACCCCTAAGAGGTAATTTGGCTGTCGGTGACTTAATGAAGCTATGGGGTTTGGCTGCGCTAGTCAAATGTTTTTGACACACTAGGTACCTAAGCATTACATATGGGTATTTTATATGGAGTTAGGAGATACTACGAGATAGTGCATACTGCTGTGATGGGAGGGGTGAATAAGTTCGTGTAAAACCACTTTCCACTCAGCTGGTCCAATTGGGTGGACGTTCATACGTCTCCTACTGGATCTTACCGTGATCTTAAACGTGCGCTGAAAGAGAATCTCGTCGTCTTAGAGGTTATCTTTCTAATAAGTAATTACTATGCCCATACATATTATATGTAATACAGGATGTCCCAAAAGTCAAACTCCAGTCCAAACGGGTCTGTTATAAAAAATCGGCTAAATGCGAGCCGGAACTCAGCAATTAGTGTTATGTACGAGTACATTCAGTTATTTTAAATGATCCATACTTTATATCCTGATTAAGAAGCTAACTACTGCTAACTAAACTGCTTGATTTATTGAATGGAGTTCAACAAAAAATATCTTCGATTCTCATACAAATTTGTTTGTGATGACAAAAAAAAATCTACAAAGTGTCTATTTAAAGAATTTCGAAAATTGCTAAAAACGTTGTCAATCAAAGTTCTGTCTCTAGTAGTATTTGTGTCATTTAACATATGCGTAAAACCTATACTCTTAAAATATGTGGTTAAACTATTATTCTTTTTAGAACTAAAGTTGACGTTAAAATCCATGTGATCCATGCGGTATGTCACTGTTAGTAAAAGTACCTATTACCAATAAAACATGTAAATAAACAAAAATAAATAAATAAATATTAGGGGGCAATCTTACACAAACCGGCCTAGTCCCAAACTAAGCAAAGCTTGTACAATGGGTCATCTAGTGATGACGATAAACATACTTAAATATAGATAAATACATTCTTAAATACAAGGAAAACAACCATGACTCAGGAACAAATATTCGTGCTCATCACACAAATAAACGCCCTTACCGGGATTCGAACCCGGGACCTCTTGCTTCGTAGGCAGTGTCACTACCAACTAGGCTAAAGCGGTCGTTAAGTGCTTCCATTGAGAACAATTGGGACTTATAAACTGAAATAATATTTATATCTTGGATTGTAACCACTAAACACTCACAATGTCTGTGTCTTCTTATCATTTTGTATTGTAGTTTTGACTTGTATATTGAACTGAGTTATATAAAGTTGACTTAACTAAAACAAGAGAACCCCAGCCAGGATTTGCTCGTTCTCTTTCCGGTCCGTCGAGTCGGTTAATTTCTACTACAGGGTTTGAAGTGCAGAGCCTGCATTAAAGGCCTCCGCCCACCGGACGCGTGTGCTGCGCGGCGCGTGTGCCGCGCGGCACACGCGCAAGTAGTAAAGCATTGAAACTACACTTCAAACACACATCGAACGCGGCACACGCGCAGCACCCGCGCAGCTGCAGCGCAGCACACGCGCAAGTTGTAAAGCATTGAAACTACACTTCAAACACACATCGAACGCGGCACACGCGCAGCACCCGCGCAGCTGCAGCGCAGCACACGCGCAGCACACGCGTCACGGTGGAGGCCTTAAAAGCACGTCACGCGGACGGTAGCTTGAATTTTCTGAAAGTATCCTGTGTAATGCAGTTACGCATTCGTCTTCCATTATATTTATTTCCCGGTACATACGAAAAACGAGTCATACAAATGTTTAAGGTCCTCGCTTTTTTTTAGGTGTCGGGTTCAAAATTTTCGCAGCAAACTCTCAAACTCCTCAAACTTGAATGGTATTAGGCAATAATACGACTCACGACTACAGCTCGGTAGGTATTCCAATTTTAAATCAAATAAAGAACCTCGTACTCTGATGCTATTTTGTTTCTAGATTTTAACCAAATAGAGTCAACAATATGTAGAACTGTTAAAATATGGAACACCAAATGCTGCTTGTAGAGTTGAAATATGAAGCCATTATTTTAGCATAGTACCTATTATTTGTGTGTTTTAGTAACCCGGACAAAACCGCATATAAGAAGATTCAATAGGAGTCTTTTTTTTAGTTCTCAACTGTATACAAAATATTCATCGATATTCATGCGTCATCATTATATCAGCCGAAAGACGTCCACTGCAGGACATAGGCCTCCCCCAAAGAGTGCCACAATGACCAGTTCTGCGCCACCCGCATCCAGCGGACTCCCGCGACCTTTACCAGGCCCCTTACCATGGTCTGCCTTATCACGCCATAAGTGACAAGACAGCGTCCCTCACTGGCTGACACCGTTAGTAATCTTGAATGAAAAAGGAAGCATTTTGCAAAATACGCGTCCGTTTCTGCTTATGGGCGTAAGGCCTCTTAATCTTATTATTTTAAGATTTTAAATTGCCTTATCGACATTCAAAATTAGACTAAGTATTTTATTACATAACTAGCTGTTGCCCGCGACTTCGTCCGCGTAGAACTTGTATCTTAGAAAAATGATTGGTATTAAGTTATTGTAGGTGGAACCTTAATTATCGCCGACCCAAACAAAGTTCTACCATCTTATGGGATTATTTCAGAGATAAAAACTATCCTATATCCTTCCAAGGGTGTCAAATTCAGCGTACGGAAAATTTCATCTAAATCCGTTCAGGGATTAAGCGTAAAAGGTAACAGTGAAATGAGTTCATTAGTTTAAATTAAATTGCTAAATTTAAATTGAAAGCTCCGTTTTTAGAAATATAAATATCTTAAGAATCATCAACAGACATTTCTGCTAAAATTGTATATTTTTTTATAATGTATTAAAGAAAGCTACATTACTGGAAATTTTTGCCTAAATCCGTTCAGTAGTTCACGTTAGTCCGAGCTACCTGTATAGTTATTAAAACCTATCTAATGCTAAAAGACGTAGAACTTTCCATCTCCATCTGCTGTCCCCATTTAACGGTATTGTTAGAGGATACATGATTTTGGTTATTTAAAATAAACTTTATAAATTAACACAATAATCCGCAGTTTAAATGAAACATTACCTTCTTTTCGGTTATGGGAACTGGAAGCTGTTCGGTTCTGTAAGGGTCGTGGTTCTAATTTATCCTTGCCTACTTCTCTGCTACCAGTCGGATTATTTATTTTGGCTTACCATATAATTAGTATAAAAGACCTATGAATTCCCTTACTTCAAAAAATACTTATTCCTCATACATACTTCCAACCCTTTTTAACCTCCTTACAGGATGAATTTCAAGAAATGTTGTAATTTGTTACCTAGTCTTTTAGCGAAGTTCCAGATCCCTTAATTAAAAATTGTCTTGTTCCCTGTTCAAACATCCATC
Organism: Epinotia demarniana; assembly: GCA_945867215.1. Classification (NCBI taxonomy): domain Eukaryota; kingdom Metazoa; phylum Arthropoda; class Insecta; order Lepidoptera; family Tortricidae; genus Epinotia; species Epinotia demarniana. Next base: position 60,815,462 of record OX244259.1, read on the forward strand.
TCCTTTTAGCTCATTTTGGGGATGTGTGTTTTTAACCCCCTTATGGAATCTATATCAAGCAGTTTAAATTATGTTGCCCCCCCCCCATAGGGGATGAATTTCAAAATAATCAGTTGTGTTTTTTTAAGATAAAGGCTATAAGACCGAAGTTACAAATCTCTTACTATAATATTTTCTTGGTCTCCATCCCTTGAATGCCGTTTTAAACCCTTCAGGGGAGGATTTTTTCCAACACGCTGAAAGATCTTTTTTATTCTGATAATAATTGTTTATACAACGTTTTAAGTCTCCAGCTCAATAAAGAGTTTTGCTAATCCAAGCCTTGCACCCCCTTTTAACCCCCTTAGGGATAGAATATTCTTAAACGCTGGAAGTACTTTTTTATTTGATAAGTAATCTTTCTACAACGTTTCAAGTATCTTACTAAAAAAAAGCGTTTCCCATACAACCCTTGCCTTTTAACCCCCTTCGGGGTGGAATAGTCTAAAACGCAAAAAGTCTTTTTTTTGTAATCTAATAAGTAATATTTTGAAGCGTTTACCTTTATCTGCGTTGCACCTGTAGGTCACATCAGTTAATGCAAGACCTTGCAATTGCCATCTTACGTCTTTTTAGGCTTTCTTTACATCATTGATTCACTCTGTTGGTTCTTGTAACCCCAACTTCTAAGAAAGGGTATACTTCTGTACACTGCTTTTGATATCGTGCACCTTAGGATTACTTTTATTATCGGTTTCTGTTCACTTGAACCGTATTTCATCCTATATTTTCCCTATTCCTGAAATTCTTAAAAATAATAAATGCCAAAACTGTCACGTTACGTGGACTTACAAACCTTTTTGGAAGCCCACGTAACAAGTATGTTAGCTAAATACAAATTACAAAAGAAAAGTTAGGGTCGAGGTTCTTTATTAAGAGAGTTTCTTGACAAGCAAACAGTGGTACCTAGTTACCAGGACACGTGGTGGTTAAATTAGAAAAGAGTTAAACGGAACCAGTGGGATCCCCAGGAAGTCCCGCCGTAGGATGTGAGGGATCAGCAGGTAGAAATGGCAGGCCGGAGGCGTGCGTAGCAGCGCGTGCGAGGAGTAAGCGTACGGGCGTACCGTCAGGGTAAAAGCCTCCGCCAGGCGTTCGGTAGGGGCGCGTGTAGCGCGGCAGTCGACAACCAGGCGCGTAGTAGGGCGCGAGCAGTAGGTAGGCGCGTAGTAAGGCGCGTGCAGCAGATAGGAACGCCCCGTAGGGCGTGAGCAGTGGCCGGCGCGTAGTAGGACGCGCGCAGCAGGGCGCCTTCCAAGCCAAACGCTCGGGAGGAGCTCAGCAGGGCCGTTCCGAAGGGTGGTGTACAGATGTAGCGCTTCGGGAGGCAGGTGCTCAGTAGGGGAGCCCCGCAAAGGCAGTCGTCCAGCAGGGACGCACTTCGTAGTTGAACTAACGGCCGACGAGTAGGTTTAGGGACCCTCTTGAGTTGCGGGGCCGGCTGTGACCCCGCAACGGATCTGTTCTGTACTTCTTGTTTGGAAGTCAAAGGTAAACTCATTTAATACAGCGGCTGTATCGGCTTTTATACCCAAGGGATCCCATGTTCTAGAATTACATATTATAATTTCATATTTCAAAAATTACAAGCTACCAGGGTTTCATAAGTACCTAAAAGTATACAGACTTAGCCGAAAAGTATAAAACCTAACCTTTATGGTAGTGAAAATGACTATTTAGAAGAACACAACGTTGTTGACAGATTGTCAACAGAAAATAACAAACGTATTTATTATTTTTAAGAATTTCAGGAATAGGGAAAATATAGGATGAAATACGGTTCAAGTGAACAGAAACCGATAATAAAAGTAATCCTAAGGTGCACGATATCAAAAGCAGTGTACAGAAGTATACCCTTTCTTAGAAGTTGGGGTTACAAGAACCAAGAGAGTGAATCAATGATGTAAAGAAAGCCTAAAAAGACGTAAGATGGCAATTGCAAGGTCTTGCATTAACTGATGTGACCTACAGGTGCAACGCAGATAAAGGTAAACGCTACATTTTCTACAAAGCTTTAAGTCTCTAGCTCAAAAACTAAGTTTATATATATTCACTCTAAACCCCTATGTCACTCCCTTGGGTCGAGTTTTCTAAGTCACTGAAACGAGTTTTTCTATATTTGAATAAGTAATTTTTCTACAAAATTTTTACTCTACCTAAAAAACAAAGTTTCCCCCATACAAACATGTCACCCTTTTTAAAACCCCTTAGGGTGGATTTTTCCAAAACACTTAAATTCTTTTTTTGTATACAAATAAGTAATCTGTCTACAAAGTTTAAAGTTTCTAGCTGAAAAGGAAAAGTTTCCATCATACAAATTTTGCACCCCTATTTAACCCCATTTAGGGTGCAATGTACTAAAACGCTAGAAGTTCTTTTTTTGTATCTTAATAAGTAATCTTTCTAGAAAGTTTCAAGTCTCTAGTTCAAAAAATAATGTTTCCCCCATACAAACTTCGCACCCCTATTTAACCCCCTTAGGGAAGGAATTTTCTAAAATCCCGTCTTATCCCTTGCCTACGTAATAAAAGGAAGTTCTGGTTTAAATTTCAAGTTTCTAGCCCCAGTAGTTTTGAATACAAATTTTGCACCCTTATTTAACCCTCTTAGGGGTAGAATTTTATAAAACGCTGAAAGTCCTTTTTTGTATCAGTAAGTAATCTTCCTACTAAGATTCAAGTCTCTAGTTCAATCATTATGTTTCCCCAATCCAAACTTTAGAACCCCATTGCACCCCCTTAGGGATAGAATTTTCAAAAATCCCGTTTTATCCCCCTGCCTCTGTCACAAAAGGAAGTTCTGGTGTAAATTTCAAGTTTCTGGTCCCAGTAGTTTTGAATACAAACTTTGCACCCCTATTTAGCCCCTTAGGGGTAGAATTTTATAAAACGCTGAAGCCACTTTTTTGTATCCTACTAAACTATCTTCCTACAAAGGTTCAAGTCTCTACTTCAATAAATAATGTTTCCCCCATACAAACATTGTACCCCTGTTTAAACCCCTTAAGGATAGAATTTCCAAAAATCCCGTCATATCCCTTGCCAACGTCATAAAAGGAAGTGCTGGTGTAAATTTCAAGTTTCTAGTCCCAGTAGTTTTGAGTACAAACTTTGCACCCCTATTTAACCCCCTTAAGAGTGGAGTTTTATAAAACGCTGAAAGTTTTTTTTTGTATCCTAATAAGTAATCTCCCTACAAAGTTTAAAGACTCTAGTTCAAAGAATAATGTTTCCCCTATACAAACATTGCACCCCTATTTTACCCCCTTAGGGGTAGAATTTTCTTAAACGCTGAATAATCTTTTTTTGTATCTTGATAAATTCGTACAAAGTTTCAAGTCTCTAGTACAAAAAATAATGTTTCTCCCATACAAACTTTGCACCCCTATTTAACCCCCCTTAGGGATAGAATTTCTAAAAATCCCGTCTTATCCCTTGCCTACGTCATAAAGGAAGTTCTGGAAAAATTTCAAGTTTCTAGTCCCAGTAGTTTTGAATACAAACTTTGCACCCCTATTTAACCCCCTTAGGGGTGGAATTTTCTTAAACGCAGAAATCACTTTTACTGTATTTTAATGAGTAATCTTTCTACAAAGTTTCAAGTTCATAGTTCAAAAATTAATGTTTCCCCCATACAAACATTGCACCCCTATTTAACCCCCTTAGGGTTGGAATTTTCTTAAACGCTGAAATTACTTTTTTTGTATCTTAATAAGTAATCTTTCTACAAAGTTTTAAGTCTCTAGTTCATAATATAAAGTTTCCCCCATACAAACTTTGCACCCCCATTTAACCCCCTTAGGGATGGAATTTCCAAAAATCCCGTCTTATCGGTTGCCTACGTCATAAAAGGAAGTCCTGGTGTAAATTTCAAGTTTCTAGTCCCAGTAGTTTCGGCTGTGCGTTGATGGTAGATCAGGTATCCTTCTTTTATATATATAGATAAGAACAAAGGTTAGTTTGAGAGTGTCAGGTATCTATTAACATTTTCTTATATATTTTTACCCTCCCATACATGAGAGGAGGCCTGTGCCCAGCAGTGGGACGTATATAGGCTGATGATGTGATGATGTGATGTGATGTGATATATTTTTATTATAAGTTTATCCGGCTCTTTGGGTACTCGTATCAAGTCATGGAAGTCTATTTAAAGCGCGTGCGTTTGTCCAGATTATTTTGCTATATTCATTGTTAGAAGATGGAGTTACGAATGGTGAGGGATTAGGTTAGCTTACGCATTTTTTTTGGTCTATGGTCTAATAATGTGTTCACTTTGAAGTTCGGGCTAAATAATCATACTTGGCATATAAGCGTGGTACATTTTTTTCAGTATAGTTAATTAAAGCTAGTTGGTTTAACGATTTTAATAACACAATTGGGTAAAAGCCTGGCATTTTTTTTCAGCCCACCTTGTCACCACTTGAGAACCTTTCCGCCCCAACGGCCATCGTGCGTTTCTACGCGCAAATCTGATTGAATATTGTCACATTTCGAAGAATATTTAATTCATAAGACTACATACTTGGTGTATTTTATTATTTCCGTGTAGGTCAAATTTGCCTGAAAATTTGTAAATTAGTGTACCTACACTTTCGCGGCATAGGATATATTTTATGCCGCGGTGCCTGCGTTCTTAGCAATATGCGGGGGTAGACGCGCGGTCTGCTTATCTTGTTTAATTTCGCTTCATGTTCAATGTAGCAGTCAGATTACAGATACCTTAAGTAGGTCAGTGGTAAACATACACAATGCACCATCCGCCCTACTGTCAGCCCTAAAGGTCCAGTATTTTGTATGCCTAGTCGGCTGTCACCAGGAGAATAGGCGTTGGACGCGCTTTAAATACCGGTGTCAGTTTGCTACACCGCTCAACTAGGCACTTGGATCTGATAAAAATAATTAAATTGATTTATAGAAATATATTTCAGAAATATGTTGGTGGTCTCCTTCTGCGAAGTAGTTATGACCCAGAAAGAGATCGCTGAACGGGAACGAGAGAGAGTAGATCCCTCTCGAAGAAGACGACGCCAGGGACGTGGACGGACACGCCCACCATAGGCCACCGCCGTATACTGTGTATTAGGCTCGGACAAGAATAGGTCTACGGTCTCCCCCGCCTGTCGTAGAAGGCGACTAAAGGGGGTCATCGGGGTCGCAGCGCTCTGGCGGGGGCTGGGGCACTCGCTTAAGAACCCCAGGGAAGGTGATTTTACATGTCCTAGGACGAGCCATGTGGCGAGGCGCAAGGGGGGCTCCAGTGCGTTCAGCATGAGATCCTGGAGTCCCCTGCATGAGAGCGCGGATGCAGGACACCGTGGAGTTTTTAGCGAGTTATACCACATAACCCAGTCGTCCCCTGGTGATTGGGTACCTGGTTCACAGGTTATCTCCACGAAAAAAAAAAAAAAAAAAAAGTTAGTCGTCAATAACTGGCCACTTAAAGAGGTGTTCTAGCAAGACTGGTCATTGTGGCACTCTTTAGGGGCTATGTCCTGCAGAAGTATGTTATAACTCGGTTACTAGCAGGATAATCGGGTACACAAATAGGTACCTACACTTTGGCGAGGGCGTTGATGTTGAGTTGTATGGAAGCAAACTCAATTATCCTTTAATTAATAAACTTTCCGGTGTGTGTCCGTAGGGCCTCAGATATGAGCGAAAGAGAGGGATAACAATAGTGTAGATAGTGTTTTTGAGGTTCATGGTTCATCAAATAGCCACAATCTAAACATCATCATCATATCAGCTGAAAGACGTCCACCACTGGACATAGACCTCCCCCAATGAGTGCCAAAGTGATCGGTCCTGCCCGACCCGCATTAAGCGCACTCAAACTAAACATATTTGCGAGGTATTTATTAAATCGTATGGCAAACTTTATTTCGAGGTATTACATTCTCGTGACGTTTTGTAAGTACAATTCCGTTACAAATATTATTAAAATATGTTTTTTAAGAAGCCGACACTTGCTTAACATGTTCCGGGAATATGCCAACTTTCGCCATTTATCTATGCAACATCAGGTTGTTAATTAAAGGCTGCAAAATTAGTAAATTGTGTTTTAAGATTAGACCCATAATTAATATAAGTTACATAAAAACTTGTTAACACGCAAGCAGAACCTTAATTTCCCGCATCTTTGGACTAGTACTTTCAAAAGATAATAAGGCTTGTGCTAAAATGTTATTTGTTGATACCTTATTATCGATGTACTTAGTACTTAACAAGTTGATGGGACTACGCATCTCATAATAACGAATCTTAGCAACAATTAAAATCGTTGACTGTATTACCAGTAGACAACTATCTATTCAGCAATCTCACTGAGTCGAAATTATTACATGCTATTTGCGATTTTATTGTTTGGGACCATCGTTAATTGAATGATAAGAAGGATATTTTTATAATCATAGGACAATAGTGAACATCTCTTACAATAGAGCTTTTAGTCTGATAACGTAGCTGCCGAGGACAATATATAGTATCAACTATCTCAGTATAATAGGATAATTGAAAGGTTTTCTATTACTAGCTAAAGGCTCTTGTACCCTGCGTCTTGAATATCTCTTTTCTATGGAAAGGATTGTGTTAAATCTAAGGAAATTAATGCAAATTCATAAGGTACACAAATGAAACCAGATATTAATATTTTTGTATGAAAAGTGGAAATAGTTTCAAGCAGCCTTGCTTTCTTAACATTTGAACGTAAAACCAATGTACTGTTGCTGTTGATAGGAAACCAACAAATTATTAAATTACAAAATATAAGTATAATCATAAAAAAAAACGTTTTAAAAGACAGAGTAAGTTTAAAGATAACAATATAATCCTTACACATGGATATAAATAAATGTACGGCAACTATGTACTTCAACGCAGTATTTCACGAACAAAGAGGCAATTTACATGAATTGCCATACATAGGTTAGTATGAAAATAATATTGTCGTCACCTAGGAATACTATGACACTCTTTTTTGACTTTTAACGTGATCTAATTGTAGCTAGTCCCAAACAAACATTTGATGCACTCTGAAAACTGGTTTCGTTGGCCGACTAGGGCGACCTCACACAGCCCATTTATGTTACATCCTGTATGGAGGGAAGAAAGTGAACAATAACAAAATTTAACTAATGTTCTAAGTTTGGCATGTACTAAAAAAATAAATCCTACTTAATTATCTTCTACATATTAAGGTGTCACATATTCCTGGTGAGGTAGGGCACAGCGTGGTGAGGTAGGGCACAGCGAAATGTCATCCCGCTCGAATGTGGAGCAGCCCAACTGATGGGGAAGTACCTCCACCTTGCACAGCCATAATGACACAGTAGTACTCTGTAGTAGTGTTGTGTTCCGGGAGGTGAGCAAGGTCGCCAGAGCTGCGTTGTGTGAAGCTTCGTTAGTGCAGGAGTTGGAGCATATACGGCAAACACTGGAGCAACCAATTTCTGCTTTATCGCTGCCGCATGGCACCCCACACCCAGTCGTGCATCGGTAAAATGTGGCCATGGGAATGGAGTCAGGTTCCACTGTTTGTGTCCTTTAGCCCATCCCCATTGGGTAGGTCAGGTAAGGAGGTTGCCAAGCCACGCACGCGCTCTCGTTCCCTCCTATGCTATGTCACGTTGGTGGTGGGGAGATTTCAGATACCTGCTCAATTGTCTTGCTAACAAAACTAAATATCATCGATGGATAAAAATCTCCTCAAATGGATCGCTAGAAACATCATAGCAACTGACAGTAACCATAGGCCAAAAGCAAACTCGCACGGGAAATAAGTTATAACTAAGTTCAGTTTTTAACTAGGGGTTTCCGCTCCAAAGGTAACCATGTTACGTATTTTAAAGTTGGGAATTTCCTTCGGCTTTCAACCCAATGCTTTGTGCTAGCTTTTCTATTTATAAAAGCATTGTGTGGCTTCCACGCGGTGGGGCTTTTTTACCGACACAAACAGGTGATTTGATTTTTTTTTAATAATCAATGTTTATGTGGTAAAGTGGAAAGGAAATGTGGATATGTTCATGTCGATTAGCAGAGTAAGTACCTACTGTGTTTTAAAGTAAGTTAGATTTAGGTATAGATTTATTAATTTTGAGATAAAAATTGCAATTAAGATTCGCATACCATGTCAAAATTATAAGAATCCTTATCATGATCGCCAATAATGAGATTTTTTTAATACCTAACTAATATTCCAAGAAAGGTAAAGAAAAAAAATTGGACTATTTATTTCAATAAAAAAAAAATGGTTTAATCACAAACTATTCTAATCTTAAATACAAAAGATAAGAAGAAGACCGCAGCCATGACAACACCAATACTTGCTTTGAGAGTATTTGGAGTTGTGATTCTCGTGATGAGGTCACCAGAGCGTGGAACATACTCTCACATTCAACAAACCGATTCCTTAATAAATAAAAGGTCGTCAGTGGTCCTTCTAGTGTCGAGGCGAGACGGCGAATCCATCGAGCGTCTTGATCTTCTACCAAGAACGTATCGACCCAGAACGTATCGACCAAGAACGTAACGACCAAGAATGTATCGACCAAGAACGTATCGGCCACGAACGTATCGACCAAGAATGCATCGACCAAGAACGTATCGGCCACGAACGTATCGACCAAGAATGCATCGACCAAGAACGTATCGACCACGAACGTATCGACCAAAAAGAAGGCTTGTTTACCATCATCATTACAATATAAATATAAATATTTGGAAACTTACACTAATCAATCTAGTCCCAAACAACTTATACTAGACAACGGTATATACATACTTAATTAAATAAATAAACACAGAAAACATGCATGACTCAGGGCCAAAATATTCATGCTCATCACACAAATATGCTGCCCTTACCGGATTCGAACCCGGGACCTCCAGCTTCGTAGGCAGGGTCGTCATCCGTTATATCCGCCGAAAGACGTCCACCGCTGGACATAAACCTCTCCCAAAGAGCGCTTCAATTACCGGCTCAGCACCATCCGCCGCCTAGCAGCCTCCCAACGGCCTCACAACCACGCTGAGCCTCCTGGTACGTGGTCGCCATTCGAGAACCTTTCGACCCAACGGCGATCGGTTCTACGTGAAATGTTCCCCTCCAATTAAGACAAGGGATTCGGGCCGAACTGATCACTTGCATAGTACCTACAAGTATAGTACGCGATCACGTTTCAGTGCCATACGTCATCACTGGCAACACACACTGGCCAACTGCTGAGTGAATATGGTGCTTCGTTAATCTTATAACATGTTAGTCATTGTGGACCACTAGAATGAGCCACAGTACAACTTGCCAAGACCGATCCAAGCGCCAGTCGGCTCTCGGTCACTGAGTTCCCCAACATTCGACCGTGCCGACAAAGGGTGACACACGTCAAAATCGCCAGCCGACGGTGCGTGCCGCTGGTAGAATGTTGTATGGGTAGTATACATACTATAATCATCATATGATATACAGGTACGTAAGACAAAATGTACGGTTACAATAAGGTAACGGCGCCTATTACCGGGGGTATCAAATTCGGCTACCATTACCGTGGCATTTTCAAATACGCATTTTAAAAGCAAACCGTTCGATTTACAATAAAACATACTTTACACAAATGAAGCCTAATTTAGTTGACTAACGGTCCTGTTTACGCAAATGTGTGTGAATGAAATAACAAGCACGCAATCCGTCAGTTTCTGCGACGGCGGCGTAGGAAGAGGTTGTGTCATACAAACGCATAGCGTCACTGGTAAGTGTACCCGAATCTTATTTATTATTTCACGCAATACCTATGACAATTGAACAAATGCTATAGATTTTAAATGGTCATCTATAGTTTTCTGCACAACTTTTGCGTACTCGTTATATATTTTTTGGCCGGGAAATTCATTTAAAATGGAATATAAAATACAGCGGTGATAGACGCCATTTTTAGTTGGGGAAACTAATACCGTGGCATACCACGGTAATAGTTCAGTCGGCGATTTGCTTCTTTGTGCTTTATCTTTTTTATATGTCATCGATTATAAAATCTCTTACAGCTATTCGAATCTTGATCTATTGACGCTATTAAAGAACTATTTCCGTGGTATGGAAAGTATCCAACAAACCCTTAATTTTTAACCTAAACTTTAGTACTGAATCTGCAGTTTCTATAGAAACCCTTATTTTGTCATGTCGTTTAAATATTGTAATAATTAACTATATTTACTTACCAGTTATGTGATTTTGGTTTTATATCAAGCTTGTAATATGTTTGTTTGATTTGTAATGAAAATACAATTGTATCCTAAAGTTTTTATGGATCGGAATTAGATTTTACAAAATTCCAAATTAAGTCTATTACCGATGGTAAGATCCCACAACAATCGGTAATAGTAACTATGGGATTTTTTTACCGACCCATTCAATATTTGTTTGGGTCGGTAATAGGTTAAAAAGAAGTATCTATTACCGAGTGACATTTAAGTTTTCTCTTAAAATAAATCACGTCTAGGGTTCCGTTCGTACAATTTCATTTGATAAAATTGATTTCTCTGGTTTGTATTATTAAGATGTGTGATGAACGGAGATAATACCATATCCCAGCAAAATTTGTAAATTACATAAAGTCCTAAAACATTCAAACAACCCGGAAACGACACATAAGTATAGATAAAGGTGTTACTTACCTACACAAAACGCAAAATATTGTTTTCGAGTCATTTAGCCTGTTAGTATGCTCAGTATTGTACTTATTAGGTTTTTTATAATACCCCGTATTTTATTTATTTAATCTTTGAATACAAACTACCGAATCCATAGTATAATGTAATGTAAGTGTGATTTAATAAAAGGTAGTCTTTACCTGCTATTTATGCAAGTAGTAGTTATTCCTATAACCAGTGGACATCATTTTGTTGATTTAAGTATGTTTTATGTTTTCTTTATTTTTATATAGTACGGAACCAAAGTCATGAATATTATTTTAACCCTCGATATTGGGTGCCGAATTGTGTATCAGGTTACTACTACCGATGGTAGAAAATTGCTGCTTTTGGTACCCTCGGTAATAAAAGCTAATTTCGCGGTAATAGAATCACATCCCATCCATTACCACGGTAATAGAAGATTCTCCTTTTGTGGTTTCAATAATTATTTTTTCAAATATAATTTACTAAAATTGGTTCAAAAAGTTACGACTCTGAAAGTTAAATAAACACTCTTCAATAAAAAAAAAATCTAGGACGTTAAGGAGCATTCATACCCATAATTTTTTATAATCATTTGAAAACTACCTCGCGTACCACGGTAATAGGCGCCGTTACCTTATCCACTATGATAAAATTAATTACCGATAACACGTTAACACAACAACAAGACCGACAAGGTGGACTGATGACCTGGTAAAGGTTGCGGGAGTCCGCTGGATCGGTCACTTTGGCACTCTTTGGGGGAGGCCTATGTCCAGCAGCGGACGTTCGGCTGATATGATGATGATGACGATGAACACGTTAATACGATAAGCATATTTGTAAATAATCACTATAGGGTAAGTTTAGGGCTTGAATTGGATCGTTATGTGATAACTGGTTTCTTTGGCTCTCTTTGGAGCAGGCTTAGTCATGATGATAATGATGAGATAACTGGCCTTTGCTCGCGACTTGCGCGCGAATAGAATGAAACGAAGGTGTGTTTTAATATGTTCAGAGCTATGACACGTGGTTTACGTCCAAGAGGCAACCGGATGGCTCGCGGTATTTGAGCTCCCGAAGTGTTATGGAACCGCCCTGTGCAACCCTATGCATGGGCAGCTCCAGATATGAGCGAGATGGCATTCCGCTGTGCCCTTACTTAAAATGCCTATAAAATATGTTTCGTCCCTTTCTGCAAATACAAATGTCAAACGAATTTTAAGGCGCCGTAGGTTCAGCGAAGTTAAGCGAACAGGGTTTTTGAAACAATATAATGCGTCTGTTTATAATAATATGATTTCAAAAAAATACGAATAGTAATCTTGAGGCTTTTTGCAGGGAAATCAGTGTTTAGAAACATGATTTAGCATTTTTCGCTCGATAGAAAAAAATCACGAACATAGGTCTAAAAGGGTCTAAAATACACTTAAAATATTAGTTACAAATTACGAACAAAAGCTAAAAATATTAAAATGGCTTCTAAAAATTGGCAATATCATGTTTTTTGGAATATCATTGGAAATTATCACGTGCTTTGAAACGCCGTTTGGCCCAAAAAAATATTATATTTTTCTCGTGCGCGGAAGGCACTAGCGTGTCTCTGTCTAGGGGGCGTGTTCGACTCAAATCAAAGCATCCCCTTAACGCCATTTTAGTTATAACATGCTTGAAGAACGTTTATGGATACGGCCGTAAGTGTAATTAGACTTCTTCGTGCTCTACCAGCAAAACATTCCTCCGAAGTAAATTTGGCTTATACATACAATGTGCACCTTATAGCTTTGTAATAAGGCGAATTATGTATATACATATAATAGCCATCAGTAGTCGTCGCTCATCCCTAATGAAGATGAGTGTATAATTAACAAAAATTAGTCATTAAAACACGGAACAAATGTAAAGGGACTCCCCTTCCCCCTCAGCCTAATTACCCCACACATAAGGGGCTGTTATAAAGCATTTCAACATGAGGTGTATTTGAGTTGACGTTTTGATATTATAATTTTGTGACCGGTGTTCAATTTTATTACTAAGTCGATTTTTACGACGTTTCAGTATTATGATATAAAACAAATTGACACTCGCGAGTACTCTCACTTATTAGTTGGTTCTGTGAGCTATAGCCAACTACTAAGTGAAAGTTAGAATTAATGAAGACTAGCTTCCGCCCGCGACTTCGTCTGCGTGAACCCGGGATAACTTTCCTATATTTTAATCCAGTCCATAAACTGCCTTCGTGCAAAGTTTAATCTAACCATCCAAACATCTAAACATTCTAACTTTCGAATTAAATAACATTATGTTTATTAATATTATATGAATTATATGCGGCGGACAGGGACGAGTGGAAATCCAGGGGGGAGGCCTTTGCCCAGCAGTGGGACACTCCAATAGGCTAGCAAAAAAAAAATGATATTTAGTTCCTAATAATATTATTAAATAGTAGGATTGGTTTGATATTATTTGACGCGAGTGTCGAATTATGTTTATCAACCGCGACGTCTCTAAGCGCTAAGGCAATTCTAACTCTATAAATTTAAATTTTTACCTGGCGTAGAATATTTTATACATTCGAGTAAGGTTGAGTCCCGCCGAATAGACCTCAGTGTTTGAAGCAGTTCAAAAGAAGGGAAATAATAATTGATTATATTTTTGACGCTCAATTAGACGTTATTTATAGTAAACGGGACTTAACCTCAATTAGACGGTTTCAATAATTCATTAATAGGGGGCTTAGGCCTCTGCCCAGCAGTGGGACACTGCAGACCCCCAATAATAAGGGCCCCATGAATGTGTCGAATAGAGAGCGCGAAACACATTAGAATCTATTTAACTTTTTTTTGACTTCAAACAATCCCCAGATTTCAAGGGTTTCTGGTCAAGGGTTTTCATTTAAAACCAATTAACACAAAAGTTATGGCCAGAAAACCGGTTTTTAGGCCTAAAATTTTTCAACTTTGATGCCAAATATCTCGAAAACAATGAACTTTGAAGTAAATATGGCATACTATATTGCTTAAAGCCGTTGTTGTTAATATAATAAGCTACAAAAAACTTAAGAAAACTAAAGGATTCCGATCAAAGGTCATTGGCGTATGGGAGCCCCTTAAGGGTGCCTTTCTACCAAAGATGTCCTATTACCCCAGGAAAATTACTTTTTTTTCAAACATTAATTTATAACAGCGTTTTTTTTGTTTGTTTAATTTTAAAATGTTATTCTAAGATGCCTTATCCAAGAATCCACCAAAATTTCCATCGGGAAGTAAATATATAAAAATAAATGACACAAACATCCATTATGTTTTTTGTGTGATATATTTATTATACTTGAAGAGCTCCTGTAAATTAAACAAAACAAAAATTAAAATATCTATTAATATTTTACCTCTTTTTTCAGGAGTTGGTTAAATATCGATTTTTTTGATGATTAATATTTTGGTGGATTTTGAGTTTACGTAATTACTAAAGTGATAATATATCAGTTACACGCAAAAAACTGCTGTTATGAATTATTTCCAAATTTGAAAATAAAGGGCTTCGGCTATATGGAAACGCACCCTTACTAAGCAACGAAACCGTGTGAAGCGCGTAGCCATTCTTGGCACTGAATGTGTTAACGCTTTTAACGCCAGGGATGCCTACGAGGAAAACATCAGGATCAGCGCCGGTCGTAGCGATGCTTGGCAGTGAAGGTGTTAAGTTCAAGGCCAATTATTCTCATAATTATAATATGAGTCATCCTTTTGCGAGTAATATTATATTTGGGAATAATAACATTCTGCGATGCACTACGGCGTAGCACAGGTAGCCCGCGTAGCGGGTGACTACGCGTTAGGCGCATTCCGTTACAGCTGAAAACTCACGGGATCGGCTACGAGCGCCGGTCGTAGCGATTCTAGGCAGTGAATGTGTAAAATGTTTGAAATGTCGGACATTTACGCTAAAATCGTAAGCGCTAGACCGTAGCAGCATAATGTCCACATGTTTGGAGACGTATGTATATCGTGTTTGGCGCTTAATGGGTACGCGCGTAAAAGTCTGATCTTAGCACCTATTGTAATTAATTAATTTGTATTAAATTTAGAATTCCCCATTAGCATACAACTCTTTTGTGTACCGTTACCGTAAGATAAATGTAAATTGTGTGATAAATCAATAAATTAAAAAAAATACTTTGTAGACATGCTACGATTCCGCGGAAAATTTCGTAGCTAGTTTCAAGACTTAACTTTAGTAGCACTTTCTACCTGTGCATTATGTTTGTGACATTATATATGAAGTTTAATTAGTTATAATGACTTTGACTTTGCGATTTAAATAGTAAATTCTATAAAAAATACTGCTGTTTGTGTATATGAAGTCGTGAAAATATAGTAACATAATTTAAATAAAAGCTAAGTAGTAGGATTACCGAAAGCAATACGTAAAATATGTATCATAAGTTTTTATAATTAAAAACAGTCAAAAAGAACTATGAAATAAAAATATATATTAGTTCAGGATATTCAATCTGAAATAAAAAAAGAAAAACACATGGGACAAATTGTAAAAATAAAAATAATAAAATATGAATATTAATTTTACAGGGAATCCTGTTATAACCGGAAATGTATAATTAAATTATCTTTACGTACCTTGTCAAAATGAGTAATCTGAGATGTATTCTTTTGATTATGTATTTTAAAACCAGTACATTACTGCTCATGTAATAACACTAATATACTAAAAAACCGGCTAAGTGCGAGTCGGACTCGCGCACGAAGGGTTCCGTACCATTATCTATAAAAACAGTAAAAAAAAAAGTTTGTCGTATGTGAGCCCACCTTAAATATTTATTTAATTTTGTATTTATTATTAGTTGTTACAGCAACAACAGAAATACATAATTTCAACTGTCCAGCTATCACGGTTCTTGAGTTACAGCCTGGTGACAGACAGACAGACGGACAGCGAAGTCTTAGTAATAGGGTCCCGTTTTTACCCTTTGGGTACGGAACCCTAAAAACTAAAATTGGTCACGTTGCAAATCAAAGTCCTATTCTCTTCTACTTTAACATTTTCACGGCAAAGAACTCGCATAGCGGGCGCTCTATTATTAAGCGCTTTCCGCTACTTGCCGGGAAAACCACGGCATCACCTACGAGCGTAGCGCTACGAAAATGTCGGTGAAATTTTAAATCCCATTTTCCGTACATTTTATCGCCGCCGACAGTATTAGCACAGCGCATGCGCGTAGCAACAGGATGACACGGTGGCGGCCCGACCCGGCACTCGCGCCGCGCGCGCCAGCCGCGCCGCCCGTGCGCCCGTGACGCCCGGGATCGCAGGTAAGTCGCGACTTAGTGGCCACTACTCTGACTAGGGACTAGGGAGACAAAATCAAACCAAAATTGTCCAACAAAACAGGCGTAGAAAAAAAAAACAAACGTATAAAAAGTAGTTATTAATGTAAATAAAATCAAATACACAAATAAAAAAGTATTCTCGCCAAAAAAAATTTTTTTGATCTATTTTTTTTGGAGAGAATATTTTTTTTATTTGTATATATGATTTTATCTACATTAATTACCATTTTCTTATACGTTTGTATTTTTTTCCACGACTGTTTTGTTGGCCAATTTCAGTTTGATTTACGGCGTTGAATAATTTCCACAATTGTTGTGTTTTTATTTTTCTACCATTATTTACGAAATATTGATCTGATGTTGTATTATCTTCTACGGCTGTTGCGAACGTTTTTTTCCGTATAGTTGGTTTTTTCTGACTCTAATATAAAAGGGCCCTTTTACTTTTAAATTTAAAAAGTAGCTATTCATAAATGTATTAAAACAAAAACTGCAAACAATATATAATTTTAAAATATTTTTTTACTTATTTAACAGATTTTTAAAATCATGCATTAAGTAATTCATCATCGAGGATTTTAAACAGTTTGTATTCGATACTATCTCAAATTAAAATTAAAAAACGTACAAGCATTTTTTTAAAACACGTGTAGTTGCGTATTTTTGTAGGTAACTTACTGCAATTGAAATCATGTAGATATTTTTTTTATCTTCTTTAAATTGAGTTTATCACTTAAACAACTCCTGATTAAATAATTTCCATCGTGTTTTTTTCTCGTTAAAGGAAGACATTAATAACCGAATTATTAACATAAAACGAAGTAATTTTCAGGTTTCTGAACGAAGCAATTTAGTTATAATAAATTCTGGTAATTGCAACCAATTCAGGACCCCAAATTACAAGCTTAATTGGACAACATGCCCTCAATATATATAAAAAAAAAAAATTTTTTACTTTGTTCAAAAAAATAAGCATCTAAATTTGTCAGTCAAAGATATGAAACTATAAACGTACAATTAAAAATATGTGTCGGAAAAAGTCGTTCATACAAATACACAAACATAGAAAGAAAACATCTCGAAGAATGCGCGTAATGGTTCGGCTGTATTTTTTTTTTCACTTAATCTGGCTAAGGCACTTTCACTGCAAACATACGCTAGGTACGCTTGTTATTCACATGAGAGCTCACAAAAGACGCCCCTCTCAATAGCCAATGTTCTTTTTTCTGCAGCCGTCATGGCCAAAATCAGCTAGGATAAAGTAAATGAAAAATTTTACAGTAATATAGCTTCTAGTGAATATAAAAAAAATATGTAACACATGATTTTGATGTCATGTTTCGATAAAAAAAAACAAACAATAATTACGTATTTATGGCAATCTTAACCAAATCTGGGATCTATAAATTTAATCGTGAAACTTCAAAACCAGAATAACGGACACTAAAATATACTAAAATTATAAATCTTAACTCAGGCAAAGAACTAAAATAAACAATACTACTACTAATAACGAACTATAATTTTCCTGCTACCGTAAGGTTGTCTGCAAGAGATCGCTTCAAAGCGATAATACCGTCCGTTGTTACCATTTCTTGACGCTTTACGCAACATGTTCTCTTATGTGGTGGTGTGCAGTAAAGAATATTATTTTTATAACATAAAAGCAAAAGTAATAATTGGAATCTAAAATAAAACAAAGCTAAATGTGAAATGCCCCCTTATGACTACGGCATTGTGCCGAACGCATCAGACATCTGAAATTGGCTTCGTTTTCGCGTTATTGGAATTTAAATGAACAATATAAGAAATACATATAGCTTTTTTGATTTATACCCTATTTATTCCATATAAGATTAGAAAAAGTACGTGTTAATTGCCATGCGATTTCAATGAAAATCATTGTAAAACACAATATATTAACTATAGTGTAGTATAGTATAGTGTTTGAAAATCACTGAATGATCAAAATAAGATAAACTACAGTATTTCCCTGTTCCTAAGTAGATACACGAAGAACTGTCGACGAATTTGTCCGTTAAAAATCCAATTTTAAATGGAAAAATGTATAATTATCTTGATTTGAAGGGTGTTTTGTATCTTGGTTATGCTACAACAAATATGGTATGTAAGAACATACTTACTATTTTACACAATATTAATACAAAAAACATGCACAGCAAAAAAAACATGAAAAATCTTATTTCCCACTCTAAAATATTTAACTGTTCCTTTAAGTGATCGTATACTAGGTATAGCCTGTAACAGGAGAAAATAATCAAAATAATAAATGCATTAGTGAAAACCATTACAAACTGTAAAAATAAAAACCGGCCAAGTGCGAGTCGGACTCGCGCACCGAGGGTTCCGTACAAACCATAACAAGCAAAAGTTGTAGTATGTTTATTACTAAATGATAAATGAAAATGGAATCCGTAACATTACAATGTGCGAAGCTGGGGGAGCATAAATTTAAACAAGGTCTCTTTATCAATTTAGTAATCCTAAAAAAAATAAAAAATTAAGAACCACATCATTTATCTCTTAATTATAATAAATCTCTAAATTAAAAAAAGAATCAAACTAACCATTTTTGTGTCCCGAATGATCTCGGCTTCCCGTGAACGGAAATACTTTAAACTTTTTTTACAAGTCTATTACTATTCTAGCTAGGACTTAGGATAGTTTTTATCCGACTGCGATGGTTAATACATTTTCGGAAACATTTGAATCTCATTAAATTATTCATTTTCTTCTGCTTGAAATCGTAGCCGCCATATCTGTCAACTGTCAGTGGCCTCAAAATGGCGGCCTTGCCTTAACTATCCAACAGTACCTAATAATTTCGATCCGGTGTTGTGATAGACCTTCACAATACGCATATTAAATTCTAAAGCATAAAAAAATAATCGATTCCGATATGGAAACTTATATGCGCTAAATTCGTATTGAGGCGTATTTTCAACAAATGGTTCAACAAATTTCAACAAAATAACGTCAAACGTCAAAAGTCTGACCGACTTCCTTTTTTTTATGGCATGGAATATTTAGCACTGTCATCGGCTCATCGCGTTCAGCCATGAAGTTTATTTGAGTTTCTGCAAGATTACACGCGGAGTATTTTGTCACGATACGATACTGCACGGCTATCACAAGACGGCGCGCGAGCTCTCTCGATTTTTCTCGCACTATACGTCTCTTTCTAAGTTGTCTAATAAGAGAGTGACGGATAGTTCGAGAAAAAGAGAGAGAGCTTGCGCGCCGTCTTGTGATAGCCATGCTGATTTGTCAGTATTTATATTTATCAGCAATAAACGTATGTATTCAATCAGTACAGAACGGGCCTTTTATAAACATTAATTATCAACCGCGTCTGTATTAAGGCGGTATTATAACTTCGTACTACGCGCCTTCAAGTTGACATGCAGCCAATATAGAGACACAGAAATTGGCCAAAATACAGGAAAATACTTTTATAATGAAGCACAACACACATTTAATTAAGTTGGCAATAGCGGGAACATACATAAGATTTGGCAGAATGTGATCTGAAACATTGCAATAAGTATGAAAAAAAAAAATATCGGAGTGACTCAAGATCATTTCGGCCATCACGTTTTTATTTATTTAATATTAAGTGTTAAAAATATGTACAGAAGAAGATCAATAAACATTTAATGCTGCAGCCTGTGTCCTACCTGTTGGATCTATTGTCACAAACATCTACTAAACTTTTCCCCCGGTATTCATAAAATTTAAAATACCTATGTTAAATAAAACGAGTTTTGTCCTTTTCCTACTAATTTAAAAATCAGAGTGACAGATAAAGACGAACGAATCTTAACGGCATTTCAACTAAAATGGGTTTATTCCACGTTTTACTTGATAGGCTAAATGAGAACTGCATGTGTCCTATGTCAAAGAGAAGAAATGCGTTAACTCCCACCACATTAACATGCAAACGAAGTCACAGGTACAGCTAGTTTTATAATAAAACTGAAATACCTGAAATACCTACACTAGATTTATAGCAGCCTGGCAAAACTTCTTTTATCAAAGTGGTTTATTTACAAAGTTTTTAGTCACTATCTTTTTATAAATCCGGTTCAAAATACTAATTAACTGTTAAATTTGAAAAAAATTAACCAGACCTGTAAAATGTTGACTGAAAAAGGTATGCATAGTACCACATTGAAAATTGAAGTTTGTAAAAACGTTATCTATAGTTGTACTATTTCGTGTAGTGCTAGTGCTTATTAACGGAAACATGTTTAGGGATGAAAAATATGTGGAAATTCCATTTTGGGGATTCATTCTAAAATCGATATTGAAGTCTCCCACAACAATCAAACGGGAACACGGGGTATAGCCCCTTTGGGGTTGCTGCCGTATATTGTTGTATTTATGCATTCAATTGCAACATTAATTTGACATTGTGGTGACCTATATTATATAATATATATAGATACAGTTATCACTCTGCCTGACATCAAACATTTCAAAATGCAAGCATTCACAATGGCCGTTTGCAGCACCTGGGTTATTTAAAAAAAAATATCTTGTACATGATGCATCTGGGATGGCATCCTTTAGATTGCGACGGACATAAGCGATAGATCCCCAACCTGGATTTGCTTTAGATATAGCTGGACTTTCTACTCTGCACACCTCATAAAAACCATCAAGTTTAAAAGTGTCTCTACTACATCCCAGTTTTAAATTATGCGACTTATGCTATTTCTTATGATTGCGTGGACATAAAAGTTTCGTTTTGCTACAGCTGAAAGGTATTATAGACCTGAGTATTTGATATGAATTTCAATTAAATACCTCTACGCGTTTACGAGGAAAAAGGTAGACAGGTAGGTAAGTTTAAAATTTATAAAAATATATTTGTATGATTTTACTATAAATACAACCACCATACTTAGAAACCATCTGTACTGATATTAAGTATTTATCCTTTTAGTATTTATAAGCCCTTTTGAGTTTAGTCTTGTATAAGCCCTTCGAAATTGACTGCATTTAAACGTGTACTGCGTGTGTGAACGCAAGCACTAACACTTTGATCTTTTCCCTTTGCGACAAAAATTTTGCCAAAAATGCACTCGATTTGCGAATGGCTTTCGCTTCTTACCGCCCCTAAGCTAGATTAAGTTAAAATATTTAAGTCATTTTATGTTATGGCACTCAAAGTCTCTTATTCAACATATTGTAAACTTTATTTTTTTTGTATTTGACTGTTTGTTGCCTAAATAAAAAAAAAAAAAAAAAAAAGTCTACTTTTCGTAATTTTTCCATTGTCTGTGCTATATGAAGTTTCTGTGTTAACGGGAAGTACCCTTTAGGTTTTGAGTTTCTTGCGAGTACCCAATTTCAAAATATGCGACTTAATTTGCTATTTCTTTTGATTGCGTTGACATAAAAGTTTGGGTTTGCTACATCTGAAAGGTCCTATAGACAAGACTTATTTGACATGAATTTCAATTTAAAATCTCAACACGTTTACGAGGAGAAAGGAATAAGTTCAAAAATTTTAAAATCATTTTTTTGTATGATTTTACTAAAAATGTCTACTTTTCTTAATTTTTCCTTTGTCTGTGCTATATGACAATGCTTCGTGCCAAATTTCAAGTTTCTGAGTTCACGGGAAGTACCCCGTAGGTTTTGCGAGTGTCGAAAAACTCAATTTTTGCAGCATAAACGACTGGATCTTTTGATTGCGTTGGCTTTTAAGTTTGATTTTTTCACAGCTCCAAGGGACAATAGACCTGAGCATTTGATATAAATTTCAGCTTGATACCTCCACGAGTTCTTGAGAAAAATGGTCTTGACAGACAGACAGACAGACAGACAGACAGACAGACAGACAGACAGACAGACAGACAGACAGACAGACGGACAACAAAGTTATCCTATAAGGGTTCCGTTTTTTCCTTTTGAGGTACGGAACCCTAAAAACGATCTCAATATTGACATTTCCTGTGTAGGTATCATTTTCTCTAAACCAACACCAATCATGGTTAAAATGCAAAACGGGGACGACCAGGAGGATCAAAGTAATTTTAAAACGGGCAGAAAACCAAAGCCAATTAATAATCTTAGAAAATTAAAAATTATTCGCAAGTTCCCCTAGGCTCCCCTCATAGAGAAAAAAAAAATGTTTTATAAAATACATGAAATTTGGCAAAATATGCGTGAATATATACATATAATATAACTATGCGGATAATCTTACACAAATTAACCTAGACTTAAACTAAGGAAAGCTTATAGAATGGATTCTAGACGATGATAAACATAAATGAAAAATAAATACTTTTAAACACATAATCGACCGACTGCTTTAGCCTAGTTGGTAGTGACCCTGCCTACGAAGCAAGAGGTCCTGGGTTCGAATCCCGGTAAGGGCATTTATTTGTGTGATGAGCACGAATATTTGTTCCTGAGTCATGGATGTTTTCTATGTATTTAAGTATTTATTTATCTATCTATATCAGTATGTTTATCGTCGTCTAGTACCCATAGTACAAGCTTTGCTTAGTTTGGGACTAGGTCGATTTGTGTAAGATTGTCCCCTAATATTTATTTTATTTATTTTTTTATAATCCATGACTGGGAAACAAATATTCGTGCTCACCACACAACTAATAGCCCTTACCAGGATTTGAACCCGGGACCTCTTGCTTCGTAGGCAGGGTCACTGCCAACTAAGCTAAAGCGGTCGTCTGATACACACCTTTTAAATCGATTCCTTATTTTTTTTTACAAGAATCTTCTAACTGATTTTCATTCGCTCTTTACAGCGCGACTAAGGCCTCTCAAAGCGCACCGCGGCCTGCGGTGGCGGTCAATAGAAAATTTGACAGTCAATGATAAATATATTAATGACCGCCGCAGCCAGTCCGCGCTAGTCTGTGAGAGGCCTGTTTACCCCAAGTTTTATTTTTACAAAATAATTATATTTTTAAATTAAACTACGGCAGCTAGTGGTTCAGGCATGCGGCTGTCAAGCGGCGGTCGTGGGCTCGAATCTCAGCTACAACCAATGACTTTTTCGGATCATATTCAATCAATCAATCAATATCAATAATGTTTTATTGCAGGCATAAAAGTCCCATATAAGTTTTAAAAAATACAGTGAAAAATGTGTAAAAGGTAAAGTAGCGTAATGTCACAAAAAAAAAAGTAAAACATAAAAATTAAAACATAATTTCTGGTTCTCGTTGTAGTGCTCGGACAGCCAATGCCTAAAACATAACTGTCTGGGTTGTCACTTATCGTTCTGATAATCTCGTTCTTCGAGTTTCTGATCGTCTCCCAGGCCACCCTGGCCCTGAGTATCGCGAAGAAGTCAGGTACTCTGGCCGCCGCGAACATGCCAGAGGCACTGCAGTACCGTGGCAACCTCATCAGGATCCGATATGCGTCATATTGTACGGAAAATTTAACGCTAGCTTTTCGGTGAAGGAAAACATCTTGAGAACATTCCCGCTGGGTTGCAAGATCAGATACTACCATCTGATCTTTCGTTAAACTAGTGCCCATGCCTAATCTAGGGATTAGGTGTCAAAGCGGTTCAGCGCGACGTGACAGAGAGGCAGACAGAAAGACAGACGAACACACTTTCGCATTTATAATATTAGTATTGAAGTATGGCTTTATCTACCTTGTCCTTTATTCACTCAGTAAAGTATTGATTACAATAAAACTATATTAAGTTTCATACGGAATGTACCTGCCTACTGTACCACAATTAATTATTGTTGGACACTAGTAAACCATCGTGTATTTTAAGCGATCACTTTCATAATGGAATATGGTGAATATTGAAAGCATGTTTTAACATTTCCTGCTGCGGTGAACCGAAAACGGGCTAAAATAAAGCGTTTATTTTGCGGTTCTGGTACAAGTACGTGGTTTATTCAATAAATAAATTATTGTCACTGGAATTCTTTTTGTATATAAAATTAATGGTGTTGATTCAAATAAGTGAGATGTGAATACAATTGCCAATAGTTAAAGTTTAGCTGCACGCGCGGCTTCGCCCGGGTATTATAGAGAAATAGCCTATGGACGCTGGCAACTCCAAACCCCGTAACATGGTCCCTTATTACATGATGAGTGACAAGGTAAGAGCGTCCTCTCGTTCTATCGAACGGTATGAGCCAGTGACGGACGCTCTATCTTGTTACTTATCGTGTGATAAGGCCTACCATGTTACGGGGTCAGGGGCGTCACATTCGCATTAAAGATAAAATAGAGCTTTTGTTCAATTTTTTTTTTTAAGCAGTAACGCTGGTAAAAGAAAATTATATAAAATTCTCAACATAATTTGAGACGTTGGTGCCTTAAGAAGCCTGTCTTCTGGTAGATGTCGCTACATACGCCTCCCTAAGGCGTTGTTTGAAGTAACTGATTGAAGGACTTGGTGCGGAAACCAGATTGTTCCGATAGCTCAGTTGGTTAGTAGCGACGGGCCATGAATGCCTGTGGTCGCCGGTTCGAATCCGGCTCGGAGCATTAAATTTTTCAATTTTTCCTTTCATTTAAAAATTTATATAGCTTTTGTTCATTCCGGAGTGATTCTCTCCTTGGGGCGGGAGGAGTTTTAAGTATTGCGACGATGACAAAGTGAGTGGTCATTCATTGCAAACCGATTTTCAGCCTTTTGCCGGTATCCGAATGAGAGTTTGGCATTTTTATGTAAGGTCGGTGTCAACGCAATTTTAAGGCACCGCCTTTCTGATCTGATGGTAACAGAAGGTTACAATAACAACTACCAAATTACACTATTCTCTCATGTTAGGGCTCACTGAAACCCCCATAACGGGTTGTGGATGTTTGTGTAAAAAGTGCAGTCGCCAATAGAAGCTTGTAAAAAATGTTGAGTTATAAGATACATATTTATTATCAGCTCTTCACTATAGTTACCACCCTCTATGGATCCACAGGCTTACATTAGAATCCCTTCCAAGATCCGAATTGCCTTAAGTCCATCAAGTTTCACGCGAATATGCAACTAATTTCTGATGTTTTACGGCCTGGAATAGCGTGCCCATTGCCGTGAAATCTCATATACAATGGCTGGAAGCCGGCCAAAAAACCAGTCGTGTTGGCCCTGTATTCGCAATGCCTTGTCCCGACATAGATATAACAAGAAAGAAATCTTTGATGTGATGTAACAAGCCGGTCGGTCACGTAACTCTCCCGTGTACGTGACGTTACGATTACAGACCGATCGACGATAATTATGGCGGCGCCAGCTGTCATGCCATTGAAACTTGTCGAACTTCCCATATATTCAGATTTTAACATTACCATCCTCACCACTTAGATGGTTGGCAGTCCTCAACTGTGCGCTTCTCCAGAAACTTCCTGCCTCGCACAGCTAATCTGTGGAATGGATTGTCGCCTGCGGTATTTCCGGACCGATACGACCTTCAAACCTTCAAGAAAAGAGCGTACGTCTACCCATCTTAAAGGCCCGCAACGCACTCACAACACCTCTGGTGTTGCAGGTGTCCATGGGCGGCGGTAATCGCTTACCATCAGGTGATCCGTCTGCTCGTTTGCCTCCTATCACATTAGAAAAGGAACACCGCTTACGATTACTGACAGTTTGGCGCAACCCACCCTATGTGTCACTATTTGTATGGGAAAATGACAGTTGACTTGGCCTAACTGTACGTTCGAAAGGTTACGTAATCATCCCTCTGGGTTCCCACTTTCACTGCCAACGATATCGTTGCGTGACGCTCATAGCCACTGAAGCCGAGCGTTAATTTACATCGTTAACAACCCGGGTTGTGAGTTGTTTTTTGAAATATTCATGTTCCAAATAGCATTTGCTATTAATTCAACAGTGGTATAGCGGTTAAGGAAAACATCGTGTGGTAACCGGTCCCAGTAATATCTCGTTTTCTTTCTAGGGTATGGCACGCGCGTTCGTTAAACTAAGTGCGTTTGCCAAATCTTGGAATTAGGTGTCAAAGCGAGCGTTGGGGAGAGACGCTACGAGGGTCTTCTTATTTTATCTAGATGAGGGCCCTTTCGGATGCACTTCGACCCAGTGGGATCTTTTGTGCATTTGCCCTCTCCTTATGTCTACTCCCAACTTCGCTCCATCATTTCCACATAGCGGATGATGCAGCTCAGCGGAAGTACCTTGTTTGTCTTGTCATTATTTGTCTGGCAAGGGCATGACATTCACACAGTAAGTGTTCCATAGTCTCATCCTCCTCGCCACACCACAGTCTAAGCTGTCTGATAGTCCCGTCTTGGCCAAGAGATCCTTGACCCCGAAGTGACCTGTGAACACCCCAGATATGATTCTGAGCTGCTTCCTACTGAATTTCCAGAGTTTGTTAGTCCAGCCCGAGTCCACTCCTTCTATGAAGAGCTTTGAGTGCCTTAAGCCCGCCTCATTCCTCCACTCGTGTTGGTGTTTGGTTTTGGCGTAGGCTAGAGACGCTACGAGGATAATGTCGCTTGTAGCCTATACGTGAGAAACCGTTTATAGACCCCTACAAGCAGATCCTACGGGTGTTTCCCGTTCACCCGATCGTTCGACCGACCAATCGGTCCAACAGGATTTATCTTTCCCTTTTGTCCGACGCCCTCTTTTTAAATATTATTGAACAGTCATGGCGAGTATTTTTTTTTAATTTAGGACAAATATTACAAGTAACTTTGTCAACAAGTAAATAAAAATAAAAAAGCCTTTATTTCTTAAAGATACTTTCGCTAGAAGTCGCTCTGCGGCGCAGGCCTCCCCCATTTCCTTCCAAATTTGCCTTTCTCTGGCCTTCCGCATCCAGTCTGAGCGTATCCGTTGACAGAATGAAATGAAACGAAAGCATACTATGTAGATATTCCGTTCATTTTGCAGTTTGAAATGAAAGTTGGGATTTCACCTTAACGTAAGGAACAGAACAGTGGCAATACGAACAGGTACAGTCAGCATCATATAGTTTGTAGCATCCAATAGTTACTTGTGTCACAAGGGAGCAAAATAGTATATTTACGGCGAGGGCGTTGTATTGAATCCTGAGCGTAGTGAGGGATACAAGTGTTTACGCCCGAGACGAAAATAATTTTGCTACCGAATGACACATACTATTTTTCACACCGACTATGAGCAAATTTAAAAAAAGCTATTGTGAAAATATATCTAAATTATCTTAATTTTTATAACTAATTTTTAAATATTACGTAATATATATTTATAAATTTTTATACAACGTTGTTAGAGTTAAAACTTGAAATATGTTCGTTTTGAATCGACTACGATGAAATTACAATCTATTATTTTATTAACATCTGTGTTCAATTGGCACATTGCTTACAAATGCTCCAATGCCAATGTATAAATTAAAAAAGTAGCTTGAACAGAAAAGTAGCGTTTTGGTCCCTCTCGTCGTGGAGCAAGACTTACTTTTCCGAATGAAAGGTGTGAAATGTAATATATATCGTTAGGTACACATCATTATTACCGCAGTAACAAGTTTACGTAACGAACCATTTGGCTTCCCTTGCTACAAACTATATGACGCTGGCAGTAAGTACACAATGAGTTTCTACGGGCCCAACTTAGAAAAAAAAATATACAATGAGTTTTTCTTTTATTTTAGCAGTTGAAAGTGAATTTGTTTTAGTTATAAGATTTATTAGAATACTTTTCAAAATGACTAGGTGCATGTTTTTATTGTGATCGGAAAAGTGGGACCACGATTTTCCATAGTTTCGATTAGTATGACCATCGGGAAAATAAAGTCTCACTGGATTGATTGATCGGTGGAACGATCCGGCGAACGGGAAAAAACCGTTCCTACGTAGCGGTTCCTTGGCACTGAAAGTGATGACGGGACTCCTATGGTTTTTGTAAAACCATGTGCCGGTAACGGTACGGTACAGTGTTTGGTTCATCTCTTCAGTCTGCCTCTGTAGCCATCGTGCGTGGTCCACTCGGTGCCTGATTTGGGCCGTAGCTCCGGTTGCATCTGGCAGACATGTTTTATTTGTTTTTACCGAATTAACTTCCTTTTTAACATCGAAAACTATCTTTTATGATCCTGACTGTACCATACCTCCATTTGTTACATTGGCGGACGGCCAGTGATAACGTCCAGACGCTTAATCATCGTTTGTACTAATTAACGAATTGCTAATTAAACGGATGCCTGCCTTGTCTGTGCGATTTCTAGGGGCCAATCCGACACTTATATATTTCCCATTCAATTCAGATTCTTCTGGGATTCAGCTTTGGAACGCGCTTATGCGTCTCACCCGTCACGCCTTACGATTACGACTCGAGACCTCAGATTATGCTTAGTTACATCTTACTACGAATCGCGGCGTCTAGATATATTTGCTAGTGACGAGTAAGGTGAGCTTAATAGTACATTACGTAACAAGGGCGGTGAATTCGTAAATGCCCCAGATCGCAGGTGTTTGTGGCCCGAACCGAAGGTGAGGGCCATAAATATGCGCTCTGGGGTTTTACGAATTACCGCCCGTGTTGAGTACGAAATTTTACGTCTTCACCTACACAATGCGAGTTTTCCCGTACGTGCAGCGTGCAGTAAAACTCGCATTATGGCCAGGTGTGGCGTAAAACAAGTTACAGAATAGTGCTGTGTCATTGAGCCTGGGCGAAAGTTAATCAGTCTGTACTCTGTGAGCTAGCTTTTCACGCTTTAACCGCTAAACCGATTCACTATGCAATAGTTTGAGACCCTCGGAAGAACAAAGATTAGTTCTTATCCCGAAATGGGTTGAAATGGTGGTGAATATTTCTATAGGAGTTCGATAATTGATTATATTTGATTTTGTATAGGCGTAATAATAATAAACGCAGACATATCTTGCGGCAAAGCTAGTCCTAAACTCAAGTTAGGATCTATTTCTCTGTGTTCACGTGGACTTTTAAATGTCAGAATTAATCGTCTCCGGGTAAATCTAAGTGGTCCTATTAATACTAATAATCTGCATATTGAATTCCAATCCTACTAATATTATAAATGCGAAAGTTTAGATGTTTGGATATTTAGATGTTTGGATGTTTGTTACTCAATCACGCTTAAACGGCTGAACCGATTTGAATGAAATTTTGCACGAAGATAGTTTATAGCCTGGATTAAAATATAGGATAGTTTTTATCCCGGGTCCACGCAGACGAAGTCGCGGGCAGCAGCTAGTTGATAATAAATGTGTTTGTACTTGTGCTCACACGATAAGGCCTTTGCATGCCGTTTTGGCAAAACTCTGCTCTCGCGTACTTAGGAGTTATTCACCCGAATGTGATAGACGGTGATGAATAAATGTAGCGCTGTTGCGTGACAATTTGGCGGTATGATTGTAATAATTGGTAGAATCATTGGTATAAACAAACCAGTGCAACCAAGGCTTTTTTACAAATCTATGTTCCCCGATTATTCGAAGTGGCCTAGACCGAAATTAAAAATACTCTTTTAAAAAGGGTATCCTTTCCAGTTGGCGACATGGTCACGATCTGACGATGTGATCTTGAAGAAATCAAGGGAACTCTTCGAATTTGGGTACTGATATGAATTCGGTTAAAACTTTTTACTGTTGTTGTTAACTATAGTTAAGTAAGTACCGTGTTAATAAATGAAATGGACAAATAATCCTACGGTGCCACTTTTTTAAATGACATCATAAATAGGACGTTCTTGCCTTGACTGTCAATGAGTTCTGCTAGTCAATTGGGATTACACGCATAATGACATATCTACGCAAATCGACCGATACGCGAAACGACACATACGCAAAACGACACATACGCAAAATGACACATACGCGGAATGACACATACACGGAACGACACTTACGCGAAACGACACATACGCAAAACGACACATACGCAAAATGACACATACGCGGAAAGACACATACACGGAACGACACTTACGCGAAACGACACATAAGCCTATTTCCTCGTAGCCACACTGTTTGGTTCTGGCGCTTCGCCGGCCGCTGCCGCGGCACGCTCGCTTCGCTCGCTCGGCTCGCGCGCTTAGGCTCACCGTACAACTAACACTCCTCCTCGCTTCGCTCGTCGTCGTACCTACACCGACCTGCCTTAGAGTAGTATAGGATAGATATGTTTCATTTTGCGTATTTGTCATTCTGCGTAAGTGCTATTTTGCGTATTTGTCATTTAGCGTATGTGTCGTTTAGCGTAGGTGGCGTTCTGCGTGGTCAAAATGTGTCATTATGCGTGTAATGTGTCAATTGCATAACGCTTGTATTGTATGTACGTCAGGTAGACTTGTATGGGAAGATTGAATCGTATGGAATAATTGATTTGTAAGGGATGATTGATTTTTACGGGATGATTGATTTGTATAGGATGATTGATTTGTCCCAACGCCCGTCTCAATAGCTACGTAATTACTCGGGTGAATAATAAAATACATTTTGAATGCGCGTCGGTTAAATACTGAATTCCAATGGCCACCTTCTGTCTTCATCGTCAGATCAGCTCGATGGTACCATAATATTGGATAGCCATCCAAACTATACTTAAACCGAAAGTTTCAGCTCAATCGGTTAAGTTTAACTGGTTTAAAATTCAGTTCCACGATTACTACTACAAATACACTAGCAAACTATCAAACAAAGGAACTGGTCAAGTTAAATAAAAGCTTGTAATAATAATACATTAGTGTATCTCTTTCCCGTTCACGGGACAATGATGTCCCGGACCTTTGGGAGGCGTCCGTGGAGCTACCTACAAAGTACCAACTGAGCTAACACGTAGAGGCCCTTTTGACAATTTAATGAAATGCAAGGAGTACACCGAGCGGATGCTGTCCCTGCCCGTGTCATGGGACGCACACAGAGACAGCACCCGCTGGGGTGTATAGGGACTACTGATGGTTGATGGAATCTAAATAAAACGGGTTATTGGGTTGAAATGATGGACTAGTGGCTGGGCTATTGGGTGAAACATCGGACGCCTGCCTAATAAAACTGTTTCAATCTTTATCTCTGGCAGACAGTGACTCGCTAACTGCTAGATGGGCCCCTATTAGTGTATCATATCTTTGTATGTGAGTAATAATATGTATAATTATATATAGGTGGGATAATATTCTAATAAGTTTGTACTTAAGGTTGACTGGTTGAGAATGCCATTTGGCATTAAATACGCCATTTTGACATTATTTTTGTATTGAATATAAAATACCGAACGATATACATGTTGGTCAAGAAAATACGATTTCTCTCCACGAATTGCGTCACGCCAGGTACATGTTATGCCCGTCTATAACAACATTAATAACGCCATTGAAATACGGTACCTACCCTCCGTGGAAAAGTTCAGTAATATTAATGAGATGGCGATTCGATTCAAGGATAAAGAAATTGGGTCGTTAATTAAAGGTTACAATGGTGCCATTCGAGTTGACGTGGTGGATTTGATTTGGTTTTTGTTTTTGTCGATTTCGTTAACTAATGGGGTTGTTGACTCAAATTTCAGACAAGGGAATGAGGTTGGAGGATGTTTTGAAGTTGCTGGAGAGAGAAAATACTTGTTGTTCGTGACGTCAGAGACCTCGAGTGTCATAGTAAATGAGCCTCTTTGAGGACTACAATGTTATGACGTCACCATTATCTGTCTATAGCTATGGTCTATTTTAATCAGGTCTGACTTTGAGTCTCGTATTTGTAACATTTTGTGCTCGAAATGTCGCTACAAATTTTAGTAGCTCTGTAAATTTTTACCTAACCAGCATAAGGATTCTTGCTGTAGTCTAAATGTAGTATTATTCTAATAAATCCTACAGACATATGATATTTAGAATCAGAATAATTCTTTTATTCGTCATAGGTTACAGTGAAAGATGTTAAATATGAACAGATATATTAGAGCATTATGTTTTACCCGAAAATGCAGGTGTACAAAAAAAATCCATGCAATTATGCGCTAAGCAAGTCATTCACTTGTACAACTAAAATAGAGCATTAATAAAATCATAATCAAATCAATAGTTACACTAATACTAATCAATGTCAAGTTGTGTCATCATTATCATTTAAAATTCATTTATTGAATAGTCAGCCGTTTTTTGAAATTACACATACACATATAATTGTATGTAGAATTTTATAAATATTCTCGGTGCCATATTGCAACATTCGATATTCTCTAATAACTGGTTCCACCCGCGTTCAGCGGTTCGGTGCGAGCTAAGAGCACGCGTGAAATTCAATATCGATTTTAATTTGATTTGCTGTCCGTGAAATAGAATAGAGCTTTGATCATCAATGGTCTACCTGCACTAAAACAGATTTTAAGCAGGGTAAGACCAATGATTAATGCTATCAGCATCACTACTATGTTAAGGGGATGCCTTGATTCGAGTCAACCACACCCAGAGACACGCTTATGGCTTCCGCGCACGAGAAAAAGAGTTGCAACACTTTTCGGGAATGGTTTTTTGGACAAATTTCGATAAATACCTAATTTGGTGAAGTTTTATTTATATTTCTACAAGTAAGATTTTAGATGAGATAAAATACCATAGGTACCTACTAATAACTTGATTGTAACGTAAAATAATGTATGTCTTAAGTAGGCTGAGTAAAAAAAGGAAAATAAAAACCCAACTTTGTTTTTTTTTCTATCGAACCAATTTTAGGCAATCATGTATCGATTAAATCAGATAAACAGTCATATGGTCAAGAATCATATATCTGAAAATCAGACCTTATTGTTTATTAATCTAGTCAGAACGGCGTTTCAAAGCACGCGATAATTTCCCATGCACCCCCTTAATGGCGCTAAAGTGGAATCGCAACTACTCCACCGTTGTATGATTCACACCCCCAGACGTTTGGAAGTTAATATAAAATATTTGCGGACAATCTTACACAAATCGATCTTGCCCCAAACCAAGCCCAAACTAAGCAAAGCTTGTACTATGGGTGCTAGACGACGATAAACATACTTATATAGATAAATACATACTTAAATACATAGAAAACATCCATGACTCAGGAACAAATACCTATAAATATTCGTGCTCATCACACAAATAAATGCCCTTACCGGGATTCGAACCCAGGACCTCTTGCTTCGTAGGCAGGGTCACTACCGACTAGGCTAAAGCGGTCGTCATATAATCTCCTCCTGTTTCGTTTGACCGGATCCCATGATGACGACAATTCACGAAAGTTTCGAAATCTTAAAGGGCCCGTGATCACAATGTTCATCTTAGCTACATTAAAACATCCTATCACTGTGCACTGTTTGAAATTTCGTCGCCCGTATTGGGAATCGTACGCGACGGTTGGCGCCGACCGGTGTCGCATTTACGTCTCGCGGCGAATAAAATGCATTCTATGCAGTGCGCACATATAAATCATATGTAAACTATAGAAGCCTAAACAAGGACGCACAATGGCCCCAAATGGAAGCCATTGCCATTGCCTTTATGCGGGGCTGGGGGAGGGGTGTCAAAACGATGCCAGGCAGCCGTTTAGGTCGCCCTCCCAGTAGTTCGATACCACTTACACCCCAGATTCGGTTTATACCGTTCAACCAATCTCACTGGAGCGCAAACTCTTAGAGTATTCCAGTGTACAAAATTACCCCGCGTGGTCGTGCCGGAGGCTTCCCCTGGATTTTCCCCAGGCCACCCTCCAACCACGCAGTTCGACCGCTATATTGGGTCCGTCCTATTATAGCAACAGTCAGGTTCAAAAAAAAAAAAAAAGTTGATGTCGAGCATGCGCATACCGGGTTTTAGACACGTGTTTGGGTATTTGTAAGGAGCTCGTATTCTATGGTTTTTTTGCTCGCTGTCCCGAGGATATCGTGTGCAAGAGGGACCGCGTTCATTTCCAGCTATCAACACAAAAACCCTTAAGAGTCCGCAGTAAGCTCGGCCGAATTTCACCTTCCCACTCCGTCCGCACCTATGAAATGTACCTACTGTTTTATCTGGAACTAAGTAGCTACCATTGTTACCATTCTACCACTCTCGCACTCGCATACTTGTCAGAACGTGACGGATGTCTTATCCACAGCGATAAGTGATAAAATGGCCACCGTGCTACGCCTTCTGGTCAGAGATGTGGGATACAGTGCGGACGCAGACTCAAAATGTATTTACTCGAAAAGAAAGAAGACAAGAAATATGCCTTGTGACGAAAATCCCATTCAGATATCTCAAAGAATTACGAAGCTACAACCGTTTTAATATTGCTTGTTGGAGAGAGAAAACGCTCGCAGATCGTGACACCACGATTATCCGAGCGTCATAGTAAATGACAATCGTTTCATATGAAGGTGCGTGTTGCGGAAAAAGGACATAGAACATACCCCATCTTAAAACTTAGGCTACTTATGACTTTGAGAATAAGTAATTCCCTGCTTTACTTTTTCTCCATTTGACAGTATTTTTAATACATTATTGGTTATTGACCTAATGATGGGTAGATCTAAAACTATTTCGGTACATAATGTTATTGGAACGTAATAAAGTCGTTTTCCGTTATTTTTTTCACCTACTTTCGAGAAAATCGAAAACAAACTCTTCATGAGGTAATTGTGGCTAACATTCCTTGGTGCAAAATGTCGATTGAACTACCTTCTTTCGGACCCTTGATTACAGTATGTTGTCAATGTAAAGTTGAGTACCGTGAGATTTATTATAAAACCAATGAGTTTTTTCCGCAGATTAACATACAAACTTATAAAGCTGTATCCTCACAGACTTTTCCAATTTACAATATTAGTACACTATCTTTATTGTTTCCTTGCCCCTCGTACGTATTTTCATACGTAACTTGCTCAGCGGTCGCCCAGCATCCATACCGTGTAAACGGGCCATTATATCTAATTACTCACTCAATAATCGTCTCCTCCCAATAGACTTCCAATAGACTGGAGAAACTTCAACGTAATATTAACCTTATTTCTTAGGAATTAAGACTCAAATGTTAACTACAAAATAATGTATATATTGCAGGTTCTGCCTTGATTAGAATGACTTGACTGAATTAAGCTTTGTACGTGACTTAACGCGTTTTGATAAGAACACTTGACGCTTACGAAATGTTAGTGACGTCATATCTCAATTCTCTCGGCAATGTTCAATAACATTTGAATGGGCTGTCATTATAGGTGTATCTAATAATTATAAAACATGAGAACACGGCTAAATTTGAACACTGATAACACTTGCAATTTTGTGCACAATTATAAGAGTGTACTTAGTACGAAAATATGAAATTTATAATCTCTCAATAAATACAATTTAGAAAAGTTGAAAAACCCCCGACATTTTAATTTCAAAGTCCAATACCTCAAAAACGGCTGAAATGATTTTCATGGAACATGGCTAAGAACACCCGGGATAAAATTATCTATGATACAATAAAAACTAAACGATAATCTGTTCATCCGTTCGGGAGCTACGATACCACAAACAGATGTACAGACAAACACGTTAAACTTATAACACCCCTCTTTTGAGTCAGGGGTTAAAAATG
Organism: Epinotia demarniana; assembly: GCA_945867215.1. NCBI lineage: Eukaryota > Metazoa > Arthropoda > Insecta > Lepidoptera > Tortricidae > Epinotia > Epinotia demarniana. Next base: position 60,851,040 of record OX244259.1, read on the forward strand.
TCAGCAACGATGAGATGTTTGTTTTTACCACGGGCGTATTCAGAGCAATAATGACGCGTAGTTCAGTGTCGAAGTGGCAACCGGATGGCTCGCGGTATTTGAGCTCCCGAAGGGTTGTGGAACCGCCCTGTGCAACCCGAACTGAGTCAACTTGGACTGGGGCGAACATAGAAAATATGTATGGAATTTTTATATGTACTGCGAGGCAGCTGATTGAAACAGCGGTTGCCTGAAAGTGTGTACGCTGTTTATATAATGAAATGCTGGTCTAAATCGAATACCTGTTGACATTTTTTTTTCGTCCCCTCTAATTTTCGCCTCAGTTCAAATTGGCTTAGTTCCTGCCCTGTTGCACAACGGGCTCAACAACTTTACGGGAACTCAAATACTGCGAGCCATCCTGTCTTTTTAACCCCCGTCTCCGTGTCTTGGTTCATTGTGCAAAAATTAAATAAATATTATTAGACAATGTAACAGGTTTTTTTTTTTTTTTTTTCGTTGGGGAAATCCTTTTACGCATCCCGCCCGCCACGGGGAGCAGGCAGGGCGGGTATGACGGACTAACCGCGGCAGAAGCCTTGGACTACCGTCTAAAAACCCAACGAGTGCCAGCTCCGTCTTAAGGGAGGGGCGCCGCGGGATCGCTATAAGCATTCGACCGCGAACAAAAATCGACCTAGTTCCATAGTTAGATCAATAAGGCTTGTATAATGAGTACCAGACAACGATATTTTTAATAGAATATAAATATTTAAATACATAGAAACATCCGTGACTCAGAAACAAATATTCATGCTCATCACACAAACATTTGCCCTTACCGAGATTCGGAAACCAGGGCATTCGGCTTCGTAAGCAGCGTCACTGCCCACTAGGCTAACCGGTCGGCAATAAAGTGTATTTGAGTCATAAAAAGCTTGTAATAAAGTATTCCTACACCTTATGGGCCCTTTATTAGGTCCCGAAGTATTGAAATCGATAGATTTGGCGACAAATGCGGAGACGGGTCCGCAATGCGTCAGGTCGGAATTTGGGCCAACCACAGCTGTAAAAAACTCTGCATTGCGAAGCGCTATTTCTTCCCAATGGGTTTTCTTACAATAAGTTAACCCTTTACTTGGCAAATAACAAAAATGTTGAGTTAAAGCCCTGATCCGAAATGTAAAACAAAAAAAAAACAATTGCTTTCCAATCGGTTATTTTATAATAACTTGACCATTCGCAAAAAATAATAATCGTGAGTTCAAGCCTCGATGCGACTTGTAAGTAGGTAGGTACCTATAGCAAAAAATTGTATGCAAAAAGAATCGAAAAAGAGTGATAAAAACATAACACTCCTCTCCCTCTCCTGTGACAGGATAAATACTATACAGGGTGATCGCGTAAATAATTATTAGGGGACAACCTTACACAAATCGAACTACGAGTAGCCCCACGGTTAGCTCATTAAGGCTTGTGTAATAGGTACTAGAATGACGATATAATAGGTTTTTGCAATACAAGTGCCGAAAATAGGCAATTCGCAACTCGTGTCGTACAACGTTTTACTGTACATATGGCTCTTTAAAGTTTCGACATACGCACGAAAAGTGCTCTTTTCCGCACTAGTGCGGGAAAGTAGCACCATAATGTACTGTAATTATGTTTATAATTGAGAAAATATAGATATGGTTGGACGCCGGCATTTGAGCGGAGTAAAAAATGATGCCAATAATCGCCAGCGTGCCTGGGTTAAAGTGTGTATAATCAAGAAAAATACGCTCCTAATAATTGGTATTGTGTAAGAAAATACACCCCAAAAGAAAATTAGAAGAAAGCAATGATGAAAAAGTATACTCACCGTTCAATTACAGCCCGTTTCGAATTAAAATGGTGTTTGAACTACTCATTGCCTGAGAATCATTGACTTTTCGTTGCTCTGTCACGCATGATACGCGTCTCCCAATGCAGGTAATTATACTCACTGGGACCATTTCATGTATTTGGGGACCATTCATACCGGGACCATTACATGTAGGAATGGCGGTGCGTGAACATTTTAGATGGGCAACCCTGCTCAAAAATGTTATGAAAGAGTTTGGAGCGTCTAAATAACAGCCGTGTCCCCAGGTAGGCTTCTCTAAAAATAAATCTTAGGCAAGCGGGTGGAAGTCGGCTTGAATGGGCGCTGTCAGGCGAGTGCTTTTAAATTAAATAAAGAATTCAGTTTCTGTTCATATTTTGAATTTGAATACGTATAGTCATTATCAACCGACTTCAAAAAAGGAGCACTCTCTTAATTCGTCGGAATGTTCTCCGCTTATTCGTCGCTGGATCAATTTTGAAAAAAAAATTTTTTTGAATAGGTATCCTTCATATGGTCACCAGGTCAGAATCTGATGACTGAATCCTGGAGAAATCGAGGGAACTCTTCAAATCTTATATAGGCACTCTTGAAGCGGAGTGCAAACGTCGATTAAAACGTTTGTTTTTAACAGCACATTACTATACAGAGGCCGGAAAGTAAAGGGTTGCCGGCCGAGCGTAGCGAGGTCGGTTACGAAACTGGCGACCCCTTTTTCACACCGATGTATGTATAGTGCTTTTCTCAACACATGCAATGAAATAAACTTAAAAAAACTCCAAGTAATCAAACTTTAATTCTCATGGCTGAACGCCGTGATCATGTGCCATAAACTGTGGAATGGAAATGAAAAAAGACCATCTTGCAGGCCTAGGCCCCCAATTTTGTATGCAATGCCATTACGGGTCTCTCGTCTCGCTGCGCCCGAAACGTGACACTTCGAAGCCCATTATGAAGAACACAACGTCAAAATTTCATTGCATGTTTGTGAAAAGTAAATTTATGCACCTGTCTGTTTTCCCAAAACGGTGCCAGATCATGGAAATTGTCAGTGCCACTTGTTACGATTGTAGTTTAAATAATGAGAAAGTAATAAATAATACAGTAGTAGGCCAGTCAATATCAACACAAAAAAGGCAACCTCACCTCACACATCTGAGAGTGATAATACCGCCAACAAACTGTTATGCAGTTTGGCGGTGCCTTAAATTGTTTAAAAAGAATTGTAAAAATTGTGAAACAATAAATAAATAATAAATAATAAATCTGGTGTTGCAGGTGTCCATGGGCGGTGGTAATCGCTTACCATCAGGTGATCCGTCTGCTCGTTGGCCTACTATCACATAAAAAAAAGCAAACCTCGCAAACGCACTTGTAACTACCTACTATTTTTTATATGTTGTTAGGTCCCTTGAGAGTAGTTAATACCCAAGTTTGCAACCCTGAAAACCCCGTGCTACCCTCATGATGCTCGAAAATCTGGGAAATTTGGACACTTGCTTCAGATCATTCTAAAAACCTACTCTAAAGAAGTTTCTGCATGCCATCAGTGGGTGTGACACAACCTCGGCCCTTTTCTGGCAAGGCAAGATGAGGTGGTGCAACGTCCTAAAAAAACCCGATTGGATAGACCTCGCCAGCATTTTCCTCGATCCAAATTCCAACTAGGAAGAAGTAGGAAATGCTGGCGAGAAGATGTTGTTGAAACTCTACGGAGGAGGTGAGGGAACACTGAATAGCCTGCATCAGCATTTGTAAAATCGACAGTAATGGTCAAAGTCCACCTTGCTCGCCTCCCCCCAACTACAAAGGCTGCAAAATATCATTCTTGGAGGACCTACTCGTACCACCAAGTGCAAAAATGGTTAGGGGTTGACAAAAACCCGTGTGACTGGGGATGGGTGACAAGTGAACAAGGTCTTATGGCTGTCACAATGTGCGCACTTTTTCTAAATAGTTAACCACCTTTGACTAGTTGTATCTCTGCTACTAATTGACCTAGAGTATTAGGTTTACGCTCAAATTGTATAAAATTTAGTTAGCTTTATTAGATTAGAAGCAAGCATACTTGGAAAACGCTTCTTTAGAGTAGTTTTTTAGAATGACCTGAAGCAAGTGCCAAAATTTCCCAGTTTTCCGAGCACTATGGGGGTTTCCAGGGTTTCAAACTTGGGTGTAAACTACTCTCAATTAACCTAACAACATATAAAACAATGGCAGACACATGTGAGTTTGCGAGGTCTGATGTCGATTTTGACTTCCCTATATATATGTTGCTCCTTGCTAGCCTATCACTCATTACTCATTACACACTTGAACCTTATTTTCATGGTCTACTTTTACGTCACCAACTTACGATTACAGACCGATCAGTCCTACTAATATTAATATTATAAATGCGAAAGTTTGGATGTTTGTTACTCAGTCACGCTTCAACGGCTCAACCGATTTGGATGACATTTTGCACAAAGATACTGGATTAAAATATATGATATTTTTTATACCTTTTCCACGCAGATGAAGTCGCGAGCGGAAGCTAGTGTTAGATAAGGCGTCGGCAGCTGTCATTCCATAGGCACTTTGACACAAACTAAGAAAAATCACAATAGCGCAGGAAGAAGGGTCAGCGCCATCTAGCGGCACATTGGTAAACCAATACGGATTTAACATTACGCCTACGAAAGAACGACCCGCGTTGATGGAGCGCTTTCTACAGTATTCACAAGATATGTGTTGCTTAAATACATGACGCTACTTGTGTTGCCGTGTACCCCAAACTAGCGGAACATTTTCGTTAAACCCCCTGAAGCCATGCCAAAACTGATAAGCACTTGATTTACGGCAGCCGGAGGGTTAAGCCTGCGTAACACATGGACACCAGCGTTATACAGACACACGGCTTGACTGGAGTGAAATGTAGGGTTTAATGTAATGCTAGCTGTTTTTGGTCAAACAACTTAATTTTAGATTGCACCAATAGGGGGTGTATACTCCAAATAAAATAACCAGTATCGTGAATTTTCCCGACAAAAGATTAAAGTTGATGTCAATTAAATGCACAAAAAACGAAACAGGAGATTAAATAATCACAAAGTTTTAAGAGTTTATATTCTGTCCCTTTTCCGCAAAACGCACGTTCATATGAAACGATTGTCATTTACTATTCGTGACGTCACGATCTGCGAGCGTTTTCTCTCTCTAACAAGCAATATTAAAACGATTGTAGCTTCGTAATTCTTTGAGATATCGGAGTGGGATTTTCGTCACTAGGCATGTTTTTCCGCCTTCTTTTTTTGGAGTAATAATACATTCAGAGTCCTACACCCCTATTATTGTAAATAACGCAGGTAAATCCCCGGAACAATACATAGCTAGCTAATCTCGATTGAGAAAAACCATTTTATACTTAGACTTTTTTTATCAGGTAAGTGGGCTCGTAGATTCGATTTCCGCTTCATACAAACCCAACTAATGTTTTGGTAGGGTTTTATTATATAACCTTAACCTTTATAAATGAGTTATAATTATCTCAGTTGGAACTAATAGTGTTATAGAGGAATTAAGAAAAAAAACTCCAAAAGTGTTACTAGAGGTTTTAGAGTTATAAGAGTGTTACCCAAACCAATTATACTTAAGATGTTAAAGCTTTAACCTGTTTGTAACGCTTGAACCTTTACAAGAGTAGTGCTCGCTGACGCTTATTGACTCGTATTGCTTTTTAGTTCTTGCCGTGGAGTGTCTTATAAAGCTTAGGGTATTATATCTACTACTCGTATAAGGTGCAGGCAGTGACTTTATAACAGAGTTGGTCAAGAGTGTTGTAAGTGTAATTATTTGAGTATATTATAACACCGTTATGAAGGCAAAGCCTGCACAATATTCTTGACTACGGGTGTTGCAATTCAATAAGCGTTATAGATGACTTAACTGACGCCTTAAGCTTTAATGTAAGTTCGCCATTGTTTTGGTGAACCTTAACCTACAAATTGATAAGGTTATTCAATATTTGACATCAAAGTAACTTCACTATTTATATTACTCTTGTCATTCTATGGATGCTACGTAATTTAACATGCTACTGTTATAACACTCTCAGCTAACACCTTAAGCGTTACTGCGGTGTTTGTAGAGCGTTGGTCAACACTATGGGTGTCAGATAACACTGCTCTACAGGCTTTCTAACACCTTTACCTGTAAGACGTGGGCCTCTTTCGTGGTTATAAAGGTGTTAGAACATGTTCAAACACCTTTTTTACAAGCATTCTTAACACCTTAACACTTGGCTGGAACCGATATAAGAATGATATAAGGGTTATTTTAACGCTGGAGTGCTAGTCGGATAATCTCTCTTGACTTTTCTTCTTTGTCATATTTGTATTAGTCTTGTCATTTTACTGACAGCGAGTATGGAAACATTTCAAATAACAAAATTTATAATAGCTGATTTTACATCCATCATTTAAGTAATTACTTAGAGACATAATCCAACAAAATATCAGACATCGAAAAATTATGTCTTAAGTAGCTCCTGAAAAGTCAGACGAAATATTCAGATATGTTTTAAGTAATCTATATTTTGGTTAATATATGTTTGTGTAATATTCAAGTGAAATCGTACAAAAACAAACGCCTCATTTAATTCTACACAAATTACTTCCGGGTGGAAAATTTTTAGGATTTTTTAATAAAAGATCTTGGAATAACGTTTTAATGTGAATTACTTAAACTACCTAATATCACGCTATTTTAAATTAATGTTTAAAATAGTTTCAGTATATAGTCTTCGAAACTTGAAAACAGTGTAAATTAAAAAAAACCTATTCCTTACCTTTCTCGTTCAGATTTCCCATGGGCATTGTTTTTCCACCTCAAGAACTAGGAACGTTGATAGGAATTATAAAATTGTGAGCACCTGAGTGTATTTATTATATATACTGAGGGAAACGTGAGCCTAGAAATGCATTGCAATATTGAGTTTAACGCGATATATTACATTTTTTTATTTTTTTCAATACGCAGAATGCAACTGTTCAAGCAGAAAGTAATAGCAGGCGCGGGACACTCCGCGATTTACGTTCATCGCTACAAGTACACGCCGGTGCCCCAACGTTGGGGAATGACGTTGGGGTAGCGATGATTGTCGACGTCGTCGTCGACGACGTCAGAGGGCCATAAATCTTAATGTTTTGGCTGAGATAAAAGCGCCTTAGGAGGAGGGAAAGGAGTGTCCCTTCTGTACTTGTACTATTATCTATTCTGTGGTAATAGTTATTAGTTATGTAAAGCGGTAGTTGTTGTTTGGCGCAAGTACTTGTATTGAAAGCCGAGCTAGCGAAGGGTCTTAAGTGCAATCTTGGGCATAGCGAGGCACGAAACGCCAAACAGCTTTGCTGCCGAGCGATACGCACAACTTTTCACCTCACAACCGCGAGGAAAATTGTCAATGTTATGAAAGTCATTCGGGTATCCAATCCATTTTCAATAAAGGTTTGTTTAAATCTCATCAAATCGAAGCTTTTTATTGTTATTAAATTTAACATACACATGTTTGCATCTTTAAATCGTCTCCATCACGATAATATTAAATAGCCAAAGTATTGTTGGGTACTCACGGGTAAACTGAGACTCAAATACGCATATTTTACTTTTTTCGCTAACTAAGGAGGCATTAAAATTCATATATGCACTAAAATCTATAAAATAAATGGTGCGTTCGAAATTTGCACTAAAAGAAAGTTTTTGAAAAAGAAACTACAATTGAAAATAATATGTTAAAACATGTAGTTTTTAGTTTTAACTTTATCTCTGTAGATTTTTTTAATAATCAATACGTATTCTATACTCTGTTCTATATGTTGATATTAATGAATTCCTTTACAAAATATTTATTTGTATTATACCTTTATAAGCTAGTCTAATTATTAATGTTTCATTGGAATTAAGAAATAATAAGTACTTTTTTTTAAACTATAATAATTTATTATTATCATAACACCACAAGTTTCTGAACGCAGGATAATAACCTCTCATAGAAAAAAGTTACATCTCGCGATAGAACGTCACGTTCGCAATTTAAAAACATTTTCCGCGCTAGCGCATATAATGGACTTTTGTTCGCAGATTTTGAGCGATAAAACCAGCTTTTCCGACCTGGTGAGGTAAAAAACCTTCATTGTACTTTATATTTAAGGGGCTCCCCTACTCCAATGACCTTCGATCTGAATTCCTAACTTTTGTAATGTTTTTTACAGTACATATGGTGCTACTTTCTCGCACTAGTGCGGAAAAGAGCACCTTTCATGCATATGTCGAAATTTTAAAGAGCCATATGTACAGTAAAACGTTGTACGATACACGTGCGAATAGGTAATTCGCAACTCGTGTCGATTTAAAACACTCCCTTCGGTCGTGAGATACGAAATAAGTGTTTTTTAGACAATGTTTAAAAAAAACATACAAAATGAAGTAGTCATTTCTTTCAAAATCCGGTAGACCAAAATGGAGATAAAAGATTGAAGAACCGATAACCGTTTGACTTATAATTCTTTCTGTAGTGCTAAAGTAGGAGATACGATTCAAAACTGGTCAAAAATCGATGAAAACCTCGGGTAGCCCCTAAGAAGAATAACATATTAACTATTCTTTTTTTATATATCTATAATCAATTAATGTTTTAATTTTACCTCCTTATGCCCGCCATCGAACACACACTGGCATTGAACTTTAAATCATATGGTGACGGAAATTGAGTGACTGACACGTACACACTTACATACATGCAGAGCACATTAAACTTGTGTTCCAGTGATCGACATAATGTGATATCGCAGTGATAGGTTGCTAGCCCATCGCGCACAACACACTCCAACTCGTTCCCTAAGTTCGACTCCTACTATACCTACGGGACGAAAGGGGGTGGTGCTATTCCAACGCGACACCACACGGGCGACTGAAACATAACGTGATTCATATAAATATGATTCGTGTTCCTAAAAGTAATTCCTATGACCATGGACTGGTTGATTCACATTATAAACTGGACGAACTTAGTCAGGAAATAAACAATTACTTAAAATAATGAATAAAGTAATCTCGTATCTTGTAAATTAAAGAGAAATCATCTTGAGTTAAGGCGAGTTCTCGAACAAAGGGAAAAAATGGTAGGCTCAAGATAATTCCGCTTCATTCGATATTGTTCAGCGTCTTCCTAATTCATAATAATAATAATCTTTATTGCAACAAAAGAAAAACATTTTATAAGAGATTAAATAAATAATGGTGACAACCGGTGGTCTTATCGCTTTAAAGCGGTCTCTTCCAGACAACTTTTGGGTAGCAGAAAATTTTCAACAAGAGTTGTAAACGGGTGTTGCAGAAATAAGTCAAGTAAAGCTTACTAACACATACATCCATAAATAAGTATAAAAGAATAGTATAAATACAAATTTACATACAGTAATACGACCTATAAGGCAGCTTCTAAACGGGACACATTTTCCTGCAATTACTTCACATTTTTCTTGCCGGCAACTATTGCTGACTTTGTACGCTATAGCAAGATGCAAATACGAGTACTTGTCGGCCACGCATTGCCGTAAAAATATTGCCCGTTTAAAAGCCCCATAATACAAATCTTCTATATAATACATACAATAATTGTGAAAGTTCGTTGATGTTGCCAGAGAGACATAGAGTAAGAAGAACTTGAAGGAAATTATGTTTATACAACGTAACTTAAAAACTTCAAAAGCGCGAAGCAGAACATCACCATTTTCAAGCATATTCTCTAGTTTTTTGTCGCAGTCTAAACTCCGTCAAACCATATGAAACGTATAAAAAAACTGATGGAGCCGACCAAATTTGAGGATAACCAATTCGATAAAGTCGTGTACACTTAACAGCGCCATCTTTTGTTGTCAAGTGGACGTCGCGTGGCGGCGACGACATCTATATACAGTTTATCTGTTTATTTGTACGCGAATCACGTAAAAACGGCTGAACGGATTTTGATGCAAAGTTTACTAATCTGTCGAAAAAAATCCCGGACAACATATAGGCAATAAAAATTATAGAGATAAGGGTTAAAATATGGGGTTTAAGTTTGTATGGGGACTCCTTGAATCTACGAGCTAAAGACTTGAAAATTGGCAAGCATATACTTGACGAGAAATTAAAAAGAAACCTATTCAAACTTTCAGTAAAATATAGTTAAAACGTGAAAAAACACGGGATGTAAAATAGATTATATATATTAGTAATCATGTTCTGATAAAAAATTGTAGTATCTAGGTTTACGGGGCCGAGAAACCGATCTAGCTTGGTCTTATTTTCGAGAAAATTTGTTTTTTCAGTATTTTCTCTTAAAGGCAGGCTTAATCTTCGATGACGACCAATGGTTACCCAGTGGTTGGTTTGTTGATGGCTGCGGGTTGGAGCCCCAGCGATGAGGTTTTTTTGTTTTCTATCAGTTTATTTCACTTTTTTTTGGTAATCGATCAGTTATTGGTATTTTGTTTAATTTGGTATATAAATCGTTTTTTCGTAGTATTACTGCCGAGAAAAACTCGGTCCCCGGTAGAAACAAAGCTTAAGCAAAGAACAATATCAACCGTTGTGGATTTGAATGCATTCATGCAGTCTTAGCGTTTTGATCTTATGCCGATTTTCTTCAACACGAACCCAACCTGGGCCAAACTTAATGACAATATGAACTGATAAAATGTTCTGTCTGCGAAGTTACGGAAATATTGTATGGTATTATACTTAGATACATTTACAATTAGATTAGTTTTCCTTTCATAATTTTAGAATCAAATAAAACCCATTCAATACTGTTTGGTATATTATTCTGATTAGAGGCTATTCGCATCAATCTAGCGGCATCTATCGAGCTGAAATTGGAATACAATTAAGCTCGCTAGATGGCGCAAATCTACAACAAACAATAACGACCTCAATCAAACTGAAATTGTGTCAAAATTATGCTCGCTAGATGGTGCTATCAATATATACATCAAGCATTAATAATGTTTCTTTTTCATTGAATGTGTGACTCATAATCATGAATATTATATTGGCAAACTAAGGCAGCGACAACTAATATTGTTTCAAGAAATTTTATTGGATCAAGAGTAGAATGAATATTTTTTGAATGACTTCCGCTTAACTTCCGCACAGTCGGAGTCGAATCTCCATCTATTGACATTCAATTGTCAAAATACCGACAAGATTATACTAGTATACAACAGCCGTATTACATGTTTCGCTATCAGTTAAGCAGATAACACTTCTAGGCGCCTAATCGTAAAAGATAGTCCCTATCTTGTAAACTCATTGAAGTACATCCTATATCGCATTGGCATCCTAATTAAGACTCCATCGAGCGACTTGTAGTACAGGGGATTACAGTGAACCTGATCGCTTGGAACACCTATGCGCTGGCCTGACCAATTGAAATCCGCGTCTGACTGCGCCAGACAACCCGCCAACAGGAAAATATGACGGGGAATCGTGCGGTGAGCTGTGTCCGCCTCTACCAACGACATCACAGATGAAATAGTAGTTTCTTACTCCGACGTGGATGCCCTGACGAGAACGCTCTATTAAGAGCTTGTGACAATGTGTAGGGGTATAGGGGGTCTAGTGAACTCACGCTTCAAATCTTATTGTAGTCCTTTCAGTTGTGTTTTCGGTGTGCAGACTATCGGCAGCAACTCGCAACACGGAGTGTGACTAGACTTCACCCTTTTGAGTCTTTTCTGGTATTTTCGGAAACGGATACGCGTAACGTGTGTCTAGCTCGGGCGCACATTGTCCACACCGAGCGCAGATAGCGGCAAGTTAGGATTTGGGAAACGGGAGGGTAGTTTGCACATTTTAACAAGCGAAACCACAGAGAAGATAAGGCATTAGTATCCCCACGCTTGTCTCTCTTACTAAATTCGGTTCTCACGCACGCCCAAATCACCCTCCCGCAGCGCCACCATTCGCATATAGTCGCTGCGTTGTCACTGCCAAAGAAATGTATGTAGGTAGAGAGGGATGGCATGATTTGAATTTTCTAGCTATCAAGAAGAAGTTTTGCAAGTCAAAGGATCTGTACGTAAAACAGTGTGGAGGCAGATCTGCGTCAGTTTAAGACCAAACATTTAGAGAAAATGCCGCACGTACATGTTTCGGAAAATAGACCAGCAATCGTTTCAGAAGCTCTCTCCTTTCTTGATCTATCTAAACAGTCCGTATTTACCCACTGCTGAGTGCATCAGTGCAGGCCCCGTATGATGGTCGGCCTTGTCACGCGATAAGTGACAAGATAGAGCGTCCATCACGGGTCTACTGGTGATAAGCCGCGTATCCACTAGAGGCAGCCTCGGGCCGAGCGGCTGCCTCGCTCCGAGCCTGCGCAAGTGGAGACGCTGCCTCAACCTGAGGCGCGCCGCGACACAAGGCAAATTCGGCGCCGAGAGCCGAGCCATATTTTGTCGGTCTTTTTGCCGTGCTCAAAGGGGCCTCATAATTCATAATTCATTTATTGTGTATTATAGGTAGTTTATACAGATGTTACAAATAAATTACATAGTTCTCTGTAATATATCTTACGACGTACAATGATTTAGTTAGAGATGAAATACACCCCTAAACCAATTTAGCTACTTTAGTGTGTCAAATGCATGCAATTATAACATTTTATTAAAATACTGTTTATAGTATTAGGTGTCTATGTCAAAAAAATAAATTAAAAAAAAATGTTTTGTGATGTCACGTCTATGTCAAACAATATATCATTTATTTATACATTTTTATACCACCCCAAATTGACAAATATAATGTTCATATACTATCGATCTTAAATGCTACCACTTATTTCAAACTAAATACACCAGTTAGATTAAATTGTCAAGATGTCCATAAAGAATTCATTTAAATTATAATAGCATTTCTCTTTTAATAATTTACATAGTTTTACTTATATAATGTAAATTTTTCCCCTGTCAGTATATCTGGTAATTTGTTAAACATTTTTGGAGCCATTGTATATAATTATGGCATTTTTGTAAAAACTAGTTTTAGATCCTGATTCCTGATGGAGGAAGAATTTTCAGCACATTTGCAGGCGGGCGAGGATGTGTATTCATTTTTACAGTGAATCTGTTAATGTGCTGCTTTACAAAAGTACATGATTCATATATGTATATAGAGCATAGTCAGTCAGCCTCAGTCTGAGGCGTGCAATGATGGAGGCAACAATGGGGCGTGTTGCCTCCCGTGTTATTTTAAACTGGCTCGGAAGTCGTGGATCATGATGAGACGTGTTGCCGCAGATTGATCCGCAACGTGCCTCGGACCTATGCCTCACGCCGAGCAGCCTTGACTTGAGGCTGTTTGCCTCAAGTTGCGGCTGCTCGGCTTGACGTTGCTCAAATGGATACGCGGCTATAGAACGAGACTGACGCTCTATCTTGTCACTTATCGCGTGATAAGGCCGACCGTGATACGGGGCCAGGACTCTTCTTTATTACGCCACTCTCCTCGGTCTTGTGCTTCCCTTGTTCCTGTTCAACATTATCCACCGCTTGCTTGCCAGTGCCACCCGGAAAATACTGTCTGACCATCGATATGGTGGTCTGCCCAATCCTATTGAGATGGCTGTGCTTAAATAATTTCCAGCTAAGTATGACACAGAACCCAGCATTACGTTAAATTTTTGACTGCTGATGTTAATGCCGTCAGACATTAGGACATTGAGGGCACACTTGATTTTGTTGGGCGTCGTGAAGTCAGCGGGCAACTTGACTTCAAGTTATTGTCAATCATTGCCAAGTCCTCCTTTTACTCGGCTTAACGACATCTGCCATAAACAACAGTGAGGATGAACGGCCTAACATGCGATTTAGGGCCACCCCACACCTGGCGTCTTTCGAGCGTCTTTCGAGTGTCGTCCCATAGTAAGCGGGCGAGCGAGGGGCGAGGCGAGGTGGGTTGGGGGGACGGTTTACTATGGGACGACGCTCGAAAGACGCCAGGAGTGGGGTGGCCCTTAAAGTACGGCAGCGCTGGGATAGTGACAATGGTGGTTAATCCACACACATATAAAACGAGGGTCCAGGCGGTCCAGTCATTGTGCCCCTCTTCGAGGACGGCCTATATCCAGCAGAAGACGTCTTGCGACCGATACGGTGTGATCTAATGAAAAAAAAAAATGATTTATTCAGTTAAGAGCTTACAGTGTTTTTGTATACATTACTTCTGCCACACCACATAGTGGTTTGTTGGCAGACGATGCTCCAATTTGTACAATTTGCTTAGTAAGCTTTTTGATTCAAAAATAGTTATTGCGAATGACAATGGTATACCAAAACTTAATTAATAAAATGAAATCACTGACCGGCCATTGGCAGACTTCATTTCAATATAATGAAGTCTACATATGGTCGATCAGGTACTCAGGTAGGTAGGTAGGTATGGTAGGTATGTGATGGTCTAGCATCTAATACCTATCTATGAAAACGCTCTATCGAAAGAGCTATTAAAATCTCCATGGCTAATAAACCCCGTGTGGCACAATAGCACCGTTCCTTTGTTTCCATGGGTGTCGACTATGGGAATAGGATTTAATTAGTAAGCAATGGGCTAGCAAACTATCACTGCCATATCACATGTTATTCACAATCTATAAGCCTGCTCGTATTGCTAGAAATGCCGACCATGATGATTAAATTATTACCGCAGTCATAACAACGCGACTACTTGCTGTGTAGGTCTGTGGTGTAGTGTTCCTTGTGGTTAGCAAGGTCGCCATAGCTCACAAGGGTGTGCTTGTGTTGAAAATGAGGGACCCGCGTTTGTCTATAGCTATGAACACATCACCAATAAAGGGTCGTCAAGGCGCTTGTGTTTATCTTGGAATAAAAAGCGTCCATAGGCTGTGGTGTCTGCTTACGCGGCAGACCGTACACTCGCTTCCCACACTCGTAGTATAGTAAATAAAGAAAATATTAGTCGTTTATTGCATTGTCTATCCATAGGATTGCGTCGCCGACTTAGCGCGATATTTTGCTAATTATAAGTTTCATATATTGACGTCTTTTTAAATATGGGACTCGTTGCCTGAGATAAATAAATAAATAATGCTATACACAATATACCTAATGTTTTCAGTAATCGTTTCAGTTACGCGATTTTGTCATGTTTTCGCCTTATCTCATAAACATACTTGACCGAATGTAATATGATATTGGATCGATAACAGCTAGATAATGATCGATAGCGAAGATACGATCTGACACGGCTACTTTACCAAATTAATAATTATTAATTAATGTTACATACTTATACAGGCCCTTATACTTATATTTGCCCTCGACTTCGGCTTGAACTCCTTTAGGCGTATCACACACTGCCGCGGCGTCCCGCTGCCGCTGCGGCGTGCGGCGCGTAAATAAATTCCGCACGAGCGAAATTTGAATGCTCCGCACGCCGCAGTGGGATTTTCGGTGAAGGTTTTCGAAATAAAAACGATTTTTATATGAAATCAGGTTATTAACTGTTTACATCCTAACTGTTACTTTAACTCCCGCCCTGCCTTCTCGCCGTGGCGGGCGGGATGCGTAAAAGTATTTCCCCAACGTTAAAAAAAAGGAGCTACGTACCACGACCCTGCACGTGTCCCCTAAAGAGTGACCAATTTAATAATGTATATTAAATAAAAATACGAATAAATAAAAAACTTGGTCTTTTTTTTACTCGTAGGTACCTTAGTAGGCAATATATGGCTAATATTCTGTTTTATGTGAAATTTATACAATGAGATAAATAAAACTACCTATTAAAACTAAATACAAAACACGTTTTGTGCACATAAGTTCAACGTTCATCGCCGATTTGTCCAAAAAGCTATCTCCAGAAGGAGAAGGTTTTTTTCTATTGAAGATAACATCAATTCTACAGACCCTAATGAGAAAATTAGTTCTACATGCATTTTTTTGTTGTTTTAGAATAGAAATCTACTAAAAAACCTAGAAAATATCCTTTCAGTTCAACAACTCAGCTAAATGGTCGCCAACCGGCACATGAAATTAGGCGATCGCTAACCGGCGCAATGATCCTACGCGAAGAGGGTTGCATCTCGTTTTCTCGAAGACATAATACGTGTCTCTTACCAGAGCCTGGTTTTTAAGAATAAGAATCAAGGCATCTCAAGGCTTGTAGGTATAGTCAAGTGTAAAAATATGTATCGATGTAATCCTCTCATAAATATGTACCGAAACCTTAATCCCCGACAACAGCAATGGGACATATTTATGAATAAGTTGCGTGTACCCATATTTTTACACTTGCTTGACTGTACTAAGCAGAGTCTTGACATAGTCCTGAATACTCTATATTCATTATTAGTCTAAAAGAAGGAAGGCAAAAAACTTTTAATTTGCGATTATTTATTATTTTGCTTCACTTTTTTGACCCAAGTAATGACAATTTTTTTTAACGCTTTTCGAGGAAATTGTAAATTATTTATTATTTTATTCGGTGTCACCATCCCTATTATTTGCCACCATAATAGGGATGGTGACACTTAATAAAAATAAAAACCGGCCATTTGCGTGTCGGACTCGCGCACCAAGGGTTACGTACAAATATTTACGGTTTATGGTAATTTTTCCTTTATCTGTGCTATAAGACGTTGCTTCGTAACAAATTTCAAGATTCTGAGTTCACGGGAAGTACCCTGTATGTTTTGATTCCCTCGCGAGTTTCGGAAATTTGCGGCATAAACGGCTGTATCTTTTGATTGCGTTGGCTTAGAAGTTTGATTTTTACACAGCTCCGAGGGACAGTAGGCCTGAGTATTTGGTATACATTTTATCTTGATACCTCCACGCGTTCTTGAGAAAAAGGGTCTTGACAGACGGACGGACAACAAAGTGATCCTATATAAGGGTTTTTCCTTCTCAGCTACGGAACCCTAAAAAAGTAACCTTTAGGAAGATGATGATGATGATGAATGATACCGTAATTTATTTGTTAGTAATGGAAGGTTAATAAGTACAATATATCGCCTGCAATTAGATTGCACAATCTTCTAAACTTATATGCTCACTATCTATTTGGATATCACGTACGGAAGGATATCGCAAGCGATACATATACATTAAAAGTCGATAGATGAAAAGTCCCTATGACAGTTCCAAAATATATATATATAAGGGGACAATCATACATAAATCGAAGTAGCTGTAGTAAGCTCAATAAGGCTTCTGTTATAGGTACTTGACGACGATCTATTTCAAAAATATAATCACTTAAATCCATAGAAAACATCCAAGACTCAGAAACAAATATTCATGCTGATCGTGATCACACAAATATTTGCCCTTACCGGGATTCGAACTTCAACCTCCATCTTCGTAGGCAGCCACGGAAATTCCGGTATCTGGTATTAAGAATGTAATTTAACGAGTACGTTCTTTCTTCTTGGTCCGCATTGTTTCCGTGGATCGAGGGAACTTTTTAATACCGCTCGTTATTCCTTTCATCAAGCTGAGCTATTTTGGAAGTAAATCGGTCGAAACTGCCGTTTCTACGTACGAAAATGGATGCTTACGTGAGTGTAAAAGGGCCGGTAATACACGTCGACATTTGCAGCGATATAAAGGCGCGTTTCACGATTGCGCGACTGTCGCGCTACACTAATTAATAGGTCAGGTGGGGCTCAACTGATGCCACCGATCGACGTGAGACGTGTAAAATCTTCTAATTTTGTCGGTGCGAGTGAATCACAGGCGCTGAGTCACGTGCGACTTGACTCGGTGGCAAGCTGAGCTACCTAAAGTGGCCGTCAATAGAATTCGCTAACTATGTAAACAAACCGCCATAGTGAAAGACAATGTCAATATGGCGGTTTGTTTACATAGTTAGCAAATTCTATTAACAGCCACTTTACCCAAGACGGCCCGCCGGCGGTGACGCGGCGTGACATATAATCTATCTCTTTCTAGTCGCTTACAG
The DNA here is from genome assembly GCA_945867215.1 of Epinotia demarniana. NCBI lineage: Eukaryota > Metazoa > Arthropoda > Insecta > Lepidoptera > Tortricidae > Epinotia > Epinotia demarniana. The sequence goes on from OX244259.1 coordinate 60,868,888, forward strand.
GGAGATAGTCTTATGTCGCCGCAACACAGCTCGCGAGCCGTCCTGCACGACTATTACAAGACGGCGCGCGAGTCGCGCGAGCGTCACTCGATTTTTCTCGCACTAGGTATCACCTCTCTTTCTAAGTTTTCTAATAAGAGAGAGACGGATAGTGCAAGAAATATCGAGAGAGTTCGCGCGCCGTTTTGTGGTAGCCCGTTAGCCATGCTGTGTCGATATTGTGTTGCGTTTGTACTACTTAGGGCAATATCTTACTATAATTTGTTGGTGACTGGCGACTGGTTGCGCTGCCATGGTGTCCCGGTGAAATAAAGTTGCCGTGTGTACGCGGTCTAACATTCAGCCACGATTTTTCTAATCTTATATGAAATTTGTATAATAAGCGTTTTTGTAGTTACCTATATAGAAAATTTGCGTATTTATTAGCAGTCTTAGGTTAAGAACTAAAACAAGGTCCTTCGCCTAGTCTTGGAAATAGGTGCCAAAGCGGATCCCTGGCTCCTTTAAAATACAACCGGGAAAAATTTAGGAGGATGCAGACTGTTTATCAATATTAAATTTTTTGTTCCAGATACCCCCCGCCACAGGGGAAGCGCGAGTCAACCATGTAACCGATTTTTCCCACGTTCGGCATTGCCCCACACCAGTGATGTGATAGTGCCAGTGCGTGTGAGTGAGACGCGATAGAGACGCGAGTGATGCAGGGGAGAGAGAGAGACAGGGAGCGACGGGGGGTTAACATGTCGCTCCCAATGATGAGGAGCTATAGTTCGGAGGGGGGGACGAACAAGCGCGACTGGAAGCTGCGTTTAAGCCTCCGGAGTCGGAGCGGGCATAGCGTGGTGAGTACCATTTTTGTAATTCCATGGGGGTTAATTCGTATGTATTTTGTTATACTATAACTGTAGCTAACAAGCTTACGGTCTGCCTGGTGGTAAGCAGACACCGTAGCCTGTGGACTGTTTCTTATGGAATCGCAAGCACTTTGCTGGCCCTTTATTGGGTCGAGAGTTAAAGACGCAAGCGAATCCTTCACTCCAACACAGGAGGTCCTAGGGAACTCTGGCAACTTAACTCATTACCAACAACACAACACCATATACCTACAGAGCAAATGGAGTCTTCTGTTAGGTGGAAGTTCTACCTCAGTTGGGCTCCAAATATGAGCGAAAATATATTCCGCCGTGCCCTGCCTCTATTGATATTCCATCGTTCCATGTTAGGGGTTAATCGGTATGTTGGGGTAATTCCGTGTATTGCAAGAGTAGGGTACTACCGAATATTGGTTCGTAAATTAGTTACGTTTTAAGAGTTGTAAGAATAAGGATAACGACTTTATCGTCGGCAAACCTTAAGTGGTCTTAAGTAAGTACTCGCCATTTATTTTTATTTCAAGTGCCCGGTTTTTTGCGGCCGAGTCAAAGGGGTGTTCCGCTGTTCAAGTGACGCAACGAGAGTGTACATGATTTGCTCTCGTCGAGAACTTCTCCCCGAGACTCGGCGAGAGGTCTCGGCCGAGAGTGCACTGCCGGCATAACGGAACTAACGCACGTTACAATCTGTCATTTTTCCATATAAAAAGTGACGTTTAGCCTGACGCGCGTATAATGCGTGGCGTGATTTACCAGCAGGTGTTTATCGTAGCTCCTTTCACCTCTTTAACCCCGCATTTCCGGGTAAAAGCTGTTATACGTCCTTCCCCGGGACTCAAGCTATCTCTATAAGTACATTTCCTCTGTCTCTATAAGTCGCTTCAGCGGTTTAAGCGTAAAGAGATAGGTAACACACAGACAGACAGACAGACACACTTTCTCATTTATAATATTAGTATGGATCTACAATACCCAGCTCCATTACATTACAACACACTCATCCTATTTCTACGAGATGTTAACGGTGTCAGACGTCAAGATTTTTTTTATTATTCAATGAATACGTCTCACAGATATATCAGGTAACTAAACGTCAAATAAATTAAAGTGCAATATTATTTGTATTAATTTATATTAATTCTATATCAAAAGCAATTACAAAATATACCTACCTATATATACATTAACTAGTATTTTATCACTCGTATTTTGTTTTTAATGTCTATAATCTGGGTCCATATTGGCTCATATAAACTTGATGTGTCGATTTTTTCTAGTAATACCGCTTTGTAATCATAATCATCACTCTTCATTATGTTTTTCTTCCTACCTTTTATGTTCCTAAATTTCTGTTACTATCATCGGAACTCCTAACGACCTGTATTCATAAAATGTTTCTTCATAATGTCATTACTAAGAACAGACTTGAACTCATAATTTGGTTGTTTATAACAATTTCTTTCATAATGGACATATATCACAATTTTGTTAGTCCTATTTGTTATTATTGTTGCTGATTGTTGTGGTTACTTTGTAATTTTGTTTTCCGCTCTTTTATAAAAAAAAAACCTCGACTTCTAACCTATCCGCGATCCGAGTCGGTTTTGCCACTAAGTCCCTGTTCCCTACTGCCTACTTGAACTTATACACCACTATCTTGGCAGTAGTTGATCACAGAGTAAGTCTTTATCAATACAAAATTTAGCAATAACTACTAGTATGCATAGAAATAAATACGATATTAAACTATATTGCTACAAATCGTTATGATATAAATGTATATAAATATAGATAGTAGTAAAAGAGATACTTATGTTGAATAACATTATGAATACAGACAATTCGGAGTTACGATAGTTATTAGCACAAATAATTATGAATAATGATCATTATGAGATAAAATTGTATGAGAGAAATTTTCGGAAATCCAATAATCGAAGTTGCAATTTTATATGAACTTTGGCGCACCCCTATAATCTACTCTGATAAGTTTAACGCAAAATTTCGTCCAGATCATAATGAGTTCTGTCGTAAAAACATTTACAGAAGGAATTTTTAGGTAGTTCCAACATTGTGCTAGTACTTTTATGAGAATACTGCATTTAAAGCTCATTGTGCTTTTGTAGTGATCCTTTCATTTCCTACTTAATATTCCAGAAGTTTTGCATGCCAAAGGGATACGACAGCAAAAGAGTTGAATTCCTGGCCTCGACTTCCCATAAAAACGTAGGTACTACATTTTTTAAAGCCATGCTAGAATAATACGAAACATACCCGAACACAACCGAACCCACCGTATCTTCCACTGTCAACTGCGTTCGATGTTCGAAAGCTGGGTTAGCCAAATTGGCTAGGAGAGAACAAACCTTGAGTTCAACCATATAATAGGTTACAAATTCAATGCATCCACGGAAATGAGTGCACAAAAATGAAGGCTAAAATCACGCCACCGGACTCCGCTGTGTAAACACACAACTTAACCCATTCAGGGCCCATGACGACACATATGCGTCAGGCCGCCGTAGTCGCTTTCCGCTACATACGAGGAAAACCACGGGATCGGCTACGAGCGTAGCGCGTAGCGATTCTGGGCAATGAATGTGTTAACATTATCAGTCCCGTGCCTTTTTCAAATTTCCCTAGGCCTTTTTAAATTACCACAGATGTCACACGAATACCTCTGTGAAATGAGATAATGTGGCAGCTATTCTTATTCCATTGCTTGTCCTCGATATTGACAGGCATTGTGTTGGAAACGTGAATTTTGTACGCAGATGTGCCTATTTTTTATTGGCATATGATGAAGGGAGGAATAATAATGTTGAGACGGCTGGAGCCGATGTTTTTATTATAAATAAACTTGAGACGGAGAGGTATTTATTTTTAATATACTAAGGTTACTAATAAAATTTGCCATGAATAATAAATTTAGGTAACTTAAAAACGAAGTTTTAACCGACTTCAATACGAGTGTAGACTGAAAAATTATTATTAGGTACTCCAAAAGAAAGAAGGCACATAAATATGCCTAGTAACGAAATCCCATTCAGATATCTAAAAAGAATAAAGAAGCTACAACCGCTTTAATATTTCTCGTTAGCGAGAGAAAACGCAAACAGTACGCGTACCATGAGTTTGACAATGACGGCTTACGCTAACGAGTATCGAGTTTTCTATCTGTGCATCTCTATTGCACTTTGCCAGTACGAGCGGGATGCACAGATAGAAAACTCGATACTCGTTAGCGTAAGCCGTCATTGTCAAACTCATGGTAAGCGTACAGTTCTGTTAGTGCCGTCACGATCTGCGCGCGTCATAGTATATGACAGTCGTGTCATATGACGGTGCGTTTTGCGCTAAAGGGACATAATATAAACTGTGGATACTTATAACTTTGTGATTATTTAACCTATCGCATTTTTTTTCATTTGACTACACTTTTAATCTTTTTGTATTTAATGTCTACGCCCCTATTATGTACCTACTTAATAACACTAATGGCTCTGTGTACTGTTGAAATCACGAGCCATTTTTTTCGTAAATGTGACTCGACAGAAAAACTATGAATTAACGAACCTGCTCACAAACTTGCACAGCCTTGAGAACAGCCGACATCTGGACATAAAACGATTTGTGGCCTAAGCGTAAGAATAGAACGTCGTTCGCTTCGCTCGCTTGGTTACAATACAGTGTTAAAAATTTTATTCAATACAAAGTATAGTATAAATTCAATTAAGCATAAATAATAATTAAGGTTTATTACATACTTTTAATTAAATTGTAATTTCACGCAAAATATTTGGTACGAATTTGAATCACTCGATTAACCTCGTAAGTCCCCGCGTACTTGTACAAGGACAAACTAGGCAAAGTAATTCGATAATGAAACTGCATAGCACGAATAGCTGCCTAATGTACTTACCCAAGTACAAATTCTTCATTCCCCATGTACCGGGTTGTTTTATATCTCGGTCCGAAACACTATTCTTGGTTTGTACTTGGTATGGTATAAAACAACAGGACTTACGAGGATAAAAAAACCATCAAAGATTGGACTAAGACATGTAAGGTTCAAACTCTTCCAAATAGTCAAGTCCCCTTTCCCCTTAAGTTCCTACATCGTTATGATCTGAGGTTATTCCGAACATCCTGTATTTATAGCTGTAGTATACACGGTGGTGTGACTGTGATGTACAGTTCTGCTACTGGCAAATTGACTCACGCGGTAACCGCAGACCAGTTCATGTGACATCTGTGGTAAGGCCAATGTATGGATATCTGCAGAGTTCTGTCAAGCAAAAATAAGCTTAAAGCGACTGAGTTTGAGGTAAGTAGTTGTTTGCGTTGTTTTCACGGAATTCCGATTGCTAGAGAGCATTTGCAGAAAAGTCTGCACCAGTTAAGGACGTCCATTGAAGCATAGTGCATAGGTAAGTTGAGATTATTTAATGGGACCAACTTTTTATAAATCTGTTATTCGAATTGGAATCTTTTCTTTTGAAATTGAATTTCCTCTTCTCTGCCGTTATACTTATTGTTTAATCGTATTTTGTACTCGAATGCTAACATTTTATGTGTGTGGGTTAACGCTCGCTTAAAAATTAAGCCACTCAATTGTTTGCAGTTTGGTGTTTTTAGTGCTGTTATAAATGTATGCTTATTTACTACCGTTTTACGACGACTGTAATTGAAATAGGAAACATTAAGGTTGCTTTTTGAATTCTACTTTGATGCATTTACACCAACTGTTTTCTTAACATAAATAAATACATACATACATTCACGCCTTTATTCCCAAAAGGGGTAGGCAGAGCACATGAAACGTAAGTTCCAGCGCCACTTTTAGCATAAATGTGGGTATAAAATATCGACAAAACGTGATATTGCACTGAAAGGTTGCTAGCCCATCGCCCACAACACACTTCAACCCTGGTTCCTTAGTCGACTTTTACGACACCCAGGGGAAGAAATGAGGTGCTGAAAATGTAACCCGACACCACACGGGGTCTTTTCTTAACATTTTGTTACTAATTTTATATAAACTTTATTAATTTGTTGGTAATTAGGCTTTTCTGAAACTGTAACTTTCATAATTTAAAACAATCTAAAATAATATATAAGACTGTATACCAAAAGTGGTACCCTAAGAAAAAAAATACTTGACTTAATTGACGTAGTTAAACGCACAAACTTTTCCAGAAAATCTCTAGTAGTGGCATTAAAAATGAAATGTTTTATGCATTGCCGCTTTGCTGGCTTTAAGTACTTATACTCGAATGCATATTTCAACGTATACAAGCTAAAAGTTCAATTATAACCGAGTTTCCCCATTGTTTCTACTAGCAAATGGTGTTTTACAGCATCTCACACACCCAAAATGTACTAAAATCATTGTGAAGCCACCGCCTTCATGCCCTTCCACTTCCTAATCAGCAAAGCAACGGACCGGGAACCACAAAGGCCGATGAATGTTGAATTTAGGAGGTACTTAAGCCCTTTTGGATTCCGCAAAGAATAACGACTCCGCAAATAGATGGTGCCTACTGAAAGCGACAACGTGGTGGAAATAAACATGGGGAATTGCATTCGAATTGTTCATTAAACGAGCGAGCATAGCGAACGGAATTCTCTGTTGCAGCTTCGGCTACAATTCTTTAGTACATATGTCCGGCTGTTGGAGAACAGCCGGACATATGTACTAAGTGTGTGGTGTACCAGGAGTGGTGGCATTTCTTAACAGATTCTCTTGAAATTTTGAAAGCAGGTTCGATAATTATACAGGATGGTAGCCATTATCATTTTAGTAATTACGTAGACTCAAAATCCACCAAAATATTAGTCATAAAAAAAAAACAATATTTAACCAATTCCTGAAAAAAGAGGAAACATGTAAATAGATATTTTAATTTTTGTTTTGGTTAATTTACAGGAGCTCTTCAAGAATAATAAATAAATCAAACAAAAAACCTAATGGATGTGTCATTTATTTTCATATATTTACTTCCCGATGGAAATTTTGGTGGATTCTTGGATAAGGCATGTTCGAATAACATTTGAAAATTAAACAAACAAAAAAAACGCTGTCATACATTAATATTTGAAAAAAAAACGTCATTTTCCTGGGGTAATGGTTACTGCTCTACGGAAAAACAAAGTAGCTGGCATTTTTTCAAAATCGATGTTTTTACATTTTTGTCACTTTTAGACCATAACGGAACTGGTCGGTCGCATAAGGCGCGAATTGACCAGTGAGGCGATTTCTTGCGACGCCGTCGCGAAATATATCATTGTTTTAGGGAATTTCACTCCTGATGAATCCGGTCTTCACGCGTACACAATCCACTATCCCATCTGCTCTCTTAGGGTAATGACTTATGCAGTTTAGGAAGTGTTGCGTTTGTGTAGGCGAACCAGGTCGCCAGCGCCTTTGGGTAAACCGGCAGGTTGATCATGTAACCCAATGTATGTACATCACGTAGATCTAAATGTCAATTTATTTATGGAAAAATGACAGTTGGTTTTACCTAACGCACGTTCAAAACATGACTACCCCTCAGAATTATGTAGTAGTAGTCTATGTACACTTCTGTAGGCTGTTTATCGTAAGTCGGCAGCCATTTTAAGACCAGTTCTTTAGCTGAAGCTGCATATGAGTATTTCCGTCTCTTTCAGTGCCACTCATGGGCCTCCTCTGTAGAAATCCCAACACTAATATAAAAATACTCATACTCATACTCATATTCATTTATTAATAAAATATAAAATTTTACATGTCAAAAATAATGTGGATTCTTTATACAAATTCTTGAATAAAAATCGGCGGAGAAATTAAAATATTTGGTTGGTTGCCATTTCATCACTTAGCGATCGCACTCTCATAATTGTCAGGCCATACATTCTGATTTTAGGGGGAATTTAAATACGTATTTATTCGATATTTTTTACAGCGTTAAGGATATTACAGAAAAAAACAAACAAAGATATTAAAAATATATATACTGTAGAGAAAATTGATATGACAGTTTAATTGAGTAGCGGCGACGATGCGCTTGCTACTATTTAATATAATATTTGTATTTACCTACAGAAAAACGTCGTGCAACTAGAAATAAACATATTCTATTCTATTCAGAACAGGATGGAAGTCTTAGGGTGCCTTTCCACCAGAGATGTGATATGCGTGCTATGATATTCATACATTTGAAACGTAGCTGTAGCTGGAGCTATGTTTCAAATGTATGAAAACATAGCATAGAATGGCATAGCACATCTCTGGTGGAAAGGCACCCTTAGGGGCGATGCAGACCACGTTTTTTTTCACGCGTCGTCGACGCGCGTTCCTCTACTACCTAGCAGATGGTGGGCTACTGTATAAGCCTAAGGGATAGCTATAGGGAGCTGTGGATAAGTCCACAGCGATAAGTGACGAACAACCATGGTACACCCGCAGTTCTAAAATGTTGACGATAAAAGCTTAATCTATCATTGAAACACGATTGGTTGAAAACGGTTTATATATTAAAACGGTCCAGTGGTCTCGCTGTTTGACAACAAAACCAGAAAATTGCGGGTTCGGCCGCCGGAGGCACGGCGTTTCAATAAATGTTTTTATTTGTCTTGGTCTACTTGTATTGCGAGTAAATACATTTTACCGTTATTTCGGTCCAACATACACATTTGTTGAAATGTTACTACATGGTGTCCGGTTAACGCAACACTCCACTTACAGTCCCCCGCGGCTATGAAGTCAATCCTGAGACATGCCCCTAGGGTTGTTACACGTTCGATCATTGTATCGATAAAATTCGAGTCAAGTGTGAGCACAGAACACCTCCACTAGAAGCCTAATGTTTCTCAGTTTGTTCGCGACTCGAGTCACCAAGCGTACGAGTTGTAGCGCTTATATAATCCGCGGTCGCCCGCCTTGCCATTCAGTTGCGTCCAAGTCAACTACCTGTGCGGAGCATGCATGTCTCTCATAAAATAATCTAAATAATATGATTTTCGTGGCTAATTATGAGATTTTGTAGTGTGAGGTGGTGCGGAAAGTCGTCAAAGACTTCTTATTACAGAAAAATATGGAATTACATTCCACAGTTGAGTCAAATTCAATATTTCATTTAAAATATTTATAGCCAGCGGAGGCCATTTTATACTGGCCGCTGCGAATACTTCGGTACAGACACACTATGTCTGTCACTTTTCATCACTTTGAAAATGCAATGTGCTATTCCTTTCTTACGAAAACCTGTCACGACTACTGATTTCACTTGTCGTGACATGTTTTTGCTTCGGCATTTTAACAAGTCCAAATATAAAGCATTTCAAATTCCAAGTTAACAAGCCCTTGCTTCAATCTGCCCCTTGGTCAATGGGTGAGGTGGGGGTTGGCACTATGTATAGCCAAAAATAATAGCCAAAAACATGCACACGTTCAGCACAATCAAAATGATCAACCTTTGGAAGCGATCAAGGCAATACTTAAAATTGTTTTATCATACCTATTGACGTTTTATTGAATTTATTGACAGGAAATATTATGGTAAATAAAAAATAACTTTGCATTCAAAATCAAATAGTTTTCTCTAGATAAAAAGAGTTCCATTCCCAGAGGTTAGTAATAAAGAAACAAACACATTTATTTATATTTTTTTACATTTAACTGAAGGAAATGTAACTAATATTACAATTAAGTAATGCGTTTTAATTACTGCACATAATCATAAATCATAAACAATATTCTTGGGTAAACGAACTTTTTAAAGTGTATCGATATATTGTCTGTCATATTATTGCCACTCACTATTCTGTCACACGCAATTACTAAATATGTAATTTTTTCCTATGGTTGACATTGTCATTATTCAGAAACTTCGTAGTTGCGCAATTTGCCAGGATTGACTTCATAGCCGCGGGGGACTGTAGTGTTACATTTTATAGAAATGTACGGTGGAGGAAAATTAATGTTTGGCACATGTCAACTCTATTTGAATGTCATTAAGGTCCAAAAGTGCTAAACATTCAATTTCCTCGACTGCACCTGCTATGCAATACAACTTGACGCTGTACGCGTGCGGCGTCGATTGGGGAACGAGTAAGTACAGTCATTATATCCAAAAAACCAACCCTACCCGTGAATAATTAGTTCTTGGATTTTTTTTTTGTAGGTCCCTCGGGGGGTCATTGGGAGTGTAAATTAAAAAAGTAGACTGAATCAGGCTCCTGCGTATATTCGAAAAACGGTTTTTCTTGAATAACACGGCCATTTTTGATTTTACAGTAAAGTTTACAAAAATTGTAGTAAATTTGATTTTCTACAAGTTTGGTCCTTACAATATTTCTTCTAGGATTGATATTTTGGAAATTAAACCTGAAAAACGCGACCAATTCAAAATATTATCATTATCTCCTATGTTCCACGTTTTACGGCATGAATGAAGAAAAACAAAGTTGTAGAGAATAAAACGGGGTTCTGCCTTTTCTTCGAATTAGTTATGTCCGAATTTCACTTGCCAACCAACTTTTCGCCGATGATTCACCTTGACAACTAACTTATGGCAATTTTTTGTATGACAACAGATTCATTTGGTAGAATTATTGTTAAGTCGATTATTATAAAGAATTAAAAAAATTGGCATACCTATCATTTGGCAAATGTTTCAGTTGGACAAACAACTACTAACCGAAAAACGTTTCGTCTGTGCAACAGTTCCCTTTTCTTACATAAGCCAACTTTTTACTACAAAGAACAAGACAGCATAACATAGTCACTTTTATTCAACGTGTTCTTATATAAATTACAAGGAGAGAAGTGACGATGAGGAGACGAAGCCAGCCACAGGGGGGGTGCGGGGGCGAAGCCCCCGCAGTAAAAAATAACATATAACCGTAACAGTGATGTTATTTACAGGTTAGGTTAGGGTAAGCTTGCGTCCCTTAGAGGGGAAATAGGCACCCCGCGTAGCGGGGTGACGTCGACACGCTGGCGGTTAGGTAAGGTTTAGGTGAGGTTAAAATAATTGGCAGGTGTTTGTTTAAAAAAATAACACATGTACACCTACATACATACATTCCACCAAGCAACAGTCCAAAAGTAATGATGTAAACACTTATCTCCAATGATGCGATAATTCAGGTACCATCATTGTCAAAAAAACACGTGAGCGGTTGCGCTTACTCACTTTGTAAATACGTTACATAGTTACTAAATAAAACACCTGGTAAGTGTTATACCACGAAATGTATATAAGTCAAACTGACCCATTCTGCTACTCGAAAGGTGGCATTTTGAAAAGTGACTTTATGAAAAAAAGTCCAAGCATACAGTTGGTAACCGTGAGGTTGGGAAATAAAACTAAACCTTTTGATAAGTTGACACTTAATCATTCGGCGAAATGACATTATGCGAAAAATTGGTTGCGATGTAATATTCGTACATAAAATTTTCGGAGATGATTTAGAGAACCGAATAAAATTCTGAACAATTTTGGTAACCACCTTTTTTCCCCCAAAATCAATATTTTGGAAATTAAACCTGAAAAATTGTGAGGACCAAACTTGTAGAGAATCAAATTTCCTACAATTTTTGTCCTCACGGTTTTACTGTCAAATCAGAAATGGCCGAGTTATTTAAGAAAAACCTTTTTTCGAATATACGCAGGAGCCTGATTCAGTTTATATTTTTAATTTACACTCTCAATGACCCCCCGAGGGACCTACGAAAAAAAAATCCAAGAACTAATTATTCACGGGTCAAAATCTATAATGACTGTACTAGAGGCCTTAGGCACACGATGACACGACTTTGATAAGGTTGATCACTTAAAGCATTGTACGTAAGTTAGATAGATCTATTATAATTATTATAAATGACAATATTTATATGGAAAACTTACAGTTGGACTGACCCCACGCGCGGTCGTAACGTTACGTGTCTACCCCTCTGGAGGTCATGCGGACGAGCGGTAGTTTAAATCTATTTAACTAAATAAATTCTTTGAAATATCTTAACATTTACCTCCAAACAGCAAACATCTGCAACAAGCTTCGTCATTCATATACAAATTATAAATCCACCGCGGGTTTTGTCACCTATATTTAACATTACCAGTTCACATCCCACTCCGATACTCACCCGGGCCAAACGTGCCAAAAATACCGGCCGCATTACCACGCGGAATAGCCAGTGATATTCGTTGGACCAGGTAAGAACCAGAGCGAGGCGAGGGTTGCAGCCTCTTTCTCTTAAGCGCCGCCATAGGACTTTGATGAACCTCTTGGCCTCGGTACACCACGGCCCAGCTTTCTCGACAGCAACCGGGACAAGATCATACACCGGTTCAAGATTGACGTATTTAGACGCATTTTCAGCCGCTGCACCCGCCTTTCTAACCATGTGGGCGAGGTGACTAGGAGCGAACGTACTCACAGACGCAGCATCCCAAAGCAAACTACGACCCTTTTCCCTTGGAACCAGTGTAAGACCGTCCGGCCTCTTACCGTCCGTACGGCTCAGGCCTTGGGGTTCCATAACACATGGCACGTTCGCCGACTACAACCTTGTGAAGTTTGTTTCCTGAACCAACCTTACCCAACATTTATTGTGTCCAATTATTAAATTAAAAGTTATAAACTATCAATTGTCACAAGTAAAGAGAATTTATTGAAGTAAGAAATATCAATACGAGTATGCCCGTAAGTGGATAGTGTTAACATTATCATTAAAATTTACTAACTAAATAGTGACGTAATTGTTAAAAACCTCGTCAATTCAAATCTGTTTTAGCTGGTTACTGATATTTTTTGACTCTGATCGCGTGTAGACCTGTCCGTCCGTCTGACGAAGTGATCGTATAAAAGGCCAGGAGCGCACTACGATTTTTTGTCGTGCGATAATCGCGTCACAGAAATGCAACGTATGGGTTTATATGTCAGTGCGCGCCTGACCTACATAAGTGTAAATTTTCCTTGCAAGTTACGGTATCCTAAAAATCACCAATAAGTTGCTCATCCATCGGTGGACCCTTCAAATAAATATACCATCCCAACGTCAGCCCGGATTAGCATTTTTAAAGCCGCAAGCAACCACGATCTACCGAGATAAGTCCCTTTATGCAAAGAATTACTTTTAAATTCCAAATCCAATTCCAAATTTTCTTATCGGAGTCGCTTTCAGGGGTTTCCACTTGAATTTATCTTTTATTGACTATGCCGATGTTATGTTTGCTAAGCCTTTGTCGAAGCTTCTGTTCACTTCTGAATAATTTTCGTAGAAGCCTGGACCCGACTACGTAAAACATCGCGCATCGGTATTACGTCTGCGAAAAAATTCAAAGGTATGTTCGGTTCCCATCTCACGGTGCGCCAGCATGGGGACTACTGCCCGTTCCCTCTCATCCATGGAGGCCTGTGCCTAAAATTAGTACGCATATAGTAGAGGAGATATAATAATTCCCACAAAGACGGGGTATGTTTTTTTTAGTTCTTTATGTGTATCTTTTTGACATACTAAAAGTATAGAAAAATCTAAGTGTGCAAAATGAGTTTTTTTAACCGCCAAAAACTTGTAAATTGAAAAGTTATTAAAAATCGTGTGCGATATCAAATTACAGGAAATTACACGCTAAAAAAGCTAACGACGATGATTTTATAAAAAAAAACTGCAAAATAGTGGCTGAAAACTGAAAGATTCTTCAATTAAGAAAATTAGTTTCTACATTAAAAAAGGAATTTTTATAATTTTACAGATCAACATAATGTTTTATAAGAAAAGCGTATTTCATGCATGAATATTTTTATTTATCCATACTAATATTATAAATGGGAAAGTGTATGTGTGTGTTTGTTTGTTTGACCGTCTTTCACGGCAAAACAGAGCAACGAATTGACGTGATTTTTTAAATGGAGATAGTTGAAGGGATGGAGAGTGACATATGATAGTTTTTATCCCCGAAATCATCAAGGGGGTGAAATGGGGGCTAAAAGTTTGTATGGAGCTGCGATTTAAACGAGTTCGCCGCGGACGGAGTCGCGGGCAGAAGCTAGTATTCATCGATACCATTGTTCACAATCGTACTAATTACGAGGAAGAAGTGATGTAATTAGATTAGTATGATAGTGCTCAGAAAATCATATAGTTACAATTTCAGTGACAAAAAAGTAATTAGTACGACTGTGAACTAGGGTATATAATTTAAACATTATCGGCTGTATATTAATTTAATTTAAAATATCATAATTTCATAATACTTACACGAAATATTTGTTTGCAGTTATCAATGTCCAGTGATTAAAAACGTGATAATATTAAATCGATGCAACAAGTACCTACTAGGTGTAAACGGATGCAAAATGATTCTCTTTTCTCATGCTTTAGCTGGATGCGATACCACAAGCTCCTTATTTGGTAAAAGTAAATCAGCAGTACTACTGCCCGTTCCCTCTCATACATGAGAGGAGGCCTGTGCCCAGCAGTGGGACGTATATAGGCTGATGATGATGATGATGAAATCAGCAGTATATCGTCATTTTTGTAAATGTGAAGAATTTAGCCTTTGCGCTATTCTTTTCGGATCAGACAATTCAAACAGAAAGGAACTCATAGATATTGGAACCAAAGCAAACGGCGGAAATCCAAAGACAGAGACTGAACCTATTGCGTTATAATCTCTTGGTGGAAAAAATTACTCCGCGTAAATTTACAATGTCTTTGTTGGAAACCTATGGACACCAATATTGCCAATCCTGTAGAGTGCGGTGGGGAAAAAGTAGGAAACCAACTGCAGCCCATAACATGTTCATTGAGCCCTGCACCAGAACTTTTAGTAAATATGATCCGATGCACCTGCAAAACGGATACAAATGAGCCATGTGGTAGTGGCAGATGTACCTGTGGACGTTATGGTGTGGAATGTACCGAACTATGTTTTAACTGTTCTGGTACCGATTGCACCTATAGTGTCCAAAAAGAAACTGTTTTAGAAGAACCCGAAGATTATTAGATTTAGATTTTCTCTTGTGTTAGGTAGTTATACCTTATAATTTAGCTGAAATGAATACAAATGAAATATACATTTCATTTGTAATACTAAAACGCAAATCGCTTGGGTATTAATATTATTTTGAATTCTTGTGAAGCTTTATTTTTTTCTTCCACCATCTTGTTAATTATTTTTACTTTCAAAAATTAACTTCATAAGCTTTTCACCCTGTAATTTCCTGTAATTTGATACCACACACGATTTTTAAACAGTTTAAAGAAATTTTGAAGTTAACATTTTTGGCGGTCAAAAAAAACGCGTTTTGCACACTAAGATTTTTCTATATTTTTAGTATGTCAAAAAGATACAAACAATGAGCCAAAAAAAATAAACCCCGTCTGTGTGGTAATTAGTATGACCTATCACCTACAAATTTTCCTACAACTCCTGTACTAATAGGCTGATTTCAAACTGTCGCAAGATATTCGATTTAGACCATCGCTTAATAATAAATACGAGTATAAAAACCGATGATTCAATCGGCTGCCGCGCGAAAAAAATACTTTTTCATAATTTTTTGCTATTTCTTATATGTGAACAACCGTCAGCCGCGCTTGAGTGTTTTTTACATCTCGGAGGTGTACGGGGGCCGAGTTCCATATAATTCATCTTAAACGCATGTTCCACAGGAGTAAAAAAACGTAAAGAGATAGCTGAGTTTTATTTCAAATTACATACATTACAAATTGTATGAAAAAGAGCTGAATTCAGCTTACTTCAAATAGCATTATTCACTCCTTCAGGCCTCAGGAATCTGTTAAAACTATTTGGAATCCTCCTGAGGCATTGGGTATGTGAAGCCTCGTGTACACATGCGCATTCAATACAATGGGCCGCTTATATTATGAACACGAGGTATCGGATCACGCCCAAATCAATTTACAGCCACTAATTAGTAAAAGCGATTAACTCCCGACTAGCTCAACAATGCCTAAATAAACCGGAGCGTTATCGAGTTACTGACGTCAGATAACACAGTCTATAACCATGCGATCCAGTAATGACGCTCATTACCAGGCGTGGTAATGACGGCGCATGTGGTATTTGCCACCGAAATTATCTGGCGATGCATGAACTTTGTTCTCCGTCTGCCGCGTTTATCATTTACGTCCAACATCCGCGAGCTCGCGTCGGGATCGAATCATTAATAGAAATTCGATACCTGTTTGGCAACATACAGACGCGGGTTCTGAAGGTTATTAACTTTTACGATCATTTTTTGTTCATTACCAATCAACACAAAAAGATGCCTGTTTAGAATAAGTTTATTTGTTTCTTTTAATTTCCTCCTTAAATGTCGTTACTGTGTAAATAACAGGTTAATAAAATAAAATTTTGTGGTTCAATATAAGAAAAATAATTAATTACTTGTGAACTTTTTTCTTTTCTATTATTTGATTATTTTTTTCCAATTATCACACTAAATTTTATATGCTCGAAAGCTGGCTGATATTATTTAAAATGTTATAAAAAGTGTTAGTAGCCTAACAAGTACTTTTACGTAAAGCAGTACCAACAACGACTGATTTTCTTCTGTATGTACATTGTAATAGCTTTGATAAAAGCATTAAAAAGATATATCTTTCAAGATTCGAATGAATAATATCTAAAAATAAACCCCGGACGGTAATGAGCCCTTCCGTCTCACACAACGGCTCTAGTTAACCCCTTTGTACCGTAATTAATACTTATATTTAATTTCTTGCGGGATATTTAACTTATAAAATAACAAATCCACAGGAAATCCCAATTTAGTTAGGTATACTGGGTGATTTCGGGGAGTGTACCGGAATGATAAAAAGCGAATAAGATGATAATACTGAAACTGAACAACCATTCCCATTGGACCAACCACGAAATCGCTGTATAATTAAGAGTTAATCTCAATTAACTCGATCACTGTTAACTTTCTAGTAGCAGTTTTTTTGCGATTTCTGGTTGGTCGCATTAAAGAAGTTGTTCAATATGATCATCTCATTCGTTTTTCATAATTCCGGATCATGACTTCTTAATCACCCAGTATACACTCTTCTATTTCAAAGATGTGGATTATTATTGTGTTATTTTTGTGCCAAAGGCGTTATTCTCAATAAAATGCCACCTGCAGCTGTTTCATACAATTATGAACATTAAGTCCACGACAACAAAGACTTTGGTAATGGAATATTATGGTGGTTTTTCTTTAATAGGGTGTAGGAAAAGAAATAGGAACAAAACATGCGTAAAGAAAACATTGGAATTGAATGGGAGTTAGAATTACAAAATGTTTTTTGTAATGCAGAGCTTTGGTTTGTTTCGGTTTGTAATATATTTCGGAGGTTTGTTTTAATCTCGTGGGCCTTTATGTAACGAATGTTGCTAAGAGTATGTTCTTTGGTATAATTATAAGATAGTTATTAAATTATAAAGCAAAGGATGGGCCTAAAAAATAATATGTTTACTGAGACTACTGAGTATTGTAGGATGGCCTAGGTACCTACTTGTAAAAGTCTTTATTTATTTTTAACAGAAAATAAACAAGATTTATAATCTAAAGTTATGCCCTCCAAGTAATGTATCTTAGCACCACGAGATCATAGCACAACAGTCAACGCAGATTTTGAGGTAACTAGGCAGTCATAATAGTTTTTAAATTTTTTTGTTATTAAATATTTTTTTGGGATATCGAATTTTATTGCTAATTCTTTTTCTTTTTTTAAATAAAATAAAACTACTTATTTCGCCCCAGAAGAGTGGGTGTACCATACTAAACATGAAAACTTTTTTTTTTCATTTAAACCACTTGGAAATAATTGCTCACGAGCTTCAAAAGAATTACTGAGAAATCTTATGTGTTTATTTTTAAAAAGACTATCGATTGTTGTGCCACACGTGGGCTTGCAACGAACAATGTTTGTTGTTTCGGGGAAGTCATAACCATACAATTCTATGGTTAATTTATGTGTCACAACGGAACTTTTCTCACTTTTTCAGTTTGTATGGCCTACTACCGACGAACCAGATTAACTACTGGCCAAGACCTTCTGGTCCTTACCTATACATTTTTAATTAATATAATTATCACGCAACATTATTAATTGCAACATTTTTAACAGCATAAAAATACATTCTAAATATCCGGACTTGCTATCAATACTTAGACTTAATTAAATCCAAATAATTCGCGGAATCGCTCCGCTATTTTTAAAAACGTCATAATTTCATACTTCCGCATAGGTGCCTTCGGCCCGAGTGAGTTTGGTACAAAATAACGGACTCCCTAAAGGATGGAGTGAGCTTTCCTTAATTAAAATATATAATGAAAGGAGAAAGCGGGTTTTCTCGAAATTTCTATTTGTTAATCGCTGAAATACGGTGAGACGGAGTAGAAGGATGTTTTTTACATCACATCGATTGAAGAATGAAAAATAAAGAATTTGCCTCTAACGTTAGTGGTTACTTACTTATTAGACAACAGTACAGTAGAAAGTAGAACAAAGCCAAAACTACAATTTAAGTATTAATGATAAATTAACACTGACTACCCCTAAGTCTTGTAGTCTAAAAGTATACAATAAACTGACCAAAGTTTTAAGAGATTGTGACGCTAGGAAAGTATTTAATAGAAAAGTGAAAGATTACTTTTTATAAAATCGACCAAGTGCGTGTCGGGTCATATAAACAATTACAACACAGTAATAAATGACTGCAACTTAAAAAAGTTGAGAAACGCCCGACATTTTCATTTCAAAGTCCAATATTTCAAAAACGGCTGAACAGATTTTCATAAAACATGGCTAAGAACACTCGGGATAAAAGTATCAATGACACAAAAAAACCGCAAATCGGGGCCCTTTGGGAGCTACGCTACCACAGACAGATACACAGACACACAGATACACAGATACACCGGCACGTTAAACTTAAAACACCCCTCGCTTTGCGTCGGGGATTAAAAATGTCTGACAAACCGCGCGGAACTTGAAAGAAAGAAGCTTGCCCAATTACATACTAGATGGCGCTGGCTACCTTTTAGAACGCGCTATCGTTGTGTTTACTTGGATCGTATAAATAGGAATAGCGAAAATTTACAAATTATGCGGTGCAATTATTACTTTTTTATACTCGTCGACCTTAATTTTTGAATTAAGACTTCGTACACCAAACTTAAATCACGTACTTTTTACTATGGAGGTCCCAACTCAACATTTCATAACTGTTGACACAACTAAAATGAAATTGACCAATCACGTGGCGCCTTTACTGAACTATAATGGATTTGACCAATAGGACGCCGTCATGAGAAAGTCAAAAGGTAAATAGACATCAACGCACAAAAATGAAAAAGTCGTTGGTTGCACTTCGTTTTCAATAGATACCAAGTTTGTTTAATTAGTTCAGTTGACTCGTAGAAAAAGTATTGTTCACAATAGTGTCCTAATCAAGCTTTTTAATCTCGTACCTTACTTAGGCCACTCAGCAAGCTTCGTGGCCTAAACACGGTACTCGACTAAACAGCTCTCTATTATAACACGATTGTGAAAAATACTATTATTTGTTGATGTTATTTTTGAAGCGAGTTCTTGCGAATCTCAGCGAGAACTTTGCGTCAGTGGCAAAGTAATTAATACTGACTTTGACACTGGTCCTTAGTGGCTGGGCGACCGAGCTTGGATCGGCGGTTATCGTGCTTTTTAACCGACTTCAAAAAAAGGAAGTTCTCAATTCGGTTGTAATTTTTTTGTCATTGTTTTTTTTATGTCTGGTACAGTCAGCATGAAAAGTAACGACGTAAACGAAGATGTCAAAAGTCTTTATTAAATTGGAATAAAAACTTATGACGAACGCTGGAACTAGGAACACTGGGTATAAAATTAGCATGACAAAAACAAAACTGCATTCAAATCGGTCCATCCGTTTAGGAGCTACGATACCACAGACGGTTGTCTATTGTTTGCCCGACATTCACATACCATAATAATCATTTGCCCGAACTTCGCTTGTCCGAATTTAATTGGCCCGAATGTTTCGTTTACCATAATAGTTAATTGACATACTCTTGTTTACCCGAATATTGGATGTCATAATGATACGAATGCCATACGTATTGTTTCTCAGATTATTGTTTGCAATAATATTATTTAATAGAATATTTAAACGCCATACTAAACATGCATTCGGATTCATCTTTGTTAAATTGTTAGTTTTTCCGCTCTTTTATAAAAAAAATAACCTCGAAGACGAAAGCGGGAGCAAAGCTCCCGCTTCCGTCTTCTAACCTATCCGCGATCCGAGTCGGTTTTGCCACTAAGCCCCTGTTCCCTACTGCCTATGATACACCACTATCTTGGCATTGGGTAATCTCAGAGACAAGTTTATTTTTACTTAGTGGCAAAACCGACCCGGATCGCAGATAGGTTCGAGGTACTTTTTATTACATTTTAGACACTGCAATACGTACCCACATTATTACATATGAATATTATGGATGTTGAGATGGATGGCAAATGCCATTATGGCATGTGACAGTTATGGATTACAATGATTATGGATAATGAGATTATTGATATTGATGTTATGGAAAACAAAGATTCTGGCATATAATTAATATGGTAAACAATGAGTATGGCATACTAAATTATAGAAAACAACTTTATGGCAGTTGAATATTATGGCAGATAAAATTCGGGCAAATGAAATTCTGGCAAGCAAGAGTATACCACCACAGACACACAGACAAAGACGTTAAACTTATAATTATAACACCCCTCTCTTTGCGTCGGGGGTTAATAAATGCGCCACACTGTAGTGACCAGTTTGCTCCAGTTACATCACTTAGATATTTGTTTACAAATGTGAGTTATCTTATTATATTACTAGTTGGTTAATAGTACATTACGTAACTAGGGCGGTGAATTCGTGAATGCCCCAGATCGCAGGTGTTTGTGGCCCGAACCGAAGGTGAGGGTCATAGATATGCGCTCTGGGGCTTTACAAATTACCGCCCGTGTTGAGTACAAAATTTTTCGTCTTCACCTGGCCACAATGCGAGTTTTTCCGTACGCGCAGCGTGCAGTAAAACTCGCATTATGGCCAGGTGTGACGTAAATCAATGAATGGACATGTCTCAACTTTATATTACTTTCCAAAAAACTGTAGGTATCGAAAAAAATATTTTCAGTAATATAACATCGAAACTGCTCACAAACTTTCACGGGAATCGGTTGAGAAATGCGACATGTAGATGTTCTTCTCTAACGGGGCAACGGACAGAGGGACAGCGGGACATCCGAACATACGAAAGAATTTTGTTTTGTTTTCGCTCGCTCGTTCAACCCAAGAGGAGTCTATGGAGCTTTAAGTTTGTATATAGGGATTAATCACCGAGGGTTCCGTAATTAATTACAAATGTACCTATAGTTTTTAGATTTTTCCCTGTACTTGTATTTAGTATTTATAAGATGATATTACTTGCCACATTTCATATTTGTAGCTCAACGGAATGTACCCTGATACATGTTGATTCCCTTGAGAGTGCCGAAATATACGTTATTTGAAATTTAATTTTGACAAAGATTCAAAGAACTGTAAACTTGGGTCTATAAGGTTTTCATTTCAACTCGATACCTCTACGCCTTCCCGAGATTAAGGAGTTTTGGCACACACAGAAGGACAACGAAGTGATCCTATAAGGGCTCCGTTTTTGTCCTTTTGAGGTACAGAACCTTGAAATCCTCAATAAAAAGGTTAATGTACAGTTTGGACGTTGGACATTATTTTAACCCGCGGTTACACGGGCGGATTAGCTACCTAGACTATGCCTAGCGGTCGATCAGAAAGCTGCAATTTGCATTGGAATGTGTTTCGCCCACTTTTTTTGACCCGAGCAAGTGTTTAAAGGTACAGCCAGGTACTGATAAATATGATTGACTCCTGGACCACAGTATAACTAGACAGTACAGTATTGGTAGACCTCTTAACACAGTCCTCGCCTGCTTGGCGCGCGGGTGCAGGGGTCTGAAGATAACGGAGCGCGGGCGACATGCGGGAGGCAAAGTCCCGCGCCCGCACGCCTATGAAGCTCGCGTGCGCGGTGAAAATAGGTAGTAAGTCTCATACTACTTCAATTCTTCTCGTCTCGTCTCGCCTCTCCGGTGGAAAACCAGCTTCAGGCGAGGCCTGAGTTATACGGTCTACCCACGATCTACCCACACCGTCCGATACAATGCATTCACACCGACTAACAATGTAGAGTACATTGCTAAATGTAATGAAATAAAAGTTTATTCACGAGGACATATGGTATAGTAGATGTTATAACTGTTATAAGTTACATTATTGATTCTTCATACGTTCCACATTAAGGCATGTGAAAATTGTTATTTTGACATGACGAATGAATGAAATGAATGAATGAAGTCATTCATGTCAAAATTACATTTAAATTTGATAGTAAGTCTGGGAAGCCGGCGGTAGCGTGGCGTGCAGCCCGTGTACCTCATAGAACTGCTTTTAAAAGGAGCAATCGTGTAGAAGTCTGAAGCGACTAATATATTTACCGTGCCCGGACTTTGGCTGATGAAATTCTCCAGACTCACCAACGATATACTGTCTATATAACTCCGCTTTGAGAGAGACGTTACGCTGCACCCCACTTCAAAATTCCAAGCCTCTCCATAGACCGTACACAGTGGAATGGCCAGTAACATCCCTATATCGTTGTAATAAGATAAATGAACGGTCAGAACAGAAGCGGTTCAGGAAATGACATAAAGCCTGTACCGATACGATTAACCGACGAGCGCAGGGCACATCTATAACGTTGTTATGTTAGTATGTAAGTGAGTTACATCGTTTGAAGGAAACTGTTTGAGCTTTCTGCCCTGAAATTAGGGTCGTTGAAACCCACCTAATAAGAGTATAACCCGGTTACAATATCCGTGGACCTGGCGTCGATGACGTCACGACGGCACTCTGGTACGGTGCTACAGGCTTCACATGCCAGCGAGGTCCACAGATATTGTAACCGAGTTCTACGTAAAAAAGTAACTCCGTAATCAGAGAGAAAAAGAGTATTGCATGAGGGGCAGAAGCACGATTTTGAAATAGCCTTTAAATAGCTTGTAAATTAAATCCTAGTAAGAGTCACTACACGCACCACATGCGAAAGCCGCGAGCGCGCACACACACATACGCATTGACATACACACCACACACACTGTACATACATTTGTTAAGGGGCTACCCGAGGTTTCCATCGATTTTAGTCAAGTTTTGAATCGTATCTCCTTCTTTTGCACTACAGATAGAAGTATGAATCAAACGGTTATCGGTTCTTCAATCTTTTATCTCCATTTTGGTCTACCGGATTTTGAAACAAATGAATACTTAATGTTGTATGATTTTTTTAAAGATTGTCTAAAAAAACACTAATTTCGTATCTCTATTGACGTGGAAGATCTAACATATACGAAATCTACATTTTTTAAGGCAATAAATATATTTTTCTTTCTTTCTTCTTTTTTTCTTTCAGATAATTTATCGAGTCTTGCAGGTCGATCACGTAACATATTGTACGCACGTTAAGAGATCTAAATATCAGTCAAATTTTATGTGGAAAAATGACGGTTAAAATGTCCTAACGCGCGTACGAAATGTTACGTTTCGTGCGCGCGCACCCCTCTGGTCCAATGCGAACGCATTGCCTCTAGATAACCGCCAAAAATTGAAGCATATTGCCAAGAAGGCACTCGATATGACTATTGGTGCATCATAAAGTGTGGTCTGAGATTTATATAAACTTTTTTTATGGCAACAGTAATATCACTGATAAACGGCTCTTGTCCACGTTAATCTCCTAGCCCGATCCGTCAGGGGAAAAAAAATGGTTAGATTGTTAGGTGAACTGCGACCCTACAGCGCGTGAGCCGAGCGAGCGAAACGAGCGTGACGCGGCAGCGTCCGGAGAAGCGCCATAAGCGAGCATTATCATATTTCCTAGTTGAATATAAAATAATTGCCGCTAATTCCCCTGGGTGATCGGGGTGAGGTGTAACGTGGATAACGTAATGTGTATAATGTCCTTGATACTTGATATGCTTACTAAGTTGGGCTGGTTCTTGCTTTTTAAGAGAGTTAAAGGGTAATACTTGTAGAATATCATAAAACGTTTAGTTATTATGTCTGGTCAAATGTGAAAGGCCGAGGTCAGCTTTCCTTAATAATTCGGCCATGATATTAATAGTCTCAGGTTTTTTTGTGAGTACATACCTCTTATAATAACAAATATTTATTCTGAATAATATATGATCATCCTACTTGTGTCAGTTTTTGATTTATGCTTTAAAAAAAAACTGTTATTTTCCGGCATTATTATTGCGTATTAATAAAAAGATTTGCATCGCCACCCAAAACACGAATAGGTACTAAAAAAAAAACATTTAAAGTGAAGTACCTAGAGATACCTCTAGATTTTATTTTTCAAAATAGACCAAACTTTGTCTACTATTTGCCTACATATCAAAAATTTCGTTGCTGTCCTATAAGCTATATTTTATCACGTGGCTCCACCTGGGTTATTTGCAAAGCCCGGACGACGGCAGCAAAAATACACTTTTCACTAGTGCTTAATTAAATATCGACTTTTCTATCGACATCCATACGAACAATTTTTGAATCAAAGTTGTAACGCAATATTACATCAGGTACCTAGGTAAGCTTATTATATATTATTTCAGTTAACAAATTACATACTATAATTATTATCAATAATTACGGGTCACGGGAATGATTGTAATAGTAAAATAAGAGTGACAATTCTAAAATACAAACAATTCATCATAATTTTGTTTACAACAACCAGACCAAACAAATATTTCAGAATTTCTTAACGGTGGTCCAGTACATCATGCTTTTTATCGATATTTTATCGATTCATAAAATGTGTGTCCCCGCACTATTGATACGTCAACACACAATTTCTCCCGTCATCCGGGCTTTGCTTATATTTGTAACTAGCTTCTGTCCGCGACTCCGTTCGCAAACTTTTACCCCCCCCCCCCGCATTATACCCCCTTAGGGGATGATTTCGGGGATAAAAACTATCCTTTGTCACTCTCCATCCATATTCAACTATCTTCACTTAAAAAATCGCGTCAACCCTCGCTCCGTTTTGCCGTGAAAGACGGACCAACAAACAAACACACACATACATACACTTTCCCATTTATAATATTAGTATGGATACACGAGCTGGCCCGCAACGGCAGCCGTTTTAAATAAATGCCTAAGACGCTCTCACCGCAATAAGGCTGGCAAGTGCTTGGTAAAAGGCGTATTTTGCATCAATTTACATTGTAAACCCGTGCCTAGGGGGCATCATGGAATATTTACGTGGCTCGCTCTTTCCCCCAAATTGCATGATACACCCAAGACACGCAAACATTACTTTGACAAACGCGTAAGTACATTTTCATAATGTCTAGTACTATATTTTATTGCACACGCGGCTTCGTCCGCATATTACGAAGAACAAAGGTAAACCAGCGGGCTAAAATATTACCTATAACCACCCAGAAGTCGATTCTACAAGCAGGTGTTTTTTTTAAATCGGTTTAGTTTTTCCGTAGATTACCCATCACATTACAAACATGCAAATGTACAATCTCACAGACTTCCTCCTTTTACTCGTAGTGTAGATAAAATTGTGGTAAAAAAATATGCTTCAAAATTTATTCGTTATTATTTAAATATACCTAATTTACCTGCATTGCAAAAACAGTTTACTAAGTAATTGCACTAAAGAACAGTTTTTCAATATTTTCTGTTTAAAATGCATTTCTTCTTGCGTTTAATATTCACTTATAGATCAGAAATCAGAATCATGATGGACTAAAATAAAGTAAATCAATAAAAATTGTAATCAAATTACACATTGGACAAATACCTAACATTATATATGACAGGTATATCCATGTTATGCTACTCTGAAAACAGCTCACCCTTTCCAACCTCTGAACATAACATAACACACAATTTGTCACCTAAAACCAAAGCCCATGAATCCATATAAATATAAATAAATCTCACATATAAATAAATAACCTCGTTAAATTATCGAATATATGCGGCTGCCAAATGGCGCTTGTGGGTTTGATTCCAATTAGTTTTTCGGAACTCATGTACGGAATATTTACCGTTAGCTTTTCGGTGAAGGAAAACATCGTGAGTGTTCGCGCCCGACTGTACTTCTGTTCACCGCGACAACACTTCAATAAAACGTTAATCACTATAACTAGCTCTTCACTGTACTTCACTTTATAAGAACCGGTTAGTATAACTTCTTTTTGGTTACCGATATGAGCTTGAAGGCGACTTGACGCCATGATTTCAGGAAAAATCTCGTTAGCGAGTTAGTACTAATAGTACGGGAAACCATTTGACGAAGTATGTCACTTTAAGTACCTTGGGAGCACTATCCGAAACGATAACACCTTGGCTTCGGAAATACCAGCACGCATCGCCAACGCCGCAGCCAATTTCGGAGGACTCAATGACCGTGTCTGGAAGACCCATGATCCCAAGTTAGAGACAAAGATCAACGTGTAAAAAGCTCTAATCATCCCTGTCCTTTATACGGAGCAGAGACATGGTGCCTCTACAAAACAGACATTAAAAAGCTAGACACTTACCACCTTAGGTGTCTGAGATACATTCTGAAGATCAAGTGGCAGGACCGAGTTCCTAACTCTGAGGTTCTGCGTCGCTCCGGAATGTACGGCATGGAAGCTCTCCTAATGCAACGTCAGCTCAGGTGGAGTGTGCATGTCCTTAGAATGAACGACCACCGCTTGCCTAAAGCTGTGTTCTATTCAGAATTAGCCGATGGTAAGCGGAAGCATGGTGGTCAGTGTTTACGCTATAAGGACGTGCTCAAACGACATCTGAACGCATGCGCTATTGATCCTTTGTATTGGGAGGAGCTAGCCGCAGTCAGGTCATCTTGGCGATCTACCATCTTTAGTAAGGTTAAATCCTTCGAAGAAAACCGTTTGACAACCTTAGACCCCAAACGCCAATTGCGAAAAGAGAGGCCTAAACTTTCCTACGTGTACAACTATAACACGACTGGCCAACTCTACTGTTCCCCCTGTAAAAGAGTTTTTAAGAATAAGTTTGGCCTAGCCAGCCATATCAGAGCTCACAGTAGGGCAAATCCGTAATTGCTAGGGTCGCCGTCATCGAAATCGATGAGGACTATATATATATACTAATAGTTAAAACAATGACGCGTACTTTTTTCATTTACATTTTTTCTATTTCCGCCCCAGTCATTGGCTCAGTTCGGGTTGGGCATAAATACCGCTAGCCATCCGGTTGCCTCTTGGACACGCAACTACGCCTCAAGGCTCTGAATATATCGGTACCTAGCGGCTGATTCATGAATTAATTTGGATAAGTACATTGTTTCTTTTATATTCCGTCAGCTACGTGTGCGTATGTATTAGATGCATTTGCTACTAGCAAAGCAATCTGTTAGTCCTAATCTGTCAGGATTGTTTTCCCTCTGGCTTGGAAGGTCAGATGGCAAATCTTGGGATTATGTGTCAAAGCGGACTCCGGGCTCGTTAAAGGAGGATGATGATGAAATTATACAAATAACCTATTTATCTATGCGCTAACAATGAAAACGGGCCACGATGTTAATAAACAATTCCTAATTAGACGCACTCAGCTGGACATATCCGGCTCAACACGTCATTACCCAATAGAACGCATGCATCGACGTATTAATAGACATATTGTAATGATGCCCAGTCATTGCCAGATGACATGGCAGATAGTTGACTATATTCAGCCGTATAAATTCGATTCCACAAGCTTGTCATGACCCGACGCGATGGACAAACTGCCAGATAGACATGCACTTGTTATAGTGGCAAAACAAGCCCATTATATACACGGTGGTCCCGGGAATTTCCGTTAACTTCGGCATATTGCAGAATTGCAGAATTTCGTGAAAAAAAATTTTTTTTTTTGTAAAAAATAATTTATTGTATCATTAACAGTTATTGTCTTATTGTGCAAGGCTTCAAGACCAGAAGGTCCAAGAAGACAAATTAACTAAAAAAAATGTACTTCCGACGCAGTTTTTACCTAATATAGAACGAACTTCTTGTAGTGTATACGAACCTTACAACATTTAAAAAACTGTGATGACACCACAGTTAAGAGCCTTTACACTGGTTAAATCTGCAAATCTGATTAAATTAAAATATTCAATATCTTGAAAACAGTAAGAGTTAAGATACTACTGTCTTTGAGTAATTAATTTTATTTGATCTAACCTATGCCCCCATGCAATTAACGGAAATTGCCAAAAACACCTTGTATACTACTGAAAATAAATTAGGGGCCACAAGTATGGTGGTCGTTACGTGAAAATGATATGACAGTAATAATATATTTTTTCTCCAGTCATCAGACGTGAACACTAGCATGAAACATGTTGGATTCTGAAGGACACGGGACATCATTAGGTAATTAGCCACTTATCAATCAGTGTATCTCCAATAATTATATTATTATCGTAAGTGGCTCATATTTTGTTTTGAGCAGTTTATACAGTTCTCAACGATTTCAATGACGACCCTAACAAATTATGGATTAGCCCTATTATAAGCTATGATATGACTGGCTAGGCCAAACTCGCCCTTGAATACTCTCCAGGTTAGAAGGCTTTGTAAATCATTAATGAATAATAGCGAGTTTTTAGTTTATTTCATTTCAAAACAATTATTGACTCCGGAAGAAATTGAATAGTTTTGAATTAAGCATCCACCACTCCGAATGGCTAAACTTAAGTGCTAGCGGGGCACATAGCACTTAGCACCGATGTCCGTTGGGGCGGAAAGGTCCTCGAATGGCGACTACATACCGGAGGAATCGGCGTGGGTCAACCCCGCCCTCTCCACAAGATGACCTGGTAAAAGGCCGCGGGAGTCCGCTGGATGCGGGTGGCGCGGGACCGGTCATTTTAGCACTCTTTGGGGGAGGCCTGGATGCCGATGATGATGAAATTAATCATTTTTCGCTCCGGGAAAAAAGATTCTGGCCAATGATTGCGTTAAACTGCTACGGCCTACGACCAAAGGCTACGAGCGAGCGTAGCGTTGCGATAAACCAGATGACAGAACTGCCAAAGTCGTCCTGGTACGGTAGTCCAAATAATCAGTTTTTTTCTTAATTTAATACATACTTATTACGGGGCTCCCATAATTGGCGTATGGGATCGTACCTTCGATCTGAATCGCTTAGTTTTCTTAGGTTGTTTGTAGCTTATTATGTTAACAACAACGGCTTTAAGCAATATAGTTTCCCATATTGACTTCAAAGTTCATTGTTTTCGAGATATTTGGCATCAAAGTTGAACAGTTTTAGGCCAAAAAAACCAGTTCCTGGCCATAACTTTTGTGTTAATTGGTTTAAAATGAAAACCCTGGACCGGTTTTTAGGGACGTCACAGACGAACCCAAATATGTTAGATTTCGTATGTGTCAGATCTTTCACGTCAATAGAGATACAAAATAAGTGTTATTTTAGACAATGTTTAAAAAGATCATACAAAATTAAGTGTTCATTTGTTTCAAAATCCGGTAGACCAAAATGGAGATAAAAGATTGAAGAACCGATAACCGTTTGATTTATACTTCAATCTGTAGTGCAAAAGTAGGAGATACGATTCAAAATTTGTCAAAAATCGATGGAAACCTCGGGTAGCCCCTTAAACAAACGGGGTACTATAACGTTTGATCGACTATATCACTCGACGTGTTCGAAACCAATACGCGGTTCATAACACGCAGACACGGATCTGTGCAACGAATTTGAACCTTTACATTAAATCTCGAGGGCATCTTTTGATTAGCTACTCTTGACGTCTGCATACTCGTACGAGAGATTAATTTTGAGCGCTAGGCCCGCATTAATCCACGTCCTATAAGCATGTTTTAACCAAAATAGCGTTAAAATTCGTTTATCCTTATCTGTCACTTTGACATTTGAGTTCCTAAGAAAAGGACAAAGTCCATTTTATTTAGCAGAGGCATTATAAGCTTTACGAATAAGGGGGCACATTTATAGGCTTACAGTTAATACCACAATGTTAACTAATAAAAAAGTGAGTAGTAAAAACTAGTAAAACACATGGAACGCACCAGTGCCGCCCTAGCGTCATGCCTCAGTGCGTGCTACCTTTTTTAACCGACGAAAAAAACGGAGGAGGTTCTCAAGTCAACGCGTATATATGTATATTTTTTTTACGTATGACCACGCATAACTTTTTAAAGGGTAGTTCGATTTTGATAATTCTTTTTTTTATAGAAAGGGTATACCTTGAAGTTGGTCTTACATAAATTATAAAAAAAAATTCTAACCCTAAGGGTAGAAAAACAGGGGATGGGTGATTGTTCACTCACTGATTGAAATGTATGACCACATATGCGGAGAGTAATCACAAATATTGCATGTAAGTTACTGGTAATTAAGTTAGTAAGTGACTAAAGTAAGCCACAGAAAATTAAAAAAAAAAAACTTTTTCACAAAAAAATTAAACCGTCGAAAAAACTGAAAAACCAAAAATAATTAAACTAAATAAGAAAAGTTTATTATTTTTTGCTTTACTGTTTTTTTCGGCGGATTATTTTTTTTTGTTAAAAAGGGTTTTTACTCGTCGGTTGTAGCCCCAACTGTAACCGTGATAATTTTAGTACCTTGTCACATTTACTACTTTGACGCATCCCAATTGTCTCAGTATCGTTCCGATAGGCCAGGCGCGCACTACGATTTTTACACATACCATAAAGAAATGTAGTGCGCGCCTGGCCCTAAGTGCAACAAATTACTAGAATGATCATTTATACAACGTGTTTTTTTAACCGTCTTAGAACCGAAGCCCACTTAAAGTGTATAAAACGTATTAATAATTCGTAAAAAAATGTATTAGTTAAGTATTTAGTAATAAAAGGTAATTAAGTTTGAAAAAATCTGTATAGCGCGCGGTGCGCAGGTCATTCACCCGGGTAAAGTACGTACCTGTCTACATAAGATGGCGGCTAATTTATGGTCACTGTGGCCACTCAGCTGGATGATTAAAATTATTTTTTAAAATAAAAAAATACATCTTTAATACATTTCAAATCATCATCACATCATCAGCCTATATACGTCCCACTGCTGGGCACAGGCCTCCTCTCATGTATGAGAGGGAACGGGCAGTAGTCCCCACGCTGGCCCAGTGCGGATTGGGGACTTCACATACACCTTTGAATTTCTTCGCAGATGTATGCAGGTTTCCTCACGATGTTTTTCCTTCACCGAAAAGCTAACGGTAAATATGAAATCATATTCCGTACATAAGTTCCGAAAAACCGGGATTCGAACCCACGACCGCCGTTTGACAGCCGCATGCCTGAACCACTGGGCTACCGTAGCTTACATTTCAAACAAGGGAGAAAAATCCTTTTTTTACTTTCTTTGTAATGTATACAAGAACTGGGCCTCGGCTCTAATCAAAGACAGTAAAAGAAACGCCCTGTATTTGCTGTGGACTGTACTACCGCAAAGACCTCTGTTGGTCCTCTTGTACGACAGGCAGGGGAAACGATAGCCGTATTCTAATGCCAGGGGCACAGGGCGCAAGCATGCTAGTACCCACATACTAACAATACAAATCACATATTTTTAGTGAGCAGGTTTTGTCAGCTATCAGTAAACACGTCGGCATTGCCGCAACATGAGTTGATTGAGAAAAAACTGACCGTGTCGAGCGCTATACGACATGAACGCATTCACTGCCATGCATCACTACGTAGCCGAGCCGTGGTTTTCCCGCTTAGTAGCGGAAAGCGGCCGCAAAGACGCCCGCTAGACGGGTTCCTGGCAGTGGAAGTATTAAGGGGATGCCTTGATTTAAGTCGTACACGCCCCCTAGACAGAGACACGCTGATGCCTTCCGCCCATGAGAAGAAGAGATGTAACCTAACTTAGTGAAGTTTTATTAAAAATGCATAAAGTGAGATTTTAAATGAGATAAAATGCTATAGTTTTAACTTGATTGTGCCGTAAAATAATGTATCTTTTGAGTAGGCTGAGTAAAAAAAGGAAAAAAAATACCCAACTTTGGATATTTTTTCTTTCGAGGAAATTTTAAGCAATTATGTATCGATAAAATCAAATAGTAAAAAATCATATATCTGAAAATCAGGCCTTATTGTTTCTTAATCTAGTCAGAACGGCGTTTCAAAGCACGCGATAAATTTCCAATGCACCGCCTTAAAGACGGAGACCCTAACCAATCTCTGGCAGTGAATATATCACATCCATAGAGCTACTGTCGTAGCCAAAAGCCATGGTTTTCCCTCTAAGTAAAGAAAAGTGCCTACGAAAAGAGCCTTAGCATATACGCCCATGTCGACTTTCAGACTCCATATCATGTTAGCAGAATTTTTTTTTTAACTATGCCTATGAATTTAATTTGATTTGATGTATCTATTCATTAACAATATGTTTGGGTGTTACAATTAACATTAAGTACCAATGTAACGTCTGATTTTCACCCTTTATGTGTAAAATCTCATGACCTTATATCTCAACAGGAGGCTCTGCGCGGGCGCCGCTGTGCGTCACTACGCGGCGCGCCCCGCGACGACTCCGGACGGTCTACGCCGGCGACCGCGCGCCGCGCCTCCCCCTCTCCCGCGGGTTCGCCCGCCCCGAAGAAGTCCAACTGGGAAGTGATCGAACACTTCTCAAAAACCAACAAGAGTCCTACTGCGGTGAGTACCAACTTTTTTTAAAGAATAGTTTTAACCGTGCACTTATATGTAGCCCAGCTAGCCGGAGAGTAAAAAATAAAACGAATTGTTCATATACCTACACTAAAATTAAATAGAAATATCTATAGAATGGGTAAATTGTTCAGTCAGTACGGAGCATGTACTTGCTGAAGGCTGGCTTGAATGGTACAGACGTTCGTAGCCAGAAGGGTGGCCACAGGTTTTAGATAGCCTCGGAATTCCCGCTGGGCTGGGCAGGTCTGGAGCACACCTGCAGGTAGCTTGGAGGCAGCGGCGCAGACGAAAGTTAAGCAACAGCGGTTTGAAGAATAACCATGCCTTAAGGGCTGTATAAGTGGCACTTTACACCGTGGGCCCGAGGAACCCAAAAGATTTTAACTACGCATTGCTTCGGTTATTAGAGCAAAAAATGTAAGATGAAAAAAAATAGTCCAATCCGGCTTAGTTTTGAATATATTATCAATTTATATGTAAACTATTTAATGCGATTACTTAAGTGCTTTAAACACTTTTGATTGCGACGTTGTTACTGATTTTGCCCAGTTTCGCTTCAGACTTGTAGTAGTGTTGTAGCTCTCACCTTGATATCTAGGTGAGAGCTACAACACAATAAATTGATCCTTTTTTGAAAATAGAATTGTAATTGTTTTATTAAAAGGGATAATGTCCATAGAGAACCGATAGTTATCCAAGTTTTATATACAAAAACCGACAAAACCGAAAAAAACAAAAATTGCTTGTTCTGAGTTTGGTTTTTTACTCCTATTAACCTCAGGGGCCGTAGACAAGGTTACAATCGACAAGCGCTAACGCCAATAGAAAACTAATAAAATGAATGGTAATGACAGATGTTAACGAAAAGTGTTTCGTCGGCATCTGTCATTCCCATACATTTTGTTATTTTCTATTGGCGTTAGCGCTTGTCGATTGTAACCTTGTCTACGGCCCCAGGTATGCGTGGTTAAAATCTTTCGGGGTTTTCGGGCCCACGGTGTATATACATTATGAGCTGAGGTCATTTCAAGAACTGTATTATATACTTCGGATCGTTTGGTATTTAAGTGACATACCCTTTCTCTAAAACCGTGAAGAAGAATTAGGAGACTTGGTAGTCATTTGCCCCACGTACTACACCATAATTAAATGGTCATGATCCAGAATGACCAAAAGCGAATAAGATGATCATATTGAACAAGTTTTCCCATGGGACTCATCACGAAATTGCAAAAAAACAAGAGATAAATAAAGTTAACTATGAGTTAAATAAAGACAATAAAGATAACAGTACTTTTCCCAGTGACCATAGATTTGTAAGAAAGTGTATTTTTTATCATCTTTTTCTCGCGTGACTTTTGGGCCACCCTATTTATATTTGCAACAAAGTACACGAATCAATGAGAAAGCTTCCTGTAGAAAGCTTTATAAAAGTCGCTTAAAAGGGAAGTACTAAAAACGCTTTTCGCATCGGTTGTACAAAGGAAAATGGCAGAGCTTGGCATGAAACTTTCAAAGTACAGTCAGGGGTATGACGATAGAGTCTACAAGTTACTTACTTTGATTTTGGTTATAACGACTTAACAATGTGATAGAAAGCTTAATATATGAGATTTCCCTGCAAAACTATTTTAACAGTTTGTCTGCAGGTATGAGTCTCTATAAAACGATATTTACAATGCTTGCTCTGAAAGTGCTCCTTTATATGGGTTAACATGAACACGGGAAACCCTCCATGCCCGCACGGCGGGGCGGGCCGGAGGGCAGCCGTGCGGGAATAGATTTCGGGCCAATATTCCCACATACGTGCGAGAATAAGATTTCATGACAATTAAAATTTCACATTTTATGTATAATTTTTAATTGCCTCGCATGATGTATTGTAAAATGTTGTATGATACACGTGCGGATGTAATTTCCAACTCGTGTCGATCAAAACTCGTTGGGAATTACCTACTTTCCGCACTTGTATCAAAATAGTTATTTACGATACAAGTGCTGAAAATAAGAAATTCGCAATGAGTGGTGATAAATTAAAACACGACCGAAGGGAGTGTTTTAAATCGACACGAGTTGCGAATTACCTATTCGCACGTGTATCGTACGTTTTACTGTACATATGGCACTTTAAAGTTTCAACATATGCACGGAAAGTGCTCTTTTCCGCACTAGTGCGGGAAAGTAGCATCATATGTACTGTAAAGAACTATTTCTAACAATTTACGCTACGATTTAAACTATGTATTTATATTATTGCGTAATATAATTGCATAATGTACGCACATAGACTCGTGCGTCGTGCTAAAAAAAAATGAGTGTCATTATTTTTTCGTTCGTCGCTCAAGAGTTTGGAATAAGTACTTTTTCAAAGCTTTCTTATGGCCTGTATGTACGTATATTAATACTCTTGCCTGTACCTAGGCATTTGCCAGGTGCCATACAAACTTCCGCTTATAATCTACACCTAACTACTTTGGATTTGTACTGAGTACATTTAAGATCAAACTTCATTTAAAACAAATGTATCTCACTATATTTCTGTTTTTGTGTAAGATTGTCTCCTATTATTTATTTATTAATTCATTACCCTCAACCGTCCTATATGTATTTTTAACCCTTCAGGCAACTTAATTTAATAATAAATGGAAACGTGATCAAGTGAAATTGTCATTAGCGATAAATTCTGCCCCTTCTATATTGAATTATACCCCACATCAATACAGGAGGGGCATGAAAGGATAGACTGCCCTTGACATTTGGAACGTACTTTGCCATGTGACCCCCCACAAGTTGGACTGGCAACCTCGTAAAAGTTGGAGTCCGCTGGATGCGGGTGTCGCAGGACGGGTAATTGTGGCACTCTTTAGGGGAGGCCTATGTTCAACAGTGGATGTCTTTCAGCTTATATGATGATGGCAATAAGTACCTATTCGACAACATAAATATTTGACACACAATGCATGCAAAGGGCATTTCCATTTCGAACTGTACCATTAAACATGAAAAATCAAAAGATAATATTTTTTGAAATTATAACAGTCACTTACACGATTATGAGGAATACATCGATACTTTATATGTCAAAATCCATCGAGCCGTTTGAGCTGCAGTAGAGCGTATACGTACGCAATAGAAACACATAACCTTAATGAGAATGCCTTAAGGCATTAAGTCCGCCAATTGTACCTTTGTTTCTGTATTAGTGCAATAAATAAATAAATAAATATTAATAATAATAAATAAATATAAGGGGACAATCTTACACAAATCGACCTAGTCCCATAGTAAGCTCAGTAAGGCTTGTGTTATGGGTACTAGACGACGATATATATAATAGATATAAATACTTAAATACATAGAAAATATCCATGACTCAGAAACAAATATTCATGCTCATCACATAAACATTTGCCCTTACCGGGATTCGAACCCAGGACCTCTTGCTTCGTAGGCAGGGTCACTACCAACTAGGCTAAAGCGGTCGTCCGTAAATAAATAAATAACCCTCCTTATGACGCAATCGGGCAATGATACCGAAACCATCATTGCCGGCGTCAACTGCCAGTGTCAAAACCGTTGGTTTCGTCATTAAAACTGACAGGTTAGACGTAACTTAAATTAGGCTTAATCGTACTTAAAACGTAAAGGCCCAAAAATATCTAACGCGGTATGTATATAAACTGTTGTTTGACCATATATTTCATTGTTTATACTAGTTTCACCAACACGTTTCTAGATAAAACAAACACCAGGCCAAAACGCGCCTACGTTCCACATTCATTCAGCGCTATGTCACACAATACGACTGAAATGCTACAAACATTCACCATAAAAACGTAAACAAATCCGTCACACTCGAATTATCAGCCCTTAGTTCGACCTAAGTTGTAACGAAAATGTGAATTTCAATAAAGTAAATGTGAATTTAAATTAAGTTACTAAGATCTGTACACACTATGGTTGCAATAAATGCTATGATTATGACTAAGACTATGAAAGCCGAAGTTCGAGATTCTGATATATCGGTCTTTTTCGTACTTATAAGTCAGGGTTTCTTAAAGTGGTCCTTTGGGGTCCATTGGCCACTTCGTTCACTCTTAAAAGCTTGTTAAAATATGCAGTAATTAGCGCATATGTACATTGTTATTCTGCTTCCTTGTTATAGCCGAGGGGTACATTAGACACATGGCACTAGCAAAGAAAAGTCTGGTTGGCGCGAGCGAACCATTGTGAGTCTTTAAATAAAAAAAATCCCTTAACAAGATTCCACATTATTTTTAAACTACTGAAAGAGTTCCTCGCCACCAAAAGTGTAAGAACCACTGTTATAAGTATCACACTCCAGCAACAGAAGATATACGGAGCCTCGATAAAGCACCCCGATTAATCCTACCGGATTTGTTCAGCCGGATAGATCCAATGGCTACTTTAAACCTTTGATACCCGACGCTTCGATAGCACGGATGTCAGCCGAAACTGTGACGCAGTTTTACGAAGCTGAATTTTCCTCTTTTTAATTATTATGAGTTCGCCTGTGATCTATTACACGCGAGCCCAGTCACGCAGGCCGATAGTTATACATTTTTCGAACCTCTCTTTTCATAACCTTCTGAGGATTGTGATCACTGTTGGATTCAGCAGCCCTGATGATTTCTCTCGGTCTTGATTTATGGTTGCCCTAGTTTGCAGGAGTTT
Source organism: Epinotia demarniana (assembly GCA_945867215.1). Lineage (NCBI taxonomy): Eukaryota > Metazoa > Arthropoda > Insecta > Lepidoptera > Tortricidae > Epinotia > Epinotia demarniana. Next base: position 60,906,322 of record OX244259.1, read on the forward strand.
GCTTGAGGATGCGGCTTCCTTGATCTGTTCTGACCATCAAGTTAGCGAGCGTCCGCGGACTCTTTTGCCTCCTGCGCCAATCACAACCAGTTCTTCCAGACTATCGTCACCTCTGCGCATTACATGTCCAAAGTAAGACAGTAAAGTGGATACACGTTTTGATACCGAGCTGGGAAAGAATCGACACATGTGGGCGTTAGGCTGTCCAGGGTATACTGAGCATTCACCTCAAGCACCACAGCATCATAATATATAAAATTATAAGGTATAATACTTATACCTTATTATTTAATTAAAAAGGGTCATCGTCAGACATAGGGTGGCGTGTCTTCAGTGGACATTATCAAAATTTAGGGCTATAAAGCCTTGTTTTTGGTTGAACTCGCCGTCGCCTCTTCTATAATTATATGCCATAAAAACACGATGCGATGTTTAAACATCAATATAAGCCCTTAACTACTGACGACAGGAAAGAAGTTTTAGTTTTTTTTTTGACTGACAGTGTCCCAAAAACAATGTTTTAACCGTCTTTAAATCAGTACACAAATTGGTTTACAGAATTTGAAGAGTTCCCTAGAATTCTCTAGAAAAATAATTATATTCACCTTGTTTAACCTGTCATTTACATCAAGTGCTCTAATAATCACTTTCCGCTCCAGAAAACCATATGAACACTCTACCTTCCACGTAAACAATATAGGTATTGATCAGTAAATATATAACTACCCCACCGAGCCAGAAAGTAGATTAAACGAAAGACGTGCTGGCCCCGTATCATAGTCGGCCTTATCACGCAATAAGTGACAAGATAGAGCGTTAGTATCGTATATCCAGCCAGTGACGGACGCTATATCTTGTCACTTATCGCGTGATAAGGCCGACCATGATACGGGGCCTGGTCATAGGCCTATCCATAATAGTTCCACTATGACCGGGACTGCGCCACCCACAGTAGAGGTATTCATCGAAAGGAAGGACGTATTAAAGATGATAAAAGTGGATGAAGGAAGGGGCGACTTAGGCGAACTTTTTCCGACCAAATCGGAGAAATCCTAAAGACAGTTCAGATCAGTACCCTACACCGATGAGCATATATATGAAGGAAATCATGGAAGTGAAGGTTTCTCAAGATCGTACTAATTGGAAATTTGTGATCTCTGCCTACCTCTCTAGGAAAAGGACTCAAATCTGGGCCTCAATTGGTGGCTCTGTAAGCTATAGAAGCCACGAGCCTGTCTTCGTTTTATTTCCAAAATAAACTCTACGGAAGAAACCTATATAATTGTTGTATCTGCTCACAAAATTTCTCGACAATCGGTTGAGACATACGACCTGTAGAGATGAACCGCCGGACAGCTGGACATCTGGACAAGAAAGAAGCTCGTTTGCTCCGCTCGCTGGTTCAACTAACGCCACAGCGCCATCTATCGGGACGGTCGTAAACAACAAAGCAATATACAATACCTTTGTGTCGAATTGCATATTCCGATTGAACGGAATAGCTTTGTCATAGAATACGACTGTGTGGAGCTAAATACAGGAGTGCTATTCACGGTGCTTATTGAAGCGATTATAGCCTCTCGGGCATACACTGGCATCAATCGTGGAGGTTAAAGGCGAGTCGGCTCCCGGAAATAACGTGCATGTCTAAGAGACACGCTTATGACATCTGTGAACGAGAAAGAGTAACACTTTGGGAACGACTTGTTTGGAAAATGGCGATAAATGTTTTTAATGCTTTATTCGTAGTTTGTTACATTCTACAACTGACGTAATAGGGTTTTTTCAAATAATTGTGTACCCAATTAGCGTGGCAAAAATTAACTGTGTCCGTTTCGTGACGAGAAATAAGCAAATAATTGAAAATTAACAAGTTTCACATTTAATTAACTTGTTTATGAATGTCATTTATAAAAAGAAACGAAAAAAGTGACTTTCGTACAAACTACCTATAATACTCGTATAATGTCGTCACAAAACTGAAACTGAACAAATTTTTGTAAAACGACTTAAGCTAACTATAAAATTATTTGAAAATGCTGAACACTGTCATTTTAATATCATTAAAGTCGTTTAGACTGATATATGTTTTGTAAGCATAGAAAACTTTATTTAACATCATATTTTAGACAGTGTACAAATTACACGTAAGATTAGACATAAAACCTTTACCGTACGAGGCATAACAATGGATGATGCTAAAAAAAGTCAAATAGTAAAGGTGTATAGTAAGGACCAAACTTTGTGAACAGCGAACGCAGAAATAGGAGGTGGGAGGTACAAATTCTGGTTTCAGTACACAGATATTGTGACTGGGTAGTATCTACTTTAAAAGTACGAGGGGTTGCATTTTAAAATTCCCTCCATTTTGCGATCCATCAATAAGGTATAAGTGAAAAATCGGATACATCGTCAGTCACATTGTTCAATCATCAGCCTATATACGTCCCACTGCTGGACACAGGCCTCCTCTCATGTAGTCATGTATGAGAGGGAACGAGCAGTAGTCCCCACGCTGGCCCAGTGCGGATTGGGGACTTCACATACACCTTTGAATTTCTTCGCAGATGTATGCAGGTTTCCTCACGATGTTTTTCCTTCACCGAAAAGCTAACGGTAGATATGAAATCATATTCCGTACATAAGTTCCGAAAACTCATTGGTACGAGCCGGGATTCGAACCCACGACCGCCGTTAGACAGCCGCATGCCTGAACCACTGGGCTACCGTAGCTTATGCATTGTTCAATACGTTCGTGAAATTTCCAGTTCATATTGTATAGGGACCGGTTAAAATTCCCGGTAAATTCTCAAGAAAATTCTTTCGGTAAAAACTTACCGAAAGAACAATTATATTGTCTATTTTAGACGTTTTCTATGTATTTAGAATTGAAGAATTTATGGCCATCAAATATATCGCCGTCAAGTACCTACCCATATTAAGTACAGGCCGTACTGAACTTATAATGGAACTAGTTCGATTAAACTATAAAAATAGATTTATTATTTGTTACCGTATGTGAAGTCCCCAACCCGCACTGGGCAAGCGTGGGGACTACTGCCCGTTCCCTCTCATCCATGTGAGGAGGCCTGTGCCCAGCAGTGGGACGTATATAGGCTGATTTATTGTTATTTATTATATTCGTTACCGTGTGGGTGAGTACCAAATTCTTGGCCAGTAGTTAGCGTCGTTAATTGGTAGAAGTTAAAATGTTCCGCTGTGACACGAAAATTAACCATAGAAAATGTATGGCTAATTTTCGTGTTACAACGGAACTTTTTAAGTACTATCAATTAATTAGGCTAACTACTGGCCAAGGATTTGGTCCTCACTCGTGTAGCGGTATTAAAAGTAGGTGGATTGTTAAAGTGTACTTAATCAACCATACCTTACCTTTGATGTGTTAAAAAAACGCTGATATCTTTATATTGTTTTTTCATATAAAGCGCGACCGTATCTTGCTTAGGCTATAAAGAAAATCTCAACAGTAACGAATAATTACGCGCAGTACAGTTAATTCAGCCAGTTTAATGACTCCGTAGATTGGTTAACGGCGAATGACGAACGAACACAGAAATAGGTCTCGTAAATCGCTAAACCGATTCCGGCAGATTCCGGCTGCCCCCGCCTTTATAGCACGGGAGCCAGCGGCGAAATACTAACGATTCTTAACATTTTTAATTCATAAGTCAAACAAACTTTCGCATTTATAATATTCGTTGGATAAGAAGGAATCAGACGAGTGAGTGCAAATTACATAAGGAACAGTTGTAATGGAGTAGAAATCAGTCTTACATTTTTTAATTGTCAATGCCGTCGTAGAATTTCTATATAATTATTTTATCGTTATCAATGGTGATAAATCTCGTCTATAAAACTGAGTATTAATGGCAACAGTGACCGATTGAGGCTTGTTTGCCACTTACGTAGTATAAAAAAAACCGCCGAAAAGGTTTGCAAAATAACATTATTTAAGGCGATTAAGACTCTACGCAGACGAAATCCATAAACCTATAATACTCAGGACAAGCTATGGTAATAATCATACCACGTGCGATCAAGCTGGTAGCAGAGAAGTCTCAAAAAGTGTGACAGAAAGGGAAATATCATTCATTGTCCTTGTCATAGTTCAACTTTTTTTGAGTTGCCACAACTGATTTCGTATGACGTTGTGGCACTTATACCATTCCCCGTCCAAATTTAGTAGGTTGTTTATGGCAAGTCATCTGCCATTTTAAGATCAGTTCTTAATTTAGCTGCGTAGGAGCCTTTCCGTCCCTCACTGGCCACACGTACGTACCTGTAGCCTGTCCTGAGTATTATAGGTTCATGACGAAATCACACATATCATCCCTACCACCGGCTCCCGGACTACTGCGTAAACGAGGCAATATGGGTGAAATAAGCGACCTTCTAGAAAGGGCGCGCGGGTTTGCACCATGGCCATACAAATAGGTTGACGTTCCCGCACTAAACTGACCTAGACCTGTTGTCAAAACTAGGCCTTAATTAAGTAATGCCTCTGTGACCTCTACACCTCGGAAGCGTGGTTAAAAAAGAAACAAAAATACTGAATCGAAAATGCGAACGGCCGGACAGCGGGGAATTTGGGAATACGTTTTTTTCTGGCCCAAGCTGATGCAGAGAACATCTTTTGCTTTGCTCGCTCGTACAATGATTAGTTCTATGGTATCCATCCAGCAGACGACGAAATGAAATGTTGAATCCTTTCCATCCGCACACCTTTAATACTCAAATTTGTTACTCATTATAAATACGCCGAAACTCACGTACAAAATTGAACGTTGAATTATTTAGCAGTAGGTGAAATTTAATTTTACCCCCGATACGAGTAATTAGTGGTGTGCTGACTTAAAACAATTAATGGTGGTTAATGGTGGCATATATTGGATTTCATTCGATATCACTAATAGGTACTTTATCAGTCGCCCCACGATTTTTCAAAGTAATGTATTTAATTTATTTATTCAAATTGGGCTTTAAAAGTCTCATACCTTAATTAAACGTGGTACTCGACTGAATAATCATACATAATGTTACGATTGCATAAAATACTATTATACAAACAGATAGTTTAGTATGATTATATTGTTGCAAACGCATGCATTCGTAATTACAGTTGAAAAAATATAATGCTTGCGAAAATGCACGACTTAAAGATTGTACCTTCTTTAAGTCGTGCATTCTCGCGTGGTAAAAACACGTCCAATTAAAATCTACTTCATCTCTTTCGAAAAAGCTTCAAACCCCATTGAGCGTAGTATGTGATTTCATTCTGTTTTCAACTGTACAGAAAGAGGCTTACTCGTATTTAAATAAATAAATCCTTGTCACTTACGTTCATTTCATCCGCAGCATGGAGTGCCGATGCGTCACACAACTGACATTAGTGACACCTCATATGTCACGAGATGTCAATGTGGTGTCAGATCTGAAATACAAAGAGAAGCTATATCGGGAGAAATAATATGATGCACATATTAAGTAACAAAGAATGTTAACAGAATTAAATACTAAAGAGTGTATTTAGTATTCTATTTTAGTTTTACGTTTGTACTGCGATGTAACATTTTGTCGATTTTTATAACCACATTTGTACTAAAAGTGGCAATGGTATGCAAGTTTTATGTGCTATGCCTACTCCTTTTAGGGATAAATGCATGAATGTATGTGTGTATGTAATTATTTTATTTTCTATCCCGTGTACTTTGGTCATAGTGTAAGAAATAAGTGATTGCGTTTTAAATGAAAATAAATAGCATTGATATTTCTAGGGTATGAATTATACTATGTAATAATTTGTAACTAGGGCATACTTTTTCCAGGAAAAATAATAAGACTACAGTATTGTTTCACAAAAATTAAAACAGCAAAATATTCAATAAATTTTTACTTATTTAGAAAAAAAAAAAAAAAGAAGACATCTAAAATAACATTTATAGTACTCGTCAAACGATATTACCAAGTCACTTTTTTATATAAACCACGCTGGAAAATAAGCTCTCGGTAAGCTGATACCATAATCTATAGACGCCAGCGAGTTATACGCGCGTCGTAAACCGTTTATCGATTCGAAGATTTACTGTCGCCAATTTTATTGAACTCGCTACACTTGTGACCCATTTACTGCGTTCATATTCAATTGGCGAGATAAATGGGGATTTATGTGCTGTTAATTAAGTGACGGGGTGCCTTCGGGCCTTCTTTGGCTCCCCAGACTTAGGTTCCATGTTTGTGTTGCCACTGATTGCGACGGTTTGTTGAATAACTTTAACCTCTTCGCAAGTCTAAAAGTTTAAAGTACGCCTATCAAAGTTTAAAGTACGTACGGACGTGGAACAAAAATGGTCCTTTTGCTTGTTGATGTTATAAACGTAAAAGACTTTGTTACTGCGTTTATGTTAGGCCTCTGCCTAACGTTTTCGGAAGCAGGCATCTTTGATTTAATCATTAAAAGATGCACGAGAAAGGATCACTTATTTATGCATGCCAAGATGAGTTGAATGCTTATAGAGAAAAATACTATACAGGGTGACATTTTAATCAGTGTCCAATTTTTTTGTAGGCATTTGTTATCACTAATAGACTCCATTTTTGAAAAAAAAATAACTGGTAGATATTTTTTAAATTTTAAATTGTCTATCCCAAAAGAATTATCCGTACAGCGTGTTTTTTTTTTGAGCCGGTTCGTTTGCCAAAGCCGGGAGGCTGTGTCGGCTGATCGTGGCTGGCCTGCGGGTAGTCGCCACTATAGGGCTACCCGACTGCCGAGAAGCGTACAGCGTGGTTACTGGGCATTCAATACCGCGCGGTGCGGGGCGGGGCCGAGGGAGGGGAGGCGTGCCGTGCGCAAACCTTACTACCCGCTGAGGTGCCCGCGCGGTAAGGTTTTTTTGGGATAACTTTAAGCACCAATTACTATTTTTTTTTGTTCTGAATGATATGAACCAAAAAAACGTATTTTATAATTTTGCTGAAGAATCTTATACTTGAATTTGGATACTGATTGAAATGTCACTCTGTATTGTAGGCAGCAGCAAACGTGGCTGCACGGGTCAAGTGCTCAAAATGACCTACACGCGACTCTAATTTCAAGAAGATAAGAACAGTCTAGATCATTTAGATCGTGTTATTTTGCTTAGCTACTTCTGCTGCCGACTGTATTTGCATCAAATTATTTAATAAACTGCAAAAAAAGAATTGGGAAATTGTTCCTAGAGAAATTACCCCAGGAAAATTACGTTTTTTTCAAACACTAATTTATAACAGCGTTTTTTTTGTTTGTTTAATTTGAAAATGTTATTTTAAGATCCCTTATAAATCCAAGAATCCACCAAAATTTCCATCGGGAAGTAAATATATAAAAATAAATGACACATCCATTATGTTTTTTGTGTGATTTATTTATTATTCTTGAAGAGCTCCTGTAAATTAACCAAAACAAAAATTAAAATATCTATTAATATTTTTCCTCTTTTTTCAGGAATTGGTTAAATATCGATTTTTTTGATGACTAATATTTTGGTGGATTTTGAGTCAACGTAATTACTAAAGTGATAATATATCAGTTACACGCAAAAAAGCTGCTGTTATGAATTATTTCCAAATTTGCATTTTTTCCATACTAATGAAAATAAAGTGTTTGGGCTAAATGTTTTTATTCAATGAACGATGACAAATGTACTTAAGTAACATTTCACGATGTTTCAATTTAGAGTAAATTTTAAGTCAGAATGTTTGACGCAGAAGGGAGCATGTTGAACTGGCAGCTTTTATCACCAATTTTCAGCAATAAACAATTTCATTTCATTTCATTTGGATTTCCACACCGTCAAATTTCGCAAACCCTTGTTGCTTCATACAGCACCATTCTGCGAATTGTGTTATGTGACAATATTAAATTCATACATTTCAATGTACTGCCTTGAGCATACGGCCACGTCACTGTTTTTTAACCGACTTCAAAAAAAGGAGGAGGATCTCAATTCGACTGTTTTTTTTTTCTTCAATGTTTGTTACCTCAGAACTCCGTCATTGATGAGCCGATTCGAAAATATTTTTTTTGTTCGTATGTACGAGTATATATACTTCCAGGTGGGTCCCATTTTTTCAGAATTCAGATAGATGATGGAATCCATGAGGAATTGAGGGGACTCCTCAATTTTATTAGGCACGCGTGTAGTGATTTGGTATTTTCTGTTATAACTCGTGTATTTACATCCGGAATCATAAATTTGGTGGCGAGGAATCGATGATGAAGACCACAGATGACTTATCGAATTCCTCAATTATGTACTTAAAGTGCAAAAGTACGTCACAGGTTCTGATAAGATTCCGTTGAAATAGGAACTAATGAAGTGCCATTGGTGATGATCTTGCGGAATCGATGGAAGTCCTCAAATATTATCGGCACACATACAGCGATTCGGTTTTTTTCTATAATAATCAATGCATTTGCTATCGGAAAGCAGTTCATGTGGTAAATGGTAAAAAAAAATTGGAAATGTTCTCGTGGCTTGGCGGAGTACTAAATTGAAGTCGGTTAAAACTTTGTTTTTAAAGTAAATTATGTCATGCCTGCACCACACTGCGCTATGCGCTACTCGTTATTTGGCTTACGCGTTTGTATTCGACAAGTGTGGACGGTGTATTCGTCTGATGTTTGCGTTATTCGCATGCATAACGCATAAGCGCGAATTGCGAATACGCCTATCCGTCTACTTGTCGGTTTTTGGTACACATCAAAGGAGGCAAATACTCGTAAGCCGAATACACACCTCGTTTACACACTCATTTGCTCGCTTGCTTTAAAATAGGCATGATGACATTAATTTGAAAATCACTGAAATGTGGTATTCTCTTAGTGAAATTTAATCATAGAATTCGAAAATTGCTGATATTTTTTTATTAAGTAAGAGATTTTCTTTATTTTGATAAAATTAAACCGAAAAATACGGACGCCCGCCATGATATGTTAAACACCAATCAGAGCGCATGACGTCACACTTGTATAACAACCATAACGGCCATTACCACAGATTAAAGAGAAAACTTACGTACTGTATTAATAGTAAGACAGGGATAGAACCATGTTATCTAACAGGTCTTCATATGTCATTGTGTCCGGTTTCTCGCTCGCACGGCCGCGCAAGACTTGGAGCATCTAGGTAGCAAAAAGGTTTGCGTTCTGTTTATACAAACGTGACGTCACTTGGGACGCCATGACACTGACAAGCGTTCTAGCGCCAATTTGAAATTTAAAAACTAATAAAATGCATATTTTTCCTTCTAAACTGTTATATTCTCTTGAAAAATCTTATTCGTTGTACATAATAAATGTTTCTAAACATTATAGATTAGTTTTTCAAAATGTAACATCATACCTATTATATCAGATGCAGCGTTGCACCTGGGTCCCACAAAATGGTTTCCATATGGTAAAAACAAGGATTAGCGATGCCTGAGTTGAAATGAAAAATAATACGGAAGAACGCAAACAATACACATATTTAGCTTGTTCGGCGCACCGGCACGAAGCGTAAATGGTCATGTTTCACAAGAAATATTTTCGCAAATACGGCGCAGTTCATACTTCATAACGAATAGGTGCATATCATAGCACAGTGCCGGCATCAAATATAGTGCCTCGGCTGTCTATGTATGATTGTCATTTGTTACAATCGCAAACTTTCCTCGTGCGACAGCGCGGCCGCCGCCGTAACGTTTACAGACGTATTATGTCACGGCACGCGTCATTCCCCTTATGTAAAATGGTGGTGAACCCTTAAGCCCCTGCACTAGGGAAATTTGCATAGTGCGTAAAACGGCACAACACCCGCCTTCGTTATAATCGTATGAGACTTTTTCGTCTATGGACAGATTAGCAGTTTTGTCACAGTTAAGATCACCGGCCACAGACGTAGTGTCGCATCACGGGGGTCTTAACGCCTGTGGCTGTACTGTCCGTGAACGTGTTGATATCATGACGCCCTCATCATCTTCTCATTAGGGTCGTAAATATCTCAACTATTCGCCAAATGCGACTACGAAACTGCCTCTAGTTTTGTGCTAGCAATGTTAGATAGCATGATAATGATGATAATGAGACATCATTTCGATCTTGACACGTTTTATTGTTATTGACCATGTACATCACTGACAATATCACATTAATATTCCTTTTTTTATTGTTTTGTTTTGACGCTTAGAGACCGTATACATCTCTACGAACATTGAATAATTATTAATTGTATTTGGACGCTCAGAGACCTTATACATCTCTGGAATACTGAATTAATATCATTAACTTTCTGTTAATGCACAGACCTTATCCTAATCGAATGTAATGGTCATATTTTGTTTTGTTTTCATTAACTTTGTGACATTTAGTGTGTTGTTATATCAGTCCTTAATGTGCAAATTTTAAATTATTATTGTGTACGATTATTATTATTTTATTGTAAGATTATTATTTTTATTGTAAATTACCGTTTGACATGTAAAAGTGCCCTGGTGGCCTATTTGCAGAATAAATAATTTGTATTTGTATTTGTATTTGTAATGTATTCATGTTTTCCATCTTTAAGAATATATGGCTCGCAGGACAGTTCTCCAGTTTACACGTTCGTGCGTTTTACGAATACAAAGGGTCGAAGTGAATGGACAGCGATCACCGGGGTCATTGGTCTCGATGGGTGTACCGCAGGGATCAATATTGGGACCTTTCCTGTTCCTTATCTACATAAATGACTTGCCATATCTCGTAAAGACCCACCATGATATAGTATTATTTGCTGATGACACCTCACTTATTTTCAAACTTATAAGACAGCAAAAAGCTTGCAATGACGTAAACAATGCTATTTCTAAAGTAGTAAATTGGTTTAATATTAATAATTTATTATTAAATGAGAAGAAGACTAAATGTATTAAATTTGTCACGAATCACGTTGAACACGAGCAAGGGAGTGTCTTTGTGAAAGATGAGGAATTGGAACTAGTTGATAGCACAGTTTTTCTTGGTTTAACGTTAGATTCTAAGCTTCAATGGGGTCCCCATATTGCTAATCTCTCGAATAGACTGAGTTCTGCAGCATTTGCAGTGAGTAAGATCCGTCAATTAACAGACGTGAAAACAGCTCGATTAGTATATTTTAGCTACTTCCATAGCATTATGTCATATGGTATTTTATTGTGGGGCAGTGCCTCGGACATTCATTCGATTTTTGTTCTGCAGAAACGGGCTATTCGGGCGATATATAGATTGAAACAGAGAGACTCACTTAGGGATAAGTTTAAAAATATTAATATCATGACATTGCATTGTCAATATATCTATGAAAATATTGTGTATGTACATAAAAACATTGTCAATTTTAGGAGAAACTGTGACATACATAATATTAATACTAGAAATAAGCATAAGCTCGCGGTGCCCACTACTCGGCTCCAAAAAATAAAAAAATCATTCATGGGTAATTGTGTAAGGTTTTATAACAAACTTCCTGGAAACGTAACTGAGTTATCTATTAATAAATTCAAAAACTATGTGAAACGTAAACTTATTTCTAAAGCTTATTATAGCGCACAAGACTACATGAATGATAAAACTTCTTGGGACTAATTTTGACTGGATTTATAATTTATTTATTCCGTTTGGAAAAATTTGACGTTGTGTTTTTAATTAATTATTCTCGTTTTATTTATTTTTTGACATTAGATTGTCTTTCTAGAAACATTCTAGACTAGTATTTTTTTATATAAAATTTTAAATATTTCATTTAAATGTTTCTTTTTATGTTTAATAAATTACTCGAAGTAATTACCTTAAGATTATGTTTCTACCTGACGATTTGAAAGTGCTTGTTACTGGGCCTACTTGAATAAATATAATTTTGAGTTTGAGTTTGAGTTTAGCTCTTTCCATTAAATTGTACAAAATCCAATAAGAAATTTCAATAAATTCTGGGGCATTCTTACAAGTCAAACTGTTTATCAACAGACTCTAAAGTACTCTATAATTAAAATTATTCTACATAACGAAGTAATAAAATAAAGAAATCGGGTGGGAACAGAGTGAAGTCTCTCTTGTCGATTCCGCTAAACACTAAAATGATGTTACGAGTATGTCCTTTGTCGTAATTGCAAACATGACATCATGATAAAGATCACAATTGCATATAAAACATCCATCACATAGTTACTGTTATGTTAAAACGTAAAGCACACATAATATATTACCTTAGTTAAAACGGTCGACGATATTCAACATTATATAATCAATTCTATTTTAACATATCAAGCTACACAGAATTAGAAGGAACTTGGTATTTCACTGCACGAAACGACTATGTTTGGCAGGATAAAACTTATTTCATGAGGACTTTGAATAAAATTTAAACAGATTTCGTGGACATAGAAATCCGATGCGCTTTAAATTCGGTATTTCTGAAATTACTCATGCGTGATATTCGAGGAATTATTTTAATTAAGGTACACCTTGTGACCACTCATTTAAAATACGCTTTGAGCATCATATTTGCTGACCAACTTTCTGAAATTAATCATTTTAAATAAAGTCTCCGTGTAGTGTTGGGTTAGAATTTCACAACCCCCTTTCTTCCCGTGGGTGTCGTAAAAGTCGACTAAGGGAGCAGGGTTAAAGTGTGTTGCTATGGGCTAGCAAACTGTCACTGCAATATCATATTTTGTCCATCTTTTATTCCCACATTTATGCTAAAAGTGGCGCTGGCATATTTTTCATGTGCTCTGCCTACCCCTTTTAGGGATAAAGGCGTGAATGTATGTATGTATGAACTAACAAAAAAATCATAGAGCCTAAGGAGCGTCGCAAAATGGCCCTACGGAATGGGTGCCATTGGCATAATGCGAGGTTGGGGGCGGGCGGGGTGTCTTAAGATGCCAGGCAGCGTTTTAGTTCGAATATGCGCATACGGGGTTGTAGGCACGGGTTTTGGTAGATATTTGTACGGAGCTCGCATCCTATGGCTTTTTCGTTGGTTGCCTGTGAGTAAGGCGGTAAGTAACTTAATGTCGCGGGAGTCCGCCGGAAGCGGGTGGCGCAGTACGGGTCATTGTGGCACTATTGAGGCCTATGTACAGAAGTGGATGTTTTTCGGCTAATTATGATTATGATGAGTAAGGCAAATTGTCAATTCTCCCCTCGCGCGCGCTCGGTGGAAAAAGTAAGTGCCATACATATTTCAATTCTTGCCTCGCCTCGTCTCGTCTCGCCTCTCCGGTGGAAAATCAGTTTTAAAGACTTCGAATTAACATCTCTAATAAAGTTCTTACAAGCGAAGTACATCAATTAAGGAATTCGTATATGAAATTACCTTTTTTTGCGACATTTAAACAATTTAGTATGAATTTTTAACTACTTTTATATTTTATTACTTGCTTTCCGATTTTTAGAAAGGTAGCCTAAATTGCTTTTCATTTTATTTCCACAGCTACCAAAGGCAATTAAGCACAAAATTGGTACTGCCTGCCGGTACTGCCTGCCGGTACTGCAAGCAAGTGAGTAGTTATAGGTACTCGTATATGGATACTGAAAAGTCATGACAAAAATGAAAATTTAATTGCCATTGACGTACTTTATTATCACTATTTTAGAAATGGCTAAATAACCCTAGCGACCACTAGCCATGACAATACTTCGCTGTATTTTCGTTCATTCCTTCCCGTGGTCATACAAACTAAAAAACCAAAAGAGAAAAACTATCATTTATCAAGACATTTTTTTGAAAAAAATATATATCGACAAATTCATACAAACATAATTTATTTTGATTCCGCTGTCTTAATATACATAATAACATACAATTTTTTTTATACCACAAATTAAGAAATAATAGATATTAGATTTATCTTAAACAAATCGAACAAGCACTAGTAAGCTCAAAATAAGGCTTGTCAAACCAATATACGTTTAATATATAAATACTGGCATTCATTAGAACATAAATTTTAAGTAACGACAGCTATAAGTGCTTCGATCGAAAAAATATAACAATCACCTTTTCTAATGAAGATTTTTAAAAATACCGATCATTTTGTATGCTGTAAAATTTGACTTTTATTGTACTGGGATGAAAGCTCTGTCATAATGGAAATACGTTTCAAATGGAACTGTTAATTGTTAGCTTTGTTACCGATACATTGGGTGCTGAATTAAGTAACTTTTTTACATCGAGATACTAATTTACGTTAATTACGGCATATACTTTCAGCCCTTTAAATGTATGTTCTTATGAAAGTCACACACTACTTATATAAATGAAAATATCCAATACTCAGAAAAAAATTAACCCTCACCCCACAAATATTAGTATTTACCGGGATGCAAAGCCAGAACTCCATTATTTACTAATACAATAAAGTGGAAAAACTGGAAGGTTAAGAAGCGAAGTAATCTACTGAAATAGTAATCCGATTTCATAAATTCTCCGCAAGAATAAGAAACATTGCTCTATCTTATGCTACGGGTAGTTTACTGTCTGAAATCGTTAAGTCACCCCCTTAACGGTTTCAGACAGTAAACTAGTATCGGAGAGTATCGCATTCTTTGAAACGCCGTTCTGACTGGATTAGGAAAAAATAGGCCTGTTTTTAATATATATGATTTTTGACTACCTATACGCTCAAAATTACCTTTATAGAAAAAAAAAACAAAAGTCTGATCCTCATTTTCTCTATTTTAACTCGCGTACTCAATTAATACATTATTTTACGACACAGTCAAGTTCATAGTATGGTAGTTCAGTAATGAAATTTGAATAAAACTAATACTTACACAAAATATATTCGTCCGAAAAAGCCATTCTTGATGAGTGTTGCATCTCTTTTTCTCGTGCGCAGAAGGCAGAAGAGTGATCTCACGAGAGGGTGTGGTTTTCGCAAACCAACTCGAATAAAGGCAGCGCGGGCAATTATAGTGCGGATTATTCTTCTTGACCGAATTCACTTTTTTATGCTCAAACAATGCGATTGTCTTTATTTATTTATTTATTTAAACTTTATTGCACAAATAAGAAGTACAAATGGCGGATTTAATGCCTTAAGGCATTCTCTACCAGTCAACCACAGGGCTAAACAGAAAAGCTTATAGGTGCAGGCAGCTGACAAAGAAAACACAAATGGAAAGGATAAGGTAGCCAATGAAATACATTTCCTAATATAATAAATAAGTACATTTCCTAATATAATAAATAAAAACATTTACTTACATAAATACAAAAATATAATATACATACATACATATTACTTTGCGTATACCCAGTGCAAAAAAACTATGCCACTAAACTAACCAGAGATATCGTTGAGAAAATGCTTGCGCAACATGCGCTTGAAGGTGAGTTTCGTTTGAGCTTGTCTGATGGTAAGCCTTTCATTGTTAAGTGGTAAAAAAAATGAACGTCTCTTATTGTTAAGTGTAATTGATAAAGTATAATTAACGTACTAAACATTAACAATTTTCCAACCAAACGGC
This sequence comes from Epinotia demarniana, assembly GCA_945867215.1. Taxonomy (NCBI): domain Eukaryota; kingdom Metazoa; phylum Arthropoda; class Insecta; order Lepidoptera; family Tortricidae; genus Epinotia; species Epinotia demarniana. The sequence continues at coordinate 60,921,854 of OX244259.1, forward strand.
AACTTTTATATCTACGGAAAGGAGGTCTAAATATGCTAGGCAGGATAAAATTCTCTATAAATATCCGATCTAGGAAAAGAATCCGCACTATACTCATCCATACTCTGTCAGTTTGTGTCTGAGATGTGTGATTGAGATGAAATTTGGTAAGCTGATAGTTTGAATCCCGGACGACAGAGGATAATTTTTTTTCCGAAAATCACTCTTAACGATATAAACGAGGTCCACGTGGGCGGAATCCACGTCGGAAGCTAGAGTACCTATATATATATATTTTTTTTTTTTATCCGCCATTTAAATGTAATATTTTCCCGGCCTAGTTAGCTTGGTCGCGGGTTCGTAATAAATTGAACCAACATTACACCAGCGACATCCAGGCACATGAACGATAATGATTTAATTAATTATCTTACAAAGCTCGGCGCTGTATGGTGCACTATGAATCTAATTAAAATATATATGATGTGGTTGTACTTAATAAAGAAATAATAAAAATAATAATAATAAAAAGGAACGGAACCTGCTCAAAATTAATTAAACTAGTCCTAATTGGGAATAGACCGGTTTCCTCACGATGTTTCCTTCGCCGAAAAGCTTTAAATATTCCGTACATAAATAAGGTCTTACATACTCATTGGTACGAGACAGAAACAATGTTTACGATCAGTATACATACTGATGATGGTATTTTACAAAATACCATCATCATGTTAAACGCATTTTGTTAGACTAAGCATACTTAATTACCGTGCCTCTATATATTTGAAACCGCAGTTTACGTTACAAATAATATGCATCAGTTTTCCGTTTTTAACAGTGCTCGCCGATGTCACAAAATAAAAACAGCTAAAAGTATTTTCGGAATGGTTCCTAAAATCTATAACAAATTGCCGAAAAATCTATGCAAAGTGGAAGACTTGGTAGAATTCATAAAAAGTCTGTTTACACTTTAAAAAAAGCCTACTACTCACTTAATGATTGTTTAACGGATTTTGATCTCTAACAATTTCAGAACGCATTAATAATAATAATTCATTTATATTATAAATACACACCTTTTTATATTTGTCATAGCGCAAAATATGCTTGCTTGATAAACGTGAGTCCGCGAGCGTATTAACTAGGTACATATAACTGTAGATTAGAAGCATGCTCCATCTAGTCTTAAAATATTTGTATGCCTTAAGGCGCCGTAGGTTCAGCGAAGTTAAGCGAACAGAGTTTTTGAAACAATATAATGCGTCTGTTTATAATAATATGGTTTCAAAAAAATACGAATAGTAATCTTGAGGCTTTTCTGCAGGGAGATCAGTGTTTAGAAACATGATTAAGCAATTTTCGCTCGATAGAAAAAAATCACGAACATAGGTCTAAAAGGGTCTAAAATACACTTTAAATATTTGTTACAAATTATGCACTAAAGCTAAAAATATTAAAATGGCTTCTGCAATATCATGTTTGAGAGAACTCAGTGTTTACTTTTTTATTTATTTAAATGGCCAAAAAATGAAAATTAAAAAACATGATTTGCGCGCTTCCGATCACGCACTTCCATCTCGCTCACGCTTATGCTCAGTGAGAGGGAGAGAAGACCATGAACCTACGGCGCCTTAATGGCAAAACATAGTGGTATATAATTGTATAAGTATCAGTATCAAACGAGCGAGCAACGCGAAAGATCAAGCGCCAAAATCCTTTCGTTTATCCAAATGTCTAGATGTCCTCTACAGGTCGCATTTCTAAACCGATTTTCTTGAAAATTGGTGGGTAGTTTTAATAATTATATTGATGTTTTTCGTCAATCCAGTTTATAGTACGGTACGCGAAATGAATGCACCTTCGATAACTCACAAGGTCGCGATGTTTTTGTTAACATTAGACTATAATGAGTACTACTAGAAGTTAAAAATTCTAGTGAATTTTGACGTTGCTTTAGGTATTATATAGCGTTTTCTTAGCGACCCTTGTAAATCCAAGGATAAATTATACAAGTGGTATTTTTCTTCAATGGAGTATCGCATTTTAGTATTATAATCTCCCATTTAATTTTCTAAAACTTTCGTCAAATGATAACGTCGGTATAATCCGACCCAAATAAAATGTATATATTTCCTCTAAAAGATTATACAAGTGGGTTTGGATTACTGAATACTAGTAAAAACTATCAAAGTTAACCAGAGTTTGAATTAATAACATATTTATCAATAGCTTAATTTTATACGAACAGTTTAATGTTGAAATCCTCCTAATTATTTAAAAATAAATCTCAAAAAAATTCAAGTCGACGCATATAATCCAGCTTTATCATAGTAATCTATTGATAAAAAATCTAAGTAATTCATCAAAAGCTCCTCGTTTTATTCACTTATCAATTATTTTTCAAATTTGAACTCACGACGATCAGCGCGCGAGTCTAGTGCGCCGACGGCGAGAACGTCATGACCAATCACAGCACGCCGTTGCTTGTTTCCTACGCGGGGGCCTCCCCTCTGTGCTGACAACCGGACATCGACAGTTCATTTGCATTTGGAAAATGTAATACGACAATGCGCGTTAAAAGTTTACTTTGAAAATTAATAAGTGTTTAATTTGTAATCAAGTCTTGAACTTTGACGTTGTAGGGGTTAAGGAGAGAGGCATTGCGCGTCTAATAAAATTACGAATATAGTCTGTATATGTTATGTAGTTATAGTAAGCTAACTAAATCAATACTTAATTAATGTGTAGTACTCCATTATTGAATGGATCAGCTCACTTGAAAAATGTTATCTTTTACTGAGTTTAGCTATTGTTATGTTTTACTGTACAAAAACCTCCATGGTAAAGCTGTGATGATTGTAAGATTACAAATAATCTCTATGGTAGTAATAAAAAAAACAATTATTAACGACTTCAGTATTATGCCTGCATCACACTGAGGCGGCCTGGCCCCGGCGGACAATAGTAAACTTGTCCGCCGCTGTCAAATTTTCTATTGTCCGCCACCGCAGGCCACGCCAATGTGTTGCAGGCCTTAAACATACAGATTTTATAGAAACACTCCACTGACCAGCTGTGATGATTGTAATGATTACGAATAGTCTATATAGTTAGTAATAAACTAAATCAATATTTCATTAATGTTGTAAATATTGCAAAAATATGTATCGATAATATCCTCTCATAAATAAGTACCAAAACCTTAATCCACTCACATAAGAGTTATGGGTCATATTTATGAGTAAGTTGTATGCACCATGCACCTATATTTTTACACTTGACTGTACTCGAGTGTTAAGTGGAGCTCACGTGAAAAAATATATAGTACGGCGGAAATTGGGCAATATTGATTAAAGTCGTGGACACGTCTTCTATATAACCGTCTTCTAACACTGGTGTGTGTTCCTTGTTCTCTCCAGAGTACGAATCTACCGGTTTTAGTTAAGGGAAATGGGCCGGGCATAGTTGTGACGTCACAAAGATGGCGGTCAGTCTTTGGATGGATGACCGCCTGATGTTGGAGTGGTTAATATAAATAACTTAACTTAGATATAGTAAGATGTGTTATCTGTTGGTAATCCTAAATAAATAAATGAATAAATAAATGCGCGTTTCCGTGCTTTGGAAGGCACGTTAAGCAGTTGATCCTGGCTGCTGTCTATGACAGTAGTCGTTAAGCCGAGTCAGAGGCCTTCGGGCGGCTTAAGAACTTCTAACAGGCGAGTTGCCCACTCACTTGACAAAGTGGGGACAACTGTCACTCGCGTCCACAGGAGCTACCCACCCCAACCCTGCACGTGTCCCCTGGGTGGTACTAAATAGTGGCGAACTTTAAAGGCCAAAATAATATATGCCATACGATTAAATAAACAAAGATGGCGGCCGACGGTCATCGATTTTTGTTCAAATCTCGGGTTCTATTGCTTCGTGTGAGGTGTCATTTGAAAGCATATTAAACGTACTATAATTGTTTTCTTCAACTGTAAAACGTACAACAAACCGTTTGAAATAATAATGGATTATTTTACCTCAGACGTATGCTTACTTAACATCATAATTCGAGAAAGAGATACTTTAGCATGATTAATTTCATTATAAAAAATATCAAGCATTTTATTAGCTTGCCAAAAATATGCAATTTGTTGTAGTTCAATAATAATTACATATTATGGCCAATTCCGTAACGCAAGTCCGCGGCAACCAGCATGCTGTGTATGTTTGAAATACTTTGAAAGTTAATTTTTTGTGTTACCAAATGATAGGTACTGTAGTCGAATTAATAAATTTTGTGTTTAACTGTATATTAGTACGCGTAGATTAGTTTATATAATCGGTGAAATGAGTTATTTCAAATAAATCAATCAATCAATATCATTTATTTGCCGGAATACAGTAGATACTTATATAAATAATACAAATGTCAATAAGATTACACACAATAGTGTATTCAGCCCATATGCAGGGATGCAAATGTCTTGAGTTTAATTACATAGGTGTGTAAATAATCAATTACACCTAGGAGCAAGTTATCAGCCAAGTGAGCATAATTTATTTTGTCATTATGTTTCAATAAAAAGCCATTTTAAATTCATAAATGCGTTGTCTGTGGGCCGCGAGCTTTCGCCAAAATACAGCCCGACAACTAGGACCCAAATTGTCGACATGGCCATTGGAGACATTTGGACGTGGTGATTTCTTACATTAACCTTTCTAGCAACAGCTTTAAGTAAACACAATTTTTTCTCTGGAGATGCATATAAATATTTATGATTTGTTGACTGATATATATACTGTACTATGGAACTGCAAGCCATTGCAGTTTTTCAGGCAACAAGTTCGAACAGAACCGTGAGCGGCGAGGCTCGCGAGGCCGCAGACCGGGCTCCACGTAGGCCCGAAGGCCTGAAGCGTCCCTCCAAAGCGCGCTCTCGGATACTTTACTCCTGAGTTCAAGGACAAGCGAATCTGAGCGTGTGCGTGCGTCCCTCCAGAGCGTGCTCTTCACACGAGCCCGAAGGCCGAAGACCCGAAGGATGAGCCCACGCGGATATTTTACTACTTCCAAGTGTATTACAAGCGAACCCGAGGGCTGAAGGTACGCTCCACGCAAGCCAGAGGGCCAAACGCCCGAAGGGCGGGCCCACGTGGACACTTTATTACTCCTAAGTGTCTTAAAAGCGAATCTGATGGCCGAAGGCCCGAAGGAGAGCGGCATAGCACGCGAGGCGGCAGGCTGAGCTCTGCGTAGCGTAGGGGCGAGAACCGAAGCGTCGCTTCAGAGCAGGCTCTCCACGCAAGCCAGAGGGCTAAAGGCTCGAAAGGCAGGCCCACGCGGACACTTTATTACTCCTAAGCATCTTACAAGCGAATCTGAGGGCCAAAGGCCCGAAGCGTCTCTTCAGAGTGCGCTCTCGAATACTCTACTCCTGAATGTGTTACAAGGGAACCTGAGGGCCAAAGGCATGGCACGCGAGGCGGCAGGCCGAGCTCTGCGTAGGGACGAACTTGTGTAGCGTCCCTTCAGGATACGCTCTCAGACTTTTGTTTGGATGTTTGTTACTCAACCACACTTATTTGGATGAAATTTTGCACGAAAATAGTTCATAGCCTGGATTAAAATAAGGGGATAGTTTTTATCCTGGGCCCACGCAGACCAAGTCGCGGGCGGAAGCTAGTTGTCTAATAAAGCTGCTTGCGTCGATTGTTTTATTATTTATTTTCAACTAGCGACCCGCCCCGGCTTTGCACGGATACTATGTCATACATATAAACCTTCCTCTTGAATCACTCTATCTATCTATATATATAAAACGCAAAGGTGACTGACTGATTGACTGATTGACTGACTGATCTATCAACGCACAGCCCAAACTACTGGACCGATCGGGCTGAAATTTGACATGCTGATAGCCACTATGATGTAGGCATCCGTTAAGAAAGGATTTTTGAAAACTCACCCCCTAAGGGGGTAAAACGGGGGTCCAAAATTTGTATGGGGGAAGCATTATTTTTTGAACTAGAGACTTAAAACTTTGTAGGAAGATTACTTATTAAAATACAAAAAAGCACTTTCAGCGTTTTACAAAATTCCACCCCTAAGTAGGGGTGCAAAGTTTGTATTCAAAACTACTGGGACTATAACTTGAAATTTACACCAGACCTTCCTTTTATGACGTAGGCAAGGCATAAGACGGGATTTTTGGAAATTCTGTCCCTAAGGGTGTTAAATAGGGGTGCAAAGTTTGTATGGGTGAAACACCATTTTTTGTACTAGAGACTTGAAACTTTGTGGGGATATTACTTATTAAGATACAAAAAAGCTCTTTCAGCGTTTTAGAAAATTCCACCCCTAAAGGGGGTCAAATAGGGGTGCAATGTTTGTATGGGGTAAACATTATTTATTGAACTAGAGAATTGAAACTTTGTAGGAAGATTACTTATTAGGATACAAAAAAAACATCTTCAGCGTTTTATAAAATTCCACCCATAAAGGGATTAAATAGGGGTGCAAATTTTGTATTCAAAACTACTGGGACTAGAAACTTGAAATTTACACCAGAACGTCCTTTTATGACGTAGGCAAGGGATAAGACGGGACTTTTGGAAATCCTATCCCAAAAGGGGGTTAAAAAGGGGTGCAAAGTTTGTAAGGGAGAAATATGATTTTTTGTACTAGAGACTTGAAACTTTGTAGGGATATTACTTATAAAGATACAAAAAAAGTTCTTTCAGCGTTTTAGAAAATTCTACCCCTAAGGGGGTTTATTAGGGGTGCAATGTTTGTATAAGGGAAACATTATTTATTGAACTAGAGAATTGAAACTTGGTAGGAATTTTACTTATTAGGATACAAAAAAAAGTATTTTCAGCTTTATATAAAATTCCACCCCTAAGGGGGTAAAATAGGGGTGCAAAGTTCGTATTCAAAGCTACTGGGACTAGAAACTTGAAATTTACACCAGAACTTCATTTTATGACGTAGGCAAGGGATAAGACGGGATTTTTAGAAATTCTATCCCTAAGGGGGTTAAGTAGGGGTGCAAAGTTTGTATGGGAGAAACATATTTTTTTGTACTAGAGACTTGAAACTTTGTAGGAATATTATTATTAAGATACAAAAAAGTACTTTCAGCGTTTTATAAAATTCTTCCTCTAAGGGGGTTAAATAGGTATGCAATGTTTGTGGGGGGGAAACATTATTTATTGAACTAGAGACTTGAGACTTTGTAGGAAGATAACTTAAAAGTAATTTCAGCTTTTTATAAAATTCCACCCCTAAATGAGGGTCCAAATTTTGTATAAGGGAAACTTACTTTTAGCTACTACGTACTTAAAACTTTGTGGACAGATTACTTATTCATTTACAAATAAAGTGCTTTCAGCGTTTTGGAAATGATTACACCTAAAGGGGTTAAAAAGGAGGTCCAAAGTTAGTATGGAGAAAAAAGATTAGTTAGACAATTTTATTCGAGAATTCACAGGATAATTCCTAACGATAAATGAGTAAACAAGTGTTTCCGGTTTTTTGAGAATTCAACCCCTAAAAGGAGACATGTGGTGACAAAATCTGAAAATCAACATCGGCATCTATTGTTTCTATGGTTTATCGGGTCGCTGATTAGGAAAACAACAACGATTTTACATTCCAACGTGGCGTCTAAATATCAATATGGGCGTTGTTATTACGGTTTTTTGGGACGTTAATAACGAAAATCACATAGATTTTGAAATGTCATGTTGTGGACATGAAAATTCATGAAAATGTTTGTGCCAAATTGCAATTCAATCGGTCCAGTTTTTTTCGTAGCAAATCGGTTGTAACAGACGGACTGACAGACAGCCACACGTGATCCTATAAATAAGGGTTCTATTTTTGCTTTTGAGGTATGGAACGAGACCCGCGTTATATAGGGTTATAGGTTTTAAAGTTTGTATTTGGTGCCATCTCGATCGTCAGCAATCGGTACCTAGGCGAGTGCGGGCGGCGCGGCGGGACGGGAGGGTAGGAGACATTGGGAAAGTGCCTGCATCCGTAATAAGTACATTCAAGGTGCTGCACGAAGATCTGCTTACTTTTTATAAGTTAAGCATTTTGGCCGCCGTTAAATTAAAACAAATTTTTGGGTATTTATGTTAAATACTGGTTCGAAAAGCATGGAAAAAAAATCTTAGGAAACTAGCCTATAGCAATGTCCAGGCCACAAATTTGACTTGACATTCGTGGAGATATTTTGGTATTTCAACATTATCATGAACATAAAGTAGCTTTTATTCCAGAAGACAGATTCTCATTAATCATGACTGTAAATTTAATAACAGAAATACGTACATACATACATACATTCACGCTTTTATTCCCAAAAGGGGCAGGCAGAGCACATGAACTTAATGTTCCAGCGCCACTTTTAGCATAAATGTGTGTATAAAAGATCGACAAAAAGTGATATTGCTTAGGTTGTTAGCCCATCACCCACAACACACTTCAACCCTGCTCTCTTAATCGACTTTTACGACACACACGGGAAGAAAGAGGGTGGTGAAATTCTAACCCGCCACCACACGGGCATAAAAATAATAGTAAATAAAAATTAATTTACCATAGTGGGTTATGACGAAGGGTTATTCGTAGGGGAAGTTAGTAGTAGTAGGTTAGTAGGCGGCGTAGCAATTCAACAATTATTGGAAAATTACTTTTACTACGCGGGCGAAGCCGCGGGCAAAAGCTAGTCTATTATAAAAAACCGCATCAAAATCCGTTGCGTAGTTCTAAAGATTTAAGCACACAGGGACAGACAGCAGGAAGCGACTTTGTTTTATACTATGTAGTGATGCTATACTAGGAACTACACTAACAGAGATTAACAATCTCACTTGAGAGCAAAGAGAAGACGTAAATTAGTGTAAGGGGGTCACATTTTACGTCTTCTAAGAAAAGAAAAGAACGCTTCAGAGCTCTCGCCTCGCCTTCGGCTTGGGCTACAAGGTTCCTGAGGTAGCCTTTATTTTACTGCTTTAGGTGCGTATCATGACCGTCTGACTCGTATAATTACTCAGAAAACAAAACAAGAGTGTCTCAAGGCGCCATGTTAGTGCTACCTAGCTGAACCGTGGGAACTAAGATTTATACCTACACTTTGGAAACCGAGGTCGGTTCATTCAGCCAGTTGGTTGGCACACGCGCTCACGGCCGGACGCTGCTTATGCGCACAGTTAGGTATTGAAAATGACTTCGTTGCGAATAAAGTCGATTCACTGCAGCGTTGTGGGGTGTGACAACAATAAAACAAAGAGAAATTTATGGTTTTTTATCTGCCGACTGACGATGACAGATTAGTAACCCTACCTACTTACTTTATATAGGTACCCAAGTACTAATTATTGACCTGGTACGAACTAGTGAGTTTTAACAAGGACGTTTACGGAACATTGAATCTTTAATACCTATTTCAAAAAAGTAATTATTTTGTATGGCCTGCTTGAGTTTCGGTAATTTAGTATACCTACCCCGAGCCTCAGACAAGTTTACTCCGCCACTGCCATGAAGTCCAAGTTATTTAGTTGTTTTCGTAGATTTCATGTTTATGTTTATCTCTGTATAACAGCAATTAGTATAATAGTTTACTTCGTAAGATTCGCACAGCAGCTTAAGAAAGGGCGAATACATCGTCGTTGGTTGGTATAGGGACTTATGACTTTTTGGAAGGGCTGGAATTCACTCGCGAGGATGAAACACATAATCAGAATATTTTAAAATAATACATTACAACAAATTATGCCTAGTGTCTACTTTCAAGTTTGTAATGCTAATTTTAAACTATTACGTTATTCTTATACATACGCTGTAAATAACAAAGATACGTAGGTACCTAACAAACTTTATTTCGTACGGTCTCCAGGATATATTTAAATTACGTTACAGGGTGAGCAATAGGTAACATGGCTTCAATTGTATTTAACATGCTGCGTTGATATGTTTGTATGTATGTATGTAAGTGACTATGCAGTTCAGATACTGGCAGTATCTTGGGAAACCCCGGATATTTTATACCTATTTGCTTTTTAGGGTTCGCACCCAACCGGAACCGTACCCTAAGGGTAAAAACGGGACAGTTGCTTGACCATAGTGTACTCGCACATTATAATAGAATTTTATGTTTTGCAAAATTATTTAAAACGTAAACCGTTTATTATTTCACTCAACTATTAATTATAAAATCATTTCTAAGCGGTGTCAACTCTAGCGTCGATTGGCCGGCGCATGCGGGCAACGACCCGCGCGTTCAAGGTCGCTCCATTGTCAAATTTCGTAGGCACTTAAAGCAGTAGGTATTGACATTTTTATTCAGACCTGAGTATCTGTTTGTAGAACTATTATATAATCTGTGGCCACGTGACGACAGCGATCGCTAGCAGAGTCTAGCTTGGTGATGGTTAATCGGTGCGTAATTAGCAAAATGTATTATTACTTTGTTATTTACTTATGTACAGGTCGATTCACGAAAGCTGGCACGAATGAATTGAACGAGTGAATGATAATTTCTTTGTGTGCATCACATAATAATTAAATACAGGTTGATGCAAAAAGTGATTAGGTACGATACTTGTGTTTTAGAATTTGTTTGTTTGTGTTCCTCTTTTTTTAGATTTTTTACAATTCAAAGAAGCCATCACCTTTCGATTCTTGACATTAAAAATAAGTCAGAAAAATATAAATACGCTTTATTTACAAAGGACTAATATTAATTACTAAAAAGATTAACATGATAATTATAATAATATTTTTTTTTTTTATTAAATAACGAAAACGTATTAGGTACATGTTTACAAAATATTAGGAGGCCCCTGTATAAGAACGGCACTCACTGCCACTCACAGTGACAAGTGACATTACTTTCGGTCAATTCATTCATGCCAGCTCTCGTGAATCGACCTGTACACCAACAAAATCTATATTGTTGGAAATATTATAAAATTACCTTTTTTTTCATAACATCTTTGATTGCGCTAATGTTATTATTTATTGAGTTACAAGCGTGTTTTATCAGTACTCATGCTAACGCGCAAGGTAAAAAAGTCATATTTTGTCAAATATTTAAAAAGATTTTGATGTTACGTTATAGGACTCGAATTAACAAGTATAGAAAGTTTAATATGCTTTCAAATGACACCTCACACGAACCGATCAGTAAAATAGAACCCGAGATTGGAACAAATCGATAACCCGCCTGCCGCCATCTTTATGACGTCACAGCTATGTCCGTCCCCTCTCCCTCAACTAAAACCGGCAGATTCGTACTCTGGAGACAACGAGGAACACAACCGTACGAAAATCGTGAAGGAAACGACTTTTTGCGATATTGCCACCGTACTAACACTGATTATACTGAAAAATAATTTCAGTGTGCTGTGATGATTAGTAGATTACGAATAACCTGCATAGGTGACACAAAAATACATCAATACTTGTTTAATGTGTGGTACTCCAGTGTAGTAATAGAAGATTGTTATCGATTAAGTATAATCATACTTAATCGATTAACACTGTAGTGTTTTTGTATAATCATACAAAAACACAGTGTTAAATTTATAAATTAATCTTAATATGATGACTTTTTCGTCTATAAACCTATACATTAATAAGCATCATTGATCTAAAGAGTACCTATCAACGTACTTATGCAATTACTTATTCAATCAAGCTAGGTTGAACCATTTCAACCACCCATGAGTGACCGGTATGTCGATCAAGTAACGCATTACGCACTATACTACGTAACGTACGCTATGTAGATGTAAATGTCATTTTTTTATATGAAAAGCGACAGCTGAATTGCCCTAACGCACGTTCGAAACATTACGTGATTACCCCTCAGATCTCTAACTGACCCACGGCCCGCTTTCTTACACGGTCGGTTATAACGGGTTTCTTCGATTTCGGTTAAAACCGGTTTTGCATTCCGTACTCTCAATCAACTGAGCTATCGGAACAATCCACCTCGGTCACCTTTTTTATCAATCAGTTCATTCTTACAAGGCCTTAGGGAGGCGTGTACCGACATCTGCCTAGATGCGAGATGATCTGCCTAGCAGCAATTTGTATGTAATCATATTAAATCCATTTAGTTTTGTTATTATATTTGGTAAGGTTGGCCTTAAATATGATAAAAGAGAAAGTTTCGCCTTAATATGAACCAACGTGAATGTAAACTTAAGAAAGCGTTTACGTGACGTATGTAAGAAATGTGCATCGAAAATCTACATTTTCAATAACTCCGGATTTTTGTATTAATTAATTTAAAAAAGTCCTCTTCCACATCGGTGAAAAACTACTTTTCTGAGGGTTATAGGTAATTTAATAATTTAATGTTAGGCCCCAATCGGACTTTGAAAGATTCTTTGAAATCGAATGAGTAGGTAAGGTACCTATTTTCGGAGATTACCCCCAACCTGCACCCTAATTTAACTGCCTACTACTACTATTAGACAGATAACTAATAACCCTGTGTTTATACTTTCTGTACTTACTTCATATTAGTAACATAAGGGGCCCGTATCATGAAGCAACAAGTTACAAATTACAAGGGGAAGTCTCTTTTCAATACCTTTTGATAGAAAGAGACTTCCGCTTGTAATTTGTAACTTGTTGCTTCATGAAACGGGCCCCAGATCATTATGACATCGGGACCTGGAAAACCTCTAGTAAATAAGTACAACAACTCTCAGTCTACAAATAAAATTAAAGTTAAAGAAAGTTTAATACTAATAACCCTATATAACTTTCTTTACCTGCTATTTTTGGTTAAATAAAATAGATAATTATGTAATTTCGACCGAAAAACAACTACTAAGTAACTAAATATAATGTACAATCAAGTACTTAAAGTTTGTACCTACAAGTTTGAGCGTACGCTCGGTCTTGGCGAAGTACTCGGCCGGCAGCACGCTGCACACGAATCGCGTGAGTCGCGCGCGAAAGATTTAAATTACGGATAGTAACTGATAAGCTAATACAATTTAGAGCTATTGACGAATCCGTTAGAATTTGTGTTTATATATTCTACGATAGAACTAAAATGAATTACACCGACTTGAGAATTTATGAGATTTATTTTATGGTAAGGAGAATGGTTTCAAGATATTATTCCTAATTAAAAAAAATGCTACTGATAAATATTTTAGAAATTAATGGGGCCATTTTTTTAAATACTTTTGAATACACTTTAGTAGCCACTAGACACTTGAATATTCTTTTAGGAGATTTATAATATTTTAAATCAATTCCGGTTTTGCTAACGTAATCTCTTGACAAAACTATTAAAAAACGATATGTAAGGTTTGAATAATCAAATGCGATGCATTATATGAAAAAACTATAACTTGTATAATCTTTGCAAAGTTTTGCAAGTGTTCCTTACAAAAAAATTAATTATTCGAAAATCAAAAACTGCTAGAAAATATTTTTCGCTGTTAGTACTTAATGTACTCTCGCTGATAACAAAAAAAAATCAAACTTGGGACTTATGTTAGTTTGACGACAAATTATAGTGTTCGCGTACCGTACTATTAAGCGTTCACAGCTCACAGAATAGGTAGTTTAAGAAAAAAAAAGTAGAAGGTTACACAAACAACACTTAATTTTCCAATTCTGGTTATATATTAAATAAAAAGCCTTGTAGCTCTAAGACATGAACATCCAGACTGACATACTCACTGATTATAGCTACCGTTCACTGCTACTGTTTTGGCCAAAAACTCTCTCTTTGTTCTCTTGAGAGAACAAGAAACATTTGTTGTCTGAGAATCACTTACTTACATATTTACACTATGACCTAAAATATAAAAGAGAATTCACTAACAAATTGAAGCTGTTTGTGCAGAACCGACCCTAATTCAGATACATTCAAATGAAAACCGTAGCGTGTGAAACATAAAGTTGATAACAAAATTTCACGTTTAAATATAAAATAACATGTGTCATCAACGCGTGTTTTTCATCGTTCGATTTTATGTTTTATTAGGTGGTACATTGTGTTTATTTTCGCGTGTCGACGACTAGGCTTAATGGGGCAGCGTGTAACATGACATGAACAACACGGTTTTAAATGCTGCAAAGAGCCCGAGAGATGCATAACAATAATGTAAAACATTGTTTTGTGTTACCTGTTTTACGCACGAGAGAATTAATGGAGCCAAGCATAGGGGTTAGGGTCGCAACTGTCGCAAGGCTATGTTTTCGAATGACCATGCCCGCAAAATGTCGTAATCGTATAACCTCCGTAAACACAATGACTATATGGAGCAGTCTTGGTTGCAGGATCGTCAATTCTAGCGGAATGTCGAAGTTGCATAGTGACTAGGTACAGATGCAGTGCATATTTTTTTTCAGTCGGTCACAATACAAAAAATACTGAGGTTGACTGAAGTATTGAGGTACAGTCACCGGCATCAATATCTGCTGATACAAAGCCGGCAAAAATATCTGACACGTCCTTATGGCATTAGACATAGAGTCGTGTCAGATATTTATGCGTACCATGTTGTGGCAGATCTTATTGCTGGTGACTGTACGTCCAAAATGGGCAAACTGTTGATACATGGTTGATACCTTTTAATGTATGACATGTGATCTAATTGTGTACAGTTTTGACAATAAATGATATCTATCAAGTCAAGTCATATTCATATACATTTAAATGGGTAATAATATTAATTTAACATGTCAAGTCAAGTCTCGTGTACTCTTTAACGGAGATAATGTCACACAAAATTTATTATTAGGTACCTCAAAAGAAAGACGGTGAAAGAATACGCCTAGCGACGTAGATCCTATTCATATATGCATCTCAAAAAACTACGAAATTACAACCGTAATTGCTTTTTAGAGAGAGAAAGCGCACGTGGATTGTGACGTCACGATCTGCGAGCGTCATAGTAAATGACAATCGTTTGATATGAAGGAGCGGTTTGCGGAAAAGAGACATGTATACCTCCCTAACTTTGGGCACTTATAACTTTGTGATTATTTAGTTCCCTGCTTTACTTTTTCCTCCATTTGACAATAACTTACAATAACTTTTTTAGAGAAAATACTCCATTATTGCTTAGTTTATTTCGTGTCTATACACCCCTATTCCGCACGTATAGAGTTATATCAATTGCCGCGACGAAGCTAAAGCTATTAGGTATACAACTTCTTGAAATACCCGGTTAGCGACCAACATAAGTGGCCCTGTGATATAACCCATGGTTCAGAGCGTTTATTAAGAATGCCAGTGTCAGCGTAAACTGGTTGTAAAGGCAGAATGTGAATGGTACAGACCGGAGGCGCCCGAACGGACCACTGCACCCACTTAGTAGCCGGATGTGTTGCGATTTTGCGATTGGTAATGTTTTGGATTTTACCGTGCAAAATGGCCGGGAAAATACTAGGTAAGCTACCTGGTAAAATACCAGGTAAAATCTTTTTTCTTTTTACTATCTTATCTCATATCTTACATTCCTATTTTCCGAGTACTGCCTCATTGCATCGGAATAAAGCCGTTGTTCCATGTTACATATTCTACTCTTTTCTCGTGACATTAAGGTTTCCCAATCACGTCTCCAAGCGCCAAATCCTCAAGTCCCGTCGCCGTTCCAAAGCTCAAGCGATCCAGAATGTCCCAAAAATGTGCCTGGTCTGCACTTCCTTGCTGGTAAGAAGTCGACAAAATTACACATGAGGTAATTACCCTGTAAAGTAGCTGTCCCAGAACCACTAGCATGCTCAAAAAACCGGCTCCATAAACCGGGCTAAGCACTGGTGGCAATTGCTTTATGTCACCCAACAGAAACAGTGCAATATTTGCAAAAGGCAAATGGGAAAATAAGGGTTTCGCTTCCCTGCACCTCAAATCATTTTTTTTTGATAGTGAGAAGTCAACCATACTCATTTCATCAATTATAATGAAACGTCAATCTATCATAATCTCCTGGAATGATGGAGGTTCTCATCTCCCATTTTTCGAAATTGTTTCTCAATGACTAGATGCAAGGCTGAGTGAATGGTGCTTCCACCAACATTGACAGCAGCAGCGCCTTTGGGGCCATCAAGCGGAAACTGTTAAGAGTCCGCAGTAAGCTCGGCCGAATTTCACCTTCCCATACAAACGTAGTTACGCTCTCATTTTAAAACTACCTGTTGGATTGTGACGAAACTTTGCATATACAATGACATGAGGTATATCTATGTCTGTAATTAGTTTACATGGTTCTAGTATATAAGACAAACAAAATACAGCAAAAACAAGTTTTGTATGAAAAACTTAAATACGCAGTATTTTTTTTACTATGGTATCTGAAGCTACATAAACTAATTACAGACATAGATATACCTCATGTCATAGTACATGCAAAGTTTCGTTACAAGCCAATACGTAGTTTAAAAATGAGAGCGTAACTACGTTTGTATGGAGAATCTAGCTTAATGCGGACTCTTAAGCCCTAGCTCGCGGTTCAGTATAGCACACATTGCTTTAATGACCGTACTTTTACCACTACCTGCTTTATCTTGGATGATTTACTACTATTTTCACTATTTGTTTTAATGCACGAAAATCGTTCCAATAAAAATGAAACCCCGTCATTCGCTCACTGAAAAATGACACTTTTGGATCTTCCCAAATTCCATCATCCATACAGCTCTTTGATTTTGCCGACGTAATTAATCTAAGCAAGTTCAAAGCGTCATTGAACTTGTCAAATGCATCTGCCCACGAATGTTTTTTATCGAATTCTCTCATTCCTGTTTCCACTTCAAGTCCTAATTCACTATTGGACCATTAACCAAATTACGTATTACCTCTGATCCCTGAATATTTTAAATATTCCAACCAACCAGTAAACACTGAAGTCCTTCTAGAAAAGCCAAAATCATTGACCTAGATAAATCCAAATAATATAAATATTCCAAAGTTTTGAGATACTCGTATTCGAAATACATAAATGGAAAGCAAATTTATTTGTTGTTTTAGAGATTATTTATTTGAAATTCGAACATAGAAAACCATCATTATACGATGCCTTAGTTATTCGCACTCGTACTAATTACAATTTTATTGCCGTTGAAATTTCAACCTCAGATTTATTGCACTTAGGTACTAATTGCAACGACTTTTTCCAAAAAATCAGTACGAGTGTGTTCTAAGGCATCAAAATCGGAGTTCAAGATACAGTGGACGGAACATAAAAAATTTACCCAAGTCAGTAGTCAACGCTGACCACTTTCTTGTATTTTTTTACGTTTTCAACCCATCTCCACCATTTTTCAAAATTTTGAAAAATGACAAAGAAAAACTGTATACCTACCGAACCTACTCACAAAATTTCATGAGAATCGGTTGAGAAATGTGAGCTCTAGGCGAGAACAGGGGGATATCCAAACATCCGGACATGAGGAAAAACAATTTTTCGTCCAAGCTGAAGCATAAACGCTTCGCTCGCTTCGCTCGCTCGGTCAAT
This sequence comes from Epinotia demarniana, assembly GCA_945867215.1. Lineage (NCBI taxonomy): Eukaryota > Metazoa > Arthropoda > Insecta > Lepidoptera > Tortricidae > Epinotia > Epinotia demarniana. The sequence continues at coordinate 60,939,329 of OX244259.1, forward strand.
AAATTGCACAGAGATGATAGCTGTCACCTGACAATGGCATCCCTTTTTCAAGAACAACAACATTAATAACATGATTATTTAATTTAGTGTCTACACCCCTATTATAATGAATAAATAATTTTCATAACTACACCCCATACAAATAAACGTATGAAATTCGTCTCTTCACTCACACATCACAAGATTAGGATTCAATATGTATGTACATATAGCTATTTATGTAGATTTCAGTATGTTACATGTAGGTACATAAGGCCTTGAGCTCTTTATATCCTTTTTTGGATACAGGAAGTAACTGTATTTTCACGCAAAAGCAACATTGTTCATTTCATGCAAAGCCGCTAGATGAAGACAATTTATATCTTAATAAAACAGGCACGCGCCAAAGCAAAACATCACAATGCTCCTTAACAAATAAGATTTGTATGAAAAATGTGTTTCTCTAACCACAAAGTCCCCTGGAAATGGTGGTAAGTAAATCTCCGGTGACAACTGAATTTGATCCATGCAAGGGTTACTCCCATACTCAATTGAAGAAGGTAACAAGTGTCATACAACTTTGTATACTCTTACTGCATTCAGTCTTAAAGAATTGCGTGGCTTATGAGTAGTACCGTCATAACTGCAACGAAGTTTCACCGCGAATACGGGCTATGTGTACTTAAGATACGACTCAAAATTGATTGTAATATAATCTCATTTGCGTAATACCGAGAGTTCAAAAGAAAAAATGCTATTTTCGTGACAGAATTATGTTAAAATCTGTCTGTTATGTTGGAATGGGTTTTGTATTGAATTTGTGAGCCTTTAGGACGATAAACGCGGAAACTTGATTCGTTACACTGAGTACGGTCAGCGTCATACAATTAGTATTAGCGGCCAGAGTAGCCAAAAATTTCGCAACACACCCTTTTTCTTACAGTAATAAAGACGTGTACAGAAATATTTGCTACCTTGGCTGCTACTCACTATAATATGAGGCTGACTTTACAGTCAGCAGTGGAAATTACTGACGAAGAGACCAAAGCAATCTAAAGTAATGTCTCAGTGAGCTTTAGAAGAGAGCGAGTCTTTTTGTAAAAACATACTTTTTAATTTAGATATACTAATTACTCGTCACAAAAAGCTATGTCATTAACAAACGTGCTAGTAATTCGCGAGAATTGGCTGTGAAATGCTACCTGCCCCCTTATTCTGTAACTTGTTCTAAGCTTACCTCAACGATCACCCACAAATATAACTTGACACCGCGATGCGTAGTAACTAAGCGTCGGCAGAGGTCTAGTTTCGTGACGGGTGACCGGCTAAGCGAATAACAGCGCTGCAGGATGAACAGCGGGCATCCTGATAGCGTGATAGACTCTGGACGGGACATGCGATTCTCAGGCCAAGCTGAAGCATAATACTTCGTTCGTTTCGCTCGCTAGTTCGATAAATATGAAAAGTCTGTGATGAGAGTGTCCTCCGGCAAACTTTTCCTATTTCAAAAATTCTTTTCATCTGGGTGTAGAATCGACTGTCTGGATGGTTATAGGTCCTTTTAGCGTCACTTGTTGTTATATTGATATGTTTTGTGTAATAGTTTATTGTGACGTTAATAAATAAGACTGTGACAGAATACATATTTATATACATACATACATACATAAGACTATATATTTTTTTAAATATTCTATAGAGGAAGTTTTAAGCAATCATGTATCGATTAAATCAGATAAACAACTGTAATAGTCGTAATAGTCTTTTGACCTGATGCCATTCGAACTAGTATTTGGAGAGGAACAAATTTTTGTATAGGAGCAACTACAATTAAATAACATAAATATCCAAAAACTTTAGGGATGGACTTCGCAGGTGGCAGCCAAAACGCTTCATACTAATTGACAATTTTATTTGACATAAAAGTATGACGTCCCACTTTGCAAATCGAACTAATCGTTCTATGGAAAAAAAAGTAAATTGCTGTTCCGGTCGCAAAATACTGCGTTTAGATCCATGGTTGTAATAAATATATGTTTATATAAAAGCGTAATAATGTGCAAAACAATGAAGTTGTGATTGAAAAAGTTAACTTTTATACAAAATAAATACTTAATTGTCGTAAAATCATCTGTAAAATCGTAAAATCATCTGTATTTATACCTACTGTAACTTTTGTTCCGTAATGCTAGTTAAACCTCTGCACTGCCACGTTCTCTGTGCCCCATATCTTACTTTGTTTTTGTCAGTCTGTTTCTTAATTCCGTCTCGCTGTTGTCTTAGGGCCGAACGGGGGCAATATGGGGACAATAAGGGGGCAGGGAACTTTGCCCTAAACTTGGGAACAAAAACACCCATTACCTACCGACCTGTGGCGTAACGTAATTGAGACAACAGGACGTGAAAAACAGGACAACTTCGTCTACAAATAAAAGCGGGTGTCTCGTTCTTAACACATTACGACGAATGTGATAAGGTTTACCTGAGTTTGTATGTGGCATTATAAACTTATAGCCTTTATTTTTTTAAATAATGTTTTATATTATCTGAGATCTAAAATTACCTAGAATCATGTCCTATTTTTATTGTAGTAGTTTATACATAATGTACCAAAAATGGGACCGCCTATTTTTTTTTAATTGTCTTCAAAAACACTTTATTCGTATATGTATAACACTATTGACGTGAAAGACCTAATTTATACGAAATCTACATATTTGGGTTAGTCTATGAAATATCTAAAAACGTGACCACGTGTCATTTTAAACGAATAAACACAAAAGTTATGATAGTCTGTGCCGGTAAGCCATGAGACACCAGTGACAGTCCGTCCCGGTAAGCCACGAGACAACAGTGACAGTCCATCCCGGTAAACCACGAGACAACAGTGACAGCCTGTCCCGGTAAGCCACGAGACAATAGTGACAGTCTGTCCCGGTAAGCCACAAGACAACTTTGACAGTCTGTCCCGGTAAGCCATGAGACACCAGTGACAGTCCGTCCCGGTAAGCCACTGTAATGTATGGGGTAGTTTTAAGTAGTTATCTTTGTATGTGGAGGGTAGATATGATTTCCTTCTTCTCAATTAAATGGTGTTGCGTACGGACGTGTTTAACTCCAACTCCTGAAGCCTGAACCTGGACTATACTTAACAGCCACGAGACAACAGTGACAGTCCATACCGGTAAACCACGAGACAACAGTGACAGCCAGTCCCTGTAAGCCACGAGACACCAGTCAGAGTCCGGCCCTGTAAGCCACGAGACAAAAGTGAGAGTCTGTCCCGGTAAGCCACGAGTCAACAGGGACAGCCCGTCTCGGTAAGCCACGAGACAACAGTGACAGCCTGTCCCGGTAAGCCACAAGACAACAGTGACAGTCTGTCCCGGTAAGCCACGCGACAACAGTTACAGTCTGTCCCGGTAAGCCACGAGGCAACAGTGACACTTTTTCCCGTTAAGCCACGAGACAACAATGACAGTGTTTCTTAGATAAAATACTATACTCGAGTACTAGACTCATATCATGCTAAGGAGACACCTCGCCATGGAATGTACTAGACTCATATCCAGACATCGTAAACTGCGATCGAAATCCATTGAAATGACGTATGACAACCTGTTAGGGATGGCGATGGTTCTAAATTAATGAACTAAAATATTATGTACTAAAATAATACAAATAATAATAACTGAACAGAATCTGAATCTCAGTTTAATGTTATTATAACAGTTAAATGGTAAATTTTTGTATTGTATTTACAATTTTTATCCAAAACTCTCCAAATTTTTCACTTGGGATAGTGAGTAATAATTTTCGCATATTCGATGGCGAAACAACGCAAACAATACAATCAGCATCGCTTTTTTCTGAAAAAAAAACTTACTTTATTGATTGTAAACCCGCAAACCGAAGATTTTTATCGAGATCGAAAAATATTACTTCGTTTCTGACAAACAAAATAATTAAAAGAAATATACTCTCGTAAATCTATAGACAATATATTTATCAATTCCAAGAAGTTTTAGTTTAATATCATAGATTACACTTATCAACCTAGACATTGATAAGTGTAATTTAATACTATAATAATATTAATGATAAATAAACACATTCCGCCATATAAATGTATAAGTAGCATAACTGACGATTCGAAAGTGCTAGTTGCTAAGCCTACTCAATAAATAATTTTTGACTTTGACTTGACTGAGTAACAACCCTAGTACTTCAATGGATTTCGATCGCAGTTTACGATGTCTGCTCATATCATGCTAAGGAGACACCTCGCCATGGAATGGTTTTACAAATATAACAGAAACAAGTGTTTAGTGGGTTAAAAACCCATAACCATCATAGTTTTAAAGACTGACCCAGGAGGCGTACCTAACCATGGGAACCAAAAACAAAACAAATGTTGATTGGCCACCATACATGCTAGTCGGTTGCGGGTAGGTGCTGCCCTGAATAAGTCCAAAATTTTGTCAAGAAGTGACCGAAGGGGGCGTAGCCCTTCGGTCATTTCAATATACTTAAGTATATACTACACTAATACTTTGCTAACTCTGCAAGGAACCCAAGCTTCCTCATTGTTCATGAAACCCTAGTAAGTATCGGACAAAAATTAATTTGTCCAGAACTTATTAAATACTTGCACTATTCACAAAAATGTTAGCTATGGTCTGCTATACCTTGACCCCTGAAATAGTAAAAACCATATTTAAAAGGAGCTCAGAATAATATTGGCCCATTTCTAAAGATGAGAGAAGCTTTGTGAAGGGCACTGGCCAATCGAGTTTCGAGATGGTCCTAACAAGATAACATTATTCAGATAAAAGAACTTTAGTTCCGAGGCAAAGCGCCTCTCTTAGAACCTTTTCCCTTAGAACCCCTGTAATATCAGTTCAGAACTTTTTCCATTCAGGACGATTCGAGACTTAGCGGGTTGTTGAGGATTAGCGGATGGCAAAAATAAGCTCCGGAAGCTTCAGGGAGCTTTATCTTGCAAGGTAATCAATGAGCTTTCACACGGTACGAGGATATTGTGACGGGTCGGGTTTTTGTGCTGATATGATACCTATTTCTGAGACGTACTACTTACGTAACTTTTACAAACGCACATTAGGACAATTGAGCTATCAATATTCTATACTAAAAGTAACATATAGATCTACCTGATGCACGTACAATGTTTTACGTAATCAACCGGCTGGGTTAAAAGGTCACATGGCATTCACTTTTGTAAAACTAGTGCTTACGCGGAATCTTAGGAGTTGGAGCCATTGCTAACTCCGGGCTCGTTAAAGGCATGTTTTCCTTCACTGAAAAGCTACTGAATATCGACGGATATTTATAATACCTTTTTTTGCAAAACCCAGTGTTTCGAGCCGGGGTTTGTCACCTCCAGACCAGAAGACCATGGATTTTGAGGTCAGACACTAACAAACGTAAATAAACAACGTCCATTTTAAGATATTACGGATGCCTCGAACACGTTGAGAATAAATTACTGTATAGCGAACTAATAGAAAACGCGTCTGCTCTTGGTCACACAAACGAAAAGAAGTTTTTTTGACTAACGACGAAAATATATTAAACGCGTGCGGTAAGTGTTCCTTTCTTGTCGTGAATTGCACTACATCAGCAAAAACTCCGCATCAATTCTTGCGGATGTCGTGTGATGAATGTGCGGAACTTCCGCGGTTCCGGGGGCATTATAAAAAGCACGAACTTTGAAAAGTCTACAACAACACTTTACACAACCATTTACCGAAGTAAAATAATACATTTCCTCCATATTCCCCTCAGTGCGTGCCGGTGAATCCGTTAACCCGACTGCCGAAACAAAAAGTAACAACTACAGAATCACCATATGTAAATATCATCTTCTTAAGTAGGCACTGTAGGCAGTATGTTCTATATCAATACGTCGAGAAAAATGGACTGACGGAATACATTAAAGGATTGAGAAATGACGCCTCTAGAGATTACTGCTTGCGTCGACGAACATATCCTTTTAAATCCGAATGTGCTATGATAAAAACGTGTTCATTTAAAAAAGATTTCAGTGTTTTCGGAATGAAAACACCTAGGTTTCGTTCGATTAAAAAAGATATATAGTAAAAACATAAAGGACATTGTATTTGCGAAGATTTAATCAGCAAATGATGATGTTGTTCGAACAAGTTTTAGTAAGCTCAATAAGGCTTGTGTTACGGGTACTAGACGACGATATATTTAACAGATATAAATACTTAAATACATAGAAAAAATCCAAGACTCAGGAACAAATATCCATGCTCATCACACAAATATTTGTCCTGTTGTTAAAGAACATAAATACCCAAAAAATTGATACGAAGACGGAACTCGCTGGCGGTAGTCCAAACGCTTCATGCATATTCACATAGAGGTATGACATCACAGTTTTATATTTGTACTAAGTACTTAAATAATCGTATGGAAAATCAAGTAAATAAATTGCTGTTTCGGTAGCGAAATACTACGTTTAGGCGTTTAGGTCCAGTTTGCCCTACAATTTTGTTTCTATTAAAGGAGTAACGATTCTATTGGTAGCTTTAAATTTACGCTTGAAAAAACTTCATACTTATTCTGAACTTTCAAGGTTTTATGATTATAATTATGTGTATTGATTTAAACTTTCACGATTCTCACACATTATTTATACAAAATGGGACTTATCGCGTATCGCGTATCGCGCCGTTTTGTATAAATAATGTTTAATTAAGTGTTTTAATTTATACTTTATTACAATAATTTAGTTTATAATATAACAGTAATACGTTATATATCAACTTTAACACTAGGTAGCTACTACCATATTATGGCAAGTAGTATCTATACGTAAATATTGTAAAAACTGCAGTTTTCGTATTTGCACGATCCATCAGTAAAAGCTTCATATTCGAAAAAAAAAAGTTTCATATTCGATCACTTAGTTCGAAGGATTTTATCAGCAGAAATATAATTGAGTAATCAAACTTGCTTGTTCCTAACCATATAGACGAAATTTAATTTATTTTACCAAATTAATTCCGGCACTTCAGTCAAATTGTTTATTTTCAGCCACTACGTGAACGTATTTTATATTAATGGTGATGAATAAGTAGATTTTTGGATCCTGAATTAGCTATCAGAGTGTATAGTTTGTTCCAGTTAAAATGACAAAAAGTACTTAAACCCAACCAATACCGATATCTATTGTTTCACTGTTGAAGTAGGTAGGGTAAATCAAACAGTAGCAACTCCAGTACACGTGCCAAACTTAATCACAAATAACCTAAGGTTTACATTTTTTACATTTTATATTATTGTAATTATCCCAATTATCCACACACCAGTAAGAAACATGAATCTAGAAGTTAGTATTTTGATTTAATACACTTCCCGTCAGTTTTATAACGTCTCTTTGTTATCTTATCCTTTATTATTTATAGCAACAATAGAAGTTGTAAAATCTCACCTTAAGTGCATTTTCGTCATGTTAATTGGAACAATATATACGTCAAAATATGCTAGTGGTAAATATGTCTAATGCTGGACATAGACCTCCCCCAAAGAGTGCCACAACGACCGGTCCTGCGCCACCCGCATCCAGCGAACTCCAGTAACCTATAATATTACGATAATACACCATTGCTGTATCGAAATAGTTATTTACGATACAAGTGCCGAAAATAGGAAATTCGCAACGAGTGGTGATAAATTAAAACACGACCGAAGGGAGTGTTTTTAATCGACACGAGTTGCGAATTACCTATTCGTACTTGTATCGTACAACGTTTTACTGTAATATGGCTCTTTAAAGTTTCGACATATGCGCGAAAAGTGCTCTATTCCGCACTAGTGCGGGAAAGTAGCACCATATGTACTGTAAATATTATTTATATTATGTTTTGTTGTTCGCCCGAAGGCAAAAAAAGACTGCATCTAATTTTCCTTAAAATAATAAAATTCTGATTCTTTATCAAAAAAAACAGGTGGGTTGGTTTAAAATAGATTCAATAAGTAGGAACTAGGCCAGAAGCAGATGAATTCGTCGAGTAATAAACAACTATAACATTTATGTTGACATTTATTTCGTGCTTAGATCAAACGACTAAGTAATAGGAAAAAAAATGTGATGTTAAATGTACGAGTAACTACTACTATTAACCAATAAAAATAAACTATTTTTTATTGGTTAATGTGGTTTGACGACAATACAAAATGTTTTTTGACATTCTCAGGCTAACGGCGTGACATTTTAAGAAACTTATGTATCTATATTGTATTGATTGTTTTTCCACTTGCGTGAAATTCCTAATTGCCTAGAATATACTTTTATAAACAAGAATATTTTGAGAATGATCTTTTTCGCAAAGTACTAGGTGACAAGCCAATTTATGAAATTATTGTAGTTTATAAAAGTTTATAGTAGGACATTGGGAATTTCACGCAAATGGAAAGTCAATTTATAAAAGAGTGTTACATAAGTTTATTTTTATACTCGTCGACCTTAATGTTTGAATTAAGACTTCGTACACCAAACTTAAATCACTTACTTTTTACTATGGAGCTCCCAACTCAACATTTCATAACTGTTGCGATAACCAAAATGAAATTGACCAATCACGTGGCGCCTTTACTGAACTATAATGTATTTGACCAATAGGACGCCGTCATGAGAAAGTCAAAAGGTAAATAGACTTCAACGCACAAAAAAGAAAAAGCCGTTGGTCGCACTTCGTTTTCAATAGATTCCAAGTTTGTTTAATCAGTTCAGTTGTCTCGTAGAAAAAGTATTGTATACAATAGTTATATAATTAGCTTTTTAAGGCTCGTACCTTAATTTGGCCACTCTGCAAGCTTCGTGGCCTAAACGTGGTACTTGACTGAAAAAGCAAACATTATATAACGATTGCATAAAATGCTATAGAATAACACGCCGTTAGCCTGCGAATGTCAAAAAACGTTTTGTATGGTCGTCGAACCACCTTAATAGAAATTATATAGGGCTTTAATTGTAGAAAAAAGGGCATTTTAAAACTATCGTCCTCTAGTCAAATTGTGGTCTCTAACTGCACTTCTTGACTTATGGATTGGAAGCAAAACTGTCAGCATATTTAGCTATGCCGTGTCGCTTTCCCTGGTAATGGCCCTATTACGCCAGTTGAATTCTTAACTAAAATAGGTAGAAAAATAATCGAATAGTTGCTTCTGCTCCCAAAAGTGGTATCCTCATATTTTATTTATGTTGGTGTGGAATATTTTCATGCAAATTAAACTATTATAACACATTTTTGGGAATATTAGATTTTTACCGACAGCGTGAGGTAGGGTTTTTAAAAGAAAAAAATATGGTGCAAGAGGCACCACTCTGCTCCTAATGGTTAGCAAGATATTTATGCTTTAAAAACACCGTGCCATACCAATGTCGTCAGCGCCGTACAAATGTCGACAGCGCCATACAAATACGATATAATGCCATACAAATGTCGATTCTGCCATATTAATGTCGATAGCAGCATAAAAATGTCGGCGAGTGCCATCAAAATGTCGATTTTGCCATACAACTGTTGAAAAAGCTTAAAATATTTGTCCATTTAAAAAAGTCACTATTTCGATATAGTATCTCCGGTTTATGATTTATGATGGTCCTTATATTGTACTTTTACTTATTCTGTGATTATATTCCCAAAATATTAAAAATCACTTAGATTTTGTTTTGAATCGACATTTGTACGCCACGTTCGACATTCGTATGAGCAAAAAAGCCGTATAAATGTCACCATACAAATGTCAACATGAATGTTTTTTGGCGGTTCTTCGTACACTATTGATTGAATTCACTAATTAGTTAAACACGAAACTCTTACCCCATATTGCTAACCTTTGTTATGAAAGACACATTTTTATTTCAATCGTATATTAATAAATTAACGCCCATACAAATGTCGTGATAGCCGTACGAAAATACATCGATTAAACGGTATTGAATTATTATCTTAATCATTATTTATTTCCTTGCATGGTACCTAAAAAACTGCTCTCACTAGACGAAAACTTATGCATCACAGAAAGTAATTTGTTCGTTATTTCGCCATCTGGCGTTCCGTCCGTTTGGTTTCCCAAAGTTTTTGGGCACCTGACTGACCCCAATACGATACATGTGCGGCAAATAAATAATCTATTAGCCAATTCTACGTTTCAAGGCAATTTAAGGGGCTAACACGGAAGAGCTGTTTGCACAGTCAGCGGGGGGTGTGCAAATAAGTAAATATTAGCGGACAATCTTACACAAATCGAACTAGTCATTTCATCGTCATAAAAAAAGAGGAAAATCGCCATACTGTTCTTCTCCGCCACTGTCTCGAGCTCTAGATACGACATTACAATAACATTACATATAGACACACATACATATACATACACATATTTTACTTAGTCACAGAATAAGCTTGGATTATGTAATAGGAACTAGACGACGATATACTCGTATCTATTCTAATACAGAAAAATCTAGTTTATGTTCTTTACTGCCCGCGCGTATTGCAAAGATCGCAGGGAAACCCGCAAGATCACATTATATAATATGTTCATGTCATATAGAACACAGGACAATAACGTTTTTAGTTTAATCCAAGACAAAAAATATTTGACCAGGGACTCTTTACATCTCAGTTATTTTATTTTATTTGACGCTGGAGACTTTACAACTCCATTATAATTATTATTATACCTATTTCATTTTGACGCTAGAGACTTTACATCCCCTTATTATTATTATAGAATTGTGATATAATGGACCGGGAGACTCTATACATCTCTCGGGAAATGTGCGCATATTAACATATTAATGTCATTTAATGTTAATTAACTGAATTTATAAGCTCGGACATGTAAAAGAGCCCTTGAGGACTATTTGTAAAATAAATATTTGAATTTTGAATTTTTTAATTTTGAATTTTAAATTCGATAATTTGGGAATTCTAAAATTTCACAGACTTTTCCTCTTTAGGTATAACAATAGTATACTGTAAAATATATGCTAAGATACATAGTAAACATCCGAGACTCTGAAACAAATATTCATCACACAAATATTTTTCCTTACCGAGTTCGAACCCACGACCTACAGCTTCGTAGGCAGCGTCACTACTCACTAGGCGAGTCCGCATCAGTAAGCTCCATTCTCCATACAAACGTAGTTACGCTCTCATTTTAAACTACGTGTTGGATTGTAACGAAACTTTGCATGTACAATGATAAGAGGTATATCAAGGTCTGTAATTTGTTTATGTAGCTTTAGATACCATAGTAAAAAAAATAAGGCGAATAAAATACTTTCATACGAAACTTGTTTTTGCTGTATTTCGATTGTTTTATAAACTGGAATCATATAAACTAATTACAGACATAGATATACCTCATGCCATTGTGTATGCAAATTTCGTCACAATCCAACACGTAGATTTAAAATGAGAACGAAACTCCGTTTATGGGAAGATGAAATTCGGCCGAGCTTAGGGTCTGCGGACTCTTAAATCGGCCGTAATGTCTAATGTAATAGCATTTTGTACTATAACGAAACGCGTGGAATAATACTATAATAGTTACATACTTACTTAACATGTGAGCTGTAAAACTCACGAACCAATTTCGTTCCTTTTTTTTCTAAAATCTGAATCCACAAAAATCTGCACTCGCGCGAGTGTATACCGGGCCGGCTCACAAAATTTCACGAGAATCGTTTCAGAAATACGACTTGCACGGCTATCGAGACGGCGCGCGAGCTCTCTCGATTTTTGTCGCACCCGCCCCTCTCTTTCTAGAACACTTAGAACAAGAGGTATAGGGCGAGAAAAATCGAGGATATGTCGCGGCCGTCTCATGAACGTCCACGTCTCACGTCTCAAATAAATAAATAAATGATAGACATGCTGTATAGAACAGCAGTTACGGTAAGAATTTAACAAACTCGAGTCATCAAAGCCTTCGGTGTCGGGCTTCTAATAGACTCTCGTTGGTAAACAATCTCTTACCGTGCTTGTAGCACAATTTACGTAACTAATATATATAGCCTAAAAACATCCATACCGGTCCCTCACTCCTAACGAATCCTCGGCAGCTCTGCCTGCCCCTTTTCTTAACACAGCCTTGAGTGTATGAGCTTCGAGTTTTTATTCCAGTTACCCTAAGGCGATTCGGTGCGCATTGTGACTATTGTCTCTGCTCGTGACAGCTACCTTAAATGGAGTCTGGGTGTTGCAAACGAAATGTGAAAACGTTTCCCGTTAAACAATGTGTTGTAAAATAAATGTGACCTTTATAGAATTACGAAATTTTCGTACAAAACACAATTACTATACTTAACAACAAAGTTAAGCGCGTGATCTCCAAGAACAGCCTAGCGTTATTCTCGGTTCTGTCTTAGACCTCGGGGTCTGCTTTGACAGGTAACCCCAAAACTGGACCTTATTGCGATTAAACCGGTCACAATGTTTTCCTTCACCGAAAAGCTTCTTCTCTTCTTCAACTTAAGAGCTCTGCTCTTGTCGGTGGAGTAACCGCCATTCAGCTCTACGCTCTGCCACTGCTTTGAGCTCCTGGTACGACACTACATTGACCTTCTCCTTGACCTGGTCCATAAAAGCACGTCGCGGCCTTCCTCTACCGAAAAGCTAATGGTAGGTATATATTCCGTACATAATCCGAAAAACTAATTACAGCCGCCAATCAGTTTCGTCAACTCACTGACGCGTTTCAGGGATTTTATCAAATCACTAAACAAATCTAGTGAAATGAAAAAACGAGTTGCCTATTTGTCCGATTTCATCATTTCACTAAACAGATGCAGAGATTTGATCAAATGACTGATTTGTATTAGGCAAATGATAAAATGGATTCGCCATTTTAACATCCTGCGTGATTTGATCATATCCCTTAGAGATTTGATCAAATCTCTGTTTTGACCATTTCCCTGCAACATATCGATTACCTTGGTTCTGCTGTGAATATCCTTATTTCCACCACCACATTAGTTACATTACTTTAAAAAAAACACCAAAAACAACGCACTTCAACTTTATTGTTCTATTTTTAAATGCATAATGTTTAAAAAATTACGCTACGCTATTTGGCCATAGAAAACCGTGACGTACCTACCTATTTCTGTTCTTATAATAATAATTATACCTACTGCCCTATTACTTTTTAAAAACATGCAATTGACAAGTAGGTATAACACCTAAAGTTACCTACCAATGCTACCCAAACATTCCCAACAAGTTGGGACGTGTTCGCAACCCCTCCAATAAATCTTCTGTCCTATTCACTACCTCCACCTCACCGCGACCCCTAGTCATGTTGACCCCTCGTTTCAATAATAACAACTCGTTTACAGAGGTTTGATTACGCTGGCCCTGTTGACTAGAAGTGAGTGGAAGCTATGAACAGCATCGCCCACAAACTTGCTCCACGTGACTCAACCGTCGCCTAACAGATTTACGCCTATCGATTTACCCTAGCCAACCCAAATTACACCTAAACACCAGAGTGTACAGTCTCTTTTCAAACGGCACAAGTTTTCCGATCAACTGAGTGTCAAGTCGAGGGAACGATTGGTGAAAAGTTTGAATTGAATTTTTATTCGAGACATTCGCGGAATTAATGCGAGGTTTTCCATTAAATTGGGGAATTATCAGTTATACTAACTCTGTGAAATTGAACAGTGAGTACCCGAGGGACGCAAAATAGGCACACTGGATGTCGACTTGCGGAAAAGATCCCAGGAAAACTAACTAACTAACTAACCCGAGGGACCGAGCTCAGCTCGGGTGAAATACGGAGAAAAGAAAACTCTTTATTTCCAATTGCATCGAAATCGTAGGAGCCGTTTTCAAAAACGTTATTACACAGGCAATACCGTCGCACTGAGCACCATCACACATCGTGAGTAACGTTGCGCCACCCCACTATGTAATACAAAATTAATTTATATATTTTTCGTGGTCTGTGTCTACGCAGGTCTCATCCCTGACTTCTTGTCAGGGATGAGACCTGCGTAGACACACTGGTTCTCTCCGATCTCAGCCCCCCTATTCTGTAACTTGTTTTAAGCTCACCTCAAGGCTCTCCCAAAAAGCGTAGGTAGAGGTCTAGTTTCGTGACGGGTGACCGGCGGGGTGAGCCGCATTAGCGCGTAGCGAATAACAGCCCAGCTGATCTCCTGTCGTTGAGACAGTCGCGGTCTGATGCGTCACTTAAAATTAATTTGAAGAAGTTGTGGCTTTCCAATGACTTGTGAAATTGTATTCTTTAAAAAAAATATATTTATATGTGTATGGCATGTTTATATTTTTCTAGAATAAATGTCTATTAGGTTTTGTTTTTATTTACTCTGTGCTTTTGTACACGGTACACAAAATTAAATTAACTTTTATTTCAAGCTTGTGGCTCATAAAGTGTTAGTTACAATATGACTTAAAAACTATGTTAGTAACAATTCACTACATTAGGAATAATAAAATTGACTGTTACTGGGCTTGTGAAGTCCACAACAGTGCATAATATATGGACGGTCAATCTTGGCCGCAATCATAAGTACATATAGGATGGTGTTAGGGCTGGCGCGCACGCGCTGCACGAGCGATGCGGCTCGTAAGCGCACGTTTACCTATCTACTACTATCTTCCTTTCAATTGCTCAAAGGTTAGCTGGAAGAGATCCCATATAGGGATAAGTTCGCCTTTGTACTTTGATCTATTGTGTCATATGTATATCCTTTAACCTGTTACTGTGTACAATAAAGTGCTTACATACATACATGCATAATGACATGACTAACGCATTTATCCAAACGCTTAATGCGGCAACGCGTATAGCTCTTTCAATGTCCAATGCCTTTAATAGGCATGATGACACATTTTGAAAAACTGTTCTTTAACGTTAAGAAACATTTATTATGTACAACGAATAAGATTTTTCAAGAGAATATAACAGTTAAGTAGGAAAAAAATGCATTTTAGTTTTTAAATTTCAAATTGGCGCTAAAGTGCTTGTCAGTGTCATGGCGTCCCGAGTGACGTCACGTTTGTATAAACAGAACGCAAACCTTTTTGCTACCTAGATGCTCCAAGTCTTGCGCGGCCGTGCGAGCGAGAAAGCGGAGATAATGACATATGAAGACCTGTCAGATAACATGGTTCTATCCTTGTCTTACTATTCGTTCAGTAGGTACGTAAGTTTGCTCTGTAATCTGTGGTAATGGCCGTTATGGGTATTTGTTTATACAAGTGTGAATTCATGCGCTCTGAATGGTGTTTAACATATCATGACGGGCGTCCGTATATTTCGGTTTAATTTTATAAAAAAAAACAATAATCTTTTACTTAATAAAAAAAAATGAGCATTTATCGAATTCTATGATTAAAATTTCACTAAAAAAATACCATATTTTAGTGATTTTCAATTAGTGCCATCATGCCTATTACGCCGTGCCAATCAAAAGTCAACTCTATCACAAGGCTACACGCGCGGTAGTCCACGACGGTACTGTAGTGACACAATGGGTTGTCGCTCGCAGGGTTGAACTCAAGCAAGCGGCCAGGCTTGAACATGAAAGGAAGCAAGACTAGAGAAAAAGATCAAAAGGAATTGTATTCCGATGCTAGGATTTATAAAAAAAAATCTGGTTACTACGCATCGTGGATGTAGGCCAGTCATTATAGATTTTGACCCGTGAATAATTAGTTCTCGCATTTTTTTTTTCGTAGGTCCCACGGGGGCGTCACTGGGAGTGTACATTAAAAAAGTAGACCGAATCGGGCTTCTGCGTATATTCGAAAAAAAGTTTTTCTTGAATAACTCAGCCATTTTTGATTTTACAGTAAAACCGTGAGGACAAAAATAGTAGGAAATTAGATTCTCTACAAGTTTGGTCCCTACAATTTTTCTTCTAGGATCGATATTTTAGAAATTAAAACTAAAAAACGTGACAAATTCAAAATATTATCATTATCTCCTGTTCCACATTTTACGGCATGAATGAAGAGAAACAAAGTTGTAGAGAATCAAATTATGAACAATTTTGGTTCCCACCTTTTTTCCCCTAAAATCGATCCTAGAAGAAAAATTGTGGGGACCAAACTTGTAGAGAATCTAATTTCCTACAATTTTTGTCCTCACGGTTTTACTGTAAAATCAAAAATGGCCGAGTAATTTAAGAAAAACCTTTTTTCGAATATACGCAGAAGCCCGATTCGGTCTACTTTTTTAATGTACACTCCCAGTGAACCCCCGAGAGACCTACGAAAAAAAAATCCAAGAACTAATTATTCACGGGTAGGTTCGGTTATTTGGATAAAATGACTGGCCTAATGAGCGTTGAGGTGAGCTTAGAACAAGTTACATAATAGGGGGGCTGGAGTGTGTTCGCGTCTTTTTAGACGTCATTACGTGCTTTCATTAAGGCTCCTATTTTACGAATAAACAACAATCAAATATGTATACCTATGTCAAAAGCTCTGTGGCATGTATAAGGTAAACGTCCGATTGCTCGACGCTGTACTCGTTATATGGAATGGCCACGCTATGTTAAGTTTTTATTGCCGACTTTACGTACCCCAAATCGGAAACATCCTGAAGAAACGTCAGGTGAAGCGTATATAAACCAACATGCATTGTATAAGAATGTCATGAAAGTGAATGCATCTGAAAGGTCTGTCAAGATCGTAGCAAGTGATATCTGCCTGCCTCCCGGGATATATTGGACGTGATTAATATGTAATTGGTCATCACCATCAGTCCGCCTTGTGGGGGGGAGGGATATACCCACTGGTCTTCCGTTCTGGTACGTGGTCGCCACTCGAAAACCTTACCCTACTACGCCTACTATAAATAATGTGTAAGAACCAGGGAACGAAACAAACCATAGAAGTCTAAGTAGCGCGCAAATGGCCCCACAGAGTTGGTGCCATTGCCATTGTGCGGGGATGGGGGCGGGGTGTCACCGATGCCAGGCAGCCGTTTAGTTCGATCATGCGCATACCGGGTTTTAGGCACGTATTGGGGTACAGGTAGACACACGTAAAAAGAGCCCTGGCGGCCATATAAAATGTATGGCCGCCAGGGTTCTTTTTACATGTGTCGACCTTTAGAAATTTGTAAGCGAATTCTATGGTTCTTTCATTCGCTGGTGGGAATCGTGAAAGTTTATATCTACACTAAATCCCGTAGTTCTGCCGATATTTCGATAACACGCGGGTTGCGGGCTTCTGCCGTGCGGGCAGGCAGTCAATAAATACCACCTGTCTGATATTCTATTCAAAAGTAATTTTAGAAAGTATTATTTCAATTCGCTATACTCATAATTCGTGCCATCCAAATGAACTTATATTTTTATAACACTGGCAGGCTTCCGACAGAAATTCTATCGATATTTTAACCGCTTTCCATATAACATTAGAATTTTAACGTTTAATATTCAATGATGTTATATAATAAAGGTGTACGTACATAGAACGATTGCTCGATAAGCCACTGCTTTAGGCGGAACTTAAAGCTGCCCAAGCTTGGAGCATCAATTATGTTTTTTGGCAACTTATTGTAGACAGTGGGGCCCATGACATGAGTGAGTTTAGATGACTTGGTCAACGTTCGGCCTATACCCACAATTTTATCGGCGTTCCGCGTTTCGTGTGAGCTTATCATTCTAAACGTTTTAAAGGAAGACAGATTCACTCTTACATATACAGCCACATGCAGAATGACTATTGCAGGCAGTGTTAATATACCAAGCTTGATGAAAAGAGGCTTCGCGTGGGTATCATGGGGTACTCGAGCGATAATTCTCACTGCGCGTTTTTGGAGGCGGAACACCCGCTCCCACTCTGCACAGCGGCCCCAGAGCTCAGCGCCATACTGTAGAACTGAAGTGAGTGTACGGTGGCGAAGTAGCAGGTGCGCGCTGCCTCTGCTGACACCGACCTCGTTACCCGGCCCAGTGCGAAGCACGGGTGTAAATTGGTTTTACAAATAAATTATTATGATTAGGTCAAAAGCACGAATTTGCCTCAGTCTCAGTTTCGCGTCGTCAATGCATGGACACGTATATACGAATAAACGTGTCTTAACTGTCAGATTTCATGTGGTGGCCAATATTAAAACACTGAATTTGGTATATACAACGTATCTTCCTCTTTATGTATATTGCATCATTGGATAAATTCTTCTCCTTTTTTCGTGTACCTATGATATCTGGGTTATCATAGGGAAATATTTCACTTGTTTTACATATTTCGATCAGTAGGTAAGTAGTGTGCTGTACAAACATATCAATTAAAGTTTCGTCTACGTGGACCCGAGATAATAACTTTCACCTTTCAATCCACGCTATAAACTGTCTTCGTGACCATCCAAATCTGTTGAGCTTTTTTAGCGTGATTGAGTGACAAACATCTAAACATTCAAACTTTCGCATTTACAGTATTAGTAGGATAGTATTGGCTTCAAACAATTAAAGTAATAATGTGGCTTTAGAATAATTTTACCGAAAAAACAATTTATTGGAAAGTTACAAGTTTGATTTGTGGCTTAAAAGGGAATTTATCACTGCCCGAAACTTTGACAGTTGTATACCATTAATCGATACTTATTATTACAAACAAGTAAAGTTTATGCTAAGTAGGTAGCTTTGTCAGTATGAATGTAACGTGTACGTGTACGAAGTAATCTATGGATTTTAGAATTTTTTTTCACTTGTCTATAGATTGGCCTTTTTGAACAGACGTGGGTTAAATTATGTCCCAAGAGTTTTTCTGAATTTTAAGCTGCAAACGCACAGAAAGCGGCGCGGCGCGGTGCGGTGCGGAGGCGTGTTTGCGGTAAAGCGAATGCGGTCCGGAGGACGCCGCACCCAAAATCACGCCCGGTATTCGCGCGGGATAGCGGCGCGGAGGCGGCGTGTGTGACATATCAAGCGGTAATCGACACTTGACAGATTCGTCATTCATCATTCGTCATTTAAGAGTTATCCTCTTGTCGGTGGAGTATTTTCCATTTCTCTCTTTCGTACACGGACACGACACCAGCTTTTTACTTTATTTGACAGATTCGGAAAAATCAAAAATGTTATCCTCAGATTCAGATATCGATGACGAGATTTTGGTCTTACTTGCATTATGGCAAAACAAAAAGAAGAAATCGAAACGGACGTGGGTCCATGAAATAAATAAAAAAAGAGAAATATTCGGAGAATCCCATCATTTATGACAAGAGCTGACTTCTTATGTAATTACACGACATCTTAAAACCAACGATCACTAAGCAGGATACTAACTTTCACCAGGGAAATCAATTTTTCAGTTGTAATCATTGTTAAAATTAATAAAATCTGAACTGAAGTTGTAAATAATACAACTTGCTGCACCGCTCTAAGCACGCCTCCGCGCCGCGCCGCGCCGCCGCCGCCGGTGCGCGCCGGTGCATTGACAATGTAATACAACTTCCCGCCGCCGCGCCGCCCCGCGCCGCCGCCGCGCCGCGGCCGCCTATCGGTGCACGCGTTTCGCCGCCTCCGCGCCGCCACCGCCTCCGCGCCGCCTCCGCCACGCTTTTTTCCCGGCCGGTTTTCTGTGCGGACCCTTTCATATTAGCTCGAACATTACAACCGGTACCGCCTCCGCGTATTTTCCGGGCGCATCCCTTCGGGACGCGCCTGCGACCATGCGTACAAAGTGGAGGGATCTCCAAAAAAGTAGGAGAGAAACCAAAAAAAAAAAAAACCGCCTCCGCGCCGCACCGCGCCGCTCCGCCACCGCTGTCAGTGCGTTTCGGCCTTTATACAATTTTTATGACGCCACGTGAAATGCCCCTAGCCTTCAAAGTCACCATCTGGACTTACCGTCTTTGTAATAACACTAGCCACACGCGCTTCGCCCGCAAATTGCAAAGAACGCAGACAAACCCGGAGGATACAATTATAACCTATAACCATCCAGAAAATCCATTGAGTTTTTTTTTTTTTTATCGGATGACCGGTTCCAGAGATAACTTAAAACATGTTAACTTACAAAGCTACAATGTCACAGAATTTTCCTATTTATAATATTAGTAAAAAGCCTTTGGAGAAGTCTGGTCATCAAGAATAGGACATGATGTCACGATCCTTAATCAATCAATCAATAAAATCCATTATTTGATGGAATAAAGTAGGTACAAATAGGTTTTATACATTAAAATATAGTTCCACGTATTCAGCCTCCATGCACACATGCGACAACTTTCATGATTACATAATTTTGTACCAATATGGCAACTTTAATAAATTATCTTAGAATACAATTGACAAAGTTAGTAGGTAATAAACAAATGTCATAATAACCACGGAGTCTAAATTACAAATTCATTGTCACCCTTGATTGAAATAACTGTTTACGCTATAGTAGCGCTTGTCCAGGGGGCCTAGACAGTTACAATCGACAAGCGCTAACGCCAATAGAAAACTAATAAAATGTAAGGGAATGACAGATGTTAACGAAAAGTGTTTCGTCGGCATCTGTAATTCACCGTACATTTTATTATTTTCTATTGGCTTTAGCGCTTGTCAATCGACCTTGTCTACGGCCCCAGATGTCAAGTAGTCAGCATTGAGGGAACGGACGATGTTGATGAATATTAGTACCTATAGAAGTATAGATTACTTATTGATTTATATATATTGACGGCTTTGAAGCTTCACGTTCCGACGTAAGTAGGTATCAATTTCGGCATGAGATCATGTTCATGCAATTATAATCCATTAAAGCTATAATCCGGGAAATTGCGTTGCGATATACGTCGTCTATTAACATACACTCTCGTGTAATTACACATTTATACTTAGGCGCGGAACACACGCGGTGCGGCACCGCTCGCCGCGGCGTTGCCGCGACGGTGCGCATACTGGCGGCGCGGCCACAAACTTTCATTGCCCGGTCGCGACACGCAACGCACTGCGTTAGGGGATCATAATCATACGCATGAATTAGAAAAACCGCCGCCGCCTCCCTGCAATGTCGTGGCCGGGCCGCCGCGCCACTATAAGCGGCGGCGATCGCGGTGAGCGGCGAGCATTCCAAACAAATCAGAGACGACAACGTTCGGATAGACATGATTCCTACGGGTTTTTATCGATGCCATTTGAACCAGTTTATAGAGAGGAACAAATGTTTGTATCGGAGCAACTACCATTAAAGTACATAAATAGACAAAAAATGTAGTCAAAAACTAATTGCATTTATTGATTAAATTAAAATTAAAATTAATTGAGGCGGGTCTAATCAATCGTTGTATGTTGGTCGTGAAATGCTGCGCTTAGGTACATAGTTGTTGTACAATTATTTTTTATTTAAGTGTAAGGATCGTATTGGCAGTATGCAATTTTCTCGGGGACAATATTATATAGGTATATATTTATTTTTATTAATAATCATTCATTATTTTAATTACATTTAAATTTACACTTTATTGCAATTACCAGATGGTTTACCATCCACATGGCAACACTACGTTATGAATTTTTACTTAAGGAAACTACCATATTTCCTGGGTTCGAATCCCGGTAAGGGCAAAAATTTGTGTGATGAGCATGAATATTTGTTTCTGAGTCATGGATATTTTCTATGTATTCAAGTATTTACATCTATTATGTATATCGTCGTCTAGTACCCATAACACAAGCCTTACTGAGCTTACTATGGGACTAGGTCGATTTGTGTAAGATTGTCCCCTTATATTTATTTATTTATATTGATGGAAAGCTCGCCGCTTACCGCGGCCGCCGCCACCAATGATCACGCGGCGGCCAGGCCAC
Source organism: Epinotia demarniana (assembly GCA_945867215.1). Classification (NCBI taxonomy): domain Eukaryota; kingdom Metazoa; phylum Arthropoda; class Insecta; order Lepidoptera; family Tortricidae; genus Epinotia; species Epinotia demarniana. The sequence goes on from OX244259.1 coordinate 60,961,158, forward strand.
GACATTGCCGTAACTCTACCGCGCGGAGGAGCGGAAGCGGAACCGTGTGCCCGCTCTCGGCGGATTACCTACATCGTCGATACAAAATATTACCGCCCTTCGCCGCGGCGAGCGGTGCCGCACCGCTACGTGTGTTCCGCGTCTCAACGATATTAAATACATGAGCGTATTTTGGTTCTCATTTCAATGCTAGAATAAATAAACTTTGTTATGCGCTATTGGATCCGCCATATCTGGGTCGCAAATTAGTTTTTGTTGGTATAAATTCAATAACGTGGGATTACTACCTCACTTTAACACGTACGAGTAAGTACACCTCTACACGTACACACACATATTTATTTATTTATCCACACTAAATAGAAATGCGTCGCACTCGCACACAATGTTAGGTCCTGGCAGAATACCAGCGATGTGGCTAGCCACATCATTATGTTGAGCCGGCGCCTTATTCTATGCCACGACACATGGTTTTGTATTTAACTTGTATTTAAATTTAGTTCTAAGCTACATATCTCTCTCTTTGATTTTTTAACTGCGATCTGGGGCATTCACGAATTCACCGCCCTAGTTACGTAATATATTACGGTACACCTAAACTGGGGATGTAATTTTGTTTTCTCGTTAAACCCATGGTGGGGTATCGTTGGATAGCATGTTCTAAAAAAATGGTTTCTCGAAACCATGTTTCAACTCAGGGATTTGATTGCGACATATTGGGCTGGGGATGTGAAAAAAATCGTGGCCGTAGTACATATGGTGAACTTAAAAATAAAACTATCACGGCCAAGTCGGCATAACTAAGTTACCGAGTATTAGTCGACCAACTTAAAATGTACTTAGAAGAGCCAAGTTTCGTACAGATTCGACGCAATCGCAACATTTATAGTACAATAAACGTCAAATTTGACATAATTTGTATTGGGATGACAGCTGTCAAATGACGCAAATATAAATAATTCTACTACAGTTGGCGCGCGCTACCCTACACGCAGTTGGCCGATTTTTGAATGGACTTCTTCGATGCAAGTCGGCCAACGCAAACAATCTCCAGCATATTAGGTGTTGTATTTCTGGTGGTAAAGGAGGCCAGCCGGCCAGACGGACATCCGGACATACGAAACCATTTTTGCCCAAGCTGAAACGGAGTACTAGTAGGAGTACTACGTTTCGCTCCACTCGCTCGCGCAATAATTATATTTATTTTCACAACTACCTGTGTTAATAACTCTAGCAATGTCAAAATTATGAATTTTTCAATAATTATATTTATTTTCACAACTACCTGAGTTAATAACTCTAGCAATGTCAAAATTATGAATTTTTCACTTTATCCATAAACACAATGTAATAATACGGACTGTATATATTTCGTCGGCGTACTTTCAATATGGCGTACATCGTTTTATCTAGTAATATTTTTAAGCTATAAAAATGTCTTCTAAAAATAGCGGCCTTTCATTGATAAATTGATTGAAGGTGAATAGGTACTCCCATAAGTGTGAGTCATCGTTATTGCAAAACCATTTTACCTTTACACGTACAAAGGCCTGTTTTAAGGATTTTTTTTAGAAAACCTCGTTCTTTTTACTGGCTTTTATTTAACCAACCTTAAAAGAGGAGGAGGTTCTATGTTTCACTGTATGTTTTATATAATATATGCATGTTCACCGATGTCTCGGTCAATTAAGGACCGATTTATTTGGCAAAAAATAGCCATGCAAAAATATCGGTGGAAAGGTATCGAAAAAAATAATATCGTTGGATTTCGTTCGAAAATGTGCTGAGGGGAAGGCAAAAGCGGACGTGGAGGGGATAACAGCCGGCGAACGCGTCAGCGCGCTCACGGTGCGTCGATTGTGTTCGGTCAGCACATTTTCGAACGAAATCCGACGATTTCAACAATTTTTTTCGATGCCTTTCCACCGATATTATTGCATGGCTATTTTTTTAAATTAATCTCGCGTCAGAAAAAAGCCAATACAGCTGAGCCCACATGAATATTATTATTATTTTGGTATTTTTAATTAACGCTGCCAACCCCTTCCCACCACCCGATCGATTTTTTGGGTGCACAGGGAGTACAGAGCAACTGTTTGAAAAAAAATTGAAGTCGCTGAGCCCACATATTTTTTAATTTTTTTCCCCACCCCACTACACCCGCACCCACCGCCGCGGCCTGCCAGCACGAAGATTATCGGAAAAGGTTGTTCAAGGAAGTAGCTAACGGAGTTTCAATACAGCTGAAGCCACATGACCGATTTGGTCGCTAGCTCTCCGTCAATAGCATAAAATGTTGCATTCAAAAACAGCCCAGTATTTCAACAAGCATTTTGTTTGTTGTGTTCCATCAAGCTCTGAACACTAGGTTAACCTCCATAATGAGTGTGTACCTACGTCGTTAAAACCATGCTCCAGTGAACTCGTGGCTTTTAAATGCTGGCAACATTTTCCTTGTGGGTAAACAGGGTAAACACCCGCGTATTAGTAACGTGTCGTGTTATGATTAGAAAGGATATAATTACAGTCAATCGCAAACAAACAAACATACCTACATACATACATAGATTCACGCCTTCATTCCCAATATAGGGCAGGGGTTCCCAAACTTTTTATAGGCACGCCCCCCTGCTGCCTAAAATGAAGTTCCCACGCATTCGCTTCGACGCAAGGAAACGGAAGTGAATGGGTTAGCTAGCCAAATCATCATCATCTTCCTAGCGTTGCCGTTAGCGCCACGGCTCTTAGGAGTCTAGTGTCAGCTGAGTACCTAATCCCAAGGATCGGCGAGGCACTAGTTTTTGCGAAATGATTTCCTTTGATTACCCCTGCAATAGGGGTAAGCAGAAACTTATGTTTCAGTGCCAGTTTTACCATGAATGTGGTTATATAATAACCACATATTTATTAATTTAGTATTAACGCCAAGAGGCATTCTGTACCAGATATTGGAAGGTAAAATTTGATTTTTGCGTGCGGCGCGCGGGCATCTCTCGGCGGGGTGAATGACCTTCGCCGTTTTTGCTAATTTGACTTCACTCGGCGACATTAAAATGAAATTAGTCTTGGGCAAACTTTCGATGTATCATGTTTTTATCGTGTTAATACTGATCGATAGTCTTGGAATCTAAAGTTTGCTGTCGTCGACTTGCTAGGGAAAGCAGTAAAAAATGGATCTAATTGCAACTCAATAAATTGTAAGTAATTATAACGTTATTGCGTAGCTATTGTAGCATGGTAGGTTATCTGCTACAGAATGCCTCTTGGCGTTAATACAAAATTAATAAATATGTGGTTATTATGCCAACCTGAATTTTGTAATAGCCATTAAGTTAATGAATAAATCATTTTTTTTTTTATCATTAGACTAAGGGCCTGTTTCAAAATCTCTAGTTACAACATATCCGTCAGATAAATGTTAGCTGTCACTTTTATTTTATATGACGGGAGAAAAGATAGCAATAATTTTAACTGGCAGATAACTTTATCCGGCGATTGTGAAACAGGCCATAAGGCGCCGTAGGTTCATGGTCTTCTCTCCCTTTCACTGAGCATAAGCGTGAGCGAGATGGAAGTGCGTGCTCGGAAGCGCGGAAATCATGTCTTTTAATTATTATTTTTTTGCCGTTTAAATAAATATTAAAGTAAACACTGATTTCTCTCAAACATGATATTGCCGATTTTTAGAAGCCATTTTAATATTTTTAGCTTTTGTGCATAATTTGTAAGAAATATTTTAAGTGTATTTTAGACCCTTTTAGACAAATGTTCGTGATTTTTTTCGAAGCGAAAATTGCTTAATCATGTTTCTAAACACTGATTTCCCTGCAGAAAAGCCTCAAGATAACTATTCGTATTTTTTTTAAACTATATTATTATAAACAGACGCATTATACTGTTTCAAAAACTCTGTTCGCTTAACTTCGCTGAACCTACGGCGCCTTAAATGTGATATGATATCGCAGTGACAGGTAGCAGCCCATCGCCCACAACACACTTTAACAATGTTCCTTTAGTACGTCTCTTATGCCACCCACAGCAAGAAAGGGGCAAACAAATATTTGTAAATATCGGACAATGGCTTTTTAACTGGGTGAACTTGAACCGTTTTCATTATTTTAAATGGACCGCGACCGACGCGAAATTCGAGAGGATTCCACAGTAGATTATGTCTCAAGGGAGCAAAATTACTTACAAATAAGTAATTTTGCGCCCTCGCCGTAAATTTACGGCGAGGGCGGTATATTGATTTTTGACTGAAGCGAAACATTCTACAGTGTAGAACCTCGAGCGAAACGAGGGATTCAAGTGTTTACGCCCAAGACGGAAATTATTTTACTACCGAGTGAAAGAAAGAAAGAAGATGAAGATGGATCTACCGTCCTCGTTCTAATTTGCACGGTGCGAGTGTGACAGGGGACGCACAGTCGCGCGACAAGCGGCTTGTCAGCAAGTTGTGCTAGACGTGCAGGGCAGATAGGAACTTCTCTTCTTACGCGACGACCGCTTTAGCCTAGTTGGTAGTGACCCTGCCTACGAAGCAAGAGGTCCTGGGTTCGAATCCCGGTAAGGGCATTTATTTGTGTGATGAGCAAGAATATTTGTTCCTGAGTCATGGATGTTTTCTATGTATTTAAGTATTTATTTATCTATATAAGTATGTTTATCGTCGTCTAGTACCCATAGTACAAGCTTTGCTTAGTTTGGGACTAGGTAGATATGTGTAAGATTGTCCGCACATATTATTATTATTATTATTCTTTGGTCGCGCAAGTTAGAAACAAAACACACCGATAAATGGCGCCGGAATACACTATTCAAATTCAAAGATTTATTTCGCATAATTATCCATACAAAACAGCGTGGTGCAAGTACCCTCTATTCTGTAACTTGTTAAGCTCACCTCAACGTTCAAAAAACATATATATGATAATAATAAGATATTATCTTTACACCGCGATGCGTGGTAACTAAGCGTAGGTGGAGGTCTAGTTTCGTGATGGGTGACCGGCGGGGTGAGCCGCATTAGCGCGTAGCGAATAACAAGTACAGCAGAATTAGTGGCATACGTCAAATCTTAGTTAAAACCGCCCCCGGGCTCCTTTAGGGGAAAACCGGGAACGCTAGGCGAATTACTACTCTGTGTAGATACCTATATACAAAATAATGCTATAGCTAGCCATCCGTTATAGACAGACGCACAAACATCCATTGTTTAGTCTGCAGTCGTCTTTGAAGATAATTTAGTAATTCATTAGTCCATGTGCTGAATGGATGCTGGCTTGGGAGACTCGGCACGAAGTCATGAGAGTGATATGACAACCGTAGGTACAGGCAATTTCGAGGAAGCTAAATGAACCGCACGATAATGTTCGCTATTCAATTCCATGGTAGCCGATACGATATTTTTTCAAATGACAGTTAAAAACAAAACACGATCGCAACAATATTGTCGCCAAAATGGTGTTGTGAGTTCATAAGAAAATGAGTTTGATTTTGACGGCGTTGAACTGGCTGGTTGCTTATTTTTTCTCTTAGTCGACATGCATTTCTAATTAAGAAATTCTATTGTAATTTTGACTAATGACGTTATGTCAGTGTTGGTAAATATGATCATAAAAGGCAAGGGAATATTTTTTATACTATTATTTTACATAATAATTTCAAATTCTATAACTTATTTAGTTGGCTAATTTCTGAAATGTAATTGGGCACTATTTTAAATACTAGCCACGTATGCCAGTTACTTAAAGGCTATAAAAATATGATTGGTAAATTGTTGAAAGTGGTTTGTTGCCCGTTCCTTTGATGAATGAATGCTGGGTGGTTATTACAATACTTTGAAATCACGAGAAAACATTTTTTTCCAACGAGAAAGTCATCGTTTCCTTTATTTTATAAAAGTAGACATTTCTCCCTTTGTTTCGCAGTAATATGCGAGTATATAAAGGTGTCCGAAGTAAAGTAATCGAAACCAAACCTAAACAAGTGAAAATACAAATGAAAAACAGATTTGCAGATGAAATTAAAAGTATTAAAAAAGACAATACTTACTGATAACTTGATGCACCCAATTTAAATGTTGATCAACCATAAGTATCTTCAGAAGTTGTGCACAAAAGAGAGAAATGTGAAACTTGTGAATTTAATATTGTCGGCAATGTCAATAAGCTTCTTTGTTTGATGTAGTAAATACTTCCATGAAGAATGTGTTCCCCTGTTTCATGAATAACAATATACCTGTGAGTGGACCATATTTACAAATACAAATAATACAAATACAAATACAAATAGTTTATTTCTTAAAAACATAGCCTATTACAATTAATCTTCACCGGGCAAGTTCCTCATCGGGTAGTGAGGACTGAGGATTCATTCCTAAAGAGTATATTGTTTAATTTTATGTTAAGAAGCTTTTATTATGTTAACATTTTATTTGGCCAAGTATTGGAAAAAATGGCTAGTATCGAAAATACTGGCTAATAACTAGTACAGTACCATAATCTGCATCATAAAATACGGCATGTTATTTTTTGTCGCATTTGACCGGTTTGAGTCCCGACTGAGGCAAGCGATTTTTCATTAATTCATAAATGCAGATTTTATTATTTTCAACATTCACTACTTCTCCTAAAACAATAATATGATCGATATCTCTTGTGATCACAAACAAAACATTCTAACATTCTAAGCAAGCAAGGTAATAAACTGGCCGGTTACTAACGATTTACCCTACATAATAAATAAATAAATAAATATAAGGGGACGATCTTACACAAATCGACCTAGTCCCATACAGAGGCGGCTCGTGACTAAATTGTATGGGTGTTCACTTGAAATAAAACAATGAAAATACATGACGTTAGCAGATTCCGAAGACTCATCCGTGCACCCTTAAAGCAATTTGAAATGCACCACATAATACTACACAATCTGTTCCCAACCTTCGTAAAATATGCCTGTTTTTGTCAACGCGGTCATTGAACTCGCGTATAGACTTTCGGTACTTACGTGGAATCTAGTGCCCTGCGCATATCCTGTAAAATAGTTTTTACTCTCATCACTACCACACAACTACAGTGTTTTCACATATTGTTCGGATTTAAACACACGCGTAAATGTTTTGGTTTTCGTCGTTCATGTTTGCGTAAGGTCAAGGTCCCTTGTCCCTTAGCCTCCAATTCAAGCCGGATTTGTCACGTTTTTGCACACTTTTTAATGAACACCACATTATAATTATCCATTTTAACACTCACAAGTAGTAACTGATAAGTACAGGCTATTTCAACTCGTATTAAATGATTATTAATTGGAAAATACCCGAATTTGCATTCGCGCGCATGCATTTAAGTTGACTTTGTTTACATAGGAGTGGCAACGTCGCGCGCAATCGCTGTCGCTGTCGCGGCCGGGCGGCAAAATTAACCGGCAACGTGGCGTGAGCGGCGCTCCGAATTTGGCTATATTTTCATAGAAAATCTTCTGTTTCACGCGCAGGACTGTGGCGAACTTTCTCTTTCACTCTTATTGGATTTCGTATTAGGAAATGTACTGAGTCTTCTTTCATAGGAGCGCAATCGTGAGCGCTCCGCTTGGCGCGTTACCTATGAAATGATACGGTAGGATGATGGGTATAGCGCCTACTTATGATCTTGTAATGTGTAAAGGTAATTATTTTATTGGTATTGGTACAGTCGTATTTTAAGTGGATTTTAAATAGTAATATTAATAATGAGATTAATGAGTATAATTTTGTTATAATTATTTATGGGAGTTCACTGCACCAGCGCTCCTTAGGGCGAGCCGCCTCTGGTCCCATAGTAAGCTCAGTAAGGCTTGTGTTATGGGTACTAGACGACGATATATATAATAGATATAAATACTTAAATACATAGAAACCATCCATGACTCAGAAACAAATATTCATGCTCATCACACAAATGTTTGCCCTTACCGGGATTCGAACCCAGGACCTCTTGCTTCGTAGGCAGGATCACTACCAACTAGGCTAAAGCGGTCGTCAAATAATAGTTGAGTAATAGGTACTTGTGATAATCTGGTGAGTTACTTTAAGTGTGTGGATATATTATAGAATTCTAAATTTAATCATTTTATTTTAACGTCGCCAATTACTGGAGGGTGGCCAATTACTGGCGATTTACCCTAGCACAGATAAAGGAAAAATTGCGAAAACCGTAATTTTTGTACGGAACTCTCGGTGCGCGAGTCCAACTCGCACTTGGCCGGTTTTTTCTCGAGGATGTGTTGAAAGTGAGGGACCGCGTTCGTTCCTAGCTATCAACACAACGAATCCTCAAAGATAATCTTAGGAAGCAAGGAAGTGTCGGCAACGCGCTCGTAATTCTTCTAGAATCGCAAGCGTTGATTGGCTAAGCTATTTGCAATTCCATACAATTTTCGTTCGGACTAGACGTCTAATCTATCGATGTCAGGAACTTGAAATTGTGATATTTAGATAATATATGACCCTCTTCTCCCGCAGTTTGAATAAATACACGTACAAACCAGTAATATTCAAAATATAGCCATTTGAAATTCATAAAATTTTACTCCGAGCCTTGTATGTGTGCGTGAGTTAAACACTGTCCGTGAAAATGACATGGCCGCGTCACATGACAGCACGTGGCCCAAAACCTTCACTAGATGTCTTTGATATCAAATCAAAATTAGTTAGACAGCGGGGTCAATAGTAGTAATTATATTCACCAGACGGCGACACCATCGTACAATCCCATTTTGTTCTGGTGAAAGAGACGGCATTCATTTTATATTGCTACGCTACTCATTTTGGTAATGACGTAAGAGCTATGTCATTTGTTTATTGATAGAACGAATTTCAAAGAACAAGGTATGAAGTTCAATGGGTTGCCTTTATTCGTGATTATTTATTGAGATTGCCATGAACAATAACCTAAAGTCCACGCAACGATAATTATGCATACATTTTGCGTCTTATTAGGAAGGAGTAAGATACAATATGGAGAAGTAATCTGTGCCACCGGCCGTATACATATATAGGATTTGATCAAATGAATTTGCAACTTGGATTGATTAGTTTCGATTGAGTGAATGTTAATTAATGTAGCATTAAATATAACAGACAAATAAATGTTTTCTTTCTTTCTTTCAATTGTGCATTTGGAGTGAACTTGTTAAATTTAAAACGTTCGCTTTAGTCGACTACACAGTTGACAGTAAAATAACTAACTACCTATATATGAATCGACTGTTCAAGTGTTCAACTACCGGAGATTAGATTACCGGACATGTCAATTAACTAATGCCTGTTCCCAATAATCAGTCCACGGATAGTTTTCCTTACAAGCATTTTGACACATTTTAAACAGATTATTAAAATGTGTCAAATGTCGGTAACGAAAACTATCAGTGGATTGATAATTGGGAACCGGCCTAAGTCACAAGTAGTCTTCTTTATAAAATGTTGTGAGGGTAGAATTATATACTCGTAGGCATTCTTCGGTGCAGGGACTGTCAGTTACGACCGGTGGCTAGGCAGATACGAAATCGGTATTCCATTAATTGGGTACTGCACTGTTATATTGTAAGGTTTAGCCGCGCCGCGACAACACAACGGTGCCCCCGCCACCAGTTAGAAATATTGGTTACCGGTATTTATTAATGCCTAGTGATACCTTATAATACCGGTTCCAAACAGGTATTATTTCGATACAGTTTTTTTTTGTTCTTAGGCGGGTCGAGTTCGCACCTTCACATCTTTTATGAAAGCGTTTACGGTACCGGAAAAATTAACCGTAACCGTAGTTTTATGGTAGTAAAATATAAAGGTGCAGCTAACTATCGAACTGGCCCGGAGAAAACTGATGTACGTATTTTTTTTTAACGTTCATATAGGGAATACAAACCGCCATCTTGGAATCCCGAAATACCGGAATCCCGGACCAATTTTTCCACTAGTCTAATACCGGAACTGAAAAGGACCAATATCGAATTACTTTTTAAACCTACTAATATTATAAATGCAAAATTTTGGATGTTTGTATATATAGATGTTTGAATGTTTAGATGTTTGTAACTCGATCACGGCTCAACCGATTGAGATGAAATTTTGCACGAAGATAGTTTAACCTCCTAAGGCCCATAAATTATACCTATTCAACTGGAATAGAGCTGAATTTGTTTTGTTTCAGGCAATTTTTAAAACAAACGAATGTCAACTCTATTTCCGACACAACACAATTCCAATGCCATTTTGTATTGCTTGCTGGGCCTTAAGAGAAGCCGAGATTAAAATTAAGGATAGTTTTTATCCCGGGTCCATGGAGGCGGAAACTAGTTTTTAATAAAAAATATAATAACTTCATGCAGTTGTAAAAAAAGGAACGCATAATCAAGTTAAGTATTTATATTTATTTGAATAATTTTATTTGTAATGTCTGTGCTCCATTCTTTTTCTACCGAAGAATAATCACTTTTACGCTCTAATGATAATATTGATAGTGGTAGGAGCATAATTTGAAATGTTCGAAGGTAAAATGGGCTTCCGCTAAAACAGACAACTTTTATGAATGAACGTAGAACAAACACCGTGCTCGTAAATAAGGAATTTAGGTAATAATAAATACCTCGTCTTTTTTACTGGTAAGTTTGTTTTTTTTTCACAAAAACGTAGTTTTTCGGGTTGTTAACCCATTACAAAAACGTTAGTTGACATAAAACTTTCCTAAACTTTTGGTTCTTTAAATAAATGTAAAAAAGAAATGTTATTCATTTACTCTTTATTACTTCAACAGGGTCAGGGAGGGAAGGTGAATTTGGGTTTCACATGCCGTATCAGCGTATCACATACGCGCTGATTCTATTGTATAGACAGTTTCCAAATACACCACCGCTCCCTGAACAGATAAAAGCTGTGTTCGCAAACAGCTCAATACTTTTTTTAAGTAAGAAGGTTGGTTTTGCTTTTGGAGATGAGTTTTTTATTTTACTGTCGAGGCATAAGAGACGTGTTCAGATATTTGTGAGCACTCAAATATATCTGATGGCGACTGTACTTTTTGACGAACAAACTAAAAAAGCTGCAAGACTTCCAATAATGTAAATTCAAGTAATGCAGACGAACCAAAATTAGCGAATACGTAAAATAACAAATTATTATCCTATCTTATCCTATTATACTATTAAACGAGGAATATATATATATATATAGGTAGTTTGCAAAAGTTTGACGTATGTGTGTTTGACGTATCTACTTAACTTCAAGAAATGTAGGGTGACCAAACATTCAGTGGATATTAGTGTAAACATTATCATTAAATTGAAGTAACTAAACAGTGATTTAATTGCATGAGACCTCATCCATTGAAATCCGTTTTGGCTGTTTATCAATATTTTTCGACTCCTGATCACGGATTAAGAATCATCGTATTCATCGTGTATATACATTTTCGACAGGTATTAATATTGAGGTCCCAAAATTCCGGTATTGTGGTCCAATATCACATTTCAATACCGGTATTGAGAATCATCCGATATTTAATGCCTTATACATATGTACATATATCTTTTTCGTTTTTGAGGATTATAATAATGACTTAATGAAAATTGGCATAGTAATAGATCAGCCTATATTACGTTCGACTGCTGGGCACAGACCTCCTCTCTTGGACGAGAAGAAAAGCTTAAGAAAAAAAAACGGTATCATAAGTATACCGGTTTGGAAAAAGCATTATAAAAGTGTAAGTAAATACAGTAAAAAAACCGGTAACGATATGTATATCTACACGGTTCCGGTTCCGGTACCGTTATGTTGGCGGCGCGGCTAACATTTACAATATAACGCTATCGTAATGGAATACCGGTCCCATACCGGTATACCGTAACCGAAATCAGTACATGGTCGTGAATCTGCCTTTAGAAAATATATTTTTGGAAAATTATTAAAAACTGAATCGATAACAAATATCCATTACTTATACTTAATTGAACGAGCGAGTGAGGCGAATCGAAGTTTTTCATTTAAGCTTGGGCAAATATTCTTTCGTATGTCTGGCTGTCCAGACTTCTCCTCTACATGTTCTCAACCGGTTCTCGTGAAATCTTGTGAGCTCGAAACTACCAGAGACGCGGAAATTTGCTCTTAGGAGTCACCAGACCGATTTTAGAACAAATATTAACTGCATTGAATAAATTAATGGTCAAATCTCTCTAAAAACCAGAGTAGCTTGTTTGCATATAAAATTTACTAAGCCTAAGTATATCGCCATGAACTCCCAGGGCCCTATTTAATAAACATTACGATCCTACAATTTTGTATAAAGGTGACATATTTGTAAAGATTTACTAAGAAAATCTTTACAAATATGTCACTTTTATTCAAAATTGTAGGATTCTAATGTTTATTAAATAGGGCCCTGAAAGTTCATTCATCCATCACCAGTGAAATATTTTTTTATCGGATGTGGTTCCGGAGATTATACCCTACATACAAACACGCAAAAAAATCACAGATTTCTCCTCTATATAGGAATCGTTCCGGTAGCCTAGCGGTTCAGGCATGCGACTGTCAAACGACGGTCGTGGGTTCGACAGATAATTTTCATCTCATATTTACCTAAACAAGACATTAAATAATTTTGTAAGAAAATGTCCACCTCTGAACATTAGTACTGATAAATCTTTCATATAACTGTGAAAGCATCAAGCACACGATGCATAAACGCGTGTTCAAACCAAAAAAGTAGAATTCTAATTTTGAAGTTTGACAATCATCGAAAACAGTACCATATTGTCAAATGGTATATTTCTCTCTTTCTGACGCGCTCTCGGACGGGACTCGAGAGACTGGCCACTAACAGTTTTGATATACCTAAGAAGGATATAACAAACTCGCCCGTTATTCACAAAGCTCACCATATTCGTCCGGTGACGCAAAGTTATTACCAATTCTGAGGTCTAATTATTTTAGTCGTGAGTTTACGGGCGAATACAAAACATTTTGTGAATAATATTTAGCCTTTCTAATTAGTCCTGCAAGTCAATATGGATATAACAGATCAAAGTAATATACTAAGTATCTTACTTTACGTACCTTATTCCGTATAACATTAGATTTTCTAGGGAACATATCTTCGTTTATGATCCTTTTAAAATACTGTACTAGTGTTACTTATTTCGATTATTTAATGTCTCAAATTTAACAATTACGTTGTTGTTAATCAAAATGGTTTTCATTCAAATAACATGAAGATTTATGCACGATTCGTCTAATGTCAATGGAATTGGGTTTAATAGATAAAGGTTGGGCTTTGATTTGTCAATTGTAAACCTATGGATATTCATGACTTTCCAATTAAATCAAAGGCGTAACATCTTTGTAAAGGATATGCCTATCCAAAATAGTATATATGTAGTATGTAACATGTAAGAATATGTCCGCCAAAAATATAGGGGATATTTGTGGATAATCCAGATACAAACATACATACATACATACATATAATCACGCCTCTTTCCCAGAGTGGTAGGCAGAGATCACGGATCTCCATTTGCTACGATCCTGGCAAACCACTTTCGCTTCACTCACTTTCATAATATTTCTCATACCTTTACCTTTTGTTGAGATTTCTCCAATTTGATCGGAGAGATACAAACATGCTTTTCAAAAAAATATTAAACATATTGAAAAAAAAAGTTTTTCACGTTACAAGTCAATCTAATTAGTTGAGACGGTCATATTCGTTAGAAAAACAAAAAAGAAGTACTTTCGTCGGGATTTGAACCCGGTTCAATGATGGCGTTAGAGACAGATTAAAGCAAAAGAGAGATTTACTGCGCTACCGTATGACATTAGGTGATGAGTGAAAAAGTCAGGTGCGTTCATATTGCATTCTAGAGTGCCAGCCACAAGAACATTTAGTTTCACTATTTCCTAATAGAGGCGCTACTATAGATTTAGTTTTGCGCCCTCTAGTTTGATTTATGAAAAAGGTTTGACAATGACTGACTTTGAAGTGACATTTAGTTACGTTAGTCTGCGTAAATTCACGAAAAAGCACTTTTATGCATATTTTCGGACTACATTTTAAAAAGAAGCACTGATTAGTGCAGATTGATTGTGATTCATACGTAGCACGCTCTTCGGCTTCCGCAGTTTGAAACACATGTTGGTACTGGTCACGGTTTTGCGTAAAATGATGAGCAACCATTGAAATTATATATCGCGACATCTGTTAGCAACAGCTCGACAGGAACCAGTGATGTTTAACCTTAACATCAGTCAGACCGTATGCTGGCTTGAAACTATCGGAGTAAAAAAAAGAGGCATCCATATACTAATATTATAAATGCGAAAGTGTGTCTGTATGTGTGTCTCTCTGTCTGTCTCTAAACCGCTAAACTATATCCTATAAATACGAATGTTTGTATGTTTAGAAGTTTGAATGTTTGTTGCTTAAACGGCTCATTAGACTCATCCCATTTGGTTGAAATTTTGCATGAAGATAGTTTATAGCCTGAATTAAAATATGGGATAGTTGTTATCCCGGGTTTTACAGACGAAGTTGCGGGCGGAAGCAAGTTCTACATAAAACTACTTTTCCAACAACATTTTCCTTTGGTATCCCGTATTCCCGTTTTCATTCCAGAAATCATCCCCTAAGAGAGTGAGATGGGGGTGAAAGATTGTATGGAGCTACGATATAAACTTAGTTCCACGCGGACGGAGTCGCGGGCAGAAGCTATTTTAAAAATCAAGCCATAATATGTCAATAACAGTTCTAATATAAACAAAGCACAAATACCGTGAATACCACGCAATTAGTGATAAATAATTAAATATGTTGTTATATTTCTCTCCAAAGCAATTAACAAACTCTCACCAAGAAGTATTTAAGTAAACCAAGAATATCCACATATTACGATTGACCTAGTATTTACGACTCGTATTTTAGCGAGTATTTTCCCCATGTATTCTACAGTGTTCGAGATTTGGAACTGGTCTTTTGACACATCGCGACACCCATATAACGTAAATTGGCACTGCTCATCGAAATAATAAAAAAAGTTTCAATAGCTTCCGAGTTACAAAACAAAGTTCAATCTCCATGCACGCTCTTTTTAGCACTTATAAAATTATTGACATATTTTTTACGGCTTATTTGTATAGAAATTAGCATTGAAAACTCGGTATGCAAACCATTACGTCCTACGACTTTTTATTTTTAAATTTAGTGATATACTGCGATTAAATCGTTTGGAGTCTGTCAATTTAGAAATAAATCGATATGAATCAAATAATTGTGAATAGGAAAATAACAATGTATTATTTAATTACTGTTACGATAATACGAAATAAAATCACATCGATCGAAACCGACATATTTGATTGTGCAAAATGTTGCCTCTGAAAATATGGCATTGATTTCTGCACGGCGCGCGAGCTCTCTCAATTTTTCTCGCACTATCAGTCTCTCTCTTTACTTACAGGACACTTGTGTTAGCAGACGATAGTGTATAGGCTCTCTATTTGATTTCCTAAAAATAATTATTACACAGTAATCAATCGATACCTTTTATTAGCCATCATCAATCGCAATCGGATATTATGACTATCGATTTACTCTAGCCACATCACTCTTTACATCATATTGGAACTGTCCAAAGACCAGTCCCAAATCTTGTACACTGTAACGAGTACTTTTCCTATGAAATTGGCGTTTTTTTCGCGGATATTATTTTGTTCGTAACTTATTAATTTCTATTGCAACTTCCAAATTATTTTTTAATTCTAATAGAAGACTATATATAACAAAGGTTCTAAATACAAATAATAGGTTTTCATTTTTCATTTAGTGCTAAAATTAATGATTGAAAACCACCCTTTTCATGTGCTGCCGGTTCAAGTGTTTCAATTACGTATAGTTTAATGAAGCGAACTAATGTGTAATTTAAAAGTTTTCTATATTCCAACCAAAATCTTGGTTGGTTTTAATATGCAATTGCTGAATAATCTGCAAAATTAAATATATGAAAATCTCAGGGAACATAAAATTCTTCATGCAAGACGCCAATTTCATAAATAAGGACCTAATAGTACCTAATGTAATGTATCTGCCGGCCACACGCTGCGTTGTAATTACTCGGGACCGCCGAAAACCCATAAGCAATTAGTCCTGAAAGGTTGTTTATAGTCCAAACTCGAAGTAAGTTAGTCATTGTCGCTCTAATTGCATCCTGAGAATTATAGAAAAGAGGTTGAGACTGGGATAGGTATTTCTCCGCCGATACACGGACCTTCATGTCTTAGGACCTAAAAAATAAGTATTTTAAGTTTCCATATAAGTTTACTACTATAGTGTTTTGGGCATATAGCACGTAGAACCGATGGCCGTTGGGGTGGAAAGGTTCTCGAGTGGCGACCACGTACCGGAAGGCGCGGCGTAGGTAGGCCGGACAAGGTGGAATGATGACCTGGTAAAGGTTGCTGGAGGCCGCTGCTTGCGGGTGGCGCAGGACCAATCACTTTGGCACTCTTTGGGGGAGGCATATGTCCAGCAGTGGACGTCCTTCGGCTGATTTGATGATGATGATGATGAATATAGTTTTACAAGCTTCTGCCCGCGACTCCGTCCTCGTGGAACTAAGAACTCATTGTGTCCCGTAAAAATATCGGAACTGTCACAACTGACGTTTTTAAATGTCATCTGGGGCCGTAGACAAGGTTGCAATCGGCAAGCGTTAACGCCAATAGAAATAAATAAAATGTATGGGAATGAAAGATGTCGACGAAACACTTTTCGTTAACATCCGTCATTCCCATACATTTTATTAGTTTTCTATTGGCGTTAGCGCTTGTCGATTGTAACTTTGTCTAGGCCCCCTGTTTTTAGAACCGACATTTAAATCTTGGTTTTTACGAAAAGTATTGAGACAAACGAAAATCTGTGAATGTGGTTCTAAAATTTAGAGTTTTTTACGACCAAAGCCGCTGAAAAGCTAAAATCTCAATATTGCGGATCCGACTTTCTTTATTGGGACCGTCGAAATGTCTATAAATACTTGTAATTAGATATCAACATACTGTGAAGTTTAATTTATATCTACAGCTATAAGATTTTAGACTAAATACAATCAATCAAAAATTGTATACAATCAACTGAATCACGAGAGAAGGATACATCCTTCTCTCGTGATTCAGTTATCAAGCAAGAAGGTTTTAACTATTTCTTAATAAATCTAAACTTAAAAATAACATCATTGACTAAATAATATAAATATTGGAAAATAGAATAGAATAGAAAAACTTTCTTCAACATCACACAATTCAAGTTACATGGGAACCTTAATAGTAAATACAAAATTAGCTTTGTCTGTGTCAACTATTTTTAACAGTAAATTCAGATCGCGTCTTTATTATGCCGAAGGTTCTTTGCCTTGCTCACGACAAATACAAAATGGATGATAGTCATTTTGTAATTTTATGATGAAAAACAGTGTGTGAGACACGGATGTCAAGATATTTTTAATGTACTATTATGTTCTTTATACAAATCTTCCCGATTCGAACGCAATAGTATAGTTATGCAACTGATCCATAATGAGGGGCGTTAAAACATGCGTGTGGTTTTATGAAACGAGCGTGAGCGAGTGCGATGGTTTTACGGTTTATGAACGCATTTTGATGACGCACTAATGCTGTGTAATAACGCCCACTGAAATTTGATGTTTGAAGTTGGATACGGTATTAAAGTGTCCTGTTCGTGAATGAGGGATGAGAAGTTAAGGGCAGAATTAACATAAAGTTACCGGCCAAAGAGATACGCCCGTCGTTAATCTCGCGTCCCGCTCTAAATCTCAGCCATTATCGATGGACGGAAGGGTCACGGTGTAATGATTACAGTAGTACATGCACCTGTAATGTTGTGTTGTGCTTTATGATTGCGTGCCCATAAATTATTTATTTATTTAATCGAATGGCATTTATGGAACACAGAAACAGGATAAATCCATAGTAATATTATAAATGGGAAAGTGTATGTGTGTGTTTGTTTGTTTGTTTGTCTGTCTTTCACGGCAAAACGGAGCGACGAATTGACGTGATTTTTTAATCGGAGATAGTTGAAGGGATGGAGAGTGACATAAACTAGTTCCATGCGGACGAAGTCGCGGGCAGAAGCTAGTACAACTAAAAATAATGTTAAGGTCGTTTTATTTAATTAATTGTTTGTTAAAATACAAAATTTAACAGCATTACAACAGCACCAAAGGGCTGATAAACTGAGATGGTAATATACACTGATAAAAAATAGCAGACACTAAAATATGAACCGCTAAAAATTAGCTTCGCAAAAACCCCAACAGAGCTGGATACAATTTTAGCCGTTTGAACCGTACTTTTTCTTGCCGGAGATATGCCGGAAAATCATAAACCATTTAAGCCAATACACGTATATATTCAACATCTATACTATTTTTTATGAAATGGCGAAAACGACATCGTAGTATGTAATGCATCTTTTACCAGATGGTAGTATGAAGATTGTACGGTGCTAGCTACAAGTAGGTACATATCGTATTCTTCATAATCAGCAAAAATAAGTTGAAAGTCATATTTTACGAGTATTTTAGTAAGTTTAATAATAATAGATTGTCCCTTGTGGGGACTACTGCCCGTTCCCTCTCATACATGAGAGGAGGCCTGTGCCCAGCAGTGGGACGTATATAGGCTGATGATGTGTCCCTTATTATTAAGGGACAATCTTTACCAGGTCATCAGTCCACCTTGTGGGGGCCTACTGGTAAGTGGTCGCTACTCGAGAACCTTTCCAGCCCAACGGATCGGTTCTACGTGCTATGTGCCCCGCCCACTGCCACTTAAGTTTAGCGATCGTAGGGCTACATCGGTTACCTTGGTTCTTCTGCGGATAGACTCATTTCTGATGCAATCACGCAGAGAAACTCCCAACATAGGCGTCAATCCCGGGAGTCCAATGGATGCGAGTGGCGCAGGGCCGGTCACTTTGGCACTCTTTGGGGGAGGCCTATGCCCAGCAGCGGACGTCTTTCGGCTGATATGGTGATGATTAAACAAGGATAAAGCCAATATAATTATACAAATTATTTCCCCATTCATGAATAAGGTTACTTTAATTAACATTACTCGGACCTACCGTAACGGAAGACGGCGCCTGGGTAGACCGCCACAGAGTGGACTGATGACCTGGTATAGGTCGCGGGAGTCCGCTGGATGCGGGTGGTGTCCCAACCAGCAAAACTAAGTCGTATGAAAGTCGAGAGCACGTTCCTCTTTTCACCTAAAGCTGAGCAAAGGATCTTTAAAGTGTCGAGTAGTAGATCTATAAACGTTTACTCGACGCGATTTGGGCACATTTTACTCACTTTAGTGCTATAATTGTCATAAAATAGTCGAGTTAAGAGCCAAATGACCGGTCACTTTGGCACTCTTTGGGGGAGCCCTATGTCCAGCAGGGGACATTTTTCGTGAAGATGATGATGATGGTGAAATAAAATATCAGTTAAGTAGAATCATTCTGCCAGTACCGTGCGATAGTTTGCGCTGAAGTTAAATGCGACAGTACAATTTACTTTTTAAATACAACTATGTCGTTAAAAGTACGATGTTGTTTAATTTAAAAAGTTAATAAACTGAGCGTGTGAGCGAAGCGAACGAAGTTTTCCGTTTCAGCTTAGGACCAAATTCTTTCGTATGTCCGGATGTCGGGCTGTACTCTTCTGCAGGTTGCATTTCTCGACTGATTTCCATGAGATTTTGTGAGCCAGTTCGTTAATTATATAGATTCCGTGTGAGTAGATTTTGTTAGGAGATCAGTTAAAAAAAAAATACATGTTGACAACTTTTATATAAAACAAAGTCGTAAAGAATACCATATAACAGGGGTACAGTTGCTTATTCATTAATAATCAGCCATAAAGAAATTAGCAAAATATCTGACGCGCGTACAGCCCTTGAAAGAGTGATGTTAGATTTTTATTTGTTTTTGCGGTGAACTTTCTGTTTTCTATTTTAACTGTGCGAGGGACACTATTGATAGTTACAGAAGGGTAGGCGTGAAAGGCGACCCCTACCGTATCTTATTGACGGACCATTTTGTATCGCTAGCAGGCTCAGCCTACCCACTTGCCTGCGCTGCGCTCAGTTGCCTGCGCATTACAACCGACGTCAAAGAAATGTCCACCTTTTCCACCTTATTGCAATGTAATAAGGTCATCATCATATCAGCCGAAAGAAGTCTGCAGCTGCACATAGGTCTCGCCCAAAGAGTGCCACAATGACCGGATAGTCCAGGGAATGAACTTACAACTTGTATGGAAAAAATGTCAATTTGGGAAATTATTTATAATAGCTGATTTGTTCTGTGTAACGGGTTTATTATCAATTAAATAGTAACCCAGCGACAGAATCCGACAAAATTTCAGACATCAGAAAAATGATAAATTAACTAGCTACAGAAAACTCAGAAAAAAAAATTGTCTTTATTTTGGTTCATTTACATTAGCTCTATAATATAAAAGATTGAATAAAAAAAGGACAACGCATGCTTTATTTAAATCTACTTAATTACTTCCGGGTGGAAAGTTTGCCGGATTCTTGAATCAAGCATCTTAGAATAACATTTTATAATGAAATCAATGATGTAATATAAAAATTAGGTAGATATGTTACAAGCGCTCCAAAAGTGGCACACTAAAACTCATGCAATTGCCAGACCTCGCCTCAGTATCGCGCCGTCAATGGCTACGTGCAAACGTATCGCAGTTGTCAGATTTGCAGCGCTAAAAATAAAAGATGCCGTCGTGTGTGATGCGATTTTGCACTAACTATACTAAAACAGCCAACAAAAGCCAGGGGATAACGTATCACTCGTAAGTATGTATCTACTTTTATGTATAATATTAATACATTTTACGTATTCAATAATTACGTGCATAAAAGAAATTTCCAGATCATGTTGAGTGCAACAAAAATATACCCGACGCGTGAATGCGATAGAGACGCAATATCTTTGCCGATCAAAGAATACCACATAAACAGAGGGTCTAAGATCGTAGGCATAAGACTCTTGATTGATAAAGTTTATTAATATAATATAATAATAATATATGTATGTCTATTATCCTTATTTAGTTTCATCCTATGCTAAGTTTGTAAAATAACTTCCTTCTTGATAAAACTTAAAATGCCTCTGTTATAATAAATGTGATTGCCCGTTTAGTAAGTACACAACTTTAAATGAGAGAGAGCGAGAGAGTGAGAGAGATAGGGAGAAATTGACAGATATAAAGATATTGACAGACAGACAGATATATAGAAATTGACAGATAGATATATATCTATAATGCGGTCGTAGGTATTGATTGAAATGTTTGGATATTTACAGAAAATTATGCATACCTACATAATATAAAAATATTTTAAAAATAATATACATTTTTAATAGCTTTCCATCAAATGAACTCAGGCGTATCCAGTGGGTGGATGTTGTCCGTCTTCAAAGAAGTGAGGAAGGTTGGCAGCGTAACAGATCCAGCACAGTTTGTTCAGTACATTTCAAGGACGAAGATAAATATACATCTGCGAAAGGATTAACTTTATTGAAAAAGTCGGCACTTCCTAGTCCGGGGGTAAATTTATTTAAACTATTTACATTTCCCTACCGGTTAAGTCTGCGTGTAAGTACCACTCTATCACCGCTACGCTAGGAATGCTGCCAAATTTTAGCATTGTAGCTTGGAAGGCTATTTTTGCCTGTATTATACTTTCTTTGCCCATCCAGGAGTCATGAACATATATCCTACTAATATTATAAATGCGAAAGTTTGTATGAAATTTTGCACGAAGATAGTATATGTATAGCCTGAATTAAAATAAAGTATAGTTTTTATCCCGGGTCCACGCAGACGAGTCGCGGGCGAAAGCTAGTATTTTCTATGTTAATCTTATAATGTTTACGTAAACATTTCAAATTTTTTTCCAGTTGCCGCATTCTTCCCAATCAACTCCTACTAGTAGTTGTAACAGTCCTAACAGTCTTCATGGAGAAAAGGTATCGGACTTGGAATCATTAATTTTAGAAACGACTCGAATAAGCGCTCTTAAAAAATCAATAAGAAAAATTCGTGCACAGAAACAAGATTTATTAAAGAAAAATAGAAACTTAAAAAAGAAAAACAACAGGTTACTAAAAAAAGTAGCTAGCATAAGTGTTATATTAAACCATCTGAAAAAAAAGAAACACATACCCCATGAACTATTCGCTGAATTAAATCTAAATAAAGAAACATAAGTTTATTAAATATAATTATTTGTAAAAAGCAAAATAAGAGATCTTTGAGACAAAAATATCCACCAATATTGCGAAAATTTGCCCGCACACTGAACTTTTACTCGCCAGCTGCATATAAATATGTCGGGCGAGTATTTCATACCGCATTGCCTCACCCAAGAGTTTTAGGTAAGTGGTATGAAAACAGCTCAGTATCACCTGGATTTACAACACAAGCATTCGGTATGCTTAAGAAGAAATATATAGTGAAATATAAATAACTATGAGAAATCCAACGACATGTAATAATGTTAAAATCCATCAATCCGTTTGGACTGTAGCCCATGAAATAGAATAGGGAAAATGCAATATTTAAAATTTTGCTTTCATTTGAAAAAATCGCATGTAGTGTAGAATGAACCACGAAAGTATATATTTTTTTAAATACTGGTAAAAACTGTCAATTTAAACTTTCGCGCCTAAACAGTTCTACAGTTCCCTTTTGAGGTCGTATCGAGTTGCCATTAAAACCATAGTTTTACAGTCACTTGACGGCCGTTTATGCCAGCAAAAAATGTTTGTGTGAAGAGCCGAGCATCTTAAATCGAAACGTATAAATTGTACAATAGTACGTAACGAGAATATGATAAGACGCAGTGTCTAGTCTGATTTATTAATACTCTTTGTATACACTATACTTGTCTCTGTTTCTGACACAGATATAGCCATAGCATGCCGTCTCGCTTACATGAGACGACATGCTATGGCTATTTCTGTGTCAGAAACAGAGACAAGTATAGTTTCTCTGCATCTTACGTCACAACACATTTTCTTGTCTCTTTTTCGCTCCCGGAAATAAGCATAACGTCCTGCTCTCATTTCATACCCATATTAGTGTGTAGTTGCAATGGATGGTGTGTGTAAGCCTGGCCATTTTTAAACACGGCCTTTCGTATAGAGAACGTATCTACCTCATTATTATATTACATCATTGAATGAAATCAACAAAAAAAACGCTATTATAAATTAATGTTTTTTCAAAACCGTATTTTGCCTGGAGTAGGACCCGCGCCCGCATCCAGCGGACTCCCGCGGCCTTTACCAGGTCATCAGTACACCTCGTGGGGGTTAACCCACGCTGTGTTTCCCGGTACGTGGTCACCATTCTGGGACCTTTGCTGTCTGTGTATTAAACTGGATTAGTAAAAGGCCTGTTCTTTCCGCAGTAGCAAATCCCGCCATTGATTTCGTTTGGGCTTGGTTAGGTTTCTTGTTGAAATTGACTAAATCGCTTCGACTGGGAGAGAAAATGGGCGACGGTCGCGCAGTTAAAAGAGCCTGCTATGAGGGTAGGCTGGGGTAGGCCTTAGAAAGATGTCCGGTTGGTCGCCCTTGATAACGGGTTGATGTGGTGGAAGCAAATCTTCGCGAGCCCCAATCTGGTAAAACCCACCCAAGATCGGGATCAGTGGCGTGCACTTGTATTGGACGCCAAGACACACTTCGGGTCGTTGCGGCAGAGGAGCAAGTTAGTATGTGAAATAGTATTGATAGATGACCACGAAGTGATGTGCCGGGGAATATGCCCGGGAACGGGAATATTCCCATAAGGGAATTTCCCGGGAATATTCCCTTGTTCCCGGGAATATTCCCCAAACAGGGGAATATTGAACTACAAATTAGGAATATTGAAGTTGTAATAAAAGTAATTAAAATGAATAGTGCCCCGACAAATGAAGTGCCATTCGCCAAAAACTTCATTATTGTACTAATTCTGCTTTTTATCTCAATTACCATTAAATATGTGAATATTTTCATATTTGGTATTCGTACACATTTTATTGTAATTTTTTTCGTTAACTTTGTATCGTTTTTGTTACTTTATTTGTCCCCGGTAATATTCCCATTGTTCCGGGGTATGGGAATTTACCCGGGAACAAAAAAAAACAAATTTTACGAAAGTACTTCTGCAAGTAACAAAAACGATACAAAGAGAACGAAAAAAAATACAATAAAATGTGTGCGAATGTGTACGACCAAGAACATTGGGAATTTACTTTTGCGGATAAATTACACTGGGTCATGTATTGGTAAAAAAATCAAGTGCCCAAGTTATCATAGAATTTGAAATGGAAATGTCGGGGGCTTTTGACTCTTTATTGGAAGCATATGTCCAGCAGTGGATGTCTTTCGGATTGATAGATACCGAGAAAGTCTCCATTAGCCTCACTTGTAGCAACTACGGTTGGTAAGCAAAGTATGTGCTGCCTTAATAAAAATCAAAAGCAATTCAGGCTACCTTTTGTCAAATTCGAAATCAACTGTGCGGTTATCTGCATACTTTTTCCAATATCGTTATATTGTTGAATACAAGAAATAAAAATAACCTCTGTTTGGACCGCCTGGTAGCTACCGTTTCGATTCCAATGTCTTCTCGTAAAGATGTAATAAATATTGATATTGCTTCACAGGAAACAAATTCCGTACCGTCAACGATTTTGACTAACCAAGAGCCAATGATATCGAAAGTAAAGATACGCTTGTCCGAACAATATTCGCTTGACATACGGTGACACACTGTGGCAGCTGAAGACTAAGGCGCGGTGGCCCGCAATTGCCCGTGGCGGGCCACCGCATTGGACGAATTAGTCGTGGGCGTTGGGCCTATCTTTACGAAGTAATATATATATTTATGCCCAGAGCGCTTTACAAGCGAACCCGGCGAGATAATAGTTTTAAAGGTAAGTGATTACATGTTTGAGCCAAAGTTTAGTGTAGTTTACCCAACTGCCTTAGAAGAACATAACCCTTCCCGGTTATGTTTTTGATCGTATGTATGTGGACAATAAAATTATATTTCTCGGGGTACAGTCGAAACGGCTTGATGGATTTTGACATATGATCGAGGTGTCGTTGGATTCCTCATAACTGTGTGACACAGGCTACATTAAAAAAAAGCAGTTGTGTTTTTTGAAAAGTCTATTGATTTCACTTCTTATATGTCTTCGACGGAAAAACGGTGTATTGTCATAGTCAGGTAACAATCTAGGAGTAGGTGAATGGGCCAAGGGTGTCCTTGTTACCGGCTTTACGATATAAATCTAACCAAGCCCAAACGAAATCAATGGCGGGATTTGCTACTGCGGAAAGAACAGGCCTTTTACTAATCCAGTTTAATACACAGACAGCAAAGGTCCCAGAATGGTGACCACGTACCGGGAAACACAGCGTGGGTTAACCCCCACGAGGTGTACTGATGACCTGGTAAAGGCCGCGGGAGTCCGCTGGATGCGGGCGCGGGTCCTACTCCAGGCAAAATACGGTTTTGAAAAAACATTAATTTATAATAGCGTTTTTTTTTGTTGATTTCATTCAATGATGTAATATAATAATGAGGTAGATACGTTCTCTATACGAAAGGCCGTGTTTAAAAATGGCCAGGCTTACACACACCATCCATTGCAACTACACACTAATATGGGTATGAAATGAGAGCAGGACGTTATGCTTATTTCCGGGAGCGAAAAAGAGACAAGAAAATGTGTTGTGACGTAAGATGCAGAGACACTATACTTGTCTCTTTTTCGCTCCCGGAAATAAGCATAACGTCCTGCTCTCATTTCATACCCATATTAGTGTGTAGTTGCAATGGATGGTGTGTGTAAGCCTGGCCATTTTTAAACACGGCCTTTCGTATAGAGAACGTATCTACCTCATTATTATATTACATCATTGAATGAAATCAACAAAAAAAAACGCTATTATAAATTAATGTTTTTTCAAAACCGTATTTTGCCTGGAGTAGGACCCGCGCCCGCATCCAGCGGACTCCCGCGGCCTTTACCAGGTCATCAGTACACCTCGTGGGGGTTAACCCACGCTGTGTTTCCCGGTACGTGGTCACCATTCTGGGACCTTTGCTGTCTGTGTATTAAACTGGATTAGTAAAAGGCCTGTTCTTTCCGCAGTAGCAAATCCCGCCATTGATTTCGTTTGGGCTTGGTTAGATTTATATCGTAAAGCCGGTAACAAGGACACCCTTGGCCCATTCACCTACTCCTAGATTGTTACCTGACTATGACAATACACCGTTTTTCCGTCGAAGACATATAAGAAGTGAAATCAATAGACTTTTCAAAAAACATAACTGCTTTTTTTTAATGTAGCCTGTGTCACACAGTTATGAGGAATCCAACGACACCTCGATCATATGTCAAAATCCATCAAGCCGTTTCGACTGTACCCCGAGAAATATAATTTTATTGTCCACATACATACGATCAAAAACATAACCGGGAAGGGTTATGTTCTTCTAAGGCAGTTGGGTAAACTACACTAAACTTTGGCTCAAACATGTAATCACTTACCTTTAAAACTATTATCTCGCCGGGTTCGCTTGTAAAGCGCTCTGGGCATAAATATATATATTACTTCGTAAAGATAGGCCCAACGCCCACGACTAATTCGTCCAATGCGGTGGCCCGCCACGGGCAATTGCGGGCCACCGCGCCTTAGTCTTCAGCTGCCACAGTGTGTCACCGTATGTCAAGCGAATATTGTTCGGACAGGCGTATCTTTACTTTCGATATCATTGGCTCTTGGTTAGTCAAAGTCGTTGACGGTACGGAATTTGTTTCCTGTGAAGCAATATCAATATTTATTACATCTTTACGAGAAGACATTGGAATCGAAACGGTAGCTACCAGGCGGTCCAAACAGAGGTTATTTTTATTTCTTGTATTCAACAATATAACGATATTGGAAAAAGTATGCAGATAACCGCACAGTTGATTTCGAATTTTACAAAAGGTAGCCTGAATTGCTTTTGATTTTTATTAAGGCAGCACATACTTTGCTTACCAACCGTAGTTGCTACAAGTGAGGCTAATGGAGACTTTCTCGGTATCTATCAATCCGAAAGACATCCACTGCTGGACATATGCTTCCAATAAAGAGTCAAAAGCCCCCGACATTTCCATTTCAAAGTCCAATATCTCAAAAACGGCTAAACAGATTTTCATTAAACATGGCTAAAAACACTCGGGATAAAATTATCTATGACACAAAAAAACCCCATTCAAATCCGTTTGGGAGCTACGATACCACAGACGGTATCCTGCTGTTTCGGCAAAATATTTTTCGCAAAATTTCACTTCCCACAAAACTTATGGCAGTAGTTTCATTTCCCAAACGAACAAATAGCACATTTTTGTTTCGCATTTTGTTCATTTGGTCAAAATATCATCTGGCATAATTTTGTTTTGTCAAGTGTTATTAAGACAAAAGTTTATTAAGCAAACACTTTGTTCGGGCTAATATTGTTTTCCAAACAAAAAGTTTGTTCAAATTTTCATTTCGCACATTAGGGTGGAAAAAATGGGTTGTCATAAACAAACTCTATTTTTGGTCGGTTAGGTTAGGGTTCACATGTGTCCCTCAGACCTGAAATAGACACCCCGCGCAGCGGGGTGGCGTCGATTCGCTGGAGACTCGATGAAAAGGGCGAAACCGACTCGGGGCTTGCTTGCATCCATGCTGCTTATTTGCATTATAATATATTGTTACCTAAGTACGTATAGTACAAAAAAACATATAAAACTTACCTGTAAATTATTTACTTTTGTTTTCTACAAACTACCCGCTTAGTAAAATATGTAATCTCACTCAAATAGATTTCGTAGGCACTACACAAATAGGATCTAAATCGTATGCCATGCAATAACTTGGAAAACGAATGTTATGCCAAATAATACGTTTGACCAAATGAAACTTGACTATGTAAAACTTTGCCAAACAATAATTTGCCGAGTAATATTTTGCCATAGGAGATATTGCCTAGTGATAAAATGCGAAACAATTATTTGACTAGTGATTTTTTGCCAAATGATCATTTGGGAAACATTTTTTGGGAAGTGACACTTTGGGAAATGATTTTTGCCCATACAATAGAGAACCACCACAGACAGATACACAGATACCACGTTAAACTTACAACGCCCCTCTCTTTGCGTATGATTTTTGCCCATACAATAGAGAACCACCACAGACAGATACACAGATACCACGTTAAACTTACAACGCCCCTCTCTTTGCGTCGGGGGTTAAAAAGACAAGTCTTGCGCTACTCGCATCTCACGATCTTTACCAGGTCATCAGCCTACCTTGCGTCTACCAGTGTGTGGTTGCCACTCGTGAGTGATGTGCCGTTCCCAGGAATATTCCCCAGGCGGGAATATTCCCATACAAGGAAATATACGGGAATATTGAAATTGTGTTTGCTTATACATCTTGCTATCAGGGATTCTATGATAACTTGGGCACTTGATTTTTTTACCAATACATGACCCAGTGTAATTTATCCGCAAAAGTAAATTCCCAATGTTCTTGGTCGTACACATTCGCACACATTTTATTGTATTTTTTTTCGTTCTCTTTGTATCGTTTTTGTTACTTGCAGAAGTACTTTCGTAAAATTTGTTTTTTTTTGTTCCCGGGTAAATTCCTATACCCCGGAACAATGGGAATATTACCGGGGACAAATAAAGTAACAAAAACGATACAAAGTTAACGAAAAAAATTACAATAAAATGTGTACGAATACCAAATATGAAAATATTCACATATTTAATGGTAATTGAGATAAAAAGCAGAATTAGTACAATAATGAAGTTTTTGGCGAATGGCACTTCATTTGTCGGGGCACTATTCATTTTAATTACTTTTATTACAACTTCAATATTCCTAATTTGTAGTTCAATATTCCCCTGTTTGGGGAATATTCCCGGGAACAAGGGAATATTCCCGGGAAATTCCCTTATGGGAATATTCCCGTTCCCGGGCATATTCCCCGGCACATCACTTCGTGGTCATCTATCAATACTATTTCACATACTAACTTGCTCCTCTGCCGCAACGACCCGAAGTGTGTCTTGGCGTCCAATACAAGTGCACGCCACTGATCCCGATCTTGGGTGGGTTTTACCAGATTGGGGCTCGCGAAGATTTGCTTCCACCACATCAACCCGTTAATCAAGGGCGACCAACCGGACATCTTTCTAAGGCCTACCCCAGCCTACCCTCATAGCAGGCTCTTTTAACTGCGCGACCGTCGCCCATTTTCTCTCCCAGTCGAAGCGATTTAGTCAATTTCAACTTTCTTCCGAATGCATCAATTGCCATCGGTATTACGCATTATATAGTTGAAATTTAAATTATTACACCTCCTCCTTGCAACCCACGAATGTCATGTTGCAACCCGATGCGTGCACAATGCAAGCACAATGCATGACACATTGCAATGGTATTAATGTATGTACTAAAGTACTCTGTGGTACTTATCTTGTAACGGAACGCGTAGGTCCAAAGTTATTACAAACAGGTTGGAAGTAAACGAGGTTTCAATGGGATTTTGGGAAAAACTACCCGAAGGAAGCGTAGATTGTCGGCGTGCGGCCTTTTCACATTTCCCGTAATTTCAAATATTTTTTTCCTGCTCAGAGCGTATTATAAAGATTATGGGCCATATTGATAAACGTTAAAGAAGCCTATTTTCCATGAAAATTTGTTTGACATCTGTGTTCACAAATAAGGGACATAACATAACACATTTTATTTATCAAAGGTTAATAAGTTTTGAGCCCGTCACAGACTAACCTAATAAAAATACCTACGCGCACAATTTCAATACGTACGGGTGTTCTAAAAGTGTGAGCAGGCATACGATCAGTGTCTAACACCTACATTGTGAGAGAAATGGAGATATTATATCGGTTACCAACTTCACGTGAACTCTAACATCCTTTTAGTCCTATTTATCCCCTTCCCCTTTATCTTTTTTTAAAACGTAAGTAGTAAAATATACATATATATCGTAATATACCGAGCTATAATATCTATTTACATCGAGGTATCTTAGGATGCAATCACGTTGTATGTTATAGTAATATACCATACCACATCTGCAGTCGTGAAATGCCTTTCTAAAAATATACTGTTTGGTATATGATTAGTATGGACGAGCACGTCTGACGTAGGGATTGCAATCCGGTCCGATTCTCAATCCGGCCGGATTGGAGTTTTTCGTCGTGTTTATGCAATATTATACGTTTTGTCTTGTTTACTGATTTAAGAGTAGACAAATAATGTAATAAAACAATGTTTTAATGCTAAAAATCTACTTTATTAAGGCAACATCAGTCTCACTACAGTCACTACTCACAGTAATAAGTCAAATTGAGCATCTGCTTCAATAACATTCAGCCTTAACCTATTTATAGTTACGCATGAACAATTTGAACATAGGGTAACTCTGTCTTACTCGTATGTTATGATAAAAACAAAATGACTTTTTTTTTGAAAAAAATAAGTAAAATCTTTTAATGGAAAGGAACAAGGAACTTTTAATCGTCTTGAATGCTAAATCAAAGTATTAAGTATAAGTAATTTGGTAATTGGAGATCATTATCGTGCTTGGAACTTTGAGATCACTTCGTCTTCTGTACTATACAATATTTAATATTCAATCAACTTTATTAAAACTAAGAGACAAAATCAACAATAATAAAATTAAACCCGTAAAATAAAACCCGAATAAAGAACATTAATCATAAACAACAAACACACATCAGTAATATCATAATATCACATTCATTGCACTTTAGTATACGTTATAAAAACGTTAATCAAAAACAATATTATCAAACGATTTAAAAGAAAGATTTTTTCAAAGATTAAATGTCTGAGATCATTAATCAAAACAAAGGTTAATTAGGATAACTTATTAACTATTAAATATTTATATGCCAACGGCACCAATGGGCAAACTTAAGTGGAAGGCTGGAAGCTGAACGCTCGCAAAAGCAATACGCGAGTTTTATTTATCATTGTACAATGTTATGTTAAATAAAAATAAAAAAATACCATCCAGTATCCAATGTGTCCGGTAAAATTATACCGGATCCGGTGGCCGCCAAAAAGTACCGGATCCGGCCGGATTACCGGATCCGCCGGACCGGATTGCAATCCCTAGTCTGACGTTTGTAATGAAAGTGAATGAAGCAAGAAAGGTTTGTCACGATCGTAACAAGTCCCTGATCCTAACCTCCGCGAAATATGTGTATTTTTATAGCTAAGTCTGTGACGGGCTTTATGAATGAGGCGGCTAGTTTTAAATTAATTAACCATCTCTTCTAGCCAACAAAGAGGTTAGATCAGATGCAAACATGCCCTGACGTGTTTCAATGTCAAAGTCAAAAGGACATGCTTTCGCGTGCGTGGTGTTTCGAAAATAAATATTGAACCCATAATTTCCGCAGTGGTGTCATTTTAAGGGCAAAACGGTCATTTGTTTATATAAATAAAACGGTTACTTAAACGTAGTAAGCAGGCGAAACTTTACAATGAACTGTCTTGACATTTACATTCTGTTAAAATGTGTGGAAGTTTTATTCATGAGTGTGTGCTGCAATCATTAATTGTGTTGGTATTATCATCGAGGAAATAGACTGGTAGTGATTTGACGCTACAGTAATAGCCAGGCATACCACTAACATATTTCAAATGCAAACTGCATTTCAGAGTATTTCGACTAAGGTATTTGAACTAGGGGATATAGTCGCCCAGTCAGCCAAGTCACTCCTCCTGCGGCGATTTCTGTTTCAATTTTTCCGTGCAAATAAAAAACAGTAGTATTTCAAGTCGCGATCTCACCACGGGTATCACAAGACGGCGCGCGAGCAGTGTCTGCCTAATTAGATTACTTAGAAAGAGATGGATGGTTTTATCGCCGCGACACAGTACGCGGTCTTGTGATAACCGTGCATTTGAGGTAACTACATATATAAAGGTACGCGGCTTAGTGCTCGGCACGTTCTGAACAGTGTATTCGTCAAGTGTATTACCTCCAATTGACTAATGAAGAATCAGCTACTACAAAACCTAGTAGAAAAAAACTTATTGACGACCGCTTTAGCCTAGTTGGTAGTGACCCTGCCTACGAAGCAATAGGTCCTGGGTTCGAATCCCGGTAACGGCAAAATTTATGTGATGAGCATGAATATTTGTTTCTGAGTCATGGATATTTTCTATGTATTTAAAGTATTAATATCTATTATATATATCGTCGTCTAGTACCCATAACACAAGCCTTACTGAGCTTACTATGGGACTAGGTCGATTTGTGTAAGATTGTCCCCTAATATTTAAAAAAAAATAAAAAAAAACTTATACGAATTAATAGATTAGGAGTGTTGATGTTTTTAATTGGATTTTAATTTAAACTCAGTTCGGTGTGATTTGTTAGAGAAGACATTGATTAATGATGACTGAATCACCTACATTAAAACGCACGGAATATGGCTCAAAGTTCCGGGTTAGTATCATGACATGATATAATCCCTGACACGTAACTAGAACTAAGATGGCGGCGTCCACGCCAGCGCGCATGCCCGGACACTGCGCGGGACCTCACCTCAACACGCACGTCTATCATGGGACGGCTGCGACATAGGTACTCTCGATTTTTCTAAGTGTTCTAATAAGAGAGAGATGGATAATGCGAGAAACATCGAGAGAGCTCGCGCGCCGTCGCTAGATACCTCTTCTGTTACATCCCTCCTCATTCATACTTAACGCTCTTGTGTATAGGTACTTATTATTGTGTAATTATCAGTGTGGTTTTTTGGATTCTTCCTCGCGGGATATCAAGTAGAAAAGTTAATATACATACGACAGTTTCCCGCGATACCGAACAAACCGTACAAAAATATATGATATTTAAAAACCATTTGACATTGTGGACATTGTTTTTCTCAATCTACCTCTCAGTTGAAAGAAGTGTAATTCACTTTTTGATAACGAATTCATTTATTCAAACAATTAACCCGTAGTAACCATATACCTATTAGCTGATAGACACGCGTACTTACTCGCCGAACTTTTATCCAAACGGTACAAAATATGCCGCTTTGGAGGCAGCAAATGAGCTGTCAGTGTAAACACTTGTGCTCATTTGTTCGATTTAGACAAAAGAACGGAGAGTAAGGGCGGGTTGCACCGACTTACGATTACAGACCGATCAACGTTAAATATGGCGCTGACAGCTGTCAGTCCATAGAAACTTGTGAAACGTTCCATACATTCAGATTTTAACGAACACCGCTTACGATTACAGACGGTTTGGTGCAACTCACCCTAAGTACTCGTCTATCAGCTACTTAGATGTTTTAAAATGTAACAAAATAAACACATTGTATTTTTTTGCCTTTTCTAACAACATAAAGTCCGGAACATAATGATTGAGGTCGTTCACCTCATATCGAATCCAAAAAACCGATCACTGGTAATTATAAATATCGATTAGGCAATTAAAAATCTTATAATATAATAAGACCCTTTGACTATTTGACAACTCTATCAATTAATTCAAATTTGAACCATGAATCGATCAGAATACAATCGTTTTTGTTTTATCTTTGACGGCGAATCTCTTGCCATATATTACCCATTTAAGGCGCCGTAGGTTCAGCGAAGTGAGGCGAACAGAGTTTTTGAAACAATATAAAGCGTCTGTTTATAATAATATGTTTTCAAAAAAATACGAATAGTAATC
Organism: Epinotia demarniana; assembly: GCA_945867215.1. NCBI lineage: Eukaryota > Metazoa > Arthropoda > Insecta > Lepidoptera > Tortricidae > Epinotia > Epinotia demarniana. Next base: position 60,995,070 of record OX244259.1, read on the forward strand.
TTGAGGCTTTTCTTCAGGGAGATCAGTGAATCGAAACATGATTAAGCAATTTTCGCTCGATAGAAAAAAATCACGAACATAGGTCTAAAAGGGTCCAAAAATAAACTTAGAATATTCGTAACAAATTATGCACACAAGCTAAGAATACTAAAATGGCTTCTAAAAATCGGCAATATCATGTTTGAGAGAAATCAGTGATTACTTTTTTATTTATTTAAACGGCCAAAAAATTAAAATTAAAAAACATGATATCCGCGCTTCCGAGCACGCACTTCCATCTCGCTCACGCTTATACTCAGTGAGAGGGAGAGAAGACCATGAACCTACGGCGCCTTAAGTGTTAAGCCATCGCTCGAAATGTGACATTGCATTTTTCAAGAAATAAACGGTTTTTTTGTTTATTTAATTTCTAGCCTTTATATATGATATTAACAGTATTACAATATGTTTGTCTGCAGGTGGAATCTGAAAATGGCACCTCACCTGCCCTCCCGCTGTGTCCGGCGGGGCGGCCGGATGTGGATGCCACACCGCTACTCGAAGATGGTAAGTGCAATACATTTTACTTTAAATAGGGCATTTGACCTCTTTAACAAACAAGTCATGGTACGACTTAACCCGGGCCTTCCTAAAGATACTTTACAGGACCAGTTGTACGTGCATGTAGCGACCGGATATTTAACAAACAGTTTCCAAACTTTGATCGAAAAAAGGCGATCGATTAAATTCAGTATAAGTATTTACTATTATTTCAAGAGCTCCCTCGATTACTCCATGATGACCATGGGACCATCTGGGAAATCGTAACGGTTTCACACAAGGAAATATTTGTATGATCCAGGCGACATGCCTACATAAAAAATAAGAGGTTCCTACCAATTGAGAATCCTTTTTTGAACTCTGTTAAAAACAAGTTCGGAAAAGAATGAGGCGCGTGCTCGATAGAGTAATTTGTAAGTGTCGCCTTGGATACGATAAGGGCGATCGTGTAATGCTAAGTGGACTGAGGTTGACGATGTTACATGCCTATACACTCTCGTCTGAAGGACCAAGTTACAAGAATAGCTGGGTAAAGAATTACGGAAAGTAAGTTACTCTGTCGAGCTATGCTCGCGGGCAAAACTAGAATCGAAGCACTCCCAGCGAATCAGTGGCGTATCAATAAATACAAATATTCTACACTAGCTCCCGCCCACAACTGCGTCTGCGTGAACTCGTGATAAAAACTATTCTATATTTTAATCTAGGCTATAAACTATCTTCGTGCAAAATTTCATCCAAATCGATTGAGCGGTATGAGCGTGATTGAGTAGCAAACATCTAAACATCCAAACATTCGCATTTATACCATGAGTAGGGTTGCTCGCCTAAAAGAGAAAACAACTTATAGGTACTGCACGTAGGCAGGGCACATTGCATATGGAACAGATGGCGGAGAGGTTCATGTTTCTCGTTAAGGCACCGGGCTGAACAAGAACCAGCGTTGGTCACCCCGCAAGGTGGATAGTTGACGCAGTGAAGGTCGCGAGAGCCCGCTTAAATGCGGGTGAAACAGGTCATTGTGCCACTATCACTTTTTGCGTTGGAGGTTAGAAATGGCACCCATTATATGCCTTTTGGATGCGTGCACTGTTAATGTGCATCTTCATATCAGCCAAAAGAGGGCAACTGGACAAAGGAGTGCGCTATGATGCACATTCGTTCACCAAACCAATAGGCATGTAATGGGTAAAATTTCTAACCCCCGGTGCGAAAAGAGATATAAGTTCAACGTTGTGTATCTGTGTGTCTGTCTGTGGCCTTTTATTCTAAATGAATGAAACGAATTTAATGCGATTTTATTAAACGAAAGCTGACGTGATAGAGATGGTTTTTAGTTGCGTTCTAACAAAATCTGTCGGTTTTGAGTTATATTGAACGTTGAAATAAAAATATCGTGTGTTATCAAGTTATTGTTAGAATTAAATAAAAATTGGTAGATTTCAGAGCTCTTTTGGACCATGCATACAAACTGACCTGTGTTCTTTTGATTGTAAACTAGGCTTTAACAGCGTATAGTGCGGTTGGCAAAAGCGGAGGGTAACTTCATGTTTGCTTTGTTAAATCAGTTCTCGAAGAGCGTAGAGTATAACAGCGTTCCAGTTTCACATTAATTAGGGCGTAGAAAGGTTGCCGTTTTGTCATTTATCGCTGTGAATCCATCATTTTCTGAAGAGTATGCCAGTGTGAGGATGACTGGTGTTTTATCCCCAACGATAAGTGAAAAGTGATACTTAAAAAAGTTAAGTTTTCACAGAGTCCTGCCTATAAAATTTTGAAGAGTTCCCTCCGTTTCTCCAAGATCCTGACCTCATGACCATAGGACCATATGGAAACAATGTTCTTTCAAACAAAAATTAATTCTCCAAATCGCCCCAGGCGTCTTCGAGTTATCGGAGATCATTTCGACGAATTCATAACATCCTTTTTTGAAGTCGAGATATATATTACCTCGTCCAGACTACACCTAAGGCGGTACTTCCATTGGGTGACATCTTATATGCCTGTTTAGAATCTTTGTGTTGTGTTGTTATGTTTAAAAGGCGAGATCTGAGATGAATCAAGATAAGTACTTAAGCGATTTTCCCACTACACCGCGTCCCACCACGGTGCGCGGGGCGGAAGATTTTTTACACGCGCATTTCACGTGCATTGCCGCGTCGGCAGTGTGAAGTACTAGGCGTGTTTTCTATATAAATTGAGATTTCTGCATGCGATGGTAAAATCTGCCGCTCCGCGCACCGCGGCGGGACGCGGTGTAGTGGGAAAATCGCTTAAGTACTTATCTTGATTCATCTCAGATCTCGCCTTTCAAACATAACACAACACAAAGATTCTGAAGAGGCATATAAGATGTCACCCTTTTCTTGGTGCTATTAAAAGCTTTAATACCACGGCGGGAATTAGGTGCGCGCTGCTGGTTTCTTTTTCTGTTACGAGTGCGTTCGCTAAATCTTTACGCTGGTCGTGTAAATCATGATGTTTGGCTCTGTTCATGGTTCAGTACGACATACGATACTCTGTTGCATGTGAATGCAGACACCGTATCATGGTCGGCCTTATCAGTTATCACACGTTCGATAGAACGAGTCGCCGCTCCTATCTTGTCACTTATCGCGTGATAAGGCCGACCATGATACGGGGTCTGAAGTCTATCAAGCACCTTATATGTTGACGATACACCTCATAAATATCAACGGTTGTCATTAATATCCTGTTATATGAACGTTTTGAAAAACCCGTAGGTACCTACCAAAGCTTATTTCAAGTCAAAATCAAAAACTTTATTTTATAAGCTTAAGCTAGCTCTTTTACACATCACTTAACTACTTAACTTAACTAAGCTATTATTGAACTCAAATCTATTCATTGACAATTTCGGTAGGTATATCAGAAGGTAACTTGTTGTAAAATCATGCACAGTTCCCCATAAACGACACATTCACTTTGCAGAGACGGTATCCGGGAATGGCTAATTTATTCTCATTTCTAGTTTTATAATTATTGATTTCATAAAACCTATCTTTCATAGAAACGCGTGACCTTGAAGTGTCTCCGCTGTCTTACTCTTCGGTACCCATCCCAACCGGAACTATGGACAACAGGAGGCCCCAGGGAGCCGCGGAGGGAACTCGGTGCATTTGTACCCATTGTTATTACATTATAACAATGGGTACAAATGCTGCGAGTTCCCTGCTTGGCTGTGTTCCCATGAACACAGTAAAATTCCAGGGAGTTATTTGTGTCAAAACGGATTTGATCCGGCCTCTCACAAATCGGAAAGCCACATCACATATCAGGACAATTTGGACGCAGATTATTAGAGAATAAATAAATTGGCTAAGTTAAGTCGGCGTGGCAGGCCGAGACGGAGATGGCGGGATGACCTCGACGTATTTCGCAACGATTGGCAGGAGATTGCTCGGAATCGGGACGATTGGAAATCGAGAGGGGAGGCCTTTGCCCAGCAGTGGGACACACCATAGGCTAGGAAAAAATTATTGTCATAAAAAAACGGCCATGTGCGTGTCAGGCCACTTGTCCGTAGTTGCATGTGTGTATTTGTTATATCAACAAGCGCCACCACGCGCACCTTGGTTTGCCTCAGGAAACATCAAAAGAAAGGAATTAGTAATTTGCTTCCGAACCCGAACTTATCACATCCCGCTCAACAAATTTATCTACATCATGAAAAAAAGAGACGATCCAAACTGTGCACAATGTAATAAAGAAGAGGACCTCCTCCACTTAGTGCTAGAGTGTAAAATCAACGAACAACCTAGGTTGGATCTCTTACAAGAAACTGAGTGCTCTGCGGGGGATCTCCTCTTCTTCTTCCATCAAATCTTAAGCTCAGGGTTCACTAATGAACACAGTGGTACACTTTTAAGTTACATTATACACTCACTGAACCTAATATTTGAATACTATAAAAATATTATACTCCTGAAGTCTCAATCCAATGTTTAAAGTAACACCTAAAGTTTAAGTAACATTGTAATTATTTTTAAGCCGACTTAATCACAAGATGTATGTTTTATAAAATAAATGAGATTAAAAAAAAATCGCTAAGTAAATGATGCGGTTGCGTCGGCCGAATCTTTACGAAACTTGGAATTTTCGAATACATTTTAAGTTGGTCGACTATTACTCAGTAGCTAATAGTAATGTCTTCTTAGCCGTGATAGTTTTCCTTTTGAGTTCATTAAATGTACTGCTTCTATTATTTTCATATTCCCATTAGCCGGCGGGGGGTGGAGACACAAGATTCTAACTAATATTTGGGGTTTAAAGCCTAAACTACGCAAATGGACCATTAAGTTTAAAAATGGTCTTTACAAACTCGTAATATTTTTGAACAAGCTATCCCACTATAACCCCATATTACGAGTATGTATTTAATCAGAAAAAAATACATTCCCAGTATAGGTGCATTTAGGGGAGGTACCTTAAAAGTTTTTTTTATTTTTATTAAGTATTATACAGAAAAAAAATACATTCCCACTTTAGGTACATTTAAGGGAGGTACCTTAAAAGTTTTTTTTTTAAGTAAGTTTTGTTTTTTGCCGGCGTGATTGATGTAGGTACTATAGCAATAGGTATTAGAGAACGACAATAATACTTTTTAGTCCCGGAGACACTGAATCCTACATACATACCGCTTGCTGGTAGGCACAACCGTCAGGGTATCCTATCGCCAATTACTCACTGCATCGGTTCTCCGAATTTCCATTTCGGCAAAAAGCGACTTCTCACGAAAACCGTAAAGTAATGAATTCTATTTAAATATTTATCGCGTGATTCCATTAGGTTAGGTCAGGTTTGTTTTATAATAATCATCCTGCATATTTTAGTTTCGTTTTTCGAGTGAAATCGTCTTTGTACCTAATTTATTTATTTTAATCGTGTTTTGACATTCTATATTTATTTTAAGTTAATTCTATTGCGAATTTGTACTTCTTTTAGTGCTGTAACGTGATCTCCAATGTAATGTAATGTGTACGTGTGGACAGATGTTGTCTGAAATAATCATAATAACTCTGAACATAGGTCCAGAACCATTTGTGGAACTCTCGCAGGGAACCATAGTTTCGGCCTTTAAAGCCTCCGCCAAAACCAAACACCATCATGAGCGGAGGAATGAGGCGGACTTAAGGCACTCTAAGCTCTTCATAGAATGCTGAACTGCCCTACCTGAGATAGAGTTTTTAAAACGAAGTTCGGCTTTGCAAGCCATATTAGAGCTCACGCTCGTAACCCAACTAGCAAAAGAGTCTCAGAATGCGCACTTAATGAGAGTGGTAGGCTTATAGCGCTCTTATAATTGTTTTGGAACATCTCATCGCCCTTATATTAGTCTTAGATAAGCTTGTACGGACTCAAGAATGCTCAGTCTTATTACTAGACTTACACATGTATATACGAGCATTTTATAAAACTCATTTAAGCCTCTTACTCCTACAATAACATTTACGAAGCCTCATTGGACTTAACAAAACCTGTGCTTATAACAGTCTCAGAATGCGCACTATATAAGAGTGGTAGGCTTATAGCGCTCTTATAATTGTTTTGGAAGATGTCATCGCTCTTATTTTAGTCTTAGACTAGCTAGTACGGGCTCAAGAGCACTCCGTTTTATTGCCTCGTTTTATATATGTATATAAGAGCATTTTATAATACTATTATAACCGTCTTGCTTCTACAATAAATTTTACGAAGACTCATTTCACTTGAGAAAACTGTCTTTATAAGTCTTAGAATGCGCTCTTTATAAGAGAGGTAGGCTTATAGCGCTCTTATAATTGTTTTGGAAGATGTCATCGCTCTTATATTAGTCTCAGTCAAGCTAGTACGGACTCAAGAACGCTCAGTCTTGTTACGTCGTCTCATATATGTATATATGAGTATTTTATAATACTATTTTAAGCCTCTTGCTTATTGTAATAACATTAACGAAGATTGGATTGGATTAGAAAACCTGTTCTTATAGCCCCATTCTCTAACCTCATTTTATTTTGTAATAGACTTGCTAAATGCTATTGTAAGAACGTCAGACTAATGTCAGCATAACACAAGAGCACTGTAAGTAGGTCCATCTCTGATCTTATTTCAAGCTGTAATAAGATACCAGCAGTGATTTAATAAGATATTAGAGTGATATTGGATCAACATACTTACAACACAAAAGACAAGATCGATAAAAGGTGGTTTGATCTTAAATCGATTTTGGGAACACACAAATTAATTGTAGATAATGCTGTCAGGGCAAGGTAGTGTTGCGAAAATATTAGTGAGGGTTCTGCAGGTTCTGCTTGCATACAAGAGGTTGATATTGAGGACGGTGATAAAGTCTGTGTTGAAAATGATTTTAGTGAAAATGAATCGTCGACCGAAGACGAAACCGATTATGAAAAAGATTTGGCGTGAAATGGGCGTTAACGTTTAATAAACCTACAACAGGAGACTAAATAATTTTCTAACAAAAGACGCACGAACACTACTTAAAACTCCAGATGCAAAGTTCACATTCGTCGTCGATGTAGTGGTCATAAATAGTGTATACTAAACAATTGTCACACCTTAGTTATTGGTTTTTCTTGAAAAACCAATTGAATAGTTTCCTTATGTTTTTATTTATTTATAACTAGCTGCCCGGCCTGGCTTCGCACTATTAATTTAGCATTTTCCCGTAAGAATTAAGCATTTTCCCGCGGTAAAAAGTAGCCTATGTTCATCAAGGATAATGTCGGCTTCTAATGGTTAAAGATTTTTTCAAATCAGTCCAGTAGTTTCGGAGCCTATTCAATACAAACAAACAAACAATCAAATCTTTCCTCTTTATAATATTATTATTATAGTGTAGATGAAATGTTTAGGTTTGACATTTATGGCGTTTTTGTAATGTAAACACACTTCTTGTTCAGTAAAACATGTCACGGAAGTGTGTTTCTTTCCAAGGTCATTTTAAATCCTTTTTTCTACTCCTTCACCGTTATCTGTCATTTATATAGGTTTTAGCTCAAATACAATGACACCGGTAATAAGTCACCGGTAAAACTCTATGCTCTATGGCCAATAAACGCACTGTTTAGTGTACTTTTATGGTTCATACATTTTTCATAAAAGCACTGCTACCACGATGTCGAATCGTTTACCTTTTTTTATAATCAGCCGCTATATTGCAGCAGTACCAACTTCATAAGCAATTTTTTCAAAATAAAAAGTTTTTATTTACTATGAAACATTTGTAGAACAAACTATTTACTAAAATAAAAATGGCGCTGCGCCGCCGTCGCGGGCCTACATATTTTACCATTTATTGGTATTCGATTCGATTCGGATCCGTATTCAGTTTCATTCGGATGGCAAGTGCAAGGAAATGAAAAACAAAACAGACCATGTCATATTTCAAAGTTCCAGTTCAAAATTAAAAGACAAAATATTATAACTATGAAAAAATATGATAGTTATTAATAACTTGTTAATATTTTATTCATGTTTGTGAAGAAAAGAAAAATGTGTACGTTCCTTCTAAATGGACGAAGAAGAAAATAACGCGGCGTCGACACAACGCACGATTTTGTAGGAGATGGTTCACAAGACGCCGGTAGTACAGCCCTTTTATACAGTTGGATAAAATACTATAACATACGGATGTCTTTCTTGATTAAGTAACGGTCTATACCCATCTAATATAACTATTTCACCACACCAACGTTGTCACTTAAATAAAAAAGTACTTAGTTTATTTGTATTTATAAGTTCAAGTGGTCAGATTAAGATGAATAAAATCGATTTGAGATTTGAATCAAGGAACCCTAATTAATTCAACATGGCCATACCATTAGTATCGAGAATGCTAATGTGAGTTTAAACGATCTTACAATAGTCTAACAGTGCGCTGGTGAAATGCAGCTATATCAATGGCGACACTGTCAATACAAATAAAGAAATAAAATAATTAAAAGAGGATACGAAATACCATAGTTGATTAGGCGCATGAATTTTGAAGCGTAAAACAGGGTCTACTTTACAGTAAACAAATTCTACCATGCAAATTACTTACCGTAAAACAAACAAACACCATATGAAAACAAACACGTTATTATATTAAAAAAAATATTATACTTAATAAACAGTCACTCAAACCTTTGTATTTTTTACTATCACGTTGTACTTTAACATACTGACTGACTCGACTCTCAAGACTGTTTCAAATATCGAGTGATCCTACAATAATGAAGTACTAAATCATAATAAGCTTCTTTAGGCTCACAGTATTCTAACGTTAGATCAATATAAGCCCATGCAGGCTTACACGATCCTACAAAAAATCATAATAAGCTTATTTAGGCTCACAGTATTCTAACGTTAGATCAATATAAGCCCATGCAGGCTTACACGATCCTACAAAAAATCATAATAAGTTTGTTTAGGCTCACAATATTCTAACGTTAGACCAATTTAAGCTCATGCAGGCTTACAAGATACTTAGGTAAATGCGATATTAGCCTAAGGCACTTAAATTTGTTGTGGCAAGATTACTGTTAAAGCAAACAGCATCTAATAAGACTGATATTAGAACGATATTAAAACAAATACGCTTATAATTAGTGCCCAAATCCAGGCTTATACGATGATATAGGATCAAAGTAAGAGTGAAAAATTTTTGGTCTTGAGACTGTTGTAGGCCTGGTTTTTGCTAGTTGGGAATTAGCTAGGGTCGCCGTTGCCGATTACGGCATGGATAGCTGATGATGATGAATGAGCGGGACTCGGCTGGACTAACAAACTCTGGAAATCCAGTAGAAAGCAACTCAGAATCATATCAGGGGTGTTCAAGATGGGACTATCGGATGGTTTAGACTGTAGAATGTGTGGCGAGGAGGATGAGACTATGGAACACTTATTGTGTGAATGTCATGCCCTTGCCAGACAAAGAATGAATTACTTTGGTAACGGCTATCCGCAACCAAAGGAATTCAAGGTACTTCCGCTGAGCTGCATCATCCGCTATGTGGAAATGATGGAGCGAGGTTGGAAGTAGACATAAAGGAGAGGGCAAATGCACAAAAGTTCCCCGGGTCGAAGTGTATCCGAAATCATTAAATATCATTTAGATTCTCTCTCTCTCTCTCTCTCTCTCTCTTTCTCTCTCTCTCTCTCTCTCTCTCTCTCTCTCTCTCTCTCTCTCTCTCCCTCCCTCCCTTCTCTCTTTCTCCCTGTCCCCCTTCTCTCTCTTTCTCTCCCTCCCTCTCTAAATGTTTTAGTTTTGTTTCTCTAGCTACTTTGTTATCTTATGAATGTCCTGTTAGCTAGAATTCTGAGGATTAGGTTTAACGCGTGAATGCAAAAAAAAGCAATGACGCGTAGTTTCAGTGTCAGAGAGGCAATCGGATGGCTCACGGTATTTGAGCTCCCGTAGCGTTGTGGAACATCCCCGTGCAACCCGAATTGAGCCAACTCAGGCTGATGCGACCGGGATTCAACCCTACGCCTACGAGGCTCCCATAGCTTCATTTGAAAGTAATACCGATGTTAGTAATTAATTGTACAGTGTAACGGATGAAGGATTTTCCCGAATAAATGAAATCTACCTTAAAAGCATCTGTTTTCTCAAATTATAATGAAGGGCAAGAGCTTTTGGCTCTTTGGCTTTTAACACAAAAAAAGCTACCAATTATTGTAATTACACACATTAAAATTCCATTCGCATACAAAAGGATCCCATTTTAAACATAAATTCAACAAAGTATCCAAACAACCTAAAAAACCTTATCCCTTCACATGAAGACTCATAATAGCGTAGCATATTAGCTTCATTTGAATTCTCAAAGCCGATGATCATTGGATTTTATACTTTATACTTAAACGAATGAGGTTGACTTTTGTGTGTAGAGTGAACGAACGGAAAACTCCCGAGTGTCGATCTCAGGTTTGGAAAGGGAAATAAAGATATATTTGAATTGCTAATTGGCCTAAGAGCGACACGCGGGTAAAAAATGGAGTTTTGGGGGTTTTAATGTGTTTTTCAACAAATTACGACGGGGATGAGAAGGTAAATAAGAAACATGGCGGTCTAGCTGTTTTCTGATGTATAGTCAACTGCTGAGAAGCGTTGTGCCCTTGTACAGGCAGGATCATTTAGTTAGTACCAGCCAAAGTAGCCAAATATTTCGGCACACGTTCACTGTAAGAATAAGGGTGTAATACAAGGGTCAAGGTGCAATTTTTTACTTGGTACAAAGTATAAAAAAGGTGAATCTATCCAACTTTGTTTTATGCAAAAAAAACACCTGTTCATACATTCTCGTCGGTCTCAAATGAGCAGAGTTATTACTGAAATAGTTGGATTTTTTTGGCATAACACGGAGTTGCTCAGAATCATGGAAAGATTCACATTTTGCTTTTTTGTATCAAGTAAAAATTGCACCTTGTCTTTGGCTATTCTGGCTTCTACTAAATATACGATTATTATTATTATTTCTTGTAGTGACTTCCGGACCGTGAGAGCCCTTATATCACTGCGACCATTGCTGATCTATTGTGATCGCCACATACTACAATTCTTGGTCAAGTCCTGCAAACTCGAAGAATTGCAGGATACTATTGAACTCAAGAAATTTGATCTCCTCCGGGCACATGATGTGTTTTCCCAGAAAGCAGTTACGACTGCGCATGAGGCAGGGGCACTCGGTTAGGATGTGTGTAGGCGTCTCCTCCGCATCCAGGCAGAGTCTGCACAGCCTTGTGTCACACAGTCCTATCGCTTGCATGTGCTTATTTATTTTTATTTAATTCTTAAATAATACGATACTGACTGTACTGAATAAAATGCAAAACTTCATATGAATGTAGTTTTACATTTAATTTTTTATTTGATTCTTTTGCGGCACGTTCGACTAGTTGACTGTTCATACAAACGTAGTTTGGTGCTCAAAACCGTATACTACGAGTTCTTATTTTTATACACAGTGGGTTCCGCCATATCTATAAGTAGGTTGAAACTACTTTCTGTTCCTATATATAAAAAAAGCCAAGTTTGAGTCAGACTCGCGCACGTACCGTTACCCATAAAAACGGCAAGTACCTAAATCACGTTTGCTATAAGGGGGCCACCATACAAAGTTTCGTGTTATTCTAGCATTTCGTTTTGAAATGGGCACCAAACTACATTTGTATGGAGAGCCAATGCCCTGGCGACCTTTGTGTGTGTCATATCTTTATATAATATCGATTATCATTTATATTTTACTATCCATATAGCGATCAAGTCAGCATTTTTAGTGAACAGTCAGTTTTGTTTTGGAAAGCGATCAAAATGTTCCCTTTCGAGAAGCGTAGAATTTCCAGAATATTCGATTCTTCTATTTTACCTAACTTCCACGTACCAGTATATAATCATTGGTAATCACAAGGATATTATTATCATGTTACTGTTTTCACGAAGGCACGCTGGCCACAATGATTGTTTTTTACCGTGTGACTTGTATAATAGTCTTATTTATAGACTGTCATAATCTGGTGTAATTATACTTGCTAGTTATTCAAGTCAGTTCAATTCAATTCAAATAATTAATTTGTAGAACACAGGTATACAAAGGTATGGTAGGATATTAAAAAAAACATGTCTGACTGAGTTGTTTATTCCCAAAAGGGGTAGGCAGAGCACATGAAACGCATGTTCCAGCGCAACTTTAAGTATACATGTGGGTATAAAATATCGACAAAATGTGATATTGCAGTGATAGGTTGCTAGCCCATAGCCCACAACACACTTCAACCCTGTTCCCTTAGTCGACTTTAACGACACCCACGCCACGGGAAGAAAGGGGGTGGTGAAATTCTAAGCCACACACGGGTCATCGTTATCATAATTTAAGAAAGTCTCTTTTGAATGGGTTAATATTGAGCATGATTTAAATAAATGAAATGGACAGGCCCTTCTTAACCCCCGTCGCGAAAAGTAGGGTGTTATAAGATGTACGTGTCTGCGTATCTGTCTGTGGTATCATAGCATCTAAACAAAAGGACCGATTTTAATGCGGCCTATTTCGTCCGATAGCAGATGTTCTAGAGGAGGTTATTAGCTTTGTTTGACATAATTAGTTCAGCTGGTATAAAGATATTAAACTTTTAAAATGAACTTGTCGGGGGTTTTTAAACTTGAAAAGTTAATTATTAGTATTATTTTCCATTTATTTATAATTATTAGATTTAACGACTATAGTTAATGTCGTCCAAGTATGATTGAATGTGAACTCTAAGACAGATAATTTAACTGCACAAATTTAAACAAAAACGTCTAACTGAGCTATCGGAACAATCTGGTTCGGGCACCAAATCCTTCAATCATTTCCTTCATATAACGCCTTAGGGAGGCGTATGTAGCGACATCTACCAGAAGACTTAGGCTTCTTTACGGCACCAACGTCTCAAATTATGTTGAGAAATCGTCAGTAACGATGCCCGAACCAGATTGTTCCGATAGCTCAGTTGGTTAGTAGCGACGGGCCATGAATGCCTGTGGTCGCCGGTTCGAATCCGGCTCGGAGCATTAAATTTTTCAATTTTTCGTTTCATTTAAAAATTTATAATTTTCTTTAGCAGCGTTAATGCTTATAACACAAATGTTAAAAACGTCTAGTTACATAAATGGGTTAATCGACTTTTATACTTGCCGTTTGGGTTTTTTCATTATCAGTTATCATATATGTGTATTTGATGAAATCTATAAGTTGTTATAGTTAGCCAGATAAACAGTTCATTTGAATATATATTATGTTGGATCTCGTACGTATTCAAGCAGGAAACATGGTTATCCATGGGAAAAACCACTATTTTCATACAAATACTTTTAATATAGTTGGCATGTAGTTAGTTTCGTGCTATAATTGATTGAGTTAGGAGTGAAATAACAATTAACAACAGCAAACAATAGTAAAAAGTTGATTCACTCAAATGCAAAATTGGTTATGATAAAAACGAATGGGTTTACTTATGAACCATATTTGGGTTATTGTATTTACTATAATAGTGGGAGATTTCATTATATTATAGCACAAAATATTTTCAAATGCAATAAAATCTATAAAAGAACTGTCGATCTGTCAAATCAAGCTTCACGAAAGCTCCGGCCTTTCATTTAAAACTTTGAAACAATTCTATTCATAAATCCGACCGATGTTTACGGGCTTAGAAATAGCTGGTCTATTGTAATGTCGTTGTAACCTAACAATACTGTGATAAATGCTTAGAATAAATTATAATAATTAACGAGTTATACATACATAGATACATACATACATTCACGCCTTTATTCCCTAAAGGGGTAGGCAGAGCACATGAAACGTATGTTCCAGCGCCACTTTTAGCCTATACTGAGATGGTCGTGTAAAAAAGTAAAGTGTAGCGTTATTAAGGATATAAGTCTATATGTAGGAATAATAATATTTGATCCACTTATTGATTCTCGCCTTTATTCCCAAAAGCGATAGACAGAGTACAAAACTTATGTTCCATTGTCACTTTTATCATGAATATGGGTATAAAAGATCAACAAAATGTGATATTGCAGTGATAGGGTGCTAGCCCATCGCCCACAACACACTTCAAACCTCAAAAATATAAATAGAGATAGGATTTTCGGGATGAAGTCAGGCTACATTTATATCATCCCACCGTTTTGCTTGCTTTCTTAAAAGACAAATACTTGCCCTTGCCGGGATTTGAACCCAGGATCGTCATTGTTATAACCACTAGGCTAAATCATTATGTGGGGGACAATCTTACATAAATCGAAATAGCTCTATAATAAGCTCAATAAGGCTTTGGTACTAGACGACAATAAACACTATACATAAAGAACATCCAAGACTCAGAAACTAATATTCATGCTTATCACAAAATATTTGTTCTTACCAGGATTCGAACCCAGGACCTTCAGTCTTCACTACCCACTAGGATAACCGGCCGTAAATATGCAACAATGATAACAGTGTTATTCAACTTTTAATTTAGGCTTAACGAAAAAAAATACATTTAATTTTTTTTATGCAACTCCCCCCGTGTATTGCGTTGTTTAAAATTGCTTGTCCTCGCTGATATTTCGTAAATAAACCTACGTACAATAAAGCGTGAAGTCCGCATACCAAAACCTTGTAGGCGATAAAACATTATATTCCTTGGGAATTTCCGGGCCGTCCGTTACACAGTAGATTATACTCGTACACACCCTAATTTTTAAGCGCCTACGCAAAAAGAGGGGTGTTTTAAGTTTGACGTGCCTGTGTAATCTGTGCGTCAGTGTAATCTGTCTGTGTATTCGGTGTATCTGAGTAATACGTGTGTCTGTGTAATCTGTGTACCTGTGTAATACACGTGTTTGTGTTATCTGTGAGTCTGTGTTATCTGTCTGTGTAATCGGTCTGTGTGATCTGTGTATCTGTGTAATACGTGTGCCTGTGTAATATGTGTGTTTGTGTATATCTGTGTCTGTCAATATGTGTGTCTGTGTAATCTGTGTGTTTGTGTAATCTGTATGTGACGTCGTAACTCCTATTTAAAGGTATGAACCGATTTTAATGCATTCTTTTGTGTCCGAAATTTAACGTGATCGAGATGATTATTAGCTTCAGTTTAACAAAATAGAAAATGTCGGGGGATTTTCTACTTTTCTAAATTGTTAGTTATTAGTTGCGTGTAAAAATGATAGCTGGCAAAATTTTACGCGTCAGAATGTTAACATTTTTAACTGTATAATTATTAGCTACACAGCTCCAATATCACAGTTAAAATGACATGCATTAAATATTACAAAAATCGGCTACGCGTAATATATATGGGTCAATCAACTATTTCTTGTCGCTCGTTGCCATGGTTACGTCTCCTGGGTCACTCTTTAAAACTGTGATTTATGGGGCTTAAATCTACTCAACACATGTTTTTGTTATATTGGTTAACCCATTCCATGCTGGGGCATCTCCTTAAGAGGCCGCAGTAAGCTCGGCCGAATTTCACCTTCCCATACAAACGGAGTTACGCTCTCATTTTAAAACTACGTGTTGGATTGTGACGAAACTTTGCATGTACAATGACATGAGGTATATCTATGTCTGTAATTAGTTTATATGGTTCCAATTTATAAAACAAACTAAATACAGCAAGAACTAGTTTTGTATGAAAAACTTAAATTCGCTGTTTTTTTTTTATTATGGTATCTGAAGCTACATTAACTAATTTCAGACATAGATATACATCATTTCATTGAACATGCAAAGTTTCGTTACAATCCAACACGTAGTTTTAAAATGAGATCGTAACTACGTTTGTATGGAGAATCGAGCTTACTGCGGACTCTTAACATTATAGAAGTCCAAATTATAGTATTTTTTCAAGCAACTCTGTTACAGTTGTCTCTTGGCTTACTGGTACAGAATAAGTGTACCCTAACCGGGTGTCGAACCCGGGACCAATGGGTTAGAATGCAGGGTCACTACCAATATCTACAGAGGTCTTCAGAGACTAGTTGACAATCTCAATGGCTTAGTTGGTAGTGACCCCGCCTACGAAGCAAGGGGTCCTGTGTTCGATCCCGGTAAGGGCGTTTTTTGTGAGATGAGCACTAATATTCGTTTCTGAGTCATGGATGTTTTCTATGTTTTTAAGTATTTATTATATATGTATATTTCTCATCGTCTAGTACCAAGCAAAAGCAACAACAACCTTTGCTTAGTTTAGGACTAGGTCGTTTTTAGGGTTCCGTGCCCAAGGGGTAATAACGGGACCCTATTACTAAGACTCCGCTGTCCGTCCGTCTGTCCTCCTGTCACCAGGCTGTATCTCATGAACTGCGATAGTTAGGCAGTTGATATTTTCACAGATGATGTATTTCTGCTGTCGCTATAACAACAAATTCAAAGACACAGCATAAAATTAATATTTGAGGGGGCTCCCATACAACAAAAGTGATTTTTGCCGTTATTTATGGGTAAGTAATACGAGGTATAACAACTTATCATATAAGGGTCATAATATATACGCTCACTCTATATAACTTTGTTTAGTATAAGGTTCATTGCACATAACGAACGAAAGATATAATGTCAAAACATATAATCTCGTAAAGTATAACGTACTTTAGAAATAATATCAATTGATATATCGATTAAAGCGTATAATATTCATAACACCTAAGGTTTATAACATATATTGTTCAATTTATCTAACATCAAAATGTATAATGCTCGTATAGTATAACTAGCTTCAGTCATTTTAATAGCAATGCCGTATGAAGAAAATATGTGAATTTCTTAGAGCGATAGCCTCAACTTGAGTTTGAAAAAAAAAACAATACCGTTTGTAAGATTGAAATTAAATTTATTTTGAGATGAAACACGTCAATTATTTTAACCTAACCTTACCCAATCGCCAGCGTGTCGACGCCACCCCGCTTCGCGGGGTGTCTATTTCCGCTCTAAGGGACACAAGGCAACCCTAACCTAACCTACAAGTAATACCATTTATAAGAGCATTAGTTGTTTTTTACTGCGGGGGGCTTCGCCCCCCGAGCCCCCTTTGATGTGGGCTCCGCCCCCCCCTTTTCCTGGCTGCCCTAGCTTAATTTTCCGTATTATAATCCTTATACGAAAATATATATGCGTATGATCTGTATACGTTATGTTTGTTATACGAAAAGATATTATATGGTATGATCGTTATACGTTATGTATGTTATACTAAATGAAATTAGTCAATTTGAGTCTTATAGAAAAAAATGTTATATAATATGATTATTATGGCAACTGACCGTTATTCCTTATAAAAGTATTGGTATTGTTGTTATAGTTAACGTTCATTATATCTTGTGAACGTTATTAATATGAAATTATATATTTTGTTGTTATATCTCGTGGGACGCACCCGTTATTTATAGCAGGGACTGAAAAACTGCAAAAGACCGGTAACCTAAACTGAATGTATCAATTGAAAAGGTATCCAAAAGTAACCGTACATAACTAAATAATATTGAATGGGTACCTTTTTAAACGGTACCGCTAAGGTGAAAAACCGCAACTAACCGGTAACCTAAAATAAAGGTATCAATTGAAAAGGTATCTAACAGTAACGGTACCCGAATAAATACAATTTAATAGGTACCTTTTCAAAATGGTACCGCTAAGGTTGACCGTTTCAAGTAAAGGTACCTGCTCGCGTAACATGTAAGTAACATTTGTTATTCAGGGAATTCTCGTAACATTAAGAGTACTGACACTATATTTCTGGTTAGTAAAAAAAAAACTTACTTAGCAAATGAGATATTTAATTTCAAACACGAACGTTCGTTACATCTCGATCTCTGTCACTCGACTCACGCAAGTGCGACGAGGACGGCATTTTTCTAAACATTTTTGTGGTTATAGTGCAGAACCGAATAGCTGGACCCGGTGAAAACCGTTTTTAAAGGTACTTTTATTTAACGGTACCCTTTGTACCGGGATGCAACTTTAACGGTCGGATACCTTAAAAAGACCTGGTGAAAACCATTTTTAAAGGTACCTTTATTTAACGGTACCGTTTGGACGGAAGCTTGTTTAGATACCTAAAGTATTGGTACCGGTACCGGAATGCTACTTTAACGGTCGGATACCTTAAAAAAGACCCGGTCATAACCGTTTTTAAAGGTACCTTTTCAGTCCCTGATTTATAGACAATGGAACGGAACCGTTCGTGCGCGAGGCCGACTCGCACTTGGCCGGTTTTTATTTTAAATAATTGTGATACTGCTGTACCTAATATATTTACTGTGCCCGTCGACCGTTGGCAGTTAGGGTCGTACAATAGCCGCGTACATAAGTATATATAAGTGCATCGAAGAAAACGCCTCGTGAATACCCATTGTGTAAATGATAATGCCGGAGGAACGGCGTTTAGTTTAATTATGTTTATACGTAAAAAGGTTCTGCTTCGGTGTAAAAGTGCCAGGGGCCGCTTTGGCACGTAATCCCAAGATTTTGAGATAACAACGACGTATTCCTGTTAACCCTCATTAAGGGCAGGGCTCGCAGATGAGATCTCCATCTTTCGCGGCTTCTTCTTGCTCTTTCTTGGCAATACCAGTTGAGACAGCTTCTTTCTCATAAATCAGCTCCATGTATTACGTGCGACCTGGCAGTCTTCTACCAGTAGATTGCGTCAAAGCGCGGGTCCAATCCATCGCCATTTCCGTCCCAGGGTTCATTGGCTTGGGGTTCTGGTCAGTCATCTGCCACAGCCTCACGTCCCGAGTCAGATTTTGACATATGCTCATTAACACGTTCAATGCGGCTGTGAATATTAAAAACTATCCACAAATGCGGTACGTATCAAATTTGACTCATTACTGACTTGCCGTTCCTAAGTTACGTATCAATTTCAATACATAACTAGACCTACCTTCACAGGTCGGTACTTCTTTGAAAAACTTGCATACATAAGTCATCATCCTCCTAGCGTTATTCCCGGTTGTGCCCCTAAAGGAGCCCAGGGTCCGCTTTGACACCTAATCCCAAGATTTGGCATAGGCACTAGTTTTACGAAAGTGACTGCCATCTGACCTTCCAACCCAGAGGGGAAACTAGACCTTATTGGGATTAGACCGGTTTCCTCACGATGTTTTCCTTCACCGAAAAGCTAACGGTAAATATTCCGTACATAAGTTCCGAAAAACTCATTGGTACGAGCCGGGATTCGAACCCACGACCACCGCTTGACAGCCGCATGCCTGAACCACTAGGCTACCGTAGCTCGTAAACTTGCATACATAAGTATTATTGCTAAAATGGAATATTATTAAACCAAACTACACCCTGTTCTCGTAGCATAAGGGTCTTAAGCATAGTTTGTGAGTTATTAAATATCAAAGTGACGTATTAAATTTGATTCGTATAGCACAGGCGTATCAACATTTGATTCGTATAGCACAGGAGTATCAACATTTGATTCGTATAGCACAGGAGTATCAACATTTGCAAATTTTACGAATTAAAATTGATTCATACCGCACTTATTTAATTTTTATCGATAAATGAATAGGGAAGTGAAAATAAATATATATCGATTGTCGATGGCAATTATTTATTAATATAGAGCAAAAAAAAGTTTATTTCGAAAACAAACACAGAAGTACATTAAAACATAATTAGGCGACATAAGAACGTAATGTTGAAGTGGAATCTTCCAAAACACGGTCTAATATCCAACGTGATCGTTTCGTATTGGTGGCAGATGAAAGTAACATAAAACATTTCACAACAAATTATCACAAGATACTGCACTAGTTTCTACTTATTCGTGAAAACATATGATGCTACGTATCAATTATCACAAAGTACTGCACTATTTTGGTACGTATAATAACTGAAGTAAAACTATAAAAGCTGATACGTATAGCACTGAAGTGAAGTTATTACGATACAGTGCGTTAGTATTAGAAATGATTCGTACTTTTAAAATAGTATTTTAAGTAGTATTTGACAAATCATGCCCAAAAATACCTTTGCCTCTTACTAATTTTAAAATTTGTGGTTTATATGGCTCCCGCAAGTTGGGCCAGAGACAGACAGAGGTTATCGCGTCCGCACCGACGCAAACTACGCGATCGCTTATTTTGAGGCGTATCGCACTAAACGTGTTAAATTAGGAACTGTCAGGGTGAATAACGCGAAATGTGCGAAGACCTATTTTCATATATTTGACAGCGATTTGAAAACACAATTTCGCACATCTCTGTTGGATTCACCCTTAACACTTTCGCAACCAAGAACCCGCTTAGCGGGCGCTTACGCCGTAGTCGCTTTCCGCTACATACGATTAGAACCACAGGATCGGCTAGGAGCGTAGCGCGTAGCGATTCTTGGTAGCGAAAGTGTTAACACATTGACAGTCATGAATCGCTTCGCGCTACGCTCGTAGCTGGTACTGGTACCGTGGTGGTTCCGCTCAGCAGCGGAACCGGCTACGACGTAGGCGTAGCTGGCAGTGAAAGTGTTAATTCAGGCCAAGGAACGCTACGTGTGCTACGCAGCGTGCAGTATCATTTTCCGCTTTCTAGTCAATCTTAACCAGACCAGGTCATCTGGCCACCTTGCAAAAGTGCCTGTAATTTCATTGCTGCTATGTATATTGATGTCAATTAGTGACATTGTAATTGTAAGCTCTGATATTGAAAAGAGCTCTTGATGCCCACTTGCAGAAGAAATATCTGAATGTTGATGCCAAGGGCCTTTTGGATCACAATGGTTAGTTAGATTACATGTAATCGTTTGGTGTTTACGCATGGTGATGTAATCGTGGAGTTTAGAGGCTCGTTCAAATCTAATAATAGTCAAAGAACCTACTAAGTTTAATAATTTATGGTATCCTGCTGTTTCGGCAAAATATTTTTCGCCAAATTTCACTTCCCACAAAACTTATGGCAGTAGTTTCATTTCCCAAACGAACAAATAGCACATTTTTGTTTCGCATTTTGTTCATTTGGTCTAAATATCATCTGGCATAATTTTGTTTTGTCAAGTGTTATTAAGACAAAAGTTTATTTAGCAAACACTTTGTTCGGGCTAATATTGTTTCCCAAACAAAACATTTGTTCAAATTTTCATTTCGCACATTAGGTATCAGGGTGGAAAAAATGGCTTCTCATAAGCGAACTCTGTTTTTTGGTTGGTTAGGTTAGGGTTCACTTGTGACCCTCAGACCAGAAATAGACACCCCGCGCAGCGGGGTGGCGTCGATTCGCTGGAGACTCTCGATGAAAAGGGCGAAACCGACTCGGGGCTTGCTTGCATGCATGCTGCTATTTACACTATAATATGTATATTGTTACCTAAGTACTTATAGTACAAAAAAACATATAAACTTACCTGTAAATTATTTATTTTTTTACAAACTACCGGCTTAGCAAAATAAATAGATTTCGTATGCACTACACAATTAGGATCTAAATCGTATGCCATGCAATAATTTGGAACACGAATGTTATGCCAAATAATACGTTTGACCAAATTAAACTTGACTATGTAAAACTTTGCCAAACAATAATTTGCGAAGTTATATTTTGCCATGGGAGATATTGACAAGTGATAAAATGCGAAACAATAATTTGACTAGTGATTTTTTGCCAAATGATCATTTGGGAAACATTTTTTGGGAAGTGACACTTTGGGAAATGATTTTTGCCCATACAATAGAGAACCATAATTTATATCCCACCCACGCGACCCTTAATTCCCCAGTAAAAGGCAAGGTTAACTTTGCGGAACTAGTAACATAATCCAGCTCGACTGTACTGGTGCGGCGTGTAATTATCTGTTTTTACAAGCTTTTATTTCCAACACCCGACACGCCATCGGGCGAGGATTAGATTGCATTATCCTGGCGAGCAAATACAAAATATACGGGACGAAAAGGGACACAATGAGTGTTAATTGTTAAGCTTTCGACTTTACCCGTACATATTTGGACAGGGAGTATAGTCTATGCTGATTAGACGAGCGAGCGAAGCGGACGAAGTTCTCTGTTTCAACTTAGACAATTAATTCACGTACAACTTAGAAAAGTTGAAAAACCCCCCCACATTCTCTTTTCAAAGTCCAACATCTCAAAAACGGCTGAACATATTTTGTGGTAAACATGGCTAAGAACACTCGGGATAAAATTCTAAAAAACCGCATTCTTATCGGTCCATTCGTTTGGGAGGTACGACAGACAGATACACAGATACAGACACACACGTGAAACTTTTTTCGTCTGGGGTTAAAAAAAAGTGAGTCAAGATGTTCTTCTCTAGAGGTCAATTGCCGCATTAAAATTAAATATGGCCGACGGAGGAGTTTGTTTCTATCAAAAACTTAAAGCTATGGACCTAACAAGTAAAGAAAAAAATTGGAGCTTTTGTCCAGCGTGTCCACATTATCACCTGAAACTGCCCTACTAGTGCGTTTTAAGAGTCCGCAGTAAGCTCGGCCGAATTTCACCTTCCCATACAAACGTAGTTACGCTCTCATTTTAAAACTACGTGTTGGATTTTGACGAAACTTTGCATATTACATGATGTTCAATAAAAACATGCTTTGACTGTTAAAAAGACGTTTATTCAAATAAAATAAACTAAAGTTTAGAGCAGCGCAGCTGCCATGAACAAAAAATCGAAATCAAGAAGGGAAAAAGTAACAGTGTAGCTAGTTACATAATAATAAATGCGTTTTAATACATGCAAATTAGCCTACTTTTAAACAGATATTTCTCTGTGCTATTAATCCTATTTATTTATACTAACATTTTAAATATGTTTTATTTATTTTAACTAATATTTTTATATTCATGTTCATGTATTGAACATAGTTGGCCGGGCAAAGCTGTCAAGAATAAAATTAATTAAGAAAACTTTGTTTTATTTTATAGAAAGAATGCCTCTATTTGAAAATTTATATTTTTCATTAATTTTATTGTTCAACGGGTAGTGGGCATAATTTTTTTTAAGAACGAGTGTACGTTTTATTATTAGCCAGCTTTACTTCAGCAACTCTTACTCTGTTATCTGAGCCAGGAAAAGTTTTAACAATGCGCCCCATGGGCCAGTTCATTGAAGGGACATTGGTTTGCTTAACAATGACTAAGTCACCTTCCTTTAAATTATTACAATCATATTTCCATTTTGGTCTATTTTGCAATTGTGTTAAGTAGTCGCTGCTCCAAACCTTCCAGAACTCTTGTTTCATTTTAATGCAACTTTGCCAAAATTTAAGCCTCTTAATTTTTGTTTCTGTAAAATCCGGTTCAGGAAGACTAGTTAACGGACAACCAATTAAAAAATGAGATGGAGTAAGATAACTCAAATCAGATATATCAGAGCTCATAGGAAGCAAAGGCCTTGAATTCAAGATAGCTTCTATTTGTGTAATGACAGTATGAAGCTCTTCAAATGTGAGGCAAGTATTGCCTATAACTCTTTTTAGGTGATATTTCACACTTTTAACTCCGGCCTCCAAATTCTGGGCTATAACTAGGAATATATTTGAATTGAATCATTTTGTCGCAGCAAAAATGATCAATTGCATCTATGTTATTTTTTGATGAATGCAGTTTATACAAGTCTTTTAAATAGTTATATGCGCCTATAAAGGTTTTCGCATTATCACAATAATTTTTTATTGGCATTCCCCGTCTGGATATAAATCGGCGAAGACATGCTAAAAATGTCTCCGTGGTAAGGTCACTAACTAACTCTACATGTATAGCTTTGGTAGATAAGCATACAAATATAGCGAAGTAAGTAGATAAACTAAAGTTTAGAGCAGCACAGCTGCCATGATCAAAAGATCGAAATCAAGAAGGGAAAAAGTAACAGTGTAGCTAGTTACATAATAATAAATGCGTTTTAATACATGCAAATTAGCCTACTTTTAAACAGATATTTCTCTGTGCTATTAATCCTATTTATTTATACTAACATTTTAAATCTATTTTATTTATTTTAACTAATATTTTTATATTCATGTTCATGTATTGAACACATGAGGTATATTTATGTAGTTTTTATGGTTCCCGTTTATAAAACAAACGAAATACAGAAAAAACAAGTTTTGTATAAAAAACTTAAATTCGCTGTATTTTTTTAGTATGGTATCTGAATCTACATAAATTAGTTATATAGATAGATATACTTCATGTCATTGTTTATGCAAAGTTTGGTTACAATCCAACACGTAGTTTTAAAATGGGAGCGTAACTACGTTTGTATGGAGAATCGAGCTTACGTTACTCTTCAGTTTTTCCAACGGGTGTTCGAGTCAGTAATTTCATTGATATGATGCGTGAAGAAGGCGCGTTTCTCGCCAAGTATGTAAATATCAAACCTCTTAATCGGTAAGTCAGGTAGAAAAGGCTCCAGTGAACAGGAATTGCGTGGTAAGGTCATAAATATTCATATTCATTTAAGTCATAGTCAATATCATGTCAGGATTAAATCGGTACCTATTAATTCTAGAAAAATAAAAACACGCCAATACATACATAAATATGCAATATAAATATAATACACATATACATAATCATCATAATATCGCAAATATACAATCATCCATCACCATCCTCCTAGCGTTGTTCCCGTTTATGCCCAAATGTACGATAAATAAATAAATACTATATTCAATCAATAAAATTCACAAGAAGATTACAGTTTTCCAGTTGGTCATAACATAAAATGCCGAATATTTGGTAGGTATCTTTTGCTGACTATTCGCTGACTATATGTGGCCAGATAGTCGGCTTTACCGTTTACATCTCTACTCAATTGACAACATTTCGTTTTTTTAAGTGGGCCATTTTATGATTTAGTTCGATAGAAAATGAAATTTTAAGGTAAACGTGTTTTTTTTATTTCTCCCTAAATGTTTATTTTCATCCAAAAATATCAAAATTAAAAGAAGTGAATTCCAATAGGTCGTAAGTAAAATATGACGTCATTATTATGCCTCTCTATGGCACCTGTCCACATCTTTCACTCAACAGTCGTAAGAATGACGTCACGCACCTCGGAAACGAGTAAGAATAAAAATGGGAAACCCACTTAATTACGTTCAAATAAGATAATTACCGAAATGGTTTGCGATTTAGGCATCATTACATATTTTGAAATGTTGTCAATTCCTGGTTTCAGAATATTACATCGCTAAAGACCTGTCTATTACCAACAAGGTCTAGTTTTTACTGTAGGAAGGTCAGTCAGATCACAGTTGACTTCGTTACACTAGCGCCTGCGCCAAGTTATGGTATAAGGATTTTCTCTTTTACCACGGCCCAATCAAACAGTATATTTTTAATCGGCACATACAAGTTTTGTAGTGTGTTGTGGGCGATGGGGTAACAAGCTATCACTGTGATATCACATTTTGTCTTTCATAACCACATAAATGTGGTACCTACTGGTACACACGTTTTATGTGCTCTGCCTACCCCTTTTAGGGATAAAGGCGTGAATGTATGCTCGCGGGCCGTCTTGTAATTGCCGCGCTGAAACTCCATCTGAGTTTGATAACAGGTTCTCCTGGCAAAGTTATAGCGGTTATAAGTTGTATGTTTTGCATAGCTGTAGTGCTACACAGAAAGTACGTATATAGGAATATACATCATTTTGTCCGCGGGTTTTCCTGAAGTCATTGCTATACGCGGGAGAAGCCGCGCAGGCAGATAGTATTTATTATACATATGTAAAGTTTGTCTGTGTATTATTAAGGGTATATATTTCCACGCGGCTCCATCCGGGTTTTTCGATATACGAAGCTAGTTGATTACAAAATATTTTTCATCACGCTTGCTCGTAAATGGTGTTATTCCATGCCTGTATGTACACTGTATGTACAGAAGGACAATGACCTAAATTGTTCCCACGGGAGTTATGGATGTTCATACCTATCTAAGGAGTTATGAGCTGTGTGATCCGACTGATTGAAAAAAATCTAGTTGGCCACACGCCGCAAGAATACTACTATCTAGAAGTGAAGTAGTCAATTCAAATTTTTGATTGGTACGGTTGTATGAAACAGATGTTTCTGTCTTGTTAGGGTTCCGTACCCAAAGGGTAAAAATGGGACCCTACAACTAAGACTTCGCTGTCCGTCTGTCTGTCTGTCACCAGGCTGTAACTCAAGAACCGGGATAAGTTCGCCTTTGTACCGATTAAACTTTTTTGTCTGTATTTTTCCTGTGTCTTGTGTACAATAAAGTATTTACATACATACATACATACCGTGATAGCTAGACAGTTGAAATTTTCACAGATTATGTATTTCTGTTGCCGCTATAACAACGAATAATGAAAACAAAATAAAATAAATATTTAAGGGGGGCTCCCATACAACAACTTTTTTACTGATTTTATAGATAAGTAATGGTACGGAACCTTTTGTGCGCGAGTCCGACTCGCACTTGGCCGGTTTTTTAGTTATTATTTCCTCGCAAACGTAATGAAAAACATTGTGTATAACACGGGCGTAAGAATATTGCTAACTCGAGTCATCAAAAGCTTCTAATAGACTCTTGTTCGCAAAATTTACTTACGCCCCTCGTTAAACAATGTACTATTATGAATATTTAACCAGCAGTAACTAGTTTACTTCACCGTTAGTTAACGAACTCAGTCAATCAAGTCAATTACGTGCCTCAACATGTCCGATATTGGAGGTCTATTTATGTCCGTTGCTTCTGATTCATTTCAAAGTGTGTTGTGCGCCCGCTACCCTGTGGGCCGCCCGTCGGGTCGCACGCGGTCGAATGCTTAAAGCGATCCCGCGGCGCCCCTCCCTTAAGACGGAGCTGGCACTCGTTGGGTTTTTAGACGGTAGTCCAAGGCTTCTGCCGCGGTTAGTCCGTCATACCCGCCCTGCCTTCTCCCCGTGGCGGGCGGGATGCTTAAAAGCATTTCCCCAACGTCAAAAAAAAAAGGTTTCATGGGTGGTGAAGGGTCGCACATAGGGAAAGCTGCTGGCGGAGTCTCGGAAATGTGCGAAAGCGTGGTGGAATAGTAATGTATTGTTCCTGGGAATCTTGGAGAAAGTTCCCGGTGGTACGGGTAATCTGATTTAGTTGGTAACTATCTTCATGTTAAATTAATTTAGCGTTGCTCTTGTACATATGAATGTGATCGGGAGTCACACCCGATAGGTTGCGTTACAAGACGGGTGGAGCGGATGGGATTACGTTAAATAGCACAATGCGGAGCTCAATTTAAACTTGAATTTAAGTACAATGAACACAGGAAATTTATAAATAGAAAACTCAATGATTTAAGAGGCCGCAGTAAGCTGTATTCTCCATACAAACGTAGTTACGCTCTCATTTTAAAACTACGTGTTGGATTGTAACAATTCTTTGCAGATACAATGACATGAGGTATATCTATGTCTGAAATTAGTTTATGTAGCTTCAGATACCATAGTAAAAAAAATACAGCGAGTTTTAGTTTTTCATACAAAACTGGTTTTTGCTGTATTTCGTTTGTTTTATATACTAGAACCATGTAAACTAATTACAGACATAGATAAACCTCATGTTATGGTATATGCAAAGTTTCGTCACAATCCAATACGTAGTTTTAAAATGAGACCGTAACTACGTTTGTATGGGAAGGTGAAATTCGGCTTAGCTTACTGCGGACTCTTAAACGTTGCGAAATATATAGACAGCTACATGAAATTCGGGATCGAGATGTATAAACTGGCATAGGAAGAAGCACAGCCGAAATAATGAAACTGAATTTTAAACAAAATTAAGCAAAGCGTAAGTAAATGCAGCTATATAATTGCAAAACGCATTTATTACGATAAAATATAAATGATAATTAAAACCATAATAAGATGAGAAATGCAACTTTCATGAAAATATTTATTTTTTGTATCGGTAACAGCAAATTTAAATACATTTTAATAAAAAAATGACATAAAAAAATGTACTTAAACGTAGTATTTCTCGACCAAAAAAGCAATTTACGTGATTTGCCCTACGGCTCGCACGAAGATAATGCAGCGACTTCTTAGTTCCATAGCGTTTCGGCTGTAGTCAGTGGGGGTCCGCCTTTGACCCTCTCATTTGTCTTTTAATGTTCTCGAATAATAGCTAGTCCAATACAAACATTTTGATCCACTCAGAAAACTGGTGGCCAAAAGGCATAACTCCTATGGTTTTTTTGATGCCAATGGAACCAGTTTTTAGAGAGTAACAAATGTCTGTTATCCCTAACAGAGATTTGTTAACAGGAGCAACTACAATTAAAGTACATAAATAGACAAAAAGTTGTTAAAGACCGACCTCGCCGGCGGCAGCCGAAACGCTTCATACTTATTGACACAGAAGTATGACGTCATCGCTGTCTATTTGTACTTGGTAATCGTTTTATGGTAAATTAAATAAATTACTGTTTTGGTCGCGAAATACTACATTTAGGTCCATAGTTGGCATACAATCTATAAACCTAGAATACATTATGCTGAAGCGATCTACATCAAAATCAAAGTGATTTGTTAAGATTTAGTTAGTAGAAACCGTTTTCTCCCGAAGTGGAAATATCATCAATAAAGAACCTATTGTCAGTCGCGAACTGCTATCTTCTGGAAAGCTATTATTCCCTCTTAATGATCGAAATAAGTAAGTACTATGCTTTCCCTTTATTATCCCAGATACACGAAGAAACGTTGACGAATTTTTCCATTAAAATTCTAATATTTTATGGAACGAGTTACACTTAGTTAACCTATTAGTGTGGAGTTTGCGCATCCATACTAATATTATAAATGGGAAAGTGTATGTGTGTGTTTGTTTGTTTGTCCGTCTTTCACGACAGAACGGAGCGACGAATTGACGTGATTTTTTAAGTAGAGATACGAGTAGTTGAGTGACATAGGATAGTTTTTATGACTGAAATCATCTCCTGAGGGGGTGAAATGGGGGGAGGGGGGGTAAAAGTTTGTATGGAGCGGCGATATTAACGCGGACGGAGTCGCGGGCAGAAGCTAGTACATTATAAATTGATCTACTCATTAATGTATTTCGTTTTTTTTTTCGGTATTCGTCCAAAGTCTCGTTATTTACAGGACGCAATTTCCAATAATCTAGAAATACCTTTAATTGTATGCGTCATGCATAGGTCGCAATGAGGCGCGAGACATCAGGGATTAGAAGATCAACCAATAATTCAAACCTTCCCTGAAGTCACCATCTACACTAACGTACATATGTACCTAAAATAAATCTGGCGTAGTTACAACCCTTCACCGCTTCTTACCTCAACATTTCTAGGATTTAACTACACTCAACTTACCGTGCCATACGCTTTTCCCCATATGAGCGTACCTTATCTCTATGCTTAGTTAGAAATTGTCGAAGTACACGAATATTTGTATACGCATAGTACATTCTTGAGTTAAATCGGGATATCCCTCGTGAATACCCCATTAAACGTTGCGGTTTTCGCACTAGAATGCTTCACAACTAAACGTCATAAATTGTTTTTATACTTAGTGATTTAAGACATTACGGTTCTTAGTTTAATCCTACAGTTTCGCAGCATTGAAATGTCCTGGGTTTGGTACTTACGTTGCGTGTGCGTTTAAGATGTTTTGTGGTGGTTCAGAATGTAATCGGTTTGAAATTACGAAACGTAATCTTGAAATTGGACCTTTTCGCTTAGAGCTTATCTTAACTAATATGATACCGGTAGAGGAAATCTCCGAGTATAAACAGAGATCGTACTAGGAATATGTTAAATTATTCCGAATGAAGGGAATTGTTTGACCGACAATTATTTATCTTGTTTCGAGAAAGTCGTCTTAATTCAAAATGATTTATGTTAATAAACGCGCGCGGAGCCGCGCGGACAGCGACTTTACAATGTCTTTATTAGAGTCAAAGTGAGAACTGAACTCGATTAGCTTTTGTTTATCCATAACCTTGACAAACCCTACTCGGTTGTGGTACAGATATCGACTGAAATTAGTTAACAGAGTCTACGTTAACTAAAGTTATACTGACATTGCCGTTTAAATCTTTTAGTCTATTGCGGTTTATAACTGTAGCAGAATTTTAGCATAACGGCTTGCAAATTGTACTATGTAAGCATATATTAGGTAGTAAAAAAGTTGGGTTCTGGCGCTTCGCCGGCCGCTACCGCGGCACGCTCGCTGCGCTCGCTCGGCTCGCGCGCTATAGGATCGCAGTTCAACCTAACACTCCTCCTCGCTTCGCTCGTCGTCGTACCTACACCGACCTGCCTTAGAGTCTACCAAAAAATATTATGCGAACTGTGTATTAGAATAAATTAGCATTATTTCATTTGTTCATTATGGGAAATGTGAATTTATATCAAATGATCGCTATATAAAATGATAATTATATCGTATGTGAATATATTAAGTGTTGTTATATCACTCAATAATTATATCAATTGAGCGTTATTGCGACTAACATTATTTCAAAAAAAATTATATGCGTCGTTACTCACCCAATTACGCGTCATTCCACTGAATAATTGTTAGTAATGTGCATAAACAAAACCTCACCTGTTATAATTTCACTCGTGACTCAATCAGTAGTGTTTTTCTGTAAATATGCAGCAGTAGGTACTATATATGGACAAAGACGTGGAAGAAATTTTTGATGGAAATTCTCCGATAAAACAATTTAGCTCCGATCAGGGGTAAACTTTGCTGTAACTTAAAACTCGTTGCCCCAATAACGGAACATTTTGGCTGTTTTTTTTTAATAAACAGGCAAAGCGCAGATCGAGTATCACAGTAAGGCGACCATTTTCGGAATGTACCTGAAGAGCGTGCTTGTTTTCAATCATCATGATGTTGGTGAAAGCGACGGTAGCCTAGTGGTTCAGGCATGTGGCTGTCGCTGCTTAATTTTATCTGGTCGGAGGATTTGCGGTGGGCTTATACAATAGGAAACAATTAATTAAGATAAGCTTTCAAATGCTTAACGGACAGCTTAAATAATCTTAACTATACCAATGCGTTTTTCGGAACTTATGTGCGGAATATTTACCGTTAGCTTTCTGGTGATGGAAAACATCGTGAGGAAACCGGTCTCATCCCAATAAGGTCTAGTTTTCCCTCTGGTCGCCCTAGATGAGACGGCAGTTATCTAATCTAAAAAATAAAACAGAAAAAGGCGATATTTGATAGCCATCGTTCCTGTAAAATATACATTTAAGTATATTTTGCACTGCCTACGACAATATTTAAGTGTGTTTCACACATCAACTGAGGGGCAACGCATTTGCCCCGATTGACCTTAGTTTTGTTTGAGTTGAAATTAAAATAATCTAGTTATTAGTTTCCTTTTAAATAAAACTGAAATAGTGCCTGGTTTTGCTTAATTTTGAATTTCGTTGCGGGCCTGTTATTGAGATAAGAAGTATATATTTTAGTAGTAAAGTTAGGCAGTACTTGGTACTTATTTTTTACTGTCTGTAAATATTGAGTTTTGTATCTATTTTGTTGCCTTTGTTTATGTAGAGCTTTTATTTATTTATTTATTTATTTATTACCATTAATATTAATATTAGCGCTAACAGTTATACCTTACATGCTAATTGGTAAATTAATTATACTTATCATGCAAATTTGAAATGCAACATGTCAAATGATTTAATAATGAATACAACAGAGAAGAAAAAAAAATAGAAAATGAATTATTGTTAGTCAAATTACTGATTATCATTCATCTTTAGTAACAGGTCCAGAAATACAGATGGTCAATAAATATTATTACGCTAAATTTATATAGTATTGAAAGGTCAAGGAATACAGATGGTCAATACAAAGAAATACAGAATGTCAAGGTTATTAATTTAGATTGTCACGGTCAGCTTTGTTTCTTGTCGTGTCAAAGAAATAAATAAAGCAAATATAAGGGCCGATTTTTCAATTCCCAGATAAAACTATCTGCCAGATAAATGTTAGTTTTGTCCTTTTGACTTGAGAAAAAGATGTTGATAATTTTAACTGTCGCATAACTTTATCTAAAGATTGAAAAATCAGCCCTTAGTGTTATAAAGGTTGCGGTATTCTATAAGGTTCATACTACATATAAATACGCTTATATTTTAGCGCGACGACTCTGTCCTCTCAAACACTCGCTTCCCCGATATTATCTGCAACCTATCTGCATTCGCATTCCCCGGCCATCTATTTGGTTCAATTTGGAAAATGGCGTTTGGACGTTCGCCGAGAAACTCAACACGGATGGAAAGTGGTCAGACTCTTTTGAGCACGTTTTTCCAGTTCGGTAGGCTTTCAGGAGCATTGAGAATATTGAAGTAGGGCAGCGTGACGCTGAAACTTGCTCTCATAAAACGGGGTGGGTGACACAAATGGGGTCTGTTTTAGATGTCGGGTAGACCTAGGTATATTAGACAGAATCATTAAATGTAAGAACTAAATGTGAACGAGTTTTTGCTTTATGCTACATCGTTACCTCTCAATGTAAGACAAGTGCGTTCTATCAGCGAAGTCGTATACTATTCCATTTAAGATTTAAAATTCTGCGAAAGCATTTGTATTGTTCTGTTTGATGACATTTAATAAGTCAATTTAATTGAATATTTCCCTTTAATACATACCCAAGATAATCGAAAAAGGGCAGAAGGATTTGTCGTTTGAAATTCTAATATTATTTGGATTTAGGTAGAGAGGAGTAGCTAAGCCAGATAATCGTTATGGGTAAAAACCGGCCAAGTGCGAGTGGGACTCGCGCACGAAGGCTTCCTCACCATTATCTATAAAATTGGCAGGCCACACGCGCAGTGTAAGGTTCCGTAGTTGCCTGTCTTAGTTACATCGACACGCGCGCGGACTAAATGGTTGCGTCAGCCGAATTTGTACGAAAGTTGACCTTTCTAAGGATATTTTATTACTCGGTAAATAGGTATGCCTACTTAGCCGTGATAGTTTGCCTTTAAATTTCATTATATGTACAATAAGCTAGTGAACAAATCTTGTGTATTTCTCGAGGAACATTTAAATGAGCATAAAAAGTCGAGCAAACTGTTCCTACAGAAAAGTAACACGGAGAAAGGTAGCCTAAATATGTCACCCTGAGCATAGTTTCGAATTGATTGACACCTCAATCTTCAAAATCGGTTCACTATCGTAAATACTAACGGGGACAGATGTAATAAAATAAATTAAGAAAATC
This sequence comes from Epinotia demarniana, assembly GCA_945867215.1. Classification (NCBI taxonomy): domain Eukaryota; kingdom Metazoa; phylum Arthropoda; class Insecta; order Lepidoptera; family Tortricidae; genus Epinotia; species Epinotia demarniana. The sequence goes on from OX244259.1 coordinate 61,028,340, forward strand.
AATATATGTTTATTTAGCAAAAGATACAACACTCATACAACCATGCACATACAATACATACACCAGGCCCCGTCTGTATTGTGGGTTTCAAGCCTAATTTTATTACCAGAATGATGCGGCTTTAGCTTTTATTTCTACCAGTTTAAGTAATTTAAAATTAATACATTGTCATATAAGTATTTATATAAAGATATTAAGTGTGTGTGTGTGTGTGTGTGTGTGTGTGTGTGTGTGTGTGTGTGTGTGTGTGTGTGTGTGTGTGTGTGTGTGTGTGTGTGTGTGTGTGTGTGTGTGTGTGTGTGTGTGTGTGTGTGTGTGTGTGTGTGTGTGTGTGTGTGTGTGTGTGTGTGTGTGTGTGTGTGTGTGTGTGTGTGTGTGTGTGTGTGTGTGTGTGTGTGTGTGTGTGCGTGTGTGCGCGCGAGCCGAGCATGTAAGAGATATGTTTCTTATTTACACATTGACAATGTCCTCGGACATGTCATGGGGTCCCTTTGTTTCCCATAAACTTATTGTTCCGAATTTCGATAGTCAGAAATTGATATCCATATAATTTATAGACATAAACATCGGTAGTCATAATCTTTGTTAAGTGTAACGTTTTGTAGTTCTAACATTAATGACCCGTAATATTAAGTATTATAATCACAAAAGTCAGAAATTGATGTCCATAACGATCAAAGGTCTATCGATAATTATTCATAAATATTCTAAGGCATATATTTCAACGTACTAATGATTGCTATTCATACCGTTTTAATGCCTAAAGTGAATTACGTCTAAGAGACCAAATCTATAACATCCAAAGTCATATAGATAATTACTCAGAAACATTTATAGACAAACATTTGAAAGGGGTACTAGGTACTATACTGCGCGAAGGGTTTATGACTGTTTCGTAAAGAATACGTTTAAATAAGCATGTTTTATTAGAAACCTTTTCTCTGAAATTAAAAATGGCCAAGATATTGGACTTCTAAGGCAGGTCGGTGTAGGTACGACGACGAGCGAAGCGAAGAGGAGTGTTAGCTGTACCGTGACCCTAAGCGCGCGAGCCGAGCGAGCGAAGCGAGCGTGCCGCGGCAGCGGCCGGCGAAGCGCCAGATCCAATAATGACACAACATTCATCGAAATGTTGACAAGTACATATTTTTCCTAACTTTCGGGTCAAATATTTCGGCCATTTTTGATTGTAGAGAAAAAAGTTTCAAAACAAAACATACTTATTTTAACGTATTCTGACCACTAAACAAAACAGTGAGCGGCATAAATATCTTTCAATCGCATCACTCTTTATTTTTGCCAAAGTACCCACATTAATTATAATTAATGGGTATGTGGGTATGTTATAAAGCAGTCTGGAAGAACGCGTTCAGTAACGTTCGGTAGTAAAAAAAACATGTATTTTATTATTTTTCTAGGAGTGTGTTTATGGGCTTTAACATTATGAAGAGTGACACCACCGTGAAATTGAATGATATGACTAACTAATCAGATGACTACCAATCATTATGACTTGCGAAAAAATACCTTACAATAATTATTACAAACTAGATTATTGCCTGTAACATTATGTAATTGCATGCCTCCGGGACATTGAACATTATGGCTAACCAATTTTATGACTAATAATAATGATGACCTGCAAAAATCGGAACTCCAATGTATGTTGTTAAATTTTATGACTTTCGACAATATGACTAGAAAAAATTATGGTGGAAAGCGTTATGGACTGAAAAAATCTGATCTTAAATTTTATGGGAAACAATAGAGACCCACATGTCATAGTTCCATGCCAAGAAGAGGCTCCGGATAAGCATTTGAGCTTCAGTAACACTGCCGTGTCGCAATTTTTTACAATTATTTTATACTTTCGCAAAAACTGTGGTAACATGGGGTTTAGGGATTTTGTATATTCTTTTTATTAGCCTTAGAGCATTAAACCAACCGGAGCGTCCATTGACAGGCGGTCCCTTCTGCCAAAAATACATGACCAGTGGTCATACACATTGCATGGACTGACGTTTATCTGACGTAGCTATTTTCACGTTACGCATACATTTGACGTTCCCCTCCCCCGCAAAAATCGGCAGACTTTTTATGTATACAAAATGACTCATGGCCGCTCCTGTTGGTTTAATGCTCTAAGTTAGTAGCATGTCACGGTGTTGGGGCAATCTCCGCATTTTTTTGTGTGCGTACATGGTAACACGCATTAGAATTAATAATGTACAAACATAGTCTAAAATCATCCAGCTCCTTTCCAGCTCTGCCTTAGTCGGGCAATTAAATGAGGCCGTTCCAACTGAAAACTTGTTACCGCTTTTAAACCACAGGTTTAGTTTGAATATGATTCCTGAAAAGCTATTTAACATCCCAGCAATAAGTTACCCCGTGATAACAAACAGATATCCATATAATAAGGTCAATAGTCTCCCGTTCCGCCTCGAGTTTCCCATCAGACCAGCTAGCCGTGTCAAAAGCATGTAACCAACTAAAATTGCCCTTACAGTTACTACCTTTTCAATTCAGAAGTATAACGTGACCCACTCCTTGATCAATCATGTGAGTAACAGGGAACCTTTCCTTTTATTTTTCCATTTATTATCAACCTTGATATAAATAGCCAGGTAGAATCGGCCTAGTCTATGAATCATATGTGATATATCAATTGGTCATACAGTGTGAAAGAAACATAAATCGTCACGGTGTCCAAAAATTGTTAACTGCTTTTTTTCATACATATTAGGGATGATTTATTATTATAATCACACTTTTTTTTTTCTAGCCTATAGTGTGTCCCACTGCTGGGCAAAGGCCTCCCCTCTCGATTTCCAACCGTCCCGATTCCGAGCAATCTCCTGCCAATCGTTGCGAAATACGTCGAGGTCATCCCGCCATCTCCGTCTCGGTCTGCCACGCCACATATTTATATCGCATTAAAATCGCAAGCTAAGGGCTAGTTGTGATGGTATACTCTTGCTTGCCAGAATTTCATTTGCCCGAATTTTATCTGCCATGATATTCAACTGCCATAAAGTTGTTTTCTATAATTTTGTATGCCATACTCATTGTTTACCATATAAATTGTATGCCAGAATCTTTGTTTTCCATAATATCAATATCAATAATCTCATTTTCCATAAACATTGTAATCCATAACTATCACATGCCATAATGCCATTTGCCATCCATCTCAACATCCATAATATTTATATGTAATAATGTGGGTACGTATTGCAGTGTCGAAAATGAAAAAAAAAATACCTCGAACCTATCTGCGATCCGGGTCGGTTTTGCCACTAAGTAAAAATAAACTTTTCTCTGAGATTACCCAATGCCAAGATAGTGGTGTATCATAGGCAGTAGGGAACAGGGGCTTGGTGGCAAAACCGACTCGGATCGCTTTCTTCTTCGAGGTTATTTTTTTTATAAAATAGCGGAAAAACTACCAAATTGACAAAGATAAATCCGAATGCATGTTTAGTATGGCGTTTAAATATTCTATTAAATAATATTATTGCAAACAATAATCTGGAAAACAATACGTATGGCATTCGCATCATTATGACATCCAATATTCGGGTAAACAAGAGTGTGTCAATTAACTATTATGGTAAACGAAACATTCGGGCAAATGAAATTCGGGTAAGCGAAGTTCGGGCAAATGATTATTTATTATAGTATGTGAATGTCGGGCAAACAATAGACAACCTGTTAGAACCATTACCAAGTACCGTACCTATATCCAAGTTTGCAGCTTCCAAAGACCTTCACTTACTATGTAGCACTCGAAAACTATGATACTTCGAAAATCTACCAAATATTAGCGAAGTTTTCGTGGTTTTTCGTCTTACGATTTTTCTGGTCAAATATGACTGGAGATACCTTTTATGCGATTATATAAGTGCAACCATAAATGAGACATTTTATATAATAGTACTTAACTTTGGGAGTGACCTTAAGAAAGATGCGGGTGATATTTTTGAGTACTTAACTAACTGAAATGGCCAAAACAGAGATTTGAACAAATCCCTAAGGGATATGATCAAATCACGCAAGATGTTAAAATGGCGAATCCATTTTATCATTTACCTAATACAAATCAGTCATTTGATCAAATCTCTAAATCTGTTTAGTGAAATGACGAAATCGGACAAAAAAAGCCCCTCTTTTATTCATTTCATTAGATTTGTTTAGTGATTTGATAAATCCCTGAAACGCGTAAGTAAATTGACGAAACTAACTCGCAGATATTGGCTCCTCAATCATTAGTCATTTAAACGGTTCTGGGACTATGATCAAATCAGGCAGGATGTTAAAATTGCCAATCCATTTTATCATTTACCTAATACAAATCAGTAATTTGATCAAATCTCTGAATCTGTTCAGTGAAATGACGAAATCGGACAAAAAAGGCAACTCCTTTTTTCATTTCACTAGACTTATTTAGTGATTTTATAAAATCCCTGAAAGGCGTCAGTGAGTTGACGAAACTAACGCGATAATGGTGGCGGGAGCTCGGCTCCCGCCACCATCTTCTAACCTATCCGTTATCCGAGTCTAAGTCCCAGAACCGTTTAAATGACTAATGATTTAGGAGCCAATATCTGCAAGTTAGTTTCGTCAATTTACTGACGCGTTTCAGTGATTTATCAAATCACTAAACAAATCCAGTGAAATGAAAAAACGAGTTGCCTTTTTTGTCCGATTTCGTCATTTCACTAAACAGATTCAGAGATTTGATCAAATGACTGATTTGTAATAGGCAAATGATAAAATGGATTCGCCATTTTAACATCCTGCCTGATTTGATCATATCCCTTACAGATTTGAGAAAATCTCTGTTTTGACCATTTCCCTGCAATATATATACAAGATGATAAATTGATGACTAGCACTAACTAAATTAAATGAAAACTAAGTTAAATCTAAAAAAAGGCCATCGAGGCATTGCACCGAGGATGCTGGCGGCATTTCCTCGCTGAATTGCAATGCTGATGCGTTGCGCGAGAAAGCCGCCAGATCATCGGTCACGAGTTACTTCATTGTGAATTTACGTTATTCACTTATTTATTTATTTAAGGTTTGCCAACAGATACAACAACATGTTACTTAGTAACTAAACTTGGTACGAAATCAAAGCAGAGTGTTCATAAAATTACAGGCAAACACATGTGCACAAACTTATAATGCTTACTTAAAATGTATAGACTTAAACAAAACGTTTTTATAACTTCTTTGGGACATAGATAACAATAGTCAACTCTGACTTTGACTACCTTATTATGCTCCCTACACATTCTGGGGAGGACACTTGGGTTATGCTTGTATGAATGTGTGGTGCGATGTGTCAAAAACAGAAAGTAAAATATCGTGGACAACATTCCCTCCTTATTTAATAAACTCAAGATCCTATCTCCAATCTGTCATCGTAAACGAAGGATCGTCATTGAAATTGGGCAGTAAATTGGGCAGTAATACGCCGATAAGTATCACGATAAATCCGGCGGTAAATCGGATCTAGTTGCTATTACGGAGGCACTTGATGCCGTGTGCTTCCGGATTTATTTTAATGCAATAAAGAGTGCATAAACGTTAAGGTTGGTGGTAAAGACGGAATTGGATGCGGCAGTGCTAAAATATATTTTTTTTGCAACATCTTCTTTGTGCCGGGTGAAAGCACAAAATGCTACTGTTATGCTCTAGAGCACACAGTAATGAACGTCTCAGGTAAAATGTCTCGTTTTATGCATTTTTGATCAACTAAATATGAACGATCGCCACAAAAATGAGGCTATCCGCAGCAGAACCAAGGTAACCGGTAATTCTTCAGAGCGTTCTCTGTTTAACCCTTCGGAACGTGACAGATTACACACGTGGAACCGATTCGAGAAGCAACCGCACCAGTAAAAGGGTTGTTTTAAAAACTGTCCCGGCTCTGTCAACAGTGAAACATGCCTGTGCATAAATTACGGGACAATATTTTCTACCCCCTTATTCTGTAACTTGTTTTAAGCTCAGTTCACCGTTCACCCACATATATATCTAGAAGCCGCGATTCGTAACTAGTAACTGTAAGTAATCAGCCCTCTTATTCTGTAAATGTTTTAAGCACACTTCAACGCTCAACCACAAATATGCCTTGACACCGCGATGGTGTAGTAAGTAAGCGTAGGTCTAGTTTCGTGACGAGTGACCGGCGGGGTGAGCCGCATTAACGCGTAGCGAATAACAGCCCAGAGGTCTAGTTTCATTAGGCGTGACAGGTGTGGTGATGCGCATTAGCCAGTTCCGATTAACAGTCCTGGAAACAGCACGAATCACGGAAACAACACGGACACTTTCCGTTGAGCCATAATTGTAAAGGTGTGTTCTCACTATATACATTGAACGTGGTTACGCATATATTACGGCGTTCAGCGATAAAGTATTTAATATATATTTAATATAAGTTTTCAATAACAAATTATCGAAAACCCGAGCGAGGTGAATGAAACTCGTTCCCCTCTCTCCCTCTAGCTTTTACCATTAATTAGTACTACAAAACATTGGAAGCAACGGTAGCCTAGTGGTTCAGGTTTTTAACCAAAAAGGAATAACCAATGCTAACTGAAATTCAAACTTCAATTATCAAAGATTTTTTTGTATAGTTTTTACAATAAGAATACCTACAACGCTATTTTGGTAGAAAATTTAAGTTATACTTTTATTACATTTCAAAATTAAAATCGTAGTTTTAGCCATATTTTTCGCGTGAGTGACGTAATTATAGCAGGACTAATTAATGATGCGTGACTTTGAATGATACTAATTCGATTAGTCGATTATTATAATCATTCAACTAAGTCAACTAATTCGAAAATCATTCGATTATTAGTAATACTTCTCGATCCAGTCGCCCGCCCGAGTCGACTAATTTTGACATTAGTAGCTAATCTGATGTGCCCGAATGAATCGAACTTGACGTTGACATTAGTAGCTAATGTCACTGTCACTACTAACGAATCATTAGGTCTATCGGTGTCTGTATTTGAATATTTTACAATTAAATTCTAATGTTATTCCTTAATAAATACAAATCAAAATTGGTTAGTTGATTTCTTCTGCGCTGGTATTGGTATATTGTGTATTCAATATCAAGTCTTTTAGGAAGAGAGCAACTGATGTTATAGCTAACTTAATCCCAATTTTTCAAAAATGTCTGTTCACCAGTTCGTACTTCGTTTGTTCTCTTAGCAGCATGTAATACGTAGGACATACTTCTTCAACTTCTTGTGTGTGGCTTTGATACATTCAGGTACCTCATCAATCGAGTACCCGAAGACAATTTAGAAGAGTTTTGGGCAGAAGTTGTGCAAGTCATAAATAAATATAGTTAAACTACACTTTAAGTATTATTCCCCTCCTTTACAAAAATCCTCCAACTCCTAACCGTTGAGTTGTACCTTCCATCATCCACCAACATGAACTGATGACTACCAGATGCTAATAGCTGAATGGTTTTAGAAAAAACATGAAACACATAATACATGCTTGTAAAATTTGAGGGTTGCCCTCGATTTCCCTGGGACCCCATCATCAGATCCTGACTTGGTGACAATGGAACCATCTCAGGAGTATCCATTTTCATATAAAAAAATATTTTTTTAAATCGGTCCACAGTTCACTGAGAGAGAAATCGGCGAACATACATAAAAAATATATACTTACAGTGTAACATAACCTCCTTTTTTTTTGAAGTCGGTTAAAAACGTCTGACTCGCTCCGGAAGCCCGAACAGTTGATCACCGTAACTAGAGCTCGCCCATCATTGATATAGTATGAACGGAGAGTCACGCTTACGGTGGTTATTTGTTGGTACTAGTAGCAACGATTAGTTGCAACTAATTAGTTGTCATCATTCGATTATTAGCATTAGTATACAACTAATTTCCAATTCGAATATTGATATTAGTAATCGCTAATTATTCGAATAGGCAAATCATTCGAAGTCGCGCATCACTGAGGACTATTAGGACATGCAGTATGCACATTTGACGTTTCTATGTTTCTGTTTTGGTCCTCTTATGCGTCACAATAATGGCGGCTGCCTTTCTGTCGGGAGTATATATCGTTCGTAAAGCCACAACACACAAAACCATTATGTTTGCTGATGACACAACTCTGGCGGTAAAGTGTAAAAGAAGCGAAATGTTCGAGAGAGATATTAACGGAGGACTGAATGATATTATTCTATCGATGGAACATAATAATTTGTATATAAATAATAATAAAACCAAGTGTTTACATTTCCACTCCTATAATTAAAATAATATATCCATTAGAATTAATTATAATAATGACTAAGTTCACGAAGTAAATTCAATTAAATTTCTTTGAATCACTATAGATGAACATCTTAACTGGACAGACCATGTTGAATATAGAGCGAATAAATGAAATCGTTTTGTTTGCCCTTAAAAGACTTAGAGAGACGGTTCCATTAGAAGTTGCACTAACGGCTTACCATGGCTATGTGTCCTCGGTTCTGTGTTATGGCTTCATATTGTGGGGTAACTCTGTAGAGTCTGATAGATTCTTTATAATAAAAAAAAATGGATCAGGGTGATGAGTAATGCCTGGATAAATAACAGTTGTGTCCCCCTATTAAAAATTAAACATTTTGCCACTGCCATGTTCGTACATAAGGGATATATGTGTTTTTGTCAAAGAACAACCCGAATACTTCAATTTACGGAGTGAATTCATAGAGAGACGAACATGACCACATCTTATACTCCCTTCTGTACAAACCTCCCAGTCACAAGGACATATACAAAAGAAATGTTTTTAATACAACTATAACTATTTTTTATAATTTACCAAATGATTTAAAAGCATTATAGGGGAATATATTTAGACATAAATTGACGAAACGGCTGATGGATAAATATTTTTACAGCGTAAGGGCAAGTCCACTGACATCTTACTGTTTGATTATCTTATTATTATCATTAATTTTAATTCAGTGACATCTCTCAATATTGTATTCTAGCGTAATTTATCAAGTATTTGTATACATGCTTGGATTTTGAATACAAGGAGATTTTATACTGTAAAACCTTTTATAACTGTATTCTGACATAGAAATTTCTGATTCTGATTCTGATTCAAATTTTAATCATTATTTCTTTGCATAGGGCGATATTATCTTGAGGTAATAGAAATACTAGCTGAACATCGAATATATACGAACATCTTAAAATATATTTAAGAAGTTGTAGCACAGGCTATTGTGTGCTTACTATATATGTACACACTTTTCCAGAAATGCTCACTAATGATTTCCGGGAGGTATTTAAGTAAACGTGTCATAATTGCTTGACAGTATTTCAATTGAGAATCGAATTGCCCCAGGCCCGATCAATCTCGTTGCCATGGCGACGGGCACCTGGCAACACCCTCCGCTTAACTTAATACTTATTCCCTTGACTGTACCTGGCCGAGCATATATGAGTGACCGTACAGTCGATGTCACAACTGACACGCTCATTTAGCTAGTGACTCTGAGAGATATAGAAGTCGCAAGCATGTGTCTTTAAAAAAACCGGCCAAGTGCGAGTCGGACTCGCGCACCGAGGGTTCCGTACAAAAAATTACGGTTTTCGCAATTTTTCCTTTATCTGTGCTATAAGACGTTGCTTCGTACCAAATTTCAAGATTCTGAGTCCACGGTAAGTACCTTGTGTAGGTTTTGATTCGCTTGCGAGTTTCGAAATTTTGCGGAAATTTGCAGCATAAACGGCTATACCTTTTGATTGCTTTGGCTTAGAAGTTTGATTTTTTCACAGCTCCAAGGGACAGTAGACCTGAGTATTTGGATAGCTTGATACTTCCACGCGTTCCTGCGAAAAAGGGTTTTGACAGATGGACGGACGGACGGATGGACAACAAAGTGATCCTACGAGTATAAGGGTCCATTTTTTTCCTTTTGAGGTACGGAACCCTAAAAAAGAAAAAAAGAAAAGTTTTCGAAAAAGTGAAGGTAGTGGTTCACGCTTGCAGCCGACACACACCTCGGTTCGTGCCAATGAGTTTTTCGGAACTTGCACGGAATATTTACCGTTAGCTTTTCGGTCGAGGAAAACATCGTGAGGAAACTGGTCTAATCCCGAAAAGGTCTAGTTTTCCCTCTGGGTTGAAATGTCAGATGGCGGTCACATTCGCGAAACTCGTGCCAATGCCTAATCTTGGGATTTGCTGTCAAAGCGGCGGGGCGGTAGGGTTACCGCTTTGGGGGGTAGGTTTTTATCAGCTACGGTAGTCTAGCGGTTCAGGTATGCGGCTTTTAAGCGGCGGTCGTGGGTATTTCCGGTTGCGCCCTGAAGGAGCCTATAGCCTGCTAGGTAGAGGTAGGGCTGCAAAGTTTGTATGGGTGAAGCACTGAGTCCCGGGGAAGGACATGGCATAGTTTTTATCCCGGAAATAATCCCGTAAAGGGATGAAAGGGGGTGTTACTTTGTACGGAGCAACGATATTTATAAACGAGTTCCACGCGGACGGAGTCGCGGGCAGAAGCTAGCTATACTTTACCCTGCGGGTTTGCTTACGTTATTAGCGAAGCTGCGAGGGTTGCTAGAAATGTTATATTCTAATCTAACCGCCCATTATATTTCAGCGTCGTTGGCTTAATTCAATTTTGGAACACCGAAAACGTGAAATTTTTCGGATATTGAGGAAGATATTTTACGTTTTATGAACACTGATATAAATCCCGGCTCTCTCTTCAAACGGACTATGGGTTGGACAGTTTTGTATATAATAGTATGAAGAGGAAAAGCCTATACAGTTTTATGGATTTAGCGTCAATATCGTCCCGATTCTCCTAGCGTTATTCCCCGTTGTGCCCTTAAAGAACCCGGGGTCCGCTTTGACACCTATTCCCAAGAGTTGGCATAGGCACTCGTTTTACGAAAGCGACTGCCATCTGACCTTCCAGCCCAGATGGAAAACGACATTATTGGGATTAGACCGGATTCCTCACGATGTTTCCTACACCGAAAATATAACGGTAATTATTCCGTACATAATTTCCGAAAAATTCATTCGTACGAGCCGGGATTCGAACCCACCACCACCGCACCGTGTCGTAGCTTACGTTATCTATATATATAATTGCCTATGTCCTGACTGACTCACTCATCAACGCACAGCCGAAACTACTGGGACTAGAAACTTGAAATTTACACCAGGACTTCCTTTTATGACGTAGGCAACGGATAAGACGGGATTTTTGGAAATTCCATCCCCAAGGGGGTTTAATGGGGGTGCAATGTTTGTATGGGGGAAACATTAATTTTTAAACTATTAACTTGAAACTTTGTAGAAAGATTACTAATTAGAATACAAAAAAAGCAATTTCTGCGTTTAAGAAAATTACACCTTTAAGAGGGTTAAATATGGGTGCAAAGTTTGTATGGGGCAATCTTTTTTTTTGAGCTAGAAACTTGAAACTTTGTAAAAACATTACTTATTAAAATACAAAAAAATATATATCTGCGTTTTAGAAAATTCTACCCCTAAGGGGGTTAAATGGGGGTGCAATGTTTGTATGGGGGAAACATTATTTTTTGAACTAGAGACTTGAAACTTTGTAGAAATTTAACTTAAAAATAAGTGATTTCAGCGTTTTCTATCCCAATGGGGGTTAAAAAAAGTTGAAGGTTTCATACGGGAAACACTGGATTTTTTAAAGAGATGTACTCTTCATTAAACTTCATTTTAAATCTCACTCATAATAACTAAGATCCCCATTTTCTAGCTCCAAATCCATGCGTCGCTCTATATCTTGCAGTCATTTTTACCAAAGATTATAATTAGATTAAAGCATCAGGTAACTGACGGAATAAGTATTAAGCATTCTGCAAACAATTCCCGTAAACTGCATGGAAAATCTTTAAAAATTCTTTTACAATCGCATATCAGTGTCTGCCACTGTTTGAAATGTAATATGTCTAGACCATTTTAACTAAGAATAAAATTCACTCACCTATTTTATTTCTTTGTCATCATCAAAAATCTACGCGGACGAAGTCGCGGGCGGCCGCTAGTCATAACATATTTTTCAAAATAGGTACCCCCCTACTTCATGTGATAAAGCCGTGTGAGTCACGCTACCGTAGCTCGATTGACATTAAGCAGATTATGATCAATAATTTTAGAATCAAAATCAGAATCTGACATTTATTCGTAACACAACTCAATACACATTAACCATTAGAAGACTGTGTATTGTGATTTTAAATTTGGAAATTTTCCATTTGTGTTGAAGGACAGTAAATTGTTTTACGTTTCTATGGTTCAGGTAAGTTTGCATCTACATGCATTAAAGTATCCGATTTCAAAAATTCTTTCATCGATCGGTGTAAAAAAATGGACTTTAGAAAAGACAAAGGCGCTATTTTGTTGTAATACTAGCTTCTGCCCGCGACTCCGTTCGTGTGGAACTCGTTTATATCTTGGCTCCATACAAATTTTCACCCCATTAGTGGATGATTTCAGGGACAAAAACTACCTCTACACCAATTTTCATCCAAGTCTGGCCAGCGGTTTAAGTGCGAGGTAAAAGACATACAGGCAGATAAACAGACATACATACTTTCGCATATATAATATACATAAATACACATTACTTAGCCTGCCCAGGGCAAAAAACTATCCTTTCGACAACGTTCAAATAGGACTTTAATCTCGTATAGGGGGATTTTTTTAAATGTTTGTACCCAATTAGCACGATTTGTTAAACAAAAATTTAATCTTCGTCAGTCTTGTGACGGCAGTTAAGTATTGAGGTTTAATTAAAATTTCCTTTTTCCTACCTAATAAACACGTTCCTTCCAATGGAAACTGCTTAATTTTCATATAAGTCGGCTTGAGTTTGCGAGTGCGGTATGGAAACCTTATTATAATGTGCATATAAATACGATTGAAAGACTACAAAAAAAGTTTTTGAAGTCCCTTGAATTTAAAACTGGTAATGATTACAAAGATTATAAAGAATCTTTAAATCGCCAAAACTTTCAATCCCTTGAATGTCGAAGAGATTGCATTGACTCGGTTTTATTACATAAAATCATAAACAACCATTTTGATGCCCCTTAACCTTCTACATGCCATCCGTATCAGAGTTCCACGTAATATGCCTATTACGTGGAACTCTGATACGGATGGCGCGCCGCGCGCGTTGCCACGCCAGTGTCGTTCCGGGCATTTGTTTTCCATCTCTTTTAGCAAAACAGCTCATTCAAAAAATATGTTTGTTAAGCGTGCTTGTGCACTTTATAACAGTAATGATAAATTGATTGATATAGATATATTTAACTGTACAATAGAGTCATTAAAAAGTGTGTTTATAAAGTAGTAATACCTACTTAATTATACCTATAATATACATATATAATAATGATAATAAGTAAAACAAAATTTCCATGTAGATAACCGGTTTTAGGCATAAGATTGAAATGAATCTGGTCTGTGTAAAACATTACTCGCTCATACTTCTTAGGTGCACCAAGAGGAGAGGTGGTGGTGTACTTAAGTGTATTTATATACTTAAGTACGTCTTCGTAATGGCAATTGTTAGTAATTATAACTAAAACCAAATAAGTTTGATATTTTTACTTAAGTACGCAACATTGTTTAATATGTTAAAATCAATTTGGAAACTAAAGGTCTATATAGTATTAAGTTATCAGGTAGTAATATCTTTGTAAGACTGTTTGTTTAAAAAGAAAATATATATATATATATATATATATATATATATATATATATATATATATATATATATATATATATATATATATATATTATTTGTGTCCTTAAATTGTTCGACGACCGTACAAAACGTTTTTTGACATTCGCAGGCTAACGGCGTTATATTTTAAGAAACTTATGTAACACGCTTCCATAATTGGCTTTCCATTTGCTCAGATTCCCCCTATCCTAGAATAAACTTGTATAAACTAGAATAATTTGAGAAAAAAGATGGTCACGTGATACTTTGGGAAAAGATTATTCTCAAATTATTCTAGTTTAGGTAGGTACACGAGTTTATTTTTGGAAATGGGGAATTTCGCGCAAATGGAAAGCCAATTTATGAAAGATTAAGTACATAAGTTTCGTAAAATACCACACCGTCAACCTGCGAATGTGAAAAAACGTTTTCCGTTGTCTTCGTACCACCTATTGTTCGTCAAGAAACTGACACAGTTAATTTATGTTTCGCGTTAATTGGGTACAACAATATTTGAAAATGCACGTAAATGACCATGTTAATGTAAATTTATACCATAAGTACGGCTAAGTAAATATAAAATTCATAGAACCAAAGCATTTTCGAAGTTCCTAATGGTCCTAATACACTGTTGCTAATTTGATGTCAGCCAACATCTTTATTGTAGTAATGTGAGCCCCATAATGACAGCCAATCTAAAGCCTGTTGATAGATACAATGTTAAATTTCACCAGTCAGTAGCTAATATGGTCCTCTCACAGTGTGGGCGGGAGGAAATTAATCGGAAATGCGGACGCTTTCCCTGACTGCCCGGCTAATCGAAATATACTGCGACATTGCTTCACATGACGTAACTGTCGATTGTAAAGCTGCATTTACTGTTCTGAACAGTTCTGGGCGAGCAATAGTTCGTTCTTGCACTAAATAAAAACACTTGAGCGAGCGAACATGTTTGTTTAGGAATGACCGGCTGGACTTGGCGAACGATTGTTCGTTCACTCATCATTTAAGGAAATGACGTCACAGGCAAGCAAGCAGTTGCTTGCAGCAATTCGCTCTGCTTTCTACGTGGTCGGTAGGTTTTCGATCTGTAGCAACAACGCAACTCTGCCAAAGAACTGTTCGTTTCCTCGTTGGATTAATCGATTTTCGAGACACGCTTATGCCTTCCACGCACGAGAAAAAGATATGCAACACTCTTCGGAAATGGCTTTTTTGAAAAAAATTAGGCAAATACCTAACTTAATGAAGTTTTATTTATGTTCCATTAAGTGAGATTTTAGATGAGATTCTTAGTAAACTTAGTAAAGTTGAAAAACCCCCGACATTTTCATTTCAAAGTCCAAGATCTCAAAAACGGCTAAACAGGTTTTCATGAAGCATTACTAAGAACACTCGGGATAAAATTATCTATGACACAAAAAAAACCGCATTCAAATCGGTCCATCCGTTTAGGAGCTACGATATCACACACAGATACACAGACACGTTAAAATTATAACTCCCCTCTCTTTGCGTCGGGGGTTAAAAAGAAAAATAACCCTAACCTAACCTAACCTTTTTTTTTATAGCTGGGAAAATGCGTTTAACCTAACCTAACCCAACTGTGTTGTTTATTTCTAAAGAGGAAATTTTAGTTAACCAAGTATCGATTAAACCAGATAAACAATCATATAGTCAAAACTGAAAATCCAGATCTTATTGTTTCTTAATCTTATCAGAGCGGCGTTTCTAAGCACGCCTTAATTTCCAATGTGGTGCATATTTCGCTATCATTTTAAACGTACATTATGATATTTATGTATTATTATATTTATTTATTATTTTACGTATTTTACGTTCTACTACATACTATAATTATTTGCAATGTCCTCGCAGTAAGCGTAAAAAGCACAGCGTAATGTTTCATCCTAAAGTGCAATTGATGGACTCGTCTCCTCCACTCGATCTCCGTCCATCAATTGTCTACTTTCTAGCTTCTACAGCGAGGTACAATTTCCCATCTCTCCTCGGATGTATGGCGAAAGATGGTCTGAATTTAAATGTAATGTAGGTACTTTGCACAAGTAGGCCTTCTACAAACTTGAACAGGCGAACAATGTTCTCAAAGTCAGTTGAACCAGCTATTCGACCAACAAGAGCAGGCCGCTCTCTCCCTTCGTAAATTAATTAAAATGTCTCCTTATTCAAATTTTACATTCATAGTACAATTTTCTGTTAGTTTTCATATCTTTTCGCTTTTGTCCGTAATGTCGGCAATGATATCTCTAGTTCTGAAACTAAAATATGCATTTACTTGAATGCACCGGACATGAAGTTAATTAATATCTAAATTGAATTCCTGCTACGTTGGCGACGTCGGCCTTTCCGGTTGGTATTTTCAGTAAAGTCAACTGATTCCTGGAAGCTCAAATCTGCAAACGCGTTTATAAAGTTTAACTAGCTACTGGCTTTGCCCGTTTCGGATGTCCATCGTGAAACTGCATTCTAAAATCGGATTATTAGGACGGAAATTAACCTCTTCATACTCGGCTATTATAAAAACGTACCACGGTTTCCGATAGTGGCTAATAATACAATATTTTGTAAATTTAAAGGGTGTCCTGCTGTTTCGGCAAAATATTTTTCGACAAATTTCACTTCCCACAAAACTTATGGCAGTAGTTTCATTTCCCAAACGAACAAATAGCACATTTTTGTTTCGCATTTTGTTCATTTTGTCAAAATATCATATGGCATAATTTTGCTTTGTCAAGTGTTATTAAGACAAAAGTTTATTAAGCAAACACTTTGTTCGGGCTTATATTGTTTTCCAAACAAAACATTTCTTCAAATTTTCATTTCGCACATTAGGTATCAGGGTGGAAAAAATGGCTTATCATAAGCGAACTCTGTTTTTGTTCGGTTAGGTTAGGGTTCACTTGTGTCCCTCAGACCAGAAATAGACACCCCGCGCAGCGGGGTGGCGTCGATTCGCTGGAGACTCTCGATGAAAAGGGCGAAACCGACTCGGGGCTTGATACATGCATGCTGCTTATTTGCATAATAATATATTGTTACCTAAGTACCTATAGTACAAAAGAACATATAAACTTTTTATTATCTACTACTAATTATTTACTTTTGTTTTTTACAAACTACCTGCTTAGCAAAATATGTAATCTCACTCCAATTGATTTCGTATGCACTACACAATTAGGATCTAAATCGTATGCCATGCAATAATTTGGAAAACGAATGTTATGCCAAATAATACGTTTGACCAAATGAAACTTGACTATGTAAAACTTTGCCAAACAATAATTTGCGAAGTAATATTTTGCCATAGGAGATATTTCCAAGTGATAAAATGCGAAACAATAATTTGACTAGTGATTTTTTGCCAAATGATCATTTGGGAAACATTTTTTGGGAAGTGACACTTTGGGAAATTATTTTTGGCCATACAATAGAGAACCATTTAAAGACAGTGATTTAATTAATAAAAAAAATATATAAAAATGCATTCTGACCCAACGGTTTTTTCGCATTTTAGAAAGAATCCAGGCTGAGATAAAATATGGCCAATATCTGTCTCGAAGGACCATTTTATAATACACGTCAAACATTTCTAAAATTCGGATGAGATTACGCACTAAATAACAATCCCATCAAAAACATTCTGTAAAAAACTAGCCAAGTCTTGATGGAGCTGCTTGTTTATCTCTAAAAAGTAATGAAATCTAGACAAAGTCGTGCCAAGTCTAAGGTTCCTTACTGCGATTTCTTTATTATTTATAGTTAATGTTGTGTGACTTGGCCGTTGACTTGTACCCACTAACGTATAAAGAATGTTCATATTATATTCTCAACGAACATTCATACTACGTAATCCTCTGTGTACAAATGTGTTGAACATTCACCTTTATATTTGTGAGATATTTTGTAGTACCAAGTCTCAGGCATTCTTATTATTCTTTATTAATAGTATATTATTCTTTAGTAATAGTTTGGATGGGCTCTTGTGTTTTCTAATCAGGGTCACCAGGTACTCCAGATGTTCGATTACCCTAGTTTTTATAGTTTTCCCTTTATGTGGCCATTAAACCCTAACTCTGTACCAAATTTCAGCTCTCTGACTTTATGGAAAGTACCTAGGTACTAGTTCTATTTTGATGATCATGAGTGAGTGAGTGAGTTTCATAAATGCGAAACTTTGCTTTCGCTAACTTCGGAACTAAATGACCTACAGACTTGAAATTTTGGATTTCAAGTATGTGATTATAGCTTACTGGATGACGAAATTTTCTGCGTTCTGGTCTTATCCAGAGGTTCTCAAATAGGGGCCTGAAAATGCGGCGAAATGGTTCCTGTAAAGGATGGTACGGCAGTGTTTGCTTCGCGATCGACTTGGCAGATTTCAAACTTTACATACAAAGAAAGAAAGATACATTTATTCACAAACGCACAGGACACACATATTAAACAATAAAATAAACAAAAAAATACATAAAACATGAAACAAGTGTCTCTGCGGCAGTGAACCGGACACTGGCTCAGCATTATGTTGAGGTGTCAGACACCTGCAGCGCTGATTGTCAGCCAGCACCGTCGGTGACTCACCGAAACGTCATACAAAAATAATAAATAAACTACCTACATTATTGGGACAGGTGAAAAAGAAATAAACATAAATACAAAGTAAGATAATACAAGTACACACTACCTAGACGCAGTTGCAATAGAATATTAATATTTACAATACACATTAAAAACAAAAACTAGATAAAAAATGAACAATTGGCATATTTATTGCTGTCACAGTGCTGGGGATTAGGACTAGGATTTCTGGAGCGTCAACAAATAGCCTTTAAGCATACGCTTAAAGGTGTATCTGCTAATACACATGCATACACATGTAGTGTATGATGGTTTCCGATCGTTTTTTTCCACGGAAACTTACGAACGTGTCTTACTATTTCAGTCAGTCTCGGTGCATGACAAATACGAACATTTTCGAGAAAAAACGATGGGATACCATTATGCGCTACATGTGTACTCTTATTACTGGACACAAGCGAAGCTGCATGATAAAATATAGCCTATGTCCATCGTGCAGGTTCAATGCCATGCTGCATGCAGTTTTCTTTATTACGCCACTTTCTTGTGGTAATCTCATCAACTGTTGGCTTCCTGTTCGGCATATAGGTAGACCCCCGGATCGATGAACCGATGATATATATATCATCGGTTCATCGATCTGGGGGTACACCTTGGCCACTTTTCAGTAACCCGTTCAGGCCCACCTCCACTTTAAGTGTGTAATTCGTTTGCTGACGTCCGCTACTTTCGTTCGGCGCTAGATTATAGTGTTAGGGTCACGATCCACAAGGGAGCTGCCTAACATATCATAAATGTACATTATCTAAGCGTGTAATGAAGCAATTAAAGCTTTACAAATAATATTAGGAAAAGTAAAACCCCACTATTTTGTTAGAGCTTAGAATATCGACTTCGATGTGACATAGAATGTTTCGGATATTATCTGAATAGTTTGGAACTCGAAATTTTGCTGGGTTTGATGCAGACTGATGTCTTTAGATTAAGACAGTTGAGGATTGTTCGGTTGTTAATGATCAATGTTGATGACTCGTTGGAGAAATTATAATAGATCCTTATGCCCAACGCGTTTTTTGAATTTGTCGATTTCAATGGAACTTGACACATCGCGGGTCAATGGTGCATTTAAAAATGTCGGCCTGTTAACATCACCAGTATCACCATCATCACAGATGAATGAATGAAGACATGGACGATATCACTCATCTTCTTTCAACCAGGAATGTGTATTTATGAATTTTTGCGGGGTCAAACAAATGCTGGTTTCTGTTAACTGCTCACGTTGTTTATTTTTTTATGACATTGCTTTGTAGTTTTTACGCGGGCCAAAGTAACCTTCGTTTGGATCCGTAAACCCGAGTTTACGGTTCAGTTTTTGAGAAACCCGCTCGCACCTTTCTTCCAAAAAAATTCCATGTTTTGTTAAGAAAAAACAACGAGTATTATCTCACTTAAGATGATAATATCAGTTGCAAACTCTGAAAGAATTCAAGTGAGCCCACGTTATGTGGAGAATTCTCTTAACCAATAGCCTCGAAACTTCTGAAGAAAACGACGAGAAAAAAGCTTTTTCTCACGAAGTTTTGTGCTTGCAAAAGCTTAAGAGGATCGAAGAGGAGGTTGCCTGTTCGCATAAAAAGGGGGAACCCTACTGTAGTAATAATTAACACATTTCAATGTATGTAAACGAAATGAAAAGTTGGTCAGTCTATTTTAATTTCCTATTTAGTTTTTTTTGTAAATTGCAAAATAAGTCTACTATCGTGTTAAAAAGGTGTTAAATAACTCTATCGTATATGCCCACGCTCCTATCAATCTCCGAAACTGAACATTTTAAAACTATTACAATCGTGTAAATTGAATATTTGGTAACCATACATTGAATATGTACGGGGGCTGTAATAGTTCTAAAATGTAGCATTTCGAAGATATCTTTAAAATCATTTACCCCATTGTCACATTAACCCTGATAGACCTTACACACATACGCTCGAAAAGCATAACCCTCATCGCCTTCCGCAGTTAAGTAGAAACTGTTTTTTGTTTTCATTCTAAAGGTAGCCTTATTGTTACTCGGGCCATAATTACGAATTGTTGGTTTGGTTATCTTAAACGCTACGGTGTACTCGTAAATACAAACAAAATACTAAAATCGTATCGATTTCTTTCGGCTTTCCCGCTGTTGGGCAAAAAGAGAACGGGCTATAGTTTTGAATGGTTCTCCTGCAACTCGTGGGAATGATGGCCGCAGGCGGTGGCTGGATGAGGAAAGCCACGATTCCAATAATACGGCGCAACGTGAAAGAGGGCAAGTGGACGGACTATGGGTAAAAATGATGTATCTCAAACTGAAATTGCCGGCCCAATAAAATCATATTTCGTGCACAAGGTGGAAAAGGTAATTTTGTGAAAGGTACACAATAGACACGCTCAAATCGACACGAACGATAGAATTGGATGTCAATTAAAGAGAAATGGGTGCTGGCGTTGTAGAATATGAAAGTTTTATAGGTGCAAGGAGATTGCGAACAGCGGGAGCGGGAACAGGAATGAACGGTTGTATTAAAAACAAACGTATGGAATCAGAATTAGGGGTGCAGCTGCAGACCCCAAATTAAATAACCAATAATGATGAATAATTCCGAAAAAAGGTAACCGATATAGCCCTCCGGATCGCTAAACTTAAGTGGCAGTGGGCGGGGCACATAGCACGTAGAACCGATGGCCGTTGGGGCGGAAAGGTTCTCGAGTGGCGGCCACGTACCGGAAGGCGCAGCGTGGGTAGGCCCCCGACAAGGTGGACTGATGACCTGGTAAAGGTTGCGGGAGTCTGCTGGATGCGGGTGGCGCGGGATCGGTCACTTTGGCACTCTTTGGGGGAGGCCTATGTCCAGCAGTGGACGTCTTTCAGCTGATATGATGAATTCCGAAAAAGGATTAATCATGTTATTGTCAGTTATTATGTGTCCAAACTGTGTACCTTTTCCGCAAAACGCAACTTCACATGAAACGATTGACGTCACGATCCCCGAGAGTATTAAAACGATTGTAGCTTTGTAACTTATTGAGATATCTTTATGGGATTTTCGACACTAGGTATATTTTTTCGCCTAATGAACCATAGCGAGGCTGCTTATAGAGAGATTGTCATGTTCGAACTTTAAGTTACGTGTTTCATGTTTGAAATGTGCCAGTTAAACATTTTGAGATCTGTCCAGTCGATCCGGATATTGGAAATGTGTAAATTAGCCCTTACATACAAACACACAATATTACAGATTTTTCCGGTGTCTTTATTTTAAGAGTAGTATTTAAATTAGTGAACTGTGAATGAAAGTTTTATGCGTCATTAATAATTAATTTACGTTATAGTATTACTAAATGAGCGTCTGACTGCGAGTGACGAGAAATCAAAAGAACAGCAAATAAATAAAATAAAATGCCCCAAATACATAAATAAATAAACAGCAACTTACATACATTAATTTGAGTTACTTAAAAAACAAAATGAGAAGCTTCATAATATTTGAGTGACCTTTGTTTGAGTGTCAACGTTATGTCCTGCATTTTTTTTCAATGTCTGGCAAATGTGTTTTTTTATATTGAGCGGCATTTTATATTAAATGAAGTGTTTCGAATATAAAAACCACTTAGAAATATACTATAATGAGCAGAGGTTTTTCCGTTCTTTTATATAAAAAAATAACCTCGAAGACGAAAGCGGGTCTTCTAACCTATCCGCGAGCTATTTTTAGTCACTCACTTAGTAATGTAGTCGCACGGATAGAATTTTAATATCTGAAATGGATTAATCACAATCCACTTTTTGTAAGCTCGTTCTGGAGTTTATTATTAACCAATAGTCGTCGTTACTTTAGTTAATTTGTCGCTTACTCAAATTCATACCGCTCAAGTTATTAAAACACTATGTCCATCATCAGTAGCTAAGTTGTTTTTATTCGATCGTTTTATAATGCCCCTTATTTAAATACTATTATTATTTACAATACGGTTATACTCACGAACTTAATGACATGTAGCGAACACTTCGCGAGTTCATCTTCGGGATCTCTCGCGGGTGTGTGTATGCGTAACGTGAATCGCGATAGAGCCGCGGACACGCCCTGAAAAAGAAGTCTGGTACCTACGGTTCGAAACATGTCGCTTGTAGGGACATTTAATACGCGTGATTCCTATCATATTGGATAGGGGATTGGATGCATCGACCCAGTATCATCTTGTGTGCATTGCTCTAACCCTATTCTACCGAGAGTATAATTTTCCATCAAAAAGTTAATTGTTGGTACCTGCAAGCTTTTATTGCCGACTGTACTTTTCTGTGTACCGTTATCAACTACTTATAGATACGCTACATACATTCTATTCTTTCTCTCTGTGCACCAGCGAAAAAAACGCGTGGTGAAGTCGTACAAAGACCGGTTGAAATATTTTAATATAATTTCTCTTGAGGACCGCCGTTGGATGTCCGATCAAATGTTTCTTCAGGGAATTCTTTTAGGAACGCTTGACTGCCCACAGCTATTACAAACTATTAAGTGGACCGTCCCGCGACAGCACACTCGTCTAGCTAACTTTCGACCTTTGACAATTAGTACGTACAGGACTAATACTGGATCCTATAGTGTAATACCGAGAATTTGTAATGAGCATAATCTACTATTTAAAAAAAACAGGGTCGATATACTGAACATATCAAAAAGTCAGTTCAAAACATATCTCTGTAAACAAATATCATATGTGCCATAAGCCATAAGTCAGAATCTCCAAGTTTAATGTTAACTTTAACTTTTACCTTTTTAAGTTTGCTTTTCTGCATTGTTATATGTATTATAATGTTCCTAGTCTTCTTGCAAGTGACTTACCTTACCTTACCTTACAGCTAACTTTAGATTTAGTGTACATGTGGATTAAGTGTAGACGTAACTAGTTTTTACTATGTTTAATGCATGCCGTGTTTGCCTGTAATTGGGTGAATACTCTAGCAGTAGTTCATTATCTGTTGTTATTAAGGTTTTTTTTTATTGTATTACATCTGTTGGCAAACCTTAATAAATAAATAAATAAAATACATACCTAAATAGGCCCTTGAGCTCAATCGGATACCTAAAAATGGTAGAAAAATTGGTTTACTTTCAAAGACAACATACCTACATATTATACACAGTGCAACCATAAAAGCTAGAAATATAAGGGAGGCGATATACGTCAAAGGATTATTATATGCTTGTAGTATAATCTATTCAAGAAAGATTTACTTTGTGCTCGAAACGCACCGAGTAATAACATTGTCCAATTACGCATGTTATACCCTCCAACAATATTATTATAGGAGTGATTTATTATTGTAAGAAAAATCACTGGTAAAAGGTTAGAGGAAAATACAACAAGTCTACAGAATATCGACATGATAAATGGTAAAGAAATATTTGTTTTCCTCATTTTCATGCGGAGATCTTAAGAAAAAGATGGTTCTCTTGTCCTTCGGCAAAGGCGAAAGGATTTTCATGAGCGGAGCTACCATTTGGTTTGGATGGTGTTAACACACACACAGATAGGCAGACAGATCGGTAAAGTACCGTAGTGGTAAATGCAGATAGGTCGCTGGTGATGGCGGCAAATGTCATGCAAGTATTCGCTTCGTCAGTCAATGTCTGAGTAGCTTCGAGGAAGAGCGCTGTACTAGCAATACAGAGTGCAAATGTACTCAGCATCCTCGTAGCGTTATTCTCGGTGGTGCCCTCAAGGAGCCCTAGGGGTCCGCTTTGACATCTTATCCCAAGATTTGAGGCTTATACAGAATGAAACACTGCAGTGCTTCTGGCATGTTCGCTGAGGCGCGGACTGACGACTTCTATGCCACCAGAAGAAAGAGATTAGCCTCACTGCTAAGGCGTGTGAGAGGCAGCAGCAACAGCTTGCTGAGGGCATCGGCCGAGCGTCTCGACTGCCCGCTCACTAGATACTGGGTCGATGTGGTTATTGGGAAGGCGAAGTAGGGCATGTGGCAAGCTTCGCCCCTAATTTCCAATTTAGTATTTTTATTTTCGTATGTTGTTTTTATTTTATTTTTAAACTCTTTTCTTTTTGTAGTTTTTGTATTAATGTAAATTAACATAGGTTGTAAGCCGCACTAACAAATTATGGAAACGTTTTTTTTTTAATTTTTCTTTATACATTAATTTTCTGGTAGCTTCCACTCGCAACATCATCTGCGTGAACTTGAGATAAAAACTATTTTATATTTTAATCCCGGCCATAAACTATCTTCATGCTAATTTTCGTCAAAATCAGTTCAGCCTTTTAAGCATGATCGAGTACCGAACATCCAAACTTTCGCATTTATAATATTACTAGCTTCCGCCCGCGACTTCGTCTGCGTGGACCCGGGATAAAACTATCGTATAGTTTAATCCAGGCTGTAAACTGTATGTGTGCAAAAATTCATCTAAATCGGTTCTGTTTAAGCGTGATTGAGTAACTAACATCTAAACATCCAAATATCCAAACTTTCCCATTTATAATATGAGTAGGATACTAGAATAATATTAGGTGTAACGCACGCAGATAAATAATAGATCTGAAAATGGCGTCCCGCTCGCATGCTATCTCGCTCGCACCCTATCGCTGTCTATACTCACACATTAACTGTGTTGCTGCTGCGAGATAGCATGCGAGTGGACGCCATCTTCAGATCCATTCTTTATCTGCGCGCGTTATACAGTTAAGGCCTCCACCCACCGAACGCGTGTCGTGCGCGGCGCTTGTGCTGCGCGGCACCCGCACAAGTTGTAAAGCATTGAAACTACACTTCAAACACACATCGAACGCGGTCCGAACGCGAGCCCGCGGCGCTAAAGTTACAACTCGGCAGCGCGGCCGCGTGACATGCGCGTCGCGTGTGAAGCGCGGGCCCGCGCGGGCCCGCGCTGCTAAGCGTGATAGACATAGTGAGATACATATTAAATGTATTGGTAGTGAGAGATCAGCGACGCGTTAACAACGCGTGTACCGCGCGTGTGCTGCGCATGTGCTGCGCGTGTGCTGTGCGTGTGCTGCGCGTGTGTTGCGCGTGCGCCACGCATGTGCCACGGGGGTACGCGGCGGCGCGCGGGCCCGCCGCGTACCCCCGCGTTGCTATACGCCGCCAGCTTGCGGTGTGAATATACCGATTCAACCGCGCCCGACGCGCGCCGCGCATGACACGCGCCGCGCACGACACGCGTTCGATGGGTGGAGGCCTTTACCAGCAAAAGTAGCTACGCGGGTCAAGTGCTAAATAGGACCTCTATTGTCAAGAGGATAAGGACTGACTAGATCATTTTGCGTGTGTTGTTTTTCTTAGCTTCTTGTGCTGCTATGCACCCGGTATTAATAAGTAACTACGCCGGATTCCTTCGAGACAGTAATACAGCTAGCACAAAAACATATTACCTACGTGGTTTATAAGATAAGTAGCCAGACTTGGTGCCTAAATTAAAAAAAAAAAACAAAATTCATCTTGTATATATAATAGTTGCTAGCCACTCACAAATTCATGGCTACAATCTCTAGTTAATAGTTATTATATGGGTCTGTTCTATTTCTAATAATTAGCTCTTCTACTGGATACTGGATTCTATAACTAGGTACAGATTACATTAGAATAATATGTACTATTGTTAGAAATTTCACAGTAAGTAATTTTAATTGGTCTATATGTCTGACTCTTACCTTTTCACAGTGAAATACTTTTTAAACCCAATCAAGGTGAACTTTAAGAAGGTAGAAATACCGGAGTGAAATGGAGGACGGAAGTCCATAGACTTACGATATAAATAAATTTCCAGCGGACAAAGTCGTGGGCAGAAGCTATAGTCCGTTTTTTATTATTAGAAATACGCTAAACAAAGATGCAGTCGTCGTCAACTTTTTCTGCTTGGGACAAATATTAGATGTTACGAAGTCCTTAACAGAACGAGAACTTAACAGGCCTTCATTAGTTATTTTGTATTTCCACATCAATTTATTATGTAAATAAAACTATGTAAGTAGGTACTATAAAATAATACATGTTTTTATTTTGATAGCCTTAATGAGCCTACTTATCACAAAGCTATGCTTTTAAGAGTCCGTATCGGCCCGGCAAAAGTTCGATTGTAGGTATATTACCCGTCTCCCGAGCGCGCCAGCGCAGGTGTCGTGGTGGGGGTCGAGCGAGGCTGCTAGGTCGGCGTAGAAAAGTTTTGATACTTTAACCGTTTTATCTGAGGTTTTCGTTACTTAATATTTATATTCATATAAATATATAAATGTTGTATATATAAATACATATAGTGTTGTGTTGAAATAAAATATCAGGCAATCAACAAAAAAAAATCTCATGTATTTTCTGTGTGAACATGATACGGAGTATCAAAATTATGCACAAATAATATTCGGGCTATTGAAATTCAGCGCAATCTAACTATGCGAATCTCAATTCTGCCAAAACAGTTTATTATGTGAAAAGTCAATTATGGCTACATAGACTATGCGAAATTGAATTCTTACTAAAAAAAACCGGCCAAGTGCGAGTCGGACTCGCGCAGCGAGGGTTCAGTACAAACAAGCAAAAGTTGTAGTAGGTATGTTTATTACTTAATGATAAATGAAAATGGAACCCGTAATATTACAATGTGGAAAGCTGGGGAAGCATAAATTTAAACAGGGTCACTTTATCAATTAAGTAATCATCCTTTAGGCTTTGATTTCCTTGCGAGTAGTTGCGAACGCCAAAATAAGCGGATTACTTAAATTGCTGTTTCTTTTTATTACGTTGATATAAAACTGAGTTCACGGGAAAGTACCTTTAGGTTTTGATAGCCTTGAGATTATCTATATGTATAATAATATAAATCAGCCTATATACGTCCCACTGCTGCGCACAGGCCTTCTCCCATGGATGAGAGGGAACGGGTATTAGTCCCCACGCTGGCCCAATGCGGGTTGGGGACACACACACCTTTTTAAGTTTTAAATTAAGCGACTTATATTGCTATTTCTTATGATTGCGTCGACGTAAAACTTTCATTTTGCTACAGCTGAAAGGTATTATAAACATGAGTATTTGATTAAAATGTCAAAAAATGTCTTTTGTATGATTTTACTAAAAATGTCTACTTTTCGTAATTTTTCCTTTGTCTGTGCTATATGAAGTTTGATGTTTTGAGTTCGAGTCCTGCCTTTTGACCAAAAAACGTTTGGCCAAATGATTCATTTGACCTAATGCATTTTTCGTCAAAACAGTGGTATTTTCGGGAATTATTTGATTATCATCAAATAGAAGTCGTTAGGTTAGGTTAGGTTTGTTTTATAAATATCCTATAAAGCTTTCTATTTAAGGAAAAAATGCATTAGGTCAAATGAAACTTTTGTCAAATGAAACATTTGGTCAAACGTTTTTTGGTTAAACATTAGTGAACTTTTGAGTTTGTTGCGAGTACTCGGTTTCAAAGTATGCGACTTCAATTGCTATTTCTTTTGATTGCGTTGACATATAAGTTTGGTTTTGCTACATCTGAAAGGTCCTATAGCCCTGAGTATTTGACATGAATTTCAATTTAATACCTTACGCATTTACGAGGAAAAAGGTAGTAAATTTAAAATTTAAAAAAGGTTTTTTGTATGATTTTACTAAAAATGTCTACTTTTCGTAATTTTTACTTTGTTTGTGCTATATGAAGTTTCTTCGTGCCAAGTTTCAAGGTTCTGTGTTAACGGGGAGCCCTTTAGGTTTTGAGTTTGTTGCGAGTACTCAATTTCAAAATATGCTACTTAAATTGCTATTTCTTTTGATTGCGTTGACATAAAAGTTTGGTTTTGCTACATCTGAAAGGTCCTAGCCCTGAGTATTTGACATGAATTTCAATTTAATACCTCTACGCATTTACGAGGAAAAAGGTAGTAAGTTTAAAATTTAAAAAAAGGTTTTTTGTATGAATTTACTAAAAATGTCTACTTTTCGTAATTTTTCCTTTGTCTGTGCTATATTACGTTGCTTCGTGCCAAATATCAAGTTTCTGAGTTCACGGGAAGTACCCCGTAGGTTTTGCGAGTGTCGACAAACTCTAAAATTTGCAGCATAAACGACTGTATCTTTTGATTGGGGTGATTTTTAAGTTTAATTTTTTCACAGGTCGAAGGGACGATAGACCTGAGTATTTGATATAAATTTCAGTTTGATACCTCCACGCGTTCCTGAGAAAAATGGTCTTGACAGACAGACAGACAGACGGACAACAAAGTGATCCTATAAGGGTTCCGTTTTTTCCTTTTGAGGTACGGAACCCTAAAAAGACCTGGTTGCACTCCGGGAGTGCCGGCAGAAGTGAAAACTTGAATAATTTTAATTTTGCCAAAAAAATACCTTCCTCCCCCCTCCCTTCCCCTCACCTCACCCACTCCCTCAACTCAGCAAAATTGATGAAGGAGACGATGAAATAAAATACCAATTTGTTTTGCCATTGCCAAATATTTTTCAAAGCCTTATCTCATTAGGAATAACGTCCAAATTCGAACTATTCGAATTTACTCAATGGCAAAGCGGTATAGGACGCGTGGACAAAATTAGATATTTATTTGCAGACAATGCAATTGCAAAAAGTGTTTAACGGCTTTATACTCTTACGAATAGTGTTCAGTTTTGAATGAAGTCGAATCGGCTAACAAAAAATATAAGAGTTTGCTTTTTTAAACAAAATGGAATTTTCATTTACGGAAAATGTGTTACGAGCTTACACTGTTAACAATAAAGTACAAACTAGAACTATGTGCCCCTAGTCAATCCCCCGTTTTCCCCCCCGCCCCCATGCCTCGTCCCGAATCGCTCCCAATTCTACGGTCACGTGACATCACAAGACTGTCACGAGTTAAACAATTTTTCCCCATCCCAAAAAGTGCTCAGCGCCGCTAAAGAAGTTTTCACTTCAAAAATATGCCAAAACAGAGGGAACCTACTTAGAACTGTATCGTTAATTATAATGTTTTTATGTAATTACTAAAAATTCAGAATTCATTCAAGTACTTACTTATTTGACGACTGCTTTAGCCTAGTTGGTAGTGATCCTGCCTACGAAGCTGGAGGCCCTGTTCGAATCCCGGTATGGGCATTTACTTCTTCCTGAGTCATGGATATTGGTTTTCTATGTACTTAAGTATTTATTTACCTATCTATATAAGTATGTATATCGTCGTTCAGTACCCACAGTACAAGCTTCCCTTAGTTTGGGACTAGGTCGATTTTGTCCATCATCAGACCCTGGTTACCAAAGTACTCGTCAAGACGAATTAATCGAGCCCAAACACGATGAGGTTGCGTCGTTTAATTACGGAGTTCCTATGGCTACCTTCCAGCTCGATCATCAGACCCTGGTTACCATATAGTACCAAAGTACTCGTCAAGACAAATTAAACGAGCACAAACTCGATGGGGTTGCGTCGTTTAATTATGGACTTCCTATGACCACCTTCCAGCTCCATCGTCAGACCCTGGTTACCAAAGTACTCGTCAAGACGAATTAATCGAGCCCAAACTCGATAGGGTTGCGTCGTTTAATTACGGAGTTCCTATGGCTGCCTTCCAGGTCCATCATCAGACCCTGGTTACCATATAAATACCAAAGTACTCGTCAAGACGAATTAAACGAGCCCAAACTTGATAGGGTTACGTCGTTTAATTACGGAGTTCCTATGACCACCTTCCAGCTTCATCATCAGATCAGCTTTATGTTATAATAATAATACATTGTCATCCAATTTATACATGCATGCAAAATTTCAGCTCAATCGGAAACTGGGAAGTGGATCAAATTTAACTTGCAAGATTTAATTAAAGACAACGGTGAACTAAATAAAAGTTTATAAAAATTCAACAAGTATCACGATCACTCGTAAAATAATTGACATGGGAGCTATACAATTCGTAAGTTGTCTCGATTAGCCTCACGAATGTCTCACTAGTATAGTTTGACCCCGACGTTGGTAACAACTATGTCTAGCCGGAGATCAAAATAATATTTTAGTCGAGGGGAAGCCTACGTGAATAGCCACAATTACACGACGTACAGGTCCGACCCGGACAACGGGTAAGCCGGTAATGCCGAATCGAGCGCCGTGCACGGTGTTTTAATACGATCTTTAGTGTGATTTCAAATATATTTTATGCTTAAATTTACTTCTACACATAAATATATTTTTGTTTGTACGAATAGCGCTTAAACTGGAGTTTCTTATTATGGCTTCATATTTTTGAAATAATGAGCTAAATGGCCAAAAATACTGGCGATTCTTCGTGTGTTTTTACTCAAAAGTTGTTGGATGGAAATACGGTTTTACTCAACAATTTAATATGCAACTTATAAAATGTTTTCCACTTATTCCTAAGAAGACTATCATTCCAATATGGATTTATTTGTTTCATGTCGGTTAGAAATCAAATAGTTCTTCAAATCCACGTCGTTTTACACGTCTCCGAGCGAAAATTGAGAAAACAGCGGTTGGACTGAGCCAAAATATGGTAAATTGAGAGCTAAATGTAAACAATTTTTCCACTTTTTTAACTTGAATTGGAATGATCTTTCAAATTACACAATAAAATCTTTAGGAAAACGAATATTTAATGAGATATGACCTCAAAAAGTTTAGCGAATTCAGCAAACGGCTATATACGGACTCTTAAGTACGGTATATGGTGATGACTTTAGTTTTTAGAAAGTTTCTCATTTTTTGTTAATGTACTCTGATTCTGTCTCTTTGCTTTTGGTAAAAGCAAAACTTTTGGGAGAGAACAAGTCGGCCTTTTTTGCAAGCCAGTTTGGCATGCCTCTGGTTGGTCCATCGCAGTCCGCACGCCACCACACACCGCGAAAAATGAAATCTTAATATTAATTGTGAAATAGATACTAACGTATAATAATCTCTTAATCTGAATTCACCAATTTGTTGAAAACAAGAAAAAAGAACGTGATACGATTGACAATTTTGACAATGTCGACAGCGAAATAAAACGAACCGATCGTTTCAAACCTCTTCTTCTTTAGGTTTTTTATGATGCAACCTCTCCAGAACTGAATAAAGACTGTTATTTTAAATTCCGCGGAATTTAAAATAACAGTCTAAAACTAGATACTTTCAAAATTAATATATTGTTATAAGTATTATTTGGGGTTCTGCCTTTTCTCCGAATTTGTTATGTCCGAATTTCACTTACCAACCAACTTTTCGCCGATGATTCACCTTGACAACTAACTTATGGCAAATTTTTGTATGACAACAGATTCATTTGGTTGATATTATTATATATTATTTATTATTTTGATTTTGATTATTGATAAGTCCATTATTACAATGAATTAAAAATTTTGGCATACCTATCATTTGGCAAATCTTTCAGTTGGACAAACAACTACTAACCGAATATCGTTTCGTCAGTGCAACAGTTTCTTGAGAGAGGTAGGGCACAGCGTAATGTCATCACGCTTTTTATTCAACGTGTTCTTATATAAGTTACAAGGAGAGAAGTGGGGATGGAGATACGAAGGTATTAAAAAATAACATACAATCGTTACAGTGATGTTATTTGTAGGTTAGGTTAGGGTTAGCTTGTGTCCCTTAGAGCGGAAATAGGCACCCCGCGTAGCGGGGTGACGTCGACACGCTGGCGGTTAGGTAAGGTTTAAGTGAGGTTAGAATAATTGGCTGGTGTTTGTTTAAAAAAATAACACATTAAATTCCACTAAGCAACAGTCCAAAAGTAATGATGTAAACACTTATCTCCAATGATGCGATAATTCAGGTACCGTCATTATCAAAAAAACAGGTGAGCGGTTGCGCTTACTCACTTTGTAAATAGGTTACATAGTTACTAAACAAAACATCTAGTAAGTGTTATACCACGAAATGTATATAAGTCAAACTGACCCATTCTGCTACTGGAAAGGTGGCATTTTGAAAAGTGACTTTATGAAAAAAAGTCCAAGCATACAGTTGGTAACCGTGAGGTTGGGAAATAAAACTAAACCCTTTGATAAGTTGACGCCTAATCATTCGGCGAAATGACATTATGCGAAAAATTGGTTGCAATGTGATATTCGTACATAAAATTTTCGGAGATGATTTAGAGAACCGTATTATTTAGACATAAATAATGAAAACACATCACATCATCACATCATCAGCCTATATACGTCCCACTGCTGGGCACAGGCCTCCTCTCATGTATGAGAGGGAACGGGCAGTAGTCCCCAGGCTGGCCCAGTGCGGATTGGGGACTTCACATCCACCTTTGAATTTCTTCGCAGATGTATGCAGGTTTCCTCACGATGTTTTTCCTTCACCGAAAAGCTAACGGTAAATATGAAATCATATTCCGTACATAAGTTCCGAAAAACTCATTGGTACGAGCCGGGATTCGAACCCACGACCGCCGTTTGACAGCCGCATGCCTGAACCACTGGGCTACCGTAGCTTAATAATATAAAATAATGAAAACACTTCTACCATTTTGGGATGGATATTGGACAACAATTATGTAAGTCTTTTTTATTGGCTGTTTGAGATACATTGACAGTTGTGTGGTATACAGTGTCTAATATAAAAGATCTCGTGCTTCGTGCTTTAACCTTCTTTCTAATGTTAATAAAAACGCACTATAGGTTGTTATACTACGTGCTTGTTGGTTTTCTAATAGTTGCACAGAATTCCATTTCGATAAGACTTTAAGGTTTCTACTTAAAGTAATTATCATCATCATCATATCAGCCGAAAGACCTCTATTGCTGGATATAGACCTCCCCCAAAGAGTGTCACAACGACTGGTTCTGCGCCATCCGCATCCAGCGGACTTCCGCGACCTTTACCAGGTCATCAGTCCACCTTGTGGGGGGTCTACCCACTCTGCGCTTACCGGTAGGTACGTGGTTGCCACTCGAGAAGCTCTCCACAGCCATCGGCTTAGAATAAAGAGCATGTGAATAGTAAAATGCTGATGTGAATTCAATCAAAAGGTTTGGAAAATCTAAAGGGGGGTGGAAGGGATAAACTCCAGTCCGCGAAGACTCGTGTTTTGAATTCGGGTATTTTTTTAATGGCATAATGGTGGCTAACAATTTTGCCACGCCCTCATGGTAAGCGGACACCATTGTCTATGGCCGCTTGCAATTTCCGAGGTTACATTTTCTTTCGAGTAATCCCGTGCTGCCCACGACGTTTGTAATAGAAATAGGTTCAGTAATTAACCAGTTAATGAACATGTTAATCAATTAAAGTCTGATAACACCAATTTTGCCTCTTCTTAGAAGAAGAAGGAGAGAAGAAGGCACGACAGCTTCGTTTAAACATTTTGGAGGGCAAGATCGAAGGACGGAGAGGAAGAGAAAGACCCAGACATACTTACACCAGCCAAATAAAAGAGAAAGTGGCTGTCGCGTCATATGAAGACGTGAAGAGGCTAGCAGAGGACAAAAATCAGTGGCGTTTACTCCACCGACAAGAGCCTAGCTCTTAAATAGATAATGATGATGAACACCAATTCATAATTCATGAATTTCATAATCATGGTAAGACGTCGCTATTGGACACACAGGTTCGCAAAGAGTGAGATGACATCCGTCACCCGCATCAACCATAACTTTTTTTAAATACACAACTATCGAACTATTATACACTGTTTAAAACAAAATAAGGGTCACTTATATTTTTTACCGACTTCAAAAAAAAGGAGATGGTTCTAAATTTGGTTGTTATTTTTTGTTTTCAATGTTTGTTACCTCCGAACTCCGTCATTTATGAGCCGATTCATAATTTTTTTTTGTTTGTATGTATATACTTCCAGGTTGGTCCCATTTTTTAATATTTGACGAGCGTTACTGAGAAAGAGGACTAATGACAAGAAGACAAACTCAACAGTCAGTAATTTTGTGACAAATAAGCTTATGACAATGATAAGTAGTACGTACCTATAACACACTTGATGATCATGCTAATGATAAATCAACGGCAAGCTCGAGATTACCGCACCCAGGGATTTTGCATCTCGAGACTCCAAACGACTTCTAAAGGAACACGATTCGAGTCTTGGAACATCCCTAGTCGTTTTACGACCCTGACGAGGGTTCCCGCCATTACCGCCCCAGATTGCAGATAATACTTATTCGCTCACATCGTCTGTACTTAAATAATAAAATAAATCTTGCCGACTATAAATATACAAATTTACACCTTGCCACGCCGAGATAAAGTTGAAAACTTATTTAAACGCATTCGGGTCTAAGACAGCTAACTGTTGAGATGTCGTAATTGCCTAAGAATTTGTCAAGAGTTACGACTTTTTTGAATTTTAAGTGATGTAGAGGAAAAGTTTGCGTGCGACTTTAGATTTAGGTGCTGATATAAAATTAGAATTTATTCTTCACTTGGCCGGATATGGGTCACGGTTTACGAGTTTCCATTTAGGTTGTTTTGTTTCCGTGGCGTATTGAAAATTTGATGGCGCGAATATCAGCGGTTGCCAGCGACGTGTTTAAGGCGTTAGGCCATCTTATACCCTAGTGCGTTACTATAAGGTTCAAATTCTTATGGCAAATTTAAGAGAATCTAGTCGTAAATCAATTTGAAAAAACAAAAACGATTCAGTATACTTATATTACACATACTGTTGGATACACTATGTGTACGGGGGACAGTCGACCAGCCCAGCACGTCTATCAAGCGACGGCCGCGACATACTCTCGATTTTTCTCGCACTATGCCCCTTGTTCTAAGTGTTCCAATAAGAGAGAGACGGATAGTAAGAGAAAAATCGAAAGAGCTCGCGCGCCTTCTTGTGATAGCCGTGCACAGCTGACTACCTGGTGGCGGAACTATAAACTTAGATTATAAAAACAGTGTATTTAACTCACCAAATTCCTACCGTTCAACCAATCTCACTGGAGCGCAAACTCTTAGAGAATTCCAGTGTACAAACTTCCGCGCGTGGTCGTGCCGGAGGCTTCCCCTGGATTTTCCCCAGGCCACCCTCTAACCACGCAGTTAGACCGCTATATTGGGTCCGTCCTATTATTGCAACAGTCAGGTTCAAAACAAATTCATCTTGCATTTTTGCCCTGACCAGAATCGTTGGGACTGTCCTACGTCACCGAGACTTGGAATGCGGCCCCTTCGGTTTTGTCAAATTAAGGGTTAATACGGTCTTACCCCAGTAGTCCTGCGAAACATTCCACTCTGAGTAGCCTTAGAAACCCGTTGACTATAAAGCTACAGCCATTAAGATAATATCGACTCCCAATGGTTTATGGTTGTTATTATTATGTTTTATTACTTCATAGGCGGCGCCACGGTAG
The DNA here is from genome assembly GCA_945867215.1 of Epinotia demarniana. Taxonomy (NCBI): domain Eukaryota; kingdom Metazoa; phylum Arthropoda; class Insecta; order Lepidoptera; family Tortricidae; genus Epinotia; species Epinotia demarniana. The sequence goes on from OX244259.1 coordinate 61,064,088, forward strand.
ACCGATATACAGTATCAGGGGCTAAAATTAAAACTTTTAACCCCCGACACAATAGGGTTGTTATAAAAGCGACGTGTCTGTCTGTGTGTCTGTGTGTATCGTAGCTCCTAAACGAATAGACCGATTTTCAATCACTTTTTTGACCGAAAGCTGATGTGCTCGAGATGGTTCTTAGCAACGTTTCAACAGAATCAGTTAAGCCAAAATTTTAGTAATGCGCGTAGTCTTTATTGCGCGTGAGGTGATGAAACAGTTATACCTAAACAAATAAATTAATAAGGGACAATCTTAAAGAAATCAGATTAAGATTCAGATATTTATTAATAAAATATATATATATTATATGTCAGCATAGTAAAAACATAAGTACAGTAGAATGAAAGGTGTTACATTTATACTTATTTTTAATTATCTTGCAGAATTTGAGTCAATCGAAATAATTCCATAGTAAGCTCAATAAGGCATATGATATGGGTGCTAGACTTAGAAGATCAATTATATTTATATTTGTGAACAAGTAGTTGGTCCGTTTTTTTTTTAATTTTTCATTTGCTTGTTGTAAATGGCTAATTTATATGGCTTGGTTGTCGTAAAACCTAGGTAATACCTAATGCGTCTGGTCTTTTCCCGCCCTGCACTAATATTTGCACTACATTCGCATCCGCTAAAACTCTGCATCGTCTTTACGAAATGCGAATTTCACCAACACCCCTGATCTTAACCCACACAGGGTGGTAAATTAACGGGGCCTCGGCCGAGCCCGGGGGACCTTTAAAGGTTTACACCTTAGTTTTATTGGCGGTCAATGGCTCCCTTTAAAAGATACAGCGTAAACGACAATTTTCCCTCAAAGTTCGGAGTGTAGTAACCCCCATTTAGTTTCACAGGCGATTTTGCTCCTTATTTTAACAATGTTTTGATCTTAAAATTCCCCTGCCTGGCCTGCCTGGAAAACCGTATGTAATGTACGATTCCCACCGAAAGGGGATTGGATCGCGCCTGAGCACATTTTACAAGTTTCCAGAGGAATTTGAAGCTTAAAACAGACGTTACATTTCGTATTTAATTGGATTTGCGGCCGGTCGGCTCCTCGCGGACGTGGACGGCTGTGGTTGGCTGTCGTCGCATGACCGGCCCTGTCCGCGTTTTGCCTGCTGCACTCTATTAAAACGCGGTCAGCTACCACCGGGTGCTCGCGCGTCCGTTGCGATGCGGCGCCACGCGCCCCGGCCTGGCCCGTTCGGTGGGAATCGTACATTACAGCTTTGTTTTTGATGCGGGTTTTATCAAATTGCTGATATACCCTCAATTTACTCTGCTTTTAAAATCGTATGGACTGTGGGAGCAAAACGGATGAAGTTTACGTTTCAAATTGGCCCAAAATGTTTTCGTATGTCCGGATGTCCCACTCTCCCGCTGTCCAGCAGTTTTACTCTACAGTTCACATTTCTCAACCGAATAAATTATAAATTACCTTAAATTTCAAACAAGAGGAACAAAACGTTGTGCAGTCATCATCAGAAGTAGCTAAGCAAAATAACACGCTCAAAATGAGCTACAGAGATCCTTATTCCCTTGACAACTTCAACTTCACGATATACTGTTTCGTTTCCACAATTTAGCATAACGTCCGGCTTTCACTTGTCAACTATTATAGGCGTAGGCTTGGCCATTTTTTCACATGGAATTTCGTAATGCAACTTATCTACCAGTTTTTAACAGACTTCAGAAAAGCTCACTTCTCAATTCGTCGGAAAATTTTGTTCTTTAGGTACATGTTCCCTAATTACTCAAATATCTGCGCCTGAACCGATATGGTTTTTTTAGACTAGGCTCATGCAAGGCTATGGTTATCGACGATACTAACATCACCCGTCTCTTTCAGACACAACGGTGAACCTATACTCGACTGGCTCGCACTCGCACGGGCCGGACGGGTGCTGCGCGGGATGCTTGAGCGTGTTGCCGCCGCCCGTCGGCGCGCTCTGCACGCCGCACCGGTTCCAAAACCTACACGTGAGTTTTTTTTTCTCACACAGTTTTTTGGAGATCCCGCCACTCTGTACGCATGGTCGCCGGAGGGCCTACACGTGAGTACTGGCGCGACAGAGACGGATACACTGCTCTCGGTGCCACCACCGAGTTTATTCGCATAAGCGTAAGGTCAGGACGCACTAAGATTTTTTGTCGTGTGATAATCGCGTCGCAGAAATGCAACGTATGGGATTATATGTCAGTGCGCGCATAAGGCATGTGCGGACGGTCGGACGGATGGACGCTCGACGCCCCGCTCTGAGCGGGGCGTCCACTCTGGCCTTACACTGACAGGTCGGGAATCAATAAGTTAAGCATTCTTCCACTTAAGAGTATGGCATTGTAAAACTTGAATCGTTTATATGGATAGTCCAGCGTCTGGGCGTTCAAGGGTTTTGGCGTTCAAGTGGAGCAGGTCTTCCATGGGTCCTCCGTTATACCGAAATGGGCAGTGGGCACTCCTGAATGATGTGTTAATTTGCTCTGCTTCACTGCATCACACTCATTGGCAGAGGACTTCAACCAGCCACAACGGTAAAGGGCACGACCATGACCTGCCCATTCTAGTACTTAGCTCACCTCAACGCTCTCTTACAAATATAAGTATTGCAAAGATCGCAAAATGCGTGAGAAGCCGTAAATATATTCGTAGCCTTTTACCATCCAGAAAGTCCATTCTACACGCGGGTGAAAGAATTTTTGAAATCGTACAAACGGTTCCGTGGTTACTCGGGCGTCTTCCAAAAAAAGTGTACATAGCTTTATTTTTTTCAATGACCTATCTTGACGATAGTTATACAAGAAAACAAGGGTCCCACACAATCCATTCTGGATCGTTTTCGTATGCCGTTTCCTTTATAGTCGCTTGACGCACTGGATGATTAAAATTACATAGTAAAAATTGTAACCACAATTCCTAGTAGGAAACCCCAAATAATTGAATTCTGTCAAAGTGAAATCATGAACAGTTTTTTTGATCAACGCTCCTTTACTTACTTAGAAACTTATAAACACACAAAGCGTGCAGACTTTCCCTCTTTATAATATTAGTATAGATAATTTCGTACATATCCGTAAAAGTCCCCCATTTGGCGGCAGTCGTCTAAACTTACAGTCAAAGCAAAAGTTTCAGAATCATACATAAAGCAACTGCAGTTAGGAATTAATCCGCAATACCAACGGAACTGAACTTCAACACTATCTGGCTGAATATCGGCTTTGAGCTCACCGCATAAAACAAAAAGATACTAACATCCCCATCGACTAATGTTAAATGACCATTCATGGACCCTAATGCAAAGGCATAAGTTATATAATTGGATACCACAGACGTTTGTACCACAGACAAGAGAGTGCCACCAGTTTTCGAGTCTATTACTCGTGACTTAGGGTTCGGAATAAAAACCAAGAACTTAGGACCTTTCGCAAGAAACCTGTTTAATTAATTCAATATAGCATTGCCTCTAGTGCACTCTACTTGTTAGGCTCATCAAAGCTAAATGGATAGGAAGAATCCAGAAGTTTTGTTTAACTAGCTTTCTTTGAACTAAATAGTTTTATTTATTTAACTGCTTGATGAAATTTGGTTTCGTGGATTTTAATATGAATATGAATAGTGTGATGCTGACATGATTGTCTCAATCGGTACAAATTACTGTACATTCCGCATGAAGTATACTATCGCCATATTTTACGTTAACCGGACAGTAAACTATACTCGATGAAACATGCCCTTAATCCGAGTCTAATAAAAAAAAAGTAAAAAAATATATATTAAAAGTTAGTCCATTCCGTACACACACGATGGGAATAAGTTGATAACTCGAGATATACCTCACAAAGTTGAATTCCTAAAATGTTGACTTCCCAAAATGTTGACTTTCCCATAACGTTGTTTTTTTTTATTTTCCCAAGATGTTGAATTCTTATAATGTTGAATTCCCACTTCTGATGGAAAAGATAGGTAGGTTAGGTTCGTTAGGTATCTTCATATGCTCGAAGGGCGAACAGACCAGAAATAGGAGCCCCGCTCTGCGGGGCTCCGTCAAAACTCCCGAAGTGCTAGACCATTCATAATAGTAGACCTTGACTTTTTTCCATTTTCAAAACTAGAACCAGCTATTGAAGTTATGATCTCCTGGCATTTCGACAGTTTTGTCGGGAGCCCCGCAGAGCGGGGCTCCTATTTCTGGCCTGTTTGCCCTTCGGGCATCTGAAGACGCCTAACGAACCTAACCTACACCTATATTTTACATCAGAAGTTCAACATTATGCGATTTGGACTTTTGGAAAATTCAACTATATGCACATTCAACATGCTGCAAATTCAACATTTTGGGAACTCAACATTTTAGGAATTCAAGTTTGTGAACCGGGAGGGAGATATAATATATAGAAGAAATTTGAATTAAATATAATTCTATCCAAGTTCAATATTCTTCCAGTCTTCATCTCGACTTGTCAACTTATTCTCGACATGTAGGTGCGGCATTGTAGATCATAAAATCCGTCCAACCCCCGGGTGTCATCAATTTTAGATTTGGCAGTTGCCCCGGCAACCGCTTTAGTAAAAGCACGGGCCGTTTAAATTATTCATGAAAACTAATTCACGTGAATACATTTTAATACAAACCGCGTCAAAACCAGACCAATATTTTGAAAGTCGAGCAGTAAATACTAGCATTGTAAATTTTGTTAGTGTCAATTGTAAGGTGTGTTAAATTGTAAGCTTATTATGTTGTTTTATCTACGCACATAACATTAGTGCTCTAAAATGCGTTCAGAAACCGTAGGAAATGAATGACCAGCATTACTACAACCGATTTTACTATGAGAACTTTCTTGTCTGTGGTAGTAGGTAAAATCTGTACTGTAATGTCATAACAGTACAGATTTTTGATAAATTTGTATCGTTATGAGTTTAAATTTGGAACAGCAGTCAAAACTCAAGTGGGTCTCTAGTATCCATAGATATTAAAACAGTTATCGATACGAAACGTCAATTCAGTACGTTTTTTAATACAAACCGCACGACCTTTGATCTCGAGTGATATGATTATAGAGACTTCATTCGTTTGTCTATGATTTTAAAAAACCATTCGCCATGACGGATGATCGAATTGCCTCCATTGCTGTTGAAATTTTATTGTTGGTGTTTTGCTGTTACTAACTACTACTTATGATATGTGTGTAGATAAGGTAGTGTATGCATTGTACATAATTAGGCCTTAAAACACTCGTGTGATCCTATTATGAAAATCGCTGACGCTCGTTTCATAAAACCACACTCGTATTTTAAGGCCTTTCATTATGGACCAGTCGCATAAACTACTAATGTAGGGGTAGCCTCCGGAACTACTATTCCGAATTCAAAAATCTTTCTTTAGTTTAAATAATGGATCTTCGAAATCTACGTTCTTTGTACAGTCGTGTACTCCAATATCTATGCAGACAACCGTTCAAAAATATCTACACATGTGTCTTATGTCAGTAACAATAAAATCAGTCGGTAATAAGTCTGTGTGTAGATAATTTTGAAAGGTCGTCTGTATATATTGCAGAACTCGACTGTACTTCACAGGCGGAACGGCGTGGACATTTTGTAATCAATAAATAAACATTATATCTCTCCCACTCATGTAACGATTTTGGAAATCGAATCGAGACTCACAGGAGCTTGCCATATGCAAATCGAAGAATACAATTTTGACTGTGACTCTTTGAAATCTAATTAAGTAACCGGAGTTTACCCCCCTACATCTGATATACCCGAAAAAGCAACACACAAACATAAGCTGGCTACTCATACACCTGCTGAAGGGGCAATTTTGGAGTTGGACCCGTTATTGCCTCCTTCATTGTGACGTGTACTGCCAAGCAGGGGCAAGATTGCCCCTGCAGCAGTGGTGTGTAAGTAGCCAGCTTTATAAAGCTAAACGCTCACAAACTTTACCTCTTTTTAATATTAAATACTACCTGCCCTCTTGCTCCTTGTTCTGCAAAGAACGCAGGCAAACAAAGCTACAATCTCACAACCTTTCCCCTTCTCAGAACATCTATAGATTATTATAAATTACTAACTCAATTAAAACACAAATCAAACAAACAGAACTCCGTAAAATCACTCGAATGCCCGTAGTTCTAAAACATTTACTAAGCGATTGGCTTCACTCGACCGAAACGAAGTTGTTCTTCATTAAGTCTCGGCTTTGTGGCGACGAGACCTCAGCTACGGGGCAACAACGGCACTAGATTAATTCTTAGTTGAATGCCATGATACGGACGATGCGGCGGGGCAATGCCGTCTTGAGTAAAATTTGTACAAATTGTAAAACAATTCAAATACTTTCGTACTCCTGTACATTAAATACTATTTTGCTAAACTGTGTAAATACATTGCCCGTGGACACATTTATTTTCTATTGAATGCTTTTAAGGGCGGGTTTCACTATCTTATGATTAAAGTACGATCAACGTTAAATACCTATGGCGCCGACAGCAGTCATTCCATAGAAACTTGACAAACTTTCTATGCATTCAAATTTTAACGAACACCGTTTACGATTACAAATAGTTTGGTGCAGCAGTCGAATGTTAGTAAAGGACCATTTGGCATTAAATCGGTTTATACAATAACATTACAATAAATTAATTTAGGGAACCTACGAACTTCTAGATTCTATTGACTAGAATACATTTAATAACAGTGAATACAATATGACATTCTAACTACATGTGTATTTGCTTTATGCTTATAAAATATAGCTCAGAAAAGCTACTAGCAGGCAAACGATGCCATGCATTCACACTTTGTGCAAATATTATGCTTTAACCCCTCTATACAAACACATGGTATGAGACAGATATCATCTTGAATAAGGATGATATTGATATTTATTTACATTGCATTATAAATAACATGAATGTAAATCTAAAATGATGATTACTACGATCGTCAAGGGTACAATAATTGATCATAAAAAATAAATAAAATACAAAAAACACTGCATGACTTGACTTCATGAAAGCCAAAAAGTAAGTTCTTTAATTGGGTCTGGAATTTAGATACACGACCACGTACAATACCATACAAATACTCTTTATTGCACACCTCACACAAACAAAGCAGTTATAAAGAGAAAGAATACAATAACATGTAGGTAGAGGTAGACAACAGGCGGTCTTATCGCTGAAGAGCGATCTCAAAGCCTCAGCTCTTCACGTATTTCAAAGCCTTCAGTTGTTTTTCATATCGGGTAGGCCTAGGCCCCATCACCTCGGGGTCCTTGGCATACAACGCTAGCCTTTTTAACCCCCGACGCAAAAAGAGGGGTGTTATAAGTTTAACGTGTCTGTCTGTGTAACTGTGTATCTGTGTGTCTGTGTATCTGTGTATCTGCCTATGGTAGCGTATCACCCTAACGGATGGACCGATTTGAATGCGGTTTTTTTTGGCACGGATTATTTTATCCCTAGTGTTCTTAGCCATAATAGCTAAACATATTTCATGAAAATCTTTTCAGCCCTTTTTGAGATATTGGACTTTCAAGTGAAAATGTCGGAGGTTTTTCAACTTTTCAAAGTTGTAGTCATTCCAATAAATATCAGCCGATGTGCATTTTGGGTGTTGAAGTTATGAACTTAACCGGCTCGTTTGAAAATGTTTAGATTCCGTATGACATTCATCATTGTGCCGTGTATGTACAATGAGCATACAGTTAATATTGATTGGGATTTAAATAAATCTCGACGAGATGTCCTCCTTGACCTTAGTGGGCTTTCGCTGCGGGTCATGGCTGGTTCCTGGGCAGACGCTACAAACGGGGCTAGCCTACAGTCGAAAAGCGTAACCGCGAGCAATCGAGTGGCATAAGTTACGTTTAAATTCTTGTTTTCTGCAAATCTAGTGTGGAGTGTGCGTCGGAGTGGTTTGTCCCGGTAACTGTCCGTACCGGGACTGGTAGTGTGGTGCTGTAGAGTAGTAGTGTGCTGTGCGCGGTGGCCTCCCCCTTCGTTAAACGAGTTAACAACACGGAGCTACTTGTGATTCCTCCACCTCGACCCGCGGGGTGATACAAACGCGTCAAAAAAAAAGTTGCTGTAGTTTTCGCCCCATTTCGAGTTATTTTAACGTCTTGCGAAGTACATATTTGTTTCAAGTATAATTTAAGTCAAACAGTGGCACCGCATGAAAATTTTCGATGGAATACCCGGAAAAAAAATATATTTTTTTTTCCACACTTTACACACAACTATCTTTACAGGTACTTAAACCTAAGACAATAGTGTAACTATCAAAATGTTTACCTTAACAAAATTATTCTAAGTTATAGCGCCTATAACATAATGTGAACAATGTGGACTTTGTGAATTCAGTCAGAGAACACCAAAACAAATCAATGTTCTCGGCTACAATGTTAAAAGGTCGAACACACAGCACCGTCGCGGGCGCGCGGCGCGCCCGTCGCGGGCGCGCCGCGTGATATTTTCCTACAAACCGCTAGCGCGGTCAAACAGGCTGCGCCCCGCCGGCAACGCGCCCCGCTTCTGCCACGCCCCGCCAACAACCCGCGACGGTCGCGCCGCGCGCCCGCGACGGTTGCGCCGCGCGACCGCCGCGGGCGCGCGGAGTCAAATCAGACTATTTCGGATCCTATCCTACGGGACTGTTATTTTGTATTTTTTTTATTTTTATTACAAGCTTTTATTCTACTTACCCTGTTAGTATGGGACAAATCTTGCAAGTTAAATTTGATCCACTTCCCGGTTTCCGATTGAGTTTAAATTTTGCACGAATATGCAAATCGCGTGACAATGCAATATTCTGATGATGTGGAGCTGATCTGATGATGGAGCTGGAAGGTGGCCATAGGAACTACGTGTTAGTATGGGACAAAAAATCTTTTAAGTTAAATTTGACCCACTTCCCGGTGATCGATTGAGCTGAAATTTTGGGTATAAGTATAGTTTGGATTTGGATATATATTACAAGCTTCTGCCCGCGACTCCGTCCGCGTGGAACTCGGTTATATCGCAGCTCCATACAAACTTTCACCCCCAATCCCCCAGCCATGCCGACATTCACAATGATCAGTGATGACGATAATGAATCGACGTAATAGTAGGCCTGGTAATAAATTGGGTATGGTGTCCAAATTTGGAGAGTAAATAAATTAGTGTTCGGTACACACGCACACGTAACTAAGCACCTACTAACCTAATGCAGTTTAGCAACTATCATACTTTTAAGGTATATTTTAGGCATAGTATAGTGGTATTCAAATATTCGATGAAGTGGGAACCTAAAAACACATACCTAACTATCTATAATATTATTACTTTGTTTATACAATATTGTTTTTACATGTGTCGACCTGTACGATGTCACCGTCGCAGACGCGACACATTTGTTTACGGGTACGGGAACGTGGACGATACATTTAATATCAAGCTATATTGATATTGATATAGTCTGTTTATTTTTAATAGTTTAAATAAAAAAAAAAAACAATTTTAATTAGCTTAGTGTATTACACTTACCTTTGAGGTATGTTATGTACAGTCGCCATTAGATATATCGGAGCGGCCAGAGTGCTCACAAACATCTGAGCAGGCCTCTATTGTCATGGCGTTAGAGTGCATGTTCAGATATTTTTGAGCATCGTGGCCGCTCCGATATATCTGATGGCGACTGTTAGTACCTACATATACTAACCGGTTCAGGGGGTCATGGAAAGCCTTATGGTTTTATAAAAAAAAAGCCGCATAGTTTGGTAGTAATATTATTTTTTATTTAATTACACATTCCACACCTCAAACAATATTAAGTTTTGTTAACTTTTGCCGGTTTGAGAAATAATTAGCAGATTTCTTCAAAAAACGCCTTGCCGCCTTTGTGATATATACAGGGTGGAAAGTTAAAACGGGGCAGTAAGGGCAGCTACTAGATCCTTTGCCGCCACGCAAAAATGTCATTGGGATTTCATTCCTAACTCTTTGAGTGATGACAATCTATATTCACAGATTTTTGAAAAAGGTACAGTCAGCGAGAAAATCATCAATTTTGCCGAATTTTCTTTTAATGCCATTCGATCCCATTCCTATTAAGGATCAAAATACTCTTTGGGACCGACTAAGGTTTGACTACTAGAAGGCCCAGAAATCAAAGAAAACTTTTTCCATACAGTTAATATGGGAAAACCAAAGTGCAAGTAGTCTTTTAGTTAGACGATCACCAAATTGTATGGAGACGGAGGTAACTTCATTTCATCATGATCATCATCATATCATCCGAAAGACGTTTACTGCTGGACATAGGCCTCCCCAAAGAGTGCCAAAGTGGACGGTCTTGCGCCAACCGCATCCAGCGGACTCCTGCAACCTTTAGCAGGTCATCAGTCCACCTTGTCGGGGGCCTTCCGGTACGTGGTCGCTACTCGAGAACCTCTTTCCGCCCCAACGGCCATCGGTTCTACGTGCTATGTGCCCCGCCCACTGCCCGTAGTAAGCTTGTCATTAGCTGTCAAATTTACTATTGTCCGCCACCGCAGGCCGCGCCAGTGTGTTTTAGGCCTTATGAATACGGGTGTACCTATTAACGTTAGTTTTTTAAACAAAGGAATTAATTCTCTCATTTTTAATCTAAATGAATTAAGTTATCTCCGTCTCCAAACAATTTGATGATCGTCTAACTAAAGGACTACTTGCACTTTGGGATTCCCATACCAACTGTATGGAAAACGTTTTCTTTGATTTCTGGGCGTTCTAGTAGTCAAACCTTAGTCGGTCCCAAAGAGTATTTTGATCTTTAATAGGATGCCTACTGAATTTTTATTACCCTGTACTGTACTGTACTGTATGGTATGCAGATGGTGGCATATATCATTATTGTTCGATTTGAAAGTTACGATTTATAACACGGATTATATGTAAAAAATAAATAAATTATAATACTCGTATTTTAAATCATAGTTAGTAGGTACCCGAGTAGGTATTTGATTGCAAGAATGCAAGTATTATTTAATTAAATATAAATTAATCTCAATGACTCTGAGTACACGACCGATTTATCGATATATCGATAAACATTCGTATTCTCTCCCTTCGTATAGTAGGTATATCAAAACCGCACGCAAAATACCGGGCCCTTAGTAATAAGGGTCAAGTCGGAAGAAATAACTTGATAAACAAAATGTTGTAATTATTCAGAATCGATTTAAGTATTTAAAGAACACACATATACCTAAGTAATAAACTTAGTTTAATTTCAAACTTTTTGCTAATGTTTTTAAATATTGAAAATGCATAAGTAACAACCATTATCATAAACAAACATATGAATTAGTAACATTTATGTGTGCCCCGATGGTGCCCCGTATAAATAATAGTCTAGTGGCCTGACAGATGAAGCAATTGTTTTATTTTGGAATGTATTAATTGTGATTGTAAATAAATAAACAAATTTCACAGATTTGAGTAGGGTAGGCAATGTCTTTCTGCTTTTATGTAGTGCACGCCACTGATGTTAAGGATTTACGGTGGTTTTCTTTCAGGGCCCATAGATTTTTCCACCCCGTATAGTTTAGTGTTAGCTTAGCAGTATTTTAGCAGAGTTTTCTTTCTTACCCATACCAAAAATAAAGTACCTAACTACTTTCGTTACTACAATCATTTTTAGATATATCTCGTACTACAAACTACTTAGGTACTCTGCTCTGCTAAACGGACACTAAACTACTTTAAGTAGGAAATCATCTGTTTGTCGTCATTGTTTTATAATGATGACATTTATCATCATTATAAAACATTGAGACATCAAACATAGAACTTAATTCTTGACATGTTTTAAAATATGTTTATTTAATGAATCGTTTCCCGCTCACGCCATTATTACCTTAAAAGTCGCATTTTCCTACTAGCACATCGTCGAAGACGATATACATATTACAAATAATCTGCGTAGGTAATGTAGGTACTTACCTATCTAATTCGCATCTTGGCTTGGGGCACAGAAAGCGCGACCTTGAAAGCGAACTCGGCAAAGCACTGCTTGCGTGCCGCCGCTGCGAGCGAATCTGATCGTTAACACACGCCGAAAGAGTTCAAGTTCAATTGTTTAAATTAAAGATTTGTAGAATTAAACAGGACCATGCATATTGTTAATTTATTGGTTTTACGTGTAAAAAAATGTCGTATTTCATCGTTTACAGGTTAAAGACAATAATATAGGTAGGTTGACGATTATAAACAACTATAATTATTTTTATTTAAAAAAATCGTCGTTTATTTGACAGTATTTCTTTATACCTAATTCCGGGTCGAAAGTTTTTAAGATTCGTGAATGTACTATCTTAAAATATGTATTTAATGACGGAGAAAAAAACACAGGCTATTATAAATTGATGTTTGGCGAAACCGTAAAATGACAGCGAGCGGGTCCGCGATGCCGGGACGCGCTGGCGGGTTGATGGCGCGAGGCGCGCGGGACGCGCGCTTGACACGCGCTTGACGCGCGCGCGTCGAGCGCGCGTTGCTGGCTTGTTGATGGCGGGAGCCCAGCGCGATGCGCGAGTGCTCTGTGTGACCGGCCGTCCCGCGCGCGTCAAGCGCTCGTCAAGCGCGGCTACCGCCCCGCTGGCAGTTTGTTCGACCCTTAAGGGTTCGCACAGCGCGCGTGAGTGGCGCCTTACCGAGCAGGTTGGTGCGCCCGCGCCGCTCGGCCAGCAGCAGCGGCCGGCGCCGCCGCCGCACGTACCTGTCGGGCACATACAGGCTCACACAGCTCAACACGACACTGTTGTAGGCTTTTCCCTAAGCAACCGGAACAAGCATGACGCCAGACACAGCTCTCTGCGGACCTGCACCTCGTTGTACCCCACCATGCCCAGGACAAACAACGTGGGATACATTAAAGGGTAAAATGGATATTCTCCATATTGCCGCAAATACAAAAAACTAATACATTTATTTTGTATGCGTTCGACCATTAACTGTTACTTCGCCTCATGAGCCCATATGACACGTGTTAAGAAAGAGTTTAGAATAGGTATACATATATAAGTATAGGTTTTCCTAAGAAAATATTATAAGCAAGATGGTGGGGTACGGCGGCCAGTGACGTGAAATCATTTTTTTAAATTTAAGTCTGCTTAAATCTATCTGACGCCGCGAACTTCGTACCACTGTATGAAATGTAACGAATGAGGTAACGGATTTGTACAATAACTATTTTTCGTAATTTTTGCCATGTTTTATATGGGTCCATATCGGCTCATATAAACTTGATGTGTCGATTTTTTCTAGTAATACCACTTTGTAATCATAATCATCACTCTTCATAATTTTTTTCTTCCTACCTTTTATGTTTCCAAATTTCTGTAAGTATCATCGGAACTCATAACGAACAGTTTTATGCTTCTTCATAATGTCATTACTAAGAACAGACTTGAACTCATAATTTGGTTGTTCATAAAAGTTTCCTTCATAATGGACATATATCAAAATTTTGTTAGTCCTATTTGATATTATTGTTGTTGATTGTTATGTTTATTGTGTTATTTTGTTTTCCGCTCTTTTATAAAAAAAAACAACCTTGAAGACGAAAGCGGGAACGAAGCTCCCGCTTCCGTCTTCTAACCTATCCGCGATCCGAGTCGGTTTTGCCACTAAGTCCCTGTTCCCTACTGCCTACTTGAATTTATACCTACACCACTATCTTGGCATTAGTTGATCTCAGAGAAAGTCTTTATTAATACAAGATTTAGCAATAACTACTAGTATCATCATCATCATCATCATCAGCCTATATACGTCCCACTGCTGGGCACAGGCCTCCTCTCATGTATGAGAGGGAACGGGCAGTAGTCCCCACGCTGGCCCAGTGCGGATTGGGGAAACTAGTATATATATAAATAAATATGATATTAATCTATATTGCTAAAAATCGTTATAATATAGAAGTATATAAACAAAGATAGTGGTACAAGAGATACTTATGTTTAAATTTAATTCGAAGTTACGATAGTTATTAGCACAAATATTTATTAATAGTGATCATTATGATGTAAAATTTTATGGGAAAAAAATTCGGAAATCCCATAATCGAAGTTGCAATTTTATATGAACTTTGGCGCACCCGTTTTATTTAGTTATTCAAACACCAGTCGGTCCAGCCATTATTGAATTATAGATGGTGTAACTAACCCGACTTAGAAAGATGTAAAATGTAGTTTTACATTCGCATTGGTAATAATATCACGATGGATATACCCTTTGTTCCAATCTGTCTTGTAAAAGTATTTCCAAAGCTCACCGGGCTACCGTGACTTACTAAGTCAGATGCCGCAAGTTTACATAATATTGAAAACTTGTTAGGTACTTCGTTTACTCGAATATTAGTTTGTTTTCTCCTGAATTCAGTTCCATCAAAGTTTTCAGAACCGTTGTGATCTAAGTAGCTATTTTTAACTTTCGTGTATGAGCAATAAGGCCTTTAATAGCGTGTTAAACTTGATGGAGGTTAGCCTCTTTTTCGGATACTTTAGACGATTATTTATTTAAGACTTCCTTGCCTCTGTAAAAGAATTGTCTCGTAAAAAGACAAAATGAAAGCTTGTTATGTATTTAATATGTCGAGGTCGCTTTAGCTTAGTCAGTAGTGATGGTAAGGGCATTTAAACATTAGGAAGGAACAATTTAATTTGAAAACAAAGTCTAAATCGACTTCAAATCTGTGCCCAAATGGCTTCCTGTGTGCCTATAACATTTGAAGGGTCCCCGGGTTCTCCGAGATCTTGTACATAATCATGGGACCAACTGCACCGCACCAGGTAGGCGGTTTTAAAATATTACATATTTTTCTAATTTGTCATTTGGATTTTGAGCAAACACATTACTCGCTATGTCTTGCTTGATTATGGTACTTTTTTACATATTATATTATATTCAAATTAGTTTTGTATTAAGTAGTATAAATTTATAATTTCGTTAGCAGCGTAATTAAAGAAATTATATCTAAATATTAAATAAAAGGAAAAATTGAATCAGTCAAAGATTTAGTGGCCGAGACAGATTGTTTCGACAGCGCAGTTGCTTAGTAGCGACGGGCCATGAATGCCTGTGGTCGCCGGTTCGAATCCGGCTCGGAGCATTTAATTTAAAATTTATATTAAAATAAAATGATCAATAAACTACTTTTATACGATGAGATTATTTCATGTGGCTGACAAGTCATCTAACATTGTAATTGGAATCAAACTTCTATGGTAAGTTATTTTTAGAATCTACTACTTAGATGCAATTTTGCCAACTGAAATTATCTCAGGTATACAGAGGACGGATACGCTTTAAAGCCATGAATAGGAACATTGATATGTTTCATACGCTTTTACTGCCTGAACTAAAAAACAAAACAACCCTGGCGAGGGTTTTGTGAAAAGGCATCGTGTCGATTTTAAAGCCAGCATTCGGTGTTGGATAATCCGATTTCAGTCGGCGGCAACTTTTTTAACACCCACCAACGTATTTTCTGTTGGTATTTGGAACTTTTGCTCAACAGTACGTTCGAACGACCGATCTCGTTCAATTTTGATGTGCCCCAGTTTAGACAAAGCAACTTTGTCCTGAAGCAAATGAAAAAATAAAAGATCCTGCGGCAGTAATTGAGTTCAATATGGTCTAAGATCCGGTCTGAATTATATACTTAAGTATAACCTCTTCTTTTATTATAGTCACTTATATTGCAAGTTAATTAAAAGCTTATAAATAATAAGGGAAAGCTTGAATGAGCTCAGGGCTAGTTTGACAAATCTTCAATGTTCTTAAAACTGTGTTTCATTAAATCAAATAAACAAACGAACTCCATCAAACGTCTCATTTTACAAACACTATAATTGCGTCTGAAGGGGATGCCTTGATTAGAGTCGACCACGCTCCCTTGAAAGAGACACGCTTATGAGAAAGAGATGCAACAATCTCCGGGAATGGCTTTTTGGGTAAATTTTCGATAAATACCTAACTTAGTAAAGTTGTAGATGAGATAAAATACCTACAATAGTATTAACTTGATTGTGTTGTAAAATAATGTATTGTTTGAGTAGGCTGAGTAAAAAAAGGAAAAATACACATATTCAAGTTGGTATAGTCGCTATCACATACATCTGAGCGGTCAAGGTGTTCACAAACATCTGAACACGACTTTATTGTCAAAGCCATAGAGTGCATGTTCAGATATTTATGAACACCCTGAAGAATACAGATGTATGTGACGCTGACTGTACACAACATAGTCAAGAATCATAGATCTGAAAATCAGACTCTTGTTTCTTGAACTCGTCAGAACGGCGTTTCAAAGCATGGGATATTTTCCAATGCACCCCCTTAAATTTTTCCATTCGAGTTCACATAATGTACCTATAAAAGAGTCTGCGCGGAGATATCGCCCTCACGAACGCAGGACTTAAGACTTAAGCCCTACGCCATTCAAGGCTCGAGGCGCGCTTTGAAGACCCTTGTCGAGGCAGCGTCTCCTAGCAACCGATTTGTCAAAGACCAGTTGAATACCTTGACGTGTTTATACTTTGATGTTGTCTGCTAGAGTATGTAGTGATTGAACATATGAATAGTTTAGAAAATATTTTGTTTAGTGTGTGGCCTATGTCCAGCAGTGGACGTCTTTCGGCTGATATGATGAGGTGTGATTCTTGTAATCTTGCCATGTGGTATGCAAATTTATATCGTATTTATATCGCGTAATAAATAAATCTTATCTAATTTAAAGATCTTATTTACCTTCGACGCAAAAACGGGGTTTATATTGACGCGTCTGTTTGTCTGTGTCTCTCTATTGCATCGTAGCTTCTAAACGAAAGCATCGATTTTAATGCGGTTTTTTCGTCCAAGATCTGACAAGATCGTGCTGGTTCTCTATGTTACGTTTTATCACAATCGGTTTTCCCGTTTTTGAGATATAGAACTTTGAAATTAAAATGTCGGTGTTTCAACTTTTCTTAGTTGTTAATTATACCTCTAGACGTCCAACGCTTTATTAAATTAATATCAGATATATTACGAGTAAGTAGCTCTGTAGCCGATCTGTAGGGTAGTATAGTATAGTATTATAGCTAGTAAGGTATTTCTAGTGAAGTAGTTTAAATGTTTTTTTCACGATTAAGGCACGTTGGCACCTTGCAGCAAGCATGGCGGTGTTTTTTATATTTTTTAAACCCTTAAATGCATTATGTTGCCAAATGTCTACAAAGTATTAGACAGCTCACAGAATAAAAAAAAGCCTTCCATTCTTGAACGCACCTTTATACCAAACGTAAAGAAGTATTCTTGGGAAATAATAACTAGCAACACTAAAATCTGCGCACTATTAAAAAAATACATTGGAGTTGGCGGCAACGTAGTTTTTGCTAAAGTTAGCGGAGCGGTAAATTTACCGTTTATTTATTTCACGTTAGGATAAGTGTTATTTCTTCAGTGGAAAAACGTTATTTCTATCGGAATAAAGTAAGTAGTCCATAGGCTGTGAACCAATGTACAAAGTAATTATCTTGTTATAAACATAAAATAACAAAATTTGAACTGTTGCCATTTGGCAACTATGTATATTTTTGTATATGAACAAGTAAATATAAAAGCTGGATTTTTCCATTTATTTTTCCTAGATCATACATCCAATGAACTAAACAAAATCATTTTTTTCTACCAAAAATATAAACTCATGCATTGAAGGGTTAAATCCTCGCAATATCCTCTTATCGACTAAAAAAATTGAAACCTTT
This sequence comes from Epinotia demarniana, assembly GCA_945867215.1. NCBI lineage: Eukaryota > Metazoa > Arthropoda > Insecta > Lepidoptera > Tortricidae > Epinotia > Epinotia demarniana. The sequence continues at coordinate 61,081,907 of OX244259.1, forward strand.
ATTCAATCAATTGATTTAATTGTGGCATTTGGCGAGGAGGAACGATAGGAGATTGACAAAACGGGTAACTGAATGGTGGCCACGGTCAGCGGGCAGACCACCAGCTCGATGGACCGATGATATCTGCCGAACTGGAGGCAAACATTGGATGAGATTAGCACAGGACCAAGGAGAGTAGCGTAATAAAGAAGATGCCTGTACTCAACAGTGGGTGGATACGGGCTGAATGGATGGATGGATGGATGGATGGATGGATGGAATAGTGCGCACAAAAGTGATAGCTAGAATTGACGCTACTGGATTCTTGGCGATGTACAATATGTGAGTTAATGAATACCTGTTAGCATCAATAACTAAAAAACAAAAATGCAATTTTCATCTTATGAAATGGATATTGAGCTTGATGAGTGCATTCTCTTCTCTATTGTCGCGCTCACCTGCGGCTCGCGTGAACAATTCCGCCTCAGATGTAATGATCAACATAGGTCGCTTGTATCGCAACGTACTATATCAACAGACATTGCAACTTTACACGCGTAGTATTGTTAAAATAGCCCTTTATATTCATAAAAATCTCCAACGCGATCATGTTTTCCAGAAACAACGTTTTAAATTCATACAAACAAACTTCGCAAGAGCCCTCAAAGTTGGACGAGGCATTTCACTGCCATCATTCCGAAATACCTGAAAAAAATATGTTTTTCGCAATACCTGTCGAGGTAATGTGAACCGTATGGCTGGACACTGAAGGTTGAATTTACTTCGTGTCGCGCAACAACAGTAACCAAATACAATTGTCAAGTCAAACAAAAAACATTTTTCATTAAGCGGAAATTCTTAAGGTGAAAGGCGGGGAAAATTAAAACTGAATTTTCAATTATATGTTGTTCGCCGACGGACTGGTGACAGGAGGCTTCTACTATCCGGTCGTTTGCTACTGAAGATTTAATATTACTTAAATAGAATTGGGGTATTTCTAGAGCAGTTTGTACCAATTAAGTATAAAAAGTGACAATCTTAGGTACACAAATTAACCTAGTCCCAAACTAAGCAAAGCTTGTACTATGAGTACAAGGCAACTACATAAATACTTATATAGATAAATAAACTTATATTTAGGGAACTCGAAGGGAGAGAACACGAATGTCTATCGACATATCGATAAATCATACATAAGTATCGTAAGAAGTTTTTGGTTAGATGTTTAATGTATAGTTATGAAATAGGTACTAATGTAAAACTATATTTGCTCTTTTATTACCTATATCAAATGGTAGGCGAACAAGCACTCAGGCTATCTAGCGTTATGTAGTCTGGAGGGATGTGTAATATGTTCAAGTTATAGGTTTTCGTCAATATACTATAAAGAGTGATGCATGGTGTTTCGGACCGTCTCCGACACGACACTTCGTTTTGAAAATCACGAGATCTTTGTTGTGAATAAAAAGTGAAGTGTCGGATGTGTCGTGTCAGACACCGTTTAGAACACTTAATCCTTATAACATACAAACGGATTAAACTTTCCTATATTTCGTACATTTTTCGTCACTGACTATTGAAAGAGCATAGAATGTGTCATCGGAAAGTTTAAGTTATTATTTTTAAAACACTATTAAATGAATTCGGTGTATCGATGTATCGATAAACGTCGGTGTTCTCTCCCTTAGACTTTTCCAAAACCGCACGCAAAATTCCGGGACCTACTTACATTCATAGAAAACATCCATGACTGAGCAAATCTCAAAAAAAATGCCACTATAATTGTACTTCTAGGAATTTTATGTTAACTATTTCCACTCAAAATCAGGAGCTCTTTCGACGGTGGTAGGACAAAAAATTGTCACAAATAAATTTTTCCTATTGTGTTACCATTTACCTTAGACTTTGTATGGCGGCAACACAATAGGTAAGTTCAAATAGTACAAAAATTTATGGAAATTTTGGGACACTTTTTTTCTCCAATGCGGATGGAAAGACATCGTGATTAAGATTAGAAATAACATAAAAGTTGCAGAAAATCTCCGAAAAAATGAAGTGGCATTTTTTTTGAGAAACGCTTGACTCATGAACAAATATTAGTGCTCATCACACAAACATGTGCCCTTAGCGGGATTCGAACCCAGGACCACCATACAAAGCTACAAAGCTAGCTTTGTAGTACTAACTATGCTAAAGCGGTCGTCTATTAAGGCTTACTAAGGGTGGATTGCACCACTAAAGATTACAGACCGATCAACTTAAAATATATATGGCGCCGGCAGATGTCAATCCTTTGCACTCTTGTAGATAAAAAGCAGTTTTAGTTTTAGTTTCCGTGATAGTGATGTGAAAATTTATTTATCTTCGACGTCGACCGTACTTTTTTGTAATAAATTCCCTTCCATTTCAATTCAGCGACTTGTCTTAGCTTACTGATTCAGTATTACTACTTTTACAAACTTTTATCTAACTGAACTTGTTCGTACATACATACATACATACATTCACGCCTTTATCCCTAAAAGGGGTAGGCAGAGCACATGAAACTTATGTTCCAGCGCCACTTTTAGCATAAATGTGGGTATAAAAGATCGACAAAATGTGATATTGCAGTGACAGGTTGCTAGCCCATCGCCCACAACACACTTCAACCCTGGTCCCTTAGTCGACTTTTACGACACCCACGGGAAGAAAGGGGGTGGTGAAATTCTAACCCGACACCACACGCTTAATGTTATCCATCATGTGGGTGGTGGGCTATATTGGTTACCGTGGTTCTGCTGCGGATAGCTCCACTGCGAACAGCCTCACACGCGATCACGCAGAGAAACTCGTACATACTAATACAACATAGCCCCCTTCATTGCGCTTTCGGTGACTTTGAGCCTTCTAATGAGGCCCATAGTGACCAGCACCGGTATCCGATTTAACTGAAATGTGGCACACTTGGGCAAATTTTGGGACTTAAGTACGATGCTCGATGACCTTAGTAAAGCTTCCGAGTGAGTTGGTCTAAGAATGAACATGGATAAGACGAAGATCATGTCAAATGCCCATGTCGTACCAACTCCCATTACATTCGGAAACTTTACGCTTAGGTAGGTTCAACTTCGCGAAAGAGGTTTTCGTCGAATCCGACTCGGCTGGGCAGCATTCGGAAAGCTACGGCACATCTTATCGTCCAATATTCCGCAGTGTCTCAAGACGAGAGTCTTTGAACAGTGTGTGTTACCAGTGATGACATATGGCACTGAAACGTGGTCGATTACTGTGGGCCTCATCAGAAGGCTCAAAGTCACCCAAAGGGCAATGGAGAGGGCTATGTAGTATGTTGGGAGTTTTTCTGCGTGATCGCATCAGGAATGAGGCTATCCACAGCAGGACCAGTTTGGGGGAGGCCTATGTCCAGCAGCGGACGTCTTTGGGCTGTAATGATGATCGAGCTGATCTGATGATGGAGAAGGAAGCCCATAGCAAGTCCGAAACCACACGAGATAAACCCGTCTTGTCCATTTTTATTCATTTACTAAATGGGTAAGAAAAGCCCAAGACGAAATTATGGAGTGGAATGGAGGAGGCCTTTATTACTCGTAGAGAGGTCCTCAAATAAATTTCGAGTACAAGAGAATTGATATACCCAACTTTGTAGTTAATTAATTTAGGAAATAAATGGCTTTAATTATAAATATTATTATCACATAGCTCAGAAATACGCAAATGCTGAAAGCAAAGCAGATCATAGCTCCCACGGAGGATTGAAATTTAAACTTAGAAAAAAGTATTATCCCATAAAAAATATTCTATGTAAAAAAGAGGCCAAGTCTCGGAACTCTTCCACCGTAAAAAGTTGTGAGATATTTCGTACCAAGGCTCAGGCATTCCTATTATTCTTTATTTGCTAGCTATACAGCGGACGAAAATACCATAGAAGTCTAAGTAGCGACGCAAAATGGCCCCACAGAATGGGTGCCATTGCCATTATGCGGGGATGGGGGCGGGGGTGTCAAAATTATGCCAAGCAGCCGTTTAGTTAGAACATGCGTGTACCGGTTTTAAGCACGTGTTTGGGTAAAAATTTGTAAGGAGCTGGCATTCTTTCTTTTTTTTCGTTCGCTGGCTATTTAAGTAACATTTTGTGACTTTGCAATCACACAGCCAAAGTCATTTTACATAGTTTTAGGTATGCAAAAATCCATAAATGCAGTAAAGTTGTGAGATGGCATCTAGAAAACTGGACTGCAATTGCATTTTTTTTAGTTTTCCCTTGATTTATACACTAAACACGAATTGTATTCTAAATTTGAAGCTTCTATGTCTGCTAGAAGTGCCTTAGACTCTTGATGATCGGTGAGTCACTCAGTGAGTGACAAAATTAAAAAACATTGACTAGTTATGTGCGTGCTTGGTTACTGAAATTTCAGGATCCTAGTTTTATCCACAACGAAGTTATAGGGGGGTCGAAAATGGCCTGAAGCTGTATGGTCTGGTATGGTATGGTACGGCCGTGCCGCTGTTTTGCTCGACTTAGCGGGGGCACTGCCGTGCCCCCAGATACACCACCGCTAGTAAATGGGCGCGGCGCAGCTTAGGGCCTTCGCTCACGGCGACTTTTTCTAGCGATGCTGTCGCGCGTTTTTGAATCGCGCGACTGCATCGCGACACCAGCAATATAAAGTTGGGCCGTTTGCGACTGCATAACTACAAAAAGTCGCCGTGGGCGAAGGCCCTTAGAGCCCGTGAAATGCAATATTATTCGCAAGAATTCTGTTCCAGGTAATTCTGATGTTATCGATGCTATTTATATTTCAATCCTTTGAAGGAATTAAGATTATTGAGAGGCTTTGAGCTTGATGAATCGCCGGCGTTTCCCAGTTAGTTGTGCCTTGGGCGTTGGTGAGAACGGGTGCAGCCCAACAGACCAGATCAGGTAACCTCACATATGATCCCATGTTATGAAGCTGAGTTTACACTGTATTGTTAAGGGGCTCCCATACGCCAATGACCTTCGATTTGAATCCCTTAGTTTTCTAATGTTTTTTGTAACTTATTTTATTAACAGTAACGGCTTTAAGCAATATAGTATCCCATATTTACTTCAAAGTCAATTCGAGATATTTGGCATCAAAGTTGATCAATTTTAGGCCAAATAACTGGTTTTCTGGCCATAACTTTTGTGTTAATAAGTAAGATTATAAAAACGCATATCAAAATTATAGGCAAGTTTATTTTGTATGAGTAGGTATGAGTTTCGGGTGTATAAAAGTTTTAATGAGGATGAGGTGTCGGGTTTTGTATTTTTACAGACCTTTCTTTAAAAATAGATAATTAATTCTGTATTAACATTTTTCAAGTTATTCAATATCAAAAATGTTAAACAGGAATCAAACTTTCCCATATCTGCACCTGGAAAGCTAGCTTCAATAAACCGAGGACGAGTGTAGAAATGTAAACTACTAAATTTCGTTGATTTTTGACGGGAGCCCCTTAACTAGAAACACTGGAGTGTGGATGATGTGTTGCCGTGTTAAGTTGTAAATTGTGTTTTCGTGATGAAAAGCTGTTGGTTTCTTTCTATTATGCCGAGATCGTCCTCGATATAGGGTCTTCACAATTTTAACCTCCTGAGACCTAGGGTACGCTTTAGTGTAAAAATTACTTGATAATCGGAGTTCAAAGTCAGCTTTGAAATTTGTACATGTAAGCGGGTCTTAGGAGGTTAACAGAATGTTAAATCCTGAATTGTAACAAAGTCACAGTTGTTTCGGATCTTCCATTTTGTAACGTAACCAATTTAAGGCAATGTATTTTGGAAGGCTTTTTCGTTTTAAGGCACTGGTCCCACCGCGAGCTAGTAAGCTATGAGCTATCGGCTATAAACACGAACAAAAGATAAGCACTCCCGTGTAAATAAAAGAGACACGGCGATATTTATAGTTACTCGCTCAGCGGTGAGCTATAAATATCGCCGTGTCTCTTTTATTTACACGGGAGCGATCTTTTGTTCGTGTTTATAGCCGATAGCTCATAGCTTACTAGCTCGCGGTGGGACCAGTGCCTAACGCTAGTTGTTTTGAATAATAGATAACATTTTATTTATTTATTTATATAATCTTAGTTGCACAAAAGAATATCTTATGGTACAAAAGGCGAACTTTATCTTCAATAGAAAAAACGTTGTCCTTCAGGTGGTCGCTAACCGAAGGTGGTCGCGTAACCGGCGAAACGACCCTCAACATTAATGTGTTATAAAAATAATCATATTTACGATTATTTACGAGGGTAAGCTATAATAAAAACCCCAAAAGCCCCGTTTAAGTCCGCATTCTGTGACAGACGGGCAACTATACGGAGCCCTGCCCTGCGCGTGGCCCGACACGCACTTGGCCGCTTTTCATTTTTGTAACTGACTTCAAACCAGTTCTTAATACGTTGGAATATTTTATTTTTATGTATGATTACGTCTGAACCAATTTGGAAAAATCTTCTTTTGTCTGAACGTTCATCCGCGGGTGCTTCCATGATCTCAGGTCAGATTCTAAAGATGGGATGAGATACTGGAGATATCGATGGGACTCTTCCTAGGTGAAGTTCTAAATTGAAGACTTAATTTTGACGTCATAACAGTGATAGTCTTCATCTTGCGGGCCCGTGACTAAAGGCTTCCATTTTACAAGTCTTAACTAGCTACACTAAGCCTCAGGTGGATTTACTGTCAAATTCGAAATTACCATTTTGAAATTGTACCAAAAGTAGGTAGGTTTAATCGTATGGCATACATTATTTTTCGCCTTTAAAGATTGTCTCTCTTTAGTACCACCCAGGGGTCACGTGCAGGGTTGTGGTAAGGTAGCTCCTGCGGACGCGAGTAACAGTTGTCCCCCCTTTGTCAAGTGAGTGGGCAACTCGACTGTTAGAAGTTCTTAAGCCGCCCGAAGGCCTCTAACTCGGCTTAACGACTACTGTCATAGACAGCAGCCGGGACCAAAGGAGGTAAAACCAAAAGTGAATTTTGTAAAAACATTACTGGGTCTACAGTTTTTTATGACCTAGATTTTTTAAATAATAAATCTAGCCCAAATGAAATTCTGTCCAGTATGAAACAGGTTCATATTCAAATACGTGCAAAGTGAATATTGTATAATTTTAATTAAAATTGAAATAGAATATGAAAATCGAAATGATGTACACAATTCATATCGTATGATGTATTTCCGATTGATAATTTTTTACACGTTATTCACGTTAATCATTTGAACGCTTGACCCCGATCACCCAGGGGAACCTAGCGGCAATTATTTTATATTCAACTAGGAAAAATGATAATGTTCGGTTATGGCGCTTCGTCGGTGAAATAGGGGCCTGGCTAGTGGATTCTAGTGGGCAACAGCATATTTTAAGCGTTTTATTAACGGCGATAATGATTTATTGGTTTGCGGCAGAAATAAACGAGACTTACGTGTCCATTATGATCTTTATAGGTATTTTAATCTTTTTTACTACGGGAATTATACAACGTTCGAATAAAAAAAACTTAGCCTTTCTAGTTCAACGAAGGTCTATCCATCGCAGGCTCTTGCTATAGTGGGTAAACAAATAATGTTTGAGCACTGTAGGTTTATGATGGTTCGCATTTTGTCGAACGACAAAATGCATGCCATCATAAGGTCTACTGGACATTTTAACACTGGGACATTGTGACTGTTTCCATTCGGCATTTTGGTAACCGTACCAAATTCCACCCATGAGACTTCTTGGAAATTGGACGATTCGGCAATTGAACGTTTTGGCAACTGGACGCGATATTCGCCATACATTATAACAATAAGGCGAGGCGGCAATTGGGAATTTTGTCAACTGGAGGGTACACTGGACTATTTGGCAGTTAGATATTTCGGCAATCGAACGTTTTTTCATTTGTTCGTTTTGACCAATAGACATTCTGGCCACTGGGTATTGTGACCTTGGACGTTTTGACATTCGGACGTTTCAACATTCGGCCCAAGTGTCAATAGGTCCAATGGTCCAATGTCCGGGGGTGTATTATACCCCGGAGGGCTTAATTTCGATCTTCATTTCGTTCATTTCATTACTCATTTGTTTTGAGTAGCCATGGGCTAGACGTGTTACGTCTACGTTTCACGAATATTCCAAGCCCACACATTCGTCTATAACTTTCCTTAAGCATCGAATGTGATATTCGCTCACTCTTTCTAGAACATTATATGCTACTCGGCGTTTTGAAAATGTACTCACTATTAATGTAAACATACAAAAAGTGCATGTCGGCCGCTGGACTCGAACCCCGGCACATCGGCTCTTGGACCGCCGTTTGTACCGCTGGGCTACAGATGTCTTAGACGACACTGCGAATTTTGAAATACCTTGACGGCGAGTCACTATGACAACAAAACTGTTAAATATTGACCCTGCCGTCGTAACAGTATGGAAGCGCGGAGGAAGTCGCGGGCAGAAGCTAGTATTTTATAAGCAGTGGAAAATGTCAAGTAAAAAACAGCCTCAAATGAAAACTACTTTTAACAGACTAGGTATTAAAAAAAAAGGTATATAAATACTAAAAAAAATAATCTTTGAAGAAATTCAAAGAACATAAAAATGCAACCCTAACAATTGTGATTCGCCTTTTCTGCCGTAGGCTCACTCCTCACCTGTCGCTTTTAGGTTTGCGATGGCACTGCGTCTAGGGACACGATGAATGCCACTGTGGTGTGAAAGTGACCCCTTTAGGCGTACGCGGCTTATCTTGTACTATAAGCGCTGGCCGGACCTCGCGACCTGAACGATATTTTGCGCCGGGCCCTCGTCACGGCCGGTGTTCCGGCAGTTCTAGAGCCATGAGGCCTCGCGTGGGACGACGGGAAGAGGTCTGATGGCATGACCCTCGTTCCGTGGAAGTTGGGTCGGCCCCTAGTATTGGATGCCACTTGTGTGGCTGCATCTTTCTGCTTCGACCCGAACTGGGGCTGCCGCTAACGCAGCTGAAAATCTTAAGCAGCGCTAATATGCAGCCGTTGATTCTGGCCGCATGTTTGGGCAGTTTGGGGTTGGAACGCTTGTGACGTGGGGGCCCGGATCACACACAGCCTTCAAAGAGCTCACGACGCGAGTCGTAGAAGCAAGTGGTGAGCAGAGGGCTGGCGGCTATCTTGCACCACGGATCAGGATTGCTATCCAGCGCGGTAATGCCGTCAGCCTTATGGTCACCTTGCCGATGCCGCATGGCACAGAACTGGAGCGGGTAGTTTTATTTGTAAATATGTAGATTTTTGAAGAGAAAACTTCTTAAACGGTGCTGTTGACATGTATGCACTTTTTATGATGGGAAAAACTCGCGACAGACCTGTGACGCGACAGGTCACGTGACCGACAGATTCGTCAGATTGAATATTCGTAAGACGGACACGTGACCTGATATTGTCATGTTTGTGTACGATAGCGCAATAAATGAATATTATTTTAACACATAAATGATAGTACTTTTACTGTATATTAAAGCAATTCGTGCATAATTATTCCCTAACCATTCCAAAATATCAAAAATGCACAACGTTAATATTCAAGTTTTCACTTCCGCCGGCACTCCCGGAGTGCAACCTGTTGTTTTTTTTATTTTGTTGTTCTTACGTCAGCATGTACATAATTAGACTAAGTAGTATTTTTTTTACAATGTATTTTATATTCTCGGTAGGACAAAGTCAAGAGCAAAATAACAAGTAAGATACCAAGCTTTTAGATATTTATCAAGAGCTTCGATTGCACAGAATTTTTGGCAAGTTTTGGAGCTTTAGGAGGAATCTGCTGTGTTTGATCTCCCGTACGCGCGTTCAAAACATTACGTGATTAACCACCTGGATTTGCTGTGTATTGGTCCATCAAGGTCGGTAACTGGTACACCTTGAGGTGTATCTTAGGCGGTTCATATGGCATATTCTTCGCATGGAGCCGTTTCAATACCATGTAGTAATACTCGAAGTCCACATTAATTTTAGCCACTTTGTGGTGCAGCGTCAATGCTACGATTGAAGTATTATCCTTCCTCCACAAATGTTTCATCTGTTTTATATTCAATATTTCTAAAATTTGTACTGCTTTCTTGAACAGAAGTCTTAGTTTTTTGCAGATATACCCTATGCGGTATGCTAGCGTTTCTCTATCCAAATACTCCTGCCTTTCGAATGCTTTCAAGTAATGTCTTGCCATGTAAACGAGTTGTAACATGCAGTCCACTATTTTAGTTCTGAATTGATAGGTCATAGCTTCCATGGTGTCGTTTGGGTCATTATTTTTGCCGTAACTATCGTAGTACACTCGTCGATTTAGTTGTTTCCCAAACATCATTATGTCTAGATTACCTCTGACCAGTTTCCTAAATAATTCAATGTTTTTGCGATAAGCGTTGACGTCTAGTGACGATCTTATCTTCTTAGCGACGCGGGGAATATAAAGTGAATCTTGTGAGAATGAGACGACATCATGAATTTCCGGGTATTTCTTTCTTGGTTCTATTGGAAATGTTGATACGCCTGAAAACATAGTGATGAAAGAAAAATGATGTGGTTGCTGTTATCCTCTTAGGATAGACTGTTAGTAAGAAAGACGACTCGTCTAGAATCTTAAAAACTAAAAATCAAAAGTAGTAGTAGTAAATAGTTGTTACGCACAAGAGAATCCAATGTTTACTAAAAATGTTTACATAATTTTGCTACCGAGTACCTATATGTGTATTGAAAGGATAATTTTAGGGTAACCACGACTATCTTTCGAATAGCAGGATCAGGGAAGAAAGGCACAACTTTGATCCCTCTTTTGAAGGCAACAATAACTCTTTGCTGAATACCAAACCCCGTAGCGTGGACGGCCTTATCACACGATAAGTAACAAGATAGCGCGTCTGTCTCGTTCTATTGAACGGTGTCAGCCAGTGACGGACGCTCTATCTTGTCACTTATCGTGTGATAAGGCCGTCCAGGCTACGGGTCCGGGTGTGAGGAAAATGTTGTCATAATGAGAAACCTGGTGAATTTGAACCTTGGATAATTGAGAAACCTATATAATTGCAACCAAATGGCCGGTCCCGGTCCCTTGGAAACAAAAGATCTCTGCAATTGAAATATCAGGACGTCCTCTTTTTTTTGCGAGGAATATCCTGTATATACCTCCGTACCACGGAGATAGCGCGGAGGTTAGGTATGTCGGACTCGCACCGACTAAAAACCCTCCGATGGTCCTCCTCGATGCATTTCGCACGGCTCTGGAATCTCCCACGGAAGGCATCAGTGCCGCCCAGCGTCACGCTTCTGTGGGTCCTACCCTATATTTAGACGATCGCAGGCCCCAACTGCGACCGTTTGCTGCCTCGAGAGTACCATTTAGTCGCCTTGTATGACACAAATTTGTTAACTGTATTTCAACATTGTGTTATTAAAGCGATTTTCAGGAAATCAACCCGAACCTACAAATTTTCAAGTAAAACAGTTTAAAAGTAATATGAATATCTTTAGCAAGATCGATTAACATTAAAAGAAATCATAAACAAAAATAATATTTACAACATTCAGTACAGTGAAATTAGGTCAAAATTTGGAAAAATTAAAGGACGACTTTTATCTATCAGGATATGTAGGTTATAGAGAAACGTTTAATTTGATTTACTCTCCCCTCTCCTCCGGGGCGAGCTACATCCCCCGCGCCCATGAAAGTGTCCCGGAGCGCGGTATTTTCCATTTTAAAAGGAAACCGTACACGATACATAAAAAGTGTATAGAAACGAAATAATCCTTTATAGATTTACTATACACCATTTCCACATACAAAAGCGATGTCACTTATACTTTAAGCGCAATCTGCCACCAAATACAAAGATTTTTAATTTTTAAATATTCTCCTATGCTATAAGTTTATTTTTCTCAAAAACTTCACACTCCAGCGTCATAATATGTACGACCGAAGTAAAGAATGGAATTTGCTCTTTATAAAAAGGTATAATTTATTTGTAAACTCTTTAATTTACCCTTGCTGTGCTATTTCTTAAATTTAAATAATTCGTTCATTCGGCGAAATATAAGTATTCGTACTGGTTAAACGGGGTTACTTTAAATACCATAGACTTCTTATAGGTTTTCCTGTAATCCCGGACAGGGGAGAGTAAATAAAATTAAACTTTTCACTATAACCTACATATTCTGATAGATAAAAGTCGTCCTTTAATTTTGCCAAATTTTCCATACATTCTGATCTAGTTTTCTGGTATTATTTTACTATATCATAAAAACATATGATTTACGGATTAGATTTTTAGGATTCAGTATTTTTGTTAAAAAATGCACGACTTGCACCTCCATAAAATAAATTTTCAGTATTACGACCACTGTTTTTGAGGACCTCTATAATTGAGACCTGTACGACCTGGTTAGATGAAATACCTCTAAAAATGACACAAAATGGCTGGCTCCTTGGATGTCTATCCTCCAGACTTTACTGTACATACTTATTCTTGACAACTTAAACAGATCGCTAACGTTTTTGTTTTACCCTGTTTATGATATAACATCCATATGTACTTTTAACTTTCCCAGAAAAGTATTTGCCAAAATACTTTTAAACCGCCATGTAACTATCTGAAGAAATCTTGCGTAAATCACAGTTTGGCTTCCGACCTGACCCGGGACTTGTGAAGTAATATTCTTTTTACGTCAACTTTAAGAGAAAAGCATCAAACAAGGTAAAAATGTATACTTCTGTCTTTTTGACCTTGAGAAGGCGTTTGACAGTGTACCCCGTGAAGCCCTGTGGATGGTGCTGACAAAACTAGGGTGTACAGAGAAATGTATCCAACTGCTCAGACTTCTGCATGACGACATGGAGTGCTGCTTTGCTGTGGCTTGCGAAGAGTCGAGTGACTTTCTCCTTAGCTGTGGGGTTAAGCAAGGGTGCGTTCTAGTACCCACACTCTTCGTTCTGTACTTCGCAGTCGCTGTCCGTGAAGTCTTGCAGAATCACAATACATCGGCAGGAATATGCACCCGTTTTCGCACCGGCAGCAAAAACTGCATTTTAGCCAGGTTTCAGGCAAGTAACCATCACTGAGATCATGTATGCGTAAGTACGATTTATGCTTCTTCGCGCAAAACCCGGATGACCTTCAACAGCTTTTAACTGACTTCCACGGCTCTTGTTGCAAGTTTGGCCTGAAGATCAGCGTTAAAAAGGTGGAAGTAATGTCAAAACATTCGTGGTCGCGAAACGCTGCCTGTCAAGCTTGCCGCAGATCTGTTGAAGCAGGTGGATAAGTTCTGTTACCGGGTAGCATAGTAATCTACAGCAGGATCGGTGCCGCTGCTGCCGCGTTCGGTTAGTTGATGCCAAGGTCTTTCGCTCGCATGACTTTAAGCTAAGCATAAAGATCTCCACATAATTATAAAGGTATTTTGCTGCCTAAACTCCTTTACTCATCTGAAACGTAGCCCTATATCGTCGTCACATTAGAGTGATTCCACTTAAATAGCCACTGTAAAATCTTTATCAGCTGGTCCGACCGCATACGAAACATCGAAGTTTTGCGGAGAGCCAAAGTATGTGGAATCGAAGAAATCTTATGAGACGATAACTTCGCTGGGGCGTCAACGTTTCGAGGATGGCGGCGGGTCGATTGGCAAAGCACATCTTTTATTCTAAACTTGAGGAGGACAAGCATGGGTTGGCGGACAACTCCTTATAGATACAAGGGTGTGCTTAAAGGGTGTGCAAGAAGAAAAGGAAAGAAAGATAGAAGAAGAAATGAGGAAGAAAGACAAGAAGAAAGAAGAAAAAAGAAGCAAGCAGCCCACCGCCAGAAATGGAGAGCTGAAAAATTCAAAACATCCACCTTCGAATTCCGTCAATGTATGGCCCGTGATCTCTAACAGGATCACCTGAAAGCTCGACCACCTGCGGCGGTCACCTATCATTGTGTACTCAGGTCTTCATAAATAAGATCGGCTACGTGAGCCACACCAGAGCACATGAACGACATCAACGCCGGAGTTGAATCAGTCTTCGTGGCCGAAACCGGTCAGGAGCAGGAGTATTAGTACATAGTATGTACTCACATATTAAAAATAATATTATCCGAAAATGCTTCAGTGTGGTCATGTGGATTGTGTAAAACAGTAATAATCGATACGTTATGTACAATGTGTTACTTTAATTGAGTATTAATTACTTATGTTTAGCACCAAACTTTAATCGTCCACCATATCACTCTTAACATACTTATGCCGAGTTTAAGGCCAAGCAGGGACATTACTATACTGACGGTGGAAAACAAGCGTACGGCCTGCTTGATAGTAAGCGGACACCGTACTCTTTGGACGCTAGTGATTGCAGAAGAGTCACAAGTGCGTTACCGCCTCTATATAGCTTCAGTCAACTCGGCGCATCCTCGGAGCTCTGGCGACCTTGGTCGCCACCGGCGCACAACTCAATATTTATACTTACAAAGCTATATTATATAGCTATATTTTTTAGAAAAAATACCAATTCAGTACGTCAATTAAGGCATGCTTTTCGTTTTCCTACTTTATACGAATCTCTAATACAATGTAGAGATATTACAATTGGAAAAGCATACAAAAAATAATTACGTGGGAGCAGCGTGCGGCGAGCTGACGGTGAGTGTCTACACCACTGACCCTTAAACTCCAGAGAGCCCGATTGATCTGGCTTTCGCCTCTATGCTTGTCTTAACCGGCTGACCAGAGTGGAGTCGCAAGAGTAGAACCTATGCTCCAGATTGGAAGTGTGAAATGTCATAACGCCGGTGATCCTTGAACGGAACACCATCTAGCTGCCGTAGACTCACCTTCGGCAACCTCAAAGCTGCTCAGAAGTGTTGGCCCATTGTCGCACTGTATGTACGTGTGACTATTTTGTAGGGCCCGTTTAACGAGTTAGCGAGTCACCGTGTGTTTTACAATTTTGTCACTGATTGTCACGGCAGGTGGCGGTTAGTCTTATCCCGTGACCATTTTCCAGACCACCAGTTTAAATACTGACCATACAAACTAACTACGTGCGGTGGGCAGACTCGTGCTCTGATTTGTACCGCGTTCAGCGCGGTGTGAGGTAGGGGGGGTTGATGTCACCAAAATTATATACATCAACGCGTTGATTGTTGAGCTCAGCGGTGCCAAAATCGGGTATCCGATCGACGGTATTTGTGTCAATAACATCAGTTACGTTGACGATATGGTGCTACTGAGTCGATCGATTGATAGGCTTCGGAAGCTAGACGGCATGTGTGTGAAGTTCGCGGAATCTCATGGGCTCAGGTACAACTCAAACAAGTTTCTGTCAAAAATGATATTTTTGGTACAAGGTTTTACTACCGACTGTACTTTTCTGTGAACCATCATCAACTATGTCATCATTGCGACGATTCCAACGAGCCCAAACTCAACGGGATTACGTCGGTTACGTAGGTACTGAATTCCCATGGCCACCTTCTGTCTCAATCATCAGACCAGCTCGATGGTACAGTCGAGTACAAAGATATGTATACACTTTTGAACCTAATCGAATGCGGTCGCATACAAATTGTAAAGTACCACAATATTGAATTGTCATCCAAACTATACTAATTATTA
Organism: Epinotia demarniana; assembly: GCA_945867215.1. NCBI lineage: Eukaryota > Metazoa > Arthropoda > Insecta > Lepidoptera > Tortricidae > Epinotia > Epinotia demarniana. The sequence goes on from OX244259.1 coordinate 61,097,527, forward strand.
AAAATTTCGGCTCAATTAAAAACCGGGAAGTGGATCAAATTTAATTTGCAAAATTTGATTACTGACAGACAGACAACGGGACTGGTGAAACTAGATAAAAGCTTCTGATAAAAAAAGAGCAAAGTTTGAGTGTGCAACCCGCGCGGCGGCCGGTTCGATACCATGCCGCCAGTTACGCCGCTGGGCGGAAATTTAAGTATCTGGGCCACCGAGACCTTGTCAGATGACGTTGGTAGGTCGTTGGCGGTACGTTCTAACATGCTGCCTTCTGCCAATCGCTATACACGTGCAGCCTGTGGTTCGACTGTACGCAGCGGACCATCAACACGCTACGGGTAGAATATAACAATGCGTTCAGTATGCTGCTGGGGCTGCCGCGCTACTGTGGTGCGTCGGGCATGTTTGCGAAGGCGCGTGCGGACGGCTACCACGCCCTAGTGCGCAAACTCGTCTCCTCGCTGGCGAGCAGAGCGCGGGCCAGCACTAACAACATCCTTAAAGCATTGTGCTGAACATGATGCTCTATAGATCTGGAATAATTTACATCTTTTGCAGTCGGGATAACTTCTGTTTAGGGATTTTGTGTAAGTAAATGCTCCCCAAATCGAACTCTCAGTCTTAAAACTTCGTAAACAGACTCTATATTAAGATACAAGGAAACTGTTTTCAGCGATTTCCAAACTGAGATGTGAATCATGAATCGTCTCTGCTCCATGTTAGGATAAGCAAACTTATATGATAGTGCTTCGTATACGTAACGGTTTAAACGGAAGTTGAGAGTGTGATAAGAAAATAAGTCTTTTTTGAAGCAGGAGACTTAAAATTGTTACTAGCACGTATGTTTTTTTTTTTTAATAATAAGTTATACTGCTTGGTTTACCACTCTTCAATTATCCGGCCAGACTTATTAAGTTTTCGTTGTACCACATACACGCAGTTCCTGTCTACTTTAACCGCACAGATAACGCACAGACTCTTTCCGAAAGGAAAGGTACTTACCTATTACAGAAAATACTCAACGGAAGTGATAGGGGCGCAATAACACTGTTATCTACCGAATTTCAAACAAATGTTATAACTTATAATATAATTGTATCTATAGTAAAGTTCAACTTCCCGCCAAATATTGTCTGTTTTGACATAGGGCAATATTTCATCGGGACACTATGGCGGCGCAACAAGTCGCTGCCACCAACAAATTGTATGCAGTTGGTTGCGCCGCCACGGTGTCCCGGTGAAATATTGTCCATAGAGCTGCATGCAATTTGTTGGTGGCGGGTTACTGGTTGCGCCACCATGGTGGCCCGGTAATATATTGCCCTTAAGGTTGGTTGACAGCATTATTACAACCGATTTTATTATGAGAACATTCTTGTCTGTGGTAGTTATAACAGTTATCGATACGAAACGTCAATTCAGAGTGTATTTTTAATATAAACCGCACGACATTTGATCTCAAGTGATATGAGTATAGGGACTTCATTCGTATGTCTATGATTTAAATAAAAACCATTCGTCATGACGGAGGATCGAATTGCCGCCATTGCTGTTGCCATTATTTTGTTGGTTTTTTGCTGTTACTTAAATTACTTATGATATGTGTGTAGATAAAGTAGTGTATGCAACTGCTCGTAATTAGGCCTTAAAACACTCGTGTGATCCTATTATACGAGTAGAACTCGCTGACGCTCGTTTCATAAAACCACACTCGTATTTTAAGGCCTCTCATTATGGATCAGTCGCATTAACTACTATTGTAGCCAATTCACGAGTTGATGCACTCAATACGAGATAACTGCACATCCATCATTGGACGGCCGCGACATACTCTAGTTTTTTCTGGCACTATTAAACCACTTGTTCTAATGAGAGAGAGACGGATAGTGCGAGATTTGTTGGAAGACCATTTCGATACCCTAGTTCACAGTCGTACTAATTTTTTTTTTGTCACTGAAATTGTAACTTTATGATGTGAGCACTACCATACTAATTACACCTCGTTTTTCCCCGTAATTAATACGATTGTGAACTATGGTATCAATTTATAGAATTGGTGAATGTGGATTCATAGGTGTGACCGTGTTCTTTTGATGCTCTGTTTCAAAAACAAAGGTCCTGACATCTATCCCTACATCTTTCTGGGAACTAGGAGTTGTATACTTCCGTGAAATCGCAAAATTATCGCTTGGCCTCCCACCCGCCGAACGCGTGTCGTGCGCGGCGCGTGTCGAAAGCGGTTATAGCGGTATATTCACACCGCAACGGGCGGCGTGTAGCAACGCGGGGGTACGCGGCGCGCCCGCGCGTCATATCTCTCACTACCAACACAATGTATCTCACTATCTCTATTACACTCAGCAGCGCGGCAGCAGCGCGGACACGCGTTCGGTGGATGGAGGTCTTCAATAGACGTTCTAAACCACTTTCTGTTCAATAGAGTCAGGCTTACTTCTCTCTAATGGACCTTTCAATAATTCAATGCATTCGCCACGCCACCGTGAACTTTATTATATCGACTGGTCTATAAATAAGCAGTCAAACATTTATATTTTTAAAGCAGCAAATTTTAAGTAATGGCAGCTTAATTTAAATACTACTTTTACACTCTATATAAATACTTACACAGTAATGCTCTTACGAAATTCAAACAACAAAATATTAAGTGAGATAGGTATATATAACCCCACTATTATTCCATTGTACTTAAGGCTAAAAAAACACAAGGTTTCATTAACAGAATAATGGTCTGACCATTTAAAAATCTTGACAATGTATTGACTCTCTATACCTACTTCCCTAGTGAGAAATATAGTCGAATACTGCAGTGCGGTCTGTTCTCCTCATTATATAACTAATAATAATAAGGTGGAGTCGGTGCAGAGGAAGTTTATCAGGCAGTTATGTTATACGCCTGATTAAGAATAAAAAGAAAATTTCCGTTATGCGAAGACGAGACTCAAGAAATTCAATCTACTTAGACAGGTTGCAGGTTAGGCGTAAGATAAAAGACATCTGCACAATTAAAAATTGTAAATGCCGTACTGGACATGACTAATTAAGCGATATCTCCTGTAAAGCACAACGCAAAACCAGCCGTAGACAACATTTATTTCAGTGTACTTCTAGCAAATAATGTATCACACCATAGTCTTTAAGCTGCGGTGTCCGCTTACCATCAAGTGGGCCGTACGCTTGATTGCCACCGTCGTTGTATAAAAGAAAAGACCGGGTTGCACTCCGAGAGTGCCGGCAGAAGTGAAAACTCAATGACATTGTAACAGTTTTTCGATCAGGTCACGTGTCCGTCTTACGAATTTTCAATCTGTTGAATTTTCCAGTCACATGACATATTGCGGTCACGTGACCTGTTGCGAGTTTAACATTTTACCCCATCACAAAAGTGCACAGCGCCGCTAAAGAAGTTTCCACTTCAAAAATAGTCCAATGCCGCGAATGTGTTCCCTGTGGGTGTGTAATGAATGGTATAACAACTTTTGTTATATTTTCACTGGATATAACAACATTTAATATAATTTCATTGGATATAATCACTCAAGGGACATAATAAACTTTTGGTATAACAACAATCAGTATAATTTCAAGGCGTATAATGTTCAAATAGTATAATACATTTTTGATGTAACGTTTAATGGATATAATGTATATTGGATATAAGTATTAGTGGTATAATGTTTTGTAAGATAAAATTTTATTTTTCACACACAACACGTTAATTATTTTAACCTAACCTAAACCTAACCTAATCGCCAGCGTGTCGTCGTCACCCCGCTTCGCGGGGTGCCTATTTCCGCTCTAAGGGACACAAGCGAACCCTAACCTAACCTACAATGGTACAATTCATACCATTGTTACAAGTATCAGTGGCCATTATACTGTTTTGTGTCGGTGGTTACTCGTCGTCGTACCTATACCAACCTGCCTTAGAGTAACATTTTACCCATTTTGTAAGAAATAAAAGTTAGTAAGTATTCCAGATTATGCCAATAGTACATTATACCAACTCATTTTTATATCGAACAAAGTTATATCCCATGTATGTTATACGTTATGACTGTTAGATTACTAGTTGTTATATTTCAAGTTCATTACCTATATCTGTTGATAATTATATTACATGAGAATACAAATAACAAATGTTGTTATATCAAAAGTGCATTATATCCCTTAATCGTTATATCCAGAGAAAATATATCAAAAGTTTTTATATTGATCGTTACGCACCCGTTCCCTGTACAATGATATTAACGAAAGATCTGAACATTTTCCACCACAATTTTATTACATTTAAGCATAAAGTTGTACCCTGACTTGAACAGCCTTGATAAAAATACCAGTAAATATTCGATGAGTGTATTTAGATGTTGTGCACGGTTGTTATCGATGTACAAATTTGCCAAGATATTTCTATGTATCTTTTGTATAAACTACCTGATGATTTGTATATTGTTACTTTGTCTATTAATAAATAAATCCATCATTATTTTTATTATTAGTCAGACCGTGCGGAGGATACGCTTAAGTTATTTACATATATGACTCGGCTCCAAACTTTATCGCACTGTACGTACGCGAGGTAGATCTATATGTCAATTCCTTTATGGAAAAATGACACTTGGATCTCCCTTACGCTCGTTCAGAACATTACGTGATTAACCACCTGGATTTGCTGTGTATTGGTCCATCAAGGTCGGCAACTGGTACACCTTGAGGTGCAACATAGGCGGTTCGAATGGCGTATCCATAGCATGAATCTTTCTCAATAACATGTAGTAATACTCGAAGTCCACATTGATTTTAGCCACTTTGTGGTGCAGCGTCAGCGGTGCGATTGAACTGTTATCCACCCTCCACGCGCGATTCTTCTGTTTTATATTCAATATTTCTAAAATTCTTACCGCTTTCTTGAACAGAAATCTCAGTTTTTTGCAGATGTACCCCATACGGAAAGTTATCGTCTCTTTATCCAAATACTCGTGCCTTTCAAATGCTTTCAAGAAATGTCTTGCCATGTAAACGAGTTGTAACATGCAGTCCACTATTTTAGTTCTGAATTGTAAGTTCTTAGCATCCATATACACGTCGGGGCCTTTATATTTCTCCCTATATTCTAAATACATTCGTCGATTCACTTGTTCCCCAAACGTCATTGTGTCTAGATTGCCTCTGACCAGTTCCCTGAATAATTCAATGTTTTTCCGATAAGCGCTGACGTTTAGTGACGATCTTATCTTGTTAGCGATACGGGGAATGTAAAGTGAATCTTGTGAGAATGAGACGACATCTTGAATTCTCGGGTATTTCTTTGTTTCTATTGGAAATGTTGATACGCCTGAAACATGGTTGCTGTTATCCAAGTATAGACAGACGTCCTATTATGAATCTCAAATATACAGGGTGTCCCAGAATTTGACGTCAAGCCGTAAACGGATGATAGACCAAGTAAGGTTATCATAAAAATACAAAAAAAAACCAACTCATGTTCTTTAAAAATTATGGTCACTAAAAATTCACTAAAAAATCCACATTACGGGGTGTGGATTTTTTAGTAAGTTTCTATATATTTTTTTTTTGGTACAAGCTTTTATTGACGACTGTATTTTTCTGTGTACCGTCATCAACAATCTCAACGGGGTTAGGTACGTTGGTTAAGTACCGAGTTCCAATGGCCACTTTCTGTTTCCATCATCAGATAACATCAATGGTACCATAATATAGAATAATCATCTAAACTATACTATAACCCAAAATTTTAGTTCAATCGGTTGAAGATACGGCTTCAAAATTGAGTTGCAGGATTCCACCCGACCAAACATACGTAGTTACATAGTTAAAGTTCGACCGCTTCACTCAGTCCTCGCCTGCGCAGCGCGCGTGGGGTTTTAGGGGGTGAATTGAAAATGATTACGTTCACTGAAACGCCGTTCTGACTAGATTAAAAAACAATAACTTAACTATATGAATGTTTATCTGATTTAATCGATACATGATTGCCTAAAATGTCCACGATTGAAAAAAAAACTAAGTTGGCTCTTTATTTTCCTTTTATTTACTCAGCCGACTGAAACGATACATTATTTAATGACAATCAAGTTAATAGTATAATATTTTATCTCATCTAAAATTTATCCCTTACTGAAATATAAATAAATCGTCAGTATGTTAGGTATTTATCGAAATTTTACCAAAAAAGCCATTCCCGAAGAGTGTTGCATCTCTTTTCTGGTTCGTGGAAGGCATAAGCGTGTCTCTGTCTAGGGGGCCTGGTCGACTCGATTCAAGGCATCCCCATGACAGGGGAGTGGCTGGCGTTCTTCGCCTCCCGCACGGCGCCCTGATGTACCCCACGCGCTCCGCGAGGACTGAGCGAAGCGGTCGGACTTTACGTAAGTACATACATTGGAAGTAAATAAGAAAAGTTATAAAAACTAACGGACATACGGACATGGGGAAACTATAAGGGTTCCTTGTTGATTACGGAAGCCTACAAATGGTGTCATAATAATTAGAGATGCAACGGATATCCGGTCACTATCCGGTATGCGGCCACAATTTTAATATCTATCCGAATACCGAATAGTGGCGTATGGTATTTTAACACAGAAGGACCATAGGTTAGGAGAGAACAAGAGTAGGTAAATTGGCAAATAAATAAGAAACTACCAGGTAGGTAATCAATAATTAAAGTCAGAGGGACTACCACGAAGTTTTTTTTTTTTTTTTAAGTGAAAACGAGCTTCGTTCGAATATCTCCGTCTTTGTCGCTCGAACTAGCAAGTGCGACAGAGAGGGAGATATTCGAACGAAGTTCGTTTTCACTTCGCGGTAGCCCCTCAGTTTCATCTTCGAAAATACATAATATAATGACAGTTCAACAAGTTGCAACCTGCACCGAGCGTCGCGGTCGAATTTACTTCATTCTGTTTTAGTCATTTAATTGTGGACCGGATATCCGGCGGCCAGTAGCGGATATCCGGTCGCCTGCAGCGCTGGATATTCGGTATCGGGTATTTCTGCCAAACCACTATCCATTGGATCTCTATACTTATTTTTGACAACCTTAACGGGATCACCAAACGTTTTTGTTTCATCCTGTATTATATTATACTCACATATTAAAAAATATATAATCTTGAAATGCTTCCGTGTGCTCATGTGGATTCTTAGAACAGTTATAATCGATATGTGTGCTCGTTAAATGATTTGATTAAAGTTTTTACCTACCTAATTAAAGTAAAATTTAATTAGGTAGGTATTAATGATAATTTAGTTGGCACTAAACTTTGATCGTTCATCGAATCAGTCACCCATTCTTATGTCTATGCTTGGCCTGGGGGGTAAAAAAAATATTGTCGCCTGGTTTTCCATTAAGATTAGCATTTCATTATATAAACAGCGTACACTGTCAGGCAACAGCTGTTTCAATCGGCTGCCTCGCGAAAAAAAAAATAGGCAACCAACGAAAAAGCCATAGGATGCGAGCGCCATACAAATATCTACCCAAACCCGTGCCTACAACCCCGTATGCGCATATTCGAACTAAACCGCTGCCTGGCATCTTTTGACATCCCGCATTATGCCAATGGCACCCATTCTGTAGGTCCTTTTTGCGACGCTCCTTAGGCTCTATGGTTTTTTGTTCGCTGCTCACAGGGCTTTATTTAACATACATACATACATACATTCAGTCCTTTATTCCCAAAAGAGGTAGGCAGAGCACATGAATCGTATGTCCCAGCACCTCTTTTGTAATAAATGTGGGTATAAAATATCGACAAAATGTGATATTGCAGCGATAGGTTGCTAGCCCATCGCCCACAACACACTTCAACCCTGGGTGGTGAAATTCTAACCCGACACCACACGGGTATATAAATATAAATAAATAATAATAAATATAAGGGGACAATCTTACACAAACCGACCTAGTCCCATAGTAAGCTCAATAAGGCTTGTGTTATGGGTACTAGACGACGATATATATAATAGATATAAATACTTAAATACATAGAAAACATCCATGACTCAGAAACAAATATTCATGCTCATCACACAAATTAAATATTTGTCCTTACCGGGATTCGAACCCAGGACCTTCAGCTTCGTAGGCAGCGTCACTACCCACTAGGCTAACCGGTCGTCCGAACTACGCTATATAGCTCTACGAATATAGCTCATTTTGTTTTTATATTTCCGCCCCAGTCCAAGTTGGCTCGGTTTGGGTTGCAAGGGCGGTTCTACAACACTTCGAGAGCTCAATCCGGTTGCCTCTTGGACATTGCAACCTATACGTCATTGCTCTGAATTTATTTTAGAAATTTAAAGGGTGCGCAACGTTCTGTACTTTAAGTTATGTTTAAAAAACCCTTCCGTCATCCAACACAGCAACAGCAGCAACATAAGTAGCGCCAAGCTTCCTCTCCTACACATACACCACTACCAGCCACGCTCTACAAATTATATATCTTGGCTAAAAAGTATAGACACGCGTGAGAGTCTATGCGGCGACCGGGATGTGCCCAACAAAGCTAAGCTTTGTAGAGCGTGCTGGTAGTGGTAGAGTTACGCTGTGTAGGATAGGAAGCTGGGCGCTACTTATGATCTGATATATTCTTAACGCTGACAGCTATATATGAGCTCCCTAGCTCATCATCCCTAGTCTTGGCAATCACTTTACATGTAATGTTTTTGGTGGGATAATGCTATACAAAAACATTGTAATCTGTAACAGTTGCATACATGAGGCAAAAATGACATTAGGTACTAACGGTTTTCTTATATCAAATTACGCAGAGAAAGAAGCTAATTTCGATAAAGCAATTTAACATTGAAGTATTTAATAATTTTATGATATATATACCGGATGGAAAGGCACGACGATCCTTTTCGCAAAGGGGGGTTAGTGTAAGTGAAGGAGTATCGATTCTTAATGTTTAGATTTTTGTTACGAACAATTAGTAAAAATATTAAAATTAATTAATGTTCTTCTTAGTGACAACCCTACTATTACTACGTACTAATAATTGTATAGACGTATTGATAAAGGTCATTGACCCTTGTGTTATTGTCAAAATGTTACTGAACCTAATGAGGGTTGTCACTTGCAGCATTTTGCATTAAAAGTTAACTGCCTATAACTTCAAAACGCTTACGAATACGAGCCTAGTTTCTTTAGAGGAAATACAGAACTAAGTCTAAACAATCCCCCTTTTGCGGAAAGGATCGTCGTGCCTTTCCACCCGGTGTATATATATTTATATATATATATATATATATATACTAATAACTGCCTAACCCTTTGCACGGTTAGTGAACCCATTAAAAAAATAAGACATTTAGTTGCAGTCGTTCTGAGTTATGCGCGTATCTACAGTACAAGTTTTTTCCTTACTACCCGTTGTACTATACCACAAAAAGATACACAGACACTTTAAACTTATAACACCCCTATCTTTGCGTCGGGGGTTAAAAATAAAGGTGTTTTTTTAACCGTCTTAGAGCCGAAGCCCAGTTAATGTATACATTTCAACAAACTTAAAAAAATGTTTTTTTTTTTAAATTTTTTAAGTTTTTTTTAAATGCATATTTTTTTTTGCATTAATATTAATTTTAATCATCCAGCTGAGTGACCGCAGTGTCCGCTAGCCGCCATCTTATGTAGCTAGGTACGAACTCTAACCGGGTGAGTGAACTTCGCTCCGTGCGCCATAGAGAATTTTTCAAACTTAATTACCTTTTATTACTAAGAACTTAACTAATTTTTTTTTTTTCTCGGATGGATAGTACCTTTTGGATACTTTCAGTGGGCTTCGGCTCTAAGACGGTTAAAAAAACACGTTGTATAGTGCATAAGTATCTACTCCAGCTAACTTTAGTTTTAGTCTAGTACTGTGTCGCTAATGTAGAGATTTTGAGACGTTCCACTCACGTACAGTGTTCGAGATTTGGAACTGGTCTTTTGACACATCGCGACACCCATATAACGTAAATTGGCACTGCTCATCGAAATAATAAAAAAAGTTTCAATAGCTTCCGAGTTACAAAACAAAGTTCAATCTCCATGCACGCTCTTTTTAGCACTTATAAAATAATTGTCATATTTTTTTACGGCTTATTTGTATAGAAATTAGCATTGAAAACTCGGTATGCAAACCATTACGTCCTACGACTTTTTATATTTAAATTAAGTGATATACTGCTTTAATCGTTTGGAGTCTGTCAATTTAGAAATAAATCGATATGAATCAAATAATTGTGAATAGGAAAATAACAATGTATTATTTAATTACTGTTACGATAATACGAAATAAAATCACATTGATCGAAACCGACATATTTGATTGTGCAAAATGTTGCCTCTGAAAATATGGCATTGATTTCTGCACGGCGCGCGAGCTCTCTCAATTTTTCTCGCACTATCAGTCTCTCTCTTTACTTACAGGACACTTGTGTTAGCAGACGATAGTGTATATGCTCTCTATTTGATTTCCTAAAAATAATTATTACACAGTAATCAATCGATACCTTTTATTAGCCATCATCAATCGTAATCGGATATTATGACAATCGATTTACTCTAGCCACATCACTCTTTACATCATATTGGAACTGTCCAAAGACCAGTCCCAAATCTCGTACACTAACATCAATTTAAGTATTAGTTTGTGATTGATAGGATAGTGGACGTTTCTTGATGGAGACTAGTTTGGAGATTCCTTCGTAGGAGATAATAATAGAAAAATTTACCAAATATACAGATCTCCCCATAGAGTCCCCATAGTTTTGTCTACCACCGGTGTCATCCCACAGCAGTTGCATACCTCCATAAAAAACCTGTCATTGCCGCCATCATCTTTTATTGTCATGCAGAGAGCAGCCATCTTAAACACTTGCAGGATAGTCCGAAAATTTTTACAGAACGATATACAACTACCCAACTCACGAACTCAAATAAGTACGCATCAGTAGCTAGTTCTGACGACAACCAATCCCAAAACTATATGTGATACGCTGTGAACATGGGATGCACTTGGCTTCGGTCCGTTAAAATACTGAGAATAGAAAATAAAAGAAATAATAATATTAAAAAATCTCTTTGTTTAAAGAAATTGTGTTACAATTATTACCAGGGGTCCCTACACTAGGCTACGCATGTTTCGTGTGGAACCAGTTATAAAAATATACATTGGAAGTCAGTTACCTTAAAATAATACATACATCAAGTGTTGGCGTAAGTTAATTAATACTAAACATTTCAACAAATACTTAATCTACCCTATCTAAAATGGCTTTGGTCTCGGCATAATTTAAGGAATGAAGATATTTAAAGATGAGTTTATTAGCTTCTTTCATAGTACAGCTCTTTAGTTCACAATGTTTGAGCATGACGTTGTACACAGATGCTCTAATGTAATCACCAAAGCGTTTGCCAAAGCTTGAAAGCACTCTTGGGACTGGTAAGCGAAAAACTCGCTTTTTGAGTAGCGTGTCATAAGCAGTCATTGATTTAAGAGATTTGTGTGTAGTAATGAATTTTTTTGTAGAAATAATTGGCGTATGGTTAACAAATGTGCTTCGGCCTACAGAATCGCAGTTGGATAGCGAAAAGGTCACTTGAACATGACTTTTAGAACAGAGTGTTGCGCTCTTTCAAGCTCCATCATAGTTGTCTTTGCTGCACTGCCACATGTCGTAATACAGTAGGCAGTCACCGACTGGCACAGCGCAGTGTAAACTAAGGTCAACGATATATATTGGCCGATTGGCGTACTTTTTTAAATATAAATATATGTTTTCTAATTTTTGCCGAGAGTTTATAGATATGGTGTTTAAAATTTAATTTTTCGTCTACAATCAGGCCCAGGTACTTAATTTTGATAACAGGAACTAGGTGGTTCTGAAGATGCGGTTTTGTGGAAGCAAATACATTTTGTTTTGTTGCTATTTAAGGTTAAAAGGTTGGCACGAAACCAGTCGGATACAATTTTAGTACCTCTTTCCGTTGCTATAATTGCTTTCTCCAAGCTCACATCATTAAAAAGAATAACGGTATCGTCAGCATAATAAATAATTTCGCAGTCTTGAATTCTCAGATTGAGGATATCATTCATGTAAATCACAAAAAGGGTGGGTCCGAGAATGCTCCCTTCTGGCACTCCATATTTAATTTCCATTGTAGCACTTCTAACAGACCCCACTCTGAGAAGTTGCCTTCGCCCAGTTAGATAATTCTTAAACCACGACAGTGGTACACCGCGAATGCCTAAAAACTGTAATTTTAGCAATATTGGGAACGACATAGTGTCAAAGGCCTTGGCCAAATCCAGAAAGACGCCAATACACTTCAAGTTGCTGTCCAAATATGAGGAAACAAGATTAACAAGAAGTGAAGTGGCGTTCTCCGTGGATCGGTTCGGCCGAAAGCCTAACTGTCTATCTGATAAAAGACCAGAATTTTCAAGATATTTGAATAATCGAGTATTTACTAGCTTTTCCAGAATTTTACAGAAAGTACTAAGCAAAGATATAGGCCTGTAGTTACCGGGAATATCTTTGGGTCCATCTTTACGAATAGCAGTGACGATGACGGCGGCTATTTTCCATTGCCCAGGAAAGCAGCCTGAGCTGAGGCTAAGATTACAAATATGGGTGATGGGCTCGATGATTACATTTTGTACACGTTTAATAAGTTTATTGTTAATCCCGTCCAACGTTGCATAATAATGGTTTCTATTTCCTTCTGATCAGTCGGCTGCATGAAAAACGACTTGTCAGAGCCACCGCATAGCGGAATTTTGCCGGCCTAGCTTTCTTCTGACTCTCCTGTTTGTGAGATAATGTTTCCGGCTAATTTTTGACCGACGGATGAAAAGAACCTATTGCAATTATATAAAGACTCTTCGGGGCACGGTGTGGCAAATGAGTTCGACTGGTTGTCTGGTTGTGTATTTTGCTTATTCATTTTACAGGTCGATTCACGAAAGCTGGCGCGAGATTTGACAGAATTTCTATGAAAATAGCTGTCACATAGTAGAAATCTCGCGCCAGCTTTCGTGAATCGACCTGTACATATATTTTTGACAATATTCCAGAGTTTCTTAGTATTATGGTTATTAGTAGAGAGTTCAAGTTTTTCATGTTGTTCGTTGAGATTTTTTAACAGATTGTTGTGGAAGTTTTTGTATCTGCTGAAGGTTAATTGTAGAATGACATCATTTGGAAATTGTTTTAACTTGATGTAAGATGTAACTTATAACGAGATGTCATCGGTTACTAAGGGGGCCTTGCACCAAACCGTCTGTAATTGTAAGCGGCATTCGGTAGTAATAATAATAATAATCTATTATATAAAATCGGAATATTAGAACGGGATAAAACACGAAGGAACGAGCGAGATAGCGCTTTACAAAAAACACTATCTCCGGCGTCACATTTCTCAAAAACAACGCAAGTAACACGAGAAATAAATATTAGAATCAATTTTCTGGATATTATCTTAGAATAAGAGCATAAAGGCTCCCGGTTCTGTTGCGTATTTTTTCTACAATCACGTAATGAAATCTCGATAACTTTGACAAATTGAACTGTCGGCCATTGTTCAGAAATGTTCGGCTGAAGCTTACGTGACGTTCGGATCGGTCTCGATTAGTTAATACCTTACGTTTAAGAAGACGCATTTGGGGACCAATTTTTGACTTCCGAGCGCTCGAAATCAAAAGCGAGCGATAGAAAATATTCTCAAATGAAAATTTGACACTATTATTTTCGCATAAACCCAATAATAGATAAAAGCTATTTTTGAAATCATCTGTGGAATCATCACTCGAAAGGTAGTGCCTTTGCGTTTGGTTGTATGCAAAAAGTAGATAGTTACTTACAAATTTGAGTTTTCAACACACCTAATAAGAGAATAGTACTTTATTGGAAGTTGTGTAGGTATCTATAATATAGTAAATTGATTAATTTTAAATATATTATGCGTTTCATAACAGAAAAAAAAACAAGCAATCAAACAAAGAGTAGTATTAATAAGTATTAGAATTTAAATAATAAAATCAGGGTTATGTAATGGGTAATGGCACTCGGTTAAGTATAAACGAAATGAAAGATAAGGCCTATAAAACACTGGCGCGGCCTGCGGTGGCGGACAAAACAGCGAATGACTATTTTACTATTATCCGCGCGGCCAGGCCGCGCCAGTGTGATGCAGGCTTTTGTTGGCAATCACATCCTAACCTTCCGTTTGTATTGCGTAGACAACAGTTTCCTATCCGAGTCACGTTTGCTATGACTTGGCTATGACAAATACAAATAGAAATTATTTATTCTGCAAATAGGCCACAAGGGCACTTTTACATGTCGAACGGTAATTTAAATTAAAAATATTAATCTTACAATAAAAGAATAATAATCTAACACCATAATAATTTAATATTTGCGGATTAAAAAACACACTAAATTTCACAAAGTGAATAAAAACAAAACAAGATATGACCATTACATTCGATAAGTATAAGGTCTGTGCATTAACAGAAAGTTAATGATATTAATTCAGTATTCCAGAGATGTATACGGTCTCTAAGCGTCAAAACAAAACAATAAAAAAAGGAACATTAACGTAATATTGTCAGTGATGTTCAGGGTCAATAACAATAAAACGTGTCAAGATCGGAATGATGTCTCTCGTCAATACGATAATAATAAAATAACACTAGTATTGAAGTAGTTAGGTACTATGCCCTTGCAAGCATGAACAGTCCGGACTCCACAAACAGCACCCGATCACGAGTATGACGCATATCTCAGCCATCGCCTCCCTCAACCATATGTTAGGGAAGCTGGCGAACCGATCAACGACGCCACCGTAAGCAAAGCCCTTTAAGCGAGCATGACATATTCAAGCCACCGGACATTGTTAAAAACAAAGATTAATTAGCGACTTGCTATGACTGTAAATAAAGCACACAGGGACTATCTTTTATATTTTTTGGTCTGTATTTGATGCATGAGGTGGCCAGTTATTGAACGGTGTCCAGTTAGTTGGACCCGATTCTACAGGTGGCCTCTAAACTTCATCATTTTATGAAGGTGTCGCTAAAACACTTTGCTATTCTATGAGCAGCTGTCATAATCAAATGACAGAGCTAATTTGAATCTGACGTTTCTTATTTTAGGCGGTCTATTCAACTAAGCTTAGTTGCCTAAATGCTATTCTAAACATGTCGTTTTTAATCTGCCGCTTAAATTATGACAATTTAGTTTTAGGCTATTTAAGCCATGTGCACGTAGAATCGGGTCCAATGACGAGTTATCCTGTGCATATTCTTTAGATTTCTTATTTTTTGTTAATGTTTCACGTCATGCCAGTCGCAAGGAGCGAGTGTCCGCTCAGGGCCCTGTATTTAACTCAAACAAATTGTATTTATGAGCTAACTAAACCCCTCTAGCAGACTGGCACGGACAAAGGTGGATGATTTATTTCTGTTATTTTTTTATACATTTATAAGTGAATAGAACTCATTCTTAGTATGAGGTGGCCCGTTATGGAACAGTGGCGGCAAAGTACAAGAGGTTTTAATTACTGATTTTCACGTTTTTTTTTTAACTCACAAAATCTTATACTCTAGTTTAACAAATAAAGTTCCGCCAAACTGTGAACAGTTTGTTGGCGGATAATACGCTCGTTACTACAATCGTTGTTTTATTATACGAACTACCTTAACTCTAATAAACTAAACAATATAATAGGAATAAGCGTTTCTACAAATAACTCGGTTTTCCGTTTTCCCGGGAATGAAGCATTTTCCCGCGGTAAAAAGTAGTCTACGTTCATCAGGGATAATGTTGGCTTCTAATGGAATACAAGCAAACAAACAATAAAATCTTTCCTTTTTTAAATTATAGTATAGATGTAGAAAACTGCAATGTACATTTTATGTTCCTTTTTGTTTCATTTCTTCCTTATGTAATTTGTATCAACATTCTAATGTATCATGTCTAAATGTACATAAGTTGTATCTGATTCCCCGCAATACAGGCGAAGCCTAGTGCGGGGTGACTTCTGGAAATTATTGATCTCGAAATTGTTCCAAATAAACCTCTATTATTATTATATAGCTACAGACAACCGCAGGTCCCTCACTCTCCATACGGCGTATCCATACTTTACTGTTTCTAACCAGAATAAAAAAATAATTAGGCAGGATAGAAGATAGCAACTTAGAAATGAAACACTCCATACTAAGAGCCCACAAAAATTTAATCCCAAATTTGCGGATGCTTTTTGGGGGGCGGTTTCTCCACTGGCAGAAGAGAGAGCCATCTGATCTCGGCATGCAGCCTCTTCAGGACCTCGTAAAAGTAGTTAAAGTCCGTATACAACTTTGCCACCTTGTGGTGTAACGTCAGAGCTGCTACTGACGTCTTATCCTTCACCCACAAGTTTTTTCTTTGTTTTATGTTGAGTATCTCCAATATCCTTTTCGCTTTCTTGAAGTTGTATCTAAGATTACGCGCGAGCACACCAATGCGGTACGCTGGCGAGTTTTTGTCAATGTACTCGTTTCTTTGAAACAGTTTTATGAAATGTCTTGCCATGTACACGAGTTGTAGCATGCAGTCGATGATTTTAGTTCTAAATTGAAGTTCGGTTGCTATACGGTACTCCTTTCTACTTTTTTTCCAAACCATCTGTCGTCTAGTCTCATTTCCTTCAAGAAGAATGGGGTCTTCCAAGTTTCCTCGAATCTGTTGCCGCAGGAGCTCTTCATTGTGGAACTTTTCTGGGTCAATGAACCATTTTATTTCTTTAATAACCCGCGGAATGTAGCCTAACTCGTCATTTTGTTCTGTGAAGGAAACCACGTCTTGAATTTTTGGATATTTCCTTTTTGATTCCGTCAGGGCAAGGTATAGACCTGGAAAGAGTTAATCGAACTTGGGAGGTGATGGTTCTGTGGTTCTGCTACACAATAAATAAATTCTAATTTTAAGGTTGGCAACCTTAAAATTACAATGCATTTATTGTGTAACAGAACCATATTAGTCACCATAGCCTATACACAGGCAGGTTCCTGTCTATAGGCTATGATGACCGGAGACTCGCAGTACGCTTGCTAGCCACCGACAGGCTGTGACAAAGACGCATTTAATTAACTATCTGTAGACAACTCCAAAGTTTGTCTTTTTGAGATCCAGTAAACGTGACTGGCGTAGAACAGTTCATTGTGGTGCTCTTTGGGGGAGGCCTATGTCCAGCAGTGGACTTAGGTCTTCCTGTTCATATAATGAAGTGTGGGATCAGTCTATTGCAAGCTTCGAGGCGGGCCGGCTAGAGATGGACACGAAATAATATGGGTTTATAGATAAATGCATATTCCGGGGACATGCCATAATTTGATTCATACTTACATATTAAATATATAATCTTCTTATATCTACCAACTACGAGCATTACCCAGGAGGATTGTACGAAGTTTAATTATCAAATTATCTGAACACTTAAATTATATGTTGATTAAATACGTACTTTCAATTAACTATGTGCTTAGGTACTTTGAAGCAGTTAATTAAATGCTAAATATATAATGGAAAACTACAAGTGAAGGGGCTCATTGCATAATGACTGCCGCTTGTATTACAAATATTTTTCTTTAATATTCAACAGGCCCGTTGGTCATGAAGAAATATCACTAGTGGCTTTGTGATCTTTAGAAGTAGCGAGCATGTCTCTAAATCATCACACACACACACAAACATCATCAGCCTATATACGTCCCACTGCTGGGCACAGGCCTCCTCTCATGTATGAGAGGGAACGGGCAGTAGTCCCCACGCTGGCCCAGTGCGGATTGGGGACTTCACATACACCTTTGAATTTCTTCGCAGATGTATGCAGGTTTCCTCACGATGTTTTTCCTTCACCGAAAAGCTAACGGTAAATATGAAATCATATTCCGTACATAAGTTCCGAAAAACTCATTGGTACTCTAAATCATAATCATCATCATATCAGCCGAAAGACGTCCACTGCTGGTCATAGGCCTCCCCCAAAGAGTGCCACCTTGACCGGTTCTGCGCCACCCGCATCCAGCGGACTCCCGCGACCTTTACCAGTCTCTAGTCCAGGTCATCAATCCACCATTGCCAACGCCACCACCACCTTTTTTGTTAATAAAAAACTATCTTTAAAAATTTTGGAAACTGACTCAATTAAAAAAAACTTTATAATTACGAACATGCTTACAAATTTCGTTCGTCCGATGATAAAGAAACGTTTCACGTTCGTGTTTAATATCGCTTATCCATGCCTCAGCCAGATGAAATTCGACATGACGGACGAAAATATGTTAAAATTAAATTTGTGACTCGTCGTTTCCGGTGTAACGTCATTTCCGATTCTCTCTTTACCGGTGGATTTCAATTCGAGCAAGTATTTCTGATCGTACGAGTAACTGTCAATTCCAAAAACGATGATGTAATTGCCTTACAGCTTTGTTCAAACAGTCATGTTTGATGTACAATCTCGGCCTTATTCCAATTTATTTGGGGACCAATTAGTAAAATACAAACGCTAATATTGGTTTAATGATACGGAATGATAAAGTATCGCAATGCATTACAATGCGTAACTTCCCTCCAAAATAACTATTTTGAAGCGGTGCACTATTAGTTTTCTCAAACATGCTCGGAAAGCGTCGCATTTTATTACAAAATCAAACACGCGATTTGCCCTATATTTATTATAATCCGCCAACTTATATAAAGTTAAGTCTCTTTCCTGTCTACGAGTGTAATAATAACCCATACAAAACCCAGTATTTCCCGCTGCGATTAACTTTTTAAAATCCTGATAGCGCCATACTAAGTCGAGATGACTAAGGAAAAATCACATTCAGCCAAAGAAAATCACGCGCGAGCCCAGCGGTTTTCATGGTGATATTTTATTATATTTTTTTCGCTCTTTATTGTTTATGGTTAGTAGAAAATGAAATTAAAAAGTGTCAAACCCGTAGTAAATTCATTTATTTCAGATAAATTAAACATGAAATTATTTCAGTGTGTTATATTAGTAATTAATTACTTGAAACAGTGTAAAGTATAGTGTGAAGTGAGTATCGTTTTTGAAATAATTCGTAGAAAGAATGCTTACATATAAATATCATAGTACAAGTATAACCGCGTTATTTGGTATGTCACAATATGTTTTTTTTAATGTTTTTGTATGGGGTCAAGGATCTCTTGGCCAAGATGGGATCTAACGGATAGTTTATACTGTGGAATGTGTGGCGAGTTTCGTACCTCAATAGAGAGCCCTCGGTGGGCGAGTCCGAATCGCACTTGTCCGGTTTATTGATACTACGACGGTGAGAAACTCAGAGCATTAAACCAACCGGAGCGGCCATTGTCAGGCGTTTCCCTCTGCCAAAAATATATGACCAGTGGTCATACACATTGTATGGACTGACGTTAATCTGACGTAGCTATTTTCACGTTACGCATACATTTGACGTTCCCCTCCCCCGCAAAAATCGGCAGACTTTTTATGTATAGAAAATGACTCATGGCCGCTCCTGTTGGTTTAATGCTCTAAGGTGAGAAACTATCATACTGGCTGACTGGTGAAACACTTATTTAGTTTGAGCATTAGTTGTGCTGACTCGTAGACACGAATACAGGACGCTCACTCTGAACACGGCACATCCTCAGATGCTCTGGCGACCTAATAGTCTAGAAAAAAGACTAAAAAAAAATTGGCGCGCCACTATCGCTAATATGGCAACACGCATAGTACGACATAGGTAGATGTTTTGATAGTTACTCCACTTCATAGACCATGACCAATTATACAGCCTGGCTCCTATTCGTTTTTATACTTTATATTTACACTTTATTGCAGTAAATTGATGGTTTATACGTAACCAATTTTGACATGAGGAATAAAAATATTACATGTTTGACACATACTTATTCTGCGATACAAATGGTACCAGATTTAACGAAAAGATGTGACTGTACATCACAGACATTGAACAATCCCAAGGATCTCATATAAAATAAGGTTTTCCTTACATATATACATAATGTCGGGTCGCGCTCTGCGCTAATTTGCAGAGAGATTTGACCGCCTCTGGCATGTAGATATAGCGAATGGCCTAAGTTATAAGCGCACACTGATTAAGTTTCTAACAAAAAAATATTTTGGTACAGTTGACGACAAAGATATGTATTAATTTTTCGCCTTATTACAATGAAATAAGGTGCAAAAGTGTATACACACATTTTAACTCGAATGCACGAGCTTTTATTGCCGTCTTTACTTTTCTATATACCGTCACCAACTACTCATTGAGGCGATTCTAACGAGCCCAAACTCAACGGGGTTACGTTAAGTACTGAATTCCCATGGCCACCATCTGTCTCCATCATCAGATTGGCTCGATGGTACCATAATGTTGAATTGTCATCCAAACTATACTTACACCCAAAATTTCAGCTCAATCGGTCACCGGGAAGTGGGTCAAATTTAACTTGCAAGATTTGATTACAGACAGACAGACAACGGGACAGGTTAAACTAAATAAAAGCTCGTAAAAGGCGAGGTAAGGCAGGTGAGGCAGATGTCCCATAGCTGATGCAGCATTTACCTTAGATATATTCGTGCTTTAAAATTCGCAAGAAAGCTCAATTATGCACTATTAATTACTGTCCAATTCGCCGTATCTACGCCATCACTCGACCCAAACCTTACCTTCAAATGATCACGATATACCGAGGAAAAGTGGAAAAATAACCTCACGATTTTACTTTCAACGTTTTCCTTATATTACCTTCGCCATGTTATGCTTTACGTCCAAAAATACATATCAAAAGAGAGACAATTCAGACAGTCCATTGGACTTTTTGTCTTGAGTACTTTGTGCCCTAGTTTGGTAAAAACTGTAGGAAATCGAAGCTCAAGGGTACAATAGTCGTCGTATGGTAATTTTTCAATTCTCATACATGTCATCATCCTCTTAGCGTTATTCTCCCTTGTGCCCCAAAAGGAGCCTGGAGTCCGCTTTAACACCTGATCCCAAGATTTGGCATAGGCACTAGTTTTACGGAAGCGACTGCCATCTGACCTTCCAACCCAGAGCGAAAACTTATTTGGGATTAGACCCGTTTCCTCACGATGTTTTCCTTCACCGAAAAGCTAACGGCAAATATTTCGTAAGTACGAGTACATAAGTTCCGAAAAACTCATTGGTACGAGCCGGGATTCGAGCCCACGACAGCTACCATAGCTTCATAATTCTCACACAACGTGTATAAATAATGCTGAAATAACTTAATGGTTGTATCTTTTACATGGTTTTAAATAGTAACTTTTGCGGGAATTTGGTAATGTGTTTGACCAAAAACAGACTTATAACTTAGACTTGGGTGCTCTGGTGGGTTAAAACTTTTAAAGTGAATTATTAACTAACTTACCAAACAGTCGTTATTTAACTGCAAATAAAGGCTTTGTTTACCTTTTTACGGCATTTTTAACTACATTTATATTACATATTTTTACGCATTTTTCCGTTCATTTAATATAGACAGACCATTAACCGGGAAAGTATGAATTGGGTATAAAGAACTTTAATCGACAATGTTCTTTTTCTATCCACAACCCAATTTGTATCGTTTTAAGGTCGGATTCAGAATTCAAAGCTTTTTTCACAACGCTTCACGGTTTCAATATTAATTTAACACCAAGCAGTGTTCAAAAATCTTTAGCCGTTTGGTTAAAGTTTTTTTTATTGATTGGCTAGCAGCTGCCCGCGCTGCGTCGCCCGCGTATTTCAAAGAACGCACACCCACGGGACAAAATTCAGTCTATGTCGGCCGTCCGGAAGGTATACCTGGCCGACCTGTATATTTTCGGGTGAAAAGTTTTTAACATCAGATGCGTAGTTAGCTCCAGAAATTACCCAAAACATACAAAGCTATTTCACAGACATTTCCACTTTACGTATTAACCCATCCTCCTAGCGTTATTCCCGGTTGAGCCCCAAAGGAGCCCGGGGTCCGCTTTGGTACCGAATCCCTAGATTTGGCATAGGCACCAGTTTCACGAAAGCGACTGCCATTTGACCTTCCAACCCAGAGGGAAAACTAGACCTTATTGGGATAAGACTGTTTTCCTGATGTTTTAAATAGATTAAAAAATAAATGTTGGTGTTCTAGTGGTTCACTCCTGCGGCTGTCTAGCGGCGGTCGTACGTCCGAATCCCGGCTCGTAAAAATGAGTTTTTCGGAACTTGTGTACGAATATTTACCGTTTGCTTTTCGGTGAAGGAAGACATCGTGAAAGAATACATTTTAAAATATCTACATGCGACTTATGTCAGTACTAACAATAAAGACTGTGTAAAGATATTTTAGAAAGGTTGTCTGAATATTGGGGAACTCGACTGTACAAACAACACTCACCTGCCCTGTTGGCGGATCGGATCAAATGAGCGTTACCGTGATATTCCGTAAATTATGTAGATTATCAGACAATTGTCAGGAGCCAATCAGTCTTTCAAATATGTTCATTTATTCACGACAGTGGGCGTGAGCGGAGCACACATTTCGTTCGTGAAGATAGCATCAGTAACCAAAGGACATATATTTTCTACGTTGAACACCCTATTTCGACTTTTTCGTTCGGACATTTTGTGATTGCCGGTAATATGCTGAGTAATTCTTCTTATTTTACATCACCGTTTCAGTTTCGAATCACAGTAAAAACCATATACGACATCAGAATATTCATCCGTAACGCGCTTCGTTTTGGGCTCAAAATCGAATGTTCCTTTAAACCTGAGTCTAATGCGTGTCGTGGTCGCAATTTTTTTGTTTCATTAACCGATAATCGACTTTGTAAACATATTGTTAAGGTTGACACGTTTCAAACGTGGAGTTAACTACCTGGATTCGTTCATATATTCAGATTTATATTGCTGATGCTTATTGGGGCGGAGGCAGATGGTAAAAGAAATTATTTTGGATGGGTATCAAAGAAATTTCTGGGAATATTAAATCAATGGAATTATAAGGAAACTGTAACAAATCTGAATTTAGATGAAGGAATACGAATGTTTCTGGTTTTTACGCAACCAGGGGAGGGCTGGGTGAAGCAGTTAGACTATATTATACTTATAGTAGCCCTTGATGATTTTCTATACAAGGTGTCCCAAGAAATAGTGATATACTGAAGCTGGGAGGTAGAGGACCTAGAGGGCTATCTGAATCACCCCCATGTATGTTCCGCGATTTTTCGTATTTTCGGAGTTTTTCACCTATCGCCGAGTACGATGAGATTTTTATTTATGATGACGTGAATAATTGCGGTAGATGTTTGATTTTTTTTGTGTGCTAAGCTGATAGATAGGCCAATTCAGTATGGTAACATTTACTATCGTTAAATCTTTGAATGGAATAAAAAAGAATTAAATGCCAAGAAAGATAAAATTACCCAGTACGTTCACAACTTCAAGGGCCCTTAAAAAAAAAAAAACACAAAAAAAACAAGCATCTACCGCAATAATTCACGTCGCCATAAATAAAAATCTCATCGTACTCGACGATAGGTAAAAATTAAAAAAAGTCATCACTTCGAAAATACGAAAAATCGCGGAACATACATGGGGGTGATTCAGATAGCCCTCTAAGTCCTCTACCTCCCAGCTTCAGTATATCACTACTTCTTGGGACACCCTATAAGTATGTGTTTATCGTCGTCTAGTACCCATATTACAAGCTTTGCTTAGTTTGGGACTAGGTCGATTTGTGTAAGATTGTCCCCTAATATGTATTTATTTATTTTATTTATTTTGACAACATTATTAGGAGCACTATGTTTTCATCAGTATACAACCCCTTTTATCCCGTCAACCCCTTGAGCGATTTAGATTTTAGATTTAGAGCTCATAATCACAAAATATTGATGTCTCATTAATGACAC
Source organism: Epinotia demarniana (assembly GCA_945867215.1). NCBI lineage: Eukaryota > Metazoa > Arthropoda > Insecta > Lepidoptera > Tortricidae > Epinotia > Epinotia demarniana. Next base: position 61,121,522 of record OX244259.1, read on the forward strand.
ACGTTACTCGAGTTGTATTAACAACATTTATAAATGCATTCATGCAAACATTGATGGGTGGATCAACTACTAGTAAGAATGGTTACGTCACCTAAATCACGTTTTAAAAATGGAATTTATTGGTTCTAAATCACCAAATGTACCCCACATTTCTTGTCAAGTTCAACCCCTTTTTGTATAAACAACCTTCTAGGCTCGTTGGAAGTCCGTCATCGTCATCCTCCTAGCGTTATTCCCGGTTGTGCCCCTAAAAGAGCCCGGGGCCTGCTTTGACACCTAATCACAAGATGTGGTATGGGCACTAGTTTTTACGAAAGCGACTGCCATCTGAGCTTTCAATCCAGGGGGAAAACTAGACCTTATTGAGATTAGACCGGCTCCCTCACGATGTTTTCCTTTACCGTAAAGCTAACGGTAAATACTCCGTACATAAGTTCCGAAAAATCATTGGTACGAGCCGGGATTCGAAGCCACATGATCGCCGCTTGACAACCGCATGCCTGAACCACTATGCTATCGTAGCTCACGTTAGAATTCCGTAATGTAACAATTTTTCAATGTATCACTGTAATTTTGTCGACTGGCTACCGGGACATAAGTAACAACAAGAAATAGTTGTGTAATAGTTTCTGGGTCAACAGATACAAACGATAAACTGTTCCAGTGGACTTGGAGAAAAACATTGCTGTTGTTCAACTTTGCGAAATATCTCTTAAGCTGTCAGTGGCGGCGCGTGAAAATTTCAATGGGCAAGCCGGAACAATAAAGTTATGAAAGGGATAAGGGTATATTCACCATTTCCATCCCATATTCCATACCATTCCACCACTGTTACCTGAATTACTCGGTAGATGACGCTGTACCGTCCGAGTCGATTACTAAATCGCGCTAGAGATTTTTCTGAGATGATGACAACTAGCTGGTAGTTTTTCAGTTTTAATGGGTACAAATACAAATGTACGTTGAGCTTATATACATATATGTTCAACTATAAGTGGTATTATTTAAGAGGAATGTATGTGCCTTTTGAATACTTGTACCTCATACTCGTTCATACAAAACTTGAAAACATTTTTCAACTTCTAAATAGTTTCCAATATCAGTGATATTTTAGTACGTTATTGGCTTAATGATAGACTAGGTTTAAAGGTTTTCCTTTTTTCAAAATTGACAATAAATTAAAGGCTTCAATTTTATTTCTTTATTTTTTTGCAAATAGCGAAACATATGAACCTATATTATATTATGCTGTAGCGATCGACATCAAAACCAACATGATTTGTTAATATTTAGTTAGTGGAAAACCTTTTCATCCGAAGTGGATCTGTCATAAAAAGTACCTATTGTCAGTCGCGACCTGCCAGCCGACTCTCTATACTTAACGTCAGAACTGAGACTAAAATCAATAAAGGCTTATATAAATGATCTGCGACTCTTCCATGGGCTTATTTCGTTTGTATTATAAGTAATCGTCACCAAAACTTTATCCCCAATTTCAGAAACAAAAAACAACAACGTGCCGAAAACTCCTCACAGGGATAAAAGGCTCGTACGAATCTAAACGCATGCTTTTTGGTTTAATAAACGTTCCTGCGGTGTTCAGTCTCTCTGCTCGGGTTTTTCTTAAACTAACCACATACAGGTTGGAATTAATTAACTTGGGTTTACTTTTAAACCGGTGCCTAGATAAAAGCTTGATGAAAGCCCTCGGGATTAGTCTGAGTTCTTGCAATAAAGCTCTATAATAACAAAGTACTTTACATTTACAACATAACCCTGTACGCCTAATGAGAAAGCAATTAATCTGTAATTATATATGTTGGTAAAAAAGCGGTTGAAAGTTTGTATGGGGATGGAGTAAAATTTTGAATGATGGACTGGAATCTTTATGTATGGACTCCTTATTACCATACAAGAAAAATGGTATAAGGGTTTGAAAAAACCCACCCTTAACGGGTTAAATAGAGGTGCAAAGTTTGAATGGGGAAACTCTTTTCTTGAGCTACAAAATTCAAATATCCTTGTTTAAAATATTCCTAATCAGAGTTTCGGGAAAGGAGATAGGATAGTTTTTATCCCAAAAATCATCCCCTCATCTTCCTCCTAGAGTTATTCCCGGTTGTGACCCGGGGTCCGTTTTGACACCTAATCCCAAGATTTGGCATAGGCACTGGTTTTACGAAAGCGACTACCATCTGACCTTCCAAACTAGACCTTATTGGGATTACACTGGTTGCCTCACGATGTTTTCCTTCACCGAAAAGCTAACGGTAAATATTCCGTACATAAGTTCCGAAAAACTAATTTGTACGTACCGGGGTTTGAACCCACGACCGCCGCTTGACAGCCGCATGCCTGAACCATTAGGATGCCGTCGCATGATGGACGCATGTCTGAATCAATAGGTTTCTACTCTTACATGGAAATGGGTTTAATTTAGCCCGACTGCCTAAAAAATGAATCACAAACTTTTTTTGTTGACAGCTAACTGTGTAAACTTTTTTGCAAAAGTTAATCACCTCTTTTTCTTCTCTGAAGTGCTGAGTTGTAATAGTCATGGATTCTTTAAGTGTTAAAGACTTGACAAAGTAGGTGAAATACAAAAGATCTTAAATCAATTCCAATAATTTGCTAATAATATACACTTACGAATCCTGAAATACTTTGGGCACACTACTCTTGACCAAAACTCCATGGAACGACTCGTCCAGAGACGGGTAGAGGGAAAGCGATCACGCCGTTTTTGTCTTACGCATTAGGTGGACGGATTCAATAAAAGCTGCGGCACAATCCACCATAGTCCAGTGTTCCCGCGATGCTGATGACCGTAACAAGTGGAGGAGCATGGCGAGGGCTTCTTTATCCATACATCATCATGAGACCACATAGAGAAAGAACGATTGAAGAGAGAAAACACTTACCTGCTCTAGTTATATTATTAAAAATCTTTAACCGAAATGACTTATTTTATTATGAAATACTACAGGAATTACATTTTGGATATGGTGTGTGAATTACTTGACGTTGTTTTAAAAATATGGGGCAGTTGAATCTGAACTCCGGACGAAAAGATCAATATAATCGTTTAGAAAAACTTTTTTGTATTAGACTTTTTTAATTATTTATCTATTGATTTTTAATGTTTTATTTTATGCCTTCCTTCCGTGGTTAATACAGTTATAGTTTTTTTTATACAAATTTGACGGTGGGTAAAGGGGTTTACGGTGGCTAAAAATACAAGTTGTTGTGTATTCAATTCAATATTTATTTCAGGTTTTTGGACCCATATGTGTTAGTTAGTTACAAAATAATGAATTAAATCAAGTATCTATGTAGAGCCTGCGCCAGCCCGCATTTCCCTTTAACTAAGAATACCTACCTGAAATACCCACAGAAATCATGTTTCCATTATAAAAGGGGAATATTGGGGACGAGGGTCAACGCCTGGGGCGTTTTACCTTTGTAACCATACGTACGTACATTATAATATGTGATAACAGCCGGCTATTGTAATAGAATGATGATACTTATCTGATTATTCACGAAGGCACTCAACTCAACGTCATAATGAAAAAATATTGTTGAATCAGTTTTTACTGCTAGTATTTTATTTACAAGCCTTGATTTAATTTGCGCTTTGCGTATTTTAGTATTTTATTGAGTAAAGCAAGATTGTTGTCCTTCAAAATTGGTTAAGGGTCAGCAGAGTGGGCTCTCCATATAAACGTAGTTTGGTCCTCATTTAAAAACGACAGTCTAGAATAACATGGAAGTAACTATACAGTTACACAATGGGACCCGGAAACTGGTTACTGTTGCCAAAAATCAACATAAATAACCACAACTTAAAAAAAATTAAAAACCCCCGACATTTTAATTTTAAGGTCCAATATATCGAAAACGACTGAACAGATTTCCATGAACCATTCAACACACTCGGGATTAAAAATATCTGTGACACAAAAAAACCACATTCAAATCCGTTTGGTAGCTACGATACCACAGACAGATACACAGATACACAGACAGACACGTTAAACTTATAACACCCCTCTCTTTGCGTCGGGGATTAAAAATAGAGCTAGTAGAATGTGTTTCATACGAAGTCTTTAATCGCTTAATTTTTATCTATTGTAATATAAAGCAACAAAAACTTGTTTCCGACCTGGCAGATCCGGTTGTGTATAAAAAATTACATGCTATTCCAGTTTGCCGTTTAAAATACCACCGAATTGAGAACCTCCTCCTTCTTTTTGAAGTCGGTTACTAATGAGAACCAAACTACGTTTGTAGCCGACTTGAGTCGAACCTTTTCAGTCACTACTAATAGTATAAATGGGAAGATGGGTCTTTCTGTTACCTTTTCACGCTTTAACAGCTGGACTGATTTAGAAGAAATTTGGCATAGAGATAGTTTGACACCCGAGATGATAGTTTTATCCCAGAAATGATGATTGCCGCCTAAGGGGGTGTAATGGCGAGTGAAAATTTGTATGGAGGTACTCGTACGATATAAACGAAACGTGGACGGAGTCGCGGGCAGAAGCTAATTCCTTACGAAAACCTCATACACTTTCAAAGGCAAAAACAATTTAGTATTGTGTTGTTTGAGAAGCTCTTATGTTAATCGAAATATGTATGTAAAACGAGTACAATATTTTCCTTTGATATCCTAGATCAGTGGTTCTTAACCTTTTACTGATGCGAGATGCCATTTGAATTTTATTTTGTTTTGCCACGGACCACTTACTGTTCGGGGTTCGTTTTGTCGACTCGTTGGCACTTATTTAATATTTTTCCGATGGTTCCGCGGACCACTTCGGATGCTTCCAGGGATCACCAGTGTTCCGAGGACCACTGGTTAAGAATCACTGTCCTAGATAATCGAAACATGGCAGACGTATGTGCCCGTTTAAATTCTAGTGTTATATGAATGAGGCATAACACATAAGACATTTGTTGAGCAAAATAGTTTACACGTAGTATATTATAAGTACCAGTCCACTAGGCTTTGCCAGTATCGCAGGAGACCGCATATTATTACATTTATATTAAATGGATTCAAATTAAAATCAAATTGGATAGTATTAAAAATATCAGTTTAAATATATAATAGAATTTGCGTATGGGTGTTTGTAAAGTATTTGTGTGTGTATGTTTTATTTGAGTATTAACAGAATCTTCTCTATGTCCTCATAAGGAAGTGACTTGAGCCATGATTGCACCTTAAGTTTCACTTCCCTCGTTGAGTAGTCTTACAAAGGAAATTTTGCACATATTTTATTATATATGAATGGATGGAGAAACGAGCCAAACCTTTTAGGTGAAACTGGAATTCTGAAATTACATTTTTGCGATAGTTCTGTATATTCGGCAGAATTAATAATAATAACCTTTGAGTGACATTTCAACATCACTCGCATAATAAAACTCCCACGAACATTAACCCTTTGAACGCCGAGAGCCACTAAAGTGGTCGAGTGCTGTCGTGCCCACCACGCCAACAACCTTTAAAGTGGTTATGGCGGACACTGTCAAAACAATTTTCTTACTGTCAGAATAAGTTTCATATTCGCTCTTTAGCTGTCAAGATGCTGGCGTGTACGTCACATTTTGAAACGAAAGTGAAAGCGGTCGAAGGGTTAAGTACATCCATGTTCTTATAGACCAGCAGAGACGGGAAGCGACGACGTTCCCTTAGGATAACTTTAAGTACCGCTCTTTGTGCTCTTTCCAGGAGAAGTATTTTTTTTTTTGCAGCTCCGCCCCAAGTGGTGATACAATTTGTAATGACAGTATGACATATGGTAAGATAGACTGTTTTTAATAATCGTCTATCAGCGGAATTGTGTAGACTTTTAAAGATGTATATTAGTTTGCGAACACGATTTGCCGTAATTAATATATGCTTCAGGAAAAAGAGTTTTCACACCTTTCATTCGGAAAAGTAAGTTTTGCTCCACGACGAGAGGGACCAAAACGCTACTTTTCTGTTCAAGCTACTTTTTTAATTTATACATTGGCATTGGAACATTTGTACGCGATGTGCCAATTGAACACAAATGTTAATAAAATAATCGATTGTAATTTCATCGTAGTCGATTCAAAACGAACATATTTCAAGTTTTAACTATAACAATATTGTATAAAAATTTATAAATATTTCGTAATATTTAAAAATTTGTAATAAAAATTAAGATAATTTAGATATATTTTAACAATAGCTTTTTTTAAATTTCCTCATAGTCGGTGTGAAAAATAGTATGTGTCACTTGGTAGCAAAATTATTTTCGTCTCGGGCGTAAACACTTGTATCCCTCACTACGCTCAGGATTCAATACACCGCCCTCGCCGTAAATATACTATTTTGCTTCCTTGTGACACAAATAACTATTTTCATCGAAAATAACGCCAAAGTACCTAACAGCAGTGCTCCTAGCGATTTGTGCACATGAGCATGGCGACGGTAGAACACCATGACGTTGACACGTGTCAAGAGCAATACTGGGGAAATTGTCCGGTGCTGAGGCTTTAGTTTTATGAAAGCAGACAAATTTGGTTTTGGCGACATTCAATGTCAGTAAATTGGCCTGGCATTGGCATAAATAAATAAATATTTGGGGACAATCTCACACAAATCGACCTAGTCCCGTAGTAAGCTAAGGTACTAGTCGACGATATATATAATAGATGTAAATACGTAAATATATACCTAGAAAACATCCATGACTCATAAACAAATATTCGTGCCCAGCACACAAATATTAGCCCTTACTGGGGTTCGAACCAAGGGCCTTCAGCTTCGTAGGGTAGATACACTTATGGAATTTCGATGTCAAATTCTATACTATGATGCAAGCAGATGTTGAATTGATGGCGGAGACAACAAAGCTTGTATTCAAAAGGCATAAAAAGTCCAAGAAACTGTATCTCGACTACGGAAAAGGCACTAAAAAAAAGACTTGGCATTCACACAATACTACAGATGGTTTTAGGTATGCAAAAATCCATATATTCAGTAACGTTTTGTGATTGCCGAGTTGCAGAATTACATTAAGCTAGCAAATGAAGATTAATAAGAATGCCTGAGACTTGGCTCTGCGAAATATTTCTCAACTTTTTACGGTGGAAGAGAGATTTGACCTGTTTTTTACATGGACTGTTTTTGAAGTAGCTACGGTAGCCCAGTGGTTCAGGCATGCGGCTGTCAAACGGCGGTCGTGGGTTCGAATCCCGGCTCGTACCAATGAGTTTTTCGGAACTTATGTACGGAATATGATTTCATATTTACCGTTAGCTTTTCGGTGAACGAAAAACATCGTGAGGAAACCTGCATACATCTGCGAAGAAATTCAAAGGTGTATGTGAAGTCCCCAATCCGCACTGGGCCAGCGTGGGGACTACTGCCCGTTCCCTCTCATACATGAGAGGAGGCCTGTGACCAGCAGTGGGACGTATATAGGCTGATGATGTGATGTGATGTTTTTGATGGGATTATTATTATTATAAAGTTATATCCACATAGAGAATACTATACAAAAATTTTGAGAAACCTTAATTTATTCATATTGACGTTAAACTTTGGGCGGTGCGGGATAAAATAACATCCACAGGGAAATCAGTATCGCTTTCCTAAAAGCACAGGTTAAACAGGTATAGACATGGCCGTGGGGCGCAAGGACGAAGTCCAATGTACAGCCGAGCGCAAAAATATGTTCGAATTAATCCTCCTGAGGGTTTACCCTTGAGTTGACCAACAAACGTTTCACCGAATGTTTTGCGTTACATACTTTCGATAAAACGTTTCTTCATCGGTAAAACAAGGGTAAACCCTCATAAATATGTACCCACACGATGACAAAAGAGTCATCAGACAGAAGCAGAATCGGCTTCTTTCTCATGTTTTACACGATGCCTTTCGAACCAGCTTTTAGATACAATCAAAATGTTGGTATGGGACCAAATACAATTGGGTATTTTCTGCATATTTTAACTTATAACGTGGTGTTGCTATATTGATAGACAACCATCAACTTATTTCAATAGTGTACATTTCAAATTATAATAGGGACACCTATAGGTGTACGCGGCCTGGGTTTCCCCAACTCGACGTCATATCTGCGCCTATTTTGCGTGTGGGTATTGGCACTATTATTCGTGCCAGCCCAGTTCCACCAGGAAGCCTAGCAGACCCTTTACGTTGCCGACGGCCTCTGGTAGTGACCCCGGTGTTCCGAGGTGCTTTGCCCGGTGTACTGCCACCCCAGGGCACGTCAGGATGACGTGGGCGGCCGTCTCTTCCTGCACGCTCTGCAGAGAGGAATGTCTGTAATACCTAAGGTGAAAAGGTGTTTGTTTAATAGTGCATGACCAGTTATGGCGCCTGTCAAGAGACGGAGTGCCGGCCTCTTTAGCTGTTTTAGCTTCCTGGACAATCCGGGATTGATTGTCGGGAGGGCCTCTCTGGTTTGCCTGCAGGTTATTTCGCAGTTGGTACATACACATTCCTCTGATAGATAGGGACACCTTTCTTTTTTTTTTCTTTTTTTTCTTTTTTAACGTTGGGGAAATGCGTTTACGCATCCCGTCCTATCCGGGGAGGTAGGACGGGTATGACGGACTAGCCGAAGCTGGACTACCGTCTAAAACCACCAACGATATCCGGCTCCACCTTGTATAGTATGGGGGCGTCACAGTATCGCTCTTGGCATTCAACTGCGTACATAGATAGGGACGCCTAGTCGCTAAATAAAAATTCAATAATGTCGTATTTTCTCGAAAAAAGAATTAAACATGGAGAAAAGAGCAACGTTTATAGATGTCCAAAGTTTTAAGAAAGGGTATGTTCTGTTCCTTTCCCGCAAAACGCAACTTCATATGAAACAATTGTCATTTACTATGGCAAGCGTCATGTCAGTTTGTGACATCCCTAACGGCGAGCGTTTTATCTCTCTGACGTGCAATATTAAAACGGATGTAACTTCGTAATTCTTTGAGATATCTGAATGGGATTTTCTTCAATAGGCATATTTAATGCCTTCTTTCTTTTGGATTTAAAATACATTTTCTACGCACGTATAAAACTAAAATATACGAGACTCTAAAATGTATGTGTTTTTGTATCTTCGGAGAGAAAATTTAAAGATGTCAATATAAATGTTACACTTTAATTAAAAAAAATGTGCGTCAGCTAGTTACGTAGTTGTGAAATACTGCATCTTGATCGGCGTATAGTTTTGTACATTTCTTGAGACTACCTACTTTACAGTTTATTGTGATAATTTAATAGATTACTTTCCTTATAGTGACTACATGTTTTAAATTGTAACATTAGAAAACTACTATGCTCATCGCATAACCCATTCGTGGCCCAGCGACACTAATATGATTCATAAAACTTAAAATGGCTCTGCTATATAAAATGTGCTTTGTCCCTTTCTTACGAACACAAATTTCAAAGTGACAGATAAGTACAAGCGACTTTTAACGCCATTTTAGTTCCAATAGGCTCGTAGGACGTTTATCAAGACGTCAGTAAGTGTGCTACGCCGAAACGCCTAGCAGCATTTGCCGTTTCATAATAGAAGAAATCAATCTTCTCATGGGTTTTGAATGGGTTAATGTCCATACATGTGTGTCATGCGTGATTAGCTCTGAGTGGGTTAACACAGTCGCGTATGAATATGTTCAATTTGATTACCTCTACGTTTCGTGTCCACTGTCAAGATGACACGGCAAAACCTACGCCGCGCGGCCGCTAGCGCATTGGCCGGCGATAAAGAAAAAAGTATAATTTTCACGGCCGTGTTTTGTTTTCTCCTGTGAAAAGTTTTCACATAAAAACGCTCAGCTTACGCATTCGTTGGTGAAAACTTATTTTATAATATAAATGTTTATCATTTATATAATGTATCTCGAGATCACCTCTGCGCGTGCCTCTTATGCAGCCCTTTATGCCTGGTTACTACCCTACTACTGACCGCTGCTCGGCTGCTGTATTTACTTTCGGCTGCGCCGCAGCTTCTAAGCTACCTGAAGGTGTGTTCTAGGCCTGCCCAGCTCAGCGGGACCTACGGAAACCTGCGGCTATCACCTACGAACATCTCTACTAACCAGGCCAGTGACTTTTAGCCTGTACATGCTCCGTACTGACTGACTAATCTTCATTTTATTATTATATTTTTATTGTATAATAACTATTCGTTTTATTTCTTTCCCGCCGGCTAGCCGGGCTACAAAGTATTAGGTAGGTATAGTTACGTTTTGTAAAAAGAAAAAAAAAATGGGTATACCCCTTCAATAACTGGCCCTTGTAGTAAAAATGTATTCTAATATAAAAAATAGAATTCATTTTTAATATGAGGTGGCCAGTTATTGGCGATTTACCCTAGTTGCCTACTTATTCCATCATCTTCCGCACCCTTAACAAACATATTGCCACATCGCTCAAACGTCTGATCATAACCCCATATGAATATTAACCTAAATTCCCATTCATAAAGTCGAATGTCGCTTCCCATGACTTCCCAAACACCGGCTTATCGAATCAGTACACAAATTAAAATAGACTCTATTTCTTAGAGCACATATTTTTATTTTCTTTGGCACTGATCGCATTACTCACAGGCAGAAAAAATCAGATCATGACCGATCAAAAATCAGCTATATTATCTAAAGTAGATGATTGTTTTTTGTTTACCGAAATATCAAAACGTTCAGTTCGATATTTCTCACGAAAACAAAGGACTGTCGGAGAGAGGAAGGTTTGAAGAATTATGTTGTTATTGGGATTATTCGACTTTTGCGTTCCGAGCGGTGCTGTTAAGGTTTGCTTACAGCCGTTTTGATCTTTATTGGCATGGGCGTAGAGTAGTGTTTGGCTTAGCAGGATTGTCCCCAGGGAGGAAAAGGGAAACAGTAGGCCAAGTTGAATCATTGTTCGCGGAAGCAATTGATTGATTAGTTTTAGTATCAACCGTAGTTGTACAAGGAAAGACGCCCGTTCGTATATTCTATACGAAAACGTAGATTTCGATCTGCTAAAGGAACCGTGGAATTTATTTGGAATCCTTCCCTAAGATTATAACCCTCGACAATAACACCTCTCGTTATTGTCGAGGGAGCCCTCCGTCCTCCTTCATCCGTTAGTGATGTTACACTTATAGGGAAACCTGCCCAGGTTTCCCTATAAGTGTAACATCACTAACGGATGAACAGGTTTCTTGAATCGAAATTCTTCTCTGTTGAGATTTATGTACTCGTATCTACAGGTCGATTCACGAGAGACGGCATGAATGAATTGACCGAAAGTAATGTCACTTGTCACTGTGAGTCGCAGTGTGAGTGCCGTTCTTAAACAGGAGCCTCCTAATATTTTGTAAACATGTACATAATACATGTTCGTTATTCAAGAAAAAATAAAGTACATTATTAATATTATTATTATCTGCACCAAGTATCATGTTAATCCTTTTAGTAATTATTATTAAAGTTGACGACCGCTTTAGCCTAGTTGGTAATGACCCTGCCTGCGAAGCAAGAGGTCCTGGGTTCGAATCCCGGTAAGGGCATTTATTTGTGTGATGAGCACGAATATGTGTTCCTGAGTCATGGATGTTTTCTATGCATTTAAGTATTTATATCTATTATATATATCGTCGTCTAGTACCCATAACACAAGCCTTACTGAGCTTACTATGGGACTAGGTCGATTTGTGTAAGATTGTCCCCTTATATTTATTTATTATTTATTTATTTAGTCCTTTGTAAATAAAACTAATGTAAATTTTTCTGGCTTATTTTTAGTGTCAATTGAAAGGTGTTGGCTTCAACGAATTGTAAAAAAAAATAAAAAAGAGCATAGCATTCTTTAAAACACAATTATCATAATCACTTTTTGCATCAACCTGTATTTAATAATTATGTGATGCACACATAGACATTATCATTCGCTCTTGATGCTCGTTTAATAGATTAGGATAAACGATTATGATTACCAAAATACCAACATAGTTTAGCTGGGCTGTTTAAAAAAAAAAACAAGTAACTATAGTCAGTTTTAGCGCGGGTTGCACCATCTTACTATTACAGACCCATTAGGGCCGGCGCACATGTGCCGTGCCGTGCCGATAATATGCGCACAGAGGCCAGGCCCCTATTTCACAAACTTGACAATTGTCACCTGGCACTGACAATTCGCCATACATTGATTGTTCTAGATGTTAGGGTGGTTGCTAGGTTACTTGTGAATCCAGCAATGTACGGAGAATTGTCCTTGTCATGTGACAATTGTCAAGTTGGTGAAATAGGGGCCAGGCCTGTCATGCTCAAAGACGCCTTTGCATGGCTAAGAGCGCCTCGGTATGTCTAAGACGCCTTGGTATGCCTGAGAACGCCCGATTTCCAACCATAATTCGGCATGCGGCATTTCCGTTAGCGTGCGCCTGCGCAATAGGTATGCCGAAGAATCCCTTGCCGCGCCTTGCCAATAGTGGGCGCCGGCCCTTAACGTTAAATATTGTGCCAGCAGCTGTCATTCCATAGAAACATGACAAGTTTTTAAAAACCGGCCAAGTGCGTGTCGGACCACGTGCAGTGTAGGGTTCCGTAGTCGCCTGTCTGTCTTAATTACATCCACGTGCGGTGCGGTTGCGTCAGCTGAATTTGTACGAAAATTGGCCTTTCCAAGTACACATTATGTTGATCGACTATTACTCGGTAACTACTTATGTTTTTTAAATTCATTAATGGTTGTAAGCATTTTTCAAATCAGTGATTGGTTTGCGAGATAGTGGGCTTTAAGGCCCTAATTTTTTTTAGAGTCATGTGTCGTCGTCCCGTCCCCCTGCTGGCTAAATGGCTACTACTGGGGATGTGAAAAAACTCGTGGTAGTAGTACATATAATGAATTTAAAAGGCATAAGTACTCGTAGTTACCGACCTATAGGGCACCCATAATATTTTTGAACGAGCTACCCAGCGATAACCACACCAACGTTTTAACGAGAAAAAAAATGACATCCCCGCTTTAGGTGTAGGGGAGGTTTTTTTTTTCAAGATTTTATTGTACTGTTTTGTCGGCGTGATTGATTTATATACCCTTGCCAAATTACAGTTTTCCAGAAGTAACTAATCCGAAGACGGACAGACAGACAGACGGACATGGCGAAACTATATTGTTGACTACGGAAACCTAAAAACGAGCAGTCGATTATAGACAGTTTGGTGCAACCCACTTTCAACTATCGTTAATCAAGGATCTAAAAAGTACTCTCATAGTAATTCTTACTCGCTACTCGCCGGCGGTGGGACAAGTGCCTAAGTTACTTAGTTAAACCCATCAAAATGTTTAAAAGGTGGAAAGCGAATAAAGTGGTCATCTCTTTCCCGCAGGTGGAGATGCTGTACCAACGCTACTTTCTCCGCATGAACCAGACCAACATGACCCATCTCCTTGGTCTGCTGCTGCTCGTGTCCATTGGTTTGATGCTGGTCCACATCCGAGCCTTGCTCCTGGCGCAGGGGCACCTGGCTGAGGAACTGGACTTTGCTGACAGGTATGAACATCTGCTGAGAGGATTAGGTAGCTATCACAAAAGTTGCTGAGAGTACCAGGAGAGCATGATTCGCAGAGGCGCACTCTAAAACGAAGCTATACATTTTCTCCAAGAGTTAAGACATGCACAATTTACACACATCGCTCAATTCAAAATATTCGAAACTTACCACATTCTCACTTCACCATATTCGCAACTTATTACATTCTCACTTCACCATATTCGCAACTAACCACATTCTCACTTCACCATTTCGCAACTAAACACATTTTCACTTCACCATATTCGCAACTAACCACAGTCACCCTTCACCATATTCGCAACTAACCACATTCTCACTTCACCATATTCGTAACTAACCACATTCTCACTTCGCCATATTCGCAACTAACCACATTCTCACTTCACCATATTCGCAACTAACCACATTCTCACTTCACCATTTCGCAACTAAACACATTTTCACTTCACCATATTCGCAACTAACCACAGTCACCCTTCACCATATTCGCAACTAACCACATTCTCACTTCATCATATTCGCAACTAATCACATTCTCACTTCGCCATATTCGCAACTAACCAAATTCTCACCTCACCATATTCGCAACTAAACATTTTCACTTCGCCATATACGCAACTAACCACTTTCCCGCTTCACCATATTCGCAACTAACCACATTCTATTCCCAGCAAATTCTCGTCTGAGTACATTCACGGCTCACAAAATTCTCATCTAACGTGCTTAGTTCACTTCAATATAAACGAGTTCCACGTTCCACGTGGACGAAGTCGCAGGCCGAAGCGATTTTAAAATATATGGTTCTCTAAATCATCTCCGAAAATTTTATGTACGAATATCACATGGCAACCAATTTTTCGCATAATGTCATTTCGCCGAATGATCATGTTCCAATTGAGTTTTATGGCATTGTTTCATTTCCCAACTAAATGGTTGGCAATGCTATCATTGGGCGTGGTGTTTAATTGGAACTTTTTGAAATACATATTTTCATGTGATTTATGGTTTAGTCGGCATAATATACAATTAGTCAATTAATAATTACCAAATGTGTTTTTTGGGTATGGTATCATTTTTGATATAAATTTTTGCATGATCGAAAAAGAGGGTAGGCGCAAGCGCTCGTTCATGTTCATAGCACCGTGTCTACATAAATTGCATTGCTTACGCCATTACTTAAGCACTGTTTATGTTGATGTGATACTTTTGAGTAATTAATTGAAATGAGTGAATTAAATGAGTTGTGCTCGGTGTTCAATAGTACAAAAGGGGGTCTGAAATTGTTTGTCAATGGTTTTACGTACGAAAAAAACAAAATATCCAAAGATACGTACTATTGGAGTTGCGAGCAACGGCGAAGCAAATTATATAAATGTACCTCAACGGCAAACACGAAATTGTATAATGGCAATCATACATTGTTAAAGTGTAGTGATAATCACAACCATGAGCCAGATCCCACAAGGAAATGTATCAGTGAGTTTAAAGAAAAGTTAAAGACCGATGCGTTATCGGGTGCAAAGTTATGTAACGTGTTACAAGATGCCAAGAGCGCTGTATCTCCAGAAATTCTGGAATGTTTGCCCTCGACATCAGCGTTAAAGCAGATTATTTATCGGCATAAAAGAAAGCAAAATGTTTTGGAGGAGCCTGATAACATTCATTTTGAAGTGAACAGGAAATATTCTGTAATTAATGATGTAAATTTTATTATAAAAGATCATACGTATGATAAAAATAAAAGAATAATATTAATGTCCAATTTGAACATGATAACAATTTTAAGCCGTTCCATATACTGGCTTCTAGATGGCACATTTAAAGTTGTGCCCAATATTTTCAAGCAACTTTATACCATTCATGGTAATATTTTTACTGACAATAAGAAGACGTTTCCGCTATATTTTTGTTTATGCACCAACAAAGACAAACGTTCTTATGATGTAATGTTTGAGTTATTGATCGAGTATGGAAATGAACATGGTCTTAATCTGGTGCCAAAAGTATGCGTGTTAGACTTTGAAAAAGCTGCCATACAGAGTATTCGAGCGAATTTTGAAGGAATTACTTTACAAGGATTTAACTTCCACTTGGGGCAAATTTTATACAGGTACGTGTTTGTTTTTTAATGACAGGTTACACTATTTTTTAAATAATGTTAATGAACAATAAAAAGTCGATTCTAAGCAATAAGTGAGGTTTCATAGAACCGACTTTTGACCGATGTTGGGCCGGGATGCCGAGGGAATAAAAAAAACAGTCGGTTCTGGCGCTTCGCCGGCCGCTGCCGCGGCACGCTCGCTTCGCTCGCTCGGCTCGCGCTCTGTAGGGTCACAGTTGAACCTAACACTCCTCCTCGCTTCGCTCGTCGTCGCACCTAACTGGACTCTGTGAAATGTTTTTTTTAAACTTTTTTTTTTGTTTTAGGCAAGTTCAGGCACATGGTTATGCTAAACGGTACGCAAATGATATAAAATTCAACAAACAGGTAAAGTGCTTGTTGGCACTTAGTTTCTTAGAGGAGTCAGAAATCTACATATATTTCAATAAAATTCTACAAAGTTTTGAAGATCCCGATTGGAAAAAGTTGGTTTACTGGTTTGAGGAGAATTATATTCACGGCACAGCTACAACTCTGCCGAAATACTTACCTAGCTTTTGGAGCTGCTACGTTGTTAACCAAATGAAAGTACCACGGACACAAAACTCAGCCGAAGCCTGGCACCACAAAATAAATACAATCATTGCAAAAAATCACCCTGGTGTTAATTTTTGATGAAAGAATTGATGAAAGAAACCATTTCAAATAAAGGAGAAATACAAATGATAATGTGTGGCGCCCCACCAGAAAATAAGAAGAAGAAATACCTGGACAAAGAAGATAGAATCAACAGGATTATGGAACACAAATCATCATACACAGAGGAAAAACTGTTGATGTCTATTGCCGTAAATTTAAAAGTGTAATGATCGGTGGTATTAAAAAATATCTCTGCTTTTGGTTTGTTATAAAACTTATAAATAAATGTTTACATTATGTACTTTTTTGTTTTTTTTTACCAAATGAGCTTCATATTTGTTTAAGCCAAGTACAAGAACAGTCATAGTTTTAAAGATCCGGTTTTACTGTGTATCTTTTACTTAGTTTAAGTAAAAAGTTGCCTCACATATGAAAAGGGCACTGTTACACTGACGAAACATTATTCGTTTAATAGTTGTTAGGCCTAGTGAAAGATTTGACAAATGATCAGAATGCCAAAAGTATTGAGTCGTTACAATAATCCGCTTCATAATAATTCTGCCAAATGGAACATTGTCATACAAAAATCGGCTAATAGTTGGTTTTCATAGTGAACCATCGGCGAAATGTTGGTTGCCAAATGAAATTCGGACAAAAATAGTTCGGAGAAAAGGCAGAACCCCAAAATATATCTTTCCAAACGTTACGTCTTGGCAACCCTATTCCATATAACGATACGAAAATGCGCGTCGCGACTCCTAATTGGTTCCGCTTTAGCTCTTCTCAAATATTAAAGTACCCTTATGTACACACATCCTAATTTCTCGTCTAATTCGTGCTCAAGCAAAGCCCTTAAGTGTATAGCGATGGAGTTCAGTTTACTTTTTACACTACCAGATTATAGGGTATCGACTCTGGGGGCCAATTCTCGGATCGCGTAATCTTGAGGAATACCTACTCGTAATGCGTGTCGAACGGAAACAGTTTCCGTACTGGTTAAGAAATGTTATACTTGAAATACCTGTCGTTTGTTGCTCTGTTAGTTTATGTTATGTAACTTTGGGATGGACATAGGCTGTATTATATGCCACGGCTCCGCTTGGGTTATAATTATAAACCGCAGACGAAGCAAGTGGCAGCTCCTAGTTTTATATAAAGCTAGCTTCTGCCCGCGACTCCGTCCACGTGGAATTTGATTTTATCGTAGGTCCACAAACACAAACTTTTAACCCCCGATTTGACCCTCTTAGGATATGATTTAAGGTATAAAACGGGAAAGGGGGTCCACATGAAAAATACCACTTAGCAATGTTAACCGTTTTGTATTGAAAATAACAGACTAGGTTTAACAATGGAGTCGCTAATACCACTCATTTGTGGCACGACATATGCTTTGTTGGACTGGTGGGTCTTAAGATGATCCATAATTATCCTCCTAGCGCCATTCCCGGTTATGCTCTAAAAGGGCCCGGGGTCGGCATTGACACCTAATCCCAAGATTTCGCATAGGCACTAGTTTAACGAAAGCGACTGCTATCTGACCTTCCAACCTAGAGGGAAAACATAAGATCTTATTGGGATTAGACCGGTTCGTTCACGATGTTTCCTTTCACCGAAAAATTAACGGTAAATATTCCGTACATAAATTCCGAGCGTACGAGCCGGTATTCGAACCCACGGCTGTCGCTTGACAGCCGCTTGCCTGAACCACTAGGCTACCGTAGTTTTCCTAAGATATGGTCCGGTCTAGAAAAAGAATCCGCACTACAGGTACTGACGTAATAAATGTGTTACATTCGAGTAACGACTTTCTGACGACCTCTGTAACCTAGTTGGTAGTGACCCAGGGGACCGATTTTTCACTTTCGAGCGTCCGAAAATCAAATAAAAGTAAATACGTTTGTAGTGTCAAAATGGCCGGCACTTACTTTCTTGAATACGAGTGGTCAATACCACTCGTTTATGAATTTTCTATCGCTACTTCAAAATAGCATTACTTACATATTTTTTATCAGTTTTCGAGTGAAAGAGTCGAGCGCTCGAAAGTCAAAAATCGGTCCCCTGGTAGCCGGGAAGGTCATTTTTTATTTTATTAGTTACAGTGACGCACATAAAGCCATTATTTAAAATCTGGAAGGTTAAGGCAATAGTTGGCTAGATAGCGCGGTTCATCCCACGTTCCATAAGTTAGTTATAATATAACAAATTGCTGTTATTGACTGCCCATGACTATTCTATGCATTACCTACACTTAGTATTACCGCTTACTACTATTAGTGGAACTCGTTTATATCGCAGCTCCATACATACTTTCACCCCCCCCCCCCCCCCCATTTCACCCCTTAAGGGATGATTTCGGGGATAAACACTATCCTATGTTCCCCGGGACTCAAATTATCTCTAATATCTCTATACCAAATCAAATTTCACCTAAATCGGTTCAGCGGTTTAAGCGTGAAGAGGTAACAGACAGACAGACAGACACATTTTCGCATTTATAATATTACATATTTATAGTTATATATAGTAAATTCCTTCACCGAAACCATCGTGAGGAAACCTGCATACATCTGCGAAGAAATTCAAAGGTGTATGTGAAGTCCCCAATCCGCACTGGGCCAGCGTGGGGACTACTGCCCATTCCCTCTCATACATGAGAGGAGGCCTGTGCCCAGCAGTGGGACGTATATAGGCTGATGATGATGATGATGATAGTAAATTAATTTAGTATGGTTGAGCACGAATATTTGTTTCCGATTCATGGATGTTTTTCTATGTATTTATTTATCCATATATAAAAGTATGTGTATCGTCGTTTAGTACCCATAGTGCAAGCCTTGCTTAGTTTGGGACTAGGTCGATTTGTGTAAGATTGTCCTCAAATATGTATTTACACTACACTCTTTGTCGTCCAACAGCTACACGGCGCTGCTAACGGACACAGACCTGATGTTCTACGAGTCGAGCACGCCCAGCGAGCAGGGCATGGGGAACGCCACGCGCCGGCTACACTACGAGCGGGAGCAGTACGCTCACGCCACCAACGTGGCCGTACTGGGGCTGGCCGCGCTCGTCTATGCGTGTACGTATACGTTTAACACCTGTGTATATACCGTAAAAGTTTGCCGAGAGCCAACGTAGGTGGAATCGACGCCTATCCTATGAGACAACTTCGCTGGGGCGGCCACGTTTCAAGCATGGCGGCGGGTCGAGTGGCAAAGGGGCTATTCATAAATTACGTAATTTTAAAGGGGTCTGGATATCGGATGATGGTAGCATGACGTAGGAGGGGGTGGTAATTCCCAAGATAACATCATCTCTCGCATCTTCAAACAGTCCTTCATTGAGTAAGAAAAGGAATGAAAAACGTGTTTCTGTAAAATGTTAAGGTCAACACGCACTGACAGCGATAGCGGGCCGCTGGCGGTTTTTTCAATACTAGCCGCGCCGCCGGTGGTTTTTTGGAAATGATATCATTTTATTTGGTTTTTAGAAGGGGTCATTCGAATTACAATGGTTGGATGATTTTATGGGGGGGTCAAAAAAGCGTCACAATTTGATGACGTAATTTATGAACAGCCCCAACATATTTCATTCTGACCTTGAGGAGGGCATGCGAAAGCATGGAGGACAACTCCTCAGGTATAAGGATGTGCTAAAGCGTCACATAAAAAGTTGAAAAATTGGCCCATTGCAGTGGGAGAAGCAGGCCTACCGCCAGAAAAGGAGTCACTAAAAATGGTAACATCCACCTTTGAATACCGTCTATATGTATGGCCCTTGATCTCAAATGGGATGAGCTGAAGGGCCGACCCCCTGCCGCTGTCAGCTATCATTTTGTGCTCACGTGCCCGTTGTTTACTCGGGTCTTCGTAAATGGATCGGCTACGTGAGCCACACCAGACTACATGCAGAACATCAACGCCAGAGTTGAAGCAGTCGCAGTGGCTTGAGTAGGAGAGTATATATACCGGCCGTCGAGAGCGCCCCACGATATATGTGAGAGCACTAAGAGCTGCCCCATATTGAGCTACTATTGAGCAATCTCCAGATGAATTCTTTCATACATTTTGTGTAGCGTCGTCGCACACCGATTAGTGGCCACGGCCGAGCCTGCGGGAGTGACTCGTGCTTGCTTCTAGTAGCCGCGTTTAGTGGCTTCATCATCATCATCATCTTATCAACTGAAAGACTGCCACTACTGGACATAGGCCTCCCCCAAAGAGTGCCACAATGACCGGCCCTGCGCCACCCGCATCCAGCGGACTCCCGCGACCTTTACCAGGTCATCAGTCCGTCTTGTGGGGATACCCACTCTGCGCCTTCCGGTACGTCCGGATCGCTAAACTTAGTGGCTTAATATATGCGAAATCTGTCGCGTTTAGTGGTACCCATCTGTGGTTTAATGTGGGGCATAGTAGTCGCGTTTAGTGGCGGCCAATAGTGGCTGAAATGTGAGAGCGCTCTAAATTTATAAATTTTAGTGACGGAAACCAGAGCGCCCTATAGGCGTGAGAGGCATCTGATTCATATAGTTGGCCTGTGACTGACGGTAGAGTGTCACCAAACGCAGCTTAGCATGTATGTGTACAGCGCTCCGTAAATATAGCCAGCCTGCGGTCGACATCAGAGCATGGAATACATTCGCCACGCTCTTCCGAAATCTGAATCTCATCAATCTCATCATACAATCCACGAAAAAGCGCCTCACTCCTGCACTGAAGGAGTTAGCCAGCAGTAGAAATAGCTACGAGGGCCAATTCCTCGAAATGATAACACGGAATCTATTATTATCAAGGAAATGAGGATCTATGTGCACTGTTAGCGTGCTATTCTTCTTAGCTACTTCTATTTCGTGTCTCTACCCCAAAATAAGCCTTGTTTGAGAAATACTTGTTCAATGGATTGACGACCTGGTAAAGGTCGCGGGATTGAGCTGGACGCGGACCTGCCACTGTGGCACTATTTTTGGGCGGCAGTGGACGTCTTTCGGCTGATATGATGACTTGACTTGTTTGTTTGTCTGCAGGCCTGCTGCTGTGCCTCAGCCGGCCGGCCATAAACGAGATCTACCTCCTGACCATCTCGTACGTCGTTCTGGTCACGTTCTTGCTGGTCGAGCTGGCAGTGATCGGATCGTCGTGCATCAGGTAAGAGCCACTTCATCACTTTGAAGATTCCATAGACGGTATGCTAGCGAACCTTCGCATCAGTTGCCTCCCTTCCGGGGATTCGACAGGATTGTGGGAATCCTCTATCAACGGTAATGTTATACAAGAACGTATCAGCCTTCTCCACTCGTTTCGGAAACTGATTTTTGAACACGTGGAATGGGGTGTTACTTTAGGAAAAAATAGGGGCTACTTTGATCATTTACAATGTAGCTTATAAGCAGAAATATATGAAATTAAAATGAACAATAATATAGAATGCTAGTTGATCAAAATCGCCCTCCGAATCAAAGTAACCTCATTCCACCGTACATGAAAATTAACAAGTGAAATTAAAAGATTGTTTGAAAAATCCAACTGTTTTCTTACAAATGTTATACCTATGTCATTCCTACTTGTAAAAGGAATCCAACCACACCTCATATGTCAAAATCCGTCATATGGTTTAGGCTGCAGGGCGAGCCAAATAATAAGACATAAACACAAACATACATACGCTCGAAAAAGATAACCCTCCTTTTCTTCGGCAGTCGGTTAAAAAATAGACGCGGGTGATAAAATTAAACTGTTGTGTGTAAAATTCAATTGTGTTCAAGTGCGTCCCTACAAATTTCATACTAGCTAAACATGTTTGACCTATCGTAAAAAGTGTCTCGGTCAACTATCTGTCAATTGACCGTTTCTTGGTGATACTTCTACAAAAATCCTAACAATCACATCATTAACTCTTGCAAGTTGAATTTGGGTTCACTCGAATTTATAGGTATAACATTATATCTGTAGCGCAGATTCGGCCATCATGCATTAATCATTATTATCAACGATTGCACTCAATTGCTTGGCTGCCGTGCAAACACCGTAGTGGTGTGCCGCTATATCAACACGAGATGAATGATTGGGTCATTCATTATAATGGAATAATCACCATACGATGCAAGAGTGAAAGATAACCTTGGGGTTCAAAACTGAAGCAGAATAGTGCAATATACTGCCGATACCATTCGCAGTGGGCCATTTGATTTTTGGCACATCATAGCACCCATAAAACAACTGTACATTGGCATTGCTTAACAACATTACATACACACAAATGGATACCTCCAGTTCTATACGTTGGAGGTGTCCCCTAGTTGTGCTGCTAGTCCGTTCCTGATAAGCGAGGACATTTTGCATTGCTCTTGAACCACGAACAACCGAACAACTATGAAACGACCCATTAATTCCAGATTAAAACCTCGTTACGAGCCGATGTCCTCGTATTCATGACCACTAACCGGGTTAGACGCAAAACGTTTAACTTTTCCTAACGGCATTACTGAAATCGCGTACCAGTCCAAACTGATTTAGCCCTTTGAAAGCAAAGTTTTCCGGAGAATTGTGTAAAAAGACGTATAATAGCACCTTCGTAGTGTGACTTAAGACTTGTTGTACCGGGATAGCAATGAAGGAGTTTTCCAACTAGTTATCGAGTGTGGCTGTTGGCAGTGTGTCCAAAGACAGCACTGACTGCCACATGAGTAAAGGAATGGAGTACCGACTTGTGAAACGTGCAACTAATTTCATCATCATCATATCAGCCGAAAGACGTCCACTGCTGGACATAAGCCTCCCCCAAAGAGTGCCAAAGTGACAGGTCCTGCGCCACCCGCATCTAGTGGACTCCCACAACCTTTACCAGGTCATCAGTCCACCTTGTCGGGGGCCTACCTACGCCGCGCCTTCCAGTACACGGTCGCCACTCGAGAACCTTTCCTCCCCAACGGCCATCGGTTCTACGTAATATGTGCCCTAGCTGCCCACTGCCACTTAAGTTAAGCGATTCGGAGGGCTATATCGGTTACCTTGAATACCTTTATTTTGCTGCGGAAAGCCTCATTTCTGATGAGATCACGCAGAGAAACTCCCAACATGGCCCTCTTCATTGCCCTTTGGGTGACTTTGAGCCTTTTTATGGGGCCCATAGTAAGCAACTAATTTATAGACAGTTAAATATAATCATAAACAACTAAACTGGGATCAATTGGGCATAAAAATATTTAGTGGACGCCTTAACCATTTAAGATTTGCTGATGACCTAGTGCTACTATCGGAAAATATACAGCGCTTACAAGACATGCTAAATAGCCTCAACATAGAAAGCCGAAAAGTAGGACTAGAGATGAACTACACCAAAACAAAAATTATGACCAACAGCGTGAAATCCAAAGTTCTCATAGACAACAAAGAGATAGAATACGTAGATACTTACGCAAACAAATATCATTTGGCACAGATAGCCACATAGAAGAAATAGAACGCAGGATCGCTCTCAGCTGGAAAAAATACTGGATTACAAGGTGTTCGGGCTTAGGGCGTAGATGCAAAACTCCAGGATAAAGAGACTTAATTTCGTGTATTCTTTGACGATGGTTACAGGGCAAGTGAACATGACATGCATTTTAAAACTATCCTTTTTATTTTACATACGTGCCGTGTGGCATGCACGGCGCTTTGCTCCAAACTTTTGTATAGGCGTCTTGGTGCGCCGTTGGGACTCAAACATGCCCCCGGGCGTTGAAAGCTTGCCTTTCAACCAGACGAACTCACGGGGAGGGGGCAGATCTTGCTGAAAGATCTACGAATGGTTCCAGTTGAGACCTTGACGTCTGCCACTCTGCTGACTCCGTCAGCACCGGGATAGATGGCAATAATGCGGCCCAATTTCCACTTCAATGGAGGAAGGTTGTCCTCCTTAACGAGCACCAGAGTATCCAGCTTCAGTGCCTCTTGATGGGTACGCCATTTGGTCCGGACTTGGAGCTCTGAGATATACTCCTTGCTCCATCTAGCCCAGAAGTGCTGCCGAAGTTGCTCTGCGCGCTGGTACCGGTTGAGGTAACTGGAATTGTGGTCTGCAAGATCCGGGACTGGCAGCGACGTTAACGGACGCCCGATCAGAAAGTGGCCTGGTGAGAGGGGAAGCAAGTTTTCAGGATCCGAAGAGATGGGAGTTAGCGGCCGAGAGTTCAGGATCGCTTCAATTTGAACCAGGACAGTGTTGAGTTCCTCATAAGTCAATTTACAATCGCCTAGCACTCTTTGTAAATGAAACTTTGTTGATTTAACTCCGGCTTCCCAAAGACCTCCTGAATGAGGAGAATAGGCTGGAATAAAATGGAAGTTTAATCTTTCGTTAACTGCAGCCTCAGCCAACGAAGTACAGTTGCGCTTTAGGAAATTAGACAAGTCATTATAAGCGCCAACAAATGATGTGCCATTGTCCGAATAAATGTCATCGGGTAAGCCTCTACGAGCTATAAACCGACGCAGAGTGACGTTCCCCATTAATGGTGCAACTATCTGCCCTTTCATGCGTACGCACTTGATGCATTTACGGAAACAAGCTTTAGCCAAGTTAGTGCCACCAATTATCCAGTATTCATTTTTTATTGATGACAGCAGTAGCTGAGGTCCAGCATGCATCATCTTCTTGTGCTCATATTCGAACAATAGTTTCGTGACATGATGATTCGCGTGAAGAAGAATCGGGTGTTTCTTCTCATAAGAGAAGTCAGAGTTCTCGAGCCGACCTCCTACGCGCATTACTTTGTGTTCATCCAAAAATATATTAAATTTAAGCAAAGGACTTTTCCTCGCTACTTTTTGATTTAACGTTAGTGACCTATACTCGGGGAACGATTCGTTCTGGGACATTCTTACAATTAACCGTAACGCTGACTTTACTTCTGAGTTTGAAAGGTAACATTCTAACGGTTTCTGTTTTTTAAAAATACTTATAAGACGGAGAACATAAGCGACTGATCGCTGAAGTCGCAAGAAGTTAGAAAAACGAGTAAAATCTATCAGTCCGTTACCGTTACCGACCTGACTGTCTCTAGCGTCAATGTGAAGTGTAACCTCGGTTCGGGTTTCAGGCAACTTTTGGGTCACACCTGGGCTTACCGGCCATTGTGACCTATCCTCCTTTAGGAACGCAGGCCCACACCACCACATCTCGAGAGACCGAAGGAGGTTCGCAGACACTCCTCGAGAGATGTGGTCGGCAGGGTTCTCGTCAGTAGGTACGTGCCGCCAAGTGCAGTTTCCGGTCTTTTCCATAATTTCGGCTACCCGATTCCGAACAAAAGGCTGTAACTTACTAGGTAACATTCGCAACCAACCTAACACTATGGTCGAATCTATCCAGAACGTGATACCTTTTATGTTAAGCCTAAGTGAATTTAAAACCTTTTCGAATAGCCGAACTGCTACCAGAGCCCCACAGAGTTCAAGCCTCGGTATGGTAGTTGGTTTAATAGGAGCCACGCGACTTTTAGCTAATAGCAACCTTATCAAAACTTCACCTTTTTCGTTGGTGCTACGTACATACAGACAAGCACCATACGCGCGTTCAGACGCATCAGAGAAAATGTGATACTCGACCTCTTTATAAGAATCACATAAAACGCGGCGCGGCAAATTAATGTCGTTTAGGGACGGTAAATCACTGACAATGTCCTTCCAGGCCCTACCAACTTCTGGCGACAATTGTTCATCCCATGAAAGCTTCTGCAACCAGAGCTTTTGCAGCAACATTTTCATCAGTATGATGTAAGGAGCCAGGACTCCAGTAGGGTCAAAGATCTGTGCAACTGTAGACAGCAAGTCCCGCTTGGTATTACCAGTAGGTATCACTGTACCAACGGGAAAACACAGACTGTCGGAATCTGGCTGCCAACTGAGTCCCAAAGTCTTACTTGGCTCAGTAGTTCCAATGTTTAAATTAAGCTGAGATCGATCGGAGTCAGTCATAAGTTGGGGCTCATTTGACTTCCATTTTCTCAGATTCATGCAGGCTGATGTTAACGCAGAATTTACTTTTGCCTTGATTGACAGTACCTGCTCCAGGTCATCCCCGCCAGTGAGTAAATCATCCACGTAAAAATCGTGGATAATAATTTCGCGAACGACCTCGTCATCACACTCTAGTCCTACCTGTTTCAGGCATCGCGTTGCAAGAAAGGCCGCACTAGCCGTTCCATACGTGACGGTATTTAGCGCATAAGCCTTTAACGGCTGTGAAGGATCGTCACGCCAAATAATCTGCTGCAGATGCCTATCATCGGGATGAACAATTATCTGCCGATACATTTTCTCGACATCACCAGAAATAATATATTTGTGCTGCCTAAACCGTAGAAGTATCGACAGAAGGTCATCTTGTACAGTAGGGCCCACCATCTGTATCTTGTTTAATGACACGCCGGAGCTCGTGGGACAACTAGCATGAAAAACTACGCGTAATTTGGTAGTAGGTACTGCTCCCTCGTAGAACGCCATGATGGGGGATAAATTGAGCGTTTTTACCTGACTGAACCCCTCCACATTCAGACATGTGACCTAAAGAACGATATTCGTCCATGAAATCTTTGTACATATGTTTGAATGTTGGTCGCGCTTCGAGTCTGCGTTCCAAGGACAAAAAGAATTGCTTCGCACGATTAATGGACTCACCCAACACCTTAGGGTCCTCTTTTAAAGGTATGCGTACACAGAACCGCCCGTCCTCTAGCCTAGTCGTATTATCAGTGAAATGCCTTTCACATAACTTCTCTTCAGAAGAATAATTAGAAGATTGAGGGCACACTTCTTCAAGCTGCCAAAAACGCGGAAGTTGGTTTTGAATCTCCTCATTAAGCATCTCAGTACTATAGCTAGAACCGACAGTGGTAAAATTACACCTGACTGTACGCGTCGGAGCCGATACATGGCCGCTATTAATCGGGCCTGAGATTAGCCACCCCAGTCTGCTCTCACAGAGTATCGGCTGCCCATTACCTAGTTTAATTTTTTGTGATCCTAATAAATCCCAAAAGTGATCAGCGCCGATAATAAAGTCGACCTCAGCTGGCGTATGAAAGTTAGGATCGGCAAGATAAAGGTCTGACGGGATATTTAATTTTGATACGTGTACTTGCTGAGAAGGTATAATGTCAGTTATGGATGGCAGAACAAGACAATGGAGCCGAGTCGAAAACACTTCGCTTAACGAACTCATTAATACTCGGCACGATTTCCCTACTCGAGATATTGCGTTGTTGATACCTACAACCGATTTGTTAACTCGATCGGTATGTAAATTCAATTCACTGTCCATTACCGCTCGCGCTATATGCTCGCGATTATCCCGATCATAAACCTTTATTAACGCAGTGGACAGTAGTACAGTTTTTTCACTAGAATCGGGTGAACGTGGTGATTTAACACTCGCTGATAAGGTCAAGGGCGCGGCGATCGTCGCCTGCGCAGGCTGCGCACCAGTTGCGCCCCGACTCCCGCCGCTTCCGGACGGTTCGACCGTAGCGGCTGGGTTACCTACTACCACTGTTTGTTTACGCGGCTCCGTGTGTACCAGAGTGTTATGCTTTCGCTTGCACAGCTTACAACCTGGCTTCTTACACCTATTTGCATAATGACCTGTTCTAAAACAGTTATAACAAACCTTATAACTCGGTAACAATTCGAGCCGCTTGGCGTTATTTAACGCGAGAAACTGCGCACAATTATTAAGTTGATGTTCACCGCTGCATTTTGGACACGCTTTGCATGACAGAGTGGCACCTAGCATCGCGGATTGCGTAGAAAGCATAGCCCTGTGTTTTGACATGCTTTTAGACGGCTGACCAGATTGTCCGGCGACTGGAGCGCTCGACAACTCAAGAGTTTCAATCAGGTCGGCACGGTTACGCAAGAAAGTAGTGAAAGTGTCGAACGATATGGAAATCGTATTAGCTAAACTTCCCTTATGCTCTTCCCACTCGCGAAATGATTTAGTGTCTAACTTAGAACTAACAATGTGTATAAGTAGCGTGCTCCATTGTTTTACCGGCTCACCAAGTGATTCTAAACACCTCAAGTTCTTGTTTACCTGGTCGATGACATGCTTCAACTGGGCTGATGACTCCTGTGCAATTGGTTCGATGTTAAAAAGCGCAGAGACGTGGTTTTGTAATAACAATCTTTTGTTATTGAACCGCTCGCATAAAAGTTTCCATGCAACGTCATAGTTACTACCAGAAAACTCGACAGAATTGATAACTAAGGCTGCGGAACCTTCCAACGAAGTTCTTAAATAGTGGAACTTATTTATATCATCTATGTCATCGTTGGAATGAATGAGGCTTGTAAAAGTATCGCGAAAACCAAACCAAAATTTTCGTATGAGCCATTGTATTTTGGAAGCTGGATAGTAGGCAATCTAACCAGTTTGTGATTACTCGTGCGATTGCTACACGATTCAAAGGTATCACGCTTTTTATTAAATGTATTTACCATTCCTTGTGCTCGTGTGAGCAACGAATAGTAATTATTTTGAAACTCAGCTCTCTCTGACATTACCACTTCGAAGTTTTCCGATTGACATTCTAACTGAGTCTGCACATCATCAAATAGCTCATACAATGCCTCGATTTTACCTGTACGCAACTGTAATTGGTTCGCCTCTGCCTCAGTCAGCGAAGATTCCTTCAACGAGCCTAGGTATGTCGTGAACAAGGTTAGTTGGCCTTTATAGCTGCCTCTTTTGCGAATCAGCTCCTTTTCATCAGCCATTTGGGAAGCGGGATAATTGATTGAATTTATTGAATTATACAATTAACAGATTTAAAATATGATTATAGAATTGCAAATAATTTATCCAATAAATTACACTTTGTGTTCAGTTTAATCAATAAGCTAGAATAGTTTAGTTACTTAAGTAATATAGTTACCTAACGTGATTAAAATGTAAATAATAATTCGATTTCATAAAATTGTATATAAATCAGATCAATGAATACTAAACTATTATCCTATTGTACCTAATAACAAAGATTGCATTGAAAAAAATATCATTCATATAAAAATCATTAAAATATTCCAATAATAATTCTTGTATAATTTCAAATCCCTAATCTAACTAACCCTGTTGTAAATTAAAGCAAGAATGTCACAGAAATACACAAGTCTTGTATGAGCAGTATGAGCACTTATGCGCTTACACGAATTACGGTACTTTTAACCGCTGACGTACGTGGCTACAAAATTAGCTATTTAAATGCGAATTAGTCGATTCTAAAGGCATAAACGTATACCTAAACCACATAAATACTGAATTGACTAGAAAAATATCACATTTAAATGAGTTTAATGCTAAAATTGTACGTAAAAATCTGATTTTGGTAAGTACAATAAAATTAAAAGTGCTTACTAACCTGGGAATTTCACAATAAAATCCTATTACTACCTGAATAAGAGTGCTGGTTCCTAATAAACCTAAACCCTCTCAACACTGTTGGCTCCCGTAAATCTTGAAAAACCTCTTCTTTAGCAGGAACGGTCCCAACAATGGATTGGTGGTAACAGGTATTTTCGCCAAATCCTCCGATTTCCTCCGTTAATTGAGTAAAATTAATTCCTGGCAATTTTCTTTGTTCATCCGGTTCGAAGGACCATGTTCGGGCTTAGGGCGTAGATGCAAAACTCCAGGATAAAGAGACTTAATTTCGTGTATTCTTTGACGATGGTTACAGGGCAAGTGAACATGACATGCATTTTAAAACTATCCTTTTTATTTTACATACGTGCCGTGTGGCATGCACGGCGCTTTGCTCCAAACTTTTGTATAGGCGTCTTGGTGCGCCGTTGGGACTTAAACACAAGGAACTCTTAAAAGGCAACTTCAATCTACGCCTCAAGAAAACAGTGATGGACACATGCATCTTACCAAGCCTTACATATGGATGCCAAACTTGGGTTCACACCAACAAAATAAAATAAAAAATTCGGACATGTCAGAGAGCAATGGAGAGGAGCATACTGAATGTCAAAAAGAAGGACAAAATAAACAGTAAAAGCATCAGGTCACAGACAAAACTTACAGACGCACTCGACTTCATACTAAAACAAAAATGGAGATGGGCTGGCCATATAGCAAGAATCACCGACAAGAGATGGACTAACGAAACCACTAAATGGCCAGGGCCACTGGGAAAAAGACGAGTGGGAAGGCCCAAGGCAAGATGGTCTGATGACATAATAGCTGTAGCTGGACCTAACTGGATTAATAACGCTAAGGACAGAGAAAAATGGAAAGACATGGAGGCCTATACCCGTCAGGGGTCCCTAACCTGACCTGAAACACTTAGATGAACAAGCAATAATTATATTATAATAGGGAATTAATAAAGGCTTAAATAAATAAGCATAATCAACTAGAATAACTTAGGGTGTCACCACACCAATCGATCGATGCCATCGATCGATTATGTATACGTTGATCGACAGTTTCTACTATCAGCTAAACCTACCAGACCAAACGGCCAATATCGATCGGTGGCATCGATCGTTTGGTGTGGTAACACCCTTAGAGTATCGCAACTTATTGCATTTCATATTTTTTTTCTTAATACGTACGTACCCACTTAAACTAAACATTTAAACGTAGACAAAATTGACCATTAAAATTAATATATAAGGTATTAAATAGTATCGTAATCGCGATTAAACCCTAATCGCATAATAACATTTTAGCTACAAGCAACGTAATTGTGGTCTGCAAGATCCGGGACTGGCAGCGACGTTAACGGACGCCCGATCAGAAAGTGGCCTGGTGAGAGGGGAAGCAAGTTTTCAGGATCCGAAGAGATGGGAGTTAGCGGCCGAGAGTTCAGGATCGCTTCAATTTGAACCAGGACAGTGTTGAGTTCCTCATAAGTCAATTTACAATCGCCTAGCACTCTTTGTAAATGAAACTTTGTTGATTTAACTCCGGCTTCCCAAAGACCTCCTGAATGAGGAGAATAGGCTGGAATAAAATGGAAGTTTAATCTTTCGTTAACTGCAGCCTCAGCCAACGAAGTACAGTTGCGCTTTAGGAAATTAGACAAGTCATTATAAGCGCCAACAAATGATGTGCCATTGTCCGAATAAATGTCATCGGGTAAGCCTCTACGAGCTATAAACCGACGCAGAGTGACGTTCCCCATTAATGGTGCAACTATCTGCCCTTTCATGCGTACGCACTTGATGCATTTACGGAAACAAGCTTTAGCCAAGTTAGTGCCACCAATTATCCAGTATTCATTTTTTATTGATGACAGCAGTAGCTGAGGTCCAGCATGCATCATCTTCTTGTGCTCATATTCGAACAATAGTTTCGTGACATGATGATTCGCGTGAAGAAGAATCGGGTGTTTCTTCTCATAAGAGAAGTCAGAGTTCTCGAGCCGACCTCCTACGCGCATTACTTTGTGTTCATCCAAAAATATATTAAATTTAAGCAAAGGACTTTTCCTCGCTACTTTTTGATTTAACGTTAGTGACCTATACTCGGGGAACGATTCGTTCTGGGACATTCTTACAATTAACCGTAACGCTGACTTTACTTCTGAGTTTGAAAGGTAACATTCTAACGGTTTCTGTTTTTTAAAAATACTTATAAGACGGAGAACATAAGCGACTGATCGCTGAAGTCGCAAGAAGTTAGAAAAACGAGTAAAATCTATCAGTCCGTTACCGTTACCGACCTGACTGTCTCTAGCGTCAATGTGAAGTGTAACCTCGGTTCGGGTTTCAGGCAACTTTTGGGTCACACCTGGGCTTACCGGCCATTGTGACCTATCCTCCTTTAGGAACGCAGGCCCACACCACCACATCTCGAGAGACCGAAGGAGGTTCGCAGACACTCCTCGAGAGATGTGGTCGGCAGGGTTCTCGTCAGTAGGTACGTGCCGCCAAGTGCAGTTTCCGGTCTTTTCCATAATTTCGGCTACCCGATTCCGAACAAAAGGCTGTAACTTACTAGGTAACATTCGCAACCAACCTAACACTATGGTCGAATCTATCCAGAACGTGATACCTTTTATGTTAAGCCTAAGTGAATTTAAAACCTTTTCGAATAGCCGAACTGCTACCAGAGCCCCACAGAGTTCAAGCCTCGGTATGGTAGTTGGTTTAATAGGAGCCACGCGACTTTTAGCTAATAGCAACCTTATCAAAACTTCACCTTTTTCGTTGGTGCTACGTACATACAGACAAGCACCATACGCGCGTTCAGACGCATCAGAGAAAATGTGATACTCGACCTCTTTATAAGAATCACATAAAACGCGGCGCGGCAAATTAATGTCGTTTAGGGACGGTAAATCACTGACAATGTCCTTCCAGGCCCTACCAACTTCTGGCGACAATTGTTCATCCCATGAAAGCTTCTGCAACCAGAGCTTTTGCAGCAACATTTTCATCAGTATGATGTAAGGAGCCAGGACTCCAGTAGGGTCAAAGATCTGTGCAACTGTAGACAGCAAGTCCCGCTTGGTATTACCAGTAGGTATCACTGTACCAACGGGAAAACACAGACTGTCGGAATCTGGCTGCCAACTGAGTCCCAAAGTCTTACTTGGCTCAGTAGTTCCAATGTTTAAATTAAGCTGAGATCGATCGGAGTCAGTCATAAGTTGGGGCTCATTTGACTTCCATTTTCTCAGATTCATGCAGGCTGATGTTAACGCAGAATTTACTTTTGCCTTGATTGACAGTACCTGCTCCAGGTCATCCCCGCCAGTGAGTAAATCATCCACGTAAAAATCGTGGATAATAATTTCGCGAACGACCTCGTCATCACACTCTAGTCCTACCTGTTTCAGGCATCGCGTTGCAAGAAAGGCCGCACTAGCCGTTCCATACGTGACGGTATTTAGCGCATAAGCCTTTAACGGCTGTGAAGGATCGTCACGCCAAATAATCTGCTGCAGATGCCTATCATCGGGATGAACAATTATCTGCCGATACATTTTCTCGACATCACCAGAAATAATATATTTGTGCTGCCTAAACCGTAGAAGTATCGACAGAAGGTCATCTTGTACAGTAGGGCCCACCATCTGTATCTTGTTTAATGACACGCCGGAGCTCGTGGGACAACTAGCATGAAAAACTACGCGTAATTTGGTAGTAGGTACTGCTCCCTCGTAGAACGCCATGATGGGGGATAAATTGAGCGTTTTTACCTGACTGAACCCCTCCACATTCAGACATGTGACCTAAAGAACGATATTCGTCCATGAAATCTTTGTACATATGTTTGAATGTTGGTCGCGCTTCGAGTCTGCGTTCCAAGGACAAAAAGAATTGCTTCGCACGATTAATGGACTCACCCAACACCTTAGGGTCCTCTTTTAAAGGTATGCGTACACAGAACCGCCCGTCCTCTAGCCTAGTCGTATTATCAGTGAAATGCCTTTCACATAACTTCTCTTCAGAAGAATAATTAGAAGATTGAGGGCACACTTCTTCAAGCTGCCAAAAACGCGGAAGTTGGTTTTGAATCTCCTCATTAAGCATCTCAGTACTATAGCTAGAACCGACAGTGGTAAAATTACACCTGACTGTACGCGTCGGAGCCGATACATGGCCGCTATTAATCGGGCCTGAGATTAGCCACCCCAGTCTGCTCTCACAGAGTATCGGCTGCCCATTACCTAGTTTAATTTTTTGTGATCCTAATAAATCCCAAAAGTGATCAGCGCCGATAATAAAGTCGACCTCAGCTGGCGTATGAAAGTTAGGATCGGCAAGATAAAGGTCTGACGGGATATTTAATTTTGATACGTGTACTTGCTGAGAAGGTATAATGTCAGTTATGGATGGCAGAACAAGACAATGGAGCCGAGTCGAAAACACTTCGCTTAACGAACTCATTAATACTCGGCACGATTTCCCTACTCGAGATATTGCGTTGTTGATACCTACAACCGATTTGTTAACTCGATCGGTATGTAAATTCAATTCACTGTCCATTACCGCTCGCGCTATATGCTCGCGATTATCCCGATCATAAACCTTTATTAACGCAGTGGACAGTAGTACAGTTTTTTCACTAGAATCGGGTGAACGTGGTGATTTAACACTCGCTGATAAGGTCAAGGGCGCGGCGATCGTCGCCTGCGCAGGCTGCGCACCAGTTGCGCCCCGACTCCCGCCGCTTCCGGACGGTTCGACCGTAGCGGCTGGGTTACCTACTACCACTGTTTGTTTACGCGGCTCCGTGTGTACCAGAGTGTTATGCTTTCGCTTGCACAGCTTACAACCTGGCTTCTTACACCTATTTGCATAATGACCTGTTCTAAAACAGTTATAACAAACCTTATAACTCGGTAACAATTCGAGCCGCTTGGCGTTATTTAACGCGAGAAACTGCGCACAATTATTAAGTTGATGTTCACCGCTGCATTTTGGACACGCTTTGCATGACAGAGTGGCACCTAGCATCGCGGATTGCGTAGAAAGCATAGCCCTGTGTTTTGACATGCTTTTAGACGGCTGACCAGATTGTCCGGCGACTGGAGCGCTCGACAACTCAAGAGTTTCAATCAGGTCGGCACGGTTACGCAAGAAAGTAGTGAAAGTGTCGAACGATATGGAAATCGTATTAGCTAAACTTCCCTTATGCTCTTCCCACTCGCGAAATGATTTAGTGTCTAACTTAGAACTAACAATGTGTATAAGTAGCGTGCTCCATTGTTTTACCGGCTCACCAAGTGATTCTAAACACCTCAAGTTCTTGTTTACCTGGTCGATGACATGCTTCAACTGGGCTGATGACTCCTGTGCAATTGGTTCGATGTTAAAAAGCGCAGAGACGTGGTTTTGTAATAACAATCTTTTGTTATTGAACCGCTCGCATAAAAGTTTCCATGCAACGTCATAGTTACTACCAGAAAACTCGACAGAATTGATAACTAAGGCTGCGGAACCTTCCAACGAAGTTCTTAAATAGTGGAACTTATTTATATCATCTATGTCATCGTTGGAATGAATGAGGCTTGTAAAAGTATCGCGAAAACCAAACCAAAATTTTCGTATGAGCCATTGTATTTTGGAAGCTGGATAGTAGGCAATCTAACCAGTTTGTGATTACTCGTGCGATTGCTACACGATTCAAAGGTATCACGCTTTTTATTAAATGTATTTACCATTCCTTGTGCTCGTGTGAGCAACGAATAGTAATTATTTTGAAACTCAGCTCTCTCTGACATTACCACTTCGAAGTTTTCCGATTGACATTCTAACTGAGTCTGCACATCATCAAATAGCTCATACAATGCCTCGATTTTACCTGTACGCAACTGTAATTGGTTCGCCTCTGCCTCAGTCAGCGAAGATTCCTTCAACGAGCCTAGGTATGTCGTGAACAAGGTTAGTTGGCCTTTATAGCTGCCTCTTTTGCGAATCAGCTCCTTTTCATCAGCCATTTGGGAAGCGGGATAATTGATTGAATTTATTGAATTATACAATTAACAGATTTAAAATATGATTATAGAATTGCAAATAATTTATCCAATAAATTACACTTTGTGTTCAGTTTAATCAATAAGCTAGAATAGTTTAGTTACTTAAGTAATATAGTTACCTAACGTGATTAAAATGTAAATAATAATTCGATTTCATAAAATTGTATATAAATCAGATCAATGAATACTAAACTATTATCCTATTGTACCTAATAACAAAGATTGCATTGAAAAAAATATCATTCATATAAAAATCATTAAAATATTCCAATAATAATTCTTGTATAATTTCAAATCCCTAATCTAACTAACCCTGTTGTAAATTAAAGCAAGAATGTCACAGAAATACACAAGTCTTGTATGAGCAGTATGAGCACTTATGCGCTTACACGAATTACGGTACTTTTAACCGCTGACGTACGTGGCTACAAAATTAGCTATTTAAATGCGAATTAGTCGATTCTAAAGGCATAAACGTATACCTAAACCACATAAATACTGAATTGACTAGAAAAATATCACATTTAAATGAGTTTAATGCTAAAATTGTACGTAAAAATCTGATTTTGGTAAGTACAATAAAATTAAAAGTGCTTACTAACCTGGGAATTTCACAATAAAATCCTATTACTACCTGAATAAGAGTGCTGGTTCCTAATAAACCTAAACCCTCTCAACACTGTTGGCTCCCGTAAATCTTGAAAAACCTCTTCTTTAGCAGGAACGGTCCCAACAATGGATTGGTGGTAACAGGTATTTTCGCCAAATCCTCCGATTTCCTCCGTTAATTGAGTAAAATTAATTCCTGGCAATTTTCTTTGTTCATCCGGTTCGAAGGACCATGTTCGGGCTTAGGGCGTAGATGCAAAACTCCAGGATAAAGAGACTTAATTTCGTGTATTCTTTGACGATGGTTACAGGGCAAGTGAACATGACATGCATTTTAAAACTATCCTTTTTATTTTACATACGTGCCGTGTGGCATGCACGGCGCTTTGCTCCAAACTTTTGTATAGGCGTCTTGGTGCGCCGTTGGGACTTAAACACAAGGAACTCTTAAAAGGCAACTTCAATCTACGCCTCAAGAAAACAGTGATGGACACATGCATCTTACCAAGCCTTACATATGGATGCCAAACTTGGGTTCACACCAACAAAATAAAATAAAAAATTCGGACATGTCAGAGAGCAATGGAGAGGAGCATACTGAATGTCAAAAAGAAGGACAAAATAAACAGTAAAAGCATCAGGTCACAGACAAAACTTACAGACGCACTCGACTTCATACTAAAACAAAAATGGAGATGGGCTGGCCATATAGCAAGAATCACCGACAAGAGATGGACTAACGAAACCACTAAATGGCCAGGGCCACTGGGAAAAAGACGAGTGGGAAGGCCCAAGGCAAGATGGTCTGATGACATAATAGCTGTAGCTGGACCTAACTGGATTAATAACGCTAAGGACAGAGAAAAATGGAAAGACATGGAGGCCTATACCCGTCAGGGGTCCCTAACCTGACCTGAAACACTTAGATGAACAAGCAATAATTATATTATAATAGGGAATTAATAAAGGCTTAAATAAATAAGCATAATCAACTAGAATAACTTAGGGTGTCACCACACCAATCGATCGATGCCATCGATCGATTATGTATACGTTGATCGACAGTTTCTACTATCAGCTAAACCTACCAGACCAAACGGCCAATATCGATCGGTGGCATCGATCGTTTGGTGTGGTAACACCCTTAGAGTATCGCAACTTATTGCATTTCATATTTTTTTTCTTAATACGTACGTACCCACTTAAACTAAACATTTAAACGTAGACAAAATTGACCATTAAAATTAATATATAAGGTATTAAATAGTATCGTAATCGCGATTAAACCCTAATCGCATAATAACATTTTAGCTACAAGCAACGTAATCATCGAACATCAGTTTAATGAACTGTTTATATCGAGTGTGTCTTGAACGACCAAAACTGTAGTTAGGCGTAATTATAATACTTACTCCGATAATGGCGGAAGTTTCATGGTGCGATTCGCTTGTTGACAAATTAGTTGTATTTCGGCAAGCAATTCATTTCCAAATAATTCTGTGAATAAAATTATTTTTTTGGTAAAAGCTTATTGACAACAGTTTAACAAGCCACTAAAAGTAGACCAAAGCTGGTTTTCCATCAGAGGGGCGAGACAAGACGAGACGAGGCGAGAATTGAAATTGTATGGGACTTACGGGCCGGCGGTGGAAATCGGTAGTAAGTCACATACAATTTAAAATCTAGCCTCGTCTCGCCCCTCCGGTGGAAAACCAGCTTAACAATTAATAAATATATTTCTCAATAATACATAACAAACTAATTATATTGGAACTGATGAGCACCTCAGCACTCAGCACGTCTATCATGGGACGGCCGCGACACACTCTCGATGTTTCTCGCCTCTATACCTCTATAGCATCTATACCTCTTGTTCTAAGTGTTCTAATAAGAGAGACGGAGAGTGCGAGAAAAAACGAGAGAGCTCGCGCGCCGTCGCGTGATAGCCGTGCAGGTGTCGATGCCACCTGATTTAATGACGACTGTACTTTTGCACCTTCTATAACTACTCGTTAAAAGGTTTCCTATGAACCCAAACATGACGAGAGTTTGAAGTCCTTATGATGAAAAGGGTTCTCAACAAAGTTTATCAATTTATATATATCCACTGTCTTGCTTCTGACAATCAGAGCTGTCGCCCACCCCCAAAGCGACGGCGGAAACTGCAGTTGATTAAGGCAGTGCATTGGAAATTATCGCGTGCTTTGAAACGCCGTTCTGACTTGATTAAGAAACAATAAGATCAGATTTTCAGATATATGATTCTTGACTATATGATTGTTCATCTGATTTTATCGATACATGATTGCATAAAATTTCCTTGATAGGGAAAAAATCCAAAGTTGGGTCTGTATTTTCCTTTTTTACTCAGCCTACTCAAACGATACATTATTTTACGACACAATCAAGTTAATATTATCTCATCTAAAATCTCATTTTATGAAATTTTAATAGAACTTCTCACTAAGTTAGGTATTTATCGAAATTTGTCCAAAACAGCGATTCCCGAGTGTTACATCTCTCTTTCTCGTGGGCGGAAGGCATCAGCGTCTCTCTGGCTAGGGGGCGTGTAGGACTCAAATCAAGGCACCCCCTTAAGAACCACAGCGCCTCATATGCAGACTGGGTTTTTTCACGTAGACGCGCGTTTCCCTACTTACTACCACCCGATAGGGTAGGTATAAGGGGAACGCGTGAAGACGTCCCGTGAAAAAAACGCAGTCTTCATAAGCCATTAGTACCCAGTTAAAACAAAAAACACTCGTCTTAAATGAACCTTTTCCACCAGATCGACAAGCGTCAGTGCCGGCGTCTGCGTGCTCTTCACATACCTGACATACGCGACGTTGCCAGTTCGCCTGCACGAGGCGAGCGTGACCGGCGTGTTGCTGGCTGTCGTCAACCTAGCTGGCAACCTCTACCTGGCGCGTGACACCAACCTCCAGGTATGAGATCATAGATCTGCTGAGCAGGTGGTCAAGCGCGTTGGTAGGTATATTCTATTTGACCCGGTCCGCATACGCGACGTTGCCAGGCCGCTTGCACGACGTGAGCCTGGCCGACGTGTTGCCGGCTGCCGTCAAGCTAGCTGGCAACCTCTAACAGGCGCGTTACCGGCGTGACAGCAAACTCCAGGTATGAGATGATAGGAATGAGATGTAAGATGGTGAAGCGCACTGGCATTCTCTATTGGACCCGATTCCGTACAGTTACGCGACGTTGCCAGGCCGCCTGCAAGAGGCGGGCGCGGCTGGCGTGTTTCTAGCTGCTGTCACCTTGTACCTGGTTCTTTACACTCTTTACAGTTACGCGTTAGTTCGAGAGCATTCAGTTCAGGCTAGTAGTCACTAGAGCCAGTATAAGTTGTACCGAAACAAAACGTTAAGTCGCGTTCGCGTTTAGCTGTCAAATCCCATACAAATTGAGGGTAAAACGCAAACGCGATCTTAAAGTTTTTTTTCGGTAAAACTTATACTAGCGCCTCAGGAGACAAGTTCACTCGAACGAAACAAATCTAAGGTCTTAAAAATTTAAAATATATTATGCGTGTTGCGTACTCGTACACATACACCACGGCGCCCACTATTCCTCATCGTATTGTGGTCGGCAGAAAAGCTCGCTTTGAATACGAAGACGACATGACATGCAAAGCTCTTATGTTTTTATTAAGTATGGCGTGATCTCCGGAACTACTCATCCGATTTCAAAAATTGTATATGGTTTAAAAAATGGGCTTTCATCATGAACTATGCCTATATTTTTAATCCCCGACGCAAAGAGAGAGGTGTCATACGTTTACCGTGTCTGTGGTATCGTAGCTCGATAATGTCGAGAGTTTTTCAACTTATCTAAGTTGTACGTAGTATATATCCCGTAGCTTTGACTAGGTTCAAAGTCTGTTCAGTCAACGTGTCCCCTCGATCTAACCCGTCCACAATCCACAGATGTACTGCAACCTGATCGTGCTGACGGCGTGCAACATCGCCGGCGTCATGACGCACCACCCCCGTGAGCTGGCACAGCGCCGCGCCTTCCTGGAGACCAGGGACTGCGTGGAGGCCCGCCTGGTGACGCAGCGAGAGAACCAACAGCAGGTATTTTTTTTTTAATTAGGCAACAAGGCCCATATTACAAATACCTTAAAGACTATCGTACTTATTAACATAAACTTATTAATAACTACAAAACACACAATTCCTGCGCGCAATTTCGTGCCGAAATTCTTAGTGAACGTCGATAGGTGGTCTGTTGGAACTCTGACAACAAGGGAATTGAAATTCACAGTGTGGCGAGACTTCAACCTCACGACCCTCAGTACGTGACACTATTATTTTCGCATGAACCCAATAATAGCTATTTTTGAAATCATCACTCGAAAGCTAGTGATTGGCTGTGTGTTGGCTGTCAATACTTTTGCGTTTCGTTGTATGCAAAAAGTAGATAATTACCGGTTTTTAAAATTTTAATTTTCAGCGTACCGTGAAACATGCCTACTTTGCCACCAGGCAAAACTTTGCCCAAAAAGCTACTTTTAAACAAATCTGGCAATGAACGAAAACACAACATATTTATGGCAAGCTCACTATTTTTAGTAGAAACTAGATTACATTTACTTTACTTTGAGTTGTACATGTCTTTAACTTCAGCCATGCCAGCCAATAAATTGTGGAATGTAAGGTGTATGGATTTGTGCATGGCAAAGTTAAAAACACCTAGGTAACATTACCCATCTGTACTGAGTAAAACTTTTCCATATTAAGACCGAGATGTTAAAATGGAACGCCATGTTTGCCCCAAAAATTTTAACTGAGTCTCGTCTCAACATCGTAAGAGCTATAGTTGCGTCAATAATTCAACATGGTCAATGTTGGCAAAAGTCCATATAACTTTACCCGCGATCAAACCGATAAAAAATTGGAACACGTGTTGATTAAAACAATATTTCTTCTCATGAACATATGCGTATGACTGCGAAACATTCGCTAAGCAAAAATAAATCCAACCATATAAAAAATATGAGATATTCGTGTTTTTCCGAAAAAAGCGGGCAAAGTAGGCATGGTTCACGGTAAACGAAACGCTTATTTTCCCGCCAATAGACTAACGATCTGGTTTTCAACCACAAAATTTGGCAAGAAATTAAATAAAATCGTACCTACACCAGCCAATCACTTATCATCGAATCAATATATTTTATTGAATATAACTATCTTTTAAATTAATAGTCAATCCTTAATTAAATAGGTACAACTGAAGTGTAAAAATTTTCTACCGATAGAATTGAATACGAGTGGTCAATACCACTCGTATTTCAATTTTCTATCGCTCGTATTTCAAAAATAGCATTACATCGTTTTTGGCCGTTTTCGATTAAAAGAGTCGAGCGCTCGAAAGTCAAAAATCGGTCCCCTGGTCTTCACGCGCACATACTCCACTACTTCCTCTGCCTTCGTAGTGTACTGCAGCTGGCTCACGTAAAGCTGCGTCGCAGGTGTAGCAGGACGCAGCAGTTGATTTGGTCCAGCCGGTTTACAAGTAAGCTTGTTCTTTGCCACCACCTTGTCGCATCGCGACTTCTTTTGAGCCTTATGTGGCAGATCCTTGCGAATGCCATCACACGGGTTCTGCACCCCTTTTTTCGATCGGTAAAGCGGCAGTATCGGCGTAAGTAAGTTGAGGGGCTAACGTACTTTCGCCTGGCGTGCGCGTCTTCAGCAGCGAAGACGGGCGGGGCGGGAAATTATCGCCTTCTTTGAAACGCCGTCCTGATTTTTTATCTGCTTTAATCGATAAATGATTGCCTAAAATTTCCACGATATTTTATTTTTAAGTTGGTACTTCATTTTTCTCTATTTGATTGGGTGTCAAAGACCCTGGGCTCCTTTAGGGGCACAACCGGGAATAACGCTAGGAGAATGATGACTTCATTTTTCTCTATGTCTTCAGCCTACTCAAACGATACATTATTTAACGATACAATCAAGTTTAAACTACAGTAGTTTAACTCACGCTGAAACTCGGTCAATAAAACTTGAATAAAACTTCGCTAACTTATGTATTTGTAGAAATTTGCCCAGATAAGCCGTTACCGAAGAGGGTTGCATCTCTTTTTCTCGTGCGCGGAACGCATAAGCGTGTTTCTGTCAAGGGGGCGCGGTTTCGCCTTAAGGCTCGGTGAGTGCCGATGCTATATAAAATGTTTGAGAGAACACATTCGCAGCTTGTGGCGGCTAGTAGAGTGGCTTAATAGCGGCTCATCTCATCGTGAATGCGTCTGCTGGCCGATTCGATCACGACCAATCGGAAACTACGTGGCGCACTTGTCAATAGCTCCCTTAAAGAGTTAATAAGAAAACAAAATACACAATTAAAAATTAATTTCCATGTACTCGTTAAGAGAGTATTCCAACAAAAGATTTCTCAGTTTGCGCCGAAATGTTTCGTCATATTATGTTTCATTTCTTAGATTGGACGCGGGGGTTCTTTGTTGAAAGCGCCATGCGATATGCGATACAAAATACATAGTTTATTTCACCACAAACAAATATTACATTAAATCGAGGCTGTCCGTCAGTGACCAAACTAGGCTGAGCCTGTATCTTGGCCTACTGCGAGTGCGGTTAACAGATCGTTCTTCACTATGATAAGGATTTTAAATAAACAAAATAATAGTATTAGCATAATGAGTATTAATTAAGTACCTACATCTAGCGTATCTACAAGGAAAACACTACATATTTAGTGTGTGTGTGTGTGTGTGTGTGTGTGTGTTTACGTCGGTGTGAGTGTGTGTGTGTTTATGTCAGTGTGAGTGTGTGTGTGTGTGTTTATGTCATTGTGTGTTGGTGTGTGGTTGTGTGCTGTGCGTGAGCCCGCATTTATAAATCAGTTCTCAAGCGCCCAGTAGAACGGAGTTGTTGTTGGACGCATCTATATTTTCGATACAGCGACAAACGCGTCGCCTTCGACAGTGGAGCTTCTGTACTTATGTATGTGCAGTCTGTGCCCAGGTAAACCTGGTCAATTCACGCTTCCCGCGCTGAGCTAAAGGGTCCTGCGTTGGCCCGGCTTGAAGATAGCCCATAAAAAAAAAAAAAATAGTTAAACCAAACAATACAGCGTTCACTCAGACGCGTCTCAAAGTGGGTCACAGTGACGGGGGGCGGGATCAAAGACCCGCAACACAACTTGCCGTAACTTGGCCACAGTACATATAATATTAGGTCCTTACCTCAAACCAAGAAAATATACGGACGGAGCGTTACGAACAGTCTAGTGAAGCCAGCCGGTTTTCAACCAAGCCCCATAAGTTTAGCACACGCTAAACAAATTAAATAGCACAAAACTCGAAATAAATGATCTTTACAGCATTGCGACACGTGCAGAAGAGTTTTGTGCAATTTTGTTTGTATATGTGTGCGTGAGCGTGTGCTAAACTTGAAGTAGCTTGGTTATGTTTGTATGTGGTTTGGCTTCACTTGACTGTTCGTAACGCTCCGGCTGTCTTTTTTTTCTTGGTCTGAGGTCCTTACCTATGAAATTGGCGTTTTTTTTTCATATATATTATTTTGTACGTAATTTATTCCTTTGTATGGCAACATCCAAATTATTTTTTAATTTTTGTATTAGACTATGTAACAAAGGTTTCAAATACAAATAAAAAGTTTTAATTTTCTATTGTGTTTCAAATTAAAGCTTGTTAACCACCCTTTTCATGTGCTGCCGGTTCAAGTGTTTCAATTACGTATAGTCTTATGATGCGAACTATTTTTAAGTTAGATTAAGATATGTGTATAACGTAGCTTAAAAGTTTTCTATATTCCTACCAAAAATTTGTTTGGTTTGAATTTGACATTGCTGAATAATCCGCAAAATTCAATAAGTATATGAAAATCACAGTTTTCATAAAATTCTCCAGACAAAACTCCAATATCATAGGTAAGGACCTCATAGCAGTAAAACGAATCCGTACATTCGTCAGGCGAAATGCAGTAGTTGTAGACCGTAGTTGTCTCTGTCACACTCAACTACGACGCGGCTGACACCATGTCGTTTTTTTAAATACACATGTACTTATTGGCTCTATGAGCTGTAGAACTCGGGAGTATGTCTAATAAAAAAAATTAAATGAAATGTAACAAAAAAAATATATATAATAAAGCGACATAGTTGATAGGACCTGTTTGAAAAATTTCACAAGAAACGGTTGAGAAATGCGACTTTTTTTTTTGCCCAAGCTGAAACTAAAAACTTCGTTC
Organism: Epinotia demarniana; assembly: GCA_945867215.1. Taxonomy (NCBI): domain Eukaryota; kingdom Metazoa; phylum Arthropoda; class Insecta; order Lepidoptera; family Tortricidae; genus Epinotia; species Epinotia demarniana. The sequence continues at coordinate 61,166,187 of OX244259.1, forward strand.
GCTTCACTCGCTCGTTCTATTAGACATATATATTGTGACGGTCCTGACGCACAGACAGTAACGCTGCTAACTAAATTATACAGAGTTGTAGAGTAGATATAACGAATTTATCAGAAAACGATACCTGATATGCCCTTGATACATATTTACTGTAAATTAAAGGAACAAAATTTAAAAAAATATGCCCCGAATTCGGCTCGGAGTTACTGACGATTTCTCAAAATAGTTTGAGTAGTTGGTGCCGTTAAGAAGCCATAGTGTTCTGGTAGATGTCGCTACACGCCTCCCTGAGGCGTTGTAAGAAGGAACTGATTGGAAGATTTAGCGGCCGAGACAGATAGTTCCGATAGCTCAGTTGGTTTGTAGCGACGCGCCATGGATGCCTGTGGTAGCCGGTTCTTATCGGGCTCGCATTCAATTTTTTATTCTTCCTTCCTATTTAATTTTGTAATTTCGTTAGCAGCGTTACAAAATTAATAATTACTTAACCTTTAGACTAGGACGTTCAAACACAGCTTGAAGTCAAACTTTTGAAAGGAACTTTCCCAGCCAGCCATTTTTATTCCGCGACCGTTTAGTTCCACTCTTCACTAGGGTTTCTCTCCTTTTTCTAAAGGTAAAGGCGTGAAAGTTGCGAGCGCCCCGGGTGCTTTCCTGGGAGCTTTGTGCCAACTTCTCTATATACAAACGCAACTCTTAAGGTTTCCGCCTCCGGCAAAATGGAGCTTTTTCACCGCATTGTGAAACTCGTATTTGCAACTAATTAGCTATGAGCTTTTTATTTGATCATCGCTTTTTACGAGCTTGTTTTTAACTTGACATGTTTTTTGTTGGTTTGTTATAACGTTACAATGAATACATGTTTGGGGACTATCTTACACAAACCGACTTCACCCCAAACTAAGCTAATCTATGCGACAATGTACATACTTTTATAGATAGATAAATACATGGAAAACATCCATGACTCTGGAACAAATATTCATGATCGTCACACAAATAAATGCCTGTATCAGGATTCGAACCCGGGACCTCCAGCTTCGTAGGCAGGGTCACTACCAACGACACACAGACAGAGATTCAATTTACAGAGATTTTACAGAGGTTTCCAAGTAATGTTGCAAAATAACAGACAAATGAACAGATCATGTGCCTAGAAGATGGTACATACCAAAAGAAGTCAAAAATAAGTTTCAGTTAAAAAAATTGATTTTTGGTACAAGCTTTTATTGCCGCCGACTGTACTTTTCTGTATACCATCGTTTGGGTTCGGTAGATTCGTCTCAATGAGTAGTTGATGATGGTCTATACGTAGTCCCAACGGGGTTACGTCGGTTGAGTACTGAATTCCCATGGCCACCTTCTGTCTCCATCATCAGATCAGCTCGCTGGTACCATAGTATTGAATTGTCATCCAAACTATACTTATATCCAAAATTTCAGCTCAATCGGTCACCGGGAAGTGGGTCAAATTTAACTTGCAAGATTTGTCCCATACATACTAACAGGGCTCATGGCCACCTTCTGTCTCCATCACCAGATCAGCTCGATGGTACCATAATATTGAGTCAAAAACTCGTAAGATTTGTCCCATATACTAACAGGGCAAGTTAAATAAAAGCTTGAGTAATCAGTGTAATCACAAGAAAATCCCGCGTTTGGTGAATCAAACCCATAACATCGCACTTTTTAAGTGGCCCGGGAGATGTAAGCATGGCAACTAGCTAGTGACAAAAATAAGTTGATTCACCCATCAGCAGTTTTCACTTTGTTGCGATAATGTCTAGTTTTCCCTCTGGGCTGGAAGGTCAGATGGCAGTCGCTTTCGTAAAACCAGTGCCTTTGTCAAATCTTGGGATTAGAAGTAGAATAACGCTAAGATGATAGCGACTTTCTTAAGCCGTGTACAGATTATGCGCGGCAGCCGCGCGAGCCAGTGTTCGCGTGAGCATTGGCTCGCGCGGCAAATGTTCGGTGGAATTTAGGTAGACCGCGGCGGCTGCGCGAGGCAAGCGATCCAGCTCGATCAGCGCGCCAATTATATAACGTTCATCGCAACGCAACCGTCCAAACTGCGCGCGCGCCAGCGACTGAAGCTTCTTTGATGCGGGCTCAAAAACCGACAGCGCTCGGATCGCCGCGAGGCACGTTCGAGCTGCCGCGCGCGCAAGCGCCGTCTCCATTGCGCGCGGACGCCGCGCGATCCAATGTTCGAGTTGTAGTGAGGGCACCTGATGGAAAGTTTCTACCTATTTTCCATCAGTACTTAATCATAATAAAACTGTAACATAACACCCCGACCTCGGCATACCAACCTGCACGTGCCTTGGACTTTGTACCATCAACCTTGGTCACAGTTTCCACTCATATGAACCCTATGAACCCAAGGAAATGTATTAGTATATAAGGCATGCATTTTCTCTCATTATACACAGTTATTACCAGAGGCTTGACTTGTCATTACCTACCGAGAACTCCTAACACTTCATGGCGATCCTTGCCAGACGGCTGCACCAGGCAGCCGCGCTCCGCAGCAGACCATAGACGCCGCCGCTACCCCACCAGCATCAACCAGCATCAACTAGCTTCACAGCGCCAGCCAACCAGCATCAACCAGCTTCACTGCACTAGCAGCCACAGCCAGCACCAACCAGCTCCACTACGCCAGCCAGACCGACAAGATGACCGACAAGGTCCAGATCACTATATCACGTATGGGCACCAGCATCACACTAGTGGGCCCTATCAAGATGTTCCGGAACTTTCAAATGACGATACCAGTTCCACCACAGCTACCCGATCGATACAGGCTCGTCAGCAGAAAACACCGCTAGCAGCAGCGTGCCACCTGACACAGAGACCGCTCAACGCTCCACTACCGCAGCCATGGGGTGAGCAGAGGACCACACCACCAGGACAAGCAACGAGATGCCCACACGACGACATCGAGAGGTCACGTAAATATAAAGAGTGACGTACCATTTTTTTAAATAAGCTATATATCATGTTTTTTTTTGTATATCGTATGTTTAGATCACTTTAGATTATATATTTTAGATGAAGAATTTGTAAAGTTAGAATTACTAAAAATAATTTCACAAACTGAATTAATATTTCGAAATTTTTCAGTAATTCTTGTATCAACAATTACTCATTTAGCTAGTTAGTAGAATGGCCATCTGATAATTTAGCGAAAGTTTAATTGATAATAATTATAAAATTTAATATTTTAAGTTATACGATAAATACGTAGAAGAATATAGTTAAATCACAAATACAACTGTAAAGGACAATGAGTTAATCCAGTCTATGTAATGGAATGTTTTAATATTATTTTGGTTCAGTAATATTTATTTCAAAGAATTAAATATAAAACAAAAAAAAAAATAGTTATGCCAAACTAAAATCATTGTAGACAAATATATATATTGTGAATTTTATCACGAATTATAGACACCATCAAGTTATACTCTTATGATAAAAAAAAAACAGACTCAAAATTATTGATAAACGTTACCAAAACCCGATTAACTCAAAGTGCTAAACTTAGAATAGCGGAGCCCCGCGACATCAAACCTAAGAAAACAGCGACACATCCTCGCCGTTGCATCTCTTTCTTTCGTAATTAAGAACTATATTCCAACTTATAGTCATACGAATAAAGTGCGATTTGCAACAAATGGCACTATGCACATATGGTTTATGAACACGGACGTCAGCCTAAGCGCATAACATACGCGGATTAACAAATGAAGCAAAGGTAACGACTATGTATTGTCCAATAATCCCATCAAGTTGAATGAATAGTTTTTTTTAAGGATATATAAAGTCATGTACTGCATAGCGTGACTCATCTTGTGTGTCATACGAACGCGGGATGAAATTACCGCGCCATATGTTAATCCACGGTAGTAGTATATACAACATAATATTGGAACTAAAACTATTATACCAAATGTAAATCGAAAAACATGCCGCTTGATGACGAGACAATAGTAATAAGTAACTAGTAAGTAATCATATGGTTAAAATTACGGTATCATAATTACTTTGCAATATGCATTTTGAATCTTATAGCTTCTTAAATTGATATCATAATAGCACGAGTAAATTAAGCCACGCGCGCGTCCTCCGGGCACGCGACAGCTGATATTATAGACCGAATTACATATAAAGCTTCGTGCATTGTTTTTAGAAACTTACATTCAAATTTCATTTTTTTTTATCAAACCAATATTAACGATGAACCGTATAGAAATTGTTTTCGTAGAGCACGAATATTCATTAAAATTAGTACAGATCCAAATACCTACAAACACCGAATTTTAACCATACCGTAGTATAATGATATAGTAGTATAATTGTTTAGTAAAAAAATGTAAATATTATTTAGTACATTCAATTTCTCTTTACTCAGTATGTGTCGGAGAAAGCTAAGACATGTAAGTTTTTCACATTACGATTAGACTGATCACCTAAAAGTAGCCGAAATTCTTATATGACGACGTTTTCGAAGAAAGATCGTGCGAAGTAGTAATAGAGAGATAAAGTGAATCATATCAGCACGGTACACCAGGGCTACAAGCCAGGTAGGAAATCTTTGGAACCTGATCATGATTTGATCGAGCATCAATCATGAAGGCCTTTAGACACATGGTAAGCATAAAGGGTTAACGTAAGGCGTGTTAAATGAACTACCTGTTTACACATATACCTATATGGATATGTCTGCGCGCTATATAAATAACAATATCTTGTACCCTGAGGATTCCTCCCTGAGGAAATAAATATGGGGTCGGCCGACCAGCAACTATTAATATGACATTGTACCAAAACATACATTGTGCCATCCTTGGCGACATTGTGTGTCAAGTCCAATACTCTATCGCGAACGAAACGAGCTTTCCTCGTGCGAGAATTAGGTGCATTTTGCAAAGCACACCAAAACAAAGAAGTAAAGGTGTTACAAGAGTAACAAATAAAGATGACAGACGCTTCATATTAAACGATTATCACTTATTACCCACTAGCGGTTACGCAGGAATTCGAAGATTAGTCGTATATATTTTTTTAAATTTATAAAGATAGGTAATTAATACTTCCATAGTTTCGTCATCCAAGCGTGCATTCATGTATAACAAAATTTTATTATAACTTAGAGAATAATGTAACATTTAGTTTTAAGAATATTTAGGTTTACAGGACACCCTGTGTAAAGAAAGAATAACCATCATTACGATCACATAATCAATCCATTTAGCTATAATACGATATAAAATATAGTATATAGGAAATATATAAAATAACGAGTCACACTCAAATAATCGGTAATCAAACTCTTTATACACAGAACCATAAAACGTCATTTAAATTCCAGATCACCTTTTTAAGTCCAATTTTAATACTATGTAATATCAGGGAAACTTAATAGTTTACACAATCAAAACTAAACCCTATTGCTATTAACAATAAAACTCAAATTAAAAACTTACCACTTCACAGCAAACAGCAACAAACAATATACAAAGCTATAGTCCATCCTTCAAAATTTCATGTAGACTGCCTACCCCTTTTGGGAATAAAGGCATGAATCTTTTAATTTATTTACACAAAGTTTAACACATACAAAACGGAAACACATTGTAGAACACGGAACTTAACCATAAAAAATTGATTAACTCATTAACAAACTCAAAATTTTTAATAATTTCTTAAATAAAACACAAGAATAGTTTCAACCAACAACTCGCAGAACAAAACTGATCTAGAAATAACTTAGGTACACCGCGAACTGCACCAGACAGACCACCCACTAAGTTTTCTTTTGATAAGCACAAACAATGTATTCGTAATGTACTCGTAAACAATCTAAGTAGAAGTAAGACATTGTAAAAAAGACAGAACCATCTGACCGCATACCTCTATCCTTATAAGGAATGGCCATCTCCATTGTATAAAGGATGTTCAATGATAAAATAAGTATTATAGGTACTAATCACTCGACATGAAACCAAACACCAATGCACAAATGTACCTACCACATAAGTAGTAACACAGTAAACAGTTTAAGTAGCAGTAAAACACCATAATTATGTAAACCCTAGACCTAAGTTAATCTAAGATAAGTTAAGTCAAAAAAATAGTATTCATTGTATTCTACTATTTTTTGACTCAAAAAAAAGAGGGAAGCTGTAGTGAGGGCACCTGATGGAAAGTTTCTACCTATTTTCCATCAGTACTTAATCATAATAAAACTGTAACATAACACCCCGACCTCGGCATACCAACCTGTACGTGCCTTGGACCTTGTACCATCAACCTTGGTCACAGTTTCCACTCATATGAACCCTATGAACCCAAGGAAATGTATTAGTATATAAGGCATGCATTTTCTCTCATTATACACAGTTATTACCAGAGGCTTGACTTGTCATTACCTACCGAGAACTCCTAACACTTCAGAGTGATTGCCGCGCATAATCTGTACGCGGCTTTATAAATTTTTATACGAGGCAACTGACCCGATATTATGTCTGGATATTGTTATTAGAACGTTATATTAGTTAAACATGCATTACATCAGTGATGACGGACATAAATCAGTGTTTATCTTGCTAACTATAAAAAAGATTGAAATTGATGTATGTTGGGAAGTTTGTTAGCATCGTTTAAATACGTTTTTTTAGGGTTCCGTACCCAAAGGGTAAAACGGGACCCTATTACTAAGACTCCGCTGTCCGTCCGTCTGTCTGTCCATCTGTCACCAGGCTGTATTTCATGAACCGTGATAGCCAGTTGAAATTTTCACAGATGATGTATTTCTGTTACCGCTATAACAACAAATTCTGAAAAACAGAATAAAATAAATATTTAAGGGCGTTTAAAGTACATTTGTTGTATGGGAGCCCATACAACAAACGTGATTTTTGCCGTTTTTATAGATAATGGTACGGAACATTTCGTGCGCGAGTCCGACTCGCACTTGGCCGGCTTTTACATAACACGCGACGATTAACTAATTCGAGGTCACGCATTGCTACGTTTGCTACGCAGGAGCGCGTGGCAGTGTTTTTCCGCTCTGCAGCGGAAATCGCTCGTAGAGGTATGACTTATCCATATCCATCATCATCATCATCATATCATATGGAAAGACGTCCACTGCTGGACATAGGCCTCCCCCAAAGAGTGCCAAAGTGACCGATCCCGCGCCACCCGCATCCAGCGGACTCCCGCAACCTTTACCAGGTCATCAGTCCACCTTGTCGGGGGCCTACCCACGCTGCGCCTTCCGGTACGTGGTCGCCACTCGAGAACCTTTCCGCCCCAACGGCCATCGGTTCTACGTGCTATGTGTCCCGCCCACTGCCACTTAAGTTTAGCGATCCGGAGATATCCATATCCATACTAATTAAAATTATAAATGGGAAAGTATATGTGTGTGTTTGTTTGTTTGTCCGTCTTTCACGACAAAAGGGAGCGACGAATTGACGTGATTATTTAAGTGGAGATAGTTGAAGGAATGAAGATTGACATAGGACAGTTTTTATCTCCGAAATCATCCCCTAAGGGGGTGAAATCGGAGGAGGTAAAAGTTTGTATGGAGCTGCGATATAAACGAGTTCCACGCGGACGGGCGCGGGCAGAAGCCAGTATTATGGGCATTTTCAATAATTCGTGCACCCAATTACCGTGATCTTGGAGCATTAAACCAACCGGCCATTGACAGGCGTTCCCCTCTGCCAAAAGTATATGACCAGTGGTCATACACATTGTATGGACTGACGTTAATCTGACGTAGCTATTTTCACGTTAAGCATACATTTGACGTTCCCATCCCCCGCAAAAATCGGCAGACTTTTTATGTATAGAAAATGACTCAGGGCCGCTTCTGTTGCTTTAATGCTTTAAGACCGTGATTGTTAAATAAAAATTAACTCGGTGTCAGTTTTGTAACGGCAATTAAGCGTTTAGTTTGTATAAAAACTAACTTTTTCTGTTTAATTTATGAATGATATGCCTATACAAGTTAATTAAATGTGAAAAAAGTTCATTTTTCTCATGATTTGTATGCTTAATTTTCGTTACAAAACTGACACCGAGTTAATTTTTGTTTAACAACTCACGCTAAGTAATTGGGTGCACGAATTATATTGAATATGCTCTTATATATGATATTCAGAACAATAACGCGTAGTTGGTGTATCCAAGATAGAGGAATTTGAGCTCCCGATGTGTTGTGGAACCGTGTGCAACCCGAACTGAGGCAACTTGGCCTAGGGCGGAAATAGCGAATGGGTGAAAAGAAAATGCCGATCGGTCGCCTCTTGGATTCTGCAACTATGTGTCATTGGTGTGTCATTGGTGGTTTGTTATTTGCTCCCTAGAGCTGGGCCCTTGCGTGGCTTTACCACTCTCTAGCTACTTGTTTTTCACGACCCGTTATAAAGGGAAGGTGTTCGGGGCGTCACTTTACGATGCCCTAGTGCTTGGGGTATTTCAATTTTCGCGGGGTATTTCAATTTATTAGGAGTTCTCTGGGTAGTCCTCGTGGTGGTGGCCTAGCGTGCAACGGCGCCAGCCCTTTTAAGTTCGATGCTGGTATTATTAATTGATCGAACTGCATTCTGGCCAGTCTTGTGATGAATTCATCGAGCTTGGTCCATTAAGGATCTTTATATATGGGTAAGGCCGCGAATTTTGACCAATTTGGACGTTTCAAATTTAACATGCTCATAAAAAAAAATTGGTAACACCGAGAGGTTTAAATTTTTTTTTATTAAATCAAGCGATAAAAACTGTCAAGAACGCAAGTGACATAATTGATTTAAATCCTTTCAAATAAATAATAAAAATATATTTCCGTCCAAAACGTAACGAAAGTTGATATTTTTTTTCGACCCTGTGTACTTAAAGCCCTGTTATTTTCACGATTTTCAACTTCTCATGATCATGCTTTTGTTTAAATAAAATTTTATGATATGACGATAGTTCTACCGATTGCTAAACATTTTTATTTAAATAATTTACTTGTTTTATCTTGCATTCTTTTATGGGACCACAATTCCACGTTTTCGTTACGATTACTTACGTGACGCTTTATACAGCTAGATTTATAGCCGATTGTGGTAGAAATTCGTTTTTGTGCACTGGCAACTCATATTCTAGTAGGGCGACACCAGACAGAAAACCTAAACTCCTCAGTTTGTTCATAAATCGCGGACGAAAGTGACGAGGACAAAGTTTTTTTAAATACCGCTATTAGTGCTTGTGTGATTTAAAGGGTAAGTAGTGATTATTTTTAAGCGGTAATTTTTCATACGATAGGTTAATGTTATTCACGCAGGTGACATGTATTACTATATTCAAAATATCGTTATTTCACCATGATAATCAATATTTTTTCAAAAATACGTTACACTTTCGTTACGAATACGTTGCATTTTTACAAAATGCAACGTATTCTTTGTGTAACGTGACGAAAACATGTAGTAAAGGGAAGTGCACACAGATAAATACGAACTAAAATGAGTTTTTATTTTATTTCCAACGACAAATACAGTAAGTATTAATTTGAAATTGTAGGTATGTACACACAGGTACAGGTAGGTAGGTACAGGGATCAGCTAGCACGAGAGAATTGACCAATCCATCTACTATCCATATCCATACTAATCCATACTAATATCCATGCTAATATTATAAATGCGAAAGTGTGTCTGTCTGTCTGTCTGTTACCTCTTCACGCCCAAACCGCAGAACCGATTTAGGTGAAATTTGGTATAGAGATAGTTTGAGTCCCGGGGAAGGACATAGGACAGTTTTTATCAACGAAATCATCCCGTAAGGGAGTGAAATGGGGGGGGGGGGTGAAAATTTGTATGGAGCTGCGATATAAACGAGTTCCACACGGACGGAGTCGTGGGCAGAAGCTAGTATTATTATAAATGCGAAAGTGTTGTCTGTCTGTTACCTCTTCACGCTTAAACCAGTGAACCGATTAAGATGAAATTTTAGAAGCACATATAAATAGTTTTTATCCCAAAAATCATCCCCTAAGGAGGTGAAATATAGGGTGAAAATTTGTATGGAGCTACGATATAAACGAGTTCCACGCGGACGGAGTCGCAGGAAGAGCTTCTGCGTGGCTTCTGCCCTGGACTCCGTCCTCGTGGAAGTATTTAATCGAACGAGCGAGCGAAGCGAACAAAGTTCTATGCTTCAGGTTGGGCCAAAAATCGTTATGTCCAGTATCTGTCCCGTGTCCATTATCCGTCTGTCCGTCTGTTTTCCTCTATCGCATTTCCCAATCGATTGTCGTGAAGTTTTGTGAGCAGAGGTTTTCATTATAGATTTTTTTGTCGAGTAACTTTTTTGAAAATGAAAATCTATTGATAAATATTTAGTTAATTTTTTTTAAAGCATTTACTTAATTTAAAAAAATGCTGTCGTGAAAGTACTTTATTTTTAAGTATTTTTTTTGAACATTAACAGGTGTGATCTAAGCTTAACAACAACTTATGTTACGTTTTATAGTAACGTCACGTATTTTTTTTATGTTATTTCTATGTCACATTGGTCAAAATTCGCGGCCTTACCCATATGGTGGCGTTTTTAATGTAGTTCTTTGCCCCTACGATTAGTCTTATGGCTGCTGATTCTGTTCTTGCTAGTCTGTCTTTACTTGATGATGCCAGAAGGGCGTACCATGCCGGTATGGCGTAAGTTAGGCGGGTTCTGATGTAAGTTTTGTATATGTTAAGTTTTGTTTTAATGGTAGGTTGCTTACTAATATTGGGCGGAGTTTGAACCTTGCATGCGCTGCTTTTCTTAAGGGTAGTAGCGAGATGCTTTGTCATGATGCAGTCTCCTATCAATTTGTATCACCAGGTACTTCACCACTGGGATCCACGGTATCCTTTGGTACATTAGAGTGATTTCCTTATGACTCTTGTGTACACAACGAATCCTAGAATCGAGTCTCAGTCAGTAACGCGCTTTTTATTGTTCTAGATTTTCTAGAATGATATTGAATCGGCATCCAAACCATAATAATACCCAAAATTTCAATTCAACTGGTTGAGTGTTTGGCTCTTCAGGTAACTGGTTCAAAATTCAGTTCCAAGATTGTCCCTCACCAACAAACAAACGAACATCGAATTGAAACTTTCGTGAGACATGTTGAAATAATGCATATTTGCATTTATTTAACTTGACCTGTTCGTTTGTTGATGATTACAGGGTATAACTCACGTATTAAATGTCACTACGGGTGACATGTTTCGACCTCGCTCAGTAATTCAAGCTACACCGCCGCGAAAACTGAAGAACTCCCGAAGAGTGCGAAACATGTCGCCCGTAGTGAAATTTAATACGAGAGTTGAACCGTGTAATTATCAACAAACGAACAGGTCAAGTTAGATAACAGCATGTAAAAAATACTGTATTGATCAATTCACACACTTCTAGGTCACAGAAAAACTTCGCCGACGTAATACACTTTCCCAAATAGTTTCAACAGTTAGCTCCCTTGAGACTGCCGACGTGAAAGATATACTGGCAATAAACTGTGGTAAAGACGTTTAAGTAGCAAGCTGGAGATAAAAAAAAACAATTTTGGGGACAATCTTACACAAATCGATCTGGCCCCAAACTAAGCAAAGCTTGTCCTAGACGACGATATACATACTTAAATAAATAAATAAATACTTGAGTACATACAAAACATCCATGACTCAGGAACAAATATTCATGATCATCACACAAATAAATACCCTTGGGCAATTCTCCGAGCGTTTGAACCGCTCGGTTTTAACGTCATTGTCGTCTCAAGATTATTTCATCAGAGGTAAGCCGCAGAACCTTTAATCAAAAAAGATTCAGTACTGGTATTGGCTAACATCTTCATCAAAAGTAGACTCTGATACTCGTACCTTTTAATAGTATTTGCTGTCTCTGACAATGACGAAAAAAACGCCTTAAAATTGCTGAATATTCGCCCCCTCACCGGGATTTGAACCCGGGACCTCCGGCTTCGTAGGCAGGGTCACTACCAACTAGGCCACAGAGATGGTCAAAAATAAAATGTTCTAAGGCTAAAGGCAACCAGTTACTACTTTTCAAGCCTCAACTGGTAACACTAACACTGAGCCCCTGACCATTTTACCTGCCTGTTTCATGTGTGCCCAACGTGTCGTTAGCTTGAAGAATGATAGTGATGAGCGCCAGCAGCCGGCCATGCACGGCCGGATGACACGACATGAAAAACAGTTATTTCATTCATTCATTCATCATTAAAAACGATTTTGTAAGACTTCGTTGTTTAAATTTCCGTCCCGCTGTGTCGAAACCCAGAATAGAAAACTTTTTTAAAACTTGTTCTTGGAGCACCTTTAGAAGCATTATTTTCGTTGTGTTTGTTTAAGTTCGGCCATCCTTACACCTTCTATTTGTATACCATGTGCTAATGCGCCCCACGTCACGTCACGCCTAATGAAGCTAGAAGTTAAACTTTGACGCCGTCTGCCAAGTACTCTCGGCCCTTTCAGGACTGGCAGACTTATGTTTACTCTCTCTAAGATTAAATGTTATCATGAGACGTAGGTGTATTGGGAGTGGGCTTACGGATTATAATAAGGAAATATCAACTACCCTATTTTAGCATCTGAATAACCAAGGATGCCTAGAAGAGCTAAGATATTGTTCCCTAGCGTAAACATAATAAAAGGCTAGCTTATTACTATTAAATTTACTTAAAAATCTCTGGCACTGATACTTATATCAAAAGGTTTATCCGCACTAACGTTTCCCGTTCATTAATCTTATCCAGGAGTGACCTTTCCTCTCCACTCTCTAAACTCAACGTCACTAAAGTAGGTGTTGAATTCCCATGGCCACCTTCTGCCAACACTGACACTGATGCTTACTTAAATTCTGCATTTTGGGGATTTTCACATAATTCTTATATAGATTTTCACATAAGACTATATAAGAACTGGTCCTAAAATTGCTGGCGGCTTACTATTAACGGCTTACTGGCTACTTAATAGCGAGTAATGGCTTATTTGCCGTAACCTCATACTAAAACAAATGCATCAATTAAGAAAATGTGAAACTTTGTATGACAAGGACAACGATTGATATATCCCTTGCTGATACATCTATTAAGCTATAGTATATTACCTCGCTAAGCCATAGTATTGAAGCCGCTCGTCGCCCCGCTGCCCGCTTCCCGCTGGCGTACAGTCAGTTAAAATCTTACTCATCTACGCCTACGTCGCTTTTATATAACTTTAAACTACTCGTATTAAAGTTATATAATGTACTAACATTACTACACAAGCCGTGAAGTAAGGGGTTGCCGGCCGTGTCCATATAGATTGTTACATACGGATTGTTGTGAGGCTTGGCAACCCCTTTTCACGCCCATGTATGTATATTGCTTTTCTCAAACATGCAATGAAATAAATAAATAAAACTCCAACGAATCAAACTTTAATTTTCATGTCTGAACGCCGTGGTGCCGTGCCATTAATTATGGTAAGGAATTCTAAAAAGACCATCTTGCAGGCCTAGGCCTCCAATTTTGTATGAAATGTCATTACGGATGTCTCATCTCGCTGCGCCTGAAACGTAACACTTCGAAGCACACAACGTTAATACTACATTGCATGTTTCAGAAAAATGTATTATTCAAATTCTTATTCATCTACATCGCTTTTATAACTTTAAAAAATATGAAACACTTCTGACGAACGCTTTGGATTCTTTTCACTTGAAAAAACACTTGCAATAAAATTATTGAAACAGAAGACCCTCAGGCGAGATGTAATAAAAATAATTCCGTCACGGAGACCGTTGGCAGATGAAAGGTATTTTCCTTCAGCGTTCAGTCCACTTTCCAACTAGTTTTAATTTAATTAACTTTTACTTTTTATTTATAAAGCTTTACACAACTTGTAGGTACCTACTTAGTTGATGAACTTGGTGAATAATTTTTTATATAACACTGTAACTATCTTGCAATCACGGTTATATGAATCAACCAATTTGACTCGCAGATCTATTTGAAAAAAAATATATTATAACGAGCGAGCGAATTGAACAAAATCCTCCGTCTAGTTTTAGTGGTAGCCCTACGCTTAAAAAAACCGCAAATCGATGTACAGTTTAGCCGTTTGGCACACGCATACTAGAGGGCAAAACAATTTTTTTGACCCGCAGTTCCTAAAAAAAATTCCCTTAGGGGAGTGCCGAAACATTTTTCTTTTAGTATGGAAAAAAATAATTAAGAAACCTATTGTGTGTAGTATCATATGAAAGGGCTTTTTGAGGCGATTCTAAAAATATACCACATCATTATTCGGTACTATATATATATAATCGTACTCTCCCCAACATCGCTCGGGATGTTGGGGAGAGTACCATTCTAGTTCTTTTAGATTTTTCAAGAGCCTTTGACTGTATTAATGTGTCCTTACTTCTATCGAAGATGTCATATTACGGGTTTGATGTTTCTGCAGTGAAGTGGTTTGATAGTTATCTCTCCGGCCGCGTGCAAACGGTGGCGTTGCGTAGGATGGATGGTGGCACTTTGCGGTCCGCTCTTTGCCCTGTGGAAAGAGGTGTGCCGCAAGGTTCAATACTGGGTCCCCTGCTTTTTATATTGTATAGTGCTGACATCACTCACAATATAAGAGGCAGCAGATACCATCTTTACGCTGACGACCTCCAGTTATACCTCTCTAGTGCACCCACGGACATATCTGTTGCGGTCAATACCATCAACGCAGACCTAGAACGTATTTCTACTTGGTCGGAAAAGAACTGCCTAGTCCTTAATCCGAACAAGTCAAAATATGTTATTTTTGGATCAGAGCATCAATTATTTATACTAAACGAAACTTAAGGACACAGCATCAAATCCGTAATACCATCACTAACCTCGAGACTTTGACAGTAAGGTTGCTATCATGGGCGAACCAATAGAGAGGGTGGTAGAAGCAACTAACCTTGGCCTCCTCATGGACGGCAAGCTGCGCTTTGAGAACCACGTACTAAAAGATGCGGCCAGAATCAACGGCTGCATATTTGCGCTGCTTAAGATTTTCAGCTGCGTTAGCGGCAGCCCCAGTTCGGGTCGAAGCAGAAAGATGCAGCCACACCACAAGTGGCATCCAATACTAGGGGCCGACCCAACTTCCACGGAACGAGGGTCATGCCATCAGACCTCTTCCCGTCGTCCCACGCGAGGCCTCATGGCTCTAGAACTGACGGAACACCGGCCGTGACGAGGGCCCGGCGCAAAATATCGTTCAGGTCGCGAGGTCCGGCCAGCGCTTATAGTACAAGATAAGCCGCGTACGCCTAAAGGGGTCACTTTCACACCACAGTGGCATTCATCGTGTCCCTAGACGCAGTGCCATCGCAAACCTAAAAGCGACAGGTGAGGAGTGTGCCTACGGCAGAAAAGGCGAATCACAATTGTTAGGGTTGCATTTTTATGTTGTTTGAATTTCTTCAAAGATTATTGTTTTTAGTATTTATATACCTTTTTTTTTTAATACCTAGTCTGTTAAAAGTAGTTTTCATATGAGGCCGTTTTTTACTTGACATTTTCCACTGCTTATAAAATACTAGCTTCTGCCCGCGACTTCCTCCGCGCTTCCATACTGTTACGACGGCAGGGTCAATATTTAACAGTTTTGTTGTCATAGTGACTCGCCGTCAAGGTATTTCGAAATTCGCGGTGTCGTCTAAGACATCTGTAGCCCAGCGGTACAAACGGCGGTCCAAGAGCCGATGTTCCCGGGTTCGAGTCCAACGGCCGACATGCACTTTTTGTATGTTTACATTAATAGTGAGTACATTTTCAAAACGCCGAGTAGCATGGAATGTTCTAGAAAGAGTGAGCGAATGTCACATTCGATGCTTAAGGAAAGTTATAGACGAATGTGTGGGCTTGGAATATTCGGAAAAGCCCATGGCTACTCAAAACAAATGAGTAATGAAATGAACAACGAAATGCAGATCGAAATTAAGCCCTCCGGGGTATACACCCCCGGACATTGGACCATTGGACTTATTGACACTTGGGCCAATACTGGCCCAAGTGTCAATATGTCCAAATGTTGAAACGTCCGAATGTCAAAACGTCCAAGGTCACAAACCCAGTGGCCAGAATGTCTATTGGTCAAAACGAACAAATGAAAAAACGCTCGATTGCCGAAATATCTAACTGCCAAATAGTCCAGTGTACCCTCCAGTTGACAAAATTCTCAATTGCCGCCTCGCCTTATTGTTATAATGTATGGCGAATATCGCGTCCAGTTGCCAAAACGTTCAATTGCCGAATCGTCCAATTTCCAAGATGTCTCATGGGTGGGATTTGGTACGGTTACCAAAATGCCGAATGGAAACAGTCAAAATATCCCAGTGTTAAAATGTCCAGTAGACCTTCGTTCGACAAAATGCAAACCATCATAAACCTACAGTGCTCAAACATTATTTGTTTACCCACTATAGCAAGAGCCTGCGATGGATAGGGGTGACTCTTGAGTGGGTCAATTTTCAGCGTCCAGAGGGAAAAAGTACCCGAAAAAATAAAATAATTAACCTGACACATTTTTTTCTAGTAGTTCAACACTTAATCTAACTGGGGCAGGATTATTTTTTGTTTTAAGGTAAGTAGAATCTGCCATAAAAAAATATCAAACACCTAAAACATGATTCCCCTGGTGCGTCCATCACCCATTTTGTAATCAATCTACTCTGAAAAGAACTAGTTATGGATTGAAATCAAATATTGTATCGAGGTAAATCGCTAGAGTATAAGTTAATGATTTGAGAAAAAAAATATGGTTCCCCTATTTATCACAGTTTTTATAGGAATCTATATCAAAGGTTTGTCCAGAGCTAGCCTGTGATTCCCCTGATGCCTGACTAAACAACAAACACATCCCTACTGCAATGTCTTGTGACTCGCAATCTCTGCCGTGCCTCACCCTTGTCAGTTAGCGCTAGCGACGCCGCGGAGAGAGGACGCGGCGGTCGCTGGAGCTCTGAGCAATGAAGGTAGATATCTAATTCCACTGACTTTGGTTCACTATGACTATGATTACTCTGTATTTTCATATAAAATCTATTTCCTGCAATTGGCATACAATGTTTCGTGTAGAGAATAACACATGAATGAATGCGTGTTTTGATTTAATAGTTACTCTTATTTTAATAATAGTTTCGGCATAATCGACAAAAAACATACTTTTTCTTATTCCCCTGGCTCTGATTCCCTCGGTTTCTGATTCCCCTGATTCTCATCCCCCGGTTTTTTGAACGGGGTAATGAAAGGTTTCTGAAGTTTTCTTGAAAATAAATATGTTATCATATAAATTCGTCTTGCTTTACGATGGTGCATCTCGAGTTTCGGAACGGGTGTAAAATACCAAAGATTATCATTCCTTTGTCAATTTTATGATTCCCTTGTAGTTTTTATGATTCCCCTGTCATTTCTCTGATTCCCTTGTACTTTTTATGATTCCCCTGACATTTTTTCTCATTCCCCTGACAGCTGAACTTTGAATTGGTATATTTTCGAACCTAATTGACCCAAAGTGATGCCCATTCGATAAATATGTTTATTATTAAATATTTAATTGGATTTTATTGTAACTTAGTAAAAAAATCTTAATATAAAAAACGCCACGGGAATGAGATGAATAATGCATTTCTCAAGAATGACGCATAGACCTTCGTTGAACTAGAAAGGTTAAGTTTTTTTTATTCGAACGTTGTATAATTCCCGTAGTAAAAAAGATTAAAATACCTATAAAGATCATAATGGACACGAAAGAGTCTTGTTTATTTCTGCGGCAAACCAATAAATCATTATCGCCGTTAATCAAATGCTTAAAATATGCTGTTGCCAACTAGAATCCACTAGCCAGGCCCCTATTTCACCGACGAAGCGCCATAACCGAACATTATCATTTTTCCTAGTTGAATATAAAATAATTGCCGCTAGGTTCCCCTGGGTGATCGGGGTCAAGCGTTCAAGTGATTAACGTGAATAACGTGTAAAAAACGTTCGACGTCTTACCAAACTTTTTTTTATTGCTTGTGAACATTATGATTTCTAGGAGATTTGAACACTTGTATCTAATGACTAGACTCTATGATGCATTGGACATTTTAACTCACGGGCCAATTGGACCAGTGGCTTTCATGGCATCTGGACTCTATGATACATTGGGCCAAATTGACCAGTGGTCTAAAATGGCATCTTGACATCATGACCTCCCGGACAATTCAACACTCGGGCCAAATTGACCAGTGGTCGTTGTGGCGGCTGGACATTATAACGTGCTGGACAATTTACTACCCTAGAAGCCCTACCAAATATGTTGGTTAACTAATGTACGACCAAAAAATTATTAACAAATTATCGTTTGGCAAAAAAACGCTTCATCAAATAATTACTTGGCCAACGTTTTAAAGCTCAAAAGTTTCATTTTACAAACGTTTACTTGACAAACACTCAATTAGCAATAACTTTACTTTACTTTAATAAAATAAAAAATGACAAATAATACATTAGTGCAAACATATTTAGACCAATAGTAGTTTATAACAAGGTAACTTAGTTGCAAAAATTTTATTAGGACTATCGATGCGACTACAAAATGTAAATTTGCCTGTTGATTATTTGGTGAAATCAGTCATTTCCAGAAATATGAGTTGTCAAAAAAGTTATTACACAATTTTGCTAATCGTTGGTTGTTAAGAAAGTGTAAATTTGCGAAATGTTTTTTGGTCAAACGACAGGACATCAAATATGTTCTTTGACGATACAGAGAAATTGTTACGTATGCATGCATGTGTGCGTGGCTGCGCCCACGATTCGTCTATATAATAAATCAGTGTGCTACCGACCAGCGTTCGTTTCACTCGCACCCTGTCTCATATTTACCAGTGGCGACGACAACTACCCACATACGCAAAAAATGACTGCCGTTTTTGGAATTCTGCCGACTTTCGACCATAATGTACAAGTTTGGAGGATTTACAAGAGTCGGCTCTGTCAGTGGTTCATTGCGAACAATATTGCTGCAGCAACGGACGCGACGGGCAAGAAACGACGAGCAATTTTACTGAGCGCACTCACCGAGAGCTCCTACGAGCTCACAGCGCATTTAGCGCTGCCCAAGGACATTCAAGATGAAGATATCATAAGCTTACTGGATGAGCATTTCACTCCAAAACGCACTGGTTTTGGCGAGCGGCACAACTTTTATTCGGCGACACAACAACGAGATGAGTCATACCCACAGTGGGCAGCTAGGCTACGGGGCCTGGCCGCCCATTGCGTGTTTTTAAACGTAGAAGAAGCGCTACGTGACCGTTTTGTTATGGGAATGTTGCCGGGAAGTGAAAAAGAAAAGTTGTACTCGCAAGACGTATCGGCGATATCTTTAGCAAAGGCGGTAGAACTCGCCGAAAACATACGGTGCGCGCGGGTAGGCGCTGCCGCGGCAGCGGCCGGCCCCGGCGCCGCGGCCGCGGAGATCTTCAAGATCGCGCCTGGAGATCGTCGGAAGGAAGGAGTTGATAAGCCGAAGTGTTCCGTGTGCGGTTATACTAGCCATAGTGCAGCACAGTGTCGTTTCGCTAAGTTTACATGCAAAAAGTGTAATAAAAAAGGCCATTTACGCAGGATGTGCACTAATGTAAATTACATGTGTGTGTATGCGTAACGTGAATCGCGATAGAGCCGCGGACACGCCCTGAAAAAAAAATCTGGTACCTACCGTTCGAAACATGTCGCTTGTAGGGACATTTAATACGCGTGATTCCTATCATATTGGATAGGGGATTGGATGCATCGACCCAGTATCATCTTGTGTGCATTGCTCTGACCCTAATCTACCGAGAGTATAATTTTCCATCAAAAAGTTAATTGTTGGTACCTGCAAGCTTTTATTACGAATTCTAGTAACTGCTTCTACCGCCTTAGAGTTCTTTACAATGTTCGCGATTACCAAGTGTTCATTTGCGTGTTAACCTTTGTGAATCGCTGATATTGTCAAGATTAAACTATTGTGATGTTGTCTATGCTGGCTGCATTACTGGTCGTACGAAAAAGCTCATACAACGAGTGCAAAACGCATGCATTCGTTTCTGTTTCCGTGTCCCACCCCGCTCCCATATCACTGCCTACTTGAATGCCGCTGGTCTGCTGAACACGCCTGCACGCAGACGGCTTCACCTTGCCACTCTTCTCTTTGGCGTAGTGCGATCTGGGGTCCCAGCATATTTGCTGAGTAGACTTGTATGGCCCAAGAGTGCGCCTAGGTGTAAGGCGATGATTCTGGTGCCAAAGCATCGAACCGCGGCGTTTCGAGGTAGCTTCAGGTTCCCGGCATCCAAGTGTTGGAATGATCTCCCTCTACCTATCCAAGGAGCGTCTAGCAGGTATACCTTTAGGCGGCAGCTTAAGGGCTATTTGTTGACGCTCCAAAGATCCCAACCCTAACCCATCCAGCACTTTATTTTATTTTATTTTTCTCTATTTTTGTTTTTTAAACATCCCAAGCGTATCGCGTTTTAGTTTGCGTTACTTATTTAACAAATGTATTATATTAAATAGGTATTTATTTATTATGTGTAGGTATACATGTTTGTATCGGCAGTATGTTGTGTTGCGTTCCGTGGGTCACGTACGGTGCTGAAGCTGATGGTTGAGGTCTTGATGGTGAAGTAAACGCAGGGAGATTTTACACAGTGTTTAATGCAGATCAGGATTATAAACTTGGTAAAGATAGACAGAGACAAAATATGTAAACCCGGTAACGCGCGGCTCTGTCAACGGATGCATGCAGACTGACTAGGCCGGCGGAGGGGCGTTAGCAAAAAATGCACTTAAATATGAACTTATAGCTAGACATACATAATACAAATAGGTAACGAGAAATCGGGTATGAAATGAGCGCGTCGCTAACATAGCCCACCCCTAGTGCGAAGCACTATTCTACCATTGGCACGGGAGCGACGCGAGCCGCGGCCCGGCGCAGCACGCCGCTCGGAGTGGAGACTTCGACGACCCTCACTCGCCCGTCTCGACCTGGAAAAATCGTTTTAACAATACCTCGTGGCCACACGTTTCGCGGTGACCCCGGGTCCGCGATCAGAACGAGGTCACCCTCGCGTAAGGGTGGCTGTTCTTGCTGCCACTTCTTGCGAGGTAGCAGCAGAGGAAGGTATTCCTTCAACCAACGGCGTCAGTACATGTCGGCGAGTCTTTGAGCAGTTCTCCACCTTTTCCTCAGATATAGATCGGAGTCATCAAACTCGCCAGCTGTGGGTAAATTGGTCGAGGACCCTAATAAAAAGTGGTTTGGAGTTAATGCCTCAGAACTGCCTGGTTCGACCGACACGTGAGTCAAAGGGCGGCCGTTCACAATATTTTCGACCTCGGCCAGTAAGGTCAGCAACACTTCGTCCCTTGGTGCGCGCTCTCTAAGGATAACGCCTAGAGATGTTTTGACGGAGCGAATCAGTCTTTCCCACGCGCCACCCCAGTGTGGACTTCTAGGCGGGATAAAAGTCCATTGAGCGCGGTTGTTGCTCGCTTCTAATTTCAAGGCCTCATTGTTAATCTCCTGCATTGAGCGCTTTAGCTCTGTGTGAGTGCCTCGCAGATTAGTACCATTATCTGAAAAATAATGAGTGGGCCAACCACGCCTGGATGCCATTCTCCGCAGCGCCATTATCAAGGAGTCAGTCGTAAGAGAATGTACAACTTCGATATGAATGGCTCGAATGGTAAGACAGGTAAATAAAACTCCATACCGTTTTTCACGGCGTCTGCCCACCACGACTTCCATTGGGCCAAATAAGTCTATCCCGCAGTAAGCGAACACACGCTGGTGATGAGCCAGACGCGCTGCAGGTAAGTCACCCATTCTCGGCGCTGTCGGCTTGGCCTTCCTTAATCTGCAAAGCATACAGCGCGATACCACATATTTAACGGTAGGACGTAATCTCAGCAACCAATATTCCTGCTTTAGATCGTTGACTACAGTCTCCTGGTTCCCGTGGGCGGCCTTCACGTGCCGATGCCGCACCAGTAAACGCGCCAGCGGGTGGCGCCCGTCGAGGATCACGGGCCTCTTTGCTTCCAGCGACACGTCCGACACGGCGTCGATGCGGCCGCCCACGCGCAAGAGACCCTCCTCGTCTAAATATGGAGACAAATTCAACAGCCTACTATCACGATGCACATATTTACCCCTTTTTATTTCAGCTATTTCAGTGCCGAACGAGTCCGCATGTGCTTGTCGAAGCAGCAGCCGCTCCGCCTGCGCCATCAGCGTGCTGTCATCCCAGGTGAGCTTCCTACATTTGCAGATAAATTTAAGAACAGCAGCAGCAGACCTAAGCAACCGAAGCCATGAGGAGAATCGTTCCGGATCTGGGATAGGTATGTTACAAGTGACATTTGTATTATCACTTATATTAACATAACCAGAAAACACATCGTTTGTTTCAGGTTCCAAAAAGTTGAGTGGCCAGGATCTCTCATGTGAGTATAAAAACTGTGGACCCTTAAACCACTCGTTCAAAAAGGATTGATAATTAAATACCTCCCTTGTAGCGATATCAGCTACATTTAACTTCGTAGGTACATATCGCCATTCCGATATGTTTGTGAGCTCGTCAATTTCGCCCAAGCGGTTCGCTTCAAACGCCTTGTAAGTGCGGGTATTATTATTCAACCAGTGGAGCACGGTCGTTGAGTCACACCAAAAATAACGGCGCGTAGCAGTCAGTCTAGCTCCCTCTGAATGGTGTCCGCCAAGCGCGCACCAAGTAAAGCTGCCTGGAGTTCAGAACGAGGTACTGTCAGCTGCTTTACCGGGGTCACTCTGCACTTACTGGCTATGAATGTGACATTAACTTTACCATTGTTAATCCAGCGCCAGTATGCTACCGCGCACATAGCCTTTGTAGACGAATCACAAAAAATATGTAGTTCTAAGTTATTATAACAATTAGTAGGTAACAAGTCCATACTGTTATTCGTCGGCGCAGGCGTAGCACTCGTAGCGAGTCTCGAGGAGTCGACCGCGGCGTAGGCGCTTGATTGCGTCATTCTCGTAGCATCAGCTACAAGTGCTACGCCGCTTAGCGAGGCGGCCGCCCCATCCTCCGTCCCGCACGAACTTGTTGCTATGCGCTGGTAGCATCTAGGTATGCGAACATTACCTACTACCTTTAGTAGCTCCACCCAGTCACACCATGAGGCATAAATATCATTTGGAATCTCGTCATCCCAACCTAGAGATAACCGCCATGTATCCTGCAGCATAATTCGACCCTGTATCGTAAAGGGCGACAAAAAACCAAATACATCAAATATTGACATGACTACACGTAACATAACTCGCTTTGTCGGCCTTTGTTTGTGTCGAATTATACTGTCTGGAATGCGTTTTAACGAAACGTCAAAACCTAATTCGTCCTCACCTGGATACCATAAAAGACCAAGTGCTCGCTCGCCCTCAAACTGCTGACCGACTTTGAACTTAACGGCGGCCGTCCCTAAGGTCTCTTTTGGGATGTTATCGAGTACCACGAGGCTATTACTAGTCAAGTTTCGCATCTCAAAACCACCGCTTTTGTGTATGTCAGTGACATCCTTAACCATCTGTATTGCCGTGGCTTCATCCGGCAGGCTCTGTATATAATCATCCATATAATGTGAGTTAACAATCGCGTCGACAGCGCCGGGCATCGATGACTCATATCGCAACGCGTTCTTATTTTTTATAAATTGAGCAACAAACGGTGAACACTTTGCGCCAAATATTAAGGATGTCATCACATATGTTTTTACTGGTTCGGTGGGATTGCTTCTCCACAAGAAGCGTAGGGCATCCTGATCCTGAGGTAATATTTTGACCCTTAAAAACATATCTTTTAAATCGCCCGTGACCCCTACCTTGTGTTCTCGAAACCGCAGCATGATGCCGAGCAGCGAGTTCAAATAGTCCGGACCCTTAAGAAGATAATCATTTAAACAGAACCCTTCTGTTTTATTTGCTGCATCAAAAACTAACCTCAATTTTTTTTTATTTACGTTTTCAACTCCAAAATGAGCTAAGTACCACGTTCTTTGAGTGCGTTGAGTGTCTGTGAGTTCCGAAGCGAAGCCATTGCTAAACAAATGATCAACACGTTCAGAGTACCTGTGAGCGTAACTGGGATCCCGACTCATTTTCCTCTCGATCCCTCTGAGCCTCTTAAGCGCACTGGGATAAGAGTCTGGCATCGCACAGTTGGGGTCCGACCAGGGTAGACCGACGTGCCAGCGCCCGTCGACCAGCTGAGCAGTTCGCTCCAGCTGTTCGACTGCGCGCTCGTCGTCAGCGTTCTGCCGCGGCTTACCTGTCACTCCGATAGCGTCCAGCGCGAACCCGCGCAGCACCTCCTCGTGCAGCTCCCGCAGCTCCTGCTGCTCACGGCCGCCCTCGCTCACGAACAGCACCGTCGCGCCGCGCGCCGCTCCCGCCATACGTAAGGTACCATGTATGCACCATCCTAACGGGGTGAGTGTAGCTGACGGCTCATTTCTATTACCCAAAATTACTTTAAGAGGCAACAACAAGTGATAGTTATCCTGGCCAATAAGAATCTCTGGTTTAACATCGATATTACACATAGAACTCATAATATCTCTTAAGTGAGTATATTGAATACAATCAACAACAGACAAGTTATGCAAAGGCAGATTTAATTCGGATACACTTCTTGCCCTAATAGAATGAACCTTATTGTCCGTCCCAGAGAGTTCTAAATTCAATACCGCACTGTCACACGTTATCGCGTTATCGCCCCATGGTCCATGTACTCGCATTGTTTCCCGATGTCCGACTAGTCCCGCTCGCGAAGCTAAATCAGCACTTAACATTGTAATAGTTGAACCGTCGTCGAGTAACGCATAAGTGTTTATCGCTTCACCGGTAGCTGTATGCACACGTATAGGGAGCACTTTAAGTAAAACTTTGCAACTACTAGCGTTTACGTTAGTGACCGCCTCTGTAGCTGGATCGGTAACGGTGGTAGGCCCCGCCAGGGGCTCCGCAGTCACTCCAGGCCCCGTTGACGTGATCGGCACCTCACCTGGCGAAGCGCGCTCCGTTAATCGCCGCGCGTCGTTGTTTACATTGAAGTGAAGTAACGGGTGATGACCTTGACCGCAGCTATCCTTAGTACATACCGGCGCCGGGCAGTGTTCCCGACTGTGGCGAGAATCCAGGCACTTATAACAAATGCCGTTACGTTTCACATATTGCCAACGTACTTTCCTGAGTGCCTTTTTAAATTGCTTGCATTCGGGTAATTTGTGTTTGTATCCGCGGCAGAAATGGCACTTATCTTCGGTATTCTGCTCAGTTTGTAATAAAACTGTATGTGGTCGCGCGTACCTATCATGGTATTTACTTTTGTTTTGATCGGCAAGACAGCCGCTTGTATAAATGTTAGAAGTAGTAGATATACGTATAGCTTCCGTATTCAAGAAATCTGTTAAAATATCCAATCGTGACTTCTTGCCAGTTTTTATAACAGGAAAACTATAATCCGACCACTTCGATAACAATAATGTAGGCAATTTAGATAAAATCAGGTTAACTACACTTATGCCTTGTAGGTATTCTTCGCGTCCTACTGACCTTACAGCTTCCACGAAGTTCTGTACCTTTACAGAAAATTGGACAATATCCCTCTGGTACTCTTGAGACAGTGGCTGAATCTTCTTGATGTCCTGCATAAGCTTGGATATGATGAGGTCTGGATTACCAAATCGTAGCTCCAGCGTCTCCATGACGCGTTCAGGCGAAGTTGCACTGATAAGCAGAGCTGAGACCGCATCTTTGGCAGCTCCACGCAGACATTTACGTAGTCTCCAGAGATTTTCTTTAGGTTTAAAATCGCACACTTCGGTAGATTCGTGATACGCCCTTTTAAATTGTAGCCATTCCAACGGGTCGCCGGCGAACTCGGGTAAGTCGCGGGGAGTACAAATGCGGCTCAATAAGTTGGCATTGGGTTTGTTCTGGACAGAGGCTGCAGCTAGCTTCTGGACCGCATCGGCGAGCATCTGGACCGTGTCCTGTGATGTACTGGCAATAGGCTCATCAGCGGTAGGTATCTGTGGCTTATCTAATTCTAGCTGGCTCTTTTCCATCCAGTTCTCAATCTTGCGTGCACAATCTTCCTTACTATGTGAACTGTATGCTTCCTCCTCCTCCTCTAAGTCGGCTAGGTCTGCCTCTAGCTCTTTGTCGATAAGTTGCATCCGTATTTCGGCCTTTCGCTTTTCAGCTTCCAGGGCTAATCTCTTCTTACGTGCCTCGAGAGATGATGCTGAGGACCTAGATTTTGCTGAAGTATGTGAGCGCGCAGGGCGTGGCTCGGGTTTTACACTGCTACCCGCCATTGCGTCCGAAACGTGTTGCGTAACCATCGGCGTTTCTGGAGCATTCTGACTGTTTTGTTCATCTGGTCTTTATTATCAGTAGCTTGATCCTCGGTGTCAAGACGTTCCTTGCGCACGGTACTCCGTGTCTTCACCATTATAGGCGTGCGTATCATCCAACAGATCCGGCTCGAAGACCAACTGAAGCTGATGGTTGAGGTCTTGATGGTGAAGTAAACGCAGGGAGATTTTACACAGTGTTTAATGCAGATCAGGATTATAAACTTGGTAAAGATAGACAGAGACAAAATATGTAAACCCGGTAACGCGCGGCTCTGTCAACGGATGCATGCAGACTGACTAGGCCGGCGGAGGGGCGTTAGCAAAAAATGCACTTAAATATGAACTTATAGCTAGACATACATAATACAAATAGGTAACGAGAAATCGGGTATGAAATGAGCGCGTCGCTAACAGGTGCTGTCTGAAAATCAGCGCTGTAGGTGTCTGTCTGACACCTCGGCATAATGCTGAGACAGCGGCCGATTCACTGCCGCGAAGACACACATTAAGTACGAGTACGTGTCAATTGTATTGTATTTTTGGTCTCTGTGTGTCTTTTGTGTAGTGAATAAATGTCTTCTTTCTTTCTTTCTTTCATTACATTTTAATCATATTTTTTTAATTAAAACAAAAATAATTTTCGAAACATACCAAGTTTGGGCTCCTCCAGACACGATATGGCTGTTTTTTTTAAAATTCAATTTACCACAAATGATACGTGATATCCTCATATCTAACGTCAAAAAATCAATTTTGAAAATAATAGTACTTATTAAGTTTTTTTTAATGTTTCAATATTACCAAGTGACACAGTTCTACTTCAATACCTATTTTACGTGACTTATGGAACTGTACTGCAAATACGGTACATATTAATCATATAATGATACGTAGTATCCATATATCCAATTAGAAATACCTCTTAAACCTTTTAACTGCGCCTTTTCATCAGTTGGTATAGTTTGTTTAGTTTTTGTCACAAAATATCAAGGTTGAACTCTTGCAGATACGATATACCCAACTAATTAGGTTAGATATCAAGATATAATGTATCACAAATGATCCGTTATATCTTGATATCTAACCCCAAGAAAGTAATTTTGAAAATAATTACATTTAGTTTTTTACCATACAAAAAAAAAAATGTTTCGGCACTCCCCCCCTAAGGGAATTTTTTTTAGGAACTGCGGGTCAAAAAAATTGTTTTGACCTCTAGTATGCGTGTGCCAAACGGCTAAACTGTACATCGATTTGCGGTTTTCTTAAGAAATTGGGCTTGTGGGGCTTCCACTATTTCGTGACGGGTGACCGGCGGGGTGAGCGGCATTAGTGCGTAGCGAATAATAGCCCAGGGTGTGCCCAATAATAAGTCATACGCTCGAAAAAATTTAATAAACCTCTCCTTCGGATGAATACCGATATTTAACCTGCAATCGATCAATGGTTACTTTTAATACCACGAACGGAAATACACTTATAAACGCGGGTGGCGTATATAGATTCGTCGACCTTTAAACAACGAATTGCTCCGAGAAAGGAAAGAACAATTTTATTATTGGGAAAGTGGACCGAACATTGAATGATTCGGTACAGAGAACGTGGAGAATTCTAGGGGATGTTTTTGTTGATCTTAGACACACGTAACCTCCTGAGAACCATGCACCATACAAACCACAAGGATAAACAGCTAGGACAACTGAAATGTAACTGAAAAAAGAAAGTTTTTTTTTATACAAAAGGTACATTTATTTATGTATTTATGGCACAAAAGAATTACTGATGGTACGAAATGCTGACTTAATGCTGTAAAGCATTCTCTACCAGTCAACATTAACAGATAAATTGTGGGCATAAATTCGAATCGATTGACATCTTTTTTATCGAAATCGGTTTGGTAACTTAAACGCTACGATGAAACAAACATAAATACAAACATAGAATGCTAAAAACACATCACTTCCTTTCTGCTGAGCAGGCAGTAATCGGACCAAAATGCCATTCTAATTTGAATTATTTGTTGGCGAAAATTAAGTTGAATTTCTCGTGTTTCAAAAACGACGCGGGGCGCCGGAGCTGCCGGCGTCCCGCGCAAAATTTTGGCCAATGGGCGTTGAAGATTTTACCCGCGCAAACTAAAATGTAAAAAAAAATGCTTTCTGCGCAGTTACATCGTTGTAACTTATATTTGTGGTACAACTGTATACTCTCTGACTGTAGGGTCCTTTTCCGCAAAACACTCCTTCATGAAACGATTATCACTTACGCTCGAGAGCCGTGACGTCACGGCTCTCAAGCGTTTTCTACCAATCAATTTTAAAACAAATTTATTTTAGACATATTTTAGTATGATCTTCGTCCTTAGGCATATTTTTCTGCGTTATTTCTTTTGCAATTATAATAGAGTCCACAACCGTATTTAAAATGGATTATAATAGTTATGAGAAGCATGACCTTTCTCTCCAATGAAAATTGCGATGTTTTTACAGACGTTAAGTCCGTTCCCTATCTATTCATTCGTTTTCATCTAGATCACTTCATTTTGATGCCCTGTAGTCTGGTTGCCAGTATATAATTAAGTAATACTTAATACTTTAGTTATTATATTACTGTCACATATTAGTGGAGGTCAAGGTAATCTTTAGGATCCCGCTAAGGGCAGTTATTTGTGTGATGATAACGAATATTTTTTCCTGAGT
Organism: Epinotia demarniana; assembly: GCA_945867215.1. Classification (NCBI taxonomy): domain Eukaryota; kingdom Metazoa; phylum Arthropoda; class Insecta; order Lepidoptera; family Tortricidae; genus Epinotia; species Epinotia demarniana. The sequence goes on from OX244259.1 coordinate 61,195,419, forward strand.
CATGGATGTTTTCTGTGCATTTACGAAGCCAGTTGCGATCGAAATATTCTTCTTCCTTGTTGGAAACCTGTTGCGATCTCAAAAGTAAAGTAGGTTCGGTAGCTTCAGATGCCTGAATGGCAAAAAGACTGGAAATAGGAGCCCCACTGCACGGGGCTACTTCGAAACTTTCAAAGTGTGTAAATAATTTCGTATAAAGAATAAAAAATCTTCGATTGCAACTGGCTTCGTACAAAGAATAATAATTTTTTGATCGTGACTGGTTACAAACTTGGGGTTTCGAACGCGGCCGAAGGGATTTTATCTATATATTCCCATGCCGTACTGCCTTTTCGAAGATCTCACGGCTACCTGCACTGAGACAAACTGTGTCAAAAGACGCAGCACTCACGGCATATCACGGCTACGTTTCTTCGGTCCTAAACTATGGCCTGTTAATGTGGGGAAATTCTGTGGAATCGGTCAGAATTTTCAAACTCCTGAAAAGGTGTGTTCGCGCCCTAGATAGGGCATGGTTTCTGGACAGCTGCAAACCTTTGTTTCGGAAGTTTGATATGCTGCCGCTACCCTGTCTGTACATCCGTAATGCCTGTGTATTTGTTAAAGAAAATGCCGATTATTTCCCTTATCGTAGTGACACTAATGTAAGGCACACAAGAGCCCAATACAAAAACCTTTTATACCAGCCTCCATGTCAATCAGCCATTTATTTTAAAAAATGCAATAATATGTGTATACTCATGTTTAATAGCTTACCTGATCACATAAAAAGAAAGGGAGACCATGTTAAAAAGGAAGTTAACGAGGTGGCTACTGAATGAATGTTTTATAGTATTAAGGAATATTTATCATTTGTTTTAAAAAATAGTTTTAAGGGACTTATTTAATAATTTAATTTGATATTGTAATTAAAATTAAGACATAATAATCTTTTGAGATCCTCTGACCATGTTCTGGCAAATAAATTGATTTGATTTGATATGATTTACAGTACATGAGAGGAGGCCTGTGCCCAGCAGTGGGACGTATATAGGCTGATGATGATGATGATGATGATGATATGATTTGATTTGATTGAGTTGCCTTGTAATAGTTGCGATAAATTAGTACATATAAGTACCTATGTACCTATGTATATCGTCGTTTCAAATCTAAATCTTTAATCTAACACCTTATTTATTACCTTACTTAAAAATGCATTTACTACATACATACATACATTCACGCCTTTATTCCCAAAAGGGGTAGGCAGAGCACATGAAACGTATGTTCCAGCGCCACTTTTAGCATAAATGTGGGTATAAAAGATCGACTAAATGTGATATTGCAGTGATAGGTTGCTAGCCCATCGCCCACAATACACTTCAACCCTGATCCCTTAGTCGACTTTTACGACACCCACGGGAAGAAAGGGGTGGTGAAATTCTAACCCGACACCACACGGGTCATTTACTAGATCAACAAATAAATCAAGCATAGCCTTCCAGTGTCTTTATTTATGTGTATGATTATGTTCATTTTCGTAAACCTAGTTAGCAATCATCCTCCTAGCGTTATTCCCGGTAATGCCCCTAAAGGAGCCCGGGGTTCGCTTTGACACCTAATCCCAAGATAGGCACTAGTATTCTGAAAGCGACTGCCATCTGAGCTTCCAACCCAGAGGGAAAACTAGACCTTAAATATTGGGATTATACCGGTTTCCTCACGATGTTCTCCTTCACCGAAAAGCTAACGGTAAATATTCCGTACTGACCGCCGCTTGACAGCCGCATGACCCACTAGGCTACCGTAGCTCTCCCTACCTCGTACCTAGTTAGCAAAATATTTTTAAATATAAGTTCTATAGGTATGCATCCTTTGTAATTTTATATGAAACACATTTAACAAGAATATTAGTGTGTTTAAATAAAACCCTTTTTAAGTAGTAGTACCATGTAACGTGCAGTTCTGTAGCGCGCCACACGTGGATCCACATAACTAATACCAGCGTCATTTCGCCTTCTGCGAAGCGACATTATGCTGAGTGGACTCCGTTTTCGCATCTAATCTTCGTTTTAATATAGCATCTAAGTGTAAATCTAAAATGTACTTACTGTTATTTGCGAAATAAAGATTTCTATTCTAGTCTATTATATTCTTATAAGAAATGGAACAAGCTGACCGTCCCTTTGTCAACAGGAGCGCCTCCTGCTGTCGGTGCTGCCGCGGCACGTCGCCATGGAGATGAAAGCCGACATCGCGAGCCAGCCCCGCCAGGAACAGTTCCACAAGATCTACATCCAGCGATACGAGAATGTCAGGTAACTGTCCCACTCTAGCATTCGAAGACAATAGTTATTTACGAGAGTTTGCCCGCTGTTTTGTTCGGTTATACACGTAGTAAATATCCAAATAAACGCCTGATGTTTGAGTGGTTAATGTAAGTGAGCGATTCCGTGCTTTGGAAGGCACGCTAAACAGTTGATCCTGGTTGCTGTCTGTGACAGTAGTCGTTAAATCGAGTTAGAGGCCTTCGGGCGGGTTACGAACAGTCGAGAAATGAAATGAAATGAAATGAAATAGTTTATTTGCAAGATTATGGTCACAGGATCTTAAAAATTATAAATAAACCAACATAATCAACCTGGTTACAGGTGTGTAAGTTTTTATGACGAGTTGCCCACTCACTTATCAGCAAAACTAAATGTATGAGAATCTATTCACCGTATAATAAAAAAGCAAAACAAATAGCATCAAACGACATTAGCATTACAGGACATACTTATGAATGCCTGCACGAGAATAAAAATAATTGCACATGTAGTAAAATAGAATTAGTTGAAAGCTTCAGATACTTGGGATTATTAATTGATAAACATTTTAATTGGAACATACATACATACATACATTCACGCCTTTATTCCCAAAAGGGGTAGGCAGAGCACATGAAACGTATGTTCCAGCGCCACTTTTAGCATACCTAATTGGAAATTGCACATTAATCAAGTATGTAATAGATTGAGATCTGTATTGAGCCAATTTTATCACTTAAGCAGAATAGTCAATAAGCGCACCCTGCACATTGTTTACCATGCACTTGCTGACTCATTGTTAGGTTATGGACTCAGTTGCTATGGACGTACCTTCAAAACATATTTGGATCAAATAAAGCAACTGCAAATTAGGTTAATGAAATATTTAGTTGGAAGAAACACGAGGAATAGGTATAAACACCAGTATGATTCACTGTTCTCAATTTGTAAAATTCTCCCAGTGCATTGTAAAGTTACTTACTTAAATGTAATTAGTACTTATTACACAGATGACTTTAAAGTACAAAAGAAAAATAAACGTGTGACTCGATCCTCTAAAATAGTACAATTAGAACAACCTGTAGCCAAAAATTATTATGGACGAAGAACTCAAGAATACTTGATCCCGAAAATGTATAATGAGAGTCCTATGTTATTAGATAACCCTAAATTAAAAATAGGTAGCTTGAAAGCAAGATTTAAACAAGTATTATTAGATAAATTCGATAACTCCATAAATTAGCAGCAGTAAGTAACTATAAGTTAAGTTAGTATTACATTGTATTAAAGATTCATTACAGTCACATTACTATTACGATATACTGTGACGAGTTGTTAGTTTAATTAGTTAGCTAATTAGTTAGTTATATATAAAAAAAAACAGCATTAAAACAAGGTAGTTTATAAGCACCGTTGTACTCCTGTCCTGCCAGTGGCTCAGTCATCTTATTTGCACTTAATGCACAATATGTTATCAGTTATGAGTTATGAATGGGCTACGCCGGGCCGGTAGTGCAGTGTAATTTCCATGTATACCTACTTTTGTCGTAGAAGGAGTGAGCTCATCGCCAAGAAACTGCTCTGCAGTTTGGCGAAATGATGTAATTACGGTACACATATTTTAAATTTTCATGTTAAAACAATAAAAAAAAAAAAAAAAAAAAAAAAACTTGTCAAAGGGGGGGCAACTGTTACTCGCCTCCGCAGGCGTTAATTACCACAACCCTGCACGTGTCCCCTGGGTGGTACCTACTAAAGAGTGACAAACTTTAAAGGCCAAAATAATGTATATCATACGATAAAATATAATAAATATCCAAGGGCTGATTTCCGGGATAAAATATATATATATATATATATATATATATATATCCCCGTGCCGTACTGCGGGTATAGACCCGTTCTATTTGCATATATGTACATATTTCATATACTATCTTCCGCCCTCGACTTCCTTTTCTTGGACCCGGGATAAAAAACTATTCTATATTTCAACCCAGGCTATAAACTATTATCGTGCAACATTTCATCCAAATCGGTTGAGCCGTTTACGAGTGATTGAGTAACAAATAAAAATAAACTTTTTCGTTTCCTTGACCAAGAGAAAACGCGTTTTTGGTTTGTTCGCTACGATTGATGATCGCGTGAATATCAAAAAGTTTAGTTTTTCGTGTTTGAGCCCACAATCCGCGTCCTCATCCGCATCCGCATCTGCATCCGCATCCGTGGATGTCAAAAAGACGCATCTGCGGCATGGCTGGTACGAATGGCTAAACATTCTGGTATTTGAAGGCACCGTTTGCTATGCACAATAGTCCCCTCGTTGCGGAAAATGACGTTCCATCCGTAATAGGAGTATGACTTTCGTTTCTACAAGAGTCTCTAAGCTCCTATCTGTTATTACATCGAGTCGACAGTGATCGCAATTTGCTGCGACAAAGTACAAAGGGCCCCGTCTCGATTGTATTCCCGATTGTTGGAACCATTGCGAATTAAGCGGGGGGATGATTTACAAAGCCTGTACGGTGAACCGAGAAATTTATTGTCACGCAAAATACTGGTTTTCGCGTGACTTGTCTTGAAATGGAGTTTGAAAATATTAGCGGACAGAGTGATCAACGTAGCAAGTGGATCCGACAGCCGTTGGGGCAGAATGGTTCTCGAGTGACCGACCAGCGTAGGACCGGTCTCATTAGCACTCTTTGGGGGAGGCCTTTGTCTAGCAGTGGCCGTCTTTCGGCTAATATGATGATGATGATGAATTAAAAATTAATTTCATAAATCACATTTACAGCGGACAACTGTCTGAATAAGTCAAATTATTCAATCACAATTTCATTTAATCACAATTTCATTCGATAGTGAATTATCCTTTATTTTGCTTCATCTTAATACGTTTACGGAAAAGCGTGCGCTAAACGTCGTATAAATAGATAGAAAACCTAATAAAACATAATAAGATCCCCTGCCCGTGAACCGACCCCAGGTGGTCAATAAATTGCTCAATAGGCATTTAAATATCTTCCCCTGAAAATGCTAATGCACGACCCTGTTCCACTATTCATATGCCACTATCCTAATATCGCCCTTTCCGCATAAACTGACTTGAAATAAATACGATAGATACTAATATTGATTCTGTAATAAATATCCGTATGAAATAACAAGACTCTATCAATGAATTTTTGGTACAAGCTTTTATTGCCGACTGTACTTTTCTGTATACCAACATCAACTAATCATTGAGACGATTCTAACGAGCCCAAACTCGATGGGGATGCGTCTTTTAATTACGGAGTTCCTTTGGTCACCCTCAAACTCCATCATCAGATCATTATGTCATAATAATATTGCATTGTCATCCAATTTATACATGCATGCAAAATTTCAGCTGAATCGGAAACCGGAAAGTGGATCAAATTTAACTTGCAAGATTTAATACAGACGGTGGGACAGCTTGTAATAAAATAGCAATATTTTTCGTTATACAGTGTATAACGCGTTGCTATTTTATTTCATTAGGCGTTGCGGTCGTAATAATAACGTATTATATTATTTGTGTAAATATGATATGCCTTTGAAAACGACCGCAACTAATAATACGAGCCCAAATACAGAAGTGTTCGTCCTTAGACAACTATCACATTTATTTTGATTTTTATTACATGCTTAGATCAAACGACTAAATAATAGGGACAATATTAGTAATTTTTAATGTAGTTTATTTAAGTTTAGTTTAGATAAAAATGCCACTTAAAAACTATTGTCCAATTCAAATTGTGGTCTCTAACTGCACTTCTTGACTCATGGGTTCAAAGCGGACCCGTCAGCGTACAGCTATACCGTGTCGCTTTTCCAACTAATGGCCCTTTTTACGCTTGTTGAATTCGTAACCAAAATAATAGTTAGAAAATATTGCATAAATTATTCTGTTCTGACTAGACGAAAATGCATCGGGGCTATATTTTTACTAAATCAAGTTTAACGTAACCACATTACCTATACTCGAATTGTCGAGATAGCAAGTATAGGTTGGAATAAAAAACACAATAATTATGAAAAAAAGTCAGTGTTTACTATAAAAGTAAACTTTACCTATGTATACTTCAGGTAATGTTTACCTGAAACGATCTGAGCTGATAAAACAAAACAGTTTATGTATAGTTATTTACGATACAAGTGCTGAAAATAGGAAATTCGCAACGAGTGGTGATAAATTAAAACACGACCGAAAGGAGTGTTTTAAATCGATACGAGTTGCGAATTACCTATTCGCACGTGTATCGTACCTACAACGTTTTACTGTATAAATGGCTCTTTAAAGTTTCGACATATGCACGGAAACGGTTCTTTTCCGCACTAGTTCGGGAAAGTAGCACCATATGTACTGTAAAATAATGTACCCGTACTCTTTTAGGATGACTTAAATAAAAGTAATCAATTAAGAACTGTTTTCCATCCCGTGTTTTTAATCAAATTTGAAATCAAACGTTGAGACTGCGAGGAGCATGGTTGACAAAATGTCGAATATTTGATCAGCCTCGCTACCAATCGATAGCATATTTCATTCGTTGTTGAAATGTAGATCCCGTTCTGTCAGTTTTGTTGAATTAAATACCCAGTGATATTATATTTAATATCCTACGTACAACTGTGAATGACGTAAAATGGGAATGAGATAGGAGCAAAAAAATGAAGCTCCATTACTCACGAGCGGTTTTTTTTATTGTTTTTGAATCTACCCTGAGAGTAAAGTGATAATTACTGTCCGGCTGAAACATGATTTTCAGCTGATATCTATTGAAATTCGATTTTGGCTAGCCATTGCAATACTGATCATTTTATTAAGACTAAGTATTTACTATAGAGAATTCTCTGCACTTTTCAACGCGAAAGAAAAACCTCCAACACAATATCAGTTTCGTCGTTATTTCAGTGTTTTTTATTTAAATACCAATATATGGTCACCGTAGCCTATTGACAGAGCGGAAGGCGATAAGAAAGTACGAGACCAAGGTCCGGCTAAGGTCAAGCGCCTCAGTCTTAACCTGTTCAGACTTATAAAATTGTAACTTGTTTGAATAACGGGGTTCCCCTAAATGTGACACTGCTCTTGAATACACTCACGGTCACTATTCCAAAAAAAGTCTTGACAGCGCGATTCACGCTATGGCCGCTCCACATGATGGGCCATCCTGACCCATCATACAGGACGCAACTATGCGTTAAAGGGAGTAAGACATATTTATATCTCGTTCTAGCGCGTCCTGTATCATGGGCCATTAGGTCATGCACGGACCAGCGGCATCTCGCGGTAATTGGTTAACTATAAAATCATGTGAAGGGTACACGGAAAAAACATGTCTAGTAATTTTTTCGAAAAATGAGATTTAAATCTCAAAATGTAGATCTCTCAACGAACTCGTACCCACACCTTCTGCTATAATTGTAAACATTAATATAAAACCACTTTTTTGCACTTGAAAAGCATCTAATCACGAAGATAGTACCTATGGTTAATTGAATCATTCTAAACTTAAAAACCGCAATATCTCGAAATGTTGTCAAAGTGACTAGACATATTCTTTCCGTGGACCCTTCATGTGTAAACCAACCTAACTGAAGTCATATTTGGGCATCTTGAAACACAGCAACACATACTTACTGGGCCAGGTATTTGTTCTTAAAGTCGCAACATAAATCGGCAAGGCCCAAGTCTCACGTTCCATAAGAGACAAGACAAGATAACCAGCGGGCCGTGCTGTAATAACCCCCTTTGTGACCGACAGCACAAAGGTATCATTACTGAACAATTTGCTCGCTATTTAGGGATGCTGAACTCACTTTAAAGGTTCCGCTTTTTGTGTCGGAAAAGGTTGAAGCCGTTGTGCTGTCTTTTTCCACGACTGCGCCCAACCATACCTACAGTGTTTCGTATTAATCAGACTACATTGCAGGACTTGACCAAGAACTGTAGTAAGGGGCGATCACCAGTAGTCGCAGTGATATAACACATCACATCACATCCCGGAAGCCACTACCAGAGAAATAATAATTATTATTACTACATATGGGGTTTGGTCGTGTATAAAACCAGACATAACTGAGGATAACTGAGAATAACTGAGATGTCAACGAAAAGTGTTTCGTCGGCATCTGTCATTTCCATACATTTTATTCTTTTTCTATTGGCGTTAGCGCTTGTCGATTGTAGCCTTGTCTACGGCCCCTGAGGTCCTACTCTCTTAACGTAGCGCAACCTCCGTAGCTCTGGCTACTTTAGGTATTTGGATACTGACCACCAGTGGCCCTTTTTAACCCCCGACGCAAAAAGAGGGGTGTTATTAACATCATTTGCTTCGCTCGCTTGTTAGAAAATATGTATTCCTTTACAGTCAACTTTGAAGATCCCTTAAACTGGCCCGCAGTAACTATAGCAACGTATATGTCCTCATCTTGGCACCTCCAATTCGCGTCACGATAATATAGGTAACTCTATTGCAAATAGCACCGTCCCTTTCACCGGCACGTGGTTAGAGTGAAACAAAGGAACATCATTAGTGTAAGTTAGATTGAGTTCTGCTGTAGCTCTCCTGTGGTTTGTGTTACACAGTAATCACGGGGCATTTTGTCATCTGAATCCCCAGTATACTTTGAGCCATAGACTCTTAACAAGTGATGCGTGGTCGTAGTTCCGCCTTATTTGGATCACCTGAAATGGGCAGATCGGTGTATCTCTATCGCACTTGCGGATACATACACGAAAGAATTTTACACCCGTGGTAACCGCTCAGAATAGGTTGAACGCTGGAACTCGCAACATATTCAGTGTGACGTATTGACATGTAAAGTATTATTTAGGCCTGTTAATTGAACGAGCGAGTGATTCGAACAATGTTCTCCGAAATTTCTTTCCTGTGTCTGGATTTCCCACTGTGCCGCTGGGTGGTTGTCCGGCTGTCCGGCTATCTACCTGTTCTTCTCTACAGCACGTCTATAATGCGATGGCCGCGACATACTCTCGATTTTTTTCGCACTACTCTCTTTGTTCTTAGTGTTCTAATAAGAAAGAGACGGATAGTGCGAGAAAAATCGAAAGAGTTCGCGCGCTGTCTCATGATAGCCGTGCCGCTCGTATTCTCCACGGATACATGAAATTTTGTGAGCAGTTTCGAAAGTTATATGAAAAACAATTGTCGAGTCAGTTTTTGGAATTTTTTGAACAGACTCGCGAGCTCCACAGTTCAGAGTCACTAGTCTCATTAATTAGGTACCTACCTAACAAGTTCGTGCTTAGGAGCAGTCCCCCTGTTCTGTAACTTGTTTTAAGCTCACTTGAACGTTCACCCACAAATATATCTTGATACCGCAATGCGTAATAACCTCAGCATAAAATACTATAGAGCGGACAAGCCGCCGGCGGCTGTGTCGCACATGTCAGCTCATTGGGCATACTCCGCCATACTTTACCGTCCGTTGTCCACCGAGAAAGGTCCGTTTTTTGCCAAAATGCCGAGTTGTGCAATAATTACTTGCAAACATCGCAGTGATTTGATTAATTTCCACACCAATGGGATCACTTTTCACAGGTAAATACTATTTATTTCAAATAAAACCACGAATTCAAGAACTTGCGACAGGCATATTCAATACAAATCGCGCGGCATGTCCGATCTCCTTATTTTCTTTATCTGTGGTAATAACCAAGCGTAGGTAGAGGCTAGTTTCATGACGGGTGACCGGTGGGGTGAGCCGCTTTAGCGCGTAGCGAATAAGAGTGCAGAACGCCCACCTCGTTCTCGAATGTAATTGAATTGGGAAAACAGGGTATTTAAGGAAATTAGAACATCCAAACCACTATTTTCATGTTTTTATTCTCTTGTTTAACCTGTTTTCCCATTTGACTATAAAAAACACCTTCATAAAAAAAACTATAATTTATTTTATTTTATATGAATATTTTATTTTGCGTCCATCTGTATAGTTAACGAATCTCAAGATCAGGTTATGCTGGTCAAATTTGCAGTCAAAATGCAATTTTTGTGAACAGCTAAGCGTTGTGGTTGCCTCGGCCAGGCACGAGTACATTACACGAAAACAATGGAGAATCTTGCTGTAGACCTAGCGTCGAAGGGGGCTGGCAATGAGTTCTTTTCACAGAAATCTGTACTGCGGTATTATAATGCGGTCTACTTAGCGTCATCTTTGCTATCTGGATAAAGGAATAGCATTTAATATTTATTATTTAGATCTCTATTTCATTATTAGATAATTGAAATAGGAATAACATGCCCGAGGGTTTCAGAGAAATATTTGTTTTGTACGATGGAAACTAAGGTGACATACCCTATAATGCGTTTCATATTGAAAGAAGTACAACTGTTTGGAAATCACAAATAGAATAGAGTTGCAAGACCTCCTGCTCGGGGGTAAATGTGAAGAAATTGCAATTTTATAAGGTAATTAACTGTTACAATGCATCAGTTATTCACAAGTCATAAAAAATTGGATGTTACTTTATCAAGCTTAAACACCTATGAAAGTTTACGGCATCTGTTTCGTAAGTAATACAATTTCAACATACTATATTAATTGTGAATTTATTAGAAGTAAATTCACTTGTAGCAAACAATTAACATTGATTACATTTTATACTAACACTTAAAACGAGTACAACAATAACATGCTTTTTGATGTCCAGTGCCATCTCCCTCCCCCAGCTCTTTGATTGTTGGCAAATAGCACCAATACAAATAGGCACCTTGTGTGTAAGCGCTTTAGTATTAGAGCAGCGAGTTAATTTCCAATCCAATCTGTTTCTAAACTGACAAGTATAAGCAGTCGCGCTAACTACTAGCTAGCAGCTCCAGCAATTTAATGCTTTGGGAAACCGCTTGATGCAAGTCGAAAGTGGCTGGTATGTTCCAGGCCATGTCTTTATTATGGCGTTGACTTAGATCAAAGCGGACTTAAAGCATATACGAATACGCAAAATAGTACTGAAACGATTCCTATTGAAATTCAAGTCAAAGTCAAAGTCAAAATCTTTATTTGCTTTAAGCATATTCAAATGCATGCAAATACAATTTAAATTACAGTAAACAGTAATATTAAAATAAATTAAATTAAATTAAATTCATTCACATTACATCAAAATAATAAAATCATAGAATAGTGAGTCAATAAAACATTAAAAAGCGACTTCTCCAAAATAAATTAAAAATAATCAATAATAACAATGTCTACTTAATTTAGAGCATTGGCAAAATATTCGTCAATGGAGTAGTATGGCCTCTTTATAAAATAATCTTTCACTTTTCTATTAAATATTTTAATTTCATCACAATCTCTTAAATCTTTGGCCAGCTTATTGTATACTCTTATTGCTTTATTGCCTAAACTTTTATTAAAATGTACAAAACTAGGGTTAGTCAGTGTTAATTTATCATTACTTCTTAAATTGTAGTTTTGGCTTTGTCCTACTGTAGGATACAAATTCTTATTTCGATGAATATACAGGCAAACATGATACAGATACAACGAAACAACAGTAAGAATTTTATTTTCAATGAACATATGTCTATGAACATATGTCTATGTGCAAGCTCAACGCCTACTTGTGTATGCACCCTGGCAATGCGGCGCCGAAGTAAGATTGCTATTATTTTCTTCAGGCGTTTTATCAGATTTTTTCACAAATCATCGCATTATGTTTGACGATCGTTTTAGTCTATTTCCTGGATTCGAATGTCGGTAAGGGAATTTTTGTGTGATGAATTGATGATTGATGAACACGAATATATATATTTTAATAACTATATACAGGAGGTTTTTATATGGCGAATGTTTCTACCTATACCTAATCGTAACACAAGAACAATAAATAGTAACAACAATTCGGACAACCTCTATATACTACTGTATAAATATACTAATGTACTTTTCTTTGTTCTTAACAGAGACCTAAGTTACTAGTTACCTTTTTCTCGATCCTGATTTATTATTATGATCCATTACATTTGTCATCAACAAAACCTTTCTTGTTGCGACGAATTTGTCGAACGATTCAGGAATAAATATTGAAACTTATCCCACGAACGCAGTGCAGGATTTCATATTTTAAAATGCATTTTTATTTTATTGAAAACTTCCCTCACGACGCGTAATATTGCCGTGCTGGGCGACAGACATTTTGGCTGTAATACGGAGACAATATAAAGTTTACGTTATTGCTTCTCATTTATAATGTTGTGTCCGCATACAAACAAGCAACTGTCAGTAATCATTCCTTCGAAGCAACTTTACACAATTATTAAACCGGTTTTTTCTTATAATCTCTAAACGTAATATTAGTGTTATTATTTCATTTACTTATAAAATGTTATAAAAAAAGGTTTTGTCAAAAGAGATCACTCTTTAGGTATAGTGATGTCATGATGGTTTGGATTGATGTAGGTATTAAAAATGTTTTCCTGACATAACTGTCAAAATATCACTTATAGTTTAGAAGTCGTAGCGAAGTCAAAGTCGATAACAGCCTATTTGTTCATAGTCCGTAACCATAAAACAAAAAAATCAAAAACATACGGTAACAATAAAGTACTAACGCCAAACATGTATAATTTTAAATAAAGACCTCATTAAACAAATGGCCAACTGACAATATATCGTACAATTTATTTAATTTAACATTCTCGGTTGATGTTCATGTAATTATAGGTAACCACAGCTTATTTCAGTACCTGAGAAAAGTCTAGATATCTTAGATACTAAAATAAACTATGTATTCTTAGATAAATATCATATTTTTAAATACTAAATTAAAGCTTAAAAAAGCTGTGGTTACCTCTTAGATACTTAAATAAAATGTCAATGGAAGGTGAAATTAAAAATATACTTCATATTAAGTACGTTACTTATTTTTTAACAAATTTTAGATTCGTCCCTTAAATTGGCTGTTTCGTCCGGCCCCAACGTCACGACTTAAGCTTTATAGAAGTACGAGTCTGAGTGGGCCTCTATAGTCAAGTCAAGACGAGCCTTGTAAACCGCTCAAATGCAATGCTACTTCAGTGATGTTTAATTTAAGTACTCCTTTGTTAGACTCGGGGCTGGGGGACACTGAATTATAGATTTAGCCCCTTTTGCTAACGGCTCACAGTTTTAATCAAATGTACTGCGAGTGGCTTTGTGTTAAAGGGTTTGGAGCATTCAAAGAAGTACGCGAGAAAGCTGTAAATATTTCCAAAGCGAAATTGTAGTCTTGGCATTCACTGTAGTCCTTAAATACAGAGTTAGTTATTAATTCAACGAAAATGGACGTTAAAGGCACTGGTCCCACCGTCGCTGAGTAAGCGAGTGTAACTACGTGATACTCGCTCAAGCGAGTAGAAAGCGAGTAAGAATTATTACTCCAGGCAAAATACGGTTTAGAAAAACATTAATTTATAATAGCGTTTTTTTTTGTTGATTTCATTACAAAATGTTATTCTAAGATGCTTGATTCAAGAATCCGGCAAACTTTCCACCCGGAAGTAAATAAGTAGATTTAAATAAAGCATGCGTTGTCGTTTTTTGCACGATTTATCTTGAATATTAAAAAGCAAATGTAAATGAACCAAAATAAAGACAAAAATCATTATTGATATGTTTTTAGACTTTTCTGTAGCTAGTTAATTTATCATTATTTTGATGTCTGAAATTTTGTTGGATTCTGTCGCTGGGTGACTATTTAATTGATGATAAATCCGTTACACAGAAAAAATAAGCTATTATAAATAATTTCCAAAACTGACATTTTTTTCAAACAAGTTGTCAGTTCATTGCCTGGACTGCTAACCATTTTGAGAATACAAACGTGGTTTTTTATGTATGTTCAATTTTACAGAAAAATGATCGAGTCTTTAATTCCGAGACCGCTTTAGCCTAAATACTTGGTAGTGACCCTGCCTACGAAGCAAGAGGCCCAGGGGTTCGAATCCCGGTAAGAGCATTTATTTGTGTGATGAGCTCGAATATTTTTTCCTAAGTAATGGATATTTTCTATGTTTACTTTTGAGTATTGATTTATCTATATAAGTATGTTTATCGTCGTCTATAGTCTATTTTTTATTCCGTAGACTAAAATGACAACCACAAATGTCAAACCTAGAAATAATGTGACCAGCTATATACAAACAGTGCTGATCTTTGATATCGGTTTGTGAATAACCGATAAAATGTTGTATTAATTTTAGATTCAAAATAAACAATAAATAAAATCTACTCACAAAATGATACGAAATAAACAATAAATAAAATGTACTCACTACTAATGTACTCAAATATTTAAAATGATATTGACGTATCGCCGACCTGACGCGAGGCCATTTTGGTTTACGTATTTGGCATTCGTTATTTTACTCGTATAGTGATCGGATGTTTTCAGTGCGTGTTCTCTCGTTTTTAGCACGTTACGGATTATCCATTCATTGTGTTACAGACGCTTCATCAACAAATATAAGAACCTCCCAATCGTTTATTTTCGGTTAGTACCGGTTGTAGCACATCACTATTTAGAAGACGTAATTAAAACTAGCAATATATGAAATGTCATTCTAGTCTACGGAATAAAAAAATAGACTATAGACTAGATAGAGACTATGTTTAGGATTATTATTAGGTTATGGTAGACTTAGTTTAGGACTAGGTCGATTTGTGTAAGATTTTCCCCTAATATTTATTTATATTTCAACACAATTGCTCGTAACGTACCTACCTCTTAATGTTTCGCTATTAGGCTCATAATCCTGGATATTATACACGCGTGTTTTATAACATCACAGCACTTGTGTGTTATGGTTATATCCCGATTGTCACGTTGGCACTTTGCAGCAAGGCGTTATACATGAACACGGTGCATTCTTAAATTGACCGTGTTGTACAGAATGTACAGCTTTTTTTTTATTCTCGGCAAATGGATTCTTACTCGACTAAACAAATTAAATCTTTTTTGTTAATTAATTGACTATTTCTTTTTGGATATGATATAGAAACGTTAAATTTAGTAAAACGATTCACTTTTGATAACATTTTACATTAATTAATAAAGATAACATTATAAAACGAAAATATTTATTTAATTTTGTATTGGCTGTTTAGAGATTTCATCCAAGTCTGGCTTAACACATGCGCCCGCACTGCGCAAACTTCACGAAAAAAAAACTGTTGCGCGCCATTATAGGTTATTTCTCAAATATTTGTAAAGATTGTTAATGCGTGTTTGGTTATTATCAAAAATGTTGACTCGTGGTGACTTGACAAGTGATAATTAGAATGGACGCCACTGGAAATTCTTGGCGATATGCAATATGTGAGTAAAAACTTGTTGTCATCATTGAGTAAAGAAAAGAACTTGGCAGGCCTATAAAATTTTCATCTTATGAAAAGGATTTTTGCCTCGCAAAACGTGTTGAAAAACGTCGTATGAAACGCGTGAGCTTCTATAATTATATCCTCGGCTTTCTTATCACGCTCACGTCATGTCATGCTGGCTTTTGCAGCCGTTTGGATATCCAACCCAACGCACTTCAACTACATTTAAACAGTCGACATTCATGGGCTGATTTTAACGTTGCACTAATCTTACATTGCATCTTAATTGCATCGTAACTCGTCTTTATAAAAAAATACATTTTAAATTTCGTAGGTATAGCTTAAGGGGCTCCCATACTTGGCGTATGGGATCGTACCTTCGATCTGAATCTCTTAGTTTTCTTAGGTTTTTTGTAGCTTATTATGTTAACAAAAACGGCTTTAAGCAATATTGTATCCCATATTTACTTCAAAGTTCATTGTTTTCGAGATATTTGGCATCAAAGTTGAACAATTTTAGGCCAAAAAACCGGTTTTTAGACATAACTTTTGTGTTAATTGGTTTAAAATGAAAACCCTGGACCAGTTTTTAGGGACGTCACAGACGAACCCAAATATCTAGATTTCGTATGTGTTAGATCTTTCACGTCAATAGAGAAACAAAATAAGTGTTATTTTAGACAAAGTTTAAAAAGATCATACTAAATTAAGTATTCATTTGTTTCAAAATCCGGCCGACCAAAATGGAGATAAACGATTGAAGAACCGATAACCGTTTGATTTATACTTCTATCTGTAGGGCAAAAGTAGGACATACGATTCAAAACTTGTCAAAAATCGATGGAAACCTCGGGTAGCCCCTTAATCAACAAAAATTTTATATAATAATTGAAAATGTTCATAAAAATTCACGAAAATGAGGCGTGTTATGGAGCGCTAGTGTATAACCAACTTAATCGAGGCAGTCCTTCCGGGAACGCATCAGAGCGCTGCAATGACATGCCTTGAGTGGCCTCTATCGGGAAAATGTCATTCAGTGCAATGAAGCCCGAGAAATCTTTAGCACCAGGGCGAGAATGAGCTATTTTCCAGACGGGTAGCTGCATGGATTTCGACGGCGATTCCCGTTTAACAAGCTCCTTGAGACGCAGATGGAATGTTTGTAAACGAACGTTGGTATTTTTTCTAGGATTTTGTGTAACGAGTTGAAAAATAAGTTTTTATTTAGCACACAAGATTCACATGTAATCACAGAGACATCTTGAAGTAGGTACCAAATGGGACACTCGCTCAGAATGTTGTCACGGGATACCCTGACGCTGTTTTTCAGTACGAGCCCCAAAAGATAAAAACTAAAACTAGGATCAATTTTATATTGTTTAGGGAATCAAATATGTAAATTATACTAGTGGGCTATGTGGTGTAGAACTTGCGAGCCTGCCTTATTAAAAATTCATAAGAAAAAAAAAAAAAAATTTATAAGAAATTTCCCAGTTTTTCGAGCACCATGGGGGGGTAGCACAGGGTTTTCAGGGTTGCAAACTTGGGTATTAACTACTCTCAAGGGACCTAACACCACATAAATAAATCGCAGTTACATGTGCGTTTGCGGGGTTTGCCTTTTTTATGTTGATATCACGTTGATATTGACTGGCCTACAAGTTAATACTATAGTATTTTATCTCACCGAAAATATCACTTGATGAAATTTGAATAAAACTTCACTAAGTTAGGTATTTATCGAAATTTGTTCAAAACATCGATTCCCGGAGAGACATCTATTTTTCTCGTGGGCGGAAGACATAAGCGTGTCTCTGTCTAGGGGGCGTGTATGACTCAAATCAAGGCATCCCCTTAAAAAATAATGCTAAGCATAAATAATTTGAAGGCTATCAGAAAATTACATTTTTGGCACACGCTGTTATTGCCGACTGTACTCTTCTATATACCGTCACCAAGTAGTCATTGAGACGATTCTAACGAGCCCAAACTCAAAGGGGTTCACGTCGGTTAAGTACTGAATTCCAATGGCCACCTTCTGTCTCCATCATCAGATCAGCTCGCTATACCTTTACCCAAAATGTCAGCTTCAAAATTGAGTTGCAAAATTCCAACCGAACATAGGTACACATTGCAAGTGAATAGAAAGCTTGTAAAAAGTTATGAGTGCGCTAGAAATTAAATTAGATCTATCTTACTCAAATAGTACTTTCACTGAAACAAATGAAATCATGATATAACCAGAAGTTAAAATTCAACACTTAATATTTGCATAGGAATCAGAATATTACTAAGCAAATACTTAGTTATATTTTAGTAGCTCGGTAACCCCCCGGAACCGTCTCTCGAGACACCTAACTTGGATTAATCTGGTTATACACGGGCTTCTAAAAGGTTCGTACGTTCCATAACAATAGTACCGTCGGCCTGGTTAGAGCAGCTTATTTTTTAAATATTAACACGAATCTTATTGAAATGGTATTTTTACCGCTCTTTAAATATTGTATGTAAATTCTTTATTGTATATATTGAACAGAACACAACAACAAAACAATTATTTTAAGAACAGATGACACAATATTCATAGCAGTAACTTGAAGTGAAATGTGTGTATGATAGTATAGTTTGTTTTATAACCTAAGAGCTAGCGACTAAATCGGTCATGTGCCTTCCCACCACTCGATCGTTTTTTTTTTTTGGGTGAACAGGTAGTACAAAGCAACTGTTTGAAAAAAATTTAAAGACGCTAAGCCCACGTTTTTTTTTCTTTTTTTTCCCCACCCCACTACACCCGCACCCACCGCCCGCGGCCTGCCAGCACGAAGATTATCGGAAAAGGTTGTTCAGGGAAGTAGCTAACGGAGTTTCAATACAGCTGAAGCCACATGACCGATTTGGTCGCTAACTCTCGTCCATTAGTTTAGAAGACGAAAAGTGATATTTGAAAAAAAAACCTTATATATTTAACTGTGTTATTTTCAAGTTGTAGGATTTTAAAACAATTACGCATACACAATAAAACAAACAGTAGCTATAAGACTACACGAGCCCCACTTGGGTCAGTTTTATGACGTCTCTTTGTTATCTTTTGCTTTGATAAAGTAAAGGGCGGACAGTGGATGCAATATACGTCAAAGTCATGTCAAACGATATACTTAATATGGATATGACTACAATTGGCTTAAATAAGAGAACATGGTTGCAAAATAGTTAAGATAATTTTATTGTTTGTTGTAAGTAGTAAATGATCATAAATTCACTTGACACTTTGTGCAAAAGATTGAGCTATTTGAATTATCATAAATTAGATCCGGCTTATTATCTATCCATTTACGAATTGTGATTTCATGTGCCATAACTATTTTTAGTATAAATAATAAAGGAAACGCATAGACTCGCAAGTGAAAACGTCAATGTAATTGACAAGTCTAAGACGTAATAGATTATAATAAACACTTAATAGTCTCAAAGGGAGATAATTTACAAATGGCCAGTAATTTTAATTCTATGGAGGATAGAGATATTTTGTAATTTCTGATATATTTTTAATAGAAATGTATAGATAAATATTGCTCAAAATTTAATAAACGTCTTATCCATCTTATGCTTTTGTCAACCGATTGCATCCGCTGTCCGCCCTTTAATGATAAGATAATGAACAAACGTAGTTGTAAAATCGTACTTGGAAATTAGAGTCGTTTGTAGGTAAGGACCATGCGTCAAAATGGTCCTGAAACCAACAGCACTGAGAGTTATGTCATTAAATAGGTCTTTAAATCTACCTTATTTTATTATATTGGCACAAAGTCTAATTCCATTGCAGAACGAAGATATTCGTATTTTAGCCACAGTCAGTAGTATGAGCTATGGAAAAACGCATTCGGAGAATATTCATATTTAGTATTCTGGAGGGTAATTCTGAATATGTATTCACTGAGAGAACCCGTTTTCTCATAGATCCTACTCACTTTAACTTAAATAAATGAATATCTCAGTTCTGCAATGGAGTTCAACTTGGTGCCCATAGAACGAATTGAAGTAGATATAAAGACCTATTTAATGACCTAAGTTTCAGCTTTGTTGGATTTAGGACCAGGCTCCATACAAAGTTGCCCATGGTCCTTCGAGCACTTGTCCCTAGCCACTTTTGCTGCTCTCTGTCTATCCGATTTGATTTCATTCAAAATCGTAGGTAGGCAGATCTAATGGAAGACAGCGTAATCACTCTGCATCGCCAGTGGTCTCCCGCCCCGCTGCTCCGTAACTTGTTATAAGCTCACCTCAACATCCACCCACAAATCTATCTTGACGCCGCTATTTGTTGCAACTAAGCGTAGGTAGAGGTCTAGGCGTGACGGGTGAGGTATAGTTCGGGTGAGGCGTATTAGCGCGTACAGAATAACAGCCCGGTAACATCCTGTTCTGGCAGCTCTTGTTTCAAAGCGAACACCGAAAATATCTAGTGTCCCGTTAATTTGATGCTCCGGCTCGGTTCTGTTTGTAATTGAGTGATTGCGAAATGCGGTGAGATTTAACTGTTTGCCAGTGCCCAAAGGTAGTCTGGAAGCTCTTTGCGATAAAACCGCCTGTTGTTTCGTTCACTTTTGTCTGTGTGAGTTTTGCAATGAGTATTTGTATTGTAATTGATCTTTGGTATTGGCAAACAGGTGTTGGTGTTTCTGAACTAATCCATTTGTTAATAATTTCTAAAGGAGTGACAGACCGAATGGGTAATTTTGAATGAATGATAGCTGTAAAACTACATTCAGGTCACTCGATCACGAATTCTCTTCTCATCCAACTCTCGTATCGTACGGTACCTGCAATACTTTAATAATATAACAGAATAAACGTTCATTTTAAGCTACGGTAGCCCAGTGGTTCAGGCATGCGGCTGTCAAACGGCGGTCGTGGGTTCGAATCCCGGCTCGTACCAATGAGTTTTTCGGAACTTATGTACGGAATATGATTTCATATTTACCGTTAGCTTTTTGGTGAAGGAAAAACATCGTGAGGAAACCTCCATACATCTGCGAAGAAATTCAAAGGTGTATGTGAAGTCCCCAATCCGCACTGGGCCAGCGTGGGGACTACTGCCCATTCCCTCTCATACATGAGAGGAGGCCTGTGCCCAGCAGTGGGACGTATATAGGCTGATGATGATGATGATGATGATGAAACGTTAATTTAAAAGTTTTTGGAAGGTGTTACGTGGCCGTTCCCGTCCCATCGAATGAAAGGCTCAGGAATCTATATACTCGCTCTCGCTCTGGATGTGCGTTTTGATCAAACCCCGGATGACGGGAGCAAAAATGCGTTGACAGCTTTATAGTGCGAGGACACACATTTTATATCATTTAAATCGATGTCGATAAAAAGCACGATGTACCTACTGGACTACCGCTATGATATGCAGAAGTATTAATTGTTGTTGAAAATAAAATTAAAACGAAATGTTTGTATTTTTTCAGTATTTTATATAGTTTTCGTAATATACAATTAATATTTTTTCTAAATTTTCTGATTTTGAACTCCTTCGCCTTGGCGATAAAATCCATTTCATCCAACTAAAGGACCGTTCTAAATCTACTGTAGTAATCGGAGCAAAATTAAATAATTCATAGTGGTTATGGATTTCTTCTGTACAACGTACTTCCACTTCTTTACCAGATATCAAATTATTTAAGATGTTTAAAGTTAAAAAGCCAACGTTTTTCTTCAACACATCCTGATACTTGTTGTGAATAACTTTACCTTGAGGATGTAACCGTAATCTTGACAAGTGCACTTTCAACTTGTGTACTATATTTAAACTGGCTTCCATGCTTAAATTTTGATTTTGTAATTGTTTTATTGTACTAGGTATTATTGTCAAATCACTGTTTATCCATTTTAGATCATTCAAAATATTTAAATCGTTCCCGTGAGTATGATATAATTATAGTAGTACCAATGTAATTAGTTGACTGAAATGGTATCTATACTTATCTGATGTACCTAATATTGTGTAACAACCTGACATGTAAGACAATAAGTTTGATCTATAAATTTCTGATTCAATAATTTGTTCGTATGGATGTCGATAGAATAGTCGATATTTAACTAAGCACTAGTGACAAGTGCATTTTTGCTCCCGTCATCCGGGGTTTGGTTTTGATACTGGAGAGCGAGAGCGTTTCGTTCACCTTATTTGCAACATTTGACACGTTTTTAAAGTGTTTATAATAGGCATGACGACTCATGTTCAAATTGAGAACGTAGTGATGCTAAATGTATAGTAAACCATCGAATTATCGTAATAAAGTATACATTATAAAATATGATTAAAATCGTAAAAATATATGGACCTCGAAAGTTAAGAATTTTTTTTTTTTTATTGTCCAAGAGTAAATTTAAAGTTACCAATAGAATCCTTGCGCTTTTATAGAAACAAAATTGTACGACAACTATGTACTTAAACGCAGTATTTCGCGACCGAAACAACAATTTACCTGATTTTCCATACTTTGTAGGTACTAACAATATTGTGACGTCACAATTAGCTGTCTATTATAATAAAAACCACTGTTTCACTGGTTAATTAGTTTATTTTCCTCTTTTTAGTCGAGAGTACAGATTACTTCACAATGCTTGACATTTCTATTCCGCCAATTTTTTTTTTTTTTTTTAAATTCTCTATTCCGCCAAACTTTTCGGATACTTTCTTTTTAAAAACCGTCCGCAGACTTGCGTTCCGGCCATACTGCCACTCGTCGCGTTCACTCATAAACGTTATTGTTGATATATCGGCGTTCACAACCTGGATTATTTTACAGATCGCTAACATTCGGCCATTCTGACTAGTGTCTGTCCTCAGACTACGATGCGGAAACTCAAATAAGTGTGACAAAAATCATTTTAGGTAGGTACAAGCTTCTATTAAGTAGGTTAATTTTGTTAATTTTGGTTTGGTGTGATTTATTTGGAAGCTAAGGAAACTTTGGCTATTTAACCCAATGAAATCAAGCTAGATTTCATAGGATATTCGCTTTGGTTCCTAGACATTACTAGCCCGATAACAAAGCGAAT
This sequence comes from Epinotia demarniana, assembly GCA_945867215.1. Taxonomy (NCBI): domain Eukaryota; kingdom Metazoa; phylum Arthropoda; class Insecta; order Lepidoptera; family Tortricidae; genus Epinotia; species Epinotia demarniana. The sequence goes on from OX244259.1 coordinate 61,218,131, forward strand.
AAAACAAAAGGGTTAGCCCGGCCGAAACTACTAAGTGACGTTATTGGTTTTAGACTCTATTCTGGATTGAAGTGTCCAAAAGATAGAAAAACTTTGGGTATTTATCCCAACGAATTCAAGCTAGAACCCATTAGGAATCCACTTTGTCTCCTAGGATTGCTAGTCCAAAAGCAAAGTGAATTAAACGAAAAAGACTAGCTCCATACCTACTAGTAACAGAACATAAATTAATTAAACTGTAAAAGTAATGATGTTATGGCCTAAACGTGATCGTGAATCTAGTCAAGCACCTGACGTTGTGAATGTTGACTCAAATCGTTTTCGAAAGGTGAGAGGTTGTCGTAACATGTGTACAATATTTTAACTCGATTGGACTTCAAATCTGACTTGCTAAATTTAGGTATTCAAAAAGGGCTCAATCTTCAAGTCTGTATTCCTGTAGTGCTTCGGCCATCCCTCAGTCATAGAATGACCCTATTCTATTAGTTTCTCTCATCATTATTCCTCATCTTCGAGCGAATCCATCATCTACTGACATCTGTAGCACGCTCACTCCGGCGCCCAGCGAATAAGTCCTCTATCTGCTGTCATCGGTAGCACGCTCACTCCGACACCCAGCGAGTTCGTCGTCGATCTGCTGTCATCGGTAGCACGCTCACTCCGACACCCAGCTAGTAAGTCATCTAGTTGCTGTCATCGGTAGCACGCTCACTCCGACGCCCAGCGAGTCAGTCATCTATGGCGTATACGACGTTATAACGTGAATGTATTTGTCAATAAATAAATAAATAAATGGCTGTCATCGGTAGCACGCTCACTCCGACACCCAGCTAGTCAGTCACATATCTGCTGTCATCGGTAGCACGCTCACTCCGACACCCAGCTAGTCAATCATCTATAGCTGTCATCGGTAGCACGCTCACTCCGACACCCAGCTAGTCAGTCACATATCTGCTGTCATCGGTAGCACGCTCACTCCGACACCCAGCTAGTCAATCATCTATGGCTGTCATCGGTAGCACGCTCACTCCGACACCCAGCTAGTCATATTTCATAAATTCATCATCCATACGAAATACTACATTTATCATAATACTCATTGTCAATTCGCATTTCGTAACTGAAAACTGGAGCCTCTTCGTAATTTTGCCGCCATATTCAGCAAACTGTTTACAGAAAATCAAACATTTGTTACTTTTACCTATATTTCAATCAGAAACCCTCACCTGTTTCATCGATGGACACTGGCGTTTCTCCTATACGTTACCACTTCTGAAATAATAAAAACCACTGTTTCACTGGTTAATTAGTTTATTTTCCTCTTTTTAGTCGAGAGTACAGATTACTTCACAATGCTTGACATTTCTAGTCCGCCAAACTTTTCGGATACTTTCTTTTTAAAAACCGTCCGCAGACTTGCGTTCCGGCCATACTGCCACTCGTCGCGTTCACTCATAAACGTTATTGTTGATATATCGGCGTTCACAACCTGGATTATTTTACAGATCGCTAACAATTAGTATGGAGCGTTTTTCGCTACCGCCAGCGAGGTAAATCTTTGTCTAATTTTTTTGGGTATTTATGTTCTTTAATTGTAGTTACTCCCATACAAACATTTGTTCCTCTTCAAAAACTGGTTCGAATGACATCATAAAAAAAATCTTAGTCGTCATCCCTATTCCATCAACATCAGTAGGCATGATGCGAATCAACCCCCCCAAAGCAAAAAAAGGGTGTAATAAGTTTGACCTGTCTGCGTGTCTGTTTGTCGCATAGTAGCACCTACACGAATGGACCGATTTAGTGTGTTTTTTTTTCCGAAAGCTGACATTAATCGAGATGGTTTTTACCTACGTTTCAACAAAAAGGGTTCAGCTGGTTTTGAGAATTTGAACTCTTAAATGAAAATGTCGGGGTTTTTTCAACTTATCTAGTATTCAGAGCAATGTAGCGTAGTTGCGATGTCCAAGAGGCAACTCCCGAAATGTTGCGGAACCGCCCTGTGCAACCCGAACTGAGTCAACATGGAATGCGGCGGAAATAGACACAAAAAATTAAGAAAACGATTTTTGGCGCGCAGCAGCCGATTGGAACAGCGGTTGCCTGAAAGTGTGTACCATGTTTATATAATGAAACGCTTTTTCAAACGAATACTTGGAGAGAATTTGTTCCCGCTACGTTTATTTACCAAATATCCCCCATCACGATTCGTAGTTACCAATCAAATATTTCGTTAGGTACAGAAACAATTTCGGATGCGGGCTTCCTATAGACTAAGAGCTGTACTAACATATATTTTTGTAAAACTTCTAATCACACGGTTCAACTCACGTATTCAGTGTCACTCCGGGCGACATGTTTCGAACTCTTCGGGAGTTCTTCTTCAGGATGAGTGTTCTCGCGGCGGTGTCGCTCGTAACACTGCCCGCGCCCGCTCCTCACGTCGAGCGGCGCGTGCCGCACGCGCCGACAGGGCAGGGGGAGGGGGAGCGTCCAGCGCTGGAGCAGTTATGTGAGATTGCGGCAGGAGGTCATCTCCTCCGAGAGACGATACGCACACTGAACTCACTGTGTCCACGGGATTGTCACTACACGCTCGTGAGGCGATTGAAATTGGGCGCCGCCCAAATTTTAATCGTGATGGGGGCTGGATGTTACCGCCAGCTTGGAAAACTATCATTCCTAAATTGAAGTGGACAGCAGGGCAGTGTTACGAGCGACACCGCCGCGAGAACACTCATCCTGAAGAAGAACTCCCGAAGAGTTCGAAACATGTCGCCCGGAGTGATATTGAATACGTGAGTTGAACCGTGTGATTAGAAGTTTTATTTTAACATGTCTTACGAAAGTTTAAATTCGATATATTTTTCCATGACTCAGGAACAAGTATTTGTGCTCAGTACACGAATAAATTCGAACCCAGGACCTCTAGGGTCGTAGGCGGGGTCACTGTCACTACAAACTAGGCTTAGCCGGGCTAAGTAAAGTAAAGTAAGTATTTTCAGAATTGCTTTCTTGGGGTTAGATATGAGGCTATTACATAACATTTCAGGTATATTTTACAAATAATGATTCAACCGTATCATACCTGGAGGAGCCCAAACTTGATATGTTTTGAAAAAGATTTTTATTTTAATTTGATACAAGTGGTTGAAATATAATGACGTGATCTATTTTTAGAATCGGCTTAGTAAGCCCTTTCATTAGGTACCGCATACGATAGGTTTCAGAACAATTTTTTTTTCTAATTCTAAATAAAGATGACGTTATAACTCCTCTCTTTTTTTTTTGTGCTACGGGTCAAATTGATTCCTATGCGCTAAAGATCAATCGTTCCCATTTTCATGCGTTTATCACTATTTGCAGCTTTTTCCTGAATTTCGGGGTGTACCGCTAGGACTAAATACATAGTAGGTTGTTTGACAAGGGTCTAAATAAGCCATATTGTCAAGAGATGGTTATTTGAAGTGAAGTGAGGGAAAATTGTTCGAGGGGTAATATGGCTTTTAGACCAGAGTTATACACTCTACTTTTCACTTCGACTACGACAAAATAGTACAAACAAAGATTATTCATCCAAAATCAATAATCCACGTACACACCGACGCCACGGCGGCGAAGGGAATGTTCAATTTGGCCTTTGGCGGCATGTTTTTTTAATAAACTGCTTTGACACAGATTCAAAATATTGACACAACTAATTAAACGCCACTGACCATCTATAAGTGCGTCCAAACGGCCGAGCGCGGTGGACAGCATACGGTGCATATGATAAAGCGAGATAGACTGCATTCTATCCCGCTCAATCTCATAGTATGCCATGTATGCAACGGCCCAGGTCGTTTTTTTTAATGATTGTGAATTCGGGAATAAAAAACGCCTAATATTTGAAATTTATTCCGTTTCCTGATTGGTTGATTCTAATATATGTATAGCTGTATTCTGATATTTCTGATTAGTTGATAGCAAACACAAATGTTTTTTAAACAGTTGTGATTGGTGGATTTAATACGTTAAATTATTTTGATTGGTCATATTAAAATGTTTTAAAATCATAAATATGTTTGCGTATTTTCCCTAGAGGCTAAATGTACTACTTTAGCCCTGCTATGTAAGCCTAATATGACATACTTTTCGAGCATAAGGAGTGAAAAGGTTTTTTTACACGAAAGGTAGCCCATAACCCACATAAATGTGTTAATCAACTATTTCTTATAGTTATTCGTTCACGTTAGCTAGGAGACAAAATTACAGATTTTCTTACTAAAAATGTTACAATACGGACTTCTGACGTGCCTAGAAGGTTGTTCATACAAAAAGGGGTAGAACATGACAAGTAAACCCCGCATTTGGTGATTTTAACCCGGAAAGTCGTAGTTTAAAAAAGTGACCCAGCAGACGTATCCTTGGCAGCTAGTGATTGAAAAAAGTTAATTAATAAATAATAAATAAATAAATAATAAATAAATATAAGGGGACAATCTTACACAAATCGAGCTAGTCCCATAGTAAGCTCAATAAGGCTTGTGTTATGGGTACTAGACGACGATATATATAATAGATATAAATACTTAAATACATAGAAAACATCCATGACTCAGAAACAAATATTCATGCTCATCACACAAATATTTGCCCTTACCGGGATTCGAACCCAGGACCTTCAGCTTCGTAGGCAGCGTCACTACCCACTAGGCTAACCGGTCGTCAAAATAATTCGTCGTAATTCTCCCAAATATAAACAGACTGATAAATTCGGAATATTCCTTCGGGCTCCGTCGTAGTTGGGCTAAAATGGTTAGAAATTGGGTAAATAGGGTTGTAGACACTGAATTAAATAATCAATAATGGCGTATTTTCACGAAAAAGGATTCAAAATGTAGTCAAATGGAAAAAAAAACAACGCGGTACATTACATAATCACAAAGTTAATGTCCAAAGTTTTAAGAAGGGAAATTTTATGTCCCATGCATGAAACGATTGTCATTTACTGTATCCGCAGATTGTGACTTCACGCACTGAGTTTTCTCTATAACAAGCAATACTAAAACGATTGTAGCTTCGTGATTCTTTGAGATATCTGAATGAGATTTTCTGAAGGTGTATTGTTTTGCCTTCATTCTTTTGGAGTAATAATAATTTTCGAATCTTCACCCGTATTTCCCCAGCTAGCTCCTACACTATGCCGGCACGCCGCGAGCATATCACGTGCTAGCGCACTATTGACATTTCCCGTTCTACACAAATGCTCTCCATTCCACATTGTATTCCACAATAGGGTGTATTTTTATATTATATATATTTGGCACGGTTTTTTGTTTTCTTTCGAACAGTAGGTAGTAATGCAAATTCGATGTTCCATCGCTTGTTTTGATCTAAGTATTCGCGTATTTCATGCTAGACGTTGTGAAATAAATATAGATTTTATTCATACATAGATTCACGCCTTCGTTCTCAAAAGGGGTAGGCAGAGCAAATGAAACTTATGTGGATAAGGTCCAAATTCTTGGCCAACTTAACTCACTCAATTAAATTTTCTATGAAAGTTTTCCATTGTGACACGAAAATTCTATGGTTATTTTTGTTGTCAAAACGGAACTTTGTTCACGTCTTCCGTTTGTATGGCTAACTACCGACTAACCAGGCTAACTAATGGCCATTAATTGGGTCTTCCCATGTTCCAGTGCTAATATAGGTTTTTTACAAGCTTTTATTTATGATATCTACTTACTTGATGCTTGGTGGCGCAGGACCGGTCACTTTGGCACTCTTTAGGGGAGGCCTATGTTCAGCAGTGGACGTCTTTTGGCTGATTTGATGATGATGATGACATACTTTTATTTGTTATTTTGTTAGTCCGGGACACATCTTGGAACTGAATTTTGATGTTTAGTTTTAAGTACCTATTAAGTTTGGATAACAGTTCATTATTATTACTATAATAATAATTATTATTATTTAGGCGACGAAACAGTTTGGCTCCATTGCGAATTATGGGTACCATCGAGCTGATCTGATGATGGAGACAGAAGGTGGCCATGGGAATTCACTACTTAACCGACGTGACCACGTTTATCTTGGGCCCGTTAGAATCGTCTCAATGAGTAGTTGATGACGGTATACTGTATACAGAAGTAAAGTTTGCCATAAAAGCTTGTACCAAAAAAGTTTTACCAGAAACTTATTTAGGTTAAGAAGAATATGACTTATTTACTATTAGTACTGGCAACTGTCCCGTATCCAGTTTTACCCCAATTTCATCCTTTTGGAAAGAATCTTATGTTTCACTATCATGGTGCAAGTAGCGCTGGCCTTCTAGGTTAGCACCATGCTGAGTCGGGGCCTTTTCGTGGACCCTGCTACTTTTAAGCTACTGTGTTTTGTTTTTTATACCCATTGTTTTGTCCACGAATAAATATTTTTCACCTCACCGGCTCGAAAAGGCTTGCTTTATCGTTCAAAATCTGCGCCCAAAAGTCCATTTTATCCGCTAGCGTGGAAAGAGTTTTTGAATTTGGAACGTGACGGTCGATCGCGAGACCCACCTTTTTTCTATACAGAATGAGAGGTGGGTTCAGAAACTGATGGTATTATGCCAATAATAAATTGTTATTATTTTGATAAAATAAAATTAATAGTACTTATTCTCTCTTAATTAAGTAGGTACATACGAAATATTAACATTTTGACTGACATAAGGATAAAATACGAATAAACAAATTTAAAATGTCGTTTTAATTTTCTAAAAATTTCGCTTTTTCCTAATTTGGAACGCACCGTTTGAAAAGTTAATTTAAGAAAAAACTCATATACGTCTAATTTTGTTTTGTTCTAAAGCCACAGCCAGTAAAACCAAAATAATGGTGGTTATTTATAGATTTTAGTGCAGAATATATACATATATGAATTTTGATGCCTGCTAAGTTAGCGGAAAAAGTGAAATAAGCGTATTTGAGTCTTAGTTTAAACCGTGAGTACCCAACAATACTTTGACTTTTTTAATGTAGGTAAGCGTGAGGTTATTTAAAGATGCAAAAATATTTATGTTACATTTGATAATTATAAAATGCTAGATCTTGATGAGATGTAAACAAACCTTTATTGAAAATGAGTATAAGGTCCAAATTACTTCCATTACATTCACTTACCTACAATTTTCCTCGCGGTGGTGAGGTGAAAAATTGTGTGTTTCGCTCGGCAGCAAAATTGTTTGGCGTCTCGTGCCTTGAAAGCCTCGCTATGCTCAGGATTGTACTTTTGAACCATTCGCTTCGCTCATGGTTCAATTTTACAATCCTTCGCTAGCTCGGCTTTCAATACTAAGCACTTGCGCCAAACAACAACTTTGCAGCCTTGCATAACAAATAACTATTGTTTCTTTCTTTCTTTCAAGTGTTGTAAATGTATGTTTGTTTGTCTTAGCATCCTGTTCGCGGACATCTGCGGCTTCACATCTCTATCGGACCAGTGCACCGCCGAGGAGCTGGTGCGGCTGCTGAACGAGCTGTTCGCCAGGTGAGACGCACGCGCAGCTACACACCGGACGTACGCGCACGCACGCACGCACGTGCACGCTCACGCACGCACACAGGAAACCGCGCGCACGCACGCACACACACAAAGGCACTGGCAGGCACATGTATGTACAGTCAGCGTCACATTTTAATTAGTAGCAGCCAAGCTAGCCAAATATTTCTGTACACGTCTTTATTACTCTAAGAATAAGGGTGTGTTATGAAATATTTGGCTACTCCGGCTGCTACTAACTTAATATATGACGCTGACTGTACCTTTACAACACGGGGGCGTTGATCTCGAGAATCGGGGATCAGCCATATGTATAGAGATGCGAGCTAATCTATTAAAAAAAAAACGAATAACTTAACCGACTAGAAAATCTACATAATATATCATTATTGAATTGGGCACATAATTTCAGGAGAATCATTAGAGAAATGCGACCTGTAGAGACCAGCCGGACATGCGAATCAAACAATCATTTAGTCAAGAGTCATATACCTGAAAATTAGACTTTATTGTTTCTTAATCTAGTCAGAAAGGCGGTTCAAGGCACGCGATAATTTCCAATGCACCAATATTAACGTTCGTAAGGCGCAGCGTGGGTAGGCCCGCCAGGGTGGACTGATGTCCTGGTAAAGGTCGCGGGAGTCCGCTGGATGCGGGTGGCGCAGGACCGGTCACTTGGCACTCTTTGGGGGACGCCTATGTCCAGCAGTGGTCATTTTTCGGCTCATATGATGATGATTGTGATGAAACCGTTCTTTTTAAAGTATATTATTTAATCTTAAGTCTGTCGAGAATCTTGGCTCGAGATGCTACTGATTGAATAGCCAGTCAAAAGGAATCTATTTAGTGTGAGCCTTTGTCGGCTACGACGTTCGCTACTCGATAATATCCTTAAGGGATTATTAATACGGTGCCTGTAGAAAATATGATATTGGACTACCCACTCAGGCGCAGCATCAATATATCGAACTGAGATCTTTTCACCATGCCATTTGAACCAGTTTTTGGAGAGAAACTAATGTTTGTATGGAAGCAAGTACAATATAATTTACTTTAAAAACAAAGTTTTAACCGACTTCAATTTAGTACTCCGCAAAGCCACGAGAACATTTCCTATTTTTTTTTACAATTTACCACGTGAACTGATTTCCGATAACAAATGCGTTGATTACTATAGAAAAAAACCGAATCGCTGTATGTGGGTCGATAATATTTGAGGACTTCCATCGATTCCCCAAGATCATCACCAATGGCACTTCATTAGTTCCTATTTCAACGGAATCTTATGAGAACCTGTGACGTACTTTTGCACTTTTAAGTACATAATTGAGGAATTCGATAAGTCATCTGTGGTCTTCATCATCAATTCCTCGCCACCAAATTTATGATTCCGGATGTTAATACGCGAGTTATAACAGAAAATACCAAAATCACTACACGCGTGCCTAATAAAATTGAGGAGTCCCCTCAATTCCTCATGGATCCCATCATCTAACTGAATTTTGAAAAAAATGGGACCCACCTGGAAGTATATACATACGAACAAAAAAAATGTTTCGAATCGGCTCGTCAATGACGGAGTTCTGAGGTAACAAACATTGAAAATACTAATAGTCAGGGAGGCGAATAGGGGAATTTTCGGTAATACTCGAGCGTGGCAGTTTAAGATATGAGAGATACCTTAGACCTAATAGAACAACCTTGTAAAGTATTTAGCTCTATATGTAGTGACGCGCGCCTAGGATAGACGATCAGATTAGTAAAAAAAAATCGATAGTCGGAAATACTCGAGCGCGTCAGATGAAGATATTGGGGGTTGATTTTAGTGTTTTAAGACTAAATTTAACTATTCTGACGATAAGTCCTTGACGCCGCCGAGTTATAGGGTCGCGAACTTGTAAAAAAAAAACGTTAATCCGGCATTCTCGAGCGCGATTTTTTTATTTTTATTTTTGAAGAATATAATCTAAAACTTACTAATAATACAAAATCTGCCGGTTTCCGCATGACCGGAAGTGTGGAGGAGCCATTTCGTCTTCCGAAAAACGCGTTGCGGCATATAAGTCGCGAACGATACATTTTACGAAAATAGTTTAAATAACCTCCTGCCGCCCAATGACCTATCAGAAGGTCTCCGCATGAGTAGTGGTTCCGGCCCAAGCGTAATGACAATTTTAACTTTTTAACGCCCGCATACCTTTTAAAAGGACTTCAAATTCATCTTGTCACAAAACTTAAAATTTACCGCGTATTGAATTCGAATGATTTCTGAACGAATACGTCACATTTGACGTTGACACTAGATGTCAAAATGTGAAACTTCATCTGTCAGTTTTATTCATGTATGTATATTATTCAATAGAATTCAAGAAACCAAAAAACCTTTTTCGGTCAGATTAAGAGAACCCACCAACATTTTTGTCAGATTAAGAAAATATGCTTTCAGGATACCGAGATAAACCTCCCCTATGAAAATCTGACGCGCTCGAGTATTTCAAAAAAACTTTATTTTTTTGCATTTTCAAAAATTCATCGTAACTTATCGTCACGCCGAAATCGTCAGTTTTTTTAAAGGGAGCTTCCTTGGGGCCTACTTAACACCCCTTCCGAAAATCTGACGCGCTCGAGTAATTTTTTTTTTTTTGCATTTTTGACTAGTTTATATGTCTACCCCCACCACGCAAACCGGCAGATTAGTATACCGTTGTTATCAGAGGCACTTGGGGCATACGTAGTATGAATATCTGTCGCGCTCGAGAATGCCCAAGTAAATGTTTTTATTAACATTTTTGAAAAACCGTACACGCCAAACCCACCGCTAAAATGGCTTTTACCATACGAGCTTTTCTTTTCGAAATTATTTTATCTTTCGATTTTGATAGGTCTCGACGGCGCCGTTGAATTACGCCATTTAGCTACCTCGCCTCCCTAACAATAATTAAAAATAAAATAAAAAATACAGCCGAATTGAGAACCTCTTCCTTTTTTTTGAAATCGGTTAAAAAGAACATAAATAGGTACCTAAACGTTTTAGAGGAAGATTGACAAAAGTATGAAGCCACAATCCGCTATTTGTACTAATCGTTGTATGGATAATCTAGTAAAAAGCTTTTTCGGTCGCGACATAATGCGTCCATAGTTGTCATACAATTTTATTAGTAGCTTTAAATTTAATCTTGGACAACAAAAAATCCATATTTATTTCAAAAGTTTCAAGGTTACATATCATTTTATTATGATTCTAATTATATTTTTTATTTTCCCTTTAACAATGATTTGATGTTTTACTATCCAGTTAGACAATCTTACATAAATCGACCTAGTCCCAAACTAAGCAAAGCTTGTAGTATGGGTACTACACGACGATAAACATACTTAAATACATAGAAAACATCCATGACTCAGGAAAATATATTCGTGCTCATCCCACAATATAAATGCCCATACCGGGATTCGAACCCGGGACCTCTTGCTTCGTAGGCAGGGTCACTACCAACTAGGCTAAAGTGGTCGTCGATGAAGTTCCATTCGCCTTTTCATCCCTTCAAGAATCCCCAACTGTCCGGCTAAACTCGACTCCCTGTACACACGTTCAGTCAACGTCAAAGATATGTATACATTTTTCGCCTTATCACTATGGAATAAGGTGCAAAAGTGTAAACATATTTTTGAACTCGACTGTACATAGTTTGGTTCCCATTTTAAACGGCATATCTTCTCGAATAACATGAAACTTTTTATATTTAATGGGATCCGGATCTAGTTAGGAAACTATATAGACTAACGTTAGTGGATGTATATTATAGTACTAATATTTAAAAAAAAAAAAAACACTCAAAAACACACAAAAACACATACACAATATATATTATAACAGACAAAAAATTAAGCGAACAAAGAACGTTCTACTCCCTTTTATCCATTTTAATTTCTTGCATTGAAAACTAGTTTCCTATTTCGATATGGCGGAGCCTAAGAATAAATACAAAGTTTCATGTTGTTCTACGTTTGTATGGAGAGCCGACCTATAAGGGATGCTACCTTGCGTCCTTCCCGCCGCAAACGCATTGGTAGGTAACTAGCCGGGATTAGAATCCACAACCGCCGTTAGACAGCCGCATGCCTGAACCACTAGACTAAACAAAAATATTTTTTTTAGTTAGTGTGGTTCCATGGCCAGGCAAGTCATTATTTTGTCGTGTCTATTATACAGCAAAATATCCACCATCAATTTTAAGGTACACTTTCCTTTTGTCGCACGGCGGTAGGACACCTTTTATACCGAATCAGATTGCCGGCTTCTACTACGGAGCACACGGCGCAATAAAGCGAGGACGTCTACTAGAGCCTGCAAGTGCACGCTTGGATTGATGGGTAGTCTAAAGGTTAGCTTACACTTGTTGCCTACGCACCGGATCGCCTCCGATCCAGCCGGCGTCAACCCAAGGCAAGCTAGTAACCACACCGGCTCAGCACGGCCGAGGTGTCTATGCGGCAACACCGCGTCCACCGTTTGGCAGCTTTTTTCATGTTTGAAGTAGGCCTGGGTCGCAGCTGGGTCGATGCCAGTACAGAATTGATAAGTTCGCATTGCAGTTTGGAGCTAAGGCATGGATGGTACGATGTTTGCTCGATATGCTGAGGTCGTCATCGGCGCGAGGATGCTTGCGAATATCGATGTAAAACAAATGTAAAAAACGAGTGATTATTTCTGAAAAGTAACAAAAAAGTTTTTGTTAAAAAATGACGATAACAAAATGTAATATTTTCCGGTAAAATCTGCATTATATTTAAATATGAACTTATAAATGGAAAAATAAAGGTGCCTTTAGAATGTTATTCCTAATTTGGTTGCCGTTTTGATAGTTGATACAAAAATTGGTTACATAACTAATAATTTTACGAGAAGCGTTAATACCGACCGACTCGAGCTGGGTCTAGGTCGGGTGCTGAGGCAACAAGTGTGCATTAACCTTAAGTCGGCACTGCGAGGCAATGGCCTCTGCTCTCCTTATTAACTCCTCCCAGCACAGACGCCGTGAAGGGTGCAATAGAGTACTGGCATGTTTACTTTATGCGTTCTCGCTGTTTTAATACGGGTCCCCTTTGACTTGGGTAGGTGTTTTCCTCGTTCGCAGGTTTACTCCACGAAAAATGACAAAAAAAGTGTTTTCCTCGTGTAAAATTTAATTAAAGTGATTTTTATGGATAGAATGACGGTTTACTGTAATTTACCCATTTCAGTGCTATTTATAGTGTCGACCTCAAAAAAACAGGCGATTCTTAATTTGTCGCACCGCTTAAAAAAAACAATTATTTATTCTGCAAATAGGCCAGAAGGGCACTTATACCGGATACTTACCGGACTGTACCTCATAACCCGTCATAGCTAAACAGTTAACATTTAATTACAGAGGCTGTATTTATGTTAACACTGTAACAGAAATAGTAAAAATGTTCGATAATATTTATTACTTAATTTAGCTTTTTGTGTTTGAAAATCTCGGATTTGTATGGCCATGTAAGCTTGTTTCCATACTTTTGGCCTGGGGTGTATAAGGTCTCTAAGCGTCCAAATACAATTATTAATTATTCTAATGTTATGGCGCATATGGTGTATATGCGCCATAACAAAAAAAAGGAACATTAAATGTAATATTGTCAGAGATTCACATGGTCAATAACAATAAAACGTGTCAAGAACAGAATGATGTCCCTCGTCAATACGATAATAATAATAATAGCGAGAGGGGGCTCCAGTGCGTGCAGCATGAGATCCTGGAGTCCCCTGCATGAGAGCGCGGATGCAGGGCACCGTGGAGTCTTTAGTGGGTAGAAATACCACATAACCCAGTCATACCCCGCTGATTGGGTAACTGGCTCGCTGCTTTTCTCCTTTTCGATTATGTAGGCATTTTGCAACCGAGTCTTTAATAACAACTTAGAAAAGTTGAGAAATCCCCGTAATTTTCTTTTCAAACTCCAATACCTCTGAAAAGGCTGAACAAATTTTCATGGAACATGGGCAAGAACACTCGGGTTAAAATTAGGTATCTATGACACAAAAGAAACTAAACGAAATTCGGTTCATAAGTTAGGGAGCTACGATACCACAGACAGATGTTACACACGTACACAGACAGACACGTGAAACTTATAAGTCTTATAACACCTCTCTCTTTGCGTCGGGGTTTAAAATATCTGGCTATATTAATATAATGGCATCTTACATGCTTGGACATTGTTAGCCACCGTGACCTGATGCAAATTAGACCTTTTCGCAAGTTTTATATTAATTTGAACTGTTCATATGTATGTATGTAAGTAAGTTGTCAATCAAATTTTATAGCCTACTAATAATGGAGACAGTAGGTGGCCATGAGAATTCAGGACTTAACCGACGTAACGCCGTTGCATTTGAGCTCGTTAAAATCGTCTCAATGAGTAGTTGATGACGGTATAAAGAAAAGTACAGTCGGCAATAAAAGCTTGTACCAAAAATGATTTTTTTGACAGAAACTTATTCTTATAAATGATGAAATTAAATTCGTGATACAAAATAGCAAGATGTGAATCCATCCATGATTCAGAGCAACTTTTACGTGTGACCAACTTTGTGTTATGCCAAAGTTGTCGTCACGACCCTAACGCGATTAAAGTAATCATACCAAAGGACCACTATTATATTTTAATCAGAAACATAACAATCCCACAGTGATGAGGCTTTTCTCATTTAATTTCCTTCAACCCCCAGTTATCCGATGTTTATGAATACCGTTAAAACGCCATAACTCTTTATTGCTCAAGGTGGCTGTAGATAAAACCTAACAAAAAACCTATATAAATCCACTTTATAAAACTGGAGCTAATGGGTAATAACCAGTTTTTATTATCTTTGGAATTCCTCCACTAGTAATATTGTTCTATTTTAATTGACTCTTACAGAAGGGAGTGGAACGGGAGAGATTGATTACAGTTTATGCATACTTGCGTTATGATGACAGACCGATTAAATAGGGCGCCGGCACCTGCCATTGCACATAGACTTTTCAAACTTCCTATACATAAGTATAAGTATAAGATTCTTCAGCAAAATTGTAAAAAACGTTTTTTTTTGTTTCATATCATTCAGTACAAAAAAAAATAGTAATTGCTGCTTAAAGTTATCCCAAATAAACCTTACCGCGCGGGCACCTCTGCGGGTAGTAAGGTTTGCGCACGGCACGCCTCCCCTCCCTCGGCCCCACCCCACTCCGCGCGGTACTGAATGCCCAGTAACCACGCGGTATGGATAATTCTTTTGGGATAGACAATTTATAATTTAAAAATACCTACCAGTTTTTTTTTTCAAAAATGGAGTCTATTAGTGATACCAAATGCCTACAAAAAAATTGGACACTGATTAAAATGTCACCTTGTATATTCCGATGTCAACGAACACTGCTCTCGATTACAGAAGGTTTGGTTGCAACTCACACATATTAAGGGCGTCAATTAGAATATTTCGCATCATGTAATGGTGGGTACACACCAAGCCAACGAACGGCTATGTATCTCACTCTAACGAATAGCTGTCACATAAATGCTTCGCGTTCGTTGGTCGTTCGTTTGCTCAGTGTGCACCCACCATAAAATAAATGATTGGTTGATTGATCGCGTTCTTTGAAATGCCGTTATGGAGCATTTTCGAAAAATGGTGAACCCCGTTAACCCGAGTTGTTAAACAAAAATTAACTCAGTTTCAGTATTGTGACTAAAATAGATCATACAAATTATGTGAAAATTAAGTAGTTTAACATATATATGTATAAGCAACGCGTATATTATTCATAAATGGTTATGAAATAGATAATACAAAGTGTCAATACTTAATTATCGTCACGAAACTAACATTGAGTTAACTTTTGTTAAATAACTCACGCTAATCTGGTACACGATTTTTTTATGCCCACATGTATTTGATTTGATAGTATTTTCGTCGTTTATTTGCGGCAAAAGCGAGATAAAGATTGCACACAGACAGGTAAATCCGCATTTAAATATTAGATCGGATCAAAATGATATCCAAACGGAAATTCAAAAATAAAACTGATGCCGATTTAGAAACAAACGCAGCTTAACTGAAACCTCTGGGACCATTGCAGGCAGGAAAATGAAACACTGACAGCTCCCGAACTAACAATAATAGTCACAGCCGCACATGAACTTTCAACTCTAATCCAATCGCGATAAAGTTCGTTCTCAGCTGCTCCCGACCGCAATCAGTTGTCTCTTTGTTTTCAATTTCAACTTTTTCGTCAAAATCAATCGGAAGTGTGTCTATTCGGCCGGTGATCAGCGTTTGATTTTTTATTGTCAACTTTAGTGCGTTATAAATAGAGTGGTGTTTTCAATGAGTGCAACTTGTTATTGGTGCATAGTTTCTTTTATTTTGGACTCTACAGCCGCTACAGGTTGTTATTTGATTGATGCAAATTGAAGCGTATGTGACCGCCGGGTATAGGACGTAGAAATTAATACTTTATTCGCCATCCAGTCCACCCCACAGGGGTCACAAGACTTATTTCCCAAAAAGCCCACCCAGTGCACCGCACAGGAAGCGAGTCTTGTTTGGTAATAGACGCACATTCTTCTGATAATGTCTTGAAACTTGAATGATGTAGGTACATTTTAATATTAGTCCAGTCATTTTAATTTCACTAGTACGGTACGGTTTTCCCTTCACGTCAGCACATTTTCTAACGAAATTCAACGATTTCAACATTTTTTTTCTATACCCTTTCCACCGATATTTTTGCATGGCTATTTTTTTGGAGCTTACATATTAATTAATCTCGCGTCAGAAAAAAAGCCAATACAGCGGACATGAAAATTATTATTATTTTGGTATTTTTAACTAACGCTCGCAACCCCTCCCACCACGCGATCGATTTAAAAAAAATTGGGTGCACAGGGCAACTGTTTGAAAAAAAAAGTCGCTGATCCCACATCATTTTTCTTTTTTTTTTCCCCACCCCACTACACTCGCACCCACCGCCCGCGGTCTGCCAGCACGAAGATTATCGGAAAAGGCCTTGTTCAGGGAAGTAGCTAACGGAGTTTCAATACAGCTGAAGCCACATGACCGATTTGCTCGCTAGCTCTTCTAAAACATATTCATACCTAAACCGTTTATATCTCATTCTCGTCTATATTTCATTTTTTTTAAATATTATCGTCTAAGGCCTGGCCGCCCAGTAACACTCGCTCTCGTTTACTCCGATACAAATATACAGCGTAACAAAAGAATGCAACACTGTTCCAATTAAGAAACTCTGTCAATTCTATATAAAGGAATGCATTTCAATATGCCTTTGGGCTAGATATGTATAGCTGACTGTACATAGCAGTACCCCGGGGGTCTATTGACGATTCCGACACGACAATGCGATCAAACGTGTCCCCTTAGTCACAGTTACAATATCACCAGTATTCCATCTCAATCAGATAAGGTCGGTGAGGCTCACATTGATTGGACCACGACAGTATAAATACAAAATTGTGATCTCACCTCAATCGACCTAGTCCCAAACTAAAGCTAAGATAGAAAACATCTTCTTTCTAATTCCATCAAAATTCCGATTTCCATCTTTGACGACCGCTTTAGCCTAGTTGGTAGTGACCCTGCCTGCGAAGCAAGAGGGCCTTGGTTCGAATCCGACTCCGCTCGTCCGCGTGTAACTAGTTTATATCGTAGCTCCATACTAACTCTCACCTTAGGGGATGATTTCCGGGGTAAAAACTATCCTATGTCACTCTCCATCCCTTCAACTATCTTCACTTAAAAAAATCACGTCAATTCGTTGCTCCGGTTTGCCCTGAAAGATGGACAAACAAACACACACATACACTTTCCCACTTGAAATATTATTATGGATTCGAATACTATGATTTATAGTCAAAAATTCCAGTTACAAACTGACAATTTAAACTATCTCGCCTAATCGAATCTACAGTTCCTGTGACGTCACTCGTGTGTGTCACTTGCCATATTTGTAGGTACCTAAGTTTTGACTTTTGACACGTTCCGTTTCACATTACTTCAAATCGTAATTATTGTTTGAAATTAGTATTAAACTAAAGTAAAAACGTTTCAGTTGCAATTTTTTTTTCAACATTTTGGTCACAACATACTCGTAATGGTTAATAAGCTGCATCTTCCCTATTATTTTTTAGTTTTATTTTTCTATAATGTACATAGTGTTAGTAGATTGCTATGCCCGAAACAAATTGTATTTTAACACCAATGTAAACACATGTTATGCAATAAATGATATGAATATGAATATGAATATTATATCGCTCTACTTTCCGATTAAACACAATATCGAGATGTACACTTACTGTCTGCGATACGTATACTGCGGCCTTTGCACCTTGTTTGCTGCAACTAAATCGAATAGGAGTATGCCATTTTCCAATCCAAAGAGGCGTAACTCCATGGAACAAACCTATGAATTTAAGACCTTCTTATTCTAGCGAAGTGTATGTGTGTCAGTGAATAGGGTGGCCATTTGTATAGATTATTCAGGACGTTGTCCTTAGGAATACGTGCTCGAGGTCACTCGAACGAGTGTTTTACCTTGGAGGTGGAGGTGGTGGATTCCTCTATTGACTTGAAGTGGGTTCCAAATTGGCTGTCTCAGAATTACCTACGGTTTGGGTTAATTCAAAATGCTATCAAACATCGTTTGTCTTTATCTGCCACCACGTATTTATCAGACTATTGAAGCAGTGGATTGTGATTACATTGTAGAGCATTTTTTAAATGGCTATGTACCCCTATGTGGAGGCGGCAATGTCCTCCGCAAATATGGCTTTAGAATTGTGCATTATTGTTATGATATGACACCCACAACAGTTAAATTGAATCACAATTAGTTAATAAAATAACATCCCATCAAAACTATTCTGTAAAAAACTAGCCAAGTCTCGATGGAGCTGCTTGTTTACATATAAAAAGTAATGAAATCTGTGAGATATTTTGTAGTGCCAAGTCTCAGGCTTATTATTCTTTATTTGCTAACTAAATAACATTCTGGCAATCACACAACTTTATTGAATTTAATAATAATACAGATCTAAAAAACGAAATAGCCAGGATTTGGAAACTAAAGAATGTTACAATAGTCCCCATAGTTTTGTCTACCACCGGTGTCATCCCACAGCAGTTGCATACCTCCATAAAAACCCTGTCATTGCCGCCATCATCTTTTATTGTCATGCAGAGAGCAGCCATCTTAAACACTTGCAGGATAGTCCGAATTTTTTTACAGAACGATATACAACTACCCAACTCACAAACTCAATCAGTCACCCAAATAGCTAGTTCTGACGACAACCAATCCCAAAACTATATGTGATACACTGTGAACATGGGATGCACTTGGCTTCGGTCCGTGCATTTCATTACACCAGTATTAAAATACTGAGAATAGAATCCCATCTTTAAATCCCATCAGGGATTTCACTTCTTTTTGTAGAAACGTGGGCTTATTCATTTATTTTAATAGATTTTCTTATTTGATGCAGTTTTTTTCTTTTAAGGATAGATATATCTCTAATAGTTTTTTTATTTTTCCCTTTATGTGGCCATTAAACCCTAACTCTGTACCAAATTTCAGCTCTCTGAGTTTATAGGAAGTACTAGTTCTATTTTGATGATTATGAGTGAGTGAGTGAGTGTCTTAAATGCGAAACTTTGCTTTCGCTTAACTTCGGAACTAAATGACCTACAGACTTGAAATTATGGATTTTAAGTATGTGATTATAGCTTACTGGATGACGAAAATTTCTGCGTTCTGGTCTTATCCAGAGGTTCTCAAATAGGGGCCTAAAAATGCGGCGAAATGGTTCCAGTAAAGGATGGTACGGCAGTGTTTGCTTCGTGGTCGACTTGGCTACCGTGCCCCCCGGTAGCATAGCATAATAGTAGCTTATACACCAAGGGGATAAAGCACTGTTTTATGTCACGGGAGCGAATTGAATCCCGAACGTAACGAAGGACTCATAATTTAACTCCTGAGCGTAGCGAGGGAGTTATAAGTTAATTCCTGAGCGAAGCGAGGGAATTAAGACTGAGTCCTGAGTGCAGTGAGGGGTTCAACCGCCCAAGACTAAAACAGTCTTATCCCCGAGGTGTATACTCTACTTTTCACACCTTATGCGAGACAAAAAAACAGGCTCAGTAGATAAATAATGTTTATTTAGCAAATTAAAAGTACATAGTAACATTAGACACGTTAGTCCAATTATGGAAAGATAAGGTAATGTTTTTATTTGGTACGTTTATTGAGGTTGAGTTGTCTAATTTGATAAACTCAGGAGTCAAAACACTTTCATCACTCGACATTTTCAATATTATTTTTGAAATGAAATCTTCTATAGGCACCTACAAGAACTCGATTTGTTCGTCACGCGTGAACAAATGAAGGCGCGCGACGATCCAAATTCGGAAGCACAAGCCGTGGTCCTAGATTCGAAATTCGAATTTCGAACACCGCGCTCCTCCGGACCGGGGTTCACACGGAGGCAAACTTCATTTATTTTGTCAAATCAAGTAGGCCATGGCTTAGGACAAATTGTGTTTAGCAAAATTAAACTTTATGCATATAGTAATAAGAATTATGAAAAGTGAAATCATATTATTAACCAGCGGGTTATAATGAAATTCAGTACAACATTATAACCCGGCTAATACCAAGGGATTTAATGTCTTGCTTTCGGTAGGGTTTACATGACCTATAATTCGGCATTGTCGAGCATGTGGTGTGAAAATTCCTTTACGTCACACGTGGCCATAATGCGACTTTTACTGCACGCTGCGCGTACGGGAAAACTCGAATTGTGGCCAGGTGAAGACGTAAAATTTTATACTCAACACGGGCGGTAATTCGTAAAGCCCCAGAGCGCATATTTATGGCCCTCACCTTCGGTTCGGCCCACAAACACCTGCGATCTGGGGCATTCACGAATTCACCGCCCTAGTTACGTAATGTACTATTAAAATACAATACAACAAATACAATTTGAAAATAACATGTCTACAATTTAAAAATAATGTCATAATTCTAATAATATAATGTTAATACGACGATGCTTACAAAAATTCCTCAATGGAGTAAAAAAAATCTGCAACAAAAAAGCCTTTCGATTATTTTTCAATATGTTTAAAAATTAGGAATGCATTTTAATTCAGTGGGTAGCTCACCGGGAATGTCACCAGGTATTCGATTGAAAATTAAACAGCAATCCATTATATAAGGGTGCACACTTTCAGGTCAATCGCTGTTTCAATCGTGATGACCATGGAACCACCTGCCCTGGGGAGGATACCCTTTCAAACAAAAAAGAATTTAGTAATGTAATTGTGGAACATACATAAAAAATAAAAGCTGCTGACATAGTAGTTTATGCGACTGATCCATAATGAGAGGCCTTACAATACGAGTGTGGTTTTATGAAACGATCGGTGGCGCTCGTTTCATAATGGGATCACACGAGTGTTTTAAGGCCTAATTATGTACAGTTACATACATACATTACTTTATCTAACACACATATCATAAGTAGTAGCAAGTAACAGCAAAAAACCAACAAAAAACGGACAACAGCAATGGCGGCAATTCGATCATCCGTCATGACGAATGGTTTTTTAAAATCATAGACAAACGAATGAAGTCCCTTACTCATCTCACTCGAGATCAAATGACGTGCGGTTTGTATTAAAAAACGTACTGAATTTACGTTTCGTATCGATAACTGTTTTAATATCTATGGATACTAGAATTAGAGACCCACTAGAGTTTTGACAGCTGTTCCAAATTTAAACTCATAACGTTACATAAATCTGTACTGTAATAACATTACAGTACAAATTTCACCTACTACCACAGACAAGAATGTTCTCATAGTAAACTCGGTTGTAGTAATGCTGGTCATTTCCTACGGTTACTGAACGCATTTTAGAGCACTAACGATATGTGCGTAGATAAAATAAACAACCTCCTTTTTCGAAGTCGTTAAAAAATATCTCAAAATTACGTTGCTCTATGCTTTCTATGTTGCTGTTCGAGAGAAAACGTCTCAGAACTTGAGCGTATATTCATGACAATCGTTTCATATGAAGGTGCGTATTGCGGAAAAGAGGCATAATATATAGCTCTTACAACTTGATACACTTATAACTTTGTGATTTTTTACTCTCTTGTGCTTTCTTTTTCTTCATTCTACTATATTTTTAATCCTTTTTCGCGAAACTTCATCATTAGTGGGCATACATTCTTACGTACGTTCAGCTGTTCTCTGGTAGATGCCGCAGTTTCAACAGATTCTTGTGAAATACATTTTGTGTCGTAACTTATAACACACGGCTGCATCCTCTGCAGTTCCTTTTGGCTTTGAACTTGGCTGCTTCCATTTATGTAATCGTATAGTATTTACATTATAGGCAACAAATTTTCATATTATATAGATACAAGTGGACAGGACATAGAGGTTAATAAAATATAATGTTTTAGTGTATTCAGATTTAGGACTTCACATTTTTTTTAATATAAAACACTCGCATGAACCCTGGAACTACAGCTTACAGAGCCACTAATTGTTTATTTAGTTTGATGTTAACATCCCTATTGTAAACTTCCGTTTTCCCAGATTCGACCGGCTAGCAGCCGAACACCATTGCCTCCGCATCAAGCTGCTCGGCGACTGCTACTACTGCGTGTCCGGGCTGCCGGAGGCGCGCGACGACCACGCCAAGTGCTGCGTCGAGATGGGACTCGACATGATCGACGCCATTGCGTGAGTAACAGACGGACATACACCACTGCCTCCACATCACGCTTCTCGGCGACTGCTACTACTGCGTGTCCGGGTTGCCGGAGGCGCGCGACGACCACGCCAAGTGCTGCGTCGAGATGGGGGGCTTGACATGATTGACGCCATTGCGTGAGTTTTTTTTATTTTTTTACTGGCGCAGTGCGTGCCTAATTCGAACTCCCATTGCAACGGCCACGTTGTGACGCTGTAATCAGTGCTACGTCGAGATATCCGCCATGATTCAAGCCATTGCGTAAGTAATGGCCGCAATGCCTAGTAGCTTAGAGTTGAACTTTCATCTGAGTGGCTTTGTCACATTTCGCAAGTCCCCTACTACTGCGTCTCCAAGCTGCCAGAGGCCCATGACGACCACGATGTGACGCTGTGACTACTGCTGCGTCCAGGTGGTAGTTGACATGATCGACGCCACTGCGTGAGTAATGGGCGCAACACTAGCCCAAGACGATTGAACTTCAGTATTCTACTTTCTAGCTGTAACGAGAATGTTCTCGAAAGTCCTTGATTTATCAATCTCAGGAGTCATCCTCGGAACGGCACATATCCAGGCATGTCGAGGGGACATACCCTTCTCATTTCTCGGTCTTTGCAAAATACTTTCAGAATGACAGCCAGAACGATAGGTATATGTAAATACCCAAAAGTGCTAACCTAGGGATATCCACTTATTTCAATTAAATCAAGGCATTACAGCCTAGTATAAAAGCGGGCTAAGTGCTTATACTTCTATATAATTATAACAGATTGCAAAGCTGGTAGCGACACGTCGACGTCATTCGGTTCGATTATACCGGACGCCAGACTAGAGTTTGGCAGGACGCTTTGCATCCCGAGCTCACGTACACACGGGCGGAAATCACGCGCTCGGGCGTTAAGCGTTAATGTATGATTATGTACAAAACAACCTGAACCTTTTTTTTGTTCACAGCCTAGTACGCGAGGTCATGGCAGTGAACGTGAACATGCGCGTAGGCATCCACACCGGGCGCGTCCACTGCGTTGTCCTCGGGCTGCGCAAGTGGCAGTTCGACGTGTGGTCCAACGATGTCACGCTCGCCAACTACATGGAGAGCGGCGGGGTCGCTGGGTACGCCTTGAGCCCTTTCTTCTATGCCTGACAGCTTGGCGATGACTTTTGCGACGCTACATACATGGCAGAGAGAGATCGGAGCATTACCTGTCGCTCCCAAACACAAGCGGTTCCAAAGAGTGGGCTAGCAGGCTGGAGCGTCTATACTCATGCATCTGAACGGCGTTTGGAAGATCTGGAAACGAAACTCCTAAAACTCCTACACGTACGCCCACCAGTTAGCTGGACGACTCCATTGCGTGCCATGGGATCGTATATTTAAAACGAAGTTTGGTTTTGCGCGCCACCTTAGAGCGTTCTATAATCCAAGTAGGAATAACTGACGGGGGTCGCTGTCACCGGACACGGCCAGGAGGACCATGTAATATTCTAAAACCGAGTCAACTGTGTTAACCCCACAAACCAAATCGTCGCCACTAATGATCAGGGATTCAAATTTTGAATTTTCCACAGGCGAGTCCACATCACGAACGAGACCCTGCAGTGCCTCGGAGGTGATTACAAGGTGGAGCCAGGACATGGGGAACAGCGGAACGCGTACCTGAAGGACCACAACATTCAGACGTACCTGATCGTGCCGGACGACACCAGCCGGGTGGTGAGTAGCGATGAGCGGCTTGTATTTTTTAAATTATATTGAAGCATTATATTGAAGATCATGATGTTTTTTAGTCCTAAGGGCCTTCGCCCACGGCGACTTTTTGTAGCGATGCTGTCGCGCGTTTTTTGAAATCGCGCGACTGCATCGCGACACCAGCAATGTAAAGTTGGGCCATTTGCGACTGCATCGCGACTGCATCACTACAAAAAGTCGATGTGGGCGAAGGCCCTAAGAATTGCTATGCATAACGTATGACAATAGAGTCAATAGAGTGTTATTATTATTGATGCGCAAAAAAAGCAAGCTTTTAATTTAGTTGACAAGCGTTTAATTAGGTCAGGGTAGCCAGAAAAGGAGCCTTAGAGCGGGAATAGGCACCCGGCAAAGCGGGGTGACGTCGACCCGCTGGCGGTTAGGTTAGATTTAGGTTAGATTCAAATAAATGGCATGCATTTGTTTTTGAAAACAAAAATACAGTTGGGATTAGGTTTAGATTACAAAGTGACAAGTTACTTTTACTAGTTTTCTTATACCTAATATGACTCGAAAACGTTATGCGCAAACAGCTTTAATGCGCAATAAGTATTATGGTTAAAAAATGTATGTGTAAAGATGGTTGTGAGACAGTAGTTATGCCAATCAAAACTATGGCTTTAAATATTATGTAACTATGGAGCCGTTTGAAAGATGTTGTCACCAAAAACACAAAAATGCAGCGGACGGTCGAGCAACATCCATTTTTGGATCTTTAAAATAGCAAAAGTATAAGTGGTAGAATGATACTAGAGTATTTTCGCGAGCGTATTTGGTAATGTAAGTTTTTTTTTCTGTTGTCAACTTCCGTGTTTTGAATCGGCATCTATGTCCACAGGACAAGAAGCCACAGAACACCTTCTCACTGAACGGGAACGTCTCCAAGGAGATGCGCGTAATGGGACACGGATCGCAGCACGGCAAGAATTCGGCAAAGTGAGTAGCTGTTCTTCGTCCCTAGGGCTCATACAGGTCCAGATGCGGTTGTGGATCATCAAATCATCATCATCATTTTCAGCCCGTAATCGCCAACTGCTGAGCATAAGCTACCCTTCGAGTAAGCTACCCGTCCATCCAGAAGTGACCCGCGATCTTCCTAATATCGTCCACCCATCGAGCTTTCAGACGGCCGACGCTCCTTTTACCTAGGGCCTTTTTTTTTATTATCGTGGAGAAAACCTGCGAACCAGGTACCCAATCACCGGGGGATGACTGGGTTATGTGGTATTTCTATCCACTAAAAACTCCACGGTGTCCTGCATCCGCGCTCTCATGCAGGGGACTCCAGGATCTCATGCTGAACGCACTGGAGCCCCCCTCGTGCCTCGCCACATGGCTCGTCCTAGGACATGTAAAATGATCTTCCCTGGGGTTCTTAAGCGAGTGCCCCAGCCCCCGCCAGAGCACTGCGACCCCGAGGGCCTAGTTCAGATGACAAGCGCTCGTGAAAAACGCGCGTTATCACGTGTACGGCCAGAACAAAATGTATGTAATGGTAAACGCGCGTTGAGCGCTTCTCATCTGAACTAGGCCTAGAAGTGGCCGCCAATCTGTGCGTCGGTGGATCTCAACTCTCCTCACTCGGTCTTGTAGTTTAATGCTGAGCATTGCGCGCTCCATGGTGGCTCTCTGTGCTACTCGTATTGTGTGCAGTTGTGTATGCCGATAGTCAATCACGCAATTAAACATATAAATACACAACACAAACAGTCTGTCATCCTCCTAGCTTTTTCACCGGTTATGCCGTAAATGAGCCCGGGGTCCACTTCGGCTCATGCCAAAATGATCCCAAGTTTAGATAACCCCAAAATTTGACGTAGGACACTACTTTAACAGAAGCGACTGCCATCTGACCTTCCAACCCATAAGGCATTCTAGACCTTATTGGGATGAGACCGGTTCCTCACGATGTTCTCCTTCACCGAAATGCTAACGGTAACTATTCCGTATATAAGTTCGGAAAAACTCATTGGTACGAGCCGGTATTCGAACCCACGACCGCCGCTTGACAGCCGCATGCCTGAACCACTAGGCTACTGTATCTTCATCGTTAATGCATTAAGGCGCCGTAGGTTCAGCGAAGTGAAGCTAACAGAGTTTTTGAAACAATATAATACAGCATACATACATACATTCACGCCTTTATTCCCAAAAGGGGTAGGCAGAGCACATGAAACGTATGTTCCAGCGCCAATTTTAGCATAAATGTGGGTGTAAAATATCGACAAAATGTGATATTGCAGTGATAGGTTGCTAGCCCATCGCCCACAACACACTTCAACCCTGGTCCCTTAGTCGACTTTTACGACACCCGAGGGAAGAAAGGGGGTGGTGAAATTCTAACCCGACACCACACGGATACACAATATAATACGTCTCTTTATAATAATAGGGCATCAATAAAATACGAATAGTAATCTTGAGGCTTTTCTGCAGGGAGATCAGTGAATCGAAACAAGATTAAGCTATTTTCGCTCAATAGAAAAAAAACAAAAGTCTAAATGGTCTAAAATACACTTAAAATATTCGTAACAAATTATGCACAAAAGCTATAAACATTAATATGGCTTCTAAAAATTGGCAATATCATGTTTAGGAGAACTCAGTGATTACTTTTTTATTTATTTAAACGGCCAAAAATGAAAATGAAAAAACATTATATCCGCGCTTCCGAGCACGCTCTTCCATCTCGCTCACGCTTATGCTAAGTGAGAGGGAGAGAAGACCATGAACCTACGGTGCCTTAAGCAAAATTAATGGAAATGAAAATTGCATTCTCTACTAGTCAACAATAGGGAAACCAGAGACACATGAAATTGGTGTAGAGTAAATTCTCAGCTTATGCCACGAGACGAGAAAATATACTCTCCTCTTTCTATTTTGTATAATTTCAGTGCCACAGAGTCGCACGCATTTTTGCTACACAGAAGTACTAGCGACCAGGGACAACACCTACACAGGCACTGTTGCTATAGGGCTGCGAAAGTGAATTCAAAGCCTAACGAGCGATTTTCGCGACAATGCGGAAAAATGCTGCTAAACGCTACGACGCCGGCGTACCATGAGTTGGCCTAATTTTCTCAATGTCTAACTACATTGTCAGTTAATTTAGGAACAGGATCTATCGTAAGCTTTGTTTGTTCAAATCGTACCCTTTCGAGCGAATCTTGCTCAAACAATACAGCATCACACCACAATAGGGTCTGTAATCCCGTGAATCATAACTCTTACGACGTATTGCCATGGAAATCTACTTTTCTAGTAACTTCGGTGTGTTTTCTGTGTAAATATCAAAGTGGACGAGTCCTCTGGCTATTATCTGCCCCTATTTGATACGGTTTAAATCAGAAACTGGAATTATTCTCACATTAAACTCTTCACAGGACCGTAAAAGACTAACGAGTTTGGTATTTTTAAACGAAATTGTGTCTTAATGTTGAACGGGTATAGTTGATTTCGGTTGGTCAAGGGACATTCAGGGGAAATCAGCGAAGCGCGCAGTTACTTAAATGAGGGTTATTATTGTACTTGGGTCACCCTTTCGTCTGGGAGTGTTTTTGATAAGTTATGCTGTGGTTTAGAAGGCTCTTTGATTTAATAATTTTATATCACGGCCATGGCGAACAAGTCATACCTAATCCTAGCCTGCGGACTCTTGCTAGGAGTGAGCGCAATACCTTACCGTACCGATACCGTGTAGGCTCGGACAAGAATAGGGCTACGGTCTCCTCCGCCTGCAATAGAAGGCGACTAAAGGGGGTCATCGGAGTCACAGTGCTCTGGCGTGGGCTGGGGCACTCGCTTAAGAACCCCAGGGTAGTTGAAAATGTTATTAGGACGAGCCAATGTGGCGAGGCGCGAGGGGGGCCCCAGTGCGTTCAGCATGAGATCCTGGAGTCCCCTGCATGAGAGTGCAGATGCAGGGCACCGTGGAGTTTTTAGTGGATAGAAATACCACAATACCCAGTCATCCCCCCGTTATTTGGGTACCTGGTTCGCAGGTATTCTCCGCAAAAAAAAAGGAGTGAGCGTAATGGATATTTTAATACAGTTGCTCAAAAAGTGGTACTTTTTGTGGCTGCGTAGCGTACGAGAAGCTCAATTTATCGAACTGGTGCTTATTACTTTTTAGTTCCAAACTATACTTTCGAAACGCAGTAATTTTATATTAGATTTTTTACCCGATGGCGCTGATTCCAATAGTATGTTGTCACTGTCAGTGTCATTTGTAAAGTATGGGTTCGTTCAAAAATAACTTCGAAGCAAGCATATTTTATCGCAATGATATATTAATTTATTATTTTTCGCAATTGTATTAAAAAACGTCGTTTACAACACGTGTGAAATGTCTTTTACCACTCGTACCGAGTCTTGCCACTCGCTTTCAGCTCGTGGCAAGATACCTCGGTGCTAGTGGTAAAAAGACATTATTTTCACACTAGTTGTAAAATGTACTATTCTGGTTTCAGGATTCGTTATGTTGAAGAGACAACTGGGGAGCTCTCATTCTCAACGCAGCGCATACTTGCGAGAGCTGACATGTTATCTTGTAGATCAAAACGCATCACGTTTTTTTTTCTGTGTATTCACATTCAGGCTTCCTTATGGACTTTATTTCAGCTATTTATATATCAGGTTTATGGGGCTCCCATAATTTGCGTATGGGATCGTACCTTCGATCTGAATCTCTTAGTTTTCTTAGGTTTTTTGTAGCTTATTATGTTAACAACAACGGCTTGCAATATAGTATCCCATATTTACTTCAAAGTTCATTGTTTTCGAGGTATTTGGCATCAAAGTTGAACAATTTTAGGCCAAGAAACCGGTTTCTGGCCATAAGCTTTTGGCGAAAAATTACTGACTGTTGAGTTTGTTTCGGTGTTTCTTCTTAGCAGTGATTTTTTTGTAATGCTGGTAGAAATTTGACTTGTTAAAGTGTCATTGCGTCGCGCAGAATAAATTCCATTTATTTCATTTTCATCGTTGAAGTGATACACGCTGTTATATTAGCAATCTGTCTGGACTTTTCGGTCTGGCTAGACGAACTCTTTTGCCGTCTTTTTGTATTTTTTTAAAAATGAAGAACCTTGGTTGGCTTTCGACAATTTAAGGGTTAAATTAATATAGGTTTTTTACTATAAATCCATAGGTACTAATATTATAAATGGGAAAGTGTATGTGTTTGTTTGTTTGTCCGTCTTTCAAGGCCAAACGGAGCGACGAATTGACGTGATTTTATAAGTCGAAATAGTTGAAGGAATGGGGAGTGACATAGGATAGTTTTTATCCCCGAAATCATCCCCTAAGGGGGTCAAATGGGGGGTCAAAGTTTGTATGGAGCTGCGATATAAACGAGTTCCACGCGGACGGAGTCGCGGGCAGAAGCTAGTAATAACATTACTATATTGTTTTGTCAGGGTGGAGCAAGGCAACGAGTTTAAGAAGCCGGAAGACGAGGTGAACGACTACCTGATGAAGGCGATCGACGCCCGCTCCATCGACCGTCTCCGAGCCGAGCACTGCCGCCCCTTCACGCTGACCTTCCGCGACCAGAAGCTGGAAACCAAGGTACTGATCATCATCATCAAAACCATATCAGCCGAAAGACCCCACTGCTGGATATAGGGGCTGAATAACTTCAGGTAATAATAAGGTACTGATAACTTCACCAAATTCACACTCAAATGTCCGTGTGTCAGACGCTTCAATAATTATTTAAGGGCTCAAACACTAAAGTAAGCTTTCGACGTATGAACGCGTTTCACACTAAACTGAACACTGATAACTTCACCAACTTCAAACTGGCCGTTGGTCAAGTGTGTCATTTAGCCTTAAGAGTCCGCAGTAAGCTAGATTCTCCATACAAACGTAGTTACGCTCTCATTTTAAAACTTCGTGTTGGATTGTAACGAAACTTTGCATGTTCAATGAAATGAGGTATATCTATGTCTGTAATTAGTTTATGTTGCTTCAGATACCATAATAAAAAAAATACAGCGTATTTAAGTTTTTCATACAAAACTAGTTATTGCTGTATTTCGTTTGTTTTATAAATTAGAACCATATAAACTAATTACAGACATAGATTTCCCTCATGTCATTGTATATGCAAAGTTTCGTCACAATCCAACCCGTAGTTTTAAAATGAGAGCGTAACTACGTTTGTATGGGAAGGTGAAATTCGGCCGAGCTTACTGCGGCCTCTTAAGGGCACTAAGGGAGGCTTTCTATACTAGAAACTAGACGGTAAGGTACTGATACCTTCACTAACTTTAAACTTACCATTTGTCAAGTGTTTCACTTATGCACTAAAGTGAACACTCATGAGTGGCACTCTAAACTGGAAAACTTCGACGTGACCGAATTTACTGGCGCAGTTGGTAGGATCAGTGTTTTTCCTGATTGTTGCATTATCGAGGTAGATATAGACTAGACCTTATCGAGATTAGACCGTTTATTGAGAAAAGCCACGTTTAAGTATCTTATGATTTGTTGTATATAAATTTTGAAAAAAACACGTCCAGATTTATATTAGCTTGTCTTACCGCCCGGGTACAATGGATCCTTAGAGTGAATACTCGTATATATTAATTGTGATTTTATGTGACCACACATTTGATACGTAGCTGTCAATTATTCGAGGTATCAGGTATATGAAATATGATGATTTTCGCACATCTCTGACGCATATTGACACGTATGAACGCATTTAATTGTTCCATTAGCCACTGGTGCGACAACCCTCAGCCCATCTGTGACCACAATGCACTACTGTATTCGCCTGTATTTGCGTAGTCGCATCCTGTGGCTAATATATACTCGTACAATACACATTGTACCGTTAGATTTTAGACACACAACACCCACTTCTTCTTCAACTTAAGAGCTCTGCTCTTGTCGGTGGAGTAACCGCCATTCAGCTCTACGCTCTGCCACTGCTTTGAGCTCCTGGTACGACACTACATTGACCTTCTCCTTGACCTGGTCCATAAAAGCACGTCGCGGCCTTCCTCTGCCTCTTCTTCCCACAACACCCATGCAACGTAAATAGGCATTTCTCAGCAAAGTTAATAAATACCCATCGAATTGAAAAAGTAAGTCAGTAGTTTTTTTACGTATTCTTCTATTTAAATATACTTATTTAAAAAAGCAATACATATTGCCTCTGGCCTCGCTCAGTGTTTTTAGAATAATAATGTTTTGAAAAGCTTTCTTCTCTATGTGGTCTATAATGACAAGCGTGCAGGGAGGAGGGCGGTTTTTTTAAAGGCTAGAAAAAACTTGTTTTCGAAAAGGAGCGAAAATGATATTACAGGACCGACTAATCGTACCGTTAGCAAGTCGAAGACTCGCGCATTCGCCTGGCTGGGCCATCTCAAGTTTTGACAAATTCAATTCTGAAGTTATCCGGCAATTTAAGTTACCCTTCACGTCGGTTCGATATTTTTAAAACACTGTTGATGCCTCCGTAGGCCGTAAGGATAATACAGAAGTTGTTTAATCACCAAGGGCGGTAAAACGATTTACTGTCATTCAGCACAAGATTGTCACCTCGAAATTATTGGTCGAATCTGAATAATGTCAATTTGAAACTACTCGACATGGATAGTTGTCTCGCCTGAATAATGCTAACGTTTAATTATGTCCTAAAAGTAAAATTGACAGTCTTGGAAGGTATTAGTTAAAGCAATGACGTGTAGATTCAGTGTCCGAGAGGCAAACGGATGGCTCGCACATTTGTTGGGTATTTACTTTTGGTCCAATGTCGAAATGGTCATTACGTGTTGGTAATTTTTCATTTGTGCCAAATGACAGTATACCTGTAACACAACGTCTCAGGATGCAGATATTTGACGCCCGAGTCGAAGAAGAGGGCGCTAAATATGTGCCCGTGATGCGTCCGAATCGCTTTTCTAGAACAATTTTGTACTAGGCACAATAGTCTTTAATTTTTAAGTGTAATCGCGTATAGTTATATTATGTTGCACTTATAGTATGCTGCAACTATACTAATAAAAAATGTTGAATGCCGGTATACCTTTCGTTTTAATTTCAACCTTCCTACTTTAGTAATAGAGGCAACTATTCGAGTTTATTGAAGCGTTCGTGGCTAATCAATGGTATTGTTGTACTGATGGGTCCTAAGATAACATCCGTTGCAGGAAAGGGATTCGAACTATACACAGTTTTACGTCACTCCTCGTCCTGCAAGTAGTATTTTCCGCGCGCGTATCGGGCGCCAAATCTACTTTGCAGGCAGGTGAGACGTAAATAAAATACTGCTAGAACTTATGCCTCCTATTTTTGATCACTTTACAGTTATTTTAAACACTTAATCCTCCATAACTCACTAAGTGCTCAATCATTTTTTTTTCACGCAATATATAGAAGGTGCCCAGAAGGTGCCTCTGCCGTAGACACTGCCAAGAACTTTGACTTTCTAAACTCGCCGTCCACTTTGTTAATTATCTAAGCGTTATAATTAATCACAGTAATTATGTTTAGACAAAAGCCGTCTCGGGTGGCTTTCATTATACACATTTTAAAGAGAAAATGTTTTAAGTCCAATGCGTTATATTTTAGATATTAAACTGACGACCAGGGGGCCTAGACAAGGTTATAATCGACAAGCGCTAACGCCAATAGAAAACTAATAAAATGTATGGGAATGACGGATGTTAACGAAAAGTGTTTCGTCGGCATCTGTCATTCCCATCCATACATTTTATTATTTTCTATTGGCGTTAGCGCTTGTCGATTGTAACCTTGTCTACGGCCCCAGTTAGCCTTGTGGGCAGTGACGACCTACGAACTTACGAAGGCGAGGGTTCGGATCCCGGTAAGAGCAAATATTTGTGTGGTCATAAGCAAAAGTAGCTATGCGGGCCAAATGCTCAAAATTATCTACGCACGACTCTAATGCCAAGAGAATATGAACTGTCTCGATCATTTCGAGCGAGTTATTTTGCGTAAATGTACATCAGTCCGCGTGCCACCCGTGCGCCTCGTCGAACTGGTTTTTAAAGGAGCGCAAGTGTAGGAAGTTCTTGCGTATAACTAAATAAATAAATTAATAGATAGATTGTTGTTGTATTGTGGGCCTTTATATGCCGCTTCGACCAGCAAGTGATCTATTGTGGCAGTCCTTTGTTTTAGATTTCACCGTTAGGGCCCGTTGCCTCTAGGGAATTGCAGATAATTTGCAGTGGGTGATAGGTTGTACCTCTTCTGAGGCCCTGCCGCGAAACGAAAACGAATTTCGTTCGTGTAATCTCCCTCTCTGTTGCACTTGCTAGTTCGAGCGATAGAGAGGGAGATACTCGAACGAAGTTCGTTTACACTTCGCGGTAGCCCCTCTGGGCGGGCGATGTGCCGCCCTAGGTAGATACTTCTTTTGTGCACGAGTGTTCCGCAGGAGCAGAGAATTAATAAATAACGAAATGGTCGTCGTATTAGACTCTAATGGTGGGTACACACCAAGCCAACGAACGGCTATGTATCTCACTCTAACAAATAGCTGTCACGTAAATGCTTCGCGTTCGTTGGTCGTTCGTTTGCTCAGTGTGTACCCACCATAAGAAGTAAGCGTGTGACGTCATAGCTACAGTCGGGCAGTTTGTCCGAGTTGGAAATATGCCAAGTATAAGATTGATGATACACTACGGTAATGAAGTAGGTACAATCGGCATGAAATACAAAAGTGGAAATATATTTGGCAGCTTCCGCTGCTACTATCTATTTCTTGCTGACTGTACTAGTTTGCTTATTGAGGAGCATAAATTGTAGGCATAGAGTCAGGAACAGTTTCGAAAATGTGACCTTGATATACAACGTGCTCCTGAGGAACCCGCATAACTTTACCAGCGTATACCTGTGGTCATAACGAATAAAAAATGACATATGAACCCAGGTCGAAATATGTTTTTTTTTAATTTTTCATACATAATAAATAAATTATTTTTGCTTCACCACTAAAGCTTAGGATGATCTGGCAATGTTTATTATTGTTATCTCTTTCCATTAAATAAAGCAAAGCAGGATTTTTATGAGTGCAATCCGAACTCTATGATTTAGGGCTTGCCACACATTAAGGCGGATCTCAGAATTCACATTTTTGAACAACCTCTTTCGATTAACTGCGTAGTTGTTACTACTGATTAAATGCGTAATTAGCATTATATGAAGTGTAAATCTAAAATTATTCAAAACTCGAATACTAAGCTGAGTTCAGCAATCATTATACGACATTTTATTTTCTAAACATGATCAGTAATACGCTGGTAAAGTTATGCGGGTTCCTTAGGAGCACGTTGTATTTTTCCGAGATGTTCCATTTTGTTGTAATTTTGAGTTGTGATATAATATATTTTTGTAACCTATTCATTTATATGTATAATATTCAAACACAGTTTGTTAGTACCTTAACAGATCTAGGCGGGAAGATGAAACTAAACTGAACTAAACTATTTTATTTTAATTATGCTTAAATAAATCTCATTAAAACAAAATAAAATTCGACATGACTCATTGGTTGCTTTACTTTTTTACAATCTTTTATTTCACTTGACCTGGTTACCCTAACCTATAAATTTTCTTAGTCCCGTGATTGTCGTATAGTGAAGTGTAACTCGCCCTCTCTTTCCCCCAGTACACAACGGAGAGGGACAGGATGCTGAATGTGTACTTCATCTGCTCGCTCGTGGTGTATGCTGCGGTGACCGTTGTACAGTTGCTCGCTTTCGACATGTAAGTATATGGAATATAATATTTCTACTTATACAGGGTGTTTTTTTAACCGTCTTAGAGCCGAAGCTCAGTTAATGTATACCATACAAAGATCTTAAAAAAGTATTTTTTTTTTTCAAATGTAGGTGGGTCATTCAACTTTTTCTTGTTGTTATTCTGTCCCAGTAAGCCAAGAGGCAACGGTACAAATACAGATACAAATTATTTATTCTGCAAATAGGCCACAAGGGCACTTTTACATGGTCAAACGGTAATTTACAATAAAAATAATAATCTTTCACTAGAAGAATAATAATCTAACACAATAATTATTTAAAATTTGCACATTAAGGACTGATATAACAACACGCTAAATGTCACAAAGTTAATGAAAACAAAACAAAATATGACCATTACATTCTGTGCATTAACAGAAAGTTACTGATATTAATTCAGTATTCCAGAGATGTATAAGGTCTCTGAGCGTCCAAATACAATTAATAGTTATTCAATGTTCGTAGAGATGTATACGGTCTCTAAGCGCAAAACAAAACAATAAAAAAAGGAATATTAATGTAATATTGTCAGTGATGTACATGGTCAATAACAATAAAACGTGTCAAGATCGGAATGATGTCTCTCGTCAATACGATAATAATAAAATAACACTAGTATGTAAGAAGTTAGGTACTATGCCCTTGCAAGCATGAACAGTCCGGACTCCACAAACAGCACCCAGAGACACAGTTGCTTGGAAAAAATACTATAAATTGGACTTATATCATGCTAAGGAGATGCCCCAGCATGGAATAGGTTAACGAATATAACAAAAACACGTGTTGAGTAGATTTAAACCCCCCAAAATCATAGTTTTAAAGAGTGACCCAGGAGACGTAACCGTGGCAACTAGCAACAAGAAATAGTTGATTGACCCAGGTATTAATATTGTTTTTTGTATTAATATGAATTTTAATCATCCATCCGAGTGACCGCAGTGACCGCTAGCCGCCATCTTATGTGGATAGGTACGAACTCTAACCGGGTCAATGAACAGCGCACCGCGCGCCGTACAGGATTTTCAATCTTAGTTATACCTTTTATTACTAAAAACTTAACTAGTACATTTTTTTTCACGAATGATTAGTACGTCTTGGATACTTTAAGTGGGCTTCGGCTTTAAGACGGTTAAAAAAACACGTTGTATAGTAGGGTCGTAAGGTTGTTAGGATCATTCCTTTGGCACAGTAGTATACCTATTACCTAGGCCACATAATGCTCAGGTGCACACAGAGGCGTCTTTACCTATGGTGCAGGGTGTGCGTTGCATACGGGCGCAGCGGTCCTAGGGGGCGCCGAGCGCCGCCCGCTACCATTCCATTTTGACCGCGCGCTCACTAGGGGGCGCTAGAGTAATTTTTGCACACGGGCGCTAGAGACGCCTCTGGAAGCACAGAATAAATTATAGTACTACGTACAGAAGGTTCACTGTTAACAAATGGGGTGTTTAGGTATGCCGAACGAGCCTACACGTGGCCATCTCTTCAATCATTTATTTATTTATTTATTACAGACACACATGAAAGCCTACAGTATTTCACCAAAACGCTTACACGGTAACATATTATGTAACAATATACAAATTACAAATTTAAAATAAATATAAAAACATTCACATATCACGAACCAATATTCCA
Organism: Epinotia demarniana; assembly: GCA_945867215.1. Lineage (NCBI taxonomy): Eukaryota > Metazoa > Arthropoda > Insecta > Lepidoptera > Tortricidae > Epinotia > Epinotia demarniana. The sequence goes on from OX244259.1 coordinate 61,254,678, forward strand.
ATAGCCTAAAGGTAACACAGTGGGCAAATAAATTATTAAGTTGCCAAAGTGGTATGCAAAAACTAGCTCAATGTGTCGGCAAAAATCCCTAGATCGCATGCGTGCGCGGCGAAATCACAGACTTGATAAATTATGTCTTTATCGCTAGTGACGATGCTGCTTTTAGCTAATAAATTCACTTTGCCTGCCGAAATCTTCAAAGTTAAGGGAGCTCGCGACTGATACTTTTTATGTGAAATTTCCATTACGGAAGAAAACGTTTTCCACTAACTAAATCTTAACAGATCACTTTAATTTTTGTGTCGATCGCTTCAGCATAATAACATCTAGGTTTAGCTTTTTAGGTGTTTCGCTTTAAAAAAATGTATTTCCATAATTTTTTATTTATATCAAATTTTGAAAACAGGAAAACCTTTAAACTTAGTCTTTCATTGTGTTAATAACGTACCTACTAAAAAACATTGGGATTGGAAAATGTTTAGAAGTGGATAAACGTTTTCACTTTTTGTATGGACGAGTACGTAGTCTTCCTAAGGTATAATGTGGCATCATGGCTGTACTATGTGTGAGAGTGATCACGTTTAGTGGCCGCCACGTTTAATGTGCGGCTAAGTGGTCGCGTTTGGTGATGAACACTCTTGGCTGTAATGTGTGGCAGAGTGATCACGTTTAGTGACCGCCACGTTTAATGTGCGGCTAAGTGGTCGCGTTTAGTGACGATCACTCTTGGCTGTAACGTGTGGCAGAGTGATCACGTTTAGTGGCCGCCACGTTTAATGTGCGGCTAAGTGGTCGCGTTTGGTGATGAACACTCTTGGCTGTAATGTGTGGCAGAGTGATCACGTTTAGTGACCGCCACGTTTAATGTGCGGCTAAGTGGTCGCGTTTAGTGACGATCACTCTTGGCTGTAACGTGTGGCAGAGTGATCACGTTTAGTGACCGCCACGTTTAATGTGCGGCTAAGTGGTCGCGTTTAGTGATGATCACTCTTGGCTGTAATGTGTGGCAGAGTGATCACGTTTAGTGGCCGCCACGTTTAATGTGCGGCTAAGTGGTCGCATTTGGTGATGATCACTCTTGGCTGTAATTGGTGGCAGAGTGATCACATTTAGTGGCCGCCACGTTTAATGTGCGGCTAAGTGGTCGCGTTTAGTGATGATCACTCTTGGCTGTAACGTGTGGCAGAGTGATCACGTTTAGTGGCCGCCACGTCTAATGTGCGGCTAAGTGGTCGCGTTTAGTGATGATCACTCTTGGCTGTAACGTGTGGCAGAGTGATCACGTTTAGTGGCCGCCACGTTTAATGTGCGGCTAAGTGGTCGCGTTTAGTGATGATCACTCTTGGCTGTAATTTGTGGCAGAGTGATCACGTTTAATGGCCGCCATGTTTAATGTGCGCCTAAGTGGTCGCGTTTAGTGACGATCACTCATGGTAGGAATGTGGCTAAAGTGCGCGGATGCTATATGTTTGATGTGTCCGCAGCAATGTTGGAAGCATCGCGACAGTCGTGGTCTGCGGGCTGGTGGTACTCAGCATCTGCTACCTGGTCCTCTGCTCCAACTTCAAGGTACAACTCTTTACAGTAACTATAATTTTGAATATTGTCAAAAAAAAAAACTTAGTCAAAGGGAGAAAAAAGTAACAGTAGCCATAAGTGTCTAAAGTTTTGAGAGGGGGTAGTTTCTGCCCCTTATTCACGTGAAACGATTTGATTGACGACAGTGACGTCAAGGACTTCGAGCGTTTTCTCTCTCTAACAAGGAATAATAAAACGGTTGCAGCTTTTGAATTATCAGAATGGGATTTTCGTCAACAGGCTTATTTTTTACAAGCTTTATATTAACTTGCCCTGTTAGTATATAGGTATGTATGTATGGGGCAAATATTGCAAGTTAACTTTGACCCACTCCACGGTGACCGATTGAGCTGAAATTTTGGGCATAAGTATAAGTATAGTTTGGATGACAATTCAATATTATGGTACCATCTAGCTGATCTGATGATGGAGACAGAAGGTGGCCATGGGAATTCAGTACTTAACCGACGTAACCCCGTTGAGTTGGGTTTGTTAGAATCGTCTCAATGAGTAGTTGATGATGGTATACAGAAAAGTACAATCGACAATAAAAGCTTGTACCAAAAATGAAATCTTTGACAGAAACTTATTCCTAATAAAACACAACGCTATCGATATATTGAACCTAGATAGCTAAAACCATGTGTTTAATAACCTATTTTTATCCAGCACACCGGCGCCCGCCTTCGCACCTTCTCCCTGCGCGTCCACTCCAACAGGACGCTGGCGCAGGCCCTCTCTTTCACACACCTGGGGGCTGTGCTGCTGCAGGTGCAGGTGCTGATGGTACGTTTCAATTCCATTTAACTTAGTCATAGCTCACTGGAGCCACCCGTCGCCCGACCCGCGCCGCCTCGTCTCAAGCGGTTAGTTATTCTTTACGTATATGGATTTGTACGGGCATGCGCTCACTACATCAACTCCGTATCAACTCCGTAGTTAGTACATTTACTAGGCGAGGCGGTGAGGGTCGGGCGACGGGTGGCTCTAGTGAACAATGACCTTAAAACATTTCTTCATCTCAGCAATTACACAGACAGATATAAACGTGTCACGAAACGGACCCAGCTCGTGATGCTGGTTTTAATAGTCAGAGGCTCTAGTATAAGTTTTACCGAAACAAAACTTTACGATCGCGTTTGCGTTTTACCCTCAATTTGTATGGGATTTGACAGCTAAACGCGAACGCGGTCGTAACGTTTTGTTTCGGTAAAACTTTTACTAGAGCCTCGGAGCTGGTCTTCCGCAGAGAAGTCTGGAGAAGAGAAAACTTCAGCAAATGACCTTGTCAGCGCAGAAGCGAATTTTAGATGTCCTTTGGAGGGGAGCGGTGAGGTGCGACCAAGGGGGGTGCCGAGCGCCTGATTGGTAGATCGGTTGACGTTACGCCCCGCACCCCTTCCACGTCCCGCTGTCGCCCTACCCTACTACACATTCGGCCAGTGATAAAGTGATTTTAATTACATACCACGTCGGTGCCAAACTAGATGATGGTAAGCGGTTAGTTGGTTGTATTTTTTTAAATTGAAGTGCGTTATGTAACAAGGCATTAAGGGACAAAAGTGATATGTAATTGAACTTCCAATGAAAAACGATAGAAAATACCCCACAGAATGGGTGCCCATATGATGACCCATTAACTCATTAGTATATTATGTTTTTTTCTCAATCACTGAAAGCAAGACCCGGTTATGAAATTGTACCTGGTACCTACTGCGTATGCCCTAATTTCATGTTTATGAAATGTTTCATCAGGCTCTACACACAACTGGCGTCACACCGGAGCAGCTCAAGGACAATGTCATCTTCTGCCCGTACTCCATGAACGAGGTAACTGTCAACTGTCATTTTAGATTTCTGTAACACACGTCACAGTAAATATTGACCCGTAGACTAGCGACGCAGTAAAGAGGCTGCAAGTAGTAAAACAAATCCGTACAAACGTCTGAAGCGACGCACTCACACAGACACGCTTTGATACAGTAAACTTAAGCGCAAGTCGGGGTAATCGGTGGTACATCAGACCGCGTGGCGCCCCTGCGCCCCACGTGCGCCTTATAGAACTGGTTGTAAAAGGATCTCTCGTGTTGACAGGTAGTTATTAGCTAATATTTATCGGGCTAGCGACATCTGTTGTTACAATGCCGTATTACAGCGAAAACGTTGATCGAGATCATTTAATGTGGCCGCCATTTTATAAATTAAAGTGACTCGACAATTTAATCAAATAGATAATAGTATCCATTTAATATACAAAAAAGATGCGAGCTGCCATTAAAGACTCAATATTGCCTTTAAACCCCTCGGTCCGCCTCTATTCAAGCTAATTTTGTTTAGTAATTTGATCAACGTCACCGAAAGTATGAAGCGTGAAACTGACTGGCGCGGCCTGGCCTGCGGTGGCGTTCTATTGTAAACTTGTCAATTATCAACTTGTCAAGTATACTCTTGACCGCCACCGCAAGCCGCGCCAGTCTGTGAGAGGCTTTAAACCGCGCAGAGTTTCACTTCGCTTTTCCGTTTGACGTAACAAAAATTTTCCCCGCTGTTCCCGTCCCAAACGGGGTGCCAAACCGCAGTTTGTATTAACTCTTGATTTACCGCCATCTGTTTTCGAGCGGCGCAAAACAGTTTGGTTATGCGGTCGCTTTGTTATTTAATTTATAAAGCGTAGTCGTGTGGTTATACTTGGTATGGAGTAGTGTTTCCATAGAATGCTCGGTGTCGTCAAATCGAAACGATTTGGATATTATTTTGCGTGCCGTTTTGGTTGTAATTTGGAGGTGGGAAGTTAGTTATACGACGAGATATTATGGCGCTCGAATGAAGTGAGAGCGCCAATGGTCCGAGTCAGAAATGGGTGAGTTTCTCGCGAGTTAAACACTACTTTTCATATCGAATATGAGGAAAGTAAAAAGAACACGCATACGGAAAATCAAACAATATGTTTATTCAAACTATTATATACAATTCAATAACGGCAGCCGCCAGTATCGTGACGTCATCAGAGCAGAAAGAATATAGTCCCATCTCACACTGTCTTAAGAAAGAGGCAAATGTCTGTCTCATGGTGGTCGGCGTTTTCGTCACGTGAAATACAGATCAGGAACCCTAAAAATTAACATCCTTATTCCTCATTGACTAACGGTGAAAGAGCTTAACGTGCGCTGGGTCCCTTTCGGGTCGCAACTGTCACTAAATCTGCATCCGCAGACGGTCCGCATCGATATTGGCTAATGCGGATGTTGTTTTCAATTTTGGCCAGACGACTTAGTCGATATAATATATCCTCCACAGTATAAGCCGGCTTTAATTAAAATACGCATTGTATAGCTAGCACTGTAGTAGATGTTTAATATAATTTTATAACATCTACCAATACCATGAAATACAAAAGCTATAATAATAATCATAACGCCTGTTGGAACCGGTTGACGAGTACCCGGGAGTGGGTTCTAGCAGGTGTGTTTGACATTAAACTTCGACTCCAAAGGGCCTCTACGTGTTGGATTTATGGGGATATAGACACTCCTTCCAAATGACCGTAGTTTGCCCCGTGAATTTCAATCTGAGATGATATTTATATTTTTTTATTTCTGATAACCAACAAACAAATCAAGACCACAGAGAAAAATAAAAATAACTTTGACATGAAAATAATTTGAGCCAACCTCTGAGACAATCTACCCACTGTTTCTGTGTGCGACAGTCACACATACTGTCCGCGATCACTTTCAAAATGCTAAAGCCAGGGGGTCACTTGTTCCAGCACTACCTGCAACTGACGCTGCTGGCGATGTACCTGTGCGCGGCCCACCAGATCCTCATCACGGCGGTGAAGACTGTGCTGCTCCTGCTCGCCACCACCGTGTACGTCTGCGTCTCTCTGCTGAAGACACAGCCGGAGCTTGCGTGAGTCACATTAGCATTCTCATCCTCATTTTGATACTCATCCTGCGACAGATTCTGCTGGCGATGTTCAGATCCTGATCTCATCATCAGATTCAGTTGTCCTCCCTGTATTCATCATGTTTATCAGCTGCAAAATCGTTTTCCATTTCATCCTCATCCAAAATATAACAATACTTCTCGTCTTAAAATCTGTCTTGATTATTCTTTTTCTACTTATATTCGTTGACATCTTTGTCTACATATTTATTTTATTATCTTCTTCATCATCCCTTTTTTCGTAATGTATCTTCTTCATTGTCACTTATTCATTTTCATCCTCAACTACCGCCATTACCCAACTACTTTAAACATCTTCGTCAAGTGTTGGTCCTAATTGTGACAGTTATGACCGTAAAGTTGACAAAATGAGAAAAACCCGTGTATTCAAACCTCGGAGCTGTGTCAATAAAAAATCTTTCATTAAATGAAAAATGGTGACCAAATAACTACAACTTAGAATTGTTGAAAACCCCCGACATTTTCATTTCAAAGTCCAATATCCCAAAAACGGCTCGATAGATTTTCATGAATCATGGCTAAGGCACGTGGGATAAAATTATCTAAGACTAAAAAAACCGCATTCAAATCGGTCCATCCGTTTAGAAGCTACGATACCACAGACAGATACACAGATACACAGACACACAGATACATAGACACACAGATACACAGACAGACACGTTGAACTTATAAATTTAAAACTAAACAATCATTTAAATTTAAATATAAAACCAGCGCTAAATTACTATACAAAATCAAAGATACATTTAATTTGTAATACCTATAGTTAAACACATTCTATAAACTTTGTTTGTGCTATAAATTACTTACACCTAATACTTACTAACTTACATACCTACATAATGTCGCGACTGTAAACATATATTTGTGCATAAACTGGAGCATCGTCTGCCAACAAACCGCATTGTGGTTTGGCAGAAGAAAATGTTTTTAATGGAAATAAGTTTACTTCGTGAATAAATAAATTATCAATATTTCCCTCTTTGCGTCGGGGTTAAAAATGCGTGTTTAGGGCTTGGTTCAAAGGTTAACTAGAAGAGATCTCTTGTATGGACAAGTTCGTTTAAGTACATTAATATGTTGTTTTAATTATTTTGTAAATGCTTTTCTTATGCGCAATAAAGTATGATACATACCCGAGGTTGTCACGCCTCTCCACAGATGGCAGTGCATCGACCAGAACCAGCAGTGGACGAGCGTGGTGGTCGCCATTGGCGCTGCCATTGCCCTGATGCTGCACGCCCAGCAGACGGAGAGCACCTACCGACTGGACTTCATCTGGAAACTGCAGGCCACTGGTGAGATGGATGAGACATTTGCCCCCGTGTCAACACTATCACCAGTTATCGATAAAATCCGTGAAATGAGAGAAGGCTGACAAGTTGTCACATTACAGTTCAGACTTAACAGATCTAAGTGTGAAGTAAGGTGAAACTTCTGCAAGAGCCACGCAAGAACTCCTTTATACTTAGTATGATCCGGCTCCACTACGAAACTTCCACAACAATTTCCAGGTGTAGACACGCCGATTGAGCTTGTCTCTTCAAAGGGAGTACGATTTAGTGTCCTTTAAAATGTCTCATCTCATGTCTATCGATAAAGCTCTCATGGTATGCAGTTACATCGGCAACCTAGAATCAACGTTCCTATTATTTCAATAGACCTAAACAATCCGTCATAAATAAAGGCAATTCACGCTTGAATCTGAACTCCATCCCCATGCTAATAAGGTCACATGTTGCAGGTGAGAAGGAGGAGATGGAACACCTGGAGGCATACAACCGCAAGCTGCTCGCCAACATCCTGCCAGAGCACGTAGCGCAACACTTCCTCTGCAGCGACAAGAACATCGATGTAAGGAGGAGTACAGGATAGAGCATACCTATATTCCATACCATTGAGCCAATTTGTGGCAGTTCAGTCAAGAGTAAAAATATCACCCATCACTGTAATGTCATCGAATTAAGGGGCTCCTAGCTCCCTCCCATTGACCTTCAAATACAAATACAAATTATTTATTCTGCAAATAGGCCACAAGGGCACTTTTACATGTCCAACGGTAATTTACAATAAAAATAATCTTACAATAAAGGAATAATAATCTAACACAATAATAATTTAAAATTTGCACATTAAGGACTGATATTACAACACGCTAAATGTCACAAAGGTAAGGAAAACAAAACAAAATATGACCATTACATTCGATTAGAATAAGGTCTGTGCATTAACAGAAAGTTAATTCAGTATTCCAGAGATGTATAAGGTCTCTGAGCGTCCAAATACAATTAATAATTATTCAATGTTCATAGAGATGTATACGGTCTCTAAGCGTCAAAACAAAACAATAAAAAAAAGGAATATTAATGTAATATTGTCAGTGATGTATATGGTCAATAACAATAAAACGTGCCAAGATCGGAATGATGTCTTCGATCTGTAACTGTCGGTTTTTTCGTGTTTTTCATGGCTTATCGTATTAACAACAACGAGGTTTACCCAAACAGTATGCCACATTTACTTCAACACTCACAGTTTTCGTGATACCAAACGGTATGGCACCAAACTTTGGCAATTTCAGACCAAAAAACGTTTTTGGGCGTGACTTTTGTGAAATAAATAATAATCTCTCGTGGGTTGTTAGAGACTTCAATAAGGAACAGTTACATGTACTCGTAGATTTCATATATAACAATGTATAAACAACATACTAATATCGAAAACAGAGCTTTTTTAAAGGTGGAATATCAACTCAAAACTCGTCAAAACTAGCCAAAACGCGCGTGGATCCCCTTAAGGTTTCGGTACATATTCATGAGAAGGGTACAAATTCATGAGAAGGATTAAATCGATGCATATTTTTACACTTGACTGTTTACGCCTCGCCTCGGTCCTGCTGCACCCATGTGCAGCGGACTCCCGCGACCTTTACCAGGTAATCAGTCCAACTTGTGGGGGGCCTACCCAACCTGCGCTTTCCGGCACGTGGTCGCCACTTCGGCTCCAACGGACATTGGTTCCACGTGCAATGTGCCCCGCCCACTGCCACCTAAGTTATACCACTCATTTGTTTATTTGCCGACAGGAGCTATACCACGAGCAGTGCGAGTCAGTATGCGTGATGTTCGCCTCGATCCCCAACTTCTCGGAGTTCTACGTGGAGCTGGAGGGCAACAATGAGGGCGTCGAGTGCCTCCGGCTCCTCAACGAGATCATCGCCGACTTCGACGAGATCCTGGCCGAGGACCAGTTCAAGTACATCGAGAAGATCAAGAGCACCGGTGCCACATACATGGCCGCTTCAGGTCAGTATGGTTTACACAACTCCAGGTCTCAAAAGATGATCATTCGTGAGAAGCAGTGTCACAACTTTTTTGTATGTCATAATTTCCTTGCCCCATCATAGAAACATTCATATCCATACTGAATACAGGTCCCACAATGGACTTATACGACGTGTTTTTTTGACCGCCTTAGAGCCAAAGCCCACTTAAAGTATCCAAAACGTACTAATCATTCGTGAAAAATAATGTATTAGTTAAGCTTTTAGTAATAAAAGTACTTAAATTAAGATCCTAGTATGGCGCGCGGCGTGAAGTTCATTGACCCGGTTAGAGAGTTCGTACTATCTACAAAAGATGGCGGCTAGCGGTCACTGCGGTCCCTTGGCTGGATGATTAAAACTAATATTAATACAAAAAAAACCATATTAATACATTAAAATGCAACTAAACAAAACATTGTTATTTTTAATGTATACATTAACTGGGCTTCGGCTCTAATACGGTTTAAAAACACCCTGTAGATTTTGCTCTTCAACCAAAGAGGTATTCTGCCATCGTATAATATTGTTCCAGAGGACAGTCTGTCTCCTCTCATATATCACGATCATGTTTATCACCAGTACACTAAGAAGGTGTTTTACGACATTCAACCTATAGGGAGGTGAGAGGGGTTAAAAGTATGTGTATAAAAATACATACATGTATATCCTCGTCGTCCTGCAGGGCTGACAGCCGCGACCCGCGACCTCCGCGGCTTCCGTCACGTGACCGCGATGGCGGACTACGCCCTGCGCCTGCGCGAGCAGCTCCAGTATGTCAACGAGCACAGCTTCAACAGCTTCCGCATCCGGATTGGTGAGCGCCATTTTGTTAGTTGAATAGTGGGTGCCACATGACGGGCGACGCAGACGGGGCCGACCTAGACGGAGATGGCGGGACGACCTGGATGTATTCTTCAGCAACTGGGTGGAAGAGGCACCTAGTAGGGACGCGTGGAGATCACGGGGAGAGGCTTTTGCCCAGCAGTGGGACACACAATAGGCTCACAAAAAAAATATATATTGGCGGTTCTAATTAAAAGAGTTGCATCTGCAATACAGCTACTTTTCAAAGTTGTATGGCTTTAAAAAAAACAATGGAAGAAGTTGTTAATTGATGGAGAATCATTGTCAAACTTCGAATGTGTGCTTATTACTATAGCTTGGCAAATTCGTTCGTGACACTCCCATGGTCCGCGGAGGACAAAAGGGACTAAGGACAGCGGGGGTAGTATGAAGTGTGCGGGCGGCGAGGCTGTCAGTCAGGAGCGTCAGTCGCCCGCCGTCGCGGCTGGCGGTAACATGTGTACATGAGCACGGCCGCTTTTAACAAAACGCACACGAGATTGCTACGCAACGATGAGTCCGCCGATAGGAAAAGTTATTGGACCGTCAAGTCAAACAAATTCTATATAATGTATATAGCCATTATAAAAAAACTTAAGGAAGATCTAACTTCAATGGCGACGATAAATATATACATAAATACAAAAATTCTTAGAGAACATCCAAGTCTCATGATCGTATATTGGTGCTCAACACACAAATAACTTACCCTTACCAGAATTTGAACCCGGGACGTCCAGCTTCGTAGGCAGTGTAGTGCTACCCACTAGGCTAAACGGCCGTCAAAAATATAAATTACTTACATAAATCTACTAATCATTTATTCCTTATGGTTACTCGGTATCACAAGTACACAATATTCTTATAAACAAATTAGAATATTGTTAGGGATATCCGCAGACATATTCGTCACGTAAATCATATCGTGTGTAGCGGCGAGTAACACGTCAACGTCCCCTGCCCCCCGCGCGGACCATGGGAGTGTCACGAACGAAATTGCCAAGCTATAGGCTGTTTACTTTTCAGCCATTAAACAGGACCTCAGGAGCAAAATTTGTCGGAACTGCTACGTACAAACAACATTTTAATCTTGACTTTGTTCACATACTTTTTTTTTGTTTTTTTTTTAACAAAATAATTTATTTTGATTTTTTTTATTGATTTTTTGATACTACGGTATTTCGAATGTGCTACATCCGAAAATAAAAGTTGGTCCAAATGTGTCATAACATGACTAGCAGAACCGACATTTTTTGTTGAAAACTTATTAGGACTTGATAACTTAACGGGCTGTAAATACCATAAAATACAATTTGAAATACACGCTAAGGTTTTCTGTGTAATAATACTAATAATCTAGTTATGTAGAAAGTTCGACTCCGCCGCGCTTTATTTAAAGCCATTTTTTTCTGAAACTATACACACCATGGCAAGTGTTATATCATTTTCGGATAAATAAAGGATGAAGAATCTATTTTACGAACCAAAATAATACATTTTAAACAAAAAAAATAAAATAAAGGAGAAAAACATATACAGCGTAAATTATTTTTATTCAATATTACTATTTTTTTTTTAACTACAAAAGATACATAAAAACAAAAAATACGGCCATAAAGCCACATTAATTCGGTTTTAGAAAATATATTATTTTGTATATAAATATTTTAACAGACCGGAAATAAAAAAATATGCGTGAGTCAGGGCGACCTCAATGCATGTGTCGTCCGTGAAGGAAATGAAGGTACAGTTTTAAAATACGATAGTTGTCAATTATATGTGATTACTTTGGGTGTTTCGGTATTTAATATGAAATATTTTAAAATGCCCTGTCAATTAGTTTATATATAACACGCTCCACTGCAAAGACACTGCAAGGAATCCAACGACACCTCATATATCAAAAACCATCAAGCCGTTTGGACTGTAGCCCGTGAAATAGAATTTTCCTGTCCACAATCCACATACAAACATACATGCATACATAATTACACAAGATATGAGCGCCGCGCCGCCGCCGCCGACCAAAATCCCACGCCGACGCAGCACCATCGGCGCGTGTCAGCTATTTACACACTCAGTACTTAGCGAGTTTAGCGACCCTCATGTGTTTTATTATTCAACGGTCGGTTTAAATAAATACAGCTACGGTACAGCTACAGTAGCCTAGTTGTTCAGGCATGCGGTTGTCAAGCGGCGGTCGTGGGTTCGAATCCCGGCTCGTACCAATGAGTTTTTCGGAACTTATATGTACGGAATATTTACCGTTAGCTTTTCGGTGAAGGAAAACATCGTGAGGAAACCAGTCTAATCCCAATAAGGTCTAGTTTTCCTTCTGGGTTGGAAGGTCAGATGGCAGTCGCTTTCGTAAAACTAGTGCCTATGCCAAATCTTGGGATTAGGTGTCAAAGCGGACCCTGGGCTCCTTTAGGGGCACAACCGGGAATAACGCTAGGAGAATGATGGTCGGTTTAAATAAATAATCAAATTAATTAATTAATAAATTGTCAAATTAATTAAATTTGTTAATGCGAAGTTCCTAGTTTCGCATGTTTTAGGGTGGTTTACCTGTCGTATCTACCTTCGACACCGACAAATCGATGTCACCAAGTGTACCATGGAAATGATTCTAGCTATGAAAACGGTTCGGCACTGACTCTTGTTCGTGTACCAGGATGCCAGGATGCCTGATACCACTACCAGGGCACGAGGGCTTCATCGGCAACGAAAGAGCGGATGAGCTTGCAAGAGGGGGGTCTACAAATCACTTTGTAGGTCCAGAACCATGTGTGGGACTCTCGCAGGGAACCATAACTTCGGCCTTTAAAGCCCACGCCAAAACCAAACACCAACACGAGTGGAGGAATGAGGCGGGCTTAAGGCACTCTAAGCTCTTCATAGAAGGAGTGGACTCGGGCTGGACTAATAAACTCTGGAAATCCAGTAGGAAGCAGCTCAGAATCATATCTGGGGTGTTCACAGGTCACTTCGGGGTCAAGGATCTCTTGGCCAAGATGGGACTATCGGACAGTTTAGACTGTAGAATGTGTGGCGAGGAGGATGAGACTATGGAACACTTATTGTGTGAATGTCATGCCCTTGCCAGACAAAGAATGAATTACTTCGGTAACGGTTATCCGCAACCAAAGGAATTCAAGGTACTTCCGCTGAGCTGCATCATCCGCTATGTGGAAATGATGGAGCGAAGTTGGGAGTAGACATAAGGAGAGGGCAAATGCACAAAAGATCCCACTGGGTCGAAGTGCATCCGAAAGGGCCCTCATCTAGATAAGATAAGATAAGATAAGATAAGACTCTTGTTCGTGTGATGCATAAGCTTTGCTGACTATCGGCGCTCTACGTCCAATGTTCCCCGCTCACTGCCACTTAAGTTTAGCGATTCGAAGGGCTATCTTGAGCGGTTACCTTGCTCCCGCTGCGGTAGCCCCATTTCTGATGCGATCACGTAGATAAACTCCCAGCATAACCCTCTCTCTCCCTTGACATTTGGGTGACTTTGAGCCTTCTTGTGAGGCCCATAGTGAGCGACCACGTTCCAGTGCCATATTTCATCACTGGTCAAACACACACACACTGGTCAAAGACTCGTCTCGAAACACTGCTGAATATTGGATGAAAATATGTGCCATAGCTTCCACAACGCTGCCCAGCCGAGTTGGATTCGCCATTTGACTCTTTTTAAAGTTAGAGAGTAGTCTGGGACACACGCACAGAGAGCAGTCTGCTGGGGTTTGTACTACATGTGCTTTTAACATGATCCTCGCCTTATCCATGTTCATTCTCAGACCAACTCGCTCGGAAGCTTCACTAAGGTCATCGAGCATCGTATTTAATTCCTCCATGGTCTCAGCCAAGACTACTATATCGTCAGTAAAGCGCAGGTGAGTGGTGTACTCGCCGTAGATGTTGATACCTAGCCTTTTCCAATGATCCAGGGCTGAATGGGCCGAAGGCCTAGAACCACCGAGGTCTGGTATCGTAGACAGCATATGGTGCACGGACGGATCAAAAATGGGATCCGGTACGGGAGCAGGCATTTATGCGAATGACTATACATTAGTGTAAGCATGGGTAGTTTGGCAACCGTGTTCCAGGCGGAGACATACGCCATAATTGCCTGTGCACAGGAGGCAAAGCAGAGGGCAGACTATCTATATACTCAGTGACAGTCAAGCGGCCCTTAAAGCGCTTACGGCGCCGAAAGTGAATTCTAGACTAGTCTATAATGGCGTCCAGACACTGAACAAGCTTGGAAAGCACAATAAGGTGCAACTAGTTTGGACACCAGGGCACGAGGGCTTCATCGGCAACGAAAGAGCGGATGAGCTTGCAAGAGGGGGGTCTTTGTAGGTCCAGAACCATTTGTGCTCTCCCAGGGAGCTGTAATTTCGGCCTCTAAAGCCTACGCCAAAATCAAACACCAACACGAGCGGAGTAGGGAGTAGAGAGCGGAGTCACTCCAAGCTCTTCATAGAAGGACTGGACTCCGGCAAGACTAAGAAACTCTGGAGATCCAGTAGGAAGCACCTGAGAATCATATATGGGGTGTTAACAGGTCACTTCGGGGAAGGAACGAGGGGAAGAATCTTTTGGCCAAGATGGGACCTATCGGATAGTTTAGATTGTAGAATGTGTGGCAAGGAGGATTAGACTATGGAACACTTATTGTGTGATTGTCATGCCCTTGCCAGACAAATAATGAATTAATTTGGTAAAGGCTATCCGCAACCAAAGGAATTCAAGGTGCTTCCGCTGAGCTGCATCATCCGCTTTGTGGAAATGAGAAGGCAAATGCACAAAAGATCCCACGAGAAAAATCGAGAGAGCTCGCGCGCCGTCTTGGTTAGCCGTGCTGATTGGTTGATTCGAAGGACGGTTATGTTTTTCGAGCGTGTGTGTGAATACATGTATGAATGTAGGTATACATGTATGTATGTATACATATATAAGGGGACAATCGTACACAAATCGACCTAGTCCCATAGTAAGCTCAGTAAGGCTTGTGTTATGGGTACTAGACGACGATATATATAATAGATATAAATACTTAAATACATAGAAAATATCCATGACTCTGAAACTAATATTCATGCTCATCACACAAATGTTTGCCCTTACCGGGATTCGAACCCAGGACCTCTTGCTTCGTAGGCAGGGTCACTACCAACTAGGCTAAAGCGGTCGTCATATACATAATACATACAGTCATATCCATACGTCATATACGTATAGATACATGAATGTATGTATATATGTGGACATGAAAATTCTATTTCACGGGCTACAGTCCAAACGACTTGATGGTTTTTGATATATGAGGATTCCTTGCAGTGTCTTTGCAGTGGAGCGTGTGATATATATGATGTATAATTAATTGACAGGGCGTAGTTTCATTTAAAATATTTCATGTTAAATACCGAAACACCCAAAGTATTCACATATAATTGACAACTATCGTATTTTAAAACTGTACCTTCATTTCCTTCACGGACGACACATGCATTGAGGTCGCCCTGACTCACGTATATTTTTTTATTTCTGGTCTGTTAACATATTTATATACAAAGTAATATATTTTCTAAAACCAAATTAATGTGGCTTTATGGCCGTATTTTTTGTTTTTATGTATCTTATGTAGTTAAAAAAAAATTAGTAATATTGAATAAAAATAATTTACGCTGTATATGTTTATCTCCTTTATTTTAATTTTTTTGTTCTAAAATGTATTATTTTGGTTCGTAAAATAAATTCCTCATCCTTTATTTATCCGAAAATGATATAACACTTGCCTTGGTGTGTATAGTTTCAGAAAAAAATGGCTTTAAATAAAGCGCGGCGGAGTCGAACTTCCCCCCCCCCCTCCCCCCCTAAATGCGGGGTGGCTCTCGATGGCTCCCGGTCTGAATCCACTCAAGACCACCTAAGGATCAACTGTGCCAAGTTTCAGCGCATAGTCAAAAAGTGCAAGGTTCCCATACAACAGATAGCAATAGCACACCCACTATGAGGAAGGTCAGACAATGAATGAAACGGGAAATGTGTCAGGAAATGTGGATGTTAAAGAGTCACCAGGAAGCGACTCTCCAACGTATTTTGGTTCTCATTTTATAACGGAATGCTGAATTTATATAAAACTTTGTATACATAATGCTATCCGCTATATCTAGGTCCGAAACTAGATTTTGGTGTTAGAAATTGAAATGGAAAAAAGTGAGTAAAAGTTCGTCGTGCTAAAATTATTTTATCACTATTTTTTTATATTATTATTTATAGCACCAGTTATTATGTATAAAAAGTTAGATTTTATCCCAACTCGCTGAATTAAAATGAGAGCAAAACTGCGTTTGTATGAGAGGCCGACATGTTCAAAGCTTCATGGGGACGCATCGTATGTCTGTAAAGCTTTTGTACTTGTAGCTAGAGTTATAATGCCAGTTAAAGGTCTTATACAGCTCATGTGAAACTTCGGGTATGACCCGAAATAGACTACATCAGGTTTGGTGCCCGTGACAACTTTCATCCCAGTACTCTATGAACATTTAAAATGCATACCTAGATTTAAAAGTAGAAAATGTACTAAGATAGCATATATCTGACATGCACCAAAGATGATGAACACAGTTTCGTTTTCTGCCAAACAAAGCGTGCATGTTTACAATTTGGTTTACGTAACGTAACGGTAACGTATTACGGTAATTTGGTAACGTATATTTCCTGAAAACCTCAAAGTCAACACAGTTTTCGCAAGATTTGTACCGTTAAACTAAAGATTGTACTATACGCACTTTGTATATACGGGTCAATCAAAAAAACTATAGCAAAAAACATTCATACTATCTGTCTATTTGCAGTATATATGGTATACTGCAAATAGATTAATGCTTTGTACAAATAAATACGTGACAGCCGCCCGAAACTGTTACTATATATCTTGATTGATCGCTTACAGAAGGGCAACCTTGTACACCAAACGGCATTGAGTCTAAATCATAATTCCGATTTGTAATGCTGAGTGCGAATTGATCAAAGCGCGCCAAGCGAGTTCTATTCTGACTAACGATACGGCCTTTTTCAATCTGTCGGCAACATAAAGGACTTCTGTTCAGGCATCAACATTGGGCCGGTGGTCGCGGGAGTGATTGGAGCCCGCAAGCCGCAGTATGACATCTGGGGGAACGCCGTCAACGTGGCGTCGAGGATGGACTCCACTGGACTCTTGGACCACATCCAGGTTGGCATTCCCCTCTAACGGTATACGGAGAAATAGATACTCGATGCTGGTGTTTTCACCGTCATAAAACCTAAATAACCTCAACATTTAACGTTCTCTACTTTGGAGAAATGTTAAAACATTTGAATCAAGTTTGCACCGCGACGATATTAAAGTAAAAACTAAGTACGTGTATAGTTTTAAAGCTATGCGGTTGTGGTACCACAATGAACTAGTTTATGACTACACAATGTTCGCGGTTATTAAATTTTGAAAACGGAGATGAAATCACTTAAAACCGGCGTCGATTTACAGAACAAACTTTAGAGCGCACAACAACTTTTGTTGCTCCAAGCAATGTCTGTTGCTGAAATTACTTGCAAGTTAATTGACGTACAGTACACAGTTTACCGTGGTAGGTATTTAAGTGACGAAACTCCGTTTGTAATAATGTTGTGAATGCTCAGCGAATTATTTGTGGTCAGTGGCATATTCGCTTTGGTGGCCAAATAGTCCCAGGAAAACTGCTGTAGCGATTCTATTTTTAATTAGAGTAACTTAGCAAGTTCTCAAATTGCCACATTGCGATAGCATTTTCTCAGATTATACATGTACAATTGCAATCAAATGGCCTACAGATTGACAGTCAAAGGCGTAGAATTTGATGGAATCGGCCGCAGCGGCAGCCATGTTGTTTGGAAGGGGTCTTGATGCGACTAGCACAACTCTCTCGCTATTCATCGCATTTAAAAGGTTGCCTCGCCGGACCACTTTCATGAGCGTGTTTCCGAAATCTGGGCAAAAAATATGCAATGTGGTGATTTGGGAACAAAGCTACGTGTCGTGTTTGACGCCAGCTAAGACTAGTTAGTCGTCCGAGGCTGAAGCGAGTGCTCCCGTAGGTGACAGAGGAGGTGTATGAGATCCTGGCGTCCCGCGGCTACAAGCTGCACTGCCGGGGCATGGTCAATGTCAAGGGCAAGGGCAACATGGTGACGTACTTCCTCGAGGGCGTCGGCGAGACAGTTCCGAATGGCATCACGGATATCTACAACGTTAGTGCTATTTATTTTAAATCTATCAATTATCTGGCCATTTATAGCACGGATGCTTAATTACCTATATTCATGTTTACAGCGTACAGCGACTTTTTAATGACGCTATATTTGTAGATAATAAAATACTTCAATAATATAATATTAGGGGACAACCTACACAAATCGATCTAGTCCCATACTAAGCAAAGCTTCTACTAAAACATTCTCGTTTAGATAAATAAATACTCAAAATACATTAAAAACATACATGACTCGGGAACAAATACTGCTCATCACACACATAAAGTTTTGTATATCGTTAATCGTAATATCTAAAACTCGTGTACCAAGTATTCATTTTGAGCTCTCTTAAAGTTCGTTCGCACTTTTGCCAAACCGAGGCATTAGATACGATATCATTAATTAATTAGTCAATGTGGCAGCCTCGTAACGTGATACATTTTACTGTTAAATTTCACAGAATTTCCCAGGGCCAAAAGTATAACATGAACACTTCACAGAACCCGACACCGTCGACGTCCCAAGGCGGCTGTGATGCGGAGCCTGGAGGCAGCCGCCCCGACCACCGCCCTCTGGAGACCCTCTCGGAGGACCACGGCGACGAGGAGGTCTCACCACGTGCGTCCATTCCAACGGGTTGGTACAGTTTTGTTTTTCATCACACCAGCCGAAATACGTCCACTGCTGGATATCGGTCTTCCCAAAGAGTGGCCATCAGGTTACCTTGTGGGGGATCTACCCAGGCTGAGCCTTCAGGTACGTGGTCGCACCTTTGGTAGAACCCTTCCGCCCCAATGTCAGCCCGTCGGTTCTACGGGTAATGCGGATTTTGTTTTTACAATGTTTATTTATACCGATTTGCCTGGTTATTTCGTTCATTATTGCCTGCAAGTCGAATCTTATGACTGTACGAGTATATTAAACCAGTTAAAGAAGGCAGCCACAGCTATAACTTAACTACACAAGAACCACCCTTGCATTAGAACTGTCTCAACAAAAAGTGCAGACAGCAACAAAAGCTTGTGTTATAATTAAAATAAATTACACAAACTTATCATGGCAAAAACACAGAGCTTTATGTGAAGAGAGAAAGAAAAGGCACCATAGTGCTGGAAACCGTCTTGGGATACATTATCTTTTGCCATAATTCTAACTAGTTTCGATTTTATTTTTATGGCTTTTCTTAGAAGCACTTATGAACTTGAAGCATGATATTCGCTCGAGAATCAACTCGTTCTATCTCCTAGTTCGACTATGTTTGGCTGTCAAGAGTCAAGATCAGATCAAATTGACTTTAGATAACATAACAGGCCAATGCAGTCGAAGTCACTGAGGTCAGTTTTTGTTTGTTGCATAATTAATTACAGTACCTAGCTCGGTTGTTTCAAACCATCTGTACTCGTATTCCGTTAACATCTGGTAAGTATAGAAATTATGAGTTACATCTGATCCTATCGCATCCATCATCATCATATCAGCCGGAAGACGTCCACTGCTTGACATAGGCCTTCCCCAAATAGTGCCAAAGTGACCGGTCCTGCGCCACCGGCATCCAGCGGACTCCAGCACAGCAACCTTTACCAGGTCATCAGTCCAACTTGTGGGGGGCCTACCCACGCCGCGCCTTCCGGTACATGGTCGCCACTCGAGAACCTTTCCGCCCCAACGGCCATCGGTTCTACGTGCCCACTGCCACTTGAGTTTAGCGATTCGGAGGGCTATATCGGTTACCTTGGTTCTGCTGCGGATAGCCTCATATCTGATGCGACCACGCAGAGAAACTCCCAACATAGCCCTCTCCATAGCCCTTTGGGTGACTTTGAGCCTACTTATGAGGCCCATAGTAAGCGACCACGTTTCAGTGCCGTATTTCATCACTGGCAACACACACACTCATCCATCCTACCCATCCATCTCATCTTTATTCTATGGGATAACAGCTGCTGGCGCCATTTTGAACGTACCTTCACCGGCCCGTCGAATCTTGTTGAATAGACTCGCGCTTAGGCATACTAAGGGCGAGTCCATTTCAAAATCGTCTTACTAGTGTGTCCTTTCCCACAGACTCCCAGAACGACTCGGCCAGCCCCAAGCTTGATGCGTCACGCGAGTCACTCGCGTGCGCGGTGCGGGCTCGCGTGCGCCGGCGGCTCGAGCGGCCCGCCTCGCTCGCGGAGTGCTCGCTGCCCGTGCTGCTGACCATGATGCAAGCTAGGTAAGACAAGGGTCGTCGACCTCTTGACGTAAGCCAGTTCACGCCCCTTAAACTCTCGCGCTTTGTACACATATTGAAATGTTTTTTTAGGAGGCATTACCTCAAATGGAGAAATTGGAACCCTTATAGGATCAGTTTGTTGTCCGTCTCTGTCTCTGTTAACACAGTTTATCTTGGGAACGCGTGGAGGTATCGAGTCTAAATAAATTAAAACCATATTATTTTAATTATAGGTACTAAAGTCCATATAGCTGTCAAAAAAGATACTCGTATATTTCGACACTCTCAAGGAAATCATAATATAGGTACTTTTCGTTGACCTAGAACTATGGAATTTGCCAAGTAATATCGACTTATACGAAGTACAGGGGAAAATCTGAAAACTATACTTACATTTGTAATTTTGTACGGAACCCTCGGTGGGTGAGTCCGACTCGCACTTGTCCAGTTTTTAATACTGTGACGATGGCAAAGACGCATTCGCAGGCACCTTGGACAACCCTTTATTGATTTGAAGATTCTACTACGACATTGAATTCAGACTATACTACGAAGTCTCAATTGTTATTATTTTTTATTTTATTTATTTGGAGATCCAACAGTTGAGACATAAACAATAACAAATTTTACTATGCAGCAGAAAGCCAATTATAGGAACTCACAGGTAGTAACATAATAAGCCAGTTTACGGCGTAAAAATAACAGACCTGTCCGTTCCGTAGTGTCCGTTGCATCAGTTTAAACTCGCGTTTTGTACAATTAAAAGATACTTACTACACATGCCTAGCACGATATTTATTTATTTACCTTTGTTTGTGACGTTTTGACATTATTTAAGACTCCTGGCTTAGAATGAGTGCCATGAGTGGTCACAGTTTTGTGCACGCGATCTGCCACCATTAGGATGACATCCTGGTAAACTCAGTTGATCTCAAAGAGAAAATCACTGTTTTGGTCCTTCGGTATTCCAGAAATCCATGCGTGTCCGTGTTATTCGTGGTCTAATCAATGGACCCGATTTTACAGTGACCTCTAAACTTCCTAATTTTATTTAGGTGTCCGTGTCGCTATAACCCTTTGCTATTCTGTAAGCAGCTGTCATAATCAAATGACAGCGCTAATTTGAATCTGACGTTTCTTATTTTAGGCGGTCTATTCAACATACTTAGCTGCCTAAATGATATTCTAAATATGTCGTTTTTAATCTGCCGCCTGCATTATCTCTAAAAATTAGAAAATTTCGTCTTAGGCTAGTTAAGCCGTGTGCACGTAGAATCGGGTCCAATGCCTCTTAAAACATCCCTTTACCCGTGATGTTCTGCCGCATCCTGATTTCTCCAGTTCCTATATCTATCAACAGGGCGCACTCAACGGACTTCCGCATCCCGACATCCCACAGCAGCGGCGACATCGAGGCGCTGATCCAGCCACGCCGGTCAACCAGCTTGGCTGACTTCGTACGCCGCAAGCCCCAGACCGTCAACATCATCGAGAACCCGATGGTCACCGGCCCGCTCGCCGCCGACAGCCCCGAGAGCCCGGCAGCGCGCCCGAACGTGATTCTGACCGTCGCTGAGACACACTAGATGACTTTGAGAAAGATTATTGAGCCAGCGTTAGTCTCCTTGCTTAAGTTTGGTAGTTTTGCGCTCTCTAGGACATTAATGCATCCTAAAGAAGATATTCGTGTAGAGGAATCGTTTGTGAACCTTGGTGTAACGTCCGGATATAGGTATCCAAGTGATTCTTCTAGCAAGGGTTCCTGTTTTTATTCTTTACGGCTTCGGGTGGTTTTTAATTATCTGAAGCTGCCTTGGTTTGTCTAAGGAATGGGGTCTTTGTGCGTATGCAAATTTTAGCAGCGTTTTATACCTTATGTTGTGACTTTGTAAATAGCATTTTTGGTACCTACCTACCTACATTTTACCCCCTGTGTGGGTACCTCAATTTTATTTACCTTCTATGTCATCAACGTAATCATTTTCTTTGTGAATTAAGTTCTAGAAACGACTAATGCAGGTGATAACTGAACAGTTATTGTGTGTGTGAACACATATTGATACATGACAAACTTAATGAAAGGGACAGATGCTATAGCGAGTTTTGAAAATGAACCGCTTTAAGCATTACTTACACTGATTTTACAATGTACAAATAGTAACTATGGTTAACTATTGTAAGACCGTAACAGAAGGATTAAGTGATGTTACGCGAGTCTGTAGCGCGAAGTTTGGGTCCTCCTTGAAGTGTAGGACTCCAGCACAACAGACTCGGATTAATACTTATGTTGATATTAGGGTCGTGATTGCCATTAAGAAAGTGTTTTGAAAGCGTCTAGTAGAAAAGTAAGAAAGAAGATTCGAAAGCGTGAATTTCCTACTCAATATTTAATAAGAATATCATCTGAATGTGGAGAATTTTAAGGAACTTTAGATGGGTTAATACTTGAGTAGGTTCTCTGACAGTATAGATTTGTGTGAAACTAGAGATGGCCAGTACACTAGATGAGTAAGGATGGCATTCGGTTAGCAGATTGTGGATAGGTTGTGAAAGAAAGCAAGTGTTCATGTCTATTTTGTTGCCAGAGAATAAGTAGATCAACTGTTATGACTGACTGACGAAAATCTCATGAATTTTTTGTCACTTGTGTTTGGAAGCACTATTTAAATTTACCCACATTATTTGACCTCTTTTAACTAATGATGTGTTATGTCCCTTTCTCTCAAAGACAAATTTCAAAGCGATAGCTAAAGAAAATCTAATAAAACATGTATGTAATCCGTGGCACGTAACTAGAACATGCGCAGGAGTTCGGATTTCCGGTTGTAATCTGAGGTGAGCAGAAGCGGGGGCGCGTGTCGGTGCCAGACCTCGCGCATGCTATCTGAACATGCGCACTACTGAATGACGCCATCATCGTTTTACTTTCGTGCCGTCTATGTTTATGAGTTAAATTATATTTTACAATTAACAATTTGAAGAAATTTCAATTTTAATGAAAAAGTCCGTTCAATAACTCTGTCACTGGCGCAGTCACTAGGATCCTTACGGTGGATATCCACGAGAGACATGCGAAGCTTTGTTTTCATTTATGACACCTGCGAGCTGTGAAACATCTTTGCAGGTATCTAGAGGGTGTTCCCCCTTAAATACGGTAACAAAATAGACCTGTATTTCACCATTTTGGTCAATTCGACGTGCGACGTAGGAATAAAAGTTACTTGTAAGTTTGATTGTAAATATTAAGTATGAGGCAACGTATGGTGAATGAAACAGTGGGACACAAGTACAACATGATTAATGTAGGTTAACATAACAGGAATGCCGTGGTGGCTGAGTTCCTTAAGAAAATCATATCATTGCCGGTCAGTTCCGTTATAACGGCAAAATACAACAATATTAACTTTGGCCTGCGCTTCAACTTATTATAGTTATTTTCTTCTACTAAAAATACTTATTCGCTGATAGAAATTTATTAATAAATAAATATTTGGGGACAATCTTACACAAATCGACTTACCCGTGACCTCTGGCTTCGTAGGCCAGGTCACTACCAACTAGTGTGCGGAGGTCGTCATTAATTAAATCATTTAAATAATTTTCTATTGGGATAGAGTTACATTTGTCTCGTCGCAGTCGCTTTCTGAGACAAATTTCCTACACCAGTTGATTCTCGTTTCAATGCCATTTTGTATTCTTTGGCGAGCCTTGGGTCAAATATTTTTAAATTCACAAAGATCATAAGATGGACGCTGTCTGACCATAGACAATGGTGTCGTCACGTCACTCGTTCCTTGTTATATGTTATACTAACGGAGCGTTTTTGAAGTACCTATCATAAAAAGTGGCTGATTTGACCATCAGTGATCCATGTTCTATATTTTCCATCATCATCATATCAGCCGAAAGACCCCCAAAGAGTGTCACGATGACCGGTCCTGCGCCACCTGCATCCAGCGGACTCCCGCTATCAGTCCACCTTGTCTACCCACGCTGCGCCTTCCTGTACGTGGTTTGCCACTTAAGAACATTTCCGCCCCAGCGGCCTTTGATTTTACGTGCAATGCCCTGCCCCACTCACGGCTACCTAACATTATCATTGGTAATTTTCAAAACAACGTTTCAATAGCTGAAGCAGTAATATGATCGTCTAAAGGAACTGCATTAGGTAGAATCGCGAGGTCTCAACGTTTTTATTGATGTAGTAGATGTAGCCATTTACTATATAATCACTATAATACTTAAAAGTGTCTGTTTAGAAGTTCGGAGATTGAGCTCGGATTTTAGTAAATTTATTAGGTATCCATAACTGTAATCTGTTGTTTGCGGCGATTTTCGTGTATCGTTGGCAACCGGGCGCTGAACTTGCTAGCGGAACACGCGCGCTAGTGAACCTGCTCGAATGCCGCCATTTTGTTCTACTTTGGTGTCGGTTGAGTCTAGCTTGTCTGAACTGAGTTTCATATTTAAACATTTTTTTTTTTTCATGTATGAACGTCTTTAGGTTCACATTTAGTTCCTTACTTACAGTTCTTTTTATTTATTTGATCCGTGTTCAAAAACCGAGCTCACACATACATTAAATTAAATGTATCGAGCTTATTTATGTAAGTCAACGCTATATAAACTTCATATAATATAAAATTTGGCTACAATCCACACTTTTAACATATGTTTGTTTTACTTGGGACATAGTTCGCGACAATCTCATCCCCTAGTTTCATAAGAACTGAAATAGGTACTTAAGTAGTTGTTCATTAGTTTAAATTGCTTGTTTAATGATTAATGATATTAATAATTTGAAAGTACATTAAGTTATTTTGGTAAATCTTTCATTACCAGCAACTTCGGTATGTCATCGAGTAAGCACAATACGAGCACATTAATCGTCTAAGGCGGAATAACAAATGTCTCAGATTCCACGTAGTTAACGATATAAGGCTTCTATTAATACAAAAGATCGCAGCCATTACACACCTAACAATTTTCATAAGAGCTTTCTTAAGTTGGAATGAGATACAACACATATAGCTTTCAATCTAGCTATAGACATCGGCGTGCCAAATTCAATTGGGTCTGCGGCTTTGACCCTGATATCTTCCAGAGTTGCTTGGTTGTAGTCAATGATATACTTAATACAAAAAGAGGTAGGTACTAGTATCTTATATCTAGGTATGTTGACAATGCGAAATTCCATGTGTAAAAATCGCCAGGCTTACGCTAATCATTTCCGGGAGCGAAACAGAGACAAGTACATGTATGGTAGGGTTGGTCAATTGACCAAGTTTCATTCAGAACACTTATTAATTTATTATTATCTACCTCTTTTTTATATTACATCATTGGTTGTAGTACCTATATTAAGTTGAACTGCCATGTTATCCCTTAAAACAATTACTTTGCGTAAATTAATATGATATTAATTCCTCTCGCGTATAGTTTGTTTTAGTTTAAATGACGAAGAGAACTTAAACCCAACTATAACCGAGCTATATTGTTTAGTTATCATCTTTAAGTAGGGTTCTCAAACAATTATGCATAAACAATAGAATATCCGTAGATACTCCAGTACACGTGCCACACTACGGTAATAATAATGACGTCTCTTTTTTTTTCCTTTCATATCTAGCAACAAAAGAAGTTGTAAGATCCCACATTAAGTGACTTCGTCATTTTCACTAAAACAAACTACATATAGAAATGGATCGAAATCTTAGCAACATGCAACGATGACTTATGTTGTTGCTATCTCTATCATTGTTTTTAAATTATTGCGTCATGTTGTTTGCTTATCCAACTTAATTTATATAAAATAAAAACTAATTAGAATGTATAAACTATATTTTAAGTAGCGCTACGTTAATTTTTATTTAATTTTAAGCATTTTTACTAATAACAAAGGTGTGAGACGGGGTAATATGTTGTTATAGAAAAATAGACTTTATTAACAATTTAACAAAGTCTATTCGAGGTTGCGCCGACCCACTTTGTGCGATTTCCTACGGGTATTTTTTTTAAACCAAAATGTAGCCAAATAGCATAGAATAAGCCAAGATATTCAATCGTATACGATATATTATTTATTGTACCCACGTAAATATATGTGTCCGCACTAAATAGTTACATGAAGCACACTCTACTTACTCTCAGTGGTATATTAAGCTGTTTCCATTGTTTATCTATAACGTTAATTTATCCTGGCAAGACCTGTTACGTTGGCAATACTGGTGTTTTTGACAGCTACCCTGCTACATAAGGCCTACATCACACTGGCGTGGCCTGGCCGCGGCGGACAATAGTAAACTTGACCGCCGCTGTCAAATTTACTATTGTCCGCCACCGCAGGCCGCGCCAGTGTGTGGCAGGCCTAAATTTTATCACAACGGCGCGGCCTGGCCGCGGTGGACAATAGTAAAATTGTCATTAGCTCTCAAATTTACTATCTTCCGCCACCGCAGGCCGCGCAAGAGTGTTGCAGGCCTTAGGCAGCAGTCAGTGGAAACCGACCTTTTAAGCCTGCAACACACTGCCGCGGCCTACGGTTGAGCGGCAACACTGGTCAAATAGCCAGTCTTTAGGCAAACGCCTCATTGCTGCCAGATTATACTTTTTCAACTGTAAATCGTGCACATGATCATGAATATCATTTAATCGAAGTATTTGATTGACAAATGACATGGCCTCAGTGCTCATTTTGGCAGATTTTCAGATAGATACAAAATTATTACAAAAATGACCAAATTTGCAGGGTCCAAAATTTTATTAAAAGTTCGATCAAATCTAACAGATTCGTTTGCTTAAGCTTTTTACTGTAGTTAAACCTATTTTTACCTACTGTTGTACCTACTACAAGTATCGTATAGGGATATCTATTCTAAATTAATCATAAATGTTGAACAGGTATTCATAGGTGCATGCAGAAATGTTGTCATGTAGTTAAAAATTAAGGTATTTACCGATTTTGACGGACGCTTCTTATCCGGGCTGGCGAGACGAGTGACCTAAGCAATCTAGGGATTTGTTTTTGAAGTGGGAACTTTTCCCCTGTCGTTAGATCTTTTTGGATTGAAGATTTGAATTCGCCTGCCTGAGATGATCGTGATTATGGCGGGCATAAGGTGTTCGTCTTTCTCGCAGTCACGTACTACGGCATAAACTTAAACATGCTGCACCTGGCCCTCGCGAAGGGTTCCTGACATTTAATAAAGACAAGAAAAGAGACGAGCGCTCTTACTAGCATGTACGTGAGTACGAGAGGGAGGAATGCTGCTGAGTGTAACATCTACATATTCAGATGGGCTTTTTGTAAATGATTTGTATGAGCGAACGTCATTCGTCAAACCGTCCCTCTTATCATTTAACTGTGATGTTCTAATAAAACGAAATTACCTAAGTTATTTAAGGTTTAGCCAGTATTTGGAATTGTAAATGCAATTGTTAATAAATACTATACCCACGTAGCTAAGGGTAGCCTATAGAATTTCCAAAATTTTCCAGGCCCCCGAAGCTATAAGTCTCAACTGGCAAAACTGCCCAATAGGCTGTTTGTTATTAGCGACGCCAGACGACCGCGCGGAAACGTGATTGCGGCCCGTGTGGCGTCTGGCGTGGACAGATGACGTGCACGGCGTCCTGCAAAATTCTATCCCTACCTTGCTCTTTCTTATAACTTCGTACCGCTCATGCCGGCCGCCGCGCTCAGACGTCTAGCGTACCCAAAGACAATAGTCATCAATCTCAGTATTGCCAGTGCAATTGAAACTTGTAGCGTTGTGCAATGGGCCTTATGTCAATGTCGGAAAACATTGCCAAAGGTTGCAATGGCGGCACTAGTTGACGTCTATAAATGCGCTTGTTTTTATCATTAGGCCTGCAACACACTGGCACGGCCTGCGGTGGCGGTCAATATTTAGTAAATTTGTCAGCTAATGACAAGTTTACTATGGTCCGCCGCGGCCAGGCCGCGCCAGTGTGATGTGGGCTTTATAAGTATTAATTTGTCTATATTGTTGACACGAGTCCATCAAATATTCTTGTAGACTGTCCCCATAATACCTAGCTAATGGCAGAAATAAAACTAGTCCCGGAAGACACAAATGATTTAAGATACCATAGATAATTGACATGTACCTATTAGGAAACTATGGTATACTGTACTTGTGCAAATATGGACTAATATTATTACGAACAAAGGTTTGTGAATTTGTTTGTATGGTATAATAACCTAACCTAAACTAGGTACTTATCCGATGTCAAAGATTCTTTCGTCATAGATTATATTCTGTCTATTCTGGCAGCTAGTAGGTAACGAACTGAAAGATACGCAATAAATATAATTTTGAAATAAATTGCAGTGACTCTATGGACTCGTGTTACAAGACATTTCTATTTTTACAGAAAATATCCTATTTACAAATGAAATCGTGATCAAAAGATATTTCGGTCCGCTCTAGACCAACCCTGTTTATTTCTTAAAAGTATTTAAAAAGTATTTTTCGACCTATATTTGTATTTATATAAAATTTGACTTGTGCCAATGAATGATTATCCGACAGTATTATCATGCAATATGTTGTATTGTATATTTAAAGCATGCGGCACAATGTATGGAGTAGCGTTATGACTTTTTCTGGAAATATTGATACCTACGAAGATCGACGCACACGGAAAAGATTAGTTAGATCGCTTTCCCAAACGCATTTTTCTTTCGCCGTCAAACATTGTAGTTCAATTTCCGATTCTTACGATACGGGTGCAAGACCACACTGTGAAAGTAATGTCGGGTATAAATGCGAAAAGAAAATTATCTGCAAGAAAATATCCGTTTGGGAGAGCGATCTGACACATCACAGCGGAATTAACAAAAAGTTGATATAGGTACGCTACTTCAATACCTTGAAGAGTTTATGATGAATTTATGATTTACCTTTGATCCGGCCTTTTGGAGGGTCCTACGCTGCACCTGCAAACTACACTGCACTGTTATATCACTGTTAGGTACCTAACTCTTGTAAAGACCCACGAGTTAAGGCTTGGCCAAACACAGGGCGCGACGCAGCGCCGCGGCCGCGCGACGCAGCGCCGCGGCCGCGCGGCGCGACCTCGGCGGCATTAAATACATGCTAACACGTTACCGACGTCAAACAGACTGCGACCGCGCCGCGCTGCCCCTTGCGTCCACTCGGCGCGAGCGCAGCACAGCGCGGCGCGGACGCGGCGGCACGCTGCTCCGCGCTGGGTCACATCAAGGAATGAGCGACCCTCCGCGCACGCATGCTGTATCCGGGCGCGAGTCACGCCCGCATCGCGCCGCGTTCGCGCGCGCGATGAGGGCGTGTTGAGAGCGCGAGGCCGGCGCGATCCACGCGCGCCCTGTTTGAACATGAACTGTCATCGCGCCGGCATCACGCGGCGCGGACGTCGCGCTGCGT
Source organism: Epinotia demarniana (assembly GCA_945867215.1). Taxonomy (NCBI): domain Eukaryota; kingdom Metazoa; phylum Arthropoda; class Insecta; order Lepidoptera; family Tortricidae; genus Epinotia; species Epinotia demarniana. The sequence goes on from OX244259.1 coordinate 61,284,331, forward strand.
CGCGCTCTGTGTCTGGCCAAGCCTTAATCGCAAATCCTGCAAGTTATATAACATAACAGCCGCATGCGCACGTCATTAAAAACTCGTTAGTAGCGCGTTAAACGTGAAATATAATTTCGAAGACGAACCTTTAGATAAATCGTCCTTGTTACAAAGACAAAGTGATTTAAAGTTCGCTATTCTCAGTTTTAATCAACATGTCCGTTCTTATCGATATATTGTAATCGTAACTGTTCGTAGTTTGTCGATATTTAACATTTAGTCATAAATGTGTTTCTCGAATATGTAATCTACAATGCAATTTACGAATTTCGTCGGTTTGCCACACTTGGTTGGATAAGAATTTGGAGATCGGAAATCGTTTTAATGGAAACAATCTTTGATACAGATCATTGAACTCATCTTTGCGTGCGTGTGCGCTTGCGTTTGTAACTGCCACTCTGACGGCCGACATTACCACGCATATCAATCCTGCATAGTTATAGTGCGAATCCCGGTTCTGGAGCGAATCTTATTGGCCAAACAAAGCCATTGTTTGGCCACGCCCCACAAACGCTTCGGAATGAAAAGGCCATGTTTAATTAACACTTAACTCGAATAGTGGCTCTATTGTTAAAGTAGCAAGGGTCAAATTTAAACGAAATGTAAATCGGCACAACTTTTTATTAGAATTTGGAGCGGAGCTTACTCTTAGTACAACGTAAAACAATGGCTTTGTTTTTTTTGTGCCTAGGACAAAGTGAATTCGTTGTAGAAAAGGAAATTATCTACACAAGCGCACACGCACATACAGCCGGGTGTGATAAGATAAGATAAGACAAGAAGAGATTGTACTATCTGTGCGAGTATAACATCTCAAGCCGTGTACTTATTTGTACGAAACTAGACTAGTGTGGTATTAAATGCACGGTATATTAAGTACGTAAGTGTATCCGAACATTATGTTTTCGAGTGATATTGAAAGATATTTCCCATTGGAATTGATTAAATGGCGTAATATATGTTTTTAAATATTTTTGTTATAAAACTGGTGTCGAGTAGCTGACTTTTGATTACCTGAAAGTATAACATCTCAAGCCGTGTACTTATTTGTACGAAACTAGGCTAGTGTGGTATTAAATGCACGGTATATTAAGTACGTAAGTGTATCCGAACATTATGTTTTCGAGTGATATTGAAAGATATTTCCTATTGGAATTGATTAAATGGCCTAATATATGTTTTTAAATATTTTTGTTATAAAACTGGTGTCGAGTAGCTGACTTTTGATTACCTGAAAATCGGTGAGTGATTAGATAAAAAAAAAACTGGTTGCACTTCGGTAGGGCCGGCAGAAGTGAAAACTTGAATAATTTTAATTTTGCAAAAAAGCAGCAAACCCCAAACACTCCGCGTTTTGAAGCGCAACTCTCGCTTTTTGTATTCCAGCAATTGGCAACACTAAATCCTAAAACAGTGACGCGACCTCCTACACCTGTCGCGAGTTTAACAATTTTTCGCCATTCCAAAAAGTGCACAGCGCCGCTAAAGAAGTTTTCACTTCAAAAGCTAAATAATAAAGAAGATTTTAGTGGGAAAAGTAAGCTTCTTGATACCTTGCAGGTCGTTAACTTATTTTGTAATATTTTTGTAGTAACAATTGACTAAATTAGCCAGTAATTATTTTCTAAGCTTTGATCACATTCCGAACGGTACTAAGGCGGGAGGGGGGGGGGGAAATGTCGAAAAAGTAAGAACACTGCTCGCGAATTGTCTAGCCAATACACATGTCGTGAACCAGAAATAACAAGAAAAGAGCACAAAGAAAAAAAATAAGCGCACACTAGCGGAGCACATTGGGAATCTAACCCAGTGTGTTTGTTTTAGTTATTACGACGGAAAGTTCCTAAAACCAATTACCGACATGTATTGTAGGTGAGCAATTTGGAAATATATTCCCCAATACGTTCCATAATTTCTTAATTGTAATTTTCATTTTTAAAAATTGAGCCGATATTTGAATTTTTAGCAGTTATTGTAACTGCTAGAAATACAAATCTCAAGCTCAGTCAAAAAGAGTTTTGGGGTGTTTGGAGAGTAAAAAGTAAATTTTCCGAAGTTGTTCCAAAGAAGACAAGCTTTTTTTTCTAAAAGTAGTGACATATACGACGCGCTTAACAGTACAGTGCACAAAGAAAAAAAGGAACCAACTTTAAGACTGAGTTAAGAAAATGGCGGCAAAAACTTTTTCGAAGTATTTCCCAAAACCTCTCGGCGTCCCGATGCAATGGATTATAATTTAATGCACACAATTGAAGGATAAAATTCGCATTCCGGTCAATGGAATAAAATTTCATTGAGCTTGTATTATTAATTATAATAATTAACGTTATACGACTTAATAGTATAGACGAGATTAATTGATGTGGCCGATTTTTTTTATAAAACTGGCATTTGAAGCTTTTACTTTGAACGACAATGTTGCTTTTTGAATGGACTGATTTGATACTATTCGGCAGGGGCGTATTTACCCTAGGGCCAACCGGGCCATGGCCCGAGGCGCCAATCCGCCAGGGGCGGCAGCTGGCCGATTGCATTTTCTTTGGTTTTCGCGCCATTAATTGACTTCTGGGGCGGCGAAATTTATTGGCCCGGGGCGCCGAATTTCAAAATACGCCCTCCTATTCGGCTAACTCAATTAATCTCACGTTTAATTTGGTGCGTTCTGGGTCAACGGCGTCGATTACCAATTGTATAGACGGTTGATGTGGACCTTATGTCAAAGAGTTAGGCGCTGTATTGCTTTATTCGTGTTAAATTCTCTTGGTCTTCACTGAGTTGTTGAGGACCTTAAAGGAAGTTAATGCCTGTTTTGGCTTGGCCGGTTTAATTAGTCCAGCCGGTAGCTCAGAACCACCCATGTACTACGCCTTCGTCTGTATTACACTTCTGTCTGATAATAAATGGTGTTACGTGTAAAAGAATATTTTTATTGATCTAACTTTAGCCGCTAGCGGGGCGGAGCTGCCGTGCTCGCTTTCTGGCGCGGTCTCATTCAACGGTTGTAACGAGAGCAGGTTCATTTTTTTACCCACAAAATTAAACATAGGTATACACGAGTCGAGACAGCTGGATAGATGCTCCACGGCAACCCCAAATTAAAAAAAATGTACTCTTGAAACTATTGAGGTAACACTTTTTTCTAGAAGTTCCTACCTAAGATCTAAATCTATGGAATTTGCTATGTAAACAAACCGTCATACTGAAATTGACATTAAATATCAATTTCAATACATTATTTGTTTACATAGCAAATTCCATAGATTTAGATCTTAGGTGTTAATACAGGTCAATTTTTTCACATAAATACCAACAGAGAGTGGGCTTGCCAATGCATGAAATGGTTCTTGACGTCCGATGGGTTATTATACTAATCAGTTATATTAACTTTTTTTAATGGGAAGTAAATCCTGTATAAATACCTCCACACGACGGGGATAGCGCAGAGGTTATGTCGAACTTGCACCGACTAAAAACCCCCGATAGTAGTCCTCGACGTGTTTCGAACAGCCCTGGGGTCTCCTATGGAACGCAACAGTGCCGCCCTAGCGTCATGCCTCTGCGTTCCCTACTTTTTTTATTGCAGATTGCAGGCCCCGATTGTTACCGTGTATCGCCCCGAGGCCCCCTTTTAGTTCCCTTGTACGACAGGCATCAATATCAATATCCGCCATCTAGCGAGAGTCTATTGTGGTTATGGTCGAGACTCTTCGCTATTAGGCCGTTCACAGAAACAACTATCGGGACAATGATCGTCCTACACCCCTCTAGTAGCAGTAGTCCGGTTGGTAGTCCGGTTGACCGAACTAGTGCAACTTTTCAGTAGCAGTAGTTCGGTTGAAATATAGTACCGAACTACCGATACTCTTTAGTAGCAACAGTTCGGTTTGTAATATTCTAAGAATAAAACGTGACACATTATAACACATTAACGTACCTCCCGACGCATATGACCAAAAACGCAAAAGGCCAATTCGACATACCGTAAGGCAGGTCTCCGTTAGGTACGACGACGAGCGAAGCGAGCATATGAGGAAGTGAAAAAACACATTTTCGGTTTTGGCGCTTCGCCGGCCGCTACCGCGGCACGCTTGCTTCGCTCGCTCGGCTCGCGCTGTAGGGTCGCAGTACGTCTAACACTCCTCCTCGCTTCGCTCGTCATCGTACCTACCTACACCGACCTTACTTACGCGTACAAAAATATATTACAAACCGAACTGTTGCTACTAAAGAGTATCGGTAGTTCGGTACTATATTTCAACCGAACTACTGCTACTGAAAAGTTGCACTAGTTCGGTCAACCGGACTACCAACCGGACTACTGCTACTAGAGGCCTACGTCCTATACCTCGTTAGCCAGGTCAAGGTACTTGCTGGATTTGTCCTTCGCAGCCTTCACTAGGTTCTCATCATGGGGTGAGGTCGACGAGCACTGCCTGGCGTTTCGATCGATCTGTCAGCTTGATATCAGGCCTATTGGCTGGAATTGTCCTGGCTACAAGGTTTTGTGTGTACTCGCCGTTTGCTAGATGACCAGTTGACCACAACCGGAGATAATATGCCCGAGTAACTCCCGGGACGGCGGCATGCCCGACAATTGTCGACCGTACCGTCCTTCAGGATATACCTCCGGTAGTTATTCGTCATTATAACTTCAAGCTCAATTGCATCGACAAAACCTTCAGTTTCCCCGAAGAGATCTCCGAAACGTAAAGCCAGTTCCCGTGTCCCACACAGCCCTGCGGTCCTCGGCGCTCATTACTTTATTACTTTAAGTTGGCGCCAGTTCTCGTTTGCCAAGGAAACCGGGGTAAATGGAAGCGGGGCGTACAGCGTCCATATAAAACAAATCCAATTTAGGTATATAGTTAGGCGCTCGACGCCCCGCTCTGAGCGGGGCGTCCACTCAGGCCTTATACTAACGCGCGGCGCTCGCGCGTCAAGTTGGCGTCGTTGCAAGTTTTACGTTTTGGGCTAGATCAATTTTCAGGGATAATGATTTGTAAAAGATTTGGAGTTGAAACCGGACTATGGTAAACGAAATACTATGTGGGAGACATGGTTTGCCTGGTAAAGGGTTAACCCCCTCGAATGCGGGTGTCAAAATTGTCCAATCAAATGACAGATGTTAACCAAGAGGTCCTAATTTTAACTAGATTGAGCAGTTGACAAATACGCATACGAGCGGTTAGCATTCTGCTGAATTATATAAAGACATTTTTTTTAAATGATTATATTTTGTAAATATTATTTGCTTATGACATTACAACACAGTGACAAAAAACGGCTAGACAAACAGTACACATTACAAAACACTCACTCTTCTTCGATATCCTCTTCGAAATCCCCTTCATCGTCGGCCGTAACATCCTGGTATTGCTGGTACTCTGACACCAGGTCATTCATGTTGCTTTCGGCCTCCGTAAATTCCATCTCGTCCATCCCTTCACCGGTGTACCAGTGAAGAAACGCCTTTTGCCTAAACATGGCTGTGAACTGCTCAGATATCCTCTTAAACAGCTCTTGAATAGCTGTAGTATTTCCTATAAATGTAGCAGACATTTTGAGGCCGCGAGGGGGTATGTCGCACACAGCAGTCGTCACGTTATTCGGGATCCATTCAACGAAATACGTGCTATTCTTGTTCTGGATGTTGAGCATCTGCTCGTCCACTTCCCTCATGGACATGCGGCCGCGGAAGATGGCCGCCACGGTGAGGTACCGTCCGTGGCGAGGATCACACGCTGCCATCATGTTCTTAGCATCGAACATCTGCTGCGTCAGCTCTGGGACTGATAGGGCTCTGTACTGCTGGCTCCCGCGAGACGTGAGCGGCGCGAATCCAGGCATAAAAAAATGCAGCCTTGGGAATGGCACCATATTAACTGCCAGCTTTCGGAGATCAGCGTTCAGCTGCCCCGGAAACCTTAGACACGTCGTTACTCCAGACATGGTAGCCGACACCAAATGATTCAGATCCCCGTAAGTCGGTGTGGTAAGCTTCAGCGTTCTACAGCAGATGTCACACAAGGCCTCATTGTCTATACAGAACGTCTCATCATTACTCTCGACCAGTTGATGCACGGATAGCGTAGCATTGTATGGCTCGACAACAGTATCAGATACTTTAGGGCTAGGGACGACGGAGAACGTATTCATAATGCGGTCGGGGTACTCTTCCCTGATCTTTGAGATTAAAAGCGTCCCCATGCCTGAACCGGTGCCGCCGCCAAGCGAATGCGTCATCTGGAAGCCTTGGAGACAATCGCAGCCCTCCGCTTCCTTCCTGACCACGTCGAGGACAGAATCTACCAGTTCCGCGCCTTCAGTGTAGTGCCCCTTCGCCCAGTTATTGCCAGCGCCCGACTGGCCGAACACGAAGTTATCAGGCCTGAAGAGTTCCCCGAACGGCCCAGCTCGGACGGAGTCCATAGTCCCTGGCTCGAGGTCCACAAGGACGGCTCTGGGCACGTACTTGGCGCGCGAAGCTTCATTGTAGTAGACGTTGATGCGTTCTAGCTGTAGGTCCGAGTCTCCATGATACGCGCCCGTTGGGTCGATGCCATGCTCATCGGAAATTACTTCCCAGAACTGGAAAAAAAAACAGTAATTAGAAAGGTAAAGATTTACGAAGATTTACTGCAGAGCGGAGGAGAATCGCTAAATACCGTAACTTCTTTTTTTGCTATACTTTCAAAATTTACGCAAACAATATAGACCGGTAGGTAAACCGGTATTGGTAAATAAGCCAAGTACTTAGACCATATATGTATGCAGATGACACATGCCTACTGTGCGCCGATAAAGACATTAATTATATAAAAACCTGTATACAAGAAGATTTTGAAAATATACTTAAATGGTCTCATGATAACGGCATAATACTGAATACTGAAAAAACTAAATTTTTGCTTATAAGTTCCCCATATATTAAGACATGTCACGCGTCCATTCAAATTATAGGTCATTCATACGATTGTTTACATAATGAAAAACATGCTTGTAAATGCAATGTAATAGAAGTAGTCGAAAAATTTAAATACCTAGGCTTAACCATAGATAGGCACATAAATTGGAAAATACATATAGATACTGTGTGTAATAGGCTCAGATCCATATTATGTAAAATAATTAGTTTAAAAAATATAGTAAATAAAAAAATATTACTTATGCTGTATCATGCACTGGCGGACGCTGTGATTGGATATGGACTGATAGCTTATGGGCGTACATTTAAAACCTATTTAGATAATGTATTAAATTTACAATTGAGATTATTAAAAAGTGTTATAGATAAAAAAAACTAAAGAAACCTGCTGTAATGATTACACGGCGCTATTCAAACTGCTGAACGTCTTGCCAGTGCATGACAAAGCTAGGTATTTAATAGCAACCGAACAATTTAAGAGTGATGAGTTTAGAACTCCGCGAATCTACACACGACCGCAAAGAGGGTTAGAACGACGAAAATACGTGGAACCTACGGCTAACAATTATTATGGTAAAAGGACACGTAGCTACTTAACACCGCGAATATTCAACACTATTAATTTTGAAAACGAGTGTAGCAGCAAAAATATCTTTAAGATCAAACTCAAAAAGTTGCTATTGAACACCTCAAGTAAGTAAACAACAACAAATAAATACTTAATAAGTATTAAATAGATAAGTTACAACATTATATAAATAAATTCACAGTTATGGTCGATCATTAGATAAGATAACCTATGGGCTGACTATGAAACGTTTTCGGCCGTGCGCAGGTGGGATTTATATATCACGTTCCACACTAAAAATGACAATTAAACCTGATACGCGCGCGGACGGAGCGTTGCGTGGTCAACCCGCTGGTAAATAACAGGAAGTGAGTGTACCTTTCGCCGATAAACGTAATGTTTGGCGAAATTGAATCGAATGTAAATCGTACCATAATTTTTTTTCTGAAGAATAAAAATTAAAAAAAAAATATATATATATATATATATATATTACTTCGTAAAGATAGGCCCAACGCGCACCAGTGATTCGTCCAATACGGTGGCCCGGCACTGGCAATTGCGGGCCACCGTGCCTTAGTCTTCAGCTGTCACAGTGTGTCACAGTATGTCAAGCAAATTTGTTCGGTCGGCGTATCTTTACTTTCGATATCATTGACTACCATAATTTAGTAGGGAAGAAAACGTTTGGTTCTACTTTATTTGGTCGGGTCAATGAATATCGAAAGTATACCAAGTAATATATACTTATGGGTCGGTAGAATGGAAAATATCTATGGGTCGGGTAGAATGGAAAATAATGTTACCTTGGCACCAATCTGGTTGCCGCACTGTCCAGTCTGAATGTGAACGAGTTCCCTCATATTGATAACACTTAAAATTTATTGTATCACAAAATAGTACAAAAAATAAAAAAATGGAGGAAATTAACACACGTTCATCGCACGGTAGATTTTAAATGACTGAATCACAGAGTACTTTTCTATATATAGTAATAGAGACCTATCTCGTGGGTTAAAATGGGTAAGAGGTAAGGTGTCGCTCTCATGCGGGAAGTTTTGTAACTACTATGACGTGTATATATTTATGAACGCCAATGCCCTATACAGGTACAGTACAGCAGGCACAGCTCGACCGAAATATCTGCAGATATTTCGATCGGGATGTAACAATGCTGTATAGGGAAAATAGTTATCCTGCAGAGTTTTCCAAATATATGTATATATATCCTACCTAATTTACAGTACAAACTAAGAAGAAAAACTCCAATTATATACCAATGTACTTTTAATTTTTTGGCAAACTTATCCGTAACAATGTATTATGTTTACATATGTGAAAACTTAAGTATAATAATAATAATAAATACTCTTTATTGCACCGCGACAAGAGAGCAACATCTTACAAAAAATTGCTTAATAAATAATGGTAACAACAGGCGGTCTTATCGCTTTAAAGCGATCTCTTTCAGACAATCTTTGTATGCAGGACACATTATAGTATATTCGAATGAGCAGCTTAATAAGTTTAACGATGGCTCAGGATGAATTAGTCTATATTAATTATTATATAACTACGGCAGGTACACATGTTTAGAAATGTGGTTGATACGTATAGGAATGTGGGCCACATAGGAATGTTGACATGTTATTTGAAATTGTATGTTAGTTGCAAATTAGCACTTGGGACAAAAATCATCCCCCGTCTATCATTAGACGGCCGCGGCATTCTCTCGGTTTTTCTCGCACTATCTGTCTCTTTCTTATTACAACACTTAGAACAAAAGGTATGGTGCGAGAAAAATCGAGAGTACGTCGCGGCCGTCTCATGATAAACGTGCTGCCCTAGCAATTACACATATTGCAAAGATAAACTCATTTATTATATACGCCTTGTTATGTAAAGATAAAGATGACAATCAATTGTGGATTTTTGTAGATAGGTAAGTAGATACTTGAAGTTACGAATAAGGTAAACTTTTAAAAGGTAAGCTGGGCGAAACAAACAAGCACAGCGACAAGCGCGCTGTTGAGCGCTCTGTCTTCGCGACGAATGGACGTAATATTTAGGCCACATTCACGGATGGAACACACCGCGTTGTTTGTTCCACTTGTTCCTGGTGAGATTGGCCAGAGGCTACAATTTGCTTGGCGCCGTGGTGTGTTGCAACGTTGAAATTTTACATACGTGTGTAGTGTAACATAAAGATCGGTCGATAGAAAATGGAATCAAGAACACCTTTATCAAGTCGAATAAAGAAAACAGCAAAAATATGAATGCGAAAAGTCCATTCGCGTAAGAGAAAGTAATCAATAATCCGATCTTTTTCATACACTAAACTAGGTAGTCATAGCGCGTCTTCTACAATCAAGTTAAAAGAGTGAGACGACAGCGTGAACTATCCATACAAAGGTTTTTGGACTACATTACTCAAATAAATAACAAAACATTTGGCGTACAAATGTAATTATAGGACCACATGTGCTTGCAATTTCTCAGTGCAACTCGTTTGCCAGGTGAACTACAGCGTTTTTTTTCATGTTTATATCGATTTTTATTTAGTAAATCGTTTCACGTAATTTTTCCTACAAAAAAACATAAGATTGTCATGAAGAATATGTACCTACTACATAAAGTAAAATTAAAATGTTTTGTTATTTATTTGAGTAATGTAGTCCAAAAACCTTTGTATGGATAGTTCACGCTGTCGTCTCACTCTTTTAACTTGATTGTAGAAGACGCGCTATGACTACCTAGTTTAGTGTATGAAAAAGATCGGATTATTGATTACTTTCTCTTACGCGAATGGACTTTTCGCATTCATATTTTTGCTGTTTTCTTTATTCGACTTGATAAAGGTGTTCTTGATTCCATTTTCTATCGACCGATCTTTATGTTACACTACACACGTATGTAAAATTTCAACGTTGCAACACACCACGGCGCCAAGCAAATTGTAGCCTCTGGCCAATCTCACCAGGAACAAGTGGAACAAACAACGCGGTGTGTTCCATCCGTGAATGTGGCCTAAATATTATGTCCATTCGTCGCGAAGACAGAGCGCTCAACAGCGCGCTTGTCGCTGTGCTTGTTTGTTTCGCCCAGCTTACCTTTTAAAAGTTTACCTTATTCGTAACTTCAAGTATCTACTTACCTATCTACAAAAATCCACAATTGATTGTCATCTTTATCTTTACATAACAAGGCGTATATAATAAATGAGTTTATCTTTGCAATATGTGTAATTGCTAGGGCAGCACGTTTATCATGAGACGGCCGCGACGTACTCTCGATTTTTCTCGCACCATACCTTTTGTTCTAAGTGTTGTAATAAGAAAGAGACAGATAGTGCGAGAAAAACCGAGAGAATGCCGCGGCCGTCTAATGATAGACGGGGGATGATTTTTGTCCCAAGTGCTAATTTGCAACTAACATACAATTTCAAATAACATGTCAACATTCCTATGTGGCCCACATTCCTATACGTATCAACCACATTTCTAAACATGTGTACCTGCCGTAGTTATATAATAATTAATATAGACTAATTCATCCTGAGCCATCGTTAAACTTATTAAGCTGCTCATTCGAATATACTATAATGTGTCCTGCATACAAAGATTGTCTGAAAGAGATCGCTTTAAAGCGATAAGACCGCCTGTTGTTACCATTATTTATTAAGCAATTTTTTGTAAGATGTTGCTCTCTTGTCGCGGTGCAATAAAGAGTATTTATTATTATTATTATACTTAAGTTTTCACATATGTAAACATAATACATTGTTACGGATAAGTTTGCCAAAAAATTAAAAGTACATTGGTATATAATTGGAGTTTTTCTTCTTAGTTTGTACTGTAAATTAGGTAGGATATATATACATATATTTGGAAAACTCTGCAGGATAACTATTTTCCCTATACAGCATTGTTACATCCCGATCGAAATATCTGCAGATATTTCGGTCGAGCTGTGCCTGCTGTACTGTACCTGTATAGGGCATTGGCGTTCATAAATATATATACGTCATAGTAGTTACAAAACTTCCCGCATGAGAGCGACACCTTACCTCTTACCCATTTTAACCCACGAGATAGGTCTCTATTACTATATATAGAAAAGTACTCTGTGATTCAGTCATTTAAAATCTACCGTGCGATGAACGTGTGTTAATTTCCTCCATTTTTTTATTTTTTGTACTATTTTGTGATACAATAAATTTTAAGTGTTATCAATATGAGGGAACTCGTTCACATTCAGACTGGACAGTGCGGCAACCAGATTGGTGCCAAGGTAACATTATTTTCCATTCTACCCGACCCATAGATATTTTCCATTCTACCGACCCATAAGTATATATTACTTGGTATACTTTCGATATTCATTGACCCGACCAAATAAAGTAGAACCAAACGTTTTCTTCCCTACTAAATTATGGTAGTCAATGATATCGAAAGTAAAGATACGCCGACCGAACAAATTTGCTTGACATACTGTGACACACTGTGACAGCTGAAGACTAAGGCACGGTGGCCCGCAATTGCCAGTGCCGGGCCACCGTATTGGACGAATCACTGGTGCGCGTTGGGCCTATCTTTACGAAGTAATATATATATATATATATATATATATTTTTTTTTTAATTTTTATTCTTCAGAAAAAAAAAATGGTACGATTTACATTCGATTCAATTTCGCCAAACATTACGTTTATCGGCGAAAGGTACACTCACTTCCTGTTATTTACCAGCGGGTTGACCACGCAACGCTCCGTCCGCGCGCGTATCAGGTTTAATTGTCATTTTTAGTGTGGAACGTGATATATAAATCCCACCTGCGCACGGCCGAAAACGTTTCATAGTCAGCCCATAGGTTATCTTATCTAATGATCGACCATAACTGTGAATTTATTTATATAATGTTGTAACTTATCTATTTAATACTTATTAAGTATTTATTTGTTGTTGTTTACTTACTTGAGGTGTTCAATAGCAACTTTTTGAGTTTGATCTTAAAGATATTTTTGCTGCTACACTCGTTTTCAAAATTAATAGTGTTGAATATTCGCGGTGTTAAGTAGCTACGTGTCCTTTTACCATAATAATTGTTAGCCGTAGGTTCCACGTATTTTCGTCGTTCTAACCCTCTTTGCGGTCGTGTGTAGATTCGCGGAGTTCTAAACTCATCACTCTTAAATTGTTCGGTTGCTATTAAATACCTAGCTTTGTCATGCACTGGCAAGACGTTCAGCAGTTTGAATAGCGCCGTGTAATCATTACAGCAGGTTTCTTTAGTTTTTTTTATCTATAACACTTTTTAATAATCTCAATTGTAAATTTAATACATTATCTAAATAGGTTTTAAATGTACGCCCATAAGCTATCAGTCCATATCCAATCACAGCGTCCGCCAGTGCATGATACAGCATAAGTAATATTTTTTTATTTACTATATTTTTTAAACTAATTATTTTACATAATATGGATCTGAGCCTATTACACACAGTATCTATATGTATTTTCCAATTTATGTGCCTATCTATGGTTAAGCCTAGGTATTTAAATTTTTCGACTACTTCTATTACATTGCATTTACAAGCATGTTTTTCATTATGTAAACAATCGTATGAATGACCTATAATTTGAATGGACGCGTGACATATATGGGGAACTTATTATATGGGGATACGCGTCTTAATATATGGGGAACTTATAAGCAAAAATTTAGTTTTTTCAGTATTCAGTATTATGCCGTTATCATGAGACCATTTAAGTATATTTTCAAAATCTTCTTGTATACAGGTTTTTATATAATTAATGTCTTTATCGGCGCACAGTAGGCATGTGTCATCTGCATACATATATGGTCTAAGTACTTGGCTTATTTACCAATACCGGTTTACCTACCGGTCTATATTGTTTGCGTAAATTTTGAAAGTATAGCAAAAAAAGAAGTTACGGTATTTAGCGATTCTCCTCCGCTCTGCAGTAAATCTTCGTAAATCTTTACCTTTCTAATTACTGTTTTTTTTTCCAGTTCTGGGAAGTAATTTCCGATGAGCATGGCATCGACCCAACGGGCGCGTATCATGGAGACTCGGACCTACAGCTAGAACGCATCAACGTCTACTACAATGAAGCTTTGCGCGCCAAGTACGTGCCCAGAGCCGTCCTTGTGGACCTCGAGCCAGGGACTATGGACTCCGTCCGAGCTGGGCCGTTCGGGGAACTCTTCAGGCCTGATAACTTCGTGTTCGGCCAGTCGGGCGCTGGCAATAACTGGGCGAAGGGGCACTACACTGAAGGCGCGGAACTGGTAGATTCTGTCCTCGACGTGGTCAGGAAGGAAGCGGAGGGCTGCGATTGTCTCCAAGGCTTCCAGATGACGCATTCGCTCGGCGGCGGCACCGGTTCAGGCATGGGGACGCTTTTAATCTCAAAGATCAGGGAAGAGTACCCCGACCGCATTATGAATACGTTCTCCGTCGTCCCTAGCCCTAAAGTATCTGATACTGTTGTCGAGCCATACAATGCTACGCTATCCGTGCATCAACTGGTCGAGAGTAATGATGAGACGTTCTGTATAGACAATGAGGCCTTGTGTGACATCTGCTGTAGAACGCTGAAGCTTACCACACCGACTTACGGGGATCTGAATCATTTGGTGTCGGCTACCATGTCTGGAGTAACGACGTGTCTAAGGTTTCCGGGGCAGCTGAACGCTGATCTCCGAAAGCTGGCAGTTAATATGGTGCCATTCCCAAGGCTGCATTTTTTTATGCCTGGATTCGCGCCGCTCACGTCTCGCGGGAGCCAGCAGTACAGCGCCCAATCAGTCCCAGAGCTGACGCAGCAGATGTTCGATGCTAAGAACATGATGGCAGCGTGTGATCCTCGCCACGGACGGTACCTCACCGTGGCGGCCATCTTCCGCGGCCGCATGTCCATGAGGGAAGTGGACGAGCAGATGCTCAACATCCAGAACAAGAACAGCACGTATTTCGTTGAATGGATCCCGAATAACGTGACGACTGCTGTGTGCGACATACCCCCTCGCGGCCTCAAAATGTCTGCTACATTTATAGGAAATACTACAGCTATTCAAGAGCTGTTTAAGAGGATATCTGAGCAGTTCACAGCCATGTTTAGGCAAAAGGCGTTTCTTCACTGGTACACCGGTGAAGGGATGGACGAGATGGAATTTACGGAGGCCGAAAGCAACATGAATGACCTGGTGTCAGAGTACCAGCAATACCAGGATGTTACGGCCGACGATGAAGGGGATTTCGAAGAGGATATCGAAGAAGAGTGAGTGTTTTGTAATGTGTACTGTTTGTCTAGCCGTTTTTTGTCACTGTGTTGTAATGTCATAAGCAAATAATATTTACAAAATATAATCATTTAAAAAAAATGTCTTTATATAATTCAGCAGAATGCTAACCGCTCGTATGCGTATTTGTCAACTGCTCAATCTAGTTAAAATTAGGACCTCTTGGTTAACATCTGTCATTTGATTGGACAATTTTGACACCCGCATTCGAGGGGGTTAACCCTTTACCAGGCAAACCATGTCTCCCACATAGTATTTCGTTTACCATAGTCCGGTTTCAACTCCAAATCTTTTACAAATCATTATCCCTGAAAATTGATCTAGCCCAAAACGTAAAACTTGCAACGACGCCCACTTGACGCGCGAGCGCCGCGCGTTAGTATAAGGCCTGAGTGGACGCCCCGCTCAGAGCGGGGCGTCGAGCGCCTAACTATATACCTAAATTGGATTTGTTTTATATGGACGCTGTACGCCCCGCTTCCATTTACCCCGGTTTCCTTGGCAAACGAGAACTGGCGCCAACTTAAAGTAATAAAGTAATGAGCGCCGAGGACCGCAGGGCTGTGTGGGACACGGGAACTGGCTTTAGGGAAGTCGCTCCATGCATAAAATACATTATTATATTTACTATCTATGTACTTATCCAAAATAATGACGAACTTATACGTAAAGGCTGAACAAGATGTTAACATGAATATTACGGGGGAGGCACTTTTGGTTTCCCCTTGTTATCAAGTCTTCAGGCAGGTTTCGCATGTTGGTTTTTCTTGACATTGAGTTGTCTGCCATCTATTTGGATTCCAATGGCAGCATGCCTTTGCCTGTAAAATAAGTAACATGGTATTGAGATTCACGAGTAGGTGGGTATGAATATTTCAATCTGATTATAAGGGTGCCACCAGAGCGGTGCGAGGTGTCGGAGTGATGAGCGGGGAAAAAATCCACCAATAGCATTGCAGTATCGTCGTATTGGTAGTTTTTTCCTGAACACTCGCATTTACATGCACTGTAGCCAAGCGGTGAGACACGCGGTGGCGGTGAGGCAAGCGTGTAGCCGGCGGTCGTGGGTTTCAAACCCAGCTCTTACTCGCAGGTGGTGGGACCAGAGCCCACCGCCTGCGAGTAAGCGAGGTTACTACGTACTATTCGCTCAAGCGAGTTAAGCCTTGTTCGGACTATTTTAGTGCGAGTCCATACATTTGCTGCATGTACGAGTAGCTTTTGTATGGACTAACAATTACCATGAGAGTAGGTACTCGCTATACTCACCGGCGGTGGAATACCTGTGCCTAACATCGGGGTTTATTTTAATGTACTTACGTAATATATCTGATATTTAACAGTGGCAGGCAACCGGTCTAATAAGATCTCGTTTATACGTAGGTACATAACTATCAACCCACCCTACCTACGCCTACGCGCCGTCGCCCGGCTAAGGCTCGCGCTGTTCCTGAACACTATCTCTCGACTTTTATGAAATAGTATTTAAATATAACGAAACGGGTCACATACGGGTCTGATACCAGCGGGACTATTTTATACATCATAACATAGGGCATATGAGCACCTAACAAAATTCAGCATAATTAGGTATGACCGCACACACACCCGCACTTACATAATTATTACACCCCATGAGAGAAGGCCTGTGCCCCGCTGTGGATGGTACCTATAATGTAGGCTGATGATGATGATAACGATGATGATTATTCCCATGCTCTTGATGTTAATACTATTTAAAATAAGTCTATCAGAAATTGCATTTTTGGTACAAGCTCGCGACGACTCTAACGAGCCCACACTGAACGGGGTTACGTCGGTTAAGTAATAATTTCCCATGGCCACCTTCTGTCTCCAGCGTCTGATTATATCGATGGTACCATATTATTGAATTATCATCCAAACTATACCAATATCCATAATTTCAGCTCAATCGATTGAGGTTAAAAATTATGCTCCAAGATTTGTCCCACACTAACAAACAAACGAACAGGTCAAGTTTAGTAAAGCTTGTAATGAGTTTCTTTTGAAAAACTGTAAATTCTATTTGATGACTTGTAAATAATGAGATGTACATTTATCAATAACTAATCTGCAATTTTCCTTCTGGATTGAACACCAGATTCCTTTAGAGCACAACTGGGAAAAACGTTATAGCTCTGCCATATATCATTCTTGAGTATTTGATATTTATTAAATGTCTTCTTAAATAATACTTACTTCCGCCCGTCCATAAGTGTAGGTACTGTGCACACAGAGCAAAGGTAGCGACGAAGACGGGAGAGGAATGTGCCTGCTACCGCGTCCGCTCGCTTCGCAATCGTTTTCGATTCGAATCGCCTACTAGGACCCTGCATTTTACAAAAAAAAAACACAATTAGGCGGGGACTAGTACTAGTTCGAGCGTCTCTGTTCGGTTCACTCGTATTCAGTTGTCAAATACCAATTTACTGCTTTCTTATTAGTAAAAGCCACTGAGCTTATTAGCCGCAGACGGACAGACGGATATGGCGTAACTATAAGGGTTCCTATTGTTGACCACGGATAACTCGAGTATTATATTATTATGCCAAACGTGTATGAGAAGTCCCCAACACGCATCGGGCCAGCGTGGAGAATATCGCCCATTCCCTCCCATCCATGGCAGGAGGCCTGTGCCCAGCGCCACAATATAGGCTGATGATGATGATAATGAACCTATTTTTATATTATAAAGAGATAAGAGTAATGTAACTTTGTATGCAGAGATACTAATAATATCAGGATTGCAATTTTGTTTCACATACTTATGTACAGTCAGCGTCAGAGATAAGTATACCCCCTGAGAAAGTGCTCGGACTGACACAAAACGGTATAATAATTTCGTCTAATGACGTAAGTAGCATGTCGGCTGAGTGGCGGCATAACTATGCTACTGAAATCTACTAGAGACACATGTGTCGCAGGTTCGAATCCACGGAGTAGGGTAACCTTTCTTTTGTTTTTTTTTTTTATTTTCCATAAGTTCATTTTTTGGTATATATTATGATGTTTATATTCATGAATAATTTTGAAAATTATGTTTATTCAAAAAAACAGTTATAGGTTTACAAATATTTTTATTTGGCTATTATTTTAACTTAGCATAAAAACTGAACGCATAAAGTTATGCTGTTATTTACAGTGTTTTGAACGGATTTGAGTGCGGCCTAGCTGTTTCTAATCAACCATTTATTTATATTAAAACATTATTTTGTAAAACTTACAGAAATAGATATAACATGGTTACATCTTTTTCATTATTCACATTTCGAACAAAAACTGTAATTTATGCTGATTCAAATTACGGTAGGAGAGTAGGTATTTCTAGAAATATTAAAGTGCAGACAGTAGTTTGCAGCAAAATTTCATACTACAGCGGTCGATGCCGACCAAGGTCGCTGGGTCGGAGGGACGTGTTGGCAATGGTCTTGGCAGACACTTAAGAATAAGTATTTATCCTAATCTACGAAGGTATAAATAGATAAGTTCAAATAGGATGACTATTAATATATTATAAATAAAGCAATGTTTATGTGGGTTTAATAAGCATTGCAATAGGTAAATACAATACTACAGTCTATGAACATTATATTTCTAGAAATACGACTTATTATACATATATATAATTAGGTATAATTTTTATGTTAAATCGTGAACTTTTTACGTGTGAAAGAGAACCAACATGTTAGACTACGAAGCAGTCTGACAATTTATATCTCTCGTAAACAAGTATCACATATTTTAACAGACGCGAATGGCCTGACTGAAATCACAGTATAATGGGGCTAGGACAATTACCTACAGTGACAAATCAATATCGAAGAGGGTGACCGTGATTGTCTATGATTTGTTGGAGCCGGCTTTTCATGTGCATGACCATGTTCGAA
Organism: Epinotia demarniana; assembly: GCA_945867215.1. Taxonomy (NCBI): domain Eukaryota; kingdom Metazoa; phylum Arthropoda; class Insecta; order Lepidoptera; family Tortricidae; genus Epinotia; species Epinotia demarniana. The sequence goes on from OX244259.1 coordinate 61,303,099, forward strand.
CATGCACTACTGCTTCGCATCAACTCCCACGTTCTTTTGACTTCTTGGTCTAATTGCTGCTTTGACTTGACTTCACTAGAGTCCCAATTTAAAACCATTTGACCCCACAAGTTTTCAATTGGGTTCAGGTCAGCGCTTTTAGACGGCCAATTAAAAACAGTAATGTCATCCTGTGATGACAGCCAGTCCTGGACGAGTCGTGATCGGTGGACCGCACTGTTGTCTTGGACCAGGTGAATTTGGCCTTCGGGGTATGCGACTCGCACCGTCGGCAGCATGACATCCCTTAGCACCTCCAAGTAACGCTGGCTATTCATGCGGCCACCGACTTCCACTAGTTCTCCGGGGCCCATGGATGACATCCAGCCCCAATACGCTGTAAATTACAATAAATATACAATTCCAGTATTTTTTAATTCTATGTGTATGAAAACACTAAGTATAATTGGTATTAACATATTTTTTAAACAGCTTAACATAGATAAAATTTGCTTACCCAATGTTATTCTTCCACTAGTTCTCTAATCTAACATATTTTTGGGGTTATAACGATCTCCACTTCTTCTCCATAATAACTTTCTGCCATCTTTATCAGATTTAAAACATTTTTCATCTGTAAATATCACTATCTCGTTTTCCCAATCAAAATTGAGTTAACGTTCAGCAAAATTTGTTCTAGCGGTTCGATGGGCATCGGTGAGAGGTATTTTCCTTGCAGGTTTGTAGTTATGGATATTCGCTGCATGCAAATGTCGCCGAACCGTGCTGAGCGAAATCCCAAATGTTTGAGCACTTGACCGAGTGGTAGTGAACGGGGCCTCCGTGTGAATATTTACAATATTACGGTGTCTCTCTGATTCATCGGTGTATACTCCAGGACGTGGGCCGGGGAGATCACACTTCACATCACCCGTCTCCTGATACTTCCTAATCCACTTCTGAACGGTTCTTCTCTAGAAAATAAATATGAACGCTTATAAGGAACAAATATTTTTGAATATTAAAGCTTATAATGCTTAGACAAGTAGGCTTGAAAAAAAACGTAGATTAACCAAAAATTACTTAGCGTTATATTCATATCACGGGCTATTTTCTTAATACTCTGGTTTTGTTCCCAGAGAACAATTATTTTAGCTTTTAAAAAAGTCGTCAATCGAACCATGATACCAGTTGTAAAACTCCCAAGAAAATAATTAATAAGCGGTGAAGGTTAACGCACACTACACAACACGTATTAAGAGATTTCTAAAAATAATCTATTAATATGAGCTTACCCTCAAATACAATTAGTAAAAAGAACTAATAAATCATTCAATTTACGACCCTATTTTAGAGATAGTTGAAGCGTTTTCATTCAGTCCGAGATGCATTGACCGATCACTTGCAATAATACGATAACAAACAAGGACAAGACTAGGTTCCATCTTAACGCTGGACAAGGATGCATAACAGAGAGAATGCAGATAACAAGTAAGTAATTTCGATCAATAGTCGTAATGTTCGAGTAGCCTAGTGGCACCCTGAGCGGGTATCAGAAATTGCAGTACCCACGACGCACGTTCGATCCCGACGAGGTGGTGTCTTTTTGTAAGTTTATGGCCATCTTGGGTATTAGCTGGTTAAGTAGTTCGAATAATTCGAATTTGAAGAAATCGGAATACACTCAATGGCTAAAAAGTAAAAAATGGCTGCTAGCTCCGACTTGGCTCCGACGGAGTGACGTGATGCAATGTTGCAGTCACGTGACTCGGTCAGTCCAGTTTTACAAGCAAGGGGTATACTTATCTCTGCAGCTTACTGTACATAGAATGGACTTTCTGGATGGCCATAGCGTACGTTTCATCCCACGGGTTAGCCTGCATCGTTCACAATATGCGGGTGGAGACGCACGACCAGCTAGTATACCTGATATAATTTTACTACAGAGCAATGCAGCGGGTTTTTTTTTTTTTTAGTTTATTGCTCACTTAAAATAAAAAATAAAAATTACTACAAAATTTCGCCAAACTGCGGAGCAGTTTGTTGGCGAATGGGTTAAGCACACTCAGACTTCGCTTAATCTACTATTATTACATACTATTATGCTAAAACTAGGGGTAAACGGTTACGTATCTATAATTTGTTAACTACTGAATATCGCTAAAAACTAAACATACATTATGTAAAAATATCACACTTTTTTACAATGGTTCTCAATCAACAGTGCCTTAAGTTTTTTCTTAAATATTGATTTTGACAGGAAGTTATCTTCTGAGGGTATGCTATTAAATATTCGTGGTATTATGTAATGTCTTGTCCTTTGGCCATAATAATTGCACGCTCTCGGCTCGTCATATTTTTTACGTGCTGAGATTCTCAGACTCCGGTTGTAAGTTTTGACAGTCTTGAACACAACGGATTGGTATTGATCAACAGCTAGTAAATATTTAAATTTTTCGTAGATAGGTAATACCTTACATTTTTGAAATAGCTGATTATAGTGTTTATTACATTTTTCTTTAGTCTGTTTGTCTACTAATACCTTTAGTAATCTAAGTTGAAGGTTAAAAATCTTATCTAATTGTGTTCTAAATGTGCGGCCGTATGCAACTAGCCCGTAACTGAGCACAGAGTCGGCTAAGGCGTGATATAAAGTTAGCAGTATTGACTTATTCGTTAAATGTTTTAAGTTGTTAAATTTACATAATACAGACCGAAGTTTATTACAAACGGATTCTACGTGAAGTTTAAAAGTGAAGTTACTATCTATATTAAGACCGAGATATTTATAGTTGTTAACAAACTCTAGAGGGTCACAATTACACGAAATTAAGCCATTGTGTAAGCATTCATATGTGTGTCCGACTATCTTGAGGTTCACACATGACGTTTTCAGGTACGGGGACCTGATCAACATACACTTGGTCTTTGAAACATTTAGGATTATGCCATTGTCGTGCGACCACTCAAGTATCTTATTGAAATCCGCCTGCAGCCGGCCCTGTATGACCGCGACGTCCCGGTCGGCGTACATCAGGCACGTGTCGTCCGCATACATGTACATGGAGCAGTGCTCGACAACGTTGCTGATACTGTTCACGTGCATGATGTACCCGACCGGTCCATACACAGACCCAGTCGGTACCCCATATTTTATGTTAGCTTCGTCACTCATTTCTCCATCGATCTTGGTACGAAGCGTGCGATTATCTAGGTAGCCTCGGAACCACAGACTCATTGGACCACAAATTCCACATTCTTGCATTGCTTGGACGAGCAATCCGTGATCCAAAGTGTCGAATGCTTTTTTAAAATCTATGAATAACACTGCTACAGACATTTTCTTATCTAACTTCTCATTAACATCATCTGTAAACTTTGCCAATGCGGTTGATGTACTCCGTAACCTCCTAAATCCATGTTGTGTATCCGATACGATATTATTTTTCTCTAGATAAGTACTTATTCTACCTACTATTACCTTTTCCATTATCTTGTTCACTATGGACAATATTGCTATAGGTCTATAGTTGGAATAATCAAAATGGCTGCCTTGCTTAAAAATCGGACGAATAATTGCTTTTTTTAAGTTGTCGGGGTATACACCTGTTCGCGCACACATGTTAATAAATTTAGCCAACACCGGGCTAATCTCGCATTTCACATATTTCAAGTCCCTTACTCTTATGCCATCTAACCCCGGCGACTTTCTTCAGTTTAGGTGGTCTATAATTGAAACACAATTGAGGTTACAAAATACACCTGTATTCCAAATTCTATTTTTTATACACCTTACGGTTTTCGAGTAAAATGGCTGTGATATACGGACGAAAAGACAGATGGTATGGCGAAACCATAAACCGCTCTAAGGGTTCCGATTTTCTTCCGTCATGTTGTTCCGGCTACGGAACCTTAAAAGTTACCAACTTAATTTACATATTTGAATTAAAGGCGAGTTTTAACTGTAGGTACATAAATGCGTTAGTTAGTTAGTTATACTGGGCTCTTTTCCGCAAGTCGACATCCAGTGTGCCTATTTTGCGTGAAATGGTGGGGTAGCGCTACTCTAACCACCCCAGCTCCTCCAGAAAGTTGGTGAGTGCCTTTGTGTTTTTGACTGCGTCCCGTAGTGTGTCCGGGGACCCTAGGTGCTTTTTCCTGTATACTTCTACCTGCTTGCAGTCCAGTAGAATATGTTTGGTTGTTTCTTCCGCCATAAAGATAAAGACGGTTATACTGACCCCGAAGACACACACAATATATATATGTGTGTATTAGATACACCATTTACAAGTCAAGAACGGCTGGAATCGGCTGAACCGATTTCTATGATGTCTGGGGGATGTTAAATACATGTGTTATTTTGCCTTTCGACTTTGTCAATACATATCTACACATGAATCAAATATTAACATTAACATTACCGGGAGACAGTTTTGGTACCTACTTTTGGTTTCCTCTCAGCCCTTGTTATCGCCATATATATAAACCATCAGGTCGGTATGGCATGATGGATTTTCTTGGAAAAGCTTCCTTTGACCAATTGAAATATACGATCAAAACATCAAGATGTCTGCCGTCTCTTTGGATTCCAATAGCTTTCTCTGCGAAATAAGTATAATGGTATTGAGATTCACGAGTGGTTATGAATACCAATTTTGATCAAACTAAGTAGTTTATCAGCACCAGAGCTGTGCGAGGTAGTGAAGTGGTGAGCGACGAAACAGCCACCAGCATTTCTAGCCTTACTCACCAGAATTTTCGTATTGGTATATGATAATGATGATGTTAATTACAAATAATAACATTACAACAAACAATTGATCGTCATTTTTTAATAACAATTAAGCGCAAATTTTATCCCCTCTTAAATCAGCTTGCGCGGTAGTGCTGCAAGAAAGCATCCATCCTGCCAGCGCCAGTAGCGCCACCAACCGTGTTCAGAGCGCCTACCGCGTTACACCAACTTTACACGTTCATATATCTCTTACTCTGTACTTGCATATTTGAATTGAAATTGAGTGTCAGAGAGACAAATACACGAACGAACAACGTTCGCTTTTCGCGGTGGCCGCTCAGTTTCTGTTAAACCGTCGACATAAATAGAAGATTTAGGCGTCTCCATCAGACGGCAGTCCGTCGCGTTATATAGGCCCGTGTAGTCAGTTGCAGCCTGCTCAGCGTTCGGCAAAACCAAGGTCACACCGTACTAGACTAGATCCACGTTGATCTTCATCGGCGAGTTGACCTCGACTCGTCCGACCTGAGCACGCCTATCACGCGACGGCGCGCGAGCTCTCTCGATTTTTCTGGCACTATCCGTCTCTTTTTCTTATTTTAGAACAAAGAGGTATAGTGCAAGAAAAATCTAGAGTATATCGCGGCCGTCCGTATCAGTAGTGGACGACTATCAGAAGTGAATTCGGACGTGTATTGCCGCTCTTGTCCCGAGGTAAACAAATTAATGCTCCATGCATAAAATACATTATTAGGTATATTTACTATGTATCCAAAATAATGAAGCCAACTTATAAATACTAAATAAAATGATACCATTAATAATAAGACTAGGGAGGCACTTTTGTCTTCCCTCGTTATCAGGTCTTCAGGCAGGCTTGGCATACAGTCGGTTTCTCTTGACAAGCTTCCTTTGACCGAGCCAAATCCACGGTCAAAAACTTTGAAATATCTGCCATCTCTTTAGATCCCAATGGCAGCATGCCTTTGTCTGTGAAATAAGTGATTTGATTTGATTTGAATATTTCAATCTGATTATAACGGCGCCAGACCAGAGCGGTGCGAGGTATTGTAGTGTTGAGGAAGAAAAAAAACCGGCCAAGTGCGGATCGGACTCGCGCACCGTGGGTTCCGTACAAACCTGTAGGTATTAAAGGTATTATATACCTTAGTATTTGATATTAATTTCAATTTAATACCTCTAAAGGGATAGTAACTTTAAGATTCACGGGAAGTACCCTGTAGGTTTTGATTCCCGTGCGAGTTTCGAAAATTTGCGCTGTTTCATTATCACTACACTGTCCTTAGCTTTTTGTGACCAATCCTTCCCGCCTGTGGCCATGATTTCGTCGACCCACCTTTCTCTGGGCCTTCCTTTGTTCCTTGCCCCTGAAGGGCCTTTTCATAGAGTATTTATTTTTGCCCGTCGGTCTCGTTGCATACGCACTGTGTGGCCACACCATTTCCATTTTAGTTTTTTTGTGAATAGTAGGGCAGTTTCAGGTGATGATGTGGACACGCTGGACAAAAGCACGAAATTTCTTTCAGGTATGAATTTTAGTTAATTTATCTGGTTCTCTTATTTTTCGCAGAAAATTGTTTGGCCAATTATTAGTTCCCAACCAACGTTTCGCAGAATATTATTTCGCCAAATAATCACTTGCCAACTCGTCATAAGATTTCGTTTCGTTTCCCAACCTCACAGTTGCCAACTGTACGTTTGGTCTGATGATTATAAAGTAAACTTTCAAAATGCCAAAAATCGTTTAACAGAATGTTTTAGTTGGCTGAATAGTCATTTCGTTGTATAACGTTTCCCAAATGTTTCACGCAGTAGGGTTCGTACAGTTACTATGTAATATAATTTACAATGTGGGTAAGCGCAACTGCTCACTTCTTTTAATAACTTTGTGGGTGAGTAAGAATAAACTGACTTATTAGCGATAAGTGTTTACTTACTTATTTTGAATATTCAATAAGGCGATTTTGGCGATTTTGGATTTTGGCGCTGTAAGATCGCGGTTAACCTAACACGCTCCTCCTCGCTTCGCTCGTCGTCGCACCTATCTGGACTCTGTCACAGTTATTATTTCTGTTACGTAACTATTGCACTGACGAAACGTTGTTCGTTCAATAGTTGTTTGGCCTAGTGAAATAGTTGGCAAGTGATAAGTTTTCCAAACATTTTTAGTCATTGTGATATTCTGCTTTATAAAAATTCGACCAAGTGTCAGGTTGTCATACAAAAAGTTGGTAATGGTTAGTTGTCAAAGTGAATCATTTTCGAAATGTTGGTTGGCAAGTGATGTTTGACCAAAGGAAATTCTGCGAAAAGGCAGAACACCAATTTATCTACATATATCTTGAGTTCTATTTAACGTAGAATGACAAACAGACACTGTTGAAAGATGGCCGACGCGACGAACTTAAAGCTATGGACCTAACAAGTACCTAACAAAAAATTGGTGCTTTTGTCCAGCGTGTCCACATTTTCGACAATTTGTTCGAGCACTCTGCCCCACTAGAATGTAATACATCTATTACACCTAGATTACACCATTACACCCGTTGTTTTTCTTATGTCTGTACTCCTCTTTTTTGAGACGGCCGCGACATACCTTCGATTTTTCTCGCACTACACCGCTTGTTCTAAGTATTCTAATAAGAGAGAGACGGATACGAAGAACAAGCGTGTCTTTATATGTATATTCAGAGCAATGACGCGTAATTCAATGTCGGAGAGGCAACCGAATGGCTCGCGGTATTTGAGCTCCTGAAGTGTTGTGGAACCTCCCTGTGAAACCCGAATTGAGCCAACTGTGACTGTTTCGGAAATAGGGGGGGGGGGGTGGTAAAATAATGAAGTTTTTATGCCATCCCTCCAAGTCGCCAAGGGAGCCGAGTAAGCGAGCGAAGAAAAAAAAATTGTCAGGCAACCGCTTGAAATTTGGCATGCTTGTTCTTCATCACATACAACACTGTAAAAAAAATGCCATCCCTCCCGGCCGGGCGGTTATCGAGCTGTCAGAGTTGGAAGCCGGAAAAAAGTGGTGGTGGACGAGAACTTAAGAAAAATAATGTCGAAATCGCTTGTGACGGATCCGGAACGAGGCATACGAATCGTTATGACAGATAAAACAAACTATACCATTCTTATACGAAACAGCAACTTCATCAGTCGGGACCCATTAAAAGTCTAGGCTACGGCACTAATGGGTCCCGACTGTTGAAGTTGCTGTTTCGTATAAGAATGTAAAGTTTGTTTTATCTGTGTCATAACGATTCGTATGCCTCGTTCCGGATCCGTCACAAGCGATTTCGACATTATTTTTAAACTCTAAGGTCCAAATTGACATACGAAATGTTAATCATGAAACTGATTCAATGTTCTCGACTACTGAACTTGTTTTTTTCTTTTCAGTTTTTTTTTTCTAAAGATAGCCGTTTTGCAGTCGGGTTTTTTTATTTTCTAAATTATATTTTTTTTATTTAACACTTTTTAGTTAGTATTATTATATAAGTTCTTACAACCAATAAATACAAACTCACACCGCACCTAGATAACTATGTAGGTATTCAAACACCCACTAGCAAAGTAGATGCAGGATTTCAATACTTACCTATTAATAATCATATGGTATTAGGTAAGTATTTATAAGTAACCTCGCCAAATATTACATTAAAAAAACCGCCGAGGTACCTATTTATTAGTAGCTACTAAATCAAATATATTATTGTAATGTATCTGTACTTAATTAACTATCTCTTTTACAATACCTAACAAAGAAGATGGATGGTAAATACCTACTTATCAGTCACTAACTAACCGATATAGCTACCTACCTACTTAAGTAAGTTAAGTACCTAATTATTAAGTTGCTACTTTCTACGAATCGAATGTACCAAACTATACGCCAAGTAACTTTATACAATTCTACCTACTTACAACAAAGAGGTACGAACACAAACTTTACCTAAATTCCTAAACATAAAGTATCAAAGCTACGGTAGCCCAGTGGTTCAGGCATGCGGGGGTCAAATGGCGGTCGTGGGTTCGAAGCCCGGCTCGTACCAATGAGTTTTTCGGAACTTATGTACGGAATATGATTTCATATTTACCGTTAGCTTTTCGGTGAAGGAAAAACATCGTGAGGAAACCTGCATACATCTGCGAAGAAATTCAAAGGTGTATGTGAAGTCCCCAATCCGCACTGGGCCAGCGTGGGGACTACTGCCCGTTCCCTCTCATACGTGAGAGGAGGCCTGTGCCCAGCAGTGGGACGTATATAGGCTGATGATGTGATGGTGTGATGTGAAAGTATCAAAGCAGATGAACGAAAACAAAACAATACTTATTAGAAATATACCACTAACTACCTATCTCGCCAACTAGATATCAGGTAAGTACCTACATTAAATTATCCGTCGACGCGGTGTTTAATAACTTGTACCTAGTGTACCTACCTAACTGATCTACTTATCACATCACACATAGTGGTGCTGTTCTTCAAAAAGGGTGACAACACTCTGCTGAAGAACTACAGACCCATCTCACTTCTAAAACTCATTGGTACGAGCCGGGATTCGAACCCACGACCGCCGTTTGACAGCCGCATGCCTGAACCACTGGGCTACCGTAGCTTCTACTTCTACCTATCTACTTATACCTATCTGCAATAGGTAAAGGTATGTGTTTTACAATAGCAAATAAAAAAATAGACGGAAGGTAATAGTCCCTAACTGATATTACAGGTTCCTACTTCAATTAGTATTACCTATACGTAGTTAAATTTCTACGTATGTAGGTAGGTATAATTATAATTACCTAACAAGCTAGGTACCTACTTATTACCAAACAACTTTTATTATTAATAGTAAACCCAAAAAAAATCTCTTAGTAGCTAATACCAACTTAGAATACATAAACTGTTTAAGTAAGTATGAACAAAACAATAAAACGAATCGTTAATTCACAATTCTGATCCGAGCTTAAGCATTAGTATCTATATGTTGCAGGGAAATGGTCAAAACAGAGATTTGATCAAATCTCTAAGGGATATGATCAAATCACGCAGGATGTTAAAATGGCCAATTCATTTTATCATTTACCTAATACAAATCAGTAATTTGATCAAATCTCTGAATCTGTTTAGTGAAATGACGAAATCGGACAAAAAAGGCAACTCGTTTTTTCATTTCACTAGACTTGTTTAGTGATTTGATAAAATCCCTGAAACGCGTCAGTGAGTTGACGAAACTAACGCGATAAAGATTTTTCCGCTCTTTTATAAAAAAAATAACCACGAAGAGGGTGGCGGGAGCAGAGCTCCCGCCACCATCTTCTAACCTATCCGCCATCCGAGCCTAAGTCCCAGAACCGTTTAAATGACTAATGATTTAGGAGCCAATATCTGCGAGTTAGTTTCGTCAATTCACTGACGCGTTTCAGGGATTTATCAAATCACTAAACAAATCTAGTGAAATGAAAAAACGAGTTGCCTTTTTTGTCAGATTTGTCATTTCACTAAACAGATTCAGAGATTTGATCAAATGACTGATTTGTATCAGGTAAATGATAAAATGGATTCTCCATTTTAACATCCTGCGTGATTTGATCATATCCCTTAGGGATTTGTTCAAATCTCTGTTTTGACCATTTCACTGCGACATATATATTAGTCCGAAAAATTCAAAGAATCGACACAACCAACAACGTCGTCTGCCCTCACGTGTCTGCCCGTTTGGGTCGCTCGCTGTATAAAGAAGCCCGCCCCCACTCCCCGGCTCGGCCCCTCAACACTCTCCGGCTCCACGCGCTTCGCAAGTAGGTAGGGTAGGCAGTTAAGGTATTTATGTGTTCGGAAACGTTGAATTATATGTGTAAGGTATTTATATGTGTTCGGAAACGGACCCGAGTATGTCCTAAAACTACGACCAAGACCACCGGAGGATGGGCAGCAGCATCCCTGGAGTGCGGTGGAAATACTGCGATCGCCAACCCGCATGCCAAGCGTGGCGATTATGGCACATACCCCCCAAATGAATAGCACAAATTATACCGGCAGCTCAATAAACAGATCTCCAAGTCCCTTACCCGCGATCTGCGCCAACTCAATACAAATCGTATAGAAGAGGCCATCCAGCGCAATAAGGGCTCTAAAGTATTCTCGAGAGATCTGTCTATAGAGCAGAGCCAGCTCGCGAAGTTGAAAACTGAAGATGGTAGAATCTTTTCCTCTAAACCTGAGATTCTGGGTGAGATAGAGCGCTTTTACGGACAGCTATACACATCAACGCGCAGACCCGAAGTTAGTCAGGCGGAAGACCGTAGAGCTAGACTAACCCGACACTTTACCGACGACATCCCGGACGTCAGCCGGTACGAGATTGTAATGGCTCTTAAACAGCTCAAGAACAACAACGCACCCGGTGAAGACGGAATAACAGCCGAAATTCTGAAGGCGGGTGGAAAACCGGTCCTTAAGGCCCTTCAGAAGTTGTTCGATTCCGTCTTACTGGATGGGAGAACTCCATAGGCATGGAACAGAGGGGTGGTGGTGCTGTTCTTCAAAAAGGGTGACAACACTCTGCTGAAGAACTACAGACCCATCTCACTTCTGAGCCATGTCTATAAGCTGTTTTCGAGGGTCATTACAAATCGTCTCGCATGCAGGCTAGATGACTTCCATCCTCCCGAACAAGCCGTCGTCCGAAGAGGCTTTAGTACCGTAGACCACATCCACACGCTTCGTCAGGTTATACAGAAGACCGAAGAGTATAACCTACCTCTCTGCTTAGCGTTTGTGGACAAGAAAAAGCCTTCGATTCGATTGAAACCTGGGCTGTACTACAGTCTCTCCAACGGTGCCAAGTTGACTATCGCTATATCGAAGTGCTGAAGTGTTTGTACGAGAACGCCACTATATCAGTCCGACTTCAGGACCAGAACTCGAAACCTATTCCGCTGCAGCGGGGAGTCAGGCAAGAAGATGTTATTTCTCCAAAACTGTTCACCGCTGCACTGGAGGACGTTTTCAAGACTCTGGCCTGGAGAAGGCTAGGCATCAGCATCAACGGCGAGTACATCACTCACCTTCGGTTTGCTGACGATATAGTAATCTTGGCTGAGACCATGGAGGACTTAAGTACGATGCTCGATGACCTCAGTAAAGCATCCGAGCGAGTTGGTCTAAGAATGAACATGGATAAGACGAAGATCATGTCAAATGCCCATGTAGTACCAACTCCGATTACAATCGGACACTTTACGCTCGAAGTTGTAGACGATTATGTATACCAAGGACAGACGATCCAGTTAGGTAGGTCCAACTTCGAGAAAGAGGTCGATCGTCGAATCCGACTCGGCTGGGCAGCGTTCGGGAAGCTACGGCAAATCTTTTCGTCCAATATTCCACAGTGTCTCAAGACGAAAGTCTTTGACCAGTGTGTGTTGCCAGTGATGACATATGGCACTGAAACGTGGTCGCTTACTATGGGCCTCATAAGAAGGCTCAAAGTCACCCAAAGGGCAATGGAGAGGGCCATGTTGGGAGTTTCTCTGCGTGATCGCATCAGAAATGAGACTATCCGCAGCAGAACCAAGGTAACCGATATAGCCCTCCGGATCGCTAAACTTAAGTGGCAGTGGGCGGGGCACATAGCACGTAGAACCGATGGCCGTTGGGGCGGAAAGGTTCTCGAGTGGCGACCACGTACCGGAAGGCGCGGCGTGGGTAGGCCCCCGACAAGGTGGACTGATGACCTGGTAAAGGTTGCGGGAGTCCGCTGGATGCGGGTGGCGCTGGATCGGTCACTTTGGCACTCTTTGGGGGAGGCCTATGTCCAGCAGTGGACGTCTTTCGGCTGATATGATGATGTGTTCGGAAACGTTGAAAGTAAAATAAGTAGGTATTAATTACCAGACTGCGGGACGCAAAGGAGGGTAGGTAATGTGTTTATCTCTTATTTATTTATTTATTCCAAATGAAGTAATATCTCACCGTAAGCTGTCAGTGACGCTTTAGGTCGTTAAAATTATTTGAAGCAGAAGCACTCTGGGTTTGTCAATAGAATTTTATACAACCGTGATATAAATTATGACAGCTTTTTCAACCAAGTACCGCGTTTACTTTTTCTTATTTAATTCTTATATTACTTCACGAAGCTTATAAAATTTTTCTTAGGTACCTATTCTAATCAAATTGAATTAGTCACAGTCACATTGGCCCGCCCTCCTTTGCGTCGCGCAGAGCAGTATTAATACTGAACAGAATTACTATATCTTTATAACGTTATAGAATTTAAATGGTCACTCTAAATGAAAAACTGTAAAAGAAACCTATAACTGATTTTTAAATACCTATTCAGTGATACCCCACTCGACATATTTCGTTCACTTTTTTTTGTTTTTTTTTTCAATTTTGGCGTCTGATTGTCGTCATATTGAATTTTGATTACTGTCATGTCTTTAGTGACACACGCAAGAGTAAGACGGTTCGATTGACGTAAGAATTATCAAAATCGGTTCACGCGTTTGGTCTCTGGAGTGCCACATAGGAACAAACATACATACATACATACATACATACATACATATATAGGCTGATAAACACATTACCCTCCTTTGCGTCGCGCAGTCGGGTAAAAAGCACTTAAAATCATTGAAATCGGATGGCATTTGTTTTTCGAGTCTTGTATGATGTGATACATGATATGCACAAATGCCATCCCTCTCCATTGAAATTTCATCCCGCTGTGGCCACCCTTTTACAAACGCGAAATTCGTCAAATTAGAATACGCGCAATAAAAGCTTTTACAATCAATTGCCAATAGACAATTTTCGCGTGGGAGGCAGGGTGCGGAGTTTCTAATTGCTGAACTATTCACCGGTAATATAAAAAAAGTTAAGTTAAAAAATAAAGTTCCCTCCATACAAACTTTGCACCGAGATTTAACCCTCTTAAGGGTGGAACTTTCTTAAACGCAGAAATCACTTTTTTGTATTCTAATTAGTAATCTTTCTACAAAGTTTCAAGTCTCTAGTTAAAAAAATAATGATGAATGAAGTTTCGGCTGTGCGTTTATGAGTGAGTCAGTCAGGACATAGGCATTTATATGTATAGATAGATGAGGAAGTGAAGGTTTCGGTTCTGGCGCATTCTGGCGCTCGCTACGCTCGCTCGGCTCGCGCGCTGTAGGGTCGCAGTTCACCTAACACTCCTCCTCGCTTCGCTCGTTGTCGTACCTACACCGGCCTGCCTAAGAGTCTCTTCGAAACTGCTATGAACTATGTAAAGAGCTCCTTGCCCGTGGTCCACCTAATCTGTTCACCTGGGTGGACCACGGGAAGTTCTTTCTACCCGAGGTCCACCTAGAAGGACTAAGGTAAAAACTTATTGGTGGTGGTTCACCTCGGGTAACTTTTCCAGTAGACTGTATAGATGAATACCCCAAAATTACACGCAAATTACCAAATACGTGATTTACCAAAATGTTTTTACGCGTAATACCAAAATTACTACCCAAGTCAGGTCGGTGTAGGTACGACGACGAGCGAAGCGAGGAGGAGTGTTAGGCGTACTGCGACCTTATAGCGCGAGCCGAGCGAGCGAAGCGAGCGTGCCGCGGCAGCGGCCGGCGAAGCGCAAGAACCGAAAATGTGATATTTCACTTCCTCATATTAAAGAAGGTCTTTTAGCAAAGTTTACATAGGTGTACCACGGGTAAAAAAAATGCCCGTGGTTCACCTTAGTCCACCTAGGTGGACCACGGGTAGAAAAAACTTCCCGTGGTCCACCCACGTGAACAGATTAGGTGGACCACAAGCAAGGAGGGAAATAAAGATCTGCTTGCACAATGCAATGAACATTTTGCGATCTCCCCATTGTGAGATCTGCAGATTTTGCGGTCTGGTCATTGTGGGATCTGTACATTTTGCGATTTGCTGATTTTACGTAACCTGCACATTTTTCGACTTGCACAATCAGCTCGGGACGGATCGGCGCACCGCCACCTCAGACGTCCAGTGCTACCACAGATGAGACCCTTCCCACGGTGTGTGTTGTGCGAGCTGGTCCGCGTCCGTCCGCGATATCGCGGACTGTGGGAAGCTGCTCTTAGGTACCTTCAGATGCCCGAAGGGCAAACAGACCAGAAAACAATAGATCCTAAGCATACGTGGGGTTCAGTTGACAGTATACGAGTGCGTGCTATCCGTGCGAGTGCCTCGCATCAGTGGTTCTTAAGAACGAGTCCCCATTGATGGGACACTGTTCATAGGTACATACCCTTCGACCGCGTACGAAACCGCAAGTTCGTAACCAGTTCCGATGGAATATATTTTTTTATTTTTACAAAACCAAGTTCTGACACTCATCGAACCTACCGCAGCAAGTTTTGCGATCGTAACAGGTTTCCAACAAAGAAATCATCGATCGTACCTGGTTATTAGGCCCGAGGGGCGAGCCCACGCGGACACACCCGCCGCCCAGTTTCACAAGCAACAAGAAAGAGTTCAACGCGCCAGTGACGAATCTCACACCCGGTGGTTTCGCACGCGGCTAAAGGAGGAACAAGTCAACTAGAAATTGACAAATACGCATAACGAGGGGTGCTGAATTATACAAAGTTTTTTTTTAAATTGATTATATTTTGTTAATATTATTTGCTTATAACGTTACAACACACTGACAAAACAAAACGGTTAGACAAACAGTACACATTACAAAACACTCACTCTTCTTCGATATCCTCTTCGAAATCCCCTTCATCGTCAGCCGTAGCATCCTGGTATTGTTGGTACTCTGACACCAGGTCATTCATGTTGCTTTCGGCCTCCGTAAACTCCATCTCGTCCATCCCTTCACCGGTGTACCAGTGAAGAAACGCCTTTCGCCTAAACATGGCTGTGAACTGCTCAGATATCCTCTTAAACAGCTCTTGAATAGCTGTAGTATTTCCTATAAATGTAGCAGACATTTTGAGGCCGCGAGGGGGTATGTCGCACACAGCAGTCTTCACGTTATTCGGGATCCATTCAACGAAATACGTGCTGTTCTTGTTCTGGATGTTCAGCATCTGCTCGTCCACTTCCTTCATGGACATGCGGCCGCGGAAGATGGCCGCCACGGTGAGGTACCGTCCGTGGCGAGGGTCACACGCTGCCATCATGTTCTTAGCATCGAACATCTGCTGCGTCAGCTCTGGGACTGATAGAGCTCTGTACTGCTGGCTTCCGCGTGACGTGAGCGGCGCGAATCCAGGCATAAAAAAATGCAGCCTTGGGAATGGCACCATATTAACTGCCAGCTTTCGGAGATCAGCGTTCAGCTGCCCCGGAAACCTTAGACACGTCGTTACTCCAGACATGGTAGCTGACACCAAATGATTCAGATCCCCGTAAGTCGGCGTGCTAAGCTTCAGCGTTCTAAAGCAGATGTCATACAAGGCCTCATTGTCTATGCAGAACGTCTCATCAGTATTCTCGACCAGTTGATGCACGGATAGCGTAGCATTGTATGGCTCGACAACAGTATCAGATACTTTAGGGCTAGGGACGACGGAGAACGTATTCATAATGCGGTCGGGGTACTCTTCCCTGATCTTTGAGATTAAAAGCGTCCCCATGCCTGAACCGGTGCCGCCGCCGAGCGAATGCGTCAGCTGGAAGCCTTGGAGACAATCGCATCCCTCCGCTTCCTTCCTGACCACGTCAAGGACAGAGTCTACCAGTTCCGCGCCTTCAGTGTAGTGCCCCTTCGCCCAGTTGTTGCCAGCGCCCGACTGGCCGAACACAAAGTTGTCAGGCCTGAAGAGTTGACCGAACGGCCCAGCTCTGACGGAGTCCATAGTCCCTGGCTCAAGGTCCACAAGGACGGCTCTGGGCACGTACTTGCCGCCCGAAGCTTCATTGTAGTAGACGTTGATGCGTTCTAGCTGTAGGTCAGAGTCTCCTTGATACGCGCCCGTTGGGTCGATGCCATGCTCATCGGAAATTACTTCCCAGAACTGAAAAAAAAAATGCAATCGTTAGAAAGGTAAAAATTTACGAAGACCGGACGAGGATAAATAAATAAATATTTAAATATTTTCGGACAATATTACACAAATCATCAGAGTCCCAAACTAAGCAAAGCTTGTAGGTACTGTGGGTAATAGATGACTATGTAAATGCTTATATCAATAAATATTTAAATACGTACAAAACATCCATCGGGAACAAATATTCGTGCTCATCACAAATAAATGCCCTTACCGGGATTCGAACCCGGGACCTAGTTTCGTATTTAATTTGGACGGGTAATGGTATGTGCCACGACTTCATAATATCAGTTGTGGCAAATTAAAAAAAAGTGGATCTATGACAAAGACAAGGAATGATATTTCCATTTTATTATTTATATTTCCCTTTCTGTCACACTTATCGAGATTTGTATGCTACCAGCTCGCTCGTACGTGGTATTATTATTACCATAGCTTGTCTTGTGTATTATAGGTTCATGGGTAGAATGGAAAATAATGTTACCTTGGCACCAATCTGGTTGCCGCACTGTCCAGTCTGAATGTGAACGATTTCCCTCATATTGAATAACACTTAAAATTTGGAATTCAAAAGAATTTACACTAAAATTTCAGTTTCCCAATTGTAGAAATTAAAATAATAGAAAAAATTAAAAATTGGAGTAAATTAACACACGTTCATCGTACGGCAGATTTTAAATGACTGAAGGAATCAAAAAATTCAAATGCACAACTTCAGAAATTTAAATGTCGAATTTCCACCGATATATTCTTTTCAATTAGGCAGTTATGTTAGCGAAGAAGGATGATTGATTTTTAAATTCAACACTAGAAATAATTATTTAGGTATGTTTAACGGAAGTGCAGGGCATAATTACATTAATTACATTTCATAATTTTATTTAGCTATTTCAGAGGTTTTTCGTGAGAATTTGTAATCTGTAGATTTCAGAAAAAGGCAGATAGGCTCGTAATTAAACGTATTCTACCTAGAACATTTACAACGAGAAAGAAAGGAATAAAACTATGCTATCTTATACGTCATTCATTGTCTCTGCTTTCTCGCTTGCACGATGTATTTCGCTAGCTCGCTCACTCGATATTTAGTGCAGCGAAAGATATTTTTTTACAAGTTATCGACATCGATATTTACTGTTCATCTATAATATTCGTAATCTGCGCCGTTCGTAAATAAATTTTATTGTATCTATACAAAAAAGTAATTTACGGTATTTACCACATTAAAAACAAAAACCTTTAACCCTTAACATAACTACTTAAGTCCTGTTTTTAGACTCAACTACCTACGTGAGGTTTAGGTTTAGTTTTGAATCGGACTAAAAAGTCTAAAAACAGAGGGGCTTAAATGAAAACGAACTTCGTTCGAGTATGTAAAAAAAAAACTGTTTATTTCATGAAAAGAATAATTCGTTTTACAGAGACTGGCTGAAATCTTACATTTTTAAGATTTTTTGGTAGCCTAATCATGTTAATATAGTCATCATCATCATCATCATCATATCAGCCGAAAGACGTCCACTGCTGGACATAGGCCTCCCCCAAAGAGTGCCAAAGTGACCGATCCCGCGGTTAATATAGTAATAAATTGCAAATCGTATTACACTTATATGGTTAATCTATTTATTAGCATTTCTTTATAAGCCTTTACAATGTGTTTTCCAGACTTATTATGTATTAATTCGTATGAGAGCCTGTTCAACGCGCTCGGCAAGGCGCTCTGATCTTGATCTGATCTGCCTCTTTGTCCCTCGAACTAGCAAGTGCAACCGAGAGGGAGATACACGAACGAAATTCGTTTTCTATCCCAGTGTAATTTTGGCGCGAAACGATTCTTACCTATGGTTACCCTCTGTGGAGTGTATCGCGCAATGGCGTTCCATTTACAGATGCGTTGTTAAGGTGCAACGTCACTGACGAATTCCATACAATTTTCGTTCGGACTAGACGTCTAATCTATCGATGTCAGGAACTTGAAATTGTGATATTTAGATAATATATGACCCTCTTCTCCCGCAGTTTGAATAAATACACGTACAAACCAGTAATATTCAAAATATAGCCATTTGAAATTCATAAAATTTTACTCCGAGCCTTGTATGTGTGCGTGAGTTAGACACTGTCCGTGTAAATGACATGGCCGCGTCACATGACAGCACGTGGCCCAAAACCTTCACTAGATGTCTTTGATATCAAATCAAAATTAGTTAGACAGCGGGGTCAATAGTAGTAATTATATTCACCAGACGGCGACACCATCGTACAATCCCGTTTTTTTCTGGTGAAAGAGACGGCATTCATTTTATATTGCTACGCTACTCATTTTGGTAATGACGTAAGAGCTATGTCATTTGTTTATTGATAGAACGAATTTCAAAGAACAATGTATGAAGTTCAATGGTTTGCCTTTATTCGTGATTATTTATTGAGATTGCCATGAACAATAACCTAAAGTCCACGCAACGATAATTATGCATACATTTTGCGTCTTATTAGAAAGGATTAAGATACAATATGGAAAAGTAATCTGTGCCACCGGCCGTATACATATATAGGATTTGATCAAATGAATTTGCAACTTGGATTGATTAGTTTCGATTGAGTGAATGTTAATTAATGTAGCATTAAATATAACAGACAAATAAATGTTTTCTTTCTTTCTTTCTTTCAATTGTGCGTTTGGAGTGAACTTGTTAAATTTAAAACGTTCGCTTTAGTCGACTACACAGTTGACAGTAAAATAACTAACTACTGCAACCTATATATGAATCGACTGTTCAAGTGTTCAACTACCGGAGATTAGATTACCGGACATGTCAATTAACTAATGCCTGTTCCCAATAATCAGTCCACGGATAGTTTTCCTTACAAGCATTTTGACAGATTACCCGTTGAAAATGTGTCAAATGTCGGTAAGGAAAACTATCAGTGGATTGATAATTGGGAACCGGCCTAAGTCACAAGTAGTCTTCTTTATAAAATGTTGTGAAGGTAGAATTATATACTCGTAGGCATTCTTCGGTGCAGGGACTGATGTCAGTTACGACCGGTGGCTAGGCAGATACGAAACCGGTATTCCATTAATTGGGTACGGCACTGTTATATTGTAAGGTTTAGCCGCGCCGCGACAACACAACGGTGCCCCCACCACCAGTTAGAAATATTGGTTACCGGTATTTATTAATGCCTAGTGATACCTTATAATACAGGTTCCAAACAGGTATTATTTCGATACAGTTTTTTTTGTTCTTAGGCGGGTCGAGTTGGCACCTTTACATCTTTTATGAAAGCGTTTACGGTACCGGAAAAATTAACCGTAACCGTAGTTTTATGGTAGTAAAATATAAAGGTGCAGCTAACTATCGAAATGGCCCGGAGAAAACTGATACGTACGTATTTAATTATTTTTTTTAACTTTCATATAGGCAATACAAACCGCCATCTTGGAATCCCGAAATACCGGAATCCCGGACCGATTTTTCCACTAGTCTAATACCGGAACTGAAAAGGACCAATATCGAATTACTTTTTAAACCTACTAATATTATAAATGCTAAATTTTGGATGTTTTTATATATAGATGTTTGAATGTTTAGATGTTTGGATGTTTGTAACTCGATCACGGCTCAACCGATTTAGATGAAATTTTGCACCAAGATAGTTTAACCTTCTAAGGCCCATAAATTATGCCCATATAGTTTCGGGCAATTTTTAAAACAAACGAATGTCAACTCTATTTCCAACACAATTCCAATGCCATTTTGTATTGTATGCTGGGCCTTAAGAGAAGCCGAGATTAAAATAAAGGATAGTTTTTATCCCGGGTCCATGGAGGCGGAAACTGGTTTTTAATAAAAAATATAATAACTTCATGCAATTGTAAAAAAAGGAACGCATAATCAAGTTAAGTATTTACATTTATTTGAATAGTTTTATTTGTAATGTCTGTGCTCTATTCTTTTTCTACCGAAGAATAATCACTTTTACGCTCTAATGATGATAGTGGTAGGAGCATAATTTGAAATGTTCGAAGGTAAAATAGGCTTCCGCTAAAACGGACAACTTTTATGAATGAACGTAGAACACCGTGCTCGTAAATAGGGAATTTAGGTAATAATAAATGTCTCGTCTTTTTTACTGGTAAGTTTGTTTCTTTTTCACAAAAACGTAGTTTTTCGGGTTGTTAACCCATTACAAAAACGTTAGTTGACATAAAACTTACTTAAACTTTTGGTTTTTTTAATAAATGTAAAAAATAAATGTTATTCATTTACTCTTACTACAACAGGTTCAGGGAGGGAAGGTGTATTTGGGTTTCACATGCCGTATCACATACGCGCTGATTCTATTGTATAGACAGTTTCCAAATACACCATCGCTCAAACAGCTCAATACTTTTTTTTAAGTAAGAAGGTTGGTTTTGCGGAGATGAGTTTTTTTATTTAACTGTCGAGGCATAAGAGACGTGTTCAGATATTTGTGAGCACTCAAATATATCTGATGGCGACCGTACTTTTTGACGAACAAACTAAAAAAGCTGCAAAACTTCCAATAATGTAAATTCAAGTAATGCAGACGAAGTAGACGAACCAAAATTTGCGAATACGTAAAATAACAAACTATTGTCCTATCTTATCCTATTATACTATTAAACGAGGAATATACATATATATATACACACGATGATTCTTAATTCGTGATCAAGACAAGTTACATATTACAAGCGGATGTCTCTTTCTATCAAAAGGTATTGAAAAGAGTAAATAATTCGTTACTTGTAGCTTCGTGAAACGGGAGTCAATTTTTATAATTCTGTAATTGATGCCAAACACGATTAACTCGAAGTTACCTAATACAGACGTTCCGTCTTTTTATGAATAAACCTGAATAAGGAATCACTTTATAATTCAAAATCATCGTCACCCTAACGGTAGTTTGCAAAAATTTTACGTATGTGCGTTTGACATATCTACTTAACTTCAAGAAATGTAGGGTGACCAAACATTCAGTGGATATTAGTGTTTACATTATCATGAAATTGAAGTAACTAAACAGTGATTTAATTGCATGAGACCTCATCCATTGAAATCCGTTTTGGCTGTTTATCAATATTTTTCGACTCCTGATCACGGATTAAGAATCATCGTGTATATACATTTTCGATTGAAGTCCCGAAATTCCGGTATTGTGGTCCAATATCACATTTCAGTACCGGTATTGAGAATCATCCGATATTTAATGCTTTATACATATGTACACATATCTTTTTCGTTTTTGAGGATTATAATAATGACTTAATGAAAATTGGCATAGTAATAGATCAGCCTATATTACGTTCGACTGCTGGGCACAGACCTCCTCTCATGGACGAGAAGAAAAGCTTAAGAAAAAGAAACGTTATCATAAGTATACCGGTTTGGAAAAGGCATTGTAAAAGTGTAAGTAAATACAGTAAAAATGGTAACGATATGTATATCTACACGGTTCTGGTTCCGGTACCGTTATGTTGGCGGCGCGGCTAACATTTACAATATAACGCTATCGTAATGGAATACCGGTCCCATACCGGTATACCGTAACCGAAATGAGTACATGCTCGTGAATCTGCCTTTAAAAAATATATTTTCGGACAATTATTAAAAACTGAATCGATAACAAATATCCATTATACTTAATTGAACGAGCGAGTGAGGCGAACGAAGTTTTTCATTTAAAATGGGCAAATATTCTTTCGTATGTCCGGCTGTCCAGACTTCTCCTCTACATGTTCTCAACCGGTTCTCGTGAAATCTTGTGAGCTCGAACCTACCAGAGACACGGAAATCTGCTCTTAGGAGTCACCAGACCGATTTTAGAACAAATATAAACTGCATTTAATAAATTAACGGTCATATCTCTCTAAAAACCAGAGTAGCTTTTTTGCATATAAAATTTACTAAGCCTAGTAGTATATCGCCATGAACTCCCAGGGCCCTATTTAATAAACATTACAATCCTACAATTTTGTATAAAGGTGACATATTTGTAAAGATTTACTAAGAAAATCTTTACTAATATGTCACTTTTATACAAAATTGTAGGATTCTAATGTTTATTAAATAGGGCCCTGAAAGTTCATTCATCCATCACCACAGAAATATTTTTTTTATCGGATGTGGTTCCGGAGATTATACCCTACATACAAACACGCAAAAAAATCACAGATTTCTCCTCTATATAGGAATCGTTCCGGTAGCCTAGCGGTTCAGGCATGCGACTGTCAAACGACGGTCGTGGCTTCGACAGATAAGTTTCATCTCATATTTACCTAAACAAAACATTCAATAATTTTGTAAGGAAATGTCCACCTCTGAACATTAGTACTGATAAATCTTTCATATAACTGTGAAAGCAAAAAAAGTAGAATTCTAATTTTGAATTTTGACAATCATCGAAAACAGTACCATATTGTCAAATGGTATATTTCTCTCTTTCTGACGCGCTCTCGGACGGGACTCGAGAGACTGGCCACTAACAGTTTTGATATACCTAAGAAGGATATAACAAACTCGCCCGTTATTCACAAAGCTCACCATATTCGTCCGGTGACGCAAAGTTATTACCAATTTTGAGGTCTAATTATTTTAGTCGGAGTTTACGGGCGAATATTGTGAATAATATTTAGCCTTTCTAATTAGTCCTGCAAGTCAATATGGATATAACAGATCAAAGTAATATACTAAGTATCTTACTTTACGTACCTTATTCCGTATAACATTAGATTTTCTAGGGAACATATCTTCGTTTATGATTAATTATGATCCTTTTAAAATACTGTAGTGTTACTTATTTCGATTATTTAATGTGTCTCAAATTAAACAATTACGTTGTTGTTAATCAAAATGGTTTTCATTCAAATAACATGAAGATTTATGCACGATTCGTCTAATGTCAATGGAATTGGGTTTAATAGATAAAGGTTGGGCTTTGATTTGTCAATTGTAAACCTATGGATATTCATGACTTTCCAATTAAATCAAAGGCGTAACATCTTTGTAAAGGATATACCTATCCAGAATAGTATATATGTAGTATGTAACATGTAAGAATATGTCCGCCAAAAATATAGGGGATATTTGTGGATAATCTAGATACAAACATACATACATACATACATACATATAATCACGCCTCTTTCCCAGAGGGATAGGCAGAGATAACGGATCTCCATTTGCTACGATCCTGGCAGACCACTTTCGCTTCACTCACTTTCATAATATTTCTCAAACATGCTCGTCGGTTTAGGGTACTTTTGACCTGGCCTTTTGTTAAGATTTCTCCAATTTGATCGGAGAGATACGAACATGCTTATCAAAAAAAATTAAACATATTGAAAAAAAATTTTTACACGTTACAAGTCAATCTAATTAGTTGAGACGGTTATATTCGTTAGAAAATGCAAAAAGAAAAACAAAAAAGAAGTACTTTCGTCGGGATTTGAACCTGGTTCAATGATGGTGTTACAGACAGATTTAAGCAAAAGAGAGATTTACTGCGCTACCGTATGACATTAGGTGATGAGTGAAAAAGTCAGGTGCGTTCATATTGCATTCTAGAGTGCCAGCCACAAGAACATTTAGTTTCACTATTTCCTAATAGAGGCGCTACTATAGATTTAGTTTTGCGCCCTCTAGTTTGATTTATGAAAAAGGTTTGACAATGACGGACTTTGAAGTGACATTTAGTTACGTTAGTCTGCGTAAATTCACGAAAAAGCACTTTTATGCATATTTTCGGACTACATTTTAAAAATAAACACTGTTTATTGCAGATTGATTGCGATTCATACGTAGCAAGCTCTTCGGCTTCCGCAGTTTGAAACACATGTTGGTACTCGTCACGGTTTTGCGTAAAACGATGAGCAACCATCGAAATTATATATCGCGACATCTGTTAGCAACAGCTCGACAGGAACCAGTGACGTTGAACCTTAAACGAAAAACAA
This sequence comes from Epinotia demarniana, assembly GCA_945867215.1. Lineage (NCBI taxonomy): Eukaryota > Metazoa > Arthropoda > Insecta > Lepidoptera > Tortricidae > Epinotia > Epinotia demarniana. The sequence goes on from OX244259.1 coordinate 61,327,836, forward strand.
CATCATTTAATTCATCGCACATCACTAAACGAATTTAAATTTTACTACAATTTTCTAATATGATGAAAGAAGTAATCCCATTCCAAAATATTGACTGTTTTGAAAAACCTTAATCTGTTTTTATGTATTTTTTTACCTACTTAATCCTGACTTTCCGGCTTTCGTACTTTATTATTATTATGTTGTATCATTATTTCCAAAATCGATGATAATTTTGATAACTATACCATAGAAACTAAAACAATTCTAATTTTGGATGTTTAGGTGATACGTCGACAACCCTATCCCAGTCTATGATTGTCTATTGCTAAAAAAATACAGCTCACTTCTTTACTTAGCAGTAGACCGTCTGTACATTTAAGATAAGATATGATAAGATTTATTTGCAACCAAGTACTTAAAACTATACATGATACATGGACCCTGGAAGGGTGTAGGAACAGTCTGGTGGGCAGTAGTTAGATAGAGATAGCTCGTTAATAGTCTCAAAACACAGGCTAGAATGAGACGACTAGTATGGTATTTTGAGTCTATTGACGACTCGTCTCCATCTACTATTCACCACAGGGCGCCTACTCTCATCGTTATATCCGGCGAGTCAATACTCTTACAATTCTGTAACCGTCTTGTACCTGGCAGGAATTTAAAGCTACCATGGGATGCGCAATGCACCTGATAATTGCCACAGGAACGGGCGTGAAATACATTGTCTGGTACAGTCGACACACGTAAAAAGAGCTCTGGCGGCCATACATTTAATATGGCGTGTGACTTGTAACGGCTGACCTTGACTGGGCGGCTATATTTTATTAAACGTCTGTGGTAGCGGCGTTCTGAAAGTTACCTGTGGATTTTTATGAAATTTACCGGTTCAGCGGTTCCGAAAATAAGTTTAGAATTAAATGTATATAGTTATTATCTAATGTAGAATACACTAAAACATATAATATTACCATTATTTGTTTATTAAAAATGTACGGCAATTAAAATCTCAGTGTTCTATAGTATTTTGATGAGATAGGTTTGAACGCTTCCCGCCTCAGTCAAATTGACAATATTTTTTAAATATTTTTCAAATTCTTGTGTCTGACTGTCAACGTCATCATGTTTTGGTGAAAATTATAACAGTTATTTTAGGATTTCCGAAATTTTCATGGTAACCAGCGAGTTAAATTGAGTGAAGAACTCCACTGCTTTCGAGCGCGCGTGTGTATGTATTTTTGAGACACAGACTCGTTATTTTTCAGATAGAGACTCGTGTGTTCTGAGATAGGGACTAGAGATGGGTAATGTCGGCTCCGCGGAGTGATCTGAATCATTAAACCCGACTCCGCTATCGGTACCGACTCCCCTTATCGGCTCTTCGACTCCTTTGAATCCCTCCAACAAAATCAATGGAATCACAAGCAAGGAGGAAAAATGATACTTTTTATGCTGGAAATCATCACCTAAGGGACATGATTCGTGGTTTTATTTGCCGATATGTGCCTGTTATCAGATGTCAACTATTAGTATATAACACATTGTTCGTCTGTGACGATGATGATGAATAACATGCATAGAACTTTGGGGGAGGCCTATGTCCAGCAGTGGACGTCTTTCGGCTGATATGATGATGATGATGAATAACATGCATAGAACTTTGGGGGAGGCCTATGTCCAGCAGTGGACGTCTTTCGGCTGATATGATGATGATGATGAATAACATGCATAGAACTTTGGGGGAGGCCTATGTCCAGCAGTGGACGTCTTTCGGCTGATATGATGATGATGATGAATAACATGCATAGAACTTTGGGGGAGGCCTATGTCCAGCAGTGGACGTCTTTCGGCTGATATGATGATGATGATGAATAACATGCATAGAACTTTGGGGGAGGCCTATGTCCAGCAGTGGACGTCTTTCGGCTGATATGATGATGATGATGAATAACATGCATAGAACTTTGGGGGAGGCCTATGTCCAGCAGTGGACGTCTTTCGGCTGATATGATGATGATGATGAATAACATGCATAGAACTTTGGGGGAGGCCTATGTCCAGCAGTGGACGTCTTTCGGCTGATATGATGATGATGATGAATAACATGCATAGTACTTTGGGGTAGGCCTATGTCCAGCAGTGGACGTCTTTCGGCTGATATGATGATGATGATGAATAACATGCATAGAACTTTGGGGTAGGCCTATGTCCAGCAGTGGACGTCTTTCGGCTGATATGATGATGATGATGAATAACATGCATAGAACTTTGGGGGAGGCCTATGTCCAGCAGTGGACGTCTTTCGGCTGATATGATGATGATGATGAATAACATGCATAGAAATTTGGGGGAGGCCTATGTCCAGCAGTGGACGTCTTTCGGCTGATATGATGATGATGATCAATAACATGCATAGAACTTTGGGGGAGGCCTATGTCCAGCAGTGGACGTCTTTCGGCTGATATGATGATGATGATGAATAACATGCATAGAACTTTGGGGGAGGCCTATGTCCAGCAGTGGACGTCTTTCGGCTGATATGATGATGATGATGAATAACATGCATAGAACTTTGGGGTAGGCCTATGTCCAGCAGTGGACGTCTTTCGGCTGATATGATGATGATGATGAATAACATGCATAGAACTTTGGGGGAGGCCTATGTCCAGCAGTGGACGTCTTTCGGCTGATATGATGATGATGATGAATAACATGCATAGAACTTTGGGGTAGGCCTATGTCCAGCAGTGGACGTCTTTCGGCTGATATGATGATGATGATGAATAACATGCATAGAACTTTGGGGGAGGCCTATGTCCAGCAGTGGACGTCTTTCGGCTGATATGATGATGATGATGAATAACATGCATAGAACTTTGGGGTAGGCCTATGTCCAGCAGTGGACGTCTTTCGGCTGATATGATGATGATGATGAATAACATGCATAGAACTTTGGGGGAGGCCTATGTCCAGCAGTGGACGTCTTTCGGCTGATATGATGATGATGATGAATAACATGCATAGAACTTTGGGGGAGGCCTATGTCCAGTAGTGGACGTCTTTCGGCTTATATGATGATGATGATGAATAACATGCATAGTACTTTGGGGGAGGCCTATGTCCAGTAGTGGACGTCTTTCGGCTGATATGATGATGATGATGAATAACATACATAGAACTTTGGGGGAGGCCTATGTTCAGCTGTGGACGTCTTTCGGCTGATATGATGATGATGATTCATAATATGCATAGAACTTTGGGGTAGGCCTATGTCCAGCAGTGGACGTCTTTCGGCTGATATGATGATGATGATTCATAATATGCATAGAACTTTGGGGTAGGCCTATGTCCAGCTGTGGACGTCTTTCGGCTGATATGATGATGATGATTCATAATATGCATAGAACTTTGGGGTAGGCCTATGTCCAGCAGTGGACGTCTTTCGGCTGATATGATGATGATGATTCATAATATGCATAGAACTTTGGGGTAGGCCTATGTCCAGCAGTGGACGTCTTTCGGCTGATATGATGATGATGATTCATAATATGCATAGAACTTTGGGGTAGGCCTATGTCCAGCAGTGGACGTCTTTCGGCTGATATGATGATGATGATTCATAATATGCATAGAACTTTGGGGTAGGCCTATGTCCAGCTGTGGACGTCTTTCGGCTGATATGATGATGATGATTCATAATATGCATAGAACTTTGGGGTAGGCCTATGTCCAGCAGTGGACGTCTTTCGGCTGATATGATGATGATGATTCATAATATGCATAGAACTTTGGGGTAGGCCTATGTCCAGCAGTGGACGTCTTTCGGCTGATATGATGATGATGATTCATAGTTTTGTACTGGGTCATACCCTCTTCGCTGGAAACTCTCGAGGGTGAGACCTATACCAAAGGCAAATGACGCTACCATCGTGGAAAACTATAGGCCTATCGCCGTCCTTTCCGCTCTGGCCAAGCTCTTTGAGTCAATAGTCCACCGAACTCTATGCGCACAGGTAAAACCATTCTTATGTGACGCACAACACGGATTCAGACATAGCCGCTCGGTTAACACCAACCTATTAATATTGACTGATAGCATATCTGAGCACCTGGATAGAGGTATCCAAGTCGATGTCCTTTATCTTGATTTCAGTAAGGCTTTCGATCGCGTGGATAACGATGTGTTATTGGCGAAACTGGATCGGATTGGCTTTTCTCCCGCATTGTTGTCATTCTTCGCTAGTTATCTACGCGATCGGAAACAGTATGTTAAGCATGGATGCTTTGTCTCGGCCCCATATCATACCCGGTCTGGAGTGAGTCAAGGCTCCATATTGGGTCCTTTCTTATTCGGGATCATGATAAATGACCTCAGGTCAGTCCTTCGATCGGCTCAGTGTCTCCTATATGCACACGACCTCAAGTTGGTGTATGGAGTGGAGCAAGGTTCTGACTGTGAGTCGTTACAAAGGGACATCGACGCGGTTTTTCTCTGGAGCACCGAAAACAAGTTGCTGTTCAACCCCGCTAAATGTTGCGTCTGCACTTTCAGCCGTGCTCATATGCCGGTGCATGCACAATATGTGCTGGGGTCCGAGCCTATAAATCGTGTGTGCTCTATTAAAGATCTGGGTGTGGTCTTCGATACGCGGCTTACTTTTCATGAGCATATCTCAACACTTGCTACAAGCTGCTTTCGAAGACTGGGCTTCGTGCTACGCAACCTTCGTCACTTTAACGATCCCGTTGCCATCAGGCTTGTCTATAATGCGCTAGTTAGAAGCAAGCTAGAGACATCATCGATCGTTTGGTATCCCTACGAATCGACCTACAGTTTGCTTCTTGAAAAGGTACAAAAGACCTTTTTAAGGTTCTTATACAAGAAAATATTTGGTTATTACCCGTTTCTTTATCCGACGAAGTTTCTCCTTGGGGCCTTAGGTTACAACTCTTTAGAGGTGAGACGTAACCTTTGCTTATTGACGTTTGCGTGTCGGACCCTGCGCGGTGATTCGGATTGTCCAGAATTAGTGAGTCGAGTTGTGCGACTACATGTACCAGACATCCCCAGGATAGCCCTCAGACCGCGGCGACGCGATCTGTTGGCTTTACCAGCGCGACGCTCCGTGTCGCGCCTGAACTCTCCGCTGCTCCGTGCCCTCACACACTTGAATGCTCTCTTGGCATCAGCACCCGAGTGCGACCTGTTTGCGTGGCGATGGGCGTCTGTGAGAAATGAATGCCTGAGATTCTGTGAGATGATGGATGCGAGGCCTACATCTGTGAAAGTGTAATTAAGTAGTGCCAGTCATTTGTGTTATTAGGTTGTACCTGATTGTTATTTGTAATAACCTGTATGTTCCTGTTTGTATATGTTGTTAATTCTAAGTTTCATGTCGCATTGGATACCTAACTGTAAGGGCATGTAAACATGTTTTCAAATAAATAAATTCAAATAAATAAATAAATAATATGCATAGAACTTTGGGGTAGGCCTATGTCCAGCAGTGGACGTCTTTCGGCTGATATGATGATGATGATTCATAATATGCATAGAACTTTGGGGTAGGCCTATGTCCAGCTGTGGACGTCTTTCGGCTGATATGATGATGATGAATAATATGCATAGAAAAACAGCTGAATACTTACGTAATATATAAATCAAAATTGTGCTGGTGAGGGAAGAGTTATTTAAATATGATGCGCTAAAGACGGGACGGTATGGAAAGCAGCCTTCGTTCGAATTATCGTTATTATGTGCCACCCATCTAGACAATAGTTGTGGGTACTATGTCTGTGATGAGTTTGGATGTGACCCTAAACATCTGGTGAGATATTCTGATAAAGAGGTAAGTTTGAATCACAGGCAAGGAGATAGGATAATTTTTATCCTGGAAATCATCACCAAAGGGATATGATTCGTGGTTTTATATGCCGATATATGCCAGTTCTCTGATGTCTAGTGTTCGTCATATTTTTCGTCTATCCGTGTGTCTATGGCCGTCCGTCTCCATGTCTGTGTCTGTGTCCTGTGTATATGGTTCATTATTATACGCGTTCAGAGCAGAATATACTAAAACCAGCTAGATATACATTAACGATTTGCTGACCTTTTTTTGATTTGAGGTTACTTTTTTATCTTTGACGGTGTCAAACAAGCATACTGTCCGAGCGATGGTAAGCAGACACCGTAGCCTACGGACCTGTGGCGCATCACTACGAGCTGCCCACATCCCTAATTGTTGGCGCGTCAGTGTTAGTCGGTTCATGTTACTTTCCCATCGCGATCGCAAGCTTGCTCAACTTATTGTAATTATCTAATTCATTGTACATAATATAAATATTGATCCTACAGTCTTATCTCACTTGTATATGAAACATAAATAATATATAGCACCATCAGCGGTGCTAAAGTGGTGATCCCGACGTGACCATACTGGATGTGGGCTGCTCGTAGTGATGCGCCACAGACCCTTACGATTCCAGGAGAATCTTAAACGCATTTACGATCCTTTATTGATCTGAGGATTCGTTGTGTTCATGGATAGAGACGAGACAAACGCGGCTCCCTCACTCAACACATCCTCGGGAGCTCTGCCGGCCTTCTCGTCACCACCAGGAACACAATATCACATACCTACAGAGAAAGTGCTGGCATTATTCTGGCTGCTTTGTTCTATGAGGTGGTAGGTTGAGCTGAGTTGAGCTGGTCTACTCTAAATATGAGCGAAATGACATTGCGCTGTGTTAGAGCAAAGCAACTACTAAGTACTACCCATTTGGTCCAGTGTACATTTTGTCATCCAGAATAAGTTCATACTACTGATCATAATTTTTCTAAAGTTTGTAATAGGTACCTATTCGTAGTATAGACGAGCCTAGTCTAATTGTTGATCTTATCAATCTTTTTATCTTAATTTTAGAAAAAACATAACATAATACCTTCAACATGAGACGAAACATCATAGATGTGAGTGACGAGAACAACCTAGATGCATCCACCCTCGCCGCCCAGCGGCAGTAGTCAGAGCGTTTGGCGCGAGTGCAGTGACCAACAAGGAATAATCAGAGAGGTAACATCACAGTTTACTACATAGGCTATTGCCTCCAGGATATTTCTGATCCTTTGGGTTTCGTTTGGTGGTATTTGGCAATGATAAATTCAAGCACTTAATAGAAATCTATCGAGAAATAAATAAATAGGCTTTGTACTGTAGCAATGAAATTTTATAAGTCTCTGATACTGAAATATGCTGAAATGATATATGGTATACTGTTTTGAAAAAAATATACCACGCCGAGGTTTTTACTGCTGGTTCTTCTCGAGGCAGAGGGTTTCTTTCTGAACCGTTGGTAGTTTATCGACAATCATAAGCCGTGTCCACACCGGACGCGCGGCTCGGACGAGCACGACTTACCCTAACGTGTGCACTCAGTGTAGAGTAGACCGAGCCACGGCTTGCGCGAGCCGAGCGCGCCACAGCCTAATATGTGGACGGCTCTTTTGTTCGGCCGCCGGCCTAACCCTGCGTTGGCTATCTGACCGAGATCAAAGGCCCGGACATACGAGAGCATGTTTGCCCTATTAATATCGAACTCGCTCACAAATTTTACCACACATAACACGCTGCAAATGCGAGCCAAAGCCGTCAAGGTCGTCAGGGGTATAGATAAGCTTGAAGTAAAAGATTTGTCGCCAAGCAAGTGTAGAAACACCGAGTGTAGTAAGACACTGGAAGTCAGTTAGTGATCAGTAGGAAAATCACGAGATAGGCAGTACAATATTCGAATCCCAGAAAGAATATTTATTTTTTGTAATTTACACAAATGTTGTTCCTGAGTCATAGATTTTTTTCTACGTATTAAAGCATTAATTACTTATATATTCTTGTCCGTCTGTCTTTTAAGACGCCTTATCTTGGGAACGAGTGGAGGAGGAATCGAGATGAATTTAAAACCATGTAACTTGACACCTTTTTCTAGAGAACAACAAATATATTTGTGTTATGTATGTATGTATGTTGGATGCATAACATATTACGCAGGAATATCCGATTGAACTTACTTTACGACGGTTTTTGTATGACGTTAACATTAGATACTCGTAAAATATGTTTGTAAAACTAATTTCAGGTTATTTATGTAACAATGGATCGAGCCATTTTCTGCAGTCTACGAACAAACATTGATGATCGAATCTGTATAATAATGAAAACTGGTCAATTGGTACGTACCTGTTTAATTGCTTTCGATTATAAATATTAGGAACACCATATTGTTTTTAGAAAGGAATTACTGCTAGGAAGGAACCTACTTAAGGTGCAACGTCACTGATTTGTCACTTCCGAGTCAGTCATTGTCAAACATCTTGCATAAATCAAACTAGAGGGCGCAAAACTAAATCTATAGTAGCGCCTCTATTAGGAAATAGTGAAACTAAATGTACTTGTGGCAGGCACTCTAGACTACAATATGAATACAGCTGACTTTTTTACTCGCTACCTAATGTCATGCGGTAGCGCAGTGCGCATCTCTTTTGCTTAAATCTGTCTGTAACGCCATCCTTGAACCGGGTTCAAATCCCGACGGACATACTACTTTTTTGTTTTTCTATTTGGTTTTCTAAACCAATATGACCGTCTCAACTAACTTAGATTTACTTATAATGTGCAAAATTATATTTTTTTAACTTAAACATGTTTATAAATTCTTGATAAGCATGATTGTATCTAGATGATCCACAAAAATACCCTACTATATTTATGGCAGACCCATTCTTACATGTTACATACTACATAAATACTATTTTGGATCGTTATATCACTTAAAAAGATGTTACGCCTTTCATTTAATTACAAAAACATGATTCATTAGTATCCGTAGGTTTACTGTTGAAAAATCAAAGTACTACCTTTATCTATTCTATACCCTATTCCACATAAGATTAGACAAATCGTGCGTAAATCTTCAACTCATTCGCGGCATGAAAACCATTTTGAGAAACAAAAACATTTACATTGTTCCATTTGAAACACATTAAATAATCGAAATAACACTAGTAAGTACAATATTTATAAAGGAAGATAAAAGAGGTATTTTTCCTCACAAAAATCTAACGTTATAAGGAATAAGGTACCTATACTTAGTAAGTATATTAATACTTTGATTTGTTATATCCATATTCACCCGCAGTTGCGGTACTACATAATTAATTAATTACAATCAGAGAGGCTACGTATTATTCACAAAATGTTTTGTATTCGCCCGTGAGTCGCGTCTAAAATAATGACCTCAAAGTTGGTAACAATTTTGCGTTACCGGACGGACGAATTTAGTAAGCTTTGTGAATAACAGGCGAGTTTGTATATCAAAACTCTTAGTGGCCAGTCTCTCGAATCCGGACCTAGACCGCGTCAGAAAGAGAGAAATATATCATTTGACAATATGGTACTGTTTTCGATGAACGTCAAAATTCAAAATTCGAATTCGCCTTTTTCACGCGTTTACGTTTCTATACGTTTATGATGCTTTCACTCATTCATTACTAATCTTCAATGGCTGGGTTATGGGCATTTGCTTACAAAATTATTGAATGTCTTGTTTAGGTAAATATGAGATGAAACTTATCTGTCGAACCCACGACCGCCGTTTGACAGTCGCATGCCTGAACTACATATATAGGAGAAGTCTAGACAGCCGGACATACGAAAGAATATTTATTTATTTATTTAATCTTTATTGAACAAAAGAACAACATATCGTACAAAAGCGGACTTAAAGCCGTAAGCATTCTCTACCAGTCAACATTTGGGCAAAGCAGACAAATTGTGGGCGGTGCAACTACAGATATAAACACACAGTGGTTATTCATACATAATAAATAACGACAATAGACAAATAAATAAAATACATATAAATACCTGCATACAATATATATTTATATATATAAAAAGACGAAAATAGAGAACAGCAACACTAAGAATTTACGGCTCTGCTAGCAAACAACTTGCATAAAGAACTTTTAAACGCGAATCTGGAAATCTGGAATAATTGCCTAGCTGAAATGAAAATATCCCTGTTCGTCTCGCTCGCTCGTTCAATTAAGTATATGGATATTGTTATCGATTCAGTTTTTAACAATTGGCCAACAATTTTGTTTTTAAAGGCTGACTTACGAGCATGGACTGATTTCGGTTACGGTTATACCAGTATGGAATCGGTATTCCATTACAATAGCGTTATATTGTAAAGGTTAGCCGCGCCGCCAATGTAACGGTACCGGATCCGGAACCGTGTACAAATACATATCGATTACCGGTATTTATTTTTAATTGTACTGAAACTTTTATAATTCCTTTTCCAAACCGGTATAATTATGGTACCGTTATTTTTTTCATTTCATTCTCGGTTATGAGAGGAGGTCTGTGCCCCGCAGTGGAACGTAATATAAACTGATATATTATTTATTATGCCAATTTACATGAAGTCATTATTATAATCGTCAAACACGAAATAGATATATACCGTCAATATCAGATGATCCTCAATGCTGGTAGTATTGAATTGTGATATTGAACCTCAATGCCGGGATTACCGGGGCTTCGATAAAAATACCTATCAACATTTGGTTGCACATTACAGTGCGTTTTTTTTAGGATTAGAAATACGCTAAACAAAGAAGAAGTCGTCGTCAACCTTTTCTGCTTAGGATAAATATTGAACAGACACGGAAATTAATTATTGCTGCAAAGTTCACACACCAACTTGTAAATGTTGAACACCAACGTTTCTCATTTGTTGTTAATAGAATTTGTTTCTGTCTCTTTGCTTTTGTTAAAGGCATAACGTTCGGGAGAGAACGAGTCGGTCTTTTTTGCAAGCCACTTGGGCCTGCCTCTGGTAGCTCCATCGCAAGTCCGCACACCATCACACACAGCGAAAAATAAAATCTTAATATGAATTAACAAATAGATACTCGTTTAATAATCTCGTGATCTGAATTCAATAATTTGTTGATTAGCAAGAAAACAAGAAAAAGAACGAGATACGATTGTCAATTTTGAAAGAAAGAAAGAAAAATACGAACCGATCGTTTCAAACCTCTTCTTCCTTAGGTTTTTTATTTAAGCAACCTTTCGAGAACTGTATAAAATAATAACTGAGTTAAATAATAAATACATTCAAAATAAATATATTGTTGTAAGTATTATTTAGATATAAATCATAAAAACACTTCTATCATTTTAGGGTCAACAACAATGATCTAAGTCTTTTTTAATGGCGGTTTGACATACTTTGACGGTATCCTGCTGTTTCGGCAAAATATTTTTCGCCATTTCCCAAAAGAACAAATAGCATATTTTTGTTTCGCATTTTGTTCATTTGGTCAAAATATCATCTGGCATAATTTTGCTTTGTCAAGTGTTATTAAGACAAAAGTTTATTAAGCAAACATTTTGTTCGGGCTAATATTGTTTTCCAAACAAAACATTTATTCAACTTTTCATTTCGCACATTAGGTATCAGTGTGGAAAAAATGGCTTGTCATAAGCGAACTCTGTTTTTCGGTCGGTTAGGTTAAAGTTCACTTGTGTCCCTCAGACCAGAAATAGACACCCCGCGCAGCGGGGTGGCGTCGATTCGCTGGAGACTCTCGATGAAAAGGGCGAAACCGACTTGGGGCTTGCTTGCATGCATGCTGCTTATTTGCATTATTATATATTGTTACCTAAGTACCTATAGTACAAAAGAACATATAAAATTACCTATAAATTATATACTTTTGATTTTTAAAAACTACTTGCTTAGCAAAATATGTAATAATCTCACTGAAATAGATTTCGTATGAACTACACAATTAAGGTCTAAATCGTATGCCATGCAATAATTTGGAAAACGAATGTTATGCCAAATAATACGTTTGACCAAATGAAACTTGACTATGTAAAACTTTGCCAAACAATAATTTTGCCATAGGAGATATTGCCAAGTGATAAAATGCGAAACAATAATTTAACTAGTGATTTTTTTGCCAAATGATCATTTGGGAAGTGACACTTTGGGAAATGATTTTTGCCCATACAATAAAGAACCTACTTTGACAGCTGTGTGGCATAAAGTGTCTTATATAAAAGACCTCGTGCTTTGTTCTTTTTCCTTCTTTCTAATGCACCAAAAAGTTCACTTTTTCTTGTAAAATAAGTCTGAAATTAAAAGTGTCAACAATGCATTTGTGTTTTTGTGTTTTGGTTTTACAATATTGGAAGTTTTACAGCTTATTTTTTTTGTCAAAACATTACTATTGGTATATTAACTAATATTAAATTAAACACTCATCTCTCACAGCAAAACCAACCTATTTACTTAAAAATACCTATGGGGCTGTTTTTGACCACTGCTTTTGTCTGTTCAGGGAGTCATTTTGAATTTGGAAACTGTCTATACAATAGAATTAGTGCCCTCCCTGAACCGATAGTAGTAAGAGTATAGGCATAATATTTTTTTAACATTCATGTTTACAACCAAAGGTTTAGTAAAGTTTTATGTCAGGTAATGTTTGTGTAATCAGTTAACAAACCTAAAAACTACGTTTTTTGAGAGATAAAGAACGAAATTACCAGAAAAAATAAAATAAATCATTTTTTACTACATTTCCCATTTACGGTGTTCTACGTTCATTCATAGAAGTTACCCATTCTAGTGGAAGCCTATTTTACCTTCTAACAGTTCAAATAGTACCACCAGCATCAATAGAGCGGAAAAGCGATTATTCTTCATTAGAAAAAATTACGTAGGACAGACAATAACAACTAACAAATAATTTTAACAACACTAGATTATGCTTTCCTTTTTTTACAAATCATGACAATTTTTTTTTAAATTAAAAACTAGATTCCACTCACGGTTTCGTCTGCATGAACCCGGGATAAAAAAAATTGTCCTATATTTTAATCTAAGCTCCTCCTAAGGCTCAACATATATTACAAAATGGCATTGGAATTGGAATCGCGTTGTGTTGGAAATAGAGTTGACTTTCGTTTATTTTGAAAAGTGCCCGAAACAAAACGAATTCAGCTCTATTCCAATTGAATATAATTTAAATGCCTTCGACAGAATAAGTCCCATGAGTAGGCCCATGGGCCTTAGGAGGTTAGGCAGGCAAATACGTTGCGCAGTTTAAGCGTAATTGAGTTACGAACATCCAAACATTTAAACATTTATACATATAAACATCTAAACTTTCGCATTTACAATACTAGCAGGATAAAAATAATAATAATACCGGTAATGTAGAACTTATTTCGACATTGGTCCTTTTAAATTCTGGTATTAGAATTTTGTGAAAGTCGGTAGGGGATTCCGGTATTTCGGGATTCCATGATGGTGGTTTGCATTCCCTATATGTAGTATATTAATAATAACAAAATTAATTAAATATGTCGGTTTTCTCCGGAACATAGCTGGCTGCAGCTTTATATTTTATGTCGGTACCGTAAATAAGGTTTCATAAAAGTAACAAAAGTAACCGATATTTCGACTTCGGCGTGGAGGGCAAGGTCGACCTGCTTAAGAACAAAAAAATATCTAAGTAGGTAACCATCGAAATAATACCGGTTTTAAACCAGTATTAAAAAGATATCACTAGGCTTTAAAAAATACCGGTAATGGATTTTTCTAACTGGTTGCGGCACTGTTATGCTGTCGCCTAGCCACATTGCCTAACCACCGGTCGTAACTGGCATCAGTCCCTGCACCGAAGAATGCCTACGAGTGTACAATTCTACCCTCACAACATTGTACTCGTAAAGAAGAAAAATTATGACTTAGATAATTTACATGTTGGGGGTAATCTAATATTCTAGTTGAACAGTCGATTCCTAAATAGGTTGCAGTAGGTAATTTACTGTCAATCGATGTGCAGTCGACTAAAGCGAATGTTTAAATTTATCAGGTACTTAGACTCCTAATAATTGTCTGTAATATTTAATGCTAATACATTACGTAACATTCACTCAATCGAAACTTGCTTATAATCTGCAAGTTGGAAATTCAAACGGTTCATTAGATCAACAACACCCCTTTCTTCCCGTGGGTGTCGTAAAAGTCGACTAAGGAAGCAGGGTTGAAGTGTGATGTGGGCGATGGGATAGCAACCTATCACTGCAATATCACATTTTGTCGATATTTTATACCCACATTAATGCTAAAAGTGGCGCTGGAACATACGTTTCATGTGCTCTGCCTACCCCTTTTGGGAATAAAGGCGTGAATGTATGTATGTATGTCATTTGATCAAAACCGTTCGGTAGCACAGATTACGTTTCAATATTGGATCTTACTCCTTTCTAATAAGACGCAAAATTTACCTATGCATAATTTATCGTTCCGTGGACTTTAGGCAGGTCTACATATAGCAAAGCATTGAAATTCACACATTGTTGCTTGAAATTCAGTCTATCAAAAACAAATGACATTGCTCTTACGTCATTACCAAAATGAGCAGCGTAGCAAGATAAAATGAATGCTATCTCTTTCACCACAAACTAAAAATGTTTGTACGATGGTGTCACCGTCTGGTGAGTATAATTACTACTATTCACTCCGCTATCTAACTAATCTTCTTTGATATTAAAGACATCTAGTGAAGGTTTTGGGCAACATGCTGTCACGTGACGCGGCCATGACATTTACACGGGCAGTGTAAAACTCACGCACACATACAAGGCTAGGAGTAAAATTTGATGAATTTTATATGGCTATATTTTGAATATTACCGGTTTTTACGTGTATTTATTCAAACTGCGGGAGAAGAGGGTCATATATTATCTAAATGTTACAATTTCAAGTTCTTGACATCGATAGATTAGACGTCTAGTCCGAACGAAAATTGTATGGAATTCGTCAGTGACGTTGCACCTTAATATGGTTACATTAGCTAGAGTATGGAACGTGGAAAGAGTATAGGGCCGGTGGTCGCCGTAACATCCATAATAATATTATAAATGGAAAAGTGTATGTGTGTGTTTGTTTGTCCGTCTTTCACGGCAAAACGGACCGACGAATCGACGTGATTTTTTAAGTGGAGATAGTTGAAGGGATGGAGAGTGACATAGGATAGTTTTTATCACCGAAATCATTCCCTAAAGGGGTGAAATGGGGGGATAAAAGTTTGTATGGAGCTGCGATATAAACGAGTTCAACGCGGACGTAGTCGCGGGCAGAAGCTAATTGCTTCGTAAATGTGTTATGCAATCATGGCAGGTAGAGACATTATTTAGAGGCCCATTCAACAATAAAATTAAATTAAATCAACAGCGTACACCAAGCAGATGCTGTCCCTACCCGTATCTACCCATGGCACCAGACACACAGTAACAGCACAAGTCACGGTATATAGAACCTAATGGTAACCTAACTTAATCTAGAACGACCTGGATGGAGTCGTAGAAAAAAATTACTCAAATTTTGAAATAATCTGGTATGTTTATTATAGGTATACGAGTATATATAACGTCTTCGTCGTCGTTAGTCCTGACTGATTGAGTTAAATCAACGCCCAGCCGAAACTCAGGGGTGAAAGTTTGTATGGAGCTACGCTATAAACGAGTTTCACGCGAACGGAGTCGCAGGCAGAAGCTAGTAGGTACCCACTTGATAAGAGTTAAAAGTAAACAGAAAATTCTTCTTATTTTGAAGGCGGTTTAAAAGACCCTTGGAGATTGCAGAATAAATATTGTTACGCTGCTTTCCTCTCGATGTTTTTCATTGCCGCGAAATATCATATCGTAAATATCAAATGCTCAATTATTCCAAATAACTAATAGGTAGGTATGAGCCAGGGTTCATCATCATCATTATCATAGCAAACGAAAGACGTCCACTGCTGGACATAGGCCTCCCCCGGAGTGCCACTATAACCGTTCCTGTGCAACCCGCATCCAGCGGACTCCCGCGATCTTTATAACATGTCATCATTTGCCTTACGCGCTTCACATAAAAAAAAGACAAAATAAACGACGACAAAAACGGAACGCTCACATTGTTATCCGTCTGTCTGTCTGTCTGTCTGTCTGTCAAAACCCTTTGTCTCGAGAACGCCTGGAGGGATCGAGTTGAAATTATAACCATATACTCAGGTGTTCAGTCCCTTGAAGCTGTGAAGAAATCAAACTTCAAACTTAACGTAAAAAAAACGTATGTTTCAACACTACACATTTGTAATTAAGTACGGAACCCGCGGTGAGCTAGTCCGACTCGCACTTGTCCGGTTTTTTTATTTTTGTTACAATATTTTCTGTTGTTTCAGATAATGCCGACATCTGAAATAAGTAAAGCAACCCAGGATTTTTGCTGCCGCTTTTTGTTAGGGTTAATCGCCAGTAACTGGCCACCGTTCAATAACTGACCACCTCATACTAAAAATGAACTCTATTCTCTATATATAATAAAATTAATTTTTATTATATGGTGTTAATTACTGGCCACATTTCAAAAACTAGCCACGTTGTACTAAATTGAATTTAGTTTGTAGGGCAACAGAGTTCATTTTTAGTATGAGGGGGCCAGTTTTTGAAGAATGACCAGTTACTGGCGATTTTCCCTTTATACTCGTACCATAATTATGCATAATATATAATACCGTGTGTACGTTACAAATCTAGTTTTCGCCTTAATTGTTTTAAGTCCACGAAATCACATCACACTTCTTCGTTCAAGGCTTTATAAATTGCAAGCATAGCTACGTACTGACTAGGCTACAATATAGCCTTCATTATGCCTATGGGTGTAATGTCTTTTTATTACCCGACTGCCCGAAGGAGAGAAGGAAGAAGATATGTATGTGGCATATACTTTGGCACGCCCTGCAGCCTAAACCGTTTGACGGATTTCGAATTTTCGACATAGTTAATCTCAAACTTTGGTTCGTCAAAAATAAATGTAATGCCTGCAAGTTATTTAAAAGATCTTTAGAGTACATATGGTGCTACTTTCCCACACTATTGTTTAAAAGAGCACTTTTCGTGCATAAGTCGCAACAATAAAGAGCCATAATGTACAGTAAAACGTTGCAAGATACACGTGCAAATAGGAAATTTGCAACTCGTGTCGATTTAAAATTTGCAACTCGTGTTTGAATTTATCACCACTCTTTGTCAATTTGCTATTTTCGGCACTTGTATCGTAAATAACTATTACAAACAAGTGCGATGAAAGGAAACAAACAGTTTTACAGTACATATGGTGCTATTTTCTGGCACGCGTGCGGTAATGATCACTTTCCGTCCATATGTCGAAACTTTAAAGAGCCAATATGTACTGTAAAACGTTGTAAGATACACGTGTGAATAGGTAACTCGCAACTCGTGTCAATTTAACGTTGGGTTTTAATTTTACACCACTCGTTGCGAATTTCCTGTTTTCTGCACGTGTATCTTAATAGTACTTTACGTAACTAGGGCGGTGAATTCGTGAATGCCCCAGATCGCTGGTGCCCCGAACCGAAGGTGAGGGCCATAAATATGCGCTCTGGGGCTTTACGAATTACCGCCCGTGTTGAGTACAAAATTTTACGTCTTCACCTGGCCACAATGCGAATTTTCCCGTACGCGCAGCGTGCAGCAAAACTCGCATTGTGTCCAGGTGTGACGTAAATAACTATAGTTCACTATGAACTTTATATCTATATATTTTAAGATTAAAACTTTGATGCTGCTCCATTTATTTCTTCTGTATCAAAAATGTATAGAGCCCAGCCTAGAGAACCCATAACAATATGTAATACGTCATTGAAAAGGTTTCATTTTATTCTACAACTATGTATACTTATGGCGGGAAATCTCAAATCACTGTAAAAAACAAGTTAAGGCTATCCATCGCCTAGTTTAGGGGCTGGAGGAAGATTTCCAAGATATTTAAAATAAGGCAGGTATTTTTCGTTGGTTAACAGAGTCTGTGTACCAATTTTTAGCTTCCTACCTTGAAAACTGCGAAAAATCCCAAATAAAATTTCATCCCCTCTTTTTAAGAGTTGGGGGCAGATTTTTAAAAAAATGAAATAGTCCGCATACCAATTTTTAGCTTTCTACCTTGAAAATTGCGGAAAGCTCTATATAAACTTCCACCCCCCATTTTAGGGATGTGTAAAGAAATAAAAAGTAACCTATGTCACTCTTCATCCCTTCAACTATCTCCACTTAAAAAAATGCTTCAATTCGTCGCTCCGTTTTGCTGTGAAAGACGGACAAACAAACAAACAAACACATACACTTTCACATTTATAATATTAGTATGGATGGTTCTTTTTGATGACATTCAAAATTTGAACATATCATCTGTGAGAAACAAATCAATTTGATTTCACCTCAATTGTAGGTACCGAGTATTAGGTAGTAAATGTTGATTTTTAAACTGTATCATTTTTTTATTTGGAACCGCGCTTGTTTATGTCCGTGAGATTAAAAAAACACTTAGGCGAGAAACAATTAACAAAACAAATATCATGCGAGGGCACATTAAGAAGATGTCATATTGTTTTAGTTTTAGTTAAAAGTAAAGAAGGGTATTTTAGTATTCGATGTAGCCACTCGGTTAAATGTACATGTACATTGTATTCACGCCATTACACTCCTTATTGACTGAATCTTAAAGCCTAGAATGGCATGCCTGCATTTGTATCACTCAGGTTTTTGGACCATAATTTTACCTCCGATTTCATCCCTCTGAGGGATGATTTCGAGGTAAAAACTATCCTATATTTTAAACCAGGCCATAAACTATATTCGTGCAAAATTTCATTTAAATCGGTTCAGCCGTTTAAGCGTGATTGAGTAACAAACATCCAAACATCCAAAGATCGAAACATCTAAACTTTCGCATTTATAATATTAGTAGGATGAAACTTATAGCTAACCGAATGTAATGATGTATACATTAGAAGAAAGAATGTAATGTAAAGAAAGAATTTCTGAAATCGGTGGTTCCGGAGATGACTCCCTACATCATCATCATCGTCCTGTATCTATACGTCCCTGCTGAGCACAGGCATCCTAACTCTGATGAAACAGAGAGAAAGGGCAGTAGTGCCGAGACGCTGGCCCAGTGCGGGTTGGGGACTTCACATACGCCTTTGAATTTCTTTGCAAATCTATGCAGGTTTCCTCACGCTGTTTTTTCACCGAAAAGCTGACGGTAAATATCAAATGAAAAACCTCAATGATATGAGCCGGGATTCAAACCTGCTGTTTAGGTACAGCCGCATGCTTGAACCACTAGGCTACAATAGCTTATGTTCTTACTCGTACATACAGGGTGACATTTTAATCAGTGTCCAAATTTTTTGTAGGTTTTGGTATCACTAACAGACTCCATTTTTGAAAAATAATGGTAGGTATTTTTTTATTTATAAATTGTCTATCCCAAAAGAATTATCCGTACAGCGTGGTTACTGGGCATTCAGTACCGCGCGGAGCGGGGCGGGGCCGAGGGAGGGGAGGCGTGCCGTGCTCAAACCTTACTACCCGCTTTTTGGTATAACTAAGGTTTTTTTGATGTGATAACTTTAAGCAGCAATTACATTTTTTTTTGTACTGAAAGATATGAAACAAAAAAAACGTATTTTATAATTTTGCTGAAGAATCTTAATACTTACTTGAATTTGGACACTGATTAAAATGTCACCCTGTATAAACGTACAATATTATTCATTCCTGTCACCATTTTTATGGAAAAGTATAATTGTTGAAAATCTCACATAATGAAAATATAGATACAACTTCAGTAAGATAGGTATTTATCGAAAATAGTCCAAAAAAGTCATTCCCGAATAGTGTTTCATCTATTTTTTCGTGCGCGGTAGGCATAAGCGTGTCTCTGTCAAGGGGGCGTGGTCGACTCGAATCAAGGCATCCCCTTAACGAACTGTTAACTTAGGTATTACCTACTCGGAATCAAAATGTAAATACTAATACAGTTGTCACAAGATCCAAATCAAAGCGTAGTTAAGCGTATCGGCATGCGGCAGCTGTGTTACTATTTTTCTAACATTCATTTATTCCTATTTTCCTCTACTTTACTGAAGTGAAAAGAATTACTATTAAATTAGTCATAAGATATTGTATTTAACCTAGGGCGAATAATAATGGGCGAATCTGTTTACTACCTCTTTATTCAGAGGTAGAGGGTTTTCTTTGTATTCAAAACTTCACCATGCAGCTAATGTAGCTATATGTTTTTATCTTATAACCATTGTAAAAGGAGTTCTAACATGTAAATTTTGACAGTAGATTCCGCTAACAACACTCAAAAATCTCTTAGGGCCTGAATGACGCTGTCAGGCCCTAAGGCTGCGTCAGTGTAATCCCGACCTTAAGCTGACCATTGCTATTGACGACCACTCCAACAATAGGAGACGCTACACGGGCCGATATAGGCAGGACTGCATGCCGGCCGACGCGTGATTCGGCCCGTGTGGATACGTGTCGGAAGCACGGCGGTAGCGTCTTGTAGCGTCTCCTAATCGGTCCATGAAAGTCAAAAATGTAGCGTTTAAAGATAGTTGACGCGGCCTGTTGAATATCCAACTCTCCACCAAAATGGAATAGTCGAAATGGAAATGTCAATATTCAACGTTCAAACATTGTCATCTAAAAACTACATGCTTTACATGTTATTATAGAAGTTGTAGGGCAAATCAGTTACTATAGGTAGACCGCTTAACTCAGTCCTCACCCGCGTGGCGCGCCCGTAAAGGTGGTTTTCCACAGGCGAGGCAAGGCGGGGCGTGGAGGGGCGAGAATTGAAATTAGTTAATTAGCGCACGCGCTGTGGAAATAGGTAGTAAGTCCCATACTAATTTCAATTCTAATCCCTTCACGCCCCACCTCGCCTTCCTGGTGGAAAACCACCTTAACACGTTATCGTCCTACCCCCGCACCCGCGCGCTGCGCAGGCGTGAACTGAGTTAAGTCTAACCTAACCTATTTGATCTAATTATGTTAATTTGTATCGACGAACCCGGCCGAAGGGACTCTTATGAAAACCAGCGCAATACTTTGCACAAACTGAGACGGACACCCATTCCCCAGCCAAACATTGTTTAGTATTTAAGTTTTAATTTTCAGGTATTTCTAAGACTGTCTTAAATTATTATTTCTCTGGAAGTTAAACATATTTCGTGTTTAGTTTTAGCAATAAATTGGTTTTTACTTCGAACGGCAACGTAATTTGATTTGGATGCATCCATTTGCCACCGAGACAAATGGCGACCTAATTTGTAAATGTTGAAATTATACAACGAGTAAAAAGTGACGTAGGTAGCCGGTTAATGTACAGCCCGATAATCCGTGTCCATCTATCTTTATCTCTACTTTTTGCATGCGTTAAAAAGAAACACGAGATATAGTGGGCCGTACATTAACCGGTTCCCTACGTAGCACGCCCGAAATATTAGGTCCTTCCATTTGGCGCTGAGACAGACAGCGCTACGCGGCGCTAAGATGAATGCCTAGCTTTGGTCTGACATAATATCCTTAAATATTTCTACTGCTACCAATGACAAAGTGACCATTACACCGTTTTTTGCATGAATAAACGAAGTATTTACAGATCTCTTTTTTTTATTCGTAGCAAACATTACCATACACCCCATTTGCATTGCGTCAACTTGAACACTTATTTCATACAGAGGCGATTGTGATTGAAAGCTAGCCAGACATATGGGTGTTGATGTTGTGTTGGTGTTGTAGATTGACACGACCACCAAAGGGATAGTATACAAGGGGAATAGTACACAACTTACGTACGAATAGGTTAATATTCTCATAAAGCTTAATCCCATCCATAAATATTAAGTAATTTCATCGTTTACTACTAAAACGACTCACCTCCATCTATTGAAATCTCTTTAAAAACAGACTCCGTTACAGGAAACCGCAGGCAAATGATATGTCTTACTCTGTAGGTACGTAGAAATGTTTTCCTGGTGGTGAGTCCCGAGATCCCGCGGTGTCGAGAATAAGGGACTTCGCCTTGAGGGTGATATTCCACGGACACAAATCTCGGACAAGTTGAATACACCACCCTTAGCTATCAAAACCACGAATCGTCAAATCAATAAACACTGTGTTTCTTCAGCGTCTGAAAGGCTACAGTTGCCATCAGGCAGGCCGTACCTATGCTTGTTTGTCACCTCACAAAGTTCTGGATATATTTTCTTTTACTTATCAACAGTGCAGCATTAACTAAACGTAAACTATCATTAATCATATAAGTACGGTAGCCTAGTGGCGTAGGCACGCGGCTGCCAAACGGCGGTCGTGGGTTCGAACCCCGGCTGGAACGAGCGCACTAAATAAGTTTTTGGATTTTCCGTACATGATATGTACGGGAAATATTTTATTTTTGATAGAATTAATATTTTCTCAAAAGCGTAATATTTCGATAGCAAATATACACAGTAAGTCATAAATTCGTAGCTTAATACCTACCTAACAATTCAATTAAAGCTACTCGGTATCAGCTTTTTCAGAATGGCTAATTTTGACGTAAGAAACGTGTATTATATTCGTCATGGTACGACTATTTCCATCCAACTTAAGCTGGCCGGATAAAGTCACGTGACCGTGACAAAGACCAATATTGAATGGATTTAAGACGCTCGTGGTAGCCTTATTTCCATGCAAGTTCATTTTACGCCGTAAACAGCATGGAATTAACACCTCATGGTAGGAGCCCAGTGTTGAAATTACAACACTGTGGTTGACACTATAGTGCTGTAATTATTTTTAAGTTTATGTTCATCGGTACACTGCGCTCCAAGACCCAGATAGAAGATGTAGCTCGGAAGGCGGCCAAGTTAAACTGGGCCGGTCACGTCTGCCGCATGCCGGATGAGTTGTGAAGTGGAAGCCGCAAAACTCAAAACGGAGACGCGATAGACCTCGTCGGCGATTGCGTGACAATTTGGACTCCTTTTTAAAAGACTGGCCCTGGATTGGAAAACGAGGGGGGAGGCCTTTGCTCAGCAGTGGGACATAATGTTATATTAATAATAATGATCGATATAATAATAATAATAATAATGTTCATCGACATTTTATCGGCGTGAATTTTATGTAGCCGAGGCCTTTGGTAAGTTTGAGATACAGAGACCGGAAATACAGATGCGAGTGAGCTGGAGGTTTATTTTGCTACTTGCGTACACCTCCCACATTAACTTCTACCTAAATAACCCACTATGATTGCCATAAAATACATGTATGAATGTTACCAAATAAAGTATCATCATCATCATCATATCAGCCGAAAGACGTCCACTGCTGGACATAGGCCTCCCCCAAAGAGTGCCAAAGTGACCGATCCCGCGCCACCCGCATCAAGCGGACTCCCGCAACCTTTACCAAGTCATCAGTGCACCTTGTCGGGGTAAATAAAGTATAATGATGCCTTTACAAGTTCTATCAAAACCCGAATCAGCGCACCCTACTTCCACGTGGACTTGTCTGTCCTACCCCTAGAGTGTATATAAAAGCCTGCGGAGCCAGAAGCTCGCGAAGGAGGTCCTGAGTTGAACGGGGTGCACGAGGCCCAAGTGAAGCGAGTGGGGGAAGGTGGCGAGCGAAGCGAGCCGGCGACCTCCCGAGCGGAGCGTAGGTCGAGTGCGCACGTGAAATGAAGGGCCGACGAAGCGAGATTTTGGCGGGAGCCCGGGCGGACGGCGGGAGACTGAGTCCCAGAAACGAAAGCGGGGCTCCGTCGAATTTAGGAAATTGTTTTACTATTTTTGATTTAGCAATGATTTATTAGGATAGCATTTCCTTTCATAGGATAGTAAGAAGTTATAATTTGCGTTATTATTTCACATTTAAAGGAGATACAATTTTGGTGATCATTTACTATTTTTGGATAAGCAATGATTTATTAGGATAGCATTTTCTTTAATAGGATAGTAAGATGTTATAATTTGGGTTATTATTTCACATTAATAGGAGAAAAAAAATTGGTTATCATTAAACCATTTTTGGATTAGCCGTAAATGACATTTTGTATACATGTATTGTATACAAGTGTTAAATTGTATCTCAATACAAATGTATGGCGATACCATTTATTTATGACCGGTGCAGATGACGAATATATGAAAAGTAAATATCGATGTCGATATCTTGTAACACAATATCTTTCGCTGCACTAAATCTCGAGCGAGCAAGAGAGCGAATTACATCGTGCGAGCGAGAAAGCGGAGACAATGACATATGAAGACCTGTCAGATAACATAGTTCTATCCCTTTCTTACTCGTCATTCAGTACGTAAGTGAGAAGAGATCGGATGTATAAAAAACGTTCAGCTTATTAGGACCTATCTGCTTTTCTCTGTAATCTGTGTATCAAAATAGCTTACTTATCGTGTCATTCTAACTCATCTCAGCTGACCATAAGAAGAGACAGAGACAACTATATGAAACATCGTCTTGTTAAATACTGCGGGTCTCTAAGGCGGGTCTGTATTAGTCTGTGGTGAGAATACTAAAGATCGAATTTATGCTTTAACTATAGCGCCATCTTTATAAAATGTGTCGTACTTCCTAGTAATATGGCTAGGTCAGTTGTGGTTGATAGTAAGCAAATATGGAAAAAAAGGCGGGAAACGTGTACCGGTTCGGTTGTGTTTTTTGGCTTTTGTAATTAAAATTTATTTATCGCTGATAAATTAGCTTTAAAGGATCAGTTTTGTATAAATATCTGTATGTAGTTAGGAGATTTGTATATAATTAGTTTTTCCATCTTACTTAGCTGAATATTATCGGGTAAGTCGATTTTTATTTCTTGCCGCCTATTATTGCGGACCCCCCCGATCCGGGGGGTTCTTCAAAGGCTCCTCCGGATATTGCTCAAGAAATAACAATTTCTCACAATAATGATGAGTCTATGGACACGGATGTGTCTGTTCTATCTCAGGGAAAGAGGGTTAAAAGAAAAGTAGTTAGACGAATTTGCAAGCATTGTAATAAGAAAAGAAGGCAGCGTAAAGACAATAATGAGGTAGGAGCCCACGATTGTTTGTGTAGCATGGATTTAGATGAATCGGCAGTGTCTCATAGAAATGTTACCCCTTTGATGCCCCCCCCAAATCCTCCATCACAGTTGCCAAATACCTCGCTAAACAGTTGTTCACAATCTGTCCCGACACTGAATACTTCTTCCCAGGTGAAAGAGCCTATTGGTAGAGTTTTATATCAATCATCTGATGCTGCTCCATACACGGTTCATGTGCAGAGACTGCAGGTCTCACCGAATGAAGGTATCACTCTTCACCCAATATCCCTTGGCCGGACCCTTAAAAATAACAACATAAAAGGAATTGTTAATGGTAGCTTAAAGCGTATAGGCAGGAACAAAGTGTCCCTTTCCTTTCAAAAATATGATGAAGCCAACATTTTTCTGGAAAATTCTGTACTGAAAAATCTCCAATATAAAATGTTTATTCCAACTTTTTCAGTGACTCGCATGGGAATTACTCGCGGTGTTCCCTCGGAATGGTCAGAGGAGGACATTCTTGAGAATGTTTCTGTTCCTATGGGTTGTGGCCCAATTCTAAAAGTTAGAAGGTTGAATCGGAAAATAATTACGGAGGGAGGACCTCA
The DNA here is from genome assembly GCA_945867215.1 of Epinotia demarniana. Taxonomy (NCBI): domain Eukaryota; kingdom Metazoa; phylum Arthropoda; class Insecta; order Lepidoptera; family Tortricidae; genus Epinotia; species Epinotia demarniana. Next base: position 61,353,458 of record OX244259.1, read on the forward strand.
ATTAAAACCAACTGAATCCGTGGTACTTACTTTTGACGGTCAGGTACTTCCCAAACGTATTTTCCTATGTTATTCAGCTTTGTCTGTTGAAACTTATATTTTTCCCACAATTCAGTGCTATAAATGTTGTCGCTTTGGTCACGTTAAAATGAATTGCAGGGCCAACAGTCCCAGATGTTATAAATGTGGTCAGTCTGGCCACTCTGGTGATTCTTGTTCTGTAGAAGAAGAGAATACTATTTGTTGCTTGTGCCAAGGAGCACATTTCGCTATTAGTAAATCTTGTCCCGAATTCAACCGTCAGAAAGCTATAAAAGATTCAATGGCTAAAAGTTGTGTTTCATATGCAGAAGCTTCTAAGCTTCACCCAGCTGTTCTCAAAATTTCATATGCTGATGCATTATTGACTTCTAATAGCAATATCAATAGTATTTCTTCTCCTGCAGCCCCTCCCAAACCTATGCACCCTGGGATCTCTTCACACAAGAAAACAATTTATATAAAGTCAAAGCCTCCTCCAATACTTGACAAAGGATATGACCGTGCTGCCCATAACTCCATTATAAGAGATTTTAATATGCCAGAACCTTGTAATGGCTGTATGTTTAAAAATAATAGCAATCAACCCAATGAAGCCTCTGTTGCAGATCTTATAGCTGCACTTATAAAGTTATTGACCCAATCAAATTTTTTCACACCGTCCAACGCTGCCCCAATAATTGATGCTATATCTAAATTACCTTTAAACAATGGACAAGTTAACTCTAATTCAGTGGAACTGTCGGAGTGTAATCCCTAAAAAAAGTGAATTAATTCATTTAATTAATAAGTATAAACCATTTATTGTTGCTTTACAAGAGACATGGTTAAAGCCAGGCTATTCTTTTAGGATTCCTGGCTTTGCCTGTATTAGAGAAGACAGGTCTGATGGGTATGGTGGTACTGCCCTACTCATTAACCATTCTTGCTCCTTTACCTATTTTGCGACTCCTCATGTCAACAAAGATTTTTCAATAATAGCTGTTGTAGCGTATAGTTATTTACTCACAGGTTTCTGTATGTAATATATGCTTTGTATTAATAGGGTCATTAGTCATTACAGAAATACAATATTTATATATTCCGCTATGATATGCCACCTGCACAGATCGGCTGTCAACCAGACAGTAGTCGGTGTTGCCAGCATAACTAGCGCGTTTATTAATACGTTACATCTCTTCCTTTTTAACAAATTAAAGGATTTAAAGCAGTAATCAAATTGAACATGTGAAAGAACAATACAAAACCAGAATCTGCATTAGAGCTATTCAGGTCTCGGACTCTTAATACATTACCCTACTATTGTATTACAGAGAAATCATCCTAATGATATGTCTTTGTAGCTACATTAAAAATTACAATATGTTTCACAAACTACACTCGGAACCACCAATTATATGTAACTATTGGTACTATATCATGTTAGCATTTTATATTATTTTCTGTATCACATCATTATTTTAAAATATATATTCGATAATTTTATTAATTGTTAAGAGTTATTGATGTTGGCAATATTGTCAAATCACAACGCTTCTATTGGTTGATTGCTGGGGTGGCGCCACTAGTAGTCTGTTGCTATTGGTTCCTTTTTATTTAAGTGGCGCCACCGCAGTAGTTGGCCGAAGTGATCGCCAATTTGAGGCATTCGGTTACGAGCATTTGGACTGAGCACAACGATTTGAGTTAATATGTAATAAGTTTAAAGTCAAGTCCAGTGGTAGAATAAAACCTGAAGAAATTAGTAGTGACTTGTTATTTAGACACCCTGACTCGTCGACCCCAGTTGAAGCAACGTGGCAACGAAGGTTTAACAAATTTCAGAAGCAGGGATGATTAATCGCTCACAAGGTACGAATATATGATTTAAATTTTAATGTCGCCGTATTCTGGTATTCTTGTACGAGTATGCTTTAAGTTACTTAAATTTCTCCGTTTTAATGCTATAACACAACAAAAAGTACAGGTTCGATTCCTGTTGAAACCGTTTCCTTTTAAATTTTACTGATTTATACAAAAAAAGAGGGTATAAATTCTACTTCTTCTACTTACAATTACTGATCAGATTAAACTAAATTGTATTGTTACTGTTCGTCAAATTCGTGCGGACTTGTTGTTTTGTGAATTCCCTTACATCTGCCTAGCCATTATGATTACGATGTCGGGCATGGAGCATACGTTCTTCACTAGCAATTACGTAAGTGCGAGAAGGACGAGTTCTTTGTGTCGAGTGTAATTCGTGTGCACAACGTATTTGTCGTTACCAATTTGTGGGGATAGTCATGATAGATGAATTAATAGTTACAATATTGTTAGGATCTAACTGTATTTATCGGTACGGAGATATTCCGGAGATTAATGCGGTTGGTCTTGCATGTTTATCTTGCCAGGGCACTCCCTGTAGATGGACATGTTCGATTAAATAATTTTTACATTATGTTTAGGATAAGGAGGAGTAAAGGATGTAAGGATTCAACTGTATTTGTAGTAACTGAGATATTCCAGAGATTAATACGGGTAGGTCTTGCATTGTTATCTTGCCGGGGTTACTCCCTGGAGATGGACATGCTAGATAATATACAATAGTTAAAATAAGGGACTAAACTATATTTATCGTTGCGGAGATATTCCGGAGATTCGTGCATGTTGATATGTAGAGTCGATATGTAGAGTCGATATGTAGAGTCGATATGTAGAGTCGATATGTAGAGTCGATATGTAGAGTCGATATGTAGAGTCGATATGTAGAGTCGATATGTAGAGTCGATATGTAGAGTCGATATGTAGAGTCGATATGTAGAGTCGATATGTAGAGTCGATATGTAGAGTCGATATGTAGAGTCGATATGTAGAGTCGATATGTAGAGTCGATATGTAGAGTCGATATGTAGAGTCGATATGTAGAGCCGATATGTAGAGTCGATATGTAGAGCCGATATGTAGAGCCGATATGTAGAGCCGATATGTAGAGCCGATATGTAGAGCCGATATGTCGAGCCGATATGTCGAGCCGATATGTCGAGCCGATATGTCGAGCCGATATGTCGAGCCGATATGTCGAGCCGATATGTCGAGCCGATATGTCGAGCCGATATGTCGAGCCGATATGTCGAGCCGATATGTCGAGCCGATATGTCGAGCCGATGTGGAATCCATTGGAAGAATCGCCGGTTTGCCGACCTGATGTATAGAGACTGCTAGATATGACTAAAGTGTGTCGGTATCTACTTAATGGAACTTCTCATCGGCTTGGATTTTACTAATTTTCAGTACAATGAATGGAGAACCGCGCTCAAGCCAGTCACCTGGCAGCCCAGTACTCCCAAGTGGCGGCGGTGGCAGTGAAACTCGTGAACGTGACAGAGAAAACAGGCGACGGCAGTTGCGGACGCTGGAACCAGCACGAGGCAACCGCCCAAGCAGACGACGGCAGTTGCGCACGCCGGAACCAGCCCGACGCAGCGGCACAGGCGGTAGCGGTCGCCGGACATCAAGAAGACGCAGCCAAGGTAGCCCTACATCCTTCCTAATAGATGATCATGACGAATCAAACAATGTACAAAATCGGAGCCGTAGTAGAGTTTGTCGTGGAGTATCACGTAGTAGGGCGCCAAGATCGCAGTATGAGCCGATGCAACGCTACGCGGTTGCACGTTATAGTAGGATCTCGCGTAGTCACGAACGGTCGGGCAGTAGGACACATCATGACCGCTATAGGGAACGTCGCAGAGACTATCGCTCCCGCAGCAGAATTAGGGACCGTTCTAATTGTAATCAAAATAGGGAGCTAATTGCAAAATTCGCAGATATGGTTGAGAACCTTACAGCTAGTAGTAAAATAAAGAAAGAAACATTTTCAAATACCAACGTAATCCCTGAATTCGACCCCTCGTTAAAGAACCAAACCGTTGACAAATGGCTTTTAAAGGTGAATGAAAGCGCGACTTTGTATGAGTGGACGGAAAGGCAAACTATACATTACGCTTTGCCAAAACTTGTAGGTGTTGCTAAAAAATGGTACGAGGGTTTACCATCCCTTTTATTGAGTTGGACTGATTGGCAACGTAAACTAAGGAGTGCATTTCCGTCTAACGAGAATTATGGTCAAATGATGTCAGAGATGCTCAATCGAAGGGCAAAATTTGGTGACTCATTAGAAAATTATTTTTATGATAAAGTAAATTTAATTAACCGATTAGAGGTAATAAATGGCAGAAGGGCAGTAGAATTTATTCTACATGGCATAGACGATAGATCAGTACGAATGGGTGCGGAAGCTGCACAGTTTGATGATTGTGACAAATTGTTAGCGTATCTGCGTAAAGTTCAAAAGTCAGAGCTAACTAACGTTAAAAGGGCTAATACAAACAATAAGCCTATGTACAGACCCAAAAATGTAGGTAAACCGTTAATTAGGTGTTACAATTGTAAAGAAGAAGGTCACCCTGTTTCAAAATGTCCCAAGCCTATAAAAAAATGTAGCAAGTGTTCAACGGTTGGCCATGTAGAATCCGAATGTTTCCGTCGGGTAAATAAATTGACTAATAATGGAAACAAAACGGTAATGGCCATAAAAGCACCTACAGATAAAAGCAAGTCTGATAAATACGTTCAAAGTATATTTGTTAACGATGTACCTGTAGACGCTTTTATTGACATGGGCAGCGAATTGACTTTGATACGCGAGAGTGCAGCGAGGGACATTTTGAAACAATGGGACACTTCAGATATTTACCCTATGCTAGGATTTGGTGGGGCATTAGTCGAGTCAATTGGTTCATGTATGGCCGAGGTAAAAATACAAGATGTAAAATGTAGAGTTACTTGCGTAGTGGTACCTGATCTGTTTTTAAAACACCCTGTTCTTATTGGTCAGACGTTCACAGAACAGCCCCACGTGAGAATAGTAAAAACAAGCGATGAGCTACTCTTTGAAAGTTCAGTAGAACAAATTGACAAAGGAAAATTAGAACTAAAAGTTTGTGAGAACACGACTTTGCAAGAAACAGGCGTCGTTAATGTGTACTGTGATACTGGTTATACCGGGTTGTTTTATGTAAGTGGGGGCTATAGGGGACAAATAGGCAGAGAATACCTCTTAGGTGAGGGTGTTTATAGGTTAGTCCAAGGTAAAGGCGCTATTCTTGTTAATCCTATATCAAAACCAGTCAACTTTAAGTTAAACGAACTTATGGTACGGGCGGAAGTTGTCATAGAATCGTTTGGTATACACAAAATTAATAAGTTGGAAAAGGTAGACAAACGACTGGAAACGTTTACACTGGATGATTTGAATGTTGGCGAAGTGCCAGAGGAGGATAAAATTAGGCTTCTCGAGTTAGTAAATTCATATCGGGATTGTTTTGCTACCTGTTTGCAGGAATTAGGTTGTACAGATATAGAAAAGATGGACATAGATTTGAAAGACAACGAACCAGTAGTGTATAGGCCATACCGCATGTCACATTGTGAAAGGCAAGAAGTACAAGGGATGGTAGATGAGTTAGTAGAAACCGGAATCGTCCGTGAGTCCAATTCACCGTACGCAAGTCCTATAATTTTAGTAAGGAAGAAGACTGGCGATAAAAGGCTGTGTATTGATTATAGGCTACTAAATAAGAAGACAGTTAAGCAACATTACCCATTACCTTGTATGGAAGACCAGATGAATCGTTTATCAGATAATAAGTATTATTCAGCCTTAGATCTAGCAAGTGGTTATTACCAAATAGAGTTGACCGAGGATACTAAGCAGAAGACTGCATTCGTTACCCCAGACGGACAATGGGAATTTAATAGGATGCCGTTTGGGTTGGTGAATGCGCCAGCAGTATTTCAGCGTACCGTAAATAAAGCTCTAGGATCTCTTAGGTATAATTCAGCAGTAGCTTACATGGACGACATTCTAGTACCATCACGAACGGTAGACGAAGGATTACAAAGGTTAGAGGCTATTTTTAGGAATATGAGAGCAGCACGTTTGACGTTGAAGTTGACCAAGTGTAAATTTTTCCAGACGTCCGTAGAATTCCTAGGATTTGAAATAAGCAATAGTGGTATAAGGCCTGGCATGAAGAAGACTGAAGCAGTTCGTAACTTTCCCATACCCAAGAGTGTACATAACGTTAGGCAATTCGTTGGTTTGGCGAGCTTTTTCAGAAAATTTATTAAGGGTTTCGCAACGATTGCCAAACCATTAACTAGTTTGTTGAAAAATAATTCCCCTTGGGTTTGGGGAGACGAACAGCATCAAGCCTTTGAACAACTAAAGACACAGCTTGTATCCCGACCTATCTTAGCTCTGTACAATCCCTCCCTTTATACCGAATTGCACACTGATGCAAGCAAGTTGGGGGTAGGGGGAATATTGTTACAGAGGCAAAATGAGGGAGATCTGAAACCTGTAGCGTATTATAGTCGTCAGACTTCACCAGAGGAGCAACATTTCTCAGCATATGAACTGGAGACCTTAGCGGTGGTCTCGTCCCTGACAAAATTTGGAACATATCTGTTGGGAATGCCGTTTACAATTGTGACCGATTGTAATTCTTTACGGGCAACGTTCACAAAGAGAGACATGTTACCTAGAGTTGCCCGCTGGTGGAGTCTTATACAAGAATTTGATTGCGATGTAAAATACAAGCCGGGAAAAGGAATGATGCATGTCGATGCGTTGAGTAGAAATACCGTATCAGAGGATATTGTTAATTTGGATCTTCCCACGGTATTTCAGATAACTGATTCTTGGCTAAAAACTGTTCAATCTGACGATAGTGAGGTGAATAGGATAAAAGACATACTTTTGGACCCCAACAATAGTAATATAGTTGAAGTCAAAAATAATTATTGTTTGAAAAACAATAACGTTTTTAAGATAACCCCGAGCGGACCTAAATGGCTGGTACCCAGAGGTGTGAGATGGCAGATCTTGCGCACGTGTCATGATGACATCGGACATTTTTCCGTTGATAAAAGTTTTGAAAAGGTTAGCGAAAACTATTGGTTTCCTAAGATGCGGAAGTTTATAAAGAAATATGTCGGGGCATGTTTAGAATGCGCACTTAGTAAGGCCCCCTCAGGAAAAAAATCCGGATTTCTTCATCCCATCCCAAAAGTGTCCACGCCATTTCATACTCTGCATGCCGACCATTTGGGCCCCTTTAATCCTAGCCGATCTAAAAACCGGTATTTATTAGTTATTATTGAAGCATTCACGAAGTTTATTGTGTTGAAGGCAGTAAAAAGTACTAAAGCGTCCGTTACGATTAAAATATTTAGAGAGTACTTTGGCACGTTTGGCTTGCCGACTAGGCTTATAACTGATAGGTATTCTTCATTTACTGGGAAGAAGATAAAATCATTTCTCAAAGAATTAGGTGTGCAACATATAATGAATGCGGTTGCCACTCCACGTGCAAATGGCCAGGTGGAGCGATACAACCGCACCATTCTTGACGCACTTACGGCAATGAATCATGGCCGATGTGAGGAACTATGGGATGATAAAGTTTTAGATGTACAATGGGGCCTTAATAATACGATTAATAGAGGGACAGGTAGAACTCCGGCGGAAGTATTGTTTGGTCTTAAACTAAAAGGGATGACGGAAGGTAAAATAGTTACAGTTTTGCATGATGACGATTCGATGTTGTCTGCCAGGGAGATCGACTTTGATGGTATTAGATCTGATGTAAACAGATATATTCTAGAGTCACAAGCAAAACAAAAGGAAAGATTCGATAAAAGTAGAAGTGAGCCTCGTAGTTTTAAAGTTGGAGACCTGGTTAGGGTTAAGAGGAACACTTTATTCCCGGGTAAAAGCAAAAAGTTGAAATCGAAATGTTATGGTCCTTATCGAGTGGTTGAAATTTTACCGAATGATAGATATTTGGTAGAGGATACGCCTGTAACGAAAAAGAAGGGTAAAGCTAGTTATAAAGGGGTGCATCCAGTAGATAGAATACATCCATGGTTAAGTTTTAAGGGCGTGGACGATAGTGATACTAGCGAAGATGACGCGGAATTAGAGACGGGAAATACAGAGCAAGCGGGCGAGAATACAGAGGAGACTAGTGCAATGGATATTGATGAGGTTTAAATGAAAGTTTTGTCAAATTCGAATGATTAATTCAAGAAATAAATAATTATATACGTATTTATCTACGAGTAGTAATGGCTCTAATATGAAATAAACGGAAACGTATCTTATAGGAAGGATATAGGAAGGATATTGGAAGGATATAGGAAGGATATTGGAAGGATATTGGAAGGATATTGGAAGGATTTTAGAAGGATATTGGAAGGATACAGGAAGGATATAGGAAGGATATTGGAAGGATATTGGAAGGATATTAGAAGGATATTCTAGAATAAGGACTTAAAATTAAATCATGTTAATTTCAAGAATGTAGGTAATTGCTCCTCGTAATCAACTTCTTAGTGTGGTTAAAATATAATTATTCTATCTATTTCAGTAAATGTTTCTGAGGAACAATTAAATGCAATAAAATGTACTTTAGTGTTTATTGAAGTTCTGTTGAAATATGTAATGAGACCGCATAAGACAAATCGTACTATTTTCTTAATCTTATCACTTACTAAACCATTACCAGAAATGTATAAATTATAGACAAGTATTTTTGTAAAATTAATTGATGATTGATTATGGTGAACTTTTCACACAATTTTTCTTCCTCTTCTTGATATCATAAATGAGAACAAATTCGGCTCTTATATATTACACACGAGGGCGTGTCACATAGTCAGGATGGACGAATTTGTTAGCATTTTATATTATTTTCTGTATCACATCATTATTTTAAAATATATATTCGATAATTTTATTAATTGTTAAGAGTTATTGATGTTGGCAATATTGTCAAATCACAACGCTTCTATTGGTTGATTGCTGGGGTGGCGCCACTAGTAGTCTGTTGCTATTGGTTCCTTTTTATTTAAGTGGCGCCACCGCAGTAGTTGGCCGAAGTGATCGCCAATTTGAGGCATTCGGTTACGAGCATTTGGACTGAGCACAACGATTTGAGTTAATATGTAATAAGTTTAAAGTCAAGTCCAGTGGTAGAATAAAACCTGAAGAAATTAGTAGTGACTTGTTATTTAGACACCCTGACTCGTCGACCCCAGTTGAAGCAACGTGGCAACGAAGGTTTAACAATCAATAGACATTTGCTAATAGCACTGGTGACCAGTCATTAAGATCAGTTGCTTATCTATACACCTCTTAGACAAAAGTAAGACACAAAATATGCTCATAATAACAAATTATGGAACTTTCACCCATCAGTTTGTTGAAACAAATTACACCTTAAATCTTATCCTATACTATCCTGAATACTTAGGAATACAGAACAGATGCATGACCACTCTCAGTATCAATATTATCTCCAACTAAACTCCTTATTAATATCACTACTCTATACACACTATCATCATTATATTATGTACTCTCCCCTTCCATTTGGTTTTTGATTGTTTCTTTTCCCCATGTCCTGTGGAACCATTCCATATCTATGTTAAGCCACATACCTTATCCCTACATACTAATGCGTTATAGGTAGTTAGTACTTGGACATTTTACTAAGTTTACATGTCATATATATATGAAAAAACTAATCCACCGGCCGGGTGAAATCCAATTTACATCAATGACATAAAGTCTAACAGGAAAACTTTTATCACTAATCTCTATCTGTACAATTCGGTACTCACATACAGCCGTAAAATAAATTACATTTGGTAGGTACATTAACAAAATCAATCTCTCTTATTCAAGAGAGGCCTGTGCCCAGCAGTGGGACATACATAGGCTGGTGCCTGATGATGACTTTGACAACATAAAGATTAGGAAAGCCGAAAATACTCTTAACATTTAAGTCCAACTATTTAATTACTTAAAACCGGATGCTGTTTGACCCTAGGTAACAACAATTTGACATCATTAGCTTGCATAGTTACTCCCTTCCAACCTTCACTCACAAAGCCATTAATCATGAAATGAGACAGCCATTAATACATATTTTCTTACAACTCTCAAACGGATGTCGGATGTTTCGATTTCAATTAATTTATTTGCTAAATTTATCACATTATATTAATTATTGTCTATCAAATATTCATTCAATTTATAAAATCTATGATCAAGGAGCCCTTTGTACAGGATCCTGTTAAATTTACAATTTGGGATTTCTTTAATTGGTTGAGGTAATTTATTATTACACTACATTTTCCTGAACCCTGCAGATTTTTGTTGTTTACATTAAGACGGTCACAATCACTAGTATTTCGTGGATCTCTTGGGGTTTAAACAAATTACTATGCTTGCTTACAAATTTGGAGACTTCATAAATATACAAACATGGGAGTGGTATTACACCTAATTGAAGAAATAAAGGTTTAGAGGATTCAAATGGTCCGACATCCCACAATTGGCATGAATACAATTCTATTGGCCGATAAAAGCTCGATACATATCACCTTCATTACCTCACCACAGATTATATAATAGTACCTCACACAATAGACCATATCTGCCACAGTGTGGCATAGAAATATTCCAATAATTTGACAAAATAAAACCATTTACAATTGTTGCAATAAAATAATCCATAATATGCATAAATTCAATTGATTCCTTAAAATTTTGAAAGTGTATTCCTTACTCATCTACATCTATGTACACTAATATTACAAAGAGGAAAGATTTGATTGTCCGTTTGTTTGTACTGTATAGGCTCCGAAACCACTGAACCGATTTCAAATTAGAAGCCGTCATCATCCCTGATGACCAATGGTCATTGAACATAGGCCACTTCCTACCGCGGGAAAACGTTTCATTCCTAAGGGAAGACGGGTAATCCGTGCGAAGCCGGGCCGGCAGCTGATACAAATCCATATTAAGAATCGATTTCCTAATATCTTGTGAGCATCATTCATGGGGTAGGTAGGTACAGTCTTTTCTAATTTGATCTGAGAATATGGTGAGCGCATGGTAACCTGGTGGTGAGCTGCGGTAGCTGCCTATGGACGCCTGCAACTCCAGGGGTGTTACATGCGCGTCTACACACTCCTCTTTTTGGAAGATCCTCATACTGTAGTCCCTCGGGAAAACTCCAATGTGCTTGACCATGTAAATTAAGATATAAACACATAAGTATTTGTAAAATATGTATTGACGTTCATCACCCCCTTAATATTTGAACATCCACTGTTGACTGACTATGTGCTTTGAGAAGTGTTTTTATTGTTTTGTTTTGACACTTAGAGACTGTATACATCTCTACGAACATCAGAATAATCATTATTTGTATTTGGACGCTCACATCTCTGGAATACTGAATTAATATCATTAACTTTGTGATATTCAGTTTGTTGACCGTTCAATCGGTCCTTAATCTGCAAATTTTAAATTCTTTGTACTGTAAGATTAATATTTTTTATTGTAAATTACCGTTTGACATGTAAAAGTGCCCTTGTGGCCTATTTGCAGCATAAATAATAGATTTGATTTGATTTCATTTGTTACATCAAATTATTTGCAAAAATGTCTAAAAATATTGTAGGTATTTTTAAGACAGTTGTTATATTATATGTTGAAAGATTACATCCAATGGAATGCTCACTTTGCTGTTGGTGAGCCTGTAAAATTTTTTGCTTAACATACAGTTTATCGATTTTTCCACTGAGAGGACCACTCATCCCTTTACCAGTAAGTCGCCTCATGAAAAGCTGACAGCAGTGTTTCATACACACAATCAAAAGACAGAGCTTATCTCACACTATTAGAGTGATTTAGTACTTTAATAGGCACCTACATTTCCTTGGAAAGTTAATCTGGTCATCTATTTAATAAGGCACAAAATCCATTATTTCTATAGACCATACAGGTTGGGCAGCAAATATCCTGTGAAAGGTATGTATTTTATAACTATACTTGACTCCTAGAAGGACATCCAATTAATTTAAATTTATACATAAAGGTTAGGTTTTACTTGTTATGTCTGCAATACAGCAAGGTACCACCCCTTGCACCACACATATATAGTGAGGGATATAAATAAGTCTGATAAATAATCTGCTATATTCTACCCCGCTAGGTTTTCAGTCTGTTATGTAACAGTAGTTAACCTTTTGAACACTGAGTCAAATGGATAAGATTTCAAGCCCATTCCATGTTATCATGAGATCAAGTATGGTCTTAATTAAACCTTATGTCAATGCACGAAGGTTGCTATCACACTGTACTTCTTGAGTGATTAATCCATCTCTGCAATGAAAAGGTTAAATGATATCTGAAAATTGAAACTTGAAGTTTTAATTTGTATGTTTATACAAGTATAATCATTTCTTGGAATAAGACCCAACTGAATGTTGATCCCCTTAGAGCCCCTTCACTGCAGGCCACGCCCCATCGCACCACATCGATACGAACTAGTGAAGAAAGAATTTGCCAACATGATGGAGCAGGGCCTATGCAGACCAAGCAAGAGCCCTTGGGCATCACCTCTTCACGTCGTACCGAAGAAAAATGGCGATTTACGTGTGTGTGGCGATTATCGAAGGCTTAACGCAATAACCAAGCCCGACCGCTATCCAATTCCACGCATACGTGATTTTACCTACGAACTCGCCGGCAAACAAATATTCTCCACATTGGACCTCAACCGTGCCTACCAACAACTACCAATAGCAGAGCAAGACGTCGAGAAGAGCGCCATCATAACACCATTCGGTCTATTCGAGTTTCCGAGAATGTGCCCAGGACTCAAAAACTGCGGACAGACATTCCAACGATTCATCCACGAAGTACTGCGAGACCTTAACTTCGTGTTCCCATTCGTCGACGACCTACTTATCGCATCGGCCGACGAAACAACGCACGAGAAACATTTACGCGCCGTACTAAGCAGACTAGAAGACTACGGTATTACTATCAACCCGTCGAAATGCGTATTCGGACAGCCAACGGTCAAGTTCCTGGGATACGAGGTCAGCAAAGACGGCATCCGACCACCTACCGAGAAAGTGCAAGCAATCGTCGATTACCCTAAACCGCAAACAATAGACGAGTTACGACGATTTCTCGGCATGATAAACTTTTACCGCGAAAACATCAAGAACGCCGCAATACTTCAAGCTCCACTGTGTAAATACCTACACAACGCGCGGAAAAAGGACAAAACACCGATCAGCTGGGACGACGAAGCAACGCTCGCATTCGACGCGTGTAAGGACAGCATCAAAAACGCCGCCTTACTCGCTCATCCATGTCACCAGTCAGCGCTCGCGATATTCTCAGACACTAGTGACAAGGCCGCAGGCGCATCGCTCAATCAGTTTGTCAACAACGCATGGCAACCACTCGGCTATTTTTCGAAGAAATTCTCCGACGCGCAGACTCGCTACAGTACCTACGATCGAGAGCTACTCGCATTGTACATGAGTACAAAACACTTCCGCAAGATGTTCGAGGGACGAGAACTCATCTTATTCACCGATCACAAGCCCTTGACCTTCGCGTTCACCAAAACAAGCACCAACAACGAGTCGCCGCGCCGCACCCGTCAGCTGTTATATATCAGTGAATTTACAACCGATATACGACACGTCAGTGGGTCACAAAACGCCGCCGCCGACGCGCTATCCCGCATAGAAACGATATCCTGCCCATCGCCGATTGACTACAAAGAACTAGCCGACGCGCAAGAACGAGACAGCAACACCATTCGAACACTCGCACAGCAAACCAACCTATCTATGAAGCAAGTCGCAATTCCCGGAACCGACGTCAAATTGTACTGCGAAACAACGACAGACAATTTACGCCCTTATGTACCCGAACAATACCGCCGTGCCGCATTCGACTCTGTACATAACATCAGCCATCCTGGAATTCGAACAACAAGAAAACTAGTCGCTCAACGCTACTTTTGGCCTTCGATAAATACCGACGTAGGTACATGGTCGAAAGTATGCGTACACTGCCAACGCGCGAAGATTCAACGCCACACCGCAAGTCCGATATCAAGTTTCCCGCCAACTCAACGATTCGAACACATCCACATCGACATAGTTGGACCTCTACCTACCGCTGCAAGTGGACATCGATACCTACTCACAATGATCGACAGAGCAACACGATGGCCCGAAGCAATCCCACTTACCGAGGTCACCGCCGAAGAAGTCGCCAAGACTGTTTACGACGGTTGGATTTCCCGCTTCGGCTGCCCTGCTACTATCACTACGGACCAAGGACGGCAATTCGAGAGTCGAGTATTTGCGTCACTCACCCGCTTACTCGGCATCGAGAGGACCCGAACAACACCTTATCACCCGATCGCTAACGGATTTATTGAACGATGGCACCGTAGCCTCAAGGCCGCACTCAAGGCCAGACTACAAACCGAGAAGTCATGGATCGACACAATACCTAGCGTTCTACTCGGACTACGCGCCGCACTACGCACAGACACCAGTGTAAGCCCAGCCCTACTTACCTACGGCTGCAGCGTGCGATTACCCGGCGAACTGTTATTACCTACACGCGATGACGTCACCATGGACTCTGATTTCGTCGAAAAACTACGTGCAATCATACAAAGCCTGACGCCGACAGAAATTACCCCGCATGGCAACAAGAAACACATCTTCGTCCACCGTGACCTTCAAACCTGCGAACAAGTATTCGTACGAGTCGACGCTGTAAAGAAGCCATTACAAGCACCTTACGACGGACCCTACCGAGTACTAAAACGCAACGACAAAATATTCACTCTGCAGCTACCTACTCGCCAGGCGAATATTTCGATCGACCGCTTAAAACCCGCATTTATCATCGCCGACACCGAGCAAGATATACCTACAGCTACGAGTTCAACGACCATACCTACAACTACGAGTTCAACGACTGTACCTACACCTGCAACTACGAGTATAAAGACGCAACCGACCGCACCACCGAGTTTACCGACATCGAAACCAAACAACAACAACAAACAACAGAGAAAAGACATCCTGAAACGAAGAAATGAACCAGACACAACCACGACCATTCAAGCTGGACCCACAAGGACATCCCGCCAAGGCCGCACCATTCGCCTGCCGGTACGCTTCGCTTGAGGGGGAACCCTGTGGGGACATAAATAAATAACACAGCGATTGACACAGCGTGTTGTCAAGAAACAGATTGATCGTCTGGTACTCTGCGGTTAAGCAGGGAAACACATAATTTGCTCTGACAAGAGCAGTTTTACGTTGCCCTGAGAAGGACAGTTTGTATGTCCGGAGCCTGAAGCACCCTCGTCGGATTCTTCGTGTCTTCTAGCACCGAGCGCGGAGAGCGGAGCACGGCGATCGACGACGATGTTCACTCCACGGCGGCCGACGAGCGAAAGGACTGGCGCTTTTTTTTTTTTTTTTTTTTTTTTTTTTTTTTTTTTTTTTTTTTTTTTTTTTTTTTTTTTTTTTTTTTTTTTTTTTTTTTGAACCTGACTGTTGCTATAATAGGACGGACCCAATATAGCGGTCGAACTGCGTGGTTGGAGGGTGGCCTGGGGAAAATCCAGGGGAAGCCTCCGGCACGACCACGCGGGGAAGTTTGTACACTGGAATACTCTAAGAGTTTGCGCTCCAGTGAGATTGGTTGAACGGTATCAACCGAATCTGAGGTGTGAGTGGTATCGAACTACTGGGAGTTTTATCGCTGGTTCGCTAAAAACCTAGCCTAGCTGAGAAGAGTCCAGCAAGAAACTCAGCTAGGCCCGACTTGCGTCGGACTGACTCTACCCGGTATGCGGCGGTACCGGGAGGACTGGCGCCGGCGCAGAGCGTAGTTTTATTCACCCGACCTATGACCTCGCGCATGCGCCGTGGCAGGCGCACTTTCCCCGCGGGGGGGGGCTATCTCTGTCTCACTCGCGCGGATCCGTCCCGCTCTAATTTGTTGCGGATTAATGTAGTAACTAGTTGTAAGCTTTTTTGTTGTATATAGTTAGGCCTATTTGTAAATAAAATTCATTCCAGTATTAGCAGTCAGTCCAGTACAAGCCTCCAGCCTAAATCAGCTGAACCACCATCAGCTAAAGTGGTGGTAAAAGAAAATTATTTAAAAAAAAAAGTTTGAGAGCTGGAAAAACTTTTGTTTGACCTTATCCCCACAAGTCTCTCCTACTGAAGTGTGGCGTAACATTCGACGATTTCGTTGTGCATTCCGTGAATCGTCGTCACAACATTTTCCCCAGGCTGTAGCTGATAGCTTTTTAAATAAACTAGCTCCTTCGTCAGCTCCTGAGGATCTACTTTCATCGTTCTCTATTTCATCTTTTATTGTAAATGATCCTGATGGGCTGAATGATCCATTTTCTATTTCTGAACTTAAAGGTGTGTTATCTAATGTCAAAAATAGTGCCCCTGGATTGGATGGCATTCCATATTCTTTCGTTTCTCATCTCGGGCCTAACACTCTTTCATATTTCTTGGACCTAATCAATTCTATGTTTATATCCGGCATTATTCCTACCTCGTGGAGATCTCAAGAGGTTCTTCCAATATTAAAACCTAATAAAAGTTCGTCTGATCCGTCATCATACAGACCAATAGCTCTTTCTTCGGTTTTAATGAAAATTGCTGAACAACTAGTTAACTAGAATGGTTCATTGAAAGAAATAACAGTTTAAGTAAAACCCAGTTTGGTTTTAGACGAGGTAAATGTACCCTAGATAGTATAAGTATTTTCATAACTGACATAAGAATAGCATTCTCTGATAACCAGTCTGTAGTCGCAGCTTTCCTTGATATAAATTCTGCGTATGATAATGTTGTGTTAAGTATACTGAAGGAAAAACTAAATACTTTGAACGTCCCGACTTTTTTGAGTAAATTCATAATTAACATCCTATCAGAAAGGCGTATTGACTTAATTTTAGACGTTGACAATGAGGAATCAAGATTAGTATGGAAAGGTCTTCCACAAGGATCTGTATTAAGCCCAATTTTATATAACTTGTACACCTATGATCTGGAAGCATCAGTAGGTAATGTTGGCGTTCTTCAATATGCTGACGATCTGTTGTTGTATTGTACTGACCGATCCATTGAAAATGCCAGTTCTTCTCTAACTTCCTCTTTAAGTCTTTTAAGGAAATGGTTGGGACAAAATGGTCTTGATCTGTCTCCATCTAAGAGCTCTGTTGTGTTATTTTCTAGAATGCGTTTGCCCCCGCCAGTCTCTGTATATTATAATAACTGTGAAATTCCTGTAGTCAACCAAACAAAATTTTTAGGTGTTGTTCTTGATTCTAAACTAACTGGTACCCCTCACTGTGAATATATTCTCGCTAAATGTGAACGTTTGTTAAATATGCTTAGATGTCTCTCCGGTGTTTGGTGGGGCGCTCACCCGTTTTGTATGAAACTAATATACAATGCTCTAATTCGTAGTATTTTAGATTATGGCACCTTCCTTTTACAGCCTGGAAGTGTAGTCGCTTTCAAAAAACTGGATAATATTCAGTCGAAAGCCTTAAGATTGATAGCAGGTGCTATGAAATCTAGCCCTCTTAATGCTTTACAGCTAGAGTGTTGTGAACCTCCATTGCAGCTACGTCGTCAATACCTTGCTGATAGATTTCTGTTTCGAGCCCTACAAATTTCTGATCATCCGCTTCGTTCTAAACTCAAGACACTTTCTGATCTTATTATTTCTTCCAGTTATTGGTCCCATAAACGTGTTCCATGTCTCATAAATAGCTATCAAAAGTTTACCTCTATCCAAGCTCCCACTCACTCTTCTATTTCATATCCCTTATTTTGTGCTCCGTATAAGTCTCTAAATGTCACTCATGATGTAGCCTTAAATATAGGTATTCCAAAAAATGGTCCCAATAACAATATCAGTTTTAACCATGTGAAGGACAACCTTTCGAAAAACTACCATACAATATACACCGATGCCTCTAAACATTCTTCGTCTAGTCATGTCGGAGTTGGGGTTTACCATTCTCAGTACAAAATTATCCAACAAATAAAACTCCCACCAGAATCATCTGTGTTTACTGGAGAATGTTTCGGTCTCCTTAAGGCAGTCGAATATATCCGAACGGCAGGACTTAGAAAATCAGTCATAGTATCTGATTCTATGAGTGCCTTACAGGCATTAGTCAAATATCCTTTTCAATGTAAAATCATTTTTCCAGTAATTATAGACACTCGAATTCTATTAAGTGATTGTATAACTCGTGGGCTTTCAGTGTCTTTCGCTTGGGTCCCGGGACACAGTGGAATAAATGGTAATGTTAAAGCAGATCGCCTGGCCAACGAAGCTGTGACGTGTGGGGACAGATTTCCTTATAAAAATTTTAGTCATGACTTGATTGCTCTACCTTCTTCTTATCTCAGTGATGCCTGGAATCAGTTGTGGGAAGAAAGTGCCCAGACAAAAGGCAAATTCTACTATGCAATTCAACCTAAAGTTCCTACTAAGCCCTGGTTTGCAAAGCTAAAGCTTGGTAAACGAGCGACTAGTATTATAATACGAATGAGATTAGGTCATGTGTGCACGCCGGCTCATCTTGCCAGACTACATATTGTGGAGTCAAACTTGTGTGAATGTGGAGAAATTGGAGACTTGAATCATATTTTTCTTTCTTGTACTTTTTTCAGCCATGTCTCTTTTTACAATGATCTCTCCTCACTTAAAATCCCCTTTCCTACATCCATCCCTGTCTTGTTAGCCTCAAATGATCCTTCTGTATATAATGCTTTATCCTCTTTCATTTTATTTAATGATATTCATATTTAGTTGTTTTTGTTAATTATATATATATATATATCTTTCCACAACTGATCCTATCTTTCCAAATTCCTTATCTCGCATTCGTATTTTTCATTTTCCCGTTTCCCTCCTTTGTCGGGGGGGCACAGTCGGTGGCAATGCGCAAACCGCGTCAGGCCAAGAAAAAAAAAAAAAAAAAAGCAAATATTGCACATGTGACAGTATCGTCGCCTTTTCCCCAAGGAGTTTCCCCCGGAACCCCGGAAGCCACCCGCATGGCCGCACCCGCAATTCAGCAGGTAATCGTCTCAAGGCATTTAGAATTTGATGGAGACCGCATAGGATCGATGAAAGCCCATAAAAGGTAAATGTTGGGCCAAATTCGGCAAGCCTTCGGAATTATTAGACACAGATCCTACTATAATTATATTTTACAAGAATGTAAAATAAGAAACATAATAATGAATCCCATCTCATTCTATCATAAATAACCGATTAACCGCGTCCCGAGATAGGCCCAAATTCAATTAATCATTCAGTTCATTCATTCATTCATTCAATAGAATATAATAAAGATGTATAACGCCTACAATATTCTTGTCGTTTAATTTCAATAATTTTAAATAGTATTTCATGAAATACGATTTAAAATTACAATACAATACATGTATTTCAGCATTAGGATTAACCGGTCACACCGAAACCGCCTTGAAACCGCCTACTCAATCAGAAATTAACATAGCGCAACGCAGCAACGGCAACACCGATAACCGATTGCGCCAGTCCACGACGAATTTTCATACTGCGGACCGACTGTGATTTTTCTAATTTATTTAAACATTAGATTCACTATCTTAAATCTAAATTGTTACACAAATTGTTAAAAATGGAGTGGATGATACCGGTAAACGAAATGCTCAAAGATGAGATCACGAAAGTGAATTATACATTGATACCGCCCGGGTGCCAAGGAGATGCTCGTACAGTGAGGTAAGATTTTCACTCAAAATGTGTCCAAATTATGTTCAGAGTCCTTGTATAAAAGAAACTCGACCTTTTACGGGTCTCAATGGCTGAGACACGCCTTTAGAAGGATGTCAAGGTCTGCTGCTTCCAAAGGACCATGCGTCAAAATGGTCCTGAAACCAACAGCACTGAGATTTATGTTAGGTCTTTAAATCTACTTTATTTCATTCTATAGGCACAAAGTCTAATTCCATTGCAGAACGAAGATATTCGTATTTTAGCCACAGTCAGTAGTACGAGCTATGAAAAAACAAATTCGGAGAATATCCATGTTTAGTATTCTGGAGGGTAGATATGACAAAATGTACTAATGATGAAGGCACATCGACCGCGGCATATATTCATATTTTATTAATAAAACAATTAATTGGCTATAAAAAACATGTTTATTTTACACACTAACCTTACTTTAATAATTCTGAATATGTATTCACTGAGAGAACCCGTTTTCTCATAGATCCTACTCACTTTAACTTAAATAAATGAATATCTCAGTTCTGCAATGGAATTCAACTTGGTGCCCATAGAACGAATTGAAGTAGATTTAAAGACCTATTTAATGACCTAAGTTTCAGCTTTGTTGGATTCAGGACCAGGCTCCATACAAAGTTGCCCATGGTCCTTTGTCCACATTTTGTGAAATGATATCGATTATATTTGGGGAGTTTAAATACACAGACTCGCTAACGCTTTAAGTTTTCGAGCTCTAAATTGACATTTAGTTGTGAATTTCTTTAATTGTTAGTCATTAATTCGTAGAACAATCTGGGCGTCACAGATGAGTCGGTACATGTCGCATATTCGTCGTTAAATTGAGAAACCTTGACTTTCAAAGACGATTTCGTATTAGTAAACAGTTTAAGAACAGTTAACACACCTTATATTGGTTTAATATGATTTTTGGTAGATAGACAGTACCTAGCAAATGACTGAAAGGTAACAAAAATATGTTGCAAAATTGCAATTCTAACTCTTAATATTCTAGTTTAGCGGCTCGGCCCTTGTATTTGATCGATCTTAGGCGGAGCCGCGCCATACAGTATAGCCTACATTGATTCAGGATGGCCTGTAGGTATAGCATGTACATGCTATGTACTGGTGAAATACATTTTTGAAATTGGTTTAGTAGGTTCTGTGACAGTAGCAGAGGACAAAAATCAGTGTGGTTACTCCACCGACAAGAGCCTAGCTCTTAAATAGATGATGATGATGATGAGATTCTGTGACTACCACCTACACACAAACTTACAGTCAATAACATTACCTCTTTATAATATTAATTTTGAATGTCTGTCAAATCTGCTAGTTTGATCTACAAAATGATATTTTCAATCTTAAGAAGGTTGAGTGTGTTATATAACAAAAAAGAGCTTTGCCAGCTCATTGCCTTCTCAAACCAGAAATTGTCTCCTGCCACAATTTTTTTTTTCTTCTCTTAAAACACTGCCATCAGTCGGTAACGACTATTATCAGTTTTGGTGAGTGTCTTCTTAAGATTGGGTTTAGGAGACCATCGCCTCGCTCAACCACTATGCAGCCCTATACAATGTGCTTTCGTTTTAGGCGTTTCACGGCTTGTGTCGTATCAAGTAACCTTATAGCCAAAGGATTTGGGTGGCCTGCGAGGCACTCGATATATTGTCTTGTGTGCTTTATAATTTGCCACAATTAAATATTATTTTACTATAACCATTCAATTATGTTGGTATTGGTCATTTTTCTACATACTTTTGTATGATCTCCATCCTACTGACACCTGTAAAACCAAGAAGTATACTGTCTGTTAACAACGGAAGCTCACCTCCCCACTTGACATTGGCAAAATGCCTAAGTAGCAAAAAGCCACAAAATACGAAAAAAACAGCGGAAACTCTCTAGCAAGAAAATTAGTTGGATTGACAAAGCAATTAATTGTTTGCTACATAGAAACAATGCCATCAAAAACAGAATCAGAACAATTTGGTATGCACCATGTAACAAGCATGCGTTGTAGCAAAACGTTATTGATTTTAAAAACATAGTTTTAACCGATACCAATTCAGTGTTTCGCCTTATTTAAGGAGTTCCCTCAATTTCAACAGGATTGGAGGACCCTTTCAGACAAAAAGAATTTTCCAAATCGGTCCAGGTGCCTTCGAGTAATTGTGGAACATTCCAACAAATTTAAGTCTCTTAATAAGCGTTCATGGCTCTGTTGCATGCTTCACATTTTTATAACAAGCTCTTCAAGAATAGGCTGTTCAGTAGACCCAAAAATATCCGACAGAAAATTGAACAATTCACCAGAAACCGAGAGAATCCGCTAAGCGTGTAAGTTCATACTGCTGCCCGCCTAGCGCCTAGGCATCTGAGCAAACACGTGTAAGGCCTGAGTGGACGCCCCGCTCAGAGCGGAGCGTGCGGCGTCCATATAAAACAAATGCAATCTGTCCACTCAGGCCTTACACTAAGAGTGCCTGCTAGGCGGGTAATTGGTTGCGAATGTTAAACCACGCTTTTTTTATAAATGACGTGAATCGACGACTTTGACGATCTCTGTAGCCTAGTTGGTAGTGACCCTGCCTATGAAGCCGGAAGTCCCGGGTTCTAATCCCTAAGGACATTTATTTGTGTGATTAGCAGGAACATGTTTTCCTGAATCTTGGATGTTTTCTATGTATTTAAGTATTTATTTATCTAAATATGTATATCGTCGTCGAGTACATATAGTACAAGCGCTCTGGAAACGATAACGCAGGTTAAGCAAAGATGGCAGCGGTCAGTCCTTGGATGGGTGACCGCCTGATGTTTGAGTGGTTAATGTAAATGAGCGCTTCCGAGCTTCGAAAGGCACGCTAAGTAGCTCAGACCAAGAAAAAACCAAGCTACTTCAAGTTTAGCACACGCTCACGCACACATATACAAACAAAATTGCACAAAACTCTTCAGCATGTGTCGCAATGCTGTCCAGATCATTTATTTCGAGTTTTGTGCGATTTAATTAGTTTAGCGTGTGCTAAACTTAAGGGGCTTGGTTGAAAACCGGTTGGCTTCACTAGACTGTTCGTAACGCTCCGTCTGTATATTTTCTTGGTCTAAGCTAAGCAGTTGATCCCTGCTGCTGTCTATGACACTAGTCTTAAAGCCGAGTTAGAGGCTTAAGAACTACTAATAGCGGAGTTGCCCACTCACTTGACAAAGCGGGCACAACTGTTACTCGCGTCCGCAGGAGCTACGTACCACAACCCTGCACGTGTTCCCTGTACTAAATAGTGACATTTAAGGCCAAAATAATGTATGCCATATGAATATGATTAAAAAGTACAAGCTTTGCTTAGTTTGGGACTACGTTGATTTGTGTAAGATTGCCCCCTGATATTTATTTTACATAAATCAATCACAGGACCGTCCAAGAGAGCCTTGGCAAGCTGATCGACTCCCTCGGGGAGCAGTCTGCAATGGCACAGGGGCTGTCCAAAGCCATCACCACCGCTGAAAAGCTCCGGAATGCTCAGACTCATGTCCTGTACCTGTTAAAGGATGCTGCCGGGAAGAAGTAAGTGTTAAATTGGCTACAGCTGGTACAAATTCATTGAATAATATATCTGTCGGAGACAGGATGGTCATTAGTACGGACGCTAAATTGTAGCGCAGCGTGGGAATGGCTACGATTGGTTGGTTTGTGGCTGACGTCACATCGAACCATCTAGCCATTCGATACGATTGGTTCGATGTGACGTCAGCCACAAACCAACCAATCGTAGCCATTCCCACGCTGCGCTACAATTTAGCGTCCGTACTAATGACCATCCTGTCTCCGACATATCTTTCTTTCGACGACCGCTTTAGCCTAGTTGGTAGTGACCCTTCCTACGAAGCAAGAGGTCCTGGGTTCGAATCCCGGTAAGGGCATTTATTGTTCCTGAGTCATTGGATGTTTTCTATGTATTTAAGTATTTATTTATCTATATAAGTATGTTTATCGTCGTCTAGTACCCATAGTACAAGCTTTGCTTAGTTTGGGACAAGGTCGATTTGTGTAAGATTGTCCTCTAATATAAAAAAAAGTTACTTAACATTGTATGTATATCCTCGTCTAATGCAGTCACCATCATATAGTAGCAGCCAAAGTAGGCAAATATATCGGAACACATCTTTATTACTATAGGAGTAAGTATGTGTTATGATATATTTGGCCACTTAGGCTGCTGCTAATTATATGATGCTGACTGTACACACAGTACAACCATTGCTTAGTTTGGGGCTAGGTTGATTTGTGTAAGAATGTCCCCAAATATTATTATTATTGTTGTGAGTGATATCCACACTCCAACATTGTTTTCAGGGTTCCGTAGTCAACAAGGAACCCTTATAGTTTCGCCATGTCCGTCTGTCTGTCCGTCTTCGGCTTAGCTCAGTAGCCCTTACAACTAGAAAACTGAAATTCAGCGTGGGTATATAAAGTTATAAACCAATCACGCCGACAAAACAGTAGAATAAAATCCTGTAAAAAAAATTTTTTTAGGGTACCTCCCCTACATGTGAGTTGGTGATGTATTTTTTTTTCCTCGTTAAACCTATAGTGTGGGGTATCGTTGGATAGCTTGTTCAAAAATAATATGGGTTTTTTAAACAGTTGTGCGTTTGCGAGATAATGGGATTTAAAGCCCCAATTTTTGTTCGAGTCATGTCTCCCCCCTGCCGGCTAAATGGCTACTACTGGGGACGTGAAAAAATTCGTGGCAGTAGTACATATAACGAATTTAAAAGGAAAACTATCACAGTTAAGAAGACATAACTAGTTAACGAGTAGTAGACATAACTAGTTAACTGGTAAGAAATGCACTTAATTTCGGGTGCATATACATTGTCATTGGAACTTGAACCTTTTACCGTGGACGGTAGAGTTGCCCCTTTTAAGTCCGCATTCTGTGACAGACGGGCAACTACGGAACCCTACCCTGGGCGTGGCCCGATACGCACTTGGCCGCATTTTTATTTTTTTTAAATAATATGACCCTTTGTTCACTCTGTGATAGTTAAAATGGCATGTTTTATTACTAGCTTTTTCCGCGACGTTGCCTGCATAGAATTGAAGTAATCATATTTATTCATTATCAGAAATTTGAATCAGTGGTTGATTAGATTAGAATGAAATGAGTACCTAAAACACTTTCGATCTTAATTCCATTTATACCAGCTGTTTATTTGAATAGGTATTGAGTTTAATGCCGAGCTTGCCCAAGCGAAAATCCTTATATGTGAAATGGCTTAGAAAATTGAAAAAAGCTTTTGATATGCCAGGCGTTGTAACGATATTTTTGGCTGTAAAACATTAACAAATCAAAAAAAAAAAAATGTTTCGCAACCTCAAATTACATATTTGTGCGATGTTTTTTTCTAGTAGCCTGACCGGTGTTACTGTTTTTCTACTGTACTCTCTTTACAAATCTGTTTCTTTTGTAGTTGCGTCTAAAGAAATCTATTCACAAACATTCCATTAAATCAAAGATTATCATTATCAGTATTACCACACTGTTTCATAAAGAATATTTTTATACATAAAAAGTGTTATTTTTTCTTGTATAAGTCAAACGTACATTGTGTCTTAACTGAATGATATATAGCATAACTCCCAACTAGAATTAAAGACTTAGAAAAGTTAAATAGCCTCATTTATTTTCATTTCAAAGTTCAATATCTCAAGAGTGGCTGAACCGATTTTGTTGAAACGTAGCTCCGAACCGTCTCAATCAGGTTAGCTTTCGGACAAAAAAAGAACGTATTAGGTAGCGGTGCAGATAGGATACCACATACAGACACACCCGTCAAACTTATAATCGTCATTTTTGCGTTGAAAGTAAAAAAGCACTAACACAGCCATAAAGTACATACATTGAAATATCAAAATTTATGAGAAATATACCGTCTCTTGTTTCATGGAGCAAAAGTTAGAAAAGTAGCGTTTTCTGGGCGTGTATTACGATTTAATATTAAAACGTGACTTGACTTGATATTGATCTATCACGCGTATGAAATAAAGTCGTTTTTGACTTGTTCCAAGTAAAATGCACGGTGTATATGTAATGAAGCTGATATCAATGTGTGTCATAAAATCAATAGAATGGAATAATATACTAGATTGTACAATGTCTGGCTCTATGTGCTTTAAAAGAAAATAAAATAAATAATTTCAAGCATCACAAGTCTCGTGTCGCCATGTCCAGTTGCGATACTAGTCCGAGTATTGCGTGCAGTGTGGAACCGGCTGAATATACTTACTTCATTTTAATTTATAGTGAGCACTAGATAGGAGCTACGGTAGCCTAGTGGTTCTGAGCATGCGACTGGCAAGCGGCATGCATCGGTTCGAATTCGCACCGATGAGTTTTTCGGAACTTGTGTACGGAATATTTACCTTTAGCTATTCGGTGAAGGAAAACGTCTTAAAACCTTGGGATTTGGAAGCGTGATATAGGTCACGACCGGGAATAACGCTGGGAGGATAGATAATTCAGTATTTTGACCGCTTTAGCCTAGTTGGTAGTGACCCTGCCTACGCGAAGCAAGAGGTCCTGGGTTCGAATCCCGGTAAGGGCAAACATTTGTGTGATGAGCATGAATATTTGTTTCTAAGTCATGGATATTTTCTACGTATTTAAGTATTTATATCTATTATATATATATCGTCGTCTAGTACCCATAACACAAGCCTTACTGAGCTTACTATGGGACTAGGTCGATTTGTGTAAAATTGTCCCATTACATTTATTATTATTTATTATTATTATAACACACAGTGACCCATGGAAGTCTGAGTTTTAGAGTCCTTACTCCGACGAGTAGAGTAAGTACTGTATTAGTTTTTGAATAAATACTAGTAGTTTCGTCTCATTATTGGATGAATAACTACAATATGATTATGATTATGAAAGTTGAAAAACCCCCGACATTTACATTTCAAAGTCCAATATCTCAAAAACGGCTGAACAGATTTTCATGAAACATGGCTAAGAACACTCGGGATAAAATTATCTATGACACAAAAAAACCCGCATTCAAATCGGTCCGTCCGTTTGGGAGCTACGATACCACAGACAGATACACATACACGTTGAACTTATAAACTCTTTGCGTCGGGGCTTAAAAAGGAAGCATTTTACAAAACCAACTTGCGCTAGCATCATACTTTGCAACCCTTCGCGTTCCCAAGAGAAATACAAAACATAGCTACAATTATATTAACCGGTAAACAAAACTACACTAGCCTGTAATAAAACTGTATCAATACAATTTCAATTTGCTAAGCGAAATTGAACGAACACAGTCGATCAGCGGGTCGAGGCGGGCCGATTAATTTGTGAGCAATATTTACCAGCGGTGTAGATTTCCCAGTAGAAGGCTTGCTTTATTTTCTTATTGTATTACTATTTAGTAAGGGTCATATAGTCAGTAGCAACGAAAAAGTAGTTCCAGTCTACCCATAATGATTGTGTTGATAGCTAGAATCGAATGCTGGCCTCGTATCATGGTCGGTCGTATCACGCAATAAGTGACCAGATTGATCGTCCGCCTGTGTGTCAGCCAGTGACGGACGCTCTATCTTGTCGGTTATCGTGTGATAAGGCCGACCATGATACGCGGTCTGGTCCCTCTGACCGATTCAGATGTATCACGCATATGGAGCTAGATGGCACAGTTCCTACAAGAAAGCATACCCAAGGAATTAGTTTATAGTCGCATTTCCATTATTTTAGTTGTTTTTTAAATCTCTGCCTAGCATTATTTAATTAACACACTTACATGGACATCTTTTCTTGTAGAACAACGTATTTTTTTTTTCTTTGTATTCGTATTCAGTTATACTTACTTAAAGAAGGTTGGAAAAAAAGACTGACAGACGCATTGTTCCGGCGTTTCTTCTTAGATGGTCTTCTTTTTCAGAAAGGCTGGTAGAATTTACTTGTAAAAGTGCCATTACGGCCTTCTCGCAGGACAAAAATAATTTATTTCATTTATCTATAATTTGAGTAATATCGCAAGGATTAATACATACAAGTAAAGTCAGGGGTATGACACGCACTCGGCCGGTTTTTTTATAACTGAATAAAACTTCACCCGCACACTGCCCTTACAAAATGATCCGATAATGTCACACGTCCAAGTGTCTTTCAAAGCTGTGAATTCATTGTGGAAGGACTACTCAATAGCAGGTGCATGACCCATTCAGACGACCGGTTAGCCTCATGGGTAGTGACGCTGCGTACGAAGCTGAAGGTCCTGGGTTCGAATCCCGGTAAGGGCAAATATTTGTGTAATGAACATCATCATGATCATATCAGCCGAAAGACGTCCACTGCTGGACATAGGCCCCCTAAGAGTGCCGAAGCGACCGGTCCCGCGCCACGCGCGTCCAGCGGACTCCTACAACCTTTACCAGGTCATCAGTCCACCTTGTGGGCTACCCACGCCGCGCCTTCCGGTGCGTGGTCGCCACTCGAGAACCTTTCCGTCCCAACGGCCTTCGGTTCTACGTGCCATGTGCCTGTGATATGTAATGAACATGAATATTAGTTTTTATACATATTAAATATATCGTCGTCTACTACTAATAACACAAGCCTTATTGAGCTATTTGATGTGTGTAAGATTGTCCCCTAATATTTATTTAATGGGGGCATTCGGACGTTCGTGTAAAATAACTCATCATCATCATTTATTTAAGAGCTTGGCTCTTGTCGGTGGAGTAATCCATTACTCCTTTTTTGAGGAAGCATAGTGTGGTGGTTTCCCCCTTGCCTCCCACACCGCAGTACACGAACCGAGGTTCACCGGCTCCGTGATGTCCAAACAAGAGCCCTTCCAGATTCCTATCTTCGTTCTCCAGTCGGTGCTAGTGCTACTGCTGCCTGACACCAGAGGATTGCTTATTTAATTGGCGGCAATTACTCGCCATGTCACAGAATCGTCGTCGTATATTGTAGCTTTTTATAGAGTAGCCCCTCCTACAAGCCTACCCACTACATCCTGATAACCCTGCCGCTGCGTGGTCGGGGACTGCTTATTCAGTATATTCGCAGCTAACCATCATATCTGATGGCCATTCCACTATCCGCCGCCTGTGGACCCCGGTAGTAGCCTGCAGCTCAGCCCTACCAATTATAAAAAACTATGTTACAATAAAGTAAAATAACTATGTTACAATAAATACTTACTCGACATCAGTGATCTAACCCAATTTTCAATGCTTTAAATCCCATAGTAGCTCCTTCAAGGATCCTTCGAAGGCTGCTTGTAATGTAATTCGAATTAATCAATTCCGGTTCATTGTATTGCATATTTAGCAACGTCATCTTTTAGTGTTGCATAATAAAAGCGACGAAACGAATAATTTCACTTCCTTGCATTGAATTAATGAATTGAGGCCAAGCAAACACATAAATATCGCGGGCCAATCTTTGATTCTTATAACACTTTAAACCAGAGGTGTTGCGAGTGCGTTGCCGGCCTTTAAGATAGGAGTACGCTCTTTTCTTGAAGGTTTGAAGGTCGTATCGGTCCGGAAATACCGCTGGCTACAATCCATTCCACAGATTAGCTGTGCGAGGCAGGAAGTTTCTGGAGAAGCGCACAGTTGAGGACTGCCAACCATCTAAGTGGTGAGGATGGTAATGTTGTCGCGTTGGACGATGGCGAAAAGAAGCGGTAGGGATTAATCCGAACAATAGGCATGATGGCAGTAATTGAAAATCACTAAAATATGGCGTTTTCTTAGTGAAATTCTAATCATAGAATTCGAAAAATGCTCATATTTTTTAATTGAGTCAGAGATTACTATTTAATTTGATAAAATAAAACTGAAAAATACAGACGCCCGCCATGATATGTTAAACACCAATCAGAGCGCATGACGTCACGTTTGTATAAACAAATACCCATAACGGCCATTACCACAGATTACAGAGAAAACTTACGTGCTGAACGAATAGTAAGACAGGGATAGGACCATGTTATCTGTCAGATCTTCATACGTCATTGTCCCGCTTTCTCGCTCGCACGGCCGCGCAAGACTTGTAAACTTTTTAATTTATGTTCATTCAATGAGCAATTGAGCGATCTAGGTAGCAAACGCAAAGGTCTGCGTTCTGTTTATACAAACGTGACGTCACTCGGGACGCCATGACACTGATAAGCGTTTTAGCGCCAATTTGAATATTTAAAAACTAAAATGCATTTTATTCCTACTTAACTGTTATATTCTTTTGAAAAATCTTATTCGTTGTACATAATAAATGTTTCTAAACATTAGAGAACAGTTTTTCAAAATATGTCATCATGCATATTCCTCGGAGAACTCTAAGGTAATATACCTGCCTATTGACATCCCGCCCCCATTCCCGCATGATGGCAATGGCGCCCATTTTGCGGCGCGACTTACACTTCTATGGTTTATCCGTTACCTGTTTTATTAGTACCATGGTTATCATCTCCGCATAATATGGCCGTACACTCAGAGAAAAATCCGGAGACAAGGCTGCAGTTTTACATTGCGAAAGAATTATTGATAAAATAACAAAACTATTTTGAGACATTGACAAACTAGCCTTTGCTAGCGTAACAACATTTTTTTTGCGAAACGCAATTATTGCGAAGCTAACAATAAAACTTTTGTTAAACTATCAATTGTTCGGTTCCTTGTTAAAATAGCAAAGAAAAAAATTGCGAATCTTACATAGTGTTGCTTTGCTCATTGCACAACGTTCAATTAGTGAGTTGTGGTTTTAGCAACCTTGAAAACCTTTGTCAAAATGACAACAGAGAACTTTGCGAAATTTTCACAGCTAAAGTTTGTGAGTTTCACAATGTCTGGCGCCACATTGCTTTTGACTTTGTGGCATTAGCAACGTCAAGAGTCTTTGTCAAAATCACAAAAGAGAACTCTGCGGAATCTACATGGTTAAAGTTTGTGGCGTTCACAATGTTCGCCGCCACATTGATTTATACCTTGTGGCTTTAGCAACTTCAATAACACTTTGTCAAAATCACAAAAGAGAACTCTGCGAAATGTACACGGTTAATGTTTGTGAGGTTCACTATGTTCACCGCCACATTGTTTTTTACTCTGTGACGATAGCAACGTCAAGAGCCTTTGTCAAAATAACATAATAGAACTCTGCGGAATCTATATGGTTACAGTTTGTGGGGTTCACAATGTTCACCGCCACATTGATTTATACCTTGTGGCTTTAGCAACTTCAATAACACTTGTCAAAATCCCAAAGAGAACTCTGCGAAATGTACACGGTTAATCTTTGTGGGGTTCACTATGTTCTCCGCCACATTGTTTTTTACTCTGTGATGATAGCAACGTCAAAAGCGTTTGTCGAGTTTGTCAAAATAACATAATAGAACTCTGCGGAATCTACATGGTTGAAGTTTGTGGGGTTCACAATGTTCACCGCCACATTTATTTATACCTTGTGGCTTTAGCAACTTTAATAACACTTGTCAAAATCACAAAAGAGACCTCTGCGAAATGTACACGGTTAATGTTTGTGAGGTTCACTATGTTCACCGCCACATTGTTTTTTACTCTGTGACGATAGCAACGTCAAGAGCCTTTGTCAAAATAACATAATAGAACTCTGCGGAATCTACATGGTTAAAGATTGTGGGGTTCACAATGTTCACCGCCACATTGATTTATACCTTGTGGCTTTAGCAACTTCAATAACACTTGTCAAAATCACAAAAGAGAACTCTGCGAAATGTACACGGTTAATCTTTGTGGGGTTCACTATGTTCTCCGCCACATTGTTTTTTACTCTGTGATGATAGCAACGTCAAAAGCGTTTGTCGAGTTTGTCAAAATAACATAATAGAACTCTGCGGAATCTACATGGTTGAAGTTTGTGGGGTTCACAATGTTCACCGCCACATTTATTTATACCTTGTGGCTTTAGCAACTTTAATAACACTTGTCAAAATCACAAAAGAGACCTCTGCGAAATGTACACGGTTAATGTTTGTGAGGTTCACTATGTTCACCGCCACATTGTTTTTTACTCTGTGACGATAGCAACGTCAAGAGCCTTTGTCAAAATAACATAATAGAACTCTGCGGAATCTACATGGTTAAAGATTGTGGGGTTCACAATGTTCACCGCCACATTGATTTATACCTTGTGGCTTTAGCAACTTCAATAACACTTGTCAAAATCACAAAAGAGAACTCTGCGAAATGTACACGGTTAATGTTTGTGGGGTTCACTATGTTCTCCGCCACATTGTTTTTTACTCTGTGACGATAGCAACGTCAAGAGCCTTTGTCAAAATAACATAATAGAACTCTGCGGAATCTATATGGTTACAGTTTGTGGAGTTCACAATGTTCACCGCCACATTGATTTATACCTTGTGGCTTTAGCAACTTCAATAACACTTGTCAAAATCACAAAAGAGAACTCTGCGAAATGTACACGGTTAATGTTTGTGGGGTTCACTATGTTCTCCGCCACATTGTTTTTTACTCTGTGACGATAGCAACGTCAAGAGCCTTTGTCAAAATAACATAATAGAACTCTGTGGAATCTACATGGTTAATGTTTGTGGGGTTCACTATGTTCACCGCCACATTGTTTTTTACTCTGTGACGTTAGCAACGTCAAGAGCCTTTGTCAAAATAACATAATAGAACTCTGCGGAATCTACATGGTTATAGTTTGTGGGGTTCACAATGTTCGCCACCACATTGATTTATACCTTGTGGCTTTAGCAACTTCAATAACACTTGTCAAAATCACAAAAAAGAACTCTGCGAAATATACACAGTTAATGTTTGTGGGGTTGACTATGTTCACCGCCACATTGTTTTTTACTCTGTGATGTTAGCAACGTCAAGAGCCTTTGTCAAAATCACAAAATAGAGGGGCTACCGCGAAGTGAAAACGAATTTCGTTCGATTATCTCCCTCTCTGTCGCACCTGCTAGTTCGAGCGACAAGGACGGAGATACACGAACAAAGTTCGTTTTCGTTTCGCGGTAGCCCCTCAGAACTCTGCGGACTCCACAGTTCAAGTTTGTAAGATTCACAATGTTTGCCTGTGTTATAAGGGTAAATAATCCAATTATAGGTCTATTGTCATGATAACATTTAGAAAAAATATACGAATAAGTTTAAAGGCATTCTTTTCTGTGCCTCTGTTAGTGAAGTTTTCCTAGAGTAGTAAGCAATGCACAATTTTGCAATACTTCTTAGAATTTTGCAATTTATTACTCACTAGCTTCCGCCCGCGACTTCGTCTGCGTGGACCCGGGATAAAAACTATCCTATAATTTAATCCAGGTTATAAACTATCTTCGTACAAAATATCATCCAAATCGGTTAAGCCGTTTAAGCGTGATTGAGTAACAATCATCCAAACATCTAAACACCCAAACATTCGCATTAATAATATGATATTAATATTATATAGTAAGAAGTCTGTAGGAGGGATACAAGACAATGCGAAAACTAGTGGTAGTGGTCTCAGAAAAATCCCAGTTAAAACTAGTTTCGGAAAACTGGTTTTGAATAGGAAAACGTGGTTTTTCTAGTCCTCGCTAGTGAGGTTATTGCACAGATTACAGAGAAAAGCAGATAGGCCCTAATAAATTGAACGTTTTCTATACATCCGATCTCTTCTCACTTACGTACTGAACGCCGAGTAAGAAAGGGATAGAACCATGTTATCTGACAGGTTTTCATTCGTCATTGTCTCCGCTTTCTCGCTCGCACGATGTAATTCGCTCTCTCGCTCGCTCGAGATTCAGTGCACAGAAAGATATTTTCTTACAAGTTATCGATATCGATATTTGGATTGGCAGCGCAAACATGCCTCCATATGGTAGCATTAGTCAGCTTCTGATCAATTAGGACTGACAAATCATGACATGTATAGGTAGACCTCATATCACAACATGCATACGACATGGCTCCACCATGTCGTGACAGTTGTCCGTCTCATTTGTTCACATTATTCTATTTCACTCTGTTGGACTACATGTTGTTGGGTTCATGTTACTAGGTGTGTAGACCCCAATACCTTGCACGTCCACCGCCAGTCCGCCACGCTCACCGTCTGCCGCATCAAAGAGTATAATAATGTGCCGCAGCACGACTGCGTTTGCGTGGTTGAGCAGGTTCTTGAGCAGCTATTTTTTATTGGTACTTATTGTATTAGGTACGTAATGCCTTTACCCTAAAAATGGAATTCTAAGAAAGGTATTTGTTTGCTAAAGCCGCAATGTCAAGAATTGCTAAATTCACAATGGAAAGAAATCAACTTGTAAATTTCACAATTTAAACATTGCTAGAAACATAACGTAAACTTTGTTAAAATAGCGTTGTTACATTAGTACTTTGCAGAATGGACAAAAGAATCGTTCATTTCGCTGGCAACATTCATAGCACGCACATGTCAGTGAATTCTCTTTGATTTGTTCGAAGCGAACGTACCTACAAAGATTTGTTTCTTCATCGTTTTTTTAGTAAAGAAAAGAAATTATTCAACGTTAAAAGTGACAACGTTAAAGAACAATGGACGGATTAAGTGAGTTTCTGTTTAACAGTGATTTGCTACCACTGTATGGACCGCTACACGGTAAGTTATAAATTTAGTAGTTGTACTAAAAATGTTATGTGTGTTTTTGTTGTTGTTATTGTGTTGTGATTGTGACTCGCTTTTCTTCCAAAATCTATTAGATGTCGACGATTTCTTTAACCAAATTTGAAACATCCAATTATTTAAATGTTAGGTGAAAGTAGGTACCTACGTTGCGTTGGACTGAAATGATCATTTTTGTAGACAACTGCATCGTACCTAACGGCCAATTACTAACATGTTTTTCTTGAAATCATTGATTTTCTCAAAATTATTATACTTATGCTCATTAATCTCATCATGACAAAAATACGAGTATTGCCGACATTTTTATTTGTTACCGCCATGACAGTGCAGTGAGATGAGATGAGATGAAAGCGTAGGTAGATATGTAGAGTAAAAAAAATAAGTGGTACCTACTATAATCTTTTCTTTGACGACCGCTTTGGCCTAGTTGGTAGTGACCCTGCCTACGAAGCAAGAGGTCCTGGGTTCGAATCCCGGTAAGGGCATTTATTTGTGTGATGAGCACGAATATTTGTTCCTGAGTCATGGATGTTTTCTATGTATTTAAGTATTTATTTATCTATATAAGTATGTTTATCGTCGTCTAGTACCCATAGTACAAGCTTTGCTTAGTTTGGGACTAGGTCGATTTGTGTAAGCATGCCCCCTAATATTCATATTCATTGTTTCTATGCTTATAGATCAGGGCGCGGATCTAGATTTTTTCTTAAACGCTAATGACGGCAATAGTTTAGAAAGGAAAACTTCGCATGGCGTTAGATCGAGAAAGAGATCGTGTGAGCAGCATGATTTTTGCATACCGGAATAGGCGGGTTCACACTGAACGAGCCGCCTCGCGAGGAAATTGCCGCGCGTAGCAGCTCGGTCGGTGACGTTGACGTCAGTGTAGACTTGCTTCTCCCGAGGTATTGCAACCACGCGTGCGGCGAGGCACGTCTACACTGGCCGAGCTGCTTCGCGCGGCAAATTCCTCGCGAGGCTACAACGTCAGTGTGGAGTCTACTTTGAGTAGTTTGAGTCTATTTTATTTATTTATGGATTTTATCCTATCCTAAACCTGATGATGAGTGATGACACAAGTGTTTTAATACCTAATTATATGGAGTTGCATATACTACTTTATCACGCCTAACTTTCATTTTTCTTTATAGAAAAAAGTTGAAAATGTGCAGAGGGATGTAGAGCAAGTTATAGCTCCACTTCAAAAACAAGACTCCTTCGTGATTCAAAAATCTAGTTCACCCTGTATTGCTGCAACATCATCATCATCTAGTTCACCCTGTATTGTTGCAACATCATCATCAACTGAATTATTGGTAATTTTAATCATATCCAT
Organism: Epinotia demarniana; assembly: GCA_945867215.1. NCBI lineage: Eukaryota > Metazoa > Arthropoda > Insecta > Lepidoptera > Tortricidae > Epinotia > Epinotia demarniana. Next base: position 61,389,294 of record OX244259.1, read on the forward strand.
ACTCTGTACTTAAGGTGGATTATGCATTTGTATCTCATTGTTGTTTTAAATATGATTTTGCCCAAATCCATACTAATCCATACTAATATTATAAATGCGAAAGTGTGTCTGTCTGTCTGTCTGTTACCTCTTCACGCTTAAACCGCTGAACCGATTTAAGTGAAATTTGGTATAGAGAAAGTTTGACTCCCGGGGAAGGATATAGGATAGTTTTAATCCCTGAAATCATCCCCTAAGTGGGTGAAATGGGAGTTGAAAGTTTGTATGGCGCTGCGATATAACAAATTCCATGCGGACGGAGTCGCGGGCAGAAGCTAGTAACGCCATAAATATGGTTGACTAACTAATAGCCTTGAGCCTCAGTAGCCTGAAATAAATGTTTATGATTAATAACTGACTTCTAATTCTTTTGTAACTCAGTGCTTACTTGATTTTCAGGAATGGGATCTCAATTGTGAGGACCTACAGTTTATAGATATAGTGGCTACGACTAGTGGACTCAAACAAATTTTAGAAAACACCAGCATTGGGAAACCTCTTCTAAATAAACAATCCTTATGCTCTAATGACCGAAAAACACTGACGGCCCTTATTGTAGAGGTGGAACTTCGAAAATTGAAAAATAACACCGAACCAATAAGAAAAGAGACTTGAGTTAATTACACAATATTTTTGATAAATAAAAGTTTTTCTTATAAATCGTGTTTCATATTTATTTCAGGTAGAGATAGTCGTCCGCGACTTTTGGCATCGATTAAAGGTTGAGCCACACCGGATGCGTGGGGTGCACGTGCGTGTGTGCGTGTGCGTGGCGTGCGCGTTGTATCGTATGAAATATCATAGCAGATGACACACCGCTTTGCGTGGCGTGCACGTGCGCGTGACTTGTGTGCCACGCATCCGGTGTGGCTCGGCCTTTATTCCACGGGTAGCAATTTTAGTATCGTTACTCCCGCAATATTACACTGCGGGACCAACAAAGCTAACATTGCTAACCCCGCAATATTCTACGGGTCTAGCAATGTTATCATTGTCACCCCCGCAATGTTACACTGCGGGAGCAACAAAGCTGACATTGCTAACCCCGCAATATTCTACGGGTCTAGGAATGTTATCATTGTAACCCCCGCAATATTACACTGCGGGAGCAACAAAGCTAACATTGCTAACCCCGCAATATTCTACGGGTCTAGCAATTTTATCATTGTTACCCCCGCACTATTACACTACGGGAGCAACAAAGCTAACATTTCTAACCCCGCAATATTCTACGGGTCTAGCAATGTTATCATTGTTACCCCCACAATATTACACTGCGGGAGCAACAAAGCTAACATTGCTAACCCCGCAATATTCTACGGGTCTAGCAATGTTATCGTTGTTACCCCCACAATATTACACTGCGGGAGCATCAAAGCTAACATTGCTAACCCCGCAATATTCTACGGGTCTAGCAATGTTATCATTTTACCCCCGCACTATTACACTGCGGGAGCAACAAAGCTAACATTGCTAACCCCGCAATATTCTACGGGTCTAGCAATGTTATCATTGTTACCCCCACAATATTACACTGCGGGAGCAACAAAGCTAACATTGTTACCCCCGCAATATTATACTGCGGGAGCAACAAAGCTAACATTGCTAACCTCGCAATATTCTAAAGGTCTAGCAATGTTATTATTGTTAACCCCGCAATATTACACTGCGGGACCAACAAAGCTAACATTGCTAACCCCGTAATATTCTACGGGTCTAGCAATGTTATCATTGTTACCCCCGCAATATTACACTGCGGGAGCAACAGAGCTAACATTGCTAACCCCGAACCGCTACCTTGTGAAATTCGCTATGTTGTAATTCACAAAGTTATTACCTACACCTTGTCTCATTCGCAACGTTGGTCCATTAAGTTAAGTTTGCTAAAGAAGCAATGTGAAAATTGTGAAAATATACATTTGTAAAATTCGCAATGTTATATAACACAAAGTTAATACTTCCACTTTGTCTAATTCGCAACTTTGTTCTAATAAGTTTAGTTTGCTAAAGAAGCAATGTGAAAATTGTGAAATAGGAGCCGACAGATTAACATTGTGAAAAACATACATTTGTAAAATTCGCAATGTTATATATCACAAAGTTAAGACTTCTACATTGTCTATTTCGCAATATTATTTCGCAAAATTAACGTTGCTGCGCCAGCAATTCAACTCTGTTGGCTCCTATTTCGCAACGTTTTTTTGTTATTTTCGCAATAGTTTTTTCTGAGTGTAGGACCGCAGGCGATTTGCTCACAGCTTCTCAGTTATGGGTGCTACTTCCAGCCCTCCTATTATACTCATTGCATATTCGATCTAATCCCGTCACACATCCGTCTCAGCATACTCATCTCCGTAACATGCAATCTCGTTTCATCCGTCATCCTTGCGGCCCGGAAATGCAAATGGCTGTCGAAAATCAATATCTATAAAGCAATCACAAGGTAATATTACCGCCTTGGCCGTCTTCGGGTTCATAAATAACTTGTTATTATTGATTAGGTTCCTTCGTCAATGCATTGTACCAATGATGTAATATAAAACAGAGGTACCAGATATGCTGTGAGATTTGGTGGCCATTTTAAATCATGGAATTACTTATAGACACCGTTTCTATCTCTTTTTAAATTACATCATTGTTTTGTACTGACGAATATAGCTTTGGATTTGTAACTTTATTCTGGCCAATTAGTACTAATATTTCTAGAAATGGTCAAAATATGTATACTCGTAAGTACTTTCAGGCTTAGGCGGATTTATTTATTTATTTATTGGTACGAAATAAATTACACAGCATTACAGTAAATAGGTACTCATGCACTGCGAAATTTAAGACAGAAAGTAGACATAACAACAATCTTAATAACTAACTGAGGACGGATGGTCCTCCATCGCCTCACAAAGGTTTTTGCATTTCTCACACATTAGCCTCCAACTACTGGCAAAAACATCACAGTCAGGAGCTGACTTGAGAAGTGCGTTGATGTAGTGCAAAGCGCGAACCCGTGGTGATTGCCTGTACGCCACAGTGCGCGCTTTAGGTGGTGTAAGTAAGTCGCAATGACGAGGTCTGAAATTGAACTTTGCATGAGACGGATGTCACACTGCGCCGCATCTCCGGACGGAGGTGCGGAGATGCATGCAAATTTCGCCGGACTGAGGTGCGGTGCAGTGTGTCGTATCATACGAAACTATATACAAACTGAGGTACTTGCATACAACGAGCTCCGCACCTCCGTCCGGAGTTGCGGCGCAGTGTGTCATCCGCCTTGGTTGCAGAATAAAAGTTTGCGATGTTTGATTTCGATTTTTGAGTGGAATTAGCAACACAGTTAGGAAAGTACTGAGTTTGACTTAAGTAGCATGACAAATACGAACGTTACCGAGAATTTACATTGGAAAACAATTGACAATATTTCAAAATATGTAATGATGCCTAAATCGAAAAACATTTCGGTAATCATGTTATCTGAACGTAATAAAGTAGTTTTCAGTGTTTTTTTCCTGCTCGCTTTTAAGAAAATCGCGAAAACGTATAAAAGTGGTTTTCACCGTGTGTGACGTCAGTATTATGGCTGCCATATGAAAGGTGTCCAAACTGCCATACAGAGTCGTAGTATTGACGTCATAATTTACTTACAACCTTCTGGAATTCGCTACTTTTCAATTTGATAGTTTTGAATAAAAATTACAATTAAGGGAGAAATAAAAAAACACGTTTCGCTTAAAAAAACATTTTCTAGTGAACTAAATAATAAAATAGCCTACATGAAAATATGATGTTGTCAATTATGCACTAAATCTGTATCTTGCACCATTTATGAAGTGTCGTGGTTTGGTACACGCTGGGAGATCAAACAGTGATATAAACTTGTCCCTACGTTGCTCTCACATCGACTGGTCAAATAGTCAGTATATGTGTCCAATCAATCAATTTTAAGTGGCAGTGGGCACATTGCACTTAGAGCCGATGGCCGTTGGGGCAGAAAAGTTCTTGATTGGCGACCACGTGCCGGAATACGCAGCAAGAGTACACCACCGACAAGGTGGACTGATGACCTGGTAAAGGTCGCGAAAGTCTGTTGGATGCGGCTGGCGCAAGACCGGTCACTTTGGCACTCTTTGGGGGAGGCCTATGTCCAGCAGTGGACGTCTTTCGGCTGATATGATGACGATGAATCAATTTTATACCACTGTTAAAACTGTCTCGCAAACTGTCTTGTACCATAACCCAAAACCCATTGTGAATTGTGCATATTATGACCAGTGACAAAAGTTTATTTCTATGTCAAGTTTTTATTGCGAAGATTGTATTTTTTTGCCGGGCAATTGCTCGCCACCACGATTAATCATTCAATTAGAGTCCGAAAAGGGAAAGTTGCCAGCGTATGTATGTATGTATGTGGACATGAAAAAATCCTATTTCACGGCCTACAGTTGATGTATTTTGACATATCACCGCTGGATTCCTCGTGATCGTGTGAGTGAAATAGGCTATATCTGACAGGAGCAGTAGAGGATTTAGAAAAATCTTTTTATTCCATTTGTTTAAGGAAGTTTATTTCATTACAGACAGACCACGGGAAAACCGAAACTAAAGAAAAGCTTGTTACACAGTATTGAGTAAGTCTTGTCTTTGTTTGTCAGGGCGACGTTAGTGCGTGTAAAAAAGGGACAAAAGATTTCGTAAACATTCCGGTCATTGATGTGCTCGTTCAGTAACGACTTCCGAGTTGACCCTAATGCGATTCAGACCGAGGAACCATTTGTACGGTACAAACGACAACGGTACTTTTTCCGGCCGGCGCAGTAACTTGCAATATTTATTATAATAATATTACCGTCAACCTGACAAGACCGCGGCCACCTTGCAATAGTAGATTGTGTCACGAGGGAGCAAAATGATATGTTTACAGCGACGGCGGTCTAGAGTCTTGAGCGTAACGAGGGATTCAAGTATGTACGCCCAGGGCGGAAATAATGTTGCGACCGTGTGACACGGTACTCACAGTTTTCACATCTTCTGTGAGGAAAATTTGAATCCGTCATTAAAGGCCGACAGTGAATATTTTCTGAATGGCGGTGTGAAAAATACTATTTTCTCTGTAGGTGTTGTGTTCCCGAGGATGTGGAAGTGAAGGACAAGTACATGCATTTGTCTCTAGCTGTTCTCTAGGGTTGTCAACGCGCGTAGGTATTCCCCTGAAATTGCAGTGTCCATAGGCGCATAGTTTTTTTAGAAATGCTCAAAACATTACTTCAAATGTATTACGGTCATTTCTCTTATCTTTTGTTTTTATATGGGGTAATTCTAGTACATCCGAAACTAGTGAATCCTGTTCGTTTGACAGAATTAACTCTTCAAGATTCGGATAGAGTGCTCTATATAGCTGCTATATTAAAAACATTATCAAAAGACCCGCTTAGCCGAGCGTGGCAACCGTTACAAAACCACTAACATACTAATGCACTTCACTTAGCCAAGTCTTTATGCAAACCGACTTAACTTTGTATGCGTCTACGTTAGTTCTTGATTTAAAGTGCCGCATTGGTAATTTTGTCGAGCCGGTTTGTCACGAAGGTGGTTTGTGTGTAATTTGCTTCTAGGTTTTTGAAATGGATTTTATGGTTATAAAGGGAATACGGGATTGTGTGAAAGGCCGTTACGTATTAGTTTCACCTGTATGTATTTATTTCTTAGGAGTAGGTTGAAAAACACCATTCGGATTCTTTTGTCAATAAAAAGGACATTGTATAACTACGTATTAAGAGGCCGCAGTAAGCTCGGCCGAATTTCACCTTCCCATACAAACGTAGTTACGCTCTCATTTTAAAACTACGTGTTGGATTGTGACGAAACTTTGTATATACAATGACATGAGGTATATCTATGTCTGTAATTAGTTTGTATGGTTCCAATTTATAAAACTAACGAAATACAGCTAAAACTAGTTTTGTATGAAAAACTTAAATTCGCTGCATTTTTCTTATTATGGTATCTGAAGCTACATAAACTAATTACAGACATAGATATACCTCATTTCATTGAACATGCAAAGTTTCGTTACAATCCAACACGTAGTTTTAAAATGAGAGCGTAACTACGTTTGTATGGAGAATCGAGCTTACTGCGGACTCTTAACGTTATCAAAATATGTGAACACGACTTTATTGTTAACGGCAACCCTATGTGATCAGATATTTTTGAATCCGGCCGTATCCAGAAACGTTCTACGAGCCTATCCGTACTAATATTATAAATGCGAAAGTGTGTTTGTCTGTCTGTTACCTCTTCAAACTTAAACCGCTGATCCGATTTAGGTGAAATTCAGTATAGAGATAGTTCGAGTCCCGGGGAAGGACATAGGATAGTTTTTATCCCCGAAATCATTCCCTAAGGGGGTGAAAGTTTATATGGAGCTGCGATATAAACGAGTTCCACGCGGACCGAGTCGCGGGCTGAAGTTAATTTTAAATAAAACGGCGCTAAAATTCGTTTGGCTTTTTGTTCGCTTTCAGTTTGACATTTATGTTGGTCAGAGATTGAAATACCACATTTTATTAACCGACTTCATAAAAATGGAGGAGGTTCTCAATTCGGCTGTATTTTTTTTTTTCAATGTTTGCTACCTCAGAACTGCGTCATTGGTGAGCCGATTCGAATTTTTTTTTGTTCGTATGAATATGCTTCCAGGTGGGTCCCATTTTTTTCAAAATTCAGTTAGATGATGGGATCCATGAGGAATTGAGGGGGCTCCTCAATTTTCTTAGGCATGCGTGTAGTGATTTTGGTATTTTCTGTTATAACTCGTGTATTTACATCCGGAATCATAAATTTGGTGGCGAGGAATTGATGATGAAGACCACAGATGACTTATCGTACTTTTGCACTTTTAAGTACATAATTGAGGAAATTATGTACTTAAAAGTGCATAAGTACGTCACAGGTTCTGATAAGATTCCGTTGAAATTGGAACTAATGAAGTGCCATTGGTGATGATCTTGTGGAATCGATGGAAGTCTTCAAATATTTTCGGCCCACATACAGCGATTCGGTTTTTTTCTATAGTAATCAACGCATTTGCTATCGGAAATCAGTTCATGTGGTAAATTGTAAAAAAAAATAGGAAATGTTGTCGTGGCTTGACGGAGTACTAAATTGAAGTCGGTTAAGACTTTGTTTTTAAAGTAAATTATTTAGCTAAGGCATTCTATTTTTTATGAATAAAGGGGTTAATATCCAATTGTTAAACTATATTCACGATGGTTTGGCCTAATGGGTGACAGTCCCTACGAAGCAGGTGGTCTTGGGTTTGGTGCCCGGCAAGGGCAAATATTTGTGTGATGGATGAGCATGAATATGTGTATCCGAGTCTTGAATGGTTTTCGAGCGTATGTATGTGTGTATTTCTTATTCTTTGGCACGCCCTGCAGCCTAAACCGTTTCACGGATTTTGACATATGAGGTGTCGTTAGATTCCTCTTGATTGTAGGAGTGACAGGCTATAATATTTGTAAAAAAACGGTCGGGTTTTTCGATTTTTTTTTAAATCTCACTTGTTTAAAAGCCGCATTGCGATTGATTCAATTATTAGCACTTTATATTGGTTTATCAATAAGCTTTTATGCGAATGTTGTCAGATTAAATAAATGCCGCTTGTTTGCTTTAGAAATTGGCGTAGCGAAAATACTAGTTTAAAAATATAATTAAAGATAGTTTTATTCCTAAGAATTGTACTTTTTTCATTGACATTATAATGTTACTGGTTATTGGCGCAGATATCGGTTCTGAGTTATCACCATTTGTATTTAATTATCCTTAACAAATACTGGTTACTTTTGATTATAACTGGACCAATCATGCTTGTTAATGTGTCTAGAGCAGGGATCGGCAACCCTTTAGCAACCAAAGTCCAGATTGGAGCTAACAAACATGTCTGTTATTATACTGTTGCAACAGTTACTTCGTAAGCATCCTAGATCCATGACCGTCATAAATTGTGCGATCCTATCTGACTGCGCCACAAAAGCAATTTGAATATAGAGTACAACAGATGTCGGTAATTTGTCGGCTTTTCTGCAAAATTAAAAAAATAAGCCGTGTTGCACATTCAGCGGCATAAGTAACTACGCGGGTAGGTATTTTGAGAGTATTGTTCGGTGTAGCTATGTGCTTCTTAGCTGCACTACTTTGAAGTAGGTTTAGTGGCGCTCTCAGAAAGGCTGCATCCTCTGGCAAAATAGCTTCACACCACTCTACCACGATCTAACTAAACCATTGTTTCAACGTTATGTACTAACCACTCTGCCCACCCATTCCAGCGGGGACGGCGAGATCATAGGCTTCCTAAAAGTCGCCTACAAGCACCTGTACTTGTTCGACGAGCGGGACAAGATCTGCCAGGTGGAGCCGATGTGCGTGCTCGACTTTTACGTGAGCGGCGCGCGGCAGCGGCGCGGTAACGGGAAGAAGCTGTTCGACTACATGCTGAAGGTAGACCGGATTCCCTTTATAGATATAAACCCTATAGTGCTAGCTACTCTCACTCGACGGGCGCGACAAGCTCTGCCAGGTGGAGCCGATGTGCTTTCTCGACTTCTACGTGAGCGGCGCTGAAGCTGTTCGACTACATTCTGAAGGTTTTTTGTTTTTTGAACCTGACTGTTGCTGTAATAGGACCCAATACAGCGGTCGAACTGAGTGGTTGGAGGGTGGCCTGGGGAAAATCCAGGGGAAGCCTCCGGCACGACCACGCGGGGAAGTTTGTGCACTGGAATACTCTAAGAGTTTGCGCTCCAGTGATATTGGTTGAACGGTATGAACCGAATCTGGGGTGTAAGTGGTATCGAACCCATACCGTACCGGTACCATAAACCCTGTCATGCTACCTGTCGCGTAATTTGGACGTGTAGTCGAGTGTGTCATGATGAAATTTGGTGAATTAAATGTACACCACATGTTTTACGATTTTTGTACATCTGTCTCATCCGAGGCGATTTTGTCTTATTTTCGGTAATAATTCGGTGAATTGCGATAAGCGCAGCCGCGGTTGTCGTCGTGTCCGACGCCATTTTGAACGACGCACAATGTCGGCTCTCCGCTCGCGCATATTTAAGTGCACCAAATTTTCTCGCGAGCATGCCTCAGACTGAGCCGCTCATATTCGTACGCAGCTTCACGAACACTCCCTCCTCTTCACTAGAAGACCGACGGACGCTCTTAGATTTTTTGTACAAGTTAGTGAACCACAAAGTAGATTGTCCACAACTGCTAACATTTTTGAACTTTCGTGCTCCATCTCGTTTCCCCCGTAATGCTATCACCCCTCTTTGCTTCCCGCTTAGAAGATCAGTTTCAGCCACTAACTCGCCAATATGCAGGTTATGTAAAATTGCTAATGGTTGCCGTGGCAAGGCGGATATGCACTATGACCCACTAAATAAATTTATAACATCTCTCCGAAAATATTTCTTAAAACATAACTAAGTAAGTAATTAGAAAATAAGTTAAAGTTTAGGTATTTCTATAGTTGTTTACTTATATTTGTTTTGCATGCCGTGTTTACCTGTAAGTAATTGTGACACCATTCCTTACATGTATTAACTTGTACGTTTTCAATATATCGATGTCAACAATTGTTGGTGAACCTTAAATGAATAAATAAATAGAAACACAGCTCGCAGAAGAGATCTGCATCTGTCACAATGTTGAACTGAAAGTGAATGCCCTGTTGCAGGACACCGGCACCAGGCCGCAGGACTTGGCCGTGGACGGCCCGTCGTCCAAGATGGAGACATTCCTCGCGAAGAACTACGGCGTGAACCAGCTCATCCGGCAGAGCAACAACTTCGCCGTGTCGCCGGCCTTCTTCATCACTTCGCTTGATGCCAAGTTAGTGTACGAACTCTGAAAAATATAGTCTCCTTACAATAGGCATGGTGCCTCATGTTCAAATTTATAACGCAGTGATGCTAATTTAATAGTGAACCATCAAATGATCGTAATAAAGTATAAATTATAAAATATATTTAAAATCGTAAAATGATATATGACCCTTGAAAGTTTCTAATAAATATGCATTTTTTTTTATTGTCCGTGAGTAAATTTAAAGATACCAATATAATCCTTACGCTTTTATAGAAACAAAATTGTATGACAACTATGTACTTAAATGCAGTATTTCACACACTACACAACAATTCACCTGATTTTCCATACAACGATACACGTACTTTGTACTAACAAATGTCGTTGTGACGTCATACCTATCTATCAGTATGAAGCGTTTTGCGCTGCCGCCAGCGAGGTCAAACTTTGTCTCAATTTTTTGGGTAGTTATGTTGTTTAATTGTAGTTGCTCCCATACAAACATTTGTTCCTCCAAAAACTGGTTCGAATAACATAATAAAAAAATATAGTTACCATGCCTATTATAGTCTGTTGACCGTGAGAGGGTCGCCAGTGGTTCTTGTGGCCGGGCCGCACTTGGCCATGTACAGTCTGCATCATATAGTGAATAGCAACCAAAGTAGCCAAATATATCGCAACACATCCTTACTACTCTATGAGTAAAGACGTGTTCCGATATATTTGGCTACTTTGGCTGCTATTCACTATATGATGCGGACTGTACCCCAGCAGTAGGTGACGGAGATGCCCAGAACGAGCCCGCAGGGGCAAAGCGCGCGGGTTCTATTGTGTCCAACCTGGGATCCTAAAGTCCCCCGAATAAAAAATGGCTTGTCATAAGCGAACTCTGTCTTAGGTCGGTTAGGTTAGGGTTCACTTGTGTCCCTCAGACCAGAAATAGACAGGGCGTCGACTCGCTGGAGATTATCAGTCCGCACTCCTTATTGTTTTTTCATTTATCTGCTTCAGTTTTGCACACCCTACTTGCGTATAACGGTGAGTATGGGCGGCTGTCTAAATACAATATAAACTGTAGGCGAGGAGCTGAGACTCGTAGGCACTTTGCTGATCGCTCCAGTAAAACGACTTGCCGAGCTCCGAAATTCACTGTGTGTCATAGGGCCTAAGATTTATAATAAGATCCGACTTGAAATAAAGTCAGATATTGTATTCAACAAAAAATTGAAAGCATTCTTTGAACAGCAAGCATGCTACAGTGTTGATGAGCTTCTCCAAGGACCCACCTGATATTGTGTTTTACGCTGTAAATACAAATTAATTATTTTCTTATGTTATGATTATTGTCCTTAATTTTTCTAATGATTCATTGTAATTGTTATTTGAATTTTACTTTTTATTCTATGCGTAATTTTCTGACTAATTTTATTTCAACCTATCTATGTAACATAAGTTGTATGTATCAAATGTATATTTGAAATTGTGTACCTATTGACCTGTAAAAACATTTTTACCTATAAATAAATCTGAATCGTTTCATGATATGCCTAGGAATTTAATGATCAGCCTAAACGTCACTAGGCAAATCTTTAAATGGTGAATTTTGTACGATACGGCGGATGTCACTTAGCCAAATGATCAAATGGCGGCGTTTCACGGTATGCCTAGGAATTTCGTGACCTGGCGGATTTTACTATCGGCCACCGACATGTATATAGATAATAGTAATGGTATTCTAAAAAAGCTTTTGTCTATCCACAGTAAGTCTGGCCGCAACACGCCCGTCATCCCGTCTGCGGCCGTGGGACGGTACGCGGCTCGCAAGCCTCCCTCGTCCATCTCCGACGTAAGTACATAACTAATTAATTATAATCACCTAATTATAGAAATTATACGGGACTTGGGTCGACTTATGCCTGCTACACATGCAGCGATATATCGTTACGATTAATCTGTGCACACCGATTTGCGCAGATTTATCGATCGTGTGTATGACCGTTGCAGATCATCGTTCATCGGTGGCATTTGCCATTTATATTAGACTAGCCGGGATAAAAATTATCCTATATTTTCATCCAGGGTATGAACTATCGTCGTGCTTTTCATCCAAGTTGAGCCGCTTAAGCGTGATTAAGTAACGAACAAACATGTTAACATCCAAACTTTCGCTTTTAGAATATTATAGGAGGAGGAAAAGTTCATAGAGAGCTACAGAAGCGAAAGTTGCATTAGGAAGACCAAATCTTAGGATTACCATGATGGCGACATAAAATATGCAGCCTACAACAGGCTAGTCGAAAAATACAAAGCCATTGAACTGGGGTTTTGGGTTTAAGTATAGTTTGGATGACAATTCAATATTATGGCACCATCTAGCTGATCTGATGATGGAGACAGAAGGTGGCCGTGGGAATTCAGTACTTAACCGACGTAACCCCGTTGAGTTTTTTTTTCTTTATATTTGGTTCAAGCAGAAAATTTACCCAATTCAAATTATAAGCGGGTAGGCAACTCAGGCAGATAACTGGAACTTAAAAAAGTTACGAAACCCCCGACATATTCATTTCAAAGTCCAATATCTCAAAAACGGCTGACCTGATTTTCATGGCAAAGAACACTCGGGATAAAAATATCTATGACAAAAAAACCGCATTCAAATCGGTCCATCCGTTTGAGAGCTACGATACCACACCACAGACAGATACACAAACACGTTAAACTTATAACACCTCTTTGCGTCGGGTTGTTAAAAACCAAAGTTTAACAGAATAATTGCTTGCAGTTACTACATTGGTACTGATCTCAGACTTCAATAAACACCAACAAGCATGTAAGATTATTCTTTGAAATATCATCGGTCATGTACTATGTAGGAAGTAGTACTAAAGCAGTGGTAGAAATTGTAGTAGGTGTTACTTATTACAAAGTATCTGTAGGCGTAAAGGTCAGCCCATCTTCGTAAAAGATCGATACAGCCAAAGTTATGAGTCCGCAGTAAGCTCGGCCGAATTTCACCTTCCCATACAAACGTAGTTACGCTCTCATTTCAAAAGTACGTGTTGGACGAAACTTTGCATATACAATGACATGAGGCATATCTATGTCTGTAATTAGTTTATATGGTTCCAGTTTATAAAACAAACGAAATACAGCAAAATGGTATCTGAAGCTACATAAACTAATTATAGACATAGATATACCTCATGTCATTGTATATGCAAAGTTTCGTTACAATCCAAGACGTAGTTTTAAAATGAGAGCGTAACTACGTTTGTATGGAGAATCGAACTTACTGCGGCCTCTTAATGTTAAGGCAATAAAGTTTTGTATAAATATTTATGTAAATCAGCGCTGTAGGTGTCTGTCTGACATCTAATGCAGAGACAGCGACCGATTCTCTGCCGCGAAGACACACACATTACGTGTATTTTTGTCTCTGTATGTCTTTTGTGTAGTGAATAAATGTCTTCTTTCTTTCTAACTTTGGCCGCATCGATCTCTTTGCAGTCGATCTTACGTTAGTAATAATAATGACAGTTCGAAATGTATACAGTTGTCGATAGTAAAATCATTTGTTTCTTACACTAACTAGTGCCCTTCTCAGTCTGCGTGAAACTCGTTTATATCGTAGCTCAAAACAAACTTTGATGTATGACGGCTTTTTGCAGCGAGCGTAATACATCGCCAAGAAATAGTTATTTACGATACAAGTGCTGAAAACAGGAAATTCGCAACGAGTGGTGATAAATTAAAACACGACCGAAGGGAGTGATTTAAATCAACACGAGTTGCGAATTACCTATTTGCACGTGTATCGTACAACGTTTTACTGTACATATGGCTCTTTAAAGTTTCGACATATGCGCGGAAAGTGCTCTTTTCCGCACGAGTGCGGGAAAGTAGCACCATATGTACTGTAAAAATATATTTTTCACAGCATTACTAATAACCGAGTTTTTTTTTTTCTACCAAGCCAAATTCCACAAATCTCTTCGGCACGTGTTGCAATGCCGCCGAGCATTACGAGTTTTGTGCTATTCCATTTGTTTATGTGTGCTTGAGCGTGTGCTAAACTTATGTGGCCTGTTTGCAAACCGGCTTCACTAGGTTGTTAGTAATGCTGTGAAGAAGACATTTTTTCTTGGTCCTAGAGATCACCGTGTATCGATTCTGTTTTGAGTTAGTGCCGCTGCATAAACTCGTCATGTGTGCTCTTGGGGTTAAAATCATAAAATGATGAGACCTTTATTTGATTTAGTAAGGACACTTTAAACATTGTATATGGGAAGGGTGTGGCATTCATTCATTGTATAGTAATGTTCCAACGAGTTAGCTGCTGCTAGCTGAAGGTCCTGGGTTCGACACCCGGTCTGGATTTGTTTCAGATTTTGTCTATGTATTTATATCTATTGAATATGTCTTCGTCTAATACCCATAACACTTGCCTTATTGAGCTTACCCAGGCTAGTTAAGCTTAGTTAGTACTACAAGCTTTTATTTAGTTTAACCTGTACCAATATGTGTCATCAAATCTTACAAAATTTGACCCACTTGCCGGTGACCGATTGAGCTGAAATTTTGGGTACAAGTATAGTTTGGATGACAATTCTATATTATGGGTACCATCGAGCTGATCTGATGGTGGAGACAGAAGGTGGCCGTAGGAATTCAGTACTTAACCGACGTAACCCCGTTGAGTTTGGGCTCGTTAGAATCGTCTCAATGAATAGGTTATGATGGTATACAGAGAAGTACAGTCGGCAATAAAAGCTTGTACCAAAAAGATTTTTTTGATACAAACATGTTAATTTATTGATTTATATTCAGGTGATCCACGGAGCGACAGACCGAGTCTATGTGAAAACGAACAACGGGTATGTACTCACAAATAAATTGAGACCTATTAACAAGTACTCATTAGATTATTTAATTTGACCGTATTCCTTAAAAGTACTCATTCAAGCAACTCTGCCGTCCTAGGTGGAAGATTCCAATTCAAATGACACTTTTATAAGAAGCCGGCCAGATTATATAATCAACTATGTGTTTGCATGAATCATGCTTTCGGTGTCTAAAGGTAGTGATAGACTCGCAGATATAGATATACACTAGATAACTTAAACACTGTATGAAAACCGAGCGTGTCACTTTTTTCTATCTCGTTTAAACTTTAAAAAAAAAACGGCATTCAAACTATGTGTCGAGCGAGGGTACTTTCAAATCAATTCTAACACCTGCAGTACCGGCCAATAATATATATCCCTTTTTTTAGAATTCTCGCGAGAATTCTCCGAAATAACTATTCAATGAGTCTAAATATAATTCTGTTTGCCAACCAGCGAAAGAAAAAACCATAGAAGTCTAAGTAGCGCCGATAAATCGCCCCACAAAATGGGTGCCATTGCCATTGTGCGGGGATGGCGGCGGGGTGTCACACCGATGCCAGGCAGCCGTTTAGTTCGATCATGCGTATACCGGGTTTTGGGCATAGAAATTTGTAAGGAGCTGGCATTTTATGTATTTTTTTTTGTTACTTTTTTTGTGACTTTGCAATCACACAGCTATAGTCATCTTACATAGTTTCAGGAATGTCGTGGTCGTTGTTATATTGTTAGGTTCCCTTTGATATCCGGGATTGACGAAGAAACGTAGACAAAAACAAACGTCCATAAAAATGAAACGACATGAAATGGAAGGTCGCGGGAGTCCGCTGGGTGCGGGTGGCGCGGGACCGGCCACTGTGGCACCCTTTGGGGGAGGCCTATGTCGAGCAGTGGACTTCTTTCGGCTGATATGATGATGGTGATACATTGAATGAGGTATAATATTATATAATAATATGAAACTTTTCAGAAAGTAATACAAAGTTTTTTTAAATCGTAAAGGTTGTTTATTATTGGCCGGTACTTTATTTTCAACGCTCATAAACTAATGGATTCATTGCCTTATAAAAAACGTATTGGAGAGTTATATGTATATATATATATATATATATATATAATAATTTATCATTTTTTATACAAATATGTGCAGATAGTTTCGTGGGATCTGTGTCCACAGATTTAGGGCCTGTTTCACAATCGCCGGATAAAGTTATCTGCCAGTTAAAATTATTGCTATCATTTTCTTTCGTCATATAAAAGAAAAGTGACAGCCAACATTTATCTGACGGATATGTTTTAACTGGAGATTGTGAAACAGGCCCTTATAATATTAAATATGTAGTTAGCTTTAGTATTTGAGTAAATACTAGATATACGTTATGTTGCTTTCTTTGTTTTTTTAGCAATATTACAATGTATAAGTTTTATGTTTGCTTGACTGATATTATGCACAAAGCGCGTGATTAGATTTTTCATAACGCCCAGCTTTATTCTGTTTATAATGCATATATTTTATACTTCATACCTGTCCGTAAAGTGGCAATTACCGCATGCTATGCGTGCAGAAAATCCCACTTTCCAACAGCGTTAATAAAGAAAGCTCAGTTAGCATATGTATCGCCTTTGCCTCAAATACCTGCGATCTGAGACATACTGTGTTTTACCGCCCTTGATAAGTAATGTACGTCACACCCGGCGATAAAGTGATATTATTACCACCCGCTGCGCTTACGAAAAATCTCACTTCCTGGCCAGGGTGTTAAACATTACTCACCACGCGCGGTCATAGAGAAGACGCATATTTATGCTTTGTTTTGCCGTCTTAGTTGAGGTACTTTTAATGTGTGATATGGACGTATATTTTGGGCCTTAGGAAGAAAGCGTATATTTGAAAGTGTTTTGATCATTCTAATAACAAATTAATAAGTCATTACTCTTTAGAATATTGCCTTAGAGAAACAACTATTATAAGTCTGTTGTTTTGTATCTGTTCTCATATAGTTTATTTAAACTTGGTTACAATATGGGTGTAGATTCCAAATTTATTATTACTTCAAAACAAAGAAGGCAAAAAAATGTCTCAAAACTATTACGAAGCTGTACCCGTTTCGGTGTTGCTTGTTAAAGAGAGAGAAAAAACTAGCAGATCGTGACTTCACGATCCTCGAGCGTCATAGACGTCATAGTAAATGATGATCGTTTCATATGAAGGTGCGTTTAGCGGAAAAGAGACAGAACAAACCCCCTCGTAAAACTTGGACACTTATAACTTTGTGATTAACTTAACCTCTTGTATTGTTTTTTTCTCCATCCGACTACATTCTTAATCCTTTTTCAAGATCATTATTGATTATTTAATTTAGTGTCTGCCCCCCTATTGGCGAGCTCAGGCATTCTCCACCAGTCAACCAAAGTTAACACAGACTTTCATCTTTATAGTGAAAATTAAAACATTTGTGTATCAAAACTCAGTTCGAAACTGGGACATATTTATCCAGAGCTGGCCACCGTTAATCAAATAGTTAACTTCGTTAATCGATAATCCGTTACTAAAAAAGTTATTTCGTTATACGGTAAATGACATTTGGGAGGACCTAACGGAAGTTAATCGTTAACTGTTAACTCGTAATAGAAGTTGTACTTTAATACGTCGGTGCATTAATCAACCTGCTAAAAAATGGTATGGGATATTCAGGTAGGATATGAAGATAATTGAGATTATGATGATAATAACTATAAAATAAAATAGTCACACAAAGTGCACTGCCAGGGAGCAGATAAAGTGTCATAAACATATATATATATATACTGCCTCGCCTGAAAGCGAAGTTCGTTTATGTAGGAAAATATCTTTGCCCTTGGAATGAAAGATTTAAGCTTGACCGCATGAAGGCAAACGTACCGACACATGATAGAATGTTCTTTATATGCATAACTATGGAATTATGTGACGCCCACCAGACCATTCCGGCACCGGCCAACACCGGAGCGTGCCACGCACCAATACGATGAAAATGGCGAAAGTTCTTTCGAAAACTTGGTATCTTTCCTATAAAATAAATGTAACTTTCGTTAAAAACGAAACTGACGTTTGTCTGACAAATACAATCAAATAATACCTGTTTTATACTGTGTATTTTACATGTTTATTTAATAATGACTTGATTAAATCACGTCACGTAGAGCATAGATTAAAGATTCCAATTTATAAGTATTTCGTCATAATTGAAAAATTTCAACCTCTAAAGAGATGATGTCGAAATATAGTCTGAGCGGAATGAAAAGTCACCTGTTTGTATGAGAGCCAATACATTCAGAGTCACTATTTATAGTATAATATAATAATGCGTAAAATACAATGTATTTTACACGTAAAAAACTTAAACTTGCGAAAGATTGAAACGAAGATCCGCAAGGAAAGATACTGTATTTTATTGAAGGATACATGTAATTTTCATCGCCACGCACCAAACACGACCAACCCGAAACTACTTGTCAGCGCGCGTCCGCGCGGTATCCTTTCGGCAAATAGAAGATACTTCATGATATATTACGAAAACAATATTTCTTTGCTATTCCGCTAAAAAACGTGCTGGTCTATTAGTGAAGATAAGATGCAACTATTTGCGTAAAAACATGCAAAAAATTACAGCAAACCACCACCAATAATGACAAAAACCTCGACACGTGTTTCGCCTCTCTACGAGGCATCATCAGGAGATGCTGGCAGGAGATGTTGCTTGCGCCACGTCCACTGAGCAAATGAGCCGCCCGCAGCACGTTTTTTAGCGGAATAGCAAAGAAATATTGTTCTCGTAATGTATCATGGACTTCCGCAAAGTAACGCCTGATTCAATAAATTATTTAGAAGATACTTCATTAACGATTAACAGATTCTTTGAAGGTTCACGGAAGTCCGATAACATTTCTCGTTAATCCGTTACTCAAAATGATAACTTCGTTAATTAACGATTAACGGTATTTTGGCCAGCTCTAGACATATCTTATATAAAATAAAATGATTGCCAAACGATTTCCGGGTAAGTTTGACAGGATCAAAACACTTTAAAACCTGTTTGTATTTAAAGCATTAGAATAGGCATGATGACACATTTTGAAAAACTTTTCTATAATGTTTAGAAACATTTATTATGTACAACGATTAAGATTTTTCAAGAGAATATCAGTTAAGTAGGAATAAAATGCATTTTAGTTTTCAAATTTCAAATTGCCGCTAAAACGCTTTTCAGTGTCATGGCGTCCCGAGTGACGTCACCTTTGTATAAACAGAACGCAGACCTTTGACGTTTGCTAACTAGATCGCTCAATTGCTCATTGAATGAACATAAATTAAAAAGTTTACAAGTCTTGCGCGGCCGTGCGAGCGAGAAAGCGGGACAATGACGTATGAAGATCTGACAGATAACATGGTTCTATCCCTGTCTTACTATTCGTTCAGTACGTAAGTTTTCTCTGTAATCTGTGGTAATGGCCGTTATGGGTATTTGTTTATACAATCGTGACGTCATGCGCTCTGATTGGTGTTTAACATATCATGGCGGGCGTCCGTATTTTTCAATTTTATTTTATCTTAATAAATAATAATCTCTTGCTTAATTAAAAAATATGAGCAAAAAAAATGACAATTGACAACATTTCAAAATATGTAATGATGCCTTAAATCGAAATCCATTTCGATAATTATGTTTCCTGAACGTAATAAAATAGTTTTCTAATCTCACTCGTTTAGAAAAAAATCGTGAAATTGTTTATACGATGTGTGTCGTCAATACTACGTCTGTCATATGAAAGGTATGCAAGCTGTCATACAGTAGCATTGACATCATAATTTATTTACGACCTAGAATTCGCTACTTGTAATTTGATATTAGTTAATGTAAATTAAAATTTTCATTTAAAAAACATCAACTAGCGAAAAAAAACATTAAAAGGTTTGACCTGAATAAAAAAAATATGTCATTTAGATTCGAATAAACTATAGGAAATAGTGTATACATTTTGTTTTGAATTCGAAATGAAACATAACAAATGCAAATCTATTCTAATTTAAAATTTTATTCCATTGCAGAAATCGCCTTTTAAGTTACGATTTTCCGAAACATATTTTTTGCCGTTTTAATTTGTTTAATATTGGCAGTATCTAGCAGTCTTTTGTTTTGTTCTTATTCTGTTAATTTTGTTTCCAGCTTAAACTAGTATTATCCAAGAGCGCTGAAGATATGACGACAAAAAGGACGAACAACCTTTTGTAGACTAAAACCATTGCTTATTATCCAGACCAAACTACTACTTTGTAGAGCAAACTACTATTTTGTAGAACAAACTATTACTTTGTAGAGCAAACTACTATTTTGTAGAACAAACTATTACTTTGTAGAGCAAACTACTATTTTGTAGAACAAACTATTACTTTGTAGAGCAAACTACTATTTTGTATAACTTAATTTTATACAAGAACGCTACTATTGTAGATCAAATTATTTATTGTTATTAGAGAGTAAGGCTTCTCGAATTATTATTTAAAACTTAAATTATTGAAATTGAACTAATGTATTTTTAATGGTAAAAATTACTTTAACTTTGTCACTCTTTCGGGGAGGCCCATGTCCAGCAGTGAACTTTCGGCAGACATGATAATGATGAAATTACTGACTTTTTGGTTTGCATTTTTACAATTTTGTTTTGTTTCTTCTGATTAATTTATTAGTAGTACCCCAGGAAAATTAAGTTTTTTCAAACATTAATTTATAACAGCGTTTTTTTTGTTCGTTTAATTTTAAAATGTTATTCTAAGATTCTGGGCCAGCGTGGGGACTACTGCCCATTCCCTCTCATACGTGAGAGAGGAGGCCTGTGCCCAGCAGTGGGGCGTATATAGGCTGATGATGATGATTCTAAGATGCCTTATCCAAGAATCCACCAAAATTTCCATCGGGAAGTAAATATATAAAAATAAATGACACATCCATTATGTTTTTTGTGTGATTTATTTATTATTCTTGAAGAGCTCCTGTAAATTAACCAAAACAAAAATTAAAATATCTATTAATATTTTTCCTCTTTTTTCAGGAATTGGTTAAATATCGATTTTTTTGATGACTAATATTTTGGTGGATTTTGAGTCTACGTAATTACTAAAGTGATAATATATCAGTTACACGCAAAAAAGCTGCTGTTATGAATTATTTCCAAATTTGTTTTTTTTTCCATACTAATGAAAATAAAGTGCTTAGGCTAAAGGGCAGTCTCAGGTGATAATGTGGACACGCTGGACAAAAGCACGCCGCCATAAAATAAATATGGCCGACGGAGGAGTTGGTTCCTATCAAAAACTAAAACCTAAAAAACCTAACCTAACCCAATATAAGTGACTGAAAAAAAAATTGGTGCTTTTGTCCAGCGTGTCCACATTTACGACAATTTGTTCGAGCACTCCGCCCCACTATATGCTTTTTCTGTTTAACTGATGTACCCAAAATAGGGTGTGAATAATGAAGGGGGCATATAGGGCGCATTACGATTGCATACTCTTTGTCAATATAAGAATGTGTCCAAAATAAGGAATTGAAACAGATATGATCTTACGCTTTATTCTATTTCTCAATCATGAAATGAAAACATCAGTTTTTTTTACGATGTCTTTGATTTGTCTTTATTTAAAATGCCAACATACTCTTAGGTTGAATAACCAGAGATGTGTTATAACTTATATCTATGATTGTTTATGTTTTCGTATATTTGACACGACGGATATACACGCTTAACAAACGACTCGTTTCGGTAACCCCTTGCCAGAGTTGGTGATTATATACATGACGTTGATTGTATGTATAGAATGAAAGTCTTATTTAATAATCAACATAGAGATTTTGAGCCCAGGGTATTTTATTGTGTTGTTCAATGTTAGTTAATAAATCGATCATGACATTAAATAATTGGGTCTATCGACTACTTTCTGCTGTTCGTTACGCCATGGTTGCCATGGTAACATACGTGAAATTTGTGTATTTGTAACAATGGTAAACCCTTTTAAAGGTGGAGCACGAATGTTAGCATGGCAAAATAATATTTCTTCTTACAAAGTCGGTTACTATTGTCTCCTGTGTGACCAGGACAGAAAAAAAAAGTTCATTGACCCAATTAATAACCATATATTTAGTTCCTTATTAATAGTAAAAAGCACTTAATCGCGTACACTTAAATTTATTTTCATGTCTGCTAGCGACTGAATATCCGACACGTCGAGAATTCTCAAAGGTTTAAATAAACTTAATTATATGCGATTGAGTCTCGTTTGTTCAAAATAACCTGTGAAAATCGTTAAAGTTACATCAATACATATTTTTAGTTTACATTAGCCTTTTTTACATATACTTTAAGAAACTGGGCGTTGTGGGCTCTTTGATTTACAAGCCTTAGATTAACCTCGCCTGTAACTGTAACTCAGTATAAACTCGTATATATATACATCAAAGTAATCAAATCTTGATGAAATAATATACATGACAAGAAAATCATTTGGTCAGGTTGTAGCCATATTTCACCTTGTGGCTCCAACCTGACCAAGTGATTTTCTTCCAAAGTCTAAAAACCTGTAATAATATTTTCTTTTTATAATAAATGATTATACAAAGTGACGCATCGCACTTGAAACCAAAATGCCTGATTTCTTAAGTCCTGGTATGCGTATGTAAAAATTAGCTAATCGAAGATTCATTTTAAATTGAACTCCTCGTATACGCTACTCTCAAATCATAAGATTACCTTGAGATTTAAAACTAGGCATTTAAACATGCCATGCATCTGAGCCAGTTGATGAATATGACAGTAGTCATTTATAAAACATCCGTCACTTTCACTCGCGTACTTGTCAGAGCGGGACGACTATTTATCTGGTGACAGGTGATAAAATGAAAACCATCATACGCACACAGGCCCTAGCCACGATATGCTTTATCATCACGTTTCACGTCACGCTTCAGTACATTTTCGCCGTGACGATAAAACATATCGTGCTAGCAGAGAATAGTTATTTACGATACAAGTGCCGAAAATAGGAAATCCGCAACGAGTGGTGACAAATTAAAACACGACCGAAGGGAGTGTTTTAAATCGACACGAGTTGCGAATTACCTATTTGCACGTGTATCGTACAACGTTTTACTGTACATATATCTCTTTAAAGTTTTGACATATGCACGGAAAGTGCTCTTTTCCGCACTAGTGCGGGAAAGTAGCACCATATGTACTGTGAATAATGTTTATTTGTTGCTCTCAATTATTTGCCGTTGATTATATTATGTTGCTTGAAGCCAAGTTATTGGCTAGAACACTGTGATATCGCTTTTTCTGTCTTGTCAATTAGATTAATGCCTGAATAATTAGCTATATACCCACATTGTTCCGTTACTTTTAGAGCACTAGATAGCTAGTGTGTTGTGTGCGACATGTAGGATTAATTCTCTTCAGACTTGCTCTTTCCAAGCATTGCACTTTGTAGCCCTAGGTCTTCTTTCGGAGTTTTGGGCGTCCAAGTGGATAAATTACTGATTAATGTGTAACTGTGGTGTGAGTCTCTTACCTTGTTCCATAGCCTCGACCACTTACTAAAATATAACTTGCAAGTTTGTTGTTATTATGTTTTTTAATAATGAAATGTTCCATGTGTGTTGTCCAACGTCATAATGGTGGAAACTAATTTCATCACTCATATAATACTCACCAAGCATAACAGTAATTCTATTACATTGACAATTCAAATGTACTAAAATTCGGTTGGTTAACCCTTAACAACATGAATGATTAACCCTTAAACCATGAACTCCTGTATACGAAAACCTAATTTTACAGTACGACTAATTAGACGACGTAATTAGACACAACTTACGTATACTGTAAAATTAGGTTTTACTGACTTCATGGTACATTCGGCATCCAAATTAACTAAGCAATCGAAGACGCCAAAAGTTTTTATTCCCTTTTAATAAAGAATTTCGACCTCTTCGTTTGCGTAGCTACTTTTGTAGCTGACTGTACTTCGCCGTCGATATTTACAGGATGTAATGAAAATAGGGCCAGGTTCCCAAGCCAGGTTCGGTAGCGTTATGTTATTCCAAAAAAGCATTTGTTTATTTGAAATTTATGTTTTACTTTTGTTTCCATTTCAATGTTTGTTTATGTTTTCATTAAAGTATATGTTTTGGTTTAGATTGCTTGTGTATGACAACAAAAACGTATCCGTCACCTGCGTATCAAAAAAACGTACACACTTAACATTTATTTTCATAGCACAGCTGTGCGCGGGGCGGTTCAAAATGAAATAAACCCTCCCACCCTCAACCTCTCGTATGCCGATGTCAAAAAAAAAACAATCAAATCGTGACATTGAAGTTTAAGTTGTAAGTACAAGCTTTGCT
The DNA here is from genome assembly GCA_945867215.1 of Epinotia demarniana. Classification (NCBI taxonomy): domain Eukaryota; kingdom Metazoa; phylum Arthropoda; class Insecta; order Lepidoptera; family Tortricidae; genus Epinotia; species Epinotia demarniana. Next base: position 61,413,520 of record OX244259.1, read on the forward strand.
TAGTTTGGGACTAGGTCGATTTGTGTAAGATTGTCCTCTAATATTTATTTATTAGTTTGAACCGTTCTGGACGGATCCAGAACAAAGCATACGAAAGGTTAACCCTCACGGTGGAATGTTGTCATACACAAGAAATGTCAACAAAGACTGTATAGAGGTAATGTAAACAAAAACCAAAATATTAGTGAAAACCAAATTGATCAAGAAATAAAAACATAAAGAAACGCATGTTTGGAATCCCTATGCGCTACCGATTATGCCCTTGGGCGGTTCAAGCCCCATTGTTGGTACCACCCTGTATATCAGCAGCTGTACTCTAAAAATAGTAAAAAATTAATACAGCAATTCAATTCAATTTCAAGTGTTTTTTGAAAGTGACTGCGTCATTATTCGTAATTTATTAAATTGAAAGTATTATAATGGATGATCAATTTTAAACGTGGCACTTTATATTATACCTGTTTCCTGTTAATAAAAAGACTATTACGATTTTAGATAACCTTAAATTAAGATGTTTTTGTTTGAGCGATCATTAAAATTATTACACCCTCATTCATTACACTCAACAAAATCTATCAACTATAATGTGTACATATATTTTTTTGTGAATAAGCGGGTCATTTCGTTGGAGCTTCAGTAAACATTATATACAGGCACAGAACACCAGAGGAGTATGCCCCGGAGCCAAAACCTCCGTCTCCGGAACCGGAAATGGAGCCGGAGCCCGAGCCGGTCCCGGAGGCCCGGGCGCCGGCCTCGCCGTCCCCGGAGCGCCCGACCACTTTGCCGGTCGCTCCGGCGGTGTCGGTGGCTCCGTCGCCCGCGGGCTCGGCGGGCCCCCGCCGGGACTCGCAACTGACCGACCAGGGCTACTTCGATGTCAAGTTCTATCACAATAAACTGTGGTAAACCTGTGGAATCTATACTGACGCCATTTAATTTAACTTTGTCGGGATTCGTAGTCCATTCATTTTTACTTGTTGGATTCAACGTCAATTGCAGCGTAGGTCTCAAAATGCATTCAGAATCTTTATAGATTGTTTCTTTACGTAAGCGGTCGACAGCGTTTATCTTTATATGGTCGTTCATTGAGATCGACAGTTCCGCTGACGACCTCGTGTAAAAAAAACCCATAAGAATCGGATACACTCATACCTGGACCTATAGGTGCCCACTTGCCGTCAGGTTACGGTCGTTTGCTTACACCGTACTATTAGGTCCTTACACTCCTTACCTATGAAATTTTTTCACAGATATTATTTTGTTCGTAATTAATTCATTTCTATTGCAACTTCTAAATTATTTTTTAAATTCATTATTAGACTATGTAACAAAAACCTTACTTAACTTAAATACAAATAATAGGTTTTAATTTTTTATTTAGTGTTTCAAATTACAGCTTGAAAACCACCCTTTTCATGTGCTGCCGGTTCAAGTGTTACAATTACGTATAGTTTTATGATGCGAACTATTTTTTTGTGTAACGTAGCTTAATTCTATATTCCTACCTACCAAAAATTTGTTGAGTTCGAATTTGACATTGCTGCATAATCCGCAAAATACAATACATGAAAAAACACTGTTTTTAATAAAATTCTACATACAAAACGCCAATATCATAGGCAAGGCCCTAATATTAGCGGTGAGGCAAGAGAGGCCGAAGGCCAAGCTTGTCATTGGAATTAAAGGCCTAAAGGAATCTTTCAGAGAGCGGTCTCAATGCGAGCTCGAGGGCCTAAGGCCCGATCCCCCACGGATAGGTACTCGTTATCTCCGAGTAACTTGCAAGCGAAACCTGAGGACCGAAGTTCTGGAGGTAAACGGGGAGGCAAGCGGAGCCAAGAGTAGGTATGACAACCCTTAAGCATGGTTTTAGAGCGGTCGCTATGTGAGCTTGGGGGCTGAAGGCCCGTGGGTGAGCCCCCACGGACACTAACTATCCCTAGGTGTCTTCGTATCCGGAGACCAAAGTCCAGAAGGTGAGCGGCCAGGCAACTTTTCGTATTAATGAAAGATCCAAATCAAGCCTTAAGAAAGCACTTTTTTTTTGACAGGTTTCTAGCCGTAGCCCGAAGGCTGTGACGTCGAATCATGGCTGGCTGGTGGATAGGCGACACTATGTTGCTATCCGACCGCCGAAGAAAAAGAAAGCACTTGAGGGCTGAAGGCTATTTATATGATACTATCGCCAGGTGGCAGCGAGGCCAAAGGCCGAGCTTTACGTTGGAATGAAAGGCCGACAGCATGCCTTTAGAGAGCGCTCTCAATGCGAGCCCCTCTAGGCCACCCCTTCCCTTCTAGGCCACTTATTATCTTCGGGCGAAACCTGAGGCCCAAATTCCCGGAGATAAAAGGGGAGCCAAGCGAAGCCTAAGGCTGAGCATTTCTTAAGAATTAAAAGCCTATATAGCAAGCTTTTAGAGACCGCTACCTAGGCGAGTTCGAGGGCCGAAAACCCGAAGGCAAGCCCCCACGGTTACTTACAATCTCTAGGTGTCTTTGCATGCGAAACCTATGGCCAAAGTACCGAAGATGAGCGGCGAGGCAAGCGAGCCCTCACGGACACTTACTATCCCGTAATTGAGTGGCGAAGCGAAGGGCGAAGTAAGTCCCGTAGGCGAGTGGCGAGGCAACCGAGGCCAAAGGCCGTGCTTTACGTTGAAGTGAAAGACTCGAAGCATTCCTTCAGAAAGCGCTCTAAATGCTCCCCCATGAACGGACACTCATTATCTACCAGTGTCTTGCAAGTGAAACCTGATTGCGACGTGGGGGTATATAGTTACTATTCGCAGGTGTCTTGCAAGCGAAATTCCATGCCAAAATTCGGAAGGTGAGTGGCGAGGCAAGCAAGGCCTTTTCGTTGTAAGGTAACCTTCTGAGAACGGTCTCAATGCGAGCAATGACCCCTAAAGACACTCATTATCTTCCGGTGTCTTGCAAGGACCAAAATCCCAAAGGAAAACTGAATACGGTTTTCGTAGGAATGAAAGGCCCAAAATATATCCCACTAGGGGGCGCTCCTTATGATGCGCATATTTCAGAAAGTCACCGGAGTATTCTACATTGTAATTGTGATTGTGATCCGTGCGTGTAACCGGGTCGTTATCGCCGTGCACTTTTCACCGAATGGTCGCAACGGAAGACCAGCGCTGGCTACTCTAGCAACAATGCTGAGTTGCGGCCGTTTCGTGACACTAATGATATTGATGTTTTATTTGATTTTTTTTTGTTTGTTTAGTTATGTATATGTGTCACGAATAAACTATTTCTATTCTATTCTTTATTCTATTCTATTAAAAAAATTAATACCATAGCTACTCAATTCTCCGCGAAATGCCGGTTTGTCGAAATCGTATACCCACATCCCTTGACGTTGGTGAACTATGATAATTCCCTTCTTTCAAACAACTTTAGATGACTTCTGATTTCATATCAAATATAGGGAGGCAGAGATCAAGGTTGCTGGTTTTTCAATATAAACAGCGACGTCGTCAGTGACTGAAGTTCCAATTTAATAATGTATCTTATGTATAACAGTTACCAGTTTTGGTTATTATAATATGTAGTCTTTACAACTTTTTTACATCCCGGGTTTTTTCACGTTTGATCTATATTTTGCTAGTTTGAATGGGGTTCTTTTTACTTTCTAGTCAAGTATATGCTTGTCAATTTTCAAGTCTTTAGCTCATAGATTTAAGAAGTTCCCATACAAAGTTCAACCCCATTTTTAAACCCTTGCACCATTATCTTAATAATTTTTATAGCCTATGTGTTGTCCGGGAATTTTCTCGACAGATTAGTAAAGTTTGCATCAAAATCCGTTCAGCCGTTTTCACGTGATGCGCGTACAAATAAACAGACAAAAATTCTGAAAACTTTTGGATCCTGTTCTGTTATCGATTCTAAGTATTCCCAGCAAACTTTTTTTCGAATATCTTCCATGTATAGACTTTCGACCGTCTTCAGCTTTATTATATGTATAGATTAACTACTATTATAGGGAGGTACTTACAATAACCGATAACAAGTAAGCTTGAATGGACAGAAGTTCAACTTGGGATGACGAAATGGCTCTAACCCCAAGCTTGTACAATTAATTAGGGGTTTTTTTTAATCGAAAAACCATGCTCGCATCGCATTCCGACTGGTATATTTGAACTAGCTATTAACCGGCCGCACTGACTACTTACAAACTTAATAAATGAAATAGTCTTCTACGGTTAACGAAATTTATTTGGCACCGATTCAACACACGAGTTTCAGCCACCTGAAAGTCTTTTCGTCATCTTAATTTTACATTCTTAATTAGCGCTTAAACCCCACAGCTCTAAACCTTGGGCTTTGATTTCCATTCACTAAATTAGATTCCACATTTTTATAAAACCTTTAGGCATTCCACTAATATTATTGACGAACCAATATTATGATATGAGAGATATAAGGTCAGAGGGGGCAAGTGCGCCCCCGGGGTAAGTGCACTTCATCAAACATATCGAGATCATACACTCATGCAACAAACTAAAACAAGTTAATTGCATTGATATTGATTTAAATGACTGGATGATGCGCACTTTCCCCGGTGGCGCACATACCCGAACTGACCTTAATAGTCCTAATTTTAAATTATATTTTAGGTCCGAGCACTTACGAGTACCTCTAGGTTACCTGATTGCTTTTCAGGTACCTACTAACTGTCTAAGTCATGTTAGTATGTTTTGTTGTGGTGTATGTAGCTTGATGTTTTGATTTGTACTAAGGGCTGGCTGCAAGCCAAATAGACGTCGAACTTAGAAAAAACGACAGATTATAACCGTTGACGCAAAGGAAGTTTCGTTTTCTCATTGCATTTTATTGTAATTTGCATGTTGTCAACACTTATGTTAATGTGGAAAATGATTTTGATGCTTATTAATCTTATTATGTAGTCTTTAAGCATTGACGGTACAAAACTATGTATCTACTATTTATGTAGTAGGTTCGACAACTAGCCGTACTTAACTTTAAATGCTTAATTAAGTAAAATGGATTTCACCTTAAAAGCAAAAAAGTCTGCAGAAAGCTCGTTTAACAACTCAATTGAGTTACACGTTACACTACACCAGACCGCGTAATGGTTGATATTGTTTCCAAATCTGCATATTTCCAACATAAGACTCTCATCCTTCCTCTCCCGGGCTAAAATTTTTTGTTTGCAAATCCATACTAAATGCTGACCCACGTATGGGACGGCGGGAGCGGTAGGGCCCCATATCCATAGATTCGAATATAATCACATTTTACTCTAGATTTTGGAATCTGGATGAAACACGGGAATAACTAACAAAAAAAAAATTTTTTTTTTTTTTTAACTAACAAAGTATATATCAAAATTGAATGTTTCACTACATTTATGTGGCCGCTAGTGAGAGTTACATATCTAGGAATAGAAGTGCCGAGTGTGTGGAAAAGCTTGCGAAGCGCAAATGAAAAGATACGAATAAAATATGAATCGCGCAGCTTCTGGGTATTAATGTGGTTATTATCAATGACCCAATATATGTGTGTGACAATTTAAAATTAAGTAACCTTAACCTGTAATGGTGGCCTATACTTGGGCTTGCGTGTTTGTGTTGCGTCGTTGCCTCTCCTTCATATGTTGTAGAAATGAGGGAATAGGAGTGCCACCATATGATTATTATGTGATTATTAAAAATGACACTGTTATATTTTCTATATTTGCTTGACTAAAAGTTATTTAGACGACAAAGGTCGCTGCGGTATTATTTTGTATAAAGTACGTCTGTAAAATGTAATGCATTAGTAACTGATAATGAATCATTCCTTTATAAAAAGTAAAAGACGAAGAACTAAAGTCCGATTTTTAATTAGGCGAACTAAATTGACAGCTGAAAATGTTGTCAGACATAGGAAAAAATAAATAGTGATAGGTTTATGTCGATACAAATATGTCGATATAACGTTGTACCTACTATAAATCTGATTCAAATTGTATTTTATCAAGTAATCATAAGTCGTGATAACTCTCACACTCAAACATACTTGCATAATATTAGGGATAAACAGTGTAAATCGGACATTTACAACTTACGCCTCAAATTTGGTATACAATGCAAAACGAATGCTGTTATTACATTACAGGCTATTGTGGCCACTTCCATTTAGGTTTAGTAAAAAATAAAAGAATTTCGTCGTCGTCGTCATCAACGTAAATTTAAGAGCCGGGCTCTTGTCGGTGGAGTAATCGCCACTCTGTTCTTCTCTCAGCCACTGTTTTGAGCTCTTGATGACATCACTAGTATACAAACTGCTTTTAATAAACCTCTTGGCACAGAATAAGTAATAGTACAAGTACAGAAATTGCACTTCCTAGCAAAAACGACGTTTAGGCATAAGAAACGTGCCTACTCTGTGCATCTCTGTCTATCGTATAACTTGTATTCATTCACACACAGCACGTGTAGCGCTAGGGCTGTCACGCCAAGAATACATCAATGAAGGCAAAAAATGCTCACCGATGTCGCTCGAGTAAAGTGAACCGATATTAATTTATGTCAGTGTCATTATGAATGACACCACACATAAATAAAATTGATCTGCCACTTCTCTATTCTCTATTAACTAATTCAATTTAACTTTTGAAGTTTTAAGGACAGCATGGAGGGCTTTCTGTGTTCATGTTGACCCATGAAAAGGCGCACTTTCTGAGCAAGTGCATTGTAAAATATATATTCAAACCAGTCTTTCATTTTGAAGTAAATTGCAGTAGGTATCCCGTTAAAAGTATAGGTAATAATAAGTAACATGCATTTGTATTGTTTTTGTACATTGTACTGTACCTAACATCTTCATAATGTAAAGTAGGTACCCTAAAGTAGGTACCTAATAAAAAAAATGAACTTATCGTTCACAATTTGCGGGCAGATTAAAAAAAGATAATCCAATGTCCTTTTGGGCATTTTTTAAACAGCCATAAACTGAGCAGCTGTGGCGGTTTGTTGATTTTTACATGTTTTAAAAAATTATGTTACTTATAATTATAAAAGAACACGTTGTTACGTTCGTTCGTCGCGTTCAACACGCGGCATGTCTCAACACGTACGTGTGCTTGCTCGCGCGGTGCCGGCCCTCGACTGACTTGGAACCTGAGGTTCCGCGACCGCTAGGTTATTAACGCGCCGCGCCCCACCCACTGCAAGCCCCCTGCTCTTGGATGAACTGGATTTTTTGAATATCGACATTAACAGCACTAGCGAAACTGTAGCAACATTAGTGTGCAATGAACTGTCAAGTTAGTTCGCCTAATTTAAAAGTCCTACTTTAGTTAAACTCATTTAATGTGTCATTATATTTGGCAAGTTATTGAGTGATTGTGTTTGTGTCACATGCGTTATTAATCAGTGTATTGTAGTGTGATTTTGGACAAACGGTTACTTATTTAAGGTAATAGGTGTTTACATTTTTGTATGGTTCTATTCAGTCATTATACGGCGTTAAATTATGAATACCTTTGCTAGTAATGTATTTATTTGAAGCCACTTGTTTTATTTAGGTGCGACACGATCAAACTGGAATAAATTCTTAATCTGAGAATAAAAATTGGATGGATTAATAACGTACCTGAACTTTATTGTGGGTAGTACGTAATGGTCGTATTAACGGAGAAGTTATGTAACGGACAGAAATTAGAATTTGTAATTATTGGTTGATTGTGGATACAAATTCCATGGATTCTGGCATAGTAATATAATTATAAAGCTGTTAATTATCTATTTTATTCTGATACTGAGATTAAAATGCAAATTTTGTATTAAATGCTTTGTAAAGAAATTAATTTAAGGCGTTAGACGCTATGTCAGCGTAGACTTAACCTGTAGCTTAGTTGCCGTTTAGATTCTTTCCGTGAAATATCGATGACACTACCGAGATTACAATATAATGCACTCTCGAAGTGACACCGTGTCGGAGATAGTTACAAATTAGTTTCACAGTTGCTTGACTCCACGCGACCTTACTTATAAAGAAATACAATACAATACAAATATTCTTTATTGCTCACCAGACATAGTAAAATAAAAAAGAGGCAAGTTAAACATAAACAATGGTAGACAACAGGCGGTCTTATCGCTAAAAAGCGATCTCTTCCAGACAACCTTTGGGTGGTGGAGACGATAAAAAAAAAAAGAAATATAGGTATTGGTCGCCTTGAGTAACTACACGGCACGGCGAGATTGATATTATCAAAAATAACGCATTCCGATATTAGTAGCGCGTCATTATACTAATATAATTTTGTTTTTTTTTATGTCATAGTCCACGCTGGCAACCGCACCAATTATTCATAAACCAAATAATAACTAAATTAATAGGTTAATTAATTTAATTTTATATTATTAACAGTATTTAATCGGCAGCGAGCCCTCGGCTCTTGACTTAATTAATAAATAAATGTTAATTGATGTTGTCCACTCATTTTATTATTTAAGTACCTGTATGGTAATAATTATTAAACACCGCGTTGTTTATTATAATGGCTAAGGCTGGAGTGATAGACATGCATTTTAAGCTATTATTTTAAATTTGTATTAATTATTGTTAGCGATCTGTTATTTTTTATACAATTGTTTTGCTCGAATTAAATTGTAATGAATATAAATCGTTTTAATACATTTAAATCGCTGGATAAATTAATTTGTTTTATTGTTCAAAATAGGTACCTATTTTTCTACAATGTTAGAGCATTTCCTTTAAAAAATCTGCCATAAAAATTTATTTTATTATTTCTGCAATGTATCACGAGCTCTTTTCATCCCAATAGGAGAATAAAGTCCCAAAACCTTGCATACATTTTTGAACTTTTCGGTTACTGCCAAACACAGTTAAATGGGAAATGGTAATACGATAGGTAACATACCTTTAGGACAATTCTTAGTCTTATTAGGATCGAAAGAGCTCTGGATTCTTAGTAGTAAATAAAATGAAAAAAAGGCAGAAAAAATTACATGACTTTTTTTAATGCTCGATCAGAGTGTCTTAGAAGTTAGAAAACAAATATAACATTTGGGTAGGGGTCGGGTTGCATAAAGTTTAGTCATATTTTTGATCGGCATAAGTGGATTCTTCATCCTACTCATCATAACATAGTTATGACTATTTGCAGCAGTCGTACATTTATGCGCATAATGTTTTTAATCATGTTTAAGAACATATTGTGTAAAGCGCATACATTTGATGCGCATAAAATGATTTATGCATACTTTATAATGGACCCTCCTTCCGCCTTACAGAAGACCACAGCCATAATAGCACTGCTGCCTATTCCGTAGGTATTGTAGTGTTGTGTTCTTGATGGTCGGCGGGAGCAACGCTCCCGCTTTCTTCTTCTAACCTATCTGCAATCCAAGTCGCTTTTGCCACTAAGTCCCTGTTCATGTTCAAACATGATAAATTGATAACAACAAGAATTCTCCACTGACTCTTTTCAGGGCTTGTACCGGGGGTCAATAATCGACGTCAATATCTAATGGTCAGTGTAATGTACGATTCCCACCGAACGGGCCGGGCCAGGTCGCCTGGCGCCGCGTCGCAACGGGTGCGCGAGCACCCGGCGGCAGCCGACCGCGTTTTAATAGAGCGCAGTAAGCATAAGCCGGACGGAGCCGGTCACATGTGACGAAAGCCGACCACAGCCGTCCACGTCCGCGAGGAGCCGACCGGCTGCAAGTACCTACATTCAAATATTAAATATACCGTCTATATTTAGGCTTCAAATTCCTTTGGCAACTTGCAACACACGCGCGGCGCGCTCCGGCCCTGCCCGGTCGGTGAGAATCGTACATTAGGTAGAACTGTAGCGAACAGCACGCGAGCCGAGTGAACGAAGCGAGTGTACCGCGGCAGCGGCCGGCGAATCGCCAGAAACGATTTTTTAGTAATACTTACATTATATATTACGTAAGTACCTATACCTACAAAAGTCTAGATGAATTTCTAGTATGATGAGTAGATACCTAAGCAAAAGAAAAAACACTATCTTATATGTATACAGTCATTACGTTAAACTCAATGTCTCTTATAGGTAGAATGAGATATTGAGATCATTATACAAATTGATGTTCTTTCCACAGTGCATTTTGCACGATGCCATGCACGATTATGGAAATAGTATGTTATGTCAAACAATACATTTGATTAAATGAACTGAGACCAAGTAATTATTTGTTAAACTATAATTTGGTAACTTTAAGATTGCGATAAGTGGTTTTGACTAATAATTATTTGCCAAATGATTATTTGATTTATTTTTAATGACATTGCAACCCTTTTCAGAATAAAATGGCTTAATGATTTTTAACATGTCTTCTGTTAAAATAACCTATTGTCATGACTGGTTATTAGTGTTCGAACTGTTTTTCTATTAGGTAAATGTTTTTTATTGAAAATTTTGATGACTAATCTCCTTTCGTGTGAAATGACAATATACGTCGACATTGGCGGGTATTTCGCATTGGCGAAATATACCTTGACAAGATAAGCAAGCAAAGAAAAGTAAAACAAGCATATTTTTTCAAGGGAGAGTACCTCCTTATGCAGTTTTTCTTTAGTACCAGTATGTTAAAATTGATAACTAAAGGGCCAGAGCGTCTCCATTGTCTCCAAACAGGAATCCGAAATCTGAATTGAAAATTTTTGTTGCAACACAGTGGCCTGAAAATCTGGCTTTCATAGACATATCGAAGGTTTCATAATATATAACAGTTTTTTTTTTAATGCTACTAATAAATTCACGTATTAAATGACATGACAGGCGACATGTTTCGAACTCTTCGGGAGTTCTTCTTCAGGATGAGTGTTTTCGATGTTTGTTTTGAAGAAGAACTCCCGAAGAGTTCGAAACATGTCGCCTGTCGTGACAATTAATACGTGAATTTAACCGTGGATTTATTAGTAGTATTTTAGACATGTCTCACAAAAGTTTAAATTCGATTATAGCTTTTTTTTTGCTTTAGACTTACTAGCCATTGTAACCCTTACGTGATTTAGTAAATAAAAAACCGGCCAAGTGCGAGTCGGACTCGCGCACGAAAGGTTCCGTACCATAATCTATAAAAACAGATAAAAACAAGTGTGGTGTATGACGCAATATCTAATAATATAATGAAATGCAACATTGTTGTAATAACCTTGTAATTAACGCACAAGTAAACACATCACCATTAAAATGTATTAAAGATAAGAATCTACATCGTTAAACCTCTGTAAGCATCACTCACACAACGACACACAGACCATATATAAACCCATGTTCTACCGAAATAAATGTTCATTATATCACCGAGTTTCGTTGTATTATTTACTCTCTACGACATACGTCTCATGGCGACCTAGCCAGAGGGCTGCACCAGGCAGCCCATAACCTAACCACAGCCTAGGCCAGCCGAACGACCCTCCGCAGCGTTTCAACCTAAATCTTCATGGCAGCCATCAGCATCAGCAGACCAGCCAACCTACAACCCACGCAGCGCCGAACAGAATATCAAGACTAAGATGACCGAAAAGATCCACGATCCAAAGATCCAAAATAAATCAGAAAAAAACACCACTACGGTAACCCTGGAGAAATCACCACGGAGCAAAACTTATGTTCCACGAAGAAGGGGCCCGATAAAAGTCAATCACCGAGCCACGCCACGCCAAATACAACAAGATGGAAGAGGTGTCCAGGGATATCCCGGCCCAAGTTCGAGGGAGTCCAGGGTTTTCCCGGCCCGCATCAACGACCGACGCAGCAGCCGACCCAGAGGAACACACTGCAGCCAGCCAGCTTCGAGGACAAGAGACGAGACCAAACAATGAAGACGTCAAAAGCGTATCGTATTTTTTGTTATAATCATTATATTCCATTTATTTTTTTCACTTAACATATTTTAGAAAAGTAGATAACTAAGAGAAAATTAGTTCATATATTCTAGATTAATAATGTGTAAATTTAGTGTCACTAAAATTGAATAAGCCCGAGAAAATTTAAATATCGCAACATTACAGACATTCCTTTATCGACAATTATACATTAGCTAGATCAAAACCATACACTAGTAATACTGTGAAAAGAAAAGAAAAAGAATAATAATAATAATGTAATGTTAAAATCAACTTAAAATAATGAGAGACAAATATATATATATAGTAGTAGTAAATTTTATCACGACTTATAGACACCGCCAAGTTATACCTCTATGTTGATAAATCAGACTCAAAATTATTAATAAAACTCATAACCAAAACCAGACTAACTAAAGTACAAAAAAAATCGAATAGCGGAACCACCTCGACACGACATCAAGTAAAAACGGCGATAGCGAATACCATTTCATTTCTTTTCGTAACTAAGAACTATATTCTAACTTATAGTCATATGAATAAAGTGCGATTTGATACAAACAGCACTATACACTTATGGTTTATAAACATAAACGTCAGCCTAAGTGCATAACATAACAACGCGGATTAACATACGGAGCATAGATACATTATATTTTCTAACCATACTATAATAAGTAAAATAATCCCATCAAGTTCAAATAAGTATTTTTTTTAATCGATATATAAAAGTCACGTACTCAATGGCGTGACTCATCTAGTGTAAAAGATGGAATTACTGGGACATATGTTAGTCCACGGTAATAGTATATAATATATACATAATATTTTATTTTTAACAAACCACACTACTACATTAGAAAAATAAATAGTAGGAACTCATATGGTTAAAATTACGGTATCATAATTACTTTGCAATATGCAATTTAAGTCTTATAGCTTCTTCGATTGAGTTCAAAATAGTACAAGTACGACGTGCCCTTCTGGCACGCGACAGCTGATATAACAGCCGAGTTACATAATATAAAGCTTCGTGCATTGTTTTAGAGTCCAACTTTCCAAATACATTATTTTTATTTTAACGAACCAATATTATTATATGACCCATATAAGTAGAAATTGTTCTCACAGAACACAAATATTCGTTATAATTAGTACCTATAGATCCAAATACCTACAACCACCAAATTTTAACCATACCGTAGTATAATTATTCTAGCAGATAGCTATGATTTAGTAAATTCAATTTCTTTAAAATCAGTATATATCCGAGAGGGCTAAGACATATAAGTTTATCACAGTACGATTAGACTGATCACCTAAAAGTAGCTGAAATTCTTATATGACGATGTTTTTCAAGGAACGTGCGTAATCTCTCTTATTATCAAAAATAAATCGTAATCTTATTAGCAAACTACAGCCAGGGTACATCCCAGGGAAGATGTAGAAATCATTAAAATAAATCAAAATAAAAGGAAAAATTAATATATTTATATTTACAAACAGTGACACTAGAAAATATTTCATATAGACGAATAAGCTATTATTTTCATTATATTCAATTCAGTAGATTATATTTTATATAGACAAATAAGCTACTATTTTCATTATGTTCGATTTATTATTAGATTATATTTAAATAGAAGAATAAGGTAATATTTAACATTATATTCAATTTACCAGTATTAATTTAAAAGAAAAAATATCCAAAATAATAAAATAACAAGAAACACTTTTAAATGAAGAAAAAGCAATTAAAATCATTTCATTTCAGTACACTAAATAGCTTTAGAAAAAAAGGGGAAATAAAAAAAAAGCAAAACAAGCAAAAATGCAAAAAATAAGAATATTAAAAACGTATATATGTAATAGTATAGGTGTTATAAGGGATGAGCCAGGTACAAGGCAGGGAGGAAATCTTTGGATGCTGATCATGATTCGATCGAGTTATCAATCGTGAGAGCCCCTTAGACACGTAGTAGTGTTAAAAGAACTGCCTGTTTACACATACATTGATATGTGATGCGCGCTTAATAAATTAAATAATATAAATAGTATCTTGTACCTTTAAGCAAATAATGATAATATGTAAGGTTGACCAACCAAGTAAATGCGTATCCCTAACCACCAAAAATAATAATAATAATTACCACATCATCACCCAAAGGCAACTTATAAATACCAAAGTTGAGTATGAATTCTATGTTGAGTTTGTTATATTGAAAGTATTGTAGATAATAAGTTTTGTGACACATCGTGGAAGTGTATACTGTTGTGTTCAATACAAGAGTATTTAATATAAAAAAATATATATATATATTAAAAAAAAAAAATATGTATATCATAGGTCAAAATAAAAATAAATAAAATGTCAAAACGTAAAAACGAACAAAAAAAAACATAAAAACATAAACTTGCTATTATTTCGTAGCATTTAAACTAATATATAGATATCTTGTTCCATTCAATTTTTTTTACATTTAATAAGGAAAATACTAATATAATATTTAAATCATGTAGAAGTAGTAATCATATAATAAAAACAAGTGTAAGTTTAAAAAAAAAAACCAATATTTACAGTAGGATAAGAAATTTCATATAAAAAAAAGGGAAAACATAGGCAATCAAACGCCGTATACACGGAACCATAATCCAAAATTCTAAATAAACTTTTCAAATTCAAGATCAACCCTTCAAGTTAAAATTTAAAAACTAACACAATAAAATATAATGTTTCACACAATCAGAACTAAACTCTATTGCTATTAACCATAAAACACAAATTGAAAACTTACCACTTGCAACAAACTATAATACACGACGTTATTGTCCAACTTACACAGTTTCATGAACACTGCCTACCCCTTCTGGGAATAAAGGCGTAAATCTTTTAATTAATTTACACACAGTTTAACACATAAAAACCGGAAACACACAATAACACGGCACTTACCATATAAAATTTGATTAACACATTTAAAAACTCTAAATTCTTAATAATAACTTAAATATAACTCCAGCATAGTATAAGGAATAAATGATTTTTGATTTTGATAGTTTAAACCGACTAACCCACAGAACAAACTGATCTAAAAATAACTTACACCTACACAACAACCAGTGACATAAAAATTCCACAAAACGACCACCCGCGATAACCGCAACAATGTATTCGTAATGCAAGCATTAAGATCGTAAGTCGATCCAGAAGCTATATATACATATTATGCAGGACGTTCAGAATGTTCACAGTTAACAGTTTAAAACCAGTAAGATAGTATAAGAAACAAATTGTAACATCCATAGTATTGTATACAGTTATAGAAATAAGATAAATGAAAATAACTTTTGTAAAACATTATATAAGATAGTTTTAAGCCAAAAATATGTATCCACATTTTTGTCTTTAAAAAAAACGGGGAACGTGTGGTGTATGACGCAATATCTAATAATATAATGAAATGCAACATTGTTGTAATAACCTTGTAATTCAATACCCTAGCAAATGGTTTACGCACAAGTAAACACATCACCATTAAAATGTATTAAAGATAAGAATCTACATCGTTAAACCTCTGTAAGCATCACTCACACAACGACACACAGACCATATATAAACCCATGTTCTACCGAAATAAATGTTCATTATATCACCGAGTTTCGTTGTATTATTTACTCTCTACGACATACGTCTCACAAGTTTATTGTATACGAGCCCCCCTTAAATATTTATTTTATTTTGTAGCTGTGTTATTTTATAGCGGCAACAGAAATACGTAATCTGTGAAAATTTCAACTATCTAGCTATCACGGTTCAAGAACTCAAGAGTTACAGCCTGGTGACAGACAGACAGACGGACAGAGAAGTCTTAGTAATAGGATCCCGTTTTTACCTTTTGGGTACGGAACCTTAAAAAACGGAAGGTCATATTTCAGTTATAGCTCTGCGAAAATTATATCTTCAAATGTAGGTACAGATTTTGTCTTGCTTCCCAATTTTTATAATAGGGATGACTATTCTGAAACACGTATTTTAAAACTAGTTCACTGATTAGCATTTTTTTAATAAATAATTACAGCTTAATCAATAATTTTTGCACATGCAAGATCCCCAGCCCGCACTGGGCCAGCGTGGGTACTAATGTCAGTTCCATCCATGAGAGGCCTGTGCCCAGCAGTGGGCGTTAGGCTGCTTTGCTATGCTAAATGGCCCCGTTGCTAAGGGTTATCCTAGCCTTCCGCCTGGCACGATGGTTCAGGACCCTGGTTCGCGACATGACTGCTAGCGAGGGTATTGCACCGATCACAAAAGCCCAGATTGTGAATTTCCAAAAGGCCTTCTCTTCCAGGTATGCTACACGGTCACAGCTGGAAAGGTACCACATGTGTTAATAGTAAATTGTGTTTCAAGGGAGCAAAGTGATATATTTACGGCGTAGGTGATACCTTGAATGCAGAGCGTAACGAGGGCTTCAAGTGTTTACGCCCAAGACGGATGTAATTTTGCTACTGAGTGACACAACTGCTTTACAAACCTATGAGGATAACTGAAATCCCTCAATTGAAGACAATAATCGGTTCTGAATAGCAGGTTAAGGAAAGAAAATATGGGGGAAAAAAATAATAGTATTTGAATATAGGTCTGAAGAAAACATATCTCACCTTCTTGTGACTGTTTCTCCATTAGCACATTTCAGTATTTCCTTAAAACTAGTATGTATACACACACTTATACTCTTGCTTTTTATGTCAAAGTCTGAAAATGAAATAAAGCATTTGACGAATAATTTATACTGAACTAGATTCTGCGCGCAACTCTGTCGGTGTGGAACTCATTTATATTGTAGCTACATACAAACTTTCACGCACTCAGGGTATGATTTCCGGGGCATAGACTATGCTGGTTTCATCTAAATCGGTTCGGCGGAATAAGCATGAAGAGGTAAGGGACAGTTATACAGACTTTCGCATTTGTAATATTTATACTGAATTTGCATTCATTATTATTACTATTTATTCGTATGGCATTAAGTCAGTCGCATACTATTTTTTTTTTTTTGCATCCATACCTAACTATAACCCCAAACAATACTTGTCCAATGTTTTTTCCAAAAGGTGAATTCTACTTCTTCAATTCCATTTTAGGTACTTCTCTCTTCTATTATACTATCCTAATCTCTTACTAGGTATTTTCATTATTTTATGGCCCTTAAACGGATCATTACGGATAGTAACCAAAACGAAAGTCAATGTCAATTGCATACATTTAGTAACAAAACCGGCAGGTTAGATGTGACTTAAGCATCACTTTAGTTAACCTCAATCTGCCATTTTTTTTAAACTCCCCTAATAACTTTCAAACCTGCCCTCAAAATTTCACAAGAATCGGTTAGGAACAGGGACTTGTAGAGAACAGCCGGACAGCCGGACAGACGAAAGTTTCGGCCAAGCCGAAACAGAACTTAGTTTGCTTTGCTTGCTTTTTGGATGGAAACTGAAAAAGTATGGATTTAAAAAGTTTCAACAAGTCAATGAAATTCAAGTCAAAAATATTTCCACACATTGCAATACGAGGATAGGACAAACGCCCGTCATTTTGAAAACTTAACCCTGTTCTGTACAGTAGACTTCCAAAAAAAAAAAAAAAATTGGTACTAAATAAGAATAAGAATAGTTTATTCGTGACAATACAAAACAAAGGACAAAAGTAATGTTTTATAAATTTATTTTAAGTACCATAATTTATGTTTCCAGTGACAAATTATTCAAATGACGATGATTAAGGCGATAAAGTGACAATGTCAATGCTTGACAGAGATGATTAGAATATTACCTATTTTATCTAAATGGCCAGTAGTAAACAAAGTCATTGAAATCAAGTAGTGTCTAATGCGATGATAGAAGAATAGGTAATTTATTGATAAATGTGTTGAAGTACATTAAATTATAATATTTTGAGTAAACTTCTAAAAAAAATATATCATTAGGAAGTCTCTACTGTACAGAACAGGGTTAAGTTTTCAAAATGACGGTTAATCACCATCATCATAACAGCCGAAAGTCGTCCACTGCTGGACGCAGGCCTCCCCCAAAGGGTGTCAAAGTGCAATACATAATATGAGTTACTAAAAGAATTACCTGAACAAGGGTGACATTCACTGATAACTGTATATGGTTGGTGCTGCCAACATGTCGAGTTGTTCTCTGTGGGGAAAGTCTTATTCTTCATTTTATGACTGCCTGATAGTGAGTTGGCTAAATGCGACTCTAAAATCAATATGACAATTGTTAGGCTGAAAACAGAAGAGGATGAAGTAGATAGGAGATAACTGCTTGTGGGACAATAGGGATGTTGGTACAATTAAAGAATAAATAGGTACCCAAAAAATTGAGACAAAGATTGACCTCGCTGCAGAAAACTGATAGGACAGATAGGTATGACGTCACAACGACATATGTTAGTACATTTATCATTGTACGGAAAATCAAGTAAATTATTGTTTAGGTCACGAAATACTGCGTTTAAGTACATAGTTGTCAGACAATTTCGTTTTATTAAAGTGTAAGGATTCTATTGGTAACTTTAAATTTACTCTTGGACAACAAAACAAAATTATGCTTTTTCTAAACTTTTAAGGGTCATATCTTTTTACGATTTTAATTATATTTTATAATTTATACTTTATTACGATAATTTGATGGCTTACTATCCATTTAGCATCACTATGTTATCAATTTGAACATGAGGCACCATGCCTATTGCATTTGATTGCATGAGTGGGTACACTGCTTTTCTGAAGTCACTTTTTTTAAAATATATTTACTCTGATTCGGGACACAGATTCACACGTTTATTCCCAAAAGGGGTTCTGCCTACCCCACATGAAACTCATATTCCAGTGCCTCTTTTTGCATAAATGTGGGTATAAAAGATAGACAAATTGTGATATAGCTGTGATAGGTTGCTAGTCCAACTACTCATCGACTTTTACGACACCCACGGGAAGAAAGGGGGTGGTGAGACACCACGCGGGGGCCCAGGATATAGGACGGGGGAACACGATGCGGCTTCCAGCACACACTTTGCTTTTTCAGCTTTTCACACGCGCTAATGTGAATGGATGTGAATTGATTATAGATGAACAGACAATTTTAAGAGCTCTTATTAAACTTAATTTAACTGATTCATTTAGAAATTCGTCTTGCTCCTTTGTAAATTTCACCACCTTCGATGACAAAGACGCGAAGTCCGTGACGCCAGAATGCTCCAAAATGACCTATGGACGGCGTGTGTGAGAGAAACGTCGCGTACAGCCGGACGAGACCTACGGCGTTTGTTGCACACCACCGCCTAAAGCAGATAATATAGCTTTCGGAATAACGATGGTTTCGGACTACTCTCGGAATTATTCAGGTAAGTACAATAATGAGAAAAGTAGGGATTTGTATAGCTGAATTAGAACACATATTAACATTATAAATACTTACATTCCGAGAGAAACCGTCCCCAGGAGCATACATTTCTTCGAACATGTCTCAATCATGGTGATATAAAATTCGTAGTTCCAAGTCAGCTTATGGAATGGAACGTCGTTGAATAATTATTACGTATTCTAACTTTTGGAGTTTTAATTGTTCTCAATCGAGTCACAAAATAAATATAAATAAATATTGATTCAGTAGTTAGTTAATAATGAAGTGGCAGCCTCAGGGGCCTTTGCCAAAGACAGTTTTGATTTGACATTTGACGTCTGATTTGACGTTTAACATATATTACAGAATATATAAAAAACGGGCAAACTGCACAGAAGCAAGTTAGTTTTATATAGAAAAATACCGGACAAAAATGCAAATTTTACTGTTAAGTTCATTCTATACACATAAAATAAACTACTTAACTACAATCTAATGTTATTACAACTAAAAAAATCACATAAAATGGCGATGAATGGGGTGAAAACTAAACGAAGTAAAGATTTAGAGTTAACAGGGCGAGGAATATAGGGAGGAAGAATATCATATAAAGAGGAAGATAATCTACAGCATTCGAAAAGAATATGGTCTAAAGTACCCTCATCCAAACCACATTCACACAGCGAGGAATCTCTAACTCGGATTTTGTGCAAAAATACGGGAGTACACGAATGACCCAAGCGCAGCCTGCAAATTGTGGACGTTACTTTTTTGCTTGCCTCACGGAATCGAAAGAACCAAGGTCTTACAGGAACTCTGTCCTGGAGATCGGCGTAATGCATACCTTTAAACTGACTAGATCGTGACCAATCAACAAACCAGTCATCATCAAGACGACACTTAGCTAGTGAAAGCAAATCTTGGGCATAACATGTAAATGTTGAAATACAACCCCTTTCTGTGGCGTCTTTTGCACATTGATCTGCAATCTCGTTACCTGGGATACCAACATGACCAGGAATCCAAGCCAACGAGACCTTTACGTTCTTACAGGAAAGACAATGTAGGAGGCGTTTAATTTGTAGAATAACAATAAATTTGATCTTTGATCGCAGTTGATTGGCTAATATAGCTTGTAGGGTACTTTTCGAATCAGTAAAAATTACACAATTATGTAGGTTATGTGAGTCAATATATTTAAGCGCTTCCAGAATACCAACCGCCTCACCTGTAAAGACAGAGGAATAAGAAGGTAATTTATAATTCAAAATTACATTAAATCTAGGGATCCACACTGCAGATCCCACATTACCTTGTACTAACAATTGAGAGGCATCTGTATAAATCGTGATCCAATTCGGCCAATGCTTATCAATAGCTTTATTTAAAAGAGAGTTCGCAGAAACCGAATCCTTATCAATTCCCAAGTCAAGGAGGACACTGGGTCGGAACATAATTGCTTCATAAGGAGTTTCAAAGATAGGATTAAGCCTAGTCTGATAAATTGGGCAGGGAAGACGAGTTATTTTAAGATAGCTTTTAATTAAACATGGGCTATCTTTGTGAGACCAGTAATTTGAGGAGATAATTAATTGAGAAAGGGAGTGAAGTTTAGAAATAAGTGGGTGAGTGGAAGACTGCATGAGTTTGAAAAGAAATCTGTCAGACAAGTACTGTCTTCTTAAGTTAAGAGGCGGGTCAACACATTCAATTTGGAGTGCATTAACAGGGGACGATCGCATAGCGCCAATAACAATACGAAGGCTTTTAGACTGAATTCTGTCAAGAGAATTTAAACCCAATTTATTACAAGGTTCTAAAAGAAATGACCCATAGTCAAGGTTACTACGAACTAAGGCATTATAGACTAATTTTTGACAATAAGGGTGGGACCCCCACCAAACACCAGAAAGGGAACGGATAATATTAATATTTTTCTCACATTTTTGAGCTACGTAATTGATGTGGTGGACCCCGGATAACTTTGAGTCTAAAAATACCCCGAGAAATTTAACCCTATCGGTAACCGGGATAGGAACCCCGTTACAACAAACAGACAAATCAGGAAGATTTCTTTTACGAGTGAAAGGTATAACTGTGCTCTTAGAAATGGAAAGAGATAAGCCATGGTTCTCTAGCCAGATACTTAAATAACTAAGGGCAGAACTAAGCACCGGAACAGTATCCAATATATTTGAAGCTGAAGCATACAAACATATATCATCAGCGTACTGCAGAATACTACAAAAACAGTTCACTGACAATTCTAGGTCATAAGTGTAAAGGCTATACAATAATGGACTTAATACAGAGCCTTGCGGAAGGCCTTTCCACACAGGCCTAGGAGGAAGGGAAATATTATTATAACTTACAAGGATTGATCTGGATAAGAGAAGGTTCAAAGTAAAATTAACTAGTCGCTCGGGAAGATTTAAATCGTGAAATTTTTGTCTAAGGCGGGGAAGAAGAACGTTATCATACGCAGAGGCAATATCCAAGAAAACACCCACTACAGACTCACATTTTGAAAATGCAATCCTAATATCAGTAGTAAAGATGGCTAGACTATCTATAGTGCCAAGGCCCTTACGAAAGCCAAATTGGCTCCTTGCCAGCAAACCCTTGCTTTCCACCAGCCACTCTAACCTGTTTTTAATAAGATGTTCAAGAATTTTTGCTAGGGTTGACGAAAGAGCAATAGGACGATATCCAGAAGGATCATTGCTTAGCTTCCCTGGTTTGAGTATGGGAACAATAATTTGAGTCTTCCAATCCTCCGGAGGGGTGCCCGACAAAAATATTTTATTAAGGATATCAAGAAAAAACTGTTTTGAATCAGAATTAGCATGCAAAATAAAAGAGTAAGGAATACCATCAAATCCAGGGGACGAATCTTTAAGGTGGCTAATGGCTGTTAAAAGTTCCTCATATGAGAACGGACTATCAAATCGGTTAGTTATATTACGGAAAGGAGAGGGCAGAATAGGCGTGACTTCCTCTAAAGTAGGAGCTGAAGGGGGAGATAATTTAACCGCAAATGGCTCAACCCACTCAGTAGGATCGTTAGACTGTAATTTTGATTCAGAAACAAAAACCCCACGAAAACGTCGTAAATTCCTCCATACTAAAGAAGATGGAGTAGAAGGAGAAAGACTCTCGCAGAAATTTTGCCATCCTTTTTGTTTTTTATTGAAAAGAAATTTAGAGCATTACTCTGCAGTTTTTAAATAATTATCATAATTATCTCTATTGAAGGATTGAGAAAGCAATACTTCGGCATTTTTTCGTTTTCCTATCGCAACAGAACACTCAGAATCCCACCACGGGGGGAGAGGGGTCTTTTTTCTATGCTCCGTCTTCAGAGGAATAGATTTGTTTGCCGCGGAAATAAGAGCGCTTTTAAAAGCCTTATATATTATATGGACATTTTCGACAGATGGATCAGAAATACTGGAAATTTCGTTACCCAGTGACAAACTGAAAAGAGGCCAATCAGCTTTAGCTGTCTGGTATTTAACCCTAGGTGAAGAAAAAGTTGAAGACACAGGATCAGGGAAAGACAAAATGATGGGAAAATGATCACTACCAAATGAATAGGGGAGAAGGCGCCAGACAAGTCTAGAGGACACCGACGACGAAGAAAGGGATAAATCAACAGCACTACTAGGATTTTGAGAAAAAGTGACCCGTCTGGTGGGAGAACCATCATTAAGAACGCACAGATCGAAAGAGTCAAAAAGGTCTAGGAATAGAGGAGAAACAGAATCGCAATAGTGCGACAAGAGTAAAATGACAAGAGGAGAAGGAAGAGCCGATAATATACACGAAAGTTCGGAGATCATTTCAGGATGAGGGTTAGGAATGTAAATGGACAGAAAAGAAATGTTATTCACTCTCACAGCAACAACACTAATGTAATCACTGTGAGGGCGAATTGAAAGTTGGGAGAAAGTGACGGACCGGGATACTAAAATGGCCGCACCGCCATGCGTGACGTGACGGCACTTCTGTCATCCCGGAGGCATGCAAAGCCCGCAACTCTAAAAACAGAGTCGGGCCTTAACCATGTCTCCTGGACAGCAATAAGAAATGGCTTGTATTTGTTAATTAAATAAATTAAATCAGATTTTTTATTACGTATGCTGCGACAGTTCCACTGTAGCATCGCTAGAGACATTTTGAGAAACAAGGGTTAAGAAATTTATTATCTTTTGGCGCATGCTGTTCGGTTCAGAGGCTCTTTGTAGGTATGTTGCTAAGCTTAACAGTAACTCTATGATATTATCCTCTTTCATAACTGGGCTATTTAGAGCACAACCATTTGGTTGAGCAGAAGCAGGGTCTCTAACAATATTATTATGCAACCTCCTGTCATAACCAGGACTGGAGGCAGGAGATGGAGATTTGCGAGTGACGAATATAGTTTTTCGGTGAGATTGGGAGGGTGTTTGGCTAGGACTAGAAACAGGATGAGATGACAAACGTGAAGAGAACGATGGACGGTTGAGCTGAGACTGAGATGGCGAAGAAGAAGAGACAGAAGCTTCCGCAAATGGCCGCCTTACACTAGGATAACGGGCAGCAGCTTCCATTGTAAGACAAGTTTTCCTGTGACATCGCCAATTTTATATTACGCTGTCTGTGATGTTCAGGACAAGCTTGATTATTAGCGCAATGGCTACCGGAGCAGAATAAGCAAGAAAATACCGTAGTTATACAAGTCGCAGCCTCGTGATTTTCGCCACATTTGTAGCAACGCGCTTTCGATCGGCACTGAGCCTGAATGTGACCAAACCGGCAGCAATGATTACATTGTATTGTCGGGTATAAATAGCACTCGACATTGAGGCTATTGTAGAAACAATAAACATGAGGAGGCAGAGTTCGGCCAGAGAAAGTGAGTACCACCGACTGAGTGGGTACCCATTGCACAATATTGTTTTCATTCGTAATCTTCCTACTCAGTCGACGGGCCTTAATTACCCTACCAAACCCAGCAGGTACCTCCATGTTGAGTACAACTTCCTCCATTGTCCATTCGGGAGAAATATTTCGAACAATTCCCATTCTCGTTAAATAAAAAGATGGAATTACACCACAGAAATTTGCCTTAACAAGCACAGCATGGTTTAAACAGTTATTTGCGTGTAAAGCGGAGTCGAATTCAACCGCAAAACGATTTCGCCCTATGCGTTTCACGCCGTCTTTTATTACCCCTGGGATGCTGTTTTTATACAAGAAATGTCCAAAATTTATAGCCCTCAAAGTAACACCCGAGGCTGGGTCAGTTTCGTTTTTCTGGATGTTTATAATAAAAGGAGCAATGTCCGAGTCTGAGTACTTGCTTCGTACTTCTTCAAAGTGATGAATGATGAATGGTCTGTTGGTTTTTTTGGTGCCGAAACATCAACTTTAGCATCTGAAACACGCTTAAGTGGTCGAGGTATGTTATCTCCAGAACTATTTATTGGCAGGACTGATGGAGAAGAGTCCATAGCAGTTTCAAACAACTCGCCGCCGCCGGGATCAGGCGGGTCATTATTAATGGTGGTCATTATGACTTACCAAACAGGGGCTTGATGTAAAAAACAACACTACGGATAATGGAAATAAAAATAAATAAATAGGAAGCAACACAACAGCAAATAAGATAAACCAAACAATATACTAATTTAAAATTCGCGGACTTGCTTCTGACAATTACAAGATGGCGGGCCCCCGTATAAGTATATCAAGTCTAAGTCATTGATTCAGTACCATTGACATCTTAACTGACACTGACACTGACAGTCGATCAATAATGACAACCTGAGGTTGAGAGTCTGAGGGGCTACTGCGAAGTGAAAACGAATTTCGTTCGAGTATCTCCCTTTCTGTCGCACCTGCTAGTTCGAGCGACAAAGATGAACAAAGAACGAAGTTCGTTTTCACTTCGCGGTAGCGGTAGCCCCTCAGAACAGAAGAACTACTTTATATATACTTTAAGCTATAAATTATCAAAAGTGTGCCAAGAAAAGTAAGTTTTAACTCAAATTGGTTTATCTGTGTGTGAAATTGAGTTATACCGAGGCACAGTACCGGTTTTGCACTATTCAAGACACTGTTTTAAACGTTCAATATGTAGTGTAAACGATACAATAAAACATGCCGATGCCGCCGACCGCCGTATTTATTTTGAATTGAACTACTTGAAACTCTTGAAAGTTGAATCTTGAAGCCAAAGCGTAAAAACAAAAAGTGAGGTAGATTTTCCACAGATTTTCTTTCGTAAAGGCGGTATCTGCTAAGTAGCACGTAAAGTACGGTGAGAGCGCTCCTTGTTTCTATTAAATAATTTTATTAAAATGGCAATGGCTTTTCCAAGTGAAACACAGAGGTCTTTTCGACTTTACGTGACCCATGTCGACGGTGAGGGTCATTTTCTAAAGATCAGCGGTCAGCTCGACCAGCAGTCTTCGTCGATGGTCGAGAGCATGTTAGAGTCAGCACGCGAAAACTTTGATAAAGGCATCGGTGCGGTTCCGCCGGCAAAAATTCGTGCCGGTATAATATGTGCCGTTAAATACAGAGATGGAATGTACTACAGGGCGAAGATCATAAACACGACGAATTTATCTGCCGGCCTAGTGGGCGTCCATTTCATAGATTACGGTAACAAAGACATTATTTGTCTTAGTGCTATAAGATTTCTGGACATTTATGACACGATGTTTCTGCAGTTGCGCGGGCAGGCGACTGACTACTATCTGACCCGCGTCATGCATCCTTCCGGCCGCTGGGATGAGCCGTTAGTCCTAAACCTTCGGAGCCTGCTGTGCTATGCAGAATTTCCTGTAGCCATAGAGGGACAGACTCGCACATTGCCCATCATCTCTTTACAATACCAGGGCAATGATTTCACAACACGTCTTGTCTCTAATAAAATTGGTATAGCCGTGCCTGTAGCGAAACAAGAAGTGATGGTGACACAGCCGACGGAAAGTGAGAGACCAGCCCAATTTAGGGCTCAAAGTTTGCTATCTGATCCATCTTTGTATGCTGATCATGTACCATTCCTTGTAAATCGGGGCTTCCCATCAAATTCGGCATCAGACATGAGTTTTCACTCTGCCAGTGTGCCGTTCAATGGTGCTATGGTGCCTCCGCCTTCAAACATTAGTCAGAGGTTGCTAGTCAACAATAAGGCTTTAAGAGGCCCAGTGACCTTCAGACGTCTAATAAGACAGCCACAAGTGGATTTAAACTCTCCACCTGCTCACATGGCCACTTCACCTGTTCACGCGGCCACTCCACCTGTTCATGTGGCCGCTCCACCTGTTCATGTGGCCGCTCCACCTCCGGTAGCACCTCTTCAGCCACGGGCAACATACAAGAGCCAATTACTTGAAGTGAATTCCCAGGTCACAGTATATGTGTCATTCGCAGAGGAGGGCCCAGAGCTCTTTGCAGTGCAGTTAGTAACAGACGCTAAGAAACTGCAAGATATGACAAATGACATAAACAGGAAGCCGCACAGCAGACTTGTAGAGCCCCCAATGATAGGAACCATTTGCTTAGCCCGAATGCCTGGAGACAAAATAATTTGCAGAGCAATTGTAGTGAATGTATCAGGTTTCCGATGCAAGGTGTTCTTCGTAGACTTTGGTGATACAGAACTGGTGTCCTACTATGACATCTTTGACATCCCGGAAGAGTTTGTCAAGCCCAATGTTTTCTCCATGAGATTTTGCCTGTCCGGCGTGTTTAAATTGGAGAAAGGTCCAAATTTGAATGAGGGTTTTAAGCAGCTTGTGACCGGGAAAGTGATGACACTCCGAGTGGTATGTCCTGAAGGTCCACCTTTATTACAGTATGGAGAACTGTACTTGGACAACGAGAATGTGCTAGATTTGCTGCTAGCAAAAGTGCAGGACACGCTACAGTTTAAGGGGATGGAACTGCTTCCAGTGGGCAGTAGAGCGTCAGTGCAGGTGTCTTACGTAGATAGTTGCATTAAATTCTACGTCCAGTTATCAGACAAGTCATCAGACTTGACCGCAGTGATGGAAGCAGTGAAGATTCACTGTGAAGGCACCTCGTCGCCGGGAAAGTTACCTGTAGGAGCGGCATGCTGTGCAATTTTCCCTGGCGATAGCGAATGGTACAGAGCCAAGGTCCTGAGATTTGAAAAGAAATGGGTCCTAGTAGCTTACGTGGATTATGGAAATGAACAGGAAGTGGATGTATCGGATCTAAGAACCATCACATCAGAACTGATAAAGCTCCCAGCGCAAGCCCTGAAATGTGCATTAGAAGTAAGTAGTCAAATCTCTTTGTTTTGCATTAATAGTAATAATTCCATGGTTAAATTCACGTAGGTATTAAATGGGCGACATGTTTCAAAGTCCTCTGGAGTTCTTCAGGATGAGTACTTCAAGCGACACTGCCATGAACTGCTCCCGAAGAGTTCGAAACATGTCGAACTGTGGAATTATTTAAAACATGCCTCACGAAAGTTTAAATTTCATTATTAAATAAATTACTTAAGTAGAGATAATATTAATTAACGCGCGCAGATAAAGAATGGATCTGAAAATGGCGTCCCGCTCGCATGCTATCTCGCTCACATCCTATCGCAGCGTTGGCGTTGGCACTTGGTTATATTTGCAAAATACCCTCAATGTAAAATTATATACCCTCTCTAGAAAACATACAATAATAGATTCAAGAGTTTGTTAAAGAAAAACAGATGTCTGATTCCACGAAAACGATCTCGAACGAATCTAATCTAATCTACTTAATAGAGTAAGGTTAGTAACTGGAGGTTTACTATACAAGAATGCTTTAATACAAATTTGGCTACTCCTTGGATTTGTCCCACCCGAACTTTAATATAAAGCAGTCAAAGCTGCCAGCGAACGCCTATGGTAATGTCTGATTATATTGGAAAAATTCCCCTTGCCAAAATCAGCAAGAAATAAGGCCGAAACGCACTGACAGCGCCAGCGGTGGCGGAGCGGCGCGGTTCGGCGCGGAGGCGGTACCGGTTGTAATGTTCGAGCTAATATGAAACGGTCCGCATAGAATACCGCGTCGGACCGTTTCATATTAGTTCGAACATTACAACCGGTACCGCCTCCGCGCCGCTCCGCCACCGCTGTCAGTGCGTTTCGGCCTGTAGTCATAAAAGAAAAAAAGTATATTTTTGTCTACACAATATGGAAAGTGGAAAGTACATCTACAAAAATGATTCACTGTTGTAAAGACAGAAAGGTATTAACATCACTTTGTTTCCAGGGCTTTGAAAACAGTCCAGTAGATAGCGAGAACTCAGACCGGCTTGAAACGCTGGTGCTAGAGAAGACTTTGACGGCTAACATTGTGGGAGTGGTGTCCGGTGACACCATGCTGGTGTCTCTGGCGGACCACACTACTTTACCACCCCTGGATGTGGCCAGGGAAATTGTTGGGGTAAGTTCAAGTTTCATTAAAGGGCACAGCTCATTAGAGCCACCTGGTAACCAACTCGCACTGCCTTGCCTCAAGTGGTTAATATTCTTGAGACTTATGAGCTGTGATCTTTAACACTAGCGGAAAAAAGGGGAAGCTTTTGCCCAGCAGTGGGACATGATATAGACTATTAATAAAAAAAAAAGTTCAACTTAGCCAGATTTTTGTTTAATTGAGTTTATAAAAAAGGTTGTATGCAAAAAGTATGTGTTTAACTTTTATTTTTTTCGTTCGCACAATGAGCATGAATATTAGTTTCTGAGTCATGGATGTCATCATCCTCATAGCGTTATTCCCGGTTGTGCACCTAAACGAGCCCGGGGTCCACTTTGACACCTAATCCCAAGATTTGGCAAAGGCACTAGTTGTACGAATGCGACTGCCATCTGACCTTCCAACCCAGAAGGAAAACAAGACCTTATTGGGATTAGATCGGTCCTCACGATGTTTCCCTTCACCGAAAAGCTAACGGTAAATAATCCTTACATAGGGTTAGTGCTAGTGAAATTAGGTATGAAATTATTGGGGCTAACGGAGGGGAACCGATTATACACCACGACCGCCGCTTGACAGCCGCATGCCTGAACCGCTAGGCTACCGTAACTTTATTTTCTGAGTCTCTACACGGTGTTCCCGGGAATTTCCGTTAACTTCGGCATATTGCAGAATACATTCACAGAAACCAATTAGCATAATAAATTCGTGAAAAAAAAATTTTTTTTCTTTTTTTGTAAATAATATTTTAATGTAGCATTAACAGTTATTGTCTTATTGTGCAAGGGTTCAACACCAGAAGGTCCAAGAAGACAAATTAAGTAAAAAAAATGTACTTCCGACGCAGTTTTTGCCTAACTAATATCGAACGAACTCACTTGGAAGGGTAGTGTATAGGAACCTTACAACATTTAAAAAACTGTGATGACACCACAGTTACGAGCCTTTACACTGGTTAAATCTGCAAATCTGATTGAATTAAAATATTCAATATGTTGATAATGATAACAGTAAGAGTTAAGATACTACTGTCTTGGAGAAACTAAATAACTTTATTTGATCTAAACTATGCCCCCTTGCAATAAACGGAAATTGCCAAAAACACCTTGTGTATAGGTATTTATTTATCGAACGCGCGAGCGAAGCGAACAAACGAATATGCTTCCGCTTGGCGCGAAAATCGTGTATAGTCCGGTGTCTGTCCCGCTGTCTAGCTTTTCTCCACTGCTATTTCTGAACTGATTCTCGTGAAATTTAGGGAGCATGTTCGCTAATTATTTAGATTGTTTTTGCCAAGTCACTTTTACAAAACGCAAAAGATTTTTTGAAGTGAAATCTTCTTTGCTGCGGTGCTGTGCACTTTTTGGGATGGGGAAAAGTTGCTAAACTCGCGACAGGTGTAGAAGCGTAGGAGGTCACGTGACGTTTAGGAGCGTAGGATTTAATGTTGCCAATTACCGGAATACAATAAGCGGGAGTTGCGCTTCAATATGCGGATTTGCGGAATACGTTTATAGGTTTATTTTTATGTAAGACGTACGGAGCTTGGGGGCGCAGGCGGGGGGAAGGGATTTTGCAAAATCAAAGTATTCAAGTTTTTTTAAGCAATTCGCAAGTCTTCACTTCTGCCGGCACTCCCGTAGTAACCCAGTCTTTTTTTATGCTGGCTCGCTTGGTCTACAGCTGCTGACAGAGCCACTAGATGACTAGATTATATATATTATGTTTACCAAAGCGGACCCTGTAACTGTGGACCCAATAACGATACAATAATGGTACAGGGTCAATATAATTCAGACACCCGTAATTATTTGTATCCAGACTAAACCGACCGCTCCGGTAAGCAAAGCGCCCGAGCAGTTCAGCGCGCCGGAGACCGAGCACGGCGAGGGGTTCAAGCTCGAGAAGAGCATCACAGAGGAACGGAGACGGGACGATGACTCCGGCCGGTGCGAAGGCAGCTTCCAAAACAGGTAAGCACCTGCCTAGGCTTACTCTTCTTAGAGTGCTCTGAATAGGCTTACTTTTTAAAGTCGCGTCATCGTATTTCTCTATGCAGCATGGTTCAAAGTTCACGGTGAGAATTAGTACACCGAGCGATGCTGTCGCTGTCCGTGTCATGGGGCGCACACAGAGCCATCAGTCGCTGGCGTGTATAAGGACTACTGCTGGTTGAGCGAATCTAAGTGAAACGGCTTATTGGCTGAAAATGATGCACTAATGGTCTTCCGTGAGGTAGGGCACAGTGAAATGTCATCCCGCTCGAATGTGGAGCAGCCCAACTGTCGGTTGGCAACGTATGCGCAACCTCACGGACCGCCGAAGGGCCGCACGCGCAGCTAGGCTAGCACCACTGTGCAGCGAAAACTTTGCCATTCCTAGTCGACTCGCGGCTCGGGGTGAAGTAGAAAACGGCGCGGCGAGAATAGTGATGAGCACTTTCATGGTAATGACAGTGAATACTTCATTAGTGGATATCTTTAAGCATATTAAACCATTTACATCGTTCGCCTTTCACGTTGAATCTAAATTTTCCGTTTTACCAGGCAGTTTATTACATTCATAATAGCTTTTGGCGAGCTGACGGTGAGTGGCGACACCGCGGACCCCTAACCTCCAGAAGGCCCGAGTGATCTGGCCCTCGCCTCTGTGCTTGCCTTAACCGGCCGGCCAGAGTGGAGTCGCAAGAGCGGAACCTATGCTCCAGGTTGGAAGTGTAAAATGTCATAACGCCGGCGGCCCTTGAACGGATTACCGGGATCTGGCGCACCGCAGACACCTCTTGACAACCTCACAGCCGCTCAGACGTGTTGCTCCATTGTCGCACTGTACTTGCGACCGTTTGTGGGGCCCACTTAACGAGCAGGCAAGTCACCGCCTGCCTTTTCACAATTTTGAGGTTAATTGTCACGGCAGGTGTCCGCTAGTCTCCTCCCGTAACCCATTTTCCAGACCACCCACCATTCAACCCAATAACCCATGACCTTAATTTCCATCGCAGCACAGTGTTGCACTCAATAGTCTTTGCACCTGGCGGGGACCATCACTGGATGTATCATGTTGTGCGCTCGGAGATGGTATCCGCCATGTGTATCCCTCGCTTTATATTATATTTGTATTAAAGGGCCTCTGCGCTGTTGGCTTCGGCCCCACGCATGCCTTCCAAAAGTCCAGGACCCCATGGTCCTGAGATATGGAAAAAACATAATAATAATAGTATTCGTTTATTGCTCACCATGGTCATAACGATATAGTGTGACTGTGCCACACATATAACTTTTTTAAGACTGTGCCACACATATAACTTTTTTGAAGTAGTTTTCCGTCCTTCATAGTAAGTATCCCCACTTAAGCGGTAAACAAGTAATACTTAGCGAACACCCCGCCTTGCAGAAGACCACAGCCATAATAACACTACTACTTGCTCTGTAGTGTTGTGTTTCTGGAGGTGAGCAAGGTCGCCAGAGCTCCCGAGGATGCCTTGTGCTGAGAGCGAGGGCATTTGTTCCTTCAGCTGTCAACACGGCGAATCCTCCGTCGACCACCGTCGTCGGCGACCACCGTCGTTGCATAAAAAAGGTCGTATTTACATTATAACAAAACATGACACAAAAAAATAGTCCCAATATTGTTTGTTTCAATAATAAGTATGTTTGGAACAGAACGGCTTGCTGTAACCATGGAACAGTAAAGTGCCTTTACTGTTCCATGGTTACGGGAAGCCGATAATGTCCTTACTGGCTGATTACTGCAGAGCCGAAGGGCAGGTTTATGACTTAGCAGTCTCATTATGTTTGTATTTACAAATCAAATCAAATACTTTATTTCGACCAACAAGGATCATATACAATACAATAGCTACATTATTAATACGAAATTATAATATAATAGTAGATTATACACCAAGGGGATAAAGCACTGTTTTATGTCACGGGAGCGAATTGAATCCCGAACGTAACGAAGGACTCACAATTTAACTCCTGAGCGTAGCGAGGGAGTTATAAGTTAATTCCTGAGCGAAGCGAGGGAATTAAGACTGAGTCCTGAGTGCAGTGAGGGGTTCAACCGCCCAAGACTAAAACAGTCTTATCCCCGAGGTGTATACTCTACTTTTCACACCTTATGCGAGATAAAAAAACAGGCTCAGTAGATAAATATTCAAAATAGACCAGAAGCACTGATTCAGACACAGACCTTACGCCTTTTACAGCTTTCCATTTGTCAAAATCGTTGTAGGCTTTTAGGTATTTTTCCTTTGACTTCTCTGGCAGCAGATTGTTGACAATGCCTATGGCATCTAATTTGATAAACTCAGGAGTCAAAACACTTTCATCACTCGACATTTTCAATATTATTTTTGAAATTAAATCTTCTATAGGCACCTACAAGAACTCGATTTGTTCGTCACGCGTGAACAAATGAAGGCGCGCGACGTTCCAAATTCGAAAGCACAGGCCGTGGTCCTAGATTCGAAATTCGAATTTCGAACACCGCGTTCCTCCGGACCGGGGTTCACACGGAGGCAAACTTCATTTATTTTGTCAAATCAAGTAGGCCATGGCCTAGGACAAATTGTGTTTAGCAAAATTAAACTTTATGCATATAGTAATAAGAATTATGAAAAGTGAAATCATATTATTAACCAGCGGGTTATAATGAAATTCAGTACAACATTATAACCCGGCTAATACCAAGGGATTTAATGTCTTGCTTTCGGTAGGGTTTACATGACCTATAATTCGGCATTGTCGAGCATGTGGTTTGAAAAATTATATTATGTGTTAGTTACAAATAATTTAATAAATAAACATCTTATCCTATTGTTAGTCACTAATATCTATAATTATACATTGTTCTGCCAGGTTTGTTTGCCAGTACATGAATCATGTGGCAGTGGTTCAGATACTGGCAATCAAACCTATCCGACAATGCCCCTGTTAGCGCTATCCCGTACCCTGTGCGCCAGAGATGTACACCGTTTCCGCATTATAGTGTAAAAACAGTCCACTCTCGCTTCGGCAAACATCCCCGTCGCACTACAGAAACGGGGCAGCCCCATCAGCACCCTGAAAGCATTGTTGTACTGTACACGAAGGGCGTTGTACTGCTTCTGCGTATAGTCGACCCACAGGCTGCTTCTCGTACGATATCTGCATCGTCTTTCAAGTCGGAGTCGGAGTCGGATTTACGGGTGTCCCACGGTAGCGTAAGATAGTAAACCGAGTCTGATCATTGAGATGTCATTCGATTCAAAATCATGCTCTAGTAACAGTAACACATTCGACACCGCGTACCCGACACTCGGGCACTCGTAAACTTTACTCAGATGCCAGCATACCCGGTAGTCGGGCAAGAGCTATAAACCTACACGCGACGCCAAAGTGCCCGACAGGCGGGCAAGCATTGCATCTTCGCTACCTCAGGGCTACCCCTGCCACTAACAGGAAAATTTGTAAGTCTTCTGATTATTATGTATGTATGTAAGCACTTTATTGTACACAATAACAGGTTAAGGAATATACATGTCACACAATAGATCAAAGTACAAAGGCGAACTTATCCCTATAAGGGATCTCTTCCAGCTAACCTTTGAGCAATTGAGAGGAAGGTAGGTAGAACGAGATAGGCAAACTTATACCGTGTACAAAAACAGAGAAAATAAAGCAAATCCTAATTAGTATTAATTCTAGACAAATAAAAACATGCCAATACATATATAAATATACAATATAAAATATAATACACACTAACATATGTTACATATATATCGCAAATATACAATAAATAAATAAATACTATATTCAACCAATTCACAAGTCATTGGAAAGCCACAACTTCTTCAAATTCATCTTAAGTGACGCAACAGACTGCGACTGTCTCAGCGACAAAGGCAACTCATTCCACAATTTAACAGCGCGCGCAGTAAAAGATCTGGAGTATGTTCGCGTCTTTCTAGACGGTACAGCAAGAGTAAGGTTAGTACTCGACCGCAAGCGGTGGCCACTGCCGTCTGCCATATAACTAAACCGCTCAGAAAGGTAAGGAGGGGAAGTAGGGCTGAACAGTGTATTGAAAAGTAATGACAGGATATGCACATCCCTGCGCCGGCGAATCGGTAACCATCGAAGCTTAGAGCGGAATTCAGAGATATGATCATACTTGCGTAGACCAAATACATATCTGATACATACATTTTGTAGACGCTCCAGCTTATCAAGTAGCTCCTCGTTGAGGTCCAGAAACGCAATATCGCCATAGTCCAGAAGAGGAAGCAAAAGAGATTGAGTAAGGGTCAACTTGGTACGAAGAGGAAGGAAATTCTGGAGACGTCTTAGGGAGTGAAGGGATCTAAAGATCCTCTGACTCACCTCAGCTATATGGGGTGACCAAGAAAGCGTCTGGTCCATGGTGATACCCAAATTCCTGACAGTAGAGGAAAGAGGAATAGAAATTCCATCAAAAATAATGTCAGGCACCACCACCTTTGAGAGCTTATCTACATAGTAAGGACTACCAATAACAATCGCTTGCGATTTCTTCGCATTAATTTGTAAACCATACTTACACGCCCAGCAGCGTATAGATTCTAGGTTTCGATTGACTTCCGAAATTAATGCGGAGACATCATCCACAGTAGCCGCTGCATAAATCTGTAGGTCATCTGCGTAAAGGTGATATGATGTAGTTAGGGATTCGGTGATACTATTTATAAAAACAGAGAACAATAATGGAGAAAGCACCCCGCCCTGTGGAACGCCAGCGGAGAGTTCGCACCACTCGGACATCTTGTCATCGAACGTAACGCGCTGGCGCCTGCCAAAGAGGTAGCTGCGAAACCAGGATAAGGGAGTTTCATAAATGTTAAGAGAGCGGAGAATACCTAGCAGAATATCAAAATCTACCGTATTAAAAGCACTGCTAAAATCAAGAAGAACAAGGACAGTGAGCTTTTTGGACTCGATATTGAGACGAATGTCATCGGTGACGTTAACTAAAGCGGTGACCGTGCTATGCCCGGGGCGGAATCCGGATTGGAAAGGATTAAACAAAGAATTTCTGTTAAGATGAGAAAGGAGACGACGATTAACATAATGTTCAATGATCTTTGACAAAACTGGGAGAATAGAAATAGGGCGGTATTGAGTGAAAGATACAGCATTAGGGATTTTGGGGAGAGGAATTACGTGAGCATACTTCCACGATGCCGGAAAGGTTCCAGTGGACAAGGAGAAATTTATAATATCCGAAAGGGTAGGAACAATAAAATCCGCCACGAGCATAAGCATATCCACACTGAGGCCATCGTCACCGATTGCCTTCGTCTTAATAGATTTGAGAAGGGCAAGCGTCTCCTGCGGTGAAATCAAACCAAATTCAAAGGGAGATAGGTCGGGGTGTGTAATATTGGCAAGAAGTGAAAGAGTGGATTGCTTAATGGATGGGTCAAGAGTAACCGGCGACGTGCTGAAATGTTTGTTAATAGCGTCAATGTCAAGAGTATTGGAAGAACATTGCTGAGTTTTGCCGACCCCAAGAGACTTTAAAAATTTCCACAACTTAGAAGGGGGACACTCCTCTATTGATTTGTGGATATGGAGGCGTTTTGCTTCCCTACAGACTTTGTTGCAGCAGTTACGTATGGAAATATACCTCTGGCGATTTTCGTCCGAAGGAACCAGCCGGAACTTAATACGAGCTCGATCGCGCTTGGCCATGTACTGTTTGATCTCCGGCGTGAGCCACGGTGCAGGAAAGTGTTTAACTCGCGTTGGTTTCAAAGGAGCATGCTTATCAAAAATCGCAAGCAATATGGCATTGAAAGCCCCTACTTTCATGTTAACATCGTCATGACGACCTACACTGCTCCAATCAGCATGTGAAACATCATCCCAGAGCGCTTCCAGATTTACATCGCGGAGATTTCTACGCATGATTATCTTCTGTCTCTTCTTCGGGGGACGAATGTTAAAAGAGGCGTAAATTAAATCATGATTGGAGAAACCTGCAGCATTGAATTGCCCGTGGAGGGATACCAGATTTGGAGAAGTAGTAAGAATGAGATCTAAAAGAGAAGGAGGGCCGTTATGAGGAAAATGCGTAGCATCAAGTGGCAACACGCTTAGATTTATAGAAGTTGCAAGAGAACGGAGCTTAGCGGAGCGATGGTCATTTTTAAGGAGACAGGTGTTAAAGTCACCCATAATAATGCTGTGATCAAACTGAGGGCTAATATTGACTAAAACATTTTCGAGGGAATCAAAATAATTAATTTGAGATGAAGGGCTATAAAAAACGCCAAGAAGAACTTTGGAGTGATGTAAAGTCACGTCTAAGAAAAGATACTCGGAAGAGTTCGAGTAGACTGATGGCGACTGAGCAACTACTTGATAAGCGAAATTACTTTTTATATATATGGCAACACCGCCGCCCCGCACAGCTCCCGAACCGCCATCGCTAGGGCCAATCCTGTCATTACGAATCAGAATATACCCAGGCAAGGGATATAAAGTTGAAGGAAGAGAGGGCTTTAGCCATGACTCGGAGATAAGAATTGCATGTATATTGTTATTGGAGCTGAACGATGCAAGCAATTCAGTGTAATGAGCCGGCACACTCTGCGCATTTATATGAACGACATTGAAGTTTTTAGTAGAAGTTTTAAAAGTACAGTGCAAGCGTTCACTAAGATCAGGCATATCTGATGCGTCACTCAAGGAATCGTAAAAACTTGAAGAAGAGAGTGAAAAAAACTCGCTGTCCAAACTAGCATTAAACACGTCCGACATTGTAAATACGGTTGAATACAAATATATAGATATATATATACAGAAATATAAATAATTATTATGTACTTATGCGGTCGAATAGTTGGCACAGTTGATAATTATATTTTATTACTTCACTTTGTATTTTTATTTACTTTACCTAATGCGATTTAAATAAAAATTCTTATTAGTTGGTTAAGTTAACACAGCCCTGAGCGTCCGCCGCTTGCCCGACTAGCGGGTTCGCAGCGTGCGGCATTGAGTTGCACGTCGTTGCCCGACTAGCGAGTACTGGCGGTTTCTGGGGTATTGTTCGAAATTTTGCCTGGTTGCGAAAGTGTTAAAACAACAGTTTTTGGGCTTCCATAGTCAACAATGAAACCCATATACTTTCGCCATGTCCGTCTGTCCTGCTGCGGCTTAGCTCAGTAACACTTACTATTTGCTAGAAAACTGTAATTCAGCACGGGTTTATGTATATAAATCAATCACGCCGACCAAACAGTAGAATATAATCTTGGAAAAAAAAGGGAAACCTTTTAAGGTAGTGGGGATGTAATTTTGAACCGAGTTCAAAAAAAGGAGGGTTTTCTCAATTCGGCTGTATTTTTTTTTCTATGTTTGTTACCTTAGAACTTCGTCATTGATGAGCCGATTCGAAATATATATTTTTTGTTCTCATGTATATGCTTCCAGATGGGTCCCATTTTATTCATAATTCAGTTAGATGATGGGATCCATGAGGAATTGAGGGAACTCCTCAATATTATTAAGCACGCATGTAGTGATTTTGGGATTTTCTATTATAACTCGTGTATTTACATCCGGAATCATAAATTCGGTGGCGAGAAATTGATGAAGACCACAGATGACTTATCGAATTCCCCAATTATGTTTATGTACTTAAAAGTGCAAAAGTACGCCACAGGTTCTGATAAGATTCCGTTGAAATAGGAACTATTTGCTATCGGAAATCAGTTCATGCGGTAAATTGTAAACAAAAATAGGAAATGTGCTCGTGGCTTGGCGGAGTACTAAATTGAAGTCGGTTAAAACTTTGTTTTTAAAGTAAATTATGTATAATGAAATGAATTCAAAAGGAAAACTATCACGGCTAAGTATGCATAACCAGTAACCGAGTAATAGTGGACCAACTTGAAAGACCAGCAGTGCACCTTTTAGTAGGCGCGCGTGTCGATGTAACACAGACAGACAGGCAGCTGCGCGTGACCCGTGTTCATTTTCTGTTACTTAGTAGGTGGCCCCCAAAGGGTAAAAACGATCCCCTATTACTAAGACTGCGCTATCCGTCTGTCACCATTCTGTATCTCATGAACCTTTTCACAGATGATGTATTAAAGCTGCCCCTATAACAACAAATACTAATAACTACAACTTAGAAAAGTTGAAAAGCCCCCAGCATTTTCATTTCAAAGTCCAACATCTCGAAAACGGCTGAACAGATTTTGATGAAACATGGCTAAGAACACTCGGGATAATATTATCTGTGATACAAAAAAAACGCATTGAAATCGGTCCATCCGTTTCGGAGCTACGATACCTCAGACATATACACAGACAGACACGTTAAACTTATAACACCCCTCTGTTTTCGTCAGGGGTTAAAAACAGAATAAAATTTATATTTAAGGGGGCTCCCATACAACGTGATTATTTTTGCCGTTTTCGTGAAACGCGCGTGTCCGACTCGCACTTGGCCGGTTTTTTTAAAAAATTCAATGTTTTTTTCATTAGACGTGGTAAACCATGGGAGAGCAACGCAGCAGCCCCCTCTGGAGATGTGAGGGCGGAGTCCCCGCGTCCGCACTTCCGAGATAAGGACGATGGAGAGAACAGGTACGCAACACGACTGCTATCTCAGTCTTAGGGCGCGGTGCACCAACTTGCGATTAGAATCAGATTTGTATTTAACAAAAAGAGAAAATAAAAACCTACAAACGGTAGAAGGAGAAAGAAGAATTAGTGGACAATGGGGCCCAGTCTCAGCATGTGCTGGGCGAGGCCTAGCGCTGGTTTTCAGACTGGTCCCGAGGTTGTCGGTCGCTGGCTAACAAGTTACCGTGCTTAGGTATAAATATTTTCAACTAATACTGTGCTTACAATCCAAAACCTACAGAAACATTTTAATATTCAGTAGAAACTTGTCAAACTTTCGATACATCCCACGTTAATCACCTGACCCCTATCACCCAGGTCAATGATAATGTTCGGTTATGGCGCTTCGCCGGACGCTACCGCGTCACGCTCGCCTTGCTCGCTCGGCTCGCACTGTAGGGTCGCAGTTCACCCTACAACCTTTTTTTCCCCTGGGGGACCAGGCCAGGGGATTCTAGTGGACAGCAGCTTACATTCGGATTTTAACGAACATCTACGATTATAGACGGTTCGGTGCAACCCACCCTTATACTTGAGTTTAATTGAGTTGACCGATTTGCCTCAAAGTAGTGGATTCAAAGCGCAACTCCACCGTCCGGGGTTGATTCCCATTCCAGAGACAGCATTGACCTTGAAACCCTTGGTGGCACGAAACTCGTCAAGGGTCGACAAGGGGCTGAACCGGGCTGCCGAGGTGTCTGATGCTCAGGGAGTTCCCTAGAGCCCTCTTTGGGGGCCCAAGAGATCCGTACCGAAGAGGCTGAATTGGTATCGTAATTGTGGTGCACTGTGATGGTTTGCTCGCTTGCGAATGTTTCAATGCTTACGTCATTCATCATCTTCCTAGCGTTGTTCCCGGTTATGCCCTAAACCTTTGACTATTTGACAACTCTGTCAATAGATTTAAATTTGAACCGTAAATCAGTCTGAACACAATCGTTATTGTTTCATCTATGACGGCAAATATATTGCCGTTACCCATTTAAGGGCTAAAAGATTTGGCATAGGCGATTGTACGAAAGCGACTGCCATCTGACCTTCCAACTCGCAGGGAAAACTAGACCTTATTATGTTTTCCGTCACCGAAAAGCTAACGGTAAATATTCCGTGCATATGTTCCGAAAAATTATGGTACGAGTCGGGATTGGAACCCACGACCGCCGCTTGACGGCCACATGTCAGAACCGCCACTATACTCGACGCCGTATTTAGATTCCAAAAAAGTTACCAATGATGGCCGAATGTCACTGTCACAAATGTCATTGTCATTGTGACGTTCCAGATGTAACCAACCCATGCATAATAATTTATTTTTTCGTTGTTACTTAGATGTTACATCAATCTGTCTATGTACAAAACACTACCCCCAAGTACTCAATTACGTACCTACTAGCTTTTTCCAGCGAATTCTTCCGCGTTAAGGTTATCACAACAATGCCATTATTAAATACGAGACATGTTAAGGTTAAACATCACTGGTTCCTGTCGAGCTGTTGCTAACAGATGTCGCGATATATAATTTCGATGGTTGCTCATCATTTTACGCAAAACCGTGACCAATACCAACATGTGTTTCAAACTGCGGAAGCCGAAGAGCGTGCTACGTATGAATCGCAATCAATCTGCACTAATCAGTGCTTCTTTTTAAGGTGCAACGTCACTGGTTCCTGTCGAGCTGTTGCTAACAGATGTCGCGATATATAATTTCGATGGTTGCTCATCGTTTTACGCAAAACCGTGACGAGTTCCAACATGTGTTTCAAACTGCGGAAGCCGAAGAGCTTGCTACGTATGAATCGCAATCAATCTGCACTAAACAGTGTTTCTATTTAAAATGTAGTCCGAAAATATGCATAAAAGTGCTTTTTCGTGAATTTACGCAGACTAACGTAACTAAATGTCACTTCGAAGTCTGTCATTGTCAAACATTTTGCATAAATCAAACTAGAGGGCGCAAAACTAAATCTACAGTAGCGCGTCTATTAGGGAATAGTAAAACTAAATGTAGTCGTATCTGGCACTCCAGAACGTAAGATGAATTCAATGCACTTTTTCACTCATCATCTAATGTCATGCGGTAGCGCAGTATATCTTTTGCTTAAATCTGTCTGTAATGCCATCGTTGAACCGGGTTCAAATCCCGACAATGGTAGGTACTTCTTTTTTGTTTTTTTATTTGGATTTCTAAACCAATATGACCGTCTAAACTAACTAAGATTTACTTGTAATGTGCTACAATTTATTTTTCATATTTTACTAAGTTTTCTTGATAAGCATATCATGTATCTAGATTATCCACAAAAATCCCTATATTTTTGGCGGACCTATTCTTACATGTTGCATACTACGTAAATACTATTTTTGATAGGTATTTCATTTAAAAAGATGTTACGCCTTCCACTTAATTCGAAAATCATGAGTTGGTATCCGTAGGTTTACAGTTGACAAATCAAAGTACTACCTTTATCTATTCTATACCCTATTCCACATGAGATTAGATCGTAAATCTTCGTGATTTGAATGAAAACCATTTGGATAAACAAAAACATTTAAATTGTTTCATGTGAAACACATTAAATAATCGAAATAACACTAGTAGGTAAGTCCAATATTTTTATAGGAAAATTAAAAATCTAGTGTTATACGGAAAAAGGTACCTATACTTAGTATATTAGTACTTTTATTTGTTATATCCATATTCACTTGCGGGACTACATAATAATTACAATCAGAAAGGCTACGTATTATTCACAAAATGTTTTGTATTCGCCCGTTACTCGCGTCTAAAATATTAGACCTCAAAATTGGTAATAATTTTGAGCCACCGGACGAATGTCGTGTGGCGTTGTGAATAACGGGGAGTTTGTTCTATCAAAATTCAAAACTTCTCTTGAGTCCCGACCTAGGCCGCGTCAGAAAGAGAGAAATATATCATTTGACATTATGGTACTGTTTTCGATGAACGTCAGAATTCAAAATTCGAATTCAACTTTTTCACGCGATTATGTATACACTAGAATTATTTGGGGTTTACCACTGACAGATAGTTTTCCTTCATTTAATTTTCAACTTTAACCTCATACAAATTAAGTATCTAGTTATTTCTAAATCGGTAGACGTGGGTAACAGTATTCTGAAAATTGCTTTATTTGTATGATAGTAAAGTTGAAAATTAAATGAAGGCAAACTATCTGTCAGTGGTTAACTAATATTAATCGTACTGTACGTGTGCTTGATGCTTCACTCATTCATTACTAATGTTCAAAGATTGAGATTTGATTACAAAATTATTGAATGTCTTGTTTAGGTAAATATGAGATGAAACTCCAACCCACGACCGCCGATTGACAGTCGCATGCCTGAACCACTATGCTATCGGAACGATTATTGTAAAGTGTTATTTTGTATGTTTGTATGTAGGGTATAACCTCCAAAACCACATCCGATTATAAAAATTATTTCACTGGTGATGGATAAATGAACTTACTGGGTGGACAATAGGCATAGTATACATTTTATACGCAATAAACGAACTCAGATTTTTAGACGGATTTGACTGTGTACTAAAGCAGTTTTTATTAGGGTTCCGTAGTCAACAAGGAACCCTTATAGTTTCGCCATGTCCGTCCGTCTGTCTGTCTGTCTGTCTGTCCGTCTTAGCTCAGTAACCATTACAACTAGAAAACTGCAATTCGGCGTGGGTATATAAACCAATCACGCCGACAAAACAGTACCTAGGATAAAATCCTGAAAAAAAAATTTTTTTAGAGTACCTCCCCTACATGTAAATTGGTGATGTATTTTTTTTCTCGTTAAATTTATAGTGTGGGGTAGTTTTAGAAAACCCATAATATTTTTGGACAAGCTATCCAACGATACCCCGCACTATAGGTTTAACGAGAAAAAAAATACATCACCAATTTACATGTATCGGAGGTACCCTAAGATTTTTTTTCAGGATTTTATCCTACTGTTTTGTCGGCGTGATTGGTTTAATATACCCACGCTGAATTGCAGTTTTCTAGTTGTAAGGGTTACTGAGCTAAGCCGAAGACGGACAGACAGACAGACAGACAGACAGACGAACGGACGGACATGGCGAAACTATAAGGGTTCCTTGTTGACTACGGAACCCTAAAAATTGTGACTTAGTTAATTTACATGTTGGGGGTAATCTAATATTCTAGTTGAACAGTCGATTACTAAATAGGTTGCAGTAGGTATTTTACTGTCAATCGATGTGCAGTCGACTCAAGCGAACGTATAAATTTATCAGGTAGGTACACTCCTAATAATTGTCTGTTATATTTAATGCTACATAAAGTAACATTCACTCAATCGAAGCTTACTTATAATCTGCAAGTTGGAAATTCAAACGGTTCATTTGATCAAAACCAGATTACGTTTTAATATTGGATCTTACTCCTTTCTAATAAGACGCAAAATGTACCTACCTATGCATAATTTTCGTTCCGTCGACTTTAGTTAGGTCGATCACGAATAAAGAGCAAAGCATTGAAATTCAGCCTATCAAAAACAAATGACATTGCTCTTACGTCATTACCAAAATGAGTAGCCTAGCAATATAAAACGAATGCCGTCTCTTTCACCAGAAAAAAAGGGATTGTACGATGGTGTCGCCGTCTGGTAAATATAATTACTACTATTGACCCCGCTGTCTAACTAATTTTGATTTGATACCAAAGACATCTAGTGAAGGTTTTGGACAACGTGCTGTCATGTGACGCGGCCATGTCATTTACACGGACAGTGTCTAACTCACGCACACATACAAGGCTCGGA
The DNA here is from genome assembly GCA_945867215.1 of Epinotia demarniana. Classification (NCBI taxonomy): domain Eukaryota; kingdom Metazoa; phylum Arthropoda; class Insecta; order Lepidoptera; family Tortricidae; genus Epinotia; species Epinotia demarniana. Next base: position 61,457,757 of record OX244259.1, read on the forward strand.
GTAAAATTTTATGAATTTCAAATGGCTATATTTTGAATATTACTGGTTTTTGCGTGTATTTATTCAAACTGCGGGAGAAGAGGGTCATATATTATCTAAATATCACAATTTCAAGTTGCTGACATCGATAGATTAGACGTCTAGTCCGAACGAAAATTGTATGGAATTCGTCAGTGACGTTGCACCTTAAAATGTAGTCCGAAAATATGCATAAAAGTGCTTTTTCGTGAATTTACGCAGACTAACGTAACTAAATGTCACTTCAAAGTCAGTCATTGTCAATCCTTTTTCATAAATCAAACTAGAGGGCGCAAAACTAAATATATAGTAGCGCCTCTATTAGGAAATAGTGAAACTAAATGTTCTTGTGGCTGGCACCAAAGAGAATATTGAATATATATAGTATAGAGTTGTCAGTCAACATTATTGTTAGTAGTGCCATCTAGACTCGCGAGAATAACATACACCCTCCGATTTGACATCACACATACACTGGCATGAGTATAGTTACATTTTACGCACACATACGTATATTTGTGGGATGGATGTAGGAAGAATTAGATTCTTCAGGAATTTGAAATCCATCAATTTGAAACACTACCAGAGTAGTTTTGTGTAATCATTGCTCACTCTGCTAACTGTCCAAATTTGATGGATTTCATTGTAAAACAGTTATAATAAAAGATTGGAATATAATTCAAAACTCAAATATTTATTTCGCAAGTACATGCAGAGGACTCACGGGCTTTTTAACATGTCAGTGCATACTAATAAGTGCAGTTACAAATGTTACAATGGTATCATTAAGTGATATCAGTACAGTCAGCATCATACAGTTAGTAGCAATCAGAGTAGCCAAATATAATAGTAACACACCCTTATTCTTACAGTTACAATGACGTTTACCGAAATGTTCCCGTCCAATGTACAATGTACCTACATGTATCCATGGACAGGAAACGTGTTAAAACTCACCTACGTATTGCAAAGAACTCAGGCAAGCCCACGGGATAAAATATAGCTTATGCCCATTGAAAAAGTCCATTCTATACAAACGTGAAATAATTTTTGAAATCGCATGAGCGGTTCCGGAGATTACCTACAACTACCTTCCTACGGAGCGGGCACCCGCTAGGGTTCCTGGCAGCAAGTGTATTGAATCAAGGGATGATTTCCGGGATAATGTCTAGCCTTTGTCTCAGGGTCTCCAACTATATAGTTCCATGCTTGGTTTAAGCGTGCAAAAGTAATAGACAGACATACGGACAGAGTTACTTTCGTATTTAAACAATACAATGCAAATACACTTTTGGAACACCTCTAAAAACAACACGGTACAGAACACGCTGTTTAAAAATACTAGAGGTAGGTAAACTACAACAAGGATTTTATAATATAAGTAAAGTATGGATAGACCTTCAGAACCGACACAGCCGTGCATTAAGGTTAAACATCACTGGTTCCTGTCGAGCTGTTGCTAACAGATGTCGCGATATATAATTTCGATGGTTGCTCATCATTTTACGCAAAACCGTGACCAGTACCAACATGTGTTTCAAACTGCGGAAGCCGAAGAGCGTGCTACGTATGAATCGCAATCAATCTGCACTAATCAGTGCTTCTTTTTAAAATGTAGTCCGAAAATATGCATAAAAGTGCTTTTTCGTGAATTTACGCAGACTAACGTAACTAAATGTCACTTCAAAGTCAGTAATTGTCAAACCTTTTTCATAAATCAAACTAGAGGGCGCAAAACTAAATATATAGTAGCGCCTCTATTAGGAAATAGTGAAACTAAATGTTCTTGTGGCTGGCACTCTAGAATGCAATATGAACCCACCTGACTTTTTCACTCGTCACCTAATGTCATACGGTAGCGCAATAAATCTCTCTTTTGCTTAAATCTGTCTGTAACGCCATCATTGAACCGGGTTCAAATCCCGACGAAAGTACTTCTTTTTTGTTTTTCTTTTTGGATTTTCTAACGAATATGACCGTCTCAACTAATTAGATTGACTTGTAACGTGTAAAAATTTTTTTTCAATATGTTTAATTTTTTTTGATAAGCATGTTTGTATCTCTCCGATCAAATTGGAGAAATCTTAACAAAAGGCCAGGTCAAAAGTACCCTAAACCGACGAGCATTTATGAGAAATATTATGAAAGTGAGTATGATGGAGATCCGTGATCTCTGCCTACCCCTCTGGGAAAGAGGCGTGATTATATGTATGTATGTATGTTTGTATCTAGATTATCCACAAATATCCCCTATATTTTTGGCGGACATATTCTTACATGTTACATACCTACTACATATATACTATTTTGGATAGGCATATCCTTTACAAAGATGTTACGCCTTTGATTTAATTGGAAAGTCATGACTATCCATAGGTTTACAATTGACAAATCAAAGCCCAACCTTTATCTATTAAACCCAATTCCATTGACATTAGACGAATCGTGCATAAATCTTCATGTTATTTGAATGAAAACCATTTTGATTGACAACAACGTAATTGTTTAATTTGAGACACATTAAATAATCGAAATAAGTAACACTAGTACAGTATTTTAAAAGGATCATAAACGAAGATATGTTCCCTAGAAAATCTAATATTATACGGAATAAGGTACGTAAAGTAAGATACTTAGTATATTACTTTGATCTGTTATATCCATATTGACTTGCAGGACTAATTATTAGAAAGGCTAAATATTATTCACAAAATGTTTTGTATTCGCCCGTAAACTCCGACTAAAATAATTAGACCTCAAAATTGGTAATAACTTTGCGTCACCGGACGAATATGGTGAGCTTTGTGAATAACGGGCGAGTTTGTTATATCCTTCTTAGGTATATCAAAACTGTTAGTGGCCAGTCTCTCGAGTCCCGTCCGAGAGCGCGTCGGAAAGAGAGAAATATACCATTTGACAATATGGTACTGTTTTCGATGATTGTCAAAATTCAAAATTAGAATTCTACTTTTTTGGTTTGAACACGCGTTTATGTATCGTGTGCTTGATGCTTTCACAGTTATATGAAAGATTCATCAGTACTAATGTTCAGAGGTGGACATTTCCTTATAAAATTATTGAATATCTTGTTTAGGTAAATATGAGATGAAACTTATCTGTCGAACCCACGACCGTCGACGTCGTTTGACAGTCGCATGCCTGAACCGCTAGGCTACCGGAACGATTCGATTTCGAAAAATATTTCTGTGGTGATGGATGAATGAACTTTCAGGGCCCTATTTAATAAACATTAGAATCCTACAATTTTGTATAACAGTGACATATTTGTAAAGATTTTCTTAGTAAATCTTTACAAATACCTATGTCACCTTTATACAAAATTGTAGGATTGTAATGTTTATTAAATAGGGCCCTGGGAGTTCATGGCGATATACTTAGGCTTAGTAAATTTTATATGCAAAAAAGTTACTCTGGTTTTTAGAGAGATTTGACCGTTAATTTATTAAATGCAGTTTATATTTGTTCTAAAATCGGTCTGGTGACTCCTAAGAGCAAATTTCCGCGTCTCTGGTAGTTTCGAGCTCACAAGATTTCACGAGAACCGGTTGAGAACATGTAGAGGAGAAGTCTGGACAGCCGGACATACGAAAGAATATTTGCCCAAGCTTAAATGAAAAACTTCGTTCGCCTCACTCGCTCGTTCAATTAAGTATAATGGATATTTGTTATCGATTCAGTTTTTAATAATTGTCCGAAAATATATTTTTTAAAGGCAGATTCACGAGCATGTACTCATTTCGGTTACGGTATACCGTATTCCATTATGGGACATTATGGGACCGGTATTCCATTACGATAGCGTTATATTGTAAAAGTTAGCCGCGCCGCCAACATAACGGTACCGGAACCGGAACCGTGTAGATATACATATCGTTACCGGTTTTTTTACTGTATTTACTTACACTTTTATAATGCCTTTTCCAAACCGGTATACTTATGATACCGTTTTTTTTCCTTAAGCTTTTCTTCTCGTCCATGAGAGGAGGTCTGTGCCCAGCAGTCGAACGTAATATAGGCTGATCTATTACTATGCCAATTTTCATTAAGTCATTATTATAATCCTCAAAAACGAAAAAGATATATGTACATATGTATAAGGCATTAAATATCGGATGATTCTCAATACCGGTACTGAAATGTGATATTGGACCACAATACCGGAATTTCGGGACTTCAATATTAATACCTATCGAAAATGTATATACACGATGATTCTTAATCCATGATCAGGAGTCGAAAAATATTGATAAACAGCCAAAACGGATTTCAATGGATGAGGTCTCATGCAATTAAATCACTGTTTAGTTACTTCAATTAAATGATAATGGAAACACTAATATCCACTGAATGTTTGGTCACCCTACATTTCTTGAAGTTAAGTAGATACGTCAAACACACATACGTCAAATTTTTGCAAAATACCGTTAGGGTGACGATATTTTTGAATTGTAAAGTGATTCCTTGTTCAGGTTTATTCAGAAAAAGAAAGAACGTTGTAGTTGGTAGTGACCCTGCCTACGAAGCAAGAGGTCCTGGGTTCGAATCCCGGTAAGGGCAAACATTTATGTGATGAGCATGAATATTTGTTTCTGAGTCATGGATATTTTCTATGTATTTAAGTATTTATATCTATTATATATATCGTCGTCTAATACCCATAACACAAGCCTTACTGAGCTTACTATGGGACTAGGTCGATTTGTGTAAGATTGTCAACTTATATTTATTTATTTATATATATTTATTAGGTAACTTCGAGTTAATCGTGTTTGGTATCAATTACAGAATTAGAAAAATTGACTCCTGGGGCTCGTTTCACGAAGCTACAAGTAACGAATTACAAGCGGAAGTCTCTTTTCAATACCTTTTGATAGAAAGAGACTGCCGCTTGTAATATGTAACTTGTCTTGATCACGAATTAAGAATCATCGTGTGTATTCCTCGTTTAATAGTATAATAGGATAAGATAGGATAATAATTTGTTATTTTACGTATTCGCAAATTTTGGTTCGTCTACTTCGTCTGCATTACTTGAATTTACATTATTGGAAGTTTTGCAGCTTTTTTAGTTTGTTCGTCAAAAAGTACAGTCGCCATCAGATATATTTGAGTGCTCACAAATATCTGAACACGTCTCTTATGCCTCGACAGTAAAATAAAAAAACTCATCTCCAAAAGCAAAACCAACCTTCTTACTTAAAAAAAGTATTGAGCTGTTTGCGAACATTGCTTTTATCTGTTCAGGGAGCGATGGTGTATTTGGAAACTGTCTATACAATAGAATCAGCGCGTATGTGATACGGCATGTGAAACCCAAATACACCTTCCCTCCCTGAACCTGTTGTAGTAAGAGTAAATGAATAAAATTTCTTTTTTACATTTATTTAAATAACCAAAAGTTTAAGAAAGTTTTATGTCAACTAACGTTTTTATAATGGGTTAACAACCCGAAAAACTACGTTTTTGTGAAAAAAATAACAAACTCACCAGTAAAAAAGACGAGGTATTTATTATTACCTAAATTCCCTATTTACGAGCACGGTGTTCTACGTTCATTCATAAAAGTTGTCCGTTTTAGCGGAAGCCTATTTTACCACTATCATCATTAAGTAAAAGTGATTATTCTTCGGTAGAAAAAGAATGGAGCACAGACATTACAAATAAAATTATTCAAATAAATGTAAATACTTAAATTGATTATGCGTTCCTTTTTTTACAATTGCATGAAGTTATTATATTTTTTATTAAAAACCAGTTTCCGCCTCCATGGACCCGGGATAAAAACTATCCTTTATTTTAATCTCGGCTTCTCTTAAGGCCCAGCATACAATACAAAATGGCATTGGAATTGTGTTGTGTCGGAAATAGAGTAGCATTCGTTTGTTTTAAAAATTGCCCGAAACAAAACAAATTCAGCTCTATTCCAGTTGAATCGGTATAATTTATGGGCTTTAGGAGGTTAAACTCTCTTCGTGCAAAATTTCATCTAAATCGGTTGAGCCGTGATCGAGTTACAAACATTCAAACATCTATATATAGAAACATCCAAAATTTTGCATTTATAATATTAGTAGGTTTAAAAAGTAATTCGATATTGGTCCTTTTCAGTTCCGGTATTAGACTAGTGGAAAAATCGGTCCGGGATTCCGGTATTTCGGGATTCCAAGATGGCGGTTTGTATTCCCTATATGAACGTTAAAAAAAATAATTAAATACGTACATCAGTTTTCTCCGGGCCATTTCGATAGTTAGCTGCACCTTTATACTACCATAAAACTACGGTTACGGTTAATTTTTCCGGTACCGTAAACGGTTTCATAAAAGATGTAAAGGTGCGAATTCGACCCGCATAAGAACAAAAAAAACTGTTTTGGAGTAATACCTGTTTGGAACCGGTATTATAAGGTATCACTAGGCAATATAAATACCGGTAACCAATATTTCTAACTGGTGGCGGGGGCACCGTTGTGTTGTCGCTGCGCGGCTAAACCTTACAATATAACAGTGCCGTACCCAATTAATGGAAAACCGGTCTCGTATCTGCCTAGCCACCGGTCGTAACTGACATCAGTCCCTGCACCGAAGAATGCCTACGAGTATATAATTCTACCCTCACAACATTTTATAAAGAAGTCTACTTGTGACTTAGGCCGGTTCCCAATTATCAATCCACTGATAGTTTTCCTTACCGACATTTGACACATTTTAATAATCTGTCAAAATGCTTGTAAGGAAAACTATCCGTGGACTGATTATTGGGAACAGGCATTAGTTAATTGACATGTCCGGTAATCTAATCTCCGGTAGTTGAACACTTGAACAGTCGATAGTTAGTAGGTTGCAGTAGTTAGTTATTTTACTGTCAACTGTGTTGGCAAATGCCGATTCATCCCATCACTAGTAATGTAAAACTACCCTTTTTTATCCTATCCTAAATCCACATATTCGCATACCTGAATTGGGGGTAGGAAATCAAAAACTGTGACAATCTCTCTACTACTGCGCGCTTCGGGTCGAGCACGCGCTCCCTTCGAAATAAAATACCGCGAGTGGACAAAACCAAGACAATCAGCGCGATTCTATCGCCAATCATAAGCCCTGGGGCAGAAGAAGTAAAAGGAGTGAGCGTCGCGTCCAATTCCATCAAGCACGCGCGGGGCAAATATTCAGGAACCAGGTTTGCCTCCAATTTCCCTTTTTCCAACTTTTCTTCGATCCCATATTTTGGTCCTTACGAACAGCATATCTGTATAATCTTGATCTAAACATAATAGTTTTTCAAATTAAAATCAACATTCCATATTTCATATTAATAATTCGCAAGTCATTTTGTCTGCCACAGACAAGCAGCACTTTTTGCGTTGGTGATTTGTTCTTAACAAACTGTCACTTCATTCAATTGTCAAGGTTGGCCACACTAACAAAATTAATACACTGTGTTTGGCCAATTTTCAAGCATCTGAATAAATTATATAGGAAAATACATCTCTCGAGTTTGACACTTGCATAGTTATCTAATCTGTATCGATTTGTTTACATCCACACTTAACCTAATTTATCGTGTTAATTGCAACCAATATAAAATGGAATCTCAAGTTTCAGTCGTGAAATTTAACATTTCGCATAGTTTCGTTAGTCAATTGTATGACATGGCGTCCAGTTTAATGAATGCAAATCCGAAACCGGAACAATTGAGGGCTTTTAAAGTGCGTTATGCCGACGCGGATCGTATGCGAGATCAAATGGATGAGGCTTTCTCCGTAATTATGACTTTAATTGAGGATAAGGATAAATCGGATATTGAAACAAAATATAATGCATTTTACGAGAAGTTTTACTCTATAAAAACTATGTATGAAGACTTGTTTGCTCGTTCTACAACACAAACTCAAATCGGCAAATCAAATGGTATGGAAAGCACTCGTTTCCATCTACCTAAAATCGAGTTGGTCAAATTCAAGGGTACACACACAGAATGGCCCAATTTCATAGCTATTTACAATAGTTTGATACACAACAATGCAGAGTTGAGTGTTGTACAAAAGTTTCATTACTTGTTAACAGTACTCGAATATGAGCCTTTGAGTTTGGTGCGGCATCTTCCCATATCAAATGAGAATTACATGATCGCTTATTCTTTACTGCAGGAACGATATGAAAATAAGAGATTGATTGCGTCAAAACACTTAGAGCTCTTACTTTCTGCTAGTTGTCATACATTAATACACAAAAACTTGCGGAAGTTTGTAAACACACTAAAAGAGAATACACAAGCTCTCAAAGCCCTCGGGTTTGATACGGTTTCATGGAGTTTCTTACTATTCCATCTTGTGTCAAGAAAAATGCCCACAGAGCTGCGTACAAAATTTGAATTTACTCTTAAAGTAAATGAATTACCCGACTTTGAGAACTTGTTGGATTTTCTTGAAAATCATTTGAGAGTTTTAGAATCTTCCCAAAATGTCCTTGCAAAAGGAACCTCAAGCGATGTTCCTACTACCTTACATGTGGCTCAACAGCCAGCCTGTATCTGCTGTGGTGGAAGTCATCCTATTTACCATTGTCAAAAATTTAATTCTATTGATGACAAAAAATCATACGTTAAGAGCAAGAATTTATGTTATAATTGCTTGCGTCCCCATCATGTCTCAAAGTGTATGTCTAAATCACATTGTCAGATCTGCGGGGGCAAGCATCATACTAAACTGCATATAGCTGAAGCGACAAGCAGTACCACAAGGGCCATTGTCTCGCCTAAAGCTGATATGCAAACTTATAACGAAAACATACCAACTGGTAGCACAAATCAAAGTTTAAACAACATAATGAATACACACATGTTGTCATCACAGCCATCTTATGATGCTGATGGCAAACCGATCTTACTTAATGTAGAGCCTATGTCTACGGGACTGCTAGGTACTGCTCTTGTCGGAGTCCAGGATGCAAGTGGTCATGTTCATGTGGTTCGCTCATTGATTGATCCCGGTGCTCAGATTTCTCTCATGACTGAGTGCTTGGCTCAGCAGCTGCGGCTTCAGCGCCGCCGATCCTGTGATGTGGTTGGAGTAGGTGAGCAACGGCAGGCCACTTGTGGAAAAGTGGATTGCCACATTACCTCGCTTCGGGACTCACAGCATCATGGCCTATCTACAGAGGCTATTGTGATAAAACGTATCACTGGCTATCAACCAGCCGCTCAAGTAAATTCTTTAGTAACAAACAGTTGTAGGGATTTAGCTTTGGCTGATAGTACATTTCACATTCCCGGACGGATTGATTTATTGATAGGAGTTGACCTGTTTGATGAAATATTCACAGGAGACAAACGCAAGCTCGGAGAAGGATTGCCTACTGCACATTCAACAATATTTGGTTGGGTTGTGATGGGACATTCGCCTGTTACTTCTAGAGGGTATCAAAACGCCCACTTAGTTTCAAGCAACTCTCGGCTAGAACTAGCTTTAAATCGATTTTGGTCTGATGAAGAGGCTCCAACGACGCCTATTTTAGATCCTGAAGATATTGCCTGTGAGAAACATTTTGTTGATACCCACAGCCGCGATACTAGTGGAAAATTCATTGTTCGCTTGCCTTTCAAGGTAGAGCACAAACAACTGGGTGAAACTCGCCCCGCTGCTTTAAAGCGATTTCACAATTTAGAGCGGAAGCTTATGAAAGAGCCACGCCTACGCGAACTCTATGTAGAGTTCATGCGCGATTATAAGGAATCTGGCCATATGCAACTTAGGTCATCTGACACTGTACGAGTAGGTGAGAGGTGCTACATTCCTCATCACGGAGTCCTGAAAGAAAGCAGCACCACGAGATTGCGCGCAGTTTATGATGCCTCCCTAGCCAGCTCTACCGGGGTTTCGCTCAACCAAAACTTGATGTCAGGTCCTAAGCTGCAACAAAATGTCCAAGATGTAATCTTAAGATTTAGGCTACACCCTGTCGTATTCACATGCGACATCAAACAAATGTACCGCAATGTGCGCTTGCATCCGGAAGACTGGCGCTATCAAACAATTTTCTGGCGCGAGTCCCCAGATGAGCCGTTGCAAGAATTTGAACTCACTACCGTTACATACGGAGTTTCCAGCTCCGCGTTCCAGGCTATTAGGGTCGTTCACGAGTTAGCGAACTTAAATTCCGAACTCTACCCCGAAGCCTCGCGCGTCCTGCGGGAGGACACGTTTGTCGACGACATCGTGAGTGGATCGGACACCATAGAGAGCGCTAAGGTTTTACAACATCAACTCGTTGACGTGCTGGGTCAAGGTTGCTTCCATCTGAGAAAATGGTCTAGCAACAAAGCTGAGATCTTGAACGAGTTTCCATCAGACCATCGTGAGACTCCATATCGCTTCGAGGAGTCAGGTGATAATATTTTCAAAATACTCGGTATCGAGTGGAATCCTTCCAATGATGATTTTTTGTACCGCGTGTCCGAGATGTCACGTACAACAACTAAGCGAGGAATCCTGTCGGATATAGCCCGACTGTACGACCCATGCGGTTTCATAACTCCAGTCACGTTCGCCGCTAAATCGTTCATGCAGAATCTGTGGCTCCTTGATTTAAGCTGGGACGAACCGATTCCTGCTGACTCTCAATTGTATTGGTCAAAATTCATCGATGATTTCCAAGCTCTACATCGAGTCCGCATCCGTAGGTACGTACTCGCTGACCAGCCGCATGAATGTCACATTCATGGCTTCAGCGACGCTTCCGAGCGCGGCTACGCTGCCTGTGTATATCTCCTTGTCATGACTGAGACCGAATCAAGCGTGCATTTGATCATGTCGAGGTCGCGGGTAGCCCCGGTTAAACAGAAGCTGACAATTCCCAGGATGGAACTCTGCGGTGCTGTACTTTTGGCACGACTGCTTGAGCACGTCCTGAGGATTTTAACGGCTAAAATAAAAATTGACTGTACCACAGCTTGGTGCGACTCCAGCATCGTTCTGAGCTGGGTGCAAATGGCGCCGCATAGATTGCAGACGTACGAAGGCAATCGTGTATCCCAGATACAGGGTATGATCCCAGATGTTCCATGGATGCACGTACCTTCGGCTCTTAACCCTGCGGATTCAGCAAGCAGAGGATTGCTCCCTTCAGAGCTGTTGAATCACAATCTGTGGTGGGGTCCTGAATGGTTAAAAGATTTTGCTCCGGTTGCAGCGCATTCTGCCCGAACCGTCGCGCAACTTCAAGATTATTCTCCAGCTTCTACGCTTACTGCGCAAGCTGTCGAGCAACCTTATAATGAGCCTCCGGCTGCCGGCAACGCCTGCCGCTCCGTCGAGGAACCCTGGCTTATCGCGCGTTACAGTTCGTTTTCAAAGCTCCAAACTACCGTCGGTTGGTGTTTGCGCTTTATAAATAACGTGCGACAGCCTACACAGAAAACCAAAGGCTATTTAACTGTCAGCGAGTTAAATACCGCCCTGCTGGTTATCGTAAAGCTCGCTCAATCCGCAGCTTTCTACGACACCATCAAAGCGTTGCGTGAAAAGCGCGCACCCAAGACTAGGATACTCCGCCTCAATCCTTTTATCGACGATAATGGTCTACTTAGAGTGGGAGGACGCCTCATGAACTCAAGGCTAAGTTACGCCCACAAGCATCCTTTGCTCCTTCCTCACTCGCAGCATCTGACTCATCTTTTGATTGACCATTATCATCTGCTTCACGGCCATGCAGGCGCCGATACGCTATTAACTGTTATTCATCGCCGGTTCTGGATATTATCAGCACGCAAAGTTGTCCGGCACAGGATTTTCAAGTGCCAGCGGTGTTACAGGCTTAAGGCAAAACCGTTAACCCCGTTCATGGGAAATCTTCCTGCTAGCCGAGTTACGCAGTCTAAACCCTTTCAGAAGGTCGGCGTTGATTTTGCTGGTCCGTTCACAGTCAGAGCATCGCATATGCGTACGCCCAGGACTTACAAGGCGTATCTCTGCGTCTTAATCTGTTTTGCTTCCAAGGCAGTACACCTCGAGGTCGTCTCTGCACTATCAACTGACGCTTTCCTGGCGTGTTTGGATCGTTTCGTTTCGAGACGTGGTTTGCCGTCGGACATATTTTCGGACTGTGGCACAAATTTTGTAGGCGCTCGTAACCATCTGAAACAAATTTATCAACACTTCGATGAAACTCAGCTCCAGCAGAAACTTGCACCACAGCAGATCACATGGCACTTCAATCCTCCCTCTGGCCCGCATCTCGGCGGCTTATGGGAGAGCGCAGTGAAGTCCGCCAAAACGTTGCTTACACGCATCATTGGTGAGCGCGTTCTGACCTTCGAAGAACTAGCTACCGTCTTCACCAAGGTCGAGGCCATTATTAACTCGAGGCCGCTATGTCCGCTTAGCAGCGACCCCAACAACTTTGACGTTCTTACCCCAGCACATTTTTTGATAGGTCGACCGCTTCTTTGCGTTCCCGAGCACAACGTTGAGCAAGCTGGTAGTCGTCTGAGTCGTTGGCAGCTGCTGCAGCAAATAACACAGCATCTGTGGAAACGGTGGCATAGCGAATACCTACACACCTTGCAGCAGCAACACAAATGGCTCACTCCCACACCCAACTTACAAGTCGGAGAGTTGGTGCTTCTAATCGAACCCAACACTACTCCTCTGCATTGGCGCAGGGCCCGTGTGTCAAAAATATGCCCCGGATCAGACGGGATCGTTAGAGTTGTCGAAATTAAAACCTCTACTGGCACATTCATGCGCCCAGTGGTCAAATTGTGCCCGCTGCTTAACGCAAATTAAACCCTTAGTTATATAACTACTAAACAATCAAACCAGGTCATACAATTAGTTAAGTTTCAAACATTTGGTCTAGTTATGTAAGCTCTATTGCAAGTGTCAACACTCAGTGATCCATTTTTCCCTTATATTTTTTTGTTAATCTGTGCAAAAGATTTCAGATATTTTCAAGAGCACGTCTGCTCTTTGGGAGGCGGTATGGCAAATGCCGATTCATCCCATCACTAGTAATGTAAAACTACCCTTTTTTATCCTATCCTAAATCCACATATTCGCATACCTGAATTGGGGGTAGGAAATCAAAAACTGACAATCTCTCTACTACTGCGCGCTTCGGGTCGAGCACGCGCTCCCTTCGTCGACTAAAGCGAACGTTTTAAATTTAACAAGTTCACTCCAAATGCACAATTGAAAGAAAGAAAGAAAGAAAACATTTATTTGTCTGTTATATTTAATGCTACATTAATTAACATTCACTCAATCGAAACTAATCAATCCAAGTTGCAAATTCATTTGATCAAATCCTATATACATATATATACGGCCGGTGGCACAGATTACTTTTCCATATTGTATCTTACTCCTTTCTAATAAGACGCAAAATGTATGCATAATTATCGTTGCGTGCACTTTAGGTTATTGTTCATGGCAATCTCAATAAATAATCACGAATAAAGGCAAACCATTGAACTTCATACATTGTTCTTAGAAATTCGTTCTATCAATAAACAAATGACATAGCTCTTACGTCATTACCAAAATGAGTAGCGTAGCAATATAAAATGAATGCCGTCTCTTTCACCGGAAAAAAACGGGATTGTACGATGGTGTCGCCGTCTGGTGAATATAATTACTACTATTGACCCCGCTGTCTAACTAATTTTGATTTGATATCAAAGACATCTAGTGAAGGTTTTGGGCCACGTCAGCCACGTGCTGTCATGTGACGCGGCCATGTCATTTACACGGACAGTGTCTAACTCACGCACACATACAAGGCTCGGAGTAAAATTTTATGAATTTCAAACGGCTATATTTTGAATATTACTGGTTTGTACGTGTATTTCTTCAAACTGCGGGAGAAGAGGGTCATATATTATCTAAATATTACAATTTCAAGTTCCTGACATCGATAGATTAGACGTCTAGTCCGAACGAAAATTGTATGGAATTCGTCAGTGATGTTGCACCTTAATCCTTTGGGAATGACTTCAGATGTAAAAGTATACTACACATTCTGTTTCAAGGTTTGGCTTTTAACTATCCATGTGCCAATATTCATCACAGTCAATTGAGCCGTTTCTACGAGATTGACTGACAAACATACAGACATTCATACACACTACTTTTTTACACTGGGACTTAGGCGCTACTAGTTATGAAATATGTATTAGTAATAAAATACAACAACTTGGTGATATGTCAATATTATTATGTCCATATCAAAAAGATTTACGCACATTATGAGAATATTAATAGTTACCAATTGTTGTCGAAACCTGAAGTATTACCACAGTATTATGAACTTTTCTTCTACAAAACAGTTTCAATCAAGTATCTATTTTTTTATTAATATTTATATGAGATTATTTATTTCGGCGGTTGCATTTAATTTTAACTTTACAATGATGTATAAATAAATAACACACATACCTAATTTAGAAAAGTTAAAACTTACTAATTCAAAACTATTTCATTTTAATGGCAACCCATTGGTAGTTTATATGGAATCTATATACGGCGTCGAGTTTAGGCTGCCGTAGCGATGCTTACGTCATGACTTGGTAACATATGCGCACATACTCTCAGCCCTGTTTTCCGTTCGATTTGATCTATTTTGTCTCATCCTGATGGCTTAGCACGTTGAAGCATGGAATTTCCATTAATGAATTGGTAGTGATTTTACTTTCATGGTAATGTCAGCTAATAACCTAGTGGAATCAGGCTCCGTGTTTTTGACAATTTCCGTTTATTGCAAGGGGGCATAGTTTAGATCAAATAAAGTTAATTTCTCCAAGACAGTAGTATCTTAACTCTTACTGTTATCAAGACATTTAACCAGTGAATTGGCTCCTAACAGTCTTAACTGTAACGTCATAACAGCTTTTTATATTTTTACGTCACACCTGGCCATAATGCGAGTTTTACTGCACGCTGCACGTACGGGAAAACTCGCATTGTGGCCAGGTGAAGACGTAAAATTTTGTACGCAACACGGGCGGTAATTCGTAAAGCCCCAGAGCGCATATTTATGGTCCTCACCTTCGGTTCGGGCCACAAACACCTGCGAACTGGCGCATTTACGAATTCACCGCCCTTGTTACATAATGTACTATGTAAGGTTCCTATACACTACAAGAAGGTTTACAAAGTGAGTTCCTTCGATATTATATAGGCACGAGCTACGAACTGACTCGGTGGTAATATTTTTTTTCGTGTGTCTTTTTGGACCTTCTGGTCTTGAACCCTTGTACAATAAGACAATAACTGTTAGTGCTACATTGAATTATTTAGTAGATTTTTTTTACATAAAAAAAATGCTAATTTGTTTCTGTGAATGTACTCTGCAATATGCCGAAGTTAACGGAACATCCCGGCAACACCGTGTAGTAAGGATGTACACTCGCAGTAAATAGGTGAGGACCAAATTCTTGGCCGGGCATTCGAAATCGATATTATTCTCGTTTCCCCGCACTATGCTTGCTTTGCCTTGGTCACGATTGGATATTCCTGGGCAGGTATTCTTCACTCATACGTCTCACCCCACCCGTCATGTCTTACGAAACTTGACCTCTTACGCTCAGAGGCTCTGGTATAAGTTTTACCGAAACAAAACGTTACGACCGCGTTCGCGTTTAGCTGTCACATCCCATACAAATTGAGGGTAAAACGCAAACGCGATCGTAAAGTTTTGTTTGGGTAAAACTTATACTAGAGCCTCAGAGACTACGTATCGCGGAGTCAAAATATATTAGTGGGTGAACGTTGAGGTGACCTTAAGAGTCCGCATTAAGCTCGGGCGAATTTCACCTTCCCAAACAAACGGAGTTACGTTCTCATTTTAAAACTACGTGTTGATTCGTGACGAAACTTTGCATACAAGTAAAATGACATGAGGTATATATATGTCTGTAATTTGTTTATATGGTTCCAGTTTATAAAACAAACGAAATACAGCAAAAACAAGGTTAAATACGCTTTTATTTTACTATGGCAATTGAAGCTACATACTAACATTACTATAATACATATCTGGATATACCTCATGTCAGTTTCGTCACAATCCTACACGTAGTTTTAAAATGAGAGCGTAGCTACGTTTGTATGGAGAATCGAGCTTACTGCGGACTCTTAAACTCAGTTGCTGAATAGCGGGACTGTAGAATGTATGTGAAGTGTAGTTTTCCCCTCGTGCAGTTTTATAGCGTTTCACCATTTCGGCCCTCCTGATATTTAGTTCCCTTCTCTTTTTTTGTGGCTTGCTTTTTGTCTTTATCTGTTGCACATTTTTAATCTACAGGCCGTCACCGTCTTCGTAAAGCACTGTTAATGTTTAACTATACTACAGGTTACTTCATTTAGCTCAATTTTTAAAGATATGTACAGCTCAACCTTGTGCCCGCGACTCCGTCCGCGTGGAACTCTATACAACATTTCATCCCCATTTCTCCCTTTTAGGGGATGATTTCCGAGACAAAAACTGTAATGTGTCCTTCCCTGGAACTCAAACTATCTCTATACCTCACATCATCAGCCTATATACGTCCCACTGCTGGGCACAGGCCTCCTCTCATGTATGAGAGGGAACGGGCAGTAGTCCCCACGCTGGCCCAGTGCGGATTGGGGACTCCACATACACCTTTGAATTTCTTCGCAGATGTATGCAGGTTTCCTCACGATGTTTTTCCTTCACCGAAAAGCTAACGGTAAATATGAAATCATATTCCGTACATAAGTTCCGAAAAAGTCATTGGTACGAGCCGGGATTCGAACCCACGACCGCCGTTTGACAGCCGCATGCGTGAACCACTGGGCTACCGTAGCTTCCCACCCACTTAGCACCCAAATCGGTTCAGCTGTTTAAGCGTGAAGAGGCAACAGACAGACAGAGAGAGAGACCGACTTACTTTCGCATTTATAATATTAGTAAGGAAAAGTAATATGTTATCGCAGTAGGGCATAAAATACCTACATATATTCAATATTTGAGCAGATTGGAGTACCCTGGAAATAATTACTTTTGCACATTTCTTTATTTACATTCGTTTTTGGGCATTTATCCCATTCTATCTCATTTTTAATAATAATCTAATAATTATTCATCTAATTAACTAGCTATTTGCATTCAACAAAGTTAAAACGAACAGAAGTAACCGAGTAATCGCTACTTTGCTTTGGTTCACCAATCAGTTCCCATTTCAATACAAACGTTTTACCATTGCAGTGGCAAAAAAACTTGGAACCAGAAGAGAGAGTACCGAGGGGAGACAGAGAGGGCGAGAGGTGACTTCACCTATTCCGACAAACGCTCCCAAATCCAAGAGCTCACCGACCCAGTCCCTCTGGAAACGCCCTTCGGGCAACCACAGATCGAGGGCGCTCACGAAGTGTCCGTAACATGGATAATCTCCCCGAAGAGCTTCTTCGTCCAAATGGTGTCGCTGCAGCCGAGATTCCACGAGATGATGCACAGGATCCCGGAACTGTACAAAGGCGTCCAGCCTTACAGCGGAGCCTTCGCCGTTGGCGGTTCAGTACTCGCGCGGTGTCCGTCCGATGGGGTCCTTTACAGGGCTACTGTTGTCTCTGTACAGACTCCGTCCAAAGTCATAGTCCAGTACGTGGATTACGGGAATAAGGAGCTAGTCGACGCTAAGGACATCTGGCAATTAGACAGGCAAATTTTGGAGGTTCCACGTATGGCGATTCATTGTATGCTCCGCGTGAAGCCTGTGGATGGCGAATGGAAGGCGGACCCCGAGATGGACCAGTGTTTCAACGCGCCCAGATACCACTGTGTGTTCCAAGATGTAGTTGACGAGTGTCATATGGTTCAACTGCTTAAGGATGGAGTAAGCGTTGGGGACGTACTTGTTGAGAAGAAGCTCGCCTTGCCAGCTGATGAACTATCCCGTGTCGCTGTTAAAGGTAAATCATTGGTCAATTCAATAACAGGTTTTAAAAGAACCACTTGCACAATCTGAAATCAGTGTTTACATTTTTCACAATTAGGTACTTTACGTGTTGTTTAATGTTTCTAAATGTTTGATGTTAAGTTTATTATAACAATCTTTGTGTACGCAGTACAACGCCGGTGACTTACCTGGCTGCGGCTTTCAATGTCCAAGTGTCATTATCGAAACTGTTATGCTATTGCAATTTCAACCTTGTGACTTAGACAAGATGGTAGCCATTTGTATGAGTTTTATTGTTACTTGCTTCATTTTTACCTGGTCGGATGATTTGCGGTGGGCTTATACAATAGAAACAGCCACTGTTCACAAGATATACAGTATTGTATTGCAGATGGAGGAAGCTAGGCGCGAGGGGTGAGGCTTTGAGGTTTGAGGGATAAATGAAGCGCGAGGTGATGACCGAGCGAGTGAGGAACGAGGCGGTGCCTCATGAGGAATGAAGTGGTACATTTTTCAAGCATCTAGTGAGGCACAATTTAATGGAATGAGTATGACAAATGAGGTGCCTCGCGAGTGAGTAACCCAACACTAGTCGGCATCAACGGGTTGCGCTCGTAAAACGCACTTTCCCGATATGTGCACTTTTGGCAAAGGTGCACTTTCCGCAAAATGTACACTTCCCAATTTGGAACCATTCCCGTAATGTGCACTTTTCCAAAACTTACGCTTTCCCATTTAGGGCATTTTCTCAATAGGTACACATTTATTATTTATAGTTTCGGTCTTTCTGTCCGTCCGTCCGTCCGTCTGTCTGTCCGTCTGTTTGCATTTGCAATATTTCATAGAAACCCTTAGTATTATAAACAGGGACACCCCTACCCCTAAAGTGTACTTACCAGGTAAATATACCTTCTGCAAGTGCACATTCCGGGAAAGTGCACCTATTGACAAAGTGTACATATCGGGAAATGCATTTTTAGAGGCAGTGCACATTCCGGGAAAATTGTCATTCTAAAAACAATTAACCTTTACAGAAAGTGCATATTTCGGGAAAGTGTGTTTTACGAGCCTAACCCGCATCAACCATGCAACGAAATTGACAGACTTTCATTCAACAGCGGAGGCGATAGACCCCACCATCCTAGTGGGGCAGCAGATCCCCTGCCGCGTCACGCACGTGGTGTCCCACGAAAAGTTCTACGTCCAGCTCGACTTGGAGATGGCTGAGCTCGTGGAGAGAGCTGTCGCCAACTGTGACGCCAATCTGGTGAGTATCTAAATAAATTAACATTAGAGGACAATCTTACACAAATCGACCTAATCCCAAACTAAGCAAAGCTTGTACTACGGGTAATAGACGACGATAATCATACTATAGATAAATAAATGCTTAAATACATAGAAAACATCCAAGACTCAGGAAATGCCCTTACCGGGATTCGAACCCAGGACCTCTTTCTTCGTACCAACGAGGCCAAACCTGTCGTCAATTAGGACGCAGATGATGTAATGGAATATATATTT
The DNA here is from genome assembly GCA_945867215.1 of Epinotia demarniana. Lineage (NCBI taxonomy): Eukaryota > Metazoa > Arthropoda > Insecta > Lepidoptera > Tortricidae > Epinotia > Epinotia demarniana. The sequence goes on from OX244259.1 coordinate 61,477,234, forward strand.
AGTAGGTTAGTATTATATCCTGAAACATCGACCAATTCCTTTAGCGTAACACGAAATCACGGCGGATCATGAAATTCGGATAAAATATCATTAAACCCCTTTTATTCGTGAAGAAATAACCACCTTCCTTAACGTTAGTTATCATCCCAAACGTCCACTCACCCTTCCCCCAACTGCTTTTTCTTCCAGCTAACGATCCTGCCGATGGAATTGAGCCAGCCCAGGACCCAGGCCAACCAGTCGCTTCAGGAGTGCTGTCTCAACAACTACAGCGCTGACTCAGAGGTGCTGGTGCCGCTAGACCGGCTGAAGAAAATGCTCACTGGCAACAAGTTCGTCGTTTACGTGGACGGCGTTGATGGCACACGGTGAGTTAAAAGGTCATAGCCACCCGTCCGACCCGCGCCGCCTCGCCTCGAGCGGTTCATCATATCAGCCGAAAGACTTCCACTGCTGGACATAGGTCTTCCCCAAAGAGTGCCAAAGTGACCGGTGTACGTGGTCGCCACTCGAGAACCTTCCCGCCCCAACGGCCATCGGTTCTACGTGTTATGTGCCCCGCCCACCGCCAGTTAAGTTTAGCGATCTGGTTAGGTGTCCTTTATGTGAATGTGTACGGGCACATCAACTCCGTGGTTAGTACATTTACGAGGCGAGGCGGTGAGGTGACCTTAACACTGGTGTATGAACGCCACGTAGGTCAGTATTTATCCCGAAAATCATCCCCTATGCCTGGTGACGAAATGGGGGGGCGGAAGTTTGGGAGTTGCGATATTTAATTATTTATTGGGAAACCTCTCAAAACAGGTTAACATGAGTTTTTTTTTTCAATGTTTCTTACCTCAGAAAACCGTCACTTATGAGCCGATTCGTTTTTTTTGCTTGGTATATGCTTCCTGGTGGGTCCCATTTTGTTGAAAAATTCAGATGAGGAATTGAGGGAACTCCTCAATAATATAAGCACGCGTGTAGTGATTTTGGTATTTTCTATTATAACTCGTGTAAATACACACGGAAATCATAAATTTGGTGGAGTGGAATTGATGATGAAGAAAGACCTCAGATGACTTATGGAATTCCTCAATCAAGTGCAAAAGCAGGTAATATATTCTGATAAGATTCCGTCGAAATAGGAACTAATGAAGTGCCATTGGTGATGATCTTGGGGAATCGACGGAAGTCCTCAAATATTATCGGCCCATATACAGCAATTCGGTTTTTTTCTCTGGAAATGTTCTCGTGGCTTGGCGGAGTACTAAATTGAAGTCGGTTAAAACTTTGTCTTTAAAGTAAATTATACGTTGACTATACAATTACGTACATAAAGTGTTAAAAGACCAGAAGACAAAAAGGAAAGGGCAAACTCACTCAAAACATGACCCATTCCGTTTCAGCTTAATGACAACCCTCTACGACATCACAACAGGCCAGAAACTCGCCATCTTCGAGCCGGACGAAGGCGCCTTCGACGAAGTAACCACCTTGTGCGCCCGCACCGTTTACAACCGCGACTTCGGCTCGTGCAGCGTACAACATGTGCAGGGGCTTGACGAGGTCTATCTTCAGAAGGTGGCTGATGCGGACAGGCTGCAGGCTTTGTTGGATAGGCTCTATGCGTTCTATGAGGAAGGTTAGTAGCCATGTATCGGTTCTCTTACCCTAATGTCGAAAGCAAAGCGCATTTAGGTTATGGAAGACTTGTAGCAGAGCTCGGAATTTCCGTGGCTAAACAGAGGAATGTCGCAATCTAGCTAGGGTTCGAAACATTTTTTTATCGACATCGATAAAAACCGAGATTCGAACCCAGGACCTCTTGCTGCGTAGGCAGGGTCACTGCCAACTAGGCTAAAGCGGTCGTCAAACCCTAAAAAAGATCTATCATTAGCAGCGTTATAATTCTATGATGATAAGTTTTGACAAATTATACTATCATCAATCATCATTAACATGCATGCAACATGTTAGTGTTAATTAAGGAATTAATAAATAAATAAATATACTTCACAATTGGGATTTTTCGCATTTCCCTACTGCCCGAATAGTTCCCTGCCCTTCACTCCCCTTGCGAATAAAACCAAATGCAAATTACATTCAAGTACAGACTTTTCTTTATTTTTAGGGACCCCCGAGCCGCTCACGGAATTGGAACCGGAGACCCACTGCGCCGCGAAATCGTCCGATGGCAACTGGTACCGCGCGAGCGTGGTCAGCTCCACGGGAAGTGACGTCACGGTGCGGTTCACCGACTATGGCAACACTGAGACCGTTGCCAGCGACGCGGTCAAGACGCTGGGCGCGTGCTTCTATGAGCCGTGCGCTCAGGCCCTAGTTGCCAGCTTAGGTATGACCCAATAGGCATGATGACACATGTTCAAATTGATAACGTAGTCATGCTAAATGGATAGTAAACCATCAAATTATCTTAATGAAGTATAAATTATAATTAAAATCGTAAAAAAATATGAACCTTCAAAGTTAAGGCATTTTTTTTTCATTTAAAGTTACCAATACGCTTCTACGCTACGCTACGCTACGTTCCTTACGCTTTTATAGAAACAAAATTATATGACAACTATGTACTTAAACGCAGTATTTCGCTACCGAAACAACAATTTACCTGATTTTCCATACAACGATACATGTACTTTGTACTAACAAATATTATTGTGACGTCATAATTAACTGTCTATCAGTATGGAGCGTTTTACACTGCCGCCAGCGAGGTCAATCTTTGTCTCATTTTTTTGGGTATTTATGTTCTATAATTGTAGTTGCTCCCGTACAAACATTTGTTCATCTCCAAAATCTGGTTCGAATGACATCATAAAAAAATCTTAGTCATCATACCTAGTGTTAGATTTTTGTTTGAACAGGTATCCTAGCTGAGGCTGGTGATATTTTCCTCCATTAGTAAGCTCGTCAACTTATGCACATATGTATTTAACAGACTTAAAAAAATGATGAGGTATTTTAATCGTCGGAATCGTTTATTTTTTATGTTAGTTCCCCGATTACTCGCTTACGCCTTTGTTTTGTTTGAACCGGTTTTCTTCCCAGGTGGTACCATGTTCAAGATTAGGATCTGATGATGGTATGGAGAAATGGAAGGCACCGTTCAATTTTTATAGGCACGCGAATAGATTTGGGTTTTTTTTAAAGAAATGTTCGTGTATGTGGCTTGGCGGAGTACAAAAAAACATTTAGTATTGTGTAAGTTTTACGTGGAACCACCATAATATTAAAAACGATTTGATATGTCCTGTCTTGGGCTGAAGGTTCTCCGTATCAAATCGGTTAAAACTTTAGTTCTAGTAAATTATATTAATAAATGATTATCTTTCAGGTCTCGTGGCGCTAAATGATGACGCAATCAACAACCTCTCGGCATGGACGACGGAGAAGGAAGTGCAAGTGACCCTCGCCTTCGGCGCCGACGGCTGGCTCGCCAGCTTGCACCTCGACGGAGTCGACCTGTCGGTGAAATTGGTCGAGGAAAAACTGGCCACACCTCAAGTAACGGACCCCGTCGCAGAAACCGTGGACACTGTCGAGCCAGTGTCTCTCCCAACCGGCTGCACACAAGTCTACATCAGCCACATCGACAGCCCCGGACAGTTCTGGTTGCAAATGGCCGATGAGGTCGACAAGATCGAAGAGATACAAGCAGAGCTTGAGGCAGACGCCGACAAATACCAAGACTTTCAGCGTGACGCGGGCAAGCTGTGCGTCGCCAAGTACTCCGCCGATGACCTCTGGTATCGCGCCGAAGTGCTCGACCTAGACCAGGACAACACGACAGTTCGCTTCATCGACTACGGTAACACTGATGTCTTGGAGCCTGGACAGCTCAAGGACATGCCAGAGAAACTGCGGGCCATAGAACCGCAAGCAGTGCGCTCTAGTGTCAACGCTGTCCCAAGCAATGGACAGTGGTCGGAGCCAGCGGAAGAGAGCTTCGAGGCACTCGTCGGAGACACTGCTTTGGCCGTAGACGCTCTGATAGTCCTTAAAGACTCGACCACGTATGCAGATTTGTTCGTAGGCGGCCGCAACGTCGCTGATCAGCTGGTGGCGCAAGGCCACGCGACTCGCGAACAACCGACGGAACCACCTTCATGTATCCATGATCCACCCACACAAGTAACCGGCGAGCCTGTGGCCGAAACCGTGCTGGCAGGGACTGAACCCGTGTCCCACCCAACCGGCTGCACACAAGTCTACATCAGCCACATCGACAGCCCCGGACAGTTCTGGTTGCAAATGGCCGATGAGGTCGACAAGATCGAAGAGATACAAGCAGAGCTTGAGGCAGACGCCGACAAATACCAAGACTTTCAGCGTGACGCGGGCAAGCTGTGCGTCGCCAAGTACTCCGCCGATGACCTCTGGTATCGCGCCGAAGTGCTCGACCTAGACCAGGACAACACGACAGTTCGCTTCATCGACTACGGTAACACTGATGTCTTGGAGCCTGGACAGCTCAAGGACATGCCAGAGAAACTGCGGGCCATAGAACCGCTCGCAGTGCGCTCTAGTGTCAACGCTGTCCCAAGCAATGGACAGTGGTCGAAGCCAGCTGGAGAGAGCTTCGAGGCACTCGTCGGAGACACGGCTTTGGCCGTAGACGCTCTGATAGTCCTTGAAGACTCGACCACGTATGCAGATTTGTTCGTAGGCGGCCGCAACGTCGCTGATCAGCTGGTGGCGCAAGGCCACGCGACTCGCGAACAACCGACGGAACCACCTTCATGGATCCATGATCCGACCACAGAAGTAACCGTCGAGCATGTGGCCGAAACCGTGCTGGCAGGGACTGAACCATCCGGCTGCTCACAAGTCCACATAAGCCACGTCGACTCGCCCTCGCAGTTTGTCCAATTGGAGTCCGCCACGCCGGACCTCGAAGCTAGGGTAACGGCCATGGAAGAAGCCAATAATTTGCCTGAACTGGCATCGGGTGACGTAGGAGTGCTTTGCGCTGAGTCTGACCTCTGTGCGCCTATTGTGGATGGTTACAAGGAGTCCCGACAGCTGCCCGATGAGACACCAGCTATAGAACCGGCCAAATGCTGTCTTTCAAATGCCCGTCGGCATTTGAAAGACAGCATTTGGCCGGTTGATGATACTATTAACAGACTCGACGAACTCACGGAGAACGATTCTACATCAGTAGATAACGGAAATCAAAACGAGGTTGATACTGAATTAGAAGATCTAGATCAATTTGAAGATGCTCGTGACCTGGACTCTTCAGATCCAGATCTTGACGAAAGTCTGGACAGCACTCACACCGTAATAGAAAACAAATCGTTTGAGGCAGCCCTATACAGCTTAAATGGCACGCGGGATCATAATGAGCAGCCTGATTCCCCTGGACAGGACACTTCGTCTTCAACCTTAGAGAGTTCCAGTGGAACAATAAAAACCCACGAAAGGGACACTTCTAAGGACTCCATCACAGACACAGGGTACACCAGCAGTGATGGTACCCACGGGTCTCCGGAGAAGGCGAACGCTGGAACTACAGAATCTGGAAATTATGAAGTTGAAATAGTAACGAAAGACGTTGAAACTGAAACTGGAGACGTGAATAAAGTCGAAACAGAAGTGACCGTCGAATAAGAAATAGATTGCCTAATTAATTCGTGTACTATAAAAATCTCATTTTACGATTGTGATTAAGTCTAGAAAGTTTTATACAAAAATAGCAGAGCTAAAATGTCAGACTCAAAATTTAGCTTTTTGTTACTAATTTTCTAAGTCATCTGACAGAATTTTAATTAAAATTATCGTTAAATAAAAATGTAACAAAATAAGTAAAGTTAAAAGTTAGTCTTAATTGACGCTAAAATCGTGCAACCTTTCCTACATTGATCATGTATATTGAAACACGTGTTAAAGTGTCAAAAGGTTTTTAGTAGAGTGTTATTTATTATATAGATACAAGACTTACATTAGTGATCACTTTTAGTTAAACGTTCAACGAACTAGTTTGAATAGTTTGTTTTAATACATTCCGTAGTTTTAGATGATTTCTATAAACATTTTGAAACTTTATTTGTTATTCTAGAGTTATGTTATTTACTGGATCACTTATGTTATGTACGATTCTTACCGAACTGAGAGCATTTTATAAGTTGGCGAATAAATTTGGAGCGGTCGGCTCCTCGCGGACGTGAACGGCTGCCGTCGCATTCGATCGGCTCCGACCGGCTTTTGCCTGCTGCACTTTAGTAACCCACCGAACGGCGAGAATCGTAAATAACGTTATTTGTTGATTTGCTGCTTTCAATCAAAAAACAAGGGTATTATTTTTTTGTTTATTTACACGCAACATGTTAATTACTTATCTGTTTCTTTTGTTTCTTTAAGTTAGAGCGTAATTGCGAAAACGTTAGATAACTTTAGTATTTGATACTCCTATTTTTCTATGCCCAATGGTGTTCGTTTTTAAGAAGTTAGGTAGGAATTTAATTCCGGGGCGCTACCGCGAGCTTAAAATGAACCTCGTTCGTGTATCTCTCTCTGTCGCTCGAATTAGCAAGTGCGACAGAGGAGATACATGAAACGAAGTTCGTTTTCGTTTCACGGTTATTTCTAGTTTCTTCACGAGTGTTAATCGTGTGACAGGGGTACGAACTGCTGGATTAGTTTTTTTTTATTTTTATTCGTGTAACCTTTTCTTAGAAATTGTAAGCATTATGAGTAGCACTAAGAAACGAGTGCTGTGTGGATATATCCTATTTGTAAAGCTAATGTAGACAAAATGCCGTTACTCACAAATAAGTTAAGTTTTTGATATGTTTATTTCTGTAATTGTTTGTTTTGAAAATAAAAAGGTTTTGTATGAATTCATAATATTCTTATTTAGAACTAATACAGTAGCATATATTTCTGACAAGCAATTCATTTTTGGTACAAGTTTTTATTGCCGACTGTACTTTCCTGTAGTCATTGAGACCCTCTCATCGTGAGCCCAAACTCGACGGGGTTACTCCGGTTAAGTACTGAATTCTCATGGCCACCTTCTGTCTCAATCATCAGATCAGCTCGATGGTACCATAATATTGGATTGTCATTAGTGTCCGACCGAAGTTTCGGTTTCGGCCAAAAAAGTGATTTCGGCCAGAATCCGGCCGAAATTACTTCGCGGCCTCTCGCATCGGGAGCGCTCGGCTTAATTCGGGCGCGCTCGGCCGAGTAGGTATAGGTAATGCATCGGCAGCCGGCTCAGCCGGGACCAGCGACAGTAGTAGGTACTTATGCATGCAGTTTGTGGCGTTTGTTTGTGAACCACGTGGCGCGCGATTGAACAATACGAGGGCTGTTCCGAAAATAGTTAGTCAACAGCGTACTATTAATCGTATTCATATAATTTTACTGTAGCTCAAAGGCAAATTTCATTACAAACTTTTTCGTGTAAATGTCACTGGCCAGTGACATTCCGTTATTTTTTTATGAAATCAGAAAAAAAACATGTCTGCCACTTTTTGCTCGCAAAAATGGAGCTAACGCGGGAAGCATTTCGTGCTATGATATATTATGATTATAAACGAGGGCTAACTTACAAGGATTCTCGTGAAAATTTAACTAGTGTTTTTGGGCCATTATCCCCATCTCTTGCCATTGTCAGTTACTGGTTCCGTGAATTTAAGCGTGGGCGGAGCGACGTCAAAGATGAGCCTAGACCGGGGCGACACCCAAACGCAGTCACTCCAGAAAATGTTATCGAGGTGGAGTGGCTAATCAAGGAATCTCGAAACATTACCCACCGAGAGATTCAGGATGAACTGAAGATTGGATCCCAGGCAGTTTCTACCATTTTGCATGACCACCTTCAAGTTTGGAAGGTTTCGTGTCGATGGATACCACATTTTCTCACACAGGAGCAAAAAGATAGACGTGTCGATTGGTGCAAATTTATGCTAAAAAAATTCGATAAAGGCGATTCACAACAAGTGAGCTACATAGTGACATCCGACGAATCTTGGATATATAGCTACGACCCATTTACAAAACAGCAATCCACGCAATGGGTCTTTGAAGAAGATGATTTACCTACTAAAGTAGTTCGCGGCCGAAGCGTCAACAAAAAAATGGTTGCTGTTTTTTTTCGACGTAGTGGACCGGTAGCCGTAATTCCACTTGAAGATCATAAAACAGTTACCAGCCAATGGTACAGTGAAGTTTGCTTGCCACAGGCCTTCCAGGAGCTGAACGTCAGCCGTCCAAGTACTGGAACCCGGGGCATAATTTTTCATCAAGATAATGCTCCGGCTCACACGGCTGCCAGAACCATGGATTTTTTTAGCAAATCAGGAGTGCAACTGCTACCACACCCTGCGTACAGCCCTGACCTGGCTCCGTGTGATTTTTTTCTGTTCCCCACGTTAAAAAAATCATTACGTGGGCGACGATTTTCGACGGCGGATGAAGCAGTAGACGAAATCAGGCGACTTTTTTTTGACCTTCCGCAAGAACAGTATTTTTCCTGTTTTGAAAGTTGGTTCAGTCGAATGCATAAGTGCATAAATGTAGCAGAGGAATACTTTGAAAAATTGTAATTAAAGTTTTATTATATTCCTTATAGTTTTTGTTTAACTAAAAATTTTCGGAACAGCCCTCGTACGTTTGATAATAGGATTGTGAATTTAGTTTAGACATGATAAGAATAGCTTGTTTGTTTTGAATAATATAATACCTATGCCGCGATTTAGTGAAGTGTTGATAACTGCAGTAAAATAATACCTTATTAACCCTATTAGTATCCCTACATATGTAAGAGATAGGTATGTTATTTTAAATAACAAGTAAATAACTTAACTTATAAAGTTATAAATAGCAGATAATATATAACTTATTTATTTGCCGCAATGAATTGAAGACCTACTCTTACCAAGTAATACCTACCTATTGACAGAAAAGTTAAATTTGTACGTTAGTCATAGTTATGCTAGGGTTGGTAAACAGAAAAGAAAAGTTAATACTCTATACAAACAATAATTATATCAAATTTTTAGTAAGTTTTTTTTCTGTTCTCAAATATTTGATTTGATTTGGTTTAAAATTTCGTAAACGTTTCGTTTACCTCTAAATATATTTATTTTCGTTAAAATATTTTTATTTTTATTTTGTTTAACAAAAAAAGTAAATGTTCTCATATAAGAAATCCTTGCAATAATCTTTTCCTTACGATTTGTACAGTAATGTTGAATATTTTGTATAAAAACCGAATATTCGGTTTCGGCTAAAAATTGTGTTTCGGTCGGACACTAATTGTCATCCAAACTATGCCATAGAATAGATACTTAATAGTACAAGTACAGAAGGGACACTCCTTTGATCTTTACAAAAGGCGCTTTTTTCTCAGCCAACACATAAATTTTTACGGCCCTCTGACATCGTCGACGACGACGTCGACGTTCATCGCTACAAGTACATGCCGGTTTCCCAACGTTGGGGCACCGGCATGAACGTACCTAAATCGCGGAGTTATTCATAAACGTTCTACAAGCCTGCACGGCTATCACGCGACGGCGCGCGAGCTCTCTCGATTTCTCTAGCACTATCCGTCTCTTTCTTATGAGAACACTTAGAACAAGAGGTACCTATGTCCGAGAAAAATCGAGAGTAAGTATGTCGCGGCCGTCCCATGATAGACGTGCTGTTTTAACTAAAATGCCGTTAAAACTCGTTTGTCCTTATCTATCACGACATTTGTAGATACATTTGTAGGGACAAAGCACTAATTATTTACCAAAGGCATTTGAAGTTTTATGAATAAGGGGGTTGTTACTTACTTACATGTACATACGAACAGGTCAAGTTAAAAAAAAGTCAAAAAAAGGTCAAGTTAATGCTCGTAAAAATAAAACCATTAAAGGAGCGACCACACTGCTGCTCAAAATACGCTAACGAACCGTAAACGCAGCAAAATGTATGAAGAATACGTGACTCATACGACACGTCACCCCGTATACGCAGCGCATACGCAGCGTAACGCACCGGTGTGGTCGCTACTTAACTCGAGGAAAAACGAATTACGTACAGAACAAAAAAAATAGCGCAATCGCATAAATATACACGCCCGAGCACGGCGGACGGCACGAACGGTTCGAAATTATAAGATAAGATGAGATAATATTAATTTGCAACCAAGTACCTACTTTAAACTAAGATACAAGATAAAAATAAGAAAGAAGATAGAGCGAGATAGGCATAGAATTTTGCAGGATGCCGTGCTTTCGGCATCTACTAGGAGTATCGTACCGTCGTCGTCGTAGTTAATAGAGAATTGGCATCCTCAGGGGCCTTTGCCATAGACAGTTTTGTTTAACGTCGGATTTGACTAAGTATCCTTAATGAACATAGGCTACTTTTTACCGCGGGAAAATTCTTCATTGCTACGGGAAAACTGAAAACTAACCGTGCGAAGCCGGGCCAGGTAGCTAGTAATTTTTAATTTTCCCAGTGTATCTTGCATGGTTGTACCAGCAAATTGTCCAGCATCCAAGACGATCAGACGATTGCCATGACAGTGAATGGCTGCCTTACCGCTAGTGCTGCCGCCGTCGGCAAATCCCGTAACCAAAAAAATCGACGTCAAACATGTCAGACACATAATGGCGGAGGTTGTGTTGTTTTTTACAGCCAGTCAGCCCCGGTAATGATTTTTCGTCAAATTACGCTATCAAACTCGAAGTATGCGCGTTTAATGATAAAGTTTTATTCAAACGTCAACTAATTGACTTTATAGCGAAGCAGTATTTAATATACTATAATGAAATTAAGTTTGGTGGTGTCGCGTTGGTTTTATTGAATTAGAGTGGTGGTGCGGGTTGTGTTTGGGACGGAGCGGCGGTGCGATGGGGGCTCAGCAAGCGAAGGAGCGCGGGACCTCGAGCGGTGCTTCGATGCGTTCCGCGAGGAGCAAGCCCCGCGTACCGAAAGACCCCCGCATTCTTGGCTCCAACATTTTCACTGAACACAGCGGTGAGTCACGATCATCCCCTAAAAAAACAAAATTAAAACGTATTTTTTTTTATAACTTCAAAAGCTATGACAATTAAATGATCATGCCACAATGTCTCAATTTTAGTTCCATGCATTGCCTATTTTGAATTTTATCTCATTTACATGACTTTCGTTTTTAACACTATATCTCATTTATCTATAGATAAACTTTTCAATAGATTATCAAATTATTATCAGTTCAGCTCTGTTAAAAACTAGTTTGAAAATATGATAAGCATGCATTTTGTTTCCTTGTTCATATTTATTATTATTTATATAATGGTTCACATCAATGAAAACTAAGTAAAACAAAGTAAGTAAACTACTTCCAACCATAAATTAATAAATAAATATGTGGGGACAATCTTACACAACATCTTACGAAATCAACCTAGTCCCAAATTAAGCAAAGCTTATACCATGGGTACTAGGCGATATACATATTTAGATACTCAGGAATAAATAATCATGCTCATCATACAAATAATGACCTTACCGGGATTCGAACCCAGGACCTACAGCCTCGTAGGTAGGGTCACTACCAACCATCAGCCGTTTTGTTTAAGACGAAAATATTGCAATATTTGGTATATATACTCAAGACGTCTCGAAGACTGATTGTGAAAGCATGCCATTGCCCTCCGCCCAGTTCCGTTCCTCGTCAAGTGGACTGCAGGATACTGCCTTAACATATAAATTATTTTGACAATATGGTTGTGCTATCTAAACCTGTCTATATCTAACATGATCAGATATTTGTGAGTTATATACAAGTATAATAGGAAGTCTGTGCTGTATGGAACAGGGTTATGTTTCAAGAATGACGGGTGGTTGTCACTTTGTCTTTCACTAGCAAAAATGTAGTTGATTTAGGTTCCTGGACTGATTCCTTCCCTAAAAAGCCCTTAAACCGCTACCGAACATTCTCCTCGTTTGTAAATATGTCAACACCTTTAAATTGATATTAGCAGATCCACCTTGCTAAAACATGCAAGAAGTAAAAGTTCTCAAAGAATAAAAAAAGGATGTATGTGTGTTTGTTAGTAAGTAAGTGCGAGAGAAACAAGTGATTGAGCCCTTGAGCACCCTAGTATCTACATATGTTGCACGAAGAACAGTGAAGGGGATTGCTCCAGACTGCAACAGCCGAGTCCGAGCTAACAGACTGCGTTTTATTGCTGACCTATTTTTGGTGAGTTACGGCACAACGAAATGTCATTCCGCTCGAATGTGGAGCAGCCCATCTGAGGAAGTACCTCCACCTTGCAGAAGATCACAGCCATAACAACACTACTACTTGCTTTGTAGTAGTGTTGATGTTAGGTTCCTGGAGGTGAGCAAGGTCGCCAGAGCTCACGAGGATGCGTTGTTTTGAGAGGAGGGAACTTGTTCCTTCAGCTGTCAAGCGAATCCTAACGCTAGTGGTCAGAAACAATTCATAATATTTACATAATTTGCCAGTGCAGGAAACAGGCCTCTCCTGGATGACAGATAAGGTTATGTAGTTGTCACACTGTCCCAATATGGTTTGCGGACTTTAAATATGATTGCTGGATTAAATGATGGTATTGGCATGTAGAGAGGATGGATGAAAGAAGATCAAAGAGAATGTATGAGGGGAAAAGTTGATGGTACAGTTGGAACGGGAGGCCTTGTGGCACTTTTCCCGACCAAATTTGGAGAAATCCTGAAGAAAGGTCAGGTATGTATGCAGAATGTAGTGATAGTGAATGATGCAAGAAAAGTTTGTCAAGATCTAAGCAAGTGGAAATCCGTGTTCTCTGCCTAGCCCTTCGGGAAATAGGCGTGATTATATGTATGTATGTATTAATTTTTATATGCCTTTTCTTTTTCACTTATTCGTCGCAGTATCATTATTTATACTAATCAAAACGAGCCTTTTTCCATCTTGTCACTATGACAATAGGGCATAAATTCAGTTTCCTTCGCCGTACTTCGATGTTTTGGATGTGGCAACATTCTTGGTCACTAAATACTATCTTAAGTAGGGCACCTATTGAAATCGACCTCATGAAATCTATACGACGTTTACCAGGTCATCAGTCCACCTTGTGTGGCCTACCCACGCCGCGCCTTCCGGTACGCGGTCGGAACTCGAGAACCTTTCCATCAGAGAGAACCTGTCCACAAAGACTTCTGTCCTCGTGAACAGTTCTTAGTGTCCCTATAACTGTAACCGAGTGAATAAAATTTCTGAGTTATACACCTCGGTCTATTGTATAACCTGACGGAGCGTATGGATGTGGTCTACGGTGCTAAAGCCTCTTCCGAAACCGCCTTGTTCGGGAGGCGGGGAGTCATCCAGCCAGCGTACGAAACGATTTGCACAGTAATTAGAGAAAAAACCTTTTCCATGGGCCAGGGGAAATTCAATCTTATGGCAATGTCATAAAGACTTTGACAGCCTTTTGTCACTTTATATTTGTAATACTCTCAAGAGCATGAAGGTCCTGGGTTTGAATCCAGGTGAGGGCTATTTGTGTGATGATCTGATGAGCATGAATATTAGTTACTGAGTCTTGGATGCTTTCTATGTATTCATTTCTATTAACCCTTTGACCGCTTTTACTTTCGTTTCAAAATGTGACGTACACGCCAGCATCTTGAAAGCTAAAGAGCGAATATAAAACTTATTCTGACAGTAAGAAAATTGTTTTGACAGTGCATAACCACTTTAAAGGTTGTTGGCGTGGTGGGCACGACAGCACTCGACCACTTTAGTGGCTCTCAGCGTTCAAAGGGTTCAATATAATTTTGACGACCGCTTTAGCCTAGTTGGTAGTGACCCTGCCTACGAAGCAAGAAGTCCTGGGTTCGAATCCCGGTAAGGGCATTTATTGGTGTGATGAGCACGAATATTTGTTCCTGAGTCATGGATGTTTCATATGTATTTAAGTATTTATTTATCTATATAAGTATATTTATCGTCGTCTAGTATCCGTAGTACAAGCTTTGCTTAGTTTGGGACTAGTTCGATTTGTGTGAGATTGTCCCCTAATATTTAAAAAATATATAGTTATATATATATCTACGTCTAGAGTACCCTTAACACAAGCGTTATTCAGCTTATTATGGGAGTACAAAGGGAAACCGGTCTACTATGAAGTTACATATAATGATACGTTTCCATTTCGCCATCTATATATGTATTAGCTTCATTACTTTAATGTTACTGCAGCCAAGCGAATTCACCGGCGCCGCGAATGTACTATGTTAATTGCAATGTAATATAGTTAGGGCGGGTTGCACCGACTTACGATTACAGAGCGATCAAAGTTAAATATGGCGTTGACAGCTGTCAGTCCATAGAAACTTGTCAAACGTTCCATACATTCAGATTTTAACGAACACCGCTTACGATTACAGACGGTTTGATGCAACTCACCCTTAGGGCGGGTTGCATCGACTTACGAAGTTACGATTACAGACCGATCAACGTTAAATATGGCGCTGACAGCTGTCAGTCCATAGAAACTTGTCAAACGTTCCGTACATTCAGATTTTAACGAACACCGCTTACGATTACAGACGGTTTGGTGCAACTCACCCTTTAGAAAACTGTGTCGTGTAGTTTTAAGCTTTCAACTGGGGCAGGTGGGAGGGGTATTAGTATATGTACATAGAAACGGATTAGTATATGTACACGCCTTTATGACAGACAATAGAGTCCTGTACAAATATTTGTGTACAGTCGAGTTTTTCAATATCTATACACTTATATAGACCACCTTTCAAAAATGTCTACAGAAGTGTCTTATGTCAAAAACAATAAAGTCTATATATATTTTAGAAAGGTTGTCTATGTTGGATTGGAGAACTCGACTGTACGTATATTAATATTCCTGAGGGTACAGTCGAACTGATAAGAGGCTGAACTCGACTGTACGTATATAATATTCCTGAGGGTACAGTCGAACTGATAAGAGGCTGAACTCGACTGTACGTATATTATTATTCCTGAGGGTACAGTCCAACTGATAAGAGGCTGAACTCGACTGTACGTATATTAATATTCCTGACGGTACAGTCGAACTGATAAGAGGCTGAACTCGACTGTACGTATATAAATATTCCTGGGGGTACAGTCGAACTGATAAGTGGCTGAACACCTTGGTGTAGCACGGATTATTTTTAGCGATTGTCTTTCATTGTACCTAAAGTGTAACCTACTGTAAAATAAACGTAGTAACCATCAACACATCTTCAACCAAAAGGCTTTATGAACAAGGAAACGTCTACATAAAAAAAATACTACTTACAGTAATGATGTGCGGAGTTTCGGTGGCAAATTTCACACAGTGGATAATGGAGTCGTTTTTAAGATTTGAATGAATATATTATTCATTTACCTGAAGTTCTTATTATAGTATGACATTAATAAGGTAGGTACTCATCCCGACTGTTTAGGTAACATGTTTCTCCGTATGTAATAAGTAAAAATAAATAAATGTATTAAACAATGTTTACCTAAATACTTGTGTTATTTAGTAGTCCTGTGTTATCGTGGTATAAGTGGGTAATGCTCACAAGATAATTTAGAAGGAGTATTATGAAAAATTAATCTTTTAATCGTTATTCGTTTAATCAAAAAAAAATAGTTAGGCGACTCCATTTACCTCTGTGAAATTTGCCACCGAAACTCCGCACACTAGTAATGATGTGATATAAAAAACCGGCCAAGTGCGAGTCAGACTCGGAGGGTTCCGTACCATTATCTATAAATCGGCAAAAATAAACACGTTTGTTGTATGAGAGCCCCTCTTAATTATTTAATTTTATTTGGTTTTAGTATTTGTTGTTATAGCGGCAACAGAAATACATCATCTGTGAAAATTTCAACTGTCTAGCTATCGCTGTTCTTGAGATACGGCCTGGTGACAGACAGACAGACGGACAGGCGGACAGACAGCGAAGTCTTAGTAATAGGGTCCCGTTTTTACCCTTTGGGTACGGAACCCTAAAAAGAGGGAGATAGGTTATATGCGCTCCAAAAGTGGCGCACTAAAAATGAGCCAATTGCACCAACTGGCCTCAGTTTCGCGTCGTCAATGGAAACGTATGCTGTCAAATTTGGTGGCCATTGTTAAATGCGGAATTTCGTATAGACAACGTATCTACCTCCTTTTTATATTAAATTATTGACTTTAACAATAGTCCCTAAGACGTGCTAAGTCTCTTCCCATTTTTAAAACTCGACTTAAGGATTACTATTTATCTCTTCCGTAACTAGTCATTCCTACTTGGTGTGTGCTGTTTGTTTTCGGCTGTAAGTGATACTGTTTCTATGACATTTAGTTATTCTATGTGTATGTAGGTTTATATATATAGTCTTTCTTATAGTTAAGTTGTTCTTATATTCTGTTTTCACCTACTCAAATCTTATCTTTTCTTGCATCGTCTCCACCACCCAAAGGTTGTCTGGATGAGATCGCTTTTTAGCGATAAGACCGCCTGTTGTCTACCATTGTTTATGTTTAACTTACCTCTTTTTTATTTTTTACTATGTCTGGTGAGCAATAAAGAATATTTGTATTGTATTGTATTGTCCCTATTCGAGTAAAGTATTTACTAAACATGGCCTGTTCATTTCGTATCGTTCGTGACACGTGGCTAAACAATTGCTTTGTTGGATCGTTGTGGTCTTAAGAAGTAACTGAGTTATCTATTAATAAATTCAAAAACTATGTGATACGTAAACTTATTTCTAAAGCTTATTATAGCGCACAAGACTACATGAATGATAAAACTTCTTGGGACTAATTTTGACTGGATTTATAATTTATTTATTCCGTTTGGAAAAATTTTACATTGTGTTTTTAATTAATTATTCTCGTTTTATTTATTTTTTGACATTAGATTGTCTTTCTAGAAACATTCTAGACTAGTATTTTTTTATATAAAATTTTAAATATTTCATTTAAATGTTACTTTTTATGTTTAATAAATTACTCGAAGTAATTAGCTTAAGATTATGTTTCTACCTGACGATTTGAAAGTGCTTGTTACTGGGCCTACTTGAATAAATATAATTTTGAGTTTTGAGTTTTTGAGTTTGAGATAACATCCGTTCTGGAAAAAGTCCGTACTATACCTTTGTCACCAGTTTAACAACGTGACGGCACGGTACAAGGGTGCTCCCCTTGTGAGGCCGACCGTACAGTAAGTGTACTCGTATAGTGTACGTTTGTACACATTGTTCTCCATATTTTACGGGATTAAGTCTCGTACAATTCTCGTGCGAGATCTCGCTAGAATGCAAGATTGAACTTTCCATATAACGGCATGGCAAAAGTTTCATCTGGTTGATGTGGTGATGGTTAAAGCATACTGTTATTTTATAAAAAGTATATTAGCACATACTCTCTATTTTCTCGCACTATACCTCTTGTTCTAAGTGTACTAAGAGAGAAATGGGTAGTGCGAGAAAAATCGAAGAAGCTCGCGCGCCGTCGCGTGATAGACGTGCAGGTACTTGCGATACCGGTTTTTTTTTTTCAATATTAAATGTAAAAAAAAGGATATTATAAACCACTACATGCATTGTCTATTTTTATTTCACATGTTAATATTAAATGGAATTGCATTTAGAGCATTCGTTTTCACTGAAAAACTCTCAATCTTATAAATCTCGTTATACTGGTTTTGTGGTCTCGGGAGATCTCAGCTCGGCCCGTTATTCGCGAGATTGCATTCCCTAATTACACCCTATGTCAGGTTGTTCAGTAGTTCGGTATATTATTTGACATTACCAGTGATCGTATCTTTTGTTAGCATTTTTGGTGCAGCGTAGTGTTGATAACGGAATTGATATAAATAATTTCAACCCTAATGCTTAATTAATTAGCGTTAATAACGTTAAAATTAACCTCAATTAACAATTTTTATTGATATTGTCTATACCAATTCCGTTAACCATACTACGTTGCACCTAAAATGCTGCAAAAGTTACGATCACTGGGCATTACCGAGCGTCATTAGGTTAATGGATCTTTATAAATAAATAATTATAAATGAAGCAATGATAATCTTTATATAATGATACTAACTGAAATTTTTATTCCATTTTTAGAGGAACTTACCAAGTATTTTATTGCGGTTGTCATGTTTTAGATTATGTTTCTAGGATATTATTAAAATTCATTTATATATACATATATATATATATATATCTGTTAAATGCAGAGAAAACTGCTATCCCTCCCTATAGGCATTGTACCGAGGGTGCTGGCGGCATTTCCTCGCTGAATTAAAATGCTGGGCTGTTATTCGCTACGCGCTAATGCGGCTCACCCCGCCGGTCACCCGTCACGAAACTAGACCTCTACCTACGCTTAGTTACTACGCATCGCGGTGTCAAGATGTATTTGTGGGTGAGCGTTGAGGTGAGTTTTAAACAAGTTAGAGAATAAGGGGCTCAAGCGCAAGAAAGCTCTTCGGTCACTAGTTCACCAACCAGCCGTGTCGCGATTTCCGCAAATAACTTATGCGCACTTGGACCCCACGGACCGAGGGTCTCGACGCCAAAGGGTACATAGCTGTACTCTCTGTCGAGGCCTCTTTATTTACTACGTATTTATATTAAATAGCTTCTGCCCGCGACTCTATCCGCGAGAAACTCTAGCGCCATACAAACGTTCACCCCACATTTAGGGATTTATGGGATAAAAACTATCCTCTGTCCTTTCCCAGGACTAAAAACTATTAATGTATATGTCACCGTAACATTGTGAACACCGTCAGTTCATAATCTCACTGGCGATATTATAAACTGTCGAAAAATTGATAACTTCCAAAACTATTTACAATTTAACGCATTATTTTTCGTAAGATTATAATCTGTCGAGTAGAAACCGTCAAATTGTCAAATGACTATCTGAAGGTGTATCGTAGGCAGTAGGGAACAGGGGCCCAGTGGCAAAACCGACTCGGATCGCGGATAGGTTATAAGACGGAAGCGGGAGCAAAGCTCCCGCTTTCGTCTTCGAGGTTATTTTTTTTATAAAAGATCGGAAAACTAACAATATTAGCCCTCATTTACAATTTGACGGTTTCACGTCGACGGATTATAATTTGCCTTAAATTATCTTTCGATAGTTCATAATCTCGCGAGTTATATTGTAATCTAACGGCATTTATAATATTACGGTGACATATATACCAAATTTCATCTAAATCGGTTCAGCGGTTTAAGCGTGAAGAGGTAGGTAGTAGAATAGACGCACAGACACACTTTCGCTTTAATAATATTAGTATGAATACGATAATTTGTCTCCCTTCTTGACACTTTTTTTTTTTTAACGTTGGGGAAATGTGTTTACGCATCCCGTCCTATCCGGAGTGGTAGGACGGGTATGACGGACTAACCGATGCTGGACTACCGTCTAAAACCACCAACGACATCCGGCTCCGCCTTGTATATGGGGGCGTCGCAGGATCGCTCTTGGCATTCAACTGCGTACGTCCCGGCGGGCGGCCCACAGTAGCAGGCCGCAGACATTTCGAGGCGTCAGCTAGGCGAGCGCCTCCAGGCCTGTGAAACCTTTGTTAGCAGGGCTTGCCCCGACTCCCTGCATAGTTCCACTACGGCGGAGGCAACAGATGCGTATAGCGCCTGGCTCTGCCTCCAGGCCGTCGTCGGCGAAGCGGATCCGCGAGAGGATCGTTTTCGCGAGCCCCTCCCTTCTTGACACTGCTTGTATAGTCTGTAAGAGACTTAAGGCATTGATGATCATGGATACGAATAGTGAAAGTTTAATTAAATCTTATCAGTAAGGCCCTGTACACACTGCGACTTTTAGCAGCGATGCAGTCGCGCGTTTTTGAAACGCGCGACTGCATCGCGACACCAGCAATATAAAGTTGGGACATTTGCGACTGCATCGCGACTGCATCGCTGCTAAAAGTCGCAGTGTGTAAAGGGCCTAAGCCGGAATTGTCGACCGGGAATTGAAGCTTTCCTTTATCGAAGCTTATTTGAATATGTATTTTTTATATAGAATCTATTATTAGTACTATCTTTGCGCCAATGAATCATTTCAGTAGTCATTAATTGTTATTCATGTCATGTTCGTATATCATTATATCGGAGTTTCCTCTTATAGTTAATACTGTTAATAGTAACATGCAGTTGAAGTGACCAAAATTGCTCGGATATTTTTGATCCTTTGGAGGCGTGCGTAAATGCTTAGAAATCTATACTCTAACCAGAAGACTCATGTTGTGTGTATGTTAGGCTCTCTATACTTATTCTTCCTCTATGAAGTGACACCAGAAACGAACAATCCGTAGAATGCGAGCTCCTTAGAAATTTCTACCTAAACACGTGCTTATGATCATGCGCATAGCAAACCCGGCATGCGCATGATCATTGCATGATCATGCGCATGCGGCTGCTTGGCGTCGTTTTGACATCCCGCCCCCATCCATTCTGTGGGGCCATTTTGCGCACTTCTATGTTTTTTTTCGTTCGCTGCATTACTTTAAGTTTTAACCGACTTCAATTGACAACATTTCATATTTTCACGTAGGCCATTTTATGATGAAGTTCGCTAGAAAATTTTTTTTTAAGCGACGTGTTTTTTTTAATTTCTCCCTTAATTGTAATTTTCATTCAAAACTATCAAATTGAAAAGCAGCGAATTCCAGAAGGTTGTAAGTAAATTATGACGTCAATACTACGACTCTGTATGGCAGTTTGGACACCTTTTGATATGGCAGCCATAATACTGACGTCACACACGGTGAAAACCACTTTTATACGTTTTCGCGATTTTCTTAAAAGCGAGCTATCTAATTGAAAAGTAGCGAATTTCAGAAGGTTGTAAGTAAATGATGACGTCAATACTACGACTGTATGGCAGTTTGGACACCTTTCATATGGCAGCCATAATACTGACGTCACACACGGTGAAAACCACTTTCATACGTGTTCGCGATTTTCTTAAAAGCGAGCAGGAAAAAAACACAGAAAACTACTTTATTACGTTCAGATAACATAATTACCGAAATGCTTTTCGATTTAGGCGTTATTACATATTTTGAATAAGGTATCGTCCAAGGGTCTCCCCACACCTATCGACGCGGAATCGGCTTTCGCCGAGTGGTTTGTAACACATTCCTCGTGTTTTGTTCGTTATCCCTTCGATGGACGTCGCTTCGCGTCGGCCGAGCCGATCGACGTCTTTTTCGCTCTTATTGCATGGACATAAAGAATTTTTTTATCGGCTAACGCCGATCCCGCGTCGATAGGTGTCTCCCCACTCCTATTACCACCACCCTTATTTGAAGAGTACGCTCGATTTCTCTAGGACCCCTTCATCAGTTCCTGACCTGCTGAATGATGACGATAGGATAGATTCTCAATCCAATAATTTTTTTCCAAATCGGCTCAGGCGTCTTTGAGAAAACGAATAGGACGCAACTATGCGTTAAAGGGAGGGAGGACATTTTTGTCTCGTTCTACCGCATAGCCGCGTCCTGTATGATGGGTCAGGATGGCCCATCATGTGGAGCGGCCATTACACAATCGACCTAGTCCCAAACTAAGCAAAAGTACAAGACTTTTGGTACTAGACGAGGGTAAAGTTATATAGATAAATAAATACTTAAAAACAGAAAACATCCATGATTCAGGAACATATATTCGTGCTCATAACACAAATGCCTTTACCGGGATTCAAACCGAGGACCTCTTGCTTCGTAGGCAGAGTCACTACCAACTAGCCTAAAGCGGTCGTCAAAAAGCTTTCGATTAAATCAGAACCTTTTTGAAGTCGGTTAGAAATAGAAAAGGAAGGAAATGCCCACTCTCCAATGGCGCGATCTAATGATGTGAAAGTATCGCCGTCGTATAGTTAAAGAGTCTCAAGACATCCTTATGACCGCATAATTAAGGCAATATTCGTTTTATAGCGTTCTATAATTATGGCATGATGTAGTTTGAACCAAACGGGTATGGTTAGAGCGCTACATTCGTGTACTAGTTTAAACTTGAGATAATTTGAGATGGGCGAATCGGGTAGTTGGCAATTAGTGACAGATAATAGTTGATTCACCCATCGTAAGCAAGTGCGAAAGAGCTCTAACACTCCAGATTCTGTTCTTAATGTCTCCAAGACAAAAACGCGTGCGCGTGGTACACAAGGAAATGCCCCATTTACACACAATGCCAGCTGGCGGCTTCCACAAAAGGGTTGGTTTCCATCGCGGCGCTCCTGCTAATTTGAGCCTAATTACTTCCCGCTCAAGATTCAATTTGAAGATTTGCTTCGCGCAAGATTGTTATCCTTTTGATTTGAAATGTAGAAGCGTGAGACTTCAACGGCGGTGCTTGGCGAGTTCTAGCTGGTATTATTTGTTTTTATTTTCATCAGTCTTGCTCGTAAATCTTAAAAAGAAGTGGAGCGACAATCACCCAGGAGTCCCAGGACGTGCAAGCAGATGGCCAGTAGCCAGCAGTAGTGCGTAATGAATGTTTGAGGTTCTGCGAGAAGATCGATGAACTTCTCTCTTTGGTTTCGCATTTGTTTTGTTATATTTGTATCGTTGTTTCTATGGTTTCACAGTGATTTAGTTTGGCCTGTTACGCTGTCTATTTTCAACAAATCCATTTCAGTCCATTAACAACAAATTAGAAACGTATAGTGGTCAACATTTACAAGTTGGTGTGTGAACTTTGTTGCAAGGATGAATTACCGGGTAACATCTAATATTTGTCCCAAGCAGAAAAGGTTGACGACGACTGCTTCTTTGTTTACCGTATTTCTGATCCTAAAAAAAGGACTATTATGTACTCATTTAGGATTTGTGTAAGATTGTCCGCAAATATGTATTTAATTCCATAAATTGCCGAACTTATAAAACGCAACCTTTCAATATTCGGATAGGACAGGTCCGACTCAGTATGTAAACTCGGACGTGCACTGCCTTCAGCTCTTTATATTATAAAGTCTGTTTCCGACGTCCCACTTAAAGGAGACAGCCTTTAATAAGTTCGGCTTATTTCACTCCGACGGAGCGCTGGAGAGTTGCAGAGTAAGTTAGTTATAAACTAATGGAGCTGGTGTTGTTAAATAAAAATTAACTTGGTGTCAGTTTTGTGAAGAAAATTAAGCAGGCAAATCATGTGAAAATTAACTTTTTTCACATTTTATTAACATGTATAGGGATATCAATTATAACACCCCTCTCTTTGCGTCGAGGGTAAATAATAAAAGATTCTGATGAATTGAAAACCGTCCTTTTTTGAAGTCTGTTAAAAACGTTCACCCGGCCAATGCCTAAAGGCCTCCACCCACCGGACGCGTGTGCTGCGCTGCAGCTGCGCGGGTGCTGCGCGTGTGCCGCGTTCGATGTGTGTTTGAAGTGTAGTTTCAATGCTTTACAACTTGGGCGTGTGCTGCGCTGCAGCTGCGCGGGTCCTGCGCGTGTGCCGCGTTCGATGTGTGTTTGAAGTGTAGTTTCAATGCTTTACAACTTGCGCGTGTGCCGCGCAGCACACACGTCCGGTGGGTGGAGGCCTTGAATTGTAACCTATCGTCTATCTATGACTTATATATGGCATTTGTTCCCCGTTGACATGCTCGTACGAGTATTGTATATCTGGTCTAGGCAATTAATATTTCCTTCCTCTTTTCCCATTATCCTATCGAGTCATGCAATATAATACCAATACTCTTTATTGCAAAGCTCACACAGATAGAGCGCAATTAATTATCATGCGTGTAGGTTAGTCACTTGTACTTAAATAAGTTAAGATTTAAAACCGCCATATCATTCAACAAATATTGTATTTTATTTGTAGCTCCCAACGGATGAACCGATTTTCGTTTATTTTTTTTTGTGTCGTAGATAATTTTATCCCGAGTGTTTTTAGCTATGTTCCATAAAGATCTGCCCAGCCGTTTTTGAGATATTGGACTTTGAAATGAAAATTTCGGGGGTTTTCATCTTTTCCAAGTTGTAGTTATTATGTAAGAACTCAAAGACGACTGAACCGATTTAAATTATTCTCTTTTTGTTTGAATAGGTATCCTTCCTATACGATCCCATATGGTCCTTAGGGCAGGGTCAATGATTGAATCCTGGAGAAATAGGGAAACCTTCCAATTTTATAGGCGCACTTGAAGCGATTTGGGTACTTATTTAAAGTCGGTTAATACTTTGATTACAGAGGCTCTAGTATAAATTTTACCGAAACAAAACGCTACGACCGCGTTCGCGTTTAGCTGTCAAATCCCATACAAATTGAGGGTAAAACGCAAACGCGATCGTAAAGTTTTGTTTCGGTAAAACTTATACTAGAGCCTCAGAGTAATTTTTTATCGATTGTCTTTGGCGTGTTGGTATTCCATTTAGCATTCTTGTTCTGTTCTTGAGCTATAGGTGTATTATGACAATATGATCATAACAAAATATTAGTGCGTTTCAAAGGTTGTGCAAAGGGATTATAGGGCATTTTTAATAATTCGTGTACCCAATTAGAGTGAGTTGTTAAATAAAAATTAACTCTTGTCAGTTTTGTCACGACAATTAAGCATTCAGTTTGTATAAAAACTAACTTTTTATATTTAGTTTATAAATGATATTTATAAGCTAGCACAATCTTAACTGTTACAAATTAGTAGTTTAGGTACTGCGTTGGGGTAGATGCAGAATTGCTTAGCTTATCCCACCTTGACCTTTCCGGGACTATACGATAAGTATGTGGTGGATTCAAAAACTTGGAAACAAACCTTGGTAGCACCGTCTTTGTACAAAAAAAAAATCCAAAAAAACCGGAAGTTTGTTGTAACGGAGCCCCCTTTCATATTTATTTTATTCTGATTCTTTAGTATTTGTTTTTATAGCGGCAACAGAAATACATCATCTGTGAAAAATTCACGTGTAACTGTCACGGTACATGAAATACAGCCTGGCGACAGACGGACAGACAGACGGACGGACAGCGAAGTCTTAGTAATAGGGTCCCGATTTACCCTTTGGGTACGGAACACTTAAAAACGGGACAAAAAATGTAAAGGACCCTGCACGGTACACAAGACAGCGCGCGGGCTGTGTCGTGCCGAGAAATATTCTAATTAGACTTAGAAAGAGACGGCTAGTCTATGTCACCGCGACACAGCTCTTTTACCGCCTTGAGATAAGCGAGCTGGCTAAACATAGACGAAACATTAGAAAGCAAACACTCATACTTATTGCATAAAATAATAAATTCCCTGAACATCTACAAAACTTAAATTTGAAAGGTTGTAAAATAAGAAAAATCTTGCATAGCACTTTACCGCTTGTATTTTTACAATTTACCACATGAACTGATTTCCTATAGTAAATGCGTTGATTACTATAGAAAAAAAACCAAATCGCTGTATGTGGGCCGATAATATTTGAGGACTTCCGTCGATTCCCCAAGATCATCACCAATGGCACTTCATTAGTTCCTGTTTCAACGGAATCTTATCAGAACCTGTGACGTACTTTTGCACTTTTAAGTACAATTTTGAGGAATTCGAGAAGTCATCTGTGGTCTTCATCATCAATTCCTCACCACCAAATTTATGATTTTCGGATGTAAATACACGAGTTATACCGAAATTACTACACGCGTGCCCAATAAAATAGAGGAGTTCCCTCAATTTCTCATGGATCCCATCATCTAACTGAATTAAAAAGAAAATGACTTAACTATTTGTACCTACTTGATCTTTGGATTGATCTTGATCGTTAAGAACTCCATTGGCACACAAACCTCTCCAAGGTTTCGACTAGTTGGGTATTGGACCCGATTCTACGTGCACATGGCTTAAATAGCCTAAAACTAAAATGCCTGACGATGTTTTCATCAAAAAGCCACTGTTGATAAGAAATTATATTTACAGTACATATGGTGCGGAGCATATGTCGAAACATTAAAGAGCCATATGTACAGTAAAACGTACGATACACGTGCGAATAGCTAATTAAGCGCAACTCGTGTCGATTTAAAACACTCTCTTCGGTCGTGTTTTAATTTACCACCACTCGTTGCGAATTTCCTATTTTCGGCTATTAACTATTTTAATACAGTTGCTCAAAAAGTGCTACGTTACGCAGCTGTTTAGCGTGCGGAAACTTGGTTTCCGCGAACGACTAATTTTAAGCATAATTTAGGCGGTAAATTAAAAACGACGTTTAGAAATAGCATTTGTTGAATAGACAGCTGATTAGAATAGCAAAGTGTTTTAGCGACACCTAAATAAAACTAGGAAGTTTAGAGGCCACTCTAGAATCGGGGCTATTAACATGTATTTCTCAAAAAAAAGGAAATATCAACGCAAAATGCAGCAATGTATGTACACTAAACTTCGGAAAAACGTGATTTCTCGCATAGAAGTTTGTGTGATGGGTCACGTTTCTCCACAGCTGATTGTACGTGTAATTTTCAAAATTATAAGGTTAGTGAAGGTGCCAGGTGCCCCATCGATATCCGTATCCATATTCCTAACGCTACACGCCGCGTGCACGAGCATATGTCTAATGAACTACAAAGAAGACGTATTAGTATGTGCCGCCGGCCGCGCTCCGAATTCTCAACAATAGCCCAGTTATGCAAAACACGCCTCGCGAGCTGCCGATGGCGATGTGATTATTGCTCCCAAGGATTTGTTGGGACGACTGGCTAGTAGGTCGTATGTTTGCGATAGGTTAGTTTCATATCTATGTTTATCACGATGCCAGTAATGTGTATCCTACTGATATAAATGCGAAATTTTTCAAGTTGTAAGATGGATAATAACTTTATCAGTCACAACAGACAAATATAGTGGTACTATCAGCATCATAGTCGTTGTCTAACATATACTATATGTTAGACAAGGACGGCAACAACATTCGGATGAAGTGTGGCCGTAGCCTAAGAGTAAGACTGTGTTACGATATATTTGGGTGCATTGGCTGCTACTTACTATACGACACTGACTGTACAAGTTTTTTTTTTTATCAAAGTCACAAGACAAGACGAGACATCGTCAAGACAGTCGAGGGTTGTCTGTTGTGGTGTAGAATAGGGGCTGATTCAGCGTAACTGCTGTGGAGTCCGCAGCGCTGTTAGTCAATCACGGTGCACGGGGTGCACGCAGGCGAAGTCGCCGGCGGAAACTAGTGTGTAATGACTATCTAATCTATTCTATCTATCTAATCTACGTCAGACCGGCCATAATGCACGCTGCGCTGCACGCTGCGCGCACGGGAAAACTCGCATTGTGGCCAGGTGAAGACGTAAAATTTTGTACTCAACACGGGCGGTAATTCGTAAAGCCCCAGAGCGCATATTTATGGCCCTCACCTTCGGTTCGGGCCACAAAACACCTGCGAACTGGGGCATTCACGAATTCACCGCCCTAGTTACGTAATGTACTATAAATCTTGAGGTTCTGGGTTCTAACACCGATTCGCAAACAGGGTTTTTCAAAAAAGTACGTAATAGTACATTTCGATGCTAGGGCTATAAGTATGACATTAGTCATTACATTACATTACGTCACGAGTACCGAGATATCAAGAGATAGCAAGACTCGGGACGAGTGAAGAATGACATTTCCGCACGTGTATCGAACGACGACTTTTTTTAATACAGTTGCGATAAAATAAGAAAAACAACAAGTAAGGAATTCGAAACTTTTATATTAGATATTAATTCTGTAACATCATTGTAATACAGTTGAAAAATAATGAAGTTGTACAAAAAACATTTTTTAACACAGTTCTATCTTATTTATTTTTTATGACAAATTAATTAATCATACAATTTGTACAATAATTGAGCGGGAAAAGTGAAAAGCACTAGTTCGCGGAAACCAAGTTTCCGCACGCTAAACAGCTGCGTAAAGTAGCACTTTTTGAGCAACTGTATTAAAATAGTTAGTTACGATACAAGTGCCGACAATAGTAAATTCGCAACGAGTGGTGATAAATTAAAACACGGCCGAAGAGAGTGTTTTAAATCGACACGAGTTGCGAATTAGCTATTCGCACGTGTATCGTACGTTTTACTGTACATATGGCTCTTTAAAGTTTCGACATATGCTCCGCACCATATGTACTGTAAATATAATTTCTTATCAACAGTGGCTTTTTGATGAAAACATCGTCAGGCATTGAACAGTTGCATTTCGGTAAAGGAAACCTGTCTAATCCCAACAAGGTGAAGTTATTCCATCTGGGTTGGAAGGTCAGATGGCTGTCGCGTTCGTAAAACTAGTGCCTTTAATTCAAATCTTGGGATTACGTGCCAAAGCGGACCCCGGGCTTCTTATAGAATAAAACCGGGAAAAAATCTAGAATACATTGGAGCTTGTTTTTAGAGAGCATCAAGTCTTTATGGAACAATCTATAAATAACCCATTCAGTGCCAATCATGGCATACATGCGTCAGAGCTCTAAGATCGCCTTGGTGTGTGAAGTATTCTCCCTCTACATACGGGTTTTCGCATGTTATTGCCTATAGTCCTTGTATTTCAGGATTAGAAATACGGTAAACAAAGAAGCAGTCGTCGTCTACCTTTTCTGCTTGGTACAAATATTAAGATGTTAACCAGAAATTCATCCTTGCATCAAAGTTCACACACCATCTTGTCAATGTTCACCACCATATGTTTCTCATTTGTTGTTAAAGGACTCTGTTTCTGTCTCTTTGCTTTTGGTAAAGGCAATACGTTCAGGGGCGAACGAGTCGTTTTTTTTGCAAGCCAGTTGGACCTGCCTCTCTGGTTGGTCCATCGCAGGCTGCACGCCACCACACACAGCGAAAAATAAAATTTTAATATTTATGAACAAATAGATACTCGTATAATAATCTCGTAATCTTCACACAATTGTTGATTACCAAGAAAACAAGAAAAAGAACGTGAGATACGATTGACAAGTTTGGCAATGTTGACAGCGAAAAAAACGAACCGATCGTTTCAACCCTCTTCTTCTTTAGACTTTTTATTATGCAACCTGTCCAGGGGACCGATTTTTGACTTTCGAGCGCTCGAAAATCAAATAAAAGTAAATACGTATACAGTGTCAAAATTACCGGCATTTACTTTCTACCAATAGAATTGAATACGTGAGGTCAATACCACTCGTTTTTAAATTTTCTATCGCTATTTCAAAATAGCGTTTCATAATTTTTGTCAGTTTTCGAGTGGAAGAGGCGAGCGCTCGAAAGTCAAAAATCGGTCCCCAGAACTGAAAAACGAAATTCAAAATAACATTCAGAAAATAAATACTTTAAATATAAATATATTGTTCTGAGTATTATTTAAATATAATATAAATAATGAAAACACTTCTATAATTTTAGGGTACACATAGAGAACAATAACGGAAGTCTTTTTTAATGGCTGTTTGAGTTACTTTGACAGTTGTGTGGCACAAAGTGTCTTATACATATAAAAGACCTCGTGCTTCGTGCTTCATCCTTCTTTCTAATGCTAAACGCACTATACACGCGAAATTGTTGGCAGTGCATGTGGTAAGCAGCTACGACCTGTAGGCTGTAGGTAGACTAGACTGAACTCTAGCGCTTTGAGCGTGGCGGCGTATAGTTGAAGCACGGCAAAAGACAAAAACGTGGCTGCTTGCTGTGAACTCAGAATACTGCTCGTAATAGTACCTTAACTACAAAAGCCACTTCTACACGGCTAACGAACGCGACATAAACTACGCATCGCTTTCCAAGTGTTCTAATTAAAAAGAGACGGATAGTGATAACATTGGTGACGTTTCACGTCCACATAAACGCACACTAGGAAAAAGAAAGTCACATGTTGACACACACATCGACGAGGTAGACTCATGCGTTCTCCTAAAGCTATACATGCACTGGCTCCGACAACAATGGCGTGTGATGAGCGTGTGACCATACTAAGCCGATTCCACATTGTTAGTGGTTTCAGTCTGTGTTTACTAAACTCAGATGTGAGGTTGTTCAACGGGAACCAGAATAACTGAGCTGCTGCCACGTTGTTCGTGTGTCTATCGCACTCGCAGCGAACACGACTCTAAGGACAGAGGCAAATATAGAACGAAATGCGTGGTTGTTATGAATGTCAGGTTCCAGTTAAGCTGGGTATCCCCAATAAAGGGAGTTGAAAGGCGCCGCGCCAAAATCAGTTCATGAACTTTAGAGCGTAGTGGGGCTAAAATGGTTGCTATTTTGCCAGTTATCATTGTGGGTAATACATCGGTCACTCCCACTCGCATGCTTGACAGAAAATAACGGAATTTAATGACTTACTGCAAAACAAAAAATAAACTGCAAATGTAAATATTATCAGTTCATGTTACGTTACATATATATGGCGCTGAGGAGACCGACTGGTCGCCGGCTATTCAATGACTATACACAACATGGCCGGATAGTCGGCTAGTGGTCGCCTAGGTCTAGTTTCGTGACGGGTGATCGGCGTGGTGATAAAACTCTCGACATGGAAAATAGTCCAGGCTGAATAATGCTAAAAAGATGATCGAAAGAAATACGTCAAGAAACGGTCAAATTACACAATAAGTAATACGACCAATCGGAAATACGGCATGTATACATTGTGTACGAAATAGTCAAACTTATTTCACACTGAATATAATTACATTTTCACCAAATTCACTTTAGGTCCAATTTCAAAATAGTCATTTCGTGTTATCGATTTCCCACTTGTGCTAATGACGTAAATCGTATACATTAAAATCCGACAGGCTCTTGGTTTACGTTAATAACTGCGAATTTGAATTTCCAATCCGTTGGACGTCCCCATGATGCCTTATGTAATTAACCTGGCGTGCGAAAGCACGTCGACGCCGGTTAAACGGATTATATGATGATCGCGTTTGACATTTCCATCCAATGTGGTTTCAGACTGATCCTGCTTCGGGAATACTGCACTGACTGTCTTTTCTCAATTGGGATGAACCATTTTTTTACAATGTATAGTAAACTCAAAACCATTTGGAGGGATAGGTTTTCTGAGCAATATGTACTTATTAGATTAATTAAATATTCAATATCCTACGAGATATAATTTTTTTTTAAAAATAACCTTTAATGACCTTCAAACAGCAGTGCCACGGTGACGTCACTAGTGCCTGTATTAGGAGGAGGATAGAATGCACGCAAAAACGTAGAGAATTATATAAAATGCCATATATATCACACTAAATTTGCATCTCATTTTTTCCTTAATGACAAAGTGAGACAAAAAGGACAAAAAATAATGTCACTTGTTGTAAAAGGGTCTTTACAAAACTTCAAAGTAGTAAGTCCGAATTGTAGTCAAATGTTTTATTCTCATGCAATAGTTTATAAAAATTGTGTCATGAATATTTTGTAAAAATTTACCGAAATATATTAAATTAATTATATGTGCATTGTATAAATGAACAGTTTTTTTTCTTAAATAAACATCGCTCAAAATATTTTATCATTTAATTTGGACCCGTTGAGGTCAATGTCACTCTACTATCAATGACACTAATGACAGTCTTATGTGGGTTATGTTCGTATAAAATGCGTTCAAGAAGCGTACTTGTCCCTCTCTGACGTCATCATATACAATAATTGTTTTATTATTTTAAAAAATAAATAATTGTCGCATTGCAAAATCAGCGAAATTAGTTTCTTAAATATGTCTATTCTACTGAAAAAAAATAAAAAAACAGGGTATATATTTTTTTGGTTCATCCCAATTATGACCAGATATACCTAATTTGATTGATGTAATGCGTGTGACGCCTTGACGACATGACATGACAAGTCTTGACTGAATGTGAGAAGGAGAATAGAGAGAGAGAAGGAATTAAGAGATAGCATGTGTCCGCCTTTGGTCCGCCCTGATAGAAGCGCATAAAAAAAACTTGTCACTTGTCAGATTTGATGCGGAATTTGACCAAATGGTAGAACGGGTAGAACGGGACCATTACTAAGACTCCGCTTCTCCTCCGTCCTTCTGTCTGTCTGTCCGTCTGTCACCAGGCTGTATTTCATGTACCGTGACAGTTAGACACGTGACAGTTTTCACAGATGATATATTTCTGTTGCCTGAAATAAAATAAAATTTTAAAGGGGCTCCCATACATCAAACGTGATTTTGCCGGTTTTATAGATAATGGTACGGTACTCTTCGTGCGCGAGTCCGACTCGCACTTGGCCGGCAAAAAACTGTAATTGTTGAACCAGCATGGTTCCCATTTTGACACTTATCGCTGTGGATAATACATGCGTCACGTTCTGACAAGTGAGAGCGAGAGCGACAGATATCTTATGCATGCGTACTCGCCTGCGCACGACCACAAACAGCATCCTGAACGTGTTTACTGACAGGTGGAACACTCCCGTGATGAAGAGGTGGTTGGCCCTTCACTGTCCTTAGTATAAGTAGTTTAGTTTTTCATTTTAGTTACTCCCTACCTTATTATTATTATTAAATTTTGCCCATTTTAATCTTTTGAATATGTATTAATTTTGAATGATCAATTGATCAGACATACTTATTATTTCCATGACATGCTTGTGTTCTACTTTTATTTTTGGTGTTATTTATTTTTTATAAACCCAATGGTTTAATAAGTTATTGAGTATTAGTATTAAAATGAATAAAAAAATAAGAATAGTATATTAAATTAATATTTGTTTTTAAGCAGTAACGCTGCTAAAGAAAATTATAAATTTTTAAATGAAAGGAAAAATTGAAAAATTTAATGCTCCGAGCCGGATTCGAACCGCCTCCCTAAGGCGTTATATGAAGGAACTGATTGAAGGATTTGGTGCCCGAACCAGATTGTTCCGATAGCTCAGTTGGTAGTAGCGACGGGCCATGAATGCCTGTGGTCGCCGGTTCGAATCCGGCTCGGAGCATTAAATTTTTCAATTTTTCCTTTCATTTAAAAATTTATAATAGTATATTAACAATAGGTTAAGTGAAACTGTTACTAACCAAAATGGAACTTGTTGTGAAATAAATGGTTCCATTCATTTATCCACAACGATAGAAACTAAAGGAGGCTCAGAAAATTTAACGAGAACCGATTGAGAAATGCGACCTACAGGGCCTATACGGAGGAGAAAAGACCCCGTATCATGGTCGGCCTTATCACACGATAAGTGACAAGATAGGAGCGTCGTCACGTCAGCCAGTGACGGACGCTCTATCCTAGGCGTGTGAAAAGGCCGACCATGTTACGTACTCCAAGCAAAATACGGTTTTGAAAAACATTAATTTATAATAGCGTTTTTTTGTTGATTTCATTATAAAATGTTATTTTAAGATGCTTTATTCAAGAATCCGGCAAACTTTCCACCCGGAAGTATTTAGGTAGATTTAAATAAAACATGCGTTGTCTTTTTCTGTATGATTTATCTTGAATATTATAGAGCAAATGTAAATTAACCAAAATAAAGACAAAAATGTTTAATAATATTTTTTCTGACTTTTCTGTAGCTAGTTAATTTATCATTTTTTTGATGTCTGAAATTTTGTCGGATTCTGTCGCTGGGTGACTATTTAATTGATAATAAATCCGTTACACAGAAAAAATAAGCTATTATCACTTTCGCAACCAGGCAAAATTCCGAACAATACCCCAGAAACCGACAGAATTGGCGTCGCGTGAGGGTTTATAGCTCGTGCTCGACTCTCGGGTATGCCGGCATCTGAGTAAAGTTTACGAGTGCCCGAGAGTCGGGTACGCGGTGTCCAATGTGTTATAAATTATTTCCAAAATTTGTCAAATTTTTTCCATACAAGTTGTCAGTTCATTGCCTGGACTAACGGGGTCTGAAGAATTTTAGCCCCAGCTGATACGGAGAAGTGTGCTCGCTCGATCAATACGAGTAAGTAGGTGCTATTCCTGTTCAGTGCTATCTAGTAATCTAGGATGTCTTGTTTGTGAACTAGGTGTCGAGTGACGCCAGTTGTTGACGAACTCGGCACTTTAATTAACACGGCGATGTTTGTGCACTGGTCTCTGCAGAGTAATTTGTTACCAATCTGTATAATAAGCACTTCGTTTCAGACGCTGTACCTGAGCGTCCTAGCACGTGACTTTGAATCTAGAGGTGTCTGTGCACACCTCTTCTCGTAGGTATCATTGGGTTTTTTTCGAAAAACTCATGTACAGTCAAATGTAATATGGGTGCGTGCGTACTTATTTATGGGTAGATTAAATCGCCGCATATTTTTGCACGTGACTGTACGAAATATCAGTTTATATTTAAGTGGCTGTTCGGTGAATGAAAATGCGAGGAAACCGGTCTATGGGTGGTATTCCACATGTCCAACGTGTATTTGCGTCCCACATTTTGCTAAAAGATTGAGTGTGACGACAAACGATTTGCCTGGATTCAAATATAGGATAGTTATTAGTCCGGGTCCACGCAGACGAAGTCGCGGGCGGAAGCTAGTTTTGCATAAATCAGTGAAGTATATGAAGATAGAAATAGTTCTTCTTGAAAATTTGCAAACCGTTTCAATGTAATGGCGGAGTTGTAAGTTCGGTGACAATGCAATATTAAGGCTAACATCTATCTTAGGCCTGTGCCCAGAAATCTGTAAATAGGCGTATAATCACGCGATGCACCGCCGTAGATGGGCATTTTTAATAATTCGTGCACCCAATTACCGTGAATTGTTAAATAAAAATTAACTCGGTGTCAGTTTTGTAACGGCAATTAAGCATTCAGTTTGTCTGAAAACTAACTTTTTCTGTTTAATTTATGAATGATATGCCTATACACGTTAATTAAATGTGAAAAAAGTTGATTTTCACATGATTTGTATGCTTAATTTTCGTTACAAAACTGAAACCAAGTTAATTTTTGTTTAAGCGCATTTTCAATAATTCGTGCACCCAATGAGCGTGAGTTGTTAAACAAAAATTAACTCGGGTGTCAGTTTTGTAACGAAAATTGAGCATTCAAATCATGTGAAATTGAACTTTTTTCACATTCAATTAACGTGTGTAGGCATATCATTCATAATTTAAACAGAAAAAGTTAGTTTTTATACAAACTGAATGCTTAATTGCCGTTACAAAACTGACACCGAGTTAATTTTTATTTAACAATTCACGGTAATTGGGTGCACGAATTATTGAAAATGCTCAGATATCGGTTGTAAAACAATCGTTACCTGCGCCTTATTGCCATTGTTTTTCATAACAAATTGACTGCTGATACAAAGCGACTTGGGTAAATGTTTGGCTCATACTCAATCATTGCGCGCTGTGTGCATCACGTTTTATATATGTGTGTGTATTGTATTCACCCAGCTGCGCGTGCGACTATCAACGCATCAAAGTCAAGTGCATTATGCATCCTGCGGCATTGTTTTAGAAGAAGAATGCTTTAAGGCTCGGTCAAACACAGGGCGCGACGCAACGCGACGTCCATGCCGGCGCGATGACTGGTCAAAGAGGGCGCGCGTGGATCGCGCCGGCCTCGCGCTCTCAACACGCCCTCATCGCGCGCGCGAACGCGGCGCGATGCGGGCGTGACTCGCGCCCGGATACAGCATGCGCGTGCGGAGGGTCGCTCATTCCTTGATGTGACCCAGCGCGGCGCAGCGTGCCCGCACGTCCACGCCGCGCTGCGCTGCGCTCGCGCCGAGTGGATGCAAGGGGCAGAGCGGCGCGGGGCGCGACAGAAGCGGGGCGCGATGCCGGCGGGACGCAGTCTGTTTGACGTCGCTAACCTGTTAGCATGTATTTAATGCCGCCGCGGTCGCGCCGCGCGACCGCGACGCTGCGTCGCGCCCTGTGTTTGACCGAGCCTTTAACCGCCATTGTGCATACGCTCTTGATATCTTTTAGCCTATCAATTATTATCAAGAAGCAGTAGAGACTTTGCTGAAATATTTAAATATTTTTATTAAAATTTATTCACATGAATTAATTTTTGTTTTTAAGCAGTAACGCTGCTAACGAAAATTATAAATTTTAAATGAAAGGAAAAATTGAAAAATTTAATGCTCCGAGCCGGATTCGAACCGGCGACCACAGGCATTCATGGCCCGTCGCTACTACCAACTGAGCTATCGGAACAATTCGGTTCGGGCACCAAATCCTTCAATCAGTTCCTTCATACAACGCCTTAGGGAGGCGTGTAGCGACATCTACCAGAAGACTTAGGCTTCTTAACGGCACCAACGTCTCAAATCATATTGAGAAATCGTCAGTAACGACGCGCTACCCCATAAATAAAGCATTAAATTTTTCAATTTTTCCTTTCATTTAAAATTTATTTATTCACATGGTCGCCAATGCCGTCCACTGCTGGACAAGCTGGACAAAAAGCCTCTCAACAACATAAACAACATAGACGTAGTGTGTATAATTATCGAACGAGCGAGTGAAGCGGACGAAGTTCTATACTTCAGCTGGGGTCGAAATTCGTTTGTATGTCCGAATATCCCGCTGACCGGCTGTTCTCCTCTACAAGTCATCAAGCATGGTGGCGTCAGGCATTTTAAATTTAAGCATGCTGGCGTCAGGCATTTTAAATTTAAGCATGCTGGCGTCAGGCATTTTAAATTTAAGCATGCTGGCGTCAGGCATTTTAAATTTAAGCATGCTGGCGTCAGCCATTTTAAAGCGATTCTCGTAAAATTTGTGAGCAGGTTCGTGAATTATATAGTTTTTTTGTCTCTTCATTTGCATTGCTTTAGCCTAGTTGGTAGTGGCCCTGCCTACGAAGCAAGAGGTCCTGGGTTCGAATCCTGGTAAGGGCAAGTATTCTTGCGATCAGCATGAATATTATTCTGAGTCTTGGATGTTTTCTATATATTTAAGTATTTATATGTAAAGGGGTATTATTATACACGATGATTTTTAATCGGTGAACAGGAGTGTCATGGGGTGATGGGGAGGGTCAAACTGAGCAACTTTCGGTATGGGGCCAACTCATGAAAAAAAAAACAGTTGTTTCATACATTTAGGATAGTTAGCGATCAATTAGCTATGAATTAACTCTTAATTAGGAGTTTTTTTTTCACGATTTCGTGGTTAGCCCCATGTGCCCCATGTGTGTGTGTGTTAGTGCCATGGGGTCATGTCACTCCTGTTCACCGATTAAAAATCATCGTGTATATACCGTCGTTTTGTACCTATAACACAAGCCTTATTGAGCTTATTATAGGGCTAGATTCTTCGATTTGTGTAAAATTGTCCCCTTATATCTTATATTTATTTTATATTATTTTACTAACAACTTTTAAGCAATAAGTTCAAATTTTGGATATCATTTATAATAAGCGTTTTTCTGTGTAACGAATATATTATCAATTAAATAATACAATATTCAACAAAACATAAGACATCAAGAAATTATAACATAAATAATTAACTACAGGAGTCGTAAATTTTTAAATGAAAGGAAAAATTTAAAAATTTAATGCCTGTGGTCGCCGGTTCGAATCCGGCTCGAAGCATTAAATTTTTAAATTTTTCCTTTCATTTAAAAATTTATAATTGTCTTTAGCAGCGTTACTGCTTAAAAACAAATATTAATATAGGAGTCGTTTTTATAAATAAATGTTTTAATCATTGGACACATTTACATTTGCTCCATAATATTCAAATAGTCGCACAAAACAAGACAATGAAAGCTTCATTTAAATCTATATTTGGAAAGTTGGTTGGATTCTTAAACATGACATATTAGAATAACGTATTAAAACAAATAAATCGCTGTTATAAATGAATGTTTTTCAAACCGCATTTTCCGGGAGTAAAGGTGTTTTTTTCGTGATCATCCCTCGAATGCATAAGGCGGAATTTTTATATCGCCAAATACGCTTAATTGCCGATATCGATAGCAGCGCGCCACTATCAGCTTATATCATCAATGTCATAAATGCCAATTAGAACAGCCACCCGTTAACGCCAGCGAGCAGTTGATACGCTTTCATTTAATTAGTGTCGTAAAAACCAGGTTAATTAAACTGTTGATGTGTCAAATCGTTATGACAACCACGGTTATATCACTGCTTGAACTCGCAAGGTAACCCAGAGAAACGACCCGTCGTAAATTGACTTTTATTTTTCACGGTGCCATTCCAACCAGTTTTCTGAGTTCAAATGTTTGTATCGGACCAACTACAATTATATATATTGTAATATTTTACGTTCGTTTATCGTGTATACTAGGAAACAACAAGTTTTTTGGTGAAGCAGAACTTGATGGTGAAGACTCATGGGCCACATCAATAAATTACGTCATATATTCTGATATAAATTAAATAAATTTTTATTTCAGATTATATCCATATAGTGTTAGTACGCCTTAATCTAAGTTGGTTAGTCTGTGCATAGACACGTACTTAAATGTACTTATCTCTAAATTGTGCAACCGCTCTTATTTGGCTGACCCAGTACATCAAAATAGGGCAGTCATATTTGTCAGCAATGACACCCAGGATGCCGTTGGAGCTTCCTCTGAGCCTGCTCAGCAGCGAGGCGATCTTCTTCCGCATAATTGCCTGGAAACTGTCCGTGCGGGCCTCCGCGAACATGAGCGATATGATTCCGTTTATGTAGCAACTTATGAAGTGAAAAAGGTGATTCTGAGATCCTTGAGGATCGACGGAACTCCTCAAATAATCTCGGCTCACATAGACCGCTTAACGTTTTTGAATCAAGGCATTTGCTCTCAGAAACGTTCGTGTGGTAATTAATAGTAAATTATATTACTTAAGCAAGGCACATAATAAATAATAGCTTATTCATAAAGTACCTACCGCGACGAAATCACGGGGCGGATCATCCCCCGCAGGTCCAGCAAGTCGATCACGTAACGGATTCTACGTACGTTAATAGATCTAATTGTATTTTTTTATATGGAAAGTCTACTGTTGGAACTACCTGACGCGCGTTCAAAATGTTACGTGACTTCCCCTCTGAAATAAAATTCGCTTTTTCTTTGATTGTTTCCGGTCACATTTGTTTTCAAACTTCTTTTATACTCTGAAGCCGTAAATTTCCTTTGAATTTCGAAAAGGTCAAAGAAACCTCACAAATCCACGGACGGTTCAACAATAACCTAATTGTTTTCGGGTTCGTAGAAAGCTGTTTCAATTAAGTAAAATGCATGTTTATTAGAAAAGGTGAGTACCGAAGAGGCCAGTCAGTCGGTGCAAGTCGTTGCATTGCATGTGCTGGGGCCGTAGACAAGGTTACAATCGACAAGCGCTAACGCCAATAGAAAATAATAAAATGTATGGGAATGACAGATGCCAACGAAACACTTTTCGTTAACATCTGTCATTCCCATACATTTTATAAGTGCTGCGGAGGTAACGAGATTCGGGCTGTTTCCTGTCGAGCGTCAGGTTTGTGAGACAGTGGATATTCTGTACGTAGTATTTGTGTCGATAGATGTTGGGATAGGAGTCAGTGTGCGACGGCTCCCAAAAAGGTTGAAGGCGTTTTTTGTTACTGCTTTTATCTTGGTATCAATGATTGGTAAAAATGATCTTGGTACGATTTCAGAGAGAACTTGGTTCGAACAGCGCAAAATAAATTGATTCAAACTTTCACGATATTCGCAAAATATTTTTACTAAACGGGTTCGATCGCGTATAATTAACATATTTATTGAACAGTGCAAGTTAAACTTAAGCTAGTTATAATTTAATAACTTAGAACAGCTGAAAAACCCCGACTATTTCATTTGAAAGTTCATTATCTCAAAACCGGCCGAACCGATTCTGTTAAAACGTAGCAAGAAGCATCTCAATCACGTCAGCTTTCGGACTAAGAAACCAGATTAAAATCGGTCAATTCGTTTAGGCGCTGCGATGCCATAGACACACAGACCTCGTTTTGATGAATACCAAAAAGTGTGAAAAATTTGTCATTTTTCGAGTGCTGCAAAGTTAGCACAGGTCTTTCGAAGCTGCAAACTTGGTTATACGTTACTCGTAGAGGTCCTAACAACATATTAAAAAATCACAACTAGCCGTTAGCTTGCAATTTTAGCGAATTTTCTGGTTAAATATGACTGGCCAGAAAGGTCTTAGTTTGGTATAAACGTGTCTTACTTGGACAAAGCCAGGAAAAAGCCTACTCGCATCACTCGCATGTAAAAAAAAATCCGTAGATACGTGGGTGGTCCCGGTGCCCGCCCCATTCCTTTATAATTTGGTTTTTTACCCACATTTTTGATAGAGTCCGGTGTATAGGAGATGGATAAATTACTAGCTAGAAAGAAGTGAATTATAATTAAGGGCTATATAGAGATGTACGTAGAACCACATACCGGCGTACATAGTATTCTAAATCAAAATATTTTGCAAATAGGCTATAAGGGCACGTATTGCAAAATACGCAGGAAAACCCGCGAGATATTAATATCTAGAAAGTCCATTCTACAAGCAGTTTTGAAATCGGATAATCGGTTCAGGAGATACCCATTACATTCAAACTTATATACATTTTACAAAGCCACAATCTCAGACTATTCCTCTTTATATAGCTACATCATTCAAATGAAATTAGATACGTTACATTACAAATAGAATTAGAATAGGTTTCACTCAAAATAAATATTCTTAGTACAAGCTTTTATTGCCGACTGTACTTTTCTGTATACCGACATCAACTATTTTAACGAGCCCAAACTCGGGGTGAACATTTGATTGGAGCTACGATATAAGGGTAAGGACCAAATTCTTCAATTAGAATTTCTATGAAATTTTTACTTTGTGACACGAAAATTAACCATTCAATTCTAAAGTTAACTTTTGTGTCACAAAGGAACTTTGTTTACTTTATTAGTTTGTACGGCTAACTATTGGCCACTTACCAATAAACGATTAACACGTCGGGCAGCACCTAGTTTATTATAATAACTGCCGATCTACGGATCAACGTATTCCAGGGACAAGCCTATTCACAAACACTTTGTGAATAGGCGAGTTTATTCGAGAATAAATACAAGGAGTCGGAAATCGAATAAATTAATCGTAGTAATAGAGTTAGGATGCGGCAAGGTTGTGGATTCAGACGGTTTTAATATACAGTAGATATAGATTTAGGTGTGCAATAATAAGTTTCTGTCCACCGTATACCGTTCTGTATACCGTCATCAACTTCTCACTGAGACGATTCTAACGAGCCCCAAGCTCAACGGTGTTACGTCGGTTAAGTACTGAATTCCCATGCCACCTTCTGTCTCCATCATCAGATCAGTCCGGTGTTACCATAATATTTGCTTGTTATCCAGTCTATCTACCGTGTGTTACCGGCATGCGGGCTTTTTTAAAGTAGGGTAAATTAACGGAGTTTTTTAACTTAATCATGACCTTAATACAGATAATTAACTATAATTCCGACTTCATAAATTTTCTAACAAAATTTAATTTGCCAGCAATGTACAGCAAAGTAAATTGACAAGTAAGTGTAAATGACAGCTCTTCATACTTTGTTTAGTACGGCGTCATACACCTAGTCCATTGAAGGTTTGTATTTTGAAAAATTAATTGATCAGATAATTTACATAATTTTGATTTGCAAATACACGCAAACAATTGCTAATGGAACATATTATTATCAGTTTTAATAAATGCCCGCATGCCGGTAACACACTGTATACTAATACCCGAAATTTCAGCTCAATCGTTCACCGGGACGTAGGAAGTCTTTAACTTGCAAGATTTCATTACAGATGTTTCTTTAGTACGTTATTGACACAATGAGAGAAAAGGTTTATAGGTTTTCCTTATTTAAAAATTTGCAAGCTTAAAATTTATAGGCACCAAAAATGTTATTTAAACCGAAACCTAGATATTGTTGTGCTGAAGCGATCGACATGAAAATAAAGTGATTTGTTCTGATTTAGTTAGTGGAAAACGTTTGCTCCCGAAATGTAAATGTCATACATAAAGTACACTACCTAATATTGTCAGTCGCGAGCTGCTAGCTATGTTTCCCTAACCGAGCGTCTCTAACCGCCGGAGTTTCACACAGGCCTATACGCGTAATATATTTTACGTCACACCTGGCCATAATGCAAGTTTTACTGCACGCTGCGCGTACGGGAAAACTCGCATTGTGGCCAGGTGAAGACGTAAAATTTTGTACTCAACACGGGCGGTAATTCGTAAAGCCCCAGAGCGCATATTTATGGCCCTGACCTTCGGTTCGGGCCACAAACACATGCGATCTGGGGCATTCACGAATTCACCGCCCTAGTTACGTAATGTACTATTACGTCACACCTGGCCATAATGCGAGTTTTACTGCACGCTGCGCGTACGGGAAAACTCGCATTGTGGCTAGGTGAAGACGTAAAATTTTGTACTCAACACGGGCGGTAATTCGTAAAGCCCCAGAGCGCATATTTATAGCCCTCACCTTCGGTTCGGGCCACAAACACCTGCGATCTGGGGCATTCACGAATTCACCGCCCTAGTTACGTAATGTACTAATGAAGCTCTGCATGCCTGGCTATGAAGCCTTTTAAGAGGAAACACAACGGCCGTTTTTCCGTAGAAACGTAGTCCCCTGTTTTCTGCTTGGATAATGGCAGTAGAGCAATTTTTTTTCCCATAAATCTAGGGCTACTATTGACATGTTCCTAAGTTTTCCTTTTTTTATAAATTTATTCTTAAAAGAGACCTTCAAAAACCTAAAAAAAAACCAGATTTTCCGCTGTGTTCAAACATACAGAAAACAATTTTGACTAGATTATTTAAAAACTGGAAGACATAGGAAGACGGCCTAAGTCTTTCTTTGATCTTTAAAAAAAATTGTTAAATAGGTCAAGTTTTCAAGAAGAAATCAGGGGACTACGAAACGTTCATTTTATGTTCTTTTAGTAGGTATTTTTGGACCAAGCTGCAGTTGTCTCTATCGCGCTCTGCGGGGGGAGGCTTGAGGTTGCTGCGACAGCAATACATTTTACTAATACCTATTTCTCAATTATCTCGACCTTTTTGTCTTAAGCAAGTGTGATGGAATAGTTATTTATGATCTGATATTTAGTTCGGCCGCCCCCCTGCGCGCCGCGCTCCATGTAAAGGCGCACTTTCAGAGCAAGTGCATTGTAAATAAACTTTACGTCACACCTGGCCATAATGCGAGTTTAACTGCACGCTGCGCGTACGGGAAAACTCGCATTGTGGCCAGGTGAAGACGTAAAATTTTATACTCAACACGGGCGGTAATTCGTAAAGCCCCAGAGCGCATATTTATGGCCCTCACCTTCGGTTCGGGCCACAAACACCTGCGATCTGGGGCATTCACGAATTCACCGCCCTAGTTGCGTAATGTACTATTACAATGCACTTGCTCTGAAAGTGCGCCTTTACATGGGTCAACATGAACACGGGAAGCCCTCCATGCCGGCACGGCGCGGCGCGCCGGGGGGCGGCCGTGCGGGAATGGATTTCGGGCCAAAATTCCCACACGCGTGCGAGAATGAGATTTCATGACAATTCAAATTTCACCTCTTTTGTATAATTTTTAATTTCCTCGCATGATGCATTGTAAAATT
Organism: Epinotia demarniana; assembly: GCA_945867215.1. Taxonomy (NCBI): domain Eukaryota; kingdom Metazoa; phylum Arthropoda; class Insecta; order Lepidoptera; family Tortricidae; genus Epinotia; species Epinotia demarniana. The sequence continues at coordinate 61,520,771 of OX244259.1, forward strand.
TTGTATGATACACGTGCGGATAGGTAATTCCCAACTCGTGTCGATCAAAAACACTCCCTGACGGTCGTGTTTTTGGTGATCGCCACTCGTTGGGAATTACCAATTTTCCGCACTTGTATCATAAATAACTATATTACAACACTACAAAAAAAAGACCAAGGCGCTTCAGCACTTTTATAATCAACCAGAGACTGCTATAATAACTAAAATTAAAATCTCATTTCTTTGAGAGTTTATATTGTTACCTCCCCCACGGGGTGTCGTTCGCCTCGTCTCTTTAACCCACTTCTTGGACCTAGATCGTCTTCACACCATTGTATACGTAATACTGCTAGCAATAGACTGTAAAATCGCGTGTAAGACAATGTGGAGTTTAGTCATTCTGACAGATTTTAGTTTCAGTTCGCTTTTAAGTCTTAAGCGACAAAAGTATTGTATGAAGATAGGTCTTTTTCTTTATAATAAGCGCAATTTTTACCTTGTTAGTGCTTCTATTATACAGGGTGGAAGAAAGTGCTATCACTGTATAAATAGGTGTAGTTTGGCCAGCGATTCTCGTAACTGTAAAACGTCGGCAAAAACCGGTTAAATGCGAGTCGGGCTCGCGCACGAAGGGCACGCACCATTATCTATAAAAACGGCATAAAACCCCCTTAAATATTAATTTTATTCGGTTTTTTAGTATTTGTTGTTATAGCGGCAGCAGGAATAACATCATCTGTGAAAATTTCAACTGTCTTACTATCACGATTCATGATATACGGTTGGTGACAGACGGACAGCGGAGCCTTAGTAATAGGGTCCCGTTTTTACCCTTTCCGTACGAAACCCTAATAAAAAAAACTGTCGGATTAGATATTGTGCTTGTGGTCTTCATACTGAATAATCATTTGATTATGGCGACCTCCGTAGCCTAGTTGGTAGTGACCCTGCCTAGGAAGCCTGAGGTCCCGGGTTTGAATCCCGGTAAGGGCATTTAGTTGTGTGATGAGCACGAATATTTGTTCGTGAGTCATGGATGTAATCCATTCAACAGGCGTTGAATGGAATACTGCGAGAACTGGGTCTATGGTGATGAGATATGGGTGGATTATGAAACTGGGCTATTGCAAAGATGTCCGGGTCACCTGCCATAACATTGTCGCGCACAAAGTTATCGAGGCAGGCGGTGACTAGCCGCTTATTAGATGGGCCCCTGAAATAGCCGTCGTAAAGACGGCCAGGAGCGACACCGGGGTGAGCGGCTCAGGGGTGTCGAGAGGTGGTGCTGCGCTTTCGCCGAAGTTACTCGCGGCGTTATGGCCTTTAACTCTTCCACCCCTGGAGCATATAGCCCTGACGAGTCCTCTCTGGACGGCCAATGAAGGGAAGCCAGAGCTGAGAGCCCTTGGGGTTCCACTCCGACCGAAAAAGACACGCCGGAGACGGAGGCCCTGACCGACTCTCGGGAGCACTCGGGTCCGTCGGGTCATTGCTCCCCAACAGCTCGCCACAAGCTACCATTATTATTATTTATGATAGTTATTGCCATGTATTCCATATTTGGTTTTATAGCTTGACCATTACCGCTGTGCCGCTCTGCCGGTACGCGCGCGTACCGGCAGAGCGGTTGTGGTCAAGCTATAGTTTAGATGACGAAAAGTAACCAACCATTAACGACATCTATTGCCTAATTGATTGTGGCAACCTACAAAGATTTGGTCAGTTGAAATATCTAAAACAATAGACAACACAATGTTAGACAAACTACAACATATACACGCATGGTTAGTCAGCTTTTGTTTTTTACAAGAAATTGTGAACTGACCTAAATATCTTTTTAAAATTGTGCCGTTGACAGTTGTCTATTCTGGGAGTTCTTCCTCATAGACATGATCTTAGGTAAGCCCGTGTTTTATTTTCCCCCCCCGTATTACCGGGCTTTTTAATTTGTAACCGTACCTACTGGGGAAGAAATTCTCGGCGTAGTAGTAGACTTTCGCGAAACACTAAGATTTTCTCAACTTACTTTTAACAATAAGTACTAAAATTAAATGGAATTCATTTCGAAGAGTTTTTTAAATTGGAACCTACGAAGCAGAAAAGGTCCTGGGTTCGGATAGGTATAGGCGAAATATTTGTGTGATTACGTGATTAGCGTAAATATTCGTTTCTAAGTCTTTGATGGTTTCTATTTATATAAAGTACAGGTCGATTCACGAGAGCTGGCGCGGAATATTACGCGCCAGCTCTTGTGAATCGACCGGTACACCTATTAAATATATCGTCGTCTAGAGTACAGTCAGCAGAAAAATGAGATGCACACGACTCTAATGCTAAAGAGGACAAGAACTGTCTAAATCATTTTAAGCGTGTTATTTTGCGTAGCTACTTCTGCTATTGTCTGTCCAGTCAGCATCAAATAACTGCGAAAGAAGTCTATTAGTTCGTTACACGCCACCCTATGGACGCTTGCAACTACAGGGGTTTTCGAGCAATCAGGGAACATACAAAAAAAGATTCCCACGAATAAAGAACCTCCTCGTTTTTGAAGTCACTAGTTACACGCTTAAATTTGCTTAGTGACTAACCCTAAGGGGGTTAAAGGTAATTTATTTATTAATAAAACTTAAATTCCTCGATTAAATAATATGTGTTTTTCCCTTTCTTACGAACTGTCGAAATGTCAAAGTGACAGACAAAGAAGCTAAAAAAGGTCTAATAAACGTGAACACGGCCAGATTTTATAATAATTTAAGCATATTTAAAAGTTATTTTAAAATGACCAATTTAGACTACTTGAACCTCTTCAACAGTTATAAAAAAACTCGTTAATTTCCGTCTCCTTTCTCTCACTTGCGTAATTAAATGACATAACGTTAAAATAGCTTGAAAGCCCAGTATTATATAGCACGTTCACTTTATAGCCGAGATTCCTTTCATGCTGTCGATAATATGCGTTTTATAAGCTTTTGAACCGGTTTCATCAAAAACAAGGATTCTTAATTCGTCGAAATCTCTTCATGTATGTTCCCCGGTTTCTCGAAAACGATAGGATTTGGCAAATTCTTTTTTTTTATTTGAATGGGTATCCTTCCCATTTGGTCCTATGCTCCTCAGGTCAGAATCTGATGATGGGGTTCCTGAAGAAATCCGGGGAACTCTTCAAAATTTATGAGCACACTTGAAGCGATTTGGGTACTGATTTTGTTAAAACTTTGTTTTTATAGTAAATCTAGCTGCCCGGCTTAGCACGGACTACCCGTTTTCCCGTAGTATTGAAGCATTTTCCCCCGGTAAAAAGAAGCCTATTTTCATCAGGGATAATGTCGGCTTGTAATGGTAAAATATTTTTTCAAATCGGTCCAGTAGTTTCGGAGCCTATTCAATACAAACAAATTAACAATAAAATCTTTCCTCTAATATTAGTGTAGAAGTGTATATTATTGTTATCGTTTAGGCCCCGTATCATGGTCGGCTTTATCACGCGATAAGTGATAAGATAGAGCGTCCGTCACTGGCTGACACCGTTTGATAGAACGAGACTGACGCTCTATCTTGTCACTTATCGCGTGATAAAGCCGACCATGATACGGGGCCTGAAGTGGGTAAAATTAATGATAATGCTGTATTTGGGTCAATCAACTATTTCCAGTTTTTATTCTGTCCCGCTGACCAGGAGTCAAAATGACAGAGTTTCTTAAAACAAATGTTACAATATGCACGCCTAGAAGATGGTCTGTACATAAAATATCCAACCAAATTCATGACCTAATCTTTTTGAAGCCGGTTATATAAGGAGTTGAACATGCACAGAAAACCCCAACATTCGGTCAATAAAAACTCATAAAATTGCAGTTTTAAAAAGTGAGCTAGGAAACGTATAACCGGTGACAGAAAAATGTTGTTTCACCTTGGTTTCACCCATTTGACAACGGTATAGATAAATCATTCATCATCAGCCTATATACGTCCCACTGCTGGGCACAGGCCTCCTCTCATGTATGAGAGGGAATGGGCAGTAGTCCCCACGCTGGCCCAGTGCGGATCGGGAACTTCACATACAACTTTGAATTTCTTCGCAGATGTATGCAGGTTTCCTCACGATGTTTTTCCTTCACCGAAAAGCTAACGGTAAATATGAAATCATATTCCGTACATAAGTTCCGAAAAACTCATTGGTACGAGCCGGATTCGAACACACGACCGCCGTTTGACAGCCGCATGCACGTAATAAATCATTATTAGGGTGCAATCTTACACACCTCGAATCAGACTAGCCTAGACGATAAGCTCAATAAGGCTTGTGTTACGGGAACTAGACCTCGATATATTTGATAGATATAAATATTAATCAAGTACATAGAAAACATCGAAGACTCTAAACCTGATATTCGTTCTCATTACACAGATATTTTCCCTTACCGGGATTGGAAACTAGGACCGTGGGCGTCGAAAGAATTAATACCAGCCAAGTGCGAGGCGGACTCACGCACGAAGGGTTCCGTACCATTATTCACGTTTGTTGTATGGGAGCCCCCTTAGTTAAATATTTATTTTATTCTGTTTCTTGGTATTTGTTGTTATAGCGGCAACAGAAAAATACATCTTTGTGAAAATTTCAACTGTCTAACTATCACGGTTCATGAGATACAGCCTGGTGACAGACGGACAAACAGACAGACAACGGACGGATAGCAGACTCTTAGTAATAGGGTCCCGTTTTACCCTTTGGATACGGAACCCTAAAAATAAATTACACAACTAATCATACTGCGAGTACCGCCACCACCGACACCTAATACACAGTGTCACAGAAAGGTATGAAATAGTTGATTGTGTCACAAGGGAGCAAAATGGCATATTTACGGCGAGGGCGTAGATTGAATCCCGAACGTAGAGGGATTCTAACGTGGAATCCTGAGCGTAGTGAGGGATTCAAGTGTTCACGCCCAAGTTGGAAATAATTTTGCTTCCGTGTGACTCATACTGCTTTTCACATCACCTATGAGCATAATGAAATATGTATTAGGTGAGAAGCTGTATTAAATTAATTATTATGAACCTACTGATTATAGTGTTAATTTGAATAACATATAATTACTTGTATTTTATTACGTTAGTAGTAGTACAGATGCCGTCAAACTTCTTGAACATGCGGGACGAAGTGGGGGGGCAGCTCGCAGGTACAATTCGCCTTTGCGCAGGCAAGGTCAAATGTTCAAGAAGTTTGACGGCATCTGTAACATTAGTAGTCAAGATAAAAAAAATATGCAAGTAATCGATTTGAAAAAATAAGTATTCGATTATGTGTAAGTATACTATTTTCATGTATTCATTGGGATATATTTTTTTATTCTGGCAACAATATGTCCTGGAACAGAAAAGTGCCACTTTGATCCCTCCTAGCAGGAAAGAAAAAGCCCTTATCCGAATAGCTGATGTGAAAAGGATATATAATTCGTTATACTTGACAGTCCCACTTTTTTATTTGGCCCTACTAAGTTAGTTGAGGTTGCGGAAAATAATTCCATTATGTACCCGCCCAAATTAAGTAGGTTGTTTCAGCCATTTAAAGATCAGTTCTTAATTTAGCTGCTTAACATATTCGTCCCTTATTGTGGCAACGCATATGCTCCTTTATAGAAAACTGTACTCTAAGGTCTGTATAGGTCAGACAAAGAAAAAAGATTGAGAGCATTACAAACAACCTAGTGATGCCGGTTCTCAACCAAACCAAATCAGTTTAGCACACGCGCACACACACCTGTACACAGGGAAATGCACAAAACTCTTCAGCACATGTCGTGCCTACAATACGATTACTGTTAGTAAATTACTGACAGACAGTTTACTTTCATTTAATTTTCAACTTTAATGCATGCATGGTGCTTAGCCAACTTGGACTGGGGCGGACATAGAAAAAGAAAATGAAATAAAAAATATAAGGGGCTCCCATAATTGGCGTATGGGAGCGTACCTTCGATCTGAATCTCTTAGTTTTCTTGGGTTTTTTGTAGCTTATTATGTTAACAACAACGGCTTTAAGCAATATAGTATCCCATATTTACTTCAAAGTTCATTGTTTTCGAGATATTAGGCATCAAAGTTGAACTATTTTAGGCCAAAAAACCGGTTTCTGGCCATAACTTTTGTGTTAATTGGTTTAAAATGAAAACCCTTGACCAGTTTTTAGGGACGTCACAAACGAACCCAAATATGTAGATTTCGTATGTGTTAGATCTTTCACGTCAATAGAGATACAAAATAAGTGTTATTTTAGACAATGTTTAAAAAGATCGTACAAAATTAAGTGTTCATTTGTTTCAAATTCCGGTAGACCAAAATGGAGATAAAAGATTGAAGAACCGAGACCCGTTTGATTTATACTTCTATCTTTAGTGCAAAAGTAGGAGATACGATTCAAAACTTGTCAAAAATCGATGGAAACCTCGGGTAGCCTCTTAGCGTTTGCCTGAAAGTGTGTACGCTGTTCATATAATGAAATGCTGTTTCAATCGAATACATCGCGAAAACTTATTTTACTCACCCTCCCTCAATTTTACGCTCCAGCACGGCTATCACGAGACGGCGCGCGAGCTCTCGATTTTTCTCGCACTATCCGTCTCTCTCTTATTAGAACACTTAGAACAAGAGAAATCGAGAGTGTGTCGCGGCCGTCTCATGATAGACGTGCAGTCCTAGTTGGCTCAGTTTGGGTTGCACAGGGCGGTTCCGCAAGTGCGGTTCCGGCGTCAAGATATGTTTGAGGGTGAGCATTGAGGCGAGCTTAAGGCGCCGTAGGTTCATGGTCTTCTCTCCCTCTCACTGAGCAAAAGCGTGAGCGAGATGGAAGTGCTTACTCGGAAGCGCGGAAAGCGTGTTTCTTAATTTTGGTTTTTTGGCCGTTCAAATAAATAAAAAAAGTAAACACTGATTTCTCTCAAACATGAAATTGACGATTTTAGAAGCGATTTTAATATTTTAAGCTTTTGTGAATAATTTGTAACGAATATTTTAAGTGTATTTTAGACCCTTTTAGACCTATGTTTGTGATTTTTTTTCTATCGAGCGATCATGCTTAATCATGTTTCTAAACACTGATTTCCCTGCAGAAAAGCCTCAAGATTACTGTTCGTATTTTTTTATACCATATTATTATAAACAGACGCATTGTATTGTTTCAAAAACTCTGAGCGGCTACCACGAACTTCGAAAGTCGAAGTTCGTAATATATGCATCCCTGTCACTCGAGTAAGGGAGTGCGATAGAGATGGAAATACCCGAAATTCGACTTTCGAAGTTCGTGGTAGCGCCGCTGTTCGCTTAACTTCGCTGCTCCTACGGCGCCTTAACCCCTTCGTACGGGTGACAACCAGAGTTAATAGTTAGGCAACCTCGCGGTTACGGGTGTTAACTACAGTTGATCGAAACAAGGGTAAAGTTTGATTATTTTTTTTAACAAACGTAGGCCTTGTGCCTTGGTAATAACGATCATATTTAGTAGTGGTATTAATACAGATACAAAGAAAAAAATACCACAACATATTGGTGGATGGTGCTTAAATATATACTTATAAAAATGGCAGAATGTGTTTTTGTGTTGAACATTGGTCGGGATGGGTCGGTTGGTAAGCTTTGTGAATGCCCTGAACGGTGCCCTCTGTGCGAAACACTACCCGTCTATTCACTTCACCATTAGTCGTTCTGATTAATTGGAATCAATTTCGGCAGAGATGCAATCTGGATACTCCACGGGCAAGCCACTTAGTGCCTTCCATTCTTTAATGCTCTAAGCTTCCATTAGTCCAGTCAATTTAATGACAACAGTGACAACTAAACTAGAGAAGCTAGATATTAAACTCTGATGAGTAGATAATTATTAGTAACGTTAAATAATAAAAATTGGCCAAGTGCGTGTCGGACTCGCGCAGGAAGGGTTCCGTACCATACCTTTTTGCCGTTTGTAGATAATATTATCAATAAAAACGGCAAAAGAATCACGTTGGTTGTATGAGTCCCTTAAATATTTATTTTATTCTGTTTTTAGGGTTCCGTACCCAAAGGGTAAAAACGGGACTCTATTACTAAAGCTTCGCTCGCTGTCCGATCCTCCGTCTGTCACCAGGTTGTCTCATGAACCGTCATAGTTAGAAAGTTGAAATTTTCACAGATGTGTTTCACTGTTGCCGCTATAACAACAAATACAAGCTTATTTATTAATTTTTAGCTACCGAAAAGTCGGAAAAATATGAATAAATAACTTACGGCCGTATTCATAAACGTACTACAAGCCAGTTTTAACTAAAACGGCGTTAAAATTAGTTTTTCCTTATCTGTCACTTTGACATTTTTGTTCGTAAGAAAGGGACAAAGCACAATTTATTTAGCAGAGGCATTTTAGGTTTTATGAATAAGGCGGTTAAATCTTTATATTGCTGAATAAATATTTGCTCTACGAGTATTTATAATATTCAAGTAAGTAAATATTGCAAAAATGACAATAAATGCATAATGATACTTCCGGGTGGAAAGTTTGCAGGGTTCTTCAATAAACCATCTTACAATACGTTTTAATATTAAATAAACTGCAAAAAAGCTGTTTTATATTATTTTTTTTCAAACCTGTATTTTCCATGATTAACCGAGATTGACATGTTTCTGATGAACTGGTAAAGGTCGCGGGAGTCCGCTGGATGCGGGTGGCGCGGGTCCGCCGGTCATTGTGGCACCCTTTGGAAGAGGCCAATGTCCAGCAGTGGACGTCTTCCGGCTGATATGATGACGCGAAGGCGCAGGTTCACAGAATTTTAATCTCACAGGCAAATTGCTCTGTCTGTATGAAGTGTTATGTTGTTTTTGGACCGTTCACAAAGCTGTAGTTAATTTTTTTAATATATATACTTATTTTGTCATACTAAAGGCTTTTTCAAATAATTGTATACCCTAATAGCGTGAGTCGTCAAACAAAATTAACTCAGTGTCAGTTTAATGGCGACAATTAACCATAAGTATATTTTATGTGTAAAATTAACTATTTTCATTGTTTCACATTTAAGTACTCGTAACGTCATACTTTATTAAGGAAACAAAGTATTGAATTGAATATTTTGTTTCGTGTTATTTTTAACGAGTCATATGTGTTTATCATTAATCTGAATAAGAAACGAAGGCTTTAATTTTCAAACAAACTGAATACTTAATAGGGATGGTTATACCAAATAAAATAATCAATAGCGTTGAATTGTCATTTTACGTTAACTTTTTACTATGAAGCTCGTGCCCCGTGACGTCATAGATCTCTAGCGTTTTCTCTCTTTATTAAGCAATATTAACCCTAAACTTTCCAAAGTATGACAAAAATCTTGCGTTCTAGTCTCGTTTGCGCTGTATATAGCGCAAAAAACCGCTTTAGAAAAAAATGCAAAAAGCTAACCAAAAAATGTGTGCATTTTTAGATACTCTATCAATTTTAGGGTTAAAACGGTTACACATTCCATGTTTGAATAGGATTTTAGAGGGCATATTTTTTTGCCTTCCTTCTTTTGGATTTATAATTAAATTAAAGTCCACAACCCTGTCGCCACAAAACTCAAACTGAGTAAATTTTTGTTGACACCTCGCATGTTAACAACTGGGTCTAATAATAGGAAAACTGGTGACCCTAAGGCCGGCGCCGCACTATTAGTGCCTACTATAGTGGGTACTGACAACGGGCCGCACTGAGGAGCTACCGGGAAATGAAAACGAACTTCGTTCGAATATCTCCGTCTCTGCCGCTCGAACTAGCAAGTGCGACAGAGACGGAGATACACAAAAGAAGTTCGTTTTCATTTCCCGGTAGCCCCTCTGGTGATGGTGTCGCGATTGGCGCAGCGACTGCGATTTCAGTACAACTTGGGCGACTTGAAGTACTGGTATCCTACTAATAATATAAATGCGAAAGTTTAGAGGTTTGGATTTTTGTTACTCAATCACGCAAAAACTGCTAAACTGATTAAGATGAAATTGTTATAGTGTATAACCTGGATTGACATATAGAATACTTTTTATCCCCGGAAAATGCAGGTGAATGCAGAAAGAGCCTGCGATGCAACCTCCTTCATAAACTATTATTGCTAGGGTTTGTACCCATAGTTACTGATTAAAACAGGCACGAACTTTCGATGCAAAACGGTATGTTTTTATACAAACAAATTAAAATGGACGATAATGGGTAAGAAATATTGCATGACGGAGGTAAGATGAGATATATCTTTCATATATCAACTCGTTCATATCGTAGCTCCATACAAAATTTCGCCCCCATTTCGCCCCCATTTCGCCCCTAATAGTTTATGAAGAGGTTGCAGTTGCATCGCAGGCTTCTTCTGCATTCACCCGCATTTTCCGCACTTATGGGGCGAATTCGACTTGGAAATCATGTAAAAATATTCACCATAGAACATTCATACCACTATAAATTAGGTATTTTTAATCCGATGTATACCTACAATTTCGGCGCGCAAAACTCTAGCTTGAGAGATTTTTGGAAAAATGCTACTTTTTCCGCCCCTCACAATTTTATTTTCTGTAAAACTTACAGATAAACGTTGTATGCCAGTAATGTAAGGAATATGATCATATTTAAACTTGTCATAGGGACTTTTATCATAGAAGCAACAATTAAAGGGATATGTCTACAAATGCACCCTTCAAAGCACACTTGGCCCGAGGTTGGAAACTTAAAATTAGTTTCATGACCTCATATTAATTTTGAAAAAAATCCCCTCTCATCTTTTCCAAGCCATTGTAAGGCGGTTGTTCCCCACAAACTGGACCAAACAGGCTGTTACGTGTTCTAACGCCGTATGCTCTCTCTTGACCGGTTTCGACCATGTCGTCGCATGCGCATGGTCAGTGTCGCCCCCGCGCCACCGTTGGCCCGACGCGAGTGACTGCTATAGTGGACACACCGTTACGTTAAAAAAAACCCAATGATTTTAATTCCTAATACATTTCGATAAAGGTTTGAACGAATAATATACAACTTAAATTACTTCTTTACGAGAAAACAAGTGTATCAGTTATTTACAAACATTTGGACGGAATGACGTGACGTGTTTGTTTATGTAACTAAAGTTCGGAGGAAGTATTTCTTTCGAAAAACGTGTTAACTCGGTCTCTCGATATTTCTTACCTACCTAAAAACTGTGATGAAAAAATTATTTAATAACGGGGATGTTTTGTATGCTATAGTAATTTTTAGTTTGATGAATCGTTTTATTCATTACTAGCTGCCTGAGCGGCTTCGGACGCGTATTGCAAAGAACCCAGGCGAACCCGCGGGATAAAACATAGCCTAAGTTCATACACAGGTGAAATATTCTTGGAAATCGGATATGTATTTCTGGGGATTGCCCCCTACATACAATCGTACAATCTCTGACTTTTTCTCTTTATAATATTAGTAACGATAAAAGTAAGTAAGTTTCTATGAAAAAAATTATCTCCGAACCTAATCGTCCGATTAAAATAATCTTTCACCAGATAGAATGGGCCTTCCTTAATGGATATGGGCTATATTTTAACCTTTTTACCCGCCTGGGTTCCTTGGAAGTCAGTTTAGTTTCACGCGCGATTATACCAATAATTACTTCTAGCTATAAGAATTGTTTGAAAACCGGGCGTTCCAGTGTTTTAGTGCCGTATACAGATCGTCCTCCTAGCGTTATTCCCGGCTGTGCCCTAAAGGAGCCCGGGGTTTGGCACCTAATCCCGCTATTCTTCACGTTGGTGTATAAAAGTGACAGTGTGATGAATTTCTTAAGATCGTGTAGGATGCTGCACTCCCGGACGAAGGAGACTGGTAAGGGCAATCGACATTAGAAAGTAACTTTTTTTTTAAACCTTTTTGTATAAATACTTTAAAAACAACATTATAACCTATTTCTCCATGAGCACATAATCAGATCCTCACCTGATCACCATGGGACCACATGGATGGATACCGTTTCAAACAGAAGAAAAAACAACTCAGTCCAAGAGTCTTCCGAGTACTCAATCGGGGAACATACACAGAAAATTAAAGATTCCGACGGATTGAGTACATCCTCCGTTTTTGAAGTCGGTTAAGAAGAGAAACTTACGGTAGAAAAGGCGGACTTAATGCAATTTCACTACCTGCACTTCAAGACAAAACAGATAACATGTAGGCGTCGCATCGAACTAACTAAAACTTTAATGCGTAGGTATGTCACGTTGGGGTCAAATACAAATACGAATTATTTATTCTGCAAATAGGCCACAAGGGCACTTTTACATGTCGAACAGTAAATTAAATTAAAAATAATAATCTTACAATAAAATAATAATAATCTAACTCCATAATAATTTAAAATTTGCAGATTAAAAACACACTAAATGTCACAAAGTGAATGAAAACAAAACAAAATATGACCATTACATTCGATAAGTATAAGGTCTGTGCATTAACAGAAAGATAATGATATTAATTCAGTATTCCAGAGATGTATAAGGTCTCTGAGCGTCCAAATACAATTAATAATTATTCGTAGAGATGTATACGGTCTCTAAGAGTCAAAACAAAACAATAAAAAAGGAACATTAATGTAATATTGTCAGTGATGTTCAGGGTCAATAACAATAACTCTCTATTAACGTGCATTTAATGTGTGGCAAACGAGCATACGGCCTTCGTAATGGTGTGGATGATGAGGTTATTCAATATACTTTTTATAAAACTGTCAATTGAATTGGAGTCTTCTACATTGGACGGTAGAGCTGCTTTTTGAATGCACCACTTTGATGCATTCAGCCAACTCGAATAATCTCCAGTATACCTTAATATACAGCGTCTATGGACCCTTATGACTCTAGAGGAGATAGAATCTGAGGGGCTACCGCGAAACGAACTTCGTTCGTGTGTCTCCCTCTGTCGCTTGACTAGCGAGGGCGACGGAGAGGGCGCCTGTTGATATGAAGTATTCGATACGTTGCACAGATAGAGACAAATGCATGTCCCTCACTGTCTAACTCTCAATGGGGCACATTCTTGGGAGCTCTGGCGACCTTACTCACCAAGAATACAACAATCCATTCAGAGTGAATGCTGATGTTATACATATTAAAGGATAATCTTACCCAAATCGGACTAGCCCCATGGTAAGCTCAATAACGGTCGTGTTATGGGGACTAGAAGACGATTTATTTAATAGATGCTTAAGCAAAGAGAACTTCCAAGACTCTGAAACGCATATTCCTGTTCATCCCATCACTCATACTTGCGCTTACCGGGTTTCGAACCCATGATTTTAGATTCGTACTCAGCGTCACTACCCATTATACTAACCAGTCGTAAAGAAATACGAGTAACATATAAATAAATGCATGTTGAATACGTATTAGGGGAAAATCTGACACAAATCGAACCAGCCCCGTGGAAAGCCTAATAATGTTTGTGTTATGGGTACCAGACGGCGATATATTCAATATATAGATACTTAAATACTATCGACAAAATTGAATCCTGACCCACCATGGAACCTTGTCCAATTAACTGACATATTTACGTCACATGATCGTACGAATGTTCGTTAATTGTAACAAGGTTCTATGGTGGGTGATGATTCAGTTGGTTCGATAGTACATATAGAAAACATCAAAAAATATTCATGTTCAACACTAACTTGCGCTTACCGGGATTCGACACTACCCATTACGCTAAACGGTCATTATTCATCTCTACTCCTCTTTACCTTTCTGTCTTCGGCCGTTAATGACTACAATTGTCTCACAAATATAGATCCATTCCTCCTAATGACACACTTAAACAGCATTAAAACCAACAGTCGTAACTATTCACGACTCTCATAACGACTTACAGCCTTTTCAAGTTGACATTATTAAGTGTAGGAAATACACGTGTTCAAAATTCGACCTTATTGCTAAAGGTGTAGATATGAAAGCTGTGTAGACGCACAATTGTGGTTAAAACGGGATACAGCGCTTTTTTCGTCCTCTCCCGCAGATGTTGAGTCAACGAGCGATAACAACATGGTGGTGGTTGAGGCTATTTAAAGTGGCTTACTTTTTATAAAACTGCTGTTGAAAATCGAATCTTTTACCATCGATGGTAGAGTTGCTTTTTGAATGGACTGCTTAGACGCAATTCGGCCTACTGGAATAATCACATGTTTATATAAAAGTACAAGTCATTTCTATAGATAATATCTGGATTTTGAAACTTAGCTGGTGTGGTATTTCAATATACTCTGCACTCGTGGTCCTTAATAGAATTTAGATTAGAATTTTTCAAAAGTACAGATGGGATGGTCTGGTCTTATTGGAAAGAAAAGGGAATTATAATCGCCTACGTCCAGAAAGTCCATTTTATCGGATAACTGGTTCCGGAGGTCACTCCCTACGTATGCTGACATCCAAATCTTAGAACATTTTTTTCGACTCACGTATGATTACGTTACTTCCCAAGATTGCTGTTAGTATATATAATATTGTTCGGTGTGATATAACGATTACTCATTCTGACTGGCCTACTGAATGAAGTCATTGTCATTTGGTTTTGTCACGTATTGAGAGGCTGTTCACACAAAACTGGCTGTCATTCAAACTGGTAAATTATCAATGGCGTGGATTTTCAAATTTCACATTATTGAAATTAGACCAATAATTTCGAGATGACGATCTTCCAATCGGGCTGATTGGCAGTAAATCGTTAGAATATACATAAATAAATCATCACATATACGTCCCACTTCTGGACACAGGCTCATGTATGAGATGGAACGGGCAGTAGTCCCCACGCTGGCCCAGTGCGGGTTGAGGACTTCACATAGGTACTCATTTGAAATGATACACAGTATGAAGGTTTCCTCACGATGTTTTTCCTTCATCCAAAAGGTAACGGTATATATAGATGATATTCCGCACGTAACAGCTCAGGATTTCCAGCAAAATTCCTTTGGGACAACTGTTTGTCCTAGTAGTATCGAAAGAGCTCGTGAGTCGTGATTCTTAGTGGAAATACAAAATTCAAGGTTCTTAATACATTTTATCTGTTAATACATATATTCATTTTCGGTATAAGCTTTTCTTGCCGACTGTACTTTTCTGTATACCCGGCATCAACTACTCATTGAGACGATTCTAACGTCCATGCTCAACGTCGGTTAAGTACTGAATTCCCATGGCCACCTTCTGTCTCCATCATCAGATCAGCTCGATGGTACCATAATATTGAATTGTGATCCAAACTATACCTTCACCCACAATTTCTGCTCAATCGGTTGAAGATATCTACTTCAAAATTGAGTTGCAAGATTCCACCCGGACAAACATAGTTACATAGTTACATACATTGCAAGTTAATAGAAAGTTTGTATAATTTACTTTAAAAACAAAGTTTTAACCGACTTCAATTTAGTACTCCGCCAAGCCACGAGAAAATTTCCACATTTTCATTTCTTTACAATTGAACACATGCACTGATTCCCGATAGCAAATGCGTTGATTACTATAGAAGAAAACTGAATCGCTGTATGTGGGCCGATAATATTTGAGGACTTCCGTCGATTCCCCAAGATCATCACCAATGGCACTTCATTAGTTCCTATTTCAACGGAATCTTATCAGAACCTGTGACGTACTGTTGCACTTTTAAGTACATAATTGAGGAATTCGATAAGTGATCTGTGGTCTTCATCATCAATTCCTCGCCACAAGGTAAAAGTAGTCCTGACATTCAACATTGTGTAGGTGTGTACTAACTAACATAGCGTATAAGTTTTTTCAAATGTACTACTAACAATATATGGACCAAGGTCTGAAATAAACCATTTTTATTTTATTTTTATTTTATTATTAAAAAAAAAATTCGAATCGGCTCATCAATGACGGAGTTCTGAGGTAACAAACATTGAAAATAATCCTCCTCCTTTTTTTGAAGTCGGTTAAAAAAAAGTGACTTACTTTTTGAGAAACGCTAACTTGTGAACTCTTTTCTATGGAATAGAAACATTGATCTATGAAGATTTCACATTATTTTCGTTTAATACGTTATTTGACTAAAGTCAAGTCAGCTTCTTTATATGAAACGTCAAACATGCACCGTTGTATCAATTATAGCGTATTTTCTCGAAATATGACTAAAAACGTATGTAGTTAAATAGAGAAAGAAGCAACGCAAGAGGTTAAAACGAAGTTATAAGTGTCCAACTTTTTAAGAAGGGGTATGTTCTGCCCCTTTTCCGCAAAACGCAACTTCAAATGAAACGATTGTCATTGACTAAGACGCTCGCAGTTCATGACGTCACTAACTGTAAGCGTTTCCTCTCTCTAACAAGCAATATTAAAACGGTTGTAGCTTCGTAATTCTTTGAGATATCTGAATGGGATTTTCATCAGTAGGCATATTTTTTGCCTTCTTTCTTTTGGATTACTAATAATTTTCGAGTCTACACCTGTATGCGTGTGACGTCACAATCAATGCTAGTTTGAATGAACTTGACAATCTTGTGGGTAAATCGCCAGTAATTGGCCACCCTCCAGTAATTGGCCACGTTATATTAAGATGATTAAATTTTGAATTCTATAATATATCCACACACTTAAAGTAAATAACCAGATAACAGCAGTTATCACATGTATTACTCAACTATTATTAAAGTAAGTACATCGATTAAAGTAAGAGTTCATAATAAAATGATTTTGCTTTTGACGAGGCCTTGAACTGGCTGGTTGCTTATTTTTTCTCTTAGCGGACATGCATTTCAAATTAAGAAATTCTATTATAATTTTGACTAATGACGTTATGTCAGTGTTGGAAAATGTGATCATAAAAGGTAAGGGAATATTTTATATACTATTATTTTACATAATAATTTCAAATTCTATGACTTAGTTGGCTAATTTCTGAAATGTAATTCGACACTATTTTAAATACTAGCCACGTATGCCAGTTACTTAAAGGCTGTAAAAATATGATTGGTAAATTGTTGAAAGAGGTACAGGCGTACCTTTGATGAATTAATTCTGGCTGGCAGCCTGTTTTGCAGCCAAATCTAAGAAAACGAAAGTAAATGCAAAAAAAAACCAAACACCAAAGCCAAAAGTAAATAAAGATGCCCTAGGTAAAGTAATCGAAACCAAACCTAAACAAGTGAAAATAAAAACGATAAACAGAGTTGCAGATGAAAATAAAAGTATTAAAAAGACAATACTGATAACTTGATATGCACCCAATATTAAATGTTGATCAACCATCAGTATCTTCAGAAGATGTGCAACTTGTGAACTTAATATTGTCGGCAATGTCAATGAGCTTCTTTGTTTAAGATGTAGTAAATACTTCCATGAAGAATGTGTTCCCCTGTTTCATGAAAACAATATACCTGTGATTGGACCATATTTATGTCATATTTGTTATTATCTTCACCGGGCAAGTTCCTCATCGGCTAGTGAGGACTGAGGATTCATTCCTAAAGAGTTCATTGTTTAATTTTATGTTAAGAAGCTTTTATTATGTTAACATTTTATTTGGCCAAGTATTGAAAAAAAAATGGCTAGTATTGAAATTACTGGCTAATAACTAGGTTAAACGTAATGTCCAATTAAACAATTAAATATTTTAAGAAATAAATAGTATCGTCCTCTAGTAAACACATGTTCATTATCTTCAACATTCACTACTTCCCCTAAAACAATAATATGGTCGATATCTCTTTACAGGTGATCACAATAAACATTTTAAGCAAGCAACGTAGTAAAGTGGCCAGTTATTAACGATTTACCCTAGTAGCAAACATAGTGTTTTTTTTTTTCTGAGTATTTTCGTAATGTTCAGGTATATTGTAATTAAAATAAAAATTGTTTTCAATGCTGTCTACGCACGCTAGGCATGTATACGCAACTGAGTCTAAATAATTATATTGTTAGTACCGGTACGGCTTGCGAGCCTAATCCAACATGTAGATTAATAATTTGACAGCAGTGACGTTCATGCATTGACTTGGGCACTGTCTACAATGTCTCAATTCAATAGGTACAGATCGAATGCAACTACATATATACTATACAACTAGTTTACGGCGTTTTCAGGCCAATCCCATTCTGAGGGGTAAACGCGTAACTTTTCGAACGAGTGTTAGGAGTGTTAGGAAAATTTAACTGTCACTTGCCCATACAAAAAAGTGACATTTATATCACTGATTAACTGACGCATCTATTACATCATCATTAACTTATTATCAGTTAAGGGCAGAGAGCGCGTGTGACGAGACGGGGACAAGAGAAAACAAGGCAAGATTTGTTTGTCAATGTTTTTCGAAAATAACTGTAGAAACGATTTAGTTTTTAGATTCATCATATGTAGATAACAAAACTATAGTTTGGCACCATCGAGTTTGAAGACGGCGCCAGAATCGCCAGAGGCTTGTATTAAAAATAAAACCAAAACTTAAGGGGCTCCCATAATTGGCGTATGGGATCGTACCTTCGATCTGAATCTCTTAGTTTTCTTAGGTTTCTTGTAGCTTATTATGTTAACAACAACGGCTTTAAGCAATAAAGTATCCCATATTTACTTCAAAGTTCATTGTTTTCGAGATATTTGGCATCAAAGTTGAACAATTTTAGGCCAAAAACCCGGTTTCTGGCAATAACTTTTGTGTTAATTGGTTTAAAATGAAAACCCTAGACCAGTTTTTAGGGACGTCACAGACGAACCCAAATGTGTAGATTTCGTATGTGTTAGATCTTTCACGTCAATAGAGATACAAAATAAGTGTTATTTTAGACAATGTTTAAAAAGATCATACAAAATTAAGTATTCATTTGTTTCAAAATCCGGTAGACCAAAAGATTCAAGAACCGATAACCGTTAGATTTATATTTCTATCTGTAGTGCAAAAGTAGGAGATACGATTCAAAACTTGTCAAAAATCGATGGAAACCTCGGGTAGCCCCTTAACCGAAAGCATTGCTCCATAAAATTTCACCAACAAAACTGAAGCAAACTCAGTTTACCGAATCGAAAACTATTTATACTTATTAAACTGAAATTATCGGAAGTAAATTACAGTTGGCGTATTCGGGTCGTGCACAAAAGGTCGCCAGCGGCGTGTATTTCCTATGTTCTTATGTCCTGGGATTATAATAAGTGCTGCAATCTACAATGACAGAAGGATGCCGTACTGCGATAAAATTAAACCGATCCATACTTATCTGGGACAATCCGCCTCCGGTGCAACTGGGACACCATGAGATCACGCCGGCATTCTAAAAAGGGGTAGGCAGAGACCATTCACTTTTTGGTTGATTATACGTGCAGGACACTATCGCTGCAATATCCCAATGCATTATGTAATCGTTTGATAATGTGATTTGAAATTTCGTTATAGAATGTTATGCAATTTCTGGATTTTTTATAGCTGGTACCTAACTATTGACTGAAATTGTTCGTGGTTCATTTGTATAAATTTAACCTAGAGTGGATACGTATAAAACGTATTACGTTTTAAATACGTATTGCGATGGCACACGCAAATTGTATGTATTTAGCCCGTCAGTTAACTATCGAAAACTATTGGATACGTATTTATAGCCCTTTTAAGTTTCGCGTGACGTCACACTATGCTATAAAGTGTACTATAATGTGCCGTATGGATAGTAAACCATCTAATGGGTACATTGCAAAATATAAACAGAATCATAAAAAGATAATGGAACTTGAAAGAAAAACTTACCGTACAAGAGTAAATTTAATACCGACAATACGAACCGTAACAATTTATAAAAAAAGAATTCTGTGACAACTATGCATCTCAACGCAATATTTCACTGCCAAAACAGTAATTTACTTCATTTTCCGTACAACGATTCGTACTAATAGACAGCGATGACGTCGTACTTCTGTGTCAATTAGTATGAAGTGTTTCGGCTACCGCCAGAGAAATCCGTTTTTGACTCGTTTTTTTGTCAATTAATGTACTTTCATTATAGTTGCTCCCTTACACACATTTCCGGTCTAAAAACTGGGCATCGATAAAGAACCGTAGGAATCATGCATATTCCTCTGGCCTATCCATCTACCATATGATGATTGATAGAACCGCCCTGAACTGTAAATTGTGGTGTTCCAGAAGCCTTGCTGCAGAGCAGACCGCTGCCGCACATCCCCGATCTGCCGGACGGGGAGACAGCGCCCGCCACCCCGCAGCCACTCGACACTGCCAACAGGTACTAATGCCGACTGCCAACAACGCAACTTGATAATAGGGATGTTGATACCAAATGAAATATTCTCAATAATTTTGATTTATCTCGAAAGAAAAAAATATAGTCAAAGGGAGAAAAAGGGAGAGATAATGGTAAGACAAGATAATTAATCACATATTAAGAAGTGTCCAAAGTTTTAAGAGGCTCAGTGCCGTGACGTGACTAGCGTTGTCTCTCTCTAACAAGCAACATTAACGGTTGTAGCTTCTTGATTTTTTGAGCTAATATCCAAATACACCATCATATAGGGGTTTTTATAACCTTCTTTATTTTGGATTAATACTAAAATTAGAGTCCACAAACCCATCCATGATGGGTCGTGGGTCTGTCACACTTTAACAGTGACATAATCTAAATAGCCCTTTCGGATCCGGCCAATACAATTATGCAGGTTGATAACATTGAATTGTCCAATATATAATGCGTCAATGTACTTCATTTTACATTAGCAGGGCTTCGTTTTCCCGGCTGAAAGGGTTGATACGTCGCTGGCATTGGCTGGTTCGTTGCTGGCTCGTCAGCGACATCAGTACGGCCGGCATAGGACTACCTGACTCTTGAGTGTTCTAATTGATAATTCGGGCGGTCTTGTGCCAGCCGTTCAGCGGTAGTACATAGGTACAAGTAGTAGATTGCATGACAAGGGGCTAAAATAAGCCATATTACCACGAGATGGTTATTTTCCACAACGAAGTGAGGGAAAATTGTTCGAGTGGTAATATGGCTTATTTTAGTCTCTTGTCATACAATCTACTATTTGTAGTCAGCGTCATATAGTTACGTAGTAGCCAGATCAGCCAAATATGTCGTAACACACCCTTATTCTTAGAGTAATAAAGACTTGTACCGACATATTTGGCTACCTTGGCTTTTACTAACTATATAACGCTGACTGTACAATTGACACCTCGAGAAGAGAATTAACCTTCTTATAGTTTGCGCAGTGCCTGTGGTACAGGTGTAGCTGACTCGCCCGCGACGCGACTTGGCAGCAATTGGTGCTAGCTTGCTGGTACAGCGAGCGTCATATAGTTGCCAAATATTTCGGTACACGTGTTTATTACTGTAAGAATAAGCGTGTGTTACGATATATTTGGCTACTCTGGCTGCTACTAACAATACAATGCTGACTGTACTGGACGTGGCACGAATAACTATGAAATCCCGTGTCACGCTATTGATGTTGTATGCTGTTGCCAGACTGTCAAGCAAAGTCTCGCGGTATTTTCTCACATCGCTGGCATGACCATAAAGCTCAATTTAATAAAATCGACAGCCAGTATGTTAGTAATTTACCAATTATACGGCCGTATATTTTATATTATAAATTATAATGCAATACTGCATCGGTGTGTTGAACGGATCACAGACATATTTCTATATAGACCACGCAAACATACCTATCGTGCCAGCGACCACGCACTCCTTAGGATGTTTTCACGTACAGTTGCCATCACATACATCTGAGCGGGCAAGATGTTCACAAACATCTGGACACGACTTTATTATCAAAGCCATAGAGTCCATGTTCAGATATTTTTGAAGACCCTGAAAAGTACAGACGTATATGTGCCGCTGACTGTACTTCGGGTAGATAAAAATGTAATTGTTTGTAAGGAATGACACTTAAAGACCTCCTGAGCCCCAGACTACCCTTTTATTATTTTGAATTTAGAACTTTTTGACATTCAGTTGTAATTTTGTACGCGGGGTCTTAGGAGGTTAAGTGGTCCTAAACGTTCGAAAAGTTAAGAAAGCACATGAATTTGCTATGAGCTCGTTGTATTATTATAATAAATTGAGAAATTGCTTTAGGTAAGGCATATTGCGAAGTTCGTGTGTCTAGATTTTACTGTGCATACTGCCAGTTTATTAAGGTGATTCGCTTTCCATGCAAAACGTTATTAGACATTCGCAGGCTAACGACGTGATATTTTAAGAAACTTATGTAACAAACCTTCATAAATTGGCTTTCCATTTGCACGAAATTAATCCATTTCAGAATAACCTTGTATAAACTGAAATAATTTTAGAAAATATCACGTTTCAAACTCATCACACACGCCGTTAGGCTGCGAATGACAAATAACATGTTGTATTGAAAGTGTACCTTAAGGAACGAGTTGTTACACGTTTGATGAACATGTTAAGGATAATTTCCACCAAACTCCTTCCTAATAAATGGGTAGTCTGGGTCTCAGTCGGTTTAAAATCTTTTTACACCGGCTATTCTGAAAAGAGTCATTGTGGCCATCAAATGCGGGATCTAAGTTACTAATTTAACTTAGCTGATATTTTCTCGTTAGTTTAAATTTTCCTAATAGAAGGTGTGAAAAGCAATGTGTGCCACGGTAGCTAAATTATTTCCGTCTTGAGCGTAAACATGAATCCTGTCACGATAAATTTCACTATACCGGCCTCATTGTAAAAATATCATTTTGCTCCCGTGAGACACAATCTACTATTAAAAAACAAAAATAAGTTGAAGCGTGATTTTTCCCGATTATTGTCGTTTCAACTCGCCCCACGTTTTCAGATGGACGTCAAAGGAGAACCTTCTCGCGCACCACGAGGAGGACGACCCCCAACTGTTCGTAGCGTTATACGACTTCCAGGCGGGCGGGGAGAACCAGCTCAGCCTCAAGAAAGGTACAACCGGCCCCCGCTTGGCACAACTAGCCCCCGCTTGGCACAACTAGCCCCTGCTTGGCACGACTCGCCTCCTTTTGACGATTAGCTCAGCGTCAGGAAAGGTACTTGGTACAATTGGCCCCCGCTTGACACAACTTGCCCCCGTTTGCCGCTATTGACATTACTAGCGACAAGCGGGAGCACGTGCCGTGTTAGGGAATATTCCTTTATTTAGAAGTATTTTATTTTAATTTGCTGCACCTTTCATTCGAAAATAATTGAGAAATATTTTTCACAATTGGCTGTAGAAAAGTTGTTCATTAGAGGTTTTTGACGTCATCAAAATAACTGTGATTTTTTAATGGAATTTCACACTGGATAATTTCTCATTTCTCTTCTTCCTATCTTATGATATATTTCACTACAAGCCACATATTATATTATTATAATTATATGATAGGATGCATTAATATGATTAAAAGAATAAAAATCCAAAATTAACGCACTAGTCTAATTGTCTGCACGAATATGTCTCATTTATCGTTTATCGTTGTACATGAAACATCCATCATGTTCGTAAGTTATTCATAAATGGGAGCTATAGATGTTTTAGCCACGACCATAATCGATATAAATGCGACCACCATCTGCCCTTTGGTATAAATTGTAGAGGATACATATTAGACGCACTGTCCATTATATTTTTGACAATTTATCATGGTCGAGGTTTTCGACACCAGGCCCCTATTTCACCAACTTGACAATTGTCACATGACAACGACAATTCTCCGTACATTGCTGGTTCCGCAAGTAACCTAGAAACCACCTGAACTTCTAGAACAAGCAATGTTTGGCGAATTGTCAGTGTCAGGTGACAATTATCAAGTTGGTGAAATAGGGGCCAGGAGATATATGAATGGCATAACCTTGTCATGACTCGGTCGTCATATTGACTGTATTGTCAATTTGGTAAAATAAGGACCTTACAAGAACAATATTCCTTTCCGCTGAAAAAAACGTGTACGTCTATTAGCGATAAAGAAATGCGTCTATTTGCGTGCGGGGGTGGGTGGGCACATTAAGCATGCAAAAATACGCAAATGGATGCATCTCACCATCGCTAAAAGACCTACACAGTTTTTTTAATAGGGACCTGGCTGCTGGCGGCATCAGGACAAGGTTATACCTATCACTTTACAATATCTCAGAGTCCACGATAAAAAAAAATGGCTTTAGTATAAAGACATACCTACATGATCGGTTTCAGCGCAGTGTGCACAACCATAGATTTCTTGATAGGACAATATCTTAAGCTAAACTAAGTGTGTATAATTTGTTTGTATGGTCATACTGTGTAATTAATGAGATTCTTTTTCAATTAATGCATCCTAAAGACGGGGAGAAACCCTTTGGCCGGACGCGACTTCTGGCACTCAAGAAAGGTAAATCTACCCCCAAAAATCCCAAAATTTTATTTTCTGGTTTTTGGTGACCGATTTAGCCTAGTGGGTGGTGACCCTGCTTGCGAAGCTGACGGTTCTGCGTTCGAGTCCCGGTACGGGCAAATATTTGTGTGAAGAGCATTCATATTTGTTGCCGAGTCTTGGATGTTTTCTATCCGCCTTATTCATAAAACTTCAAACGCCTCTGCTAAATGAAATGTGCTGTGTCCCTTTCTTACGAACACAAATGTCAAAGTGACAGATAAAGACAAAGGAGTTAACGTTATGTTAGTTAGTTAAAATACGCTTATAGATGGTTTATGAATACGACCGTAAGTGTTTAAGTTTATTATATCTTATAATTAACTACATGACAAATGAGGCCTGTATATTAAATTCTGCCTGAAATAACCTAACCTACCACAATTATGTAATATTGCGATGCCTATTCAAAACATGTAATTTTGTTGGTCTCTTCCCGAAGTGTAAATATTAGTTGCTCGCTTTGTTTAATAATATGATAAGCTTCCTAACACGACCACGAAAGGTGATTTCGCTTACTATATTGCCATCATAAAACTACGAGTACGTGTAGGTAGGTACGTATGGATACCCTTGTTCCTCGTAGATAACCAATATTGATAACTGGTAATGTACGAAGAAAAAAAACCTTGCTAGCTAACCCGGTTATGTGACAGGTTATTTTTCCCTCGGAAAACAGTGATTTTACTTGGGACAGAAATGACACTATAGCAGGGGTTCCCAAACTTTTTTTAGCCACGCCCCCCTGCTGCCTAAAACGAAGTTCCCACGCATTCGCTTCGACGCAAGGAAACGGAAGTGAATGGGTCAGCTAGCCAAATCATCATCATCTTCCTAGCGTTGCCGTTAGCGCCACGGCTCTTAGGAGTCTAGGGTCAGCTGAGTACCTAATCCCAAGGATCGGCGAGGCACTAGTTTTTGCGAAAGGATTTTCCGAGGTCCCGCGCTCCCCTTAAAATGCCCCTAGGGGGGCGCGCCCCCCACTTTGAAAACTCCTGCGCTATAGGAATACGCCTATAGGAGTAGTGTTTGATAACTCTCTCATTTCAGTCGAACAACTAAGTCCGTCGGAGTCGCAACGTCGCCAACCCTTATTGGTTTGAGGATTTGTTGTAATGACAGCCTGCCCCGAAAATCTGATGCTGCGCTGGGTTGACATGGATGGTCCACACAGAGTTTGCAACCGTTTTAGTTAAAAAAAGGAAGTTTTATAAATTATAAATTGGAATAGGGTATCTGACAACACTGAAAATAAAGTGTTTTTTCATTAGCAACAGATAAACAAGTTCTCTTCTTCTTCTCGATCTTTCATTTATGTTTGCTATTTTAAATATTTTAAATTTTGTAAAAACTAACAATATGGACGTTGTTTGATTGTGACTTCACAAGCAAGTAGTCCTTGCAAATTCTATACTAACGGAGCGTATTCATAAAAAGAAGTTGTTTTGACTTCTGTCAAATACCGTATTCTATTCAAAACGAGGGCGGGCGAAAATTTTCATTATCACTTTTATTTTATATTTATTTATGTTTAATACTGGGTCGATTTGCGTAAGATTGTCCCCTAATATCACATACATATATGGACCCTGAAAACATTACACTCCTTTTCGTTGGGCAGTCGTTTCAAAACCAGCCATAGAATTGACAGACGGGACAGTTGAAACCAAATTAAAGCTTGCAACAACATGTCAACCGCATACAAACACTGACTCACGCTTGAATAACTTCATTTGTTTTCGACATCCAATCAAATCCCTGGAAACACCAACGCGATTCTAGGCCATAATCATACAGAGTTAAGTGCTATATTAGAGATAGAATGGAAATTTACACTGGACATGGCTGTGGTTGAAGGAATGTATTGTGTTAATAAATACCGTTCGCCAAAACGAATGGCCCTTTGTAAATCATTGGAGCGTGATTATCACAGTTCGCGGGTGTCGTAATTGTTTGCGGGATGCTTTATATACTGTTGGTTTCAGTATAGGTACAGTCAGCGCCATATAGTTAAGGCGCCGTAGGTTCAGCGAAGTTAAGCGAACAGTGTTTTTGAAACAATATAATGAGTCTGTTTATAATAATATGGTTTAAAAAAAATACGAATAGTAATCTTGAGGCTTTTCTGCAGGGAAATCAGTGTTTAGAAACATGATTAAGCATTTTTCGCTCGATAGAAAAAAATCACGAACATAGGTCTAAAAGGGTCTAAAATACACTTAAAATATTTGTTACAAATTACGAACAAAAGCTAAAAATATTAAAATGACTTCTAAAAAGCGGCAATGTCATGTTTGAGGGAAATCAGTGTTTACTTTTTTATTTATTTAAACGGCCAAAAAATTAAAATTAAAAAACATGATTTCCGCGCTTCCGAGCACGCACTTCCATCTCGCTCACGCTTATGCTCAGTGAGAGGGAGAGAAGACCATGAACCTACGGCGCCTTAATAGTAGCAGCCAAGAGCCAAATATTTCGGTACACTTCTGTATTACTGTAAGAATACAGTGTGTAAGTCTAATACGGGCGATAAATTAAATCGGACATAGTATTCATTAGTGTACGAGTAATCATGAAGTAAAAGGTTTTTTTAAGGGGCTACCCGAGGTTTCCATCGATTTTTGACAAGTTTTGAATCGTATCTCCTACTTTTGCACTACAGATAGAAGTATAAATCAAACGGTTTATCGGTTATTCAATCTTTTATCTCCATTTTGGTCTACCGGATTTTGAAACAAATGAATACTTAATTTTGTATGATCTTTTTAAACAATGTCTTAAATAACACTTATTTGGTATCTCTATTGACGTGAAAGATCTAACACATACGAAATCTACATATTTGGGTTCGCCTGTGACGTCCCTAAAAACTGGTCTAGGGTTTTCATTTTAAACCAATTAACACAAAAGTTATGGCCAGAAACCGGTTTTTTGGCCTAAAATTGTTCAAATTTGATGCCAAATATCTCGAAAACAATGAACTTTGAAGTAAATATGGGATACTATATTGTTTAAACCCGTTGTTGTTAACATAATAAGCTAGAAAAAGCCTAAGAAAACTAAGAGATTCAGATCGAAGGTACGATCCCATACACCAATTATGGGAGCCCCTTAAGTTACAGGTCATTACGACCCCATAATTATTATTTTTTAAATTTCTCAACAGCAATGTACTGTAAACATGGTTGCGGTACCGAAATGTCAAATGTCCATTAGCAACTGTCAACGAGCGTTTAACGTGAGTGTGTGTGCATTACATTGCGTGCTGAATTATTTTGTATGGACAAAATTATTGTTGCAACTTTAAGTAAATGTTATCTAAGTACCTTTACTTTGTCCTATACTAACCACGCTGGTCGCTTACTATGGGCCTCATAAGAAGGGTCAAAGTCACCCAAAGGGCAATGGAGAGGGCCATGTTGGGAATTTCTCTGCGTGACCGCATCAGAAATGAGGCTATCCGCAGCAGAACCAAGGTAACCGATATAGCCCTCCGGATCGCTTAACTTAAGTGGCAGTGGGCGGGGCACATAGCACGTAGAACCGATGACCGTTGGGGCGGAAAGGTTCTCGAGTGGCGACCACGTACCGGAAGGCGCAGCGTGGGTAGGCCCCCGACAAGGTGGACTGATGACCTGGTAAGGGTTGCGGGAGTCCGCTGGATGCGGGTGGCGCGGGATCGGTCACTTTGGCACTCTTTGGGGGAGGCCTATGTCATGCAGTGGACGTCTTTCGGCTGATATGATGATGATGATGATGATACTAACCACCGTTAAGAGATTCGCCCGTATGAGACTTACACACTGTATAATATAAGGGTGTGTTACGAAATATTTGGCTACTCTAGCTGGTACTAACTATACGACGGCGACTGTACTACTTAGTCTTTTGTACGGGCATGTAGGCTAGCAAAGGACTGAAGCGGGATGGTGAAAAAGATAGGCCTTTTCCCACCAGTAAATATAGTTATTTGTGTCACAAGGGAGCAAAATAGTATATTTACGGCGAGGGCGGTGTATTGAATCCTGAGCGTAGTGAGGGATACAAGTGTTTACGCCCGAGACGAAAATAATTTTGGTACCGAGTGACACATACTATTTTTCACACAGACTATGAGGAAATTTAAAAAAAGCTATTGTTAAAATATATCTAAATTATCTTAATTTTTGTTATTACGAAATATTTATAAATTTTTATACAACGTGGTTATAGTTAAAACTTGAAATATGTTCGTTTTGAATCGACTGCGATGAAATTACAATCGATTATTTTATTAACATCTGTGTTCAATTGGCACATTGCGTACAAATGCTCCAATGCCAATGTATAAATTAAAAAAGTAGCTTGAACAGAAAAGTAGCGTTTTGGTCCCTCTCGTCGTGGAGCAAAACTTACTTTTCCGAATGAAAGGTGTGAAAAATATTTTGCGGATATCTTACACAAATCGATCTAGTTCCAAACTAAGCAAAGCTTGTATTATTGGTACTAGACGATGATATAAATACTTACAAACTTACATACAGTCACTTTAATTTGGGATCCTCCTAAGGGTGAATATCGTGCAGCAAACTTACGCTATTTATAGCTAATATTTTAACGCAAGGTCAATGTCATAATGTTTACCATCGACAACTTTACGTTTCTAGGGGCAACCGTGCAATTACGTCAACTGGAGCGAGGGCAAACGATCATTTCCGATGTTTTCCGATTAATTGTTACTTGGCTAAGGGGGTTTTTGGTCTTGTCTCCTATCTGTTTTATTCACTGACACTGACACGACATAAGTTGTGCAAAGAGGTTATTATTTCAAGGGTCGATTCGATAAGACATTATATGTCATAACTAATGTCTTAACTTGACATTCAACACTATCAAACTAAAGTTTCGACCTTATTGCATTATGAATGTTCTAATAACATTTAATGGAAATGGGTCCCAAATTAAAGCTCGTGACTTTACATAGAAAACATCCGTGACTCGGGAACAAATATTCATGCTCATCGCACAAATAAATGCCCTTACCGGGATTCGAACCCAGGACCTCTCGCTTTGTAGGCAGGGTCACTACCAACTGGGCTAAATCGGTCGTCAAGCGTGATAAAAAAGTGGTTTACTTATTTATTTAGTCAAACGGTTTTTTTTACGATATGTTGTATCTTGGCTTTGTATAAGAATGAAAGTGAAAAGAATATGAATTTTGTCTCTTTCACTGTCATAAGATGATAATCACTCACCATACCAGGAAAATTGGCAATTAAATTTGAATCAACTCGTAGTTCAATTCAATACAATTTATTTATTTTATTTTTGACACTCAAATGTGTTGTTAGCTACAATAAAATTGATGAACTTTGTTCCATACCAACCCTGTGTTAGCTAAAATGTCGTTAAAATTCGTTAATGTTTATCTGTCACCGATACATTTGTGCTCAAAATAAAGCGATGAAACACATCTTTATAAACAGACGCATTTTAAGTATTATGGATAATTAATTTGGATCCATCAACTTTTCGATCCCAGTAAGCCAAAAGACATGACAGAGTTTCTTAGAAACTTACTATAAATACGACCCCGTATCATGCTAAGGAGAGGCGGGGCGTGGGCTAAATAGAATGGGTTTACCTATATCACAAAAATACGTGTTCAATGGCTTTAAACTAGGGATGCAACGATATGTCTATCACGATACCGATTCGAATGACGAATGCATCGTAATAGCGAATACGATAACGAATGCGATAGCGAATGCATTACGATGTTTAGTTTACATCTAATAGAACAAGACAATTGAGTAAAATCGATTTCTTAAAAAAACAAAAATGTTTCAATTTCTTATTAAGAAAACATACAATCTTTAAATTATCAGGTGTTAGTCTATTTCATATATATGGACTAAGCCAGCTGTGGAAAACAATCTTTCTGAATCTACAGTAGCTGGTTTGGTGGACAAGTACTTATGGCAAATTTTTCAAGTTAGGAAATACAGTGTTTTTTCTCCAATCATTTGAAATCGAATTATTTTTAAGAATCGTTATTAATCGTAATACTTTTTACGATACCGATGATCGTCAAAAATAGCGATGACCTGCGGTTTACGATTATCGGCATCGGTATCGTTGCATCCCTAATTTAAACCCCATAAAATCACCAAGAGTGACCCAGGGGACGTAACCATGACAACGGGCTACAAAAGATTGTTGATTGGCCCACGTACACTTTTAGTTTGACAGCATCTTTCGTTCCGCAGGCGAGCAGGTCCGCATAATGAGCTACAACGCGAGCGGCGAGTGGTGCGAGGCGCACACGCTGAGCGGCGCGCTGGGCTGGGTGCCCAGCAACTACGTCACGCCGGTCAACTCGCTCGAAAAGCACTCGTGGTACCACGGGCCCATCTCGCGCAACGCCGCCGAGTACCTGCTCTCCTCCGGGATCAACGGCAGCTTCCTGGTCAGTAGTGGCGGTCTGGTTGGAATTTGATTTTGGGGTCTCGACCCCCGTGGGTCGTTGGGGTTGTGACCCCCATGGGTCGTTGGGGTCGCGACCCTTGTGGGGCAGTATGGTCGTGACCCCCATGGGTCGTGGCCTCATGGGTCATAGGGGTCGTGACTATAATGGGTCATTAGGATAGTGATCCGCATGGGTCATACTCATACGGCTCATGACCCCCTTGGGGGCCACCTCCGTGTAATAAACTGAGCGGCGCGCTGGGCTGGGTGCCCAGCAACTACGTCACGCCGGTCAACTGGCTCGAAAAGCACTCGTGGTACCACGGGCCCACCTCGCGCAACGCCGCCGATTACCTGCTTTCCTCCGGGATCAGTGGCAGCTTCCTGGTCAGTAGTGGCGGTCTGGTTGGAATTTGATTTTGGGGTCGCGATTTGTCGTTGGGGTCCCGACCCTTATAGGGCAGTGGGGTCTTGGCCTCATGGGTCATAAGGTTCGTGAACCCCAATATGTTGTTGAGGTTGTGACCCCCATGGGTAATTTGTGCCGTAACTATAATGGGTCATAAGGAGAGTGATCCGCATGGGTCACACGATTATGAGGGATCCAAACGACACCTCATATGACAAAATCCGTCAAGCAGTTTGTAATTAAGATTTTGGATATTTAAGCGAAAACTGTTGTTCTACAACGGGTTTATTTAAACAAAAAAAAATATCATGGAAACTTAATTATGATTTTGAAACACCTATTCAACGACATTCTACATGACATGTTCGCATAATATTTTTATTTTCATGTATTCAGTAACACTCAAGATTAAAACGAATGGATTGATGCACGATTCATTATAATATAACCAACGCGTTTGATCTCTAGAGTGCCACAATAGTACATTACGTAACTAGGGCGGTGAATTCGTAAATGCCCCAGATCGCAGGTGTTTGTGGCCCGAACCGAAGGTGAGGCTTTACGAATTACCGCCCGTGGTAAGTACAAAGTTTTACGTCTTCACCTGGCCACAATGCGAGTTTTCCCGTACGCAGTAAAACTCGCATTATGGCCAGGTGTGACGTACAAGAAAAAACATACATAGACTGGTAAACACATTACCCTACTTTGCGTCACGCAGTTGTGTACAAAGCTGATTCCTGGTTTAAGGGGCTCCCATAATTGGCGTATGGGATCGTACCTTCGATCTGAATCTCTTAGTTTTCTTAGGTTTTTTGTAGCTTATTATGTTAACAACAACGGCTTTAAGCAATATAGTCTCCCATATTTACTTCAAAGTTCATTGTTTTCGAGACATTTGGCATCAAAGTTGAACAATTTTATGCCAAAAAACCGGTTTCTGGCCATAAATTTTGTGTTAATTGGTTTAAAATGAAAACTCTAAACCAATTTTTAGGGACGTCACAGACGAACCCAAATATGTAGATTTCGTATGTGTTAGATCTTTCACGTCAATAGAGATACAAAATAAGTGTTATTTTAGACAATGTTTAAAAAGATCATACAACATTAAGTATTCATTTGTTTTAATTTTAGTTTTATTTTTAGTTTTATTTCATTTGAATTTTTGTAAACCCACTATTAACAAATAAAAATATTCATTCATTCATTCATATTCATTCATTCATTAAAATCCGGTAGACCAAAATGGAGATAAAAGATTGAAGAACCGATAACCGTTTGATTTATACTTCTATCTGTAGTGCAAAAGTAAGAGATACGATTCAAAACTCGTCAAAAATCGATGGAAACCTCGGGTAGCCCCTTAACACTAAATTGTTTGTTGAAGGTGCGCGAGTCGGAATCCAGTCCCGGGCAGAGAAGCATATCGCTGCGGTACGAAGGTCGGGTCTATCACTACAGGATAAACGAAGACTCCGATGGGAAGGTAATGTCTCGTATCGGAGATAGACGGGTTCTTGACAAATCAGTGCTTGGGGCTTGTCCATAAATGACGTCATTTCATAATAGGGGTGGGGGGGTCTAGCCATTAAGATAAGATATATAAGTATAATATTTATTTCTGAGAAAATGGTACAATGTTGGTTAGTAGAATGTGTTAGTTCAGCATATTCTGCCGAAAATCGACGTAGAAATATTTTCCTTAAACGAATTAATAATTAATAGACTATTGACTATCATGCAATTTACTACTTATTACTAAAATGCGTTCAGAAAATCGGCAACTGAATAAAAGCACTTGTCAAGGAGCCACTTAAACATTTTTTTGTCATATTGACTCGTCGGCAATCGTTGGAATTCCTCTGGCACACGGTTATACAATCTCATAGCCATAGAGAACGCGTTTGAACTAGAGACCTTGAATTTTTGCGCAGGTTGGAATAGCTTAAGTGGCTTCCTGCTAGGTCTACTTTTGCTGATCACTTCATCATGACGTGGAAAGAGCAAAGGATGTCTTTTTACAAATTTGGTGATTTCTAGGATATACTGACAAGGTAAAGGAAAAATTCGAAGTTCCTGGAATACTCGTATTGGCTTACAATGGGCAAGGTATCCCCTACCATGTACAGCTCTAACACATTTTTTTTTGGGTTATAAATGCCCTTTGGATATCCGTACTGTTACCCCAAATTATGAGTCCATAACGGAGAATGGACGAGACATATCCATGGTAGGCAGACATTGCAGCCTCTTTTGATTGATTGACATTGTCGACCATAGTCATTTTACTAGGCGGGGAGGGACAAAAAACGATGACGTAATTTATGGACAAAACCTTTAGGGCAGTTTGCGCCAATGTACAATTAAAGATCGATCAATGTTAAATATGGCGTCGGCACCTGTCATTCCATAGAATCTTGACGATCTTTCCATCCAGATTTTAACAAACACCCACCCTCCGTTGCCCGCTTTTATTACTGGCTAAGTGGCTAGCGCGTATTCGCCCGTGTGTTGGGTACTCTTTCCCGAGCGGAACCACGGGATACTATACAGCTTATGTCCATACCAAAGGTTCTGTACTGGGTGAATTGGGGTCATGATTCGTGATTTCTTGGTTCGCTTTCTTCACTTTTGAGTTTTCTGATCATGACCACAATTCAACCAGTACTGGTGAAAGAATATCGAAATCGGATGAATAGGTTCGGTAGTTTTAAAATCTCCTAGGTAACACTTAATATTCCTAGCGACTTGATGTATACGATTCCTTACTTCTAAATGCAAAAAAAAAACAAATAACAGGCTGCCGGAGAAAGGGGGATGGTACAGGATGGGCGTTGCCGTCGGGCATCGTTGGCAGATCGAGTATTGAGATACTTTGAATAAAAATGTACTTTATTTAATTATTGGGTACACTTGAATGATACTGAATGACAGTTCCGCGTTGTAACCAATGCGTCCGGTCACTCGCGTGTTCAGCCAAAGAGAGAGATGTCCGGAGCTTGGCCCGCTCGGCTCCATCATGGCGCAAGGAGTGGGGATAGATGATTCGATGTGACGTCAGCCACACATCGACCAGTCGTAGCCATTCCCTCGCTACGCTACAATTTAACGTCCGTACTAATGACCATCCTGTCTCCGACACAGCCCTTGTACAATGAGGGAGCCAATAATGCACGGCCCAATAATGTACGGCCCGATAATCCGCGTCCACTTTTTGTGGACTCGGATTATGGGGTCGTGACAAAAGTGGCTTCCAATTATTGCCCCGGACCAAGTTTGCTCAGGGTCACAATGCACGGCGCAATAATGTACAGCCCAATAATCCGCGTCCACTATTTTTTGGGTCGTGCATTATGAGGGCGGACAAAAATGGCTTGTCATAAGTGAACTCTGTCTTAGGTCGGTTAGGGTAGGGTTCACTTGTGTCCATCAGATGAGAAATAGACACCCCGCGCAGCGGGTGGCGTCGACTTGCTGGAGATTATCAGTCAGCACAAATAATGTACAGCCCGATAATCCGAAGCCGCAGGGACTCGGTTTATTGGGCCGTGCATTATCAGCTCGTACAAAATTGGCTTCCAATTATTAGAGTGATGCACAGCCAAATAATGCCCGATAATCCATATACACAATGGACGCGGATTATCGTGCATTATCATGGCTGTACATTACTCAAACCCCCCCTTCCAGGTGTACGTAACGTCGGAGTCGAAGTTCGGCACACTGGCGGAGCTCGTCCTCCACCACTCGGTGCTCGGCGACGGGCTGATCACGCAGCTCCTGTACCCGGCGCCGAAGCGGAACAAGCCGACCGTGTTCCCGCTCGCGCCGCCCGATCAGTGGGAGATCGATCGCACCGACATCGTGATGAAGCACAAGCTAGGTGAGGTGGTAGCGGACAATGGGGGGGTCGCGACCCCCGCGGGTCGTTGGGGTCATATCATGACCCCCATTGGTCGACGGGGACATTTTCTTTTCTGTTAATATTATGTAAAAATCCTCTGCACTGCTCATATAATAAATGTGAATCGTTGCAATAGATGCGAGAGGCGGCTGATAAGTCCTAAGCCTATGGTATTTCGAGGTCGTATATGCGTTTATGGTACTGGCCACTAGAAAGGCCATTTAAAAAGAAATTATTAAAAACAAAATCATGTCATATTTGTTTGAATTTTTCGATATTCAACGGAAAGGTCCACCATGTCTGAATTATCAACAAATATTACGAAAATTGAGCACCATGCTGTAAAAAGTGCTAAATCACCGCAATGTATTTTTGAAGAAATGGCTAGTATTTATGGTGCCTCTGGACCTTCTTATGCTACGGTCAAAAAGTGGAGTCGTTTATTTAAACTGGGTAGGGAGTCGATTGAAGACGATCCCCGTTCAGGGAGGCCAATATCGGTGGTGACTGAAGAAAATGTAGGAAAGACTGTGTTTGGTGAATCAACCCTTCCACTCCGGCACCCTGCCTATTTCATAATATTTTCATTCATAAAAAATGCCTTGTTTGTTCACAGGAGGCGGGCAATATGGCGACGTTTACGAGGCCGGTTGGAAGAAATTTAATATCACGGTAATTATTATTTGTTCTTCACTAGCTTCTGCCCGCGACTCCGTCCGCGTGGAACTCGTTTATATCGCAGCTGCATACGAACTTTTACCTCCCCATTTCACCCCCTGAGGGGATGATTTCGGGGATAAAAACTATCCCACCAGGACCCCGGGGAGTGTCACCGGCCCATAGAGCGACCTCACATACAAACCAGGCCAATTCTGGAGGGAACAAAATCGGACGCGCGCGCCGCTATGCTAAAAACTAACTTAATCTAAATAACCACTAACCTTCTTTCCTGAGCCTTTCTGCCCCAACGGCCAGCAAGGATGAGTTAGTGTTTGTGTAAGTGGTTGTGTGTGTGTGTGTGTCTCGACGAGGTCTGCTGGTCCGCCCTTTTCTCGATGATGGCAGATCCGTACAGCAGTCAGCAAATCGTCAGGCACCACTAAAACCTCGACGCCACCACACACACACACACACACACATAAACTTTCCCATTTATAATATTAGTATGGATTACAGCATTTTAATTTGACCTCCATGTTACATGATAACCGGGTATTTTTTCCGGGACCCAGACCTTTTATGGCAGTTATAACGGGTTAATTGACCCCATTTTTAACCCCAGATGAAGATTCTAACTGTTTGAGATGTGTAGCGTCTTTTTGTTGGCTAACCTGTTGTGTCAGTAACAGATGCCCCCCAGAGGGAAAATGTGTAGCATCGTGGCTCTCTACGGATGAACCAATAAGAGTGTTTTTTTAGTCGAAAGTCTCGTTAAAGTTTGAGAATCCTGAACCGTGAGATCCGAACGACATATTGTTAAGACACAAATATCACGAGCTGTCACGGGAAGATATACCAGATTTTGGTGTACCGTTTATTTCAAATATAAATTACGGCTTCCATGAATTAACTAAAATTAGTTTAATGTCCGAAAACTTTTTAACCATTCGTCTGCGGGTCAAACTTAGTGCGTATGGCACCAAATTACTGACTGATCAACGTCAAATATGGCGGCAGCTGTCAGTCCATAGAAACTTGACAAACTTTCCATACATTCAGATTTTAACGAACACCGCTTACGATTACAGGCGGTGTGTGCAACCAGCCCTTAAACGTCGTACGAGTATAACCTATGGTTATTCGAACATTAGCGACTTCGCATTCGTATTGGAAAGGCCACAAGCAAACCCGCAGGATAAGATATAGCCAATATCCATCGTATAAGGACCATCTATACTACTATTATAAAGAGGAAAGATTTGTATTTTTCTATTTGTTTGTGTGTCTGTATGTTTGTTATGAATAAACTCAAAAACTACTGCGCCGATTTCAAAAATTCTTTCACCATTGGAAAACTACATTCACCCTGGGTGACATGGGCTACTTTGTACATTTACCCTGGGAAAATGCTTCATTCCTACGGGAAAACAGATAATCCGTGCGAAGCCGGGCCGGGCAGCTAGTTCTATATATAGGCTAGAATTTCTTAAATATGATGGACATTTTTCCTACAAAGTTACAAAGCTACAATCTCACATACCGTGAACCGGGGTTACTTTAGGGAAAAATGGGGCTACTTTGATCATTTAGACTGTAGTATAAAAGCAGAACTATTTGAAATTAAGAAGATTTAATCGAGTAAACCGCAATACTAATATATTCACTGCCACACTTCACCCACAAAAGTAAAAGCAATGATTTCGTAGAAAAACCCATTTGATCAATATCGCCCCCGAATCAAAGGAACCCCAAACCATGGTACTTTTCTTGACTATAATAATAGTAATATATAATTTCTAAATCCCCCAGGTCGCAGTAAAAACCCTAAAAGACGACACCATGGCGCTGAAAGATTTCCTCGAAGAGGCCGCCATCATGAAGGAGATGCGTCACCGGAACCTTGTCAAACTGCTCGGAGTGTGCACCAGGGAACCGCCGTTCTACATCATCACCGAGTTCATGTCGCGGGGGAACCTGCTGGACTACCTGAGGAACGGGAACCGGCAGCAGATTGACGCGGTTGTGCTCATGTACATGGCCACGCAGATAGCCGAGGGCATGAGTTACTTGGAGAGCCGGAGTTTTATACACAGGTGAGTGACACGATGGGTCTATAAGTTGGGGATTCGCCATAGCCCACAAGCTAGGTGGGAGGCTTGGTGAAATTTTGGCTGTGACCCCCACGGGTCACTGGGCCGTGATCATCATGGGCAACTTGGGTCTTGACTCCTCATGGGTCATGGGTCGTGATTCCCGTGAGATCGTACTAGTCGTCATCTTAGGTCATATTAAATCCTGACCCTTTTATGGGTCATATCGCTCAAACACACCGTTCTACATCATCACCGATTTCGTGTCACATGGAAACCTGCTTGATTACTTGAGGAACAGGAACGGGCAGCAAGTCATATGATATACACAGTTATTAAAAGGAAAGCTTACAGTTGTGTGCGATATACGATGCGATAACTACCCTGACAAAATAGACCAATGCGCCAATATTTTATTATATCCTCAATTAACTTGACGCTATTCTCTTAAGCTTTATGTAATTTATTAAGGTTGCTACCATATAGCACAGATGCATCACGTAAGCCACATTTTCATGGAATACATCTGACAAGATTAAATTATCTTCTCTTGTCTTTTTTTAAATGATAACATCTTTATTCTCCTGGCGTTATTTTCGGTTATACCTAAAGGACTCCGGGATCCGCTTCGAAACCTAATCCCAAGATTTGGCATTGGCACTACTACGACTACCATCTGACCTTCCAATCCAGAGGGAAAACAAGACCGTATTGGGATTAGACCGATTTCCTCACGATGGTCTCCTTCACCGAAAAGCTAACGGTAAATATTCCGAACATAAGTTCCGAAAAACTCATTGGTACGAGCCGGGATACGAACCCACGACCGCCGCTTGACAGCCGCATGCCTGAACCACTAGACAATAGTAGCTTTTTTGTATAATATCATATCACTTATTTACTGCGGTTTAGTGTTTACTAGCGACCCGCCCCGGCTTCGCACGGGTACTATATTATACATATAAACCTTCGTCTTGAATCACAATATCTATTTAAAATACCGCATCAAAATCCGTTGCGTAGTTTTAAAGATCTAAGCATACATAGGGAAAGACAGCGGTAAGCGACTTTGTTTTATAGTAGTGATATCTTCTTTCATTGACACACTTTTTGTTCGCAGGGACCTCGCAGCCCGAAACTGCCTAGTCGGCGAGAGCCACCTAGTTAAAGTAGCTGACTTCGGCCTAGCCCGGCTAATGCGAGACGACACGTACACCGCCCATGCCGGCGCAAAGTTCCCAATCAAGTGGACGGCTCCTGAGGGCTTGGCGTACAACACCTTTAGCACCAAGTCTGATGTCTGGGCCTTCGGGATTCTGCTTTGGGAGATCGCTACGTACGGCATGTCGCCGTATCCTGGAGTCGATTTGGCTGACGTCTATCATATGCTTGAAAAGGTTAGTATTCTTTTGGTTTTAGCACTTGTGTCACTTGCTCATGCCAAGTCAGCCATCAAGTGGACGGCCCCTGAAGGTTTGACGTTCTGCCATTATCAAAAGTAATTACGCAATCAAAGACGTCAAAAGCCCTTATTCCCTTTTAATAATGACTCGACGTCTTCGTTTGCGTAGCTACTTTTGATGCCATCTGTATAACACCTTTAGCACCAAGTCTGATGTCTGGGCCTTCAGGATTCTGTTGTGTGAGTCCGCTACGTATGGCACGTCACCGTATCCTGGTGTCGTAAAGACTGGTTTTTATTTGTTCACTCCATGATGGGGCATTTGTGAACCCAAATAGCAGTCGTGAGAAACGAAAATCTCCATATACAGTAATGAAGGTAGTTTTATCACCACAAATGTAACAGGAAGTTAATGGTCCTAAAATAAATATGATTTTAGTATAATGTCGAGATTGATTGCGTCTGTAATTTTATGGTTATTGCGTACCTACCTTTAGTTTTTAGCATCCTGGCTTACCATGGCATTATGCTAAGTTTTTTGTTATTTTTCGATGAGTCGCATTTAATTCGCTTTCTTTGTGGCGTTACTAATATATCTTTCTTCCTCTACACAAGCAAGTGACAGTTTGATACAACTAAACCGATCCTAATAACAACGCTATGAAAACTAATTTAGCCTTTTTAACTTCTTCCAAACACACAATATACTCTTCACTAGTCTATCAAAAACGACTCTAAGTGAAACACTGTAAGGTCATCAGTGACTGTAACAGTAAAGTGGTCACCTAATCCTAAATACTGGGCTGGTTAATAGTTAAGTTAGTAAACAGCGTATTGTGTCAAATGTGCCACACATTGTGTTACCTGAACCTCTAAATATTTACTTAGTTCTACATTGGTACCTAGTTTATTTTTCCAATTGACTTTTAAATAGGTAAGTTTATGGTTCCAAGTTTTTTTTATACTACGACAGTGGCGGCCTTCCTGATTGTAAGCTGACACCGTCGCTTTGGGACATCGAAAGAGAAGAATCAGAAGCGCGCCGTGGTACTTTAAATAAGTAAATTAATATGTGCAGACAATCTTACGCAAATCGACCTAGTCCCAAACTAAGCAAAGCTCACTATGGTTACAGTCAGGTCAGCATCATATAGTTTTTAGCAGCCAAAGTAGACAAATATATCGTAACACATCCTTACTCCTAAAGTGATAAAGACGTGTTCCTATATATTTACATGTATACACAGGACACATCGAAGACTCAGGAACGAATATTCGTGCTCATCACACAGTTAAATGCCCTTACCGGGTTTTGAACCCAGGACCTCCAGCTTCGTAGACAGGGTCACTACAAACTAGGCTAAAGCGGTCTATGATTAATTATTTAATATAAGTTAGCTGGTAGAGATCTCTTAATGGGATAAACTCGTCTTTGTGCTTCTTTTTCATGTCATTTATGTTATGTCCAATAAAGTAATGATGAACATATATTTATATTCTTACATGTTTTTTTTTCAATTACAGTCATAAATCTGATGTATGTAGCTAAGTACAAGTTGATAAAATAATTTCATGTTAAACATGAAAATTCTACATAAGTATTGAGAAGTAAGGAACTCAAAAGAAAAACAACATGTCAATAATAATAATGATAGTTTAATTGCAACACAGTTTAATGCACGACATGACATATAGAAACATACGAAAATGCCAACTGCCTATTTAAATTTGTGCAACTGCTATAGCGTGAAACATGTTTTCCGCCCCATATCAAGTTGGCTCAGTTCGGGTTGCACAGGGCGGTTCCGCAACGCTTCGGGAGCTCAAATACCGCGAGCCATCCGGTTGCCTCGGACGCTGCTACTACGCGTCATTGCTCTAAATATATGGGTGTTCATACGTAGCGGATCAGTTAAGGGGAAATTGGAAACTATATTGACACCGAGTTCGTTGGAATACGGCTTAAACTGTTACACAAATGAAAATCGAACAAAGGTTTATGTTGATTGAGGTTTGATAATAATACTTAATACGATCGTAACTAAAACAGTCTGATTGCCCCTCACTGTATAGTCTTGGGTAAAAATATACGTACATTAATATATGTACAGGACTCTATTGTCAATCTCATAACGGCGTGTAGGTACATGTAGGTACGTATATTAATACTTACTGTTTACATACCTCTTGTTTTACCTTAGAGACTACACTGATTGAAAAGCCATATTTTGGTTATTTTGGTATAATAACCAGCACCAGTTAGGCACCATATGCGACAGTAAAAAAAAAACTGTTTATTTCAATAAATAATTAAATGGTACATGTTTCTACTAATGGACCTAGGTTCTTGTAGTTTACAGGTTACTATACATAAATTTAATCATAATCCTGCCTATTTCTCGGAGGGGGAGGCAGAGATCACATTACCACTAGCTACAATCTTGACAAACTGTCCTTGGTACATTAACTTTCACGAGATTCTTCACGGGGTACTTACTTGACATTTCTTTAGGATTTCTCTGGTTTGGTCGGTTAAAGTAATTGACAACTTTTTCGCCGCCATTGGCTTGATATAGTTGATATAAAGTCAGTACATTTAGCGCATCCAATGCAAGCTCCTTACGGATTTCTACCCCAACACGTGCCTAAAACCCGGTATGCGCATGATCGAACTAAACGGCTGCCTGGCATCGGTGTGACACCCCGCCGCCATCCCCGCACAATGGCAGTGGCACCCATTCTGTGGGGCCATTTTGCGCCGCTACTTCGACTTCTATGGGATTTTCGTTCGCTGCCCCACAAGCCATATCTTCATATCAAGTCTCCACTTTCGGTGTAAAGGCAACCTACGTGCTATCAATTAAGGTTACTTTCAGTCTTTTGCTACAAAGACTTCGGCGTGTAATACCAACTTACTGAATCTACCGTGGCGGCGTAAAGGTTAAGTGATGATCGGGATCAAATAAATGTAAGTTTTAAACGTATGTGTTGGTAAAAATTATTCCTTAGGTTCAACAAATGTAAATTAAGTAAAAGAACACAAAATTATGATTACTGTTTACACATAATGCTTTAAACAAAACAAAATGACGTAAAAACAACAAGCTGACTAATGGACTATGTGGTATCCGGCCGTATCGCAAAGAATGTCCAAACTGGACGGAAATAGAGCATTACGCACCACGGGTGGCAATTCGTAAAGCCCCAGATAATTTTACGTCTTACCGCCCATCAGAGTGACGTAAAAATAAAATGGCTAGAGTTGCGTTTGCCGTGGATTTTAACACATATATCCATCTAATTTAGTTATTTCAGCGCTTTTAACGGGTATATGCGCCACGATCAATCAAATTGACCAAGGTATTGACTTGGAAAAATGTGCGGTAGAGGCCGGATACTTTATATTTCTTTATACCTAACATCCGTATCACTCCTAGCCGCCCAAAGACTTAAAATACCTTCTCCTCAATTTAGATAGGGGTGTATATACACACCAAATAAAATTACGAATAATGATAAACTTTCTCGAAAAACGATTCACAATATTGTCAAATGGAGAACAAGCTAAAGCAGGGGCTTAAGTAATCTCAAAGTTGAGTGTCCAAAGTTTTAAGTATTCTGTCCCTTTTCCACAAAACGCACTTTAATATGAAACTATTGTCATTTACTAAGACGCTCGAGTGCCGTGACGTCACGGTCCCCAAACGTTTTCTCTCTCTGATAGGCTGTTTAAAACGGCTGTAGCTTTGTCATTTTTCGAGATATCTGAATGAGATTTTCGTCACTTGGCATATTTTTTGCCTTCTTTCTTTTGGAGTAAAACTCGCTGTTATTGGGCTCCCGAAGCATTGTAGAACCGCCCTGTGCAACCCAAACTGAGCCAACTTGGCCTGACGGATAATGGATGGGGAGTGAAAAAAATAATTGTTGCGAGCTATTCGATTTAGTGCGTGTGTGTGTACGCTGTTTATACAAAATCTTTCGGGCAACCCCTGTTACAAATGCAATTTTATTTTTCATTCATTGTTTCTATTTCCGCCCCAGTCCAAGTTGGCTCAGTTCGGGTTGCACCGGGCGGTTCCACAACACTTCGGGAGCTGTAATACCCGGAGCCATCCGGCAGGCTCTTGGACATTTCAACAACTAAATAATATATTGGAACATAGTAGCATTTGTTTTGTTTCGTTCTATTTAACAACAAAAAACTCTACCCTAATATAGCCTATAAAAGTGGATTTACATGTCATTTCCTATTATATTATGGT
Source organism: Epinotia demarniana (assembly GCA_945867215.1). Classification (NCBI taxonomy): domain Eukaryota; kingdom Metazoa; phylum Arthropoda; class Insecta; order Lepidoptera; family Tortricidae; genus Epinotia; species Epinotia demarniana. The sequence continues at coordinate 61,564,337 of OX244259.1, forward strand.
GGGCTAGAGGGTAATCAACTCATTCAAACTTAACAAATAGAAGCGCACAAATGCCTATTGCACAGCGAGCACTTAGAACACATTTAAAAGGCCTAGTAGCGTATACCATTCTAAATTGGAACAGAGCTGTTTTTGTTTAGTTCGAATTCAAGACAAAACAAATCCTATGTCGTATGACAGTAGATTCAAATTTCATTGTCAATTCTCGTACGGTGCGCTAGAAGATAACCAACTCATTCAAACTTAACAAATGGAAGCATACAGTCGCCTATTGCAAAGCGGGCACTTAGAATACCTTTTAAAAGGCCTCCTCCTACTCAATGATATTTATACCATTCTAAATTGGAACAGCCAACCCTATGCCCTATTATAGTGGACTCAAATTTCATTTTCAATTCTCTTACGGTGGGATGGAAAGTAATCAATTCATTCAAACTTAACAGATGGAGGCACACAGATGCCCATTGCGCAGCGGGCACTTAGAACACCTTTTGAAAGGCCTCCTAGTCAATGATATTTATACCATTCTAAATTGGAACAGCCAACCCTGCGTCCTATTATAGTAGATTTGAATTTCATTGATAATTCTCGTACGGTGCGCTAGAAGGTAATCACTCATTCAAACTTAACAGATGGAAGCACACAAATGCCTATTGCACAGCGAGCACCTAGGGCACCTTTTAAAAAGCCAAACTTATAACTGAACTGCTTCTGTTTCTTTCGATTTCAAACCAAAACCTATGCCCGATCACAGTCGATTCAAATTTCATTGTCAATTCTCGTATCTTGATCTAGAACTACTAGAAGGTAACCAAAAGTCATTCAAACTTAACAGATGGAAGCACACAGATGCCTATTGCACAGCGGGCACTTAGAACACCTTTTGAAAGGCCTCTATTGATATTTATATCATTCGAAATTGGATCAGCCAACCCTGCGTCCTATTATAGTAGAATCAAATTTCATTGATAATTCTCGTACGGTGCGCTAGAAGGTAATCACTCATTCAAACTTAACAGATGGAAGCACACAAATGCCTATTGCACAGCGAGCACCTAGGGCACCTTTTAAAAAGCCAAACTTATAACTGAACTGCTTCTGTTTCTTTCGATTTCAAACCAAAACCTATGCCCGATCACAGTCGATTCAAATTTCATTGTCAATTCTCGTATCTTGATCTAGAACTACTAGAAGGTAACCAAAAGTCATTCAAACTTAACAGATGGAAGCACACAGATGCCTATTGCACAGCGGGCACTTAGAACACCTTTTGAAAGGCCTCTATTGATATTTATATCATTCGAAATTGGATCAGCCAACCCTGCGTCCTATTATAGTAGAATCAAATTTCATTGATAATTCTCGTACGGTGCGCCAGAAGGTGATCACTCATTCAAACTTAACAGATGGAAGCACACAGATGCCTATTGCACAACGAGCACCTAGGGCGGGCGACGGTGATGCGCGAGAATATCTCGGAAGCGGCCAGTTCTTTGCCAAGCTTGTTGCACATTGAGTGTGTGACTGTGTTCTTGCTGAAGTCCTTGGCCGGGACGCAGGTTCGCGCCCGGACTGGGCCGATGTCGGCGCCGGTTTCCACTGGAAATGAGAACACTGTTCATGTAGCAGTACCCAATTTTTAACAGCCATTGACTGTCTATTGTCTATAGCTCTCGCACTTGCTCTTGCATCTACTTTAAGTTTCATTGAAATAGTACGAGTACACGCCTTATAAGATGTCAGGGCATGACTTTGTTGGAACTCCGTGGGAATTCGAGGGTTTATTGAAGAGTTTAATATTAGCCGAGTTACACCCTCTGGCTCCATCATCAGCTCAACTTGATGGACGATGTACGAAATTGTTGTATATATCACAATATGTATAATACATAATTACGAACTTCTAACCTATATTACTAATGGAAGCGGGCGAAAACCTGCATACATTGCTAGATACAAACATACTTATCGTGAAAATGCCCTTACATCGAATATTTGACAGCTGTCATCCGAGTACAATTTAAGTCATCATATGGTCGTTTATTGTACCGGGGGACGATGGCTGTCGAATATCGGCTGATGAAATAATCTAATTATAGTTACAGGTATTAATGAGTAACGAGTTTTTTAATTTTAACTTTACTTCGTGAAGTGTTGCAAAATGCTCTCGGGTTTTAGCCTTAAAATAGCCATGTCAGGGTCATGGATGATACTTTCTTTAAGCATTATATCTTATGTATGACAACGTTTTAATGCAATATAAAATAAATTACGTGACGTGATTGACTAGATATATTAAACAATCGTAACATAAAGTTTCGTAAGTAAGCAATGTATTCCGAAATACGTTGGTATGAAAAGTTCACGCGGTCGTTCCACCCCAACATTCAGATTCTGATTGACAGATCTTTGTAGCCCGATGCAAATAAAGAATACGAGTAAGTAAATCAAGATTTCCGCAAATAATGAGTCGCTGTCTTATGAGATTTAGTACACAATTAAATTAGACTTACCGAGTTTACCGCTTTCTGCCGTGATGACCAGGCATAGAAACGCCATGCCGGGGATGTAGCAGTCAATATTGGGTACCTGCAATCGCGACTTGTTTAAAACCAGCTTTGGTCCGCAATATCATTCTCGTTTTTCCTATGCCTTACCCCTGGGGGTAATATTGGAGATAAAATGTATCATATGCGCCCCCCCTGTTCTCCATACATAACTAAGTAACATTACCGGCAAGCCCCTTTCGCCATTTAGTTCGTATTCGACGGAAACCCGCACAGCGGGGTTCCTTTTTTTTTGAGTTTAGGGGCCATTCATAAATTACATCATCTTTTTTGGCGATTTTTGACCCCCTCTATAATCTAATAAAATGACTCGTCGACCAGTGGCCAGACTCCCCCCCCCCCAAGCAAAACGCATTATATCTTAGACATTTGTTAGCATTCCTGCCTTAGACAGAAGGACGATGTGTGCACAAAGTACCGATTAGCAGTTACTGACTGAAATTTAAGCCTGCTGCGGTAGGAAACTTCGTGTTCCATCTAGCGAAAACTTGAAAGATTCCCGATCTGCAGGGCCCTTTTACCCTTTTTCATGAACTTACGGTGACATTAGCGTGTTCCGGATGGTCCGGGTCCCAGCAGCCGGGATGGTCGTAGGACAGGCAGTTGTAGCACTGCAGCCCTTTGACTGTGGCCGGTATGGTCTTCGAGCCCTTTCTCGGTAATAGTGGTTTCTTGTGCCGGTCCTTCTTGCCTGACCAGAGAGGGTTAGTTATAGTGATCATCGATCAGTACTTAGGACATAAATGTAAAATAAGTTTCTGTAAATATTTTTTTTGGTACAAGGTTCTATTGCCGACTGCACTTTTCTGGATACCGTCATCAACTACTCATTGAGACGGTTCTAACGCGCCGAAACTCAACGGGGTTACGTCGGTTAAGTACTGAATTCCCATGGCCACCTGTCTCCATCACCAGATCAGCTCGATGGTACCATAATATTGAATTGTCTTACAAACCTTTACCCAAAAATTTCAACTCAATCGGTTGAAGACATCTGCTTCAAAATTGAGTTGCAAGACTCCATCCGAATTAATGAGATCATTGAATGGGATTTTCGACATTAGGCAATTTTTTTTTGCCTTTCTTTTGAAGTATTTTTTTTAAGGTGCCGTAGGTTCATGGTCTTCTCTCCCTCTCACTGAGCAGACGCGTGAGCGAGATGGAAGTGCGTGCTCGGAAGCGCGGAAATCATGTTTTTTAATTTTAATTTTTTGGCCGTTTAAATAAATAAAAAAGTAAACACTGAGTTCTCTCAAACATGATATTGCCGATTTTTAGAAGCCATTTTAATATTTTTAGCTTTTGTGCATAATTTTTAACAAATATTTGAAGTGTATTTCAGACCCTTTTAGACCCATGTTCGTGTTTTTTTTTCTATCGAGCGAAACTTGCTTAATCATGTTTCTAAACACTGATTTCCCTGAAGAAAAGCCTCAAGATTACTATTAGTATTTTTTTTATACCATATTATTATAAACAGACGCATTATATTGTTTCAAAAACACTGTTCGCTTGACTTCGCTGAACCTACGGCGCCTTAAGGCAACAAACTGTTAAATACAGAAATACATACGTACACAATGTTAAGTAAAAGACCAAGAAAGATAAGAAGAATCTAGTCTACCCTGAATCCCTTTTTTGCAATAATGCCGGATTTAAAATTTCATATATACATACATAAGTACATTCACGCTTTTATCCCTAAAAGGGGTAGGCAGAGCACAAACTTGTGTTCCATTACCACTTTTATCATAAATGTGGATATAGAAGATCGACAACATGTGATATCGCAGTAACAGGTTGCAAGCTCATCGCCCATAACACACTTAAACCCTGTTCCCTGAGTCGACTCCTACGACACCCACAGGAAGGCAGGAAGGTAATATAAATACAATTTGTGTACGAATAATTCAATGTCAGTAATTTAATTTTGCATGTGCTTTTTGACACTTATATCAAACTGAATTATATCCTTTTCATTTTTAACTCTTCCTTTTTTAACATTATTATAACTATTGATTAAAGTTTTCCGTATTTGACATTTTAAATTTGTAGTTTAAGGAAATTGCTATGCTCAACAGAGCTCAGGTTTGAACTGTACCTAGCTTTAAGATCTTATTTGATTGAATTGAATTGAAGAAACGGGGTGGTGCTATTCTAACTCTACACCACACAGGGAAATTTCACATTGATTTATACTTTGCGATAGTGTGATAGGTACTTAAATGACATACCTATATTGATGTAATAAATTTTAGCAATTTAATACTAGCAATCTTACTAATAACCCAACTTACGAGAATCCGCGAATAATAACGTAATAGCGCTAACTTAAAATAATTTATCACGACACAGTGTATTAATTGTAAAAAAAAAAACAAATAAAATATAATAATTATCGTCAACTCACCTAGCACGGTGACTGCGATTAACAGCAAATACACAAAACTTTTACCGACGAACATGCTGCCTCGCTTGCGCTCGGTCGGTCGCCTCGGCTGTGACTGAACCGTGCCCGCGCGCTGCGGTATATATATGGGACGATGTTTTCGTTAGTTGGCTACAGAGTGTATACAGGGGGATCGAATAGGTTTTACGTGATTGTGAATTATACCGCTTCCGGTCTGTATCGTATTTATTATCATCATCATATCAGCCGAAAGACGTCCACTGCTGGACATAGGCCTCCCCCAAAGAGTGCCAAAGTGACCGGTCCCGCGCCACCCGCATCCAGCGGACTCCCGCAACCTTTACCATGATTTATTATGCTTTGTTTTAATCTATGGTTTTTTATATTATTTGTTTATGGTTTGTAACTGACAGGACACTCCTCGGGTTTGTGGGTAGTTAAATGACGCATTTTTTTTTCTAGTACCGGTGTCAACATTAAAATTTGAATGTATTGTAAAATATAGCATTTGAAGTTTAATATTACATTATTTCTGTAGTCATAAATTAAAATCCTACGCCGGATATAATATTGCCTTTACTGAAACTTTGATATGTAATATTTATACGTAAAATAGCGCCATTGTCAAGCCGGACAGTATATCAATCATAACGGTATCGATTTAATTCTCTCAAAAATAAGTATATGACTGCAATTTATTAAAGAAAGAAATAAAAATAAATAATGTATCAGCCGCTGAAATAAGAGTCATGGTCATGGTCCATATTTATGACTTATTATGACGACCGGTTAGCCTAGTGGGTAGTGACGCTGCCTACGAAGCTGCAGGTACTGGGTTCGAATCCCGGTAAGGACAAATATTTGTGTGATGAGCATGAATATTTGTTTCTGAGTCTTGGATGTTTTCTATGTATTTAAGTATTTATATCTATTAAATATATCGTCGTCTAGTACCCGTAACACAAGCCTTATTGAGCTTACTATGGGGCTAGTGGGATTTGTGTAAGATTGTCCCCTAATATTTATTATTATTTATTTATTATTTATGAGTAAGTTGTATGCACCCATATTTATACACTGAACCCGTAACACAAGCCTTAATGAGCTTACTCGGCATTAGTGTTATCTGTGTAAGATTGTACAGTCAGGTGTAAAAATATGGGTACACACTAATAAACCATAGAATGCGCGCTCCCTACAAATTTCTACCGAAACGCGTGTCCAAAAACCTGGTATTCGCATGTTCGAACTAAACGGCTGCCTGGCATCGTTTTTATTGAAGGTCGCATATGTCTATGTCTACTGGCCATACTGGCCTGTCACGATTTGAGTACACTTAGAAGCCGTTTGTTTACGTTCCTGTGTATTGTCACTTGCTGAAAAAAAAAAAAAAGTAGATGATGAGTATGATTTATACACGAACTAGTCAAATTTACATTAGTTTTTATTCTACGCCCCCCACCCTGCATAATGGAAATGGCACCCATTCTGTGGCGATATTGCGGCGGTACTTAGACCACTATGGAATTCGTTCGCTGGGTACACACAATTTACTCATAAATGGGACATATTTATCACTCTTATGTTAGCGGATTATGGTTTCTGTACATACTATAGACAACACAGCTAACTGACCATCGGTGCACCTTAAGTGCATTGTAAGTAATAAGGTTGTGTTGTCGTTTGTACTTACATATTTATGAGAGGATTAAATGGATACGTACTTTTGCAGTTGATTGCACCCTAATATAACTTTATTCGTATAAAGTTTTACGTTCCCGTTTCCTCCAAAACGGGAACGTAAAACTTATATGCCTATGTCCAGCAGTGGACGGCTTTCCGTTGACATGATGAAGGTTTAAGAATACGAGAATAACTTAGTTCTATCAGCCTGTATAGCTATATAGTACCTATACTTGAAGCCGTGTACAATACTATTAATTTGTTGCATTATGTTTATGAAATTCCTCGTATGTAAACACGCTTTGTTTACTATTTACTTCACAAAATACGGGCTAGTGTATATTAAAGTTTACATTATCGGAGATCTCGAAATGCGGCGCGGCGGTCGATGCCAGCAGAGTGGCGTGAATAATATCTATCCATACTTATATCCGATTTAGATATGGAATTTCAGCATCCGCGGCATTTTGTATTCAATAAAATACAAAATGAATCATTTTGTATGAAATTCATATTTTATTAGGTGAGATAGAGATGAGGGACTATAATTAAAACTTGATTGTGTCGTAAATAATGTATTGTTTTATTAGGCTGGGTAAAAAAAGGAAAATAAAGACCCAACTTTGGATATTTTTCAATGGAGAAAATTGTAGGCAATCATGTATCGATTATATCAGGAGAACAATCATATAGTCAAGTATCATATATCTGAAAATCAGGCCGTATTGTTTTCGACTCTATTCAGAACGGCGTTTCAACGAACGCAATAGTTTCCAATTCACCCCAACGTCCCTCTGAATGGAATTTATATCATTCCAAATTGGGACAGTCGCATTTGTTTTGTATCGTTGCATTTTGAAATAAAACAAATCGTATTCTATTACCTTTTGCAGTAGATTCAAATTTCATTACCAATGGTTGATGTATGGTAGACGGCTAGAGTATATCAATGGTGTTAACGTTTGACTGCGGGACCCTAGAAACTAAAGTGTGTTCTTATTGAATCCACTTTTGTTATAATGTTAGATTGTTAGTGGAAACATCTACAATCTTGTTTATGCAAATTATTATTTTCTATTCTCTTCATTGTGCGATTCCAGTCATAGTGTAAACTGGGCTTGGCCGAAGGCAAAATATTTATGTGACTAATACTATTCATAGAGTTATTCTAGCATTATTACTTACGGAACTATCCGTAGGGGCAAGTGTACTCGACGCAGTGGCAGATCCAGAATAGTAAAAAATCGAAAAGTAAGTCTTTATTTTGGAGCAAAGGCTCACCGACTTGGCTTGCTACTGTGCCAAGAATTTTTACTAATCTGTAATTTTATGGAATTTGATAACTATGTAAACAAACCGTCATACTGAAATTGACATTAAATGTCAATTTCAATACATTGTTTGTTTACATAGTTAGCAAATTCCATAATAGTACATTACGTAACTAGGGCGGTGAATTCGTGAATGTCCCAGATCGCAGGTGTTTGTGGCCCGAACTGAAGCTAAGGGCCATAAATATGCACTCCTCTGTATTAGCCGTGTATTTTTTAAAATTGACATATAGTTTAAATGTACATTTATGAATAAATCATCTGAATATTGGTTTGGTGGGGGGCTTGACTCCACTGAGGTTACATTTTGGCACGATTTTGGTAAGGACTCAGATGTTTTTTTGGGGTGTTGAGCCCCCCAGGGATCCGCTGGTCGACCTCCGATTAGTTCGGGGAATAGAGGTGAGAGTTTCGCCATAGTATATATGAATTGACAGCTATTCAGTTTCCAATCCTATCTCGGTCGAATAATAACTGTGAATGTTCATCAGAGATTTGTTTTAAGGGGCTCCCGTCAAAAATCAACGAAATTTAGCAGTTTTCATTTCGACACTCGTCCTCGGTTTATTGAGGCTAACTTTCCAGGTGCAGATATGGGAAAGTTTGATTCCTGTTTAACTCGTTTGATATTGAATAACTTGAAAAATGACAATACAGAATTAATTATCCATTTTTAAAGAAAGGTCTGTAAAAATACAAAACCCGACACCTCACCCTCAAAACTTTTATACACCCGAAACTCATACCTACTCATACATACTGCAGAACTTATCTATAATTTTGATATGAGTTTTTATAATTTTACTTATTAACACAAAAGTTATGGCCAGAAAACCACTTTTTTGGCCTAAAACTGTTCAACTTTGATGCCAAATATCTCGAAAACAACGAACTTTAAAGTAATTGCTTAAAGGCATTGTTGTTAATATAATAACCTACAAAAAACATCAGAAAACTAAGGGATTCAGATCGAAGGTCATTGGCGTATGGGAGCCCCTTAATGTGTTTGTATTAACTATACTTTTCTTTTTTCATTTGCATCAGGAAACAAGGCCCATATTTACAAATATGTTCACTTTTTTGTATGGTCATCTCTAAAAATACTATATACCTTTGTAAACGTACTCACATTCATAGACGTCACCTACAGGAGACTACAAAGAGATTAGGTCTTCATTAGAATGCAGTGAGGTAAAAAAGTGGGCACGTCTTTTTTATTAGTTTACAGTACACATGGTGCTACTTTCCCGCACTAGTGCGGAAAAGAGCACTTTCCGTTCATATGCCAAAACTTTAAAGAGCCATATGTACAGTAAAACGTTGTACGATACACGTGCGAATAGGTAATTCGCAACTCGTGTCGATTTAAAACACTCCCTTCGGTCGTGTTTTAATTTATCACCACTCGTTGCGAATTTCCTATTTTCAGCACTTGTATCGTAAATAACTATTACTGTACAGTTAGCTTTAATTTGGGACCCACCTAAGGGTGAATATCGTGTAGCAAATTAACGCTATTTAGAGCTAATATTTTAACGCAATGTCAATGTCATAATGCTTACCATCCACAACTTTACGTTTCTATGGGCAATCGTGCAATTACGTCAACTGGAGCGAGGGCAAACGATCATTTACGATGTTTTCCGATTAATTGTTACTTGGGTAAGGGGGTTTTTGGTCCTGTCTTCTATCTGTTTTCTTCACTGACACAGACACGACATATGACGTATGTTCGTAATTAGAAAACCGTATGGATAGCGTTTTGCAAAGAGGTTATTATTTCAAGGGTCGATTCGATAGGACATTATATGTCATAACTAATGTCTTAACTTGACATTCAACACTATCAAACTAAAGTTTCGACCTTATTGCATTATGAATGTTCTAACAACATTTAATGGAAATGGGTCCCAAATTAAAGCTCGTGACTGTACAATGAAGTGTATGTCCCATCATTCTTAAGGGGCTACCCGAGGTTTCCATCGATTTTTGACAAGTTTTGAATCGTATCTCCTACTTTTGCACTACAGATTGAAGTATAAATCAAACGGTTATCGGTTCTTCAATCTTTTATCTCCATTCTGGTCTACCGGATTTTGAAACAAATGAATACTTAATTGTGTATGATCTTTTTAAACATTGTCTAAAATAACACTTATTTTGTATCTCTATTGACGTGAAAAATCTAACACATACGAAATCTACATATTTGGGTTCGTCTGTGACGTCCCTAAAAACTGGTCTAGGGTTTTCTTTCTAAACCAATGAACACAAAATTTATGGCCAGAAATCGGTTTTTTGGCCTAAAATTGTTCAACTTTGATGCCAAATATCTCGAAAACAATGATCTTTGAAGTAAATATGGGATACTATATTGCTTAAAGCCGTTGTTGTTAACATAATAAGCTAAAAAAACCTAAGAAAACCAAGAGATTCAGATCGAAGATACGATCCCATATGCCAATTATGGGAGCCCCTTAAGTCAGTGGGTTTCGGTGTATATTTATTTTTGTACTTGGCTATGATTGCATATTGTGACAATCTAAACGCAAGATATAGTGGCCTTATGCAGTTGCACCCTAACTAAAATAATTTGAATGTCCCCAGGGCTACCGAATGGAGTGTCCCCCCGGCTGTCCCCCCGCCGTCTACGAGCTGATGCGCCGCTGTTGGCAGTGGAACGCCCCCGACCGGCCCACCTTCCACAAGATACACCACGACCTTGAGCATATGTTTCAAGACAACAGCATCACTGAGGGTCAGTTGCTTGCAGTGTTGTAGTGTCAAATTACTGCTGGCAATGGGGTTGGCAACTGTCAAAGTTTGACTAGATGGCGCCATCATAGGTTTTACCTAATCACTAGCCTTTTTCTATGGGATTTGGCTTAAACGGTTTGATTCTAAACAATGAAATTCCGAAAAAAAAACAAGAATTTGACAGTTTTGGTAGGACTGACAGGTAAAACCTATGCTGGCGCCATCTGCAAATACCTTCGCCCGGCCAACCCCATTGCGCGTCCATTACCAGCAGTCGGGCGCGGCTGACCGTACCACTGAACACGTACGCCGGGCCATCGAATAGTCGAACATCCATTAACTACTAATATTATAAATGGAAAAGTGTATGTGTGTGTTTGTTTGTCCGTCTTTCATGGCAAAACGGAGCGACGAATTGACGTGATTTTTTGAGCGGAGATAGTTGAGGGGATGGAGAGTGACATGCTACTTTTTGGCTCTTTCTAACCCCCTACTTCCCTAAAATGGGGGGTGGAAGTTTGTATGGAGCTGCGATATAAACGAGTTCCACGCGGACGGAGTCGCGGGCAGAAGCTAGTATACCATATACAGATAATAAGAAAGCCTCATCGTCATTAAATACTATGGTAGCGTAGTGGTTCCGAGCACGCGGTGGCGTGGGTTCGAATTCCGATCCGTACCAATTCATCATCATCATCATCATATCAGCCGAAAGACGTCCACTGCTGGACATAGGCCTCCCCCAAAGAGTGCCAAAGTGACAGATCCCGCGCCACCCGCATCCAGCGGTACCAATTAGTTTATCTGAATCATCATCATATCAGCCGAAAGACGTCTAATGCTGGATGTGGACCTCCCCCAAAGAGTGCCACGACGACCGGTCCTGCGCCACCCGCGTCCAGCGGACTCCCGCGACCTTTACCAGGTCATCAGTCCACCTTGTTAGGGGCCTATCAACGCTGTGCCTTCCGTTACGTGGTCACTCGAGAACCTTTCCGCACCAACGGCCATCGGCTCTACGTGCAATGGGCCCCGCCCACTGCCATTGAAGTTTAGCAATTCGGAGCGCTATATCGGTAACCTTGGTTCTGCTTTATCTAAATATCTAATGTCAAATGTAACTTGAACCAACTTTTAAATACTATTGTTTGTGTAATCACTACTCTGCCGTGTTTATTTTCGGGTTGCCGAGCTCTCCTAGCTTTGTCTAACAAACATAGTGTCATTTTTAACCAAATTAGACACCCGTGGTAGCGGCGGTGTTTTATAAACATGTTCTCCTAACAATATTTCTAAAAGAATATGTCTGGGAACTGACAGTGTAGTCATAGCTTCGTTGTGTTTACCTTAATGTTTGTAGCCTTGGTTATTCAATTTCGTTATCTTCTTCAAAAAGCTCGTATTGCTCGTCGGTTCGGGACACCATTGACCTGACCTTTATTTAGGATTTCTTTGAGACTCGGAAAAAGTTCGCCGAGTTTGTCCCATCTACTTTTTTCTCATACACTCACTTTTTAGAGTTCCGTACCCAAAGCGTAAAACGGGACCCTTACTAAGACACCGCTGTCCGTCCGTCTGTCTATCTGCCCGTCTTGTCACCAGGCCAGTTAGTAGTAATTTTCACAGATGATGTATTTCTGCTGCCGCTACAATAACAAATTTCGGGGATGATTTCGGGGATAAAAACTATCCTATGTCACTCTCCATCCCTTCAACTATATCCACTTAAAAAATCACGTCATATCGTCGCTCCGTTTTGCCATGAAAGACGGACAAACAAACACACGAACTCTCATTTATAATATTAGTATGGATGGTACGCGCGAGTCCGACTCGCACTTGGCCGGTTTTTGTCATACGACCTCATAACTCTCGATTTAAAATATTATTTATCCACCTCATCCACAGAGGTAGAGAAGCAGCTGCAAGAGGGCGGTGCCTCCGCCACGGGGACCCCTCAGATGTCCCTCAAGAAGGCGGGCGGCGAGGCGGCGCGGGTGCAGATGCGGCGTCCTACCAACAGGCGCGGGAAACAGGCGCCCACACCTCCCAAGCGGACTAGGTATTATTACTTACTAGCTTCCGCCCGCGACTTCGTCTGCGTGGACAAGGGATAAAAACTATCCTATATTTTAATCCAGGCTATAAACTATCTTCGTGCTAAATTTCATCCAAATCGGTTGAGCCGCGTTGAAGTGTGATTGAGTAACATACATCAAAACATCTAAACATCCAAACATCCAAACTTTCGCATTTATAATATTATATTAGTAGGAAAAAGGCCGATATTAGACTATCATAGAAATTCATCAAATTCATATAGTCTATTATTATGTACATGACAATGCAATAAATAAATAAAATAAATAAATAAATTTGATCCTATTTGGCAGCAAGCATACAATTATGATCATATGCGGTCCAACCTCAAAGATGGCGTCGTCAAGAAGTAAGAATTTCGAGTGGAGTATCGAAACAACTATATTATTAATAAATCTGTACGAGGAAAATGAGTTTTTATGTAAAAATCTTAATCCTGAGTACGAAAATCGTGTGTTACTGACTCTTCCTTCTGATCGCCTTGCAATCCATGTTCTAACCCAAATACGTCGTTTTCTCCTTATTTTCTTTTTTTTCCTCATACTTAGAGCAATTAACAAAATAGCACTCATAGCAACGAAAAACGCGACTAAATTGGTATCCATCGTGTTTACCTATGATTCCTATGACACTTATACCTTAGGTGTAATATGCTACCATAGACCAGTATCATATAAAAAATGATCCTAGACTTTGACAGATATGAACTCATATTTCTATAATAATATGATAGTCTAATATCGGCCTTACTGAAGCCGTGTTTCACATGGACCTTGACCCAGAACGATGCGTGGTGTTGGAGGCGAATGGAGAAAATTAGCTGCAGAGAAAAGGTAACCAATGAAGAAGTGCTGGCAGGGAAACCGGGCAGTTAACGAGAAATTTAGAAAATAGATGAGGGAAGATGATGGGGCACCGCATACATCAAGTTCATACTCAATATAATTGAAGGAAAGATGGACGGGAAGCGAGGAAGAGGAAGACCTAGAATAAACTACATAGAGCAGCTCAAAAAAAGAGTTAATGTTAGGTCGTATTGAGATGTCAAAGAGTTTGCCTGGAATCGGAGGACCTACTTTGAGCTACACCGACAATAGCTTAGCTCTTAAATAAGCAGAAGAAGACTTAAGCCAGTGACATGGTACAGGCAGATTAGCGTGAACTCCAAGTTGGCAAGTTAGCAGAAGAACCGAGGAGGGTGGCGCATTCTCGTGTGAGAGGCCAATACTGAATAGGTCGCTGAGCCAACGGAGTAAGTAAGTAAGCCGTTCCACGAAGGTAAAACCGCTGCAAGAGGGCGACGCCCCCACGGGGACAGATGTCCCTCGAGAGGGCAGCGAGGCGGCGCGGATGCAGATATATCTAGGCGTATCTTATTAGGACTTTTAACATGTCATTTTCCCGCACCGGGAATTGACGCAACGCAGATACATTTGAAAAAGGAATGCATTATCAAAATACTGCCGACCATGCGAATTGTGGGCACGGGCTTTTAGGCGTGAGCGTCACAATCCCGCGCTTCGTTATGGACGTGAGACTTTTGAGAAAGTTATTATGAGCATACAAACTTCTAATTTAGGAAATAGAAGAAGACATGACTCAGATGTGATTCATTGGCCTTGAATGTGTTAAATCAACTATTTTATGTCATTAGTGGCCATGGTTACGTCTTTTGAGTCACTTTTTAGAACGGCGATTTATGGGTTTTAAATCACTAAATGTAGGGTTTTTGGTCATTTTAGACCCCTTTTATTGGAGTGTCCCCCGGCTGTTCCCGAGCCGCGTACGAGCACCGCCGTTGGCAGTGGAATAGTATGGGACCATCTTCTAGTTAACATTTTTTCTAATAAACTCTGTAATTTTGTCTCCTGTCTAACTGGACAGAATATCAACAAGAAATAGGTCGATTGACCCAAATACTCACAGCACACATCTGTTCCAGTTTACTCTCGTCGTGCAGCTCGTTTCGCGAGTCGCAGTACAACACCGAGGACCAGCAGGACGACGGGCTGGCGTCGCTCAACGGTACGTACACGACACGCTTCGCATACGCTGCGTACACGCGGCGTAAACGCTGCGTACACGCAACGTAAACGCTGCGTACACCCGACGTGAGCGTTGCGACACAAACGACTTATGAACATGTTGAGCATCCTTTATCAATTAGGGTATAAACCCTACATATGCAGACTGCGTTTGTTATGCGCGCCATCGACGCGCGTTGGTGTCAATTTACTTGTGATTTGACAAAAACGCCCGTCGACGGCGCGCTTAACCCTTTGACCGCTTTTACTTTCGTGTCAGGATGTGACGTACACGCCAGCATCTTGAAAGCTAAAGAATAAATTGTTGTGACAGCGTCCGCCATAACCACTTTAAAGGTTTTTGGCGTGGTGGGCACGACAGCACTCGACCACTTTAGTGGCTCTCGGCGTTCAAAGGGTCAATAAACGTAGTCTGCATTGACCATTAAGGGAAACAAATTCAAACTGTTGTGACGTCTATTTTAGACCTTCGAACGAACAGTTATGAGAATCGCTCATTTAATTTAAAACGTAGTCAACATCTTCGTATGTCGAACTGGGAAACGCAGCACTGAAAAAACGTCAGTTGATCGCATATTATACGTTTTAAGCATGAGTTCGTTGGTGTGTGTTTGTACTGCGGTACATACCAACTCCTCAGTCAAACCCGGTCGAGAGACATAACCGTAAGTGGTGATCGAAATGGACGTGCATAATTAGTAGTGATTATGAAGATTTTATCCGTTTCACGAACGCTCTTAGAGGTCAGTTTTTGGCTTTTGATAAACCCTGGGATTCACTAGGGGTCAAATCCGTGTGAAGGGACGTGATGTGGCCTGCCATCGTTCGGTACTTGAACTAGGAAATCACGTGTCGCGTGACGAGTTGTCGAAGTCATGCGACGTAGAACATTTGTCTACTGTTAAATCATTGGCTGAGTGATGTAGTTTCATGTAGAGGCGAGAGCCATTTAGTACTATCTTTTTAATCGTCTTTGCTTTTATTTAATCATCTGCCTTTACATCACAATGCATTCCATTAAAACCGGTCGAAAATGCCACTTTTCAATCATAATTGAACTGTACATCCATTCCGATCACCGTCATTATTGGGTATAACTGTGTTTTCTGATAGTGTAATCACTGATCAGATCACAGTCCGTGAGGTAGAATAGCCTTCGGGTTTGAAATCGTTGGTTTAGTATGAGAGAAAATACCCGAAGTTTATTCAGTGCTCACAGACTGAAGATTCACTTTACGGAAGACATTTATACGACTACAGGCCGAATGATTGAGTCAAGACTTTACACGACATTTTTTTTGATCGGGGCAGTAAACTAAATAAATAAATATTATAGTCAGCCTATAAATTAGACATCACATAATACAGTGATGAACAGGGCTGATATTCCATTCGCGATGTTTGACAGAAGGGGACACTATAAGGGTATGTATACGCATCGTATACAGGCTGCCTTTGAGCTTGGGGCTTTAAATGCAAATGCTATTCTAAGTTCAAATTTCTTCCAGTTTTCATCTCGACTTGTCAACTTATTCCCGCCATGTACATGTCTTTTAAAATCAGAATTAAAGAGACGCGAATTTGGGTACTTGTCCTCTTCTGGCAAATGTCGCGAAGGGAATATTGGCCGAGAGCTATTTATCGTTCAAATATTGTCTACATTTTTTACCACATAAAAAAATGACGTGTATCGTTTTGAAGGTAACTTTTTAAAGCACGTTTCAATTACCAACCTTCATGTACATTCAGGTTTCCCAAAAAAGTCTGCTTTTAATTGACGGATACATTAACCATGGTTTAGATTAGAAACATAACAACGAAATGTGCTTTAGAGACATTTACAGAGCATCAATAATCGTATTATATTTTATGGTGTCAACATTTATTGCCGTAGATAAAAGATACTTCTTTATTGAGGTAGCCAAGTCAAAAAATCGTCCGAAAATATAGACCGCAATTTTGCCGCTTAGCAGGCTACTAATTAGCTTAGCATAATACATAATGATTATCTCCGGCAATGACTGTTAGTATAATTATAGGCCTGTTATGGTTGCGTTGGCGTTCTTTCTCATTCTAACTCGTGTCAGTAAACGCAGCCATTACACGCCGTTAGGTTAATTCTATCGTGAACCGTTCGTTTCTTACTTCCATTTTGTTTTGCCAAAATTATTCTCAGCTTTCGCGATTGGCTTCTGTGTATATGTTACTTTAGATTTTTTGTTTCCGCCCCTCCTTAATGTTTGTGCATTATCTGCTATCTGTCACTAACTTTAAAAATGGCGTGTGTATCGTTTTCATAGAAACAGCAGAAGCAGTGTTATTATGCTTAATTGCCGTAGGTATTGTAGTGTTGTGTTCCTGATGGTGAGTAAGGTTCCCAGAGCTCAATCTTTAAAGGCCGGCAACGCACTCACAACACCTATGGTGTTGCAGGTGTCCATGGGCGGTAATCGCTTACCATCAGGTGATCCGTCTGCTCGTTTGCCTCCTATAACTTTAAAAACAAAAACGCATCGTTACTAAAGTCATCGTACATCTGTACAACACGTTACAAATTTATAAATATTACTTTGAAATGATCTTTACTTGAACTTGATTGTTTTGTGGGATAGAGCCATGTTAAGTTCTGTGCCAATGGACAGGCAAACTTCTGACCATTCGAAGTCAATTTGCTGGTGCTGTGTAAGAATTGCGTGAGCTTTGTGCAAGAGTCGCTCTAGACAGAGTCAGATAGAATTGGGATACGGATATGAACAGCCTGTGTCATATATTTAGTTACTAGCTGCCAAGGTAGCCAAACATTTCGGTACACGCCTTTATTACTGTAAGAATAACTAACTATTTGACGCTGACTGTACTGTCTATTGATACGGTATTTGACTGATATTCACAGTAGTAAAAAATATGAATTAATTCTGTTGGGGAGTACAGAATAGTGTCGTCACAGTTTTTAACCGACTTCAAAAAAAAAGGAGAAGGTTCTCAATTCCGCTGTATTTTTTTTTCAATGTTTGTTACCTCAGAACTCCGTTATTAATCAGCCGATTAGAAAAGTTTTTTTTTTGTTCTTACGTATATACTTCCAGGTGGGTCCCATTTTTTTCAAAATTCAGTTAGATGATGGGATCCATGAGGAATTGAGGGGACTCCTCAATTTTATTAGGCACGCGTGTAGTGATTTTGGTATTTTCTGTTATAACTCGTGTATTTACATCCGGAATCATAAATTTGGTGGCGAGGAATTGATGATGAAGACCACAGATGACATCGAATTCCTCAATTATGTACTTAAAAGTGCAAAAGTACGTCACAGGTTCTGATAAGATTCCGTTGAAACAGGAACTATTGAAGTGCCATTGGTGATGATCTTGGAGAATCGATGGAAGTCCTCAAATATTATCGGCCCACATACAGCGATTCGGTTTTTTTCTATAGTAATCAACGCAGTGGTGTCGGGTTAGAATTTCACCACCCCCTTTCTTCCCGTGGGTGTCGTAAAAGTCGACTAAGGGACCAGGGTTGAAGTGTGTTGTGGGCGATGGGCTAGCAACCTATCACTGCAATATCACATTTAGTTGATCTTTTATACCCAAATTTTATGCTAAAAGTGGCGCTGGAACATACGTTTCATGTGCTCTGCCTACCCCTTTTGGGAATAAAGGCGTGAATGTATGTATGTATGTATGTATGTAATCAACGCATTTGCTATCGGAAATCAGTTCATGTGGTAAATTGTAAAAAAAATAGGAAATGTTCTCGTGCCTTCGCGGAGTACTAAAATGAAGTCGATTAAAACTTTGTTTTTAAAGTAAATTATATATTAGTATGACGCGTTTGTAAATGGTAATTTACTGATTATTTATGACCGTTGTGTCTGTTTTAAGTTTTTTTGATATCACATTTAGTAGGATAGCAAAAATAAATTGTAGCTTGATGTTTGAACCGCATTGCCTTTTAATCTGTCAGAAGCGACACGTTCGACAACGATACAGCTATTCTTGCACAAATCCAGCAACTTGAGCTGCGATTGGTCGCTGGGTTGCCTGGCAAGTTAGAGTGAGACGGATAGCTCATATTGCGCAAGAGTTGTCTATGGGTGCGTCGTATTCGGTGCTCGGCTGGATCGTCACGAATGCTACGATGCTTGTTCCTTTACTATTATTTATGTTTTTTCACTTGGTAACATTCTAAATGTGACAGACGGTCCTACCTTGTTTTATCGACAAATGTTTCATCAAATGTATTGTTTCGCAGAGTTGAACATTTTTTTTTTTCAATAAACTTATGAACAATAACAAAACAAAACCTTAATTGCGTAGCTTGGTTGCCATTTTGTCACTTCATCATATCAGCCGAAAGACGTCCACTGCTGGACATAGCCCTCCCCCAAAGAGTACCAAAGTGACAGGTCCTACGCCAACCGCATCCAGCGGAGTCCCGCGACCTTTACCAGGTCATCAGTCCTCCTTATGGGGGCCTACCCACGACGCGCCTTCCGGTACGTGGTCGCCACTCGAGAACCTTTCCGCCCCAACGGCCATCGGTTCTACGTGCTATGTGCCCCGCCCACTGCCACTTTAGTTTAGCGATTCGGAGAGCTATATCTGTTACCTTGGTTCTGCTGCGGATAGCCTCATTTCTGAAGCGAAGAAACTCCCAACATAACCATCTCCGTTGCCCTATTGTCATTTATTTCTGTCACTTATCGTTGTGGAAAAGACTCCATCGCTTTTGCACTCGAATTTTGAGAACGTGATGTCTAAATCCGTGCAAACGATTAATAATAAGTTAAAATTTTGGGTATAACTTAACATCTTGATACGTGTAAATTGAGCATAAGTGGTGGAATGGCAACCATGTCACGCCCACATGCGTACCGTAGCTGTACCTATATAGAGCGATTATATATGGCCGCTTTTCACAGAATTACACTATCGACACAGGTGATTTTTGTTTGATCAATAGCTATTTAGTGTCGCGATACAGTCGGGTGTCGCACTAAAATCTAAAAAATAAGCTGCGTTACAACACATTCGATGAAACGTTTGTCGATGAATAAAGGGCCGTGACAGACAGACCGACATTGTAATAATCGAATTAAACAGACTTTCCGTATGAGATGTTTATTGTGTAACGTTTCACAATACTGACTTGTTATTTATTAATCGATAAGTGTAAGTATTGATAATGATATGCATTCATTATTACCCGACTGCGGAAAGGTTCGTTCGGTTCAATTATAAATTACATACATATTCACGCCCGAATCCCGGAGGGAACAAGACAGAACTACAAATTCTAAAAACAGAGATATTTTCTTTAGTAGTGTACTGAAAATATAATTGTTCATGTATGAATATATGGGCTAGGTACATAAAACAAAAGGGGTATACCGTTACAGCATGAGAAAGATGTGTATTGCCTTAAAAAAACAAACTGTCATCCCATGAGGACTGTCAAGTCAAACTTCCCATGCAAAAAGATCTTAAAAAACGTAACTTAACGTTGACTTCGGTTTGAATCAACTGTCCTCTAGATGAAATAAAATTTTACACTCGTCTCACTAACAACCGACAAGATATAAAACATATAGGAATAAAACCTTAAAGAAGTACATTTGTGTCTAAATTAATTGCTTGTTCTAAAACCCGGATTAAGTATAACATACACAATTCATGATGGCTGGCGGGTCTGGGACAATTAGTCCGGGACATTTAACATGACATATGACCTTGTCGTGACTGTTATATAAATTGGACACATTACCTGGATAATACACCTGTCGTTTTAACAGTCACTTTACGATAATCGTATATCAGTATTATATATAAAAATAACCCTGAGTGTTCCAAATAGTATTGAGAGTTAGAGCTTGGCAGAGCCTTAGACCGGGGCCGCACTGGTGGAGCGATTGGCGACGCGACGGCGATTTCAGTACAACTCTTACCCCAGGAAAATTAAGTTTTTTTCAAACATTAATTTATAACAGCGTTTTTTTGTTTGTTTAATTTTCAAATGTTATTCTAAGATGCCTTATCCAAGAATCCACCAAAATTTCCATCGGGAAGTAAATATATAAAAATAAATGACACATCCATTATGTTTTTTGTGTGATTTATTTATTATTCTTGAAGAGATCCTGTAAATTAACCAAAACAAAAATTAAAATATCTATTAATATTTTTCCTCTTTTTTCAGGAATTGGTTAAATATCGATTTTTTTGATGACTAATATTTTGGTGGATTTTGAGTCTACGTAATTACTAAAGTGATAATATATCAGTTACACGCAAAAAAGCTGCTGTTATGAATTATTTCCAAATTTGCATTTTTTTCCAGACTAATGAAAATAAAGTGCTTGGGCTATGTGGCGACTTGATGTACTGAGATCGCCGTCGAGTTGCTAATCGCCGTGCCAGTGCGGCCCCGGCCTTACAAGACTCGAGCCGTCGGGGCTAACGCGAGTCTTCTCAGAGGCTCTAGTATAAGTTTTACCGAAACAAAACGTTACGACTGCGTTCGCGTTTAGCTGTCAAATCGCATACAAATTGAGGGTAAAACGCAAACGCGATCGTAAAGTTTTGTTTCGGTACAACTTATACTAGAGCCTCTGTACTTACTGCTGAATAGCTAAGGCTTTAACTAATTGATTCAAACAGGCGTAACAATATTCTTTTGCTATTCCGCTAAAAAACTACATATCCTGACAGCATCTGCTGATCCCGCGTAGAGAGCAGAAACACGTGTCGAGGTTTTGTCATTACTGTTGGTGGGTTGGTGTAATTATTTGTATGTTTGCACGTGCGTAGGGGAGGCGCATCAACCTCATGCAAAAATACGCAAATAGATGCATCTCGTCATCGCCAATCGATCACGCGATAAGTGACAAGATAGAGCGTCCGTCTCGTTCTGTCGTACGGTGTCAGCCAGTGACGGACGCTCTATCTGGTCACTTATCGCGTGATAAGGCCGACCATGATACGGTGTGTGCACGTTTTTTAGCGGAATAGCAAAGGGGTAACGACTCGAGTCTTCATAGCTCGGCTATATCGCAACACTAATCTAAAACCCAATACAATACATAGAATCTTTTTACGTACAATTTTTCCGCAGTCGGGTATATTGTATATACATATTACATGTTAAAATAGAATGTTTGTTTCTGCCTGCCCTCAGGTGTATAACGATAGGGTCAAAGTTGTAAGTACACGCGATACCGCGTAGAGCATATCTATATGTAACTATATATACGAAGCCCTTTTACAATTAGTACGTGAAAAGTTAAATTGTGATTTGAATAGAAACGAATTAATCTCGCTCGTTTGTTACTTAATGATGCTGTGAAACTCTATGCCTCGGATATTTTTTTTTTCATACTGTGGAAATACTTTTAGCCGCCCACGATACAAAATAAAATACAGTTAAATTAGAAACGAGGTATACCACCACATTACATTACAATTTTAACTGATAAACTTGTCTGCTTTTCTTCGTTTATCTAGTATATCAAAGGAAAATATAGCACCAATTTTACTTTATTCGATGGTTCTTTTCGAACATAACCATACTAGTGTTTATGCGTTACAAAATGGTTGGTGGATTAACGCACGACTTTTCTTATCTGATCTAGAATAGGGTAAAGGTACTCGGACGAAACAAAATATATGCAAATCTATTCACATTTACAATGGTTTAAATTCCATTGTAGAGGAGGATGCCTTTTAATAGCACTTTAGGCGGGTAGGGGTTAAATAGTACCTAATTTTAATCATTATATTGCCATGGCCTAGTTCTCATACTTAAGCTTAAAATATGTAGTGTTATAATGTTCTCTAAATTATGCTTTTTGGCCATATTAGTACAAAATATTACATCTCCACTGGCCATACGAACTGGGATTTTCCGCACGCGTAGTGGGCGGTGTTTGCCACTTTATGCCAAGATGTGACGTAAAGAATATTATTTTATGATAACAACTTTTGTAATTTGTTAATCATGCGTAATCGTACTGAATTATTTTTATTTCCACGGGAATTATGAAAATTATAAAATGTAATTATAAAATTACAAAGTGTAATGTGTCGTCAATTTCGGTCAAACGCTAAATGCGTAATGGCATATATTTTTACAGCACTCTTAATGTGTAAACATTATTGTGACAAACGAGTATAAATGCGTGGTTTTAAGAATCCTAGTTTGAAGTAGTGTGCATGTGTCAGAAAACTAGATATATATATATATACGGTGTTTATATTCTTTATGTCCCTCTTCAATATTCGCTTTTGACGGCAAATATACTATAAGATGCAAGTGCGAAAGTTATTCCGGTAGCTAAGGCTCGGCCATGTCTTCGAGCGGTGGCGGCAGCGGGAGCGGTGCGCCAGACGTAGTGAGCGAGAGGTACGCTGCCGCTGTCGCCGCCGCTCGAAGTCTTGGCCCTGCCGTATGATGTAACTAATGATTTACTGCCCATTTGTGTATAGTTTTTGTTTCCTCTTGTCGAACCTTTATACATACATTTTCAGGTTGATAAAAATGACCACGTCCAAAATATAACATTTTAAGAATCACAGTCTCTTCTTAAATAAAACTCTTACTTAGCCCTTTATAAATTCCCTCAATTATAATTTAGTAAATGATGTGTTATTACTGAAACGTTTTCTGATACAATGCATATTGAATGTTGCCTGTTTTTGCATCGCGCTCTAATTTTCTTTTTAAATTTATACTTAGCCTTTTTAACGCCATCAATGCAGGTATACTGATGAAACCATTTGTGTTTTCTTTAAACGCGTTTGTTTTTGATGGCGTTCGAAAAGTTAAGACCGTCTCCGTTACACGTGGAACTTATTTTTTTTTCTTCATACCGCGGACTGGATGTTAGCATGAGATGTAACATAAAATATAGTAACGAAAATGACTCAAAACTATTTATAAAAGCCTCATTAAAGCTTTCCAGTAGTCCTATTACGTTATATCAATGTTTTGTAATGTGAGTGATTATTTTTAGTAAAATTATTTTATTGTAACGATATTAAAAATAAACTTCTTACAGAATTTTTAAAAACTAGTTTGTTTGCGTAGTGTTGGCATAATAACTGTCATTATGTAGTACCCATCTAAATGGTCTAGTTATACTTTTTTGGCCAGAATCTTAAAAGGTCAGGACTCAGTCCGGATAGAAAAGATCAGTCAGTACTTCATCTCAATAGTTATCGTAATTCTCGATATAGTAGAAACTAAATACATTAGGGATACCCGTGATGTTCACGGGGTTAAGAGTTGTCTCTCTATCAAGTAATATTAAAACGGTTGTATCTTCGTAATTAAATCAATTTTTAATTAGTTGAATATAGAATAATTGCCACTAATTCCCCTGGGTTGATCGAGGTCAGCTGAGTAACGTGGATATCATGTTTCTTTTGGAGTAATAATAAAATTAGAGTCAGTAATCAATTAAATAACTATACCCTTGTAGGTAGTATGTTCTTGATGTGTCTTGAACTCCAGCTGTGTGAAACGAAACAATACCAGCTTCCCTTTTAAAAAATAATTTTAATTAAGTACATCCATATCTATTAAAATTGGTCCGTTTTACGAACGTACGCGTTACGTTTTCGGTCATTAAAAAAAACTGTGCACACAATTAGCGAGAGTTGTTAATCAAAAGTTTACTCAGTGTCAGGTTTGTGACGACGATTAAGATTCATACATACGAGGGGTAGAGAGAGATTACGGATTTTCACTTGATACGATCTTGACAGGCCAGATGCTTCATTCATATTTTTTACATTCTTTATATATGCTCGTCCCGACCTTTCTTTAGGACTAAAATTATGCAAAAAAATTATTAGTCAGCGAACTGGTTTCACATCTAAATAACGTGTTTATGCATGCCTATAAATTGAAAAGAAATAGTTTATTCTTATACACACTGAATACTATATATGCCCATCATTGTTGGTGAAGGACCTCCGTGTCTCGTGAGTTGTAAAATTTTGAGTTTTAAGTTCGTGAAATAGGCCAAAGGAGTCGAAAATAACCGGCCAAGTGCGAGTCGGACTCGCGCACTAAGGGTTCCTCACGTATCTATAAAACGGCAGAAATAAAACACGTTTGTTGTATGGGGGCCTCTTGAATATATTTTGTTAATTTTTTTAGTATTTGTTGTTATAGCGCCAACAAAAATACATCACCTGTGAAAATTTCAACTGTCAAACTATCACCGTTCATGAGATACAGCCCGGTGACAGACGGACTGACAGACAGTATTACTAACTACAAGCCCTGCTGGGATTGATCCTAGTTGGCCATTTTACAGATCTACAAGTTATTTAACTCGGACGAAAACAAACGAAATAAAGAAAAGCGTTCGTCCTGTCAGAAAGAAAAGGCAAAGGAAGATTGTACCTCTAATGTTTCACTGCGACGACCAGTTTAGCGTAGTTGGTAGTGGCCCTGCGAGGTACATGTCCTGGGTTCGAATACCGGTAAGGGCATTTATTTGTGTGATGAGCACGAATATTTGTTCCTCAGTCATGGATATTTTCTATGTATTTGTGTATATATTTATCTATACTTAAGTATGAATACCGTCGCCTAGTACCCATAGCACAAGCTTTGCTTTCTTTGGGACTGGGTCGATTTGTGGAAGATTGTTCGCTAATATTTATTTATTTATTTAATATCGTGCGCATGACGTTTTGATCAGAAATTATTCAATTAAGTAGACCGGTTTATCAAAAGCCAAGTTAATGTTAACGTGACATAAAAAAATAAAAAAACGACAACTCCTTAATTCATAAATCTTAACAAACCGCTGGTGCCTAAAATGTATATCTCACGAAGTCATTACCATTAGTAACGGATAAAGACGAAGCGGCATTTAAACTAAAATGGGTTTAATTAACGTTTATGAATACGGTCGTACAGGACTTATTACTAGTTTACTAAATGCTTATTATTTTCGCTGTTTGGTCGATGTTTTCCGTTTTAGTTCTAATCGTGTGATGTGTTTTAGCCTAAGTCTCTCTAATTCGAACTAAATAAATCCTAAATAGTGTATTAAAAATAACATGTATTCATAATGTATAAAAATGTTTTTGGTTTTTTGTTAATTCCTTTATAGCCTTATGTCCTTTTCGTAGTACGGAACAAAAATCATTTATACTTCGCATATAGATCTTTAATTCATCATTTATGAATTGAAGTAGAGCGGGGCGGGCTATGAAGGGGTTATCATTATTAACTAAGTTTCTTAGAAAAGCTAAAAACTGTACGAGAAGCTTTCAACTCAGATAATTATATGAATGTTTGATAATAAAATTTATCTCTCAAGGTCGTAATCGCTCGCTACGAGACATGATATTTTACTTTCAAGGCCAGGGAAAACCTAACGCTATGGGCCAAGATTAAAAACGACTCCTTTCGCATGTTCTGCGTTCCCGCCTTCGGCTCGAGCGATTAACACCTGCCTTCCGAGTCATTCTTTATTTGACCGTGTAATGTACTATAACTTTGATGAATCCAAGTCATGGTGTACTTATTAGAATTTATTTTCGATTTGCGTAGATAATAGTACACTTCCCTAAACAAAACTACTACTCACATTCTCAATTAGTATGGGTTGGTTGCACCAGACCGTCTGTAATCAAAAGTTTTCGTTAAAATGTGAATATATGGAAAGTTTGTAATTTTTCTATAGACAGTTGCCGTTTTGCAGTTTAACGGTCTGTAATCGTAAGTTGGTGCAGCCCGCCCTAATTCTCAGCATGTACTTTCTAAAGGAAATGGTCCTCATCAACATGCGTCATGTAAATGTGTGCGCAGGGGGGGCACGGGCGCGCGAGGCGTCCTCCGAGGGGTCGCTCGCCGAGGCGACTCCGGACACGGACGAGAGCGGGGGCGCGGCGGCGGGGGCCGAGCACAGGCACCGTGCGAAGCGCCGGCACGCTCAGCCTGAGCAGAAGGTCAGTGTACTTTGTGAAGGACGTAAGGCTTTAAATAAAAAGAAAATAATAAAAATAAATCTTTAACCACATTGAAGCTGGTCGATACGTCTTCCTTTTTGTACAATATATAAAGGTATTATCTATTTGTTTTTTTTGAACGCGTTTTCTGTTTGTAGGACGCTAGACTTATTCAAATAGTGACACTGCTACTGGGCTCATGACATTGTGTGAAATTACTGTTGTCCGACATAACTTTCTTATTAACTTCAGCAGTCAACAAACTCAGCATTTTCTTAATTTTTTGTTTATATCTACACTCAAAAGCAAATAAAATGGATAAAACTACAACAAAAATGGCTCTTGACTATTCCATTCCATAATTAAATAACTTTTCACGCCACTGTTCGGTAATGTTTCATTGTAGTAATGGTTGTTCAGGTGCTACAGCAGTGACATAAAAAATCAATTAAAGGTCTTTTTTTGGCGCAACTATATCCTTACAAAATAAAATTAGGTTCTTTATCATCGTCAAAACCATTCAGTTCACAGTTTAGGCGTTTTTACTTTAGTGGCTGTTTGTGGTTTTTTAGGAAAAACTCTTCTAAGTTTAGAGTCGGTTCGAAGCACAACAGAAAAACGGCTCTTGAAAGTGATAAAAAAGTTAAATTGGCGGGATCGGAAAATACTTACTGAATAGTGTAAATTGTGTTTTACTAAAAAATACACGAAACACTAATCTACGCTATAAAAATGAGTTCTTCTAGCGAAGAAAATGATATTCATACGCTGACGCCTACCGAAATCCAAGAGACAGCACAGGCAGAGGCTAGTAATTTGCTACCAGAGACATCGCGGGCTAAATATAACAAGGCCTACGAACAGTTCATGCTATGGGAGAGTATCAAAAAGCCACATTCATTTCCAGAAAGCGTCATGCTCACCTACTTCAACAAACATACACCAAAAAAATCGCGACCTGTTTAAAGCTACCGAACGCTGAATGCTACACCGGCCACTGCTTTCCCAGGACCTCGGCGATACTTCTTGCAGGTTCAGGTGTAAATTTAACCACGTTAAAGCGACATGGTCGCTGGGCATGGGACCAAGCTACAACGAGGAATCGTGAAAAACAAAGTTAAAATAAATAATTTAGAAGCTATTAATTTACGCTCGACCCCGTCACACACGGCAACCACATCGTGCTCTATGGAACATTTTGTGCCACTGAGCCCACATCCGTCAAAATCGTTTGATAAGAACCAGACAAATTCCGAAAAATACATCGCTTTCTTTTAACAATTGTCCTCGCGCCAATATAAATATTCATTTCCATTAAAGTACTTATAGTTATGCAAATGTTTTCTTATTGCCTCGCAGTAGTCGTGAAAAGCACTATGTAATGCCTCGGACGGAAACGCTAAAAATTAACTTGTATTATTTGAGTGCCTCCACTAACGTGTCGGCCCTCAAACTCACTCGTCCATATTTGAGCGGTTTTCTGGCCTCCTACAATGTACTATTGTAGTTCGTATGCTCAATTTCAATGTTACACTTAAATCTACACTTCCAGCAAGGTGTCCAAGTAGCGGCCCTAGAGGTCCAGAACGTGAAACGGGCCATCAACCGCTACGGCACCCTGCCCAAGGGCGCTCGCATCGGCGCCTACCTCGAGTCCCTCCGCCAGTCCGGGGGCGCCGCCTCCGTCACCCGCGAACCCGAGGAGGCCCGGTCCCTCTCCCCCCGAACGCGTGCACAACCGCACATGATACGCTCCAACTCCTCAGGGGGAGTCACCGCCCCAGCCCCCGCTTCCCCTCGATCCAACCGCCCTATAAGGTCCTTCAACAGCCCCGCTAAACCACGCCCAAGATTAGCCGAACTAGAATTCCCCCCACCACCTCCAGACTTACCCCCGCCTCCGGAGGAAACGCTACTTCCTCCACCACCCCCACCAGACGCTGAAGATGATGCTGAAGAAGAGAAAAGCCACAAGCAAGCCATGAAGGAAATGCTTGAATTAAAACTCGTGGCAGAAATTAAAGAGAGAGCCGATAAAAAGAAACATAAGCTCAAAGACTCTCCGCCACCGAACGATATAGTCATGCACACTTCCTTCGGAGACCCAGTGACAAGACTAGTGTCTGAGCTGTCCGAGAGCTTGAACTTGGAAGCTTTGAGGAAGGCAGATAAAAAGGAACAACCTAAAGAGAGCAAAGAGACAGTCTCCCCTATAGACCTCAAAGCGGGCCTCCGGAAAACCTCTTACAATAACATACAGAAAACAGACGAAAAACCTACCGACTTCAAATCGCAGCTCAAGAAGGTAGACAAGAAAGTGGCTGCCAAAGAAGAAGAGTCCCGATCAATAATAGACTTTAAATCCCGCTTACGGAAGGTCGACAGTTTAACACCAGCGACAAATGGAACTAAAAACTCCCCCGACCAGGACTCCAAGAAGAGTGACGAGCGGAAATCGGATTCAGGGTCGTTAGAGACAGAAGAGGAAGACAAGAGAAGGAGTACCGGCAGCATTAGCAGCTTGAAGAAATTGTGGGAGAATAAGGAGACGGACGAGAGATTGAGTCCAAAGCTGAAGCCGAGAGGAGATGACAGCGAGGAGACTTCTCCGGAGGAACGCAGCAGTCACATAGGTAAGACTACTTCCACCTCCAATTACGTCCCGGATGATTTCCGGGGTAAGTATCCTATTTTTGAATCCAGGTATTTATTTTCTAAAGCATATACAAGATACCTCTTAACGAAACAAATTATTTCATTAAATATCTATCCCGACGCCAAAAGGTACAAAGTTGTACTCTCTGCGGAGGCCTCTGTATTTAGCGGTTAGCCTCCGTTATCCGGGTTATTACATTATTAGTACTATCGCCAGCACAGTTAAATGATCATCCGTACACTTTATCTGCATTGTAAATATTGTAATAAGGTTCAATATAAATACAGTTCCTATTACATTTTAAGATCCAAGCTATTTTTCGGACGTTGATAATTAGGGGCGAGTGTCAAACAAAGTTAGGTCATACCTACTCGTAATGATTGCTTTCTAAAAGTTCGTTATTCATACCTTTCGAATTAGATGTTAATTCCATTTAAAATATACGTGTATTCCATATTTTTAAGCTATGCTTAACACGTTCGCAACTAAGAACCCGCCTAGCGGGCACTCGTAATGATTGCTCAGATGCCGCCAAGCCCGCTAAGCGGGCAGTAGTTTGAACTTACACGCCTAGCGAATTCTGGTGAATTGTTCCATTTTTAGTCCGGTTGCGAGTGTTAATATTCTTAAATGAATTTGTTCGATCCTCCAGGTAGGAGTGGGAGCGTGTGCAAACGCGAAGAGAAGCCCGCCGTCCCCAGCAAACCCGCTGTAAAGTGCCGCCCCCTCAAAGGGGGTATTTACGCGACCCCCATCAGCAGCGAGGAGGCGGAGGAAGACGCCCTAGCGCGGCTCAGGACCTCGCTCGAGAGCTGTACCAATGACGTGAGTATGGGGCCCAGGTAGACTATGCCATGTCAGTGAAATGCCAGTCAATAGTACACCCCTATTCGTGACTCGATAATTATTATAACTTCAATAGGAAGAAGGCAAAAAATTTGCCTAGTGACGAAAATCCCATTCAGATATCTCAAAGAATTACGTAGCATTAGAATTACAACCGTTTTAATATTGCTTGTTAGAGAGAGAAAACGCAAACTTGTTTGACGTCACGTTACGCGAGGCTGCCGGGGGCCGCGTCGACGGCGGCGCCGAACACGATGGGCACGGCACGTTGCCGTCTATTAGTGACGTCACAATCTTCCAGCGTCATCGTTTCATATGAAGTTGCGTTTTGCGAAAAAGGGACAGAACATACCCCTTCTTAAAACTTTGGACACTTATAACTTCGTGATTATTTAAGCGTTGAAGTTTTCTCCATTGACTACATTTTTATTCCTTGTTCGAGAAAATGTGACATTATTGTTTATTTTATTTAGTGTCTACACCCCTTTTCA
Organism: Epinotia demarniana; assembly: GCA_945867215.1. NCBI lineage: Eukaryota > Metazoa > Arthropoda > Insecta > Lepidoptera > Tortricidae > Epinotia > Epinotia demarniana. The sequence goes on from OX244259.1 coordinate 61,595,192, forward strand.
GTAAGTAAACGGTAGAAGAACATACTTTAAGAGGTGCAAGATGCGGGAAATTTCCGCTTACGCGATTGACCCGCTGCAACATGTCTATCCCCCAAAATTAATTCCGCAGTTCATTATATCAGCCGAAAGGCGTCCACTGCTGTACATAGGCTGCTCCAAAAAGTTCCTAAGTGTACTGTGCCGCCCGCATCCAGCGTACACCGGTAACCATTACTAGGTCATCAGCCCACCTTGTGGGGGGGTCTACCCACGCTGCGCTTTCCGGTCCGTGGACCCTTTCTTATTCAAAATATTTATTCATAGAATTAAATACATCTGAGTTTACATGACAAATATAATAAGCGAAAGAAAATACTATCTTATTTCTTAGAGATGTATTAGATCTTTAAGTGTCAAAATTAAACTAATTATATTTAAATCCCACCCATTTTGATGCATAAGGCAGCATAAGGACGTAAAAAAACTAGCAGTAACTAGTTTCTCTACTTTGATTGACTTTTTCAGATTTATGCAATTAACAATACATTATTTGCACGTCGTCCAATAATAGAGAAGATAAATGAAATGAAAAAAAGGCCTGGTTGGTGGGGATGACATTTCGCTGTGCCCCATCTCTCTAATCTGAGCGGGATGACATTTCGCTGTGCCCTACCTCTCTAGTCTGAGCGGGATGACATTTTGCTGTGCCCTACCTCTCTAATTCGAGCGGGATGACATTTCGCTGTTCCATACCTCTCTAATCTGAGCGGTATGACATTTCGCTATGCCCTACCTCTCTAATCTACCTCTCGTCTATGTCCGCAGGTCCGCCGCGGCTGCACGGGTGGCGGTCGCGGCTCCCTTTGGCGTCTGACCACGTCGGAGCGGCTCGCGAGCCTCGGCGCGGCCTGCACCGCGGCCGCGGTCGCTGCGCCGCCGCAGCTGAGGGTGCAGCTGCGAGCCGCAGCCCACAGGTGGTACAGTAGGCACCGGAGAGAGGCCGGCATAATAGAAAAAACCGGCCAAGTGCGAGTCGTAATCGAACCATCCATACTAATATTATAAATGCGAAAGTGTGTCTGTTTGTCTGTCTGTTACCTTTTCACGCTTGAAACCGCTGAACCGATTTAGGTGAAATTTGGTATCGAGATAGTTTGAGTCCCGGGGAAGGACATTGGCTAGTTTTTATCCCCGAAATCATTTCCTATGGAGGTAAAATGGGGGGGGGGGGGGTGAAAGTTTGTATGGAGCTGCGACATAAACGAGTCCCACGCGGACGGATTCGCGGGCAGAAGCTGGTTATCTATAAAACGGCAAAAAAATCACATTTGTTATATGTGAGAGCCGTCTTAAATATTCATTTTATTCTGTTTTTTTTTGTATCATTGATTTTAGCGGCAACAAAAATACATCATCTGTAAAAATCTCACCTGTCTTACTATCACGGTTCATACATACAGATACAGCCTGGTGACATACGGACAGACAGATAGACGGACGGACAGCGGAGTCTTATAGTAATAGGGTTTTACCCTTTTGGTACGGAACCCTGATAACGGGAAGTATTTGGCAGCCGCTGGTACGCGCGCGTGCTAAAGAGAGGCAGATAAATAGACATAGAGACAGGCAGGTGACAGTATGGATCGTCAGACGATCAGAACCCATTTCAGTATAGCTAGGAGACTTGACAGGGATCACTGTACCAACTTTAATGCTGCCTGCGCGCGCAGTAGGATAAAATCTTTAGTTCGGTTCCGTCAATAACCACCGGTAAAAAAATGTTTTTATGCAGTGAGCGGTTCCGGACTTTAAGTTTGTAGGGACATACAAACTTACAACCCTACCAGTGGCGAAACGGCAATACAAGCTGAATTCCCACCGGCTTGCCTAAAACTTCTTGGCAAACTCTTAAATCATCAAAAAACGGGCCTTTTTTACTGCAGCTTGTCCAGCGAAAATTCTCAGGAACTGCGACTGAACCTTACAGACAACGTTTTAGACGTTTCCTTCTTCTTCTGCATGTCTTATCCCATGTATTATTGGGGTCGGGTGTCAATCAGTTTTATAGTTTGTCTCGCAACACAGCCATTTCTTTGCGTCCAGGGCGGCTCCATCCCTTCATCATCAGTGGTTCCCTCAATGCTGAGGATCCTGACATCATGTCCTCTTCTTGTTGTCCAGACTTCTCCAAAGGCTCCTATCACCCGCTTCATGTATGGCCTCGTGCAGGTGTAGTTGCAAGAGTGCAGTGATATGTGTGCTAGCGGGTGGTCTGTCGAGGCGTCTGGCCCTCAACATTTCCCGTCATAATAATCCTCTCCAAGCTATCCGAAGAACGTCATGAGTGGTGTCCAGAGTATGTGAGAATACGGTCTTGACATATTGTGGATAGTCGACGATGTATGTTCAGCACTTGGTTTGTTCGCATAGCAGTCAAAGGTACCCGTAGAAATCATTAGTTCATATTTGATATGAAAGTATGGAGCCATCGACAGTGGCTTCATATTTGAGCCGTTCGGCGTAGATACCCTTGGTCCGTGGCACTACCGCCTGGCAGCGACCTGGGGCAATTTTTTGAAGTGGATACTTCTTTGGTCGCGTTCTTGTATAGGGGTACAGTTCAAAATGTATCACGTGACTTCCGGAATAACTTTTTGTAGAGAAGCCTAATCTGATTTCAAATAATTGTTTGTTACATGTTTTAATCCTTCATTATTTGCCATTAGTGGTTAATCACAAAATGTTATTTAGTATATGTGGCGGACATGAAAATAATGCTGAAATGACCACCATTTTCAATGTATCCGCGAGTCAAATGAGCTACGTCAGTCAATGTTGCCATATATACCGATTTATCTGTACATATACAGATTTTAGTGTTTTAATTCAGATATATATATTTTATGGGTACACCATAATAGCAGATTCCTTTAAATAATCAGGTAGGTAAATAAATAAATCAATAGGTAGGTGCCGACAAAGGTCGCTTTACTTATTTACGATTTTTTTAGTAAAGTTTGCTCAGTACGGAACCCTCGTTTGGCCGGTTTTTTTCGTTAGGGTTCCCACATAGCCAACAAAGAAGTATCCACTTAAACTTAATTAACGGTTGTATCTCCGACACAACCCGCTTCCTTTTTACCTTTAGTTTAGTTTTTTTAGGGTTCCGTATTTCAAAAAGGAAAAACGGAATCTTCATAAGATCACTTTGTTTTCCGTCTGTCTGTCTGTCTGTGAAGACCCTTTTTCTCAGGAACGCGTGGAGGTATCAAGCTAAAATTTATATAAAATACTCAAGACTATTGTCCCTTGAAGCTGTGAAAAAATCAAACTTAAAAGCCAACGCAATATAATGCAAATTCTAAGACAACGCAAATTTTCGAAACACGCAAGGGTATCGAAACCTACAGGGTGCTTCCCGTGAACTCAGAATCTTGAAATTTGGTATGAAAGAACGTCTTTTAGCACAGATACAGGTAAAATTGCGAAAACCGTCAATTTTTGTACGGAACCCTCGATGCGCGAGTCCGACTCACACTTGGCCGGTGTCTTATTTTAGCTTTTCATGTAATAATATTATAATAGCCTTAAGTTAGTTACTTAGTTTAAAATTTTATCTGTGAATTTAATGAAAAAAAGAATTTTGTATTTTGTATAGTTATCGACTTTTTTCTTATAATGTCTGTCCGTGTGTCGTAGACTGGAGAGCGAGGCGCGTGCGCTGGCGTCCCCTGCGCCGCCCGCGCACCACCTCGCCGAGGGCGTGGAGAAAGCGCTCCGCGAGTTACACGATATTGTCACTAGGTGAGTCGACTGGTGGAAACAGAGGCCTTTAAGGCGAAATTAAGCGAACAGAGTTTTTGTAACAATATAATGCGTCTGTTTATAATACTATGGTTTCAAAAAAATACGAATAGTAATCTTGAGGCTTTTCTGCAGGGAGATCAGTGTTTAGAAACATGATTAAGCAATTTTCGCTCGATAGAAAGAATTCACGAACATTGTCCTAAAGGGGTCTAGAATACACTTGAAACATTCGTAACAAATTATGGACAAAAGCTAAAAATATTAAATTGGCTTCTTAAAATCGGTAATATCATGTTTGAGAGAAATCAGTGATTACATTTTTATTTATTAAAAAAAAAACATGATATCCGCGCTGCCGAGCACGCACTACCATCTTGCTCACGCTTATGTTCAATGAGAGGGAGAGAAGACCATGAACCCACGGCGCCTTAACTCCCGCCAATGACCTTCGATCTGAATCCCTTAGTTTTCTGCTTTTTGTAGCTTATATTAACAAGAACGGCTATGAGCAATATTGTATCCCATATTTACTTCAAAGTTCAATGTTTTCGAGATATTTGTCATCAGAGTTGAACAATTTTAAGCCTAAACTGGTTTTCTGGTTATAACTTGTGTTAATTAGTTTAAAATTAAAACTTTAGACACGTTTTTAGAGACGTCATAGACGAACCCAAATATGTAGATTTCGTATATGTTAGATCTTTCCCGCCAATAGAGATACGAAATAAGTGTTTTAAAAAAATGATACAAAATGATGTATTCATTTCTTTCAAAATCCGGTAAACAAAAATGCAGATAAAATATTGAAGAGTCGGTAGCCGTTTGACTTATAATTGTATGTGTAGTGCAAAAGTAGGAGATACGATTCAAAACTTGGCAAAAATCGATGAAAACCTCGGGTAGCCCCTTACAAGTCCAACCCACTCCTGCAAAATGCTGAAGACTACTCAAAAGGATGTGACAGCATTTGTCTTGTACATCTTGTGGTACGTTAATCCCAGGAGTGCGATTTTTGAATCTCACTGGTGATATCCAAGTCACCGGTGACTAAAATTGTCACTGATGACTTTTATGTCACCATTTTCCTTAAGCCGTATTTTTGAAAGTCACACGCTTCTTACCAACATTCAGAAATTTTACAAAGTCAGTCAGAGACAATCTTCCCGTTACGTTCCTTTTTACGCAGATGTGGTCCTTGATACCGGTTTTTATTCTCTCATACTATAAATTAAAACAGATTCAAACGTAAAACGTAGCGTATGTGTCAGCGTCATGTAACCGAAAATTAAAGTTTTGAAAAATTCTTGGCAGATGTCACATACGTCAACTGTCAAAAACAATCGCATGGTGATTTCAATTCCGAGTGGGTAGGGGCACTCGTAAATCGATATCATAGGTATGACAAATGTAAGTCACCGATGAGTTTCAAAAATACGAACTTTCGGAAATCACTCACATCGCTGAGAATTAGTCACTTGGTGAGATTCAAAAATCGATCCCCTGGACGTGAAATGGGTGCTCTCGACACTCAACGATATTGTCACTACGTGAGTAAAGATATGAAAAGAAGGCGCCTGAATAGTTCACGGTTGCCGGAATTATACTTTATCTACGCACATATCATTAGTGCTCTAAAATGCGTTCAGAAACCGTAGGAAACGACCAGCATTATCACAACCGATTTTACTATGAGAACTTTCTTGTCGGTGGTAGTAGGTAAAATCTGTACTGTAATGTCATTACAGTACAGATTTTTGTGTCGTTATGAGTTTAAATTTGGAACAGCTGTCAAAACTCAAGCGGGTCTCTAGTATCCATAGATATAAAAACATTTATCGATACGGAACGTCAATTCAGTATGTTTTTTTAATATAAACCGCACGACATTTGATCTCGAGTGATATGAGTATAGGGACTTCAGTCGTTTGTCTATGAATAAAAAAAACCATACGTCATGATGAATTGCCGCCATTGCTGTTGTCATTTTATTGTTGGTTTTTTGCTGTTAATTATACCTACTTATGATATTTGTGTAGATAAAGTAGTGTATGCAACTGTACATAATTAGGCCTTAAAACACTCGTGTGATCCTATTATGAAATTCGCTGGCGCTCGTTTCATAAAACCACACTCGTATTTTAAGGTCGCATAAACTACTATTGTAAAACAGTGTTTGCGGGGAATGGTCAATAAACATTTTAGTTAACGGTAAGATTTACGAATAAGTAATGGTAAAAGTTTTACATGTTACAACCTCTGACGTGTTTTTCCAGGTAAACAGCGTACGCTCCGCTCCGCCCCGAGGAGTTTTCGAGCACTGAGATCTATACCTGCAACTAACACTATAATCATACCTAGCATCGATAACAGTATGCCAGTATAGTATGTTCAAACTGAGACAGACAGTCTACTTTGAACTTACTATGATGTCAAATTACGGTTACAGTTTAACCCTACCAACGCCACTTCGACGAGTATTTCAGACGCCATCTGAATATTATAACCAGGGCCCGTAATTTTCATGCCGATGACATCAATTTGACGTCACGCTCCATATAGGGTGATCCCAAATAGTTTTATTGTAAATTATTAATCATTAGTCGTCAATCATTTTAATCATGTACAAATGATTTCAAAAGTATTCTATTTACACGAGGAATAAATAATACTTACTTGATACGTGAAACGTAAACAAAACTATTTGATTTGTTTTTATACATACATTTTTATAGAAAAATATAAATTAGGAGAACAATATTTCTTTGCTATTCCGCTAAAAAACTCGCTAAACTAAACTTTTTAGCGGAATAGCAAAGAAATATTGTTCTCCTAATATATCATGGACTTCCGCAAAGTAACGCCTGATTCAATAAATTATTTGAAAAATATAAACGTAGAAAACAGAATTCCTCTCTAACGTAAAGCACGCTATCCTTCTTGCATTAATTCCCATGCAAAGAAAATCTAAGTCATCTTTGCGTTCATACGTAATGCAATATTCATAAAAACCCTTTTGTTTTGTACTTAATCGTGTTTTGGTTTGTTGTGTCACACATTTGGTTAATTTTTCCAACTTTAGAATTGATGGACACATTTTTCTAAATTTTCTGAATTATTTCTAAATGATTGACGACATGTTTTCTAAATGATTGACGACTAATGATTAACAATTTACAATAAAATTATTTGGGATCACCCTATATGGAGCGTGACGTCAAATTGATGTCATCGGCATGAAAATTACGGGCCCTGATTATAACAAAAAGTTACAAAATCAGTCAGCTTTTCGTTACTTTTGTGCCCAATAACGGGGAGAGGTTGGTGTCTATACTGTGTTTCTTATGGTGCTTTTACACGGTGGCGTGGAAAGGATTAAACAAGGTATTCATAACTTAATATAGGAATGTTTTGTGTTACACATCTCTATATTTCGGCCTGCCTTAACTTTTGATCTCAAATGAGTACAGAGAAGCCATAGACGTCAAATGCGTCACAAGTCGTAATATAACGACAAGTGACGCATTTTGCGTCATTGTGTATTTTAATGCAAGTTCGACTGGAGCTTCTTTGTGTGAAATTATTTTTAATACAGGTATTATTTAAGGAACAGTATTCCTTTCAAAAAGTATTTATTCGGCGTCGAATTGTGTGACACAGAACATTTCTACAAACACATTCCCACGGTTATCCACTCAACCAAAGAGACTATGTAACTTCGACTTCTCCATTCCGTCAATATGGTCGTGTCAATATTGACAGGTACGTCAATTCACTCGGCATTTAGTGTCACCTTGGTGTCCTTGGTATTTGTGATATTGTCGTGGCATATTTGAGACTACGATTATACTTCGATGTTGCACTTGCGAATTAGTACAAAATGATACAAACGAGTTAAAAATATCCGTAGTTTTTACACTAGAATTCTGCGTAGATTATCATCAGCATGCAAGGGCGTTATGAAAGGAATTCATAAACATATGGGGATTCTGTTAGTGTCTGCTTTATATAAATTGTTTTTGTTGCAAATGCAAAAAAAAAAACTTAATGGTCTAAGCTTAATTGTTCAATATAGATTCAATCTACAAAATGTCTAGGCATTTGTCCTATTTCTGGCTTGGCAAATGTCTAAAATAAAATGTCAAAAAAAAAGTCTAGGCATTTTGAAAACTCATGAAAGTAAGGCAAGGATTACCTGAGCCTTTTTTTGTATTCAGATGATACAAGTTAAAAAAAAAAACTACATACTCGGCGTTACTCGTAGTTCCGCAACCTAGTAAAAAAGTAATCTTGCAGAACTTAAGCAATTCTTATAAAACAGGCATAGAAGAAATCCTGATATGATGCGGTCTATTCATTTATTATTAATATTTGGCGAAGAACAGAGACGAATAGTATTTATGTACAACATACGGCATCTGTCTCATACTGCTAAAGTTGAGTGTCCAAGGAACGAACGGTTTAAGTCGGACATAACACGATGCTATAATGCTAATAAAAGACAGTCATAATGAATAGACCACAGAATCGCAGATTATGAAGAACATTTGCAATGTCGGTGGTGTCACAAATGACGCTTCGTATTATTATTTGTGACGCTTTTCTGCGTCATCGTCATAATTCAGTTAAAAATATCGATTTATATAAATTTAAGCCTGAATTTAAACTGGATTTGTGTTGTGCTATTCCAGTGTCATGTTGGTTGCATTCGTTTTCGTTTGTCTCTGCCTTGTACATAGTTGGCAAAAAGATACGGCTGCTTTGAGCGTATAGGTACGACCGATTTTGCAGGTGTTCTTTCGTACATCATTCATCTTATCCCGATTTAAGAGTCCGCAGTAAGCTCGATTCTCCATACAAACGTAGTTACGCTCCCATTTTAAAACTACGTGTTGGATTGTAACGAAACTTTGCATGTTCAATGAAATGAGGTATATCTATGTCTGAAATTAGTTTACGTAGCTTCTGCTACCATAATAAAAAAAATACAGCGAATTTAAAATTTTCATACATAACTAGTTTTTGCTGTATTTACTTTGTTTTATAAATTGGAACCATATAATCTAATTACAGACATAGATATACCTCATGTCATTGTATATGCAAAGTTTCGTCACAATCCAACACGTAGTTTTAAAATGAGAGCGTAACTACGTTTGTACGGGAAGGTGAAATTCGGCCGAGCTTACTGCGGACTCTTAAGTATTGCAAGATCATACATCGCGACCCTTTTTACACTTATTTCGCTAGAAAACAATCTTCTATCCACTGTCGTAACTGCTTTTGGATGGCATGCTTTTGGAAAATCTCTTAAAAGCTAATTTGTTGACATTAGTCTAATTAAAGTAATTCCAGGGTTGCATCTCGTTTTCTCGTGCTTGGACAACGTAAACTTGTCTCTGACACGGGGACGAGGTCTACTATAATAATAATAATATAATCAGCGAAAAAAATCGTTTAGGCAAGTCACCGATCACGGAATAGTGATTACGAATCTCTAAACATTGATTTTAATCAACAATGTAAGTATCATTATTCAGATTAATTTATTAGGTACACGATAAAGATGCAGTATACATTTGAATTTACATCACATATAAGCGTTGGTCTCAGACGGTCCTGAACGCAATTTGCCTAGTTGGAGTTTTGCCCACATTGCAGTTTGACTTCAGATGCCCGAAGGGCAAACAGACCAGAAATAGGAGCCCCGCTCCGCGGGGCTCCGTCAATATCGCTGACGTAACCTCAAAACGACGAAAATGTGATGTAGGCATTTTGCGTTTTAGACATAATGCTCGGTGGTCAAACTGCAATGTGGGCAAAACTCCAACTAGGCAAATTGCGTTCAGGACCGTCTGAGACCAACCCAAATATAATACCTACAGATCATGAGTTTAATTATTTAGTATGAAAAAGCGAGGTTACTATGGTGGATGAAGAATTCTCGCGCGATACATAATGTGAAAAGGTGTAAATCGAACATACATAACATAACATACCTTAGTACTACCCTGTACATATCGATTTTGAAAACACCAACATTTTTACAATAACCCTTAGACTGTTGTTTGGAAAGACTATTCCTAAAATACTATGTTAATGATAGGCTAACTTCGGAAATTTCTAGGTAAAAAAATTGTCATTGACAGATATATATTTAGTGACATTTGATTTTGTTATAGGTAAATCGGTTCTCAGATCGTTGCATTTGGAAATGGTTATTCAATCTTACATGGTTAACCAACATAGTAAAACAACCAAAATCAAATATTAATAAAGTTTATTACAGTAAATTCTTAAGTCAAAATCGAATGTTACTTTTGTGGGAATTCTTCGAAAATGTTGTTTTTGCATTTCATTTCCAAATTATGAAATAACTACGCCGCTGCTGGCTTTTCGATGCGATAACAACCCAGACAATTAGACTTACATAGAAACCCCACGGATAATAGTCATTTCGCGTCAAAATGAGAGTGGGAACGCTTTATAGTGCATTAGACACAATTTACTACAAGTATAGTCAGTTTTATTATTATTTAATCGTCTGACTACCTTTAGAAACGCAAGGCACCCTGTAACCGATGCTCTCAAATGTTTTTATAAGCCTATCAAATGACTGTCAATGTTAAAGTCTAACGACAGTCTAGTTTGCCAGAAAACGTCGGCAACTGGAGCATAAAATCGGCTGGAATTAAATTAAATTAGTGTTGTATTAAAACGAATGGGGTTTGTGAAGAAAAAAAAATGCGTCTGTATATTTACCAAAATCTTACTTTTGAACAAATGCAACACTGAAATTTAACACTGTGCTAATTTACATTGCTATAAACTTGGTTTAAAAAATAAAGCATGTTAGATATTTTATGAACTGACCAATCGTTTCAACATTTGTAATATTCAGCCGTCGTAATCTGCAACCTGTCTAAGTGTCACAGCACCAACTAGGTGTGTTACTGTAGGTCAGTGTCTAAAGGCTCGGCGACAGCTTCGACCGGCGGCGGAAGCGGACGCGGAAGCCCACGCAAGGCTGCCGCTCGAAGTCGACGCTAAGCCGTAAAAGTTAAAATAGCTGTCAAATAATATGAAAATAAATTCACGTTCCTAAAAAAAGTTCAAAATAGTCTTTCTGAAAGCAACCCGAAGTGTTCAGAATCGATATAAGTCTAAGTAAGGGTTAAGTTATCAAAGACTGAAGTGAATTCGCCAATGAGAGTATATGTAGTGTCGGTTATATAAGGATCGATCACACAGCGGCTTGACGCAGCGTATGCGTCACGATTTCTACATGCATTTTGCTGCGTCAGTATTTAAGCTTCTGTGTAGTTGATGCTTATAGCAAACGCACATGCGCGGTTCGGCGACGCCTGTTATATTCGAACTTATATGAAGAGGCGTCACGTCACAAAAGCGCAGAGTGTGACCTCTATCATACAAATCCGAGTATAACAATCGTTGCCAAACCGCGCCGCTACCGCACCTGCGTGCTTATACAGACCAAGCGGGTTAATCTTCTTGACAGAAAATAGTTACATTAAGGCCATTTAGACCTAGCAATTTATCACAACAACTTGCTTTCTTGGCTGTGTTACTCTAACTATAGCATGTTGTTGTGAAAAATGCCTAGATTTTTTGGCCTTTATACAATTAAATTCACGTCGTTTGGACTATTTTTCAAAAATACAACACCTTCAATTTTAAAGTCTTTGAAATACCATAATAATTTCTAGTAATTTGGTTTGACTAAATTTAATCTTAAAGCATCTCTTCCGCATATGTATATGTTATATTCCTCGCTTGGTCTGATAGTAAGTTACAGAGTATTGCCCATAGTTAGGTCCACGTCTCAATTTGAAATGGTACCATTTGCCATCCGTTTACTCCGTCAGTGGCAAATACAACTACACGGATCAGTCAACAAAGATCTACACTAGTTCTTGAGAATTGTGTGGAACTGTGTCATTGTCATTCGTATAGAAGTTGCTGATGACGGCACTCAGAAATATAAGGTCTAGATTCAAATTGAAACTGATAATGTCACGGGTATAGACAACTTGGAACCTTATCGAGTTAACAAACTTGGGAAACAAAAACGTAGTGATATAATTGTGTTGAACGTGTTACATCGACAAGGTTTCAATAAGTCTACGGTAATAGAAAACGGATTGTGAGATTGGCGGAATGCCTAAATAGATCAAAAATAAGAAATTAATATGAATAAGTGACATTTTTATTATTAAGTTACTAATAAATTAATCCATATGATTTCCGACCGTATTGCGTAGAGTATAGAGTTTGTTTTTCAGTGCCAAATAGTATGTTTAAACATAATTTAGTGGAGCTGCTCACTTCAACTGGAGATGCTACTACTCGTAGATGATATACTAGGAATATTCCTGTGATACAAAGATTACGAAACTATCCAGATATTTATAAATACTCCTGGCAAACTAGAGTTTAGTTTGCCAGGAGTATTCTCTAGTTCTATACTACAATATTTCCAACGGGGGGTCATTGGGGTCATCTAGTAGAAAACTAGGAATATTCCTAGTAACATTATATATCTTCAGTATTTCTTCACACGACTGTATGGCCATGTATCCGTCAAAGTATTTATTACATATTGTATGTACTTTGCTGTGTATATGCGCAATTTAATACTCGGCACGTTTCATATGATTACATATGAACATAGTTGTAGATATATATAGTTTTATGTATCGGAATTGAATCATGCCCGATTTTTATTTATATAATAATGGATATAATGTTTGATCAATGAACTTATTTAATTGCACATTTGGGCATGATTTTTGTTTGTGTTAATCGACATCCTAAATGCGTCGCGTCCTTCCTACGTACTTCCAGCTTCTCAACTACTTAAATAGTAAGTCACTTCATTTTGAAATTGGAGAAGGGCAGCGTGCGGTTTTTTGCGACAAACGCAATGCATTGACGCGCTCTATTCTTCACGTAAACTGGTTACTGTGTATATTTTTGCGTAAAAGATGCGCTACGCTTAAAACTGCGCTTACGCTGCGATTGCTTAAACCGCGCGTTTTTGTTCCTTTGTCAATTTCAGTCAATCCTTGGTTATATCATGTAATCTATCTGGGCCGTTGGTTATAAAAGGCAATAGTGATGTGATCTGTGACCCATTTCACGAAGCTACAACTTCACGAGTATTAACTGGCAAGACTGATCAAATGGCATGTCGACTGTAATGCCGTTGACAGTACAGTCAGGGGTATTAATATACGTGCATAAATAAGGACATAAATATCTGTATATGCCTTTATGTCATTGACATGAGAGTCCTATACAGTCAAGGTCACCAATATGTATACACCACAAAGTCTCTAAAATATGTACATAGACCATATTTCTGCAACAATAAACTTTTAGTATATATATTTAAACAACTTTGAGTGGATATATATTGGTGACTTACACTGTACAGATATTTATTTATGTCGTTATTTTAATACCCCTGACAGAACCAATTTCAGAAACAAATGTATAAATACTAGTGATATTATTCACTACATTCTCTAGTATTTGAATTGGTATGTTGGTTGAAAACTTTCGAAGCACTGACTGCCCTATGGAACACAAGATGTGTTACAAATTGAATTCCAATCATTTAATTCCATGTTATATATATCAAAATCATTGTATCAGCTGTTGTCTTAGGCTGTTCTCCACGAACTGCATTCCAAATAGTCTTTGTAATAACTTTGCTAGTTTCAAAAATACGTAATCTATAGAAGTGTTAATAAATTTACTTTCCATCGGCACTGATAAATTCGATAGCTTACTCGATCGATCATTTAACCTATATAATGATGGGTAATATTTCCAGTTATGTCTAACTAGAGATTGGAGAAGCGCTCGTTTCGGACCAATAGTTGACGCTTCCCTTTTCCTTATCGTGTACGAGCTGACTCGGCAAGATAACATTAATGTAAGGGCTTGTTCGTTACAACTCAGGTTTCTGCTAAAAAAGAGGCTTACTTTGTTTTATAAATGAAGACCATTGCGCGTTGTCTGCAATGCCCGCTAGTCTCAATGATGCGTTGGTGTCATTCGAAAATGGAAACTTCTGCCAACAATTTAATCAGTTTATTTTATAATCTAGACTTCCAAAAATAGGGGAACAGTTTTTGTGGTAATTCTAAGAAAGCGCGATTGCCCTTACGTGTTAATGGTAGAAACCAATAAATCAATGTCACTAGCCTGTTGTGAGAGGTATTTGTGGTTGATGCTAGCGACATCAATGAATAGTAAGAATATTGTTTACGATATTAAATTCCACTACCCTCGACAACTATAAGTTAGACCATACAAACAAATATCAAGGCAGCCAGAGTTGAAGCGAGCAAGCCACATTTTCGACTGTTCTGCTTTTAAGACTGTTTTTCGGCGTTTAGTTCAGGCCTACGCTTTGTAGTATCCTTTAGTTATTACTGTGATAAGGCAACTATCTGATTGGATTTGTGCTCAATATGATTTCCTTGTTCCCCCACGTGTGTAATCTAACTAGGCTAACGAATGCTATATAGCTAACTATACGAACCACTTATGTATGAAAAAATGTTATTTAAGTATAACTGATGTATGCTAGTCTTTAAAATAAATACCTAAATTTGGTTATAAGAATAAATATATACGTAAGTTCCCTTTATTATAGAGTAATTTCGAAATATTTTAGTAACTTAAATTAGGTTTTGTATTTACCTGTAGTGGGCGGTCGTATCCAGTGTACGACTCGCACGGACAGGGGCGCCACTGCACTGGGACCACGTACAGTCAGTCTTTATGACGTTGACATAAGATTCAATTTCCCCTGGCCTGTGGAAAAGGTTTTTCAAATATATCTACAATTATACCAGTTGACTTCACTAGACTTGTTAGTAGAAATTTCGCAAATTGGGCTAGATGTGAATAGAAACAATATGGTAATTATAATATACATTGTACAACGATACATTGTACAACGGTAGCTTTTAGTGAATTTAAATCTACTTTTTATATTATTATAATTTAAAAGTTTTATTTATTTTGTGGCAATCAATTACAATTAGTAAATCATTAATTTAAAGTATTTCTCACATGAATCTTATTGGATTCATATTTTTAAATCGTGACTTTATTTAAAATTGATTCATCATTTTTATATTCTACTTATTTATAAATAGTTGCCATTGCATTTATTTCGATTACTGCAATTTTTTATTGTGTTTTTACTGGGACCCGCTTCCTAGCTTGACCCATGTGACCCGTGTAAGTCCAGTGGCGCCGCCGTCCCGCCGCGCACTCTGAAGACAGCTCAGAAGGCGCGGGACTGCTCAAACCAAGAGAAACGAATTTAATGAGAAACTACAGGGGTTACGGATATGGCGCTTTGGACAAATACAATCTTACGTTAATTTCAATTTCAGCCGAGATGAGTAAAATAAAATTGTAAAAGTAAAGTATTACTATTTTACCAAGCCAATAGAATAATACTTATAGTGGGGTCGTTTAGAAATTCCTAATCCGACCCCCAGGGTCGTTTCCATTAAATTGTATAAACTTACTTATTTTTAATTTGTGGTTTTAAATTCGAATGATTAAAGATTGTTTTGTTTAAAGCGCCGGGACTCCGTGTGAGCTCAAGTAGGGTCGGACTGCGTTCAGAGTGGGCGTTTAGTTCTATTCGTCTATGGTAATCCGATACCTTCACGGCTATATCTTCGAGGCGATGGGCGTTCGTTCCGCTTTGTCATACTTCGGCCGTTTATCACGAGGCGGTTATAACACTATACTATCAAAACACAGACGCGCCCCTCTACGGACAAAACAAAGTATGATTCACAGTCAACAGTTTCGTGCCGTAGCCGGAACATACTCGACTTAGGCCTCTCACAGACTGGCGCGGCCTGGCCGCGGCGGACAATAGTAAGCTTGTCCGCCGCTGTCAAACTTTCTATTGTCCGCCACTGCCGGTCGCGCCAGTGTGTTGCAGGCCTTAATAAAGATTGACTGAGTGAATTAATATGATCGTTTTCCAGTTGGCGCATAGATTGTATGAAAAACTCTGTGACTGATTGCGGGCATGGGACGTTGTACTGTGACTAGCCTCAAGTCGGCTATGAGGGGTGGGCCTATATAAATTGAACCAGCTACATACGGTACTCAGGGTTCGATTTGGAAATACCTGGTTTCCTACTGAAGGAGGATTCATACTTTTCTGACATGTTAGATCGATATCGGTTTCACACGTTAAGTACGGTTAGATTCGCTATGATGTTACGGCTCTCGCTGTCTGACGTCAGAGCGCATCAGAGATCACGTCAGATACGTATGAATCGTGCTTAAAGTAAGCCCCTTGATCAAGAGTAAGGATCCCTAAATAAATTGATGCGTTACAGTGTACACTGCTATGATATCACAAATTACAATGAACACTCCCTAATTTTTTTAAATAGGAGCTGTCAGCTGTTGAACACTCCCTTATTTTTAAAATAGCTGACAGCTGCCATTTTCTAACTTCAAAATGTAAAGTACTTACAGAGTATAATAGCTAAAATCCCCGTCAAAAGGTCGATTGTTTTGTATTCTGATTATCTATGAACATCTGAGGAGTGAGGGTGTGGTGTATATAAATATTAAATAGAAAAGCAGTCTGTATAACGTCATAAGATTATATTTCGGCTGGCCGGTGTGCAGTTTTATAACTCGTCTCAGTATGGTCGCTTTGCAAAACGCCCGTAATCGCTTCAAATTTCAACTATTACTAGTAGTGAAACCCAAAGAAACAGTACGTACAGATGTCAAAATGTAATGGAAATAAAATGTTTTCTTAATGAACAGGGGGTTTTATTTATCCAACAACTGTATTCTAATGTATTACTGTCATAATCTGTATGCTGTCGGACCACCTAGTACGGCCGGCCTCACAAAAACTGCTTACTACGTGGTCTAATTAGAAAGAGACGGATAGTCTATCTCGCCGCCATATGACGGCACCGGCTATCCTAGGAAACCAGAGCTAAATGCCTCTCATACACTGACGCGGCCTGCGGTGGCGGTCAATAGTAAACTTGACAGTTAATGTCAAGTCTACTAGTGACCGCCACCGCAGACCGCGCCAGTGTGATTCAGGCCTTAAGCTTCTCACAGACTGGCACGTAGTAGAAATTGTCTGATTTACTATTGACCGCCACCGCAGGCCGCGCCAGTGTGGTTCATGCCTTATAGCGTGTCGCCGTGTGTCATGTCTAAACTGCCATACGAAGTTGTCAAACAGATAAAAGCGATCGTGTGAGATGTTCAGCTACTTATGAGTTCGACTGTACCCTGGGTGAATCAACTTTTTTCTGGCACTAGTTGTCATGGTTACGTCTCTATATGGTTACTTTTAAAAATGGCGAAATCTGCGAGACCTTTTTGTGTGGACCATCTTCGGCCCGGCTAGCACACTAATCGGCCATATATTTACGTTCGGAAGTATAACTTGACGATTGTGCCCATTTTTACGTTACTTAGATAACATGTTAATCTCGCAACATATATTTATGCCGTAGCGTAAAATATATGTAGCAAAAAGAAGTGTAGTGTTGCCAATATATACAACTGAATTTCTACCAATTATTACATTCTTTTCATTCGTTCAATCGCAGTCTATGGTTAGAGACCCAATATAATACTACTTAATTAAAGAGTAATAATAAGCACTGCCCTGCTACTAACAAGTTGTACTCATGTATTAAGTTGTATTATAATCGTTTTTCGCTTTTATTTATTTACTTTAGGTACTCCCGCTCCGTTTTTCCTATAATATTTGTAAGTTTGTATCGTAATTCATTTTATGGTAATCCATCTAAATAGTAAACGAACTAATAAGTTTTGAAACTGAAACCGTTGTGACAGAAATTTTACAGATATCCTGCGGCCAATTGTATTGTTTTCATAGTGTTAAAATTTATCAGGGGTCTCGAGTGACCCAGGTACATAAAATTTCGTCCATCAACGGTTCATATCGTCACGTTTTATGTGCCAAAGTCAAGAGCATGTTAGAATCTGACGTAAAAAAGTTTTATGTGCAAGACATATAAATGGTCACATTTTACGTAGATGACGGTATACCATGTTAGCTCATGACGGTAAAATTTTATACCTACGTCGGTTGTGGGCATAAAACATGTGCATAAAAGACGTCATTGTGTTAGTATGCTAGGGCCGCGAGTCATGTTAGAAAGTTCATATTGTAACATATTTTCAAAGAAACTCGTCTCCTGACTAAAGGGACGGAATAACAAAAAATAGTTGATTGACGCATCTGCCGTGGGTCTGGGATGCTTTGCGAGTTATAAGTAAGCGACATAACTTTGTCATGGCGCGGTAGTCATGATGTTTGTCACGACAGCGTACAACAAGGTTATTATTGAAAAGCGAGGGAAGCGGGCGAAGTTCTCTATTTCAGCTTGGGCCAAAACTATTTCGTATGTCGGGATGTCCGGCTGTTCTACTCTACATGTCTCATTTCTCAATCCCCGTGAAATTTTGTGAGCATGTACTATAATTAGAAACCTACATAGGTAAACTAGAATTATTTGGGGTTTACCACTGACAGATAGTTTGCCTTCATTTAATTTTCAACTTTAACCTCATACAAATTAAGTAGTTATTTCTAAATCGGTAGACGTGAGTAACAGTATTCTGAAAATTGCTTTATTTGTATGACATTAAAGTTGAAAATTAAATGAAGGCAAACTATCTGTCAGTGGTTAACTAACAGTAATCGTAGTGTATGAGTTATTTTTGTCGATGCAGTTTATGTTAATTCAAATAAAGATTGCATGAATGACGTGCTCAGAAGTTCTACAGATCACAGCCACTATAGTGATAATGCCCTTACATCCATTATTTGACAGCTGTCATCCCGGTACAATTTAAGTCATCATAATGCTTTGCGAGATTGACGTTTATGGTGCCGCGATGACGACAGACAAATATCGCCTGTTATGAAAATCGTATTATAGGTAGTAAAAATACACAAACAAAGAAATAAAATGTTGGTACAGAAACTGTGCTTGTGCGAAATAACTTTTATTCGATGTACGCCTGTGCGATTCCCTTTTTTGCGAAGTACGCTTGTGCGAAGTGACTTTCACGCGACGTATTTTTTTTGCAAACGCTTTTTCATATATCATTGCCGTCTTGCGTGATCATTGATCAATGATCATCTTAGTTACTGATGCAAAACTCAAATCACGTTCGTGTAGGTATGTCTCTGTCCCTAGAATACGCGAGTGCAATGATGTGATTTTACCCCAATTTATCAGTATAACATGTCGAAGTCATAATTGGGTGTAGCGTACAGATGTAACAATCCGACCACATTGCATACTTACAATTTCTCTGTACAACAAATTCACAAATTTTGCGAGGAAAAAATAATTTTCATAGGATGAAAATGTTATAGGCCTGCCAAATTATTTTCTTTACATTAAATCATTATATAATTTTGCACATCGCCAAAAAATTCCAGTGGCGTTTTTACTACTACTATTTAGCACTTTTCTAGTCGCCACGAGTCAACATTTTTGATAATAACCAAACTAATAATAAAATAACCTGTAATAGCGCGCAACAGTTTATTTTTCGTGAAGCTTGCGCAGTGCGGGCACAGGAATCTCTAAACAGCCAATACAAAGTAAAATAATATATTCGTTTTTAAATGTTATCTGTATTTAATTAATGTAAAATGTTATCAAAAGTGAATAGTTTTACTAAATTAAACGTTTTTATATCATATACAAAAAGAGATTAAGTAGAGAGTAAATTCATCATTCTCCTAGCGTTATTCCCGGTTGTGCCCCTAAAGGAGCCCAGGGTCCGCTTTGACACCTAATCCCAAGATTTGGCATAGGCACTAGTTTTACGAAAGCGACTGCCATCTGACCTTCCAACCCAGAGGGAGAACTAGACCTTATTGGGATTAGACCGGTTTCCTCACGCTGTTTTCCTTCACCGAAAAGCTAACGGTAAATATTCCGTACATAAGTTCCGAGAAACTCATTGGTACGAGCCGGGATTCGAACCCACGACCGCCGCTTGACAGCCGCATGCCTGAACCACTAGGCTACCGTAGCTTGTAGAGAGTAAATTAATTAACAAAAAGCGGCCAAGTGCGTGTCGGACAACGCACAACCAGGGTTCCGTCCCTATTAAAAAGGTCATGTCAGATCCACCATACCCCCTAGCCATACCCCTGGGGGTAGGGTGGACTGAACCATGACTGAACCATACCACCGTTAGTAGTGCTGGGATTTGATGGAAAAATAGAAAAAGAAATAGGTACAAAATTTTTAATTTCATTAAACTGAAAAAAACGAAGGCCGTTCTGGCCATTTTTTACCATAGGCACTACTGCTTGGCACTGCCAGTAGTGTCATGGGTAAAAAAGAATTTCCTGTGACACTACAGTGGCCTTAGTAGTTTTCCCTTGGCACGCGGGGTATTATCTTATCTTCATACCTGTATCGTAACTGCCATACGTCCACGTTCATAACCAACCTATACTATAAGGCAGGCCGGTGTAGATACGACGACGAGTGAAGCGAGGAGGAGTGTTAGGTGTACTGCGACTCTGCGACCCTACAGCGCGCGAGCCGAGCGAGCGAATCGAGCGTGCCGCGGCTGCGGCCGGCGAAGCTCCAGACCTAACTTTATTCGAAAAAAATATCCGTAGTCGGTTCTGGCGCTTCGCCGGCCGCTGCCGCGGCACGCTCGCTACGCTCGCTCGGATCGTGCGCTGTAGGGTCGTAGTACAACTAACACCCGCCAATCGCATCGGCCGGTTCTTTTGCGTTTAGTCAGGCGCGGGACACTCCGCGATTTACGTTCATCGCTACAAGTACATGCCGGTGCCCCAACGTTGGGGACGTCAGAGAGCCATAAATCTTAATGTTTTGACTGAGAAAAAATCGCCTTTCGTAAAGATCAAAGGAGTGTCCTTTCTGTACATGTACTATTATCTATTTTGTGTTTTAGTCTGGTTTCAACCGTGAGACTTGTTGGTTGTCAGTTATGTCAAAATGTTCAGTCAATAACTGCATAAATACCAACAAAAAAACTTGAAAAAAGATGGGATTTATTTCTTTAAATAATTTATTTTCATAACATAACGAAATTTGTGTAAACTCATTGTAATTTAATAGTTTTGAACATGTTTTAAATAATTATTTTTGTTAGTTCAAATGACAAAGTCGCGGAACATAAATCTAAGGAGTCGGTATACTTAGATACTTTTTTTATGATGTCGTTACCTACAT
Source organism: Epinotia demarniana (assembly GCA_945867215.1). NCBI lineage: Eukaryota > Metazoa > Arthropoda > Insecta > Lepidoptera > Tortricidae > Epinotia > Epinotia demarniana. The sequence goes on from OX244259.1 coordinate 61,616,293, forward strand.
AATTATGGTTTTCATTTTAAGATTTCCAAAAAATCCTCAGCGACGTGCAAAATGGGCTGCAGTCATAGCACGCGACAGTCGAGATGTTTTTTTTAAAACCAAACGACTCGCGTGTCGTTTGTTCGGCTCATTTTAATGATTCGGATATATTATAGGTTATACGACAAAAAATGGAAGAACAGGTTTACTAAAACTGCCACACCTCTCATGAACGTACCTAAGCCCATTTCTTTCCATTACATATTTTAATTTCAATTACTTCCAATATACTTAGCTTTATCTTCTGCCTTCTGGCAAAAGGTAATTAATAGCATTAATGAACTATAATAAAATTCTATAATACAATCCCAACACATCATTTGGAAATGCGCAAATTGTTGCCAATTTTCATCATCATTCATTTTTGACCTTATATCTCGTAATACTCGTTTTATAGATGTCGGATGATCATGAGAGTGACGTTCAAAACCCATAGGATTGTTTTAGTAAAATCGACAGCTGATCTCTACTTGACTGTACGCTTACATTACATCGCAAAAAAGAAAGTATTAAAAGTAAAGGCAGGTCGAAAATACAATTATTTAACAAACTGAATCTATTTCAAGGAAACTAAAATGACTTCTTTTTATGGACTCTGTCAGCTGTACTAACTATATGTACTTACGGAAATCTCATCAATTGTTTTGTGTATAATATTTGTACAAATATTTGAAACTGTTTATTCCCCACTTGCAAAATAAAGAAACCAGATTTATTTGTGCTTTCTGTTGAATTAAATAAAATTTATAACGCGACTCCATTCATTCGCTAAACGCTAACTAAAGTTTTGACGTGAGCAGTCAATTCACATTGTATGTCTCAATAAACTAAAAAGTATTTAATATTTTGATGTTGCTTTGCTAATATGGTGCTTAAGGTCTAAAACACTGAGTTCTTTTTTCATGAAATACCTTGATGCAGGGTATAAATTAACGCTATTAGCAACTACTGAAATGTACTAGAGCTGTCATTCTGGGGCTCTGGGGTACATTTCTTGGCATATTTGCTTGACATTGTGCATCTAGTTCTATAGTATACTAAATCAATGGTTACTACAGATAACGGTAGTCTAACTTTTTCAACTACACTGCGTGATACTGATAACGGTAACAGGACATTTGAGATAAATATTATAAAGCATAACATAGTCCACAGCACTACGGTGGTATGGTTCAGTCCCACCCTACCCCCAGGGGTATTGCTAGGGGTATGGTGGGTCTGACATGAAAAAGGTCATATCGTTACTGAAAACTTATGGCACTTACGTCCTTTTCTTTAAGGAAGGCAGTTTTTTATAAATATCTCGAAAACCTTTGAACCGATCTTGTTCAAAACAAATATCGCTGAAAGAATTTTATAAGCCCTATAAGCATGATTTTTTTCATAATTTTAAAGTGCACGGTTCAAAAATTAGAGGGGGGGGGACACAATTTTAGTGACTTTCGGGGCGATTATCTCCGACTCTATTCACTTAATCCAAAAAATTGCTTAGAAACCTTATATTTATTTTGAAAGGCCTGTCGATTGATGTACCACACGTGGGCTTGCAATGAAAAAATAATTTTTGACTTTCGGTTTTATGTACGGAGTGCACCCCTAAAAAAATCTTTTTTAGTAATTTCATTGCAAAACTATGTAGCGGTTAACAAAATACACCCTATCCTCAAGTTTTTATTCAAATAAACCTTATGGTTATCGAGTAAAATGCCTGTGACATACTGACGGACAGACAGACAGACAGACATGACGAATCTATAAGGGTTCCGATTTTTGCCATTTGGCTACGGAACCCTAAAAAGGATTTAATTTGTTTAGTCGAGGCAAACCATTTGCCGAGTAAGCTTTACGAATTACCGCCCGTGTTGAGTACAAAATTTAACTGCACGCTGCGCGTACTAGAAAACTCGCATTGTGGCCAGGTGCGACGTAAAAGTTATTTATTTGCGGAAATCGCGAAACGTCTGGTTGACATACCTGCACGTCTATCATGAGACTGCCGCGGCATACTCTCGATTTTTCTCGCACTATACATCTTGTTCTAAGTGTTCTCATAAGAAAGAGCATCAGCACGGCTACCACGCGACGGCGCGCGAGCTTTCTCGATTTTTGTTTTGGAACAACAATCGATTCGATTGTTGTTTGAGAACAAGAGGTATAGTGCGACAAAAATCGAGAATCTTTTTTAGATTTAGCTTAGTTTGAATTTAATTAAGTTAATGTTAGTTATCATCTTGTATATACAATTATTATTACTACATATTTGGTATGATCGCAATGCCTACATATCCATATGCCTACGTTGGTGGGAATAGGATCATAAATAACACAACAAATATGTATTTTTCGACGTTTTTATAACAAGTAGTCCCAATAAAATTTTACAAGTTCATTTTGTACAAGAATGGAGTAAATCTCCGTGACAAACGAAAAGTATTCAGATAATTTGTGGCGTAACATTATTCGGGATAGTGCTTAAATGAAGACAATCTAGCGAATGGGATACATATACATTATATGTCCCAAGTACGAGTTCATCCGTGGAAATACCGACGCGAACTTCGGACATAAGCATATAGTCTAGGTGCTTGATGCCCACCATTGTTGCGGATACTACCGATATCGATACAGACTAGGGTACACCCTAACATGCCAGCGCATCGTATTTCACCAATGACAACAGTGACTATCTGCTGGAAATCTCTCATCAATTGTCACCATTACCCTTTACACTCTAGTGACACTAGACAATTCACGTCAGATTGCTAGAAGTATGTCAACAGTGACTATCGGGTCAAAGTGACAAATTGCCATCGATGAAATAAGACAAACTCTAGCTTATACTAAAGTCCAATATAGACTTGCGTAAACTTAAATCTGTTAGACTACGTACTCTTACTAGCGTTTCTCAGAACCCTGCCGCTTAGACCTTGCCTAGCACTAAGAGAGACGAGTCTAACAGACCAAGGCAAGCAGCTAGAACCTTAATTGTCAGTCAAACCGTCACAGCTGGGCTGATGGCGTTTCGAAGGTTACTTACATCTAAACATCTTAACATTGAGCGCTTGAATTTAGAATATACAGTACAGCACGAATCATTCGTGACTACACGGCTGTTAGGACTAACGATTTCCTAATTTTCCCCTAAACGGGCTGGGATCCGCTCAACTTGGCTAAAAATTCACTAATTTAGTACTATGGGAAAGAGGTTCGTTGCACCTCCTAATTGCACCCGTCAGCCAATAGAATAATACAATGGTACAGGAGTTTTATCCCCTCTAGATGCATGATCTTCCAAGACTTGTGACAATGTTCATGTACAACCAGACCTTACGTAAAGCTTTTCTTTACGCTGTTTTCAACCAGTGACATTTACCAAATCGACATACTATTTTACTTCTATAATGGTTGTTTTATCGTCGCAATCTTGGCAAGGGTTAGGTCTATTTCTTTATGTCATATGTTTTTTTTCTTCTTTGACTGGCAAAAGAACTCAATGCTGGCATTTCTCAAGTTTGACAGAATTTGTGCATCGAATGTATCTCCCGTGCAACCATAGCCATTCAAAAACCAAGATTGGTATCTATTTTTACCAACGATCTAGGTTTAGTTCTTTTTCATTTCTCGGTGTGACATCACCCAAAAGGTAATTAAGAATAGGTATAAGTAGGTACTAATAATGCTAGCCTCTGTTATATTCGTTGATAAAGGAGGTAGATAGAAGACCTTAATTTTGCCGAAATTATCACTGGAATGGACCATATCCCCTACTAAATATAACTTCGTCCTCTACTTGTATATAACATTCCTCGGGGATGTGTTATGGTCAGCTTTAAACACATCTAATAATCCGTGAGTCAAAGAACTTATGAGTAAGTGGGTACTCGTAGTTGACCGGGGAGATAATATTGCTCAATCCGCACGCATTATTAAATGGGCCTTGATGCCCTTGATGTACTACGATCAAGTACTTATTATCATCTTTCAAGTAAAGTCTTCTAACGTCTTATAATTATTTCCGTTAAACTGGAACGGTAGGTATATCATTTGTACTCCTTACATGTTACCTCATTTGATAAAGCGTTGGTTTCAGATAATTTGACGTGCTCCAGATTCTTGTTAGTCCGGAAAAGTACTAAGTTACTCGAGTTCTCTAAACTTAATACCTACTTAATTATAATCGTTGCGTAGTAAATATAGATTATTGATATTTATATCATCAAGCGAGTTATATGTTAGGAGCGTAGATGATTTGAAAGACGTATTGTCAGTGGTGGCAGCTCAGCCATTCACTTCCTGGTTTAGGATCAAATAATACGACAGCACCTGACGTCATTCATTACACAACACGTACAATACTTAGTGCTCGGCTTTGCTTTGCTGTGAATTTAATATCAGTGCCATTAAAAGCATAGCTAATCATTGTTGCTCAGTAGCTGTTCTCTCGGCCATAGGATTCATATATCCTACCGGCTGTAGGTCACGCGCTCACCGACCCCTCTGGTGCTAGCGAGCTGTCAGGTTGCCACCGCTGCCAGCGCGCGTCTTTTGTTTTTACAAGCTTTTATTTCTATTGATTTTCTCTCTTCTCGTTTGAAATTGAATCATTGCGCCCACTATGTTCTTATGTAAGCGTTAATAGTGACTCGTGTATATACTGGGGTTTCTTCGTTTGTGCTCTTGCTGAAATACTTATAGTTATTTTATTCGTCATGATTATGCCCGCGGTTGAAGGCTGAACATCCTCAAGTCAAGTCATCGTCAAGTGGTAGGTAGGTGTCAAAGAGGTTTCAATCAACTAATTTCACCATGGTTGATAAATATTGACTGTATCAGGACTGTATACCCAAAGTTCGTTATAAATAGATGTTGATGATGATTTAGATGGCAAGGAAGGACTTATAACCAAAAAACTCTTCCTCCAAGGTCGCATATTGGTATTCTAATCGCTTTCTCAGTGGACCGATATTCCACATGATGTGCATGTCTTTAAATGGTTTTCTCAGTCTACCGATAAGGCTTTGAATTAGTTTGGATGTCATCATAAAAATACACTCTGAACTTAACGAACTTTCACAAAATCGTTCAAAGTAGGTACCTAACCGTTAAATGCGATATTGCTTTGCTAAACCGCTATAAACCATCGTTTTCTAGAATCTTGTGTGGAAGATGGTCATCTGCTATCAAGAATATTTTATTAGTTTATTTCATTGTTTTGGAAATAGCTTCCAATGGCACAGATATTGAAAGTGTATTCCTGTGGTCTAAAGACCGACTTCTTAATGAAAGGCACATATGTATGAGCAGGAACTCTATTTCTTCAAAGAGATACTAAGGTCGTGGCTAAGCTGTACACACTGGACCAACCCGTCGCGGTATTGTCAGTTCAATTATTAATTCTATTACATTGTGATAAAGTCCAATTATCGTTCAAAAGGATGTCCCTCGTTGGTTTGCGACTTGTATACTTAAGTTAAAAATGCTATAAAAAGGTGCCAAAAGACACGGATGTGCACAGCCTATGTCATGGTGTCTTTGTAATGTCATCTACGCTCCTGTGTAAGGGTATTCTTATATCTTAATCTGAGTCAAGGCGCGGACACTCCGCGATTTACGTTCATCGCTACAAGTACATGCCGGTACCCCAACGTTGAGGAACCGGCATACTGTACTTGTAGCGATGATTGTCGACGTCGTCGTCGACGACGTCAGAGGACCACCATAAATCTTAAGGCGCCGTAGGTTCAGCGAAGTTAAGCGAACAGAGTTTTTGAAACAATATAATGCGTCTGTTTATAATAATATGGTTTGTAAAAAAAAACGAATAGTAATCTTGAGGCTTTTCTGCAGGGAAATCAGTGTTTAGAAACATGATTAAGCAATTTTCGCTCGATAAAAAAATATCACGAACATAGGTCTAAAAATATTTCTTACAAATTATACACAAAAGCTAAAAATATTAAAATGGCTTCTAAAAATCGGCAATATCATGTTTGAGAGAAATCACTGTTTACTTTTTTATTTATTTAAACGCCAAAAAAAAATTAAATTAACAAACATGATTTCCGCGCTTCCGAGCACGCACTTCCATCTCGCTCACGCTTATGCTCAGTGAGAGGGAGAGAAGACCATGAACCTACGGCGCCTTAATGCTTTGGCTGAGAAAAAGCGCCTTTTGTAAAGATCAAAGGAGTGTCCCTTCTGTACTTGTACTATTATCTATTCTGTGTCTGAGTTAATGATCCGAGGCCCGATATCGGCCTGGCTGCATGCTGGCCGACGTGTGATTCGGCCCGTATGGATACGTGTCGGAAGCACGGCTCCCAACCAAATCAAGGTCACTCCATACTAGATTTTTCTGGAGCCCGGCCGATGTCGGCCTGTGTAGCATCTCCTTTAGAATGTAGCACAACTCACCATACGACTTAAGTTTTTCTGTTTAGTACCGTTTTATGAACATGCTGCTTTGTAGCGCGGTTAGTTTGTGCTCATTTGTGTTAGTTCTTTTACTAACGTGACAAATCACGACAACGACTGTTCTACGTGAACCCGACGACTCTTCAACGATTAGTTTCAAGAGGTCACACATTGTCATCTTTTTAACCGACTTCAAAAAAAAGGAGGAGGTTCTCAATTCGGCTGTATTTTTTAACCGACTTCAAAAAAAGGAGGAGGTTCTCAATTCGGCTATATATATTTTATTATTATTATTATTATTATTTTCTATGTTTGTTACCTCAGAACTCCGTCATTGATGAGCCGATTCGAAATTTTTTTTTTGTTCATATGTATATACTTCCAGGTAGGTCCCATTTTTTTCAAAATTCAGTTAGATGATGGGATCCATGAGGAATTGAGGGCACTCCTCAATTTGATTAGGCACACGTGTAGTGATTTTGGTATTTTCTGTTAAAACTCGTGTATTTACATCCGGAATCATAAATTTGGTGGCGAAGAATTGATGATGAAGACCACAGATAACTTATCGAATTCCTCAATTATGTACTTAAAAGTGCAAAAGTACGTCACAGGTTCTGATAAGATTCCGTTGAAATAGTAACTAATGAAGTGCCATTGGTGATGATCTTGGGGAATCGATGGAAGTCCTCAAATATTATCGGCCCACATTCACAGCGATTCGGTTTTTTTCTATAGTAACCAACGCATTTGCTATCGGAAATCAGAACATGTGGTTAATTGTAAAAAAAAACAGGAAATGTTCTCGTGGCTTGGCGGAGTACTAAATTGAAGTCGGTTAAAACTTTGTTTTTAAAGTAAATTATGTCTACATATAGTGTTGGTACAATCGTCGCTTTTTTTCGAAAAGGCGCCGGATGACAAATGACAGCAGATTATTCTAAAGGAACAATTGACGTATTAATTAACTTGAACGAATGTGACAAAACCGACGGTCGAGTTAATGTACCATGCCTTTGTGGGTATTCCCTCGGACTTTGTGGGGCCCTTGACTTTTGTTTCATCAGCCCATAGGGTTGGATGATGTCTGAACCGTAACTACCTAAGCGCAATTACCGATATACCTGTCCCTCCTAGAAAATCCTATAGCCCTTTTAGTGCAATGTCCTCGGTTGTGCTGTGTCAATTCATGTATTTGAGCAACAATTAGGTAAATGTAGCATGGACGTAATTATATCTCTATTTTCACTATAGATATAAATGAGCACCTATAGTTTAAATGAATAAATAAATATTTGCGCACAATCTTACACACATCGACCTACCCCCAAACTAAGCAAAGCTTGTACTTTTGAGTAGGTACTTAACGACGATAAACATAGTTACATAGATAAAATACTTAAAAACATAGAAAACAACCATGACAACAAAACAAAAAAATATTCGTGCTCATCGCACAAATAAATTTAGAGCAGGTACCTAGGTACATTAGATACGCTCTTTAACACATTCACCGATCGATCCAAATCTACGAGGAGTTTTCGCTACATAGTTACCTATGTAAAGTACATATATATAACAGTTCTCATCTCTGTTAAACAAGTATCAAATAGTACAATGGACCTTATGGTGGTGGTTATATATATGTTAGAACCAGTACTACGCAACGATTCGCCGTTAACTGAACATAACTCCGTTAGGATAAACGATTGGAAATAATATGTATTTACAACAATGATGGGCACCAAGATATTACATAATACATTATATACTATTCTACCTTCGAACAATGCAATTTTAAAGATGTATTCATCCACCAATCTCCTTCGCATTCCCTTCTACAAACTGCGATACAATAATAGTATAATATCAATAAATCATCAATATATTTAGCATATACTATTACAAAATTCCATCTCCATAGCTTGGGCATAGCAGCTAAAAAAAAAAACTTCCAAAATTCTGTGCTTTAAAATATGGATTAGCTAAAACCATTTCAAAAAAACCCTTGATTGCGTTTCACATGGTCGCAAATAAAAATTAGGCAGCTACCTACTTATAAATTATATTTACATACCTTAAGCTAGCCATTAGCTAGTCCAAAATGAGAGCTCCTACATATATAAACATTTTTTTACTAATGTTAAATTAGATATACTAGTGCTGCTGGTGAAAAAGCGGATGCCGGACTCTTTCGGGGCACAACCGGGAATAAGCTAGGAGGAGGATGATGAGTATTGCTGGTAAAGTTAAAAGTCAAGTTTTAGGTGGGCCGCTTCTATAAACGACGCTGGAGGGACCTGAGGTACCCTTGATCGTGTCCCCCTGCGCCCTTTTTCCGTCACGTTAGATAGGTTTCCGTTTCAGCTTTTACCGATCAATATCATCTCTCATTAAATGATAGCAACATATTCGAGAGTAATGTAAGCGATACATTTGATGGCAGTGAAACCATAGATTTTCACGGGTTCCATTCATGAAGGATCTTACTGACGACCCTGTAGAAACTCCGCGGAAGTTTCTACAGGGTCGTCAGTAAGATCCTTCATGAATGGAACCATTTTAAATTAATAAAACTGGTACAATATTCTTTTTGCATTCACCATATTTAAAACTTAATTAAGTGACAAATGTTTTTTAAACGATCGAAAAAACGAAGTTCAACTTCACTAAACTTAACAACATATTTTTGACACATCATTTTCTTAACGCTAGGGCTTTCAAATTTGCCAGTCGCTTGGGCTTTACAATATTTCTGCAACCCTTCACGGCTATCACGCGACGGCGCGTGAGCTGTCTCGATGTTTCTCGCACTATACGTCTTGTTCTTATTAGAACACTTAGACGGTATATATAGTTCGAGAAAAAGCGAGAGAACTCGCGCGCCGTCGCGTGATAGCCGCTGGTGACTTTCATTCTAGAGTATCTCGCCACGCGCTCGATATACAATGCCCTTGTTCCATTCTTTGATATATCAATCAGCACAGAAAATATTGTTTTTATGTTAGATTGCTTTAGTCATTTAATGGTAGACCATAAACATGAGCACATTGTTTTATGCCGTAATATTATGTTTCCGCTACGCCCAAGCCCATATCCCTACAGCCGTAAAATTGCATTTTCGCGTCCAGCTAAAATAAATATTATTTACAAACCCGGAGGTACATTTTAAATCTAGTTTAGAACTTATCGATTGAGATTTGCCACCAACTTTAATTTAATATTGTCCGTAGGTTAGCATAAGAACGCGGGGGCACGCGACTAGACCTTTAATGTTTCAAAATATAAGTTCTTTCATTACTCATTCAGTCCCATCACTAGTATTCTTTTGACTTAAACTTTCCTTCGTTCCATCAAAACCCTCTCCTTACCTTTTTAACTTTCAAAATACATTTACGAAATAGTTTTAAACGCCTTCATAATTCCGTTGCTTTAAAACATACATATGCATAATTTACGACTTGTTGAATATCAAATGTGTTCTGGCGTCTGTATCTTCAGACTTGTCTTTGATCAACACAACACGTTTAGGCCACTTTTGAACGCGTACGGTTGTCTATCGATAACCACCGCAGTCGCGCCCGCGTTCAAACGCTAAACTATTTAAAAATATAACTACAATTACATAAAAAACGTAAACTCGAACTAAACTCTCAATACTTGTAAGTACATTAACATTAAAAATATTATTACTCATTTTAGAATATTGTTTTTAAAAGACTAGGCAGTATCGTATTGCCTAAGCCTCGAGATATTTATTTGAAATCACGGTGCTAGCCTATATCTAGTTTGTTAGACATTACCATAAGAATAATCAGTAATGCGTGGGGAAACGGCATTGGCGCCGCCGCTCATAGATGGACACATTTCATATCCAACATTCTCCGACAGTACAGCTCTATGATAGGTATAAGCCGACTAAATACAGTTAGCTTTCCCGATGTGTGTCCAAATATTTTGTACTACACGATTCAAGCGCGTCTATTTCATTTAGGAATGTGAGTTTTTTTTTTGTATTTCAAATGCACGCAACGTACCTAATGCCGCTTCCACACGGTATTCTTAGGTTACTTTTATGTCATTATCGCATTTAGGTTGTGTGTTGAGGCTGCCCCTATTATAGTTTGGTGTGACATGACATGGCTAGAGGTGCTATGAGTGGAAATCTAAATTATAAAGGTATGTGTACAGTCAATCGCTAGGTATATTGGCTAGCTGCATTGGTAGTGTAAACTTACATTTTGGACTGAGCGTGGCGAGGAATATTATTGTAGGAACTACTAACTTATATAGGTACAGGTTTCTTTTGTTAAGAACTTTTGCAGAGACCGCAATTGACCAGTTTTTTGTTATTAATCTGAAAGTACTTTAAACTTATAGATACAAGACATAATCAGCGGAAATTTCAAGTGTCTACATATTGCGGTTCTAGAGATATACCGATTGTTATGGGCGGGCAATAAAATTACGTTTCAAACGGTTATTTAGGCCACCAATTTATTTGTAATGCTCATTTTTACTAAACCACTCTAATTAGCCTTACGTACTTTACAACAGTAGGTATTTCAAACTAAATTTAATAACGTTCGCGCCCATAATTATGAACGACAAAGTAATTGTATAATTTCTAGTATAATATATTTACAACACTGCATAATAATGCATAATAAATCCTAACATAAACATTAATAGAAAATCACAGTTCAAACGATTACACGAAGGATAGTTTCATAATAGTAAGTACTTAACTAAATTACATATACAATTAGAGAAACCTCCTCCTTGGTAACCAATGGTAAACAGTTCCTAACACCATTAGCTTCAGATCAGTGTAAGCGATGCATATATGACTGCTACACGGTTAAAATTAAGCTGTTTACACACTAGCGATCGACTGTTTATAGGAAACATATTTGAGCTAAGGGTTTGCCTGCAACCGTGCTCTAAGGACATTATATCTGTCACATCGTACATTCACGTGAAGGTCGGCGGCGCTGTACGACTCATTCTGTGTGTTTCAGTTTCTGTCGATGTAGATTGTGAATAAAGTTGATTCTAAGTGCACGTGTCCCACAATTATGAACTTTATTGCAACGGCTGATAGTTTAAATTAGAACGAGTCGTGCAACCGCTGCCAGCGCACACACCCCTAAAGCTGTAAAAAAATACGATGTCGTCTCGGGCAAAAGCCGCTTTTGTGCCGAATTGTGCGACAAAATATATTTGCGCTTGTCAGTTATACTACACAACGAGGATTTGTACAAAACCCAAGCACCGCGTGAAACCCTGGAGCGTCTACGAAATAGGTACAATTACATTTTGAACTATAAGTTAGTAGTCAGGTTACATTTTTGACCACAGGAGGCTCCAGGGCTCAACAATGTCCGTTGTTCATCGGTCTACAGTCTAAACTTTAGGTAACTACGCCTGGAAGAAATGATTTCGTCTGTGTACTGGAGTCGACTCCAAAAAAACTTATAAATCTTATAACTATCTATTGCTTCCAGCGAGGGCTCAGGTTATCCATAGACTCCGTTATCTCGTCGGACTGACGTGTCGAAGTCGCGCGGAGGTGACTTAAGCTTGGGATTACATGAGTTCGCCGAATTGCATCCAAGTAAGTAGTACATTCAGATAGCAACGGTCCAAGTTAGAATATTCCAGTTTCAGTTACAGTTTTATAAAAAGCCCCATAATGAATAATCTCAACCATAAACACAAATGCGACTCCCCAACGGGCACTCAACGGATACCACTCTTCATCACCAAAGTTGCAATACTAGTAAGAGATGCCATTAACGCAATTCCTTGGTGCTGCCACACATAGGTAACAGCTAGGAATCATATTTTTTTTCCAAATTCCAGCTCAATGCAAACGCAATACTTAGGCGACGTAACGAGGCAATTGTACCTGCATACGTAAAGTTATGTTTGCAATTTGGAATGAACACGCCGCTCCGTACAATAAAAGATTTTACGTTCTGGAGTGATTAGATTCAGCAGCGAACTCACTGCAAATTTTAAATCGGCATGGCATTATCATTAATGAAATAACATATTTATGTTAAGAATTATCTGTAGCAATAATCTTGTTCTGTCTTTCTATCACTAGTTTGATTATTCGCCAAAATATCAAAAACTGATTTTAACTTCTACATAGAATACACCGCTGTAGGAGTATGAAACGTAAACATAGTGTCTAAGTCACAGAAACTATGTTGGTACTTACCTATTTTATAAAAATTTCTAATATGGATACTGTAAATTGCTTTACCCCATCGTGTTAAGAGATGCCTTAACACGACGCGGGAGAAACGCTTATGCCTTCCGCGCACGAGAAAAAGAGATGTAACACTCTTCGGGAATGTCTTAGTGAAGTTTTGTTTAAATTTCATCAAGTGAGATTTTAGATGAGCTAAAATACTACAGTATTAACTTGATTGTGTCGTAAAATAATGTATCGTTTGAGTAGGCTGAGTTAAAAAAGGAAAATACAGACCCAACTTTGGTTTTCTTTTTCTAACAATTAACTAACTAAATTTAAGCAATCATGTATCGATCAAATCAGATAAACAGTTATATAGTCAAGAATCATATATCTGAAAATCAAACCTTATTGTATCTTAATCTAGTCAGAACGGCGTTTCAAAGCACGCTGTAATTTCCAATGCACCGCCTTAACGCGACAAGATCACGGAGTCTATTTATCTTAATGTAATATCGATTCATTATGTATAGTGGTAAATGCACAGCCTAGGCATCACTTCTCCTTCGGTGACCACTCGCTGGTGGGTCGGTGCGACAGATGTATCTGCTTTCACATCCATAGCTTTACACCCAATGAGAACTCTATCTAAAGGTAAAGTGTAAAATGGCGGAATCACGCCGGGTTGGCACCCCGAAGCACATTCGCATGAATTAATTTAGTCCATGTTTTAATCACTGAAACTGGTTTTCGGTCCATACTAAGCGTATTGATTGATTATTGAATATCAAATTCAACATATTCTTCATTTAGACATGTACCTAATTTCTTACGTTTCAGCGTAGGCATGTATTTTTTCCATGTGGCATTCAGATACACCTGCCGCATCAGTAACATTATGTTCACGGCAAGCTAACAAAGATATTTGCGGGTTAACATTTCACCAGATGTTTAGACAATTAAAGGAGTTATAACAAACATGTAGTATATTAAACGAACATTTTGGTTGATTAATTTTGAGATCGCTTTCTAATCATTTAAATGTGAATATTTCGATCTCGAAGTACAGTCGCAAAGTATTATTTGTCTTAGGTTATACACAGGTACCCGAGTCTGAGATTTATATCTATAATATTAGTACGTAGACACATGGTTAAACAGCATCTCAACTTTATTGTTTAGTTTGGTGTTATAATCTCGTCTGCATTTAGATATTTAAAAACGCACTAAAAAAAACGTATTATGTCAAAAAATATATTTCAACGGCTGTTACCTAACTTTATAACTTATTCAAGAGCACATACATTTTATTCTTATTTACTTGTGCTTGCATATTTATTTTAGCTGCAAGAAAAACATTATTGTCGTTTTACTGAGAGAAGATACAAAAAAATGATTTTTATGAAGTAATTTATATTTATACACAATATAAAATATAATAAAATATAAGTACACTGGATACTTAGCTATTGAATATGTCAACTTATGTTTATATCATGAGTAATATTTACTATTTATTATACCTACTTTGCACAAATACATTTTCGGTGGTATCACACAAAAAAAACTTTTATTATTCTTTATTCTTTAACTGTCATGTTTAATGTTGTTACTCTCAAAGTGAATAGGAAATATGCTATTGAACACAAAAACTTAAATATTATTTCACAAATATCTTTGTCAACTTGACAATGCTTACTTCCCGACGAATAAACCTATTAGCGAATAACCCAGTCCCAAACGCCGCAAACCCTCAAAAACACACCTAATCTTATACCGTATTAGGTTCATATTCCAAGTCATTGTGGCTTTGTGACCCTTGTTACTGGCTCTTACTTGTTACAAATTATATCGGTTTCTGTTTCATATTGTCGAGTGTACCAACTTATTCTATTGCCGTGCTTGTCCTTCACACGTATTTCACACGCTTGTGTGAAAGAGACAAATGTCGGAAACGGGCTATCCACGGTGACCCACTGCGGTCCTGCTTCCTTGTAAGCAACGCGGACGCGTACAAGGTCTTTATTGCTATAGGTACAGTCCTGGTGAACAGTTAGATATTTAGACGTGCGCGCCGAGATTTGGCGGCGACGGCGTCTACTCCAGTCAAAAAAAATCGATAAAAACCGGCGCCGTGCGTGCAACAGAAGCGTACGGCGCGCCGCGGTCGGCGCTGCAAAATAGATACGGTCGGCGCTCACGTCTGGTAGCGATTTTCCTATATTAATTTAAATATTTGTAGAGGTCAACAATCTCCGTGGGCCTAGCCCTTGCATACGCCCCCTGTACAGAACATGCGTGTATATCTCGATCGGCTCAGACCACATATCAGTACATTCACCTGTAACGTGCATTGTTAACTAAATATCAATCACTATACAATATGTTTGTTTTATCAGGCTTTGTTTAAGACACTGTGTTTACAATTCCTTTAAGCAATCACGTTAACATTGCTAGGAACAAAAGGACAATTAATTATAAAAAATGCGACTATAGCTAACTTTACAGGACATATCATGGTTATTTGACTCACGTTACAGGTGATATGAATGGACCTAACTAATCCGATATGGGTCGCACAATCATTGTAAGTGTACGGCGTCACGTCGATTCGTCGCCGACGCCGACATGACAAAGTCTTAACTTGAATTGAGCAGTGTTCAGATGCATGGACGAACAATTGACTACAACCCTGTGGTGAATACTGAACCCTAATTAATTAATACACCGATGTAGCATCACTTAACTGAGATAACTATAATTCGATTTTTTTAATGCCTATATTTGACAGCCGTCATTCCGGTACAATAAATGTCAATGATGACATACGATGACGTAAATTGTACTGGAATGACAGCTGTCAAATATTGGATGTAAGGGCATTTTCACTATAACCTTACACAACAACTCAACTTTGGACGCATGGACGATATCTCCCAATCAGCAGTAAAAGGAAAATAGACTGTCAATTATTTTTAGCTACAATCTTTCGATGACAAGTGTACTTTTCTATTATGTTATAATTAAAATGTTCTTAGTTAAACAACAACACAACAAACCAACCCCCAACAACACAACAGAACAGTCATGCATAACAAAATAAAACAGAATATACTTATCAATATTTTTTTGTTATCCATGACTGACTTTTCAAGTTACCTACTCGTATGATTCCTTCCGTAACATAAATCATCACAACCCAAAGATATATCGCTGACGAAATGTTGTCCATATTGTATACTTTATTGCGCGGTAACCTCAGGTTGATAGGCATATAGGTTCGTGATGCTACAAGACCCCTCCCCTCTCTATTGACCTAATCCTATCTTTAACTTTTTGGCCTTTTAATACCTCTATAATAATGAGATTAAATTACTGTTAAAATGGAGTTCTCAAACAAAAACATGGCAGTTTATAGTGTTACATTGGCGCCCGGAATATTTTACAGCTGCCACCAAATTAGAGCCAGTGCGCATGCCGTAGGTACCAATGGATACGCGCGCTCCGCCTCTAACATTACGCATGAATCGACTCTTGCGCAGAGTGTCGGCAACAATTTGGTGCCGGAGATCATTAAAAAAACCCATTCAAAGACTGCAATGATTGAGATTGCGTCTTTTGACGTTGTCAATGTATAATTAATTACCTAATTAATCCAGTAATTGGGGCCCGATGCATAATGACATATATTTCGTATCACAAGTGGATATTCGTCTCATTTTATTAGAAAAAGTCTTCCGCATTGTAACAAATTACCTCCCTGTCCCTGGATTTTGCAATGTCTTTTTTTAACCAACTTGAATATACTTATCGATGAACACCTACAAAACTTGGAAATGTGATAATTTTGACCAGGTCTTCAGTGTGTTAAGTATATGTTGCACTACTTGAGCGCCTGTATTATAAACGCAGGTACGGATAGTCCAGTCAAAAAGCTACCGATAGGTCGGTCATAAAGCTACCGATAATTCGGTCAAAAGAGCCGAGGGCCGATGAAAAATAAACGCCTGTTCGACCAGGGGCGTACTTTAAAAAGCTCCATTTAAAAAAATCATCACAAAATCGTAAAACTTACATTATCAATAAAATATTTATCCTAGACTACAAACGAACTGAACTCTGAGCGTAGCGAGTGTAGCTGGTACTAGTCAATTCCGCTCCACTCGCGCCGACACACACACACATTAATAGACTTCTCCGAGATATGACTTAATTTATATTGATAACAATGAGTAAAAAGAACAAATACACAGGAAACAATTAATTACGTATTGTAAAAAAACAACAACGTCACAGCATATTTACATCGTATTCTATACGTGTACCCCACAATGCGCACCGCCTTTACAATAATTCTCTACATAGATTTAGTTGGCATGTCTCGTGCGGCAATAACTGACCAGAACCGCGCTCTACGTGTACTCAATAAAAATCTACTATTTTATATTGAATTCGCCTCTTATATACGGATAAAACCGGCAAAACTTATAACATAAAAGTAACTTAAAGTAACACTCCTTTCATCGTAACGCAAAAAACGTACATTTAAAATGATTTTGTTCAAAACAATAAAAAGCAACGGAACAGAAGTGCTACTTTTATGTTACTTTTAAGTAAAATTTTTGGCGGGCTCACCCTTATTAACCTTTATAAATATCAGAAGCTAATCCTTTACATCTCATCGTGGAGTCATCAATAAAATTTCCATGATACTAATCAACATGGCTTTTTATATCTATGCGAGTCATAAAATGACACTAACCAGGGAGTCGAGGAAAATGCCACTGAAGTCAAACGAACAATCGTACTGTAAACTCTCACTAGATGGCGCTCACTACCTCATACGTCTTGCAAACTCGCTATTTTCTCATGTTTTACATTGAACATCAGCGAATCATCTCAGTCCAAAGTATATACTATTTGTATGTGATATAAACTGTCTAACATTGACTAAGTCCATTTAATTGCTAAAGAAACGATAAAATCGTTGTGAAAATAGCAGTCCTTTAAACACCACGCCATCTACCGGAATCCAACGACCAAATTGTAAAATTTGATTTTAGCGGCTGCCAGCATGACATTAGGAAGTAGTATATCCTCCTTTCTAATATCTAGGCTTGACTCCACCCCCCTTCCTATACCTAATGCTCGTGACTTATCATATTATACCTAATCACATAGATTTAGAACATTTGTTGTGTGGTGATAGGGGCACGGGTGTTGCGCCTCAGTCCATGAAAGAAGAAGCTGGCTGCGGCCTTTATTGGTGCGACGAGGGGGGCGCGCACTGGCGGCTCCCATTGTCAGACGTTGCCTGTGGCCGGGAAACGGGGAGGCGGCAGGGGGGGTGGGGGGCGGCCCGCGTCGCCCGCACCCGATGATTGCTCCGATACTGTAGAAAATTCACGTTTATAGATCGACAGTTTAAAAGAACTAACGCCTGAACAAAGAGCTGGGAAACGATAAAGGGGCATGGAGGGTAGTGGGGGACTGAAACAGGGTAGGTATAGGGGCGCGGGGGACACGATGAAGGGGAATTTAGGTTAGCAGGGGACTTGAACACGATACTGGGGCGCGAGGAGCTGACAAAAGGGAACGGAGTGTAGTGGAGTTCCGAAACAGGCTACAGGGGCACGAGGGACACGATAAAGGGGAATCTTGGGTAGAGTGTGTAAGAAACAGGCAACAGGGGTGCGGGGGAGAGGGCAAGGGAGAAGCGGAGGGTAGCAGAGGACGGTTTCGGTACCCTTTGACGTCTGCCGGCTATCATCGTAGGCGCCATCTCATTTAAGCGGACTTTACTTCATTTCAGACTTTACTTGCACAAATATGTGATTAGGCACGTAAAAATATCTGATGCACACGCCCCGGTAACCCGGGGTAGCGAATGAGTACAGTGACCCTTCACTAAGCTACAAGTTATAATTTTATAAGAGTGTAATACGGCCAAAAGTGTGCGGGGCGATACGGCCGTGAGAACACTCAGCCTGAAGAAGAGAAAGGCTCGAAGTTTGTCGCCGTAGTGAGCACGTGAGTTTCTGTATACTTTTAAACGCGAAACACTGCTCAGCTTGGCTTATGTTGCCTGTTCAGACTTGGAAATTTATATCTTTGGTAAATTCAAAGTCTGAAACCATTGATCAGTTCAAAGGAGATGAAATTAAATGAAAACGAGTGCTAGTGCTCCGGGAATCGAAGTCGTGTTAAAATGTAAAATTACTGTCTTAAGTTTGAAAGTGAAATCTGTGATTTTGGTCCAGCCAAAAAGACGTGGATAGAAATTGTACAGTAAACCAAGAAATTGATATACCGTCGATATGCTTTTAAAACAAGCACCCCTAGAAATTGCCAAAAATGTAAACACATTTTTACATATCAATTGAGAAATAACCTCAAAATTTTATTGAATAAAAAAATATGTGAAATTCAACTTGAAATTCACTCGAACGTAAAACCAAATGTAGTGTCCAACTCTTTTTAATTGCAATACTTTCTTAGATACTAGTTTAAATCTCTTGTCATAAGATAGGCGTGCTGGTCTCAGCACGGCTATCCTGGTATCCTGGAGTCGTCCAACTCCAAATGGATGTAACAGGAAAGAGGTGACTCCAAATGGGGAGCAAGAAATCGATAGTTTTGTCAACATATTTGGCATGTTCTATTTCTATACTTACGTGAGTCGTGTTTTTCGTCAGCGGGCGCCGGCGGCGGCGGCGGCAGCTGTTGCTCCAGCGCGTTGACGCAGTTCATCATGCTGCCGTACAGGCGGCTGTCGCGGAAGCTGTCCCTGTGCGTCCACAGATTATCACCCACCGACCGTAGACATGGCCACCAAACATTATCACCCACCGACCTTAGACATGGCTACCGAACATTATCACCCACCGACTATAGACATGGCCACCGAACATTATCACCCACCTACCATAGACATGGCCACCGAAGATTATCACCCACCTACCATAGATATGGCCACCGAACATGTTCACCCACTGACCTTAGACATGACCACCGATCATTATCACCCACCGACCTAGGACATGGCTACTGAACATTTAAATATTATAATTTTCACCAGAAACGTCGCTTTACTTATCATTTGCTCTCTAAAAGTGTTGCTTCTTACATACGTCAAGAACAGTTATTCATACTTAGCTATCCCCCTTATTCTGCCTTGTATATCCTGCGGCGTGGCTAATTACAAATGTGCCTAGGGATATCCTTCCAGCACGGCTATCACGGGACGGCGCGCGTGCTCTCTCGATTTTTCTCGCACTATCCATCTTTCTCTTATTAGAACACTTAGAACAAGAGGTGTAGTGCGAGAAAAATCGAGAGTATGTCGTGGCCGTCTCATGACAGACGTGCTGGGCGCGTTGTGGCCACCCAGGAGGATTACTTAGCCCTGTCTGTTCCCACACGTTATGACACATGCTATGGACTCTGTTATTTTGACTAGATATAGTTCTCGTGGAAGCAGCCTTTGACGTACTTTAAAACAACTTTGCTTCTCAAGATGATTCTGGAAGCTTTACGTTCTTGAGAATTTTATATTTTTGGTGTCCTTGGCCACCAACCCAATCATACTGATCCTGCTTGAAATATCTGGCACCATTGGATAAAGCTTAGCTTATTCAAGATTATTACTGTTGTACTGCATATTTCACAATTTTACCGGTCTAAATTAACAACACTGAGGCGCTAGACCAGCCATACTCAACCTTTTTTCGACGAAGGACTGCAAAAACATTTTAGCTAAGGAGCCCGACCACAAGGTACTTTATAAGGTTTTTTTTAGGATCGCATGGTGGATGGCTGGCCTCTCGCAAGAGCATGGCGGGCCACTTTCGTTGCCTGTTTTTACTGGTATAATTGCAACTTTCCTGAAACAGCCCATAAGGTTAATACTAGTTTCAAAAATATACTCCTAACTCTCACGATAATTATAATAAATAAAAACATGGAATTGTAGGGTCCACGGTGTGTGAGTAATATGTTTAGTGCATCGCGTGCCCATGGGGTGTGGCAGGTAACTGTTTTTACACTTGAAGTAGGCATGACGACACCCGTTTGTAACAACTTGCGACTCGGTTTTAACAACTTTTAATGAAAATATAATCCTATCCTATGCGATATTATTAAACGAGCATTGTAATCACTTTCTCGAAAATGCTTCTAGCAATTTCGACGAAATTTGGAATAAAGGGGGTTACAAGCGCCAGCAATCGATTGTTTCCGAGAAAAATCGTTTTCTTGGTATTATCCCTCATAAAAGTTTGTTAATGCAATATAGTACGTAATTTCACAACAGTTTTCACCGGTTGATTAGATTAATGGTTATGGCTTACGAAGCCGTCAGCCGGGGGTTCAATTTCCAGTGAGGGGATGTTAATTTTTGTTTTCGTTTTTATAGACAATTTTTCGTCATATTAAAGCCGGAAAAAACATGGTCGTCACGTTTTTGCTTTTATTGTCTACATATTTGTTTTTGTTTTTCACCCCAACTGGGCAAAATTATATTATGGACCAGTAAAATGTTTTGTTTAAGAAGTTACAGATTTATTTAGAGTAATTTAAATATATCCATCTATTTATCCATATGGTTAATTTAGGTTAAAAAAGTTACATTAGTAAGTAATTCGTTCATAATTATAGAATCAAATAAAACCTGGTACCTACGAGAACAATATTACTTTGCAAGTAAATCGGTCCAAAAAATAAGATCAGCGACATCTATTGAAATCGAACTGAACTTGAACTAAAATTATGCTCGCTATAAGATGGCGCTAATCATCATCTGAAACTTAATTCTGCCATTAATAATGCCTAATGATAAAATATATATATATAAATATTGAGTTATGATTATTAATTATTGTAAATAATATCGTCTGTAAAAAAGGTCCAAAGTTGTGTTAGATTGTTTCGAAAATCACATGTTGTTACCAACGGATCCCATCGTACTGTGCAGTGTAGTGTCAAGAAAAAGGTCAAATGAAAAATAAATAAGTTCGCCCTGACTCACCTCCCGTTAGAGTTTCTGAAGAGCGCCAAGATTTCTTCAAACGTCTTATTTTTCGTTTCAGGAACTTTTTTATACGTAAATATCCAAAAAATTGCAAGGAATACACTAAAAGGCAGGAATGTATAGTTTTCCAATAGCGCCTGAAAACAGAAAAAGTAGAGCGTGTCTGTAATCAAATTAGTCAGCTTACCCATGCAACTTTGATAAATCTACTCATGGAGGATAAAATCTTATCTGTAAGAGGTAAAGTCTGGATTTTTTTTCCTTGTAAACTTGTCAAATGTAATTGACATAAGATTGAATTTAACCTAGCCTATGCAAAATATTAGGTACTAAACTAGTTCCTATGATAGATAAATCTTTACACAACTTAAGGTACTTATGGTACTCTGTACACAGAAAGAGATTATAACTCTGTGCTGACTAACCTTTACTCTACAGTACGCAAACTAAAAGATTACCTTCATGCTAGGGAACCCGATGCCGACGACAAAGTTAGCCATCCAATTGACCAGCACAGCAATGGCCATGGCACTTGGGCGGGGCCCCTGGGAGAACAGCTCAGCTGTGATCAGCCACGGTATGGACCCAGGCCCCACGGCAAAGAACACCACGAAACTCAGCGTCGAGACGACCGACAGATAGCTCATCCAGTCTATCATCTCCTGTACATAACCAAAGAACTCCTATCAGTGCGTAGAATCATATTCTTTCCCGCACCGATCGGTTGATCAATACACATCACGCACGGTGTATATGTGCATTATAATCCAGGTTGTTACGGGGGAGGGGAAGGGGGAGGTCGCTTGATTTTGAATGGAGCTTCAGGGACTACAAAAATACACTTTGCATTGTTACAACTCATTATTGCATCAATTTAAATGGTTCCTTTCTTGTGCTTAGGGATGGACTTTGCTGGTCCAATCATTAAAAAAGTTGTGAATGGCGGACAGTTTGTGAACCCCTTAAATTAAAAATGCGTTCGTCATTATTTTGTATGAACCATTAGGTGGCGAGTTTTATGTCCATGTTACAAATTAATAACACACCGCTGAAAGAATATTAGAATTCCTCTTTATTTTTGTTGACATTATAAAAACAATTGACATTTATTTTCAAACTGAGACTAACCATTTCACGTATTTATTTGTTTAATCTTTAGTGCACAATAATAAATCTTAACACAAAAAGCGGCTTTAAAACCATGGGACATTCTCTACCAGGTAACCCCTAGGCAAAGCAGAGAGATTGATTGAAACATATGATCGAAATCTTTAGTTTCTATCCTTATACATTAACCATACATTTTTACGAATATTAGTGCAGTTTACGTATCAACCAATATACAAGACATAAACGGGTTCTGCACAGTTCATTCTAACATTCAAGACAGACATTATCTTTAGTAGTTTCAGGCTTAACTACGAGACAATAGGAAAGTAACACATTAACACTAAGTCTGTAATTAAGGATTGGGTAAGGGATGGCACTGTAAAGTCTGGAGCAACTTATTCAGAGACAAAAAGTATGCGCTTACTTCAGCAGTCAGCGAAGTAAGGCATCATTTTTGATCATTGAATAAGCTCTGTCTGTTTACTTTCAAATGGTAACCCTAACCGCAAGGAAGTAGCTGAAGACAGACATTAGTAAAATATTAATGCCAATGTCTACACTATGTCGCGTTACTTCAAAATAACAATCCTTCAGTAGCTAGTTCCACTAGAAAGGTATATGTATCACTCACAAACACATAGCGCCTTCTACGACCTCAAGCTCATAAATCGCGCCTATGTGTCAAGCAGAGTGGTACAGATACCTTTAAACTAGCAACAGAAGGCTCATACTTTAAAAGGCGACGTTGTATGTCGGCAGTTTTTAATTTACTAGTCTCTGCTGAAGATCTTCCAGATTGAAAGGACCATTTCTCAATAAACGACAGCGAAAGACAGGGACACCATAACAACCCCGGTTATAGAACAGTGAAGTATCGCCATCGCTTGCTATATGTGAAGGTGGTATCTGCTTGTAAGCAGTGTTAGTGTCTTTAAGTATATTTGCCGGCATCCATCTTGAATGCTGAGCCGCAGAATTCTAAGCACATGGTCTATTGTTATACTCGTAGACATTACTAAAAATAGGACAAGATCGAAAGCTCTAAAGTATTTCGTTGTATTTGTTTCGTTGGTTTTGTGAAAGCTAAGATTACCAATGCACAGAAGGAAATGAATGCATTGTACTAACTCAATTTCGGACTGGATCTAAGTCTCTATCACTGCTAGAACACACCGACTTTAGAAATGAAAACAAAGTTCTCTTGGATTATCGAAGCTACTTATAATAAATTTTAATTTAACTGAATGCATCATTATTTATAATTTCTTTTTGAATTATGAAAACGAAATCTCTTAAAAATGCTCTATTTATTCAGGGTTAGTTATCTGTTTCTTCATATCTTAACAACCTTTAAATTCTTTAATTACTACGTAGATAAATGCCTCAAGTTCTTTATAAATCTGAACACCTGTTAGTTTTTCAATACAAGTTGGTTGTTTAGTTTTGTTCCGATCTTGTCCTCAACAGACCCACGTGCCTAGCCTCAGTATTCAGGATCTGCGTCTTACGCGTGCTGGAGCGTCCAATTCCATTTCCAATTCGTCGTGGCGTGTGAGTGCGGTGTGTGATGTTTATTTGATCAATTTTCCTTTCCTACCGAGACACCAGCATCGGTGCTAGGAAAGTCGCAGTTTGGGGGGGGACGGCGAAGCGAAGCAAACAAGGGTGAGAAAAGTAACGCGTGCATGCGGTGATCGAACGAAAGCGTGAACAGAGTTTCCACGAAAGTCGACTCTCGAAGGATGTCTCTATTCTACAGCTGAGGGGCTCAGAGATAAACCTCGAGATTCAATTTTCGTGGCAGCGCCGCTATGGTATAGATATGTTCATTAATGAAGTCTCCGTTTGGTTTAGTATTAATTTGAAAGTTGATAATGAATGTATATATACATACTTCATTATTTTTATTACCTGTCGCTGCGCTTGGTGTAGCAACAATTAGTCCGTAGGACTTTTAAAATATTTCATGAGCATGTACAAGCCTGCAGTGAAATAAATCACCAATTAAATTAATTAAACCTATATATTTTTTGAATTTATGATGATTCCTCAACTTATGCCATAGGCGCACGCAGTAACACGCTTTCGATTCGCATTTCCTGAGTTCCTTTTAAACTTTCCTACAAGCTCTTTTTTAATTATTCATAATATATTTTAAGAAATCCATATAAATGAATAAAATCAGCACTTATTTTAATTATTAGTCTTCAATCAGGACTTGCGAGCAATGGCCCTACCAATATTTTTACCTACTTTATGAGTTCCATGTTTAAGTAAGTAAGTAATGATACGGCAGTGAACAGAATGCCTGCGGCGCAAAATACTAAGAGCTTGATGGATAAGTTCTCCAGAGTCAAACAGTCGACAGACCGATGATACAAGCCAATCTGATGATGAATCGGGAGGCAGTTAAGCACGTCAATTTCCGATTTTCATCACATCGACCTAATATATATCGCCGGTATAATCCCTTGCACCAAAGTAGAACTAAAATGGCGTCCGCACATGCTATGAGGCCGCACTCGCCCTTTGCTGTGGGAACGTGCACCTTTGAATCCATAAGCGTACACCTGAACGGCTATTAGTTCTTTGGTGCCAGGTACTAACGACAATCTGACATGACATTGATGAAAGAAAGTATTGAAGCTATGTTAAAGCGTGCGAAAGCTTAAAATTACTAAAGCATTTACAATACAGATAGCGTTCATGAGGTTAAAGGTTTTTTAACCTAACCAGTTGAGAGAAAACGCTAGCATGGATATTTTAAATGCTTAAGAGTCCCCAGGAAGTTTGACTTTCCAGACAAACGTGGTTTCGATTTCTATTCAAGACAGCGGCGCGCTTTCCTGGGGACTCTTAATCCAGTGCTTTATATTAATGTAGTCAGTCGCCAATGACGTCAAAAGAATGTACTTTAAATTTCTTATATATAGAAACCGTTAAGTCTCTTTAAACATTGTAATTTATACTACGGCTCAGAGACTGACTGTCCCGATATGTTTGACAAAACGAACGATTTCATGATTATCAAAGTAGTGGTATGGTACTGGTACTTCCAGTTTATTTAATCTAACTTAAATAACATTTAAATATAATCGAGTTTCATAATTAGACGGAGAATAATAGCAGCGAAGAATCCGTTGCGTTAAAATTATACCGCCGTTGTAAATATAAATTCAGTTATATGTAGGTACTTCTAAATAGATTTACATTGTATACTGATACAATGTTCAATTAAAGTCTAACTTCATTATTAGTAAAACTTAACAAATCTCTCTGTGTTGTGTAAGTTCCTCTTCCACAAACACAAATGTCAGTGACAGATAAAGAAAAAACGAATGCTAGCGATGGTTTATCTAAAATAGATTTAATGGAGGTTTATGAACAACGGCATAAGTATCAAGAAAGATGATCTCAATTTCAATTGTGGTTTTAGAGAGTTTCGCAACTGTTCTGCTAGCAAGTGAAGTTTTTTATGCCAAAAATAAATGTTCTAAAAGTATTACATTTTTAAAGAAATCCTGTAAGTAACTTCACTATTCTTAGAAATCTTTCCGTGAACACGAACCGAAACGAAATCTGCAAAAGTCACGTTTGGTTGTGTTCGTTCATACGTTAACTTTGCACAACAATGGAATACGTCGCACTGCACGCTAGACCCGGTTTATTCTAACAGGATTTAAGTCGGCACTCTAGTAAATTGGCCGTTCAGGATCGGGATTCTAACAAGGTAACCTAGTTAAAATTGCACAAAGTTTTCCCATTTCGTTGACTATTCCAAAGATCCAGGAGTGGTCTTCGCCTTATTAAACTTTCCTTTGCGCTGTGCCTAGTTATCTCGTAATTACTTTAATAGTTACAAAGGGAATGAGTCATTCTGAATTGCTAGTTTTAGCTTTCACTGGTCATAATTGAGTACGGTTTAAAGTGTAGTTCCTAAGGGTGCAATCTTGGACCCACTTTTACTATTGATAGACAATTAATAGCAGAGTCAAAGTTACTAAAACACTGACGACTAGGTAAGTATATATTTAATACTAACACAGTGTAGTATTTTTTCAGCTGCTACAAATAACAATACACTATGTGATGCCGGTGAGGTAATCACGTAAATGCTTTTGTATATAATCGGGGATAGTTTTAAGTGTAGTTCCTAAGGGTGCAATCTTGGACCCAGTTTTACTTTGATACACTTTATTGTAAGCTGCTATTGAATTAAAACGTTGACAACTAAGTAATTATTCAACTAAGTAAGTTTTTGCAAAAGTGTGATACTGCCGGGGTAATCACATAACTACAGCATAAATACCTATTTAATATACTATAGATGGTGTGTTTACTTTCGGTAGACTATTTAAATTAAAAACTGAGTTTAACTTATTGATTTCAAACGTAAATCACTAACTAAAAAGCATTTTTTTCTGCCATTATATATAGCAACAGCACTGTATGTTACCATTGAGGTAATATTAACGTACGTATATGACCGTCTTGTGGAAACCTTAATACTTTAAGACACACCTTTATTAGAAATGAAATTGTAATGAAGATTGAGAAGATGAACATTCCCCCGAGTCCGTAAAGGTGAAGAGTCCTGAAATCAGAAAAATAATAAAGATAGGTATATAAAAAAAGCGGCCAAGTGCGTGTCGGACAACGCACAACCAGGGTTCCGTCCCTATTAAAAAGGTCATGTCAGATCCACCATACCCCCTAGCCATACCCCTGGGGGTAGGGTGGACTGAACCATGACTGAACCATACCACCGTTAGTAGTGCTGGGATTTGATGGAAAAATAGAAAAAGAAATAGGTACAAAATTTTTAATTTCATTAAACTGAAAAAAACGAAGGCCGTTCTGGCCATTTTTTACCATAGGCACTACTGCTTGGCACTGCCAGTAGTGTCATGGGTAAAAAAGAATTTCCTGTGACACTACAGTGGCCTTTGTAGTTTTCCCTTGGCACGCGGGGTATTATCTTATCTTCATACCTGTATCGTAACTGCCATACGTCCACGTTCATAACCAACCTATACTATAAGGCAGGCCGGTGTAGATACGACGACGAGTGAAGCGAGGAGGAGTGTTAGGTGTACTGCGACTCTGCGACCCTACAGCGCGCGAGCCGAGCGAGCGAATCGAGCGTGCCGCGGCTGCGGCCGGCGAAGCTCCAGACCTAACTTTATTCGAAAAAAATATCCGTAGTCGGTTCTGGCGCTTCGCCGGCCGCTGCCGCGGCACGCTCGCTACGCTCGCTCGAATCGTGCGCTGTAGGGTCGTAGTACAACTAACACCCGCCAATCGCATCGGCCGGTTCTTTTGCGTTTAGTCAGGCGCGGGACACTCCGCGATTTACGTTCATCGCTACAAGTACATGCCGGTGCCCCAACGTTGGGGACGTCAGAGAGCCATAAATCTTAATGTTTTGACTGAGAAAAAATCGCCTTTCGTAAAGATCAAAGGAGTGTCCTTTCTGTACATGTACTATTATCTATTTTGTGTTTTAGTCTGGTTTCAACCGTGAGACTTGTTGGTTGTCAGTTATGTCGGAATGTTCAGTCAATAACTGCATAAATACCAACAAAAAAACTTGAAAAAAGATGGGATTTATTTCTTTAAATAATTTATTTTCATAACATAACGAAATTTGTGTAAACTCATTGTAATTTAATAGTTTTGAACATGTTTTAAATAATTATTTTTGTTAGTTCAAATGACAAAGTCGCGGAACATAAATCTAAGGAGTCGGTATACTTAGATACTTTTTTTATGATGTCGTTACCTACATAATTATGGTTTTCATTTTAAGATTTCCAAAAAATCCTCAGCGACGTGCAAAATGGGCTGCAGTCATAGCACGCGACAGTCGAGATGTTTTTTTAAAAACCAAACGACTCGCGTGTCGTTTGTTCGGCTCATTTTAATGATTCGGATATATTATAGGTTATACGACAAAAAATGGAAGAACAGGTTTACTAAAACTGCCACACCTCTCATGAACGTACCTAAGCCCATTTCTTTCCATTACATATTTTAATTTCAATTACTTCCAATATACTTAGCTTTATCTTCTGCCTTCTGGCAAAAGGTAATTAATAGCATTAATGAACTATAATAAAATTCTATAATACAATCCCAACACATCATTTGGAAATGCGCAAATTGTTGCCAATTTTCATCATCATTCATTTTTGACCTTATATCTCGTAATACTCGTTTTATAGATGTCGGATGATCATGAGAGTGACGTTCAAAACCCATAGGATTGTTTTAGTAAAATCGACAGCTGATCTCTACTTGACTGTACGCTTACATTACATCGCAAAAAAGAAAGTATTAAAAGTAAAGGCAGGTCGAAAATACAATTATTTAACAAACTGAATCTATTTCAAGGAAACTAAAATGACTTCTTTTTATGGACTCTGTCAGCTGTACTATATGTACTTACGGAAATCTCATCAATTGTTTTGTGTATAATATTTGTACAAATATTTGAAACTGTTTATTCCCCACTTGCAAAATAAAGAAACCAGATTTATTTGTGCTTTCTGTTGAATTAAATAAAATTTATAACGCGACTCCATTCATTCGCTAAACGCTAACTAAAGTTTTGACGTGAGCAGTCAATTCACATTGTATGTCTCAATAAACTAAAAAGTATTTAATATTTTGATGTTGCTTTGCTAATATGGTGCTTAAGGTCTAAAACACTGAGTTCTTTTTTCATGAAATACCTTGATGCAGGGTATAAATTAACGCTATTAGCAACTACTGAAATGTACTAGAGCTGTCATTCTGGGGCTCTGGGGTACATTTCTTGGCATATTTGCTTGACATTGTGCATCTAGTTCTATAGTATACTAAATCAATGGTTACTACAGATAACGGTAGTCTAACTTTTTCAACTACACTGCGTGATACTGATAACGGTAACAGGACATTTGAGATAAATATTATAAAGCATAACATAGTCCACAGCACTACGGTGGTATGGTTCAGTCCCACCCTACCCCCAGGGGTATTGCTAGGGGTATGGTGGGTCTGACATGAAAAAGGTCATATCGTTACTGAAAACTTATGGCACTTACGTCCTTTTCTTTAAGGAAGGCAGTTTTTTATAAATATCTCGAAAACCTTTGAACCGATCTTGTTCAAAACAAATATCGCTGAAAGAATTTTATAAGCCCTATAAGCATGATTTTTTTCATAATTTTAAAGTGCACGGTTCAAAAATTAGAGGGGGGGGGGACACAATTTTAGTGACTTTCGGGGCGATTATCTCCGACTCTATTCACTTAATCCAAAAAATTGCTTGGAAACCTTATATTTATTTTGAAAGGCCTGTCGATTGATGTACCACACGTGGGCTTGCAATGAAAAAATAATTTTTGACTTTCGGTTTTATGTACGGAGTGCACCCCTAAAAAAATCTTTTTTAGTAATTTCATTGCAAAACTATGTAGCGGTTAACAAAATACACCCTATCCTCAAGTTTTTATTCAAATAAACCTTATGGTTATCGAGTAAAATGCCTGTGACATACTGACGGACAGACAGACAGACAGACATGACGAATCTATAAGGGTTCCGATTTTTGCCATTTGGCTACGGAACCCTAAAAACACATATCAAAAGAATGTGCCAAAAATGTAAAAAGAACGTATATGCATAATCATGCACTTTTGAAGATCGTGGTACATTCGAGTTGTCCAACACAGACAACCTTTCAAAAATATCTATACAGAGACTTTATTGTTACTGACATAAGACACATGTGTAGATATTTTTGAAAGGTTGTCTGTATAGATATTGGAGAACTCAACTTTACTATTATCTGATAATATATTATTGCGATTGTGACTTTAACTTCGAATAAAAAAGCTTGAAAAGGTAACAAGAGGGTCTGGCAGAATATCAGTGCTTCTTTTGAAAGAGCGAAGCGATATACTTAACTGAGCCATAAAGCCTTTTGTTTTGCTGCAACCCACACAGCAATTGTATTTTATGTCTGCTCTGTTCCATATTGTGAATCGAATATTTGTTATAATTTTGTTATTGTACGGTTTTGTTTGTGTGTGATAGTAGCAAATAACGTTTTATCTATCTAATAAAACGACAGAGTTACTTTCTCATTTATAATATTAACATTTTCAGTGCCAGCCACCTGCCAGATGGGCTCTGCTTTTAGGCGTTTTCTTATTTCCTCTACGCAGGTACTTCTCGCATATTAATAACTACGAGCGCTACGAAATGCTAGGCAACGAAACTGTTAACCCATTCAGGGCCAAAAATCGCTACGCGCTACTCTCGTAGCCGATTCCGTGGTTTCTTGGCTAAGTAGCGGAGAACGCCCTGGCTGCGTAACGCTCGTAGCCGATCCCGCGGTTTCAATGCTAAGTAGCGGAGAACGCCCTGGCTGCGCTACGCTCGTAACCGATCCCGCGGTTTCAATGCTAAGTAGCGGAGAACGCCCTGGCTGCGCTACGCTCGTAACCGATCCCGTGGTTTCTTTGCTAAGTAGCGGAGGACGCCCTGGCTGCGCTACGCTCGTAACCGATCCCGTGGTTTCTTTGCTAAGTAGCGGAGGACGCCCTGGCTGCGCTACGCTCGTAACCGATCCCGCGGTTTCAATGCTAAGTAGCGGAGAACGCCCTGGCTGCGCTACGCTCGTAACCGATCCCGTGGTTTCTTTGCTAAGTAGAGGAGGACGCCCTGGCTGCGCTACGCTCGTAACCGATCCCGTGGTTTCTTTGCTAAGTAGCGGAGGACGCCCTGGCTGCGCTACGCTCGTAACCGATCCCGTGGTTTCTTTGCTAAGTAGCGGAGGACGCCCTGGCTGCGCTACGCTCGTAGCCGATCCCGTGGTTTCTTTGCTAAGTAGCGGAGGACGCCCTGGCTGCGCTACGCTCGTAGCCGATCCCGTGGTTTCTTTGCTAAGTAGCGGAGGACGCCCTGGCTGCGCTACGCTCGTAGCCGATCCCGTGGTTTCTTTGCTAAGTAGCGGATAACGCCCTGGTTGCGCTACGCTCGTAGCCGATCCCGCGGTTTTCCTCGTATGTAGCTGAAAGCGACTACGGCGGTCTGGCGCATATGTGTCGTCTTTGGCCCTGAATGTGGTATGGATATTGGCATTACCTGCGTCCAGTGCGATCCATGAGCGGCAGTGATACCAGGGTCATGCCCACCATGATGGCGCCGATGCCCATCGTGGCGAACTTGGCAGCCTCCTCGGTCAGCCCGGAGGAGGTGAACAGGAAGGTCGAGTAGTAGAACACCTGTGCCAAGAAACTGCGTCAGTGTTCCGTTTCACTTCGAATATTTTTTACTTTAATGAAGAGTAGGGTAGGGCACGACAGGGAAGTGTTACTGAGAACGTTGGCAACGGGACATCAGTAACAGGAACAAATTCAAATTAATTAATTGCCAAAAAGAACAAAAAATATAACTCTTAACATACGTAAGTACAAAGAAATAACTTACATAACGCTTTAGAATTAAAACTAAAAATAAGCACTAAATCGTTAGGTTGGGCAATGGGTCCTCGTCTCAGCATATGCGAGGCTTGCGCTGGTTTTCAGACAAGTCCCTTCGACAGGGTTGGTCGTAACACTACGTCTATCTATACAACAGATCCTAATACGAGTACCTACATAATATAAATTGGTAAATGATTGCTCTACGATCATATTCTTGTGTTAAGTGTATAAAGAATACTACAAATAAATAAATAAATACAAATGTTAATAAACGTCATGCCTAATCTATATTTTACCTAGGTATGTATAACGATTGTGTATGTGTGTGATGCGTGTTCGTTTTTGTGAGGTAGCTGTTTTGTGTGTCGTGTTGTGTTTTGTTGCGTGGGTTTGTAATTTGTCTCTGCATTTCGGGGAAACGAGCTCGCAGTATTTTTTAAATTTAAGGTAACACATGCTTACCGCGTTGATGCCGCTCAGCTGTTGCGAGAGCTGCATGACCACGCCGATGAGCAGCGGCGCCCGCAGCGTGGGGGAGCAGAGGAGCTCCCGCATCGAGATGGAGGCCTCGGCCTGCTGCGCCCGTTCCTCCGCGCGCATCTCTTCTATATCTTCTTCCACCTGACGACGTGAGAAGATAATTAGCCAAGAACAGCTAGAAAGGAGCATTCCATCTCGTTCTTATCTCAAGCAGCTGCTGGGGTACCTTACAGAAGACCGCAGCATGATAAGGCTTGTTGCACACATGCAGAATTCCGCCCGCAGCTGCTCGACATAGAAGGTCAGGTGCCACAGACGTGCGGACTTAATTCAGCTATTCGTCCGCCTTTCTGTGGCAGTGCCATTCATTTTATACAGAGTAGTAATAATTCGGTCGTGTAATTCAGACCGTATATGGCGTGCTTTACACTACTACTTGCTCTGTATGTACCAGGAAAACATAACCACTAGAGAGCTCATCTGGTTGCTCGCCGGTAACCTCCGCAGCGCGCGCCGTGCTTCCTCCCACTGTCGAATGACGAGCAGGTATCCCTGGCAAATACCAGGACAACATAACCACTAGAGAGCTCACCTGGTTGCTCGCCCGTAACCTCCGCAGCGCGCGCCGTGCCTCCTCCTCCCACTGTCGAGTGATGAGCAGGTATCTCGGGGACTCTGGACAGGCCGGCAGCAGTAGCAGTTGCAGGATGGCGGGACAGACCGCCAGACCTGAAGAACACACGGGTAAAACTTTACCATTGACACCTTAGTTAAATGTCGGACATAAAGCATTCGTCCCGCTCGTACTTACATAAATGCTACTATAGGAACGAATGCTGTACGAGATTGTTTAACGTGGCCAACTTTTTATAAATCGGTGATTGGATTTGTACCGCAGACGGTAGAGTTGCTATTTAAATAGTCTACTTTGTTGCGATTCGGCCAACGCAAATAAGCTCAAGTATATGCCCAACGTAAACGGTATCACGCCTGGCTAGGCAGGTTGAAATGGAGATTCAGTCATCATTTTACTTTTAATGACATCTCATGAGGCTCAATATTTAACGTTATATACAGTAGCAGTCCGAAAGGTTCGTCCGCGTATTGCAAAAAACGCAAGCAGTAAAAACATAGCCTTTGTTTATCCTGAAGGTTCATTCTATACACCGGTGGAAGAATTTTTGAAATCAGATTAACTATAGTTCCGAAAATTACCTCCTAAATACAAACTTACAAACCATTCCTCGTTATGAAATATCATGTATCTGTATCACTACAAATTACTCCGACAAAGCAAATTAAAAGCATCGACGTGCTAAATAGAAAACCAATAACGTCGTGAAATAAATCAGACACACTTTTAATCGAGGCAGTGTGGTGAACATGATAAAATCGCTGTTCTCCGGTTCAGACCACCAAGTTAAAATATCACTGCAAATTTAAGTTCACCGCCAACTTTCTACTCTGTTGAAGAAGCGTCGCCAACGCTAAATTCGCTAGCGTTGGCGGTAAGCAGTTGTCTAACCGCAAACTTAAAGTGGTATCAGATAGAGTGCGCTAGAATAGAGGATTCGATTAAATAACAAGTTGTCATAGCTGTGGACTCGGGTTCAAGACGGGCCGAGGTTTTAATAGATCGCTACGTGACTCAAGGATTTATCGAGGTGCAACGGTTTCAATTACCGGAGACGTAGCTCGCAATTTCTCGAGTTTATGTACTAGGAATAAGGTATATCAGATTGACGTTTTAGTTAGTTGACCCAATACTTTTGTGTAGGTATAAATACTCAAATAAATTGATGTGAGTATTTAAATCCGACATTTCAAAACTATAACCTGACAAGTTTCATTTTACCCTAGCCATGATGCGGATTAGATGTAACTAATTTATTTTACTGGCAAGGAGTACTCTTTGACAACAGACGTTAGAAGTCATCGAATGTCACCGATGTAAACAAACGCAAGGAGGACGAAATATTTCGCGTTTGTAAATAAATTACAAAAAATATGTCAAAAGCAATCCATATGGGATTACACGCATAATGACATATCTACGCAAATCGACCGATACGCGAAACGACACATACGCAAAACGACACATACGCGGAATGACACATACACGGAACGACACTTACGCGAAACGACACATAAGCCTATTTCCTCGTAGCCACACTGTTTGGTTCTGGCGCTTCGCCGGCCGCTGCCGCGGCACGCTCGCTTCGCTCGCTCGGCTCGCGCGCTTAGGCTCACCGTACAACTAACACTCCTCCTCGCTTCGCTCGTCGTCGTACCTACACCGACCTGCCTTAGAGTAGTATAGGATAGATATGTTTCATTTTGCGTATTTGTCATTCTGCGTAAGTGCTATTTTGCGTATTTGTCATTTAGCGTATGTGTCGTTTAGCGTAGGTGGCGTTCTGCGTGGTCAAAATGTGTCATTACGCGTGTAATGTTTCCATTGTGATGGCAAAAAACTTATTTTGAATATAATTGAATATTTTCAGCAAAAACTACTTTCTTTCTATAAACAATGTCTTGAAATTGGTTGTTGACATGACCGGTCTGACATTTTATAGTGGGGTCGTAGGTATTGATTGAATTGGTTAGTTTGGGTGGATTTAACTAGTAAAGTATTTAATTATTAAAATATTGTAATAAAAATTTAAGAAGAAAATAGTAAAAGGCCCTTCAATTGAATCCTAGACTGAACGTTTTATAATTAAGGTCGGCGATCTTGAAAACACACATCAAAGTTTCGAATACGTACAGTCGACTACAAAGAGATGTAAACACTTTTCAAAAAGTACCTACCTACTTGGAACCATGTGTCAGGAATAGATATTTATTATAAAGCATATAATTTTTACATTCAACAAACAACACAATGCCAATACACTGTGTCCCGACTACACATGATGCATGTACATTACTGCCATATATTATGCTGTTTCCAGCGACACTACCTCAGGATTAAATAGGGACTTGTCGGGCTAAAGATAGACGAAATGTACCTACTTAAGGAATCTATCAATTTTTGTATCCAACTCACTTAAAAATATATTAGGTTTCTTTTTTATATTGAAAAGAAACCTATCCAGGAAATTCTAATAGTTTCTTGAAAAGAAACCGCAACAATTTCAATTTCTATGCAAACTGATCGTTATGATACCTCAGAGACTTAATATTTTGTGGAGCTTTTGTTATAAAACGAGAATACTGCGCCGGATTGTATTTTATTTAGTTCAATTCCAAAACAACATTCACCATTGTGTTCCTAGAATCGATAGAACCTCAGTCTAAGATACCAGAGAATGAAACGTAGTTGTAGATTGAGCTCCTGACATAAGTTTTCACGTGAAAGGAATTGACAGCCACTTAAACTTCTATTTAGGGACTTACTTGCCAAGGATATGCGCGACAGGTCAACCGTGTACGCTAGCTGGTTGACCGTGACGAACACGCCCCAGTTCGTGCGGGCGATCTTCAACCCATGCATTATTAGTACTCACCGAGGAGCATAGGCCAGCCATGGTCATTGCCAGGGATAGGTATGCGCGACAGGTCAACCGTGTACGCCAGCTGGTTGACCGTGCCGAACACGCCATGCCAGTTCGTCCGGGCGATCTTTAACACGTGCATTGGTACTCACCAAGGAGCATAGGCCAGCCATGGTCATTCATTGCCAAGGATATGCGCGACAGGTCAACCGTGTACGCCAGCTGGTTGACCGTACCGAACACGCCCCAGTTCATCCAGGCGATCTTCAACACGTGCATTAGTACTCACCAAGGAGAATAGGCCAGCCATGGTCATTGCCAAGGTTATGCGCGACAGGTCAACTGTGACCGCCAGCTGATTGACCGTGCCGAACTCGCTTCAGTGCGTCCGGGCGATCTTCAACACGTGCATTACTCACCAAGGAGAATAGGCCAGCCATCGTCAGTACCCAGTATCTGCTCGATGCCCAGCACCTGTGACAGCAGCAGCCCAACCGTGACCGCCAGCTGGTTGACCGTGCCCAGCCCGCCGCGCAGGTTCAGAGGGGCGATCTCCGATATGTACATTGGCACAAGGGAAGTGTTCAGTCCTGTGCGGAACACACGTGATGATTGAAAACGCGACCGCTTTAAAATGGCCTGTTACTGTCGTGATTCAGGAAAATCTGTAACACTTTCGCAACCCGACTAAACATGGGACAATTCACCAGAAACCTACAGAATTCGCTAGGCGTGTAAGTTCGTACTACTGCCCGCCTAGCGTGCTCAGCCGGCATCTGAGCAAACACTACGAGTGCCCGCTATTAGGCGGGTTCATGGTTCCGAACGTGTTAATCTATCGAACTTATAAGCAATATGTTACTTTAGCAAGGTACAAAAATAATTTGTAATGATTTCAACGCATTTTATACCAATTTTTTCCTTTATTTATGTGTATTTCTAGCTGTAGGTAGGGTAAATCCCGTTCATTAACTGGCAACCTAATACTAAAAAAAATGAACTCTATTCGCCCATAATAGAATATTTTTTTATGATAATTACTGTGATAATTACTGGCTACCCTTCAAGAACTGGCCACGTTAACTTACTTAATTGAATTCTGTTTTAAGGGGATCAGAGTTAATTTTTGATGATTGAACACTGGCCAGTAAGTTAGTAGGCAAAAAATAACATAAGTTGAATTTTTAGGCATGTCACTTTTATTTATAGAAATAATACAATATACTACAATTACTTATACGAATATCTTGTATTCCAAAGTTTAAGGAGTAGTTACTGTTAGAAGTTCCTCACATACCGCAGTTGACTCCAATAATGAACCGCCCGAAGAAGAGCATTTCGTAGCAGTGAGAGATTTTGGTGAAGCCCATGAGACTGGCCCCGCTGATTCCGAGGATGTTGTTGAGGAGTAGGCCGCCTTTCCTGTACCAGACAGGGGTTAACGTATCAGGAGCTTTTCCTGTCCTTATTTGAACAAAAGTACTTAATTGCTTTAGTACAGCCTTTGTTTCAAAGAAAAAGTTCACTTCAGAAAGAAGAAACTATACTTTGGTACAGTGTTTTTCAAACTCTGGATCGTGATCCCCGGGCGGTCGCGGAGCCTTCTAAAGGTCACAGCTGATTAGAGCCACCCGTCACCCGAGCCGCAACACCTCAACTCGAGCGTAGTAGTATTCTTTATATGGATTTGTATGGGCATGCTCTCACTATATCAACTCCGTAGTTAGTAGGGTTCCGAGGCGAGGCGGTGTGGGTCTGGTAGGGATGGCTCTAATGAATTTTTTGCGAAGCATGTTTTTCTGTACTAAGGGGGTCGCGGCATGAAAAAGATTGAAAAACACTGCTTTAGTACACTAACCAGGGATTATTAATGTCAACATATATTTTTTGTCTTTCATTGGTCTTTAGCTTAGTATTATTGCTTGTATTATTTGTATATAACTTGAATAAATTTCCATGGTATACAACCACAAAAGTCAGCAAACTGATTGCAAAACTTTGAACAAATGATCATGAATCACAAAAATTAAGACAAGAATGATGATATTGAGGACAAAGACGACAATGAGGAAATTGAGGACAAAAATGACAATGAGAAAATTAAGGATAATGAGGAAATCGAGGACAAGGATGACGACAACGAAGACATTGAGGACAAATATGACCATAAAGACATAGAGGACAACAGTACCTTCCGAAGCGGTTCGCGATCATGCCACCCGAGAAACCGCCGAGCATGCCGCCGATGGCGAAGATGCTGACCGCGATGGAGTATAGCCGCTTGACTGTGTCCTCGGTAATGTCCTTCCCGTAACGGTCTTTGTACACGTCCTTCATGAAGTTCTGGATATTCTGGAACAAGACATTAATGAACTTTATTTCTTTAGACTAAAGGAAACAACTGTACCACTTATTTCCGTCGACCCCTAAAAACGAGCAGTAGATATACTCCCACCTAATGATGTGCTGCTTACAAATGGGGTTTTTTTATTTAGAGAGGTATCCGGAAATATTTTCGGGAACGGCACATCGCTAACGCCACTACAGTAGAACCTTGTTCATAACGGAATATCGTAGCGGAGTGAAGCGCGTATGATGGTTTTTTTTCTGTCGAAATGACCACTTACCCTGCCGGGAGCGTTGATCACACCAGTGTTGTATCCGAACTGTAGCATACCGAGCACAGCCGCCAGGATGGCGTAGGAGAGGAAAAAGGTCAGACCCTGGAACAAGAGTGACAATCAGAACACGATCAGACAAAACGTGGAGTATCCATGTCGATCCTGAGGCTCTAAGCTTTTTCAAGATCAGGGCGGGCGCACCGCCTATTGTCCAAATTGATTAGGCGTTCGATAAAAGGCATTTTCAAATAAAAAGTACCAACAATAGCGCTAGTTGTTTTAGACTAAATAATCCAGCGTCCGTTTTGTGACGATAATTAAGTATTGAGGAGGTTGTATGATTATTAACTTGTTATTATAAATTATTAAATGATATGTACCTACAAACACGTTCCGTCATAAAACTAATTAATTTTCCCATAATTTGTAAGCTTAATTTTCGTCACAAAACTGACAGCGTTATTTAATTTTTACGACATTTTTACGACAGTATTTTGTTTGAAAATGCTTATATATACGGCACTATAGGCAGTATGCTCTACGCACGCCGTAATCAGTCTCAGAATTTGATACGTGAACCTGAACTTTGCTGCTGGCTTAAGAAAAACATGGCGTTGCAAAGAAAATATTTAAGTATTTTTTTGGGACACATGCCAGCTCTCATATCAGTACAATCCATAACTTTGAAGCCTTTCACAAACTGGCGCAGCCTGCGGTGAGTAGTTTTCTACTGACCGCCACCGCCGGCCGCGCCAGAGTGTTTCAGGTTTAACCTAAGTTAAAATAGTGTACTGATATTTCGAAAAGCACTAGCAGACAGGCTAGTCTGTCACTTTACGATTCCAGATACGCTGCAGAATTAAATCGAGTTTACGCCGGACATAAAGCATTCGTCCCTTACTGGCAAGTATGTTTACGAGCGGGACCAATGCCTAGTACCCGATACGTATATATATTTTAAAGTTAATATGAAAATTTCAACCGTAGTTTGATGTATTTTATACACATAGGACGCACAAGTCGAGAAACGACCACAGTATATAGCCACTTTACTTTTTCCCTTCTGATATACAAAAAGTGTAGAAGACAGTGTACAATGAGCACTGAAGTACGTGATTACCAGAGCGGACAATACATGATGGATTATGAATGGATTTCGAGTTCAATACACGTGTGTGGTAGACCTCACGTTCAACAGTTACATGTGCAATAGTGTCTGTGCATGTGTGTATAGGGACCTTTTCCTTTTGAACTGTAACATATGCTTTTTTTATTGGGTAAGTTTGGGCTATTCCTTATCAAGATCACGAGCACTAAACATTTAAAAAATGGTCAGGTTTGTGTCTTTTGTGATATTCCTTATATGGCTCGTCAAAAAAGTGACGAAAGCAAAAACGGGCTCTATTTTCTTGACTATACATTAGTGCAATTGATTATGAGACAGGACAACCCAAATATGCGTAAAAATATATGGGTTGGCACGCCGGACAATAAATGAGATTTTACATCATGATAATGATCAAGTCTATAAATGACCCACGTATAAAGATAACATAAGAGATAGAACCTTCATCACATCAAGGTAACAAGATCGATTGTAATAAATAACACATATAAATTAAGGCCACTTTTATGTAACACGCGAACAAACTAGTCTTTAAGGCGGCCGTCACACTGCCGCCACGTCCAGCTGCGGCGTGCGGAGCCACGGTCCGCAACGTTGTATGCCAGTACCTCAGTTTATATATAAATTCCGCACGATATGTAGACCGCACCGCACGTCCGTCCGGCGAAATTTGTACGCAGCCCCGCACACTGCAGCGGAATACGGCGGCAGTGTGCGTTGCGCCTTACACACTTTTCGTGGATCTCGCGTCTCCATAGACTTGGCCTTATCTCGGTGCGTAGTTACCATAAAGACCATAGTGCATATATGACCATAGATCCATTCATTTACATACTTTTCGACGTTTCATTTTCTCCGATTTGATGTTGTACGCGCACGAAGGCTAGAAGAAATAAGCGGTCACTATAAAAACTACGCTAAGTTTGTATTGTAATCAGGGCAGCGGTAAACTGCTTAATAACGCTGTAAAACGTCAAGACTTGAAATGACTATAAGTAGGTAGGGCCAGTGGCGGTGCGTGAATATATTCGATGGGCCACCCGTATCAAAAAAAGTTATGCATGAGTTTAGAGTATATTATATTATATTATATATTAACTACCACCTTGCCAAAAAATCTAAATGTGTAATCAGGGCAGCGGTAAACTGCTTAATAACTATGTAAAACGTCAAGACTTGAAATGACTATAAGTAGGTAGGGCCAGTGGCGGTGCGTGAATATATTCGATGGGCCACCCGTATCAAAAAAAAGTGATGAATGAGTTTAGAGTATATTATATTATATTATATATTAACTACCACCTTGCCTAAAAATCTAAATGTATACACCTACACCTTCACAATCTCGACTACTAGTTATCTCGCCAAACATAATCTAAACGATTCCAAACTAAAGCATTAAAAAAACCCCAATTAGCAATTGAAAACTTTTACCTTGTGGGAAAAACTTAGAGTTAGTAGCAAACTTTTGCCCACAAGGTAAAAGTTCCCAACGTTTGCGTTTTTGTTCGCCTTCATTCCCGTAATTGATACCCTGTGTGTTATTTGTATTGCTTCCAAACAAGATTGAAAATGCCAAGTAAGGGGTATGTGTCGTGCACTGGGATTTTTATGTCAGCATTCAATGATATCTGTTATATAACCCGTGTTTTATCAGATAAAAATAGCACCACCCTCTTTCTTCCCGTGGGTGCAAAAGTGGAAGCAGAGAATAAAGTTAATTATCATTGTGGGCTGCTAATAACACATATTCTCCATCTGTAAAAGAGAGTTTAAAAGGACAGTTACTTTCGTATCAATAATATTAAGTTTGGATTACTCTGATCATGCACGATAAAATAATCGCTTTAAGTGAAATGAAAGTTTTTTTGACAACTCGACTGCTTTAAATTACGATTAAGAAGAATTCAACGACACCTCATATGTCGAAACCCATCAAACGGTTTAGGCTGCAGGCCGCAAGACATACATGCATACGATCGAAAAACATAACCCTCCTCTCCTTCGCAGTCGGGTAAATGCTCCATAACATGACCACCAATTTCCAGCAAATCCACTATTGTCAGAGTAACTATGTGAATTGAACCGAGACTATCAATATTACCGCATTGCTCCACAATAGTGTTCAGAACTGGACTATTCAATCTCGAATACTGAATAACAACAGATATTCCCAGTGATTACGGGGAGCCGTATGTGCTAACTGGAATTATCGGTTGCAGACGACTGGCATACGTCGTTCGAGTATTGAATTGAATATCCAAACATTTCCTCAAACTCGTGGGTTGTGGGAACTTATTAACACTTTTCGCTACAGTAGAAACTGTTACAGTAGCTATACCTACATACGATAAACTACCAAAGGAAGGAGAAACTACTAAAGTTACCCTTTCAGGGTAAAAACATATTTTAAGAATTTTTTACTTACAAAGGCTTACTTACCGATGAAGAGTTTTTAAAAAGATCTACGTAAAGACCATGACAATAATTGAAATAGACATAGGTACATTGACATTGAATTACTTAGAATTACATAGGTGACATTCATTATTTTAATAAGGAAATGTGTATGTGTGTTTGGTTTTAATATTGGTGATAAAACGGATAGATAAAATGTAATCTTTGACGATGCAAAAGTGATTATGAAATCCTCCTTGAATAAATGATTTTTTATC
This sequence comes from Epinotia demarniana, assembly GCA_945867215.1. NCBI lineage: Eukaryota > Metazoa > Arthropoda > Insecta > Lepidoptera > Tortricidae > Epinotia > Epinotia demarniana. Next base: position 61,658,964 of record OX244259.1, read on the forward strand.
TTTATCTTTAGGTTTGTGCCTATGCATATTAAATAATGCGAAAGTCTTTCATTGCTAACTAGTAAATAAAGGGATTGTCATTATTGTTAAGTAACCGCAAATTTTATTGATAGTGTAATATAAATTTAGTAAAGACCAACACTTTTTCCACCAAAAATCGGTAGTCTAAGGAAAGAAGGTCCATTAAAAAGTAAATACATACATACATTCACGCCTTTATTCCCAAAAAGGGGTAGGGAGAGCACATGAAACTTATGTTCCAGAGCCACTTTTAGCATAAATTTGGGTATAACAGATCGACAAAATGTGATATTGCAGTGATAGGTTGCTAGCCCATCGCCCACAACACACTTCAGCCCTGGTCCCTTAGTCGACTTTTACGACACCCACGGGAAGAAAGGGGGTGGTGAAATTCTAACCCGACACCACACGGGATTAAAAAGTATTATTTAGTAATGTTAACCGTTTTGTATTTAAAACAGTTGACTAAGTACTTTAACAATAGAGTCGCCATTCGAGTAAAGTATCGTGTTTGGCCCGTGGCCGTGGATGGCCCGTGGTTATTGTTTATTTATCGGACATCGATCTAAAAACGCATCCATCTACAAAAAAACCATTAACACGAAGAGCTGGTTTAATCACAATGGGTTTTATTATCGACGCCGGATTGACATGGGCCCGCCACATCGACCATGTGTGTAATACACTAGCTTCAGCTTAACACGAGGTATAAGTTAATAATATTTCAGTCACTAAAATAAGAAATAAAATGCACCAAATATTCAGCCAAAAAACGAAATGGCATTGTAAATTTTCTATGGAATCATATAATGCCCCGCAACGGAAAACACACACCTACTCGGTTTAAATAATTGATAATATTTCATTAGAAAAGGTGTATATACTCGACTAAAATTTCGACTTTTAATACTAAAAGCATGGCTGCTCAAACTTACTTACAAACAATACTTCTACGTAGAATCTGTATTCAGAAAGCTTCCAAACATTATACATCAATAATTAGAGTATTTCGTTCGTGTGTTCTATCTTATTGTTCGTGTTGAATTCAGGATAATGAAAGGATATAATTTTACATAATATTAACACGAAGAGCTGGTGTTCACGCATTGAACGCCATCTACCGACCACCTACCGAAGCGGAGGAGCCTCCAACATGAGCCGCGCGGGGGCGCGGCGATGACTCGCTCACTTTACCATTCACGGGCGCAAAAGGCACACACGCTACATACGCGATTTGCCTACATTTTTATATAAATTCACCACGCATCCAACTTTCTTGTAATTCATACAAATATTTTAAAGTTAAATACAATCAAATTGTAAAATCATAAAGAGGAAGTCAATCATTGAAGAGACCCGTCTGCTGTTCCTGAATTATTCACGCCAACCCTCAAACATTGGACCTTCGCACCGGAAGCCATCAACCAGCGCCAGGATCAGCACACAACGGTCAGGTCATCCATCCTTCATATTCTTCCCGCAAATCGCATTGTGCTAATACCGTGTCCGTTATATAACCTTCCAGTGTCGTGCACGTGTCGCGCGGTGCAGTGCAGCCGCCATTACGTGCCTACAACGAGTTTCGGGATAAAACTGTAAGTGCTCTACACTCTGTCACACACATTATGGTTTCTCCAAAACCACAATTGTCCCCAAATTATTTAACCATCGACTTAAATGACTTACGCAACTTGACCAAAAGACGAGGCACAATCAAGAGTAAACTCACGTTGTTCGCTAAATATGTTGATACGCTTAATGATAATTTAACGAATATCCAAAAAGTTGAGTTACAATTACGTATAGCAAATGCCACGTGTCTTTACAAAGACTTCGATGGGGTTCAGACTCGCATCGAAGAATTAGTCGAGGAAAGTGAGATGCTAAAGCATGTTGAGTACCGCGAAGAGTTCGAAACGCAATATTATCAAACTGTGGCGTTGGCTTCTAGGTTCGCTGATGATAGCAGCAGTACCCCTACCGCTGCCAGGAGCGATCCTGTGAGTTCTTGTCCAGTAAAGTTGCCTACAATCGCACTTCCGACCTTCGAGGGCTCTTACGAGCAATGGTTAGGGTTCAGGGACACGTATACTTCTCTCATACATAACTCTAAGGACATTGGTGCCATCCAGAAGTTTCACTACCTACGCGCAGCCTTAACGGGTAACGCCTTGCAGGTTATCAAATCCTTGGAGTTCTCTGCAGAGAACTATACGACCGCATGGGAGCTTCTCGAAAACCGTTATAACAATAATAGGTTACTCACACACAACTACGTAAAGTCGCTTTTTAACACGCAATCTATCAATAAAGAATCGGCAACACAAATTAGAAAGCTGATTGACTCTGTAGTACTACGTTCCCTTCGTGCCCTGAAGACGCTAGGAGAACCAACGGAGTCTTGGGACACCTTGGTAATTTATTTAATTGTCACAAAACTAGACGCGTCCACAGAACGCGAATGGGAGCAGTACAAGGGTTCAATCAACTTAAATCAGCATGATTCGTCAGTTAAAATAAAATTAACGGATTTGATAACTTTTCTACAAAATCGGGCAGATATGTTAGAATCTATCGCAGCCAATCATTCGAAAACTACGCACACACATTCTCACCAACCTAAAAAGTTATCAAATCAATCACAATCACACGCAACTCAAAGCTACGTTTCTAGCTCCTCTGGTACACACACAAACAAATCCAGCTTCAAACGTGCTTCCCCTCGCATTTGTCAAATGTGCAGCGCTAATCATCCGCTTTATTCGTGCAATAGCTTTCTTAATTTAACTGTCACAGACAGAGTAAAGTTGCTTGACGATAAGAAACTATGTCATAACTGTTTGCGCTCAGGTCACACAGTTGACAATTGCTTTTATGGTCCGTGTAGGATCTGCCAGAAAAAACATAATAGTTTAATTCACAGTCTGAGCAGTGACAGCGACGGTGCATCGACTTTGGCTGTTAACGCAAACAATAAGTCACCGGCGAGCGCTGTCCCCGCCACCTCGACTAACTATCACACACTTACGAGTCTTAATTCGCACACAAGCTCATCTTCATTGCAACCGGTCTTGTTATCTACAGCGCTAGTAGACATTTCCGATAGCAACAACACATTCCATAGAGCTAGGCTGATTCTCGATAATGGGAGTCAGCATAGTTACGTCACACAATCATTCGTAAACAAATTAAACGCACCTATGATACAGTCCACATACAAAATCACAGGCGTAGGTCAATCAATCACGCAAAGCACACACTCGTGTAATCTTAACCTACAGTCTATTACAAGTAACTACCACACACGCATCAATTGTATGGTACTTCCTTGCATAACGGATCAGCTGCCGTCAGCAGCAATAAACACGCATTCCATAAACATTCCAGAATATATTCAACTCGCAGACCCTAATTACTTTAAACCGTCACAAATCGATTTATTGTTAGGCGCGGATATTTTCTGGGATTTGTTAAATGAAGGTCGCATTCGACTCGCAGAAGGGCCTTATTTGCAAAACACAAAGCTTGGATGGGTTATTTCAGGCCCTATTCATGGCAAGTACATACCATTAAATAAAACAAGTTGTCATTTCACGCAGACATTAGACACGCAACTTAAACGTGTCTGGGAGCTCGAGGAGGTTTCTAAGATAGGAGACGGACTGACAGACGAAGAACGCGCCTGTGAACAGCTGTTCACGGCGACTACGACACGCAGTGAGGATGGTCGGTTTTCCGTGCGCCTACCTTTGAAGGAATCAGCAGATTCGCTCGGCGATACATATGAGTTAGCTAAAAGTAGGTTCTTATCACTAGAACGCAAACTCGAGCGGCTCCCGGAATATAAACAAATGTACTGCGAGTTTATGCGCGAGTACCTCGAGTTAGGACATATGTCACCGATAGGTACACACAAACACAAAGCCTTATTGCTTTTTAGCGCATTTTGACATATATCGAGAACACAGCCTTACAACACGCCTTAGAGTGGTTTTTGACTGTAGTATGCGCACAAGTACAGGCAAATCACTTAATTGCTTGCAATCACTCGGACCGACATTACAAAACGAAGTGTTTTCGATATTATTACGTTTTCGCGAAAACAAATACGTCGCATGCGCCGATGTGGCCAAGATGTATAGGCAAGTTCTTATACAGCCAGATCAGCGGAACCTTCAACTCTTCTTGTGGCGGGAGAACCCTTCCGATCCACTAAATGTTTACCAGCTCAATACCGTTACATTCGGAACCGCGTCTGGACCTTTTCTGGCCATTCGTTGCCTAAATCAGCTGGCCAAAGAATGTCCGGACGAAGAGGTATCTCGCACTATTTTAGAAGACTGTTACGTGGATGACCTAATTACAGGAAATAACGATAAACACGCTTTAATTAACATCTGTGAAAAGGTTACCGACGTACTTCAGTCAGGCTGTTTCCCACTCCGAAAATGGGTGTTTAACTTTGACGTGTCAGAATTTACATCATCCAAAATAACGTCACGCGAATTGTGTTTGGGTGATAACTGTCAAAGTAAAACGCTCGGTTTAGGATGGACAAATAACACAGACGAGTTTCATTACACCGCTAATATAGAACATGACACGACCCATATTACGAAACGCAAAATACTGTCTGTAATATCACAAATGTACGACCCACTCGGGCTACTTCAGCCAGCCATAATTATTGTCAAAATCTTACTTCAAAAACTATGGCTAAGCCGATTAGATTGGGACTCGGAGGTACCTGATGACGTCGCATCAGCCTGGCGTCGATACATAAACACACACATACAACACATACATAGTCTTCGCATTCCTCGTTATGTAATGGGTGCGTATGCGCAATGCACACAGTTGCACTTTGTTTCTGATGCCAGCCAGGCTGCTTATGAGGCCTGCGCATACGTACGCACACATTCGGGAGATAACCAATCAATTACAGTACAGTTGTTATTCGCGAAGAGTAAGGTCGCGCCGCTTAAATCGGTTACTATTGCGAAACTCGAGTTATTAGGATCTTTGTTAGCTGCTAGGTTGTACTCAAAGGTTATTCAATCGCTTAAGGTGAAGTTTGATACTGTGACATTCTGGACGGACTCCACTATTGTTTTGGGCTGGTTACGAATGGCACCTCACACACTTAAAACATTCGTCCAAAACAGAGTGGCGGAGATAAATGAATTGACCGGGAGCGCGCGGTGGCTACATGTGAGTAGTAAACAAAATCCTGCCGATCTCGTCAGTCGCGGCCTTGAACTTGACGCGCTTATCAACAGCAGACTATGGTTTAATGGGCCGTCATTTTTACATGAACCAGAGTCGAACTGGTTGCCTAGTACTACATCACGCACTTCAAAAATGATACATGCTGATTTACCTGAAATAAAAACACACACAATTAATATGACATGCCAAGTCGACACCGACTTATTCCCATTCGATAGGTTTTCATCTTTTAACCGCTTACGGCGCGCGGGTGCTTATGTTTTAAGATTTATATACAACACACGCATTATAAATAAAATGAATCGTAAAATAGGCCCGCTGACTGTTGACGAATTGGATGCTTCGGGGCAGCACTTGGCACGTCTTTCGCAAATAAAATCATTTCCTAATGAATATGAAAACTTATCTAAAAACTTACCAAATAAGTACACACGTGGGATAGCTAAACTTAACATATTTCTAGACACACATAAACTAATAAGGGTTGGAGGTCGTATTAGCAACTCACCTGGTTTCTCATACGACAAAAAACTTCCGATCTTGCTTTGTTCGAAACACCGTTTCACACACCTTTTGTTTCAGAGTGAGCATAGACGGTTACTGCATGCTCCGCCCCAGCTTCTGCTTTCTTCTATTAAAGATTGCTGGTGGCCTCTCGGTGGTACGAACTTAGCAAAACGGGTCGTGCGCAGCTGTGTAACCTGCATCCGCATGAAGGGGAAAACGTTCACGCCTATTATGGGTAACTTACCTTCACAGCGTCTGGAACCCGGGGTTGTGTTTGCTCGCTGCGGGGTCGACTACGCGGGCCCGATGTACGTACTTAACCGTAGGGGTAGGGGTGCTAAACTCGAAAAAGCCTACATATGTTTGATAGTTTGCTTCACGACGCGCGCGGTTTATCTCGATCTTGTCACGAGTCTTAGTACCGAAGGATACATGCTAGTGTTAAAACGCTTCATTTCTCGACGTGGTAAACTAGACGCTATTTATTCAGACAACGGACGAAACTTTGTAGGTTCTATGAAAGAACTTTCATCGTTCCTACAAATTCACTCAGATGATATTGTTGATTGTGCCTCTAACGATCGTATAAATTTACATTTCCACCCGCCTTATGCTTCACATATGTCTGAATTGTGTGAGAGAGCTGTACAGTCATGCAAATATCACTTGAAGCGCGTTGTTGGCAAAGCGCATTTAACTTTCGAGGAGTTCAGCACGGTATTAGCACAAGTCGAAGCCGTCCTGAACTCCCGACCCATGCATCCTATGTCCACAGATCCAAACGACCTAGTTGCCCTTAGTCCAGCTCATTTCCTTATTGGCCGACCGCTGACAGCGCCGCCCTGCAAGGACCTCACAGCGGCTACGGGCCGCCTCCCCCGCTACGAGATGCTGGAGCAAATGAGGCAGCACTTTTGGCAACGATGGTCGAAGGAGTATATCTCTGAACTGCGGACCAGAACGAAATGGCAGACACATGGCCAGAATATCGTTCTTCACTCGTTGGTTCTAGTCAAGGAAGATAATCTACCACCCCTCAAATGGCGTTTGGGTCGAGTGGTAGCTGTGTTCACAGGAAAGGACGGAGTGTCTCGGGTGGCTGACGTCAAAACAGCGGGCGGCCTTATACGCAGGGCGTTCTCCAAGCTCTGCCCACTACTGCCGCCGCCTGAAAGTGACGCGGCACCAGCCACTTCCACATCAACGCAACCACATTGAAAGCGGGTGCTTTCAAGGCCGGGGGCATGTTCACGCATTGAACGCCATCTACCGACCACCTACCGAAGCGGAGGAGCCTCCAACATGAGCCGCGCGGGGGCGCGGCGATGACTCGCTCACTTTACCATCCACGGGCGCAAAAGGCACACACGCTACATACGCGATTTGCCTACATTTTTATATAAATTCACCACGCATCCAACTTTCTTGTAATTCATACAAATATTTTAAAGTTAAATACAATCAAATTGTAAAATCATAAAGAGGAAGTCAATCATTGAAGAGACCCGTCTGCTGTTCCTGAATTATTCACGCCAACCCTCAAACAGCTGGTTTAATAACAATGAATATGTCGGAGAAGGAAATCATGTGGTGTATCTACTCGTAATCCATTCGATATTGTTCAATATAGCTGGAAAGACTAAGAGCCTATCTGACTTAACGTGTTGTATTTGTACAGTACTATCGATAAGTATTTCATTTTCTACTAATATACTAAGGTATACGAACCTGCAGTGACGTGAACTCTACACTTTTTCAAAAAACCATAGGCCATCTAGTTCCTTCTACTTCCTTCTACTAGATTATTGGATGTACTGCATAACGGCGGCAAGAGCCGATTTCAATTAATATACGTTGTAAAATAAGTATTTTCCTGATAGAAAGCAGCAGATGTAGCAGTATTAGCAGAAGCCCTCTCCCTCCGCTTCCAACATATAACAGTGTGCGAATAAAACTGGCTGTTATTTAAGTTACCTTTTAAGGTACCCGATTTAAAAGGCAAGTAGGTTGGCTACTGTAGCAGTAATGTGACAATATAAAGACTATTCTGAATTGCCAGTTATAATCGTTCAAAACGCACAACGTCTATAGACGTCGCGACATAAGGCTTAACTACGACTTAATTGAGGTACGTAAACGGGTTAGAGTTTCAATAATTTCTCTAAAATTAAACGCGAAAAGAGCTCGCTTGCTATTTGACTCTACATATTCAGATTAGTCACAACTATGACCAGAGGGGCTAGTACGCTAAGTTTTATGTCGGACACAAAGCATTCGTCCCATTCTGGCAAATATGCGAGTGGAAGCGGGACAAATGCTTTAAGTCGGACATAAGACTTAGTGTGCTAGGGGGGCAGGATTGCACTGCTAAACCCACGGAGTATTCGGGCCTACGGTGCACGCGTTTTGTGCCGATGATTGTTCCGTCAGCGTGTCAATCGTGTACACACAACCGCTGCCGGCGACCAACACGCTTTGTAATCTAAAATCAGGTACATATAGCTATGTCGCCGTCGGTCAGTGCCCGTCAAGGTAAGTTCTCTAGTTGTTACATCAGTTACTGGAACTGAGATAGAATACGGTAGTTGAGCATTTTCAAATAGTTATGTACCCAATTAGCGTGAGTCGTCAAACAATTATTAACTCAGTGTCAGTTTTGCGACGACAATTATATATCCAGTTTGTATCAAATCAACATTTTTCAATTTGTAAATGACGTGCTTAAGCACGTTCCTATAATATAGGATAGTTTTTATCCCCGAAATCATCCCCTAAGAGGGTGAAATGGGGGGGTAAAAGTTTGTATGGAGCTGCGATATAAACGAGTTCGACGCGGACGGAGTCGCGGGCAGAAGCTAGTAATTTATGTATGTTTAATTTTCGTCACAAAACGAACACTGAGTTAGTTTTTGTTTGACGACTTGCGCTTAACAATAGTAGGTAACCTACGTGACGTCGGTTTCATCCTCCTATCGGTTGGACCCATTTATTATAAATAAATAAACTTTCAATGAATATTTAAGCGTGAGTCGTCTATCAACAATTAACTTAGTGTCAATTGTGTGACGACCATAAGTAGTAATTTAAGTGAAGTAACTAGTGTTTCATTTAAGTAACGTGTTTATCCATAAGTACATATCATTTATATAAATTGATATTAAACAGTACATTTTAATACAAATTGACATGATACTTAATCCTACTTATATATGTTTGGATGTTTAGATGTTTGGATCTTTGTCACTCGATCACGCTGAAACAGCTCAACTGATTTTGATGATTTTTCGTACGAAGCTAGTTTATAGCTTGGATTAACATATAGGATAGTTTATATAAGTACACACAGATCATTAAAAAGGACGCTGTTTGACCATATAAAAAGTGAGGTCATAGAACTTATTTGAATTTCACTACAAACTACAAAATGAAGCGTATTTTTTATGTAGCCGATAAAAGTCCGAACCTGTAAATCACAAAGAGCATACTTCCGATACCGGAAATCCTCTATCGAATTTATTGCATTGACGGAAATTGTGCACCGGCAAAATATAACCAGCATCTTGCAAACGGAATTACCTAAGTACATTTTGCCTCACAACTCCAGGAGTAAGGTTATCAAGAGTCGATAATGCAATTTCCCACCAAGTTCCTGCTACCCCTAGCATCTTGGGTTTTATTTCTCTAGAAGCGAGGCATAGCTACGTACTACTAACAAGTACAAACAAGTGGTTGTATAATTTAACGTGATGATTCTGATTGCCCCGAGCTGGTGGACTGGATAGTGAGGTTGCAAATTCCGTTGCAGTCTCGGATACATCTACGTCCACGAAACCGACCTGCTTGCTCCTTCGTGACGCGAACTGTGGCTCCTAAAGGCCTCCACCCACCGGACGCGTGTGCTGCGCGGCGCGTGTGCTGCGCGGCACACGCGCAAGTTGTAAAGCATTGAAACTACACTTCAAACACACATCGAACGCGGCACACGCGCAGCACCCGCGCAGCTGCAGCGCAGCACACGCGCAAGTTGTAAAGCATTGAAACTACACTTCAAACACACATCGAACGCGGCACACGCGCAGCACCCGCGCAGCTGCAGCGCAGCACACGCGTCCGGTGGGTGGAGGCCTTTAAGTCACCGCTTATTCGAGCTCTGCACTGCCTCAATGTAGGAATACTTCGCATCTGCACATAACTGGGATGTTTTTGCTAGTAGCTAGGTAAAAGGCTGTCGTGAATGTCGTGTATCCTCTCATACATGAGAGGAGGCCTGTGTCCAGCAGTGGGACGCTATACACCGTGGTCGTGAATAACCCGAAAGATTTAAACTACGTATTTTTGACAACAGTACGAGTAAATAATGTTATATCAACATGGGTCTAATCATGTGTGTTAATTAAATTACTATTTCAGTACAAATTAAATCTTATTAATTGTCCGCTTCTTTGTGAACAAGCCTTTAATGCCGTGACTTGTATTCCATGAATGACAAGAAGTGTCAAGTTATGTCTAGCACGATGTCTAGTTAGTACATCTACGTGAAAAAAGAAGAAGGTGGGTACGTCATGCTCACGCCCTTAGGGTGTGTTAGACTGGAGATTTTTAAACTTTTGATTTGTTGTAAAAAATTAATGTCTCCTTAATTATGAGTTTTTGGACTATATGTTACATAACTTTATCTACTCTAATTAGGCTCTAGTATCGTTAGCTTAAGTCTTTCGGGTTATTCACGGCCACGGTGTATAGGCTGATGATGTGATGTGTGATATGTGAATGCTTGAGGTTCTGCGAGGCGATGGATGACCGACGTCTTCGGTAGTATATTAAGTGTTCAGGTAATGTTAATTTTAAGATTCACAGTGCATTCGTTTTGTAACTGTAATAAGTACTGTGTAGTAATTGTTTGAATAAATAGATAATCGGTATACGGCAAAACTTGAAGTATGAAAATATTTTGAACATACTATTATTATGACAAATTTAATTATAGGTACAAATTGACTTTAGACAAATAATGCATTGTACTAAAAGTTGTTACACAAACAGAAATTAGACAAAACGTTATTATACCAAACAAGGGACTCCCGTTTTAAAATGTGTTGCTATGTGAGCAGTTACATAGTTACATCATAACCTTACAGACGTTTCCTTTTCGTAACATTAACATTGTCATAAACATATTGCATAATCATCAAGAACAACTTACTAGGAAACCATATTGGATTTGCAGGATTTGCGTTCTCAATGTCAGGAAGTTAGGAAACTTGTAAGCACGTTGCACCGTCAAGCGCTCGCTTATGCCACATAGTGATTAATAGTTTGACTACTAACCTGGTTAGCCTCAGCCTGCAATCCAGTTGAAACTGGCCTGGCAGATCTTTATTAGATGCTAACGTTGCAGTTTAGCTGGGAATAAGTTTAGTAGTGAGCGTAGTTTCGTCGCGTTGTATTTTATGAAATGACGCATCAAAGTTATTCACGCGTCTTCTCGGTGTAGAGGTTTTCCTTCTGAATTGGTGGTAGTTTATTGACATCATAGTTGCATGTATTATGCCTAAGTTGAAGCCGAAATGCCTCTAGGTGCTTATGTTTTTACTGTACGGGATAAAGTTTTATTTATAAAAAAAAAAATTGGGATCGTGTTCATGTAGGTACAATAGGTCCAGGAACTTGAACGCCAAAGCATCGTCTCAAGGGCATGTTTTAGCGAGAGTTGGCGGTTACACATAATTACACTTACGTACTAGTATTTTTGAAGTATTATAAGCTACATGCTTGAAATTATACACACACATTAAATACACTTTGATAACTAATCATTTATTGCACTAATAATAACTAATATTCGTTATTTCACGCGTAATATCTCTCACTCAAAAAATAAAGAATTTAAGTTATTAGAAGCGTTTTTAAGTATTGTTAATTTTCTTAACATTCGTATATTATGTTCTAAATGATAAGTTACCGAAAAATTTGTAAAACTATCAACCAAATATATAAAATTCAAATCCAACACCAAAACACATTCTGCCATTTTTTATAAGTATATATTTAAGCACCATCCACCAACATGTTGTGGTATTTTTTTCTTTGTATCTGTATTAACACTTTCGCTACCAGGCAAAATTTCGAACAATACCCCAGAAACCGCCAGTAGGTACTCGCTAGTCGGGCAACGACGTGCAACTCAATGCCGCACGCTGCGAACCCGCTAGTCGGGCAAGCGGCGGACGCTCAGGGCTGTGTTAACGTAACCAACTAATAAGATTTTTTATTTTAATCGCATTAGGTAAAGTAAATAAAAATACAAAGTGAAGTAATAAAATATAATAATCAACTGTGCCAACTTTTCGACCACATAAGTACATAATAATCAGAAAACTTACAAATTTTCCTGTTAGTGGCAGTGGCAGCCCTGAGGTAGCGAAGATGCAATGCTTGCCCGCCTGTCGGGCACTTTGGCGTCGCGTGTAGGTTTATAGCTCTTGCCCGACTACCGGGTATGCCGGTATCTGAGTAAAGTTTACGAGTGCCCGAGTGTCGGGTACGCGGTGTCGAATGTGTTAATACCACTACTAAATATGATCGTTATTACCAAGGCACAAGGCCTACGTTTCTTGAAAAAAATATTCAAACTTTACCCTTGTTTCGATCAACTGTAGTTGACACCCGTAAATACTACCGCGAGGTTGCCTAACTATTAACTCTGGTTGTCACCCGTACGAAGGGGTTAAGGCGCCGTAGGTTCAGCGAAGTTAAGCAAATAGAGTTTTTGAAACAATATAATGCGTATGTTTATAATGATATGGTTTAAAAAAAATACTAATATTAATCTTGAGGCTTTTCTGCAGCGAGATCAGTGATTCGATTAAGCAATTTTCGCTCGATAGAAAAAAATCACGAATATAGATCTAAAAGGATCTAAAATACACTTAAAATATTTGTAACAAATTATGCCCAAAAGCTAAAAATATTAAAATGGCTTCTAAAAATCGGCAATATAATGTTTGAGGGAACTCAGTGATTACTTTTTAATTTATATAAACAGAAAAAAAATAAAAATTAAAAAACATGATATGTGCGCTTCCGAGCACGCACTTCCATCTTGCTCACGCTTATGCTCAATGAGAGGGAGAGAAAACCATGAACCTACGGCGCTTTAATAAAATGTGGTTAGTGTGCGCAATGTTTACAATAAATCGCAATTTTTTTGGCTTACAAACAAACTAAGCCCCCATAAAACGATGTCGTAAATATTACAGCCTTATGCATAAGCACATTATGATTTAAAACATTCGGAGTGTGTATTCGACTTCAGTGAACCTAAAGCAATTTAATCGCGTATAATTAACTTATTTACCTCATTGAATTTCCCTACGTTTAGGATGTGTGACATGCGACAGAATTGGTCGCGGGAGACCCGTTAAGTCCCGTTTTGTTCAGACAATGTAAGGGAACCGCGAAAGAAAAATGAAAGTCGGAAAATGATCGAAATGTTGATTGGATAAAGGTATTAAGGGCCAGATACAGTTTAGTCTTAATTAGCAGCATGGTTAATGGATTATATTATTTTATAGTGTGTCTAGGGGGCAAGGAGGCATGTTGTGTCAGATTACTTGAATTATTATTTGATATTGTTCTTTTTCCGACGAAAGTCTTTGACCAGTGTGTGTTGCCAGTGATGACATATGGCATTGAAACGTGGCCGCTTACTATGGGGCTCATAAGAAGGCTCAAAGTCACCCAAAGGGCAATGGAGAGGGCCATGTTGGGAGTTTCGCTGCGTGACCGCATCAGAAATGAGGCTATCCGCAGCAGAACCAAGGTAACCGATATAGCCCTCCGGATCGCTAAACTTAAGTGGCAGTGGGCGGGGCACATAGCACGTAGAACCGATGGCCGTTGGGACGGAAAGGTTCTCGAGTGGCGACCACGTACCGGAAGGCGCAGCGTGGGTAGGCCCCCGACAAGGTGGACTGATGAGCTGGTAAAGGTTGCGGGAGTCCGCTGGATGCGGGTGGCGCGGGATCGGTCACTTTGGCACTCTTTGGGGGAGGCCTATGCCCAGCAGTGGGCGTCTTTCGGCTGATATGATGATGATGATGATGCTTGTTCTTTTTTATAGACGTCACAAAGGGAGGAGGTTTTCAATTCGTCGGAATATTTTCTTATTTTATGAATGTTCCCCGATTACTCGAAGATGCCAGAGGGGCTACCGCGAAACGAAATCGAACTTCGTTCGTGTATCTCCGTCTTTGTCGCTCGAACTTGCAAGTGCGATAGAGAGGTAGGCACTCAGGACAGTTTGGAAAAATCGAATCGTTCGTAGGTTTGCTTAAATGCCATCAGCCCTGGAGAAATCTAGGAAACTCTACAAAAAAGCGAAGTAATGAATTGAAGCTGGCAAAAAAATATTCTTTGAAGTTAATTATTTCTTGTGGGCTTCGCTCTGCTAGAAAACGTCTCCGCAGAATCCACTGCGGACGTGCAAGTGGTGTGTGTAAAAAGGTTAAGAGTCCGCAGTAAGCTCGATTCTCCATACAAACGTAGTTACGCTCTCATTTTAAAACTACGTGTTGGATTGTAACGAAACTTTGCATGTTCAATGAAATGAGGTATATCTATGTCTGAAATTAGTTTACGTAGCTTCAGATACCATAATAAAAAAAATACAGCGAATTTAAGTTTTTCATACAAAACTAGTTTTTGCTGTATTTACTTTGTTTTATAAATTGGAACGATATAAACTAATTACAGACATAGATAAACCTCATGTCATTGTATATGCAAAGTTTCGTCACAATCCAACACGTAGTTTTAAAATGAGAGCGTAACTACGTTTGTATGGGAAGGTGAAATTCAGCCGAGCTTACTGCGCTCTTAAGTCCCGTTTAGTAAAAATATTTTTATGTTTGAAAATATTTCAATGTTCTAATTGTACCAAGGCTGGAGTTGCAAGCTGCTATGTTCGCCATCAATACTGCAATGGGCGCCCTGCGTTTTTCGTATTTTTTTACCACATTAGTGGCAAACTAGGGTAATACGGCCCGTCTGTCAATAAGCGCTTACCGTACCTTTGGACACCCGCAGCACCACGGAATCAAGTCCCCTGACGCGCTGGTCGGTTGCGTAACGTTTCGTACGTGTTAGGTAGACCTAAATCTCATTTTATGTAAGGCAAAATGACAGTTGAGTTGCCCGGCGTATCACACACTGCCGCCACTTTATGAGCCGATTCATACAATTTTTTTTGTTTTTAAGTAGGTATATATTATGTAGTATCCTCGCTGGTCCCATGTTTTTCAAAAATCCAGTTGGATGACGGGATTCATGAGGAATTGAGGGAACACTTCAATTATATTAGGCACGCGTGTAGTGATTTTAGTATTTTCTGTTATAACTCGTGTATTCACCCAGAAATCGTAAATTTGGTGGATGACTGTGATGACTTTTGGAATTCCTCAATTATGTACTTAAAAGTGCAAAAGTACGTCACAGATTCTGATAAGATTCCGGTGAAATTGGAACTAATGAAGTGCCATTGGTGATGATCTTGGGGAATCGACGGAAGTCCTCAAATATTATCGGCCCACATACAGCGATTCGGTTTTTTTCTATAGTAATCAACGCATTTGCTATCGGAAATCAGTTCATGTGGTAAATTGAAAAAAAAAACATGTGTGAATGTTCTCGTGGCTTGGTGGAGTACTAAATTGAAGTCGGTTAAAACTTTGTTTTTAAAGTAAACTATATATAAATTTTGCTCCTCCGTCCGGCCTAAATTGAACGATTCTCCGCACGCCGCAGCGGGTGCGGCGCAGAGTGTGATTAGTCCTAGCGGTACATTTAACGCGGGATATGAGACTATTACGGATCATTTTAGGTATATTTTACAAATAATGATTCAACCGTATCATATCTGGAGCAGCCCAAACTTGGTATGGTCTGTTTTGAAAATGATTTTTATTTTAAGTTAAAACAAGTGACTGAAATATAATGATGTTATATATTTTTAGAATCAGCTTACTAAGCCCTTTCATTAGATAACACACACGATAGGTTTCAGAACAAACATTATTATTTTCCCTCTCTTATAGACTCCTCTCCTTTTTTGTGTTTGTTTTCGTGCTACGGGTCAAATTTATTGGTATGGCCTAAAGATCAATCGCTCCGATTTTGATGCTTTTAACACCATTTGCAGCATATTTTTGCATACCTACCGCTAGGTCTAGATGCGCCTCACTCGGAATCCTACATTTTAAACTGTATCGTTTGGTAATAAGGTCCAATTTACCTGTTCCAGCAGCCGCAGCTTCCGTCTCTGAGAGTGTTCCTCCAGTCGGTCCACGTACTCCCTCAGTTCCTCTATCTCTTCTTTCACTTGTTGCACCGTGTCCAACTCTTGCTTGATTGCGACCATGTCACGTTTCACCTGTGGAAGTGAGATGGTTAGACAATGTTTTATACGTGTTTACTTTTTGGCCGGCCTTTGTTTAACTGTGGACGTATTTTGGATGGCTGATGAGTTTTTACAACCGACGAAGACTGTAGCCTAGTTAGTATTGGTAGTGACCTCGCCTACAAAGCGGTAGGTCCCGGGTTTGAATCCCGGTAAGCGCATTGATTTGTGTGATGAGCACGAATATTTGTTCCTCAGTCATGGATATAGTACAAGCTTTGCTTAGTTTGGGACTAGGTCGAAATATTTGGTAACAATGTGTGTAAGTATAAGTGTAAAACTTTATGGCAAAAGGCTAATGTGGGTAGCTAGAATGGAAAAGTAAAAGAGGCAGCTGTCCAACGCGTTGGTCCGCCAGATCAGCAAATCGCTATCCACCCAAGACTATGATGCTTTAGAAGTCGCAAGACTGAAAGGCCTGGAGCAATTTTCATGAATTTCGATTGTGACCCATGGGCGAGATCACGACCCTCAGCACGGAGGACAACGAAGCACGGAGGAGAACGAAGCACAGAGGAGAACGAAGCACGGAGGAAAACGCAGCACGGAGGAGAACGAAGCACGGAGGAGAACGAAGCACAGAAGAGAACGAAGCACGGAGGAGAACGAAGCACAGAGGAGAACGAAGCACGGAGGAAAACGAAGCATGGAGGAGAACGAAGCACGGAGGAGAACGAAGCACGGAGGAGAACGAAGCACGGAGGAGAACGAAGCACGGAGCAGAACGAAGCACAGAAGAGAACGAAGCACGGAAGAGAACGAAGCACAGAGGAGAACGAAGCACGGAGGAAAACGAAGCACGGAGGAGAACGAAGCACGGAGGAGAATGAAGCACGGAGGAGAACGAAGCACGGAGGAGAACGAAGCACGGAGCAGAACGAAGCACAGAGGAGATCGAAGCACGGAGGAGAACGAAGCACAGAGGAGAACGAAGCACGGAGGAGAACGAAGCCCAGAGGAGAAAGAAGCACGGAGGAGAACGAAGCGCGGAAGAGAACGAAGCGCGGAAGAGAACGAATCCCAGAGGAGAAAGAAGCACGGAGGAGAACGAAGCGCGGAAGAGAACGAAGCACGGAGGAGAGCAGAGCACGGAAGAGGATGGCAATTTATAGCTGTGAGTTCTTTTAATTGGCTTTGTATCACTACTTAATTCATAACATGTTTTTTGCATCTGTTGGTACTCCTTAGGGTGACTATCTACCACAGCTGTGCGAAGTTGCGAGGCGATGAGCGAGGAAAAACTCAACTAGCATTGATAGGCACGCTCGGCGGCTGGCGCATCGCTTCCTATTGGGGCAGTTGTCCCTCACTCACCGTGGTGAAGGGTGAGCCTTAAATAAATAGTTCGTTCCAAGACTTTCAATTAAATAATACAGTGAATTCAAATGCTTGTTTCAAACATTATAGCCCTTTTTTATAATTTTGTTTTAAATATTATGTCCCACGATGCTACGGTAGCCTAGTGGTTCAGGCATGCGGCTGCTAAGCGGCGGTCGCGGGTTCGAATCCCGGCTCGTACCAATGAGTTTTTCGGAACTTATGTACGGAATATTTACCGTTAGCTTTTCGGTGAAGGAAAACATCGTGAGGAAACCGGTCTAATCCCAATAAGGTCTAGTTTACCCTCTGGGTGAGAAGGTCAGATGGCAGTCGCTTTCGTAAAACTAGTGCCTATGCCAAATCTTGGGATTAGGTGTCAAAGCGGACCCCGGGCTCTTGCAAGGGCATAACCGGGAATAACGCTAGGAGGATGATGATGTCCCACGATTGTGAGGAATCCAAAGACACGTCCTATACACAAATCGATCAAGCCGTTTGGACTGCAGCCCGCGAAATAGAATTCTCAGGTCCACATACTCGTATAACAAACATTGTTCAGAGCAATGACGCGTAGTTGCAGTGTCAGAGCAACCGGATGGCTCGCGGTATTTGAGCTCCCGAAGTGTTGTGGAACCGCCCTGCGCAACCCGAACTGAGCCAACTTGGACTGGGGCCACTACGCTCCGGGAGCTCGAATACCGCGAGCCATCCGGTAGCCCCAGCGGACACTGAAACCACGCGTCATTGCTTTAACTACATAACCCTTTTCCTGGGGCAGTCGGGTAAAAAAGGCACTGAGATCGATTCATCCGTTTGTGAGTCACCATGGCACAGACGCATATTCACAGATATATTCACGCATAGACACCGTGTCAAACTTACAATACCCCTCGTTTCGGCCGGGGCTAAAGGCCTCCACCCACCAGACGCGTGTGCTGCGCGGCGCGTGTGGTGCGCGGCACACGCGCAAGTTGTAAAGCATTGAAACTACAGTTCAAACACACATCGAACGCGGCACACGCGCAGCACCCGCGCAGCTGCAGCGCAGCACACGCGCAGCACAAGCGCAGCACACACGCAGCACACGCGCAGCACACGCGCAGCACACGCGTCCGGTGGGTGGAGGCCTTTAATGACGTTAAACACTTTGACTGCCAGGAACGCGTCTACCGGGCGCCTACGCTGTAGTCGCTTTTCGCTACATACGGGATCGGCTACGAGCGTAGTGGATGTGTTAATGTAGTATTAGGGCCTACGCTAACTGACGCGGATTACCCGGAGCGGACGCCCGTCTTATAAGAAATTGTATGAACACCGCTAGCTGGCGCGGGCGCGTGCGACTTTAATCCGCGCGGCGGGTGGTGGCCGTCCGCTCCGTGCGCACGCGGCGGGCACACGCTCGCGGACTTGTTTCTTGAATTCAGCGCTAAGTTAGGCGTGCGTCGCGGACTCGCTGGCCCGCGGCGGGTGTCCGGAGCGGGACCCGCGAGCGTGCGCACGCGGCGGGCGTCCGCGTCAGCTAGCGTAGGCCTTAGGGTCACAGTTAGTCTTCGTACTAACCTTCGTAAGTAATTTGTTAATTTACTATCAAACAACACTAAGTTATCAATTTTAACAAAAGAAAAGTTCCCGTTGTGGTACCGTTTTAATAGAGAATCAATGAGATCAATTACAATTTGGGAGCAAGAAAAGGAAAAATGAGAGACAATATCGCTAGCGACCAAAAGGTAGATCATAGTAGTAGACTCCGAATTATATGACATGACGTTACAACGTTTATAATACAGTACTTCTTACTGTTGTACGGAAAAATGAGCGTGGTGATGTTTTGGTACTTTTGATCGTGGTAATAGTTCTGTTTAGGTACCAACATTACTGTGTAAAATTTGGTTGTTATTAAAACATAAGATTGGAAAATTTAATTTTCTCAAAATTGATATGAATATATAAACGAATCTTTAAAGTCTTTCTCTAATCTTTTCATGACTTCGAGATTTTTTTGTAGTTTACAATCTATTGTGACATTTTGAAGGTTTGCTAAATATCCTAATTAACTGTATACGTTTACGCTATACCATGTAGAACAATAACCACTTTAATACACAACACATTAGTATTCTTATATAATATATCCAAAACGATACATATATTAAAAATTATTACAATATTCCCCTTCGATATCCTAAATAAACGAAGACACGTTGATGAATTTTATAAATCTAATGATAATTGGAACGAGGTGTGACTTCACTGATTTTCACCCCATCCAAATTCATTTGCCGGAATTAATCCAGTCCAATCAGTAGGTACAAAGGTGTATCTGCGACATGGAATAACGCCTTCAGAAATGCAGGACCAACACTATTCCAAATAGCCTGTATTTCTGATACCGCTGGAACCGAGATTTCCCGATATTCTCGGAATGGAGAATCTATACGTCAAAGAGACGATTGCGATTGCTCACAGTTGCTTTGCAAACATTTGTGTCTCTATTGCTATTTCGTGGCTATCGGTTTCGCCAATTGACTGTTATTCCGAGCACCCTTGGTGACTGTTCCGGGTCAGATCTGTGACGCAAACAATCACAGTAAACTGTGCAGAGCTGATTCCGTAAATCTTCATTCGCAAAATGTTAATGCGCTGACATATGACGATGGAACATATTTATGAGTAAGTTTTATGCACCCATATTGTTACACTTGACTGTACGTACCGTAGGAATATAGGTTTTATACTGATTTCTAGAATTTTTACAGTAAGCGTTGGAATGCGATGGAAGTGTCTTTCTCCGTCTAAAGCTGATTTTCCATCGGAGGGGCGAGACGTGACGAGGCGAGGCGAGAATTGAAATTTGTATGGCACTTACTATTTCCACCGAGCGCGCGCAAGGAGAGTATTGAAAATTTGCCATACAAATTTCAATTCTCGCCTCGCCCCGTCTCGTCTCGCCCCTCCGGTGGAAAAAAACCTTAACGCATAGTTACGTTCTGTATGATGGACCCAAGCTCATTGCTCTCATAGAGTTACGCAAAAAAAAAAAAGTTTAGCTGTTTATTTCAGTAAAAAATAATTAATTTCAATACGACAATTACTTAACTATTAATCTTAAATAACAAAAGATTTTTTAAGTTAAGGAGTTGCGACACTATGCTAGCATTATTCTAATATACATTGGTCTAGTTTATATTACATTACCTACATAACCAGTTTTTTTTTAACAAATATAATTTTATGGACTTTCTGAAGCTTTTGGCTTTCTTATTACTAAGTTCTAGCAGTAACTGTTTAGGGAACTTATTACATATACATGGAAGGATACACAAGGACCAGGCTCTCCGTCCGTAGTTATTTCTACTTCTAGGAACTACAAATGATGGTAAGTTTTCAAGTGTACGTAATTTGCTATGTCTCGATACTTGCATAAGTTTATCAATTTTATCTCTGTACTGTGCCAATATCTCTATGTCTACTTTGTCGAAAATGCTTAGAACTTTACAATGATTAAATAGATTGTCATAACAACTACCCCCCTGTCGGAATCAAACGTCTGTGTTTTAAAGACTCCAATTCCACATGGAGAGACAGTTACGTTAGTGCAATTAGTTTATTGGAAAACAAATTGGTATTGCGCCTGTTTGGGCAGTGAGGGCGGCGAATGCACGGTTATCGTGAAAATTGTAATTATGCTACCGTGGCAATATGGCGATATTGCCGACCGTATTAAGGTTCTAATTAATCGTACGGTACCTATAGAATGTTATGGTTCTTGAATTTAAAGAACTGTGCAAGGCAATAATAAATGATATTTTAATGAAGATAGATGTGAACTCGATTATAATTTTATTATAATATGTACATGTAATTATATACGAGTATTTTATACCTTTTTCACTTATCATACTCGAAAAGTGTGTCATATTAGGCTTAGTAAACGGGGCTAAAGTAGTACATTTAGTAGGGTACCGTAGTTAACACGGAATCCTTATAGTTTCACCATGTCCGTCTGGCCGTCCGTCCGTCCGTCCGTCTGGGCGTCCGACATCGGCTTAGCTCAGTAATCATTACTACTAAGAAAACTGTAATTCGGCAGGGGTATATAAATCAGTCATGCCGATGAAACAGAAGAATATAATCCTAAAAAAAAACGTTTTTTTGGGGTACCTCGCCCTACACCTAAATTGGGGATGTCATTTTATTTTCTCGTTAACGTTATACCCATAGTGTGGGATATCGTTCGATAGCTTGTTCAAAAATATTATGTGTTTCTTAAAAACGATTATTCAAATTAGTGCGAGGTATTGGGCTTTAAAGCCCAAATTTTTGTTCGTGTCATGTCGATCTAACTAAGAAAGACTACGGAACCCGCGTGGCCCGACACGCACTTGGCCGATGCTTTATCATCTATCCTTACACTTCAATAAAAAATAAATATGACGGCTATGTACTTAAATCGCAGAAGTAATTGCACCATGTCAACCATAATTGCATTGTACGTGATTTGCCATACAACGGGTAGTAGAAAAAGGCTGTAACGTCATAATTCTGTGTCAATTTGTATGAGCCGTTTCGGCTGCCGCCATCGAGGGTCCCTCTCTGACCCTCTTTTTACGTGCCCTATTTGTCGCTCAATTCATAAAAATTTGATCTGTTTGACGCTGGGATGCGACGGCAGCCGAGAAAATCCACCCTTCTCTTTCTAATGTGCACAGTGGGAGTATACACTATCTCACCTCGGACACCTCGCTCTGGCATGACTCCACACTCTTCGTCAGCTCCTGGAGTTGCGTCCTGATCTCGCAGAGCGCCACCGTGGTCTCGAGCTGGCGGTCCCCACGCTGCAGCTCGTCCAGCTTTTGCGACAGGTTCATGCTCATCACGCTGACCTGTCTCTGCAGGCTGTGGACAGGGGACAGGTAGGAACAGGTTAGAACAGGTGACGACATGCCCATGGCTCGTTTTAGGAGCTGTAGCCGGACGGTAAGGCACTTTTTCAGTCTGGAACATGTACCAGCTGGGCTTCGAACTTTTAACCTGGGTTGCCCAAATTGTATACGAAATATCATTTAACATTGAATGGGTGCGGGTGGCGCAGGACCGGTTGTGACACTCTTTAGGGGAGGCCTATGTGCAGCAGTAGACGTCTTTCGGCTGATAATGATTGAATGGCAGCCAAAGCGGACCCCGGAATCCTTTTTTGGAATTTATCTTCAGCTCACAATAGGACTGACAAGACTATGAATCAGAGATCACAATAGCAAGAACTCGCTGAGCCAGAACTATCAGAAGTCACTTAACACTTTCGCGACCGGGCTAAAAATGGAACAATTTACGTAAGTTCATACTACTGCCCGCCTAGCGGGCTCAGCCGGCATTTGAACAAACATTACGAGTGCCCGCTAGGTGGGTTCTTGGTTGCGAACGCGTTAAGCAAATTGTATATTATGGACAATGGAGAGCTAAGACTCAGCGCCTCTGGCTCCCGCGTATGGCACATGGTGCTCTAAGCTAGCAGATAAGTATATCTTAGCGCGGGTGATCGAAGTCCTTTGGCTGTACCAAACGTACCAAGGACTAACGGACCAATGCAACGTGCCGAGTCCGGGCCGAGCGCAGGCTAACACTCGGTCAAGGAGTTCTCCATACGTACATTCAACCGTGAGTCGGCCGACAAAAGCCACCCGTCAAAATCACCTAGATATCAGAATGTCAATAATTATTCCGCGTAATATATATGTTGCAGGGAAATGTTCAAAACAGAGATTTGATCAAATCTCTAAGGGATATGATCAAATCACGCAGGATGTTAAAATGGCCAATTCATTTTATCATTTACCTAATACAAATCAGTAATTTGATCAAATCTCTGAATCTGTTTAGTGAAATGACGAAATCGGACAAAAAAGGCAACTCGTTTTTTCATTTCACTAGATTTGAAACGCGTCAGTGAATTGACGAAACTAACTCGCAGACATTGGCTCCTAAATCATTAGGTAAATGATAAAATGGATTCGCCATTTTATCATCCTGCGTGATTTGATCATATCCCTTAGGGATTTGTTCAAATCTCTGTTTTGGCCATTTCACTGCGACATATAGGGTAAGTCCGGGGTAGTTGGCCATAGTTTTTTTGGAACACTGTTAAAATAAATGCTTACATATCACGAATACATATTTTATTTTTTATTAAAGTTTGGTTAATTAACTTTGGATTATTAAACAAAAAAAGTATAATATCTATATAAATTACATCGAAAAAAAACCCTTTGAAAAAAAGACACGATTGGCCATCTCTCCCAAGGTATACGGGTGTGATGACCATACCTTTACAGGAAAGATGGCTATAACTTAACTCCCTCAGTTAGTATGTTTTTCGTATTTTTTTTTATACTTAAGCACGTGTCCTCGAACTCGGTGCAATTCTTTTGTAGCCAAAACTACACTGAAACCAGTTTTCGAAGAAAATAACTTCTAATAGGTAATTATCCCCACAGCCGTGGCAGTTTCTTTCGTTTACAAACCGAGCTGGCAGTTTTGGATATTTTTTCCTGCTTAGGTTTCCTGGATTGTTTTATATACTATTCTGTGACACACATTCAGCATCATATCATATGGCATACCGACTAAAACTAGCCAGTGGCCATCTCTCCTTTTCTTGCGGGAGAGATGACCACACCTAATTTAAGAACAAGTCATGACATGACTTGCCAAAGTCTGACCTTAGAACAATGAGACACTCATATACTTTGCAACAAATAACGAAAACAGCATTATTTTGAGAAACTAACATCGTCACCAGGTAAAACATGACCTCTCAAAAAATATTGACACTAGTCTAAATAATCAAAGACGATTTTACTTACTTTGGGTTTTTTTTCGCCTAATTGTTAATTGCACCCGTGCTCTTAGGCACAAAGCGAAGCGAAATAAACAAAAAGTCGCGAAATCAAGTCACTGGTTCCATGAAATATTTCGATGAGCCATCTCCCCCTTATGGCCATCTACCCCGGAATTACCCTACATGACTGTGACAAATCGCTTCTACTCTAATATTATAAAGAGGACATACTGGATTGTTTGTTTGTATTGAATAGGCTTCGAAGCTACGAAAAAATCTTTTATCATTAGAAGCCGACATTATCCCTGATGAACTTAGGCTACTTTTTACCGCGGGAAAAATGCTTCATTACTACGGGCAAACGGGTAAGTAATATGGATTACCGTGAAGCCCGGTTGGGACGCTTAAGTCTGGCACGGCCTCGGTACGGTGTACTATGAGTCATTCTTAACACTAATCTCAATCCGCATATCTAAACGGCGTACCCTTTAATATGATTCACTTTTTAGCGATAAGACCGCCTGTTGTTGCCATAAGTTATTTTATTTTGTTTTTGTTTTTGCCTGATCTTATAAAAATCTCGGTTATTAGTGGTGCAATAAAGAATTATATCATTACTAGCTGTACCTGCGACTTCGTTTGCATGTTAATGTAGGAGTTAACGCATTTCTTCTCTTGGAAATAGGGCACATGCAATTCTAATTCTAATTTTAACCTATCATGTAAAACTTTCAATAAACCTATATATTTTAGTTAAAACGACTTTAAAACCTGTCACTCTGATATTTAAATTATTAAGATAGGGACAAAACACGTGTTATTTATCAGAGGTATTTTAAGTTTTATGAATAATGGGGTAAAAGTTTAATAGATGTTTGTGGCAATAGATCTAACAGGTAGGACACACGCTGCAGTATTAAATGTTTATTGATCTTCTTTTCTACATATTTTTAACACTGTGTTATGTTATATTATAAAAACGTGATGGATGACTGACATGATCTTGAGTTCTTGAGTCACTCCGACTCTCAGGTAAAGATGTGTTTAGGAATTAATAATAGGTAGATAATCCTTTCGAGTACCCATTGACCGGTAAGTGTTTACGTGGAACAAAAGATCTCTTTTTAATTTGACAACCGACGGCCAATTTATATTATCCAAACTATACCTAACCACAAGGTAAGTTCTACAACTATATAACGCGAGTCCGAGTCCCTTTCTAATAAAGGAAATTATTAAAAATGTTAAAGCAATATGTTTATTTTTTTCATATTGCAATGTTTCAGATTGCACTATCACATTCTGGCAAATCTTGGGTATGTTCCCGCCCTTGCCAACATAATAATGTGTGTTGCAGGCCTAATACTGAAGCGCTTCATAATTAATGATTATAAAAGGCCCGTTCTATACTGATTTCATACATACTGTTTATTGCTAATAAATATAAATACTGACAAACCAGCGCGGCTATCACAAAACGGCGCGCGAGCTCTCTCGATTTTTCTCCAACTATCCGTCTCTCTCTTATCAGATAAGTTAGAAAGAGCCATATAGTGCGAGAAAAATCGAGAGAGCTCGCGCGCCGTCTTGTGGTAGCCATGCAGTATCGTGACAATTCAATAGTCAGCGTGTGATTCAATCTTGCAGAAACTCAAATAGACTTTGGCTGAACGCAAGAACAGCGCTATCGCCATGCTATTAAAAAAAAAGGAAGAGAGTCAGACTTTTGACGTTTGACGTTATGTGGACGTTATTTTGTTGAAATTTGTTGATACATTTATTGAAATTACGCCTCAATACGAATTTATCGCATATAAGTTTCCATATCAGAATCGATTATTTTTTTACGCTTTAGAATTTAATATGCGTTTCGTGAAGGTCTATCATCACAACACCGGATCGAAATTATTAATATTCGATAGTTATGACAAGCCCGCCATTTTGACGTCACTGACAGTTGACAGATATGGCGGCTACGATTAAAAGTAGAAGAAATTAATAATTTAATGAGGTCAAATGTTTCCGAAAATTAATTAATCGTCGCAGTCGGATAAAAACTATCCTAAACGGAAGCTAGAGTAATAATGTGCTTATGAAAAAAGTTACATATTTTTCCGTTCATGGGAATCTGAAATCATCGGGGGACACAAACATGGTTAGTTTGATACTGGCTGATTCTTTTTTTAATTTAGAGATTTATTATAAGTGAGAGATGAGAGATGAGAGATGATTTCATGCAATCAAATCGTTTTTATATGAACGGGAACCATGAACTATTACAGGAAAGAGGACATTTGATTTACTCAATCTCCATGGCCCAGTTGTACGGCGTTGTAGAAAGTCCACCAGCGCCACTGGCGCGAAACCGCGAGCCACGACCCAGCTTGGATTGATTGGTTTAACAAGTAGCCAATCGCTAACACCTTATAATAATCATGCAGAATCGAAACGTGGGTTCTCTACTAGTAGCTATACTATCAAACACTCGCTGCGCGGGGCCATAAAATGTGGGAACGGGACACCTCTGTGGCGGTCTCTGGTGCACTTATGCCATGATTGTGGCGACAGAGAGCGCCACAGGGGTGCCACCCACAACAACAACCCACACAACGGCACTTTTTTTTTATAACCCAAACATTACACAGCGTTTGTACACACACAAATCTCCGCCGAATTATAATTAGCTTTTCAACGGGTTTGTCTCGCTCACGACAGCGCGAGAGAGCGAGCACGTGAAATAAAAAAAGAATCGACGATCAAAAAACCTATAACCGCGCTTTTTAACAATTTCTCTTTCAGTTTATTTGGCTCGACGGGCTAAATAAACTACCTAGTCGCAGATTGGTTCGCAGAAACGAAATATTGAGAAAATCGGAAAATCTGTGTCTGCATGGCTTAGGGTTGTTCTAAATTCAGCGGGTAGTTCCTATTAAAACGCATTCCAACTTTTCATGTCGCGAACGAGTTAAATTGAGTATGTTTCGATTAGAGTTATCCAATCCATACATTTTAATTTAACATTTTTATTGGATTCTGAAAGCCGGTTAAATAGAAGAATGTGCTTTTTTAGCTCTGCTAATTATGAGTTTTAATTAGTAATGTTTTTCACTTCTGGGGACCGAATTTTGACTTTCGAGTACTCGACTCTTTCACTCAAAAACTGTCAAATATTATGAAATGCTATTTTGAAATAGCAATTGAAAATTGAAAAACGAGTGGTATTGACCACTCGTATTCAATTCTATTGGTAGAAATTACACGTGCCTGCCATATTGACACTAAAAACGTATTTACTTTTGTTATATTTTCGAGCGCTCGAAAGTTAAAAATCGGTCCCCTGTCTGTTGCAAAGTACACAAAAGTATAATGGCTTTTTTATGCTCACAGGCATTACAAAAAACCAGCCAAGTGCGAGTCGGACTCGCGCACGAAGGGTTCCGTATCATTACCTATAAAAACGGCAAAAAAATCATGTCTGTTGTATGGGAGCCGTGGCCAGTTTTTTAGTATGTGTTGTTCTAGCGGCAACAGAAATACATCACCTGTGAAAATCACCAACAACACGGTTCATGAGATACAGCCTGGTGAGTAGTGACAGACGGACAGACAGACGGACAGACAGACAGCGGAGCCTTAGTAATCGGATCCCGCTTTTACCTTTGCGTGCGGCAACTCGCTGCATCACCACACGACGAGATCGAGGTTCAGATTTAGTTTAATTTACTTGAAATCAGAGTGAAAAGCTGAGTATCCTACTAATATTATAAATGCGAAAGTTTAGATGTTTGGATGTTTCGATGTTCGTTACTCAATCACGCTTAAACGACTGAACCGATTTGAATGAAATTTTGCACGAATATAGTTTATAGCCTGGTTTAAAATATAGGACAGTTTTCACCTCGAAATCATCCCTCAAAGGGATGAAATCGGGGGTAAAATTATGAAAACCTGAGTGATACAAATTCAGGCATGCCATTCTAGGCTTTAAGATTCAGATTCATGATGTTTGTTTTGTTAATTGTTTCTCGCCTAGTTAAGGGTTTTTTTTTAATCTCAGAGACATAAAAAAAGAATACAGTTTAAAAATCAACATCTACTCTAATATCTTATAGTCGGCAGCTACAATTGAGGTGAAATCAAATTGATTTGTTGCTCACAGATGATATGCTAAAATTTTGAATTTTGTGAGACTCCGCAAAATTAGTACAGGTTCTATGACACAAACGAATAATAAGGTAATTTAATTAAAAGAATCTGTAATTTTAGTAAAAATAGCGCAAGGGGCGCTATGCTACGTCAGTGCAAACTCTTAGTGTGGGCTGAAAGTACTATGGCGCACAAAAAAAGCGGTAGAAGCACTAAATCGAACGCTCCAGGATTTGCGCAACAGTACCGATGTTATGGGAGAGATGGTGGTTTGATTGGCTGGTGATTTCCGCCAAACGTTACCAGTCATTCAGAAAGGGACACCTGCAGACGAAATTAAAGCATTTCTCAAGTCGTTCACTCTATGGGCCACCGTAAGAAAGTTCAGTTTGACTACAAATATGAGAGTGCAACTATATGATGACACAAATGCTGGTAACTATGCCGAAACACTATTGAAAATAGGAGATGGTCGGATGGAAACTGATGCCGAGGGCTGTGTGACACTGACGGGAGATTTTTGTCAATTAGTACACACTAATCCAGAATAAGGTGCAACTGTTTACCCAGATTTACAAAACAATATACACGAAAATCAATATTTATGTGAAAGAGCAATTTTAGCACCAAAAAATAATGTTGTCAACAAAATAAATTCAGACATATTGAGTAAAGTACCAGGAGATAGAACAGAGTATTTATCAGTAGACACAGTTATGGATACAGAACAGAGCACATCATATCCCGTAGAGTTTCTGAATTCGCTTGAGCTGTTAGGTGTACCCTCACACAAGCTTCAATTAAAACTAGGCGTCCCACTCATGCTTATGCGAAATTTGGATGCCCCGAGATTATGTAATGGGACTTCGTGTCACACAACTTGGCCGCAATATCATTAGCGCCACTATCTTTACCGGCGTAGGAAAGGGTGAAAATGTAATGATCCCACCAATCCCAATAATTCCCACAGATCTCCCGTTCCAGTTTAAAGGCTACAATTTCCCGTTAAGCTTAGTTTCGCTATGATCATTAAAAAAGGCAAGGATAGACATCAAAGGTGGTGGGGTGAACTTAGAAAAGCCGTGCTTCTCCCATGGACACTTGTGTGTAGCATGTTCGCGTGTGTCCAATGCCCGGAATCTTAACATTCGATCCCCAAATGGAAAGACATATAATATCGTCTACAGTAGCGTATTAAAATAATATTCTGTACCGAGTTCTCTTCTGTGTTTTAAATCAGAAAAAGGGAACCGTGTTACCCCGAATTGAACGCGAGCGAAGCCGCGGGCAAAAGCTAGTAAGTATATAAATAAACCTTTTATTGCCTCGTAAAACAGCTAGTTCTATATACAATCGAAGCCTAGCACGTTCCCTGTGCATGGAACATATGTGTTACACTTCGAGGTATCAAGGATACGTGAGTGCTTCATATGTGCCGCACGACCCCGTATAAACTTAAGGCTTGATCAAAATGTGCACGTATGAGCTGGACCAATAATATTTGCTTGCACGGTGTACCAATACCTACCAGAAATGGAAAAAAAATGCACGTAGGAGTCAAAATTTTGAATTTCCCGCTGCACCGGGAACGTGCTAGAATTCGACTGCGAAAGTCCAATAAATTCCAAAAGAGCTTAAGTCTTGTTGCATGTTTTGCGTGGCGGTTCATATAGTGGTAACCGTACCTACTTACTTACCTACTTACGTACTTTTTTCTTGTTTCTGGTATAATTTTTATTCTTCACTAGCTTCCGCCCGCGACTTCGTCGGCGCCCGGGAAACAACTATTCTATTAATCCAGGCTATTAATGAGCTATCTTCGTGCAAAATGTCATTCGAATCTAGCGTGGTTGAGTAACAAACATGCAAACTTTCGCATTTGTTTATATGGATAGAATTTTAAAGAAATAAATCAGTCGGGAGGCCTCGTATCGTCCTTTCGTCTGTACGTTGCGACCCGCTGAGCGTTCTCATCAAGTCAAAGATAATAATAGTAACATATGTAGCAGGCGTGTACGTAGCATCATCAACTTCGATAATGGGATGACGTGAAATTTCAATTTCACCCGGAATCACCAAGTAAATTGGCGACGTGCCCCGTTTACACGAACGGCTTCAATTTCAAGCTTATTAATATCGATATTGATTGAAAAATAGCTGATGAGCAACTTTGGCGGTTCCAAGGTTTATTGGACAAGTTATTTGATGAATGACAACCGTTAATGACAACATTATTATTACTAAACTGAACTTTATCGCGTATAATTAAAGTATATAATGGAATATATATACAAAACAGCTGGCTGGTATGTGAAACGATAATATGTGAGAATCGTGAAAGTTTAAACCATTATGTATACTGCACACGCTCTAGAGTCAAGCTTCATAAAAACAATTACTGTATGGCTATCCAAATCTATAATAATTTACCCAATTTCATTAAAGAGTGCCCCACAAATAGGTTTAAAGTAATGCTTACTGAATGGCTGCTAGATAATGTTTTTATTCTGTCAAAGACTACACCGAACAGGTACTATATATATTTATTACTAAAAAAATATAAAATTAGAATTCCTCGATAATTTAGCTTAAAGGCAAGATTAAGCTAAATTATCGAGGACTATTTTTATATTTTTTTAGTAATAAATATATATAGTACCTGTTCGGTTTGTGTTACCTTCTATTTAGCTTTAATTATTTTCATCGTCTTGACATTAAATACGGTCATCCTAATTATAATCATTATGTTACTCAATGCAGCTAATTTG
The DNA here is from genome assembly GCA_945867215.1 of Epinotia demarniana. Classification (NCBI taxonomy): domain Eukaryota; kingdom Metazoa; phylum Arthropoda; class Insecta; order Lepidoptera; family Tortricidae; genus Epinotia; species Epinotia demarniana. Next base: position 61,690,246 of record OX244259.1, read on the forward strand.
TTTTAATCTTGATATGACATCCAATAATTATTTTAATAATCTGACATAAACAAGCTTTGAACTGATTAAATATTATGAATTTGTTAATTTTAAATTGCATGCCTTTGACACTGTATTTATTATGCCATCTTATGTAAACTATGTTCTCGCAATAATAAAATTGATTGATTGATTGAATTGTAATGATAACATTAACCTAGGAACTATAGAACCAATTTCTCTAACAACATACTAAACGAATTCAAGCACGATTTGAAGCTTCTATAGGCAGAACATTTAACTCAATCCTCGGCTGCGCGGCGCGCGGGAGCGCAGGAATGACGGTAGCGGGGCGCGGGCGGCGTGCGGGCGTCGATCGCCTCCCGCACCCCGTTACCGTCATACCTGCGCTACACCACTTAAACGATCTGCCGATAAATTTGAACGCGAGAAATTTACTGATAACTATTAACTGAATTTCTGACCTGAAAAATTGCGAGTAAGAATTCATATTTTCTGAACTGTGCGATAGCTGATGATAGTCCATCGTGAATTCGTAATGGCGGCTCGGGGGCTCTCCGCTGCTTGTCCACCAGCACACCGGGGTCTGGCAAACGAAAGGCCCCGGTTAGGGTGACTGTCCAACGGAGCTGGGCGAGGCAGTTGCCAGCGCGTCGTGTCACAAGAAATGCGGCTAATTCGAAAAAACCCATGCTGGTAAAGTTTGTTCCAGTTAAAATGACGAAAACTCACTTAACGTGGGATTTTCCTTCTCTTTCCTCCTGATTGAAAGGAAAAGATAATAAAAAGACGTCATAAAACTGACCGGAGTGCGGCGCGTGTACTGCAGGTCAATCACGTAACACATTGCAAGCGCGACAGGTAGATCTTAAGAGTCCGCAGTAAGCTCGATTCTCCATACAAACGTAGTTACGCTCTCATTTTAAAACTACGTGTTGGATTGTAACGAAACTTTGCATGTTCAATGAAATGAGGTATATCTATGTCTGTAATTAGTTTATGTAGCTTCAGATACCATAATGAAAAAAACACAGCGAATTTAAGTTTTTCATAAAAAACTAGGTTTTGCTGTATTTAGTTTGTTTTATAAATTGGAACCGTATAAACTAATTACAGACATAGATATGCCTTATGTCATTGTATATGCAAAGTTTCGTCACAATCCGACACGTAGTTTTAAAATGAGAGCGTAACTACGTTTGTATGGGAAGGTGAAATTCGGCCGAGCTTACTGCGGCCTCTTAATGTCACTTTTTATATAAATAAATGACAGTTACATTGTCCTGTCGCGTTCGAAACGTTGGGTGATTAACTCTGGAGTAGCTACAGTTTGTTATATTGTTTATGCGTAATTGTTCCACAACCCTGGTAAAGGTTGGTTTAGGTACTTTTCGTCATTTAACTGGAACCAACTATACACGGTGGAATTTAATCGGTGATCAGGAATCCAAAAATCTCAATTATTAATCTACACAGAAACCAATACGTGAGATCTCGTGCAATATAGCTCAAAATCTAATTAATCACACTTAATTAATATCGGTAAAATGTACACTGACTGAATAAATGGACACCCTACTTTTATTGAAGGGAAGTTACTCGTAAGTGTATATACGTCAAGTGCTTGCTGGCTTTGGCGGGAAACAAGACAGATCAGACGTCAATACAATGACAAATTGACAGCTTATTGCTCATTTATGTTTATGTTTTAACTTTGATGTGACCATATGTATGATGATCGTGTCCCACTGATCGGTGGGCTGGCCGAGCGTCTTCAACGCCCGCAGGTTTTTGGTCACGTGATCACTGAGGTACCTCAGTGCCTTGTCTGATTCGCGTTGCAATGGTTCAATGCTAAATAGGGAGTTAAGATGATTAGTTATAAGCTGACGATTATTATTATATCGCTCGCATAGAAGGTCCCACGCTTCAGAGTAGTTGTGGGCCGAAACTTCTAAGTTTGAAATGACGCGCGCGGCTTCACCCTCAAGATATGAACAGAGATAATGAAACTTGTGTATCGGTTGTATTCTAGGATTTCTATGAATAAGCGACTCGTAGGTATCACGAAACTCAAGCCATTTAAAGAAGGTTCCGTCAAATTTATGTATTTGAATTAAAGGCAATTTAAAACCTATATCGTCATGGCATCGTCGATTGCCAGAACAAGAGTGTGAGGATGACGCCTGGTCAGCGTCATGAAAGGTCTCTTTAGGTTTACACGCTTCTAAAATCGATTGGGCTGTGGCAATGGCAAAATGAAGACTTTCTTCTATAGTGTCCCTTTCGGCAAGCTCATTCACGAGGTTTTCTTCATTCAAGACCTCTATGCGAGTTTGCATGATCTCAAATTTACTACTGAGTTCAAGGAATTTATTCAACTTTAATGTTAATTCATTGATTTGAATCGATGTCAACGAGTCCGCACCGTGAAGTCCGTTTAAATAATGGCTGATAGTTTGAAAAGAGGTATTAAACTTTTCAGACTAAACCATTAGTAGGGTGACAATAAATTTAAATTTAAATTTAATTTCAACTTAAAAATTAGTTATGATAAAAAAAAAACTTGGTTCCACTTAAGTACTACATAAACGTGACCGCCATCGATTACTGAATTAGAAAAATGGGTTCCTGTTCACCGATTAAATTCCACCGTGTATAACACGAGATGCATAGCGTCGTAATAGCTACTTATTACTGAAAGCTTATTTCATTGGTAAAATTGTTGCCATATAAAAGTTTAAACAAATTCTTGTGACACGATTGGCTCGCGGGACACTAGCGGAGCAGTGTGCGAGCAAAGTCCAATAGCGTTGCTCTCGCTCACGCATCTCTTCCTATTGGTGGATTTTTACTCGCACACCGCTCCGCTATCTCACACAGCTCTGGTGGATACCCACCCTTAGGTTACGCTAGGTCCGCAAATCTGGTTCTCACCAAGAGTAAATCACACAGATATAGATATACATAGATCACGCAAATGCGTGTACGTTGCGTGTCCGAATTCGGTCTCCGAGTTGGCACTCCGACTGACATTCCGCGCGCGTCCGGTTGTCTGTTTGAAAATGAAGTATTGCAGAATCAATTTTTGCGCGGACAACGGAGAATTCACATCACTGATTCGCCCGTGCGACGTCACAGTAGGTAGAAAAAACTGACACGGTCGGTTTTCATACAGATTCAGGTGTTTAAGTTATCTAGTGTAAATCTATATCTGTGGTAAGTCAGTTAACCACCACGGTTCATCGTTCATGTATTTCTGTCGCATATATTCGAGCGACAGAAAGGAGATACACAATAGTCGCTCTGAGCCAAGATAATTCGGATACCTTCATCTCTATCGAACTTATACGTATACGTATTCTAGCGACAGGGATAGAGATATTCGCTGCCCATTTATCGAAGCTATGAGTTAAAGGTTTACAGGACTGGAGGGTTGCGTCAAACTGTTCGTAATCGACTCGTTCGTAAGCTACGGTAGCCCAGTGGTTCAGGCATGCGGCTGTCAATCGCGGTCGTGGGTTCGAATCCCGGCTCGTACCAATGAGTTTTTCGGAACTTATGTACGGAATATGATTTCATATTTACCGTTAGCTTTTCGGTGAAGGAAAAACATCGTGAGGAAACCTGCATACATCTGCGAAGAAATTCAAAGGTGTATGTGAAGTCCCCAATCCGCACTGGGCCAGCGTGGGGACTACTGCCCGTACCCTCTCATACATGAGAGGCCTGTGCCCAGCAGTGGGACTTATATAGGCTGATGGTGTGATGTGTGTGTTCGTAATCGTACCAGTGTTTGTTAAAATCTCAGTGTATGGAAAGTTTCACAAGTGTCTTTAAACTGATGGCCCAGTATTTAACGTTAAGGCCCTTTACACACTGCGACTTTTAGCAGCGATGCAGTCGCGATGCTGTCGCGATGCAGTCGCAAATGGCCCAACTTTATATTGCTGGTGTCGCGATGCAGTCGCGCGTTTCAAAAACGCGCGACTGCATCGCTGCTAAAAGTCGCAGTGTGTAAAGGGCCTAACACTTTCACTGCCAGGAGGCCGCCTAGCGGGCGCCTACGCCGTAGTCGCTCTACGAGTAAACCAGTGGATCGGCTACGAGCGTAGCGCGTAGCAGATCTTGGCAGTAAATGTGTTCGGTCTGTAATCGTAAGTCGGTGCAACCCCCCCTTAAACTAGTATTGCAATTTGTTGCAGACTGATTTGCGGACCTAATGGGGGAATATAGAGGACAAAAACGGAACTTAAAAGACCGCCGCGGCAAAAAATTGCGGGAAAACTTAGTAATGAATTTCATAAATATATACAGGGTGTAATCGTTAAGCGTAGCCAGGCGATTAATAATAATAAATAAATTAGCCTATATACGTCCCACTGCTGGGCACAGGCCTCCCATGGATAAGAGGGTACGGGCAGTAGTCCCCACGCTGGCCCAGTGCGGGTTGGGGACTTCACATACACCTTTGAATTTCTTCGTGGATGTATGCAGGTTTCCTCACGATGTTTTTCCTTCACCGAAAAGCTAACGGTAAATATCAAATGATATTCCGTACATAAGTTCCGAAAAACTCATTGGTACGAGCCGGGATTCGAACCCACGACCGCCGTTTGACAGCCGCATGCCTAAACCGCTAAGCTACCGTAGCTCTAAACCAGCCAGCCAGGTGATTATTCCGTAAATATAACTTATATCAGAAAACTTTAAACTGATATCGAAAGTACGTGACCTAATAAATAAAATCACATCAATACCTTCTTAAAAATAAAACTAGAAATATCCAAAATATCAAGTTTAAACGCTCCCACACTCTTAACCTGTTCAAGGCCAATGACTCATGATTTCTACTTCGAAACCCGGCAGTGAAAGTGTTAATATTTGAAACCTTGTTAGATTTTACCGCTACTCTGAAATATTTGCGTAAAGGCCTCCACCCACCGGACGCGTGTCGTGCGCGGCGCGTGTGCTGCGCGGCACACGCGCAAGTTGTAAAGCATTGAAACTACACTTCAAACACACATCGAACGCAGCACACGCGCAGCACGAGCGCAGCACCCGCGCAGCTGCAGCGCAGCACCCGCGCGGCACACGCGCAGCACCCGCGCAGCTGCAGCGCAGCACACGCGCAAGTTGTAAAGCATTGAAACTACACTTCAAACACACATCGAACGCGGCACACGCGCAGCACCCACGCAGCTGCAGCGCAGCACACGCGCAGCACACGCGTCCGGTGGGTGGAGGCCTTAAGCTGGCTACGAAAGTTCTGAAGCGTCAAACTGAGATCGAATAAAGGCCAGTTGATATAACTCTTGGAACTTCAATCCTCATATTTAATTGTGAGTTCCAGTCGAGCTGGAGTGCTGCAGCGCTAGCAGGCAGCCTAGTTGCAACTAGGCTGCCTAACTAGCGAGTTTCTCCAGTATTTAATTTGAAAGGTTAATATCAAAATCTATGTCACTCGAGATGATGTCGGCTTACTGAACGTTATTTTAATAATGTTAGGATAGAATATATATCTTATTGTGATTAAAGCTAACGGTAAATATTCCGTAGGTACATTTTACCTCCATATGGAAGAGCGGTGCCCCTTAGCACAGGTATTATTTTTACTTAAAAAGGGGACACTAGCACATGTAACATTTGTAGTACTAAGAAAAGAAATAAATCATTTTTCATTTTCATTTTCATTTTTCATTTCACATAAGTTCCGAAAAACTCATTGGTACGATTACGTGCCGGGATTCGAACGCACGATCGCCGCTTGACAGCCGAATGCCTGAACCAAAAGGCTGCCGTAACTTTCCCAAAATACAAATAAAAAAACGCTCGTAATTTCTACAGCACACGGCCTCTTAATTCTTACACATATTGGAGCCGGGACTCTAAATTGATCCATCGCCGCCCCCAATTCTCTGAAGGATTACGCAACAGACAATGAAGTTATTCAGGCCAACCCCCACCTACCCTGCCCTTAAGACGGCTGTAGCCCTCAAAATGTGTTCACTCGTTCATGGTTACCTATCGCAATCACTAAATCTTATTTTTGAACCGTATGGTTTGTCCGAATTTTCATTTCGGAATAAAGCCTTTTTCTCAGACCGATATTTTCAGGATTATTATAAAACAAACCTACTCTAACCATGGGTTTTACAGGATAAGAATTTTAGAAAGAATCAAATGCTTTATATTACGGTTATCAAGAAAACTGCCTTTAAAAATTCGGAAAAACGATATAATATTTAAAAAATGTTGCGGATAATCTTAGACAAATCAACTTATGGAAAAAATAATAGTTGAGAAATAAATTTAGTGATTTTTTTTACAAAAAATAATGAAATCTTCGGAAGTTTGCGATGACGGTCATATTTTTTGTAAAAAGGGTTCATTATTAACAAATTGAACAGTGATATATATAGTTTATTTCGTTGGCCGGCTTTTTATAAAACTGTCATTGGATTTTTTGTATGGACAACTTTGATGCAATTCGGCCAACTCTAAAACGTCTCAAATAGGTATACATGGTTGGATATAGTCTCAAATAAGTCTTCGTATCGAGCATGCAAGCAGACAAGCAAATATCAAATATATATGAGCTAAAGTAGCATGCCAATTTCAACATCAACATTTTTATTTAGCAAGTTCTTGATGTTGTAAAAACATTGCAAGCATTTGGTCAATTTTCACTTGAATATTTATATGATTATCATTGATGATTCGATATTAAATCTACCAACGAAATTAATAATTAAATACTAAAATCTTTTTTTATGTTTTTAGTTGGCTAATTTTAAAGCCTCGGGCCCTCATAATCGTACATCATGCCACCCCAACGTGACATGCCTTATGCTGTTGAACCCATGAACCTATAATACTCAGGACAGGCTATGGTAACACGTGCGAGCGAGCTGGTAGCATACAAATCTCAATAATTGTGACAGAAAGGGAAATATCATTCATTATACTTGTCATAGTTCCACTTTTCTTTTTGCCACAACTGATTTAGTATGATGTCGTGGCACTTAAACCAGCATTACCCGTCTAAATTGAGTAGGTTGTTTATGGCAAGTCATTCAGCCATTTTAAAATTTATTATTATTATTATTATATATGTCTTTCCCGTTCACGGGACAATGATTTCCCGGACCTTTGGGAGGCGTGCGTGGAGCTAGGTACCTACAAAGTACCAACTGAGAGCCACGTACCACGTAGAGGTCCTTTTGACAATTTAATGAAATGCAAGGAGTACACCGAGCGGATGCTGTCCCTGCCCGTGTCATGGGACGCACACAGAGACAGCACCCGCTGGGGTGTATAGGGGCTATTGATGGTTGATGGAATCTAAATAAAACGGGTTATTGGGTTGATATGATGGACTAGTGGCTAGGCTATTGGGTGAAACATCGAACGCCTGCCTAATAAAACTGTTTCAATCTTTATCTCTGGCAGACGGTGACTCGCTACCTGCTAGATGGGCACCTATTATTATTATTATAGCTTTTCCGTCCCTCGCTGTGGCATCGCGTATAGTGTCCTGAGTATCATAGGTTCATGACAGTCAGGCCAGTAAAAGTCAAAAATGGCGATGGCAACTGTCGTCCCATAGGAAACTGTCAAGCTTCCCATACAGTCTAATTTTAACGGACGTTATAAGATTACCAATCCTCAGATTATTATCGACCACCCATCCACTGGACTACGAGAACGCTAAGATTACCAATCCTAAGGGGTAATCACGCAACGTTCTCAACAAGTGTGGAACAGGTATTTGCATTATATACACCTGGCGTTGTATCGATCAAACTTTTGCAATTGTGGGAGGAATGTGTGTGAATCATTTATAATAAGTTACCATCTACATTTAAGGAAATATCAACATTAATATTTAAAAGAAGGATCACAAACTGCCTTTTGGATAAATCATACACAGTTGACGAATATTTAAATTGTAATGTTTGACATCCTCATTCAAACTTTTGTTTATTTTGACTGTATGTGCTAAATTGTGATATAGATTTATTAATTGGCATGTTACTTTATTTCCAGCTCTATTTCTATTCCTACGTCTGTACGGGCAGAATATATCCTTTAACATGTTAGGTTTCAGTATTTTACTGCTTACGTTTTTGGCAGAAAATAGTTATGTTTAATTTATTAAGAATTGTTGATCATATAAGTAAACAGAGTTGAACTATATTAGATTTCATTTTGTAGTCACACAGTTGCTGGCTTGATTAATATAATTTGTGGCGCGAAAATAAAGCGGTTTTCTGATTGGTTCACGACACCGCGTGATGTCGGGAGCCAATCAGAGAGCTGGATTTTCCCACCAAAAACTATGGGTTGCTGGACCAGGGGTGGATGCCTGGAGGGCATTCTGGTGCTGATCGTCAACGGCGAAACGTTATTGTCTTACCATTTATAATTGTTTGTAAAAGTTTATAAGTGTAACTCTAAATTAGTAAGTAGACAAAGTCAGTAGTGAGACATTTAAAATTAAATTCAAACGAGTATTGCATGAGAGGCAGAAGCGCGATTTTAGATAGCCTTTAAATAGCCTTAAATTAAGTCCTAGCAACAATCACAAAACTATTTCATAAGTATAGCACACGCGCCACATGCATAAGCGCGCGCGCGCACATACAAACACACACACACACACGCACACGCGCACACGCACACGCACACGCACACGCACACACACACACACACACACACACACACACACACACACACACACACACACACACACACACACACACACACACACACACACACACATACACACACATAAAAAACACACTGTAAATAAGTTGTAAGCACTATTTTTAAGTTAGTTTTGTTTGTTACCCGCTTACTCTCTTTCCTTCTCGGCGAACACCTTGGACCGAGTGGGGGCACATTGAAAATCAGCGCTGGTGGTACATTTATGTGCCGCCAGCAGTTGCTGAATGTGCTCCATTTGCCTTATATAATGGTTTATTGTTTTAACACATTTATTTTGTAGTTTTATGTCATTATATTTTTTTTATGTAGAAAAAAAAGGAATATTTGTGTTAAGTACTTGATATTTTTTCTATTTTAGGGCAATAAATATATTTTCTTTCTTCTTTCTTTCTTTCTAGTAAAAATATTAAAATAAAACTATTTGGAAATGTCGGAGTTTTCTTGAAGTGCTGCTGCCTTACCTGACTGTTAAGTATTATTTACAAACACCAAAATTGTAATACCATATTCTATGATAGAAATAATTTTAAATTATACTTTGAGGCGCGCACAATGCGTTTAGTGATTGCCTAGCTGGAATGTTTTGCGGAACTAGGGCAAACCGAAAGTTATATGATTTTTAACTTGTATTTACATGTGTTTAAGATGAAGAACCGTTTTTGATTAATGAGATTATGCTCCAGGTAGTGACATAGATAACCTTTTGTACGATGAAAAAAACTGATTTTCAGTAAGTTTTCCGCAGTCCGTATATATACAGTTATTTTAACTTTTTTATGCTTGTTATTTTGCGTTAGAACAAATGTCAGATTAAATTTTGGTCACTCATTACAGTTTTTAACATTATCTACTGACGGAAGATCTAACGGATTTGTATTAAAATCGAATTTCACCTTCCCATACAATCGGTGTTACGTTCTCATTTCAAAACTACGTGTTGGACATGATGTATATCTATGTCTGTAATTAATTTATATATGGTTCCAGTTTATTAAACAAACGAAATACAGGAAAAACAAGTTTTGTATGAAAAACTTACATTCGCTATATTTTCTTTACTATGGTATCTGAAGCTACATAAACGATTACAGACCTTGATATACCTCAAGTCATTGTATATGCAAAGTTTCGTTACAATCCAAGACGTAGTTTTAAAATGAGAGCGTAACTACATTTGTATGGAGAATCGAGCTTGCTGCGGACTCTTAAAGCCTTTCAAAGACTGGCACGGTCTACGGTGGCAATGCAAAATTTGACAGCTGATATGATCACTATTGACCGTCGCGGCCAGGCCGCTCCAGCCAGTGAGATGCGGGCTTAAGGCGGTGCATTGGAAATAATCGCGTGCTATGAAACGCCGTTCTGACTAGATTAAGACAGAATATGGTCTGTTTTTTAGGTATATATGATTCTTGACTACTTTTTATCTGATTTTATCGATACATGATTGCTTATAATTTCCTTGATAGAGAAAAAACCAAAGTTGGGTCTGTATTTTCCTTTTTTTAGTCAGCCTACTCAAACGATACATTATTTTACGACACAATCAAGTTAATACTTTAGTATTTTATCTCAGCTAAAATCTCACTTTATGAAATTTTAATAAAACTTCACTAAGTTAGGTATTTATCGAAATTTGTCCAAAACAGCGATTCCCGAAGAGTGTTACATCTCTTTTTCTCGTGGGCGGCATCAGCGTGTCTGTGTCTAGGGGGCGTATACGACTCAAATCAAGGCATCCCCTTAATCCGACCAAGTAGGTTACAACTTGTCCATAACGCGCAAACTCCGCAACTTTGCCCAACTCGCATCTAATTATTTCGCCTCGCATTGGCCTGTTCGAATATTGAACGCAATCGATAGAGCGAGACAACACGTGAGGACACGTTACGTGTGGCTACATAAGGGCCGCTGCAAACTGCACTAGGAATTGGGTCACTCTTTTTTTGCATATTTCATTGCGACTGCGAGCTGAATGTAAAGTGGGAAACACGAGAATCGGAAACATGCCGATGTGGTGCGGGTTTATCACTTATCAGCGACATTTTAAGATTACTTTATGCCCGAATGCTGCCGAGACGAGAAGGGATATGATTTTAGCAGGCTATTTATGTATTTATGTACGTTGTAGTGAAGAATGAATAGATTTGTTGACTCGAAATTTATTATTACTTCAAAAGAAAGAAGCCAATAACTATGCGTAATGACGAAAATCCCATTCAAATATCTCAAAAAATTACGAAGCTACAACCGTTTTAATGTTGCTTGTTAGAGAGAGAAAACACTAGGAGGTTGTTATCACGATCTGCGAGCGTCATAGTAAATGACGATCGTTTCGTAGGAAGGTGTTTGTAGCGTTGGGTTTTGTTCTCCATTTGACTACATTCTTAATCCTTCCATAATAAAGCCAATCCTTAATAAAGCTTATAGCACACAAGACTACATGAATAATAAAACTTCTTGGGACTAATTTTGACTGGATTTATAAATTATTTATCCCTTTTGGAAAATTTTGACATTGTGTTTTTAATTTATTATTCTCGTTTTATTTATTCTTTGACATTAGTTTATCTTTCTAGAAACATTCTAGACTAGTATTTTTTTATAAAAAAATTGAATACTTCATATAAATTTTTCTTTTTATGTTTAATAAATTACTCTAAGTAATTAGCTTAAGATTATGTTTCTACCTGACTGAATAAATATAATTTTGAGTTTGAGTTTGTCTGTACACCCCGATTGTTTTTGTTTGCGTGATTTATCTTGAATTCATGTTAATTAACCAAAATAAGATTAAATTATTTATTAATATTATTTCCGACTTTTACGGAGCTAATCAAAATAAAGCTTTTTGATGTCTTATATTTTGTTGGATATCGTCTCTAGGTAATTATCTAAATCAGGGGTTCACAAACTTTATTTTATCATAGACCACTTTCAAAAGTTAACTGGTTCTGGTAGACCCCCTACACCACATTTCTACCATATTCCCAAAACTCGCCAAAAAATGTGAAGATTAGGTACCTAAGTCTGGAGACGCTCGCGATCTGTTGCAGACTTGCAGTCGACAAGTTTTGGGGTCGAATGGTGTAATTTTAATAAGATGTCAGTTTAATTTACCGAAATTTTAATCGGGGAACAGCGTAATAAAGCTGTCATGTATTTACAAGTCTATAACAAGTCTATAGGCTATAAAAATAACACTTACAAACAATAGTATCTGTTTTCGTTCTTAACTATCGCAACCAGATACATTTTCGTGGACCCCCACTTAATTGTGCACTCCCATTTTTTTTGTCTCGCCAACGTGGACCCCCGTCGAGTCTCCTGTGGACCCCTGGGGGTCCACCTGGACCACTTTGGGAACGCCTGATCTAAATGATGTTGTTACACATTAAAGCTATTAATATAAATTATTTCCAGTATTTTGTTCCAGACCAGTTTGTCATTGAAATTACTGGACTATACCCGCGCACACCGATTTGTAGTGTCGGTGTATTGTGAACGCCTTAAAGTCTGTCAACTTGTGTCGCTATTTATGTATTCCATACTGTGAGTGACAATGTAAGGCCAGTTCCAAGTTTGTCGGCGCGGCTAAGACCTGAATCGCTCAGGAGCGGCCTACTGTAGCGGTCAATAGTAATTTTGAAATATAATTATTGTTAAATTAACTATTGACCGCCGCCGCAGGCCGCACCAGTGTGATTCGGGTCATAACAGCGTCGAAAAAGTTAGAAGTGACCTTACATCGTCATTTGGTACACCAAAGTTTCTAATATTTTAGAGTAACAATCACGAAAAGCTGGTAAACATTATTGCAAAATTCCATCAGATAGTGATTAAGTTTCCAGCGAACTTATACTCTGGGCTACTATAATATTTGCACCGTCTATAAAACTTTCAAAGTGAACGGATACGAAGTATTCAACCTGTGCTTCCCCGGTGCCGCGAAAAATAAGTTCTAATATTTTCCCAATAGTATTTTTTTTTTCTCCTATCTTTCAAAGTTGGGCCCCGAAGGGGCCCTTAACTAATTACCTACAGCTAGTTCCCAATAGTACAGTAAAACCAATCTTACAAGAACGTCTCACCACTACTGACGTTAACAATGTGTTAGGGTTATCATTTATTGCAGCACTTCAGAAATAATACTGTTAGAGAAGATATTTGTTGCAAGACTTCATAAATAATAGGTATTGTTAGACAAGATATTTATTACAAGACTTCTTAATTATACTATTGTTACAGGAGATATTTATTGGAACAGTTTAGAAATAAACATTACATTTGCTCTGTCTACACCTTATGGGGATACATACGAGTGACTTGTTTACTACAAAACGGATTATACTGTATCATTTAATATATTGCCTATCTCAAACATCCATGATAATCCTAGTGCTTTTCCCGGCTTTGGCAACTAATTCCAAGATTTGGCATGGCACTAATTATACGAAATCGACTGTTATCTGACCTTCCAACCCAAAGGAAGAACACCGATTTCCACCGATAAGCGAATGTTAAAAATATCAAATTATTTATATTGCTACATAAGGTTATTGTTAAATCCCGTCACGCGCCTTACCGCTAGTACTGTGGCTCTAACATCTGAACAACGTAACTAAATTAATATCACATCCCCATCTTTGCATTTCTGTTCAGTTGAAAACCAAGTCTCGCTAGAATTCTCGCTCGATTTTGCATTAAATCAACAGACCAGAGCCCAGCGTCTACTACGAAACGCAAACTCCGTTCGTTCCTGTATCTCTGGCGGACTCGCATATTCGAACGACAGAGAGGGAGTTAGGATCGAGTTTATATTCTCGCGGTAATGTGGTAGCGCCTTTGTTTGCTAAGCTGCCCGTTGTAGACCTTAGATTTCTAGGTTACTCGTACTCGCTGGTTAAGAATATCGCCACGCACACGGGAAGATAGTCAGGGACTCGCTAGGGAACAAATGTTTCGAGTTTCGCTAGCGACGCCAAGTGAACGCGCAAGTGAAGTGCCTTTGTCGGTATCCGCTCGAGATGCGTGACTCGTTGAACGATGAAATCTCTGAACGGTTACCAGAGATATAAAACAAAGTTACGCAATTCCTTCTGACATCGCTGGCGACACGGGTGGTAGAATATTTGTAGACAAATAATTGGCTTAGAAAAATGGCGGAGTGTGTTTGAGACAATTTGAGTTAGCCGAATTGCATCAAGGAAGTCCATTCAAAAAGCAACTCTGCCGTCCGAGATAAAAGTTTCCGCTCCAAGAAGAGTTTTATAAAAAACGGCCAGTAAGTCATCTCAACAATACTAAAACGGATTATTCAAAAACCTACATAAGGGGGACTACTCTGTAAAGATTGTATCGACGGTGAAGAAGAAATACTTGTCTTAATGGAAGGTCGGACACATTCACGCTGCTGGTAAAATTTCCTGAAGGCCGCAATATTGCCAGCAACGTACGCAAAGGTTCACAATGTCCTTTACGAACGCTATAAGTAGGGCAGTTTCGGGTGATAATGTGGACACGCTGGACAAAAGCACCAATTTTTTTTCAGGTAGGTTAGGTCAATAGGTTTAAGTTTTTGATAGGAATCACCTCCTCCGTCGGCCATCTTTAATTTTATTGCGGTAATTTTCAATAATATGTATATTATTAATATCTCGAGTTCTAAATGACGTAGAATCACAAACTTAGTGTCTAAATATATATATTTGGGGTCAAGGAATACAACTAGATATTTTTTAGAGTCGAGTACCCAAAGGATATCAAACAAACCCTGTTCCTAAGCTTCCGCCGTCCATCCGGCTGTCTGCGTATCAGCAATCGCTACACTGTTCAAATTTCCACAGAACTTGTTTTTCTATTGCTGCTTTTACATACATTCATAAAAATAAAAATAAATTTAAAATTAAACAGTTCTCTCATACATGAAACGTAATTATACTGCCCGCCCATAACGATCGGTATATCTCTAGAACCATAATATGTAGACACTTGAAATTTGCACAGATATAGTTTCAATAATAACATTAATAACGAGTAATAAAAATATAATAATGTTAATAATTGTTTTGTTAACATGAATTAAACCAACTCTAAGAAAAAGATTTTTCACATTTATATGAAGTGTTATATCGGTAAAATACTATCTAGTTGAATTCCCTGACCCCAAATATGTATATTTAGACACCAACTTTGTTATTCTAAGTGTCTTAGAACTAGAGATATAAATAACTAAAATTAACATGACCGCCGATAAAAAAAACGCTGACGGAGGAGTTGGTTCCTATCAAAAACTTAAAGCTATGGACCTAACAAGGGCCTGAAAAAAATTTGGTGCTTTTGTCCGGCGTGTCCACATTTACGACAATTTGTTCGAGCACTCTGCCCCACTACTATTTTAGCGCCCGAAAAAGGCCTCAGTCATAATGCGCAGACATACAGAACTACCATAGCCTATGTTAGGTACGCCGGCGGGGGAAATGGTTTTTTTCATAAACTTCAAAGGGGTTTTTGTATCAAAATACGATGTCTGAAAACGTATGCGCCAGTATGTGGCAGGCCTTACGATTTGTATTAATTTCATCTAAAATGTATTTGTTTCCTCGCAAATGTTATGAAAAACATTGTAAACTTCAGCGTCGGGCTTCTGATACGTAGACTCTTGTTCGCAATATTCACTATTTAACATATCTATACAACGGCTTACATAATTTTTCCAACACCAAAATTTTCTATTTTTTTTTTGCAGAACTATATATTTGGAGAAAGGATTTTGTTATAGTTATAAGTAACCGACTGACACTTAGCATTACATACATGAAGACTTTCCATTTAATCAATAAAAGAGGTATCTAGTAGGTTCTCGAAGTTGGACATATTATTATTCACTTATGCAATTATAAACTTTGTTCTAGGTAATTACAAAATTATATATTCTCTAGAACAGATGGTTATGTCCCACGACACGTGCCAGTGACGTCACACTAAGGCTGGTTTTAGTGTCACGCTGACCGTCGGCGCTGACAGGCTAATATGTACGATGTTGAGGGAGCGTTTTAGAATAACGCTGAGCGGTGAGCGCTGACGATCGTCAGCATAGCATACATCAACAGCGCGCCGACCACTCGGCGCTGACGGTCAGCGTGACACTAAAGGCCTCCACCCACCGGACGGACGCGTGTCGTGCGCGGCGCGTGACGTGCGCGGCGCGCGTCGGGCGCGGTTGAATCGGTATATTCACACCGCAAGCGGGCGGCGTATAGCAACGCGGGGGTACGCGGCTGCGACGCGTTACCAACGCGTGTGCCGTGCACCTGCCGCGCGTGTGCCGCACGGCTGTGGTGCAGCAGCAGCGCGGGCCCACGCATCATATCTCTCTCACTACCAACACATTTAATATGTATCTCACTATCTCTATCACGCTTGGCGACGCGTTAGAAACGCGGGCCCGCGCAGCTCACGCGACGCGCACGACACGAGGCCGCGCTGCCGAGTTGTAACTTTAGCGCCGCGGGCCCGCCTTCGAATCGCGTTCGATGTGTGTTTGAAATGTAGTTTCAATGCTTTACAACTTGCGCGTGGGCCCGCAATTATTGCGCGTGGCAATTATATTGGGCACGCGTGTGGTGGTTTCGGTATTTTCTATTCAAACTATTGACACCCGGAAATCATAAATTTGGTGGAGTAGACTTGATTATGAAGACCACAGATGACTTACGGAATTCCTGAATATATAATTAAGAAATTTCATAAGTCAAAAAGTGTTAAGTATATACTTAAAACTATGAAAGTACGTTACAGATACTGATGTGATTCCGTTGAAATAGCAACTAATTGGCGCAGCACACGCGCCGCGCACGACACGCGTCCGGTGGGTGGAGGCCTTAAAACCAGCCTAAGACGCGCGATTGATTGATTTGTATGCGTTTGTAACCGACTTCAAAAAACGAGGAGGTGTTCAATTCGGTTGTATTTTGTTTACATCATTGTTTTGTTTAGTTTTTGTTACCTCAGAACTCCGTCATTTATGAACCGATTCGTAAACTTTTTTTGTCTCGCATATGCTTTCAGATTGTCCCATTATTTTCAAAAATCCAGTTACATGATCGGATTTATGAGGAGTTGAGGGAACTCCTCAAATATATTAGGCACGCATTTAGTAAATTTGGTATTTTCTATTATAACTCGTGTATTTACACCCGGAAATCATAAATTTGGTGAAGTGGAATTGATGATGAAAACCACAGATGTCTCTTGAAACTCCGCAATTATGTACCTTCTGAAAACTTTTAAAGTACGTCACAGATTCTACTATAATATTCCGTTGAAATACCATTTACGTGCCAAATGTCTCGGAATCACCTTTCTTGGTGAATTGACGGGACTTCTCAAATATAATCGGCCCACATATTTGGTATTTTTTCTGTAATAATCAATGTTCATGTGGTAAGCTACGGTAGCCCAGTGGTTCAGGCATGCGGCTGTCAAACGGCGGTCGTGGGTTCGAATCCCGGCTCGTACCAATGAGTTTTTCGGAACTTATGTACGAAATATGATTTCATATTTACCGTTAGCTTTTCGGTGAAGGAAAAACATCGTGAGGAAACCTGCATACAACTGCGAAGAAATTCAAAGGTGTATGTGAAGTCCCCAATCCGCACTGGGCCAGCGTGGGGACTACTGCCCATTCCCTCTCATACATGAGAGGAGGCCTGTGCCCAGCAGTGGGACGTATATAGGCTGATGATGTGTGTGTGTGTGATGTGGTAAAGTGGAAAGGAAATGTAGAAATGTTCATGTGGCTTGGCGGAGTACTGTTTCGAAGTTGGTTAAAACTTTGTTTTTGAAGTGAATTATATGTTTCTTGTGTGTGTGTGTAGTTGTTTGAAGGGACAGGACCGCCTGTTACTATTTTCGGTATGCTAATTAAAGTCTTTGTTGCTGCAGTGGTGCAATTCAGAATAACTATTTAATAGTTATTTGTGTCACAAGGGAGCAAAATAGTATATTTACGGCGAGGGCGGTGTATTGAATCCTGAAAGTAGCGAGGGATCCTACAGTAGGATCCTGAGCGTAGTGAGGGATACAAGTGTTTACGCCCGAGACGAGAATAATTTTGCTACCGAGTGACACATACTATTTTTCACACCGACTATGTGGAAATTTAAAAAAAGCTATTGTTAAAATATATCTAAATTATCATAATTTTTTATTACTCATTTTTAAATATCACGAAATATTCATAAATTTTTATACAACATTATTATAGTTAAAACTTGAAATATGTTCGTTTTGAATCGACTACGATGAAATTACAATCGGTTATTTTATTAACATCTGTGTTCAATTGGCACATTGCGTACAAATGTTCCAATGCCAATGTATAAGTAAATTAAAAAAATAGCTTGTACAGAAAAGTAGCGTTTTGGTCCCTCTCGTCGTGGAGCAAAACTTACTTTTCCGAATGAAAGGTGTGAAAAATTATTGGGAACGTGGATGGTTCCGACCATCGAAATATTATATTGGAACCATTGACAATTCCAAACCTTCAAGCAGATATGGTTAGGTTTTTTACAAATCAAATGGCAAACTCGTTTCGGAGAAACAATTTTTCGAGGTCGTTAATATTATGACGGGCGCTCAAAGTTTAATAATTCATTACCACTAGCTAAGTCAAGTCATGACCATCAAATTATCCTAAGTTGTATGTTCTTAAGAACATATTTTGAGAAGATTATCTACTGAACTTGGCACCCATTTAGATGGGACTGGGCTAGGCACGTCTACCGCATGCTAGACGCGATATGGAGGACAATTATAAAGTGAGACCCATAGAACCGAATACGGCTTCGCGGTAGACCACGTTTGAGATGGCGAGACGAGCTTGACGTCTTCAATCAAGACTGGCAGGAGGCTTTCCATAATGTGGAAGAAAAAGAGGGAGGCCTGTGTCCAGCAGTGGCATTCTTAAGGCTCTTAATGAAATAAATAATTGGGCTTATGTTGCAACGAGTACTAGATGACGGGTGCAAATTCTATTCCTAAGCAGTTTGCTATGTACAAGCCTTTACAAACTGAGCCGATTCTGTCTTCACCCGCTATTAGGGGCCATTAGAACAATTATAGAATTTTCGCGAGCGTCGACGTGGTAATGACCCAACTTGACTGATTAGACAGTAGCGTTACTTTACTTTGATCCCTCGTCCGTAATCACGGGTGGAGGTGAATATCAAATGGGAGCTGTCACTGGAAAGCATTGCAGTAGTCCTAGCGTTACCCCCGGTTGTGCCACTAAAGGGTTCCGGGCTCCGCTTTGACACCTAATCCCAAGATTTGGCATAGGCAGTGCAGTAGTGTGAAACAAAAATAATAATTCATAAAACCTAACGGCTTTTTTCAAATGTTACAGCATATGTCACTCGCAGGTATATAAGGAATCCAACGACACTTAATATGTCAAAATCCTTCAAGCCGTTTGGACTTGGGGTTTTATGTCCATATACATAGTTACATAGTTGTTGTTGTTCTGTAGTTGAGAGCTACGGTAGCCTAGTGGTTCAGGCATGCGGCTGTCAAGCGGCGGTCTTGGGTTCGAAACCCGGCTCGTACCAATGAGTTTTTCGGAACTTGTGTGCGGAATATTTACCTACCGTTAGCTTTTCGGTGAAGGAAAACATCGTGAAGAAACCGGTCTTATCCCAATAAGTCTAGTTACCCCTCTGGGTTGAAAGGTCAGATGGCAGTCGCTTTCGTAAAACTAGTGCCTATGCCAAATCTTGGGATTAGGTGTCAAAGCGGACCCCGGGCTCCTTTAGGGGCATTACCGGGAATAACGCTAGGAGGATGATGATGACATAGTTACATATATACCTACTCCGCAGGCAGCGGGGTACAAAAAACTGGGTAATACGCACAGATAAGATAATATATATGCCTACCAATGTTTCATCATCATCATCATCATCATCATATCAGCCGAAAGACGTCCACTGCTGGACATAGTCCTCCCCCAAAGAGTGCCAAAGTGACCGATCCCGCGCCACCCGCATCCAGCGGACTCCCGCAACCTTTACCAGGTCATCAGTCCACCGGGGCCTACCCACGCTGCGCCTTCCGGTACGTGGTCGCCACTCGAGAACCTTTCCGCCCCAACGGCCATCGGTTCTTCGTGCTATGTGCCCCGCCCACTGCTACTTAAGTTTACCACCAACCTACCCACCCACCTACCAATGTTTGTTTATTCCTAAACCTATTGATATTTAGTTCTATTTATACCTGCACATACACGCTCTCAAACACACACACACTCACACACACACACACACACACACACACACACACACACACACACACAAACTTGCAAGTAAATACATTTGATATACTATGACACCTTCGAGCGTTAAAAACCTACCTACCTTCAATCAAATTATTTTTGCATGTTTTCACCTAATTTAACATATAATCTGTATTTTAGTTTAGTTTTGTACCAACAGCGTCAAATTAGCACAGCGCATAGGTACCTACGCATTCAACAATATACTCATTACAGCCCTACGCTGAGCTTGGTACCCATGGCCAACATGATAACAGTAAATGTTCTCCTAACTTTAACTTAGATATTAAGTGTCTCATGTACCTAACTGTACAATCTATAGATAGTAGTGAAATTAGTTTGTAATATCGACCTATCCTTGTTCTGTATTGCTGTTTTGTATCGTGATGGGTCAAGCTGCCCAGCTGTTTTCTTAAGCAGGGCGCATTTCACAACATCGTGTTCGTTCAGGCGCCGTAGGTTCATTTTTGTTTGCCGTTTAAAATAAATAAAAAAGTAAACACTGATTTCTCTCAAACATGATATTGCTGATTTTCAGAAGCCATTTTAATATTTTTAGCTTTTGTGCATAATTTGTTAGGAATATTTTAAGTGTATTTAGGACCCTTTTAGACCTATGTTCGTGATTTTTTTCTATCGAGTGAAAATTGCTTAATCGCGTTGCTAAACACTACACACAACAAACACTACAAACACTTCCCTGCAGAAAAGCCTCAAGATTACTATTCGTATTTTTTAAACCATATTATTATAAACAGACGCATTATATTGTTTAAAAACTCTGTTCGCTTAACTTCGCTGAACCTACGGCGCCTTAATTATATAGAATTTGTCGATTAACTTTAACGATATGCAAAATTTAAAAAAGACTAGCTGCATCCCTCGCAGCTCATACCCACTAGTTTACTGTCTATGTAAAATACTTTTAGATTAGATTAGATTAGACAGCTTTATTTCATTATATAAAAATACAATATAAATTGCTCTTAGTCAATTTACAAGACTTGATTTTAACGGTGATTTTAAACCGTGGCTGTATGCCGAAGAGTTTTAGCCTTACCTGTTGACTGATTGAATTAGACCTAACGCGCATCTAATTCAACCGGTCAGCAAAATGGACCTCTGAAAATTTCTAGCTTTTAATGCAATCAGTTTTTATTTCGTTTTACATGTATTTGTTTCTTCGAAAATGCGACAATAGTAGATTGTATGACAAGGGTCTAAAGTAAGCCATATTACCAAGAGATGGATATTTTCCCGAACGAAGTGAGGGGAAATAGTTCGAGGGGTAATATGGCTTTCAGACCAGAGTTTTACACTCTACTTTTCACTTCGATTGCGAGAAAATAGTAAAAACAAAGATTATCCACAATTATACCAAGGCAAAAAGATTTTTCAATTTGGCGCCATTGTTTTAATAAACTGAGGCCCTACCAAACTAGGCGAAACGAAACCGAATTTCGTTTGTGTGACTCCCTCTCTGTTGCACTTGCTAGTTCGAGCGACAGAGAGTATTCAAACGAAGTTCGTTTTCACTTCGCGGTAGCCCCTCTGCTTTGACACAGATACAAAATATTCACACCACGAATAAACGCCTCTGACCGTCTAATAGCGGCGTCTAAACGGCCAAGCGCGGCGGACAGCATACGATAAGGCGAGATAGGCAGCAGTCTATTCCGCTCGATTTTCATAGCTTATGTCATGTCTGCAGTCAACCACGCTTGAACGTTTGGACGGAGCTATAGTCGGTCAGACTCGTTTATTTTTTTAATTATTGTGAATTAGGGGATAAAAAACACCTAATGTTTGAATTGAAATCTGTTTCCTGATCGATTGACTTTAATGTCTAGCTGTATTCTGGTTAGTAGATAGCAAATACGAATGTTTTTTTTTAAAGTGTTGTGATTGGTGGATGTATTATTTATTGAACTGTTGTGATTGGTCAAATTAAAATGTTTTATAAATCATAAATATGTATACATATTTTCCCTAGGGCTAAATGTTCTACTTTAGCCCCGCTTGCTAAGTCTAATATGACGCACTTTTTGAGCATGAGAAGTGAAAAAGACATTGTGTGCGACACGTACGGTGAGAATTTAACAACCGTCCCTTACCGTACTTGTGGCACAATGTAATATACTGTGTTTCAGCCCTGTCATGGTTTGCGCACAAGGGCAGACCGCGGACAAGCCGCTAACAAACGCTCAATTATTGTTCACTATTCCAGCTACAATCTGCAATCTCCTGATAATGGGTCAGTCTACTTGATTAAGTATAGTGTTTATTCACAACTAGTGTTTTCACGCGGACGAAGACGAACTTTTGTGTTGCTTTTTGTCCCCTATTTTATCCCTTTGGGGGACGATTTGGGGTTAAAAAGTATTATTTATTTAATACATAGAAATGTTTTTAAAAACAACGTTAGGCTTAAATAATGTAGCATAACTTCCAAAACTTAATTGCCTTTACTTAAATCCAGGTGTATAATAAAATTGCAGGTGAAAATTGTCATTAAAAAACATTATTCATGTTTGACAGTTGTATATGGGATGACAGCTGGTGGTGCCATATTTGACGTTTAGCCGTACGTCGATCCAACCGGTCCCTTGCGATGCATTCATAACGTCAATGAAAAAATAGATAGTTTGAAACAGATTTCTTTTCCTACCATTCATACCATAACAAGTTCGCGCTGAAATTATATTCACACGTGCTCTGCCTACCTCTTCCGGAAATAGGGGCGTGAGTTTCTATATGTAGCGTATAAATAACACGACATAATTGGAGTATCAGAAAATATTTGCACTACACCCGTAATTCACACCCCAGCCTAGCCAAGTGTGTCAAATCGCGGGAAAAAAAGACTCGTTTTTTATCCGTGATTCATAACGAGACTTGGCACGGCTACGGCGCTGAAATAAAGATGGTCTTTTTGCTTTTAAAAGTCTGAATGGAAGCCATGGCACGCGCAAGATTGCGACATTATATAAATTCGTTTTCTAAACCGTGAAGTGCTACCACGTGTAGCTTCTTCCCGCGACTCCGTCCGCGTGGAACTCGTTTATATCGTAGCTCCGTACAAACTTACAGCCCCCATTTCGAACTAGATAAAAGAAACAATAAGGTCTGATTTTCAGACATATGATTACTTAAAATTTCCTCGATAGAAAAAAAATCCAAAGTTGGGTCTATATTTTCCTTTATTTACTCAGCCTACTCAAACGATACATTATTTTACGACACAACCAAGTTAATACTATAGTAGTTTATCTCATCTCAAATCTCACTTTATGATTTTAATAAAACTTCACTAAGTTAGGTATTTATTGAAATTTGTCCAAAACAACGATTTCCGAAGAGTGTTACATCTCTTTTTCTCGTCGGCAGAAGGCATCAGCGTGTCTCTGTCTAGGGGGCGTGTACGTCTCAAATCAAGACATCCCCTTAAATAAGTCATACGCGCATTTGTATCGATTTACAAGTGAATTGGCACAAACGTGCGTCGACGGTGCGTTTAAAAAACGCAGTCTGCATAGACCCGGGTGCCGCTTTTTTATAGATGGAGGTAAAAGTAATTTATTGAATCAGGCGTTACTTTGCGGAAGTCCATGATATATTACGAGAACAATATTTCTTTGCTATTCCGCTAAAAAAAAAAGCGGAATAGCAAAGAAATATTGTTCTTGTAATATGGAGGTAAAAGTCCTTCCCGAATGGCAGCTCCCAATATCTGCGCTCGCTTTGACACCTCATCCCAAGATTTGGCATTGGCACTAGTTTTAACGAAAGCGACTGCCATCTGAAATAGAAAAGTGGCCAAAAATGTTTGAACACGACTTTATTGATAAGGGCATAAGATAGTTCAGATATTTTTGAATCCAACATCCCTGTTGTTGTTGCGGATGCAAATATTTTGGCGCACACATCCGCGGAGGCGGGCGCAGATGCGGATTTTGGGGGTGTATAACACTCAAAAACAAGCAGTACGCAAACACGTTGCGACTGATTTACAATCGTTGCAAACCTAACCCATCAGCTGAGCGAATACAGTTAATCGTCAGATTACAGAAACAAAGTAATGATCAGTCAATAAGAAATAAGAATCTTCATTTCGTTTCTCTAAGAGATTCCGCCTTTAAGCGTAATATTCAGTACAAAAATGCTTGTGCCGCACAGTGACACACACCGGTGGAATCCCGCCTATGACTACGAAAACATCTAAAACGCGCAGTACACGCGCCGCGTTGGCCCATTTCTGGTCGCTATTTGTACTTCATCCGCATCTGCAAAAAACTCCGCATTGATTTTTACGAATGACAATGTGGATGCAGATGTTGAAAGGGATGCGGAGCATCCGCGGTTGTGGATGCTGATGGGAATGTTGGTAGCATCCCCAGTAATCGGTAACAGTAAAAAAATATGGAACGAGCGAGCGTAGCGAACGTAATTCTCCGCTTCAGTTTCGGCCAAAATTATTTCGTATGTCTGTCTCTTCTCTACGGGTCGGATTTCTCACAGATTCTAGTGAAATTTTATAAACACGCTCACTTTATTTTGTCTCTTCCTAATATATAATAACTCGCGCATATACTGTTGATGACATTCTGCATTTATCAACTCGACTCGAGCGATTTAGATTTTCGAGCACGAGAAATATTCCCATACCTACTCATGCACTCAATGCTGCTTTGTTTATTTCAATTTGTAAGTAATGTAGTTCTAAAAGGCAGTATTTACCGTTTTGAATACAAAAGTGACACTCATTGAAATACATGTACTTCTTAACAAACTATCGTATTAATAAAAAGCTTTGCGTGACTATCATACTATTAAAAAATAATGCTGTGAAACGATTACATAGATAATAGACTTGTACTATGTATAGAAGAATGCGAAGAAAAAGCGATGATGATATATTTGGCGGTGGCGAAGTTAAAGATTCTATAAAGATTTTAATGGTATCTAAATATGTTTAAAATATACAATGTTACTGAAATGATAACATATTCGTTGCAACATTTGAGTCCACCTGATACATATCATAAATTAGTAACAGCAATCGGCGGACTCTTATAAACGTAGTTTTTCTTGTATAAAAACCAATTTTATTGAGTTATAGTGAAGTAAGTACCTGCTCAATTTATAGTCAGTAATTATCTCATCAAACAGGATCTTCTTATATTTCATATCAGCTACGCATAGGCAAAAATATGAAAAATACAAGATTGGCTTTGACACATGCTCAAGTATTAAATACATGCGCATGCGTTAAAGCCAGATTTATATATGCGAGTATTATTAGAGTACACGATATAGGTTAATTTATAGATCGCTGGAAAAAACTGTTTCATTAAGTTAATGACAAGGGTTTTAGAGCAAAATAAACAATCGAGCTAAGTGACCAGTTACACTCTAAAATCTTGCTGATTTAATAATAGCAGAAATTTTTAAAGTCAACTGGGACCGCACTCGCATATCTGGTCGACTTTAGGTTTAAAGTTAAAAGCGGTTATAGCGTTTGATCTGGGTACCGTAAAGATATTAGTATTTGATCTTTACGCAACTTCTGGCAACTATTTCATCGAATTTTAAGAGTAACCAGAGTTCTTTTCTGTTTAACAATATCGGGTTGATTTTGCGGTGCTCTGGCAAAGGTTCTACACTGTGTAGCATTGGGCATAGTTTAGGATGCTGTGAATGCCTTTGCGTGCTCAAATATGTATAGAAGATGATGTTTAAGTTTCAAAAAGTTTGACGTGAGAGAATGATTAAAGCTGATTTTATTTGTATACTGTAGTTTTATTTTCAAAATTAGCTGGTCTTTTAAGTACCTTGTTTCACTTTGTAAAACTCAAATTTAAAATGTTTAGATTATATTGCAAAGTACAAAATTGACCATTTACTTTTGAAAACCGCTATAGTGTAGCGGCATGAACATTGAGCGATGTACTTAATTCATAGACTATATAAGCTCTTTTGAAGGTCAGCGCTCAACATTCGTTCCACTACAAATACTTATAAAAAAAAGGAAGATGCTTCTACTGCACATTACAATACTGACCTCTTTCAACAAAAAAGACTAATAAAAAATACCAAGACAGTAAAATAAAAGTTATCGTCTTTCTGTTTAAAGAAGGCAGAATATGAAATGCACTATAACTTCAGCACAACCCTAGATGGCGGAAATTTGGACTCGCACAAAAGGCATCTAAAACGGTTGGTTTCTCCTGAGTTTCTTCAGGGTTGTCTTCCGTCAATAGGCACGTACCTAAGTAGTAGCTCCCTCAGAGTGGCTTCGTCTTCTTCCGTCGGCGCATATCTGGTCAGCTTGCTGTCAGGCTCCCGGGCCACATGGTCTGGTACCACTGCGTGAAAACCGTCCGTTTATTTCCTTCCTCACCTCTGTTAATAGTTTTTGTCAATCCTATGTTTAATTTCATCAGTTTTGGCGAACTTATTTTTATGTTTATGATAGATTTAGTTACCTTAGTCCGACTCTATATACATTTTACTGTATGGATTTCACAGCAGTTTTTTAATTCTTGGCTTAACTTTCTGGTTACTCCGATTTAATGCCAATATTTATAGTAGATAACAATGTTGCTTTGTCAGTAGGAGATTTATTACTCGCTTTGAGAGCCCTATATTTGATTAGCAAGGTTTTACTTAGTGTTTTTTAGGTAAAATCCGGACAGTTAGATATGTTATGTGAAAACATTGCTGTGCGTTTACAACAAAGTATCTGTGACACATGCAGCCATTTTGTCTATGAACATGTGCACGTCACTGATTACAAAAACGCCAAATTTGGAATAACTGATTCGGTGTAACTGCATTTTAGTTTAGAGTTTAAAGTTACATAAATCCACGTGTTAACCAAACAACAACTTGCTAAAAATTCAAATAGTAAGCAAATTATTGCCTCATATTTAAGTCATTTTCAAAACCTTAAAAATAAGTTTTAAGTGTACACAACTATTTTAACGTACATAACACTATATTTGAAAGAATAAAATTATAGTGACTATAGTTTTAGATATAGAAAAATAATGGCCTTTGTGTTCTTGCAGTAATATTTGATACACTCTGGTAACTTTGCACACTTTGTTCAAACTTCGCCTAGAGTAATAAACCTGAAAAAAACTCTCTCACAGATATTACGAGACATTATGAGCAAACTAAAGACCGGAGATCCTTAGACCTTAAATTAAATTCCAAAACGAACTTGAGTCGTGGTTGAAAAGGGATGTATGAAAATTCGTGATTGCATTAATGCATTGTCAACGCGTATGCCACTCAGCAAGTGACAATATTATCTGGTATTAAACATAAGTACAGTTCTGGATTCGTCGACATTCAACAATTCAACGTTGATTCCGAATGTTCCTAATCTGCGTTCCTTTCATTCGAATACTGCAAGAGTGAAAGCGAAATATATGTCATATTTTGTTAGATTTTCGATTACTGTCATCCATTTTTAGCAGTGCCTTGACGTTTTACAGTTCACCATGTCAACGTAATTTAATTAATCATATCAGTTGCCTAGTAACACAAACAAATGCGTCTGATATGTCAAGTAACGTTGTGCTTAGATAGCTCTTATGATGACTGTTTGCTATACAATATTGAACCTTAGGTGGGTAGGAATTTAAATTCCTTGACTGTACTATATACTAGACGACAATATACATACTTATATAGATAAATGAATACTTGAATACATAGAGAACATCCGTGACTCAGGAACAAATATTCGTGCTCATACGTCATCACACAAATAAATGCCCTTACCGGGATTCGAACCCAGGAAAGCTAGAGGAAATTCGTAGACAGGGTAAGTCACTACTAACTAGGCTAACGCGCTCGTCGAATATTTTTTTCTTCGTTCTTTTGGAGTAATACATGTTGAGTCTACAACCCTATCGTAACAAGAGTAAATCTTAATCCGTTCAGCCGTTTATACGTGATTTGTTGACGACAAGATTCGTGACTAATAATTTAGTAGGCACACACCTAGAATTTACGCCTTTATTCCCAATAGGGGTTGGCAGATCTAATAAAGCTTATGTCAGTGCCACTTTTAGCATAAATGCAGGTAAAAAAGATAGGTTGCTAGACCACCGCCCGCGACACAATTCAACCTTGCTCCCTTCTCTTCACGAAAGAGTCGACCTCTACTACACCCACGGAAAGAAAGGGGGTGGTGACATTCGAAACTGACATCACACGTGGTCACGGGGTGACT
Source organism: Epinotia demarniana (assembly GCA_945867215.1). NCBI lineage: Eukaryota > Metazoa > Arthropoda > Insecta > Lepidoptera > Tortricidae > Epinotia > Epinotia demarniana. Next base: position 61,718,553 of record OX244259.1, read on the forward strand.
TTTCTGTTATATTAATTTGATCTATTAGGTAACTGATGAACTGATCACTGTTACACGTCAGTTCAAATTATATATATATGTACGTTCCCATATTTTCAAAAATATGTATGCCCTTAAACCCTAATATTAAACCCTAGACAATAAACTCGTGTTCATATATTTACGTCACACCTGGCCATAATGCGTGTTTTACTGCACGCTGCGCGTACGGGAAAACTCGCATTGTGGCCAGGTGAAGACGTAAAATTTTGTACGCAACACGGGCAGTAATTCGTAAAGCCCCAGAGCGCATATTTACGGCCCTCACCTTCGGTTCGGGCCACAAACACCTGCGATCTGGGGCATTCACGAATTCACCGCCCTAGTTACGTAATGTACTATTGTATCACTTGTCCGTGCACATATTTTAACAGTCAGTACAATTACATTAATTTTATTTTAAACAGAAACGTCTTCTAAAGAAATGTATACATTCCAACATACAAAAAAATTAAAAATAAATGCTCCAAGTCTACGCCTGGTATGCTCCTCCCTGGCGTTGTAAGTGGGAACAGATTGAAAAATTTGGTGACCCAGAGGGATCGTTCCGACAGCTCAGTTGGTTAGTAGTGATGGGCCGCGTTTGCCTGTGGTCGCCGGTTCGAATCCGGCTCGAAGTATTTATTACATTTTTCAATTTTTCCTTTGATTAAACAATTTACTCGTAAAAATGTCTACTAAACCGCGGAGGTACTCGTGGGTAATTTTTTTATCATATTGCGGGCAAAATTGATTATTTTTCAGTCTGTAATTCTATTTTATTGGATTTAATTATTGTGCGTTGTTGATTTTATTTATATGGGTTTTCGACGTAAAACACCGCCCATGAAATAGTAATAATAATGTGTTAGTTATATATTTTGTCGAGATTACTTTTAGTTTTTCTAGTAATTAATGTTTGATTACTTGGAGTGTTTTAATTTATTTCATTGCATGTTTGAGAAAAGCACATCCCTCGGCGTGAAAAGGCGTTGCCAGCCAGGGGTTGTCTATATGTACTCGGCCGGCAACCCCTTTCTTTCCGGCCTCTGTAGTAATTACTATTTCTTCATTCGAATTGAAGTCATAAAGTGGTTTTTATTTATTTGTTAACAAGAAAATAATAATACAATACAATACAAATACTCTTTACTGCACACCTCAAAACATGATCAAATAAACATAATAACTTATTAAAAAATAGATGTTGACAACTGGCGGTCTTATCGCTAAAGAGCGATCGCTAATATACTAAACTAAGAAAAATAAATACTAAAGTTAAAAAATATGCCCCAAATCGTTGCCAGTTAGTGTGTATTATGGCCGATTCACACTTTGATTAGTGATTAGTGCGAGTTCATACATTTGCAAGTGCGGGTAGCTATTGTATTGACTCGCACTAATCACTAATCAATGTGTATCCAGGCCCTTAGCCATAAAGGGTATATACACTAGTGCAACGACGAGGAAAAGTCGTTTACCTTAAATCCGGACTCATACTTTGTGACGTTTCGTGTCGTGACGCGACAGAACGTTATCGCTATCATGAATTCAACACAGTGTCACACTCCTCTGATGCGCTCTGACGAGATAGCTCCTTGCTTCAGGCGTTCGGGGCGCTTCAGATAGCATCACATCAGATAAGTATGAATCCAGCATAGAGGCAAAGCTACGTTTATCCCTTTCTACCAGGCACTGTCTGCTTATTTGCCACAGCTGTACACAAAGTACAAAATACCTTGTAGTAAGGGCGTCCATCCACGTATTTTTATGCCCGTCTTATACAACAATGCGGGCGGGAAAGTAGGTACTATAAATATGAATGGAAGCAATTTTGCACAAAGGAAAACGTCTCTTTGGTTTCAAATAAGTGCATTCAAAGATTTTAGATCGCTCGCCCGTGTAGCGGAGATTGGTTCTGTGACTGTCAAAATGCAAAAGTATAAAGGCCTCCACCCACCGGACGCGTGTGCTGCGCGTGTGCTGCGCTGCAGCTGCGCGGGTGCTGCGCGTGTGCCGCGTTCGATGTGTGTTTGAAGTGTAGTTTCAATGCTTTACAACTTGCGCGCGTGCCGCGCAGCACACGCGCCGCGCAGCACACGCGCCGCGCAGCACACGCGTCCGGTGGGTGGAGGCCTTAAAATTGTGGCGCAATGATGTTAAATAATATCAATTCGTGGCGCAAAATGTAAAAGGATGGCAAGGTGTGGCGGAAAGATATGAAATCATACCAATTCGTGGCACAACGAATTAATGTGATAGTTACGCATAATATTACTATATTTGAACTATAACCCCAAAATATTTTTGAACGAGCTATCCAACGATACCCCGCACTATGGGTTTAACGAGAAAAAAAATACCCCGCTTTAGGAATAGGGGGGTTCCAAAAAAAAAATTTTTAAAGACTTTCTTCCGACAGAACAGTGTCGGCGTGATTGATTTATATATCCGTGCCGAATTACAGTTTTCTAGTAGTAATAAGTAAATAATAAGTAAAAAAAAAAATACTTTTATTTTTGTTTTAATTTTTTGTGACACTTTTCGCGGAGGTACACCTACAAAAAAAATATCGTCACAAGCCACCCAATGCCCACTACATACACATATAAAAATATCTTCAAAAATCTTCGTGCGTCATGTCAAAAAAAAAACAATCGTCGAACAAGTAGATACTACCATATAATTAAAGTACCAGTGCAGTGTGTAGATAAGTCAGTATGTAGGTATACTGGTATACGGTGTCTTTTAATGAACCTTTTTTCCTAAAAAATATTTATGAAAATAAAAGAATTTACTACTCTTTTCTAATCTTTTACTATTTCAAACAGTGGACCTGTGCATATGCAGCAGTATAAGTCGGCTAAATCAGTTTCAGTTAAATTGCATATGAAGCAGTATTTATGCGTAGAAATAACTCGAGGCATTCTAACATCAAATCGGTCCTCTGAATTACTCACAAAATCATCATCATCGGATACATTATCATCGGAAGCATCAGAGCTTGCAGACCAAAACTCAGCTTCGCCATGTGCTGAGCTGCTAGAAGTAGTTGGTACTACTTTATGTTTATACACCAAAAGTCGACACTTACCACACAAGACATCATTGATGTTAATTAATTTATTAGTGCATTTGCTATATAACTCAGCTTCATGCCCAGTTTTTATGTGTTTTATCTTCCCACCGATATTTTTTAATGCTTTTTCACAGGACTTACACTTCATCTTCCTGTTTTTCCAATCATCACCACAAAATGCAAAAAACAAATGCAGAACACGTGTCATATGTTATCAAGATTGACATGTCATCGTAGATGCATTCTAAATAGGTTCATTAAGGTTACTGAGCTAAGCCGAAGACGGACGGACAGACGGACATGGCGAAACTATAAGGGTTTCTCGTTGACTATGGTATCGGCCCCTAAAAACCTTAAAACACCACTATTTTAGTATGAAGACATAAAGTCTTCTTCTTAGTCGCACACTCAGAGTGGTCGTGGTCACATTCACGGTGTACTCGGTGGGTCCCTATCGGTGTATGTCTCTTGTCAATGGTCGCAACTTTAGCTAAAGCATTTAAGCTTTAAATAAAGCACCTACTGGGCCCCGTTCGTTGTGACATCATTCAAAATGCACTAGACTATAACCCGGTTAAGATTAATGAAGGTCATTTGAAATTGAAATTGCATCAGAGCCGAGCCAACAACGGCGTTAGATTAGTTATTAATCAATTCATAGCAACCGTTCTCTCCATGAGGGCTGGATGGTATCGAGTCGCGGCGAATCTTTACGCTATTATAGACTATAAACACATGGGTACAAGAGCTATAATAGCATCAAAAACAAAAAGATATGTCCGTGTACATAGTTCTGCATATTCTGATCAGCTTTATTCTAGCTTTCGGTTTTACTACAAATGATGGGTTGCTCAGGAGTGTAAATTTGCTCAAGAAAAACGGGTGGCTTTCAATTTATGGTTTAGATTCTCGAAAGCTTAAGTTCTTTTTTATACGCTTGATCTAATTTAACGAAAATATGTATAAAAGCATGTTCTCTTTGAGTTTTATTGTTTTGTGTTGTGTTGGAAGGTGTATTTCTGGGGTAAGTAATACGAGGTATAACAACTTATCATATAACGGTCATAATATATACGCTCACTGTGTATAAGTTTGTTTAGTATAACGTTCATTGCACATAACGAACGAAAGATATAATGTCAGAATATATAATTTCGTAAAGTATAACGTACTTTAGATATAATATCAATTGATATATCGATTAAAGCGTATAATATTCATAACAGCTAAGGTTTATAACATATATTATTCAATTTATCTATGATCAAACAGTATAATGCTCGTATAGTAGGTATAATCGCCTTCGGTTATTTTAATTCAGTTATTTTAATGTCCTGTAGGTAAGTATTAATCATAATTAAAACAACGGTGTGGGTTGGGGTATAAACGTAATATGATTTACTGGTCATCTTTCAATTAATTTTCAATTAAATTGCACGAGAATGGTTACAGTTTTTGTAAAAACAGACAAGTAAATAACAAATTCTATTGGATTTGCGAGTTCATCCGGCGAGAAGACTGCAACTGCATTAAACGTTTGTAAGATTGAAATTAAATTTATTTTGATACCAAATACGCCAATTATTTTAATCTAACCTTACCTAACCGCCAGCGTGTCGACGCCACCCCGCTTCGCGGCGTGTCTATTTCCGCACTAAGGGACACAAGGCAACCCTAACCTAACCTACAAGTAATACCATTGTTAAGAGTATTTGTTGTTTTTTTTACTGCGAGGGGCTTCGCCCCCCGAGCCCCCTTGTAGGTGGCTCCACCCTCCCCCCCCCCCTTCCTGGCTACCCTAACCTAATTTTTGGTATTATAATCCCTATACGAAAATATACTATGCGTTATGATCGTTATAAGTTATGTATGTTATACGAAAAGATATTATATGTCATGATCGTTATACGTTATGTATGTTATACGAAATTAAATTAGTCAATTTGAGTGTTATACAAAAAAAAGTTATATTATATGATTATTATGGCATTTGACCGTTATTCCTTATAAAAGTATTGGTATTGTTGTTATAGCCAACGTTCATTATATCTTGTGAACGTTATTAATATGAAATTATATATATTGTTGTTATATCTCGTGGGACGCACCCGTATTTCTGTAATATAGTATCTTCCAAATCTAGTTATTTGTTAAGATTATTAACACTACAAATTAAATGAACATTTCCTTAATCCCCGTAAATGTGGTGGGTGGTACTTAAACGAAGAAGTATGTATTCAAAGTGAATTCTCAAATACCGTACGCAGACCTAAGAATTAAGCGCCGTGAAAAATATGTCTTTGTAGAAGACGTGGCAATAGAGAGATATCTCAGGGACCGAAGTTCCGTTGAGAGTTGTTTGGATTTTATATTTATGCCAACTGATTAAGAAACTTCTATAGCGCGATGCAGAACACGTCAGATTCGACAGCTGACAGGCGTGACGCCACATCAGCCCCCCTTCGAGACAGGGGTCAGCGACGATGTATGCAGAGTGCAGCTTGCCAGTGCTCAGAGCCAGCGTGGCGAGCGAGAGCTCAGAGCCAGGGTGGCGAGCAAGTAGAGAGAGAGAGAGAGAGTCTGGCTTGCTGAGAGAGTTGGGCGTCAGTCGGGATCTTCAGAGTTGCGCTTATATCCATTGTCGAGGTCACCAATGTAAGTAGAAGACGTGGCAATAGAGAGATCTCTCAGGGACCGAAGTCCCTTTGAGAGTTGTTTGGATTTTATATTTATGCCAACTGATTAAGAAACTTCTATAGCGCGATGCAGAACACGTCAGATTCGACAGCTGACAGGCGTGACGCCACATCAGCCCCCCTTCGAGACAGGGGTCAGCGACGATGTATGCAGAGTGCAGCTTGCCAGTGCTCAGAGCCAGCGTGGCGAGCGAGAGCTCAGAGCCAGGGTGGCGAGCAAGTAGAGAGAGAGAGAGAGAGAGTCTGGCTTGCTGAGAGAGTTGGGCGTCAGTCGGGATCTTCAGAGTTGCGCTTATATCCATTGTCGAGGTCACCAATGTAAGTAGAAGACGTGGCAATAGAGAGATCTCTCAGGGACCGAAGTCCCTTTGAGAGTTGTTTGGATTTTATATTTATGCCAACTGATTAAGAAACTTCTATAGCGCGATGCAGAACACGTCAGATTCGACAGCTGACAGGCGTGACGCCACATCAGCCCCCCTTCGAGACAGGGGTCAGCGACGATGTATGCAGAGTGCAGCTTGCCAGTGCTCAGAGCCAGCGTGGCGAGCGAGCGCTCAGAGCCAGGGTGGCGAGCAAGTAGAGAGAGAGAGAGAGAGAGTCTGGCTTGCTGAGAGAGTTGGGCGTCAGTCGGGATCTTCAGAGTTGCGCTTATATCCATTGTCGAGGTCACCAATGTAAGTAGAAGACGTGGCAATAGAGAGATCTCTCAGGGACCGAAGTCCCTTTGAGAGTTGTTTGGATTTTATATTTATGCCAACTGATTAAGAAACTTCTATAGCGCGATGCAGAACACGTCAGATTCGACAGCTGACAGGCGTGACGCCACATCAACGCTACATCTTAATGATAAGAAACAACGTGGGAACCTCAAGCCAACCTGTTTTATTAAATACCAGTCGCGGCGAAGAGCGTTGAATGCCCCATTCAATGTTTTTAGGAATTAACGGCATATTGTAAGGCATTAACGTCATAACTTGCATCAAAGCTCAAAGTAGTCAATTAAAACCGGCCAAGTGCGAGTCGGACTCGCACACGGAGGGTTCCGTACCATTATCTCTAAAAACGGCAAAAAAACACGTTTGTTGTATGGGAGCCCCCCTTAAATATTTATTATTTTTTGTTTTTAGTATTTGTTGTTGTAGCGGCAACAGAAATGCATCATCTGTGAAAATTTCAACTGTCTAGCTATCGCGGTTCTTGAGATCCAGCTTAGTGTCAGACAGACGGACGGACAGACAGCGAAGTCTTAGTAATAGGGTCCCGTTTTTACCCTTTGGGTACGAGGGTAAAAACGGGACCCTATTATTAAGACTTCGCTCGTTCCCAAGGAAGAAGATTTGCGTCCAATGATAGCTTTAAAAAAATGGCCACATTAAAATTACTTCGACCATAACTGTGATCTTTTTAAAAGCTTTTATTTAACATTCTGTGTTAGTTAGTACGCATGTTAGTTTGGGTAAATAAAATGGTTTAATTTTCGAATGTTATTCTAAGATGCCTTATCCAAGAATACACCAAAATTTCCATCGGGAAGTGAATATATAAAAATAAATGACACATCCATTATGTTTTTTGTGTGATTTATTTATTATTCTTGAAGAGCTCCTGTAAATTAACCAAAACAAAAATTAAAATATCTATTCATATTTTTCCTCTTTTTTCAGGAATTGTTTAAATATCGATTTTTTTGATGACTCATATTTTGATGGATTTTGAGTCTACGTAATTACTAAAATGATAATATATCAGTTACACATAAAAAAGCTGCTGTTATGAATTATTTCCAAATTTCCATTTTTTTCCATACTAATGAAAATAAAGTGCTTGGGCTAGGTTTCAACTAACTAAATCTCAACAAATTCCTTTTCACTTTGATGTCGATCTCTTCAACATACTATATTGTAGGGTAATATGATTCGCATATGAAAAATGCATTGCTTTTATTAAACAAACAGCTTAATTCAACCAAGTTTTAATCACATAAATTAAGTTTTTGTGGGGCCTATAAGTTGAAAATTATTGCAAAATGCAAATAAGAAAAGGAATGCCCATAAACCTGGTCTTTAGTCTAAGAAAATTAATCCGAATACACGCAACCTGGGGAAATAATTCGTTTAGTTTTTTGTAAATTGGTACAATTATACCTTGTGGTGTCCAGATAAATATATACTAAAAGTCCTCGAGGGTGGGGGCTGTGCTGCTACCTTTTTTCAGATTTTCGTACATAGCTCAAATATCTGTACGAATAGCATTATAATTACTTCTTGTAGAAAATATTTCCATTGTTTTGTGAATTACCTTTATAAATTATTAATATTGTAGATTTAAGTTATGCATGACATGTTTGACTAATTATTAGAACTAAGATAATTTGCATTAATCCGACTAATGTTGGTGTTGTAAATTCTCTCTGTCAATGTTTCTCTTGTTAGTTTTGTAATTAATTGTAATGTATTATTCAACACAATGTACATAGTCAAGAATTAAATAAACATCAAACGAGAAAGTAAAAATCAAAATATTCAGTTATCTATACCTTAGACAAGATAACATTAGAATTTAAACGCACAAATTCGTCTACGTTCTTCGATTTACTTGTGGCAACTTACACAAGTTGCTTGTGGCAACTGTTGCCAATTTCGCGCGCCCCTAACCTGATTGTGGCAACTGTGATTGTCAAAAATGGTACTGGCGGTTTTGAAAAAAAAAACCTTATTGAAATAAAGTAAAAAACATGACAAACGCACTACCACATACGTTCCATACAAAAATAGTGTTAATCAAGTCTGCAGCTGCAACCCACTGGACTGCAGCATTGCGTACAAATCGTCAAAGGCGATTCCATTCCATATAGCTTTTTATTTAACCCTGCACCTGCACTGAGAACTCACAAACAGTGCAATCCGAGGGAGTAAATCTGAAATTCCTAAATGATAGTCGGCCGGTTGAAGACGTGGAACATCGGAGAAAACGTGGAACAAATATGAAGACGATGCATTCAAGTTTTTACAAGCTTTAGTCCAGGCAATGAACTGACAACTTGTATGGAAAAAAGTGTCAATTTTGGAAATAATTTATAATAACTTATTTTTTCTGTGTAACGGATTTATTATCAATTAAATAGTCACCCAGCGACAGAATCCGACAAAATTTCAGACATCAAAAAAATGATAAATTAACTAGCTAGCTACAGAAAAGTCAGAAAAAATATTATTCAATATTTTTGTCTTTATTTTGGTTAATTTACATTTGCTCTATAATATTCGAGATAAATCATACAGAAAAAGACAACGCATGTTTTATTTAAATCTACCTAAATACTTCCGGGTGGAAAGTTTGCCGGATTCTTGAATAAAGCATCTTAAAATAACATTTTATAATGAAATCAACAAAAAAAACGCTATTATAAATTAATGTTTTTCAAAACCGTATTTTGCTTGGAGTACTTTTACTTGTTCGTTTTTTCGCTCGGTCGTACGTTCTGTTAGTTTGTTATACTCATCCATGAGCAGGTAACGCTTTTGAAGCTGAGCGTCTTAACGAGCTGGATGTAAAGCGAGACAACCGCATGGCTCGTCCACCAGCAACTATACAATTACGTTGGCGGCGTTTTAACCTGCTCAAAGTGCGCTCGTAATGTCATACGAAAGATCGGGTGCTTAAGCCGTCAGAAAACGCTCCAGAGAGTGGAACAGCAACACTCCAGCAATTCATAACTATTAAATAAGATATCCCATCCAATTATAGACAGTCCCTGAGGCTGAATTCGGCTAGAATAAGTACCTTCATCATGAGTTTTTTAATGAGAGACAAATGGAACTGCATTATGAACAAGTTAACGTCAACCAATTGAGCTGATTTTTTTAGTATTAGCTGAAATGATGGTACCATCGAGCTGATCTGATGATTGAGACAGAAGGTGGCCCAAAGAATTCAGTGCTTAACCGACGTAACCCCTTTGAATTTGGGTTCGATAGAATCGTCTGAATGAGTAGTTGATGACGGTATGCAAAAAGTACAGTTGGCAATAAAATCATGTACCAAAAATGTTTTATACTACGATGATGGCAAACACATACGGACTCTGCCACGTGTCAAGACACCGTATGGCACGAAGACTATGGACGCTTGAAATTCCGAAAGACTGACAAGTGCGTGGCCGCTTTTATTGATTGAATCAAGAACTAGGAGGATTTTTTCTATTAATAAAACGTTTGCTAACAAAACTAAGACTGACAATTCAAAAGTATACTTCACAATAATAAAAACAAACTAACTAGTAACTTCTAATATTGGAACAGCACCTAGCATCGATCGCTTAACAGAATCTCAAGTCACTACTGCCCAAAGTCGCACTCAGGTGTCGATGCCGGCACGTCTATTATGAGACGGTCGCGACATACTCTCGATTTTTCTCGCACTATATACCTCTTGTTCTAAGTTCTAATAAGAGAGAGACGGGTAGTGCGAGAAAAATCGAGAGAGCTCGCGCGCCGTCTCGTGATAGCCGTGCAGGACCGCATTGAGCTGTTAAGGCCTCCACACACCGAACGCGGGTCGTCCGCGGCGCGGGTCGTGCGCGGCGCGGGTCGTGCGCGGCGCGGGTCGGGCCCAGCGCGGGTCGTGCGCGGCGCGGGTCGTGCGTGCGAGGCGCGGGTCATGCGCGGCGCGGGTCGTGCGCGGTGCGGGTCGGGCGCGGCGCTGGTGGTGCGCGGCGCGGGTGGGTACATCTCTCTCACTTACCAAAGCATTTAATATCTCTCTCACTATCTATGGCTGGTTTTAGTTTCACGCGGACCGCACGCGGACCGTCCGCGCGGATCACGTACGATGTATTAAGCTTAAGGGAGCGTTTAAGAGTAATGCGGACGCGCCATACATATCGTTCGTGCGGAGCCGTTCGCGCGGACGGTCCGCGTGAACCAGCCTATCTATTGCGCCGGCCCGCGCTACTGTGCGACAGAGATGCCGCGCTCCGTGCGAAAGAGATACCGCCTGACCCGCACCCGCTTTGAAAGGGCGCGGGGCAGCGGTAAGTTCCTGTTTATAAACGTCACGGTACGCGCCGCCGGAATTTTAGTTCGAATTTAACCCTTATTGCTTTGACATAAAGTGCCCAATATAATGCACTAGGGCAACGTCGAGGACTAGGGCGTTTACATTATAGTTTGAATTGGCGGAGGTAATTATCCACACTAATATTATAAATGCGAAAGTGTGTCTGTCTATCTGCCTGTTACTACTTCACGCTTAAACCGCTGAACCAATTTAGATGAACTTTGGTACAGACATAGTTTGAGTCCCGGGAAAGGACGTAGGATGGTTTTACCCCAGTCATCATCACCTAACTGGTGAAATAGGGGTGAAAATTTGTATGGAACCACGATATGACCGAGTTGCGGACGGAGTCGCGGGCAGAAGCTAGTATAGAATTAAGGAGTCAACTATGAACTTTTTTCTATACAGAACCTTTTTAAGCAATTGAGTTTGGGGTTTTTAAAAACAACATAGTAATATACAGACAGGATACATAATATATATTCAAACCTCAGACCAAGAAAATATACAGACGGAGCATGACGAACAGTCTAGTGAAGCCAACCGGTTTTCAACCAAGTCCCATAAGTTTAGCACACGCTAAACAAATTAAATCGCACAAAACTTAAATAAATGATCTTGACAGCATTGCGACACGTGCTGAAGAGTTTTGTGCAATTTTGTTTGTATATGTGTGCGTGAGCGTGTGCTAAACTTGAGGTAGTTTGGTTTTGTTTGTATGTGGTTTGGCTTCACTTGACTGTTCGTAACGCTCCGTCTATCTTTTTTTCTTGGTCTGAGATTCAAGCTAAACTAATGTTGTTTGTCCGGTAATTAGCCTTTGAAGAATCTTTATCAATTGTTAATTGCGAAACATAAAATCATGTTTTGCCGGCGCGGTGGGAATCACAAATTCAAACTCAAACAACTAACTGCCAAGCGAAAATGCATTCTGATACATGCACAATAGAGGTTACAGTTTCTTAATGGGCCGATTCAGTTGTTTGTTGGAGCTTCGAGCGCCCTTAATACCTTTTGTACTTTTTTTTAGGATATGTCGAAAGCGTTTGCCTAAAAACATAGGCTTTGTTAAGCTCTCTATCGTGGGCCAATCCACGTACCTCGGACACGACAGTAAATAATTTACTTTAAAAACAAAGTTTACCGACTTCAATTTAGTACTCCGCCAAGCCACGAGAACATTTCCTATTTTTTTACAATTTACCACATGAACTGATTTCCGATAGCAAATGCGTTGATTACTATAGAAAAAAACCGAATCGCTGTATGTGGGCCGATAATATTTGAGGACTTCCATCGATTCCCTAAGATCATCACCAATGGCACTTCATTAGTTCCTATTTCAACGGAATCTTATCATATCCTGTGACGTACTTTTGCACTTTTAAGTACATAATTGAGGAATTCGATAAGTCATCTGTGGTCTTCATCATCAATTCCTCGCCACCAAATTTATGATTCCGGATGTAAATACACGAGTTATAACAGAAAATTACAAAATCACTACACGCGTGCCTAATAAAATTGAGGAGTCCCCTCAATTCCTCGTGGATCTGACATCTAACTGAATTTTGAAAAAAATGGGACCCACCTGGAAGTATATACATACGAACAAAAAAAAAAATTTCGAATCGGCTCATCAATGACGGAGTTCTGAGGTAACAAACATTGAAAATAATAATAATAAAAAAAATACAGCCGAATTGAGAACCTCCTCCTTTTTTTTTGAAGTCGGTTAAAACATAGTACCAATTTTTGTGGCAAAGGAACTACACCGTTTGCCCCCTGTAACGTTCGATCAGGTGGATGTCACGAGACTTTTAAAGGACTTAGTCGTATTGCAAAACGAAATAAAGCAAATTAAAGAAGGCTGCGCTACGGTTGAACAGGTGGACACGTTAAGGAGTGAGCTTGAAAATTTAAAAACGGCTTCCTTGGTTAATAACTATCACTATAACAGCGGTACAAGTGCAAATATAAATATGAAGCGCGGTGCGTTTTTGTTACAATCCTATGACAGCGGACCGATGGGCATAGTAACACATTGCGATAAGCGGTCGGTAACCCCAGAGAGTAATGACCGTTGCACGGGCGAGCGGATGCATCGTGCGTCTCTGTCGCACGAGTGCAGTGTGCATAGCTCGGCCGAAGTCGTCCGTAGAACCTGCGCCAGAGTCGCGACCGATTCAACGTGTGGATGTCGGTGATTTAAACACTGCGGCGGCACTCGTAACGGATAAGCGAAGTAAGGCGATGACGTCATGTACTGAGCGGATTGACAAGGCCAAGTCGAGTGCAGGTGCACCGGGCAATGACCCCGACCTTGGGGTTGAGCCGCTCGGCGTAAACAACACCCTATCGTATGCAAAAATTGCGGCGGTATGCACCGAATCTAAGACCGCATCGGATAAAAGAACTGAAGACTGGACAGATGTCCAGCGAAAGAAATATAAAAACCGATATATAGGTAAAAAGGGGAAAGCTAATGCCGAGCCGCAACAGAAATTTAGAGCTGCAGATAAAATGACACCTTTGTTTGTTAACTTCGTACACAAAGATGCCACTATGAATGATGTCTCTTCATACATATCTGAGAAAACTAATCTAAAAGTCACTTTAGAGCCGATGACATTGAAGAGAGATAAGGGCTACAATGCATTTAAGGTCTATGTACCCGTAAGTCGACTGGCCATTTTCTTGGATGACAATTTGTGGCCGGATGGTATACTATTTAGAAAGTTTGTAAACTTGAGGAGTAAAAGGTTGGAGAGGAATACCAGTAATCGTGATGGAATACAAAAATAAAAATGAAAATTCAGCGTCGTTCATTAGTTTTAATTGCAAATCTATAATGAGATCGATTGATTGCGTGCGCACATTATGTAGAAAAGCTGATATTGTCGCTTTGCAAGAACATTGGCTGTTGCCGCATGATATTGCGCTGCTGGGAACAATAAGCCAAGATTTTGGCTACACTGGCAAGTCTGCGGTTGATACTTCGGTGGAGGTGCTGCGGGGGAGGCCTTACGGGGGAGTAGCATTGCTTTGGCGTAAAAGTGCTTTTCCTATAGTATCAGTGATAACGTGTGTAAGTGTAAGGCTGACAGCGATAAAAATTAGCCTAGGTGAGCGCAATCTATTGATTTTCTCTGTATACATGCCAACGAACTCAGTGGAAAACTTAACGGAGTTTACAGAATGCCTAAGCGAAATAAGTGCCGTAATAAGCAGCCATGACATCGAGTCAGCCATTGTCTTAGGAGACTACAATGCTCATCCAGGTGGACTTTTTGCCAATGAGCTTTTGAGCTTTTGTTCTGAGCAATGTCTGCGATGTGTGGATGTGGAAATATTAGGAGCTAGCTCAGAGACGTACACTTTCGTAAGCGATGCACATGTTGATTGCCGGCGATGGCTAGATCATTGCTTAGTAACAGAGTCTGCGAGGCAGGGTGTCATAGGCGTGAAGGTGCACCAGGATGTTTTCTGGTCGGATCACTTTCCGCTAGAAATTATGTTTAATTTAAATTCTATTGTCTCAAAAAGAACTGGTAATGTTAATTATGTAGAAAATAAGGTCATTTGGGGACAACGATTACCTGAACAAATAATTAAATATTCTGAACTTTGTAATAATAATTTGAAAAATGTGGATTTCCCTGAAATGCTTATAAGTTGCTGTGATAATTTATGTACTAATTTAGATCATAGACAAATTATAGATAATCTTTATAATAATGTAATTAATTCGCTAAGTGAGGCAGCTATATTCACTAAAAAAATAGGTACGAGGCGCTGTCATAAATATGTAACTGGGTGGAACAAGTATGTCAGAGAAGCTCATAGTCTAGCGAGGGTGTACTTTCAACAGTGGATAGCATTTAATAGGCCTCCTGGCGGGCCCGTGTATGAGCAAATGTCAGAGTCGCGTAAGGTTTTTAAAGCTAAGCTGAAGTGGTGCCAAAATAATCAACAAAAGAATAGAATGGATATTATTACGGCACATCACTCAGCAAAAAACTTTAGCGAGTTTTGGAAACAAACAAGCAAACTTAATCCGAAGTCAAGTCTGCCTGTGAGCATAGCAGGAAAATGTGACCCCACTGACATTGCGAACTTGTTTAAACAGCGCTTCGAGATGAAGTCGTCGCTAAATCGGTGTGTGCCGGTGCTCAGTGCGACTCCAACAAGTGTGTCGGTGCGTTTCTCGGCACGTGACGTAGCCTCTGTCATTAAAACCATGAAGACCGGGAAGTCACCGGGACACGATGGATTGAGTATTGAGCACCTGCAACATGCCGGGACACATCTTCCGCGACTTCTAGCGTTATTATTTAATTTGTGTGTGAGTCACTCATACCTACCGAGTGCACTAATGAAAACCACTGTTGTGCCAATAGTAAAAAATAAAACGGGGGATGTGTCTGACCTGGACAACTATAGACCGATTTCGCTGGCGACAATCACTGCCAAGGTACTGGACAGACTTCTCGATGGGCTGCTTCGAAAACACTATAAGGCTAAAGACGCTCAGTTCGGGTTCCAGCCTGGAGTGTCAACGGAATCTGCTATCTTTTGCCTAAAAAGTACTGTTCAATACTATGCGAATCAGGATAGTCCAGTGTACGCCTGTTTTCTAGATCTATCCAAAGCGTTTGACCTGGTCTCGTATGATATCTTGTGGAGCAAGGTGTCGTCCGAGACCAGTCTCCCGCCAGAGTTAGTCGCGGTATTTGAATACTGGTACAGTAATCAAATCAACTCTGTGCGATGGGCAGGCGTACACTCGGATAAATACATGCTGGAGTGCGGAGTGAGGCAGGGGGGGGTAACCTCTCCGACCTTATTTAATGTGTACATGGACGGGCTGATGGAGGAACTCACTAGCACCAAGGTCGGTTGTCACATAGGCGGTACTTGCCTCAACAACGTTAGTTATGCTGACGATATGGTGCTGTTGGCTCCCTCTATCAGTGCGCTCAGGAAGCTCATCAGAATTTGTGAGTGTTATGCGGAGAGACATGGGCTCAGGTATCATACAGCCAAAAGTGAGTTACTCGTCTTCAGGGCAGGCAACAGAAAACTAGAGGAAGCTCCTCCTGTTGTGTTAAATGGTGCCGCCCTGCAGAGAGTACAGCGGTTTAAATACCTGGGTCACTGGCTCACCGAGGATCTCAGTGACGACACTGACATAGAGCGGGAGCGTAGGGCATTGACGGTTCGCTGCAATATGCTGGTGCGCAGGTTTGTAAAGTGCAGCAATGACGTAAAGATCACGCTTTTTAAGTCGTTTTGCCAGTCTTTTTATACTTGCGGCCTGTGGACCGGCTTTATGCAGCGAGCATACAATGCCTTACGGGTGCAATATAATAATGCGTTTAGGATGCTGATAGGGCTACCTCGATACTGCAGTGCGTCAGGGATGTTTGCCGATGCCCGTATGGACGACTTTTATGCGATTATGCGTAAAAGAGCGGCATCCCTATTGCACAGATTGCAAGGTAGTGCTAACAGTCTCCTAAGCGCATTATCCTGCAGAATAGACTGCCCACTCATGAGGCGATGGAGTAAGCTGCATGAGCCGGCACGGGCAAATAATAAATATTAATAAATAAATAATAAAGTATGTTATTCATAATAGTTTTGACATTTGTAAATACGAATATTATATTTTAAGTGAATACTATGAATTATATGTAATTACTAACACTAGAATTAAGTTAAGTTTTTGAGAATTTTTGTACGCTACTAACAAATATGGACTAGTATCCGAAATAAATGATTATGATTATGATTATTAAAAAGAAAGGTTATTTCGAATGTTTTTAAATGTAGCACTTAAGGGTGTTACTGAACTGTTATTTCTGTTAACTGTTATTTTTCCAATCCAAAACGTACATATAAGAATTGTAAAATTTATAAGTTTCTGACAAAAAATACATATTGAGTGCAAGCTTTTATTGCCGACTCTGCTTTTCAGTATACGGTGATTAAATACCCATTGAGCGATTCTAATAACGAGCCCAAACTCAACGGGGTTACGTCGGTTAAGTACTGAATTCCCATGCCCACCTTCTGTCTCCACCATCAGATCAGCTCGATGGTACCTATCATATTATTGAATTGTCATCCAAACTATACTTATACCCAAAATTTCAGCTCATTCGGTTACCGAAAAGTGGGTCAAACTTAACTTGCAAGATTTGATTACAGACAGACAGACAACGGGACAGGTTAAACTAAATAAAAGCTTGTTAATAAAAAGTAGGTAGATATGTTGCCTAATGTGTAAAAAACCTATGCTAAGAAGTGAAAGCAGTGAACCAGAGTCAAGAATATCTACATAGATTATGAAGATTACATCAGTTAAGACATTCACTGCCAACAATCGGTATGTGGTCTCGTAGCCGATACCGGGGTATCCTCGTATGTGGCGGAAAGCGACTACGGCGTAGGCTCCCGCTGGGCGGATTCCTGGCAGTGAAGGTGTTAAGATTGACCTGGTGCCTATGTTTTTATTAGTTTTGATGATACATTCAACTTTTTAAACCAGTCTTCATTTATTCGTTTGAATTGTAAACATTGGGCTTGCAAAACTTTACAAAACATCATTCATAGTCCATGCGAAGAAAATTACTTTACAAAATTACGAAAGTCTAGCACAGGCTGAAACACAAATGACTGGCTCGCCTGTGAAACATTTCAACCGATCGGTTAAAAATATATCACATCCATCCGGGAAGTAACATAAAAAAGATGTCGGTAGATGTACGTGCTTCGCAAATTTCGCAATATATGGTGACACCAAATAATATAATCTAGAATGTTGAATTTTCTCGAAAATGGATTAAAAATATAGTCGCATTGAGAAAAAAAACACAAGACAATAAATAATCACAAAGTTATGTGTCCAAAGTTTTAAGATTCCCTTTTCCGCAAAACGCACCTTCACATAAAACGATTGTCATTTACTATGACGTCACCGGTCCCAAGCGTACTCTCTCCATCAAGCAATCAAACGGTTGTATCTTCGTATTTTTTTCAGATATTTGAATAGGATTTTCGTCATTTGGTATATTTTTTGCCCTCTTTCTACTGAAGTAACAATAAAATTAGAGTCCCCGACCCTATTGGTACATTAAGGGTGGGTTGCACCAACTTACGATTAGTGGGAGCGTACATTTCATGCCGATGACAGGCGTATGACGTCAAGCTGCATACAGGATGGAAAAAGTTTGAAAAGAGCAACGGCATAACGAACGATTATGTATCCGTACCTAATAATGGAAAGTGTGATTAATCAATGATTAATCACTGTTATCTAATCAACCTCTTCCGTTTAAGTAGATCTAATATATTGACAGTTGAGACGGACATTGAAAGAACTTTATCTGACATTGTCACATCAAAGTTTACTCTTTGTCACAAATAGGAGACGTGCGGAAACAACATTTCAGTTAAATTTAATAAGATCAGGAAACTTAAGGCTTTGCTAGTGGCCAAAGTCGCCATGCAGGCTATAAAATTATTGTGCCAAATAAATAGATAATAAACAATTGTTCCTGCTGTCAGCAAAGTTTCCCACCAAAAGAAAGCAACATCAAATACGTACGTTTACGGTTACTAAGTCGTGTCACTACGTTTTTTGAAACATCCTGTGTGTTTATATGAATACGTCATTATGACGAAACTGGCATGAAATGTACGCTCCCTGGTCGATTACAGACCGATCAACGTTAAAAGTGCTGCTGGCAGCTGTCATTCTATAGAAAATTGTCTCATCTTTCCATACTATGAAATATTAACGAACACCGCTTACGATTACAGATTTGGTACAAACCACCCTAAAACTTGGTCAATTGACCAACTTCACCATACTCTTGACTCTGTTTCACCGCTTTCACTTGTTGGCGACTACCTACTTTTCATTCACAAGTTTTTATTTAGTTTCACCTGTCCCGTTGTCTGTCTGTCTGTCTGTCTGTAATCAAATCTTGCAAGTTAAGTTTGACCCACTTTTCGGTAACCGATTGAGCTGAAATTTTGGGTAATAGTAAAGTTTGGATGACAATTCAATATTCTGGTACCATCGAGCTGATCTGATGATGGAAACGGAAGGTGGCCATAGGAATCAGTACTTAACTGACGTAACCCCGTTGAGTTTGGACTCGTTAGAACCGTCTCAATGAGTAGTTGATGATGGTATACAGAAGAGTACACTCGGAAGTAAAAGCTTGTACCAAAAATGTTTTTTTTGACAGAAACATGTTTATATACTGCTTGAAACAAAAGAAGGTCAGCTTACATTTTTCTATTTTAATGTTAATTATTGAATTTTATAGCTACTAGATAAGTGGCTAATTAATGATGTACCGCATCCTTTACACTCCATCCTCTTTCATGCTGGTATCTAATAATGGCTGGACTGCAGGGAATTCATCCTCACACCTTGGAACCTAAATGGTCGCGTACCGTACGGTTTCAGAGAAATTTCCTCCCTCGGCCGCTCCGGTTGAGGAATGAGCTCCCTGCCGAGGTTTTCCCGAGGGACTACAGTATGGGGTTCTTCAAAAAACGTGCGTATAAATTCTTAAAGAGTCGGCATCGCGCGTGTAACACCCCTAGAGTTGCATGCTTCCATAGGCTACGGTAACCACTTACCATCAGGTGGGCCGTAAGCTTGTTTGCCACCGACGTGGTATAAAAAACTAGGGCCTTCGGATATGGGGCTCGCATAGGGAGCGCTCTGTAAAAGGGTTTGAGCATCTATGTATATAATATTATTGACGACTGTATTGGTGTTTATTTAGATTCGAAGAGAATTCTAACTGTTACACGCACAGTCTATGGAAATGAAATCTTTATTTTCAAATTTGTCAGTAGTATGTTTTTAAGAATATCATGTAAACCATAATTTATACGCGTACGAAGTTGCGGCCAGAAACTAGATATATAAATGCATTTACTATATTAAACTCTTAATATATATATATATATATATATATATATATATATATATTAAGAGTTTAATATCATTTTCACGTATTGATCACCGTAACTTGTGATATAATATTCGTTTATTCTAGGAACGGGGGAATTTCCCGCAAAAGGAAAGCCAACTTATGAAAGTCTGCCACATATAAGCCTCTTAAAATACCACGCCTTTAAATACGAATGTTAGTTATTGAGTAAAATCGAAAATTCTCAATTTTGATATAAAGTGACATAACATCACTATACTCTCCCTTATTTGCATTCAGGTTTCTAAAACTAGAAATACTGCTATTTGTTCGATGAATATAAAGATAAATGTAATTTAATTGTTTATAAAATGAAACCGTTAGCTAAACTGTATAATAACATTTGTCAATTGATTAATATAATTATCGGCTTTCCGCCGCTAACTGCATTTACTTTCATTACGGCCCGGATTAAAACAACCAATTATCATCAATAATAATTAAATGTTTTTTGATAACACACTGTACATTATTGGACAAAGACAGATTCATTGTATAATAATTTGTCACTCGCTTACGGCATTTATGCATAATTTTCGCTTAAATCGCAATTCGCTATTAAAATGATATAAAATTCGCGATTAATTGAACCGATTTTTTTACATCCCTTTTATGTTTTTTTTGCTTTGCAGTAGATATATTTCGTTACTGTTTTAATACCATGAATCAGTATATTTTTTCTCATTGCCAAGTTTTTCCTTAAATGATGATGATAATAATTGCTATTTATAACGAGAACATATAAAAATCCAAGCTGGTCCATGGTACTAAAAAAAATCTATAACTTATATTTCTGTTTCTATTTTTATGCGGATAAATTCTATTTAAAATTAAATCTTTAACTACACTGTCTTAATATTATGTAGCTATCAGGACCTTTTAATTAGCTAACCCTTTTTTAATCGCACTATAGTTCAAAAGTGTCAATTTATTTCACTGACAAAAACATACCCTTTCTAACTAATCAGATATGAAAGATCAACGAAACTCCGTGCACTAGAAAATAGAAATAATTTAATTGTACCAAAAAGCACCAACCTGTATGGACAGAGAGTATGGACCAGTCATTTACCTCATACACTGAATGGCTTGCCCAGAGAAATAGTAGATATAATATAGGATAAACCCCATAAAACTAAACCTGTACTGAAGAAATTTTTATGTAACGATAAATAATATAAATAAGTTGTAAAAGTAAATACTTAATTAGATATAAATACATTAATAACCTAGCACCTATAATCTTTAAAATTAGAGATTGGCTAAGTTACTAACAGATAAAACAATGTATAAAACTTGAAATAAACAGCTTAAATTTAATTTAATTTTTTTTTTTTTAGGTCGTCGACGTGCCCATTAGGGGCCAGGCTTCGTCCCTCCGCCGCATATTGAGGGTTACTTTACCCCTCCGACCTCGTCACTTGAAACCGGGATTATTATAATGCCCTTAATGAGGGCGCAAGACTGATTTTGGATTTCGCGCGTTATAGTTTAATGAGACCGGCAACTAGTGGGTGCAGCAATGATGCAACGCGCGCCGCAGCGCGCGGTCCAACCCCCACTGTGTGACTGCTTGCGCTAGGCCCCGCCACTCCCCCCGCACATCTAGGCCACCTATAACATGTTATATGCCTCACTTAAACTTCCTGCTACCTTGTTGGGACTTTGAAACCAAGTTTAAATGGTATAAATATCATATGTTTACCTACATAAGCGTTCGTATATACTATGAACAATAATTTATATTTTTTTAGTGCAGCAATTTACGAACAAAGTTAAATTAAAGCTTGTCTCATGGTGCATGTCTCGTGACATTTCAGGAGGGGGATGCAGTATGAGACTTTTTAATGAGGCGCTTTTAGAAATAACGGATAGTTTTTAAGTGCATAGAGATACATCAGTACATCACTCACTAAAAACTACCGCATACGGGTGTAGAATAAAAATGTACTAATACCCTAAAAGGCAATAATATGCCTAGTGACGAAAATCCCATTCAGATAGGTATCTCAAAAAATGAATAAGCTCAACCGTTTTAATATTGCTTGTTAGAGAAAGAAAACGCTCACAGATCGTGAGGTCACGATCTGCGAGCGTCATAGTAAATGACAATCGTTTCATTTTGTTAAAATAGTTTAAATATGTGCTATCGACCTCAACCACCGTACTCTATGTATGAGCTGTGTGGCACTGTTTGACATGTTTACATATCACATCAGGGGGCATAGACAAAGTTACAATCGACAAGCGCTAACGCCAATAGAAAACGAATGAAATGTATGGGAATGACAGATGTCAACGAAAAGTGTTTCTTCGGCATCTGTCATTCCCATACATTTTATTGTTTTCTATTGGCGTTAGCGCTTGTCGATTGTAACCTTGTCTACGGCCCCAGATGTCATTACGTTATTTTGTAAACTAATTTTTTTCCTTTAAAACTCCGTCCATTATTACATAAATGAAGGTGCGTTTTGCGGAATACCTACCGAATATATCCCCTATTAAAACTTTGGATACTCTGGAAAACTTTGTGAATATTTCATGTGCTTTGCTTTTTTCTCCATTACAAAACATTTTTTATCCTTTTTCGGGATTAATGGTTATTTTATTAGATGTCTACACCCCTATTTAACATCTGTCATTCCCATACATTTTATTAGTTTTCTATTGGCGTTAGCGCTTGTCGATTGTAACATTGTCTAGGCCCCCTGGGGTCCGCTCGCTCGGTACATTCGACTTCAAAGATATGTGAACATTTGTCGCTTTAATACCATGGAATAAAGTGCATATTACTACCTTGGGTTTATATGAATTAACTGGTTCTCTTCTGCTTATTTAAGAGGTAAGCTCTTGTCGGTGTAGATCAAAGTAGGCCCCTCCATCTACTCCGATCCCAGGCAACCTCTTTGACATCTCGATACAACCTAACATCAACTTTTTTTTTGTGCTGCTCTGTTGTTTATTCTAGGTCTTCCTCTTCCACGCTTCCCCTTTCTTCAAAAAAAAAAAAACCTAACAATAATATTTTACTTAGCAAGATTTTTTATACTTTGACTTGTTTCTTATTTTTTATTTAGCCAAACATACTTATATCGTACTTATACTTCGCATACGCGAGACATAGTGTTTTGGGTGCCGCGATTGAGATTTTGGTAATGCATTTTATATACAACATACTTGCGCAAGGGTTGGTCTAGGCGGGTAAAGTAGAAGGGAGCACACCGTCTCCCTACGGCAAAAGAGATTACTTTTATACGTGTAAAACATTTGCGAACGGAATCATAACTATTTTATACATTGGAAATCATATTACTAGTAGTCACGAGAAAATTATGAAGTACGTAAGTAGTAGTGAACTGGGAAAACGCGGCAAATTCAAAAAAAAAAACATATGGTATTACTATTTTTTTGTTTTTCACGGATTCCTTGAATATTTTCAAGATTATCTGTAAACATAAGAAACGTATGATCATTCTCGTCAATATTATTATAACAAATAATCAGCCGACAAGGATTAAGATTACAAAGTCATACTAACCTAAATAAATAAAAAATCCGACATCATATCTGAACATTGTTGTTTCTCTTGGAAAACAACTTCTTTCTCCTCTTGTTTTTGCTTGAACTTATTGATCATAATATGTAGCAGCTTTCGCACATTACTTTTTATTGTTTTACCCATATTACGGCAATTATTAATGCAAAATAATTATGTAAACAAAATAATTTGATGTGCCTTTGACAGATTATAATGTTGCCACTTTTAAAAAAGTCCAGGTCACGCTTTCGTTAGACTCTATATATATTATTATTTTTTCATCGGGCTTTGAGCGCAAAACACATGGTGTACCTATATTTCAATAATGTTCGTATAATCCTCGTCGAGGTCCTAGAATCGAATAATGTTCGACAAGTAGATTAGCGTTTCTGATTCCCATTGATTTCTACAATTTCCAACCCGAGCAGTGTTAATCCAGCCATTACTGAGTGTACATTTAATTAAGTAAATAGAAAAATAAGGTTCTATGTTGGTCTTATAAGTACTTTTAAAAGGAGTTCTCATAAAATAAATGTAAAAAGACTTAGGTAGTAGGTATTGGGAATAAATTTCAAAGTATTATTTTATTGTTGTGTTCCTATTTTTTAAGTAATCGGGCCTAAAAAATTAAGAGTTGCATATTTTCAATATTTTTTTAGCATGTTACGGCTTTTTATTTGTGAATTTTAAATAAATAAAATAAATGAATTTTATTGTGCAAGTAGGCCGTAATGACACTTTTACAAGTCAAAGTTCTACCAGCGTTTCTGGAAAAGCCGAAACTTCAACAGTCAGTCATTTTTTGCCAAAAAAAGCTTATTAGAATGATGGCTCTTAACCTACTTAAAATAAGTCAAACTGAATATGAACACAAAGAAAAAAAAACATCATAATGCTTTGTTCTACAAGATCACATGTCCGAATAATCTATATGAATAATTAAGCTATTTTGAGCTCTGGTTTGGGCCATGCATTTCTGTCAGTGAGATAGTCCTCAACCCTGTAATAAGCCTTTGATATCAATGTTTTTATCAAGTAATTTTTAAGAGTTCGAAAGGGTAAAAAATTAAACTACACTCATATAACCAAAACTCCGCAATTTACTTAGGGCCTGTTTCACAATCGCCGGATAAAGTTATCTGCCAGTTAAAATTATTGCTATCCTTTTCTCCCCTCATATAATAGAAAAGTGACAGCCAACATTTATCTGATGGATATGTTTTAACTGGAGATTGTGAAACAGGCCCTTAGTATTTTAGTAAAAATACGCTTTCTTTGTAATCACAATTCGTTTAACGAAAAAGTAAGAATACAATACTTTCTGGTTAACAGTCGATAATTATGCTAAGGGCCTGTTTCACAATCTCCAGTTAAAACATATCCGTCAGATAAATGTTGGCTGTCACTTTTCTTTTATATGACGGGAGAAAAGGATAGCAATAATTTTAACTGGCAGATAACTTTATCCGGCGATTGTGAAACAGGCCCCTAGTTAAAAAGGGTTTTTTTTATACAACGACGTTGGCAAACAAGCGTACGGCCCGCCTGGTGGTAAGCTGACACCGCTGCCTGTAGACACATGCAACTCCAAAGGAGTAACATGGGCGTTGCCGACCCTTGATATGTTTGAGGATTCGCCGTGTTGATAGCTAAAGGAACAATTGCCCTCGCTCTCAACACAACGCCTCCTCGGGAGCTCTGGCGACCTTGCTCACCTCCAGGAACACAACACTACTACAGAGCAAGTAGTAGTGCTATTATGGCTGTGTTCTTCTGCAAGGCGGTACTTCCCCAGTTGGGCTGCTCCAAATTCGACCGGGATGACATTTCGCTGTGCCCTACCTCTCTGACTGGGACTAAAAATGTTTTATAAACACTTCAAATGTTTGTATCCAATTTGTTGTATTTTCGTGTGCTACGCTGGAGGGCTTGATTCTGAACCGATTTTGATAAAAAATGTGTCAATCGATTCAGAACTATGCTCTAGGTGACGGCTATCGAAGGTATGAAAAAGAACGGTATTTTAACACGCTTTTTTACCTGATAGTTTTCCGTAATCGGGTAACTCTTTTTGAACTTTGCATGCTTTTTGTATGCACCAAACGCCCGCAACTAATTTCTTGAATGCCAGTCTTAAGCGTGTGTCATGAGAGACCGTTGAATGGACTAATTTGATACAATACGGCAAACTCAATTAATCTCAAAATGCCTGGACGGAGTTCGAAAATACGCGCACGGGCAAAGTGATTAAAACATGTGATCTCGACTTTTTTGTTAAGGAAATAGACGGGTACATACATTTAGGTTATGGGACTTGCATATATTTATGTACACGTTGTTACATAAAAACAATGTACTCAAATAGAAGGGAAAATATACATACATTCGATTACGATTCACGCCTTCATTCATAACAGACAGAGCACATGAAACCTAAGTTCCATAAATGTGGGTATAGAAGATCAAAAGAATGTGATATCGTAGTGATAGGTCTCTAGCCCACAACACACTTCAACCCTGCTCCCTCCACGGAAAAATATGCCAGCGTCTATTCGTAGAACGACCATTGTATAGAACATAACTTAAACATAAGTTTCTGTTAAAGTCGGCAAAGTTGGACTTGGCAATGTTGCAGCATACGCGTCGAACCAGAGCCCAAGGTACGCAAGCATTGTAGTTGTGGTTACATCCCACCGATAGATAGTTAATTAACAACTTAAGTTACCGTCGACAGAACTAGAAGACACACGCAGAACTTACTGGCAACTTTGCCTTCTTGTGGTGAGTCCCTAATGGCAATAATTTGCATATGCATCGTATTTGACGTTGTGTTTACATAATAGCGGAGAAAAGTGGAATTTTGCATTTTAATAGAGCTTACGGGTATTGCCCAGATTTAACATACCAGCGCGTCTATACCTCTTGTTCTAAGTGTTCTAATAAGACAGAGACGATAGTGCGATAGTGCGAGAAAAATCGAGAGAGCTGGCGCGCCGTCGCGTGATAGAAGTAGTAGCAGTCATTTAGTGTCATTACACAGAGAAAAAAACAGAGAAACGGTTTTTTTTTAAGCGTCAGTTGTTTTTTTTTACTTTTTTTTTATGTGATAGGAGGCAAACGAGCAGACGGATCACCTGATGGTAAGCGATTACCGCCGCCCATGGACACCTGCAACACAAGAGGTGTTGTGAGTGCGTTGCCGGCCTTTAAGATGGGTGTACGCTCTTTTCTTGAAGGTTTGAAGGTCGTATCGGTCCGGAAATACCGCAGGCGACAATCCATTCCACAGATTAGCTGTGCGAGGCAGGAAGTTTCTGGAGAAGCGCACAGTTGAGGACTGCCAACCATCTAAGTGGTGAGGATGGTAATGTTACTATTATGAAATGGGCTATTTAGTATTCATTTGCGGCTTGACGTTGACTTTTTGGACACCCTGTATATTTTTTTTCGTAGCATGCCTACAGTCGAGTATTTGAACTCTTGTATGTCACGCAGTGTGTGATAAACTTATAACGTATACTAAAATAAAAGACCTGGGTCGACCTGGGTCTCTTGCTAACACCGTTCGATGGAACGAGACGGACGCTCTATCTTGTCACTTATCGCGTGATAAGTGCGACCGACCATGATACTGGGCCCGGACCAAAATTATAACCCTTTCCAACCAGATGCCAATTATCAGTGTGGTCCCTCCCACGCGTGCTGCGATCAATCTATACTACAATCTACACTAATCTGCGAACGAAAAAATCGGCCAAGTGCGAGTCGGAACGCAGCAATTAGTGTTCCGTACATGCAGTTATTTTAAATGTTATTATTCATACTTTATCTCCTGATCATTCATTTCCCAGTACATACGAAAAACGAGTAATTTTAATGTTTTAGGCAGAAAATTTTCGCAACAAGCTCTCAAACTTGAATGGTATAAGACAACAATACGATTCGACACTACAGCCCGGTATTCCAATTTAAATCAAATAAAGACCTCGTACTTTGACGCTATTTTGTTTCTAGATTTTTACCAAATAAAGTCAACAAATATGTAGAACTGTTAAAATATAGAACACCAAAAGCTGCTTGTAGTGTACACGGTGGAATTTAATCTGTGATCAGGAATCCAAAAATCTTAATTATCAATCTACACAGAAACCAATACGTGAGATCTCGTGCAATATAGCTCAAAATCTAATTAATCACACTTAATTAACATCGGTAAAATGTACACTGACTGAATAAATGGACACCCTACTTTTATTGAAGGGAAGTTACTCGTAAGTGTACATACGTCAAGTGCTTGCTGGCTTTGGCGGGAAACTAGACAGATCAGACGTCAATTTGTTATGAATTTGACAATGACAAATTGACAGCTTATTGCTCATTTATGTTTTAAGTTTCTATGGCTGATAGTTTGAAAAGAGGTATTAAACTTTTCAGACTAAACCATTAGTAGGGTGACAATAAATTTTAATTAAAATTTAATTTTAACTTAAAAATTAGTTATGATAAAAAAAAACTTGGTTCCACTTAAGTACTACATAAACGTGACCGCCATTGATTACTGAATTAGAAAAATGGGTTCCTGTTCACTGATTAAATTCCACCGTGTATAAATTTGAAGCCATTATTAAGCATAGTATTATTTCTGTGTTTTAGTAACCCAAACGAAACCGCATATAAGAAGATTAAATGATTTGCTGCCTCGGTGCTTATACCGCGCGCCTGCGCGTTGCAGCAACCCGTGGCCGTTGCCATGCTACATCTTCGTACGGCCGTTTTACGATTCAAAATATAAATCTTTTATGTCTTATGTTATGTGTATATTAATTTGTTAATAGTTGGTTGTGTAAATAAACTTTGTAAACAGAGTCTCGGCCTTATTCATCTTAGGTAGGTGAGACGCTACGCACTTACCTATATATTTTTTTTAGTTCTCAACTGAATCGTTTATTTACAAAATCCAAAATATTCATACAAGCCGAAAGACGTCCACTGCAGGACATAGGCCTCCCCCAAAGAGTGCCACAATGACCAGTTCTGCGCCACCCGCATCTAGCGGACTCCCGCGACCTTTACCAGGCCCCGTATCATGACTCTGACTCCTTACAAGTTTCTACCCAAACCCCGATATGCGCAGGATCGAACTAAATGGTTGCCTGGCATCGCTTTGACACCCCGCTTCTTTTGCAGCTCTTCTTAAACATCTATGGTTTTTTGTTCGCTGCTACTAATATTATTAATTGGAAAAATATGTGCTGAATGTAAAGTCATCTAGCTCTAAACAACGTGTTAACCCTTTTCTTGGCAAATAACAAAAAAAATGTGAGTACGAGCCTCGCTTGCGCCTAGTAGGGCCAAAAAATTGTCTGTTACAAAAATACAAATTGAACATCAAAAATTGTGTATCTTACTAGATACAATGTAAAGAAAAGGGTAAAATAACGCAAAGCCTGAAAACAGTTTGTTCAGAATCGACAGTAGAACGTGAAAAAAGTAGGATTCTTTTGACGAGTTTTTTTCCCTTTGTTTGGAGCGTTGGCCGACTGGGGCGACCTGCTCCATACAAATGTGAAAAATAAATCGCGTCAAATAACACCTATTTGATTTTCACATTCTAGTCTCGATTCTGAACAAACTGTTTTCGGGTTTTGCGTTATTTTATAAACGCGTTGTCAGCATCATCATCCTCCTAGCGTTATTCCCGGTAATGCCCCTAAAGGAGCCCGGGGTCCTTTATTAACTCGTTGAATACAGGTTATAGGTACCGGGTGGAAAGGCACGACGATCCTTTTCGCAAAGGGGGTTAGTTTAAGTGATGGAGAATCGATTCGTAATGTTTACATTTTTATTACGAACTATTAGTAAAAATACAATACAGTACAATACAAATACTCTTTATTGCACACCTCGCACAAACAAAGCAGTTATAAAGAGAAAGAATACAATAACATGCAGGAAAAATAAAAAATATTAAAATTAATTACTGTTCTTCTTAGTGACAACCCTACTATCACTACGCACTAATCATTTCATATCCGTATTGATAAAGGTCAAGGGCCCTTGTTTTATTGTTAAAATGTTACTGAACCAAATGAGGGTTGTCACTCGCAGTATTTTGCATTAAAAGTCAACTGCCTATAACTTCAGAACGCTTACGAATTTGAGCCTAGTTTCTTTAGAGGAAATACAGTACTAAATCTAAACAATCCCCCTTTTGCGGAAAGGATCGTCGTGCCTTTCCACCCGGTATAGCGTTTTAAAATCCGATGAGTCATTTTTGTACTAGCTCTTGCTCGTGTCTCCTTTCGCGTGGGACTTGTTTATATTGTAGGTCCATAGCAACTTTCACCCCCTATTTGACCCTTTAAGGGATGATTTCCGGGATTGTTACCCTATATCCTTCCCCTGGATCAACCTGGATTCAAACTATCTCCATTTTAAAATTCATCTCAATCGGTTCAGCGCTTTAAGGGCGAAGAGGACAGACACAAATTAACATGTATAATATTAATATGGATTATATAATTCGTAGTGATCCAGTGATCAGTGTGTAATATGTTATATCGTATACCGATATAAAACTGACCGTGCCTCAAAAATATACGATTAACGCAAGTCTGATAGTCACTGTCCTTGAACAGAACTTTAAGTACTATCAATTTGAATTCAAATGCTATCATTGAAACTAAAAGGCAACAAACTGAATTATTCACTATTCAGCTGCATTATACTTAAAAGTAGAGTAGTTTAGTAATTGCAGTGCTAACTGCTATAGAGTTAAGGCCTAGAATAGCGCGAATGGATCATGTTCATATGAATTTATTGGTTCGTTTCGCTTATTCATAATCATTAAATTTCATCAGTGTTTTTCAAACTGTGGCCTCGCGACCCCGTGGAAGGTCGCGAGGCCTTCTAAAGGGGGTCGCGGCTACACATATTTTTAAAGATAAGTGTTGTTAGTATTTTGAACAGCGTAGGGCCTGCGGCATGATAAAGATTGAAAAACACAGCTGTAGATATTCGAAGTTTGAAAGCCATTTACCGCTTAATCTGTCGCTAGATCCATACAGGATATGTATGCTACTTATCAAAAAATAATTACTGGTCCATATCAACCAGTTTTCTGAGTGGATTATATTCATATTCATATTCATTTATTTATTCGCTGCAACCATGGTATTTACAGGATGTTCTTAAGTATATTAAATGTATGTTTCACGATAATTGGGAAACTTTCAAGTGTCATGTCTTTGTATGATTTTTATTTTATTTAGTAATTTCCACTCCATTGTAAAAAAATACAGTTTAGGTAATATCAATATCAGTCAACACTATTTATTATTTAGGTTTAGGAAAATACCCAAATCCTTCGTTAATCACGAATTGTACATATTCTCACCCACACTTTTTAAATTCAAAAGCCGACATCAGTGGGATCAATCCCACCCTGAACGTTGTCAAAATTTAGTATGACATTCACAAAATAAATTAAGCAGGTTGATAAGGGTACGGCGTCAGGCTTTAGAAAACTATACTTATTATAAAACGCTCTAGTACGGGGCTAAACTTGCCATGCTTTAATAAATGGCATATAAATTAAATGCTCAATAGACCATAATACACATAAATACCCGTTTTTTAATAAAGTATCTACGTATTTATAAACCCGGAGAATTAGATTCAAATAATTTACTTAAAACAAAGTTTTAACCGACTTCAATTTAGTACTCCGCCGAGCCACGAGAACATTTCCTATATTTTTTTTACAATTTACCGCATGAACTGATTTCCGAAAGCAAATGCGTTGATTATTTTATAGAAAAAAACCGAATTGCTGTATGTGGCCCGATAATATTTGAGGACTTTCATCGATTCCCCAAGATCATCACCAATGGCACTTCATTAGTTCCTATTTCAACGGAATCTTATCAGAACCTGTGACGTACTTTTGCACTTTTAAGTACATAATTGAGGAATTCGACAAGTCATCTGTGGTCTTAATCATCAATTCCTCGCCACCAAATTTATGATTTATTTATGATTCCGGATGTTAATACACGAGTTATAATAGAAAATACCAAAATCATTACACGCGTGCCTAATAAAATTGAGGAGTCCCCTCAATTCCTCATGGATCCTATCATCTAACTGAATTTTGAAAAAAATGGGACCCACCTGGTAGTATATACATATAAACAAAAAAAAAATTCGAATCCGCTCATCAATGACGAAGTTCTGAGGTAACAAAGATTGAAAATAATAATAATAATTAAAATTGAGAACCTCCTCCTTTCTTTGAAGTCGGTTATAAATTCAATTGAGTCCGTCTCCATACAACCGTACATCAACGCCGTCGCTAAAGTGTAGGTATTTATCTATCCAATTATTCGATCCATGTGTATAATATAATAGAAATAGTTTTCAATTGACCTGTGTATTAGACTTTCTGTTCGGTGGTACTCGTATGGGTTC
Source organism: Epinotia demarniana (assembly GCA_945867215.1). Lineage (NCBI taxonomy): Eukaryota > Metazoa > Arthropoda > Insecta > Lepidoptera > Tortricidae > Epinotia > Epinotia demarniana. The sequence continues at coordinate 61,750,434 of OX244259.1, forward strand.
TCCGCCAGATTGTTACTCTTAGCACCTAGATTTATTTATGTGACATATCAGGGCTGTAGCGCCTCAACTCACTTTTTTTTTGTCACGCCTAACGTAACTAGACCTCTGATTACGCTCAGTTTCTACGAATCGCGGCGTCAAGGCATATTTGGGGGTGATTGGTGAGGAGAGATGAAAACAAATTGCAGAATTCACTCTAGGGGCTTACGTTCTTCGTTTGCGGAGCAAAGAGCCCCCTAGGAATAGGATTATGTCTTTTACAATTTCATCAAGATAGCGACAAGTCAGCGATATACTTGCATTCGCGTGCACAAGCGACTAGTACTTGTTGTACGCAACCCTCCCTCAACCTTCCCTCTCATACATGAGAGGAGGCCTGTGCCCAGCAGTGGGACGTATATAGGCTGATGATGTGTGTGTGTGTGTGTGAAACAAACAAAACCACGTGACTTGGTCATTCAGCCAATAAGATTGCTGTGAATAGCAACCTTTTGTGTCTATGGTATTATCTTATTGGTTGAATGACCAAGTCTCTTGGTTTTGTTTGTTTACATTCTTTTAAATACCTAAACATCCAGACTATAGTCTTTGGCCAAATGCATTTGTAATTACAGTGCATTGCATATCCAAACATACGATATTACTACCTACTCACTTTTTATTCCTACAACACAATATTGTATAGCGTGGGTAAGCCCCCGACAAGGTGGACTGATGACCTGGTAAAGGTTGAGGGGTGGCGCAGGACCGGTCACTTTGGCACTCTTTGGGGGAGGCCTATGTCCAGCAGTGGACGTCTTTCGGCTGATATGATGATGATGATGATGACACAATATCACACACTCCGTATTCCGTCAAGTCAAACACACACACTCAAACACATACGCACACACTCACACTCAAACTCACACACACGCGCACACACAAACTGAGACATTTCGTTCCTGATAAACAGCGAGCAATGTAAAATGGATTAATATAGTGTCTGATATATGTACAATTGAAATCGACCAGGACGTTGTATGTAGCATGCTGCTCAAACTCGACCCTGCGAAATCTGCGGGCCCAGACCACTTGCCGGCTGTATTTTTAACTGGCTGTGCTAAAACCTTAGCAATGCCGATATCGTTATTATTCAAGAAATCGTTGCGCGAGTGTAAAGTGCCCAGCCTGTGGAAATCAGCTTTTATCACACCTGTTCACAAGAAAGGGTCGAAAATTGAGGCAACTAATTACAGACCGATTTCCAAATTATGTATCATTTCAAAAGTGTTTGAAAAAATTATTCACACTCAGGTTTATGCAGCTGTTCGCCATTCCCTTGATGAATCTCAACACGGTTTTCTGCCGGCTAGATCAACCGTCTCAAACTTGGTTATTTTCAATGACTTTTTAACATCATCTATGGATAGCGGTCGGCAAGTTGACGTCATTTACACTGATTACAGCAAGGCATTTGATCGCATAGACCACAAGCGTCTTTTATACAAACTGGAGTGCATCGGCATCAGAGGAGATTTGCTCAGGTGGTTTTCGTCCTATATTGACAATCGTACTCAGGCTGTTGTCGTGAGTAATTACATCTCTAGCTGGGTTAGGGTCCCTAGCGGCGTGCCGCAAGGTTCTTTGCTTGGCCCGTTGCTTTTTGTTATTTACGTGAATGATATTACTAGTTGTTTTTCCACATCAAGGCTGCTTTGCTTCGCAGATGACATGAAGATTTTTGCTTCTGTGTCGTCGCAGCGTGAAGCAGATGCACTTCAAAGTGACTTATCCAGACTGGATGATTACTGCTCACTCAATCACCTGGACCTTAATCCCTCTAAATGCTCGGTAGTTACTTTTACTCGTAAAATTAATACACTCTCGTTCGACTATCAACTCAAGGGTCAATCCTTACAACGCGAGATTGCTGTACGGCACCTGGGCATCTTACATGATCCTAAACTTCTTTTTAATAACCATATTGATAATGTCATATCTAGAGCATCTAAATCACTAGGTTTTTTGTTTCGTTGTTCAAGGGATTTTAAACGGGCTAAAACTTTTAAGATTCTATATTGTACCCTTGTTAGGAGTACCTTGGAATATGCATCTCAGGTCTGGAATCCTCGTTACAAATGCTATGTAACGAGATTGGAAAATATCCAGAAGAAGTTTTTAAAGTTTCTTTGCTTCAAGTTAGGTTTTCGCTACGACTCAAATAAGTATTTGGACCTGTGCAGGAGATTCCATCTTCTCCCACTTGAGACCCGTCGAAATATAGCCGACATTACATACCTACTTAAAGTTGCATCGAATTTAATCGACAGCCCCACCTTACTTGGTAAATTGAACATCCGTATACCCAGTAGAGCTCGGCTTAAGCCGCCACTATCCGTGCCATTATCATCCACTAACTATAGGCAAAATAGTTTTATGATCAGAGCGAGCAACGGCTTGAATGAGGTGTTTCAGAGGTTTGACGACCTGGACCTATTCAGTGCAAGTGTTCCTTTAGTAAGACGACGCTTATCTCGTCAATTTTTCGGTAGAGGTAGGGAAATGGTTTAGGTAGGTAACTCTTCTTTTTAGTCTATTTAGATATAAGTACTTAAATTATGTAGCCGTGTCAAGACGCAAAAGCGCTGTGTTTTCGTTTGGTTTTTGCTCACTTATTTTTTACACATTCATCACGCTATCGGTGAGGATCTGTTATTAGCTCACTGTCACTACTGGTTTAAGCTACTGTGTAATATTTAAGCTGATGATCTTCCTGTATAAATAAATAAAATAAATAAATATAGTCACCAGGGTCTGCCTGAAAACCAGCGTGGCAGTGGCTTTACTACTCTAACATTATGCTGAGGCAAGCCCCGTTTCAACATCACCTAGCAGCCCAGCCCGGCTTCGCAGGGATTACCTGTTTTCCCGTAGGAATGAAGCATTTTCCCGCGGTAAAAATTAGCCTATGTTCATTTTCAAATCGGTCCAGTAGTTTCGGAGCCTATTCAATACAAACACACAAACAAACCATCGAATCTTTCCTCTTTATAATATTAGTGTAGATTTATATATATATATATATATATATATATATATATATATAAATATATTATAACTATATATGCGCCATTAAATATATTTTAACTATATACAGGTATTACAGGTCGGTTCAGAAGATGTAATCAGAATCAGCTAATACACTTTCAATAGCCAAGTTTTATAGCTTCGTTTTTATTTCCGTTTTATAGAATCGAGACGGAACAAAAAATAATTTAATATTTATAATTTGGTCATCCTACACCGTACGTTATGTCATCAGACAATATGTATCAAAAATTACAGGTAGATCATGATTCTCGAGATGCGAGTTATTTTTTTTTCTGAAATACTGTAAATAAATAGTTAAAACAATATTATGAGTTTTTTTAATCTTCCTGTCTTTTTTTCTTGTACAACAACGCGTTATGTTTCCTTTTGTATTTATATTCAGGATTATTAAGAGAGAAGAACAGTCTAGCGATTACTCCACCGACAAGAGCCCGGCTCTTAAGTTTATGATAATGAAGTACTATCACTATATAATAAACTGACTATTGAGTTTTTCTCGGCGTTTCTTCTTGACAGTGGTCTTTGTTTTTAGAAACGCTGTTAAAATTTGAATTGGTTTTTTTGCAGCCTACTTGCTAAAGTAAATTAAACTTGATTAAGTGGTTACAGTACTGACTTTTGGTCATAAAGAGGTCAGTAGGATTACCCCTCAGTAAGGAATAAAATGTGAAAGCAGTTATACTATGAAAAAAGTATTGTTTTACTACTAATCCGAGCATATCATTCAAATTGTTTATTGAATCAGAAAAACTCCGACTTTATTTGTCTGAGTCCAAAATTATTCCGTAATATCTAAACACAGAACGCCATTTACCACGAAACTAACATTGCTTACGCAGATATATTTAAAAAATAAATAAACAGGTAGGTTAAGCGAGGTCAGTATTATTTTCTGAAAAATCAAAAACTTCTTCAATTGAAATGGTCTTCGGCATGACGAAATTCGCAGAAGAAAATGTTTTCAGACCTATAAATATCTCTTTAAAAGTAAGAATAAAGTTTACTGATTTGTATGTCTTCAATTCATCATCATTCTCCTAACATTACTCCCGGTTGTGGCCCTAAAGAATCCCGGTGTCTGGCTTGTATGTCGTGAATTGACAATATTTCAAAATATGTAATGACGCCTAAATCGAAAACCATTTCGGTAATTATGTTACCTGAACGTAATAAAGTAGTTTTCTGTGTTTTTTTCCTGCTCACTTTTAAGAAAATCGCAAAAACGTATAAAAGTGGTTTTCACCGTGTGTGACGTCAGTATTATGGCTGCCATATGAAAGGTGTCCAAACTGCCATACAGAGTCGTAGTATTGACGTCATAATTTACTTACGACCTTCTGGAATTCGCTACTTTTCAATTTGATAGTTTTGAATGAAAATTACAATTAAGGGAGAAATAAAAAAACACGCGTCGCTTAAAAAAAACATTTTCTAGCGAACTAAATCGTAAAATGGCCTACATGAAAATATGAAATGTTGTCAATTAGCAGTCAAACAAACAAGTGCGTCCACTTTAACTACGTAACATATAATTCGGTAAGAATAACTGTATTTAAACCGGCAGGCGCAGAGTGGGTACACAAAGTGACTCTGCACCCTGAGAGAGTAAAGGTCGCAGGAGTCCGCTGGATGCGGGTGCCGCAGCACCGGTCATTGGGGCACTCTCTAATAACGTCCGCATCCGTTTCTTTTTTTTTTAATTAAGAAAATACCCAATAAAAACTGGCCTTGTTAACCGTGCCGCCTAATCAGCCTCGTAATATAATTTTACGTCACACCTGGCCATAATGCGACGTAAAATTTTGTACTCAACACGGGCGGTAATTCGTAAAGCCCAAGAGCGCATATTTATGACCCTCACCTTCGGTTCGGGCCACAAACACCTGCGATCTGGGGCATTCACGAATTCACCGCCCTAGTTACGTAATTTACTATTGTAGCATCGCGAAACAGGCTATTGAGGATAGTTCGTGTAATATTTTTCCATGATCAAAGGACTTCAAAAGGGTTTGAACAAACCGTGTCCAATGAAAACGGATCGGGTTGCATTTTAACAACGTGCTGTCTATTTGAGACATACATATGGAATTCCAATTTGGCTTTATACTCGTGATCAGGTGCTGTTTGTGGAGTCCGGTCTGTTGATGCTTGCATGGTTGATGTAAGTTTTTAAATACTAGTGTTATTTTTATTATTTTGTAATGAGAGAGACACCATCCTGTCCTTGTCTGGTTCTATTGTTATTAACCCTATACATCTCTGACAATATTACTAATATACGTATTTTTTAACTTTTAGAGACTGTATAAATCTCTAACATTAGAATACGAGTAATTACTTGAAATTGTATCTCGATGCGCAGAGACCTTACATGTACCTATCTGGGATATTAAATGACCTCATTCATTTCTTGTTACTTCTGATCGACATTGCATAATAGTGTTTTGTAATTTCGTTTTCATTCAGTGACATTAAGTTATGTTAAACTGCAAGTTCTAAATGATTATTGTTGTGAGTAAGATTGTTTTTTTTTTTAAGTCATAGACATGTAAAAGTGCCCTTATAACCTACTTGCAAAAAAAATGATTTAAATTTTGCTTCAATGTGTTTCGCATGCTTACGCATGTTACGGAAGCATTTACTCACTACTCAGCAATATATGTATATTTTTAAGCAAATATTACCCGTCTGGTTATTGGATAATTGTTATTACTGTAATTACTGTAAAGGAGTTATTTGACCGCACTAGTGTATTATGATCATTTAATTTTTGTTTTAACATTGTTTTATTATTGTGTTGTGCAATTGAGACTTTTTATAACTGTATATTTTTTTGTTATGAACGTGAAAGAAAAGTACCAAAAGAAAAGTCTTCAATACCTGGGCCCTGTCACAGTATAGAAGACAGTAAATAAACTTCGCGCGCGCGTGTTCGGTACGCACGCACACATAGCCTTCGGGAATGATGGAGAATGCTCAGTCGGGGCCGCGCCGTTGCCGCGTTCGCTCGCTCTCACTCGCTACCATGTCCTTTCGGAAACGTGTGCACTGTTGTGTATATGGGTGCCTTAATAACACTGGGACAAATCCGGAGCTATCTTTTGTTCCAAATACTTCTTATAACGTGTATGTGGGCTGGTGCTGGTGCAGTGAAATTTAATTGTTCTCTGGCCAATAAATGACATTGATTGAAATATAATCTTGAATTAACCCATTAGAGTACTTGCCGTGAATGCCTCTACGAGCGAATTTCACTACACCCTACGTCTTAGCACACGTAGCATGGCTACTAACAGGCAGTTTAAAAAAGATAATACCAGAACAATGCCGCCTCAGACATCAACTCCATTGAAGTATGTAACTGCGTCATAGATAAACCAGAGGAAATCGCTAACTCATTTCATCAAGTGATGTAGAAAATTCAATATTCTTAGAACCAACAGACCCTTGTCAAATTCGTAAACTTATAATATAGTATCCCTAAAAACTCCAATTCTGATATCAGTTTCCAGAATTATACCCATACCGCTATCTCTTGTTATAAATCTTTCACTAGAACAATGCCAAGTTCCAGACATTCTTAAAACAATAATAAAACGTATTTTTAAGAAAGGAAAAAAGACAAGCATGGCTAACTACAGACCTGTTGCATTATTGCCAATTATATCTAAAATATTTGAAAAGTTTATGTAGAACAGGATTATGAAATTGCTTAATAACATATTATGCCAAGAACAACATGTGTTTCGACGGGGAAAATCAACATGCCGCGTTCGATCCATGTAGTTAAAGTTATAGTTAATAATGACATGACATAAGCTATATTTCTGGACTTAGTAAGGCATTTGACTTCGTAAATCATACAATAAACTTCATAAAAATCAGTCCAGCACATGACTAAATGAAAAGTTATCTATGTAATAGGAAAAAATACAGGAATTACTGGTACACCAATGTGGCAAGAAAGCATAGAATATTTATACTCCAACCTACGAATGAACAATACTGGAGTTCCCTAAGGGAGTATTTTAGGTCCACTTATTTTCTTAATTTACGTGAATGATTTACCTGTGGTAGTAAAACACAAACGTGTCATTTTTGCAGATCAACAGCAGAGCAGCACAATAGTAATTAGGGGGAAAACTATAGCGAATCTTTAAAAAAACTACCGATAATGCATTACAGAATGTAACTAAATGGCTTAGTGAAAACGGTTTACGTATGCACGTTACAAAAACAAAGCTTATACATTTTAAGAAGCCACAAGCTCGAACTTGAAATGAAGTAGAACTTAATGTAAGGTTCTCTGAATATACTGTATAAAGCGTAAAAAATATCAAAATCTTAACTGGAAGCGACATGTTGATGAAGTTTGCTATAAAGTAAATACTAAATAGGTTTGATTTGCGATAAAGAAGTTAAAAAGAATAACGTGAATTAACACTACACTCACAGCTATGTTTACTCTGCTCTCCGTTATGGAATAGTTTTGTGGGGGAATTCAAAGAACATTTGTTGCCCAAAAGAGATGTGTATAAGCAACAGAAGGTCAAATATGGTCGGAGTCATGTAAACTACCATTTAAGAAACAATCTTAGTATAATGAGACTACATGTCTCTACATATTTGAAATTTGTAAATCTGTAAGAAGTAAGTGACATATATTTATTCAATTTAAAATGTAACGAAACAAGCGTAATTTAACCCATAAAGCACTGATAAATATATCTTGGCAAAAAAGAGTAGAAATTAATAGGGGCGCCATTATCGCCTATATGGCAACACGAATAGTGTGACCTAGAGATATTGATACTTTGTTCAAACACAGATTTAATCTTCTCGTTTGTATTTTCTGTTTCCGAAAGTTTGGTTATTCAAATACTTACATCGCACACCCGAAATCTAACTACATTGGAACCGATTTACTGCGTTATTTTGTTCACCTTGCCGTACAATTCACAGTACATAAAGATATACCTGATTGAATAAATATCAAGAAGTTAATAATAATTTCCAGTTAGTACAGTTATGATAGTTACATGTTAACTACGATTTACAAGACATTTGCTCTATAAAAATATATCGTGAACCGCAAGTACCAACCACGTTCACGAAACATTTTGATTGATAAAAACATAACCTTTAAAACCGGCGGAATAACCCAGAAATCACGTATTAAAAGCTCGAAAAAGATGGAAATTATGTAAATTACTTCAAAGCTCCCAATTTATAGTACTCAAAATCATTACAAACCTGTTACCTCAGCCGTTCTATGGTAAACATTGTCCAGTTCCGACAACAAGATTTTGGCTTTGAATTCTGCCAGACACCGCTTGTAAACGTTATAAACTTGGCGAGTACCACTCCGGATTGTTCTGTTCATCATACCACAGTAATAATAATTAACTGTCGATCATTTCACATAATACCTTTAAATACGAAAACAATCGGACGCTTTTGACGGCATAGATACTTGATACTGACAAATTAAACAGTGTTGTAAAGCAAAAAAAAAATTGTTCCGTTTCTACTCTATTTTGCCCCCTCCGGCCACGTGGTCCTACCGCCTCGTCCTACTGGTAGGACCACGTGAACTTTTTTTTCCTGTTGGTCCTACTGACTAATCGGACTACGCGGTGTATTTATTTTTTAGGCGACATGGTCCCACCGATCGGACGACGTGCACTTTTGTATTCCGCGTAGTCCGATTAACTAATCGGACTACGGACACTGTCGTTTTGTTAGACCACGTGGTCCCACTAAGTTCAGAGGCGTAGTCCCTGACACGGAAATTACGCAGAGGGCCAGATTTTCATTCGCAATTTACCTGCATTTACAAGAGGTGGGAACCAGGATATAATCGCAAAAATTGTTATCATATGGCGATCACAATATTATAATGCATTACCAATTTCATGGACATGTTTAACAAATAATTAATTTTACCCGTTACTGTGCGATCTGCTAACCACAGAATGCTTTTATAAGGCGAACGAGTTTCAGTTGACATTAAAATCGCAATAATCAAACTTTTATATTAAGCTCCAATTTTGATGACATGACATTAATAATGAATTTCATAATTGACATCACTATTTTCTATTCAATAAAAAGAGTGTAATTTAGTGACTGAATTTTAATGAATGTAACAGAAAAAAATCTTATTGAATCTATTGCATGCCTTTAAGGTGTAATAATTGAACCTAATGTTTATATTTAAGACCTTTCTATATTATTTCGAGCAAATGAACTATGAATAGCTCATTCACTGTCGCCCCGTGGTTTTTATCGCATGTAGTGGAATGTGACTACAGCGTAGGCGCTCGCCTGGCAGTAAAAGATTTTTTTTTCTTTTTTTTTTTTTCTAAGTTGGGCCCTTAACTTATTGCCAATGACACATACAAGAGTATAAATAAAACAGAAAACTAATAACATATATACAATTACAAAAACCTAACGAGCAAATGTTAGCCTTGAATGTGTAATGTTGCCTTAAATCGGGTTGCACCGACTTACGATTACAGACCGATCAACTTTAAATATGGAGCCCGTTGCTTGTCAAACTTTCCATACATTCTAGTATTTTATGCAACTGTTATATAAGTAGGGTCTTAAAACGCGAGTGTCGTGAGTTGCGATGCGAGCCTTGGCAAGCATCGCAATTAAACACGACACGGGCGTTGTAAGACCAAGTTATACACCGTTGCATACAATACTTTTTCTACGACTAATTTTAAATAAATAGCATTTGACTTTTCAGGCAGTAAGTTTTCCGTTAGATCTATTACTACTCACGCAATTTCCTCAGCGGTGCAATTATTTTCTTCTTCGTCCATTTTAAAAGGAACGTACACATTTTTCTTCTCAAACACGAATCAAATCTTAAGAAGTTATTAATAACTGATAGTTATCATATTTCGTCTTTTAATTTTGAACTGGAACTTTGGTGGGAAATTAGAAATATGACACATTGACACCTCTTGTTTATGGTCTGTTTTGGTTTTAATTTCCTTGCACTTGCCATCCGAACCAAACTGAATCCCGATCCGAACCGAATCAGATCGGTTTATATTTATAAATGATACCAAAAATTGGTAAAATATGTATATTAACACACAATACATGATAATTTATTTTTATGTTACAAATATTTTGATGGATATAAAAACTTTTTATTCCTTCTTCTTTATCGCTGCAATATAGTGGCTGATTTAAAAAAGTTTGATGATTTGACATCGTGGTAAACAGTGCTTTCATGGAAAATGTATGAACCATAAAAGTACACTAGACAGTGCGTTTATGGGCCATAGAGCATAGTTTTTCGACGACTTATTATCGGTGTCATTGTATTTGAGCTAAAGCCTATATAAATGACAGATAACGGGACAGGGGGTAGACATTTTTTTTTAACGAACACCGCTTACGATTACTGACAGTTTGGTGCAACACACCCTAAGATTACAGAGGCTCAAGTTGCCACGGAAGGGGTAGAAATTAAATGCAGCTAAATTGATTACTGGAGGCCGATTTTCGACTTTCAGACGCTCGAGAATTAACACATTCACTGCCAAGCATCGCTACCCGCTACGCTCGTAGCGGATTCCGTGGTTTTACCTCATACCGACTACGGCGTAGGCACCCGCTAGGCGGGGTCCTGTCAGAATAAAATCCAATTTTCTGAAATTTTATAAAATTTCATTTCATTATTTTAATCTGTGAAAGAGTCGGGCGCTCAAAAGCCGAAAATCGGACGGTACCCAGGTCTTAAAACGGCTTACAGCTACTAGTAACAAGCTACTTAATTCGGTGTCGGTTACTTATGGTTTTTTTGCTGCAAACTTTTAACTCAACTGCGGCAATGAAAAAAGCGGAACTACGACAAGGACAACGAATAATACATATATCCCTTTCTGCCACACTTATTAAGATTTGTTTACTACCTGGCTCGATTGTGGTATTATTATACGTATTACCATAGCTATTCTCTAGAAATCTATTCTCCATAATATAATATAATATATGCTAAATTCATGTCTCACATCGACCCGCGGACCGAGCCGCGTAGCGTTTCGTAGCCTCGCTACGAGCTCTCATTAAGGTGCATTCCCATTTTAATGACTACGAAAATATATTTCAATGCATTGTTTTTTTTTTAACTTTTCACGTTTAAATGGATACAGAGAATAAATGTTGAGAATGTAGTGGGTATTTTTTTGGGAAGAGGGCTTCTCGTTCATATTTTTAGCAGTCCTATAGGGGAAGTACATCCCCCTTACCCTATTCAAGGCCTACCGATATATGAGTTATGCCTCTACGTCTACGTCTAGGTGTGATTTCCGCTACGCAGCGGAAAAATGCTGCTACGTGCAACGGCGTAGCACACGTAACGCGTTGCGAATGAAAACCATCGAAAACCACGGCATCGGCTACGCGGTACGCTCGTAGCTAATAGCGTAGCTTTCCTTGAAAGCGACTACGGCGTAGACGCCCTCGTAGCGCTAGGCTAATTCCTGGCATTGACAATGTTAACACTTTCGCTTGCAAGAATCGCTGCGCGCTACGCTCGTAGGCGATCCCGTGGTGTTCCTTGTATGTAGCGGAAAGTGACTATGGCATAGGCGCCCGCTAGGCGCCCGCCTAGTGGGCGCCAGGAAGCTGCCACCTGGCAGTGAAATTAAGTAAGTAAGAGACCATACCCACTAGTAGGTCTGTAAGAGTTTATTAAAAGTTATTAAAGGATAACTGTGCATATACAGCGTGAAGAGAGAAACTCTGGCTTCAAAACACTATTCTGTACTGAAAAATAGTACGAATGGTCTTTTTGAAAGTTTTAAAATGGTATAGTTGTCTAAAATTATCGTTTCAGTTGTCGATACGATGCACGGTGTCGTTTACACCGTGTTATAAAAAAAAACTTCAACTCCTGTTAAATCCTATAGCTGCCCTATTAAAAGCATCCGCCTTCCCGGTGGGATTTATACCGATCCAAATAGGCATGATGACAGTAATTGAAAATCACTAAAATATGGTATTTTCTTAGTGAAATTTTAATCATAGAATTCGGAAAATGTTCATAATTTTTTATGAAGTCAGAGATTATTATTTATTTTGATAAAAACAAACTGGAAAATACGGACGCCCGCCATGATATGTTAAACACCAATCAGAGCGCATGACGTCACGTTTGTATAAACAAATACCCACAACGGCCACTACCACAGATTACAGAGAAAACTTACTTACTGAACGAATAGTAAGACAGGGATAGAACCATGTTATCTGTCAGATCTTCATGCGTCATTGTCCCGCTGTCTCGCTCGCACGGCCGCGCAAGACTTGTAAACTTTTTAATTTATGTTCATTCAATGAGCAATTGAGCTATCTAGGTAGCAAACGTCAAAGGTCTGCGTTCTGTTTATACAAACGTGACGTCACTCGGGACGCCATGACACTGACAAGCGTTTTAGCGCAAATTTGAAATTTAAAAACTAAAATGCATTTTTTTCCTACTTAACTGTTATATTCTCTTGAAAAATCTTATTCGTTGTACATATAATAAATGTTTCTTAACATTATAGAACAGTTTTTCAAAATGTGTCATCATGCCTATTGAAACCGAGTAGCATTTGTTTTGCTTCGTACGATTTCAAAACAAAACAAACTACACTATTTTCTATTGCATCGGCAATTTGCATTCACGGTGGTCCACTTGAGGGTAGTTATACTTTTTATCGAACATTGTTTCATAGACAAAGATTCATTCGTAGTTCCATATTTTTGTTTGGCGTTATATTGTTTCATCAACAATTCATTTAAATATTTGTTACCTCCTGGTAAATAGATGCAACGAATATTACTTGATCGATGAATCATTTGACAAGTATTTTAATTGGCTGTACAACTATTTATTTATTCAACGTATTTAAGACTTTTAGATATGACATACTAACACTCACATGCATTTTTTTTTAAATGTGTTTTTATTAATATATTTTAATATTTCTTATAAAATTTGATATCAAAGGTAATTGACAAATCTAGCTAAATTACGCTCGCTCATAAACGAACTGTTTCTTCTGTTAGCGACATTTCCGAACGCGCCTAATTAATATGTTTCTTCTGTTAGCAGTATTTCCGAACGCGCCTAATTAATATGTTTCTTCTGTTAGCAGTATTTCCGAACGCGCCTAATTAATATGTTTCTTCTGTTAGCAGTATTTCCGAACGCGCCTAATTAATATGTTTTTTCTGTTAGCAGTGTTTCCGAACGCGCCTAAATAATATGTTTCTTCTGTTAGCAGTATTTCCGAACGCGCCTAATTAATATGTTTCTTCTGTTAGCAGTATTTCCGAACGCGCCTAATTAATATGTTTCTTCTGTAAGCAGTGTTTCCGAACGCGCTTAATTAATATGTTTCTTCTTTAAGCAGTATTTCCGAACGCGCCTAATTAATATGTTTCTTCTGTTAGCAGTATTTCCGAACGCGCCTAATTAACATGTTTCTTCTGTAAGCAGTGTTTCCGAACGCGCCTAATTAATATGTTTCTTCTTTTAGCAGTATTTCCGAACGCGCCTAATTAATATGTTTCTTCTGTTAGCAGTATTTCCGAACGCGCCTAATTAATATGTTTCTTCTGTAAGCAGTGTTTCCGAACGCGCCTAATTAATATGTTTCTTCTGTTAGCAGTATTTCCGAACGCGCCTAATTAATATGTTTCTTCTGTTAGCAGTATTTCCGAACGCGCCTAATTAATATGTTTCTTCTGTTAGCAGTGTTTCCGAACGCGCCTAATTAATATGTTTCTTCTGTTAGCAGTATTTCCGAACGCGCCTAATTAATATGTTTCTTCTGTTAGCAGTATTTCCGAACGCGCCTAATTAATATGTTTCTTCTGTTAGCAGTGTTTCCGAACGCGCCTAATTAATATGTTTCTTCTGTTAGCAGTATTTCCGAACGCGCCTAATTTATATAGGCGTGTTGGCAACACTGGGCGTTTCCGAACGCGCCTAATTAATATGTTTCTTCTGTTAGCAGTATTTCCGAACGCGCCTAATTAATATGTTTCTTCTGTTAGCAGTATTTCCGAACGCGCCTAATTAATATGTTTCTTCTGTTAGCAGTGTTTCCGAACGCGCCTAATTAATATGTTTCTTCTGTTAGCAGTATTTCCGAACGCGCCTAATTAATATGTTTCTTCTGTTAGCAGTATTTCCGAACGCGCCTAATTAATATGTTTCTTCTGTTAGCAGTGTTTCCGAACGCGCCTAATTAATATGTTTCTTCTGTTAGCAGTATTTCCGAACGCGCCTAATTAATATGTTTCTTCTGTTAGCAGTATTTCCGAACGCGCCTAATTAATATGTTTCTTCTGTTAGCAGTGTTTCCGAACGCGCCTAATTAATATGTTTCTTCTGTTAGCAGTATTTCCGAACGCGCCTAATTTATATAGGCGTGTTGGCAACACTGGGCGTATCATGGCAACTCGCGCGTCTACGATAATATTTCAGGGTCAATGGTTTGTAATTTATTAATGTGAAATATAATCATAATCTAAAGAACCAGTGCTTTTATAGCTTTTATTAAAACTTCATTCTAACTAAGGCAGGTCTCCACGGCGGCGAGCGAAGCGAGGAGGAGTGTTAGGTAGAACTGCGACCCAACAGCGCGCGAAACGAGCGTGCCGCGGTAGAAACTAACTTTTTTTTTCTAATAATTAAAATAAAATCGTTTTTGCGATTTCCATGAGACAAACTGAGAAGACTGATATCCCGTGAGAAGTTTTATTGATTTATTCGTTTTAGTAATTTCATTTTTTATTTTAGATTTCATTCGTTTTACAACTTGAACACGTATACAAAATATTACACATTGAAATAATTTTAACTGAAGACTGTCGTGATTTAATAGACTGATATGAAATAATGCATAAAAAAAAAAAAAAAATCAGTAACTTAAACTTTTTAACAATATATTGGCTGGCTGCCTCTTTTTAAGTATGAATAATACCTGTATTAAGAGACACCGCTCCTCCACTGTGGTAACTAATATCTAATAACATATAGATAAGAAATGACATGTTGAGTTGATGTTGCGAAAAGTGTTTCCGTAACATAATCCACTTACTAAATGACTCGTTTTTTAAATGGGAAACCGAGTTCCAATTAACTTTTCTTGATTGTTCGACGAAATAAATTGTCGATGAAATAAAAATCGTTGATACGTTGCTGTTGAAGTGATATTCGATTAAAAGTTTTTCGGCAATTCAAAGGTAAGCCAGTGTACAAGCTGTGTGTTGAATATTCGGTTTTTTGTAGAGTATGAGAACATCTTTTTTTGCCTGAAGTAGTGCTTAGTCAGAAAGGTCCATCAAAACAATATTTACTAAAACGCCGCTAAAATTAGTTTTTCTGTATCTGTCATCTGTGCGATTGTTTTTTTTTTAGAAAAGGACTAATACGAGTATTTTATTTAGTCGGGAACAGGTCTGTTAAGTTCTAAGGGTGTAAGTTATTTTCATTTAATATACCAGGTGGAAAATAACGAAGAACTTTCCAAAAACTTCACCAGAATGACATATTTGACAAGTAAAAATATAGAATATAGGACCCTGTTTACGGACTTTCTAATAATGTTTATTAATTAAATTAGTATTTAGATTTTTATAATAACTTTAAACCTGTGGTAACATTAAATATGTAGCTAAGAAATAAATTACTATGTAAAGTTACCATTCTTTGCTTTTAGAAATATATACAAAGGTAAAACATCGACATAAATATGACAAGGCCTTGTGATCTATGAATAGTAAGTATCATTGTTCATATCTGCTTCTTTGTAATCTCCTCAATGAGTAGTAACGTCCTAATTTAAAAAATAAATATATAAAGATTGACTCAGAAACCCACTAGTAAATAATAAATAAATATAAGGGGACAATCTTACACAAATCGACCTAGTCCCATAGTAAGCTCAGTAAGGCTTGTGTTATGGGTACTAGACGACGATATATATAATAGATACAAATACTTAAATACATAGAAAATATCCATGACTCAGAAAAAAATATTCATGCTCATCACATAAATGTTTGCCCTTACCGGGATTCGAACCCAGGACCTCTTGCTTCGTAGGCAGGGTCACTACCAACTAGGCTAAAGCGGTCGTCAAGTGACTGAACAAAATCCCAAGTTACGCTTAAATTCTAATATCCTACGGTACTTATTAACATTTCCGAATATTGCTATTTTTACAGACTCGTTTTTCTACAGATTATCTATCATCCTTGATATTATTTTATTGGGGTTGGCCGGATTGCATCAAAGTATCCTATATCCATCCATATGGTCCATTCAAGAAACAACTATAGCGCCAATGGTTGAAGATTGTAATGTAATTTTCTTTTAAGTTGACTTACGGTTGATTGGCAGACTTGGAAAAAAAAGTCCCCCTTCCCTTTCCACCCCTAGCTCACAAATCGGCAAAACAATTTATCTGGTGTAGCAGCAGACATCATACATGGATAATATACTTATACTTAGCCTAAAATATACTTATGGAATTTGGTTAAAAAACATTAGCTACATATATTTCATTTACAAATATTTATGATTTAAAAAAAAAATCTTTTTTTCTTCTTTTATAAAAAAAATAGTAATGTTTAATTTGCTAAAGTTTTTCTTTTTTTATTATTTTCACAAGCTGTCTGATAACGTTCCAGTATTGGTAACACAAACCTAATCTTCGTTTCAGAAGTTTTATTTTCCAATTAAAATCCTTTCCGACAAATGTTTCTTTGGCAAGCAGGATAAAACACTGATATGTGAAAAACCAGTAGTTGTGTCGCTGCAAAAAATTACAGGTTTTAAAACGACGGATGCGTTATTTACATAAATTAAATAGGTACTGCTCAAAACTAACACACTAAGTAATATTATTATATACCAATGAGATATGATGGGCTGTTTCAATCACACAATAACTAAATAATTATTTATGAACATCAGTAGCCTCTCTTTTCAAACGTTCTGCGCGCCATTCGCTTAGCTCCAGCCTCTGGCGAGCAAACCGATTTAGAATGTATTCTTAACGTGTTACATAACATTAATTTTTACTTGCGACCACGCTGTATAATAAATAACTAAGCTAGAGCAATGGTGGTTTTTGAAATTGACGTTCTGAATAGAAGAAATTGATTTAGTTTGAGAGAGTTTCTGCTATTTAATGTAAGTATAGTTGAATAAACCCATTTTTCCACAAGAAACTATTTTCACTACAACATTCATTAATACGGCAATTCAGAAAAAAGACCTGAGTATTTACGGTATTTGCAAAATAACACATTTGTGACGTATTTACAGATCATTGTCGTGATTGTCGACTTTTGAATTACACAGCGCAACCAAAACATACTCGGTGTAAATGACAGACTAACAAAAACTGTTACCGAAAGCCGGAATTCCAATAAAAGCTTGTTTAAATTATTTTGAGCTCCTCGCCCGCATAGTTACTTTTACAGCTGACTTCTCCAACATCACTTTTAATAAAACCGTCTTAGAGCCGAAGCCCAGTTAATGTATACATTACAAAGAACTTCAAAAAATGTTTTTTTTAGTTTTTTTTTTAGTTTTTTTTAAAATGCGTAAAATATTGCTTTTTTTTGTATTAATATTAATTTTAATCATCCAGCTGAGTGACCGCAGTGTCCGCTAGCCGCCATCTTATGTAGATAGGTACGAACTCTAACTGGGTGAATGAACTTCGCTCCGTGCGCCATAGAGAATTTTTCAAACGTAATTACCTTTTATTACTAAAAACTTAACTAAAAAAAAATTTTTTTTCACGAATGGATAGTGCCTTTTGGATACTTTCAGTGGGCTTCGGCTCTAAGACGGTTAAAAAAACACGTTGTATTTTTGAAATATTGTATGTAATCAATATTGGAAAACTCGACTGTACAATGAACATGCAATAGAGACGTTGCTGTAGTTTTTTTTAAAGTTTCAATGTCAAATGGCCCTCAGCTAAAATCTCACATTAGGGTCCCTTTTCTGAATCCCCACAATATTTACCTGAAATTTGGTCGATTGGTGAGTAGAGTGGCGGCTCCTCCCCCCCTGCCTGCTGATGTTCAAGCAGACGGTGGCACGACTGTCTCATGAGCGCTCCCCGCACTGTGGACGGAGAAACACTTCAGTGGACGGAAAAATATGGCAATACGACGTAAATAGACATTATTATAATTGGCACGTGATACGTCTGGACGGAAAAATACGGAAAACTGCGGATGATTATGGAAAAACAAGCAGGTGGACAATTTTGTTCTCAATAAAATTTGTATTTTTTGTTTCTTAAATAAAGTAGTTCCATTGATAATGGTTAAATAGCTTAATTAATAGGAATTCCTTATGATATTTCTTTATGCAACTGCAAATGTAAAACGGGACCTTACTAAGAATCCGCTGTCCGTCCGTCTGTCACCAGGCTTTCATTTATTGTGCACTTTATATTTTGTTTGTGGTTGCAAAATGCCAGATAATTTATTACGCCCAAACCAATTTGACGTAACAAACGTATCGACTTTTATGAGTGTCGTTAACAAATGACATGACGTGGGCTAAATGCATTACGTGCTCAGTTATTTCTCGCTCGATCGTTATCAAAACATTCGCCCCTATCAATGTTACACACTGTATAAGTCGAAGTTGTCAAGGTCATTGCCACAGTGCTTTAGCCTATTCAAGGCCAATGACCCACATGCGTCATGCGTTTACAAATAGGATATACAGTGTGTAAGTACAATACGGGCGAATCTCTTAACGGTGGTTAGTATAGGACAAAGTAAAGGTAATTAGATAACATTTACTTAAAGTTGCAACAATAAATTTTGTCCATACAAAATAATTCAGCCCGCAATGTAATCCAAACACACTCACGTTACACGCTCGTTGACAGTTGCTAATGAACATTTGACATTTCGGTACCGCAACCATGTTAACAGTAGATTGCTGTTGTGAAATTTAAAAAAAAATATGGGGTCGTAATGACCTGCAAATTAAAAAACCTTTTAATTCATGATTACACTAATGAATACCTAGAGGCCTCGGCAGAGAGTACAACTTTGTACCTTTTGGCGTCGAGACCCTCGGTCCATGGGGACCCCATTTACGTCTGGTTGACGTAACTGGTGACCGAAGAGCTGGCGGCTTTCTCGCGCAACGCATCGGCATTGCAATTCAGCGAGGAAATGCCGCCAGTATCCTCTGTACAATGCCTCGAGGGCCTTTTTTAAATTTAACTTAGCTTTAATTTCATTTAGTTAATGTTATAGTTATCATCTTATGTATACCTACTTTAGAAAATGAATACTATGTCCGATTTCATTTATCGCCCGTATTAGACTTACACACTGTATACATTAGAATAATACTGCTATGTTGTAGCTTGCGCAACTTTGCTAGGGTTAACACTTTTACTGCTAGGTCGCTCTGCATTTTCTATCGCATGTATAACGGGGAGTGCTCCGAGGAATTGTTCGGATTAATACCTACCGCCTTTTTTCGCCATCGTGCAACGCGACAACATTGCCATCCTCACCACTTAGATGGTTGGCAGTCCTCAACTGTGCGCTTCTCCAGAAACTTCCTGCCTCGCACAGCTAATATGTGGAATGGATTGTCGCCTGCGGTATTTCCGGACCGATACGACCTTCAAACCTTCAAGAAAAGAGCGTACTCCCATCTTAAAGGCCGGCAACGCACTCGCAACACCTCTGGTGTTGCAGGTGTCCATGGGCGGCGGTAATCGCTTACCATCAGGTGATCCGTCTGCTCGTTTGCGTCCTATCACATAAAAAAAAATAGGAACCCGCTAAGCGGGTGCCTTAACGGCTTTCAGCTAGATAAAACGGTATGGTGTGTGGTGGTGTGGTGGTGTGTGTGTGTGTGCCATAGCGATTCTTGGCAGTGAATGTGTTAGCTCTTACACTGCCAGGAACCCGGCTAGCGGGCGCCTACGCCGTAGCTGCTATCCGCTACTTAGCCAGAAAAGCACGAACTCGGCTACGAGCGTAGCCCGTAGCGATTCTTGGCAGAGAATGCTGCTACGGCCAATAAAAAATAATAATAATAATCATTTATTCTCCAAGTGGGCCCATTAGGCGCTTTTGAATGTCAATTTACAATACTTATATATCTAGGCTTATTTTTACTACAGATGTAGAAGGTCTCTAGGTGTCAAAAAAAATAAAATTATTTGACAGAGGTAAACTAAAGCTCATTATTAAAGTGTAAATGTCAAGGAGATGTAAAGGGTCTCATATTGTCAAAAAAAAAAAAAAAACTAAACAATTAAAAATAAAATCTTAAAATAAAAATATTTCCTGGACTGTACCTGGCATTTCCTGGCTATTCTGTCCACGCAGTTTTGTCATGAATATAATCTTCTATTTTATAGTAGGCCTTTTTGATTAGGCAATTTTTGACAAACGCTTTAAATTTATGTAGAGTCAAGTCCATTAAATCCTGTGGCAACTTATTAAATAATTTCATACTTAAACCTACAAATGAATTACTGGTCTTACGTAGTCTGAGGCATGGAACGGCAAGCTTATGTTTATTTCTGGTGTTAAAACTATGACAGTCAGAATTTTTTGGGAAACTGGTGTAGTATTTGCGCAATGTCAACCGTAGCGCGTCGTAGTGTGCGTCATGTCTCCGGATCAAGCAACCACATTCATCTCGAACGCGCGCGACAAGCCATTGTCGACCGTACTGCATTGATTTAAGCACTATATTACAAGTGTCTAGTGGGAGATGGACGGATAGCGTGACAAGGAAAATCAATGTTGACTTTTCTAGCGTGGCGCATAGAGTAGATAATATATTAAGAATTCCCAGCACGCTCGACTCAAGTCGATTATCCATGCAAACGTAACTCGGTTCTCATTTTAAAACTGCGCACGGGAATATTATGAATCTTTTTATTCGCAACGGGATCCGCGTTTTTCTATTATAATAATATAGCAACATTAACTAGTTTACATCCAAGATATGGCAAATGTTGTTTTCACCTCACCGGCTCGAAAAGGCTTGCTTTATCGCTCAAAATCTGCGCCCAGTCCATTTTATCCGCTAGCGTGGAAAGAGTTTTTGAATTTGGAACGTGACGGTCGATCGCGAGACCCAACTTTTTTCTATACAGAATGAGAGGTGCGTTCAGAAACTGATGATGATGGTGTTATGCCAATAATAAATTGTTATTATTTTGATTAAATAAAATTAATAATACTTATTCTCTTTTAATTAAGTAGGTACATACGAAATATTAACATTTAGACTGACTTATAAGGATAAAATACGAATAAATATTTTTTTAACATCGTTATATTTTTCAAAATTTTTATTAATTTGGAACGCACCGTTTGAAAAGTTAGTTTAAGAAAAAACTCATATACATCTAATTTGGTTTTGTTCTAAAGCCACAGACAGTAAAACCAAAATAATGGTGGTTATTTATAGATTTTAGTGCAGAATATATACATATATGAATTTTGATGCCTGCTAAGTTAGCGGAAAAAGTGAAATGAGCGTATTTGAGTCTTAGTTTAAACCGTGAGTACCCAACAATACTTTGACTTTTTTGTGTAGGTAAGCGTGAGGTTATTTACAGATGCTATAAAATGCTAGATCTTGATGAGATGTAAACAAACCTTTATTGAAAATGAGTATAAGGTCCAAATTACTTCCATTACATTTACTTACCTACAATTTTCCTCGGGGTGGTGAGGTGAAAAATTGTGTGTTTCGCTCGGCAGCAAAATTGTTTGGCGTCTCGTGCCTTGAAAGCCTCGCTATGCTCAGGATTGTACTTTTGAACCATTCGCTTCGCTTATGGTTCAATTTTACAATCCTTCGCTAGCTCGGCTTTCAATACTAAGCACTTGCGCCAAACAACAACTTTGCAGCCTTGCATAACAAATAACTATTTAAAACGAGAAACAAACTACGTTTGTATGGAGAGTGGAGCGTCCTGAAGATCCTTAACACTTTCACTGCCAAATCTTCGGATTCTGGGCAGCGACAGTGTTAAGGTACAGATGAACCAGTGTCTCGAGGACAATAAGCCTCTCACAGCTCGGTCTGGCCGATATTTAATACGTAAGTTGAACCGTGTCATTATAGTGTTATTTCAACATATAAGTTCCGAAAAACTCATTGGTACGAGCCGGGATTCGAACCCACGACCGCCCCTTGACAGCCGCTTGCCTGTCCTAAACATTTCGATTTATGTCAAGAGTCCTCCTCCCCTTAGTCCTAAACATTTGACCACTCAGAAAACTGGTTCGAATGTCACCCAGTTGCCTGTCTGGCTTTGTTACATCGACATGGTCCGGTTAAAAATGGTATTTCAAAAGCCATCATATTTTTAAGCAAGCTATCTAACGATATCCCACACCATGGGTTTACCGAGAAAAAAACACATCCAGTGTAGGGGAGGTACACTAGAAAAAAATACTTTTCAAGATTTAATTCTACCATTTTGTCGGCGTGATATGGATTTGTGTGTAAAGGCCACTGAGGGAAGCCGCCGATGGACAGACGGACATGGCAAAACTATAAGGGTCCCTTGTTGACTACAGAACCCTAAAAAGAGAAGAGAAAGGAAATAAATGAACATAAATAGGGGCCAATCTTACATAAATCGAAATAGAAACTAGGATAAATTAAAAAGAAATACTTAAATACTTACACACAAAATGTATATGTAAGAATTAGATTTCTGGACTCACCTTTATTACATTTATTGTCATTTCACTATGGCCGTCGGCTGTCTAATTTGGAGAACATTTTGCCTGAAACAACAGATATCAAGGTAAGATTACTGTTACTTATTTATTAAAGGACCATGGGCAACTTTGTATGGAGCCTGGTCCTGAAACCAACAAAGCTGAAACTTAGGTCATTAAATAGGTCTTTAAAACTACTTCAATTCGTTCTATGGGCATTAAGTTGAATTCCATTGCAGAACTGAGATATTCATATTTAAGTTAAAGTGAGTATAGGATCTATGATCTATGTTCAGTGCTCGAGTGAAAGACTTGCTAATTAATAAGACCTTATATAGTTTAAACGAATTTTTATATATAAAATTGTAAACAATATTTAAAAATATGACTAGTTAAAATTGTATGTCCTAATTTAAATTTGATATTGTCTTAGCATAAATTTAATATTTAGTTTGACTAGTCACACTTGCTATAATATTATTGTTGTTGCATAACGCATGTACGTAACAATGTATACCTTGAGTGGTGAATAAAATATTATCTATATTATCTATCTATGAGAAAACGGGTTCTCTCGGTGAATACATATTCAGAATTATTAGGGTAAGGTTAGTGTGTAAAATAAACATGTTTTTTGTAGCTAATTAATTATTTTATTAATAAAAAATGAATATATGCCACGCTCGATGTGCCTTCATCATTAGTACATTTTGTCATATCTACCCTCCAGAATACTAAATATGAATATTCTCCGAATGCGTTTTTTCATAGCTCGTAATACTGACTGTGGCTAAAATACGAATATCTTCGTTCTGCAATGGAATTAGACTTTGTGCCTATAGAATGAAATAAAGTAGATTTAAAGACCTATTTAAAGACATAACTCTCAGTGCTGTTGGTTTCAGGACCATTTTGACGCATGGTCCTTATTTTCACATTTTATAATATCAGTGTGATACACGATAATATTATGATTAAGTAGTTAACAAAGGTCGAAAAAGATTCAAAAGAATCTCGTTTAGAGAAGGATAGCACAAAATCGTGCTATATGGAAAATGCGGACAAAGAAAGCCGACCAGAATTGAGACCAGACCCCGCATCATGGTCGGCCTTATCACGCGTTAAGTCACAAGATAGAGCGTCCGTCACACGCTGACACCGTTCGGTGGAACGAGACGGACGCTCTTTACTCCATCTTGTCACTTATCGCGTGATAATATAAACTTAAGCTACCAATTTCAAAACTGGCCATGTATAGAAATGGTCCCTACTGCAGATGCATCATTATAGTGAACATGTTACCTGAACAAATTATTCAAATAACCAGCGACAAATTATTTAAAAACAGATTACATAAACTACTTATTGAGAAGAGTTATTATTCCATTGATGATTATTTAAATGACAATACATTGTAAATTGCCCTTTTTAACTGTCCTTCAACATTATTATTTCTAATGATCATTTTCTCGACCTTGACATTTTTATAATTGCTTTAATTTAAATGTATTATTAATTATGAACGAATATTGACGGTGTAATGTATTAAGAGTTTTATCAATTTCTGTGTGCATGTATAAGTGTCAAAAGTAAACATTGTGTAATTGTAATTGTTGCAATATGTCAGCGGTAGAAAACATTATGTGCCCTCTGAAGGTGTCATGTACCAACCACCACCTGTATCAATTAACATCTCTTGTAATGCGCATGACTTATGATGTTGAAATAAATAAATAAATAAGGCCGACCATAAAAAGTGTCGTAACGTTCACCAAACTGCTGGTCGAGAAGGAACAAGAATTCTTATTTCGATTAATAGACACGATCGTTTTACGAACAGGAAACTATATTTACAATTTAATTAAGAAATTCCTGAGCTTATTGGCACCTAGTCAAATAAACAGTTTGCTCGCATTTACATTCCGAGGGTATTAATGTTAACATTAGCATTAATAAAAATGCATTAAACTGATGGAAGTTAGTTTTTACTCGATATTATTTTTAATGATAGAACCGATCACGGATTAAAAATCACCGTAAATATAAAACTCGATAATAATACATTATTGTCGAAGCAAGAGAAGTAGGCAATTGCTCGCTGAGTATTAATTTAATTTAATACGAAGCCAGCAATTGCCTGTCCGGACAAACCTAGTGCTTTTCTCAAAAAAAGTGCAAAAAAACTAACTTCTTTTATTACAGGTAAGTTTTATCGAAAGCAGCAATTGATTACAGTTTTTTTTTCTAACAAATTATCAAAACTAAACTTGCAGCTTCTTTTAAATCTGGATGTGTATATTCCACGTCCTCGACACTCAAACTGGAACTCATTATCACGTCAATTTTCAATATCATCCGAAAAAACAACTAGCCACTATAAGTTACGACTGAATATTTTTTGCATTGCCACCTTTTATTTTAAATAAAATACTAGAAGTGTATTTTTCTTCCGAAAACGCCATTAGTTATTTTGAACACTTAATAAGTCGCAGCTACTGCTCTTCTGTTTTGGCTGATTAGGACCTATACCTTTTTAAATATGGCCATTTTAACTGTTTAAAATCCCTCGACCAATAATGGAATTTGTATGCAACATTGTTGTCGAGCAAAACCGAGCCGGCAAGGTTTTTTATTATTACATTTTTGTCCGAATACGCACTATGCACTTCACGTCCTGATTTTGAGAAAAGTATATTTAATTAGGTTGACCATATAGGCATCTTAAGAGGCCGCAGTAAGCCAGGCCGAATTTCACCTTCCCATACAAACGGAGTTACGCTCTCATTTTAAAACTACGTGTTGGATTGTGATGAAACTTTGCATATACAATGACATGAGGTATATCTATGTCTGTAATTAGATTATATGGTTCCAATTTATAAAACAAAGTAAATACAGCGAAAACTAGTTTTGTATGAAAAACTTAAATTTTTATTATGGTATCTGAAGCTACATAAACTAATTTCAGACATAGATATACCTCATTTCATTGACCATGCAAAGTTTCGTTACAATCCAACACGTAGTTTTAAAACGAGAGCGTAACTACGTTTGTATGGAGAATCGAGCTTACTGCGGACTCTTAACATCATAAGAAGTACTGACGAATCAAACCATTTAAAGCCAATGACTCACATACAAGCCTTCATCATATCAGCCGAAAGACGTCCACTGCTGGACATAGGCTTCCCCCAAAGAGTGCCAAAGCGACCGATCCCACGCCACCTGCATCCAGCGGACTCCCGCAACCTTTACCAGGTCATCAGTCCGCCTTGTCGGGGGCCTACCCACGCTGCGCCTTACGCGAGAACCTTTCCGCCCCAACGGCCATCGGTTCTACGTGCTATGTACACATACAAGCCTTACTACGAAAGATTTCCGCTACAAAACGGAAAAATACTGTCACACGCAGCGTTGCTATGCTTCAAATTGGTTTACAGCTTTCAGTGCTAGAAGCCCGCTAATTGTGAACCTCGCCGCGTGACAACATTTCAGCGCCGCATTATAAGGTGATGGCTGAGATACGCGTCATACTCGTGATCGGGTGCTGTTTGTGGAGTCCGGACTGTTCATGCTTGCAAGGGCATAGTACCTAACTACTTCAATACTAGTGTTATTTTATTATTATCGTATTGACGAGAGACATCATTCCGATCTTGACACGTTTTATTGTTATTGACCATGTACATCACTGACAATATAACATTAATATTCCTTTTTTTATTGTTTTAGTTTGACGCTTAGAGACCGTATACATCTCCACGAATATTGAATAATTATTAATTGTATTTGGACGCTCAGAGACCTTATACATCTCTGGAATACTGAATTAATATCATTAACTTTCTGTTAATGCACAGACCTTATTCTAATCGAATGTAATGGTCATATTTTGTTTTGTTTTCAGTAACTTTGTGACATTTAGTGTGTTGTTATATCAGTCCTTAATGTGCAAATTTTAAATTATTATTGTGTTAGATTATTATTCTTTTATTGTACGATTATTATTTTTATTGTAAATATACCGTTTGACATGTAAAAGTGCCCTTGTGGCCTATTTGCAGAATAAATAATTTGTATTTGTATTGTATTTGTATTGTATTTGAAGCGGGCACGTCAAATTCAGTCCCCGTATCATGGTCGGCCTTATCACACCATACCTAAGTGACAAGATTGAGCGTTCGTCACTGGCTCATAACGTTCGATAGAACGAGACGACGCTTTATCGCGTGATAGGACCGACCTTGATACGCGGCCAGGAGAGGTGCACAGACATTGTGATGGACCAGTGGAAGGAATTGGATGGAGCGAGTCGGTATGCGATTGTGGAAACCCGGAACAAACCCCATATCATATGTTGTTCGAGTGCCCCAACACATGATACAACGGATCAGCTGAGGACTTTAAATGCCCGACAAAGGAAGCGAGCTTTTATCTGCAGAATTGTTAATTTTTAATTGCAAGTGTGTAATCGTCGTACGATAAATAAATAAATAGTTAAGTGGCGGGGCGCCCTTACAAGCCGATTCCCACCGGCTCGCCTAAAAGTTATATTTAGGCAAGCCTATAGTTATATCACTTATTTGAAGTTATTATAGATCTACTGAATGTTATTCAATCTTCCTGCAATTTATTGAAGTAACGAGGTGATCGTAACAAATTAAATAAACGTAAAGTTATATGCTAAATATAAAATAATGATAAGAACTGGCAAGTGCTTCTGTTAAATAAAAATGTTTTTTGTAAGAACCGATCCCATGCTTGCTTCACATTTTCCGGGATTTTTTTCAATCAACTTTAGGCATTTATCTATCTGATAATCCGATTAAAGGAGCCCGGGGTACGCCTTGACAGTTCATCCCAAGATTTCGCGTAGGCGTTAGTTTTACGTAAGTGACTGGCCGATCCGGCCAAACGCTCCGAAATCATAAAATTACGCAAAACCTGAAAACCGTTTGTTCAGAATCGAGAGTAGTTAGAATGTAAAAAAAAACAAGAATTTATTATGACGACTTTTTTTACCTTTGTATGGAGTGTTGGTCGACTGGATCGAACTGCTCGATACAAATGTAAAAAATTATCACGTCAAAAAAAACCTATTTCTTTTAACATTCTACTCTCGATTCTGAATATAAACGGTTTTCAGGTTTTGCGTTATTTTATTAACACATTGTATATCAATCCACACATTAATAAGTCCATTTATAAATCCCCTACTACAGAGCATACATAGTTAAGACGCTGTAGGTTCAGCGAAGTTAAGCGAACAGAGTTTTTGAAACAATATAATGCGTCTGTTTATAATAATACGGTTTAAAAAACATACGAACAGTAATCTTAAGGCTTTTCTGCAGGGAGATCAGTGTTTAGAAACATGATTAAGCAATATTCACTCGATAGAAAAAAATTACGAACATTGGTCTAAAAGGGTCTAACATACACTTATAAAAATCGTTACAAATTATGCACAAAACCTAAAAATATCAAAATAGCTTCTAAAAATTGGCAATATCATGTTTGAGAGAACTCAGTGGTTACTTTTTTATTTGTATACACGGCCAAAAAATTAAAATTAAAAAACATGATTTCCGCGCTTCCGAGCACGCACTTCCATCTCGCTCACGCTTATTCTCAATGAGAGGGAGAGAAGACCATGAACCTGCGGCGCCTTAACCTAATAAAACACAATCAATTATATCCGTCCTTCTCTCTAAATAAGAATAAGTACAATCGAGGAGGATTTTAGGCCAGTTTTTCTCGAGGCAGATGTTTTCTTTCCGAACGGGTAGCTTTACTTTACCGGCATTCATATGTGATGTATAAGAATGTATATAACTTTGACTTTTGACTTTGACCCAAGTACATAAACAATTCTAGAAAAGTTCGTACATAGTTCCCACGTAAATTAAGTTAGCTATCATTATTTTTTTAATATGTTCCTCTTTTTAAAAAAAAAATGCAAGGAAAAATTGAAAAATTTAATGCTCCGAGCCGGATTCGAACCGGCGACCACAGGCATTCATGGCCCGTCGCTACTAACCAACTAATTACTAACTAACTAATACGCATTAAATATAGAGGCCGAGGCCTCTATATTTCTCGGCAGAGAGTACAATTGTGACCCTCGGTCCATGGAGTCCCAGTGCGCAAAAGCTATTTGCGGAAATCGCGAAACGTCTGGTTGACGTAACTGGTGACCGAAGAGCTGGCGGCTTTCTCGCGCAACGCATCGGCATTGCAATTCAGCGAGGAAATGCCGCCAGCATCCTCGGTACAATGCCTCGAGGGCTTTTTTTAGATTTAACTTAGCTTTTATTTAATTTAGTTAATGTTACAGTTATCATCTTGTTTTTACTAACTAATTACTATTAATTATTAACTAATTTATAATTTTCGTTAGCAGCGTTACTGCTTAAAAACAAAAATTATGTTCCTCTTTTGTAACCAAGTTTATTAACAATTTTATATGAAATTTAATGTTAATTTTAATAATTAAGTTTCCATTATCCTCTATCCTCCCAGCGATATTCCCGGAGCACTCTTTGCCACCTAATCCCAAGATTTCGCATAGGCACTAGTTTTACGAAAGGTACTGCCATCGGACCTTGCAATGCAGAGGGAAAGTTAAACCTCATTGGGATTCGACCGGTAAATATTCCGTTCAAAAGCTCCGAAAAACTCATTGATACGAGCCGGGATTCGAACCCATGCCTGTAGCACTTGCTCTTTTTCTGTCTCCTTGAAGCCTTCATTTCCAAGGAATATTTAATAAATAAATTTCTCGTTAATGTCCGCGCAAAGCACTAGTTTCTAATAACAGGCAATTATAAAACTGACATGTCTTTGATAGCTTTTATTGATCAGGCCAACTAGGAGGGTTCCCCCCATCTAATTTGCAAAAGTCTCTGCAAATAATCCGTATAATTACATAGTAGAGGTATCGATCCGGCGTATAAAGATTCTCGAAGCAATGTCGATAAATCAGTTACGGTATTGGTATTGATTTTGAAGGGGTTGTATTTTAATTGTGCTTGTTAGTCTTAAAACAGTCGTGCAAGTGTTTTTTTTACTTGAGTATGCACAATATGTACAAACATTATTCCGTGTAAGACTAGACAAATCGTGCTTTAATTGTGACAAGATTTCAAGGATTTTTATTATCAGAGTACTTCACTTTTTTTTTAAATAATAATTAGTAGTGTTATGTTCGATAAGTATTTTATTATTGAAATAAGTAAAACTAGCAGATAATACTCTTTGATACACTAGATAACGTTATTTGCAATGTATATATGTATGTATGTAAGCACTTTATTGTACACAATAACAGTTTAAGGAATATACATGTCACAGAATAGATCAAAGTACAAAGGCGAACTTATCCCTATCAGGGATCTCTACTAAATGTTATTCAATTTACCTGCAACATATCAAAGTGTCGAAATATTCGTAGCAAATTAAATTAACGTACAGTTTTATCCTAAATATTAATGATACGAACTAGCAAGTATTTCTATTAAATTGAAATCATTTTTTTAAAAAGCCGATTCTGTACTTACTGAACAATTCCGGGAATATGCCAACTCTAGGCAAATATCTATTCTATTATCCGATCCCAGGTTTATATCTTGAGTCAGATGCCAAGATTATCTTTGGGTCTAAGAGGCAGCGTAGCGTAGCAGCATAGACTCTCTTCTTCTTATTTAAGAGCTAAGCTCTTGTCGGTGTAGCTCAAAGTAAGCCCTTTATCTACTCCGATCCCCGGTAACCTCTTTGACATCTCGATACGACCTAACATCGACATCATTATTTTTAAGTTGCTTTATGTGGTTTATTCTAGGCTCCTTGCAAAGGGGTTTGGTAAATGTGTTGTCATTTTTAGGGCACCGTACCAAAAAAGGTAAAAAAGGAACCCTTATGGTGCGACTCCGTCCGTCTGTCTGTCTGTCATAAAGTGAAATATCTCACGAACTACTTAAGCTATCAATTTGAAATTTGGAATGGTTATAAATGAGAGTTATCCACGTGCATGGAAAACGAAAAAAATATATATAAATTTTCAGGAGGGGGCAAAAAAAATATTCAACTATTAGGTCAAGTGGGGTATCATTTGAAAGAGCTTGAGTTGCAATTTTTGAAACAGTTATTCTTTTGTTTTCTACATTGGTAAAATTTCGATCTATGAAAGAAAATGTATAAAAATACCATATAAAGTTGATGTTTCTTATATGCCGTAAACATCCGTGACAGGGGACAGTGCAGCTTGAGTTAGTGTTAACAAAGTTGTGCAGATGATATCAATCGAAATTGTTAATTAATGTTATTAACGCTAATAAAGCATTACGATTTAAATTGTTTTACCAATTCCGTTATTCGCACCGCAAATGGTACCTACAACATTTATGATGTCTGCTGTACAGCACGAATTAATCGTCGCAAAACAATTACAACTCGTAAATGAAAAGTGGTGTAATAGAGCCGTATTAAATATGTACAATATTGTTAATTATAAATTTCATTTATATTTATAACCACAACCGAAACTCGCACAAAGGTCTGTGGAGGTATTTCCATATTTCATTTTCACCATCCTTAAAATATTTAGAATTAACGACAAATGGTTTTATTATTAACTAACATCCGCCCGCGCGTTCGTCTGCGTTGACCCGGGAAAAAAACTATCCTTTAAATGTTAATCCAGGCTATATACTATAAATAAATATAGTATTTCTTATAGTTAAGTTGTTCTTATATTCTGTTTTTCTGTTTTCACCTACTCAAATCTTATCTTTTTTTGCATCGTCTCCACTACCCAACTGTTGTCTGGAAGAGATCGCTTTTTAGCGGATAGATTGCCTGTTGTCTACCATTGTTTATGTTTAATTAACCTCTATTTTTCTATTTTATTTTTACTATGTCTGGTGAACTTTAAAGAATATTTGTATTGTATTGTATACTATCTTCGTGCAAAATTTAAACCATATTGAGTAACAAACATCCAAGCATCTAAACAGTATTAGTAGTTGGTAGTGACCCTGCCTAAGAAGCAAGAGGTCCTGCAATATCGGATGTAAGGACATTTTCACTATAATGCACATGCACAATATTTACAAAGTGTCAACGAAACCGATAGTGTTACTAACTTTCGCCGTCAACTTCAGATGCTGAATCCCTCATTGAATTACCAGGGGGCCTAGACAAGGTTACAATCGACAAGCGCTAACGCCAATAGAAAACTAATAAAATGTATGGGAATGACAGACGTTAACGAAAAGTGTTTCGTCGACATCTGTCATTCCCATTGTCATTTTCTATTGGCGTTAGCGCTTGTCGATTGTAACCTTGTCTACGGCCCCTGTTCCAATAGATTTGCGTTGAAGCTAACTGGTTGGATTATGTTACTGACTCGATTGACACTGCCTAACTCGGGTGATGTAACATGGTAAATTTAAAATTTTGATCAATTCTGGGTGGTGCGTTTGATGTAAGTTTTGAGAAAAAAATGTATAGTGATCAATTCTATAAAAAAAAAGACCTTGATCAACCACAAATAAAATTAAGTAGGTAGGTAAATGCATTCATTTGGTGAAAAAGTTGGCGACACCTCCAAGTTGTTGCTCACGTGAGAGTAGTTAAAAAATTTTTTTTTTTGTACAGCTATATATCTTACGATTGCATAATTGTCTTTACTATATGCACAATATACGTGACGCACGACTAAATCGGCTGGCTAGATTCCAAAATATTAAAGGAGGTTCATATTTAGTTTTTTTTTAACAAAAAGCTATAAAGTATGGGGGCTGTTTGCATACTTGTTACTAATAGAAAGCCACATCATCAAAAAAAACCTGTCAAGTGCGAGTCTGACTCACGTACCGAGGGTTCCGTACAAACTAACAATTAACTCAAGGTAAAGTAAATGTCCCAATATTTGTTGAATTACTTATTTTAACCCAACAACAGCATTCAATTTCAAACAACGATTAACTTTTACACCAAGATAATCGAACT
Organism: Epinotia demarniana; assembly: GCA_945867215.1. Lineage (NCBI taxonomy): Eukaryota > Metazoa > Arthropoda > Insecta > Lepidoptera > Tortricidae > Epinotia > Epinotia demarniana. The sequence goes on from OX244259.1 coordinate 61,783,323, forward strand.
ACCAAGACAATTGAATCGCGATCTTTTTTTGACCTGCTATTGAAATATACCCGTCCCACCCAACCCAATTAATTCTAAAAAAATCTTAACAGCGCCTTGGAGGAATGGGGTTAGCGCCATCTATCGGCCCCATTTGATACTAACGTGCAAGGGCAATCAGCTTAGTATGTATGTTGGTGTTTAAGCGATTATTGTTTATCACGTGAACCAATCTCAATTATTTTTTTTTTATATGAAAGAGAGTACTTCTATTATAGTCTTAAAGGAATTTCAAAAGAAAAAAAATCTTACAAAGTTTATTAAATTGCAAACTTAACTAGGAAATGATTTTTAAAATAAAACAATAAATACGCTAGATACAGAAAAAAAAACCGGCCAAGTACGAGTCAGACTCGCGCACCGAGGGTTCCGTACTACAAATCTATAACAAGCAAAAGTTGTTGTATGTTTATTACTAAATGATAAATGAAAATGGAATCCGTAACATTACAATGTGGAAAGCTGGGGGAGCATAAATTTAAACAGGGTCACTTTATCAATTTAGTAATCATCCTTTAGGCCTTGATTTATTCCTTGCGTACTCGACTTGCGAACGCCAAAATAAGCAGATTACTAATATTGCTTTGATATAAATTTTTATTGCGTTGATATAAAACTGAGTTCACGGGAAAGTACCTTAAGGTTTTGATACCCTTACGTATACCTACGCTGGCCCAGTGCGGGTTGGAGACTTCACATACACCTTTTTCAGTTTTAAATTATGCGACTTATATTGCTATTTCTTATGATTGCGTGGACTTGTAAAACTTTCGTTTTGCTACAGCTGAAAGGTATTATAGACATGAGTATTTGATAAGAATTTCAATTTAATACCTCTACGCATTTACGAGGAAAAAGGTAGTAAGTTTAAAATTTCAAAAAATGATTTTTGTATGATTTTAATACAAATGTCTTCTTTTCGTAATTTTTCCTTTGTCTGTGCTATATGAAGTTTCTTCGTGCCAAGTTTCAAGTTTCTGAGTTAACGGGAAGTACCCTTTAGGTTTTGAGTTTGTTGTGAGTACTCAGTTTCAAAATATGCGACTTAAATTGCAATTTCTTTTGATTGCGTTGACATAAAAGTTTGGTTTTGCTACATCTGAAAGGTCCTATAGCTCTGAGTATTTGACATGAATTTCAATTCAATACCTCCACACGTTTACGAGGAAAAAGGAGTTAAGTTTAAAATTTAAAAAAGCATTTTTTTGTATGATTTTACAAAAAATGTCTACATTTCGTAATTTTTCCTTTGTCTGTGATATATGACGTTGCTTCATGCCAAATTTCAAGTTTCTGAGTTCACGGGAAGTACCCCGTAGGTTTTGAGAGTGTCGAAAAACTCAAAAATTTGCAGCATAAACGATTGTATCTTTTGATTGCGTTGGCTTTTAAGTTTGATTTTTTCACAGCTTCAAGGGACAATAGTCTTGAGTATTTTATATAAATTTCAGCTTGATACCTCCACTCGTTCCTGAGAAAAAGGGTCTTGACAGACAGACAGACAGACGGACAACAAAGTGATCCTGGGTCAATCAACTTTTTCTTGTTGTTATTCTGTCCCAGTAAGCCAAGAGACAACTGTGACAGAGTTTTTTAGAAATCATCCTATAAATTGGACTTCTATCGTGCTAAGGAGATGCCCCAGCATGGAATGGGTTAACCAATATAACAAAAACACGTGTTTAGTAGATTTAAACGCCATAAAATCATAGTTTTAAAGAGTGACCCAGGAGACGTAACCATGGCAACGAGCAACAAGAAATAGTTGATTGACCCTCCTATAAGGGTTCCGTTTTTTCCTTTTGAGGTACGGAACCCTAAAAATACTTTTCCAGTAATATTTATGTTAACAAGTAATTATTTTCAAATTTTTCGCTTGGATAACTTCGGAGATAAGGAGGGGAATGGTATTTTTTTTACATTTTCCTTCAAAGATCGAAATTTTACCCCTGAAGAAAAAAAACTGTTTCAAAAAGTGCAATCCAAGCCCTTTGAAATGGCACCCCAATTGACCTAGTAGTTGAATATTTTTTTGCCTCCTCCTCATATTCATAATTTTTCATAGAAAATCAAAATATATATTTAATATTTTTATTTTTCATGCACGTGGATAACTCTCGTTTAAAACCATTCCAAATTTCAAATTGATAGCTTAAGTAGTTCGTGAGATATTTCATTTGTGACAGACAGACAGACACCATAAGGGCTTATATTACAAGCCAAAACGCGCTGGGGGTATTCACCTAGCTTTTCCTGGCATGACCTTTAGTATGGAGATACCTAGTTCGAATCCCGCCGAAGGTCACAGGGTAGTTTTTACTCCGGAAATCATACCCTTAGGGGGTGAAATGGGGGAAAAGTTTGTATGGAGCTGCGAGATAACAGAGTTCGACGCGGGCTGAGTCGGCGGCAGAAGTTAGTACCTATATAATATATCTGTTAAGTAGACTATTATCAACCCGATGCTAATTATCATTAGGCACCTGAGCGGAAACTCGTACTGATTAGTATTATGTATTTACGGTAATGTACATGGAATAAATTAACGCTATTGTGTATACAGGAAGTCCTATGCTATTTCATGAAGGTGAAGTACACATACCTGGGTAAGTGCCCACTGGAGATGCGAAGATGTGATGTTTTTGTAGGAAACACAAAAAAAGTAATTGGTCCGAAACCATCATTATTCAGAACTTTCAAAGTTCCGAACGCCAATATCCCCTAAACGACCATTCGGACGCAGGTGAATTAATGGAATAAAGTAAAATAATTAAACTAGATTCCTTAACTTTTTACAACCGGTATGTAGATGGAACTTCCAGTGTATCGTATAGTTAGAACTTTCAGTGTCATTTGTGTGTATTGTACATTCTCGTTTCTTATTTTTGTTATTTTTTAATCGTTATATAATTTAACTTAATGGATGACTGTTATAGGCCTTATTTTATGTAAGCATGAATATGTCGTTATAATTACGGCTGTTGTTATCCTGAATACCAATAAAATAAAAATAAAATAAATGTATTTATAGCCTGAAACATCAAACATAACGAATGTTTGGAACCGGTCTTGGGCATATGCAATACGGAAAAAATATGCTTTCGGTCAAATGTCTCTTCGGAATTATGTACCTAGTGTACCCGTTACGCCCCTTGCGAGGGCGGCCGTACCTAAGTCGAACTCGTAATATAAGCGAGACATCCGTCTGTGCCTATATTTTTAGACGTCTTTCGAGCAGCTCAGCATATTAAGGGTAAGACTATTGCAAACAGTGACTCGTCGGTTCTTGACGCCGAGTGAATATTTGAGGATATGATTGGAAATATAAGCCAGCTTGCGGGCCCTATTCTAGTCGGTGTATGATTTGGTATCGGTTTTGTCAAAGTGGTTTTCACAAAAGAGTATACATTTTTAAAGGGAACACTGAAATAATCCGAAGTGTCATTACTCCGAAGCCATCATTATCCCGAAATATCAAAATTCCGAACGCCATTTTCCGCTAAACTACCATTTGATTGCAGGTGATTAAATATAATAAATATAGTACAGGTAAAGTAAGACTGAAGTGGGCGGCCAATGACGTATAGCAATGAAACTTTGTTTATAACTTTATCTTGTCACTAGAAATGAGGATCTGCCGAGTCCTAGCAAAATTTAGGAGTCCTACCCACATGTCACATTGAGATCTTGCTGTTGAAGGTCGGTTAAAGATTATTTTTCCTTTAACTCGACTAATTTCGGGTTTAAACATCAATACAGGTTTCTCAGAATTACTGAGAGCAATCAGTGTAAATGACCATCACATACACATCTTGACAAAAAACTCTATCTTTTTTCAACAAAAAACTTCGATTCAGCGCAAAAAATACATTACAACCACCCTTTACTCGACTAGTTTGCGCATATGAAAACTATTTCTGGGTAGAAAAACAAAGATAAAGTATAGTGAATGGGCTATTGTAGGTATACATACTCGTAGAAGTAGAAATAAACTTTATGAACTTTATAGTGAGAAGCAGTTGAACAACAACAGTGATTTCCTTGACTATGTTAAGAGTTACTCAAGAATGTTCAAGAAAGTGTGTTTACCTGCTAAACCAAATTACTTTAGTTGTAAACTTAAAGCGTCAAGAACACAGTGAAAACTATATAGAACATTATAAAAAGAGAGTCTTATTTATACTGCGAGCGTTTTTATAATTAAAACTCGCGAACAGGTCATGTCAAATAACGATGTTGCTTTGAGATTCGAAAATATTTTTTCTAACATAGCAAGTAACACTACGAAATTTCTTCAGTCATTTGCAACCCAAGATAATGCTTTATTTTATCTTATCTTAGTAAATGTAGTAAAGTTTGTTCAATTAAAAGTTATTAAAACATTTAAGGCGCCGTAGGTTCAGCGAAGTTCAGCGAACAGAGTTTTTGAAACAATATAATGCGTCTGTTTATAATAATATGGTTGAAAAAAAATACGAATAGTAATCTTCAGACTTTACTGGCGGAAAATCGGTGTTTAGGTGTTTAGATACATGAGTAAGCAATTTTCGCTCGATAGAAAAAAATCACGAACATGGGTCTAAAGGGTTTAAAATACACTTAAGATATTCCTTACAAATTATGCATAAAAGCTAAAAAATATTAAAATGATTTCTAAAAATCGGCAATATCATGTTTGAGAGAAATCAGTGTTTACATTTTTATTTATATAAACGGCAAAAAAAAAAAAATTAAAAAACATGGTTCCGCGCTTCCGGGCACGCGCTTCCATCTCGCTCACGCTTATGCTCAGTGAGAGGGAGAGAAGACTATGAACCTACGGCGCCTTAAGTCGCTCAATTTAAAGAAAACGGAGGATTCAAAGGGAACATCGGTTATCCACAAAGTTATTTATCATATCATAGATATAATTGCGCCCTATTTAGCTTTGATATACAATAATTGCATTGATGTCGAAAAAAAAGTTAGTCCCGAGAGTAAATTTTATCCCGAGTGTTTTTAGCCATGTTTCATGAAAATCTGTTTAGCCTTTTTTGAGATATTGGACTTTGAAATGAAAATTTCGGGGACTTTCAAGTTTGTGTTCAAGTTGTAGATACTATAAATTTTGCATTTTCCTTGAAATCCATTGACTTTATGGGCATGCCATATAAGTATGACAAAATTAAACCTTATTTAATTTTACACCAAATAGTATACTGCATAACCACCTTTTTTACCAGAGGGTAAAACAGTAAAGACTCACTGTGAAAAATTGGATCAGAACTTGGATTTCAGTGCATAATTGCCTTCTACTGAGGTTTATATGAAAAGGTAAAGACATTGCAAAGACTGTACAGTACATGTTGCTGCCGACAAGTTAATGAACGGTTACGAAGGACACAATTATTGTTATCATTCATTATAATCTATCGTTAGACCAGTTATCACAAAACTAGGCGATGGCCATTAAATAAGTTCAAGCTCATCGTAAATAGCAGATTCGATTTCCGGTGCGATGCGAATGCTGTATGGTAGCCACAACGGAAATAGTAGTTTATGCGACTGATCCATAATGAGAGGCCTTAAAATACGAGTGTGGTTTTATGAAACGAGCGTCAGCAAGTTTCATAATAGGATCACACGAGTGTTGTAAGGCTTAATTATGTACAGTTGCATACACTACTTTGTCTACACACATATCATAAGTAGTATGGCGGCAATTCGATCATCCGTCATGACGAATGTTTTTTTTTTTTACGAATGAGGTCCCTTTACTCATATCACTCGAGATCAAATGTCGTACGGTTTGTATTAAAAAACGTACTGAATTGACGTTCCGTATCGATAACTGTTTTAATATCTATGGATACTAGAATAGAGACGCACTTGAGTTTTGGCAGCTGTTCCAAATTTAAACTCGTAACGATACAAATTTATCAAAAATCTGTACTGTAATGTCATTACAGTACAGATTTTACCTACTACCACAGACAAGAAAGTTCTCATAGTAAAATCGGCTGTAGTAATGCTGGTCATTTCCTACGGTTTCTGAACGCATTTTAGAGCACTAATGATATGTGCATTGATAAAAGTATTTATTTAACATACTTGTTGTAACCGCTGACACATCATATTTTTAACCCCCGGCGCAAATAGAGGGGTGTTATAAGTTTAACGTGTCTGTCTGTGTATCTGTATATCTATCTGTGGTATCGTAGCTCCCAAACGGATGAACCGATTTTCGTTTAGTTTTTTTGTGTCATAGATAATTTTATCCCCAGTGTTTTAGCCATGTTTCATGAAAATATGTTCAGCCGTTTTTGAGATATTGGACTTTGAAATAAAAATGTCGGGGGTTTCTCTACTTGTCTAAGTTGTAGTTTCATTTTATTTAATCGTATGCTATACATTATTTTGGCCTTTAAAGTTTGTCACTCTTTAGTACCACCCAGGGGACCCGTGCAGAGCTCCTGCGGACGCAAGTAACAGTTGTCCCCCCTTTGTCAAGTGAGTGGGCAAGTCGACCGTTAGAAGTTCTTAAGCCGCCCGAAGGCCTCTAACGCGGCTTAACGACTATTGTCGCAGACAGCAGCCGTTAATTTAAATACAACAACAACACCCTGTATACATATGTATGAAGTCGTAAATACCGGTGACTAGTACAGCATCTATAGACTCCGCACCCTGCCTCCCACGCGAAAATTGTCCATTGGCAATTGATTGTAGAACCTTTTATTGCGCGTATTCCAATTTGACGAATTTCTCGTTTGTAAGGGTGGCCACAGCGGGATGAAATTTCATGGGAGAGGGATGGCATTTGCGCATATCATGTATCACATCATACAAGACTCGAAAAACAAATGCCATCCGATTTCAATGATTTTAAGTGCCTTTTTCTTAAGTTCTCGTCCACCACCACTTTTTTCCGGCTTCCAACTCTGACAGCTCGATAACCGCCCGGCCGGGAGGGGTTGGCATTTTTTGACAGTGTCTGTATGTGATGAAAAACAAGCATGCCAAGTTTCAATCGGTTGCCTCGCGACAATTTTTTTTTTACCACCCCCCTCCTATTTCCGAACCAGTCACAGTTGGCTCAATTCGGGTTGCACAGGGAGGTTCCACAACACTTCGGGAGCTCAAATACCGCGAGCCACCCGGTTGCCTCTCCGACATTGAATTACGCGTCATTGCTTTTACTAATCAAGTTTCTATGGACTGACAGCTGTCAGCGCCATATTTAACGTTGATCGGTCTGTAATCGTAAAGTGGGTGCAATTCGCCCTAAGTATCATTACCATATGGGCCCAAATGACCCGAAATACACGCGTAAAATTCACGCGTAGTAAAGTCTCCTGTAAAAGAACACATTCCACTCTGTCACTCGCCGTCAATTTAGCGGGGCAGGGTGCTCGAACAATTTGTCGTAAATGTGGACACGCTAGACAAAAGAGCCAATTTTTTTCGGGCACTTGTTCGGTCCATAGGTTTAAGTTTTAAAGATTTTGAAATACCCAATGATCAAAAACGTACGGTATTTGACCACAGAAAATTGTGACGTCACGAGCTGCTATTTCTCTACAAACATGCAGTCTGAACTTTATTTGCTCTTAATACTAAAGTCGGTCAGGCTAATCGGGCCCACGGTGTATCTCACAACACAAATAAACAGGACCGCCTTCGTCAAAGTGACTACCAACTAATCAAATATAGGCTGCTATAGGCACAGCGTTGTGCAGATGAAAGCTCAATACTTGGCACCGAACGCACTCACCCTACACTGACACTACACACGAATAAAGAGGCCCAACTGCACTTAAACCACTATCGTGCATCCGCCCTTTTTACTTCGACATTCACTTTACGGTAAGTAAACGGCTTAAGTGCCTGTATTTTTACCGTAGCTTGGGCCGGTTTGGTTCTGGATAGGAATGATCCGCAGCGCTTAACCATATATAGTCAGTGCAAATTGTCTGCAGGGATTAAAGTGGGAATAACATGGACTACGTGCACGCTACTGACTTCTATATAGTGGGAATACGGTGGGCCTTACTGGGCACCCACGGCTACAAGCCGACTGGAATAGCGCCGCGCTAAAATCGGCCCGTGAATGTCAAAACATTTGATAAGAAATTGTGTCTCAAGGGAGCGGAATGATGTATTTACGGCTTGGGCGGTGTATTGAAGCCTGAGTGAAGCGAAAGTTTCTACAATAGAATCCTGCTTAGCGAAGATTTCAGTGTAACTCAAGTGTTTTACGTCCAAGATGGAAATAATTTGAGGGCGCTACCTCCTCCAGCGGCATACGGCAGAATCGGTTTTCGGCAGAGTCTTGTTTGGACAGATTCGGCTTTGGCCATCAGTAAAGTAAAGTAAGTAAAGTAAAATTTTATTACCAGAAAGATTCAGTACAAAATATGCAAAGTCGATGACCCCACACTAGGCTATAGGCCTGTATCGTGGAAGTCATGTGTTAACAAACACATAGAATTAACCGAATGCAGTGCGGTCCGTAAATCAAACTTAAAACTAATTAAGTAAGATATATGAAACTTTTGACAGCAATTTTTAAATATTAGTAAGTGACTATATTATGTAATCTGGGAATCTCTAATCAGGGAAGAAAAGTACACCTTTGATCCCTCATATGGGGCCAACAATTACTTTTCTGTATAGCAGGTGTATCAAGATAGCCCTTTGGATAGCCGGACGGATGGAAAGCCATCCCGACGCGCTACGCGGTATTGGAACGGTAACTGTCAAAATTCAACTTTGGAATGCTATCATCTCCATCCATTTGGACGCATTTGTTTACGTGGCAGACACAGATGGCGCGCAGTGAATGTCGAACAACACGACCACGACGAATGATTTGCATATTCGAATAATTAGCGATTACTAATATCAATATTCGAATTGGAAATTAGTAGTATACTAATGCTAATAATCGAATGATGACTGGGGTGGCGCGGGGCGGGTTATTTGATACTTAGTTTTAGTTTAGTTTATAGTTTATATAGGTTTTAGGTTTCTAATTTTAGTATTTATTAGTAATTTTTAAGAATAATATTGTATTTTTTATGTTTTTGAATAAAGATTTAGTGTATAATTGCAATATATATATGTATTGTATATATTATCTACTGACAAAAATGTGTACTGTACTACCTACAAGTACCCAAAATACGGCGTAGCGAAAATACTACGCTTTACGAATTTCTAAAGAGAATATAACGAACTATGGTATTAATTAACACATGATACCCTTCACAAAACATCGTATGCAAAACAAATGAATGCGATAAAACGAAACTGAAACATGACTATAACCAAACTCACTATGTACACAATATCGCTTACCTCAATTATGATACTCGCTCTAAAACCAACCTTGAACTAACAACCAAAGGTACACTTCAAAACCCACACGAATATCAGCGGAAATGTAACTCTGAGAAACAAAAGCAGTTTTCAGTGCCGCTCTAACTTGAGTTCTATTTGTTGGAGGTAAAGTTTACATTCAGTCTGCAGTCGATGCAGTTAGTGCGTTTTTGTACTGGGTTCTGATTATTCATTGTTGAGAGCCTTGAGAACCGAAAACTTCCTGAATGGATATTTGACACGACTTTCGAATGGAGTTAAGCACCTGCAATGAAACTAGGTACACACACACACAGCCTGGACGGTCAGCCATACTTTTTAGGGTTCCGCACCTCAAAAGGGAAAACGGTACCTTTAGGGGGCGTCCAATAATTACGTGAGACGTTCAAAGGGGGAAGGGGGTCGAACCGAATCTCATCTAATATTACTTTTGGGGTTTCGACAAATGTCACCTAATTTTTTTTCCGCAAGAAGCGGAGTAATATTAGAAGAAAACATGCTTTTCCACAAAACTATATATAATAAACCGCTATCTTGAAAACTTAATTAATTTTTATTTTTTCTTGAAAACTATTTGGGCAACCAATATATTACCAAATTAAAACTTATTTAATTTTACACCAAAAAGTGCTGCATATATGAGCTCATACCCTAAATTGTATAAATCAAAATGGATTCCAAATTCTCCCGAGCTTCACGTTTTTCGTCAAGGTTGTGTACCTACTACGTGGTTTACTTGGTACTTACAGGTCTTGTGCAATATTTATTCAGCTATAATTTTGATCTAAACGTGATCTAACTAAACCATGTTTTCATAAAGTATGTAGTTTTCAAACAAAGCCTGAATTTCTTACGAATGGATAACATTTTCCAAGACAGCGGCTGTTCTACGAGAGCGGGTATGGTTAGAGCTCCCGTTGCACGAAACCCTACCTCACAAGGTGGCAGAACAGAAATGCAATATAGTTATAGTTACTACTTAGGAACACTGGATTTTAGTTGGTTGCCATAGCATATCCTGGAAGAACTATAATTTTTTTTCGTCGTCGTATCGCTTTTTTGATCGAAAATTACATCATAAGGTGGCAGATCGAAACGTTTACTCATCGAAAGAGACACATTTGGAGATAAAAACCCGCATTGGTTGCCAGCCCAAACCCTGGCACGTTTCAAGATCAGCCACGTTTTATGAGCCCCAAAAATGGGGTCAATTACCTCATCAGGTGGCAAGATGAAAATGATGCAGATCGATTGCCCTAGACGTGCCGTTCACGAATATATAGGGTTGCCTGCCTTCAGCTTGGCAGTTTTTCTGGTCAGCCACCTCAAACAATGTATGTGAAAATCTTGGAATAACGAGAAATTCGTGTATTTATGCTATGATTGAATAAAAATCAGGATATAAAATTAAAGTCACCGTACTTGCGTCTAATGGTGTTGAAATAATAGGGTAAATGTACCAGATTTGGTCATTTCTCATTAATATTTCTTGAAATATTGAAAGAAGTGATGTTGCCTTTTACGTTCAACGCGATATAGCAATCCTCATCAGGTGGCAAGATGACACTGATGCAAATCGATTGCCCTAGATGTGCCGTTCATGAATATATAGGGTTGCCTGCCTTCAGCTTGGCAGTTTTTCTGGTCAGCCACCTCGAACAATACATGTCAAAATCTTGGAACAACGAGAAATTCGTGTATTTATGCTATGACTCAGGGTATAATTAAAAAAAAACAGGATATCAAATTAAAGTCAACGTACTTGCGTCTTATGGTGTTGAAATAATAGGGTAAATGTACCAGTTTTGGTCATTTCTCATTGATATTACTTGAAATATTGAAAGAAGTGATGTTGCCTTTTACGTTCAACGTGATATAGCAATCCTCATCAGGTGGCAAGATGACACCGTTGCGAATCGATTGCTCTAGACGTGCCGTTTACGAATATACAGGTTTGCCTGCCTTCAGCTTGGCAGTTTTTCTGGTCAGCCACCTCGAGCAATATATGTCAAAATCTTGGAATAACGAGAAATTCGTTTATGTATGCTATGATTCAGGGTATACTCATAATTTTAAAAAAAACAGGATATTAAATTAAAGTCAACGTACTTGCGTCTTATGGTGTTGAAATAATAGGGTAAATGTACCAGTTTTGGTCATTTCTCATTAATACATACATACATACACATACATTCACGCCTTTATTCCCAAAAGGGGTAGGCAGATCACATGAAACGTATGTTCCAGCGCCACTTTTAGCATTAATGTGGGTATAAAATATCGACAAAATGTGATATTGTAGTGATAGGTTGCTAGCCCATCGCCTATAACCTAGTCGTCCCTTAGTCGTCTTTTACGACACCCACGGGAAGAAAGGGGGTGGTGAAATTCTAATCCGACACCATACGGGTCTCGACACCACACGGGTGCCCGACACCACACGGGTATTAATATATCTTGAAATATGGAAATAAGTGATGTCGCCTTTTACGTTTAACGTGATAAAGCATTTTTGTGCTGCATAACAATGTTTATTTTGTAGCAATAATATGAAATAACGAATCAATCTTAATTCAAGGCTAGTATTCAAATTTATCTCTTCACACTAGAACAGTACAACATAACATACACAAGTAAGATTTTTTGATATTTATATACATTTAGAAGAAGATGCATATAATTGCATAATCACTTGCATATTTTTTAAGGTACACAGTCAAAGTGTACAAACATAAAACAATACGAACTTATATATATATATATATATTAGTAGGGACACTTAAAAACGTACAAAGTTATTCTTCATCAGAAGAAGAATCACAACTAATATCTGATTCAACTGATCCATTGTCATCCATACTAAGAAAGTCTCTTTCTGTCAAGGTGCGTTTAAACGGCGCGGGGTAGCACGATCCGAGCCGTGCGTTTTTGCATCTTTAAATAGTCCAGAGGACATTCAAAACACAGAAAAGATACAAATAGTTCAAAAGTTTACATGCAAGTTAAGTATATTCATCGCCAAGAAGTGACGTAAATCAGGCTCGTTTCGAAATGTTAACAAAGAAATATGGAAATATAACGCAAACATCAAAATTCATGAAAAAAAATTCAAATTTCAATGCTGCAACTCTACCGCCACGTTGGAAAAGTTTAAAACAACATTTACTAAGGACACTGTTTGTGAGCTCAATGTGGCGCAATGCTACAAAACCATCTTGTTTTTTATATGATCCTGTTGAATGCGGATGGGTTCTAAATAGTAAACATAACTATGATATTTTGTGGTATGAAGGAGATCCCACTCCACTACACGTCAACGACATTACAAGTACGTTGACTTTAATTTAATATCCTGATTTTTATTAAATTAAACATTGAATCATAGCATAAATACACGAATTTCTCGTTATTCCAAGATTTTCACATACATTGTTTGAGGTGGCTGACCAGAAAAACTGCCAAGCTGAAGGCAGGCAACCCTATATATTCGTGAACGGCACGTCTAGGGCAATCGATCTGCATCAGTGTCATCTTGCCACCTGATGAGGATTGCTATATCACGTTGAACGTAAAAGGCAACATCACTTCTTTCAATATTTCAAGTAATATTAATGAGAAATGACCAAAACTGGTACATTTACCCTATTATTTCAACACCATAAGACGCAAGTACGTTGACTTTAATTTAATATCCTGATTTTTATTAAGTCATAGCATAAATACACGAATTTCTCGTTATTCCAAGATTTTCACATACATTGTTTGAGGTGGCTGACCAGAAAAACTGCCAAGCTGAAGGCAGGCAACCCTATATATTCGTGAACGGCATGTCTAGGGCAATCGATCTGCATCAGTGTCATCTTGCCACCTGATGAGGATTGCTATATCACGTAGAACGTAAAAGGCAACATCACTTCTTTCAATATTTCAAGTAATATTAATGAGAAATGACCAAAACTGGTACATTTACCCTATTATTTCAACACCATAAGACGCAAGTACGTTGACTTTAATTTGATATCCTGTTTTTTTTTAAATTATACCCTGAATCATAGCATAAATACACGAATTTCTCGTTATTCCAAGATTTTCACATACATTGTTTGAGGTGGCTGACCAGAAAAACTGCCAAGCTGAAGGCAGGCAACCCTATATATTCATGAACGGCACATCTAGGGCAATCGATTTGCATCAGTGTCATCTTGCCATCTGATGAGGATTGCTATATCGCGTTGAACGTAAAAGGCAACATCACTTCTTTCAATATTTCAAGAAATATTAATGAGAAATGACCAAAACTGGTACATTTACCCTATTATTTCAACACCATAAGACGCAAGTACGTTGACTTTAATTTAATATCCTGATTTTTATTAAATCATAGCATAAATACACGAATTTCTCGTTGTTCCAAGATTTTGACATACATTGTTTGAGGTGGCTGACCAGAAAAACTGCCAAGCTGAAGGCAGGCAACCCTATATATTCGTGAACGGCACGTCTAGGGCAATCGATCTGCATCATTTTCATCTTGCCACCTGATGAGGTAATTGACCCCATTTTTGGGGCTCATAAAACGTGGCTGATCTTGAAACCTGCCAGGGTTTGGGCTGGCAACCAATGCGGGTTTTTATCTCCAAATGTGTCTCTTTCGATGAGTAAACGTTTCGATCTGCCACCTTATGATGTAATTTTCGATCAAAAAAGCGATACGACGACGAAAAAAAAATATAGTTCTTCCAGGCTATGGCAACCAACTAAAATCCAGTGTTCCTAAGTAGTATCTATCACTATATTGCATTTCTGTTCTGCCACCTTGTGAGGTAGGGTTTCGTGCAACGGGAGCTCTAACCAGTATGTTCTGTCCCTTTTCCACAACACGAACCTTCGGCGTTTTCTCTCTCTAACAAGCATCATTTAAACGGTTATAGCTTCGTAATATTTGAGTGGGATTTTCGCCATATTTTTTCTGCCTTCTTTATTTTGGAGTAAGATCACGAATATTGCTTTTCACTAATTTTAATCAAGGGTGCGCCCATACTTCGCTTGGAAATCACAGCGCACAGTTACCACTAGCAATTCAGGGGTGCGCAAAATTGGCTACTGTGGTTCTTTTTTTATACCGGTGGAAAACAAGCTTACGGCCCACTTGATAGTAAGTAGTCACCGTAGCCTATAGACGCTTACAACTCCAGGGGTGTTACAGGCGCGTTGCCGACCCTCAAGTTGGTTACCACACCGTTAGCACCACGCTGGCCCAGTGCGGGTTAGGGACTTTACATACTAGTCCACTATTGAATTTCTTTGCAGATATCCTTAGGATGTTTTTCCTTCACCGTAAAACTGTCCGTACATAAGTTCCGAAAAACTCTGTTCGTAAGAGATTCGAACCCACGACCGCCGTTGAGCAGCCGCATGCCTGTGTCACTAGGCTACGAAGGGAGTCGGCGGCAGCCCCTGACGTGTTTTTGTGATTTTGTAATTATGCTCTTATCTACACCTCGTAACCAATCAACAGTTTGTGAAAACTATGATTATATTTATCTTACTGCAACTATACTCATTCATTTAAGCCTCGAGGGTTTTTCAAAATTTAAATTAATTATTTTTTGATTTATTATTTTCCTTGTTTTGTCTTTTGAAAGAGCAGCAAGTAAAAAAGCTTTAGCACAGCCGTATTTGGCCAGAAAACTCGCCAAAAACGGCTAGTTGTGATATTTTAATATGTTGTTAGGACCACTAATATCAAAGTTAGCAGCTTCGAGAGACCAGTTGCCACTTGTAGTACTACGAAAAAGCGCACCTTTATTGGTATTGTTTAAAGATAGAAAGAAAGAAAAGCATTTATTTGTGACAAACACATAAGTAGGTAACAAAAATTACAAAAATAGGACGAACACTGTTTGTCACAAAAGGGCCACAAACCAGCATGAAGCATGTTATCATGTGATTTGTAATTAGATAAATTCATAATTTAATGAAAGTCTTAATTTGTAAGAATTCTTTTACGCAGTAGAGTGACCTGTTAAATAAATGTTTTTTTAAAGTTAACGTTTAAATGTTTCGTCGTAGCAAGTGCTTCCATTAAAAACTGCCAAAGATATCCACGGGCCATTCGCCGGACAAGCGTTATCCATCACCGGAATCGCCACGCAATATCCCGTGAGCCATACATTTGATGCAACTCGCGCGGCTTTGTGGAATGGAATGGTCAGTGCAATTCAAATAGAGGACCGATGAGTGCAGGGCTGTCGCTCCGCCATTTTAAAGTGACTTTGAAAAAACCGGCGAGTCGAGTCGGACTCGCGCACGAAGGGTTCCGCACCATTATCTATAAAAACGGCAATAAAATCACGTTTGAGCCCCCTTAAATATTTATTTTATTCTGTTTTTAGTATTTGTTGTTATAGCGGCAACAGCAATACATCATCTGTGAAAATTTCACTTGTCTAACTATCACGGTTCACGAGATACAGCCTGGTGACAGACGGACGGACGGACGGACAGGGGGGCCTTACTTATAGGGTCCCGTTTTTACCCTTTGGGTACGGAACCCTAAAAAAGTTCACAATTCGTCGGAATCTTTTATTTGTACAGTCCAAAGAGGTCGATACGGCCACCGTTACAAAAATATGTATACACGACCTTAATGTTAACCCTTCAGCCGTGTTCATCCCTCTGTGGGCTTCATATTTTTTCCTGCAGGTCGGTGGAGCGGCCCTCGGAGGGGCGCAATGGCTTTGCTTACTTTCTTAGAAATAAAACCGGCATTCGTATATCGATCTCGCTTTAATCCATTGAAACGTATAGCCAATTCAGTGAGACAGCTAGCAAGCGAAAACTTCAATGGCCAATGGAGGAAAAAATCAATTTAGTTGTTAGTCTAAAATAGTCAGTGGCACGATTGACACGGTTGGTGTTCGCGAGTGAAAATTAGTGGGTTTAGTGCTGAATTGTAGTGCCAGAAGGACAGTTTTTGTAGACATGTAAGTAATCTTTAGAATTACATAGAAACAAGTGTTATTTCAACGGGTTAACAGTAATAAAACCGTGACTAACATGACATACCTACTCATGGTCAAAATTTGGCAACACGTTTTTTAGCGCTTTTCTAATAATTAAATATTACTATTAGCTATTAAAATTACCGTTAGTTATCATACATTTGTTTAAAAAGAACTTAAATGGATTATCAATGGCCCGAAAGTAAATAAATCGATTGAAGTTGGTAACGATCACAACAAACCCCTCAGAGGGGGACCTAACCGACCGGGAATTTCCCTCCGAGGGATGCCCACATGATACCTCGTGACGTCACTATGATCCGCACTCTATACTAATCATGACCTTGATTTATACCGTTTTCAAATCATGTTTTGATGTGATTTTTGTTTAACTGATGGTTATATTATAGTTTTAACTAAAAGTATACTTAATGTGAATTTTAAGAAACCTCATTTGTTTGGTTCAAAACATATAGTTGCTGTGATAATTGCACTCGTTTGGAAGAGGTTATTTTGTATGAAAGTAGACATACTTTTTTCATTTTACTCTCAGATAAAACCTGCTGCACTTACAATAAAAAAAGCTACGGTTACACCTAGTTGATGACCCATATTTATTGTTCAGGCATGAATTTGATTACATACAGTATAAAACACTTCAGATATAAGCATGTAAATCGAAGCTTACACGAGCAACTTCTGAGTGTAGGCATTATTTTGGTAGAATATTTCAAATGGTCTAGTGTAAAATAAATACTCACGAGCCTGCCATTTTATGTTTTTCGAATAAGTATAACACAAATTTCTTCAAATTAAGCTCATTTAACACCCCAAAAAACTAATTGATTATATTTAAAATAACCAAAATACGTCGTAAACTTCGGTGAGGTGGTGACGAGGTCAGGTAGATAGCCTTAATACGACTTTAATGTAACGATGATATATCGTTGCAGTTAGATAATTTAATAAATATTGAGTTTCATCCAAAATCCTGGCTGTGATTATGTAAAAAACTAAAGAAAATTTAATTTTACCAAATCACTTCACTCCACAAACCTTGTTAGTGGAGCGCCCCTCAGAGGGTGCCACAGACGTGGGTAAGCGGCCATGTTTTTTCGCCACAGCTGAAGGGTTAAGACAATAAAGTCGTGTATACATATATTTGTAACTTTAGCAGTATCCATCACTTTGTAGTCGACTGTCTTCTTCTGCCCGCGACTCCGTCCGCGTGGAACTCGTTTTCGTAGGTCCATACAGACTTTCAGCCTGCATTTCATCCTCTTCGGGGATGATTTCCAGGATAAAAAACTATTTTGTGTCCTTCCCCGGGACTCAAACCATCTCTATACCAAATTTCATCTAAATCGGTTCAGCGGTGTCAAGAGGTAACAGACAGACCGACACTTTCGCATTTATAATATTATATGGATGTATGTTCCCCGATTTCTCGAAGAAGCCTGGACCTATTTAGAGAATACTTGTTTTTTTTAAAGGGTATCCTTTCCATGTGCTCCCATGGTTCTCAGGATGGGGTCCCAGAATCGAGGGAACCCTTCAAATAGGGATGATTACTAAGATTTTTATGATGTCATTCGAACCAGTTTTTGGAGAGGAACAAATGTTTGTATGGGATCAACTACAATTAAACAACATAATACCCAAAAATTTGAGACAACGATTGACGTCGCTGGCAGCAGCGAAAAACGCTTCATACTGATAGATGACATTTTTTAGTCCAAAGTATAGTTGTATCGTTGTATGGAAAATCCAGTAAATTGTTGTTTCGGTCGCGAAATACTGCGTTCTCATACAATTTTGTTTCTATAAAAGCGTAGATTCTATTGGTAGCTTTAAATTTACTCTTGGAAAGTAAAAAAATGCATATTTTTTCTTAACTTTCAAGGTTGATAACTTTTTATGATTTTATTATATTTTGTAATTCATACTTTTATTACGATAATTTGATGGTTTACTAACCATTTAGCATCACTACGTTATCAATTTAAACATGAGGCATCATGCCGGCATCATGCCAAATTTTAAGGGCGCACTTGAAGCTATTTGGGTACCGATTTCAAGTCGGTTCAAACTTTGCAAGGTAATTATTAATTATCCTGTACAAGATTTATCCTTCAGTGTCCAGAACCCGGCAGGGTCGGGTATCTGCCCTTAGGCGCTTGCCTCTACGAACGGGTTTTCGCTTATTATCGGCTATGAGCGCTACCCTCATAGCCTCTCTACGAAATGAATGTGTTAAAGACGGTATGTACGACGTAGAAATTCGCAAGTAGACTGTTTTTGCCCGGAGACGGAAACATATGTTCATCGATCTATGTTGGTGGAACACCAATCCTGCGTCACTTTTTAACCTGTGTGTTTTTTTGTCTCCTTGCTCGACAGCCAGGCGCATCAGAAATTGTATCTAACACGATATGTACCTACAGTTGACGTAAAAAAGATGTTTACACAAAACTGTAATCATATCTTTGAGGTTGACTGTACTACTATACCAGAAAAACTTGGTAAAAACCACCACCAACACAGAAACATTACAATAGAATTAGAAAACTCATTTTCATAAATTCTGATATACCGTGTCAACCATAACTAAAATATGAAAACAAAAAAAACCAATCCTTTCAAACAACCCATTCATCATGTCTGCGTTCGTATTCATTTTCGCCGGCTTTCATGCAATTGAACTCGATTGAGTGACAACCCTATTCAGCCAATTACAAACCGCGCTGCGGCCAGCGGATCCTCGAGCGAACAGTCGTAAGTGACAATGCTGTGGCATGAACGTAGGCTATTTTTGTATGAGGATGAACTGAAATTTGCATGAATTCGGCCAGTGAATCTACGAAATGCAAGAATAGTTCGTTCATTCATTAACTGACGTAGTTGGTTGTGAAGAACTAGGCACTCGAAAATTCATTGTTGAAATTAAATATGAAATGCTGTCAATTTTTATAGTAAGGGTTGAACAGGAGGAGATATTTGGGCATTTTTTTAAATGTTGTGTATCCAATTAGCGTGAGTCGCCAAACAAAAATTAACTCAGTGTCAATTTTGTGACGACCATTATATGCAAGTACCTACATTCAGTTTGTATAAAAGTTAACTTTTTCTTTTCAATGTATAAATGATATGCATGAATACGTTATTTTAATGTGAAACATATAATTTGCAATCTTAATTTTCGTCAAAGACTGACACTTTGCATTGAGTTTAAAAAAATATGCAACATCATTTTAGCCTTTAATATTTTGATTGACAAACCTAAATTGCATAGTACGGTAAAGTAATTGGACAAGTATGTGTAAATGTCAGCTCTTACTTTGTTTATTTACACATAGTGCATGCAGTTAGTTTACAAAATTATGATTTGCATCAATTGCATTAATACATGCAAACAATTTATAAACTTACAACTAACGTATAATTAAAAACGTATGATCAGCTTTAATAAATGCTCGCTTGCCGGTTACACACTGTAGGTACACAGGGTGTGGCTGGAATCGGAGCAAAGAATTAAACGGTAGATTATTGAGCTTGTCAGCAATTAATCACATCACATTACTTAAAGGTTAAGAACACAGTCCTGAGTAGATACCCGCCTTGATAATCTGGCGTTTCAATAAGAGTCTGTTATTTTAGATGTCAGTTACAAGTGACCTATCGAGGCTACTACGCATTTTATTTTCTATTTCGCATTTTTTTGTGACCCAACTCCCTGGTTGAACTCTAATTTGCTAAGTTTACAATTCATACCTTCATTACAGTCCAATTGGACGGATTGGTCACTGTACACCCCATAATTGACTAATTTGCGCCGTCGTTAATATAATTCCCTAATCTGGTCGGGCAATAAACACCGTTATTACTAATTATTACTAACAATAACACAGAGTCTCTGTGTCTTCAATCAAATAAAACGGTTTGTCGACAGTAAAAGTACCTACCAGTAATACCTATGTACAGCCGAGTTCTCCAATCTGTCTGTATACATGACAACCTTTCAAAAATATCTACACATGTGCCTTATGTCAGTAACAATAAAGTCTCTGTATAGATATTTTTGAAAGGTTGTCTGTGTATGTATTGGAGAACTCGACTGGTATTACTTACAGATTCCTTATGCAGGGGATGCCATTCACGAAATACGTTGATGTAATAGAATATCAATTATAAATGATCCAATTCGAAAAAAAAAAATACCCCACAGAATCAGGCCATAACGAAGAACTGAGGACACATACCCATGATAAGCCGTCAGTGCGGTTTCCACAGAGACTGTGTCTCTCAGTCTTCGGAGGGCAAAGACGCCTTTGATCGCCTCATTATTTTACCGTCAAGTGGGCTCCACACTACGACAAAATAAGACTACGACCTATCACCTGGATGCGGTACGGGGTCGCAAGTACGGGAAAATAGTAGGTACCGCATACATAAGTTCAAAATTTACACGGTGGCGCTTCACGAAAATTATTTTCCCGTACGAGGTTTCTTAACTGGTAAATCAAAAATGACCAGTTCCAGAAAGAGAAACTCCCGGCGTAGCCCTTTCAAATGTTATTTGGGTGACTTTGGTCCTTCTAACGAGGCCCGTATACAAGGTGTTTTTGGCAATTTCCGTTAATTGCAAGGGGGCATAGGTTAGATCAAATAAAGTTAATTTCTCCAAGACAGTAGTATCTTAACTCTTACTGTTATCAAGATATTGAATATTTTAATTTAATCAGATTTGCAGATTTACCCAGTGTAAAGGCTCTTAACTGTGGTGTCATCACAGCTTTTTAAATGTTGTAAGGGTCCTATACACTACAAGAAGGTTTACCAAGTGAGCTCGTTCGATATTAGGCAAAAACTGCGTCGGAGGTACATTTTCTTTACTTAATGTGTCTTCTTGGACCTTCTGGTCTCGAACCCTTGCACAATTAGGCAATAACTGTTAATGCTACATTAAATTAATTACACAAACCAAAGAAAAAAAAATTTATTTTTTTTCGAATTTATTATCTAATTGGTTTCTGTGAATGTATTCTGCAATATGCCGAAGTTAACGGAAATTCCCGGAAACACCGTGTATAGTGAGCTACCATTTCGTTGTAAAAAGTTTAGTTACTGATATTGTAAGGGTACAATAACAGAAATAAAAGTTCGGTAGGTAGTAAGATTGTATCGAAAGTAAACACTGGTCTTCGTCTCTTTTAGTAATATTTACCCCCAGCTTTTGCCCACGACTTCGTCCACGCGGAGTTTATATCGTAGCTTCATACAAACTTTCGCCCCCCTTTTCAGCTCCTCAGGTAACGAATTTTTGGATAAAAACTGTCATTTGTAACGAAAAATGAAAGTTTTATCCCAGGGAAGGCCCCGGGAATCAGAGTACCTCTATACCAAATTTATAAGATGTTTTATAGAGATACATTGATTGCCGGGGTCTTCCCCGTTCAGTTCAGCGGTTTAAGCTTGAATAGTTAGTAACAAAAACAAAACTCCATTGCAAAATTGGTGCCATCTTTGGACCGAATTAACGGACTTGTAACGTGTAACGTAACGTACGTCAATAAATTAGTTTTCGAAATAGCGGTAAAAAAACGCGCCTCAACCCACTTTTACTAAAATACATTCAACATCCCCGAAACTACTGTAAAGAAAAAAGAAGCAGAATTGGCCGATAGTTTGAAAATCCTTCACTTCACTTCCGGTCAAAATTTGTATGGGTATGTATATTTACGTCATGTGACAACAATACGAGACATGTGGCATCATTTAGGCCTGCATCACACTGGCGCGGCCTGGCCGCGGCGAACAATAGTAAACTTGTCCGCCGCTGTCAAATTTTCTATTGTCCGCAGGCCGCGCCAGTGTGTTGCAGGCCTAAACCTAATGAAAAGGCCAGAAGTACTTGGCAGACAGCGTCAGAGTTTCAAACCTTCGGCGAATTAAAAAAAAAAAAAATTTTTTCTTGCTCAGCACAATTTTCGCGACCTACTGACATGCATTTTATCATGTTGTCATGTGACGTGGTGTATTGGGAGTTACGGACTATTCGTTCGCATCGTTCTCTCGTTCAGTAAAAGCTTGTTTCAAATATGTCATTTACAGAATATTCTGAGGAAAGATGCCGCGAATATAGGCGGGCAGGCGAGCCCACCTAAGACATCTCACGAATGAGGGCGCAATTTTTTTTTAATCACGAAAAGTGCAACTCATAGACTGTAGTTGGCGAAAAATTGGTTGCGGATTATTTCCCCGACGTACCGTACAGTGTTCCGCTCCATTTATGGAATTAAAACTCTTTGTCTCCACTCCATCTTTAAAGGCGCTTTCCAATAAATGAGATGGCGCTTCCAATTAATTTACTGGAACCCGTGTTCGGAATTTTAGAAGTCGCGTTAATATTTTCTCGGCAGGTATAGTTGGAGGTGCAGTGCATCGGGTATGTTCGCGGAGGCAGGTGTGGACGGCTTCCATGCGATCATGAGGAAGCGCTGTGCCTCCCTGCTCCGTAGGTTGAATGGGAGTTCGAGTAGCATCCTAAGGGTGTTTGCCGAGAGGTGGGACTCGCCGATGAAACGTAGGTGGATCGGTATGCACTCCAGTTTTGTTAATTTTGACGATTAATTTAATTTATTATTTATATTTTATCTAATTTTTTGTTTAAGTAATTTATTTAAAATTCAATGACATTGGGTATCTATATTGTTTAATTTTATGTTTGATTTGAATTTGTAATTAATTATTTGGAATGAATGTAAATAATAATAAAAATGCTACCCAAAATATCTTACAATGATTATATTACATATTTTACTAAGTATTTGATTTGTTAGTCCAGGTTGTATTATAGGGTCCTACTTTGTTTGTTAATTAGTATAGTTGAAAAGTATAATCCTGTTAGGTTGTGACTCAAAGTGGTTGCTCATCCAGCTGTAATTAGGTTCTAATTTGACATTATTATTGTTTATATATATTTTCTAACATTAATAAATTTAAGCGTGTATCTTACTAACTACAATATGGGCCATGGCCTGAAATAAACGTTTATTTAATTTAATTTAATTTAATTGTCATTTGCGATGTTGGATACAAGGGGACACATACGTACCTAGGTACCTAATAGTTTCATGTCTGTCTTTCCAAATTAATGACAGATATATGTCGAAGTCTTAGAGCATTAAACCAACCGGAGCCGCCATTGACAGGCGTTCCCCTCTGCCAAATGTATATGACCAGTGGTCATACACATTGTATTGACTGATGTTTATCTGACGTAGCTATTTTCACGTTACGCATACATTTGACGTTCCCCTCCCTCGCAAAAATCGGCAGACTTTTTTAGATAGAAATGTGAGCGCGTGTCGTCTCCGGTTGGTTTAATGCTCTAAGGTCGAAGTAGATATACGCCGCTGCGAAGTCAGTTCCATATTTGATATTTGCAAGGACGTCAAGTAATTTAATTATGGTTTTGGGAGGATAGTAGATTTAACGAGTACTCTAGTCCCTCTATTCTCAGTTGAGTTCTATTATTTTATTAGTTTTGACTTACAACGACCATATTTGAGAATACCTATAATTTTTTTTTTATTTGGACTTTTGGAGACGTTATAGTCATGTCTAAGAAATATGGATAATTTCTAGAGATGCAACGGATATCCGGTAGCTATCCGGAATCCGGCTTATCCGGCCATTATTTTACTATTCGGCCGAATACCGGATAGTTGCGCACTATCCGCGTGATACTGTTTGGTATTTAACTTTGAAAAATGGTTAATATACAAGAAAACCACAACAAATTATCAATATTAGTTTTTTAGTCTTACCTTTAACGGACAATAGGCGGGCGCACGTGTACCTACTGCATACAAAATAGTTCCGTACACTGACCTAATAAAACTCGTTTCTTGTTCTTGCCTAGAAAACGGTCCGCGCGAACCTACAATACGTATCAGGTTAAAACCTGCACGACGCTGCGCCGCCAAACTAAAATGTAGGTATCGTTTGGCCGGCCGAATATTCAGCGGCCGGATACCGGATATTCGGCGGTGATCAGGCCGAATATCCGGTATTCGGTATACGGCAAACAACTGTCCGTTGCATCTCTAATAATTTCATAATTTTCTTAAGGTGATATATAATTTAAAAACGCAGCCTGTCATAGTTCTAGGTCAACTAAGACTGATATGTAGACAGTGTATGGTTTTAATTTCAATTCAATACCTTCAGGCGTTCCCGAGATAAAGGGTCTGGACAGACAGGTAGACGGCAACAAAGTGCAGATCCTATAAGGGTTCCGTTTTGTCCTTTTGAGGTACGAAACCCTAAAAATCCTCATAGTTCGAATTTAACGCATATTTCTTGGACATAACGGTAGTCTAGTGGTGCTTCAATCTAATGAGTAAGTAAATTATTGGGCTGACGAGCGGCGATCGTGGGTTCGAATCCCGGCCGTACCAGTTTTTCGGAACTTATGTAAGTACCTACCTACGCAAAATTTAGCGTTCCCTTTTCAGTTGAGGAAAACATCGTGAGGAAACCGATCTAACCCCTATAAGGTCTGGTTTTTCCTCTACGTTGGAACGTCAGATGGAAGTCGGTTTCGTAAAACTAGTGCCTACTCCAAATCTTGGGATTAGGTGCCAAACCTGGGTCTCCATTAGATCACAACCGGGAATACGCTAGATGTTTAGACTGGAGCGGAAATTGCAGTCCAAGTTGGCTCAATTTGGGTAGCACAGGGCGGTTCGACAACACTTCGGGAGCTCAAATACCGCGAGACATCCGGTTACCTCTTGGACACTCAATAGGGAAGATGCAGCTATAATATTTACCATCATTTTGTGACCAAAATGTTGAAAAAACATAAATCAATAGCTGCTGCAACGTTTTTACTTTAGTTTATACTTATTTCAAACAAGAATTACGATTTAAAGTAAAGTGAAACGGAACGTGCAGCGTCTGGTGACTGTCTACAGTCAAAACTTAAGCAGCTCTATGACATCTAGGGGCGAACCACGGACAAACAAATATGGCGAGTGACAGACATGAGGGACTTCACAGGAACTGTAGATCCGTTTAGGCGCCAAAGTTTAAGGCCTGCAACACACTGGCGCGGCCTGCGGTGGCGGACAATAGAAAATTTGACAGCGGCGGACAAGTTTGCTATCTGCCAGGCCGCGACAGTGTGATTCAGGCTTAAATTGACAAGTTTGTAACAGGAATTTTCGACTATAAAATATAGTACTTATGTTATTTTTTTTATACTTTCGTGGTACTACACGCGGTTCTTTCAAATGAAAGCAAAAGTGAAAATATTGCATCTTCCCTAATGAGGATGATGATTGCTTTCACATAAAGTCGGGGCTTCAACGACGAGTGCGTGGACGCAGACGTTTAAATAAATTGTTTTTCACTTCTCATGCTTAAAAAGTGCGTCATATTATACTTAGCAAGCGGGGCTAAATTAGTACATTTAGCCCCTAGGCTTTAGCCTTTATGATTTGTAAAACATTTTAATTTGACCAATCACAACAGTTCAATATTACATCCACCAATCACAATCCTTTAAAAAAACATTAGTATTTGCTATCTACTAACCAGAAGTTAGACATTAACATCGACCAATCAGGAAACAGGAAAAACAAAATTAGGAGTTGAAGTATGTTCTTAGTTATTATATTAGGACGAACAAAATATATGATGCATGTCCGTTATGAAGAAAATTGTTATGATTAACAAAATTATGACTTCAAGCAAGTTCTTAGTAATGAAATTAGGAAGAAAAATTTTAGGACAACTGATCGTTATGACTTCCAATTATAGTTACAGAAATATAGGAACAAAAAAGTTAGGACGAAAAAAATTTGGATTAGTGATGATTAAGACTACAATACGTTAGTACAAAAAAAAATAGGATCACGAATTTTATGGAAGCCAATATGGACCCGTACCGTAGTTTAAATATTTTTTTCATTTTTCTCCAATAAAATCTGTAAACAACTTCTATTATTTAGATTTTACTGTGGCCTTAGAACAAAACAAAACAAATATAAATAACTGGAAATGAAATTTAAAGGAACGATATATTGGGTCCGTCCTACCCCCCTTAATTGCCTTTTATACCCGTCCATGGGGGAGCAATAAGTGACCCTCCAAACGCGTATTTCGGGAGTTAGGGTGCAACAAATTATGTATGATTCTATATTCGCTGAAAACGAGATTTTCGAGATGTGAGAATTTTTTGACGCCGAGTGTACATATAATATAATTACATTCTTCTGCAATAAAATCTGAAAATAATGGTACATTATTGCAGCGGCCGGGAAGTAGCAATTCGTGGATGAGTTGATTTTGTCGGATGAAGCAAAGCTGAATCCGACAGTAGAGACGAATCCACGAATTGCCGTTCCAGCCAAGGCAGATATAGTGCTTTCTCCTAACATGTGAGGAAATCAAATAATATTTACAAAAATCTTAAAATTGCGAGTATGTCAATGACCTATTAAGTTCCCGCCCAAATTATTTTTTAAAGTATGTACACGGCATGACTCGTAGTGCCAGTTTCAATTGGCATACATAAAAAAATACCATTAAAATCGGTCACAATTTTAAATGTTTTATGCAATTAAAATAATTAAAGATAGAACGGGATTGCAATCAAAATGCATTTCAGTTCGTTGTGGGTTTTATTTCGATAAAAAAAAAATCTTCTATTGAGACATTTATAAAAACGTCACTTCGATCACTTTGAAAATTACGCGTTTTGTCTATAACCATTAAAAAAAGAAACCTTGGGAAAACTCTAAGCAGAGGGGCTACTGCGAAGTGAAAACGAACTTCGTTTGAGTATCTCCGTCTCTGCCGCTCGAACTAGCAAGTGCAACAGGGAGGGAGATACACGAACGAAATTCGTTTTCGTTTCGAGGTAAGGCCTCTGCACGGTTATCACGCGACGCCGCGCGAACTCTCTCGATTTTTCTCGCACTATCCGTCTCTCTCTTATTAGAACACTTAGAAAAAGAGGTATAGTGCGAGAAAAATCGAGACAGCTCGCGCGCTGTCGCATGATAGCCGTGCAGGCTACAAACGGGCGTAATTTGTAAAAGCAACTTGCAAAGTTGGAAAGAGACAGCCTTACACTACTAACCAATCTAACTACAGCAAGTTGTTATGACAAATAGCAAGGTCTTTAAACGTACGAGCACTTGGCTGTTTGTAGTGATTTGTTTTAGTCAAAGTATATACTCGTAGTTAAAAGGTAAAAAAGTATACAGTAAAGGAATTTCATACATTTTCCTGGCAGCTAAAACTGTACAGTAATGACTTTTAACTTTTTAAATTTGCGCTCGTCAGTAACGAGGAACTTCACGCTTCACTTTTGCTACAGTAAGGCGCACATTTCCGAGCATGTTGGAGAAAATTCAATTATTATTTTGAAATTACTGGTTTGTATTTATTTATTTATTGTATCCTTATGAATCAGCCTTATTATTATTATTTCATATGCACCTTATTAAGAAACAATAAGTATTATTAATGAAATGTTATTAAAATAATAAGGTATTATTGGCACAACACGATTAGGCAGGAAAATGACCTATTATTCCAGCACGGTCAGCACAGGAGCTATCTCTCGCTCTCTCGCACTATCCGTCTCTCTTATTAGTGAATTTAGAAAGAGACGGATAGTGCGAGGCAGCTCGAGCAAAGCTGATGAGGTGAAAATAATATTGATATCAAACTATATCCATACCAAATATAATCCGCCGCTGAACCGGTTTAAGCGTAAAGAAGCAACAAACAGATAGACATACAAACATGCAGACCGACATACATACAGAAAGACAGATAGAGCAACAGACACACTTTCGCATTTATAATATTAGTATGGACTTCCATTCATTCATAACTGTACTAAGGTAAGCACGAGTCACGTTGTACATTCTCCAGTGATAGACCTTTTAAACAAAGCGTATAAAAAATAACAAACCCCATAAAAAAATCCACCGACAACGCTTTTTGCAAATGGTAACACTTCCGCCACCATAAGTTCAACATTTAAGAGTCCGCTTAAGCTCGGCCGAATTTCACCTTCCCATACAAACGGAGTTTCGGTCTCATTTTAAAACTACGTGTTGGATTGTGACGAAACTTTGCATATACAAAGAATGAGGTATATCTATGCCTGTAATTAGTTTACATGGTTCAAGTTTATAAAACAAACGAAATACATCAAAAACAAGTTTTGTATGGAAAACTTAAACACATTGTATTTTTTTACCATGGTATCTGAAGCTACATAAACTAATTACAGACATAGATATACCTCATGTCTTTGTATATGCAAAGTTTCGTTACAATCCAACAAGTAATTTTAAAATGAGAACATCTAGAAAACTGTAATTAGGCATGGGTATAATCAATGACGCCGACAGAACAGTAGAATATTTTTTTTAGAGTACCTCCCCTGCACCTTAATTGGGGATGTATTTTTTTCTCGTTAAACCCAGTGTGGGGCATCGGTGGATAACTTGTTCAAAAATATAAAAAATACTATGAAAGTCTGCATTTTTCAATTCAGTGATTCGTATCGTATGTGCGCGATATTGGGCTTTAAAGTTATTCGTGGCAGTAGGACATATAATGAATTTAAAAGGAAAACTATCACGGCTAAGTAGACTTAAGGGGCTACCCGAGGTTTTCATCGATTTTTGACAAGTTTTGAATCGTATCTCCTATTTTTCCACTACAGATAGAAGTATAAATCAAACGGTTATCGGTTCTTCAATCTTTTATCTCCATTTTTGTCTACCAGATTTTAAAAGAAATGAATTCTTCATTTTGTATGATTTTTTTAGACATTTTCTAAAAAAACACTTATTTCGTATCTCTATTGACGTGAAAGATCTAACATAGGTATACAAAATCTACATATTTGGGTTCGTCTATGACGTCTCTAAAACATTTAGGCAAGAAAACCAGTTTTTTGGCCTAAATTTGTTCAACTTTGATGCCAAATATCTCGATAACAATGAACTTTGAATTAAGTATGGGATACTATATTGCGAAAAGCCGTTGTTGTTGATATAATAAGCTACAAAAAACATTGCAAAACTAAGGGATTCAGATCGAAGGTCATTGGCGTATGGGGGCCCCTTAAAAGGCCAACCCTCGTACAAATTCGGCCGACGCATCCGCAAGTAAGTAATGTAAGTAAGACACACAGGCAACTACGGAACCCTATACCCTACACTGCGCGTGGCCCAACACGCACTTGGCCGGTTTTGTATTTTACTTGTGGATGATTTCTATAACCTTTATGTTTGTGGTTCTTACATAGCTTGATATAGGTACCTATTGTTTATGATCGATTGGTTCAACCAATGATACTTTCAATTGCTGTATGTGCTTCAGTTTTGATTAATTTTCTTAATATATAGTCGGGAGTTATGCGAGGCTTACAGTTCTGTTGTTAATATTGTTTAAATTTCATCCTGTCCAGTAATATACAATAGCTGTCTATGACTGGTTGTCCATAACTAGTGCAGTCAAATGCACTTCACAAAACGAAAAAAAAAAAAAACCAGACTTTATTCGTTATTGTTTACACGCTTTGAGAAGATACTATGGATTTAATTAATGAGAATTGTCAGTAGATGTACCTATGTTCATAGTCGGGTGTCCGTTATTGGATTTTGGCTGTTCTAAATTTTTGCAAAATTACGTTGCTAAGACTTTTTTGACGACCGGTTAGCCTAGTGGGTAGTGACGCTGCCTACGAAGCTGAAGGTCCTGGGTTCGAATCCCGGTAAGGACAAATATTTGTGTCATGAGCATGAATATTTGTTTCTGAGTCTTGGATGTTTTCTATGTATTTAAGTATTTATATCTATTAAATATATCGTCGTCTAGTACCCGTAACACAGGCCTTATTGAGCTTACTATGGGGCTAGTGGGATTTGTGTAAGATTGTCCCCTAATATTTATTTATTTAAGACTAAATATTGTTCCTTATGGTATCCATGACTAGAGTTCTTACCTTAAAAAAGTGTAAAAAAGGGGGTTTACTACCTGAGCCATGGACGAGTTCCACTTTCTGGCTCCATCATCAGACCAACTTGATACAAACTTGCAAATTAAATCAATACGACTTATGCTAAATGGTAAAATTCGACTAGCGAACAGGTGTGTGAGGTTTGAGGGTTTGTTAGTGTTGTGAGTTCAAATTAAGTGAACACATTGAACGCTGCTTCAGAGACTGTACTTAAAAGTAAGAATCAAGTGGTAATATAGTATTGTTTCAATTATATGTAAACGTATATGTGTATACGTTTACATAATTGAAAATCCAAGTACATCAACGAATGTACCTGGATTTTATTTTGTTTGCAGTCCTAACACGTAGGGTACGCTTTTGCGATTAACTGTCATTCAGCAAAAAAGGAAAATCGTCAACACGAAGTTACCATTTCAAAATTGGACCAATAGTAATGAAAATATAAATAATATAAATAGTCTTCAAAATATAAAATATGTATTTTTGTCCAGCATAGAATAGGTTTATATTCAAATTACGTGCAAAGTGAATGTTGTCTAATTAAAATGAATATCAAAATTTTATATGAAAATCGACTTTTTTGTACAAAATTCATATATGACGTATTTCCGATTGGTCACATTGTCGGAGAGTACGTAATTCCAAATGGACATATCTCTTTCGACCTATAGATATCTAGTATGTCAATTTAACTTTTAGGACGAAATTACATTTTAGCATTATTCAGGGTGGCCAAAGTTCCATGTCGAGGATTTTGAAATTGATAGTATTCAGGTTCGATCAATAATTTCGACCTGTTGATTTTCCACTTGTCCTGAATTTCAGTCCTTTAGTGACTGGAGTTTTCCATGAAAATATTAAAAATTATACAGATTGTGGGATCGAAAAAAATTTAGTACGAAATTTTAATAGATATTTTGAAGCTAGCTGTTTGGTGAAATAACTCATCGCGAGGAAGCCGGTCTAATCTCAACTATAGCTCACATGGCTGTTGCTTTCGTAAAGTAGTCCTGCCATAAGCTATAAGTAGTAATATAGTTATAATTTACTTAAAAAAAATAGTTTTAACAGGCCTCAACTCAGTACTTCACTTCACTTGAAGAGTTACCTAGGTTTCTCCACGACCCCGTCAAAGATCCTGACCTGATGACCCTGGGAACAAATGGAATACTAAAAAAAAAAAAAAAAAAAAAAAAAAAAATCTTTATTTTCAGACAACTTTAGGTCCATAGGATGTTAGTAACACGGTTTAAACACTTAATAACCTATGTTAGAATAAAATTAAGAATTAAATAAAAAAAATAAGAATTAAATTAGCCTAAACTGGCAGCTGGTTCACCTTACAGACAGCGCCCTGCGTTCCCTCTCTATGTCAGAGTCATCTTTTAACTCCTCATTCACAATGTGCCCAAGATACCTAAATTGCGAGACCCTCTGCAATACTACCCTTTCAAAAAAAATTGAAGCTTCGATGAGTAATTAGTGTTTATTATGTCGCGCTTAACCGCCAGACCTCTGGGTTACCAGTTACCAGACTCGAACGTAAATTAGGAAACATACTTTTTTTGAAAACGTAATAGGTTAAAATGTATTTTGATAATTTCGCCTCAATGTTTTTAATAATATGAGTATCATGAGAGGAATTTTCATAAATTATGAACTAGTGATGGAGCGTGTTCAATCATTTAAATGCACGCACAACATAAGTACTTAAATGTTTGCTGAATTAATTATCGGTTAGAGTTTCATGTTTTATGAGTGAATTTATTTTTATTGTTAAAATGCGAGCGAAGCGAAACTAGTTCTTCGATTCAGCTTAGGTAAGTATATGATTTATGAAACATTTTAATTTGAACAATTAAAACAGTTCACCGTATGACATGCACCAATCACAACTCTTTAAAATAACGTTTGTATTTGCTATGAACTAACCAGAATACAGCTAGATTTAAAATCGACCAATCAGGAAACTGAATTAATTTCAAACATTAGGTGTTTCTTATTCCCTAATTCACAATCATTAAAAAAAATAAACGCCTCTGACCGTCTATAGCCGCGTCCAAACGTTTAGGCGTGGTTGACTGCATACATGATATAAGCTATGAAGATTGAGTGGGATAAACTTCTGTTTATCTCGCTTTATCGTATATGCCCCAGATGCTGTCTGCCATGCTCGGTCGTTTGGACGTGGCTATTAGACGGTCAGACGCGTTTATTTGTGGTGTAAATATTTTGTATTTGTGTCAAAGCAGTTGGTTAAAAAATATGGCGCCAAATTGAACAATATTTTCGCCGTGATATTTAATATTGATCGTGGATGGATAATCTTTGTTTTTACTATTTTCTCGCAGTCGAAGTGAAAAAAGAGTGTAGGTATAACTCTGGTCTAAAAGCCATATATTACCTCGCTAATTATTTCCCCTCACTTCGTTCGGGAAAATAACCATCACGTGGTAGTATGGCTTATTTTACACCCTTGCAATACAATCTACTATTTTTTGTAATTGCTATTAAGTAGGTACACTGTTCTTAGACGTTATACAATCAGTCAATCAATAAACAAGATCCCAAAATAAAATCTTAAATATCAATGACATAAAGTTAATAACACATAATTGGTGATGAAATATGAACATTTCAAGTAGGTACTTACGCCTTTCGATGAAAGTTTATTGTATTTTTACTAGCTCATTATTGCACTCCTCGATAAAAAAACACGGCACAACACATTCAATACAAATAGGGGCAAACACCGGGCGATTCTCGCTAAAAAGCGATCTCTTCCAAACAACGTATGCGGGCAGCTAAACAAGTCCATTTCAGAATATGCAACATCGTATCATTAATTTTTTTCTCCTACCTGCGTGATTGCAAGCGGACACCGTAGCCTATGAAAGCCTACGACTAGGGAGGAGTCACTGGCGCGTTGCCGACCCTGTATTGATCTGAGGATGCGGTCTGTTGACAGCTTTAGAACTCTCTCACGGCGCCTTCTCGCGATTATTACAGGAAAGTGTTTTCTTTTTGCGTATTTCATACAAGCCTTAACATATTGACTAACCTACTGTAGGTGTTATGCTACTACACGTGAGCAGTTAATATGATATTAACAAAGCTTTTACTACGTATATAATTAAGCATGCATGAATGTAACTGATGTAAAATCTTGCAAGTCGATTTTCAAACATTTTCAATAGTCGTATTGATTTGATACTTTTTAAGTATGCATAATATAGATGAAAATACAATATGTTAATTTGATGATGGAACTCTTAGATAGATAGTAAAGCTTATATTAACAATTATTTTTACAATAATTCACTTTAAAAACAAAGTTTTAACCAATTTCAATTTAGTACTCCGCCAAGCCATTAGAACATTTCCACATTTTTTTTACAATTTACCACATGAACTGATTTCCGATAGCAAATGCGTTGATTACTATAGAAAAAAACCGAATCCGATACGTATGCATTTGAGGACTTCCTACGATTCCCCAAGATCATCACCAATGGCACTTCATTAGTTCCTATTTCAACGGAATCTTATCACAACCTGTGACGTACTTTTACACTTTTAAGTACATAATTGAGGAATTTGATAAGTCATCTGTGGTCTTCATCATCCTACCAAAATTACTACACGCGTGCCTAATAAAATTGAGGAGCTCCCTCAATTCCTCATCGATCCCATCACATAACTGAATTTCGAAAAAAATGGGACCAACCTGCAACCATATACATACAAAAATAAACATTTTTTTTCAAATTGGCTCATCAATGACGGAGTAACAAACATTAAAAAAAAATTAAAAATATATTAAAAAAATACAACCGAATTGAGAACTTCCTCCTTTTTTTTAGTCGGTTAAAAAAAAAATTACCGCAAAATAAAGCACTGGCATGCGCGAATGTATTAAAAATGTAGCTAGGGATAGTCACGTAACGTTTTGAACGCCCGCCGTTAGGTAGATCCAACTGTCATTTTTTCGTATAAAATTTGACATTTAGATCTACCTAACGTACGTACAATGCCTTACGTGATATAGCTGTGGGTGTCGTTCTCAGGCACATTTTTGTATGAGTTAACGAATAAAAAAGCTTATAACGAAAGGTTGATATTAGGTAAAATATTAGATACTTTACGTGTTCTTTTCCTATTTAGGCAAAAGTAAATATGCCTCAGCGATCCAGATTTTCAATAACTGTTAAATATTTTAGGAGGTCCTTTATAACCACTTCCTAGTTTAATTCGTTGTAGCTTATTTATGTGTAAACGATTGTAAGAATACGATACAGCAAATCAAATATTGCCTACAAATAAGCATACGTAAACTGTGAGTACTAAAACAAACTAAAATACAATTGTTGCTAAGCTCATTATAATTTAACAACTTGGCTGCAAACTTGTAGAAATCTTGAGGCACATTTTGACAGTTGTCAAAGTAGAAAATAGTATCGATTTACAAAATGGCAAATACTTTGTTGTTAACGTGAATCGCGAAATCTGTTACGCAAATTAAGTCATACTTTAAAGCTTAGATGTGTAAATGAATGAATAATGACACGGTACGTAATGCCAAATGTACGATCCTTGGAAAGCTCCAAAGAAAGTCGAGCTCTATAAGCTTAGCTAGTGAAAAACTTACTGGTTATTACTCGGACGAATGCTGAGGCCAACGACTGCGAATCGACGTTACTAACTTAATCCTTTACTATTAACATGGCACATTATAGATTGTTTACGCAATCTTGCACGGAACACAACGAATCAGCATTGGCTCCACCATTACACGCAGGGGGTATTCAATCGCTTGTGCATTTAGGGACATTCGCGGCGCAGCGGAATCACTAACCTGGATTTCCATTAGGCGTTCGTCTGTTCACTCCCAGCCCGGGTCGATTGTACTAGGATGTATGCCCGCGCATGACTAGAACCCGAATGGGCCCTGGCACTCCAAACGCTCGATACTAACAGACCTGCGCCTTTGCGAAGTTTAGGCCAGCGCTCGCCCCGAAAGGCAACAACGCGCGCCCCAGCCTATGGAGTTACCGCGTTCTGGAGCGCGGCATTTCTTTACTTTCGTGACGTCATAATAGCAAGCGAGTACGCTGCGGAGTTTAGTTGCGAAAGAAATTTGAGTCTCAAATTCGATGGTTCTTTTTAGGGTACCGTGCAGGGCGGCAAAAGTAGGTGAGCGGACGAGGCGCTCGAAATGATCTAAACCCTTGAAACAAAGACGTATTCGCTTGGCATCCTCGTGCGAGCAGCTTCTGCTTTTGATTGTACTAATTAACCACTGTGCCGTCCTTTAATGATTGATGTAGTTTACGCTACATTTACGGGCGGTTCAGTACAGTTTGCAAAAGTTGTACTATAATTGCAAACGGTGTCTATTCAAAGATTTGTATGATTTTATTGGAGAGCGTTATAATATACTTTGTTATAGCAATAATTCTATGTACAGACTGTTCATTTGTTCGACGGAGTAAAATGACGTTTCATGTGTTTTCAATTTTTTAAGTCACTTAAACGGTTGTACAGTCAACAGTAAAAGTAGAAGATCATGTTATTACCTTGTCGCTTTCACTACTTTGACGCATACCAACTGTCACAGTATTGTTACGTTGAGTGCGACAATAGTACATTACGTAACTAGGGCGGTGAATTCGTGAATGCCCCAGATCGCAGGTGTTTGTGGCCCGAACCGAAGGTGAGGGCTATAAATATGCGCTCTGGGGCTTTACGAATTACCGCCCGTGTTGCGTACGAAATTTTACGTCTTCATCTGGCCACAATGCGAGTTTTCCCGTACGCACAGCGTGCAGTAAAACTCGTATTATGGCCAGGTGTGACGTAAAGTATTAAAACGATCATCTATATTTGCTGTTGACGGTACCACATCACTATATGTGCTACAACCTATAATTACCGAATAGTTTTAGGGGGTAGGCATCTACCTATGTTTAGACTAGAGCTAATAAAGTTTACGCATTATTTTATTTATTCTGCATCTGTATATTCTTGTAAATAACTTCTTTTAGCACGGCTATAGCCGAACGGTAAGACTTTCAATCTGTCCGTCGCGGGTTCAACGTGTTAAAGCCCCGGCTCATGCCACTGAGATTTAAAAAAAAGACGAAATATCATTTGATACAGTGGCTTTTCGGTGAAGGAAAACGTCGTGAGGAAACCGGTCTAATCCCAGTAAGGTTTCGTTTTCCCTATGGGTTGGAATGTCATCGTGAAACTAGTGCCTACGCCAAATCTGGACCCTGGGTTCGTTTGAGGATGTTGAGAAAGAGACGGTTATTCTATGTAGCCGCCCTTTGATAGCCATGCCTGAATTGCTGCCCACTTTAACAATGAACTTATTAGTGGCAATCAAGTACAAATTATACAAAGACGATAAAGTAAACAAAAAGAAAGTGTCTTCGAAACCCAATTGCATGGCATTTTTTTCCGTCGCGAAAACTCAGGAATTTCGTAATGTAAGCCGTGTGTCAGCCTAACAGACCCTATTTATATAACCGATATATCGTATCCAAAAAACAATCTTGTAAATGATTTTATTAGGGTTACTACGTAACGTAGTCAAGGGACCCTTGTAGTTTCGCCATGTCCGTCTGCGACTTAGCTACTAGAAAACAGTAATTCCGCACGGGTATATAAATCAATCTCGCCGACAAAACGGTATGAATAATCTTGAGTGTATGTCTTATTCTTTAGCACGCCCTGCAGCCTAAACCATTCGACGGATTTCGACATATGAGGTGTCGTTGGATTCCTCTTAATCGTGTGAGTAACATAGGCTGTAAATATTTAGGTTTTAAGAAAAATCTTTTAATTGTACTTGTTACCTATACGGAACTCTAGTTTCGAGCGAGTTTCACGCCTGCCATGATTGCAAGCACCAACCGAATGGGGTAACGCATAACTAGGGTAAACTTGCCTATAATCGACCGTTCATTAAGTGTGCCGTTCAACCTTATACCGATGCAATAGAAACGGTATTGCAATGGTCGTATTAGCCTCGCGGCGACCGCTCAATCGCATAGACTGCGCAGGTTTTAAGCAAAAAGTGCTTTGAGTGGGCGCTGCGTAACGCGCTATGGGAAGGCACGATAAGGAGTTGATCCCGGTTATTGTCTACAACAGTTAGGTTGAATTAGTAGCTTTTAGATGGCTTGATAATTCTTAATAGCCTAACCCTAGGTTCTGATATTGTCAATTGGCATTTTTATTATCCGAGTTAGCTACAGTAGCCTAATGGTTAAAGTATCTATTATGCGGCGTCAAACGATGGTTGGGGGTCCGAATCCCGGCTCGTTCCAATGAGTTACCGAAATTATGGGCGGAATAACATTCGTTAAGTACCATTAACTGTTCGGTAGAGAAATACGTCGCGAGAAATCTGATTTAATACGTCAGAAGGGCCAGTCGAATTTAAAACCGATATGCATTTCCAAGTATGCAAGCACGTTTCAAACGCCCTCTAGGAGACTGGTAGCGAAATGTTAACTTATAGTAAAACTATCAACAAGAAAACACTCGCAGCGCCATCTGTTACTGCATTTGCAAACTAAAACATAACCGTACTCGGTTATGTTTTAGTAAAGTATTTAAGTAATAATTTTATTGCGCCATTTGTAATTTCCCTTTTCTAATTTTTACAATTATATTGGTGCTCTTGCAAGTAATATATAATGTACACTAAACGCTTAATGCGTAGACATTATTGTTCATTCGTCTATCATCGCCATCTTGTAGAATACTAGTGAACTATTTCAGTTCTAAGCTCGGCGTTCTTTTATCAATGCCGAGACAAATGTGCAGATTTCTGCACGGCTATCACAAGTCACAAGACAGCGCGCGAGCTCTCTCGATATCCGTCTCTCTCTTAGACTCTTCTTTCTCTCTAGACAACTCTGAAAAATCGTGCTCGTCTTGTGATACCCGTGCTGATAGTGTGCTGATACGAGAATTTCAAAGGCGTTTTTACGATTTCCAACTCAACATTTTGCTCTAAACATATGTATACTACCTATATTGTTTTTTTAAACATATTCTTCTTTAAGCTTTAAAATATTTAATGCCGTGTCAAAAAAGCGGTTAGCATTCTCGGTAACCTTTTACAGCCTCCATTCAGTAAACATCTGAGCATTTCTATATAAGTAAAATTTTCCTATCGTGTTACCAAGTTTTGTAGTAATTTTTTATCAACAATATTAGCGTATTTTAAATGTTCTAGGTTCTTTTATACGTCCTTGATCTTGATCTTAAATTATTGTATTAAAAATGATAAAAAAATTGGTAACAAAGTGGGAAATTGTTATTCTCATTATTAAATACGTTTCTTAATTCCCCCCTGTCAGTACAGTTTTCATTTCCTACAGTGAGTACTATTATACTTATTCTTACAGAATCGTTTTTCGATAATCCGCTGCTTAGAGAAAGTAAGAATCCGAGTGTATTTTAGTATAGGAGTTATATGAATAAGAATAGGTGATAGGTCATACTAATTCCCACACAGACGGAGTGTGATTTTTGTAGTTCTTTGTTTGTGTCTTTCTAACATACTTAAAGACAGTGTTGAAAAGTCTAAGCTTGCAAAACGCGTTTCTACTACTACCATCTTGAAAATATAAAAAAATATTAGGGGACAATCTTACACAAATCGACCTAGTTCCAAAGTAAGCAAAGCTTGTACTATGGGTACTAGACGACGAAAAACATACTTATATAGATAAATAAATACTTAAATACATAGAAAACTTCCATGACTCAGGAACAAATATTCGTGCTCATCACACAAATAAATGCCCTTACCGGGATTCGAACCCAGGACCTCTTGCTTCGTAGGCAGGGTCACTACCAACTAGGCTAAAGCGGTCGTCAAGTAAAAAATACATATACCTAATATATTGGTACCTACTATTTGATTTTGGGGTCTCACTCGGGATGACAAAGCTGTGACAAAGATAGTCATACTGACAAAAAAAATCCTATGGGACGAACCACGAAATTGCGAAATAATAAGAGCCGAGTTAACTATGAGTTAATTGTGATTTAATTGAGTTTAGTATGGAATACCAGTTTTTATCCCCGGTCCACGCAGACGAATTCGCGGGCGGAAGCTATAGTAATACTATATATGCGAAAGTGTGGATAATAAATAAATAAATAATAAATAAATATAAGGGGACAATCTTACACAAATCGAGCCAGTCCCATAGTAAGCTCAATAAGGCTTGTGTTATGGGTACTAGACGATGATATATATAATAGATAGAAATACTTAAATAGGTAGAAAACATCCATGACTCAGAAACAAATATTCATGCTCATCACACAAACATTTGCCCTTACCGGGATTCGAACCCAGGACCTTCAGCTTCGTAGGCAGCGTCACTACCCACTAGGCTAACCGGTCGTCGTGGATGTTTAGATGTTTGTATGTGTGTTACTCAATCACGCTTAAACGGCTCAACCGATTTGGATGAAATTTTGCACGCAGATAGTTTATAGCCTGGATTAAAATAAAGGATAGTTTTATCCCGGGTCGACGCAGACGAAGTCGCGGACGGAAACTAGTAGTTCATCATTTAGGTTTAAGACTTGTTATACATGTACCTACTAAATACATTTAAGGAAATGCCGTTTATATTGCATTTAAGCCCTGGGTAAGAATCTCTTGCACAAGTGTATCTAATCAGTGTTAACCGTTCGTGTTAAATAAATAAATTCATTAATAATAATTATAGTGTTCGTTTTATCCATTTTTTAACTCAAGATGAACTAAGCACAGTCTCAGGGTACCGACTGGTGATTAAACTAGACGCGGTGTTGCATATATTGCGCACAGTAGATATAGCTTAAAACAGTAAAACCAATCCTTATAGGGGGAGAGACGGTTTGATACAGTAGGCACTGAATGACTCATTAATTATACGCTGGTGAGTAAAGGGCCGATCAGAAACAGACCTATATCCGCCCATGCCGTACAAATGTCAGATTTGATGCACTTACACAGTCACGTGTCGCTAAAATAAACTACGTACATATGTATGTACATATGAATATATATATGTATGGACATATATACATTCGCGTTTTTATCCCTAAAAGGTGTGTTCCAGTATTACATAGCATAAACGTAGGATGTGGGTAATCTGGCAAAAAAAAGTTGAACCCACTAGATTCAATCACGCGGCAACACTTTCGGTCAACATGTATGCGTAGTGCGGAGGGTACGCCGTTTAGTGTTGTCGCGTAATTGACAACATTTCAAATTTTCATGTAGGCCATTTTATGATTTAGATCGCTAGAAATTTTTTTTTTAGCGACTCGTGTTTTTTAGTTTCTCCCTTAATTGTAATTTTCATTCAAAACTATCAAATTGAAAAGTACCGAATTCCAGAAGGTTGTAAGTAAATTATGACGTCAATACTACGACTCTGTATGGCAGTTTGGACACCTTTCATATGGCAGCCATAATACGGACGTCACACACGGTGAAAACCACTTTTATACATTTTCTTAAAAGCGAGCAAGAAAAAAACACTGAAAACTACTTTATTACGTTCAGATAACATAATTACCGAAATGCGTAATGCTTTAGTCGTCATTACATATTTTGAAATATTGTCAATTGTGGGTTCAACTTTCGTTTGCCAGACTCTATAAAAGATTGACTAACGTCTAACATGATATCGCAGTGATAGGCTATAGCCAATCGCCCACGATACACTTCAACCCTGTCCCTTAGTACGACTCTTACGACACCCATGGGAAGAAAGGGGTGAATGGACACTGCTTGATGCCGAGTTCTTGGAGTATGGAAACATTTGTTCGGTGTCTCTCGCAGTATCCGTCTCTTTCTAAGTTTTCTAATAGCGGAGTAAGTAAATGCGGAGAGCTGGCGCGGCACCTTGTGCCAACCGCGCTGCTCGACGTATATAAAACGGCAAATGCTTGATTTTCTGTTACGTTTGAATGCACCAGCACCTTAAGATATTCTAATTGACTTACTTCAGCCAATATATTTACTGTGGCTTCCGTTAGGAATAGCCGTTAATAAATGATGACCATCGAAGTTCTCTCCTTTAAGCGGAGTTCTGCATAGCGACTCGGGTAGCGGCGGGGCCGTGTATTGCGAGGCAAAGACAAGGCGTCCATAGAACTCGGTTTCAACCGGCTATCATAAATACTAAGTATAAGACAAGGTCAGTTCGGGTAAGTGCGTCTCCGGGGAAAGGGCGCCTCATTTATCAATGCAATAAACTTTATTTTAGTTTGTTGCATGAATGTAAGATGTCGTTATTTGTGATATATCTGTAGATCTCGATATGTTTGATGAAAGGTGCACTTTCCCCGGTGGCGCACTAACCCGAACTGACCTTACTATACTATACTAATCTATACTAATTTTATAAAGAGGAAAAGACTGAGAGATTGCTGCTTTGTAATGTTTGTATATCGTATCTCCGTAACTACGGGCTGATTTCAAAATTTCTTTCACCTTTGTGTAGAATATTTCATCTTTCATATTTCATTTATTTCATAGTCATGAACATAATTTCATGATAAAGGTGTTACAGTTAGTTTAGTCAATTCATGACACCCTGTTAGGGCACAATATTTAACTTATTATCTAATACTACACTTTTAAAACATTTCATCATAATATCA
Organism: Epinotia demarniana; assembly: GCA_945867215.1. Lineage (NCBI taxonomy): Eukaryota > Metazoa > Arthropoda > Insecta > Lepidoptera > Tortricidae > Epinotia > Epinotia demarniana. Next base: position 61,825,479 of record OX244259.1, read on the forward strand.
TCATCATCCTCCTAGCGTTATTCCCGGTTATGCTCTTTCAGGAGCCCAGGGTCCGCTTTGACACCTAATCCCAAGATTTGGCATAGGCACTAGTTTTACGAAAGCGACTGCCATCTGACCTTCCAACCCAGAGCGAAAACTAGACCTTATTGGGATTAGACCGGTTTCCTCACGATTTTTTCCTTCACCGAAAAGCTAACGGTAAATATTCCGTACATAAGTTCCGAAAAACTCATTGGTACGAGCCGGGAATCGAACCCGCGACCGCCGCTTAGCAGCCGCATGCCTGAACCACTAGGCTACCGTAGCTCTCATTTCATCATAATATATGTATAGTGTGCTGTCCAGACAGCACTGTAGAGGGTGTTGGACGACCCCTACAGTAGGCACCTATCTGTGATTTTTTCTGTGGGATCACAGATCTCGAACGGAAGAAACGATTGGGTTTTTTTTAAACGAAAGCCTTAACATTAATTATCCACTAGTTGTTAAATGACAATCCGTATTCGGATATACATTGCCACTTTCTGTATTGACATTTTGAGTATTATTTATTTTTATTTCTTGTTATTGACGATCGTGATAAGGATTCTTACAATTTTGACATTGTATGCGAATCTATATAGTCATTATTAAAATAAAATAACTAAATCTAATCTAAATCTAATCTATAATATTTTGTATGAACGGCGGAACTCCTAGCGAACTTTTGAGTGCAATTCAATTATTAAAAGGTAGCTTGCCACTGCTTCAACTTATTGAATCGCTCCGAAAATCTAGGCCGGTACTTTTCGATCCCGGTTTATACCTATGTACGAGTAGGTATGTATAGGTATGGACGTACAATATAAAGGGCATGCCTTCGACTTTTCAAAACCACTCCCCCAGTTAGATGCGCGCACGTAAATACAAGATGCATCACCAACATCATCATATCAGCCGAAAGTCATCAAGGATACTATATTAATGTTCTGCAATAAATTCATTATAAGTACCATTACCTTTTTTGGTGCGGACCGCTAAAAATATATTAGAAAAAACTGCATGCCTCGTCCGGAATTCGAAGACGTTTCTACTGCCACGAAGATACGCCCGACTCGACGAAATATTGATTTCAGTACGTACGCATGTTCCTCCCTGTACTTCTTTCTATAAAGAATGGAGAAAATTACCTGTAAGTTTCCCACAAAACATTTTGGGACAAGTTGCAGATCGCACAAGTTAACCCATTCAGGGCCCGTGACTCAGCGTATGGGTCATGTTAAAACAGTCGCGCAGGGCCCGTGACTCACATGTGAGTCGTGAATAAATTCTGATTTAAACATAAACAAAACGTAATATGACGAAATAATATAAGTATAATTTGAGCTAACAACCATTGATAAACATAATTGTAAACATGTTTTTTTTTTTAGTGAAACAGGGTCTAGAATATTCAAGTTTGGTTTACTGGAAGTGTAATATAGTAAATATTCTGAAATTCGAGATACATACGTGTCCCAAGCAAATGGATAAATCTACATTTCAAAAATATCAAAAATATATGTATGCCTGAAGTTACTGACATGACTCAAGGTATGGGTCACCGTGGCCTGGCGCTAATTGTAAAAACTACACATAGAAGAAAAAAAACGCTGTTATAAATTAATGTTTGAAAAAAACGTAATTTTCCTGGGGTATAGCCCCCCTGGTAAAGGTCGCGGAAGTCCGCTGGATGCGGGATTCTTATTATCTATTATGTTCATTTTCTTGCCTTTCGGCATCCGAGAAAGAAAAACGCTAGATTCGAATTTTTGTCATCGTTGTTACAACACGCTGCGATACAATATCTTTATGGTGTCTTTTTATTTTATTCATTTCAATATATATTGATATTGCTATACAGAAAGTACCTATGCCAAAATTCAGTTTAAGCAATCTGGCTTGTCTTGTTCATTTTGATGACAGCAATATACAAACAGACCAAGCATAAAGCGCAAGTTACCCATGCAAGATATTGCATGCTAGTGTCATTACATTGCGGGTTACCGAAGTGCTTATACTGAGATTTATCTATCAAATCCCGCAATGTAGTTAAACTTACTTGCAATTTCTTGCACTGGCCGCGTATGCAATGCTGAAAGCTCGCAGGTTCGAATCCGGCTCGGAACAATACATTTTTCACTATACGCAGTTTTCCTTAGCAGACGTTACTGCTTACAAAAAGAATTACTCAGGATATAAATTCGACTCTACCACGCTACTTATTTAACCTACTCGCCGCGAAAAAAATGCGCGTGACACCCCCACGCCACGCAAGTTTAACGTCTATTTTTGGAATACTTCGTATGAAGTCGGTGGTGATAGCAGGCGCGGGACACTCCGCGATTTACGTTCATCGCTACAAGTACATGCCGGTGCTCCAACGTTGGGGAACCGGCATGTACTTGTAGCGATGAACGTCGACGACGTCAGAGGGCCATAAATCTTAATGTTTTGGCTGAGAAAATAGCGCCTTTTGTAAAGATCAAAGGAGTGTCCCTTCTCTACTTGCACTATTATCTATTCTCTGGTGATAGTGACAAACTAGAGTTCAAGTCAGTGGTAGCGAATGGGTTAAAAAGGCACGTTAAGGACGGATAGTGAAAGAAAATACGAGTGGAATGTATTTTTTTTTATTAGATTTTGTGACTTTTACATAACTGTTCTGGTAATAAATAAATACGTAAAATACCATTGTCGTGAGACAATACTACGACAACACTAAAGATAACCAACCCGGGTACTAACACGAATCAACTAAACTTGTACAGTCAAGTGTAAAAATATTTACAAAAACGGCACATTAAATAAACTCAGCCATACATAATATAAACAGCCTCGCTGGCCCCTATGTCACCAACTTGACAACTGTCATCTGACACTGACAATTCACCATACATTGCTCGTTCTAGAAGTTAAGGTGGTCGCTAGGTTACTAGATCCAGCAATGTACGGAGAGTTGTCGTTGTAAGGTGACAATTGTCAAGTTGGTAGGGGCCTGGTGGTAAGCTGACGCTATAGCTTATCGACTTATGCGGCTCCTCAGCGCGTTAGCAACCTTGTAGTGATTTGAGGATTCGTTGTGATGACAGAGACGACATGTACCTCACTCTCAACACAGCGATTCCCCGGGAGCTCTGGCGACCCTACTCACCAGTCACCAAGGCTATCACAACACGGCCCGCGATTATACGACGCGACATAAGACTACCCGTCTCTAGAACGCAGTGCCGTGCACAGCTCTCGGACCATCCTGGGAACACAACGCGTACCATACAGAGTGATCCAAAAATGGGATGTGAACCGATCAATGGCATAATGCCGGCTGTACACATTGGGCCAACGGTGGCGCGTGAGCAGGATGCAGCCATGAGTTAGACCTCTCCGTCTAACTCATGGCTGCATCCTGCTCACGCGCCAACGTTGGCCCAAGGTGTACAGCCGGCATAACAGGGGACTGATTTTTAACTTTCGAGAGCTCGAAAATCAAATAAAAGTAAATACGTTTGTAGTGTCAAAATGGCCGGCACTTACTTTCTGCCAATAGAATTGAATAAGAGTGGTCAATACCAATCGTTTTTAAATTTTCTATCGCTATTTCAAAATAGCATTTCATAATTTTTGTCAGTTTTCGAGTGAAAGATTCGAGCGCTCGAAAGGTAAAAATCGGTCCCCAGGTATCGCGTTCTCATAAGAAAAACTATATGGTTTTTTATTTGTCGCGATTTTTTTTTACATTTGTATGGAGCAGGTCGCCCCAGTCGGCCAACGCTCCATACTAATGTAAAAAAAAGCGTTAAAAAATCTCTTAGATTTTTCTTATCAGAACACGATACATGTAATGCCCTTGATTGGTGCACACCCCATTTTTGGATCACTCTGTATAAAAGCAAGTAGTAATGAAATGGCTGCGGTGTTATGTTAGGTAGAGGTCACCCCACTAGCAATGGTTCAATAAACTACAAATGATTCAATGCAATACGGAATAAAATGTTCCACAAATTAATTTTCTCACTGAATTACGCAAATCGCGACACATTCGACGCGCGTTTGTATCGAATCGCGTTTATCGACAAATTTATATTAAAACGGCCCGAACAGCAACGTTCGATAAAAAATAGTATGTATAAAATATGGGTACTAAAAACATTAAAAGTATTATAACACCACCTAAAACATTTATTATATAATATAATAACAATACCTATTTCAAACTAACCTTCTCCCCTACGCCAAAGTTCATCACTTAAGTGATACACCTAACACCTTGGTACAGTCGACTACAAATAGATCGACACGGCCAAAGTTACAAAGATATGTACACGCGACCTTAATGTTAAAGCAATAGAGTCGTGTATAGAGATCATTGTAACTTTGAGCGTATCTTTCTCTTTGTAGTCGAATGTACAGTACCAAACCTTGTGCAGCTGAATACAAAATTAACCACCGTTAATGATGACATTGAAGCTCAGCTTTGCCTACCTTAAAAAACACCGTGGTTTTCTACCCAAAAGGGGTTCGAAAGGATAATTATCACGATAATTATCACGATAATTATCATGATAATTATCGTGATAATAACGGATTGATAATTATCGATTGATAATAACAAAAAATAGCGCTCGTGAAAATGAACTGTATTCGAAGTATTCGAACGTGTATTTCCGCACTTGCGTCTATCCGACCGCACGAAGTGTCAACGTGACGAGCCGCGCCCTGTGGATTCCCCTTACAAGAAGAATTCAGTTCGGATTATGCAAAGTTCAGCCAACTCGAGTGTCATTGGTTCTTATACTGGTGATAATTATCCGATATTTATCACGAAGCGTAATTATCTTGATAATTTCGAACCCTGCTACCCAATGATTCTACTATTTTATCCAATAGTTGCCCACATCTTTCACCCATCATAGATCATAGTAGATAAAAAACCGGCCAAGTGTCGGCAACAGAAATACATAGTTTGTGAAAATTTCAACTGTCTAGCTATCGCGGTTCTTGGGATACAGCCGGACGGACAGACAACGAAGTCTTAGTAAAGGGTCCCGTTTTACCTTTTTTTTTTAAAAAACAGTTTTTAAGGTTGGCTAAGTTAGGGTCCAATAGGCAATAATTAGCAGCATTCGACGGCGTTAAATTGATCTCTAGGGACTCATTAGCGTCATTCAAGTACAGTAGTGGAAGCCCAATTTCATAAGAAAACCGCAAATCGATGTACAGTTTAGCCGTTTGGCACACGCATACTAGAGGTCAAAACAATTTTTTTGACCCGCAGTTCCTAAAAAAAATTCCCTTAGGGGGGGAGTGCCGAAACTTGGTGATATTGAAAAATTAAAAAAAAAATACTTAATGCAATCCTTTTCAAAATTGCTTTTTAGTGGTTAGATATGAGGATATCACGTATCATTTGTGGTATATTGAATTTAAAAAAGTCAGCCATATCGTGTCTGGAGGAGCCCAAACTTGGTATGTTTCGAAAATTATTTTTGTTTCAATTAAAAAAATATGGCTAAAATGTAATGATGTGGTATATTTTTAGAATCGCCTCAAAAAGCCCTTTCATATGATACTACAACGATAGGTTTATGAAAAAAAAATTTTTTTTTCCATACAAAATGAAAAATGTTTCGGCACTCCCCCCTAAGGGAATTTTGTTTTAGGAACTGCGGGTCAAAAAAATTGTTTTGACCTCTAGTATGCGTGTGCCAAACGGCTAAACTGTACATCGATTTGCGGTTTTTTTAAGCGTAGGGCTACCACTACAGCCCTTGCGTACCGCGCAGTTACCAAAGGAACAGCCTCGGTTAAACGGCCTGCAGTCAATGTGATAGTAATCATAGATCTCTTTGCAATCAACTGTCACACACGCGATAATGCTTCTTATTATCATTGTTTATAGCGTTGGCTCAGCCTAGAATGGTATGAACATTCACATGGACTTACTATAGTCAATTTTTTTATTCCGTAGACTAAAATGACATTTCATGTATTGCTAGTTTTTTACGTCTTATGTGCTACAACCGGTACTAAGCTAAAATAAACGATTGGGAGGTACTTATATTTGTTGATGAAGCGTCTGTAACACAATGAATGGATAATCCGTGACGTGCTAAAAAGGAGAGAACACGCACTGAAAACATCCGATACTATATACTACTAAAATAACGAATGCCAAATACGTAAACCAAAATGGTGTCGCGTCAGGTCGGCGATACGTCAATGTCATTTTAAATGTATGAGTACATTAGTAGTGAGTAAATTTTTATTTATTGTTTATTTCGTATCATTTTGTGAGTAGATTTTATTTATTGTTTATTTTGAACCTAAAATTAATTCAACAATTTATCGGTTATTCACAAACCGATATCAAAGATCAGCACTGTTTGTATATAGCTGGCCACATTATTTCTACGTTTGACATTTATGGTTGTCATTTTAGTCTACGGAATAAAAAAATAGACATATCTTATAAAATAAATTACTACACTTGACACATTTTCATCTTAATGATACCAGTCACCCATAAAGCTTAAGGTCACAATAATATGCAGACATATATTAATAAAATAAAAAAAAATCTGTTACAACTCCGAGAACTTTTGTCTTTTTCGTCACCTTTACATTTGGGTTTGACAGACAGTGACAAAACACATTTATGTTTGAATAAGGGGGCCAGTTGTAATGTTCGAGCTAATATGAAACGATCCGCACAGAGCGGCGCGGCGCGACGCGGTTTTCTGTGCGGACCCTTTCGTATTAGCTCGAACATTACAACAGGTACCGCCTCCGCACCGCGCCGCGCCGCCCCGCCACCGCTCTCTGTGCGTTTGCAGCTTAAGTGGGACAGAAAGGGAAATGTCATGCATTGTCCTTGTCACAGTTCCAGCGGCAAATAAACCATTACTCGACTTAATTAAGTAGATTGTTGATGGTAAGCCATCGGCTTATTTATTAGTCATATATATAACCCAATATCCATAACCACACTAACCCTTTCCTATTTACTGTAAAAGGCTGCACATTGCCTATGAAGAATGCCTGTCTTTTAGTGTATTTTTTTCAATCCAATACCTCCGTAAATACAATGAATGAATGTAGTAGTTGAAAATTCATGAAAGAAATAAAGAATTTAATGACACTGCATGCATCATATTAGCCGAAATACTTCCACTGCTGGACATAGGCCTCCCACAAAGAGTGCCAAAGTGACCGGTCCTACGCCACCCGCATCCAGCGGAGTCCCGCGACCTTGACCAGGTCATCAGTCCACCTTGTGGGGACTACAAACGCCGCGCCTTCCGGTGCGTGGTAAATATCGTAGACTGTTTTGAAAAAATATACGTAGCCTAGTTTTTACCAAAGTTCTTCTAGACTACAGCCAGACGTGTTCTTTCCGATCTCGTGGTAGTTTGTCGACATTCATAGGTGCATGTAATATACCAAAATTGAACGATATATAACTTTGACTCTAAAGCAGGGGTTCCCAAAGTGGTCCAGGTGGACCCCCAGGGGTCCACAGGAGACTCGGCGGGGGTCTACATTGGCGTGACAAAAAATGGAGGTGCACAATTCGTAAGTGAGGGTCCACGAAAATGTAAGTATCTGGTTTCGTTAGTAAAGAACGAAAATGTTGGTAAATTAAACTGGCATTTTATTAAAATTACACCATTCGCCTCCAAAACTTGTCGACTGCAAGTCTGCAACAGATCGCGAGCGTGTCCAGACTTAGGTAATCTTCACATTTTTGCAGAGTTTTGTGAATATGCTAGAAATGTGGTGTAGGGGGTCTACCAGAACCAGTTAACTTTTGAAAGTGGTCATATGAGAAAATAAAGTTTGGGAACCCCTGCTCTAAAGGTAACAGCTCAGGCGATAATTTGCATATGCTTATGCTAATTTAAAGTCCTGCTGAATAGAATGCTGATTGCTGTTGTATCAAGTTAATATTGATTCATATTGAAGTAAATTCAAGGAATATAAAATATGTGATAATAATAATATTGGAAGCATAGGCAATATTAGTATTCAGATATAAGCAGCGTTTTACAGTAGTTTAGGTAAAGATACAACTTTAGAGTTTTTAAATGTTTCATTTTAGTAGATTCCCCAAAATGCTACTTCAAATGCACAATGGATGTCCTCTAACAATTAATAGCACAGCTATTTCCTCACCAAAGGATAACATATAATGTTGCTCTCTCCATGAGCAGAGATAAAGAGTCTCAACACGGCTATCAAAGGACAGCCTACGAGTTTCGACCAAAAGAGACGGATTGGTCAATTTCGCCGCGACACAGCTCGCGAGCCGACCTGGGATAGCCCTGCTGAGCGCGTGTTTATCCACAGATGTTATCCAGTGTTCTGAGTTCTGAGACATTCCATGTTGTAAAGTCAGGGGTATTAATATAAGAACAGTAAATCAAACCGAAACATACCTTTTTATGCCTTATGTCATAGTGACAAGAGAGAAAAAAGTATGTGTCTATTTCCTTGACTGTAACATAAATATCTGTACACACCTTTATGACATTGACAATAGACTCCTGTACAGATATTTATGTCCTTATTTATGTGCATATATAGCCTGTCATGCCCTTGCCACACAAAGAATGAATGAATAACGGCTATCCACAACCAAAGGAATTCAAGATACTTCTGCTGAGCTGCATCATCCGCTATGTGGAAATGATGGAGCGAAGTTGGGAGTAGACGTAAGGAGAGGGCAAATGCACAAAAGATCCCACTGGGTCGAAGTGCATCCGAAAGGGCCCTCATCTAGATAAGATAAGATATGTACATATATATATTAATACCCCTTAAGTACCCTATGTTAGCAATGTATCATAGAAATAGCATTTATAACACATTGAAATGAAACACATTTACGATGCCCACATGTAAAAGTATATGTCTTGCCAGTGGCTCAAATACTGTATCACCGGACCGCAGATGAAACCCATTAGCGGCACCTTGTTAGTTGCAGACGTCAGAACACTTTCTATGACATTCTTCGAATACCCATTGTACATTGGACTACGTAACAAGTATAAGACCAGCCCAAGTTTCCTCCGACTTATCTCCAACCGTTGATCAGCATTCAAGTCTTTCATGTGACGGCTATACAGCTTCAAGCTAGCTAAGTCAATGCCTAGTGACACGAGCCATTGCCGCCATGCTTTCGTACCAAACACCCTCATAGCCGCTAAGTGAATAAGAGGCTTCAAGATATGCAGTGATTCGGCATATATCAAATCCTTTACGTTAACCGGGAGGCTGTTGTCATCTTCAAGCTTGACCGGCTGCCAATCTCTGAAGGCGACGGGGGGAGCACCGTCAACGCGTCGGATGACTCTTCCGGAACGTTTTAACGTGAAAAAGGAGCTCTCACCGTCTTTGCTTGTTTTTTCCTCTGTGAACTTCTTCCGTTGTAACGCAGCGACCGGCGGGTGCTGTATTGGGAGCTCCTTAAACTTCAACAGCAGAATCAGGGCAGAAGAACACTTGAAAAGCTGTAGCAGCGTAGCAATTGTCCATTTTCCTTTACTGCCCCATCTGTGCTTCACTACTAGCTCGACGAACACCTCAGAATAGTGGATGACTGTCAGCCATATCTTGATTTGTTCCCTAAGGCTGTAGAACTGCACTTCGGAGCTGTAAGCCTCCCGTATTAATTTATCGTTAAACAACGAAAGCAGCTTCGATAGCGAATAAACGAGTTCGGAGACTATAGGAGACTTGTTTATCTTCCCAGCGACGAAGTATGACGACCAAGTAGCAACAGTCTCGACGTCGGTAACCAAATTAGGATTACTTATCACCCACCTTTTATATGCCGCGCAAAACTCCTTCAGCGATAACTTATCCATCGTTTGTTCAGTGCATAAAACCTTTGTGAACTCGGCTACTTTTCGCACATTTGCCTGATACAATGTTGTGATTTATCTATTTAGATTTAGTTATTGAATTACTATGTAAATGCGAGTCGGCAGTAAGTACGGTTAAGTAATTTCATTTAACTTGCCCCTTGCCCTGTTGACGTCGCTTGTCAAAGCAAATAAACTTTCGTCTATGGTACGTAAAGCTTGTTATTCATGTGGCGATTTTGGACACAGACTAATTATTAATTATCGTAGTCTAAAAGTGTGAAAATAGTTATTTGTGTCACAAGGGAGCAAAATAGTATATTTACGGCGAGGGCGGTGTATTGAATCCTGAACGTAGCGAGGGATCCCACAATAGAATCCTGAGCGTAGCGAGGGATTCTAACGTAGGATCCTGAGCGTAGTGAGGGATACAAGTGTTTACGCCCGAGACGAAAATAATTTTGCTACCGAGTGACACATGCTATTTTTCACACCGACTATGAGGAAATTAAAATTTTCAATTCAATTCAATTCAAATCATTTAATGCCTAATAACAGCACAAGTCAACAAGAAGTAAAACAATAATTATACAAAACATTAATTACAATTTAAAATTTGAATAATACAATATTGATAACATACCTGAATAATAATATTAATTAAAATGTCCCTATACTAATTTCCTATATTTACAAAAATCGTCAACACTGTAAAAAACATTATCCATTAAAAACTGCTTCAGCTTTTTAACATACAGCTCATAAGAAGGAGCCTCTTTGACTTCCGGGCTCAATTTGTTATAAATTTTAACACCTACTACCCACAATGAATTTGATGTTCGCGTCAATCGGGCCTGCACGGGTTTCATGTCGCGACCATTTTTTCGTTGATCTGGACGACGCATTTTGTAGTCGTCCTTGTGTTTCCACATAAATTTTGCGACTTCCAAGATGTAGAGGCTATTGTTAAAATATATCTAAATTATCTTAATTGTTATTACTAATTTTTAAATATTACGAAATATCTATAAATTTTTATACAACATTGTTATAGTTAAAACTTGAAATATGTTCGTTTTGAATCGACTACGATGAAATTACAATCGATTATTTTATTAACATCTGTGTTCAATTGGCACATTGCGTACAAATGTTCCATTGCCAATGTATAAATTAAAAAAGTAGCTTGAACAGAAAAGTAGCGTTTTGGTCCCTCTCGTCGTGGAGCAAAACTTACTTTTCCGAATGAAAGGTGTGAAAAAGTCATTATGTCATTAACGAATAAAGCACAGAACCAGATCATTGTTTAGTAGAAAAATTGGCGAGCGAGAACCATCTGGCAGGAATGCCTATCCTTAGTCAATGACTTGATGTGGTAGCTAACTAATTCGCGTTTACATTGAACGTGAGTAAATCTGAAGTCCTCCACTAGCGACTGTGTGAAAGAGAAAAATGTTTTATGTCAAACGTGAACGCGGTCATACTACCAGTGCATAGTTACTTTTACGTATTAAATGAAGAAGTTCAAAATGAAAAGGCATTCAGAAAGTAATCCGTTGTAATTGACTTACTACTTATTACATCGCTATTATAACTAAAATGTAAAATTCAACAAAAACAATTCAGGTTTGTAGTAGTAGAGGACAAAACACAATTAAATAAGAAATCGACAACATTTATTGATTAATAAAACGAAGCTATAAAATGTTCGATGTGCAGTAAGACTGAAAGGAAAAGTAAACAATAACATAATTTAAAGCATTTTATGACAACTATGAAAGTTCTCTTAAAACTTCGTTGGTATCGTCTTTGGGCATATAGCAGTAAGGCGTAGCGGGCCTCCAGTTCCCTTCGCTATCTTCATCGGCATCGCCACGCCAGTGCATCCATACTCTGAAACAAACCGTAAAATTACCGATTATTGCGCTCTAATAAGAGGACAATGGGGCTGTTGACGTCACAGACACATTTACATGTTAAAGCTCATTACAGAGAATTAAGGTATAGACATCGTTTCCGTACATGTAGAAGAAGATTACAGAATGAACTAAATGCTTTTAACATAAAGTGATCGTTTCTCATAAATTCTATTCTATTAAAATAAAAAAATACGTGAAGAAATATCATTGTCACCACCTGCGAAACCGATAGAAAATTTGATTTTAATCACCGTTATTGTCCTGAAACTTGCACAATCGGCTGTACCAAAGCTTCAGAAACAATAAAACATTATTACTAAAAAAAACGCGATATATTGCATGCAAATTAGTTCAATACATAATAGACCTTGGGCAACAAGAGAGGGCTTGATTCACTGAACCCATTGTGAGACGGATATAACGAACGACCTATACCTGGTACTGGTTCGTCAAGTTTAACGTTTTCCATGCCATACAAGCCAGCTGTCAATAAAATCTGGTGGACAGGGAAGGTGGTGCTGTTCCCGGGATCCATGGATGCCGAATCCACGCCGATGCCGACCACGTTCTTGAACGAAGTCGTTATCCACTCGGCAATCTCTGGACTAAGTCCTGCAAAATAACTGATTGGCACTCTGATCTTGTTAAGAAAGTTTTAAATAGAAATGAAAAATTCATTGTATTCTATACTACGAGTATACACGTGGAACTCATTTATATCGTAGCTCGATGACTATGTTTCTCTGACCACATATACGAACTTTCACATTTATAATATCATTAGTGTGATAGTCTAGTACAAATTGTAACTTTTTTGAGATACATTACTACATCATAATGATTTCTTGTTTTAAAGACTGTTTGAAGTGAGGTGCATTTTGATATACTATGTAATTATTTATTTGCTTTATAAATCAAGAAACCCTCCGGTTTTTAATGTTTTTTATTTTTATTTTATAACTTTTGAAGATCAAACACAGAGCAACGTAGAGATTCTTGTTAATTGAAATGTAATTAATAATGTAATCGAATATTGTGGAAAATAAATCTATGGTATACACATAATTTACCAAAATACATAGCACAAAATTTTAACTCACCAGGAAAGTTCAGCGTACCACTCCCATCTGTTTTATTTGACCCCATGTATTTCTCTCTGTCACTATAGAATTTGCTCCATCCAAATTTGAATATAATCATGCAAGGTTTTCCGTTGTTGTCGTTCAGCAGATAGTCCAAATGGTGCTTTTGAAGAACAAAGTTCGGATCACCGTTGACTCGGGAGCTAATGTCTACTATAATTACTGCAAAAAAATAAGGTATATTATTTCGGTCATATCATAAATAATACTAGAGAATTGTTAATTTTTCTGTAATCTGTTTCAGTGTCTGCCACGTATAGTGGCATGTTGATAAGTAATACCATCATTGACTGCTAAAATTATAGTCAGATACGTATCTAGGCCAAGCTATCAACATTAAACGCTAGAATGCTATCTTTTTGGAGCCATATTTGAGTCTGCTCTATACGTATGAACAAATGACTGATCTTCATAACGCTTATCAACAACTCTAATAAACGATATTAGTTTGAATATTCCAAATAACTGGAACATCAGTAGCAAAACGGCATGCAGAATGGTTAATGAGTGAGGTTCAAACGAGCAACTGGACAAAAATTATAAAATTAATATCATACGTACAAGGTACGATAAGTTTCTCCACGGGTATTTCGCCGACAAACTTCCCCTCCTTGTAAAAATGGTACGGAGCGTCCATGTGAGTGCCGCCATGTTCGCCAGCCTCGAACTCATTCGCAGCGTACCTAATAAAAAACAACAGCCTTTACTATTTAAAAAAAAGTATATATAAAAATGCGTTGCCAGGTGTTTTTCAATTTGCCCGGCATAGGCAGGGGCACATTACTAAGCATACCAAATCCCGAGACAAACTGCTTATAAAGAATTTGTGAGATAAGGATATAAACATTGACTATTATGACTATAGTGATAATATAGCTGCCCGCGCGGCTCCGCCCGAGTATTACAGAAATTCCAAGCGGAGCCGTAGAACGTGGAATCAAATACAGTCTTTGACTATGCTAAAGTTCGGTTCAATAAGTATAGGTGTGAAATAATGATGGAAATCGGAAGGGTCGTACGGATGTTACCCATAAGACTTCGAGTTCCGTTAGCCTTAGTTTTCTTAATATTCTCCTAAAACATACATTAACTTCAAATTAGTTTTGTAAAGACGAGTACTATCAGCTCTGATACCAACACTATCTAATTTGGAAAACCTAATATATACCTAAATAGATGTCTGCTACATCTACATAGGTACCCATAATGGCAGTTAACTCGTGTTTGTTTTACTTCTGAATGCGTCATTATTATCATTTATCAAAACATATTGGAATAATAATTTTCTTTTTCATAACAAAAAATTGTTTATCTTGACCAATGAACACATTTCTTATACGACAGCTACTAGACACACAATTTAATAGACGCATACAAATGTGTGATTATGTTTAATCATTGCCATGATGGTATATTACAAATTATAGTACAAAAAACCAAATACGATAAAAAATGGAAATAGTGTAGCGATTGGCCTTGAGAACTTGAATTTGTTTGCGCCGACAAAGTCTTATACAAATCGTTTTTAAAACTTTCTTACCCAAATAAAAAAATACATTCAGAACTTTAAAAGCATTACACCTTTGCAATCAAAGAAAAGCTTGGCACAATTGAAAATAATTAAACGTAACGCATCGCGTATTTCAAAAGATTTTTCGTTGTTATTCATTTGATGTAGAAGTAATGCCTATATCAAAGTATATTAAAAAAACTCCGGTATTGTCGAAGTAACTTATCATACAGTTCATTTAAATTCTTACCATCCAAATTCGAAATTTTCAGCAACTTTCTTGGTGAAATCAAAACGTTTTGTTGTTGGCCAGTAAATAGTTTTCCCATCAAACTCGTGCGACAAATCATAGTAAACTAGATCACCATTAGTAATGACGTCATTCACTTTGCAATGTTCTGCGCCAACATCGGCCCAAACGTTGGCCAAGTATATAAACACGATCGTCTTGAACCACATCGCTGAGCAACTGGTTAGTCAAACTCAAACAGGAATATTGTCATTATCTTATTTACGTCGTCGCAGTCTAAATAGCACAAGTAGTATTTTGATTGTCACAAAAAAAGTCTGCTTATAGTTCTGTTGTCATAAAGTATCCACGGATTAGATTAAAATTTCATTTATTGATCCATGTTCATACAGTTATAGATCCTACTATAGTTATTTGTTGTACAAGGGTGCAAAGTTGTATTTTACCAGCGATTGTGGAATTGAAACACTAGCAAGCGAAAGGATTTTTTAGTTGAACCACGAGCTCATCGATTGGTTCTAAAAGAGAATCCTTAACTTAAGTTAATTAAAAAATATATTTAACGGGGATTTCATTCAAGGACCTTTATGCCCCATCGGCCATCCGATCTTCGCGCTATGTGGCCTGCCCATTGCCACTTCAGCTTGCTTATCCTACGGGCTATGTCAGCAACTTTGTCACGTACTGGCAAGCGCAGTGTGGGTCGCCCACCTACGAGATGGACCGACGACCTGGTGAGGATCGCTGGATCTCGTTGGATGCAGGTGGCTACGGACCGGTCACGCTGGAGTGCGATTGGAGAGGCCTATGTTCAGCAGTGGACGTTAACAGGCTGAAATGATGATGATGATGATTATGTATTTACTTATGAAATACAAACATACTATAAAAATAACAAAGGAACATAATACTAAAATATATATTTTTAACAGTAATTAACATAAGCTATACAAACTAGAATTTTGGTTAAGTGCGAGTTGAATTTTAGTTTTTTGAAAGTTCTTAAATATTTATATTATTCTATTCGTTAGTATTTCTTGTTATAGCGACAACAGAAATACGTCATCTGTGAAAAAAATGTATAATGCGCGTCAAAAGCTACTTAAACACGCTCCAAGGTCAAATGACTTTCTCCACTAGTGGATATAATGCGTTTTTGTCCAACGGGTTTTTAAGGATACAAGACGGCTTTCCGATGCAGTGAGGGGAAAAGGTTATTTTTATATTTGATATGCAAATACTCGTAAATATTGTTTTTTCTGGGTGAAATACTTAAGTCTTAATAAAATAACATATTAAAATTACTTACTTACCTACATCTTAAAATTATCCAGTTGCAATGTCATTATGACAACATCGAGCTTTTTATTAGCGTAGCGTACCGTTTTTTTATTTTGAGAAATATGTTAAAATTATCTCATGCCTATGGTTTGTCACTTAACTGTTTTAGTGTTCTGTGAAGCGAGCGAAATAGTATTTTTCACAATCGTGTTATAATAGAGAGCATTTTAGTCGAGTACCGTGTTTAGGCCACGAAGCTTGCTGAGTGGCCTAAGTAAGGTACGAGATTAAAAGGCTTGATTATGACGTTGACGTGATCGTTTCGTCGCCTAAATAGTATTATTTGTTGTTTTGGTTTCGTGACGCATTGGTTGTTACTGTAATGTCACGTGAATGTATTTATCAATAAATAAATAAATAAATGACACTATTGTGAACAATACTTTTTCTACGAGTCAACTGACCAAATTAAACAAACTTGGTATCTATTGAAAACGAAGTGCAACCAACGGCTTTTTCATTTTTGTGCGTTGATGTCTATTTACCTTTTGAGTTTCTCATGACGGCGTCCTATTGGTCAAATACATTATAGTTCAGTAAAGGTGCCACGTTGATGGGTCAATTTCATTTTAGATGTCTCAACAGTTATGAAATGTTGAGTTGGGAGCTCCATAGTAAAAAGTATGTGATTTAAGTTTGGTGTACAAAGTCTTAATTCAAACATTAAGGTCGACGGGTATAAAAAAATATTGTATGCAAGCGTAACCGCGGGCTATAATATAGCCTATATTCATTCCAAAAGTCTTTCTAGGCACCGGTGAATGTATTTTATCAGTAGTACATATAGATAGTGGGCATGTTCTTCAACGACTGAGACGAATGTCAAGTATGATTTTATTGCTATCTCAGACTAAGATTGATCGATTCGTCTAAAATTGCAATGTATCCAAACATATTAGATTCCCTCTGTAAACTGACTGAGGGTTAGTATCGGTTTTTTAAGAAATTATTATTCGCCAAAAGATAGAAGCGGATAATTAGTATCAAATTATTTTTTTGTCCTGGTTTTTGTTTACTAACATATAACCGTCAACTTTTCGAATTTGAAGTAGGTCAATACGCCGGTTAGCGACCACCTAATTTCATGTGCCGGTTGGCGACCACTATATGAGTTGGTGAACTGAAAGGATAATTTAACAAACAAAAAATGCAAGGTACAACTAATTGTCTCAATGGGGTCTGTAGAATTGTTGTTATCTTCAATAGAAAAAACATGCTCCTTCAGGTGGTCGCATAACCAGCGTAATGAACCAGCGTAGTGACCAGTTGTGTCTCTAGCTACCTAACTTGTAACATGCAAGTGAGCCGTATCGGTAGCCGTTTTGTAAGTGACTATTTTATGAAATCATTGACGATCTCCCCCAAATGCTTATCAATGTAGCATTTCATTCTTATTCACCTGTAGAAATAATTATCAATAAAATAGTATCGCGCTAGCATACGCTAAAACCCCAACCTATTTAATTATTCGCGATGCGCGATGCTTCACTAAAAGGCCTTCTACACGATCGGGACCAACTGCCAACCACCGTGTCCTTGGTCGGATCAACGGTTGGCCGTCAGCGTTCCAGACGGTTGGGACCAACCACCGACGCAGCCTGTCGCGAGGGATGCGCTCACGACCAAGGCCGTTGACATCAACCAAATATCGGTTGGTGCACGCAACCGCTTTCTACACGGTCCATTTTTATATCAACCCGACCAAGGACACGGTGGTTGGCGGTTGGTCTCGATCGTGTAGAAGGCCTATTACATTTCAAAGCCGGCAGACGTGGCCCTGTTATAGAAGATCAGCTTAGTTTTGTCTGTTCAATTTCATGCATATTTTATATTTTAGTATTGATTTGATGGTCTTAGCTTTATATAGTCCATATTTTGAACGGTAAGTTATATTTTCATTTAAAAAAATATTGCTGTATTTTTCCACACATCAATATAAAAAGCAATTTTGAAAAATTCTATATTACGTCACAGAGCAGAATATTTCCCAAGAGCAGATAATCACAATACAATAAATTCAAGTCTATGGTCCCAAGTAAAACTACTTTACTGCTCATGAATAGAATGCTTTACAATTTCTACTTTGTCTATCGACTGCCATTGTCTTGTTCTTGTCTACTACCGTACCATAGACACAGTAAACTTTCAGGCATCGCGGTGTTGTGCGTGTAGCTCCGCAGGTGAATGCGAAATTTGTTTTGAAATCCATTAAACAACCATTATTATTTCAAAATGCGTTAATTTTCCAAGTAATTGTGTCTCTAGCCACAATGGACGGTAACGGATGCCCAGACGGGCAGGACGATATAGATGGTGGTATTTTCAATGACAAATTTCAACTGCGACCCAGTGCTGATGAAGAAAAGAAGATATTTTGGCTTGAAGGGGTGATGGGATGCTTCTCATCGGTGATATCCGTGTTCCGGCCGCCAGTGGAGAAGCCAGCCCCAGGTAGGTGCTATTTTTAAACCCCCGGGGTGCATCCAAGGCCTATGCGCGAGTTTACAGGGTTGTATCGAATTGATTTTATGTCACCACGCTCCTTCTGTAGGATACTCTTCCTTATATGCTTGTTACAAGGACGGTTTTAGTTTGTAGTCGTGCCCTTGACATTAGTCCTTGGCCGGCTACCTTGGGCCCCTGGGGGACCTGCAATTATTGGCATTCCATCTCGATGCGCCGCGATAACAACTTCTTGTCTCGTTCGAGTTTTGACCTTTCAAAAATGTATGATGTTTTAAGAGTGTATTGTTGGAGGCAAAAGCCGCCAGATGAAGGTATGTAGTTCAAAAATAAGTTCATTTGTCTATTGTTTTAGGTTTTTATTTAGGCCCGCGGGAGTAACATTATGATGCAGTTCTCTTAGTGGTCTTTATTCATATAGTGAACATCTATTGGAATAATTGTTTTTTTTCTTTTGACTTGTATATTTATAGGACATTATGACCAGTATCTAGGATTAGGTTTCTTCAGGTTCTCCAATAAATTTTGATTTGAGATCCAGGGGCCATCCAAGATTCTTCTACCAGATTGGTTCAATTAAAATTAGCTTTAATTAAACTAATTCATGGTCGCCTTGAAATTTTAATGCTTCGAAACTGCACACACTCAAAAGATGCTAAGACGGAGATGGTTTTAACCCACTTTTACCACATTATCTTTACATGTGTACATGTCTCCCCGAGACATTAGTCTAGATCTATGAATTTAACACATTTGCAACCAAGAAACCACCTGGCGATGCTCATAATGTTTGCTCAGATGCCGGCTGAGCCCGCTAGGCAGGCAGTAGTATGTAGAAAAGTATGTCACTGATTCTGTTGAAATAGCAACTAAATAGGAGTCGGTTAAAACTTTGTTTTTAAAGTAAATTTTGTAATAAAACTTACACACCTAGTGAATTCTGTCAGTCTCTACTGAATTCTACCACTCCTAGTCCTGTCGCGAAAGTGTTAAGCTTGGTTTTCATAGAAATGGTTTTTTAGCTGATTCCCATTGATAATCAATATATAAGTTTTCATGGTCATACCTGCCGAGCTGTCCTTGCAAATATTTATATTATAATGTTCAAGTCCACCTCATTTTGTACATTCAAGTCGGTTCAGTGTAGTGTTGAAATAAATGCATAGGGCAAGTAACTTATTTTGGAATACTTTTTCATCAAAAGTTTAAAGATTATTGTGAGTCTATTTTGACACAGTGAATGCCCATGCCCACTGCTGGCCAAGAGTCTCCCCACACGGTTTCCAGCCTTTTATGGCTTGCCAACCCCGGACCAGTCTTCTGATTGGTGGTGACTCTTTGTCTATATTGTACACTTCACTTGGACTAAATTACCCTGTCTCTATATATGGTATACTAGCTTCCGCCCGCGACTTCGTCTGCGTGGACCCGGGATAAAAACTATCCTATATTTTAATCCAGGCTATAAACCATATTCATGCAAAATTTCATTCAAATCGGTTCAGCCGTTTAAGCGTCATTGAGTAACAAACATCCAAACATCTAAACTTTCGCATTTATAATGTTAGTAGGTTGTATATGGTTATGGGAGGTTTCAAATGCAAACAAAAGTAATTTAGCTTGGAGTTTGCTGGCTTATTTCAACACTATATGGGTGAGGACCAAATTCTTGGCCAGTAGTTAGTCTATAGTTAGCCATACTAACTGAAGTATTGAAAAAAGTTCAGTTTGAAACATCACGCACACATTGTGGCACGGAAATTAACCAATTCTATGGTTAATTTTCAACCATAGAATTAGTTAATTTCTGTGCCACAATGGAAAACTTTCATAGAAAATTTAATTAGGTGAGTTAAGCTGGCCAAGAGTTTGGTCCTTACCCATATTTGCTGAGACTTGGGTTCCCACTGTTGTCAAGGAAGGCATTGCAAATGTCATCAAGTTGGTAAGATAAGATAAGATAGCCTTTATTTGCTGAGTTATTTTGTTACCTTTCATTTACTACATGCATGCTTATTATATAACTTAAACTAATTTATTTTCCTAATTAAAATATTTCATTTTTCTATCCATATTTGTTTTATTTTATGTAACTTCAGCTTGCCTCTCGGACATAGGCCTCTTCCCAAGCTTTCCATTTTGCTCTATCTTTAGCCTCCCTTCTCCATATTTTTCGTGCTTTCTTTTTAATATCCTCTTCCCATCTCATTATTGGTCTTCCTCGTTTTCTTTTTCCCTGTCTTGGATACCACTCTGTGATTTCCTTTGTCCACTTTTCAATTTTTTCCCTCATCATGTGTCCTGTCCACCTCCATTTCATCTTTTTAATGCACCGTGTGATATCCGCCACTTTGGTTTTTTTCCTCATTTTTGTTAGGGAGACCTTGTCCTTCCTTTTTATGTTAAGCATGCTGCGCTCCATGCTTTGTTGGCAGCTTCTGGGTGTTTCTTTGTGTGAGGGCCCATGTTTGACCTCCATATGTGGCACAGGGAAGAATGCACATGTTGTATACTTTGCTTTTTAGTGTTTGTGGGAAATGCTTGTTTTTCATTACCTCTTGGAGGGACCAATATCGCTTCCATGCACTTGTTACTCTTTGGTCTATTTCTTTATTCGTCTGCAGTGTTGGGGAGATAATCTGTCCGAGATATGTGTATTCTTCTACATATTCGATCTCTTTGTTGTTTACTTCGATTCTGGTTTTTTCACTGTTAGTCATGATTTTTGTTTTTCCAGCATTCAGTGACATTCCCACTTTTGTACTCTCTGTAGCTAGTTCCTGAACCATCGTCTCTAGTTCTATTGAATTATTTGAGATTATTCATCAAGTTGGTAGTTAATTTTTAATTACTCAAATCAATCAAAAGTACATGCCTAGACTTCTCTGGAGTAGGAAGCATCTGTTGGCAAAAATAAAGTTTCCATTTAGTCATATGCTTGGTTGTATAAAAAACTTCTCTTGACTAGGAAGCGTCCAACTCCATAGGCTATAATATAAAGTTTCTATCAAGTCACATGCTTTGTTGTTTAAAACAAATGAACCTGAAATCGGGTCAAAAGTGTCTTGAATACCAGGTTATGTTTTTAACCCCCAAAGCAGAAAGAGGGGTTTATCTGTGTATTTTTTTTTCTTTTTTTACACAAATCGCACTAGCCCCATAGTAAGCTCAATAAGGCCTGTGTTACGGGTACTAGACGACGATATATTTAATAGATATAAATACTTAAATACATAGAAAACATCCAAGACTCGGAAACAAATATTCATGCTCATCACACATATATTCGTCCTTACCGGGATTCGAACCCAGGACCGAGGTATTATAGGGTCTCTCAGTGTATCTGTGTATCTGTCTGTGGTAGCGTAGCTCCCTAACGGATTGACCGATTTGAATGCAGATTTTTTTGTGTCATAGATAATTTTACCCCGAGTGTTCTTAGCCATGTTTCATGAAAATCTGTGTAGCCTTTGAAATGAAAATGTCGGGGGTTTTTCAACTTTTCTAAGTTGTAGTTATGTTTCATTCGTTTTAAAATTTTACTTTGTCATGATCCGGATAATAAAAATTGCATATATATTTTCAGCATTCATACATTTTCCTATTGTTTTCCTCTGAAATTATTTTATCTTAAACAGCCAATTTTTCCGCGCGCATTTAATGCAACCTTGTCGACCTTTCTATGAGAACATACTGCGGCCCAATCATTAATCCTTCCATCTATTCCAGAATACTCATATTAGTACATGCTACTCGTAGTGATATATAATATAATGCTATTGCATAAATTTTACATGGTTATCTCTATTTTTTACCATTCACTGTTATTTATCAGAAAATAAACCAATAAACTCACATATTGCGTAATATTAATCTTTGTCTTAATTGTAAACAATCATATAATACGCAGTTTGTCTTAATAAAGCATGCGTGTCAAAATGTCGGCCAAGTCCATGAATCCCCAGCCTTGAGCTGCGCTTCGCGCTGCAATCGATACCGGACCTTCCGCCCATACCACAGGGCTCATATTTAAATAAACCACGTACGCATGCGCTTCCGACTTCACAAAAGGGCGGCGGCTCATACAGAACCCACGGAACTTAAGACCTTTAGAACGTTATGGAACGTTCGAGATGCGTCCTTGGTGCATCGATACTTTGTGAACTTTGTCAACCAGTGATCGCAGTTGTCGTCTGTACACGACAATATTACGCGCTTGCGCGGCGACTTCTATAATTAGACCTGTTGCGGGCTGCCCTTATTGCGTCGCCCCTCATAAAGGAATATTAAGTAATTCAGAAATTAACTACTGTGGTCGTTCTAGCGCTTGTGATCTTAGGAAACCGCGAGTGGTGTAGAAAAAAAAACTTTCTTTGAACAATGCCTGTGATGTCGGCAGAAACTGAAATACCAAAAACTCCTTTGTATCTGGAGAACAGCCCTTACTGCCTTGAAATTGTAAGTATTTGTATTCGTGAAATGAGACATAGTTTGAACGGGATTTTAAAGGGAAAAAAAGGACATTTTTAGTGACAGTGTTGGATTTCTCGGCGTTTTCCCGTTTTATACAGCGCAACCAAGGCTTTAGCGCACGATTGGGTATTTTGATAAGTTTAGGGTTAAATATACTATAGTATTTTCAGAGCTGCAGCATTTCTGATCTCCTTGCATTCATTTTCGCAATCGCAAATCATGACATTTATTTCCTTTGGCTAGGCTGATTCCACCAGACCAGATACCTATGTGTGGTGTATTTCCGTGCATTTAACAGCCAGCACATTTCTAGTGTATATTCACCCTAACTAGAAAGGCAACAGCATTTTATGACAGGTGTATTATATAATACAAAATAGAACTTAGTCTCCATTGACTGGTGCTCTTTGTGTTTTGTAGAGTCAACAAAAAAGTAATTTAATGAGGCCAAAGTATTGCGATTGTCTTAAATACCGCGGAAACAAAAAAACTGCCCGTTTTATCCAGACTTAATAAAAAACTCGTTCACGACACTCGACGAAAGCTGATCTCAAAGCAATCCTACAAAATCATGTCTTTACTCGGGGTGAGAATTCATATTTGCGATCATTTTAAAATGGCGGCGCCAAGTAAATCGTAGAGCGTCAAACTAGATGGCGCACTGCATTCTTGGTGCATCTAGTTTGGCGTTGCCGTGACTTGCGCGATCAGTGATCGCGAGCGTCGTCTATAGCCGACAGTTGTACTAACACGCGCGGGGAAATTTAAAATTAGACCAACATGTCAATAACAATTAATAAATATGTAATAAATATTAGGGAACAAACAACCTTCAACGAATCGAACCAGATCCATACTAAGCACATTATTAGTGTTATGAGTAGGTACTAAACGACAATTATATTTAACGATTAAATAGTAGTATTATATGTATCGTCAAAAGGGTCATGTGCTCCGATACCTTTTTTATGCCACGATGGTGGCAATCATGCATACAGCCCGCCTGGCCAGCTTTAGCGCTTTTGCGAATTGTGTATTTACCAGACCTGTTGCACTGGCAATTGGCCACGTACCAAAGTTTGTCTGTGGATGCCTAGCAAGGGCTGTACAGCGTATCGTTAGCGTATCGCACACACTGACGTTTCATACGTACGTTCCGTTTTACGTAGTAACAACATAATTTCATTGAACGCACACCGTTAAACGAATTTTAATCTTCTTCATCTTGCTAACATGACGAAAGAAAGTCATCCCATTGCAAAATGTGAACTGTTTTTTAAAAAAAATATTTTATTATTTAATTATGAAATCATTTCATGATTATTTCGATACCAAATAATATAGCTGAACTAAAATAGTAATCATTTTGGATGTTCAGTTATGTGGTACGTTAACAACCCTATCTCACTCTATGATTGTCTATTGAAAAAAATATGTCAGTTAACGTTATCATATCACTCAGGCAGTGAACCTTCTGTACCTTCAGGTACTTTTAATTATTCTGTGGATTAACTAAAGCGACTTCAAAGTTCAAACGAACACTTTTAAACGTTCTTAGTTGGAATGTCAACCTTACGGTTCAAGTGAGAAAGTTCAAAATGTGATACAGCTTTGCATGTGGTCCATTTGAAACATACAAGATTTAATATGTTGACAAAGGTATGAACGTTAAAAAGAAATAGACGTCACACATATCATATATATCATTTAACGTAAAGCATCTGTTTGTTCATCTTGTCTTTGGCTGAAGCGATTTTAAATCTCTTTTTTTTCTATTGCATTAATTGAGTATATTGTATGTTGATCAATAGTCTACTTTTAGCACTCGCCAGATGCATCATTTGGGTAATTTAATGTCACCGATGTCATCAGTGGCAAGATTTGATACCTAGGCGGAGGAGGTTTCAAATGTTTGATATGTTTTTTCTAAATGTTTGTACCACTATACTTGTTTGGTGTGGCTCAATAAATTTACTATCTATCTATGTGACATTTTGATTGTAATTCGATGCGACAAGGTTCTAAGTGTGCTCAACATTTTTATGGGCCGACCATGTACGGAGCAAAATCTTAATTTAACCGTTTGCAATATGCAAATCCCTTTTCATATCTTTACGTTATCGCAATGCACTTTTAATAATTATCACTTTCACCCGACATTCTGGGGTGCGTGCGTTGCACCTAAACTTCTGTAGTAACATCATTTCAATCATTCGTTCATTACAATCTTATGCCTGCTACACACGACAACGATTTATCGTAGCGATTTGACTGCGCAGTCCGTTTGTGCAGTTTTATCGATCGTGTGCATGACAAATCGTAACGATAATCTGAAACGCAGTCCGTTTGTGCAGTTTTATCGATCGTGTGCATGACAAATCGTAACGATAATCTGAAACGATTTGTCATACATACGATCGATAAAACTGCACAAACGGACTGCGCAGTCAAATCGCTAGGGTAAATCGTTGTCGTGTGTAGCAGTAGCAGGCATTAGGGGGGGGGTTGCACAAAACCGTCTATAATCGTAAGCGGTGTGCGTTAAAATCAGAGGGCCTACAGCGAAACGAAAAGTTCGTGTATCTCCCTCTCTGTGGCATTTGCTAGTTCGAGCGACAAAGACGGAGATACACGAACGAAGTTAGTTTTCGTTTCTCGGCAGCCCCTCAGGATGTGTGGATAGTTTCGTCGTCTTCTGCTGCTGTATGCGCTCGGGTTTCAACTTGTACCTCAAGTCGTTTGGTCAAGTAGGTCGATCAGTTGGTGGTTCACTCAGTCGTGTCATCGTTAGTCTGTCGATTGGATTCCAGCGGAGACTTGACGTTACGATGGATCGGCCGATTAGTTAGTCCATTTCGTATTATTCATTAATCGCGTTGGCTCGATGCCTAACGTTCTTGGGGAGACGTTATTCCGGTGCATCGATCGGTTAGTCAGCCGATAATTTGTTGGTCATTTGATCTAAACCCAATAAGGTCTAGTTTTCCCTCTG
The DNA here is from genome assembly GCA_945867215.1 of Epinotia demarniana. Taxonomy (NCBI): domain Eukaryota; kingdom Metazoa; phylum Arthropoda; class Insecta; order Lepidoptera; family Tortricidae; genus Epinotia; species Epinotia demarniana. Next base: position 61,851,453 of record OX244259.1, read on the forward strand.
GTTTGGAAGGTCAGATGGCAGTCGCTTTCGTAATATTACTAGTAATAGGTTAGATTAAGGCTCCTTTAGGGGCATAAACGGGAATAACGCTATCACTGAGCGAGGCTGCTGAGGTACTCTTTTTTAACGTGCCACGGCTCTGCCGCTAGCACCGAAGTACGTCCTCACCGAGCGAGCAGCATCGCCGAGGCCCACTCGCGTGTCCCGCTCCAAGTTACCCAAATGCTGACCTAGATTCGTATTTCAGAAGAAAAATGGGAGATACCAGCCGAGGCAATCACCGATCTTGTATACCTGGGTTCAGGAGCTCAGGGCGTGGTCTATGGCGGACAGATCAACAACGAGATGGTCGCTGTAAAGAAGCTGCGTGACCCGGCGGAAACGGATATCAAACATCTGCGCAAACTGAACCACGACAATATAGGTAAGTGAGTGGTAGGTTGGTGGCATGAGGTTTAGAGGCAGCAAGGGGGCGTAGAGAGGTGGCAAGGGTGTCGCAGAATGAAGAAAGTGGGGCGTAGAGCGGGTGTCAATCGAGCGTAGACAGGCACAACTGGTGCGTAGAAAGGTAGCAAGGGGGGTGTAAGAAAACGGAACTGTGGGCGTCGAGAAGGATAGTGTGGCGTAGTGAGGCCACAAGGATGCGCAGAGGGAGCGTACGGGGGCGTAGAGAGGAAACGAGTAGGAAAAGAGGGGTAGCATGGGAGGTAGTAGGGGGAGCGTAGGGAGTTGGTAAGGGCAGCGTTGAGGTAACAAAGTGGAAAAGGGGGGCGTAGAGAGTTAGCAAGTCTCATAACATTATTTCCTTTTCATTTGGCAATTGAAGGTATCATTGAATGACACTTAAAGCAACTTTTCTTCCAGTCCGTTTCCGCGGGGTGGTAACCAAGCCCCCCACCTACTGCGTGGTCATGGAGTACTGTCAATACGGCCCGCTCTTCGAGTTTCTACACAGCGGGTCTCTCTTCGCCCCTAAACAGATTCTCAAATGGGCGAAAGAGATATCACATGGCATGGCGTATCTCCACAGTCACAAAATTATACATAGGGACCTTAAGAGTCCTAAGTGAGTGTTTTCTTTTTTGTATGTAACTTTGCCCGCGATTTACGATTACGATAACAGCTAGCATGTATAGACTATAGTTGTCAACTTTGCCCGCTCGGTGTTGAAAAGTATCTCCAATTCTTCTGACTTCAGCACGGCTATCACGCGACGGCACGCGAGCTCTCTCGATTTTTCTCGCACTAACCGTCTCCCGTCTCTATCTTATTAGATCACTTAGAACAAGAGGTGTACGAGAAAAATCGAGAGTATGTCGCGGCCGTCCCATGATAGACGTGCTGGTTAGCTAAATATTGCAAAAAAAACCCAATAGGCAACTATATGACACCAAGGTACGGTTCGCGTCCATTCAAAATGTTCTCATAAATAAAGTTTTTAAATTGTCGTCTTCGAAAATGCAACATAAAAAGAATGGGTTGATATTTTATGAATATTCCGGATTATCCTTAGCATCGCTAAATCAGCCATTAGAAATCGAATAATTTGCTAAAGTCAACTGTGTTCTCAAATTGCAATTAACCAACAATATCAACTTTTAGCATCCTAGTAGCTGACAACCTGATTGTCAAAGTGTCCGACTTCGGGACGTCACGGGAGTGGAACGACGTTAGTGCGATAATGTCGTTCACCGGCACCGTGGCGTGGATGGCGCCCGAGGTCATCCGCCACGAGCCCTGCTCGGAGCGAGTTGATGTCTGGTCGTTTGGTGTAGTCTTATGGGAACTTCTGACACAGGAGGCGAGTATTATCACAACTTTGCCCACTTGTAATTATATTTTTTCCCAAATATTTTCATAGTTTATATGTATTTGTTAACCTTTTCAAACAAGTGTTTTCCAATGTTTTTTTTGTCCTTTTTCTTTACGTTTTCCAAAACTTTTAATACGTTTTTTTTCCATTGTTAGTAATTCGTAAGAGTTTAAATCTTTCTGCTTCTTTTTCTTGTCTAAATCGAACGCGCTGGTCTGTTGTTAGTTTCCGACCAATATTTTGTTAAATTATTTTTCATATCTCTCTCATTCGTTTATCAATTTTGGCACTGACTTATTTTCGATGCCCATATCACTTTTTTGAGTTCCTTATGATTTTAAAATACAAAAAAAATTACTAATGTATTATTTCCCTACACGATATATAATAGCCAGTACAAATTGCAGATACCTTATAAGAACATGGAAACCCACGCCATCATGTGGGGTGTCGGTACCGACACTATCTCCTTGCCTGTTCCCGCGACAGTACCAGACAGCATGCAACTACTCCTGACACAATGTTGGAATAGGACACCTAAGAACAGGTCAGTGCGTCAACACACCACACACTCAGTGCCGAATTTGTGCTCAAAATTCACATTTCACGTTACTTGGATCTTTCCTTTTTGCCCGGTTTATTTATGTATTTGGAAAGCAAACAGAAATAAGTGAGAAGGAGGTAAGGTTTTTAAACGGTAAGAACATTCCCTTAAGGGGATACCTTGATTTGAGTCGTACACGCCCGCTAGACAGAGACACGCTGATGCCTTCCGCCCAAGAGAAAAAGAGATGTAACACTCTTCGGGAATCGCTGTTTTGGACAAATTTCGATAAATACCTAACTTAGTGAAGTTTTATTAAAATTTCATGATGTGAGATTTTAGATGAGATAAAATACTATAGTATTAACTTGATTTTGTCGTAAAATAATGTATCGTTTGAGTAAGCTGAGTAAAAAAAGGAAAATGACCCGACTTTGGATTTTTTTTCTATGAAGGAAATTTTAAGCAATCACGTATCGATAATATCAGATGAACAATCATATAGTCAAGAATCATATATCTGAAATTCAGATATGTGATGTTTCTTAATTTAGTCGGAACGGCGTTTCAAAGCATGCGATAATTTCCAATGCACCGCCTTAACAGCTTTCACTAAGAATATGATTGTCAAGACTGTCTAGTATCTATCTACATTGTTTCCAATTCATCAAAAGGGGCAACATATGTAAATACCGCTTTTTGTTTGCTTCTTAATAAATGTTATAATCCCTACCCAAAATAAGCAAAACAAATGTTTCCAGGCCTCCATTCAAAATAATCGCCGCACACCTGGAAATAGCTGGCGACGAATTCGCTGACATACACCAGGAGACCTTCAGCGTGACCCAAGCCTCCTGGAAGCGCGAGGTCCAAGAAGGCATGTCCCAGCTCTACACCAAGTCAGTATTGTAGTATATCTGTGGGCCAATCAACTTTTTTCCTACGCTAACTGCCACGGTTACTCCTGGGTCACTTTTTGATACGCTTTTGTGGGTATTCCACTAAATGCCAATTGCAACTGCATTTTATGTGGGCCATCTTCAAGCATGTAAGAAGTACATGTAACCATTTTTCAAAATTTATTGTCATTTTGTCTCCTGGCTAACGGGACAGAATAACAAAAAATAGTTGATTGACCCTTGTGCAACATTGCCCATCAAGGTTAACTTTGCCCGCTTCGAAGACCATTTTCCATCAAAGACAGTTGTTTTTTTATACCAAATTAAGAAATGCTATCGATTTTTGGATAAGTTAAAAATGGTAAAAGTAAAAGACAGCAATTTTATAACAGTTTATTAGTTTTGCGCAGTCATGTTGTCAGTCAGTACTCGTTGAGACGATTCTAACCACCTACACCATCAGATAGGTTAGGTGGGTTATACAGAGATTTAGGTTCACGTCCTGCTGTACACATTGCTAAAGTTAAGGGCTACAAAGCCTAATTTGGTTGAACTGTGAATCCGCATAAGCTGCGTCTCCCCTTCAATAATGATATAATACATAATTATATACACTTTATTAACATTTAATACATAGAAAGTTATTTGATATTTACAACAAGTGTTTAAAAATAGAACGGACAGTTGTATGTAAAGGGGGATTAGGTGGCGATGTTGGATAGAGCTGCCCCGATGTTGAAGCCGAAAAAATGATTTACAGATCTGAATCTGTGCCGAGTCCAGGGAATGCACGAACTTGTAATTATTATATATGCAAATAAGCCCTTAAGTAATGAACACAGGCAAGCCGTTGTGTACACTACGCGGTAGTTTTATAAGTGGGTAAAGAATCGTAGTGATTTATCAGTGGGTAAATTGGTTAAAATAACTAAAAATACCTACTTGTTTTTTACTTTCTATATTTTAATATTCGATATGTTTTGACATAAAAGAGTGCAGTAAGAGTGTTCCCTATCACTACTAAATTCATAATTTAGAGACAATTTCAATATGGCAGTTTGTTTACATAGATGGCAAAGTCCGTTGACTTACACCTTATATTTATATACAGTAAGAGTGTTCCCTATCACTACTAAGTTCATAATTTAGAGACAATTTCAATATGGCAGTTTGTTTACATAGATAGCAAAGTCCGTTGACTTACACCTTATATTTATATTGTCACTTAGTGACTTTCAGCTTAAGACTGTACTTAATGTTAATCGGATATACACTCAAAAATAAAATAAAAATAATTATAAATCAGCCTATATACGTCGCAAATTAAATTACAGCCATCAGACAAAAAGCAGCATATTATAAAAGTGGGCAAAGTTGCCCACGATGGGCAATGTTGCTAACGTTTCCGCCACCTCATTTGATATGGAGTTGTATGATGCTCTTAACAGAAATATTTTCATCAGGAGCGAGAAAACTATAGACGTGCAGGAGACGAGCACGAGGCGGGATGAGTTGAAACACGCGCGCGACATCAGACAGGTATGGTTGAAACTGTTTGAAAAAAAGTATGATTATGTTTTTTTTACTTTGAAGGGATGTTTACTAAAACAACATAACTGGCATATTTTACTAATCGAGTTATTGGTATGATTATGTTCATTTGAGACGCTACAATTGTGCAGTAGAAATTATTTAATTAATTAAGGTTTGTGATATAGAATTACTCGGCTCAACGGAACATAAAATACTAGAAATTATTGATTATCTTATACATTAATATGTATAATTTGGATATATTAATAATTAATGAAATGAAATTTCGAAAATTCGTTAATATGTTCACGATAGGAATGTAAATTGTTTTTGCACAAAATTAACATAACTGCCAATAATTTTACAAAAACCGCATGAGTGACATATTAAGTGTTCCTATTTTTGAATAGTTAACCGATTATTATTGGAATCTAAGATGCAAGTGTGAATCTATGGCTATACACCTGCAATGTAAATGGAAGGTATTGTTTAAATTAATAATAAATAAGTTTCTTTTGCTACCTGTAAAATTTACAGCGAGGTATTTATAAACACCCCTTCATTTCTTACCCTCTTTTTTTATACTACGATAGGGGCAAGCAAGCCCGATGGCAAAAACCAGAAGTATCACATTATATTTTAATCTCTAGGTGTATGAGAAGCAATTGGCTCGAGCAAATGAACTCTACATGGAAGCGTGTGCTGTTAAACTACAGCTGGAACAACGAGAGGCGGCGCTGACTGAGTGAGTATAGTAACCTTAAGAGACCCTGTACACCTCCAAAGGTTTATAATATTTTATTTCTTTTTCTCTCTAAAAATAAAATGCACTGACACAAAAAAGCCAATGTTGTATTGTAACTCTGACATGTAAAATAGCTTTTGAAGACCTACTTTCATCATAAATATTTGAATAATATAATAGATACGCCCCATAGTCCCAAATATTCCCAAGTAACACAGAAAGCATTTTATCACACGATTAGTAAACTTATGTAGAACTTAAGGTTCGTATAAACTCTTATATGAGTTCACCGAGCATCTTGACGCTTTATATTGGCATTTGAAAACCATTATGATGCTTTACACTGTATAACGGTTAGATAATGGCATATCAAAATGCTTATATAAAGCCTTTAGTTTTAGTGCAGCAAACCACAACGCAATTGTACAGCTTTCAGCTGTTTTTAGTGCCATTGGATCTACAATAGCATTTTTAAGTAGTAAATAAATGCTTAATGCTGTTTAATAGCATAAACGTGAACCATTATAATGCCACGTAAATCCGATATACAGCTTTCAGCTGTTTTTTATGCCTTAGGACCTACTATAGCATTTTTAACTAATAAGATAATGCCTAAAGCTGCTTAATAGCATATTTTCTTTCTATTATAATGCATCCATATAATGAATCCATATATAACTACTTTACAGTCAATGGCACTACAGTGGTTCATAAAAAGTCTTCTCTCTGGCCTCTGGCTTAATAAGTGTTCACGTGTGAGTATTTCTACTGCTGGTGGCATTAATTGGACTTTTTAAAGGCTCACCGGGATGCTATAGCCCGACACCATTTTGTTTAATATTATAACCAAAAAATATTACCATGAGGACCTATTTATAAAAGTAATATACCTAAATAATAATGATATAACTTAATTTAATACTGCCCAACGAAAACTATTATGTCAATAATGCAAAATTCGTTGTATACTAGCAACAAAAAAAATGTTTTGGTTATTTCACAAATATCTTTATATAACACTTTATATAAAAACCACAAAATATCGAAGGCGCGTGAAAATATTGAATGAAACATATATAGACATTTACAGTAAACTACATTGCGCAGTAATATTTGAAGGCATAAAATAACTAAAGAGTTAAACACTTTACCATCTATCATAAATTTTGCAAACACTCGTCACTGCTGTCAGTTTTGAACACTCACGCATCCATATATTATATATTATTGCGAGACAATTAACATTTGTACTAGCGATGTATTCGATCGATGAAATTTTTATACTGATGTAGGCCTACATGTGAACATTTATAATTCTTTTAGTACATTCTAATTCTAGTCTAATGCTTTTGTAATGCAATTAACATGTTCATTATCAATAATATTGCCGGCTTAATGCTTCTGTAATGTCATTGGCAACTTCATTGACCATAATAATGCTGCTTTAATGCGATTGACACTTTCTTTGACCACAATAATGCTTTTATAATGCGCCTGTCATGCAATTAAACAACTATTGTGAACCTTTTTAGGATCTAAAGCAGTAAAATTTGTGCCCAAATAAGCACTACAATAGCCGAATAAACGTTTATAATGCTACTTTAGAACTAACTCAAAATGCCAAAACGATACACAAATGCTGTAACACGGCTGTTATACTGCTTTGATGTGTTACTTGGGTTTGCCCTTGCCACTTCTTAATGTAGGTTTAACGATGGAAAATGTGGTGTTGCTGTAAAAGGTTGTTAATGCTCTCCCGACAACCTTTCTCCACCGCACAAACTTACACATAATTTGATATTCCTTGAGGTTTCAGATTTCTGTAATAGCCACCACATGAAAGAGGTAAATCTTTAAAATAAAATATTACAAAAATTGTAGGTACTCAATTACTCGAAAGAAATGTAAGAGTTTAGGTTGTTAACTCGCACATTCGTCCTTCCCATTCACTGTCCTCGCTACCACATGAAACATAATAGGTATGATGACACATTTTGAAAAACTGTTCTATAATGTTTAGAAACATTTATTATGTGCAACGAATAAGATTTTTCTAGAGAAAATAACAGAAAAGTAGGAAAAAAATGCATTTTAGTTTTTAAATTTCAAATTGGCGCTAAAACGCTTATCAGTGTCATGGCGTCCCGAGTGACGTCACGTTTGTATAAACAGAACGCAGACCTTTTACTTTGACGTTTGCTACCTAGATGCTCGATTGCTCATTGAATGAACATGAATTCAAAAGTTCACTAAGTCTTGCGCGGCGCGGTCGTGCGAGCAAAAACGCGAAGACAATGACGTCATTGTCTTCGCGTTGTTGCTCGCACGAACTCGATGAAGATATGTCAGATAGCGGTTCTATCCCTGTCTTACTAGTCGTTCAGTACGTAAGTGAGAAGAGATCGGATGTATAGAAAACGTTAGGGCTTATCTGCCTTTCTCTGTAATCTGTGGTAATGGCTGTTATGGGTATTTGTTTATACAAGTGTGACGTCATGCGCTCTGATTGGTGTTTAACATATCATGGCGGGCGTCCGTATTCACCAGTTTAATTTTATGAAAATAAATAATAATCTGTGCATTTTTCGAATTCTATGATTAAAATTTCCCTAAGAAAATACCATATCATAGTGATTTTCAATTACTGTCATCATGCCTATTTCCTATACCTATAAACAAAACTTCAAATCCTCACTGGAACCCCACCTTCCAGACGCGAGAACGCTCTCAAGTCGTGCCGCTGCGGCGTCCGCAAACTCAAGTTCCACCGACAAACGTCCTCGTCCTCCGACGGCAAGTGCCAGTTGGAGCCGGTGCACCGCCGGCAGAAGAAGAAGCGAGACACCGTCATCACGACAGATCAGGAACACGCCAAGACGAGTCTGCTCGAGTGTACCAATATGGTGAGCCACTTGACAGGTTCAAAATATAGTCCTCTCTTTGAAGAAAGACCGTCATCAAAGCAAACACAAGACTGCTCTTCTAGAAGACTCACATGGCGAATAACTAATTCGAATCAACTTTCTGTCAAGCCGTACAAGGTTCCCAAGCAAAGCACTCTTCTAGACATTTTTGGGAAGCAGCGACCAAGACATTGCTAGATTCCAGTATCAGAGACATGCTTATTGACCCGTCTTCCACACTCCTTTCACTGACTAGGCGGTCCTATCCTACGTCTTCAATTCACTGTCTCCGTACGTCATCCAAGGGTTCAGTGATTTCAGCATGATCCAATAAGGTAAGTGTAAAGCCGCGTCTCCATATTGCGCGGCTGCCGCGCGAGCCATGTTCGACCGCGGCAAACGTTTAGTTAGGCTCGCGAGCCAAATTTGACACCATGTTTCTACAAGCGTGGCTGCCGCGCGCGGCATGGCGATCCGTCACGATCGAGAGTTCGAGAGTCGATCGACCAGTTTGTACTTGACAACCATGGACGTATCACGTCGTAAGCGAGCGGCTGCCGCTTTTATTAGCGTTTGCTAACTCTAGACTTTTCCCTTCTTTAGCGTGGTCATTTTCTGTTTTAATTCCTTTACAGGCAGGCTCATTGCTGCACTAATATCATTCCATGCATCGTTTCTTAACGATCTGTTGCGATAATCACTACATTTACTGTTCCATAAAAGCTGTTTAGAGCTGTATAATTTAATTAAAGTACGACACTTTTCGTTATCCATGTCAACTGCCGCGCGAGCCAACTCAAATCAAAACACACCCGTCCCAACTGTGCGCGAACAAAACACTGACGTTCCTTTGCTGCGCGCCAAAATACCGACAACAAATGGTTCGTCGCGAACCATGTTCGAGCGCGGCAATGTTCGAGTTGGCTCGCGCGGCAGCCCGGTTTCCATTGCGCTCGGCTGCCTCGCGAGCCAATGTTCGATGGTTTGCCGAGCAATATGGAGACGCGGCTTAAGGTTCCACCGACAGTCTTCCAACGGCAAATGCCAGTTGGAGTCGGTGCACCGTCGGCAGAAGAAGAAGCGAGACACCGTTACCAAGACAGAACAGGAACAGGCCAAGACGGGCTGGAGTGCACCATTAAGGTTGGTATTCTTCTGAACTCCAGTTCTCTTGTAGAAGAACACCATCTTCAGAGGGATAAATATACCAAGGTAACTGCTAGAATTTTGCAATAAGGTGTGTTCCTGTGTGTGTCTTCTATCAAGTTCTCTTGTTAATTGAAAGAACGTAATCATCATCACAGGGCAACAGAAATAAGTCAAGAGTACCCTTCTAGGCGACTCCTCCAACATGGTGATTTACAATTTCAATAATCTTTATTTACGCACATATCATTAGTGCTCTAAAATGCGTTCAGAAACCGTAGGAAATGACCAGCATTACTACAACCGATTTTACTATGAGAACTTTCTTGTCTGTGGTAGTAGGTAAAATCTGTACTGTAATGTCATTAATAAATTACAGTACAGATCTTCGATAAATTTGTATCGTTATGAGTTTAAATTTGGAACAGCAGTGGGTCTCTATTCTAGTATCCATAGATATTAAAACAGTTATCGATACGAAACGTCAATTCAGTACGTTTTTGAATACAAACCGTACGACATTTGATCTCGAGTGATATGAGTATAGGGACTTCATTCGTTTGTCTATGATTTAAAAAAAAAACATTCGTCATGACGGATGATCGAATTGCCGCCATTGCTCTTGTCATTTTATTGTTGCTTTTTTGCTGTTACTTACTACTACTTATGATATGTGTGTAGATAAAGTAGTGTATGCAACGGTACATAATTAGGCCTTAACACACTCGTGTGATCCTATTATGAAACGATCACACGAGTGTTTTAAGGCCTCTCATTATGGATCAGTCGCATAAACTACTATTACCTCTCAATATCTTCCATTTTTGGGAAGTAGAATTAAATGTGAATATCAAGAGTCGGTTTCTGGGATTGTAATTTTATAAGTTTGCATGTAAATTGTTATTTTTGGATCTTACTTACTGTTTTAATTGTTGTTACTTCTCGCAATTGACCTTGGCCTCCGACTACAGATCACCAGGCTTGCCTGTCCAATCGACAGACACCGTCATGCCACCGCTATCTAGGTCGCCCAACCGGTCTGCGACCAGTTCTATAAAAAAAATCTTTGACCAGTATATAGAAAGGAAAAAGACATTCAGGGTTGACATCAAATTGCGAACAGCTCCGCCTGGGCTCACCAATAAGAGGTCCCCGGGACATGGTACTGAAGATTTCAATTCAAAGTATTAAAGTAATAGGCACGATGCCTCATGTTCTCAGTATTTCGCGACCGAAACGATACAACTACTTTTACTAACAAATATGTCAGTTGTGACGTCATACCTGTGTGTCTATCAGTGCAAAGCGTTTTGCCCTGCCGCCAGCGACGTCAATCTATGTCTCAAAATTATGGGTATTTATGTTCTTCAATTGTAGTTGCTCCCATACAAACATTTGTTCCTCTCCAAAAACTGGTTCGAATGACATCATAAAAAATGATAGTCATCAATGCATCATCCTTATTGTCTGGCCCCCAGTTCAACTCGATCGTGGACGGCGTGAAGAACAATAACCTGGAGAATGAGACGGCAGCGACGGTCGTCGAACAAAACGGCAACGTTGAACTCAAGGAGGTGATAAACGACAATTATATCGACGAGGTGGACGTAGCTCAAGTTTAAAACTAGTTGTAAAGCTGCTGACTTCTTCACACACCCAATTAGCTCTGATTTCATGGTGTTCCTTCTGTTACTTGAACAATTTACGTTTGGTCGTTTTTGGACACCTTGTCACATGTCAAACCTGTTCTTATTCTTCGGCTAAACTCGGCTCCCGTAAACCCCGAGGTGCCGGTCACTGTCAGAGTCACTCAACACTGGACTACCTTATAAGACGAAAGAGCACGCGCTATGCAGTAGAACGCGATGGCATAATTTAGTTTTTTAGCTGTGTACATTGGTTATATCAGGGTGGGTTGCGCCTACTTATGATTGCATACCGATAATATGGCGGCCGCAGTCATTCCATAGAAACTTTTCAACCTTTCCATACCATCGGTCTTAACGAACACCCTTAGATGTAGTAAAGTGTGTCAATTCGAGATGACAGTCACATTGTACCACTGTTAAAATTCGCAGTGCTCCATACGCCCTAACATAAATTGTTCAAGTTATAAATTAATAATATAGTTATAGGCAATAGCTGTTGCACCGAGTGAGTGTAGATTCAGAGTGTGGATTTTGTAGATACCTTTGAATACCCTACGTACAATTAATATTGTGTGGACAATGAATTATAGCCAAAATACATATATATATATATATATATATATATATATAGAGATGACTTTTGACAGGATTTAGACGACAGAAGACATTTGTGATCTGTGTAGGTATATAGGCTATACTAGTACAGTATTTCGGGGAGGTGAGTTATACCCAAAGTACACTTATAAGGGTGAAAATCCACCAGAGATCGCACTTCTCTTGTGGTTGTCCACCCTTAGAACACATTGAGCGAAAGACAAAGATGGATTTTCATAATTAAGGAAGATAATGTATAGTAGAGCTTTGTCGCGTGCTTCTTTACTTACTTTTGTGAAAGCAAGTGGCAGCTCCTATAAAGTTATTATTTAAAAAGTCTGCAGAAAACGAAACTTCTGGCATCCCCGATTTCATACAATTTTATAAGAAGTTAGTTCTGAAATTCACTTTCTAGAATACTTTTGTCAGTCTTGTATAAAAACGGGATGTTTATGGTAGTATTCAAATTGAATAATTTTGCATCGATAGCCGTATTTTTTATAGTTTATATGTATTAATAAAAGATCTTATTAATCTAAGGACAAAAAGATCTCATTTTCTTTTAAGTCTTTGACCAAGTATGACCATTTAAGTGAAAGTAAAAAACAGTGTTATGTTGATTTTAAATATTTTTTAAGAATGACTTTCGATTTAAGCTTTACCAAAATACTATCCTATTATTAATAGTGTTAATTCACTGTTTTTGTGTTTATTATTTTTAATTTATATTTAAGTTCTCACCTTAAAATCGATTAAAACAAATTTAGCTAACCTTATATGGAAAAATAAACATTTTGGAGTAAAGTTCTTACATTGTATACATATAGCAGATTATTATTATATTTCGTTAGTTTTGTAATGTATTCCAATTAACATTCCTTTAGAGATTATTTATTTTATAGTCAAAAACGATAATTTATAATATTCAGCCTTGTTTGGCCTAATATGACTTAATCTCAGATGTTATTTAAAATTCTTCTTAGATTTATGTAGATTATAGGTATTTGCGTCGTATAAACGGAAAGGGACTTTAACGTGAGATACATTTATTTGACTGCTGGAAAAAATACTATTTATTTTAAGGTGGAATTCTGAACACAAAGAAGACTACGAGTGGTTGAGTTTTATTTCACTTGTAAAGAACATTCATTTTATAACTGGTTAATACAATGAAGGGTGTGGCATTAGATCAAATATTTTAATCTCCCAGCTTATGCAACCTGCTATTTAAATATAGGAGCCGTTCTTTTTGCATGGCCAGACCGCTTAAACATACTTCTACGGTACCATTATGGCACCACCATAAGGTCCCTTTTCGTTTAAACGCTAATGAAACTCATCTAGGAGCACGTAATATTTAAAATGCGAGTTAAACTTAGACTTAAACGTTTTAGCTGGTCTGAAACTGATTCTACTTATTTTGGTAGCGAAATGTCTTAGTTTAATCGGGATCAATTATTTTTGTGTGAAGCGAACGTCCATTTAAACCGAATTTGTATATCGTTCGGTTAGCTGACGATTGCAAGAGAAATAAGATTCTTTAACTTCGCACTTCCAGATGCTTAGACAACAAATAGAGGTACAGTTTATAATTTGACACTATAAAAAAGCTAAACGTCAGTTCATTAACCCTTTGAACGCCGAGAGCCACTAAAGTGGTCGAGTGCTGTCGTGCCCACCACGCCAACAACCTTTAAAGTGGTTATGGCGGACACTGTCAAAACAATTTTCTTACTGTCAGAATAAGTTTCATATTCGCTCTTTAGCTGTCAAGATGCTGGCGTGTACGTCACATTTTGACACGAAAGTAAAAGCGGTTAAAGACTGACAGTTTCGTAGAAAGCGTAAATCTTCATTCTTCCTCATACATCATTCATACGCTCGAAAAACATAACCCTCCTTCTGAGGAGGTCGGGTTAAAACGGGGGCACATAGCTTTTTTTACATACGCTCGAAGAACATAACCCTCCTGCTGAGGAGGTCGGGTTTAAACGGGGGCACATAGCTTTTTTTCATATGTGACAATACGCGTTTGGTCCCCCTGTGGTGTCCGGGGTGAGAACAGCGCCAGTCCTGGCTGATCCGTGGAAGTCGTGGAAGGCGACTGAGGGTGCGAGACTTAACAACTAGTCACGTAACAGCTTAAGCGTTAGGCCGAATAGCTATGTAGTTTTAAACTAGTTTGTTTTTCAAGTTTACATTTCTGGCATATATTCGGGACTTTTTGGGGTTGAATATTGTTGTCACGCATACTTGACATTATCGAACTAGTTTATTTGTCAAGTCTACACGTCTGTCATATATTGGGGACGTCTTTTTTGGGGTTGAATATTTCTGTCACGCATATATGTGGCTTTATTGAACTTGTTTATTTCTCAAGTCTACACTTCTGTAATATGTTCGGGATTTTTTGGGGTTGAATATTTTAGTCACGCATATTATTGTGGTATAACCAAGGCAGACGCGATTCTTATTACTCTTGCAATCGCCGACTCACTCCTTTGTCAACTTTGACAGCTTTTTGGATACTCGACTTCTGATATAATGTGATTTTAGCGCCTGACGAAATTGAGGAGGTATTTTTTATATATATTTTGCTGCAACCCTACATTGTCGGCGTTGCTATATGCATATTAGTATATTTATATGTTAGCTGTAAAAGGTGAAGGGCACTTTTTGATGTCGACGACGGAATACGATGTAAATGAATGAGGATACAGTATAAAGGTTATAGACAAATTAATTGTAATAGACTTACATACCTATTTAATGGAGTGATTCTGTCGATAATGCTTGACAACCTAAGTCCTATATCACAGAACTTACAATTACAATTGACATTATAATTGTGTAAATTTGAATATATAACTAATTATTTTATACGATTTGCCTCCAATTCGGAATTTGTGTGGTCCATTTACCGAAAGAACGAGTCTATTACAATTAACTTCTCTATACGGATACAGATAGTCAAAGTGATAAAAGTGCTCTGATCCTGTTAGATAATAATAAATGTGTCAATGTCGTTCGGGAGTAGCCCGCCACCCCAACCAAAACCATGTTACCATTTAAATATATATTTCAACTCGGCACCGTACAGTTTTTAAGTTGAGCATTTTCATTGAAATTTCACGTTCATTTTAGTTAACCGTGGTTAAAACTGACCATCACTATCAAGTCACTGTCACGCGTGGCACTAAACTGACAGTCTAAACGCGATTTGACTTAATTCGAGTGCTTAGATACAGTGAAGTGCAAAAATATGTATCGATTTAATCTCCTCATAAAAATGTAGTGAAAGCGGAAAGCGGGGCTGAAATAGGAAAGGTTTAACAGCGATCTCTATTATATATGATGGACGAGACTCTCATAAGTATATAAGTAGGTATATAGGTTAGGCCGGAAAGGTAGACCACGTCGATTGTTTTCTAACTGAGCGCTTCCGTGCGTTGGAAGATGACCGAGAAAGAAGGAAGAAAAGAAAGAAAGAAAATACCTACATGTACTAAAAGTCACAACTTAGGCACACAATAAAAATAAAGTAAACGATGGGACTTGAATACGAGGACGTTAAACAGGATCCCCACTCGGCATAAAGCCACTGCAAGACACGTCAAGCAGAGGCGCTGATTTTCGGTGGGGACCTAACTTAAAACTATTATTAGTGACGGCACAAACGCCAACAACTGGTATTAACTAATGAAAGAAAACAAAATAAATAAACCTAAACAATTAACATGAGTAACAAAAATAAAAAATAAAACATTTAATAGGAATACATAGGTATATGTAATTTACATGTAGGGTACATTGTGAACAAAACGCAACAAGAAAGTTTAAAAGTTACAAGTACTGCAAGTACAATGTGCTCGGGCCTACTGTCTACTATGTTATGTGCACGTGATTACTTAAGTCTATGATGGAATGCAGAAGGTAAGAAAAAGAAAATTAATTAATTATCAAAAAAAAAACTAAACTTAGTCGTAATACGACCTGGTTTCTAGATTAGGAAAGGTCAGCCGCTTTCGCAAAGCATTTACTTTGGATTACTTAGGCTTAGATCCCGATGAAAAAAAATGGGGAAAGAACACGATGATGATATTGCGGATAAGAATACACTTATTAGTGCCTGTCTCACAGTCACAAATGTGAGAATTCCAATTCACCTCCGCTCGCATTGAATGTCCCTGCCTTGCGAAAGGACGTAAGTGCCGTGCTGAAGATGAAGATGATGAAATCGATACATGAAAGTTTCTACCGCACTGTCACGATGGACAAAAGTTTAAACTAAACCACAGATTTGTGTTTACCCCGCGTGGTGCCGGGGTTGCTGAGACAATATATATGGGTACACTTTAGTGCACATATTTATGGCATCGGCAGTAGAATAACGCCACTCCTTACTGCCTATGGATGTCGTAAAAGGCGACAAAGGACACTGTGTCAATATAACAGATGACAATAATTTGACCTAATTATAAACAGATAAAGGTCTCTTGAGAGCTAATTTTTCAACAACATGACTATTAAATATTTTTGCGTTTGCCACCTTACTAGTAAATATCGAACATAAACTCGTGCCTAATATTTTTATGGGTTGAGATCTTTAGATCGCGTTCTGATTAAAAAAATGAACCATCGGCATACAATCTTTAAACAAAGAAGTATAGAATCATGGCTTAAAACACATTAAAACGCCTGGTTTTGAAGTGGGCTAAAGATGTCTGATAATAAGCCAAATCTTCTCTAATACAATGATACAGATTCGCTTTCTGATAGAAATGGAACCGTCAACATACAATCTTTAAAAGAAGATTTATAGAATCATGATTGGACTAACACTCTTAAACTCCTCCATTTGAAGTCGGTTAAAGATAAATGAGAATAAGCTATCTAATACAAGGTTTCAGATCCGCTTTCTGACAATGTAACCATCGATGTACGATCTGAAAATAGGTATAGAATCATAGTTGAACTAACCAACACTCCTAAAACTCCTTATAAAGTCGGTTAAAGATGAATGAGAATAAGCCAAATATTTCTCTAATACAAGGTTTCAGATCCGCTTTCTGAAAATGGAACCATCGACATACTTTAAAAAGATATGTACGGAATCATGGTATATTATCAATAACACTAACACTCGTGAAACTCCTCCTTTTGAAGTCGGTTAAAGATGATTGAGAATAAGCCAAATATTTCTCAAATACAAGGTTTCAGATCCGCTTTCTGAAAACGGAACCATCGACATACAATCTTTAAAAAGATATGTACGGAATCATGGAATATCACATCTAACACTCGTAAAACTCCTCCTTTTGAAGTCGGTTAAAGATTAATGAGAATAAGCCAAATATTTCTCTAATACAAGGTTTCAGATCCTATTTCTGAAAATGTAACCATCAACATACAATCTTGAAAAAAAAAGATGTACGGAATCATGGTATATCAAAACTAACACTCGTAAAACTCCTCCTTATGAAGTCGGTTAAAGATGAATGAGAATAAGCCAAATATTTCTCTAATACAAGGTTTCAGATCCGCTTTCTGAAAATGTAACCATCGACATACAATCTTTAATAAAAAGATGTACGGAATCATGTTATATCATAACTAACACTCGTAAAACTCCTCCTTATGAAGTCGGTTAAAGATGAATGAGAATAAGCCAAATATTTCTCTAATACATGGTTTCAGATCCGCTTTCTGAAAATGTAACCATCGACATACAATCTTTAATAAAAAGATGTACGGAATCATGTTACCTATATCATAACTAACATTCGTAAAACTCCTCCTTTTGAAGTTGGCTAAAGATGATTGAGAACAAGGCAAATCTGGTTCTAATACAAGGTTTTACATCCGCTTTTTGAATAAATCTTTACGAAAAAAGTATAAAATCATAACGAACACTCATATCTCCTTCTTTTGACGTAGTTCAAAGGAATACCAGTGATAATGAGCCAATTCTTTCACGAATGCATGATTCTGTTCATTATAATGGAATAGTGATTGCTGTAGAATGCGATATCCAGACATGGGTTGGTTTAATGGAGCGCAAAAACGGCCTAATTTGGAATAGGTAGGTAATTTGTTTACACTCTTCTTGCATTGGTGAGCTTGTTTCATTATATTTACTATCATATTTCTTATTCGACATTAGTTCCTTATTTGTACTTAGGTAATTCAATAGGTAATATACTCTCATCCTTTATTGTAAACTATTGTTTTAATAGCGTCAGTTTGGGCGTCAGCGTGTGGAATTCGCGACGGCAAAGGAGAAAGAAAGAAAGAAAAAAGAGTCAGAAAGAAAGGCGGGTTACAGTTTTGCTAATCTCGTGTGTGAATGTCAAGTACAATTTTGTCAAATTAAATACATGTGACGTGTCTGGGTAAGACTATCCTGGCTGTCACGTGAGGGGTGTGGCGTGAAGTGACAGGTGAGGTGATAGAGAGAGAGGTGAGGTGACCAGTTAGTTGAAGGCGTACGACGCCGTCACAAAATATATAATTGTTTTACAGAATTGCTCTCGGTTAAGTTGCTATTACGATTTGGTGAAATCGAGTTTAGGTATTACTGGAATTTTGTATGTATTCTTTTAAATAAATAAGTTATTTGGTGCGGTGCTGAGCCTTTCACATTCTTTAACAGTATTGCTAAGTATAGAATAAACATAATAATATATGGAGTCTGATTTTTCGAAGTGCATTTACTGTCTGATACTAAGCTTTACGCAACTTTCTCAATTGAATCCTAGAAGTCTGTATTTTTTTAAATTAGCAAAAATAATTCGTACTCACATATGTAGGTAGTTTCGATTATACTTATTTGGGTTAGGTATACTTACTATTTATTTTAGAAATTAATCTTAGGTTCACAAATATTACCTATTTTCCTATTCTACATACTCGTTCGAAATTAGTTACGAATCTCAAGTTGAAAATATTACTTTTAATAAACTTTGAGAAAATCGGTGACACTCCTTGACACTTCAGATTTTATGTAACTATGTTTTTTTCTATTGATTTTGCCTGGACATTACTATATTATTTACGAATTACGATCTAAAACACACTACATACATGTTTCATACAGAGAACACAGAAACTTTCAATTCATAAAACATCTTGTCGGCTAGTGACGACAGCGTGTTGCCATCTAATTGTGACCTGTCGTATATGCACGACAGCAGTGCTCGTGTTCTCAAAATGAAGCATCTATATTGGATTGGAATAAAATGTGTTGCCTATAGCATCCGTAGACGACGTTTGAGCAAGCTTGGTTATCTAAGTCAAAATATCAGTTCAATCATTAGAATTTGTTGCCAAACGTCATATACTTATAACAGGTATGTAATACTCGTCACTATGAAAGAGTCTCACTACTGCGGTATTGTTTATTTCGCCCTGGCATATGCTTTTGTGCTAAGTGTACCTCGTAGACCACCGTAGCCCTGTGTACGAATGGTGAATGTTATAAAAGTGACATTGCAATAACATCCTTACTTCACATTGAAGACGAGGTATTATTATGATTTTAGGTATCCTAATGATTTTATTGACTTATAAAACCTAATCTGTCGAGCGTCTCCTTAATTTATATTTGTTTTTTATTGCTTAAGAGATTTACTTTGCGTTAGAGTAAGCTAAATTGTCTGCTGCCAAGTAGGAGAAAGCATCTTATTGATTCCATAATTTGGAAAGATCTTTACTATATCAGAGCTGTACCTATGACTGACACGGTCACCAAAAACATTAGTCTTGTTTATACTCCTCTCCCTAAGTTGGATGCTCGCTACCTACCTGCACCGTCCCATATTTTGTTGACCGGCTACCCTAGTGGGTAGTGAAGCGTCACTACCCACTAGGCTATAGGCTAGGCAGCGGCCTACGAAGCTGAAGGTCCCGGGTTCGAATCCTGCTAAGGCCAAATATTTGAGCATGAATATTTGTGTCAGTCTTGGGTATTTTCTAGGTATTTAAATATGTATATCTGATCATATATCGTCGTCTAGTTCCCATATCATAAGCCTTGTTGAGCTTACTATGGGGCCGAGTCGATTTGCGTAAAATCCCCTAATATTTTGTATTTTCTTTGTAATGTTCTAGTTTAACCGAGTACTCAAAGGGGAAAAAGATCGTAAAAACCCTTGAATTGGAAAACGCTGACTAAATCAGTGTAACAACTAGTGCGTTATCTATCAGATACTCATCCGCTCGCTGAACCTACCCTGGTACTCGGGATAGTTTACAACTTCAAACTCGTTATTTGAAGTAGGTATACGAGTACTTACATACTTTGGTCCAGCGTCTCAGTTTGCTGTCGACGACGTCTTCGTAATCCTTTTCTGTTTTCGTAATTCTCTTTACGTTTTCTCTTATTTATTTCTTTCATCTCATAAGCTGACAGTATATCACCAAAGCTTTCGTTTTTATATGATCAAGGAGATAGTGTCTCGATTTGGCCAGGAATTTTGCAGCGGTACCATGTCAACTGGTAATTGTAATTTCCTTTTATATGCATATTTTCCACCTTGGTTTCAAACACTGCGACTGTAGTATGACAAATCTGTTTTAATTTCAATTTTAAATTCATAATTCCGTCTTAAGTTCCTAATTCTGAGTACGTCGCTTTTATACGTATTCATTAAATATTGTTATAATTAAGTGAATGTCAATTTATCTAACAGTATTATGTGTGTCTACGACGATTTTTCTCAATTTGTGTACCTAAAAGATCTTTCAACGCATGTTATACCAAATTCATAACTTTAACTGAAAATCGAATCTATTACAGGGTAATTATTTATTTACGAATAATCCTCAGTTTCAAAGCGTTTGAAGGAATCTTATTAGACGGCCGTCTAGCTGCTATAGCCGTCACGGTTGTGTGTCGTGTCTTGCCGACGGCCCTGGTGTCGATGTGTTGAATCTTATTAGACGGCCGTCTAGCTGCTATAGCCGTCACGGTTGTGTGTCGTGTCTTGCCGACGGCCCTGGTGTTGATGTGTTGATTCTAGTCACACATTAAATTACTGAACGAAGTCTTTCTGATTACCTAAATAAATTACTTGAACACTATTTTGGTTTTATTTTTTACCTTTCGAACGCTAACCAGCGTGTACTTATACCGTGTACCTACCCCCGTCGTAAAAATATGGGTGCATACAACTTACTCACTTTATCAATAAAGTCGTGTTCACATATTTTTGATCACATTGTCCGTACACATATTTACGAACTCGACTGTACATTCGTATCGGCGACGTCAAAAGTATGCCCGATGAAAAACTAAGCGGGAATGAAAAGAAACAGTTGGAACGTTGAACAAATTTTATTTAAGTTTATTACACCGATATATAAAACAACCTTACAATCACATATATATACATATTTATAAAATAGTTTAAAGTACGTACGTTGAACATCAACACTGATTCGACAAAATCAGTATTATCACAATGTTTGAAATTGTGACGACATAGGTACTCACAAGAGTAATGGCTAAAGTGACGAAAAGGCGAAAATATTTTTTTTAAATGAATAATCACTAACTGATTAAAGTATGGTATGGCAAAGGTATATTTAGCTGCATGCACTCCGACGCGTGATTTCGGCCCGTGTGGATACGTGATCAAGGTCACTTGGGTCACTCCGTACTAGATTTTTTGTAACCTTGCTTGGCCGCCCGCGTAAGAAGTTTTGTGTTGCCCTCGTAATGGAATCTATACCTCATACATATAAATTTAGAATTATAACTGACAAATTAGTCTAGGATATAAAACATAACAATGTATTTGGGATTCAAATGTGTTTTCCTTGAAATTGCATGAGGGTTATCGCACGTTTTTTAAATGTGTGGTGGCTAACTAGCATTTCATTGAAGTACGGGCGATGGTATATCTCCATGGGATTAGGATTTTTTGTTTTTTTCTGGCTAGATTTAAGTGCACAAAAGGTGTGAAAATAAGTAAGAATTTGAATTCAAAAAATCCTATAGTTTTAGGGTTGCGTACCTTAAAATGAAAGAACGGATCTCTTATAGGATCACTTTGTTGTCTTTCTAGACCCTTTATCTCGGGAACGCGTCGAGAGGTATCGAGGTGAAATTGAAATTGTATGACGTATATTACAACACTCAAGGAAATTAAAATTTATATGGTACTTTCCGTTGACCTAGAACTATGAAATTTGGCAAGTACTATCGTTTTATACTACAAGAACTATGTCTCATGTCATGTCACTTTAACATACAGTTCCCATGTCAAACAATAGTGTGTCGAGATAGTTCACCTTATAACAGCGGGGGGTAGCATGGTAAACATTTTATCACTTATCATTGTTAATAAGTTATCCGTCATTCTCGCACATGCATACTTGACAGAACGTGACGTGTCTTATCGACAGCTATTAGTGATAAAATGTCAACCATTGTAATGAATGAAAATAAATGAAGGAGACACGTTACGTTAAGAAAGAAAACATTAGAAAGACACAGGCCCATTTCGAAATCTGGCATTGTAATATTAAACGCACAATTCTGGTAACCTTATTTAGTTAATAACATAACGGCGTATTTACACAATCGTACAAATTATACCTATGTTAATATTTGGTAACGGAAGTACATTTTAACTAACTATTCGGTAGTCTGGCATGTTCTCGTCCTAAATACATTAGTACAACATACAAAGTAGTCTAACATAAAATGTGAAAAATACGGAAGTTTTTAAATCGATTCTAGATGCATCACCCCGGTGACCGGTGGTTCATTTTATAACGCTGGCGGCGTATCCCATACAAAAAGTGTGCTAGCCAAGCGTCGACAATACGTCAGCCTCCATACATTTCTATATTATCTGTTTGTATAAGGTAGGCGTTGACGTCGCCATGGCGTCTCGGTGAGGCACCGAACTTACATTTATTTATAGTTATTTTACTAACATTTCATTCATGCACGCACGAGCATAAGGCACTGGTCCCACCGCCGGCGAGTAAACGAGTGTTACTAAGTGGTAGGCACTCAAGCGAAATTACTATGAGAGTACTCGCTACTCGCCAGCGGTGGGACCAGTGCCTAATTATGACATTGTAACGCTGTACTATACTTCAATGACTAAAAAATATAGAGACCAAAAAAAAAACGAACGCGAGGGACGATTTTACCCCACATCAGTAAGCGTCAGTGAAATTTCAATAACACATAACCGAAGTACATTTAGACTAGATTTACTGTTTTCTTTGGTCTTAGGACAGAAAAGAGCCAGACTTATAACAAAAACACGTAGAAACGAGCGAGACAGCAAATAATTATAATATAAAACACAAGTTGAGCATAAATTTATTTAAGAATATTTTATACAAAAATATACTCGCTATACGACTTTGAAATACATGAAGGCATTTTTGACTTAAAGGACTTAAATCGAATTCAAAACCGTACCTAAACATTGGAAAGAGGTTAAAATTTGTAAATACTAAGTTTCTTCCAATGTGTGTACAACTTTCCACCCCAACGTCTTTGACTAAGAATCTATTTTCCGTACTGCTTGTCGATTTACTGTCAATCAACACAGTATATGGAAAGATGTCAATGAAAAATAATCATTAAACAATTTCTGAATAATGCAATAAATTGTCCTTCAGTAATTTTGCATGATATTCGTCGAAAGAACTACGTCATTTGAAATGACTTAATTAATATTTCTAACCAAATCGCATTGTTTATGATTTGTAAGTTGGCATTTAAAAAAAGTTATCCACTCAAGTAGCGTGGCTCGTTAAAAAATTAACTCCAGTGTCAGTTTTGTGACGGAAATTAAGCATGCAAATTATATGAAAATGAAGTTTTATCACATTCATATAACTAGTCTACGCATTTAATTTTTATTTGTAAAGACAAAGTTCACTTTTTAACCGACTTCAAAAAGAGGAGGAGGTTCTCAATTTGGTTGTATTTTTTTTTCAATGTTTGTTACCTAAGAACTCCGTCATTGATGAACCGATTCGAAAAAAAAAATTGTTTGTATGTATATATGCTTCCAGGTGGGTCCCAATTTTTTTCAAAATTCAATTAGATGATGGGATCCATGAGGAATTGAGGGAACTCCTCGATTTTATTAGGCACGCGTGTAGTAATTTTGGTATTTTCTATTATAATTCGTGAATTTACATCCGGAAATCATAAATTTGGTGGCGAGGAATTGATGATGAAGACCACAGATGACTTATCAAATGCCTCAATTATATAAGTACTTAAAAGTGCAAGAGTACGTCACAGGTTCTGATAAGATTCCGTTGAAATAGGAACTAATGAAGTGCCATTGGTGATGATCTTGGGGAATCGACGGAAGTCCTCAAATATTATCGGCCCACATACAGCGATTCGGTTTTTTTCTATAGTAATCAACGCATTTGCTATCGGAAATCAGTTCATGTGTTAATTGTAAAAAAAAAGGGAAATGTTCTTGTGGCTACTGACTCCGCCGAGTACTAAATTGAAGTCGGTTAAAACACAAAGTAAATTATTAATGATAGCATTGTCTCACTATAAATTTTTTTTGCTCACTATATATACAAACTGACATTGTCGTCACCAAACTGACACCGAGTTAATTGTTGTTTAACGAGCCACGCTAACCGGGTAAACATTTTCTTGAAAAAGCTTAATTACCCAATAACAAATAAATTCTCAATTGAATAATTGAATTTAGTCGACGACCGCTTTAGTCTAGTTGGTAGTGACCCTGCCTACGAAGCAAGAGGTCCCGGGTTCGAATCCCGGTAAGGGCATTTATTTGTGTGATGAGCACGAATATTTGTTCCTGAGTCACGGTTGTTTTCTATGTATATAAGTATGTATTTATCTATATAAGTATGTTTATCTTCGTCTACTACCGATAGTACAAGCTTTGCTTAGTTTGGGACTAGGTCGATTTGTGTAAGATTGTCCCCTAATATTTATTTTTTATAATCTTAATTATAAAGAGACAATATTCAATTTGTTCATACTTAAAAATATGTACAGTCGGCATCAATAGTGCCTGAGCAAACGAAGATTACAAAACCCTTTATTAAAAGGGACTAAGAGCTTTTGAAGACGTCAATTGCTCAGTTACTTTTGATGCGGACTGTACAGACAGTACAGTCAAGAAGGGCACCGATATGTATTCACTGTAACTTTCATAAATATGTATACTACAACCTTATAATTGCAGAAATAAGTTCTGCCTACATATTTTTGAGACTTTGTGGTGTATACATATTGGCGCGCTTCACTGTACGTAGTTCATAGAGGACATAATTCCATTGTGCTTAATTTTATAACAAGAATAAAGGTCATAAATTATCGCTTAACTATAATATCTATTCATGGCATTACTTTAGTTTTAAATCGAAAATTTCCCATTAGTGCCGAAAGACAGTAAATCTATGTCACTATTTTTTTGCTATAATTTATGGTCGCTTTTACAACGGTAAAATATATACACTTACATCCGGTGCTAATTTAAGTCCCTAGTTCACAAACATACATAACAAATTGATACATTTCAAAAAATGTCGCAACTACTTGAAAATTGTAACTTAATGAAACATAATCCAATTTTACATTTGACAAGTATCAGATGACCGCCGTACAAGTAATTATAACCAGGGATCGTTGACTCGTCAACTGACAATTCGCTGTAATTGCCATTGTCAGGTGACAACTGTCAGAATGATGAATTGGAGGACATAACGCGAATAACGCGTCTACTTATAACAATGGTAACTTAACGATGTCCAAATACGAGTCCGTATCTCTTTTCGACTTAGTAACTTTCAACAGCTTAAAAGGGTTATTCGAAAAGTGGATCTTATGACTTGACGCGGAGATTTTTTGCATCGCTACAAACGCGATAGAGGTGATAGGCTGTCACAAGTGAGCCCGGGAGCTGTGTGCGTCGCGGCGACATAGACTACCCGTCTCTTTCTTAGCGTTCTTATTAAAAAGAAGGACAACATGTTGCTTTTGTCGCGTGACAGCCGCGCGTTTGCATCGGTGCAGAAAATCGTTGTGTGTAAGTCAGTCTCTCAGCTAAAGGCAAATATCTTCTTTGGGCCAATCAACTTTTTCTTGTTGTTATTCTGTCTCTGTTAGCCAGGAAACAACAGTTAAGGAGGTTTACTTAGAAAATTACTATAATTTTTTACTGCTATCACGCTAAGGAGATGCCACACCATGCCACACCATGCCACACCAAAAAAAAACGTGTTTAGTGAATTGAAAGCCCGTAAAAATCATAGTTTAGAGTGACCCAGGAGACGTCCGTGACTATTTCCAAGGTCACTAATATCAAGTCGCATTTATAATTATTATAATCCTGGGCACGTAAAAAGAATCAGTGCAGTCGATTACCCGATGTAACCTGACCCCTGCGCATGCTATCAGAGCATGCGCACTAGTGGAACTACGCGAATTACTTAGTTCTACTTATGTACCCGAGATTGTAAGTACACTTGACTTTATAGAGGTATTGACTACATTTTATTACATACAATTGCTCAGGGATTTTTTTTGTTACTATTTTAGTTCAGTTGGTATTAAAGTATACATTTAATAGACTGATATAATTGATTTAAATTGACTCCACCATTTTTCATGATTTGACGTTTGCATGGAACGAGCGTAGGCCATGCAAAAAAAGTGGCAGTGTCTCATAATTTTTGTATAAAATAATTTTATATTTATCTATGTACTTTTATGTTTAAAAAAAAACAAACTAAAATTTTCATGACATGCATATCTAAAACAAAAATAGTAGTAGATTCAATGTAGACGACAATGTTTTCATTGATTCGTGATATATTGTAAACCTCAATAATAAAAATAAAAAAAAACGCATAGAATTCCGAGTTGCACTTTAGGTTTGAAGCGCAATTTACACATGCAAGAAATTGCATGCAAGTTTAACTGCATTACGGGGTTTGATAGATCAATTGAACTCAGTACACCTCGGTTAGCCGCAATGTAATCAGACTTGCATACAATTTATTGCAAGCAAATTATTGCATGCAATTTATTGCATATGTAAATTGCGCTTTACGAAAGCTAGCACAACTTGCTGCCAAGTCCCGAGCGCGACTACGAGAGAACTGTCTGACTAGCACCGAGTAAATTAAAATGAGTAATAAATCGTCCCTACGTGCTAGAGAAACAAATGAAAACTGGGCAGGAAAAATCGTGTACACAATTATCGTGAATCGTCAAATAAAATGAACTCAGTGTCCCTTTTGTGACGACAATTAAGTACTCAGTTTGTGTAAAATTTAACTTTTTATTTTTCAATTTATAAATTATATGCATAAACACATTGAAATGTGAAACAAATTAATTTTCACGTAATTTGTATGCTTAATTTTCATCACAAAACTGACACTGAGTTAATATTTGTTTAACAATGCATGCAATTTTTTTTTAATGCCCATTTATCATTGTGCGAGTGAAGAATGAATTGACACGAATTCGATTTAGACACAAAACGTTAATTAGCAATTATTGAATAGATTTGTCTCGCTTTCTCGCAAAAGGTTAGTCACTTTGTATATAAAGCGCCAAAGATGCAGCAAATTATTGTATTACAATTTATTTGGTAGTATTTCTGTTTTATGTTAGGTCAAGTCAAATATGACCAACTCTTTAAGTCGAGTTGAAACTTTGTACACAAGTCAGGTGACGATGCAAGATATGATAAGAGGCATGTCATCTGATGACTGACACAAATGGTCACTATAGCAACGCTCAAACTACATAAGATAAACCCGATGTGTTAGAGCCTAATGCCTGAGTCACACTGGCGCGGCCTGCGGTGGCGGTCAATCATGAACCTATAATACTCAGGACAAGCTATCATTGTCCTCCTAGCTTTATTCCCGCGTCAGCCCGGGGTCCGACACCTAATCCCAAGATTTGGCATAGGCACCAGTTT
The DNA here is from genome assembly GCA_945867215.1 of Epinotia demarniana. Lineage (NCBI taxonomy): Eukaryota > Metazoa > Arthropoda > Insecta > Lepidoptera > Tortricidae > Epinotia > Epinotia demarniana. The sequence goes on from OX244259.1 coordinate 61,879,247, forward strand.
TACGAAAGCGACTGCAATCGGAGCTTCCAACCCGCAGGGAAAACTAGACCTTATTGGGATTAGACCGGTTTCCTCACGATGTTTTCCTTCACCGAAAAGCTAACGGTAAATATTCCGTACATAAGTCCCGAAAAACTCATTGGTACGAGCCGGGATTATAACCCACGACCGCCGCTTGACAGCCGCATGCCTGAACCACTAGGCTATTCAGGACAAGCTATGGTAATAATAATACCGCGTGCGAGCGAGCTGGCAGCATACAAATCTAAATGTGACAGAAAGGGAAATATCATTCATTGTCCTACTCATCGTTCGCTTTTTTTTATTTGCGATAACCGTTGTTTATGGCAGCCATTTTAAGACCAGTTCTTAATTTAGCTGCACAGGAGCCTTTTCGTCACTGTGGCAACACGTATAGCCCGTCCTGAGTATTACAGGACCACGCGGACAATAGTAAATTTGACAGCTAATGACAAGTTTACTATTGACCGCCGCGGCCAGGCCGCGCCAGTGTGATGCAGGTTTTATTGTGGATGAGATTTTAACATTTGAGAGTGTCAAACGTCTATGCGGCGAGAAAGTATCGATTATTAAGGAATGATAAATCGACTCGATTCTTGCCGATTATACAAAGACGAACCTTTTCGTTCGCGATCTTTCTCATACTCGCTACACAGCCCGTGCCACGCGTCGATTGTCCGTAAACAATAGTTGATTTATCTAGACTCGCCAGAAGTTCCGGCCATGCCTTAGAAGGGCCGGTGTCATCGCGTTCGCAACACGCCGGGCCGAGGCCTCTGCTTCGGCTCTGCAAAAAAACATTTATTTATTTATTAGGCTTACCAACAATTGTTTAGACCATATATTACATAAATAACTTGCAATATTAGTTTTATGCTAGATGTAACAATCACTGACCGGTAATATCACATTCATATTAGAATAACTACAACTTAGAAAAGTTAAAAACCCCTGACATTTTAATTTCAAAGTCCAATATCTCAAAAACGGCAGAACAGATTTTGATGAAACATGGCTAAGAAAACTCGGGGTAAAATTATCTATGACACCAAATAACCGCATTCAAATCGGTCTATCCGTTTGGCAGCTACGATACCACAGACAGACACGTTACTTTTATAACACCCCTCTTTTCCGTGGGGGGTTAAAAAGGCAGTGAGAAAACTAAAATTAAAAGTAACAATAAATATCGAAGTTCCCCAAAAAACAATCTTCAATTTAAAAGCTTATTATCCACAAGTTAAGGGGTCTATCCATATCATGTTAGATAATTGCCTTAAAGCTTCTAAAGCGAGTAAAAAAACGTTAAAAAATATGTACCTATGACAATTTAAACAAACTAAACTAAACCTTTATTCATAAAACTTAAAATACCTGTGCTAAATAAAATGTGCTTTTTCCCTCTCTTACGAACACAAATGTCAAAGTGACAGATAAGGACAAACGATTTTAAACGGCATTTTAGTTAAAACAGGCTTGTAAGACGTTTATGAATACGGCCATTAGTCAGTAACTTTAATACTCAGGACAGGCTATACGTGTTGCCACAGAAAAGAACTGCTCTTAAAATGGCCGACAGTTTACCATAAACGACCTACTTAGGGCGGGTTGCACCGTCTTACGATTACAGACCGATCAACGTTAAATATGGCGCTGACAGCTGTCAGTCCATAGAAACTTGTCAAACGTTCCATACATTCAGTATTTAACGAACACCGCTTACGATTACAGACGGTTTGGTGCAACTCACCCTTAATTTTGGTGGGTAATGGATTTGCCGCAACCTCATAATAAGGGTGGGCACCAAACCATCTTTAATTTTAAGCGGCGTTCGTTGTAATCTGAATGTATGGCAATTTTGACAAGTTTCTATGGACTGACAGCTGTCGGCGCCATATTTAACGTTGATCGGTTTGTAATCGTAAGTCGGTGCAACCCGCCCTTAAGGGGCTCCCATACGCCAATGACCTTCGATCTGAATCCCTTAGTTTTCTAATGTTTTTTGTAGCTTATTATATTAACAACAACGGCTTTAAGCAATATAATATCCCATATTTACTTCAAAGTTCATTATTTTCGAGATATTTGGCATTAAAGTTGATCAATTTTAGGCCTAAAAACTGGTTTTCTGGCCATAACTTTTGTGTTAATAAGTACGATTAAAAAAACGCAAATCAAAATTATAGGTAAGTTCAGTATGTATGAGTAGGTATGAGTTACGGGTGTATAAAAGTTTTAATGAGGATGAGGCTTAGAGCATACATAACTGGAGTACCCTTTCAGTAGCTTACCCCTCTGTTGAAAACCTTGCACAATGTGCAAAAAATTATACAAAGACAGTTTCATAATCGATTAATGGTCATTCATACAATCGCCTCGCAAGAGACAACACCAATCATAAAAATGCACGCACATGCTGTAAGCACGTTTAATAAACATTCAAACACTTCAAGCTTAGAAAATATGGTGTAACATTGCATTTGTAAGTATTTTTGTATTGTTTTAATATTATTTTTGTGAAAACGTTTTCATGACACGTCAAATTAAACGATTGTGTAATCGATTACAATTCTTTCTTGCATACGTCCCCATTAGCATTGATTAATCAAAATTTGTTTTATTTACGCACTCCCCACGAGACTCGGTTTTCATGCTTTGTAAAAATTAACCTAAATGCAATTGCAATAGAGTTAATAATAATATTTGCAAGGATTATCGAAAATGACAGTTCACCCACGATCACCCTCACGAGACTCGCAAGTAGAGATGAGGGTAGTGTCGATAATCAATAATTATCGACAAAAAGTATGATTCAATGCTTATTGACACCTGCACAAATTGCCGAGTGAACACAATTTATTATATATTTAGAAAAAAAAGTTTAGGTACTTTGCACTTTTACGAGACCCAGCATTAAAAAAAAAGGACCGCCGCATTCAGCAGGCAAGCAAATTGGGTGCCTGCGCGTACAAGTTCCATGTGTTCAAGACATTTTGATGCATCTCAGTATCGAATTCATTCAAGTAAAAGGTAAAAATTTATCGATTTTGCCGTACCTACTGTATTTTTATGTGAAATTTATTTTGGCGGAGCGGACACGCCTTTAGACAACGGTGCAGCGGCAGAAAATACCGAACATCTAAAACGCATTAAAAAAATATATGTAAAGGCTCTCTACAAATTTGTACCATTTGGTGTCGAAAACCTCGGTCAATGGGGGCCTCAGTGCGCAAAAGTTATTTGCGGAGATCGCGAAACGACGTCTGGTCTGGTCGACGTAACTGGTGACCGAAGAGGGCGAAGAGCTGGCAGTTTTCTCGCGCAACGCATCAGCATTACAATTCAGCGAGGAAATCGTGCCAGCATCCTCGGTACAATGCCTCGAGGGCCTTTTTTAGATTTAACTGAGTTTTTATTTAATATAATATAATAAACCACTCATAATGTTTTTTGAATAATGGTAATTTTTCTAACGTGCACCGATTTCGCGATGACCACCCATATGGCCCCTGCCACTTGAAGGGTTAATGTTAGTTATCATCTTGTAACTATACTTATACTTTAGAAATAAATGAAAAGTTTTCGGAATTAATTGAATGACAAACGTTTATGTCGGGTCCACCTAATTTCCTATAACCCGGGCAAGCTGGTTTTTAACGGTCCAGGCAAAAAACCAGTCATAAACGGGAAATTTCTTGTAATATAATACTAGGTACTCGCTACTTTATAAATAATGTATGTAGTTAATTGTTTATTTTTTTTAATACAGATGAATAAGACACGTCATTTCTTTTTTGCGTTATTGTATTTTATAGCCTAATAATTATTTCAGTAATCAATTGAGTCTCAATAATCCATATTAATATAATAAATGTGAAAGTGTATGTGTTTGTTTGTTTGTCCGTCTTTCACGGAAAAACGGAGCGACAAATTGACGTGATTTTTTAAGTGGAGATAGTTGAAGGGATGGAGAGTGACATAGGATAGTTTTATCCCCGAAATCATCACCTAAAGGGGTAAAATGGGGAGGGGGGGGAGTTTGTATGGAGCTGCGATATAAACGAGTTCCACGCGGACGGAGTCGCGGATAGAAACTAGTCATCATCCATCATCATATCAGCCGAAAGACGTCCACTGCTGGACATAATCCTCCCCCAAAGAGTGCCAAAGTGACCGGTCCTGAGCCACCCGCGTCCAGTGGACTCCCGCAACCTTTACCAGGAACTTGCCTTTTCACAATTTTGAGACTTATTGTCACGGCAGGTGTCCGCTAGTCTCCTCCCATAACCCATTTTCCAGACCACCCACCATTCAACCCAATAACCCATGACCTTAGCTTCCATCGCAGCACAGTGTTGCACTGCAATAGTCTTTGCACCTGGCGGGGACCATCACCGGGTGTATCATGTTGTGCGCTCGGAAATGGTATCCGCCATGTGTATCCCTTTCCGCTTTAGATTATTTTTGTTTTAAAGGGCCTCTGCGCTGTTGGCTTCGGCCCCACGCATGCCTTCCAAAAGTCCGGGACCCCATGGTCCCGAGATATGGAAAGAACATACAATAATAATAATAATAATTTGCCTTTATTGGCCGTCCAGAGTGGAGTCGCAAGAGCTGTTGCTCGAGGGTAGATGTGGACACCTAAGTGGCGAGTTGGCTATATGTTTAAAGTCCAGTGCCACCTCTCTACCCCCCCCCCAGCTCTCTGACCGGTGTTGCCCTTAGGCCATTTTTTTAATGTCGCTATTAATAGGGGCCCATCTAACAGTTAGCGAGTCACCGTCTGCCAGAGATAAAGATTGAAACAGTTTTATTAGGCAGGCGTCCGATGTTTCACCCTTTAGCCCAGCCACTAGTCCATCATTTCAACCCAATAACCCGTTTTATTTAGATTCCATCAACCATCAATAGTCCCTATTATACACCCCAGCGGGTGCTGTCTCTGTGTGCCTCCCATGACACGGGCAGGGACAGCATCCGCTCGGTGTACTCCTTGCATTTCATTAAATAGTCAAAAGGGCCTCTACGTGTTGGCTCAGTTGGTACTTTGTAGGTACCTAGCTCCACGCACGCCTCCCAAAGGTCCGGGACATCATTGTCCCGTGAACGGGAAAGACATACATAATAATAATAATATAATATAAAGTTTGTGTAAATACCGATACAATTATCGAAATTAGTTATCGAACCAAACCTCGCCCTATAGGTTTAACCGATGACATTGGCATTTACGTATTCTTAACCCGTGTTTCCACTAAGTTTTTCCATGTGTGATATGTTTGTGTGCATCAAAATGAGAATGTGTTATCCTTTTTCATAATGTGTGCGTGTGTAAATAAACAGATCGTTTTTGCATTGGTGAGTTATCTTTTGCATGTGTTATTTCTTCACCCCCCCGCAAAATTCGGCAGACTTTTTTGTACTCAAATACGAATATAAGGCTACTCCAGTTATGTATGCTCTAAGGGATGAGGTGTGTGAGGATACCTAATTCTGTAATAACATTTTTCAAGTTATTCAATATCAAAAATGTTTAACACGAATCATACTTTCCCATATCTGCACCTGGACAGCTAGCTTCAATAAACCGAGGACGAGTGTCGAAATGAAAACTACTAAATTTCGTTGATTTTTGACGGGAGCCCCTTAAGCAGGACAACGAATTTCCCTTTCTGTCACACTTATTGAGATTCATATAGGACAGTCTTATCGAACAGTAAAATCGCCAGCTAATGTCTAGTTGCAATTTTTTTAAATGTTGTTTGGACCACTACCAGTACCGTATATCCAAGTTAGCAGCTTCGAAAGACCTTTGGTAACTTCGCAGCACTCGAAAAACCACCAAATTATCGCATTTTTTTGATTTGTTTTTATGATTTGACATTCGTCAATATGAATCCTTAATTACGTGTTTAAAAAAATCTATACGTTACGATTTTGAGTTTGCTAAACCACAAACTTTTGGAGTATTTCTCTGAGTATTGAACATACTCGTACAGAGCTGGTTCTGGTGTCAAATTGTAGCAATTTTAGTCTTCTTAAACAAGACTTAGATTAGACGACCGCTTTGGCGTAGTTGGTAGTGACCCTGCCTACGAAGCAAGAGGTCCTGGGTTCGAATCCCGGTAAGGGCATTTATTTGTGTGATGAGCACGAATATTTGTTCCTGAGTCAGCATGTTTTCTATGTATTTAAGTATTTATTTATCTACATAAGTATATGTTTATCGTCTTGTACCCATGGTACAAGCCTTACTTAGTTTGGGACTCGATTTGTGTAATATTGTCCCCTATTATTTATTTTTATTTATTTTAAAACTGACCGAACCCAGTTAAGATAATAAAACGAAAATATGGTCAAAGATAATGTTCACTCGGGCGAACACTGTCAAATTAACACTTAAATTGAACAATACACCAGAAACCGACAGAACTCGCTAGGCGTGTCTCTAGCGGGCTGAGCCGGCATCTGAGCAAACATAACGAGTGCCTACCAGGCGGGTTCTTGGCTGCGAACATGTTAAGGCGGTGCATTGGAAATTATCGCGTGCTTTGAAACGCCGTTCCGACTAGATTAAGAAACAATAAGGTCTGATTTTCAGATATATGATTCTTTACTATATGATTGTTCATCTGATTTTATCGATACATATGATTGCTTAAAATTTCCTCGATAGAAAATATTCCAAAGTGGGGTCTGCATTTTCCTTTTTTTACCCAGCCTACTCAAACGATACATTATTTTACGACACAATCAAGTTAATACTATAGTATTTTATCTCATCTAAAATCTCACATTATGAAATTTTTATAAAACTTCACTAAGTTAGGTATTTATCGAACTTTGTCCAAAACAGCGATTCCCGAAGAGTGTTACATCTCTTTTTCTCGTGGGCGGAAGGCATCAGCGTGTCTCTGTCTAGGGGGCGTGTACGACTCAAATCAAGGCATCCCCTTAAGGGTCAACGTGGACAGCAGCTCACCTCGCTATTGATGCTGACTCTCGACGATGAGCATTATGGACTGGTGCTGGTCGGCGTGGATGGTAGGCACGGAGCGGAGGCACTCGATCTGGTGCGAGGCCCAGTCCTTCTTCTGGCAGTACGTCGAGCAGTACGGCGTGCGCCGGCAGAGGGAACACTCGGCGGAGGCCTCGCGGTTACAGTTCGCGCACTGCAAGTGTCAAAGGTTGTAAAAAAAAACATTTTTGGTACAAGCTTTTATTGCCGACTGTACTTTTCTGTATACCATCATCAACTACTCATTGAGACGATTCCAACGAACCAAAACTCGACGGGGTTTCGTTCAGTACTGTATTCCCATGGCCACTTGTCTCCATCATCAGATCAGCTCGATGGTACCATAATATTGAATTGCCATCCAAACTATACTTGTACCCAAAATTTCAGCTGTATCGGTCACCGGGAAGTGGGTCAAATTTAACTCGCAAGATTTGTCCCATACTGACATACCCACTAACAGGGCAAGTTAAATAAAAGCTTGTAAAATAGTACATTACTGCACAGGCCGTGAAGTAAGGGATTGCTGGACGAGCTTTGGGGTAGACGGATACAACGAGTCCAGCAATCTCTGTTCCGGCCGAGGATTGTATAGTGCCTTTCTCAAACGATGTGAGGAAATATTAAAATTAAAATAAATACCTACAAGGTAATCATACAATCGGAACGAAAGTTCATAAAACAATTGTGTATTTTCCCTTTGCCTTTTGGAAACCCCTTCATATGGGCTAAGTTAACTGAATGAGTTGAAGGACAGCAAGTGATTTGGGTTATTATACGAACGACTAACCCGTTCAAAGGCTTTTTTCTGGGAAGGGGTTGGCGGGTCCCTGGGCAGAAGCGAGTATTATAAATGCGAAAGCGTGTCTGTCTGTCTGTTACCTCTACACGCTACCGCTGGACTGATTGTGACGAAATCTGGTATAAAGATAGTTTGAGTCCCTGGGAAGGGCATAAAATAGTTTTTATCGCCGAATTCATCTGAAATGTATTATGTGAACCTTGTATAATGAGATTAATAAAACTAAACATCCCTTAAGCGGGTGAAAGTTTGTATGGAGCTACGACATACCGAGTTTCACGCGGAGTCGCGGGCAGAAGCTACTCCTATCGTCTTTAGCCGCCTAGCACTATTTTTAACCCCCGACGCAAAGAGAGGGCTGTTATAAGTTTAACGTGTCTGTGTATCTATCTGTGGTATCGTAGCTCCCAAAAGGATAGACCGATTTGAATGCGGCTTTTTTTATTCGAAAGCTGATGTCATCCCAAGCCTTCTTACCCATGTTCATGAAAATCTGTTCAGCCGTTTTCGAGATATTGGACATTGAAACGAAAATGTCGGCGTTCAATTTTTCTAATTTTTTTTTCACGTTTTATCTACAACTCGCTATAAATTTAAATAGGATTCTTTTCACTTTCCAGTCAACGCTTGCCAATTTTCAAGTCTCTAGCTCATAGATTCAAGGAGTTGCCATACAAGGTTGAACCCCATTTTGTAACGCCCACCTTCTTCGACTCAGCGTCATCGGCGCTATGCAGTGCGGCGTCCTGCTCCACCACGTGCAGCAGCGCGCTAGCCCTCTCCTGCTCTATCCGGGCCAGCTGTCGCGCCGACACGCCCCTGACGTCCTCCACGCACTGCTTCAACTCGCCCGCGAGGCGGGAGAGCGTCGCGCCTATGTCGTCTAGACGCTTCAACACACCACCCATGTCTGGGAGACCTGGATAGAATAGAATATATAGCATATCACATTACAAAAATTGGATTCAACCATCAATTCACATTCAGTGTCACTGGAAAACTTTATGCAATGCCATTTTTCGAGGGCCAAAACAAATCAAAATCGTTTATTAAAAACCATTGATTTGAAAAAAAAAAAAAAACGCAACACAACATTCCGCGGTTTAGGCTAGCCCTTCGCAGTGCCAAGCAAGTACTCTACTTGGCCCTGCCAATAGCCACCTCCACCCAATTCTTCGTGAGCGGACAGTCGAGGCGGTCGGCTAACACCCTTAGAAGGCCGTTGCTGCTGCCGCGCACCCGCCTAAGCAGTGACCCAACTCTTTTCTCCAATCCAACTCGAATCTTCAAAGTACCAACTCCTTTACTTAAAACTACATTTGCTTTACGATTTCATTCATTTCTACTTCCGCACATTTATAACACATTTGCTAAACGTATCGACCTAAGAAGAATCAGTGTCCCAGAGGCAAAAAAGAAAATCCAAACTCTGTTATTCTCTTGGAACTACGAACAATCGGAAACAATCGTTACTGTAATATCATAACATACACTCACATACATGACATACATGCACTACACACTCTCACTTACACATACATCACCGCCATCCCTTCATGCACATATACTCGCTTTCCTACTCGCAAGCACCCTAGGATAATTAATTAATTATAAGTTTTTAATTCTCTTTTTTTTTTCTCTCTTTGCTTTGTCTTGTTTTCCTTCTAAGCCGCATGGTCTGTTAATCTGTATTTGTCTTGGTTTCCACGGGACAGGCCTAGCCTAGTGTGGGACCATAGATATGTTTTTGAGTGTCTGTATATGTTAAGAAATAAATATTTTCCTATTTTTCATATTTTCATTTTTCATATTTTTTCGCCTAATGGCAAAAAAATCATCCGCTCTCGCCTTTGGAACATTCCGGATGCACTCCAATGCCTCGGCAGCCTCAACAGCATTCTAAGGATGTTGTTGTATTGAACGCGCAATGCGTTACATGCCTTTTGTGTAAAGCTCACCCACAGACCGCACGTGTAGAACGTCTGACATTAGGCTTTGAAAAGCGTCAGTTTGACTTCGTTACAACGTGCAAATCTGCGGGCAAGCATATTGCCTCTTACTGCCATCGCTCTTCTCTCTCTCTCTAGGTCAAGGTCATCGCTAAGAGGCCTAAGTACCCACAACAGCCGCATTCATTCTCAACGAAGCAACAAATCAATTCTACCCTGTTATTAATAGGCATGATAATCAAGTGAGGTATTAGGTGAGATAAAATACTATAGTATTAACTTGATTCTGTCGTAAAGTAAGTCGATTGAGTAGGCTGAGTAAGAAAAGGAAAATAAAGACCCAACTTTGGATTGTTTTTCCATGGAGGAAATTTTAATCGTATCGATTAAATCTAATAAACAATCATATATCTCAAAATCAGACCTTATTGTTTCTTAGTCGTTTCAAAGCACGCGACAATTTCCAATTCACCCCCTTAAACTATATTGTACAATACAATGTACAAATGGCGGAATGTTCCATATGACATTCTCTACTAATCAACCATAGGGCCGAATAGAGACTTTAAGGCGCCGTAGGTTCATGGTCTTCTCTCCCTCTCACTGAGCATAAGCGTGAGCGAGATGGAATTGCGTGCTCGGAAGCGCGGAAATCATGTTTTATAATTTTAATTTTTTGGCCGTTTAAATAAATAACAAAGTAAACACTGAGCTTTCTCAAACATGATATTGCCGATTTTTAGAAGCCATTTTATTAATTTTAGCTTTTGTGCATAATTTGTAACAAATATTTTAAGTGTACTTCAGACCCTTTTAGACCTATGTTCGTGATTTTTTTCTATCGAGCGACAATTGCTTAATCATGTTTCTAAACACTGATCTCCCTGCAGAAAAGCCTTAAGATTACTATTCGTATTTTTTTACAACCATATTATTATAAACAGACGCATTATATTGTTTCAAAAACACTGTTCGCTTGACTTCGCTGAACCTACGGCGCCTTAATTTAAACGTTTAGAGTAGGCCAGCGGGCGAAGCTTTTTTTTTTTTTTTTTTTGAACCTGACTGTTGCTATAATAGGACGGACCCAATATAGCGGTCGGACTGCGTGGTTGGAGGGTGGCCTGGGGAAAATCAATGCGGGCGAAGCAATGGTTGCGCATTTTATCACTTATCGCTGTGGATAAGACATCCGTCAAGTTCTGACGAGTGTCTTCCAAAGATACGAGATAAAAGGCAACCATGCTACGGAATACATACTAATCGATAAAATAAATTTTGCTGTCAGTATTCTACGGACATAGTAGTGATGTATGTATTAATTTTACACTGATTGTACAGACATCGCCAAAAGTAACTGCGCAATTGACGTCTTCGAAAGCTCTTAGTCCCTTTTAATAAAGACTTGCTTGACGTCTTCGTTTGCCCAGGCACTTTTGGTGCCGACTGTACACAATAACACGTTAAAGAATTACATGTCGCCCAATAGATTAAAGTGCAAAGGCGAACTTTTCCCTATGAGGGATCTCTACCAGCGGTTTAGGGAGAATTCGCTTGAAATCAGGTTTGCTTGAGCTTATTACAGAGAAGAAATCTCTAGAAAGCGGCGAAATTTATGAAATGGCTGGGGGCCGACAATTTTTACGTGGGGATCAAATCTGTACGTGTTGTAGGACAAACTCTGACTAGGTGGAGTGAGGATATAAAGGCGGAAATTAGAGGGGACGGAAAGGGGGGAGATTTTTTTTTGTCGCCTGGTAGGTGTCCGATTGAAACAGCATTTCATTATACGCGGCATATCCTTTCATACTAGCTCGAACATTGCTACAGGTACCGCCTCCGCGGCGCGCCGCAAAGCAGTAACTATTTTTACAGAACATATGGTGCTACTTTCCCGCACTAGTGCGGAAAAGAGCACTTTTCGTGCATATGTCGAAACTTTAAAGAGCCATATGTACAGTAAAACGTTGTACGATACACGTGCGAATAAGTAATTCGCAACTCGTGTCGATTTAAAACACTCCCTTCGGTCGTGTTTTAATTTATCACCACTCGTTGCGAATTTCCTATTTTCGGCACTTGTATCGTAAATAACTATTACATCACACCTGGCCATAATGCGAGTTTTAGTGTACGCTGCGCGTACGGGAAAACTCGCATTGTGGCCAGGTGAAGATGTAAAATTTTGTACTCAACACGGGCCGTAATTCGTAAAGCCCCAGAGCGCATATTTTTGGCCCTCCGGCTCGGGCCACAAACACCTGCGATCTGGGGCATTCACGAATTCACCGCCCTAGTTACGTAATGTACTATTAAAGATTAAATAAGAACAACTTTACTATTATATAAATGGCCGAACTTGGGTTAAAAATCAACGTCGCATAAGCGATAAGGGCATTGCGACATATTCAACAGTATTGCTTATTACATTTTCGCTATTGCGTAGCAATTTGAAATGCTTTAATCTTGCATTATTATTTTTGTAGGGCACAGAGAATACCACCTCGCTCATATTTGCAGCAAACCAGGAAAGTGTCTTGAAGAACCCAGCGGGAAACCGGAGCCATAATAAAACCAGTATTTCTTTTTTTATGTTATAGGAGGCAAACGAGCAGACGGATCACCTGATGGTAAGCGATTACCGCCGCCCATGGACACCTGCAACACCAGAGGTGTTGTGAGCGCGTTTAAGGATGGAGCTCTGGGAGCCTTACTCACCATCAGGAACACAACACTACAATACCTACGGAATAGGCAGCAGTGCTATTATGGCCGTGGTCTTCTGTAAGGCGGAGGTACTCCCCCAGTCGGGCTGCTCCAGATTCAAGCGTGATGACATTACGCTGTGCCCTACCTCTCTCCTCTATTTCTGTACTGGTTTTATTACTACTGGTTATATATTCTTACAGTAACAAAGACGTTTACCGAAATAATTGGCTACCTTGGCTGCTACTTACTATATGCCGCTAACTGTACCTACAGAGCAATCGAGCAGCTGGCTGGCTGGTATTGAATATAGGCCGTAAGACGGTGTTTATAAAAAAATCAGAATGAGCTGAAATTCGTCATACTTATACGCTGACTGCAGCAACTCCTAAACTACACAAGGGATACCCGTTGTTAGGGCTCATTGAATGAAAGACAGAAACCTCTGTGGATAAATGAAACTTGAATAATACCATGTACCAGTGTCTGTAATGTAATCATACAAGCCTAATTTAGGTTATTTTATTACAGACATTGACTATCGACAGTTGACAACTGAGTTAGCAATGCAATATTTAGGTGTTCTAGCCTTCGCTTGACCCACGTTGAGATGAACACCTTCGATATTATCGCGCTATTGGCTGTTTAAGCCATTGTCAATGCCTAATTTGACAGGTGTCACAAGTGACAGCCGCCAATTTTTATTACTATGGTAAGCGCCGGCATGACTTGATGGAACCAGTACGCTTTCGATCTTCGTGCTAAATACATCAGTGCAAGCAAAGCAAACTTATTAATGTTAACAAGTTCAGGTATGTACCTATTCATACATATATGAAATAATAGAGGCTACTGGATACTCCCGAGAGAGTTAAGTTTGAGAACGAGTTGTCCGATCGTTGAGTTTTATTAAAACCAACGTGCAAAGAAGACACTCGCTCCTTGTCCAAAAATCGTGTAATGGAGAATGTCCTTACCGATCTCTGATGGATTCGTAGCCATAAAGCAAGCCTTTGATGGAAAATTATTGCAATTCTGACCTTGCTGTGCGTCGGCTATTCGGACAAAAGTCTCGAAGTTCAAGACCATATGCCGATCGTTAGACCGCACCAATTACCGGTCATTCAGTTGTTTGATTCTATCAACTGCGGATTATCAGCTAGATTGCTGAGTATCGGTCGCCAAACCGTGTATGCGCTACCTAGCCGCATGTCGGCCGCTCAGCCGCACTTGGCTGCTCAGCCGTACGACGGCTACATAATTTTTTGCGCACAGGGAGGCTGCTCGGCCGTATGTCGGCGGCTTAGACGTAGGTCGGCTACTCAGCCGTATGTCGGCTACTCAGCCGTATGTCGACTACTCAGCCGTAAGTCGGCTGCTCAGCCTTAGGTCGGCCACTCAGCCGTATGTCGTCCAATCAGCCGTATGTCAGCCACTCAGCCGTATGTTGGCCAATCAGCCGTATGTCGGCCGTATACCTACAGACCTATTAGTCTATCATTTTGTGCAACACCAACCTTCTAATCATGTGTAAATTTGATTAGGAGGGTTCGGAAAGTTAAATAAAAAGAGTTAAACTAAGGTCAAGGGACCTAGGTTGAGGCCTGTCAAAATTTATAATAGTGGCTATTTTCTATTTCAGAAAAATGTCAGAGGTTACCTTTGGGGACCTGTGCAACTGGCTAGCACCAGGAGAAGATGAGCAAAAGGCATACAAGGCATTGGTAAAGGTCCTCCATGAACACTACCCTCAGGGCTGGGAGTCATGGAAAGTAACACACATCCCGTTTGATCAACTGTTCGGAGAAGCTTTAACACCAGAAATGGAAAACCGTATCCGGTTTGCAATTCCGACTGTTGATTTAGTCCGCTGCTTCCATGAAGATGCTTCTTCCATCAGCGAGAGGCGATTTAAAATATTAAAAAGAACACTCATAAAATGGCCTATTGGGAGGGCGCTAATATATGCGCCCCATGCAGTAATGGAAAGAATACACAAAGATGACAACTACTTAAAATTCATGGATACAGTAAAGTCCCTTAAGTCCGAAGGAAAACTCATTTCGCGTCAGGACGCCTCCGCAATACTAGAGACTATGGCGTCAGAATCAAGGCTGTCGTCCAGGGCATCATCTAGGAAAAGATCCAGAGGAGATGAGGAGGCGGAATACTCGGCAAAATCAAAGCATGCCAGGGAGGACCAGATTCTAGACCTCATAAAAAGCCAGAACGAAATGTTCAGTCAACTTTTACAAGTCTCCGCAGACCAAACAAATAACATTAAGGAATTAGAAAGGAAATTGACACCCGGGTCACCAAGTCTAAAAAAGCAGGAAAACCTTGATGCTTCCTTTGATAGTAGACTGAGTGCCGAGGGCATGGTTTTTGATTATAAAAACCACTCAGATGAGGAAGATAAAGAAAACTGGCAAGCATCTCACTTTAATTTTCAAAGTCCAGATGAATCAGAATCTGAATCCCTGTATAACTTCAACCCAGTCACCACAGAGACTGAACCAAAAATAGGAATTGCCAACCCTTTATTGGCAAAACAGGGAGAGGAGTGCCAAAGGTTGGGCTCCAGCGGGTGGACAAACATAAAATATACTGACATTCAGAAGAAATTTCAGGCCACTCCGGTGTTTTCCAACTTAAAAGTAAATAGCCTGTTAGCTAATGTGACGCCTTCATGGCAACAAGTAAAGATTTTGGAGAGAACGGACCTTTTGTTGGGAGCTATCACTCATGGCTTGTTACAAGAGCGACATGAATTTCAAGACATTTACAACAAGAGTGAACAGAAACATAAAACGTTCATTAGTAAACACTTCCTAAGCCCGGACTCGAAATTCAAGAAGACCTCAGACACTCTCCTGCAATATGTATGCGGAAAAAGGGTGGAAACGATCCAGCAACGTAGAGCAATCTATAGAGGGAGAAACAAAAACCTTAGCGAGCTTTTACATAACATCCCACCGTCCTCTACCCACCTCTTTGAGGAAAAGGCCCTATCAGAACTGATTAAGGACCATGATGGCCCAAACAAGTTTTTTCGGACCAACAGAAATAGTAGGTACCCACCTGCCAAACAGGGAAGAAGATTTAGCTACAACCCAAAATTGCACCCAAGGGGAGCACAGTCATTTAAGCCGCAATCGAAATACAGGCCACAAGGGCAAACAAAACAACCAAGGCAATTTGGAGGCAACTTTCATAAGAAGCAACGAGGAGCCCACCATTACAGGGGCCAAAATAAAATGTAACTTCAAAGCGGGCCAGGTAAGACAAGAACTTCATAATTGGGAAATTTTAAATGCCCCTAAGCCGGTTTTATCAATTCTAAGGGGTTATAGAATACCTTTCTGTAGTAAACCACCGCTTATAAATTTAACCCCAAAAAATGCTTTAATTTTTGGAACTAAACCTTCTTCCACAATGAGAAAAGCCCTTTTGGAAATGAAATCCTCTGGAGCTATTAAAAAATCATCTGATAATAAGGGATTTATTTCCCAAATGTTTTTAAGGAAAAAAGGAGATGGCTCTAATAGAGCCATTTTTAACCTTAAACAACTAAACAATTTTCTGAAACCACATAAGTTCCACCTGTTGAATTAGGCCAAAGTGCCAAGTTTCTTAAAAGAGAATGATTTTATGATCAAGGTGGACCTTTCCCAAGCATACTATCATATCCCCATAATGAAAAATCATCAAAGGTTTCTAACACTGGCATATGAAAGTCAATTTTATGTGATGACATGTTTACCGTTTGGACTAGCCACAGCTCCGAATGCCTTTGCGAAAATAACTAATTGGGTGGCGCATTATTGCAGGGAGAGAGGGCTGAGAGTAATAGTCTACCTGGACGACTTCCTGGTGGCACATCAAGATTCCATTGTTCTTCAGCAACACACCAACTTCCTCTTAAACCTCCTGCAACACCTAGGATGGTGCATCAACTTCCAGAAGTCCGAATTGGTCCCCACTACTCAGATAAGTTTTCTAGGCATCCAGTGGAATACTCAACAAAACACAAAATCACTACCAAACGACAAGATATTAGAAACGAAACGATTCATCATAAAACATTTAAACGGAAAAAAGTGGTCGTGGAAATCCGCAAAAGCTCTCCTGGGCCGTCTCAACTTTGCCACATTCGCAGTGCCACTAGGAAGACTACACTGCAGGATAGCTCAAATAGAAGCCAACAAACTGCCAGCGGGTCAACCGTTTCAAAAGTACTTCATTCCTCAGAATGTCACAAACGAGCTAGGGTGGTGGCTAGAACATCTGCAACTGAGCACACCCATATTCCTGAAGAGTCCTACAAACTTCATTGTTACAGACGCGGCAGATACAGGTTGGGGTGCGACGGTCAACTCATACAAAATGTTTGGAGAGTGGGATCAAGTACAAAAAAGATGGCACAGCAATCGAAAAGAACTCTGGGCACTTTACAAAGTCCTGACAAACTGTGGCCCTCATCTAGAAGATTCAGCTACGATGCTCCAAACCGACAACAAGACAGTAGTAGCTTACATCACAAAACAAGGCGGCACCAAATCATTAAAACTCCTGAATATGACATTCGAAATTTACAAGATATTAGAAGAACGCAACATTCAACTATCAGCAAGATACCTACCAGGTCGATACAACGACATTGCAGACAGCCTTTCTCGTTTCAGCAGCCTTCCAGAATGGCATTTGACAGCCAAAGCAACACAAATGGTCTTTCAAGTTTTCGGAACTCCAGAAGTGGACCTTTTTGCTTCAAATCGCTCAGCAGTAGTAGAGACATACGTGACAGAGGATGCTCGAGACGACAAAGCCCTGTTTGTAGACGCCTTCAGCAAGCCATGGAAATTCAACCTGGGCTATGCATTTCCCCCTCCAAGCTTGGTACCGCGAGTCCTTCACCATCTAGACAATTGCGTAGGAGACTATCTTATAGTAGCCCCCATATGGGAGAAAACTTTTTGGTTAGCTCAACTTCAACACAGGTCGACAGAGCTCCCAATGATGATTCCGGAAATAAGGAAACACCTAGTGGATCTGCGAACCAACCAGCCACCACCAGCAGTGGACAACCTGCAATTGCAGGTTTGGAAAATACGGGGTGGTCCACACTCTTAAAAAACTGGCCTCAAAGCAACATCAGCCTTCTTGAATCTTCATGGCGCAAATCTACACAGAACACATACAAAGTAGTGTGGAGGAAGTGGATAAACTGGTGCGCTCTTAACAATTACCCAACTCGCGAACCATCACCAGGTCAGATAGCACAATACTTATGTCATCTACACAATAGTGAGAAACTCGCAACGGGAACTATTCTACTACATAAATCGGTTGTAATAACATTCTCTAGTCCAATTGATGCGGAGAGCTTGAACAGTCACCCCTTGATAAGACACGTCATAAAGGGTATACAGAACGAGAAACCCAAAAGAGCAAAAGCACCAATCTGGGATGTTGGTCTTCTCATCAACTACATCAATAGTTACAATATAAATGAGAACAACCCATTTGAGGTATCAAGACACGTGGCAGCTCTTCTCTTACTTGCTTCAGGTAGGAGAATCCATGATCTGACGCTCTTAGAAATAAAGCCTAGCTCAATAGTAGATTCGGGTTCTGAAATAATCCTATGGCCGAAATTTGGCTCAAAAACAGATTCTCTTAATCACCATCAATCAGGATGGAAATTGACCCAAAAGGAGAATCCTAAACTAGATCTAGTTTCATGGGTTCGCAAATTAATTAGTATATCCAACCAAAGAAGAACCTCAAGTCAAAACGATCTAGAAAGCCTGTTCATTACAACCAGAGGGAAAGTTCGGGAGGCATCTCGCACCATCATTGCGGGTTGGATACGCACATTGTTGATTAGTGCAGGAATAACGAGCTCATCAGGAAGTTTTCGAGCAGCGGTTGCATCAGACAGCTATCTTAACAACTACGAGTCGATAGAGCAAATTCTACAGCGTGGAAACTGGAGATCTCATGTAACTGTATTTAATCACTATTTTAGACAGATAAGTAGGGCCTCCAGCTCAAATCAAAATAACCCAATGTTAAACTGTTTTCAGCCCATTTAGAGTGGAGCACAGTAATTGTAGTGGAACTATTATTGTAATAGAATAATCATTAACATAACTATAATTATGGCTGAAGTTGTAGTAATTAATATATATATATTTTTCCCCTTGAGGCTAATGAATAAATAGGAAAACACGTGATGCTAAGTTTAAATTATATAAATGTTTATAATTATTTTTCTAATTTAGAGTTGATCTCAGAGTGGCTCTCGGTAATCGCATTAGTATTAATAATGTAATAATCCTTAGTACAGTTAATTATAAAACTGTACAATTTTGTATTAATGATTCACTCGCGAGGGCGCGAGAGGATATCGGATTATTCGTGATAAGATAAATGTTTTTAAAATCTATAAATATTTTGGGAAATTAAGTTTTTTCATGTAATTGAAACAAATAAATACGTTAACTCTTTATTTTTTGTTTATACAGTTGTTATCCTTTTCTCTACCAAGAATTATGAAATCGAGTCACAGTACGCATTTTTATTAAGCGCCGTCAGAATGTAAACACGTCTCAACGTGGGTCAATCGAAGGCTAGAACACCTAAATATGACCGTTTTCCCCCCGTAGGGCAGAAAACGGTTATTTAGGGTTCAGCCGGAGCTTGACCCACGCAAATTTTAACCCTTGCCGGCTACAAATCGAAAAGTACTGGTTCCATCAAGTCATGCCGGCGCTTACCATAGTAATAAAAATTGGCGGCTGTCACTTGTGACACCTGTCAAATTAGGCACTGACAATGGCTTAAACAGCCAATAGCGCGATAATATCGAAGGTGTTCATCTCAACGTGGGTCAAGCTCCGGCTGAACCCTAAATAACCGTTTTCTGCCCTACGGGGGGAAAACGGTCATATTATGGTACCATTGAGCTGTTCTGATGATGGAGACGGAAGGCTACAAAACCACCGCGTTTCAGCTAATTAGATTTAGTCTCGATGTGTACATTTGACTGCACCAAAATAAGTACACTCGGCAATAAAAGCTTAAGAGCAATTTTCAAATCTCGAATTTTTGACGCAATGTTTTTGTCGTGCCGCTGTGGACGGGAGCTCCAATTTGTCATAATCATAATATAATCATTTATTTCGTCATCATAGGTAGGTTATGTACAGGTGATAGGTATAAAAAAGTAGAACAACCATGATGTACCTTTCGGCGTACGATAAATTACAAATACAAATGCACAAACTTAATCTTAAAATACAAATGATATTAAATAATAAGCAAGCAGATATAACATAGAATAAAATTGCGAAATGTCAAGTGTAAAAGTATAATTATTATTATGTCTGATAGGCTTTAATTAATATTTAGGTAATCTTGAACATTATACTAACATTTTTCAACAAGAAATTTAAACAACAAAGATTTAAATTGCCTTGGGTTCTTATTTTTTATATCACCTGGTAATTTATTAAATAGCTTTGGACCCATTGTGAGAATACTTTTTTTCATTAGGCTAGTTTGACACATTCTAAAATGCACACCAGGGTTTCTTGGGCGAAGGCAGATTCTTTGTGCGACAACAGCAGCTCGGACTAAAAATCTCACGCAAAAAACTCAACAATCGGGGTTTCGCTCTCGACTGTTTCCTCCTCCAAAACGCAACCCATCATTATAAAATGTTGGGAACTGCAAGAAGAATAAATAATCTACGCCGCTATGTTTTGATTTTTTTGATATTTGTTGTCATATTTGTATACTGCGCCTTTTTTGGCAGCCAATTCAATTAAGCCGTTTATGCGATTTTCAAGGCGTAAGTTTCATTAAAATTTATTATTTATTTATTTATAAGAACAATACGCCTATCATTACAGTCTCCCAATAGCGTAGCAAATTATTGATGCAACAAATATAGGGTACTTACATCATACTACATAATTCTTGAAATAACATAACATATCCAAAAAAGCAAAACATAGCGGCATAGATATTGATGATATTGATATTATTTGAAAAATTCATTGCTCTATGTTCAAAAACCAGAGAGGAAGCAGTCGAGAGCGTTTGTATGGGAAAATCGCAGATAGGCACTCCTCTTAAGAGCGAAATTATCGACGGAATCTTGTGTATCTTTTATAACTTCAATACAGTTTAGTTGAGTCAAGAATTAATTTAAGCTCTGTTTCTTTTCGCACGTGCTAAAACAAGCAAGTAATATTTCGCATTGCAATTATGCCTTAGGTATCGTACTTCGCTGAAGCCACCTTACAGAACATTATCGATCAATGCCAGTCAGCAGAATTTCACACATCAATTCGCACACGCAAGGATATCAAGATTTAAAGTTGCATTGAATTACCTATTTATAGTATAGCTTTGTAATCTATATTTATATTATAAAGAGGGAAAGTCTGCCAGATTGTAATAGTTAAAGCAATGACGCGTAATTTCAGTGTCCGAGAGGCAACCAGCGGTTGCCAGGTTGTATTTGAGCTCCCGAAGTGTTGTGGAACCGCACTGTGCAACCCAAACTGGAGCGGAAATAGGAGGGGGGGAGGGGGGGGGAGGGGGTGAAAAGAATTGTCGCTAGGTATTCGATTTAGACCAGCGCGACTAAAGCGACAACAAATATATATATCTTTTTTTTCTATTGCCGCCCCGGCCAAATTGGCTAGGCCTGTCTCGTGGAATTAATATAGGTGTTACCATTAGTATATTTAACATTCTACGCTGTTTATTAGAGTTATAAGGATAAAAACCACCAACAGCATTGCTAACCTCATTCAGCACGGCTATCACGCCACGGCGCGCGAGCTATCTCGATTTTTCTCGCACTATCCGTCTCTCTCTTATTACAAAACTTAGAACAAGAGGTATAGTGTGAGAAAAATCGAGAGTATGTCGCGGCCGTCCCATGATAGACGTGCAGTCATTTTATTGGTAGTGTTTTTCTCGCACCCAGCATTCACTTTTGATCAGTACCAGGCGCCCATAACTCAGGATGGCAGTCTTTGCCTCAAGGTGACATTGTCACACTTGGAGATTATGCCTGGAGCCTTCATTTATGGAGTGCCAGGTTAATTTACTATGAAGTATTAGGCATTCAGATCTCACCAAGAGGTGCCTTTGCTGGTCAAATCATCAAAAAAATAAAAATGATCAGAGCCATTGACAAAATAACAAACATTCTTCCACTCAAGTACCAGGCACCCATAAATCACCAGTAGTATCAGCGTTGCTGGTATCAGGCCCTTCCAGCACGCCTATCAAAAGACGGCGCGCGAACTGTGTCGCGACGACATAGACTACACGCCTCTTTCTAAGCGGTCTAATTAGAAAGAGATGGATAGTCCATCTCGCCGCGACACAGCTCGCGGGCAGTCCTGTGATAGCCATGCACCAGATGGTAATCAGCATTGCTCTCCCGACCCTCTGCAATGGACTACCAGCCCCACTTACAAGTACTAGGCATTCAGGTCTTACCAAGAGGTTTGCTGGACAGTTGATCACACCCAATTAATACGGGTCCAGGTTCGAAAATTATTATTACTCCAAAAGAAAGAAGGCAAAAAAATATGCCCAGTGACGAAAATCCCATTCAGATATCTCAAAGAATTACGAAGCTACAACCGTTTTAATATTGCTTGTTAGAGAGAGAAAACGCAAACAGTGTGTGACGTCACTTTAAGGGATGCGGCCACGTCGACGGCGGCGCCGAACACGAAGGGCACACATTGCCGTCTATTAGTGTCGACTGCAATATTCTAGCGTCATCGTTTCATATGAAGTTGCGTTTTGCGAAAAAGGGACAAAACAATATCCCCTTCTTTCTTCCATACCCCTTCTTAAAATGTTGGTCACCCTATAGACCAAAATCCAACAAATAACTATAGTACAGAGGCATTCTTTCACTCAAACCAAACATCAAAAGTACCAGGCACGCATAACTCACCAGCGGTAGGATCGTTGCTGGTATCCGGTGCTTCCAGCAAATGGTAATCAGCGTTGCTCTCCAAACCCTCAGCTATGGACTGCCACGCCTCCTTCGAGTGGCTGTTGCTCGTCTGATGGATATTGTCCATGTCACTGTCCCCGAGACTGCTGTCCCGCTTCACTTTGGGCTTCTTCTCTTCTCCTTCTTGGTTCCTTCTCCGGCGTTTGTAGGGTGTGAAGAGTCTGACGGGACCCATGGCTGGAACAGTTTTGGAAATTATTGGGTGAGTGAATATAACCTGCAAATGGTGTGTGAAAAGATTTTATTTAACTTGCAACATATGTGGCACTCTTTGCGGGAGGCCTATGTCCAGCAGTGGACGTCATTCGGCTGATATTCATAGTGATGATATGTATGTAACTGTCTGATCTTGCAACACAATTTTGAAGCAGATATCTTCAACCGACTGAGCTGAAATTTTGGGTCCAAGTATAATAATAATAAATAAATATAAGGGGACAATCTTACACAAATCGACCTAGTCCCATAGTAAGCTCAGTAAGGCTTGTGTTATGGGTACTAGACGACGATATATATAATAGATATAAATACTTAAATACATAGAAAATATCCATGACTCAGAAACAAACATTCATGCTCATCACACAAATTTTTGCCCTTACCGGGATTCGAACCCAGAACCTCTTGCTTCGTAGGCAGGTATAGTTTAGTAAGTTAGTATTAGTAAGTATTAGATAAGGTAAGGGTCAGTACCAATAGCAGTCTGTAAATTATTGGAGGTAGGTTAGACGGTGCTCACCTTAACCACTGCAATGCACTCTAGGTAATTTAATTTATTTAATTCATATTTTTATCATATTTAATTTTAATTTTATGACTTTATGATTGTATCCTTGTGTTGTATTATCCTAGTTGGTCGAAATAAATTATTATTATTATTATTTTGTTTCTTGAAATTTCTCAGCATTTAGGTAAATACCGGTGTAATGGGAAGCACGGGCCGAAGCCAAGTGCATCTCATATACCTATTAAGT
Organism: Epinotia demarniana; assembly: GCA_945867215.1. NCBI lineage: Eukaryota > Metazoa > Arthropoda > Insecta > Lepidoptera > Tortricidae > Epinotia > Epinotia demarniana. The sequence continues at coordinate 61,902,777 of OX244259.1, forward strand.
TCTAACTAAGACAGAAGATCTTGATGATGATGATCTGAGGGAACATCTTGATGATGATGATGATGATGATCGGAGATTTGTTCTATGTTATGGTTCTCGGATGGAAAAAGAGTATCTGATTGATGTGCTCGGGTTTGTACGTTACTGAGTGAATCATTCTGTAGGAATTTTCTGACTATTCTGCAAGTGTTTAGGATGACAGCTTTCTGCATTACAATATAAGAAAACGGTGGCAATGACAAGGTTCTGATAGAGGTATGCAACTGTTGAGGGATGACTCCTGTAGTGGACAACACGATACTATGGTGACGTTTCTTAGTTTCCATATTCTGGTTATTTCATCCTTTAAATCTGTATATTTGGTTAGTTTACCAGCTATTGTACTTTGTAAGTTATGAGTGTTTGGGATTGCTACATCAATTAAAAGAGCTGTCTTGTTGATCTTTTATTATTATTATATACTTAAATCAACATCCCAAGAGCAGGAAGAATATGATTCTATGTCTGTGTTTCTCTCTCACATATTAATTTTATTTTTTAGTTGAGATCTCCAATATCTACACAGACAACCTTTCAAAAATATCTATACAGAGACTTCAGTTAGTTTAGTTACTGACATAAGACACATGTGTAGATATTTTTGAAAGGTTGTCTGTACACATATTGGAGAACTCAACTGTACATATATATGCCAAAACAAGTGATTTCACCCAATGCTGAATTAGAGTAAATGAACAAGAGCTAACCATGTTTTGGGAGCCAATATGTTTGTGTTTGTATAAGAGACTCCCATTCAATAAAAAGATGGTTTTCAGAATGTAATGCATAAGTTGTTTTCATTTGCTACTTCAGAGGCAGGATCACTACCCAATAGAGATGTACTCAACCTTTTCTCAATGAGCGCCACATAGATATTTTAGTTAAGGAGCGCTGAGCTACAAAGTAGATGGTTTTAATACCAGGATTGTATTGTAGTTGGATGGCGCACTCACAAAAGCTTGGTGGGCCGGAGGTTCAGTATACCCGCACTAGAGTAAACCATTCCATCAAAACTATATTATAACACATATTCAGTCCTTGCAGCGCAAGACTGCCACTTGAAAAATCAACAGCAAGGATGATAAAACAAAGTACTCATTTTACGGCTAGTTTAGACCACTAGAAGAAACTGTAGTTTGGCATGACTTGTTAGCAGAGTTATCTTAGTGTGTATGAGCGAGCAACAGTAATATACTTTTGTTAAACTTGCATTGTATGTAACTATTTGTTCGGGTGGAATCTTGCAACTCAATTATGAAGCAGTTATCTTCCACCGATTGAGCTGGAATTTTGGGTTTCAGTATAGTTTGCATGACAATTTATTGTTATGGTACCTTCAAGCTGATCTGATCATGTAGACAGGTGATAATGGCAATTCAGGACTCAACCCCATTGAGTTTGGGATCTTTAGAATGGTCTCAAGGAGTCATTGATGACGGTATACAGAAAAGTACAGCTGGCAATAAAATCTTGTACCAACAATGAAGTTTTTGCCGGAACTTGCTTACTATGGGTGAGTTGCACCAAACCATCTGTAATTGTAAGCGGTGTTCGTTAAAATCTGAATCTATGGAAAGTTTAACAAGTTTCTATGGACTGACAGCTTTCAGCGCCATATTTAACGTTGATCGGTCTGTAATCGTAAGTCGGTGCAACCCGCCCTATTTGTGTTGATGCATCCAAAAGATAAGTTTTTTACTTACAGCATCAGCATCACTAAATAGATGCCTGATTTCTCATTTATGGATAGCAAACTGTCCATTCCCTCTCACCCATAAGTACAAAACATCAAAAAACAACATGCAATGCCACTTTATAGCCCAACTTATCAGCTCACCAGACTGGTCGTCGCAGCACGCGCCACACGTGCAACTGGTCGCGTGAGGAGTTAGCACACCCTCATCTATGAGGGCTTGGATGCTCCGCCCGCCGAACCGTATCGACCGCTTCCAGTCCTTACTAGAAGCCCGCCCGCACAACGCCTCGAACTCACTAGGCGTGTACCACTCAAGTCCGTACTTAATGCATCTGCCACGGCCGCCCGAACCGAAACGCTGCTTATGCAGCTCCGCTGAAGTGTTTTTACAACGCACCGGCAGGATTGGCATGTTGGCTGTTTCCGCCCAGGAGCGAGCGCTCCCCCGCGCTGGCGCATCGTCATGCCGCGGCGATGGCGGATTCTGTATCACTATGTGCGTCGCTTTTATGTCCTCGGTCACCGGGCCGCCAGATATAAACCCGTTGTCGACGCACAGCATCGGCTTAAAATGCCCTGGCAGCTGGTCGGAGGTGATCACATTGAAGGTCGTCCCCGTTATAAGTGTCCCCACCGGCAGGGACACTGGAACGGTCACCACCCCGTTGGAGTCGAAACGCGCCGCTTTGAGCGCGCCGCCGTCGCGCTCCAGCCTCGCGACTTCGCGCTCGCTCGCCGCCAGCGGATCGGGCTCGGTCACTTCGGTAATGTCCGGCATAACGACGTCTACCGAACCCCTGTTCTCCGCCATCGCCGAACACCGCCCACCCGATACGCCCCGATCGCCTATTTAGCGAAGCACATCAACACTCAAAATGTTTATTCGCACTCCGGATGGTAAAATGAACTTCGCTCAGCCACAGTCCGCCATAATTAATGGAAAAATGAAAACATTTCACACACGTACGCTGCGAGGTTATGGCGGCAAATTCGAAATTCGATTGAAATCACTTTAGACAGAAGGAAGCTGACTGGTTTTTAATGGAAATTGTAGGATTGTTACAAAAATTGCAAACCCTGCATGACTATTATTTTATGAAAATTAAATCAATATTTAATTATGATTGTTATCACGTTGCTTTGTAAGCAGTAGGTGTCAAACATTGAGTCCTAGATAAGTATATGTTATAACCATTGAGTTATTGATGACTATTCTAACAAAGTCCTCAAATGGTCATAGGTACACTTTAAATTATAACGGATACTAAACTAAATAGAACTGAATAATTTCTAAGATCATACGATATTTTAATATGTTAAGGCAAATATTGTGAACGCTACTTAAAATTAATTATTGATTTTTTGAACGCCATGTTCTTACGCAATATTAACCAGACGAATTAGGTAGGACCTCAGTAAGCGTTGCGGGAAAACAGATGACATGTCTTTTGAAATTTGTCGAGTTACACGCGTTAGCTTCCCGTTTTACGACATACGTATCTGCCAAACAAAATAAAAATAAAGGAGGGAAATATTCAAAAATACTATGTTTTTCGCTAGTGTATTAGCTTATTATCCGTTAAATACCGTGTGAGCAAGTTGCATGTGTTACTGTGTTTAGAAAATGTAAATGTTTTGTTTTTGACGCCGGAGTGGTAGTCAAGTGTCGATAGAAGTTTAATCGAAAATATTTAAAATGGAAGAATTGCGGTCGAAACACAAGTCCCTGCATAATGCCGCTCACCACATCGCTTTGGAGTGCATTAATCCTCAGGTACGACGTCATGTAAAAATGCTATTAAACGTATTTATAGTGAAATTAAATAACATGTCTTTGCTTCTGAAGTTTACGCTAAGGGCAGACTGTGCGCACCCCCCGAATTAATTGATACCGTTGGTTTTTTTGGTCTTAACCAGTTTAAATAATATAACTGAATATGTTCCTTCAATGTAAAATTTTCAATGTACAAAATAATCAATTTAATATTAAATGAAAATCAATAATGTAAAATATATTGGTTGATACTTAATTTTATTTAGAGATTTTGTATCCCACGATTTTCTCCGTTACCGTTTTTAAGAATATTGTAGTAAGGGAAAAATACTTTATGACATACATCATCGTTACCAGGGCTCGGATTTTTCATCACATGGTCAAGACAAATGAAAACTATGGAGTCAACATCAACATTAAAACTTTACTCATCATACTAATACTCATTAATTTAATGAATGCCAAAAGTAGATTATATTGTGTATTCAAATGTTAACTGCCACACCATGTTTATTACCTACATTATGCCAAATAATTTACTATTACATTCTCGTTATAATTATGTTTATAGAATCTATGCACTGATTGCAAACATAAATAAATACCAGGATAATGATTGACACATGACACACATTATTAAATATAGCAGCCAGTATGCACCGTTAGGTCTATCACTATAATATGATCTGGATAACTATGTATGTAACAGTGTCCAATTTTTTTTATAGGCATTTGGTATCACTAATAGACTCCATTTTTGAAAAAAAACTGGTACCTATTTTTTAAATTATAAACTGTCTATCCCAAAACAATTATCCGTACAGCGTGGTTACTGGGCATTCAGTACCGCGCGGAGCGGGGCGGGGTCGAAGGAGGGGAGGCGTGCCGTGCGCAAAATTTACTAACCACTGAGGTGCCCATGCGGTAAGGTTTTTTTGGATAACTTTAAGCAGCAATTACTAAATTTATTACTGAATGATATGAAACAAAATAAAACGTATTTTGTAATTTTGCTGAAGAATCTTATACTCGAATTTGGACACTGATTAAAATGTCACCCTGTATAATAAGTCAGTATCAATATATATAAATTATTATAACAACTTTTATCATTCTGTAGCTGCAAGACAACACCCGAAACGCTATGCTACCCTTCACTTCGGCAATCATAATTTGATGGTCTCCACCATACAAGTTATTCCCTGAGTTCTCTGACTAGCTCGCTTGAATTTGTTATGCATGACATGCTCTAGCTAGGCTGCGGGCATAGTACGGTAGCCATTCTATCCCTTATTGTTGTGGATAAGACATCCATCACTCACAGACACACACACACACACACACACACTCGCCGCTTGTCAGAATAAGGATGGGTCAGAGCATTGAAGTGTCAGGGGGAATAGCCACCATAGCTGTGTACGAAAGAGACAACTGCAGCGTATGCTTGAGCCTAGCAATCTTAGACTGGGATTGATTTACCCACTGGCTAATAACTCTAATAAGGCTAGAGCCTAGGCCTAGGGCGCAAAGACCAGGCAAGGGGGCGGCGGGGTGCTTCACTGAGCTGAGACTTATATACATTTAATGTTTGTTATTATGTATTTTTATTGTCACAAATAAGGCTCCTAGCACGGCGTATTTTAAACGCGCAGACGACGCGCGTTTCAGGAATGCGAGTCGTCTGCGCCGTAGATGCCCCGATTTGCGTACGAGCGGCTACAGCGCGTCTGTATCGCTCTATCTGAGCGTATACGCGCAGTAGACGCGCGGTTCACGATCGCTCCGTGTGCTTAGGTTACAAGGTTGCGTTCGAATCTCGCTTGATGCGCGTATCCGCGCGTCATCTGTGCGTCGTCTGCGCGTTTAAAATACGCCGTGTGCTAGGGGCCTAAATGATTTCTTTCTTTCTTTCTTTCTAATCATGATATTATTTTCAGACAGTGAACTAGAATTGAATGATGAAGAACAGATTGCGTTGGGAGCTCCCACAGAATGGACTGCAGCCGGAAACAGTACATAGTGCTTTTAAACACGATTGAGATGCTTGTAGAATATAGACTTTGTAGAGGAGACGCATTACAAGGGTTTAACAACTTGGGGTGTGCGGTATAACATTTTCATAGTGGCCAAAAGGCTACGCACCTTGCAATATGTCACTACAACCGACAGAGATGCTGCTATAGTTCATATGAGACAGCGGTGCATAACTTTCCTTGTAACTGCAGCTGGGTCGCTGACAATTGTTGTTAGGTGTATAATGACCTAAGAAGTCTCCAAGCCACAACACCCCGCCTTACATCCCTTAATCATATTTAATGGAGATTTACCGTTACTCTCTACTAAATCTATATTTAATTCACAAATGTGTTGCGAAGTGTTGCACAAATGTTGAGTGCACTTTGGTGGAGATGGTGCTATGCGATTCATGTCAATAATCATAAAAAACTATATGTTGAAACTAGTGAACCCGCGTCATATATTGGTCCTACTTCGTTGCCAAAGATTATCCACTCCATAATTTCAATAACTGTCTTTGCTACTGACGATTTTTTTTATAGCCTAGTGTGTGTTCCACAGGGCAAAGGCCTCCCTTCTTTTCCGCCTCGTCCCAGTCACAGTAGCTCAGCACTAGATAGCTAAAGTAAAACAAATGCGTACAAACGTCCGGGGCTCTCACACAGACACGCGTGACAATGAACTTAAGCGCAAGTCGGGGTAGCCGGTACGTGCCACGCGTGTGCCTAATAAAACTGGCTGTGTCTCTGTGCTCTGCTAGCCGCTCCGCCAATCCGTACAAAATGTACCAATAAATCAAATTGATTTGGACATGCTAAACGCATAGCACTTGTCAACCCGCACCTCGTCCACGTGTGTACGCACAGCTTGTTCACAGTGTGTGTTGCCCCACCATGTCTGTACACGGAGCAGTCCTATTCAGCGTACCACGTGCACCCGTACCCGTCGCCGGTACGGCTGCAGCACGCCTTCCAGAACCAGAGCAGCCCCAAGATGTTCCATCCGAAGGGGCTCAAGCCGCTCGTTGTGAGTATCTGTGGAGTCTCACCAAGTCTGCGCACAAATGTCCCACTCAGTGTACCACAGCAGCCCCAAGATGTTCCATCCGAAGGTGTCAAGACGCTCGTTGTGAGTATCTGTGGAGTCTCACCAAGTCTGCACACAAATGTCCCACTCAGTGTACCACAGCAGCCCCAAGATGTTCCATCCGAAGGGGCTCAAGCCGCTCGTGAGTATCTGTGGAGTCTCACCAAGTCTGCACACAAATGTCCCACTCAGTGTACCACAGCAGCCCCAAGATGTTCTATCCGAAGGGGCTCAAGCCGCTCGTTGTGAGTATCTGTGGAGTCTCACCAAGTCTGCACACAAATGTCCCACTCAGTGTACCACAGCAGCCCTAAGATGTTCCATCCGAATGGGCTCAAGCCGCTCGTGAATATATGTAGAGTCCCACCAAGTCGTACACAAATGTCCCACTCGGTGTACCACAGCAGCCCTAAGATGTTCCATCAGAAGGGGCTCAAGCCGCTCGTGAGTATATGTAGAGTCCCACCAAGTAGTACACAAATGTCCCACTCAGTGTACCACAGCAGCCCTAAGATGTTCCATCCGAAGGGGCTCAAGCCGCTCGTGAGTATATGTAGAGTCCCACCAAGTCGTACACAAATGTCCCACTCAGTGTACCACAGCAGCCCCACGATGTTCCATCCAAAGGGGCTCAAGCCACTCATAGTGAGTATATGTGGAGTCCCACCAAGTCTGTACACAACTGTCCTACTCAGTGTACCACGTGCACTCATCATTGAGCAGTTAGTGAAAGTGTGGCTTTTGATGTCATCTCAAATACTTACGATTCACTACAGAATTGTACAAGGATCTTTTTAGTATTTTCGATGTGTAGTCACGATTTACTAACCCACATCCTTTACCCAGGACGGGCGAGCGTACAGCACACCGACCGACAGCCCGATCCTCGGCCGAGCGCTCTGCCTCACCCCCCGCGGCAGCCCGCTCCCGGGCAGGGTGTCCCACCTCAGCGACAAGTTCCAGGACTCGCTCACGCTCACGTCCGACACGGAGGCGCTGGTCGCCAAGATCAGCGCCATGTTCCCGACGGTCAGCGAGACGCACATCAAGATACTGCTGAAGAAGTGAGTTTGGAAAAACATTGTTTCAGTGCTGCGCGCACATGTCGTGCACACCCTCTGCAGTTGATCGCGAGCCAGCGACATTTATCGAGCATTCTCCGTACCTACATCTTCCATAAATCGTCAATACAATGTGCTGGCTCAGCACGCAAGGAGAGTCTCCGGCATTTAATTATTCATATCACTCGTCTCTTACTACCGAGTATGTGAGCGCGAAAGGGACAAACGGACTTACTAACAACGAAACCATTCCCCAGATACTACAACCGCGAAGCCGTAGTGATAAGCGCCCTCCAAGTCGAGAAGCACCCGATCACGACTCCCGGCCCGCTAAGCATGTCTCCCTGCGCGGCGCGGATGCAGAAGGGGGCAATGGGGGTCTACTCGGCACTGCAGCTAGCCAAGGGAGTCTCGGGGTCCATACACTCGGCGCACTTCACGCCGCTCTCTGGGACACCGCAGGGTAAGTCTATACTATCTGCAGAAAGGGGCGATGGGGGTCTACTCGGCACTGCAGCTAGCCAAGTGGGTCTCAGGGTACATAAACTCTGCGCCCTTCACTCTGGGACACCGCAGGGTAAGTCGACTCTATCTGCAGAAAGGGGCGATGGGGGTCTACTCGGCACTGCAGCTAGCCAAGTGGGTCTCAGGGTCCATAAACTCTGCGCCCTTCACTCTGGGACACCGCAGGGTAAGTCGACTCTATCTGCAAAAGGGGGCGATGGGGGTCTACTCGGCACTGCAGCTAGTCAAGTGGGTCTCAGGGTCCATAAACTTTGCGCCCTTCACTCTGGGACACCGCAGGGTAAGTCGACTCTATCTGCAAAAGGGGGCGATAGGGGTCTATTGGGCACTGCAGCTAGCCAAGTGGGTCTCAGGGTCCATAAACTCTGCGCCCTTCACTCTGGGACACCGCAGGGTAAGTCGACTCTATCTGCAAAAGGGGGCGATGGGGGTCTACTCGGCACTGCAGCTAGTCAAGTGGGTCTCAGGGTCCATAAACTTTGCGCCGTTCACTCTGGGACACCGCAGGGTAAGTCGACTCTATCTGAAAAAGGGGGCGATAGGGGTCTATTGGGCACTGCAGCTAGCCAAGTGGGTCTCAGGGTCCATAAACTCTGCGCCCTTCACTCTGGGACACCGCAGGGTAAGTCGACTCTATCTGCAAAAGGGGGCGATGGGGGTCTACTCGGCACTGCAGCTAGTCAAGTGGGTCTCAGGGTCCATAAACTTTGCGCCCTTCACTCTGGGACACCGCAGGGTAAGTCGACTCTATCTGCAAAAGGGGGCGATAGGGGTCTATTGGGCACTGCAGCTAGCCAAGTGGGTCTCAGGGTCCATAAACTCTGCGCCCTTCACTCTGGGACACCGCAGGGTAAGTCGACTCTATCTGCAAAAGGGGGCGATGGGGGTCTACTCGGCACTGCAGCTAGTCAAGTGGGTCTCAGGGTCCATAAACTTTGCGCCCTTCACTCTGGGACACCGCAGGGTAAGTCGACTCTATCTGCAAAAGGGGGCGATAGGGGTCTATTGGGCACTGCAGCTAGCCAAGTGGGTCTCAGGGTCCATAAACTCTGCGCACTTCACTCTGGGACACCGCAGGGAAAGTCTACTCTACCTGCAAAAGGGGGCGATGGGGGTCTACTCCGCAGTGTATCTGGCCAGAGGGTTCACGGGGTTCAAACACTCGGCGCATTTATTCGGTTTTACTAAGGTCCGTTAGTATTTTTGTCTGTACTTAAGTAATATCATCGCATATATAAACGCATCTTTATGAAACCGGCCTTTAAAACAATTTAATTTATTAATAATACAAACAATAAGCTGATGTTAATAAGGGGTTTTTCGGCAGTTGGGTAGCCCCATAGTGGAGACTACCCTCAGGCCAGCCAAGACCAGCAGCTACAGCCCTTCAGGTTGCTGCAAACGGACCGGTCCAAAAAAAAAAGCTGTGTTGTTGTTTTTTATTCTTACTGCGACGATCTTGTACATTTAAATTTTCGAACTTGGGACATGTAAATTTTCAAAAAAAAAAAATATAATTGAACTAAAATACAAACAGAATAGAACTAAACTAAATCTAAAAATGACCGCTGTGGCATAGTGCCGAATATGCTGGCAGCATTACCTCGCTGAATAGCTAAGCTAATTCTACCAATTTCATTATTCACGTTCAACTGTGCGTTACTCATCATGGGGCTTGCCTATCTTATCTCACAGATATTGATAAAAGTGTCAAATCTGCATCTGTAAAAATAAAACTGCTTCAGTTTGTCTGTACGGTGTAATTGGAAATTGTAACAGACATACATAGCATAAACTGGAGTCTGAAGCTGGACCCTCTATGTCCAAAAGGCTGAGCAGAACACATGAAATTGAATTTTCAGCGCCAAATGACTCCTACACTCCGATTGCTAATTCAATACCAGAATATCTGCCGTAGATCTATTTCAATCATTGCCTGTGAACATTGATGAAATTATATTCGTTTAACTAGTAGTTATATTAAAGGGGCTTGATTCAATTTGTTTACTTAAGGGGCTACCCGAGGTTTCCATCGATTTTTGACAAGTTTTGAATCGTATCTCCTACTTTTGCACTACAGATAGAAGTATAAATTAAACGGTTATCGGTTCTTCAATTTTTTATCTCCATTTTGGTCTACCGGATTTTGAAACAAATGAATACTTAATGTTGTATGATCTTTTTAAACATTGTCTAAAATAACACTTATTGTGTATCTCTATTGACGTGAAAGATCTAACACATACGATATCTACATATTTGGGTTCGTCTGTGACGTCCCTAAAAACTGGTCCAGGGTTTTCATTTTAAACCAATTAACACATAAGTTATGGCCAGAAACCGGTTTTTTGGCCTAAAATTGTTCAAATTTGATGCCAAATATCACGAAAACAATGAACTTTGAAGTAAATATGGGATACTATATTGCTTAAAGCCGTTGTTGTTAACATATTAAGCTACAAAAAACCTAAGAAAACTAAGAGATTCAGATCGAAGGTACGATCCCATACGCTAATTATGGGAGCCCCTTAATTCGAGAAGTCCTTACTCAATTTCTTTGCTGGCAGAACTAAAAAATAATCTGTGTGATTTGTAAGTTTCATCTATATTCATATGTATGGGTATGTATCTATCGTATCGTATTATACTATATTATCCAAGCTATCCTTATACCTGCTAAAGATTTTTTGTTTAAATTAAGTTGCACTGCCCACATTTTATCGGTAAAGAATGCTTTATGGCATTAAGTCTGCCTTTTGTACCATAAGATATTGTGCAGTAAGTATTAAATAAATAAAGAATACTATTTAAATAAAGTGTTGTAAGTCAGGTCAGGTTACTAGTCAATATATCGATAGATTCTGTTCAGCTGGTGTCTTGTGTCAAATAGTTGTGTTTTTTTTTTGTGTAGTTAAAAATGGTGCAGCTGAAATTCATGTGGCTCTCAAAAGGATTCTATAGGTCGTACCGGAAATTCCAGTTTAATTGTGCATTGGGTAAGAACACGATTTAACTGCCAAATTATCTATGACATATATGTATATTTTCACTTCTCATGCTCTAAAAGTGCCTCTTTATGCTGTGTGTAGGCGACATAAAGTCGCTTTTTATGCTCTAGTGCCTAAATGTGAAAATGGTCTTCGTCGAAAAACTAGGCAATCGGTCCAACACCCACACGAGCAACTTAAACTTCATAGAAAAAACACTTTATTTTTTTGATGTTTCGTTAGTATTCTAAGACCAAGGCAAGGATACCAACAGCCAAAGTACAATATAACTTCATGAAATAAACTTATAGTTCATTTCCTCGCAATCGAAGTGAAAATTAGAGTGTACAAATCGTCCATAAAACCCATTTTACGCGAGACGTTTATCGAATAAATAAAATCGATATAAAATCGAGTGTGAACGGATAAACGCCTCGCGTAAAATGGTGCGTTTTATGCACTTGTTTTACAATCTACTATTTCTACCTGTCTTGTATTTTGTACTAGTTTCTGTGCATTATGGTTATTTATTTCTTTTCACTTTTTAACCCCCGACGAAAAAAGAGGGGTGTTGTAAGTTTAACGTGTCTATCTGTGTATCTGTCTGTGGTAGCGTGGCTCCCAAACGGATGGACCGATTTGAATGCAGTTTTTTTGTGTCATGGATCATTTTATCCCGAGTATTCTTAGCTATGTTTTATCAAAATCTGTTAAGCCGTTTTTGAGATATTGGACTTTGAAATTAAAAAGTTTGTAGTTATTTATGTTTTAATCAGTTTTGTTGTTTGTTCTATTATTCTAATAAGCTTAATTTTGCCAAAAAATGCTGTTGAGGTCGATTGTCACTGATTTATTTTATCAACAAAAGTAAACATACTTTTTTATCATACTAAATCCCACTATATAATATAATAAATGCGAAAATTTCGATGTTTAGATGCTTTTTAATCAATCGCGCTTAAACGGCTCAACCGATTTGGATGAATTTTCGCACGAAGATATTTTAAAGCCTGGATGAAAATAAAGAATACTTTTCATCCCGAGTGCACGCAGAGGGAGTCGCCGCCGAAAGCTAGTGTGGTGCATATTAACATTGGTGACTATTTGTAAAGAAGTCCATGTTACAAAGAACAATTTATCAGCAGTATTAGCATTAGCAGAGCATAAAGAACTATACAACGAGTAGGCAAGCTTCATTCAGCATCGTTTATTCGCGCCGCGAGTCGGGGTTGTCAAAATATGGTCCCCAAATAACCTTAGAGCATTAGTGTTGGGTAACTCACGTGTGAGGCACCTCATTTGTCATACCTACTCATTTCATTAAATTGTCGCATCACTTCACGCTTGAAAAATGTACCACTTCATTCCTCACGAGGCACGGACTCGCTCCTCACTCGCTCGGTCATCACCTCGCGCTTCATTTATCCCTCAAATCTCAAAGGCTCGAGCTCCAGACTCGCCACTCGCGCCTTATCTACAATACAATATATAAGGTGCCATCGAATTAGGTACCAATATTTGAAGAGGTGTTACCTTACATCAAAACAATTAACTTTAAGTAGAAATTAAGATAACTTTTATATGATATTTTTGTTTTACTTTTTAGAAAAAAAAAAATAATTTAAAATTTCGTTCAAAAATAACCATCCTGTGTATTTAACTGACAAGGTGTTTAACACTTGCTGTCAAGTGAACATCGCTGTGTGTGACACACGCCAATGATTCGCGGTAAAATTGTTAACTATCTCATTAACAGGGTGTTTTTACGCAGTAATGTTGTTTCCTTATTTATCTTCAAAAATTAACACAATCTATTAAATATTTCTTATTTAGACAGACTCCTAGAGACGAGTACTATCAACTCTAAAAGTATTGGTACCTAGTTCAAATGCACCTTATATAGTCGAGGAAGGTAAGTAATAATATTGAACATGAAAGTAATTGATGGTCTATTGTACACTACACTTGAAAAAAAAACTTGTTTGTACTTCCGATAGATGTTAATTATTAGACGATAACTCACCTCATTTGAAGCAGGACATTGTACCACCTCATTTTTGGAAATGAGGTGCTCAAACAAACTCATTTTAATTTCATTTCCCACCCAACACTACAGAGCATCAGACCGCATTAGCCTAGTTGTTAGTGACCCTGCCTACGAAGCAAGAGGTCCTGGGTTCGAATCCTGGTAAGGACATTATATTTGTGTGATGAGCACGAATATATGTTCCTGAGTCATGGCTGTTTTTCTATGTATTTATTTATCTATGTAAGTATGTTTATCGTCGTCTAGTACCCATAGTACAAGCTTTGCTTAGTTAGGGACTAGGTCGATTTGTGTAAGATTGTCCCCTAATTTATTTATTATTATTATTTATTTATTATTACTATTACTACAGAGCATGAGCTTGCAGACTGCGTGTGGTAAGACGGTGGTCGGAGCTATGCAGAAGCGTCGATAACGACTCTGAACTTGGCCGCAGGTTCGCCGAGCCTGCTGCGGCCGGCGTCCGGGGCGTCCAGCCACTACGGTGCCCGGTCCACCGCCAGCCAGCCGGCGAGACACCAGTCGCCCAAGATGAAACTAAAGTAAGATAAGAAGGCGGAGTGTCCTGCGTCTGAACGCGGTACACTCCGCGATTTACGTTCATCGCTACAAGTACATGCCGGCGCCCCAACGTTGGGGAACCGGCATGTACTTGTAGCGATGAACGTCGACGTCGTCGTCGATGACGTCAGAGAGCCATAAATCTTAATGTCATGGCTGAGAAAAAGCGCCATTTGCAAAGATCAAAGGAGTGTCCCTTCTGTACTTGTACTATTATCTATTCTGTGGTAAGAACCTTTATAGTTACATTTTTTAACTGCCGTTTTACAGCTGTCGTCCTGTTTTGGAACATGACGAAGGCAGTTAATAGCAAATTGTTAGGGGATCTAACAGAATTAAAATGGCTAAAACGCTCTTTGAGATTGCGGGGAGTTGCAGAGTTAAAAAAAAAAAAAAATCGTTTATTGCAGACGAATGATCCATAGAACGTTAGTAACAAATGTTGACTTAATAACTGTGTTAGTAGGTACAGAAAATAAATAAGAAAAACAAGAGAAGACATGACACACACACGGCAACGTTAAAATGGACGCGAAATAATGTGAGAGTTACGGCGATAACGGATAGGGAGCCACTTGAGTTACGAACGGAAACTAGCTTAACTCGCTCAATTAAATTTTCTATGAAAGTTTTCCGTTGTGACACGAAAATTAACCATCCAATTCTATAGTTAATTTTTGTGTCACAACGGAACTTTGTTCACTTCTTCAGTTTGTATGGCTAAAGGCTAACTACTGGCCAAGACTTTGGTCCTCACCCATTTACTAGTGTACATTCAGCATCAATAGTGGCTGGGCAAACGAAGACGTCAAAAGTCTTTATTAATAATAATAATAAATAAAAAAACATTTTATGTATGTACGTCCCATTGCTGGGCACAGGCCTCCTCTCAAGGATGAGAGGGAACGGGCAGTAGTCCCCCCGCTGGCCCAGTGCGGGTTGGGGACTTCACATACACCTTTGAATTTCTTCGTGGATGTATTCAGTTTTACTCACGATGTTTTTCCTTCACCGAAAAGCTAACGGTAAATATCAAATGATATTCCGTACATGAGTACCGAAAAAGTCATTGGTACGAGCCGGGATTCGAACCCACGACCGCCGCATGCCTAAACCACTATAGCTTCTTAAAAGTCTTTATTAAAAGGGAATTAAGTACTTTTGATGCCGACTGTACCTATACTGCAATGTAAACCTGGTCACAGGTACCTGAAGAGCGTGTTCCCCAAAGCGGAGGAGACGCTCATTTTGGACGTCCTCGCTAACAAGGAGAACAACGTGCAGAAGGCCAGCGAGGAGCTACTCACCATGGGATTCACTAAGAAGGTACTTCTTTTTTTTTCGTCTGTAAGTGTCCCATTTTACGGAGAGATTTACAGTTTTTTATATATATATAATCGGGTTTTTTCTACTCACAAGCACTTTCGAACCTAATAGGAGAAAAAACATTCCAGAATGATTTACATCATATTTCATTATAATTTTCGGTTATCCGTTCCGATACCACCTACAAGCTTAGTATGGAAACGATAACGGGATTGAATAAAAAATCTTGGGACACTTGTTCTCGTATAATGAATTCCATCACCCAGGGGAACCTAGCGGCAATTATTTTATATCCAACTAAGAAAAAATGATAATGTTCGGTTATGGCGCTTCGCCGGACGCTGCCGCGTCACGCTCGCTTCGCTCGCTCGGCTCGCGCGCTGTAGGGTCGCAATTCTACTAACAACCTAACCGTTTGTTTCCCCTGGGGGATCAGGCTAGGGGATTATAGTCGACGAAAGGATTTTTATCATCAAACTATTAACGTTTTAGTACGTTTTTTTAAGGAAATTGTCAAGAAAAAAGAAGAGACTCCGCAACCTGTGAAGAAAGTCGTCACCGTAGTGAAGACAGCCGAGGAGAAGGAGGAACGTAAGTAGCCACATTCACTGTTAGTAAAACGATCCATGTCAAGCGGCGGTCGTGGGTTCGAATCCCGGCTGGCCGGCCGGCCGGAAGGAACTCCAAAGTAGCCAAATATTTCGACCTCAGTTCATCTGACCTTCCAACCCAGACGGAAAACCAGGGACCCGCCCGGTATCCCCTTCGAGGGTTTTTGAAAGGGTTTTTCGTAATGCTTTGCTTGCCAAAGCCAATGCTACTCAAAACCCATTCATTTGGCTATTAAAGCGCTGTAATACGGTATCCCCTTCAAAGGGTTTTCGAAATGGTTTGCTTACCAAAGCTACACAACTCCCATAGAAAGAAAGAAAGAAACAAAGAAAGAAAAGGTTTATTTGGCACAATTTCAATATCAGTAATTACCAGAGGTCTCCGCACTAGGCTTCGCCTGTATCGCGGGGAACCAAATACAGGTTACATTTTAGAATTTAGTTACAAAATACAAAAGGAAGAACAAAACAAAACAAAACAAAGGAACTTAAAATTTAACATTGCAATTTTATATTATAAAGTACACTGACTTATGCTTCTTAAATTGCATTATCTAAAATAGCTTCTGTCTCCGCGTAATTTAGCGAAAGGAGAAGATTATTAATTAGTTTTTTTGCCTCATTTATAGTGCAACCCTTAAGGTTACAGTGTTTTAGAATAGCATTATAAGTGGATATCCTAATGTACTCTCCGAATCGCTTACCAAAAGTGGAAAGTACTCTAGGAACTGGTAGGGCAAATACGCGTTTTTTAAGTAGATTACTGTAGCACGATAAAGTTTTGGATGATTTATGAGTAACTAAAGAAATTTTGAGTAAGAACAATTGACGAACGGAAAGAACATGAGCTTCGGCATAGAGAGCTGTAGTTGGATGACGGAAGGTTTTTTTAAACATTACTTTGAGCACAGACCGTTGAGCCCTTTCAATTTCTAACATAGAGGTCTTTGCTGCACTGCCCCACGCTGTAATGCAGTAGCTGATTACTGATTGGCACAGCGCGACGTAGACCATGATTAACAAGGATTTCTCTGCAGAGTGACGAAGTTTTTTGAATATTGATATTGATTTTCTGATTCTAGCTGAAAGTTTATGAATATGGAATTTGAAGTTAAGTTTTTCATCTACATGTAGACCAAGGTACTTGATGACATTTGTGCGTTGAATTGAATTACAGTTACAATTAGTGCCATGCTACTCAATACCCATTCATTTGGCTTTTAAAGCGCTTTCAACACAAGTAAGCGCTTCAACCCTTTGAAAAGCGCTTAAAAAGCCTTTCGAAAGGGTTTTTCTATCAGCAGCGGTAGCGCCCCGTAAGGGAAACCCCTTCATACGGCTAAGTTAAATGAATGAGTTTTAAATCAATAAAGGACAGCAAGTGATTTGGGCTACTAACCCGTTCAAAGGTTTTTTTCTGGGAAGAGGTGGGCGGGTCCCTGCGGAAAACTAGACCTTATTGGTTTTAGACTAGGCCTTATTGGGGCGCCGTAAAATTAAAGATGGAGGCCGGAGGAGTTGGTTCCTATCAAAAACTTAAATCTATGGACCTGACAAGTACCTGAAAAAAAAATGGTGCTTTTAGTCCAGCGTGTCCACATTATCACCTGAAACTGCCCAACTAATTAATTGATGTCGATATAAAACTATTAAGTTCCAACAACAGGACTTTTGCACTATATCCTTAGATCATATAATGTAACTTCATTCTTAATTTGAGTTAATTTTTAAGCACTTCTTACAAATTATTTCAGTAAAAAAGAAACTCCAGATGAAATACAGCTCGGTCGCCGAGCGGGTGATAACCATAGCGCTCGATAGCGTCGAGTTCAACGAGCAACGCGCCGAGCAGATGCTCTCTGCCGTGCTCGCTGACGAGCCTGTTAAGGTACTTCATATATCCATAGCGCTCGATAGCGTCGAGTACAACGAGCAACGCGCCGAGCAGATGCTCTCTGCCGTGCTCGCTGACGAGCCTGTTAAGGTACTTCATATATCCATAGCGCTCGAGAGCGTCGAGTACAACGAGCAACGCGCCGAGCAGATGCTCTCTGCCGTGCTCGCTGACGAGCCTGTTAAGGTACTTCATATATCCATAGCGCTCGAGAGCGTCGAGTACAACGAGCAACGCGCCGAGCAGATGCTCTCTGCCGTGCTCGCTGACGAGCCTGTTAAGGTACTTCATATATCCATAGCGCTCGATAGCGTCGAGTACAACGAGCAACGCGCCGAGCAGATGCTCTCTGCCGTGCTCGCTGACGAGCCTGTTAAGGTACTTCGTATATCCATAGCGCTCGATAGCGTCGACTACAACGAGCAACGCGCCGAGCAGATGCTCTCTGCCGTGCTCGCTGACGAGCCTGTTAAGGTACTTCATATATCCATAGCGCTCGATAGCGTCGAGTACAACGAGCAACGCGCCGAGCAGATGCTCTCTGCCGTGCTCGCTGACGAGCCTGTTAAGGTACTTCATATATCCATAGCGCTCGATAGCGTCGAGTACAACGAGCAACGCGCCGAGCAGATGCTCGCTGCCGTGCTCGCTGACGAGCCTGTTAAGGTACTTCATATATCCATAGCGCTCGAGAGCGTCGAGTACAACGAGCAACGCGCCGAGCAGATGCTCTCTGCCGTGCTCGCTGACGAGCCTGTTAAGGTACTTCATATATCCATAGCGCTCGAGAGCGTCGAGTACAACGAGCAACGCGCCGAGCAGATGCTCTCTGCCGTGCTCGCTGACGAGCCTGTTAAGGTACTTCATATATCCATAGCGCTCGATAGCGTCGAGTACAACGAGCAACGCGCCGAGCAGATGCTCTCTGCCGTGCTCGCTGACGAGCCTGTTAAGGTACTTCATATATCCATAGCGCTCGATAGCGTCGAGTTCTACGAGCAACGCGCCGAGCAGATGCTCGCTGCCGTGCTCGCTGACGAGCCTGTTAAGGTACTTCATATATCCATAGCGCTCGATAGCGTCGAGTACAACGAGCTACGCGCCGAGCAGATGCTCTCTGCCGTGCTCGCTGACGAGCCTGTTAAGGTACTTCATATATCCATAGCGCTCGATAGCGTCGAGTACAACGAGCAACGCGCCGAGCAGATGCTCGCTGCCGTGCTCGCTGACGAGCCTGTTAAGGTACTTCATATATCCATAGCTCTCGATAGCGTCGAGTACAACGAGCAACGCGCCGAGCAGATGCTCTCTGCCGTGCCCGCTGACGAGCCTGTTAAGGTACTTCATATATTCATAGCGCTCGATAGCGTCGAGTACGACGAGCAACGCGCCGAGCAGATGCTCTCTGCCGTGCTCGCTGACGAGCCTGTTAAGGTACTTCATATATCCATAGCTCTCGATAGCGTCGAGTACAACGAGCAACGCGCCGAGCAGATGCTCTCTGCCGTGCCCGCTGACGAGCCTGTTAAGGTACTTCATATATTCATAGCGCTCGATAGCGTCGAGTACGACGAGCAACGCGCCGAGCAGATGCTCGCTGCCGTGCTCGCTGACGAGCCTGTTAAGGTACTTCATATATCCATAGCGCTCGATAGCGTCCAGTACAACGAGCAACGCGCCGAGCAGATGCTCTCTGCCTTGCTCGCTGACGAGCCTGTTAAGGTACTTCATATATCCATAGCGCTCGATAGCGTCGAGTACGACGAGCAACGCGCCGAGCAGATGCTCGCTGCCGTGCTCGCTGACGAGCCTGTTAAGGTACTTCATATATCCATAGCGCTCGATAGCGTCGAGTACAACGAGCAACGCGCCGAGCAGATGCTCTCTGCCGTACTCGCTGACGAGCCTGTTAAGGTACTTCATATACACGGTGTTCCCGGGAATTTCCGTTAACTTCGGCATATTGCATAATACATTCACAGAAAACAAATAGCATAATCATTTCATTAAAAAAAAAATTTTTTTTCTTTGTTTGTACAATATAATTTAATGTCATTAACAGTTATTGTCTTATTGTACAAGGGTTCAAGACCAGAAGGTAAAAGAAAAAAATGTACCTCCTAGGCAGTTTTTGCCTAATATCGAACGAATTCACTTGGCAAACCTTCTTGTAGTGTATAGGAACCTTACAACATTTAAAAAGCTGTTATGACACCCCAGTTAAAAGCCTTTACACTGGCTAGATCGGCAAATCTGATTAAAATTAAAATATTCAATATCTTGATAACAGTAAGAGTTAAGATACTACTGTCTTGGAGACATTAACTTTATTTGATCTAACCTATGCCCCCTTGCAATTAACGGAAATGGCCAAAACCACGTGTTATGTATTTTTTTAAATTAAATATTTCATTCATTGAGTGAGGTAGGGCACAGCGAAATGTCATCCCGCTCGAATGTGGAGCAGCCCAACTGGGGAAGTACCTCCGCCTTGCGGAAGACCACAGCCATAATAACACTACTACTTGCTCTGTAGTGTTGTGTTCCTGGAGGTGAGCAAGGTCGCCAGAGCTCCCGAGGATGCCTTGTGTTGAGAGCGAGGGATTTTTTCCTTCAGCTGTCAACACGGCGAATCCTCAAACATATCAAGGGTCGGCAACGCCCACGTCACTCATTTTGAGTTACATGCGTCTACAGGCTGCGGTGTCCGCTTACCCTCAGGCAGTACGCTTGTTTGCCACCGACGTTGTATAAAAATAAAAATCTTTGTATCGTTGTACAAGTTTTTTTTATAAGAAACTGTGTCACTCTTACCTGTTGTCTCTTGGCTTAGCGGGCCAGAATAACAAAAAAAAGTTAAATGACCCAAACAAAATTTTTTTTAAGTATACGTTTCCAGTTGGATTGACGAGTGTAATTGGTTTAAACCGTCTTAAATAAAAAAAAACTCCTACACTAAATGAGAACCGAAATTGTTAAATTTGAAAAACCGAATTACGTTTCCAAGTGAAACCCTGTCGGTCAAGGTCTGTTGCTGATGTTTTTGCAAAATTTTAAAGGTCAATATGGATACACCGGAGCCGAGACGGCAGCGGTCGCCTGAAGTCAAACCGGGGTAAGCTCGGTCACCAAAATCACCAACACAACACACTCGCACACTCAAGCACATAACGTCGTACATTACATGGCTTTTTACATGTTTTTTGACACTATCAAGGTTAAACTTTCCACACAAACGTGTTATGAACTACATTGCTGTATTAATTAATTTTGGATTTAAATCGACTATCACTTTGCTTATTATTATCACCGCGAAATTTGTAATATTAGTAAAATTGCCAATTTATAATATTTTATTTAAGAGTATTTTTTATACGAATAAAAAACGTTCAATCTGAATATTCCGGATGGAAAGGCACGACGATCCTTTCCGCAAATACCCCAGGAAAATTACGTTTTTTTTCAAACGTTAATTTATAACAGCGTTTTTTTTGTTTGTTTAATTTTCAAATGTTATTCTAAGATGCCTTATCCAAGAACCCACCAAAATTTCTATCGGGAAGTAAATATATAAAAATAAATGACACATCCATTATGTTTTTTGTGTGATTTATTTATTATTCTTGAAGAGCTCCTGTAAATTAACCAAAACAAAAATTAAAATATTTATTAATATTTTTCCTCTTTTTTCAGGAATTAGTTAAATATCGATTTTTTGGATGACTAATATTTTGGTGGATTTTGAGTCTACGTAATTACTAAAGTGATAATATATCAGCTACACGCAAAAAAGCTGCTGTTATGAATTATTTCCAAATTTGCATTTTTTTCCATACTAATGAAAATAAAGTGCTTGGGCTAAAAGGGGAGTTAGTTTAAGTGATGGAGTCGATTCGTAATGTTGAGATAATTGTTACGAACAATTAGTAAAAATATTAAAATTAATTAATGTTCTTCTTAGTGACAATCCTACTATTACTACGTACTAATAATTGTGTATAGGTGTAAAGGTCACTGACCCTTGTGTTATTGTTAAAATGTTACTGAACCTAATGAGGGTTGTCACTTGCAGTATTTTGCATTAAAAGTTAACTGCCTATAACTTCAAAACGCTTACGAATATGAGCCTAGTTTCTTTAGAGGAAATACAGTACTAAATCTAAACAATCCCCCTTTTGCGGAAAGGATCGTCGTGCCTTTCCACCCGGTATAAAAGAAACGTATTTGAACAACAAGTGTTCCTTTGAACCTATAGTGATTTTGGTACGGACAGCGAGAGAAAAAACCATAGAATGCGAGTTCCTTTTTTTTCTACCTAAACACGTGCCTAAAACCCGGTATGCGCATGTTCGAACTAACCGGCTGCCTGGCATCGGTGTGATACCCCGCCTCCATCCCCGGATAATGGCAATGCCACCCATTCTGCGGGACCATTTTGTGGCGCTACTTAGACTTCTATGGTTTTTTCGCTCGGTGGCTACGGGACACTAAAAGTGATGTCTTTTTTTTTATTCTCCGTAATCAAATAACGTAATTGGGTAAATAAAACAGTAATAATGTTGAATTGTGTTGTAAATACGTACGTAATACAAAACGTTTTGTATGGAAAGTTCACGCTAGAAAATACCAATTAATCTTGCGTTGGACTGAGTTTATTGAGTCTACTTATGTGTGACATTAATCTTAAACTGCTTAATGACGATCTTAATTTATTTTTCCACTTTATTCGTTCTCTCTGTATCATATCATATGTGACATAATGTTAAGGACAGTTTGTACAATTTACAGGCTTGAAATGAAATCAGTAGCATCGCATAAAGCCAGCATAAATATGTACAATCCAAGTCATATATATACAGGGTGCCCCAAGAAGTAGTGATATACTGAAGCTGGGAGGTAGAGGACCTAGAGGGCTATCTGAATCACCCCATGTATGTTCCGCGATTTTTCGTATTTTCGGAGTTTTGACGTTTTTTTTTTAATTTTTCACCTTTCGCCGAGTACGATGAGATTTTTATTTATGGTGACGTGAATTATTGCGGTATTATGCTTGATTTTAGTTGCGTGCTAAGCTGACAGATAGGCCGATTCAGTATGGTAACATTTACTATCGTTAGATCTTTGAATGGAATAAAAAAAAATGCCAATAAAGATAAAATTACCCAGTATGTTCACAACTTCAAGGTCCCTTAAAAAATAAAAGCATAGATAGAGCAAGTTTTTAAAAGCCAAACGGTATTTTTTGTTATGTGTTTTTTTAAGGGCCCTTGAACTTGTGAACATACTGGGTAATTTTATCTTTCTTGGCATTAATTTTTTTTTAATTCCATTCAAAGATCTAACGATATTAAATGTTACCATACTGAATTGGCCTACCTGTCAGCTTAGCACACAAAACAAATCAAGCATCTACCGCAATAATTCACGTCGACATAAATAAAAATCTCATCGTGCTCGGCGATAGGTGAAAAATAAAAAAAAAAGTCATTACTCCGAAAATACGAAAAATCGCGGAACATCATCGCGGTGATTCAGATAGCCCTCTAGGTCCTCTACCTCCCAGCTTCAGTATATCACTACTTCTTGGTACACCCTGTATGTACAGTCGACTGCAAATGGATTTATCTTTCTTAAATTATTGCGTTTTAATATGAAATGAATACATCGTTTAGTAGTTGACTGTACCAAGGCAACTACAGTATATCTACGTTTTTATATTCTTGACATACTTATGTCAGTAAGATAAGTCCATATAGAAGAAATGTATATGTTGACTGTACATAAACAGTAATATTTGGTAAAAACCAATTCAAGAAGCTCATTTTATTCATAAACTATTCTACAATTGACATGGACATATAACGATGACGTTGTAATGTCATATCACTCGAGCTTTTTAAGTCATTCGAATGCATAGTGATGTATATTTCATAGTAAATATACAGTACTGTTCAACCACCATCATTTGTATTGACAGACATGGTCTATGTGTATCGTGGAGCCCAAAAACACTAACTTAAGTTTGTGCCTACTACTTTGCCCAGCTGCATAGTTACACGCAGTTTTTTCGAGTCGCGTTGTAATGTTGTTACATTTGAGAAAAATAATTAAATTAATTTAATGTATTACCACAATCATAATAGAGTACTTTTTTGACTGGGCAAAGTTGCGTGAAAAAGGGTTTCACTGTTATCCATAAAGAAAAAAATAAGGGAATGCATTTCATAATCCTTTTACACTGAACCTTTCTGGGACCATTATTTCACCATATGACATACAGATGAAAAACAAGCAAAAGTATTAACACGAATAAGCTATAAAGTGATATTTGGTGACGTGTGCACTCAGCCACTATATCATAAAAGTATTACGGACAACTATTTCACAATCTTGCAAAAAAAAACAAATGTGTTCATGCTGTAAGAAAATATTATAATTTTGTATAAAAATATGCCTAGTAATTCGCTGATGGTCCTCAAAATTCCAAGCTTCAGTGTGAATGGGCTGAACATTTTATCAATATAAATAGATAAGATAAAATGTTCAACGATTGCGAACTAGAGAAAAGGCTAGTTTACATTGGGTCGACGGTGGATTCGATGGTCGAAAGCGTCATTGTAAAACGGCACAATCGACCGTCAAATTCGACATTCTGCTCAGTTTAAGCAGCTTAAATGTTGTAATGTGTTAGATTTAATGTTAATGAAATTTCCTGTCACGGATTTGCGAAAAAGATTCACATTATGTCATGTCATCGCTTGTCATACATACTTACAGAATTTTATTTTATTGTTTTTTTTTCTGTTTGCGGTGCCCATTTGGTTATACTTCTCGTGCTAGCGATGCTAAATGACGTAATTCAGACTGTATACCTACGCGTGTGCTACTGGTTAAGTGGTTAGATATTGATCTGCCGTTAACGCCACACGTTATAGAGCGTGACATTGTATAGAAACTGAATTTATATACTCCGAATTGTCAACGGGCTACCAAAACCAAGGCTGCCTTTCCATTAAGGTTAAAGCTAGCGCCAATATTACTTGCCAGGCTTGTAAAAATAATGTATATGATTTAGATACACACCTAACGGCAAAGTATGCTTTTACTATACGCGCTACGTTTCAAGTGATCCATTGGTCCGTAGTCAATTTGTACAAAAGCGTAGTTTAGCTTTACTGGAAATGCAATTTTAGTTCGGGCGTACCAGCTTCGCGTAGGCACGCGGCCCTTATATGGAATGTCCACTGTGTTCAATGGTAAACCTTATTCCGTTGTAAAACGATTCATAGTCAGTTAACTGTGTTGTCGGTGTTAGGGAGGAGCGGAGAGGAGTCCAGCCGTGTCTGATTACCGTCGAGCGTCTTCCGTACGTCCTTGTTTATTACTCAAGTCCGTGGCTTTGGGTTTGAGTCGATCAGCTTTTTGTACCTGTGGAATCATCGCCGCAGTCACTGTGTGACCATCATTTTACTTTGTGGCATGTAACTTCGTAAAATATAATTTTATGCGGCTTTTACTTCGGCTGGCTATTCGTGTCACATGATAGCAGCAAATTAAAAAAGTCTCACATTGGTAACATTATATGCTTAACGACGTAATAGCATTTTTTGCACTAAAAATAATATAAATAGTAATGCTTGTGGCACCCGCTAGTCAAACTCGAGACAATTTTATTGTGAGCCCATTTTGTAGTAGATATCATAAAATAAATCTGAGACATTAATTATTTTAGAATGCTGGTTATACCACTGAATATGAAAAAAAGTTGATCGCCCCATCCATACTAAACTGATGAAAAACAAAAATTGTCGTATCTATTTACTACCCTCAAAATACAAAATATCTATGTCGATATCTCAAATTCTCGGTATTGGCGTTTCTGGTTAGTTTAAGAATGCTATAACAATCTAATCCTTTTGTATTTTATCAATATCATATCGGCATTTTTTACTTATATCAGTTTGGTAACTTTAAATAAGAGACTGAGCATAACTCTACTGCAATTGCTCCACATGTTGGCGAAGTTGTCCACATACACATATATTAGCGTCGTTTATTTAAGGCCAGATTGGACCAAACAGGAATAGGATCTTAATTAGAGGTTAAACGTGAAAATAGTATGCAAAAAGCTGTTTTTTGCCTTAACGCTATCCTTTCATAAAACAATCAGTTCTTTTACCATTTAAATTTAGTTCATTAATGCCCGTATTTGTATAAACTACCGATCAGATTTATTAAGATAAGTGTTATTTACATTTCACAACTTCGCCTAAATGTGGAGCAGCCATTTAGTCTCAAGCTCCCTAACCCCAAGCGTAGTCACATATAGGGTCCGAGCTATTTAAGGGCCTCCGTGCACTCATCAATCAGCTGGTAGTTTATAAAAGAGTATAAGTGTTTACTTTTCAATATCCATTAGGGCATAAGTTCGGTCCTTTACCAGTGTAAAGTTGACTGCAACATGGTGAGAACATGGATACTTACGTTTGTAGTCGACTATACAGGGCAATTAAATCGTAATGCGAAACCAGAGCATCCAAATCAAAATCCTAAATGTCATGATAAGCCGAGATAAGAATAAAATAACGCTATTACCCAGGCTATTCTCTCTACTCCTTTACTCCATGATACATTGTATAAATCTAATCGATAGCCAATGTCGCCATAGGGCATTTTGCTGAACAATGCATATTCACTCATGAAAAATTAGTTGCTTCAAAATGTGCGAAGCGAAATGTGAAGGAAACGACATTGTAAGTAAACTTAAGTGAATTATTTGAAATGTCATTCGATAAATTGGATACATCAATGTAAACCTCGGTCTTTAAATCGAGGTACAAATATTGAAGCGGGCAAAGTTGCCAATTCCGATTATGAAGTGTAAGGAGAATATTTTGTTTTTGAGAAAAATAACGTACCAAGGAAGTGTGCCTTTCGGAAAGGTGACTATGACTATCCTGTCCTGGCCCAAAGTTATGGTCGTGCACATAATCGCAATCGATAATTATTTCCAACTTAACAAAGATTCGAAAACCTTTTATTCTGGAATTTCATCAATCTCAAACTCTCCAATTCTGCCCAGAATAGTTAATTTGCGCACAGGATTTTTTTATAAATATGAGTAATAATTATTAGACAGTACCATGGTACTCATTCGAGCTTTGATACCAATATATGAAACCGTGTTTTACGTACCCTCTAGCAAAGCGGACGGTTTGTCACTCGTATCGTAATATAAGCGATCCACAAACACATTAATAAAAAAGTTGTTCGAATCCACTTTTGCCGTCACTGGCAAGTTACCTAGGTTTCACTTAGGATTTATCACCTTATAGGCATTCGCATGTAACCATCGCATGTTAAAGTACCTAAACCTTATTAATAAAATTGTTTATTTTTTACTATTGTACTGTGCTACAACTTTGCCCGTCTCTCCGAACATTACGGAACCTAATCATGTACAAGAATTCCAGTTTTTAAATAAATTTAAATTATAAATATTGTTTGGAATGGGGAGATTTGTATGTCCGTGATAATACCAACAAGGGCAAAGTTGAACACTCAATAAAGAGAAGATAATAAAATAAATATGGAAAAAAATTGCACCTCTGTTTCAAAGTGTTCTAATATCTGTCAATTCTAAATTCTAATCACAATTTTAAAATTGTCTGTTTTTGCTTTATGTTAAGATTTTATTATTTATTATTTATAATGTGCTAATGTACAACATGCTTTCCTTCAGCTCTTTGTGCAAATATTTACTTTAAATAATAAACACACTTCAAATCATAAAATATTTTCCGAAAATGATTATTCTCAGTTATGTAATATATTTCTAGCCTTCAAATATACTAGAGTAGAGTATGCATAGAATCATTTTCGGGAAATTTCTTCCATTGATTGGCCTATCAGTGAGATAAAATAAGCAACTTACGCTTCACCTGTACAGGAATGACACAGCAAGCATACAAGACACGCTTGACGTTTTAGATGACGTTGTCACTACTTGGTAAATACCTTCTTTTCTGTTGCATGTTGATGTGTGATCGGCCCAGTCCTGACAGAGGGACTTTCCAAATAGTCTAGAGCGGTATTTTTTCACTGTATGTCGTAGTACAACTTTAAGGAATATTTTTAATAAATGTGAAGATAACAGAAATAAGACCTCGCTACTCGTATTTCTGTTACTATTGTACGATACAGTAAAAAAATCCCAACATTAAATATGTGTTCGTTTGAGTGTTTAACCAAAGTAGCCCTCTGGCAGGTTTTTAGGCCAACGACGTACGTCCCTAATACGGGGATATTGCATGTTGACATGTAACTTCCTCTAAATTAGAGACTTGGTTTGATTGATAAGATTCTATTTGAAATTTTTAGGAAATTTTAATTGTTAATGCACATTTTCGCGTGACGTTATTCAAGAATTAAGTATATGTTATTTCTCTATTCGATTGCATGGTTTTGACACCTTCCAACTTCGCCGCTGTGCATCTTTGTATTTTTGGATAATTACTTAGAACGTTTTGTGAAGTGCAAAGTTGACACGGAAAAGCAAAGTTGACAGTTTTAAATCTTTTAGCTGTACAAATCATGTTGTGGTGTGACGTATTATTTTTTGTATCGTTCTTGTTAAAGTATGGAAATTGTTGTTTTGTCATGTGGATTGTTTTGTACTTAATTACGTTGTTTTCTTTGGAGCATGTACGCATGTATAAGTGTTAGTTTTGTACAATTGAAATAATTTATACGAATAGCTTTCACTCATGATCATTTTACATTCTGTTTAGCGGGAAATATTATTTATTTCTATTTTAAATATAGAAATGACAGTTAAATCATGTAGATTCAACAAAACACACATTTTATACAATTTAATTAGATACGTACTTAATGAAATATCTCTTGAAATTTACACCCTAATAGTATTTGGTTTTTTTTTTACAAATAGTTATATAGAACTAGTGCAAAATATAGGTACTTTATACCAATATGAATATAGTAGGTACTATGTTATTTTAGCATTGATTTATAATGTGTACACATATTCCTTTTTGACAATTGCATGAAAGATATTCAGATACGAGAGTGTTCTCAGCAAAAGTGGATAAAAGGTACGGAGTTTACTTCTGTTTCTGAAATATTTATTCTTTGTAAAAGTTATCTGGCTGAGCGTACGTCGACGAGTCAGAGACAACACGCTATTTTTAGTACAAGGCTTGCTACATACAGGGTAATATTTTAATCAGTGTCCAAATTTTTTATAGGCATTTGGTAACGTATCACAAATAGACTCCATTTTTGAAAAAAAAACTGGTAGGTATTTTTTAAATTATAAGTTGTCTATACCAAAAAAATTATCCGTACAGCGTGTTTTTTTTGACCTTGGTCCTACGCTGAAGCCCGAAGGCTGTATCGGCAAATCTTGGCTGACTAGTGGATAGACGCAGCTATAAGGGGCCATCCGACTGTCGAGTTTGTCATTGGCTAGGCTCATTTATTTTTTGAGCCTTGATTTTTTATTTTTTTGGAATCTTGATGGTGAAGGAGTGTTTTGATGGTGACGCCTTTGACTGGTCCATCAGGACTTGCAGCCAGTCCACCTCGTCGCTCGCGCTTGCGGTGGACTCGGGAATCGGTGTTGATTCGGATACTGGCTGGAGTGGTGGACGGGCTCCATCGGTCGCGACGTCTGGGGGCCCTGGGGCCCTGGCGTCGTCCAGGGGGAGGCTCTCCTCAGACGCGGGTGCAGCAGGAGGGGGGACCTCTTTCTGGGCCTGTGGGGCCCTCTTTTTCTTCGGCTTCTCGTTGTTTTTGGGCTTCGGGGGCCTCGGTGCGGTCGCCGCGCCCCTCTTAGTGAGGGCGTTTGCCGGCGCCATGAGCGTGGCCGGCGCCGACACGTCCACCGACGGCGTCTTCACTGATGCCCTCGTCTCGGGTCCTGGTCTCTGCGGGGCGGTGTGGGCCGCTGTCCCCGCCTTGGTGGTCCGGGCCTCCCTGCGGAGTGCCGGACACCTGGTGTTGTTTGCCAGGTGAGAGCCGCTGCAGTTTGCGCAGGTAGCCTGCTCGGTCCGGGGTCGCATGCAGTCTTTGGCTGCATGGGGGCCCGCACACCGCACGCATTTCCGCGGGCGGTGGCAGCCCTCCTAATAGTGCCGGAAGCCCTGGCACCTGTGGCATTGTGCGGGGCCTTTCTTGCCCCTCCAGGTTTCTATCTTCACATCCGGACTGATCCGCACCATCACATCGGGCGTCGGCTGGGCGGCGGGTTGGGCGGCTCCCTGGACTACAGGTTGCTGCGGGAAGAGTTTCCGCGCAGCAACCCTCTCACCGCCGGGCACTTGCGCGCTCGGTGGTAAGGTGGCTGTCTGGGGTGCCTGGTCGGCGACAGGTGTGGGCGGCGTTGTAAGGCGGCACGCCCGTTTGGTTGCTTGTACTTCCTGCTGCGTGGGCGGTGTGCAAACCTTACTACCCGCTGAGGTGCCCGCGCGGTAAGGTTTTTTACGATCACTTTAAGCAGCAATGACCTACTAATTTTTTTTGTACTGAATGATATGAAACAAAAAAAAACACGTTTTTATAATTTTTGCTGAAGAATCTAATACTTGAATTTGGACTCTGATTAAAATGTCACCCTGTAATTATAAATGTCATTGTGCTTAAACTATCCATTTTGCTTTGAACAGTCCCTTTCGTGGATTTTGAACTTTCGAAACAAGGATTTGTCCACTCACTAGATCTGGGCTAACACAACTGATTGCGTTTTATTTCAACTGAAACTTGAAATGACAATGAAAATTAAGTTTCGTGAGTTGCAGTCGGCGTGAGTTTATGTATGTATGTGTGCCTAATTATACCAATAGTAGTATTTGCCGAGACGTGGGTGGCAGGTGATAGGTTTAGCATAGCGTAACGCAAGCTGTGCTTGCCCTAAGGCTGCAGTTGCGCGTGGGCAGGTAAGGTCGCGCGACGCAACGTGCGAGCTGTCAGGCGACTAGCGTTTCCCGCTTCAGCCTCCGCCGGCCATAGTTACCTCACAAACACGCCGCGCGACTTTACGCCTGTGCGTAAACGCGGCCTAATTGAACCGTTTCAAGAACGATATTAGACTAATAGAATTTTCCATCTGATCGTAAAATATTGTTTCAATTGGTACATTAAAAAACCAAGTAATTTTGTCAATCTACTGAATATAGGAAAATATTAAAAAACACTACAGAATGTGGTGATATGATCAGTCTAATATTGTTTTTTAAACGGGAATCTATTGAAGATGGGCGGTCGGCAAAGTAGTTAGTTGCGTACCCCTCCATATATAAGATTGCAGGAGCGAGCGCGTAGCTAACTAGTTAGCTGGCAGTACCAGTGAATAAAGAGAAGTAATATAGCGTCAAAGTCATGTTTTCCAGTTGGCTTTCTCACAGCCCTCATTTTGTATGCCGTTGCGATGCTATAAATCTTATCTTCAACGCCAACCAGTGAGAATGAGGGTTCGGTCACAACTTCGGGTGTCGGCGGTAGAACAGCAGAGTGAGACAGGATGCTCCATTCCCACGTATAGGGCATCGCCGCCGCTTGAAGTCCTGGCCGAGCTTTGACTTTGGTCCTCTATCCTCTCACTGAATATTATATCGGCAAAATGAAACCTTGGCCCACCACGGAACCATGCCATATTGCAAGCATTGTAGTACTTCGATATAATTCCAAGTTGGGTCATGGCTACATTTTTGTTGTAAAAATTTCGTTGTTGTTGACAATATGGTGTCGTTTTCAGGCCGATTTTGAAGACCGGCACAGGTGAAAGCAAATACAAGTCGCAATACGCGCTGTCGGGGACCGGACCTAATCTGACGCTCCGACGGGGTCCGAAGGATAGTCTATTGCTGTACGTACACATGTTATATATTGTGCTATAGAAATTGGACGCGTCCCATTCGTTTCTATGCTTTTTTACATTCACCTAACTGAGGTGATTTATTTTGAAGTATTGATCGTGGATTTGACGCGTGCGGAAATATCATTTAATACCTCCTTTTCATATTCCAATTACAAAACATCGCGAATCAAGCTTATAATCTAAAAGATGCGAGAGAGAGAGAAGAGGGGGACATTGGATGACGATAGTCATTTTATTAGGCCATTTCAAGGAATAGTCTGGTAACAGGATGATGAGGGGGGGGGGGGGTCAAAAATCGTCAATAAACGATGACGATGATGATGTTCTCAGAGAGGACTACATGGCCTGGAAAGGGCCCAACCCCGAGCTCCGCAAGGGTCCGACCGCGCGGGCTACGGGGCCGGAGCCCCGCGAGCGGGGCTACTCCCTCGCGCGGGGCCCCGGCGACCTCGCCTCCGGACCCGCAGGGCTCGCCAAGGGCTCCATGTATCAAAAGATGAATAAGAAGACTGCAAAGATGTGAGTAGATTCGATTTTTCTCCGTTTTACTAGATTGTATGCCCTTGTTTTACAAACATCCATTAAATCCATGTTAATTTAAAGTATCAGTAATCTAGTATTTAATCTTATAAACTATCCGTATATCGCATTTTAGCCATCGGAGGCTTTCGTCAATTGTGTCAACTTGGGCTTCTTGTTATAACTTCCCCGTCGCAATAGTATTAAGTACTATAGTTATTTAAAGAATCTATTTTTTATATAATTATTATTATGGGACATTCTTACACAAATCGAACTAGGCATAGTAAGCGCAATAAGGCTTGTGTCATAGGTACTAGAGTACGATATATTTAATAGATATAATTACTTAAATACATAGAAAACATCCAATACTCAGATACAAATATTCGTGCGCGTCACAGACATATTTTCCCTCGCCGGGATTCCAACCCAAAACCGTGAGTTTCTTAGGTCACTACCCACAAAGTCTTGTGGGTAGTGACCGGTTAGCCAACCGGTGATGTTGATCTATATGGTAGTTTTGGCAAAGACGTTGGGAAAAGTTGTTGTTTCTGTATCTTTACTTGGCTAGTAAAAATAAGCATACATTTCTTAAAATATAGTATGTATTATATTTGCATTTTCTATGTTTTAAAACGGGACAATAGGGTATTTGACAACAGTGAACATTAATTGATATTCCATTGGCAGCAGATAAACTTTACGAAAACTAGGAAAGTATCAATCATTCCTTTATTTTTGCTATTTTAAGATTTTTAATTTCATAAAAACTTACAATAAGGCCGTTGTTTGATAGTGACGTCACAAGTAGGTAATCCTTGCAAATTCCATACCAACGAAGGGGGCTTGACGTTTCATAAAAAGAAGCTGATTTAACTTTTGTCTAATATCGTGTTCGACAGTGTCTCACGTTTTAGTTTAAATGCATTTAGAATAGAATAGAATAACATTTATTCATGGCCACAACACATACATGCACATACATCAACATACAAAAGAGAGAACAACATTGCCACGGAACGGTTCCGTTTCAGCGTTGCGTTGTGCTGGTCTGGTGACCAGCGCTGGTATTCCGATGGAACCATCCGGTGATTCCACATTTTACACACACAAATAATAATAATAATATTACACCACATTAAACTTCGTCTCCAAAGGTCCTATGTGTTGGATCTATATCCCCACGCACGCTTTCCAAATGACCGGGGATCGCCTCGTGAATTTCAATAATTTGCTGTTTTATAAAGACAAATAATAAAATTTCATGTCAACTAAAGACGCATCGCCGACACTAGTTTTGACGATAGAAGTGAAACTGTTAGTGGTTGTGTGTGACGTTTTGCTAGCAATTATTAGGGCTAACCTTATCTTTTTGTTTTTAGCGACCCGTTCTTGCGAATGTTATGGCCGGAAATCTACCCGTCGCCGTAGTTTGCCATCGCAGTAGTTTTGTATGTTTTATTATATTTTATTTTTATTACTTAAGTAAAATAATTTTGTTAATTTTTGTTTTTAAGCAGTAACTCTGCTAACGGAAATTATAAATTTTAAATGAAAGGAAAAATTGAAAAATTTAATTTTCCGAGCCGGATTCGAACCGGCGCCGGCGACGCCTCCCTAAGGCGTTGTATGAAGGAACTGATTGAAGGATTTGGTGCCCGAACCAGATTGTTCCGATCAGCTCAGTTCGTTAGTAGCGACGGGCCATGAATGCCTGTGGTCGCCGGTTCGAATCCGGCTCGGAGCATTAAATTTTTCAATTTTTCCTTTCATTTAAAATTTAAAATACTTTTATGTTATTATTGTTACATGTATTTTTTTACCATCGTCTTTGATTTAATTTGAAAGTATGTCAACAGAGTCATTGCTGACTCCTTTATTTGTGTCCTAATTTTGTTACTGAGCGAAGTTGGCAAAAGTTGTCGTGCGCTACTTTGCCGCGTAGCCGGGCACATGGGCAAAGTTGCCGAATGCCACTCTTATTTTGAACTAACGTTGTTTAATTGATATATATTTTTGTTTCAGTGTTGCATAAAGTCGGAATTCAAGTAATGTACCCTTTAAGGAATGTCCAGGTATCATAACTTTAAGAAATGTGTAATAGTTTATTTTTACATAATTTAAAGTCCATTCTCAGACGCGCTCTTAGTATTGAAATGAGATTTTTTTTATCTATGATTTTGCTAATGCAATAACCAATACGATTCTAATTTAATATCATGGTCTTATAATACTCAGGACAGCTATACGTGTCGCCACAATGAGGGACGGAAAGGCCCCTTATGCAAGGGGATCGATTTTTGAATCTCACCAAGTGACTAATTCTCACCGATTTGAGTGATTTCAAAAAGCTCGTATTTTTGAAACTCATCGGTGACTTACATTTGTCATACCTATGATATCGATTTACGAGTGCCCCTACCCACTCGTAATTGAAATCACCATGCGATTGTTTTTGACAGACGTATGTGACATCTGCCAAGAATTTTTCAAAACTTTAATTTTCGGTGAGAAAATAAAAACCGGATCCCCGCACTTAAAATGGCTGATGACTTGCCATAAACAACCTACGTAATTAGGACGGGTAATGGTTTGTGTGCCACAACTTCATGCTGAATCAGTTGCGGCAATTACAAAAAAGTGGAACTATGACAAGGATAACGAATTATATTTCCCTTTCTGTCACACTTATCGAGATTTGTATGCCACCATCTCGCTCGGACGTGGTATTGTTATTACCATAGCTTGTCCTGAGTAATATCAATACGTAGTATTTTCCGGAATGGATAGCCGCATTTAGTTATACGGGAGATTATTACGAGTTGGCCGAATTCCTTCAAAGTTGTCCACCCATAAAGCAACTCTATCGGCCTAGGTATAAGATTCCGATTACAATGGCAGTTTTATAGGTAGTCGGCCATATTAAATAATCTCTACTGATAGTAGCACATTGCTATCGATCAGAAAACACAAGCAAAACTCTACCTTGTTCTTGGGTGATATTGTTTTTTGCTTTGATCGGCGGAATATGATGAATTTTATTTAATATTACGTGTTTTTTTAACCGTCTTAGAGCCGAAACCCACTTAAAGTATCTAACGTGAAAAAAAAAATAGTTAAATTTTTTTTTTTTTACTTTTATTACCTTTTAGTAGGCAATAAAAGGTAATTAAGATTGAAAAATCCTGTATGGCGCGCTGTGCGAAGTTCATTCACCCGGTTAGAGTTCGTACCTATCTACATAAGATGGCGGCTAGCCGGCACTGCGGTCACTCGGCTGGATGATTAAGAAAACAATATTAATTTTAAAAAAATAACCTTTGTTTAAGGTCTTTGTAATGTATACATTAAATGGGCTTCGGCTCTAATACGGTTAAAAAACACCGTGTATTTCGGTACATGACTACTTATACTAAAACAAGTTATTTTGTTAAATCTAGTATTACCTGTGAAAGATCTCAATAGTTTAATTATTATTTATTATTTAATTTATCGTGTCAACAGTGAGAGAAAACAGTTTTTAAAAAGTAAGACTTTAAAATTATCTTATGAAAAGTCTGTTCAATAGAGTAGGTGAAAATGTGTATATTTTTGTTTTAATTTTTGACTAATTGGTAAAATTAAACTGTCCTTAATTTGTAAGTCCTATGCGTATACTTGAGATTATGCGAGTTGGCCAGGAGTTGGCCGAATCGTATCAAAGTTGTCCAATCTAAAAGCAACTCTACCTACGTCCATGGTGGAAGAAGAAGTCGGCCACGTTCAATAATCTCAATCGTACTTTAAGGTTATTTTTTAGAAATTAATATGTAACTAATGCCATTAGTATAGAATTCAGTGCAATATTTTTAATACCCGACGCAAAGAGAGGAGTGTTACAAGTTTAACGTGTCTCGTCTGTGTATGTGTATCTGTCTGTGGTATTCTAGCCCTTAAACAGATGAACCGATTACAATGAGGTTTTTTTGTGTCATAGATAATTTTATCCCGAGTGTTCTTAGCCTGATTCATGAAAATCTGTTCAGCCGTTTTTGAGATATTGGACATTGAAATGAAAATGTCGGAGGTTTTTCAACTTTTCTAAGTTGTAATTATTTAGTTTAAATCTCAAAGCATATTCGTCGGATCAGGTACTTTGACACTGTTTGGCGATTTAGCATGGCTATCGCGAGTTGTGTCGCGGCGACTATCTGTCTCTTTCTAAGCGTCCTAATTAAAGAGAAAGAACCCTTTCATGAAATATCATTTAATATTAAACAGTAGCATTTCGGTGAAGGAAAACATCGTGAGGAAACGGGTCTTGTCCCAATAAGGTCTAGTTTTCCCTCTCGGTTGGAAGGTCAGATGGCAGTCGCTTTCGTTAAACTAGTGCCTATGCCAAATCTTGCTCGCTGGGTGGACGATGCAGGCGGTGAGACTATAATTCTAAAGCCGTGTCAAAACTGGATCCAGAAACGTGACGTGCGCTGCGGGCCTTATTAAATCAATTTTATCACGTGTTCAGTTCAGTCCCGTGGAACATTACCACACTGTTTATTGAAAATGGCCACCAAATCTGACAGCTGAGACACGTTTATACGTTACCATTGACGCTCTCGTAAACGGCTCTAACGATTTCAATGAAATCTGGACTATTGGAGTTTACGGGGGCGAAAAATCGATCTAGCCGAGGCTCAGTCTGGGAAAATTCGTTTTCTTCGTATTTTCACCCGAGCAGAGCAGAGCTCGGGCGCCCAGAGGGACTGGTACTAAAAGGAACTAGGAAATAAGGAGATCGGACATGCCGCGCGCTTTGTATTGAATATGCCTGTCGCAACTTCTTGAATTCGTGGTTTTATTTGAAATAAATAGTATTTATAGTATTTACCTCTGAAAAGTGATCCGTCTGTGTGGAAATTAATCAAATCACTGCGATGTTTGCAAGTAATTATTGCATAACTCAGCATTTTGGCAAAAAACGGACCTTTCTCGGTGGACAACGGACGGTAAATGTATGGCGGAGTATGCCCAATGAGCTGACATGTGCGACACAGCGGCCGGCGGCTTGCCCGCTCTATAGTATTTTATGCTCTGAGTACTAAAACTCACGTCCTATGAGTTGTCTTCGAAAAATCTATCAATCGACATAATCAAAACACCCACCCTTAGGTCGGGTTATATTTTTTGGACGTATTTGTAAGTATTGCTGTAATAGCTGTAAGTATTATATTGTCATATTTACGAAACTTTAGTTGCCCGTAATAAGCTAAATGTTTTCAAGTAAATTCGCTGAGATATTTTTAGTACAATGTTCTTTAATAAAAAACAAGATTAAAGGGCTAGATTCCTAAACCTCAAAACTATAATAGCCGGCACGTAAGTATCTAGAACGAAGATAATAGCGTCATATGTGAACGTTCACTACGGCATTCTGAGATAGCGTGCAGGACTCCGTGTCAAAACAGGCAGGCTATATTCTTATTTTACATCGTCATATCAGCCGAAAGACTTCCACAACTGTGCATAATCCTCCCCCAAAGAGTGCCACAATGACCGCTGCGCCACCCGCATCCAGTACGCTTACCATGAGTTTGACAATGATGGCTTACGCTAACGAGTATCGAGTTTTCTATCTATGCATCTCTATTGCACTTTGACAGTACGAGCGGGATTCACAGATAGAAAACTCGATACTCGTTAGCGTAAGCCGTCATTGTTAAACTTATGGTAAGCGTACAGCGGACACATTTAACTTTAAATTACGATTTCATGTTGGGAAACAATTAAACTACAGAAAAGGAAACTAGCTTATCACGTTTTAATTAGTGAATCGAATTAATTATTTTTATCCAACATAATAACGATAGTTGATTTCAACAGTTGCCAAAAGACTTGAATTCGCTCGATATCCTGCGCGGCCGCGGAAAGATAGACCGGTCTTTTTGTGAATGACAATAGACAGATGAATCATTAGCAGGAAACGAAATAACCACACTAAAATGGCCCCACAGAACGGATGCAATTTCCATTATGATGCCAGGCAGCAGTTTAGTTCTAACATACCGGGTTTTAGGCAAGTGTTTGGGTAATAATGTGTAACGTTTATGGTTTCTTGGTTCGCTGACATAAAGAAGATAATTTTCTAAATGAAAATAGACAGATGAATCATAAGTAGATCGAGCGTGTTCATGTGGAGTTATCCATTCGTTGGCCCCGTTCTTCCGCTGCACTTAGTATGTAATGTAGAATATATCGCACCTGGTAGGTTTTAAATTATTGACAGTGGTAGGTACCCAATGATGTAATATAAAAAAGAGGTAAGTAGATAGGTTGTCTATACGAACTTCCGTGTTTTAAAATGGCCACCAAATCTGACAGCTGACACGTTTATACGTTTCCATTGACGACGCGAAACTGGCAATTTGGTGCAATAGGCTCACTTTTAGAGGGCCCAAGTCAAATGGCAAGTATTGTAGTCCGACCGCTGCACTCAGAACTCGCGTGGGCGGCGCGCGGTAGCAGGGGTATGAAGATAAGCGGGCGCCGGCCTTCGCTTCCCGCACGACGCCCGCACTGTTATCGTCATACCCCTTCACTTGCGCGCCGCGCAGGCGAAGACGGAGTGAAGCGGTCCGACTATAGTCACGCAAGACCCGAAAAGAAGAGTGACGTCAGGTATAAACATGTATATTTGGAACTTGTAAATTGGTGAATGGGTTAGTTATAACTTGGCTGTGCCTATTTCTCTGCTCTTCCACATTAACGTTCACTAATTAACTGGAAGCCCTCGCAACGCTCTGGGTTCAATATTGCGCCCTCGCCTCTTGTTAGGTGTCCCTTTTTATAGTCTGTGATTATTTATAAGTATTCACGTGTACCTAATGGAAAAAAAGGCGGTATCGTTAAGTGCGTAGAATTAAAATTTAGAGAGAAACTAATTACCTAGTAAAGAATTTAAAAACGATCTAGTACCGCCTTTTCTTTCCGTCCTCAAGTAGGTAGTCATCCCCCGAACGCTAAAGGATAATATATAGGTATATTCAGAATTTCCCATCAACTAGGCATATTGCCAATGCCAAGTAAAGCCGAATGTATGCTCTTTTTTTATTTTATTAAGTGTGCGTTCATAATTTTGGAGAACGGATATTTAAGCGTAACAGGGCCGATTTTTATTTTCTTGTTGATTCCTATTGCGTCAGAATTGGAAAATGGGTGGTTTCGAAGAGCTTGGGATTATGTGCCATATAAATAGAATATTTTAGGTAATATGCAAAAGAATAATAAAAATTCCGCTGAGCTACGAAAATTCCTTAACTTTTGCCAGCCGATGGAAATGGAAATTGTGCGTATATTATACAGAGCAAGTTCTATTTAATCTACACAGCAATTTTCATTAAATATATATATTTTTTAAAACTACGACATAAAAATCGGCCCGAAAAGGACATATCTCTTGGGCAGTGCTCTTTTAGTCGCAAATTAGTCAATTAGAATAAGCATAGTGATGTAGGTGCAATTCAACATTCCATATTTTTGCGATTATGTAACAGATTTGTCGGAATAAAGTTGTTGGTTTGTGCGAGCGTTGTTTATTTTAACCTTTTCGCAGCCAATCAAGACCATGAACGGCGCCTCTCTTTGGGACGCCATGGCTATACGTCGCTACCGTATCCAAACGAATATACCTACTTACTGACAATATGGCGTGTCGTGTCCCTGGAAAATGGCGTCAAAATTGAAAAAGGCGGCGTAATTGGGGACTTATTACTGACAGATTATGGATAAGCGGCAATTACACTGCGTCGTTCACCTAATGCGGTCGCCGAATTCATTAAACTACTTAGGCCAACAAACGTCTTTACATTAGTCTGTCCGCCTGCTACGGCGACTTGGCAGCTGTCGATCGCCGAATGCGGCCGACTAACCTTATTCTTTAGCTGCGATCACCGCATGCAGCATGCGGCGAACGACGAAGTGTAATTGCCGCTTAACGACCAAAATTCTTGGCCAGCTAACTCACTCAATTAAATTTTCTATTAGTTTTCCGTTGTGACACGAAAATAAACTATAGGTACAATTCTATGGTTAATGTTAGTGCCACGACGGAACTATTTTCAGTTTGTATGGCTAACTACCGACTAACCAGGCAACTACTGGCCAATAATTTGGTCCTCACCCTTATTTCATACTTATGTATTTTTTTGCCATATAAAGAATGTGCAAAATATCCCACTCGCTTGACAGACTCTAGCGACCGGGTTTGTAAGGGGAACACAGAAAATATTTATTTAAAATGCCGAACACAATGGCGATTAACAAAAATTTGGACGCAGATGATTGTTTGGATATCAGAGATAGGTTAGGTTAGTAGGTACTTATATCCTGAAAAATCTAAAATTCCTTCAGCGGAACATGGTTTTCGAACAAATTATCAACATATCAGGCGAAAGACGTCCACTGCTGGACATAGGCCTCACCCAAAGAGCGCCATAACAACCGGTCCTGCGCCACCCGCATCCACGGACTCCCGCGACCTTTACCAAGTCACTAGACAAATGCTTCAGTTTGGGCCGAAAATCGTTCGTATGTCGCGGCGGTCCCATGAATAGACATGCTGGTCGCATGCCCTCTACGCATATTGGCCTATAAACGACACGCAAATTGACCAATACGCATAACTAATGCCCACACGAGTGATCAGTCGCAAAATGACCTACCTTAAATAATACGCGAAATGACCAAACGAAAATCTTTTATTAATTCCGTTAAGACTTTCGTTGGGGATGCGGTCAGCGATGGACGGGACGCCTTGCTTCTTAAGCGGAGCTTCTGACGCTGATTGCATTATTGACGAATGATGGGGTGTAAATATGTCATGATTTGTCAGCCCCGATTTATCAGAAGCTGACTAATTGCTATCGTCTGGAGGCATGTTGCGCTGCTGATCCAAGAGTCAAACGAGTTGTACTTACTGAGAAATAGCATGCACACGTGGTCGGATTAAAAGGTTAGTAACTTACGAGTAGATGGACGCCAATTTTTAAAAGATAGAAAATTAATCCGTTAAAGGAAAGTTTCAGTTTGAAAAATAAGACGAACATTACACACACACACCTATGTAATTTGCACACAAATCAGTTAAGTAGGTATTGTTAATTCGTTCCCTTAAGAGTTATAGAAATAAACGGACGTCGAACGAATCGATTGCGGGATTCCATTCGGCTCGGCTAAGAGATGAGATTTCTAAAAATGTTTTTACAAAATCATGAATTCATGAGTAACGTATGAATTTCGTGTATTCAGGTCTCTTTTACGGATAATCAATACGCAGTGGAACACTCCAACACAAAAGTAAAATAAATTACCTAGTCACAACACACCTGACATACATACACCTTCATCCCTAATAGGGGTAAGCAGAGCACATGAAAATGTGGGTACAAAAGTTCGTCAAAATGTGATATCACAAAGAATTGAATAATTGTTGTCTCTTTCCAACGTTGTGAAAAAGTGCAAGAAAGGCAATGGCCTTTAGAAATGCTGTGTAGGTACTCTTCATTCATATATGTATATGTACGGATTAGCCTCGACCAGTTGTATGTCCTTCTCTAACTGTCTAAGTTCCTGCTCCATCTTCAGCTTCTTGAGGATCTTCGGAACCGTGTCGGTGAGCATCGGCAGTTGGAGGAAAGCCTTCTGCGTCAGTTGCCATTTGTGTTTCAAATCCTGGGGAGAAGAGATGACATATTTCACTGGTGGCAAGTAAAGACATTGAAATGAATAAGTGTAGGTATATAATTGTAGTCAACTAAGTTATGGAACGCGTGAACCGCGCGATCTCGCAAACTATTGCCTAAACCTTCCAGATTTGATTTTTTATTTTATTTATTTAGATATACAATTTAACAATTTTAATAGCAACAGTATTCTTTCTGTATTTATGTAACAGACAATTTTGTTGGCTCTACAAGGCGCAAACGAGGCTCGAACTCACATTTTTTTTATTATTTGCCAAGAAAAGGGATATACACAATACCTACAATAAGAAACAATTTTATAACAAATGATAGCTCACAGAATGTTTTAAAAATAGGGAGAAGTTTACTCCACTTGTAGGCAAACAAATCGTAATCCGGTGCATACAGAGTTACTTTGTTAAGTAGCGCTTGCGTTTATATAGTTGCTTTATACGTATTAACACTAACTGATCCTAAGAATCCTATATACTATTAAACGAGCAATACGTGTTTATATATTGGATATCACGTTCTCGAAAATGGCCCTAACGATTTCAATGAAATTTTAGATATATAGGGTTTTACGGGGGCGAAAAAACGATCTAGCTTGGTCTAATTGTCTGGGAAAATCCCTTTTCTCCGATCTTTCTCTATTTTCTCCCGAGCTCGTCCAGCGAA
The DNA here is from genome assembly GCA_945867215.1 of Epinotia demarniana. Taxonomy (NCBI): domain Eukaryota; kingdom Metazoa; phylum Arthropoda; class Insecta; order Lepidoptera; family Tortricidae; genus Epinotia; species Epinotia demarniana. Next base: position 61,945,213 of record OX244259.1, read on the forward strand.
TATGTATTAAATAACTAAATAAATTTCAAAAACGCATTCTAATATTATAAATACGAAAGTGTGTCTGTCCAGTCTGTCTTTCGCATTTATAATACCTATTCACGCTCATGTTACCTCTGCACGCTTAGGCTTCGTTCACACGGCATTGTCCTGCACGTTTTTTTGGAGTATCTATCTTAACGTATACACAGTGGCACATATTGGGTGTTTTTTTTAGAGGTTTGGTTTTTAAATTGGCAACACTGTTCGTAGTGATTGTCAATTTGACAGTTGGCGGTATATTTGAAGTCAGTACGTTTTGCCATTTTCACAATGAATATACTTACTTCAGAAGAACGCTTGCAAATTGTTCAAATTTATTTTGAAAATCATGGCTCAGTTCGCCAAACTCACCGTGCGCTACGTCCGTTTTATGGTCGACATAATCGTCCATCCGAGCAAGTTATTCGGAAAACCATGGATCGTTTTCATACCACGCATACTCTAGTTGATAATACGCATCCACAAAGACGCCATACAGTGCGCACAGAAGAAGTTATTGCTGCTGTGGAGCGTAGTGTTGAAGAGGACCCAAATGAGTCGATTCGCCATCGTGCACAGCAATTGGAGTTGTGCCCATCCACTTTGTGGAAGATTTTGCGGAAAGATCTTGGACTGCGAGCTTACAAAATCCAACTTGTGCAAGAATTGAAACCGCATGACCATTATACGCGCCGTACGTTTGGTGAATGGGCCGAAAACAATATTCAGCTTGACCCACGTTTTCAATGCAAAATTTTGTTCAGTGATGAGGCTCATTTTTGGTTGAACGGCTACGTCAATAAGCAAAATTGCCGAATTTGGAGTGAAGAAAACCCAGAAGCCTTTGTGGAGACGCCCTTACACCCGTTAAAAGTCACTGTTTGGTGCGCTTTATGGGCAGGTGGAGTCATTGGCCCATATTTTTTTAAAGATGGTACCGGCCAGAATGTTACCGTCAATGGAGAGCGCTATAGAGCCATGATTGCCGACTTTTTCGTTCCTCAGTTGAATGATATTGATGTGGCGGAGCTGTGGTTTCAACAAGATGGTGCAACATGCCACACAGCGCACGCCACCATCAATTTATTGCGGGAAACATTCGATGAGCGCATAATTTCCCGTAATGGCCCTGTCAACTGGCCCCCGCGATCATGTGATCTCACACCCATGGATTACTTTCTTTGGGGATATGTGAAGTCACAGGTCTACGCAGATAAACCCCTGACGTTGGACCACTTGCCAACATTCGCCGCGTTATTGCCAATATACGGCCCCAGACGCTCGAAAAAGTGGTCGAAAATTGGATTTCCCGATTACGCTTTATTCGAGCTAGCCGTGGCGCCCATATGCCCGAAATCATTTTTAAGACTTAATGGCATAATAATATCTTTTAAATAAAACCAATACCATGATAATAATGTTTATTTTTACGTGTTTTATTTCATGTTAAATTTGTATACCTTTAAAAAAAACACCCTTTACAATAGTATTTTATGCAATTGTTATATAATGTATGCTTTTTCAATCGAGTACCACGTTTAGGCCACGAAGCTTGCTGAGTGGCCTAATCAAGGTAAGAGACTTAAAAAGCTAATTATATAACTATTGTATACAATATTTTTTCTACGAGTCAACTGAACGGATTAAAAAAACTTGGTATCTATTGAAAACGAAGTGCAACCTATTTACCTTCTGAATTTCTCATGACGGCGTCCTATTGGTCAAATACATTATAGTTCAGTAAAGGCGCCACGTGATTGGTCAATTTCATTACAGTTGTCTCAAGAGTTATGAAATGTTGAGTTGGTAGCTCCATAGTAAAAAGTATGTGATTTAAGTTTGCTGTACGAAGTCTTAATTCAAACATTAAGGTCGACGAGTATAAAAAATGTTGTTTATACGTTTAAACGAATACTCACCGGACTTGTCAAGCAAACCCAATGAACATGCAGGACAATGCCGTGTGAACACAGACTTATGTTGCCTCTTCACTTTCAATTTGGATTTGGTATAGAAATAGTTTGAGCCCCGGGAAAGTACATTGGATAGTTTTTTCTGTAAAATGTTTCTCTCTTGTCGTGGTACTGTAATAACAGTACATTACTACGGAGAAGTAGGTACGTAGGTATATGAGACGGCCGCGACATACTCTCGATTTTTCTCGCACTATACCTCTTGTTTTAAGTGTCCTAATAAGAAAGAGACGGACAGTGCGAGAACAATCGAGAGAGCTCGCGCGCCGTCGCTTGATAGCCGTGCTGGAGCGTTTCCGTCCCTCATTATGGCTACACGATAGCTTGTCGAGAGTATTATAGGTTCATGATTACAGCATTCGACCCTAACCTTGAGTAGCTTCTCCCTCTCCTGGTCGGCCAGCTGTTTGCACAGACTCTGCATGTGGTCGTCAGCGTACTGCACGGCGGCAGACTGACGCCGGATCCGCCTGTTCCGGCGCACGAGGTAAGCCGGCATCCGGCCGAAGTCCGGCCGCAAACAGTATTCGGGGACCTCGCCGGAGCCTTTGATCTTCTTTATGTGGCCGTCGCGGGTGTCTACTAGTCTGTTAACGTTGTGGAATAACGGTTATGCTGGGGCCGCATTAAAGAGAAATGCCGTAAATTATCGCGATAATCGTAGTGTGGCCGTAACGGTTAACGTCCATTATCGCGATAATTAATGGCATTTCTCTTTAGTGTGGCCCAAGTACGCACCAGTACAGTTTTGACGACATTCAGAAAATTCATCCTTGCATGGTGCGCGGATCGCGGGTGTCACGTGTGCGACGAAATTCAAATACCATTTTTTTGCATGGCTGTCACAGGATGCCCGCGAGCTGTCGCAGCGATATAGAATATCCTTCTCTTTCTAATTAGAGCACATAGAACGAGACGGATAGTCTTTCGTCGCCGCGACACAGCTCGCGAGCCGTGCTGCCGTGGCCCTTTTCACGAACTTCACGAAGTTACGATAACTATAAAAGTATCAACTGGCAACACTCGTACAATTGCCGGTCGTTTCGTTTGTGCTTAGTGTTGCAAGTTTAGACTTGTAAAATTGTTACTTGTAGCTTACTGAAACTGAAAACTGTGAAAAGGCTGGGTGCCTCTTAAAAACAGACGGATTAGTCTTTCTCGCCACGACACCGGTGCCCTGTTTATCAAAACTTACAAGTCTACAAGTTTACAAGTTACACTTTACAAGATTCATATTACAAATAGGAGAAAAAAACTGTCCACAATGTTAGATATAATTTTCGGTTTTCCGTTCCGTTACCACCATACAAGCTTAGTATGGAAACGGTAATGGGCCATCCACATTAAGTGACTTTACCCCCATTTGTCAGTACAACATGTCGAAGGCAGAATTGGGTGTAGCGTACAGACGTAACAACTGCAACTACAATTTCATTCAGTGTGGCCAGTTAACATTAGGAAAGCGAATATTGCCGCATTCAAACGGTCCTTCCTTAACTTTAACTTTCCAGTTTATACCTGGGCTCCACCGGTCTTCCCTTGACCTTGATGGCTTTCTTAATGTTCAGCACCTTGAAGTTGACCTTCGGTCTCTCCGGCCCCTTCCCCGGTGGTGGACGCTTGGGGACAGGGGGCAGGTCCCCTTTAATGCACTTGTGGTCTGACTTTTTGAGGGGTTGACCTGCGGGAAGGATAGTTGTCGAAAGTTAATGGCAGAAAATCGACACACAAATGTCTTGATCCATGGTTTCCAATGTAATGAACATCTACATACTAAAGTTCCCTCAGCGTAGCTAGCATGATCAATGTCGTCACTTACGGTGTATATGATGCTTTAAGAGATATCTTCCAGGCTCTGAGCTGGCCTAGCTCCGAGTGATATCAGTCTAAACATGTTTCGTAGAACGACTGACCGAAGCCCTCCCCATTCTTTAGAAACTGATCACGTGGACTGACCGAGGTCTCCGCGTAGCCGAAGGTCCGCCGCAGCTGAGGTATCATCCAGACTCTGAGCTGGCCTAGCTCCGAAGTGGTATCTGTCCAAAAATGTTTCGTGGAACTACTGACCGAAGCCCGCCCCTTCTTCAGGAACTCATCCGGCGGGCCGATCGGGATCTCAGCTTCTCAGCGTAGCCGAAGGTCCGCCGCAGCTGAGGTATCTTCCAGACTCTGAGCTAGCCTACCTCCGAGGGTAATCTGTCCAAAAATGTTTCGTGGAACTATTGACCGAAGCCCGCCCCTTCTTCAGGAACTCATCCAGCGGGCCGATCGGGATCTCAGCGTAGCCGAAGGACCGCCGCAGCTGAGGTATCTTCCAGACTCTGAGCTAGCCTAGCTCCGAGTGGTATCTGTCCAAAAATGTTTTGTGGAACTACTGACCGAAGCCCTCCCCTTTCTTCAGGAACTGGTCCGGCGGGCTGACCGGGGTCTCCGCGTAGCCGAACGTCCGCCGCAGCTGAGGTATTTTCCGGGCTTTGAGCTGCTTTTCCAGTTCAGAGTGGTATCTGTCGAACAAAGTTTATCTAAAATCGCTTCATTCAAAATAGGCAAGAGCGAATTCAGATCTAGCCACCAACCAGTTCTTTCATTTTTCTGCGTTGATATTTCTGTGCAACACTAATTCTTACTCAGCGTAATCTCAATCGAGGTTAACACCATAGGTAGCTGAGGGGCTACCGCGAAACGAAATCGAACTTCGTTCGTGTATCTCCATCTCTACCGCTCGAACTAGCAAGTGCGACAGAGACTGAGATACACAAAGAAGTTCGTTTTCGTTTCGCGGTAGGCCCGCTGTTAGAGTTATGGTGGGTACACACCAAGCCAACGAACGGCTATGTATCTCTCTCTAACAAATAGCTGTCACATAAACGCTTCGCGTTCGTTGGTCGTTCGTTTGGTCAGTGTGTACCCACCATGAGACGGTTTTGCATTGTCGATAAAGAGATTGTTTCTCACAGTACTTAACACTTTCGCAACCGGACTAAAAATGGAAACATTCAACAGAAACCGACAGAATTCGCTAGGCGTGCGTACCTAAGTTCATACTACTGCCCGCCTAGCGGGTCCAGCCGGCATCTGAGCAAACGTGTAGTTGCTCAAACATTACGAGTGCCCGCTAGGCGGGTTCCTGGTTGCGAACGTGTTAATGCAAATACTAAAGCGCCAATTTGTGCCAATTTTGAAAAGCGGGGGGCATATAGTGAAGTATATTAAGGTGTATGTACTAACTTACTGGCACAAACGGTAAATAAAAAGTTCAAGACGGCTAATGGGTATTTTATTTGACAGACCTGGGAGTTTTCGGTGGTTCTGGTGGTGGTCTGTCGAGTATGGTGTAAATAACTTCGTCATGGTGAATGATTTCCACAATCGACATCCCTCAAAAGATCAGTAGCAAAAATAGAATAAGATTTATTATAAATATACCAACTATACTAAGCATAAATCCACTACCGCAAGTTTCCATAGAAACGAATTTCATTACTATATATAGAAAAGTACCTACTCTGTGAACTACAATATATTTGTCTTTCGGACAGGCAACGATGAAGTATTTTGTAAAAAGCTACGTTTACTTTTGAATAACCTAATTAAGCGTTAAAACGTTATTTATTATTATTTAAAATTGAAATCAGACGGTTACTATAATTGTTTCTTTCTTATTAATTACATGAATGAGAATGAAACCTTTGGCATAAAAATATAATTTCAAGTCCCATTCTACAATAAGCATTTGCGGGTGACGAAAATCGGAACTAGAAGTTCTTCGATGCAATTTCTTTGTGTTTCCATTGAATATGGAAACGCGCATGTCCAATGCAATTTAATTTGAATGCTGGCGCCACATCACAACAGCAAATAGCTCGCCATTGGCTCAAAGTTTCGACCGGGAAATATTTCTATCGGCAACACTGGCGTACAATTGTCAAAACAAAATGTCTCTTCCTTCAATTTGATCGTTCCCCGTATATTATTTTTAGACATTTTACGTTTTATCCAATGCAGTTCTTCCCGAAAACTATTTCGGTTTTTATTTTGAGGTGATTTTAAGTGAGTATGTTGATAAGGCGCGTCCACAGGCGCGGGGTGTCGTGCTTGTTCGGCGGGGTTCGTCAGTTATCTATACGGTTAGATGCCTTGGACCAAGCGGAGAAGTTGGACGGGTGCTTACAGCAGCTCCCGTCTGAAGCCAAGGTCGTGATATGCGGCGGCGGGGTGATGGGCGCCGCGGTGGCGTACCACCTCGCGAAAAGAGGCTGGGGCGACAAAACTATCCTGATCGAAAAAGAGAGGTAACCTTTTTGAATAAATTAACTTTTGTAACGTAAAAATCCGTCTTTAAAGGCAGTATATGGTGCAAAGTGTAACTTTTCCGAGTGTTTCGACTAGTTTTTATTTTTATTCTGTGATAAGTGATGAAAGGGATTAAGCGAGATATTTTGTTCATTGATTTTCCATGCCAAAGGTACGTTGACAGTTATGCATATAGCATAGTGGACCGGGCGCGTAGCGAGCCAATTGCATTTACGTAGTTGCATTGTTGAAGAATTGGCTTATTGTGGGATATTTCTGTAGACATGGCTTCTGTGTAAAGAATTCTGAAGTGCATTGCATATTGAAGTGAGATGAATCAATACAAATGTAGCTACATCTCTGCATATACATAGTTGTTTTATTTTTTTGGGATTTTTTTAGTTTTTTATATCTTTAGATCTTTAAGTTTATCATACCTACTCACTAGACCTACTGTTTCTACAAGAGCATTCAAGCCTGGCGAGCTATACCGGGACTGAAACATTCCAAGGCGCTTATTTAGGCGTCTTCTGATGCCTTAGCGCTAAGCAGGAACCGTCTACGTATGCTGGTAAGGGTGCCTAAACAAGCACATGCAAGCGATAGGACTATGTGACACAAGGCTGTGCAGACTCTGCCTGGATGCGTAGGAGACGCCTACACACATCCTAACCGAGTGCCCCTGCCTCATGCGCAGTCGTAACTCCTTTCTGGGAAAACACTTCATGTGCCCGGACAATCACAATAGATCAGCAATGGTCAAATTGTCTCTCACGGTCCGGAAGCCACTACAAGAAATAATAATAATAATAAGTTTATCATCAATATCATCATCCTCATAGCATTATTTATCATCAATATCATCATCCTCATAGCATTATTTATCATTAATATCATCATCCTCCTAGCATTATTTATCATCAATATCATCATCCTCCTAGCATTATTTATCATCAATATCATCAACCTCCTAGAATTATTTATCATCAATATCATCATCCTCCTAGCATTATTTATCATCAATATCATCATCCTCCTAGCATTATTTATCATCAATATCATCAACCTCCTAGCATTATTTATCATCAATATCATCATCCTCCTAGCATTATTTATCATCAATATCATCAACAAATATCATCATCATCCTCCTAGCATTATTCCCGGTTGTGCCCTAAAGGATCTCGGACTCCGCTTTGCATAAGTATATATTTTTTTATTACCGGTGAAGATTTTCTTTAGTATAAAAATATAAATATTACTGGACAATCTTACACAAATCGACCTAGTCCCAAACTAAGCAAAGCTTGTACTATGGGTACTAGACGGCGATAAACATACTTATATAGATAAATAATTACTTAAATACATAGAAAACATCCATGACTCATATTTGTGCTCATCACACAAATAAATGCCCTTACAGGGATTCGAACCCAGGACCTTTTGCTTCGTAGGCAGGGTCACTACCAACTAGCCTAAAAAGGTCGTCTAAATAAGTATACTTACTGGTAGGCATAGAACATGATAAAAAAAAAATAAAAATTTGTTTGACCATGAGTTGAACAGTTTAATTTTAGCAGGATTCAAGTTACATGATATACATTTTTTTGTCTGTCTGGTGAATCCTCAAGTGTAAACATGTGGCTCATGTAATTAAGCAACAAGTTCTAATTATTCAAATCTATGCCGGCAACACTGGTTGTGGTCTTATGGCCAGTCATTATTGGTCAAGCTTATTGTTGCCAGTATAGACTAGTGAAATAGGCCGCAGCTCGTAAAATGTGTGTAATGTGTAAAAACTCAAAATTTGTTACTACTCCAAAAGAAAATAACAAAAAGCGTAAAAGTGCGTGTCGGACCACGCGCAACAAGGGTTCCGTGCCTATTAAAAAGGTCGTATCGTTACTGAAATCTTATGGCACTTGCATCCTTTACTTTAAGGAAGGCAGTTTTTAAAAAATATCTCGAAAAACTTTGAACCTATCTTGTTCAAAACAATTTTCGCTGAAAGAATTGAATAAACCCTATGTCCATGATTTTTTTTCATATTTTAAGAATTCATGGTTCAAAGATTAGAGGGGGGGGGACACAATTTTAGTGACTTTTGGGGGCGATTAATTACGACTCTATTCACTTAATCAAAAAAATTGCTAAGAAACCTTATATTTATTTTGAAAGGCCTATCGATTGATGTGCCACACATGGGCTTGCAATGAAAAAAACTTGCAATTAAACTTGCACAAAAGCCACAAAACGCACCTTTATATACACGATTGTCATTTACTATGAGTTATTAAATTCTTTTAGCGAAAATTTATTTGAACAGGATCGGTTCAATGGTTTTCGAGATATTTCTTATAAACTGCCTTTCTTAAAGAAAAGGATGTAAGTGCCACAAGATTTCAGTAACGATACGACCTTTATAATAGGCACGGAACCCTTGTTGTGCATGGTCCGATACGCACTTGGCCGCTTTTTTTTATACTCACTGACTATTTCATAAACATGCATTTTCTGTGTTATGTTATGATATATATAGCATAATCCATAACTAGTTTGTTCATTTGCATTGCTGCAGTGCCATCAGTTGTTATCTTTATTTCTTTGATTTTTAATGCTGTTGCGATTTCTTTGCTATCAGTATACTTTTGAATATTATAAAGGGAACTTTTAATTGTTTACCAAAAAAATACTGATTTGGATAGCAAAATACAATAATTGCACATCAAAACCGAATTTCGATGAAGATTAGTAGTTAAATCAATCAAAATCAATCAATCAAAAATATTTTATTCAATATAGGTTCCTACAGAACACTTTTTGAAGGTCAAAGTTCAATACATTTAACAATTGAGCACATGTTAGCTTACAAACATAAATGTTGTTATAACAATGTCAAAAAAAAAAAAAACATTATCATTAGGTAGTCAGGAATTATATAAAACAAAGTCAAAATTAGAGTATGTCAGTTCACAGCGAGAAATAAATAATATAATAAAAATATTTAAAGTCATTTAAAGGCGTCATTATCATTTAAAAAATCGTTTATCGTGTAGTAGGCCTTGCGAACTAAATAGACCGCTTAAAACCCGCATTTATCATCGCCGACACTGAGCAAGATATACCTACAACTTCGATCGCAACAAACATACCTACAGCTACGAGTTCAACGACCATACCTACAACTACGAGTTCAACGACTGTACCTACAGCTGCAACTACGAGTATAAAGACGCAACCGACCGCACCACCGAGTTTACCGACATCGAAACCAAACAACAACAACAAACAACAGAGAAAAGACATCCTGAAACGAAGAAATGAACCAGACACAACCACGACCATTCAAGCTGGACCCACAAGGACATCCCGCCAAGGCCGCACCATTCGCCTGCCGGTACGCTTCGCTTGAGGGGGAACCCTGTGGGGACATAAATAAATAACACAGCGATTGACACAGCGTGTTGTCAAGAAACAGATTGATCGTCTGGTACTCTGCGGTTAAGCAGGGAAACACGTAATTTGCTCTGACAAGAGCAGTTTTCCGTTGCCCTGAGAAGGACAGTTTGTATGTCCGGAGCCTGAAGCACCCTCGTCGGATTCTTCGTGTCTTCTAGCACCGAGCGCGGAGAGCGGAGCACGGCGATCGACGACGATGTTCACTCCACGGCGGCCGACGAGCGAAACTGGCGCCGGCGCAGAGCGTAGTTTTATTCACCCGACCTATGACCTCGCGCATGCGCCGTGGCAGGCGCACTTTCCCCGCGCGGGGGGGCTATCTCTGTCTCACTCGCGCGGATCCGTCCCCCTCTAATTTGTTGCGGATTAATGTAGTAACTAGTTGTAAGCTTTTTTGTTGTATATAGTTAGGCCTATTTGTAAATAAAATTCATTCTAGTATCCAGCAGTCTACAGTAAACAACAAGAGTTTCACTACAAGCCTCCAGCCTATTATCCCTGAAGCAACCTCAAGCTAAATCAGCTGAACCACCATCAGCTAAAGCTTTTTATAAACAACTTAAACTTATTTAATGACATACCTTGTACATTCTTGGGAATTTTGTTATAAAAACGCACACAATTGCCCATAAAAGAAGAACTCACTTTTTGCAGACGATAACGAGGCACGGCAAGTTTATCCTTATTTCTAGTATTAATTGAGTGACAGTCACTATTTAGTTTAAATAAATGTAGATTTCGTTTTACATACATAACAATTTCAAAAATATATTGAGAAGCAAATGTGAGGATGTTGATTTGCTTGAATTTTTCTCTTAATGAAATGCGAGATCCTAACTGATAAATAGCGCGAATCGCTCTTTTCTGTAATACAAATATGATCTGGATGTCAGCGGCTTTACCCCAAAGCAAAATACCGTAGGTCATTATGCTGTGAAAGTAAGAAAAGTAAACAAGCCTTGCTGTCTCAACATCGGTGAGTATCCTTATTTTTTTGACTGCATACGCTGCCGAACTAAGCCTATTACCTAACGAAGAATGCGTAGTTTGCGTAGTTCCAGAGAGTTCTGTTCGGACAGCCGTTGCGAGCGTACGCTGCTTTGGGAGCCTTCTCTGATGTCTCGTTACGCCATAAAATTACACATTATAAATGATATTTAAAAAAAATACACATATCAATAGCAAATAGCCCAGCAGATGTGCGAGCGCCGCGCCTCGTAGTCCGAGTGCTTTACCCCGTCTTCCTGAGATCTCATTTTTATTGGCTAACTTTAATGGCCCTTCAAAACTAATACACTTAATCTGCCCAACCCTGTAGATATAACATACACAAATCTGGTAATTTTGTTACCATATATTCCTGATATTTAAGTTTGTGGAGTTTCGTCAATTCCTCATGAATTTTGTTTACAGCACTTCTTTAATTACTATGTCAGTTTTTTTATATGAGTGGAAAGTTCACGTAAATAAATAAATGTACGTGTTTAGTTCAGGTTAGAATATTTATATATTGTTTTAATCCGCGACGAAAAAAGAGGGGTGTTATAAGACTTATAAGTTTAACATGTCTGTCTGTGTATTTGTGTATCTGTCTGTGGTATCGTAGCTCCCAAACGGATGGACCGATTTGAATGCGGGTTTTTTTTTGTGTCATAGATAATTGAATCCCGAGTGTTCTTAGCCATGTTGTATCAAAAAGCTGTTCAGCCGTTTATGAGATATTGGACTTTTTGAAAATGTCGGGGTTTTTTGAACTTTTCTAACTTGTAGTTATTATTCGAAGATATTATTTATATTAATTATCATATTCCCTCCCAGTGTAGGGGCCGGGAGCCGATGGCACTCCTCAGGCCTCATCGGCGCCTTCAAGCCCTCCCTCGCCCAGGTGAAGCTGACGCAGTCCTCCATCAGACTACTCAAGGAGCTGGAGGCGGCGGGCCGGAAGACCGGGTGGAAGGAGTGCGGGTCGCTGCTGCTCGCAAGGACCAGGGACCGCATGATGGTGTACAGGCGGATGAAGAGTCAGTCTGTGTGAGTGGGTTTTATAATTGTAGTTACCCGTTGGCCTATTAAGGTGGTTCGATTTCCACACAAAACGTTATTTGACATTCACAGGCCAACGGCGTGATTTTTTTAAGAAAACTAATGTAACTAACTTTCATAAATTGACTTTCCGTTTGTGCGAAATTTCCCCTTTTCTTGAATAAACATTTTTCCCAAAGTATGACGTCACACTAATATCTCAAATGATTCTAGTTTATACAAGTTTATTCAAGAAAAGGGGGAATTACGCGCAAATGGAAAGCCGATTTATGAAAGTTAGATACATTCGTTTCTTAAAAAATCACGTCGTTAGCCCGCGAATGTCAAATAAAGTTTTGTATTTAAATCGAACCACCTTAAGGTACTGATACACATGCTCTTTAATGGCACGAAAGCATGCTAGTTTCGAGCAAATAGTAAGTAGCATGCTATTTGCATATATAATAATAAAACAGCATGTGCACCAGTTTAAATCCACTCGGATAGCCAGGCGGCTCTCTTGGCCCTAAACTAACGTCACAACGTCAAGACAATTGCCGGGCACTATAAAATGACCTGGTCGCTAAAAACAAGGTTACTTGACGTTGGGTGCCAGGGCATGCAGATACCGAGAATGGGCTGGCAACTTATCACTGCAATAGATTCAGAATCATTATATTTACAAATTTTCTTTGTATATAAATAAAATAAATTCTCAGAAAGCTCGTCAGGTACATAAAATAAAGTTACAATAATTTAATTTCTAACAATAATAATTAACCAGGACAGACAACCAATTTAAAATAATATTGAACATAGTCATGTCAAAAATTGTAATAAAATGTGAGAACTAACAAAATAAAAAATATACGTATAACTAGGGTCTCCTAGCATAATGTCGGGATGTCAAAACATATCAATTTCATGTCAAATAAATTAATAAAAATACATATAATTATGTCAAACGTTCAAGAAATATTTAAACGGAAATTACAGCAATAATAACACAGGCTCGACCTAGTGCGAGGACCACTGATACTCTAAAGAGCAATCATAATTTGCCACACTAATTTGTAAAACTCATGTTTGTAATGCAACCTTGGTAAATAAAGTTATTTGTATTTGTATTTATTATAATAACACCAAAAATGATATATCTCTAGGGTGTCCTAGATTTGATAAAGTCAAAGAAAAGCAAAAAAATGAAAAATATTAATTTTAAATAGCATCAAAAATAAATTGTCTCAATATTGTTTTTGTTCGGTGAATTTTTTTACTGAATACAGTTACTTTGACGGTAAAAAGTCTTTCAATCGGTGTCCAAAACCATCATCCGTTGATTCATTTCTGAGACTGGCGGGTAGTCTTTCGTAAAAAGCGGGGCCTATTACGCGCGGTGAATATAACATTATGTCGATATTTTATACCCACATTTATGCTAAAAGTGGCGCTGGCACAAGTTTCATGTGCTCTTCCTAGCCCTTTTAGGAATATAGGCGTGAATGTATGCATGTAAAATCGTAGTTTCAAAAGTGACCCAGGAGTAACCATGGCACCAAGCAACAAAAATAGTTGATTGGCCCATGTATGTACTACGGACTCAATCTAACTGGACAACCCGACTAAACTATGTATTTGACGACCGCTTTAGCCTAGTCGGTAGTGACCCTGCCTACGAAGCAAGAGGTCCTGGGTTCGAATCCCGGTAAGGGCATTTATTTGTGTGATGAGCACGAATATTTGTTCCTGAGTCATGGATGTTTAAGTATTTATTTATCTATATAAGTATGTTTATCGTCGTCTAGTACCCATAGCACAAGCTTTGCTTAGTTTGGGACTAGGACGATTTGTGTAAGATTGTACCCTAATATTTATTTATTTATTTATTTATTTATTTACATGTACTGTCCTTACGTACACATACCCTCCATTACACGTTGGATATATTGTCCGCAGCGCCGCACCGGATGCGACCAGACCTTATTTCCTGTCTGCTATCTGATTCAATTTTCTCGTTGTGTCGGCCCATCTAGCCGGCCATGTTGGAATTGCAATCGGGTTACAGATACCGGTTAATGAGATTTGGTGCCAGCGTTTAAGGGGATGCCTTGATTTGAGTCGTATACAGAGACACGCTGATGCCTTCCGCCCACGAGAAAAAGAGATGTAACTCTTCGGGGATCGCTGTTTTGGACAAATTTCGATAAATACCTAACTTAGTGAAGTTTAATTAAAATTTCATAAAGTCAGATATTAGATAAGATGAAATACTATAGTATATACTTGATTGTCTCGTAAAATAATGTACCGTTTGAGTAGGCTAAGTAAAAAAGGAAAGTACAGACCCAACCCAACTTGTTTTTTTTTTCTATCGAGGTAATTTTAAGCAATCGTGTATCGATAAAATCAGAAGAACAATCATCATCATCATCATCATCATTTATTTAAGAGCTTGGCTCTTGTCGGTGGAGTAGTCCATTACTCCTTTTTTGAGGAAGCATAGTGTGGTGGTTTCCCCCTTGCCTTCCACACCGCAGTACACGAACCGAGGTTCACCCGCTCCGTGATGTCCAAACAAGAGCCCTTCCAGATTCCTATCTTCGTTCTCCAGTCGGTACTAGTGCTACTGCTGCCTGACACTAGAGGATTGCTTATTTAATGGCGGCAATTACTCGCCATGTCACAGAATCGTCGTCGGATATTGTAGCTTTTTATAGAGTAGCCCCTCCTACAAGCCTACCCACTACATCCTGATAACCCTGCCGCTGCGTGGTCGGGGACTGCTTATTCAGTATATTCGCAGCTAACCATCATATCTGATGGCCATTCCACTATCCGCCGCCTGTGGACCCCGGTAGTAGCCTGCAGCTCAGCCCTACCAGAACAATCATATATCTGAAAATCAGACCTTATTGTTTCTTAATCTAGTCAGAAAGGCGTTTCAAAGCACGCGATAATTTCCAATGCACCGCCTTAATGACAGGGTGGAAATTGAATATTGGCTACCTACACGGATGCTGTTACCTCAAATGAGTTAACATCTATTTTAATCAAGTTTAAAAGGAGGCTATATAAATTCCTGCACGGCTATCACGAGACGGCTTTCTCGTTTTTTCTCGCATTATCCGTCTCTCTTTTATTAGAACACTTACAATAAGAGGTATAGTGCGAGAAAAATCGAGAGTATGTCACGGCCGTCTCGTGGTAGACGTGCTGGTATAAATAGGATATTATTCCGTAGGTGAATATT
Organism: Epinotia demarniana; assembly: GCA_945867215.1. Classification (NCBI taxonomy): domain Eukaryota; kingdom Metazoa; phylum Arthropoda; class Insecta; order Lepidoptera; family Tortricidae; genus Epinotia; species Epinotia demarniana. Next base: position 61,960,234 of record OX244259.1, read on the forward strand.
TAAGCGATACTTTAATTTAAGTGAGAAACTATTTGAATTGTCATTTAAATTAGTTTTTAAGTATTTTTTTTTAAACTACGGTAGCCTAGTGGTTTAGGCATGCGGCTGTCAAACGGCGGTCGTGGGTTCGAATCCCGGCTCGTACCAATGAGTTTTTCGGAAGTTATGTACGGAATATCATTTGATATTTACCGTTAGCTTTTCGGTGCAGGAAAAACATCGTGAGGATACCTGCATACATCCACGAAGAAATTCGAAGGTGTATGTGAAGTCCCCAACCCGCACTGGGCTAGCGTGGGGACTACTGCCCGTTCCCTCTCATCCATGAGAGGAGGCCTGTGCCCAGCAGTGGGACGTATATAGGCTGATTTATTATATTATTATTATTATATTATAATTTTACAAATATTGTAGTCCAGATATTGCATGCATGTAGCATGCAATATTTGGACTGCAATATTTGTATGCCGAACGTCAAAATATTGATACACCCAGAATTAATGTCACCCTGACAACCTATGATTACAGATAAACAATTTGAATCTAAGGTTGGGTTTGTTGCTGCAATATGATATGATGAAAATAGCTTCTGGCATCTATGGTACAGTAGCACCAAAAGCTCAGTGGGTCAATTCTTAAAACCGGCCAAGAGCGTGTCGGGCCACGCTCAGTGTAGGGTTCTGTAGTTTTCCGCCCGTCACAGTAGGGGCCCCACTTAAGCGTTAAATAAGCAATACTTAGCGAACAATTTTATTATTAGACAACGAACGACCAAAGACGACTAAGACAATTCGAGCACGACAATTTTTCGACCTAATTTAATTTAAATCAGGAAAAATCTTAACACCGCCATGTACGATATGAGCGTGGCAAATTAAGTAAACTATTGCGCGCGAGCTTAAAGTATGGAAGATGATTTTTATGGGATAATTCTTCATTGCGTGAACCGATATTCACCGATTTTACTTTATTTGAAAGCACGTCATTTCATTGTGATTTTGTAGAAATTACAGGTACAATAAACACCTGCTTAAACGGTCAAATTACGAACTTAGTTCAGAAATTATTTTGTAATTTTTTTCAAAAACTATTCAACCTGTCATGTTCAAAGAGTGAAGGCAAATAAATATGCCAAACGACGAAAAGCCCATTCAAATATTTCAAAATATTACGAAGCTATAACCGTTTTAATATTGCTTGTTGGGGGAAATGCTTGCAGATCCTGACGTCACGATCTGCGTCCGTTATAGTAAATGCCAATCGTTTGATATGAAGGTGCTTTTTGCGGAAAAGGCACAGAGTATTCCCTCTCTCAAAACTTTGGAAACTTAAAACTTTGTGATTATTTAATCCCCTGCTTACTTTTTTCCGGGAAAATACATTATTGGTTATTTTATTATGTGTCTACAACTCTACACCCCTATTGAATAAGGTTCTATAGAAATACTTCATCAGATGGAAGGGTTTGCCGGTCCCAATTTTGAAAACGTGATCTGTGTAATGCCAGATTCACATTCCAAGGAGGATTTTCTTATGAATATCATGATAGGATTTATTTTGCTTTCGGCCCGCAGTTTACGAAAATTATTTTCAATCCCCGATATATCTCCTATATATCAAAGGTTGTCTGGAAGAGATCGCTTTAAAGCGATAAGACCGCCTGTTGTGTCCATTATTTATTAAGCAATTTTTTTGTAACCTGTTTGTCTCTCTTGTTGTGGTGCAATAAAGAGTATTTATTATTATTATTATATCCGTGCATATTTGATATTCTCTGACTTTAATTCTCTTTCAGTTCCTGGGGCATACCTTGCGAGCTGGTATCCACCGCGCGGTGCCAGGAGATCTGCCCCCTGCTGAACGTAGAAGACATCCTCGGCGGCCTCTGGATACCGGGGGACGGGGTTGCGGACCCGCATCTTGTGTGCATGGCGCTTATGAGAGAGGCTGTTGCTAATGGTAAGTTATTTTGGAGCTTACGAGGGGCGTTGCCCCCTACTGAACCTTTAACAGACATGAGAGAGATATAGTGGTCAATGGTGAGTTATAGCCAGAGGTCGGCGGGGGTGAGCAGTTTTCAGTTTTTGCATAACATGGACATACCTTGTCATTCAATGGTAAATGCCTCATGTGTAATTATTAACAAATGATTTTATTTAGGCTGCCTTTCTGCTACGAGCTTTACGTAGCCATCAAAGGAAATGAAGCTTTCCGCTTAAGTGGGAAAACAGTATCAAATAGAATTTAAACCCGTTTTGTATTAGCATTTTAATTTTATATTTAATCATTTTAATTTGGTCTTCTTTTAATATTTCTTTATAGATACACCTTATCCATAGTAATATCTACAAGACACAACTATATGACATTAATGACGTAAAAATTGCTCACCCCGCCGACCTCTGGTTATAGCTAAAGCCTGTCCCCGCTGCTGAACATGGAAGACATCCTGGGGGCATACTGGGGGATCGCATGGTGCTTATGAGAGAAACTGTTGCCAACAGTGAGTCCAACGGGGGGCGTTGCCCCCTGCTGAACTCTACTTACTATGATGCTATATCTTATATATAAAACCAATGTATTTTGTTGCATTGTCAGGTGTGGGAGTGATGGAGAACTGCTCCCTGACTGCGGTGCTGTCCAAGGAGGACCGCGTGGCCGGCGTGGAGACGAGCCACGGCGTGATGCAGTGCGAGCACTTCGTCAACTGCGCCGGCTTCTGGGCCAGGCAGGTACAGTTTTACTCATTTGACTCGTATGTAAATTGTAATTGTAAGTTTTCAGCCCATTTCCGGACATACATATGGCACTGAAACGTGGTCGCTTACTATGGGCCTCATAAAAAGGCTTGAAGTCACCCAAAGGGCTATGGAGAGGGCTATGTTGGGAGTTTCTCTGCGTGGTCGCATCAGAAATGAGGCTATCCGCAGCAGAACCAAGGTAGTCGATGTAGCCTTCCGTATCGCTAAACTTAAGTGGCAGTGGGCGGGGCACATAGCACGTAGAACCGATGGCCGTTGGGGCGGAAATGTTCTCGAGTGACGGTGCGGCGTGGGTAGCCCGCCCACAAGGTGGACTGAATACCTGGTAAAGGTTGCGGGAGTCCGCTGGATGCGGGTGGCGCAGGACCGGTCACTCAGGCACTCTTTGGGGGAGGCCTATGTCCAGCAGTGGACGTCGTTCGGCTGATATGATGATGATGATGACAAGTTTTTATTGCCGACTACTTTTCTGTATACGACGATTCTAACGAGCCCAAACTCAACGGGGTTACGTCGGTTAAGTACTGAATTCCCATGGCCACCTTCTGTCTCCATCATCAGACCAGCTATGCTACCATAAGCAAGCTAAGCATGATACCATAATATTGAAAAATCCAAACTATATACTTACCGAAAATTTTCAGCTGAATCGGTCACGGGGAAGTGGGTCAAATTTAACTTGTAAGATTTGATGACAAACAAGTGAAACTAAATAAAAGCTTGTAATTTTTTTTTTAGATTTTTCAGATCCATAGTTACAAAACAGTTAATAAACTAATATATAATGTCATTGGATCACATTTTGTACTTACGTTAAGGCGGTATTCCATTTGTCCAAGATGTTTGTCCAATGTGTATCCAATATTTAGGGCCGATTTATCAATTCTCAGATAAAAGTATCTGTCAGATAAAAGTATCTGTCAGATAAATGTTAGCTCTTTCCTTTTTCTTTCATTTGACTTAAGAAGAAGATGGTGATAATTTTAACTGCAAACGCAAAACGGAGCAAAACGTAAAGTAACGGTAGATGGGCAGGATATACAATTTGTCGATGAATACGTTTACCTGGTCCAACAACCTGGGGAAAACAGGCAGTCCGTAGAAATCAATAGACGTATTGAGAACGCCTGGAAGAGCTTCTGGTCTAAGAAGGCGCTGTTGAAGGGTAATCTCCCTCTATGTCTGAAGCGCAAACTAGTCGCCATATGCATCCTGCCTGTTCTAACTTCCGGTGCTCAAACCTGGTCATTGACTGAGGCTCAGAAGTCCAAACTCAAGGTTTGCCAGCGGGCGAGGGAGCGCAGCATCCTAGGTGTTCGCAGGACTGATCGTATCAGAAACACGGAACTGCGCTCCAAAACACAAATTGTAGATGGGGGTGCCATTACCGCCAAACTCAAGTGGGAATGGGCTGGACATGTCTGCCGTATGCATCCGGAAAGATGGGCCAGGATCAGTGGAATGGACTCCGCAGAACGGCCACCGAAGCAGAGGCAGACCAAAAAGGAGATGGCGGGACGATTTGGACGCGTTTCTCTTGGACTGGCGGGAGCATGCCAGCAATAGGGCCGAGTGGAAGAAAAGAGGGGAGGCCTTTGCCCAGCAGTGGGACACCTAAAGCAGGCTAGGAAAAAAAAATAACTGAGGATAACTTTATCTAGAGATTGAAAAATCGGCACTTAATCACATTGACGGAGGCCTATTACACTTATCCAATATTTTATTTCAAGTGCAAGGTCTGAGATGATGTTCGAGATCAAAAAAGTAAACAAACAACTGTCAATTTCAAAGTGACATTCCAGGGGTATAAAATCTTTTTTATCCAATGTATTCACCAAATATAAATTATGCATGACAGATACAGCAAGCAGCCGAAAGACTTTCAGATATCTATTATATTTTGACAGGAATTCAAAGAGGAAATAAAACATACATGTCATGTTTTTTTTTATTCACTTGACGACGTAGTGGAATCTGAATCAGAATTTACATTTCTAATAAATCTGTCGTTGACATTGTCAATCAGGTGGTCGAGTCGGCACATTTTGTCTTCTACTGTAATGACGTGTTTTACACAGTCGCTCCATTTTTGAGGCGTCACCAATTTGCAAACATTCCTCAAATAAGTGCTTAATTTCTTTCATTTTAAATGTTTTGTTGTTCCTGGCGACGTGCCCGTTTACCTGTGCCCAAACTAATTCTATGGGATTTAGTTCACAATGGTAAGGGGGCAGACGCAGGTGGTGCCCATTTTGTATGTTCATAAATATTTAATGATTTATCAATCACTATCAATATTTGCCAATTAAACTAATGGGAAGCCGGTAATAGTTTTAATTACTAACCAAATGTTTAAAACTTCTCACCATTACCAACAGCATAAATTAAAACTCCACATATTTTATTTACACAACGGCAGTACGTAATAAAAAAATATATTTTTGCTTAATAATTTAGTAAAATATTTTTGACTATTCATACGATACGACTAACCACTGCTTGCGTTTATTTTTTTACTGTGGCAACCCATCTGTTACATTTTTGTCTCGAATGTCATCTCAGACTTTAGTAAAGATGAAGTCATCCAATTTCTTTTTAACTGACGTATCAAAGGCACAATGGTCAAAGATTTTGGACGATTGAAATACCACCCTTAGGTTGGTGAGGTAGGATACTTGCTCTGTAGTAGTGTTGTGTTCCTGGAGGTGAGCAAGGTCGCCAGAGCTCCCGAGGATGCGTTGTGTTGAGAGCGAGCATTTGTTCCTTCAGCTGTCAACACGGCAAATCCTCAAACATATCAAGGGTCGCCAAATCCCATGTTACTCCTAGAGTCGAGCACGAGCTATAAACCCTCACGCGACGCCAATTCTGTCGGTTTCTGGGTATTGTTCGGAATTTTGCCTGGTTGCGAAAGTGTTAAAAAAAGATAGATTTAATTTGAAAATGTTGGGATCACGTATACGTCCCACTGCTGGGCACAGACCTATCGGTCTCTGATGATGATGAATGATGATTTAAATGTCGTCACCGCAGGTGGGCCAGCTATCGAAGCCCCGGGTGAAAGTGCCGCTGTTGCCTTGCGAGCATTATTATCTACACACTAAGCCTATCGAGGGTCTGGACCCCATGACTCCAGGTATGTCGTTGTTGATGATTTCCCTAGTTTTATTCCAATAATTTTGTAAATTATTTTCCGTTAGACAAAGTAAACAATAGATTATTAGCTATGTAATATGGTTGTTACGACTATTAATGTTTAGAAAAGTTGAAAAACCCCCGTCATTTTCATTTCAAAGTCCAATATCTCAAAAACGGCTGAACAGATTTTGATGAAACATGGCTAAGAACACTCGGGGTTTAATTATCTATGACACAGAAAAACCGCATTCAAACCGGTCCATTCGTTTGGCAGCTAAGATACCACAGACATATACACAGATAGACACTATAATACACAGATAACGGCCCTCTTTTTTCGTTGGGGGTTAAAAAAGACCTGGTTGCGCTCAGGGAGTGATGGCAGAAGTGAAAACTTGAATAATTTTAATCTAAACTATATATAATCATGACACAATAAGGCTGCATCTCCGGTTGGTTGTGCTCCATCGATATGACATTCACGTCATTGACAGGTCCACATCCCTGTGAAATCTCGAAAAGTATTCCGACCCTTAACAAATTGAGCAAATTATAGAAATAGTAGATTGTTAACCGAGGGTTGAATATCACTTATTTACGACCAGATATCAGTCAGATCCTATTGAAGCTATTTTAAAAGGGTTTGTGCGTGATTTGAGCGGGAAATGTCGACTCATTTTAATAATTTTTGTGTGTTCCTTTTCTATTTGACGACCGCTTTAGCCTAGTTGGTAGTGACCCTGCCTACGAAGCAAGAGGTCCCGGGTTCGAATCCCGGTAAGGGCATTTATTTGTGTGATGAGCACGAATATTTGTTCCTGAGTCATGGTTATTTTCTATGTATTTAAGTATTTACATCTATTATATATATCGTCGTCTAGTACCCATAACATAAGCCTTACTGAGCTTACTATGGGACTGGGTCGATTTGTGTAAGATTGTCCCGTTATATTTATTTATTTATTTATTTCCTATATATATAATAAAGAATTTAACCAGTTTTCTTCAAAAATCAACACAAATGTATGGCAGTGTGAATTTGTAGGTTTCTTCCATTCGGTTCTGAAGCAATTATAGAAGTACGTACGATTAAGAATTTATTCCAAAGTCGTCGTGGGTAGTTAATTTATTATCAATATTAAAAAATAACACATCAAGAAGTTTCGAATGTCGAAACAGATTTATGAAATTATGGCTTTTTGCCAAAACTACTTTTTTTTAAGATACTTTCAGCCCTAGGGGCGACACGAATCGCTTTCAACCCGCTGTTTCTATATGAAAAAGCGTAATTTGCCAGCATAGTGACCAGCAATTCCTACTCCATGCCCTGAGTCTGTACATAATTCTTTCTCTGTCAGTTGTACGCGACCCGGACGGCTACATATACATGCGGGAGAGAGACGGCTGCATACTGGCCGGCGGTTTCGAGCCGGTCGCTAAGCCAGTGAACGAGGAAGAAAGTAAGTTTTCAAATACAAGCAATATATCACTTTATTTTTTGCTTGGTTAAGTTCAAAATGGAGGGGGTTATAAGTGTTGCCTCGGATTTTTTTCTTAATACAACAGTGGAAAGCCAGGCCTGAGTAGACATGCTATGGGATTAGTGCCTATGCCAAGTCGTCAGAGCTCCCAGAATGCCAGGATCTGTCGAAGCAAGAGGTCAGTGGCTGCTTATTATCAGTCAGATTATTCGCTGGTTTGCCAACGTTGTAGCATATATATATTTAATTGTTCTACGAACAGATACTCAAGTCTGAATAATAAAGGGAATGCCTACCGGTTTTCATGCCTACAAAATTTAAGATTGGAGTGACCTTGAACGTGCGGGGCGTTGCCCGCTCGTGCCGGCCAATCGACGCTAGGGTTGACACCGCTTAGAAATGATTTTATAATTAAAAGTTCAGTAAAATGAAAAACGCTGTCTACAAATGCTTTACATTAGTGTAGTGTTGAATGGTGTTCTTTCCTTCTTTAAATGTTCGGTTATTAAATTGAAGAGTGGTGTAAATTCTGTATCTGATGAATCATTTCAGTAAGTATTCGAACAGAAAGAATTCACGACGAAGCATTTTTTTTGATAATTGGTCACAACTTTAATTGTGCGCCTCAGCAGCGTCCGGCCGGGAGCGCGTGTGCCAACCGACTGGCCGACGCCCCGCTAGCGGCGCGCAAAGTGTAGGTATAATTCGAAGTTCCCATGGTGCAGCTAGGTTGCACTGCCATGGGTTTATGCAATTAACTGTGTTCGCCAATAATGCATTTTTTTACTATTGTTTTAATATTATTTTGGGTCAGTCGAAACAGTGGCCCAACGATGCGTCCAAGAAGACTGGGACCACTTTCACGTGTTGCTGCAACAGTTGCTGCGCCGCGCGCCGAGCCTCGCGCGCGCGCAACTGCACAAGCTGTGCAACGGGCTGGAAGCCTTCTCGCCGGACTGCAAGTGGATCGTGGGAGAGGCGCCCGAGGTGAGTCGCTGTTGCTGTAACAGTTGCTGTAACGGTTGCTGCAAATAAATGTATTTTTCACACCTTTCATTCGGAAAAGTAAGTTTTGCTCCACGACGAGAGGGACCAAAACGCTACTTTTCTGTTCAAGCTACTTTTTTAATTTATACATTGGCATTGGAGCATTTGTACGCAATGTGCCAATTGAACACAGATGTTAATAAAATAATCGATTGTAATTTCATCGTAGTCGATTCAAAACGAACATATTTCAAGTTTTAACTATAACAATGTTGTATGAAGATTTATAAATATTTCATAATATTTAAGAATTAGTAATAAAAATTAAGATAATTTAGATATAATTTAACAATAGCTTTTTTTAAATCTCCTCATAGTCGGTGTGAAAAATAGTATGTGTCACTCGGTAGGAAAATTATTTTCGTCTCGGGCGTAAACACTTGTATCCCTCACTACGCTCAGGATCCTACGTTAGAATCCCTCGCTACGCTCAGGATTCTATTGTAGGATGCCTCGCTACGTTCAGGATTCAATACACCGCCCTCGCCGTAAATATACTATTTTGCTCCCTTGTGACACAAATAACTATTTAACAAAGTAATTAATTAATTAGTTGTTTCATAATGTATGGGAAAAAGAAAGTATTTATTAAACTCAAACTGAATGATCATAGATTATTTTAACGGAAGAATAACCGTTTATAATGTGTACCTCGATTTAAAAAAAATGAGCATTTATTTAAAAAAGGTTTACAATGCCAATAATGTAGCCTATTGTAGGTGTCAATGGGTGTAACATATCTTGTTCTCCAACCTTTTCCAACTACGCAATATTACGTAGTTGGTAGTCAATTTGTTACGTAAGATGCTGCTTGCTGTAAGTGAAGACCTGGCACACCTGGAAGACCTGGGTAACCTGGAAGACCTGGGAGACCTGGAACACCTGGAACGTCGCTCGCGGCTCGTTTGATGTCGCGATAATTGGCGTGTTCGTCTGCTAAATTCGTGACATCGAACGTTCCGTGCCCGATCATGGCAACACCGGATGAGTTACAACAAGCTGAAGAGGAACAAATGTTAGTGAGCGACGATGTGGTATCTTTAATGTCGCTATATTTAAAAGTAATATTAGTGGTGTACCGATGGCCGTTGGGGCGGAAAGGTTCTCGAGTGGCGACCACGTACCGAAAGGCGCGGCATGGGTAGGCCCCCGACAAGGGTAAAGGTTGCGGTCCATTTTATTTTGCAAAATGACCAGGTAAAGGTTGCGGGAGTCCGCTGGATGCGGTTGGCGCAGGACCGGTCACTTTGGCACTCTTTGGGGGAGGCCTATGTCCAGCAGTGGACGTCTTTCGGCTGATATGATGATGATGATTAGTGGTGTACATTATATCGGGGTGGACATGAAATCCATAATAATAACATATACATAAATGCGAAAGTAACTGTTACCTTTTCACGTTTAAACCGATGTTGAATGAAGATAGTTTTAATACCGGAGAAGAATAGCAAGTAGTGTTATTATGGCCGTAAATGATACTGTTTCTTTGATATTTAGTTATTGTAATTTTATTGGCTTAAGTGGCAGTGGGCGGGGCACATAGCACGAAGAACCGATGGCCGTTGGGGCGGAAAGGTTCTCGAGTGGCGACCATGTACCGGAAGGCGCAGCGTGGGTAGGCCCCCGACAAGGTGGACTGATGACCTGGTAAAGGTTGCGGGAGTCCGCTGGATGCGGGTGGCGCGGGATCGGTCACTTTGGCACTCTTTGGCGGAGGCCTATGTCCAGCAGTGGACGTCTTTCGGCTGATATGATGGTGATGATGATGATGAATTTTATTGAATCAGGCGTTACTTTGCGGAAGTCAATGATATGTTGCGAGGACAATATTTCTTTGCTATTCGGCAAAAAAAGCGGAATAGCAAAGAAATATTGTTCCCTTAACATATTAAGTTATTGTTTTGTATGTGGTTTCACATCTATACACGGTGTTCCCGGGAATTTCCGTTAACTTCGGCATATTGCAGGATAAATTCACAGAAACCATCTAGCATAATAACATCGTGAAAAAAAAAATATCTTTTTTTTACAAAATAATTTAATGTAGCATTAACAGTTATTGTCTTATTGTGCAAGGGACACATTAAGTAAAAAAAATGGGTTACCTATCATAAAGTCGAAAATTGTAATGTCGATTATTAATACCCCGAAAACGTTTCCCATTTTATTAATTAGCCTAAATTTTGTTTGCCCGAAAGTACGTTTCCCTGTTCATTACTTTCCCCCCTTCTCAGTTCGCTGCAATTTTATTTCGCTTATGATTCGAATCAACACTTGTAAAAATTCCGAAGTATCATTTGCCAACAAGTTTTTAGTACCGAAAAGTATTAAGTCCGAAATGTTAATATCCCGCTATATCAAAAAATCAAAATTGTAGCATGTAACCTAACCTAACCGCCAGCGTGTCGACGTCACCCCGCTTCGCGGGTTGCCTACTTTCGCTCTAAGGGACACAAGTGAACCCTAACCTAACCTACAAAAAATACCATTGACGATAAATTTGTTGTTTTTTTTTGGGTGTGGGGGCTAGCCCCGAGCCCTTTATGGGCTTTTTAAGAACTTGTGCAGCACTCGAGTTGCTTAAATGTTTTGACCTAATCTAATCCCCTTTTCTGTCAATTGTTTATTTTGTAAGGTCACAGTTTTAAATCTAACCTAACCCAACTTATTAGCGAAAGTTTATTAAAGTATCGCAATCGCAATATTAAAGGGCGCATCTGTAGGGTTTTTAGCATATCTAAATGTTTTTTAATCGTTGCAGTAAAATGAAATTAGGGAAAATTATATTTCGATTTTAGGTAGCATCGGAAATATAAAAAGGTGGTTAACAATTCGGTTGTAAAATAATAAAGTTGGCAATCGTTCTTCTGGTTATTGAGTTTTGGGAAAACGATAATGTGGGAAAACAAACAAGCGACATTTCATAAGTATGGTGAACGAAGTATATGGATTATGAGAATTCGGTTTACCGTTTTCGGACAAGTGAAAATCGGACAAAGGATTTTCGAAACTTCGATAGGTTACCAAAAAAAATGTACCTCCGACGCAGTTTTTGCCTAATATCGAACGAACTCACTTGGTAAACCTTCTTGTAGTGTATAGGAACCTTACAACATTTAAAAAGCTGTGATGACACCACAGTTAAACGCCTTTACACTGGTTAAATCTGCAAATCAGATTAAATTAAAATCTTCAATATCTTGATAACAGTAAGAGTTAAGATACTACTCTCTTGGAGAAATTAACTTTATTTGATCTAACCTATGCCCCCTTGCAATTAACGGAAATTGCCAAAAACACCTTGTATATGTATGTAAATGTTTATAGTTAGGTGGTTTATGCTAGGTTTTTTCTGTTTCACCTACTCAAATCATATTATATTTTACATCGTCTCCACCACCTAAAGGACGATATAAAATCGCCTGATTTCTGCCATTGTTTATGTGTAATTTTCTTTTGTTTCCAATTATTCACTATTTTCGCGATCAATAAATAATATTTTTACTTCATTGTGTGCTTGCTGTCTTCCGTAAAGTGGAGGTACTCGTATCTATAACTTGTTACCGTGCATAGATTAAATAAATAAAATTTGGTCCAGATGTTCAAATACCACGTGGCCGCCGGCATGAAGACGGTCGGCATATCGGCCGCGGGCGGCGTAGCGGAGGCCACGGCGGAACAACTGACGACCGGCTACACGCGCTACGACATGCACGAGTTGGACGTGAACCGGTTCCTGTCGCTGCACAACAACAAGAGGTTCCTGAGGGACCGGGTGAAGGAGGTGCCAGGTTAGTGCAGGTTCACTAAAAACCCAGAAAATACTGGTTATTAGCGTCTTTGGCGTCCCGTAATGTGTGCTCGCGCAGCGCGTAATCGTCTCAAAGAGTGACGCGGGGAGCGTTGAAGGCGACCTACGATATGTGCGTGCTACGCGTCCAATGTGTGTCTCTGGGTGTTAACGTGGTGCGCCTAAGGCTATGTTCAGATGAACGCGCGGTGCCGCGCGGGTCAGCTGTTCACATGACGGCGGCTTGCGCGCGGCAGTCTATCGTGGGTATTCAGCGAGGATGGAAGTGGAGCAGGCAATTTGGTTGTGGATTTTACAACGCAGACAGTGACGTCGTCGTCGAAAGCAAAGGCGATACTGGGTGCACCCACTTGTAAGTCAAAGACTTAATTTAAGCCTGTTTGTGACTTTATATCCTATACTAAGACTACACGCAGATCGATTTTTTAACTATTTTAGGATGTCAATTGCATCCTTTGACTTTTTGTATAATTGCGTTGAAAGGGATTTGCAACCTTCAGATGGTGCCGTTAGATATTGCATATCGCCTCCTCCATTTTGTACCTCGCTTCGTGCGTCCAACCGCCTCAAACCGCGCGGATCATCTGAACAGATCGAGACAGGACTGTAGTTCTTGTCCTTGAACTAAGAACTTGCGCGCGGTGCACGGCGGCGCGCGCGGCACCGCGCGCTCATGTACACAGCAACATAGATTTGTCACGATCTTGAACCGCGCGCTGAGCAAACCGCGTGGCACCGCGCGTTCATCTGAACTTAGCCTAAGACGACCCACAGTATGTGCACACGTAGCGCGAAGCCGGTCGGCGGCGTAGCGGAGGCTACGGCGGGCGGTGTAGCGGAGGCCACGGTGGGACAACTGACGATCGGCTACACGCGCTACGACATGCACAGGTTGCACGTGGAACCGGCTTCTGTCGCTGCACAACAATGCGAGTTCTTGAGGGACCGGGTTAAGGAGGCGCCTGGAGAGTACGAGTTTAGCTAGAGATTCTAGAGCAGGCATTACAGGCATTCGCGTCTTTGTGCATAAATGTCGCTGGCCTGAGGCCGATAGCTGAAGGCAACCCGCAGTATGTGCGCGCACAACGGATCGAAAGTGGAGTGTGCTGTGCCGAAGACGATTCGTGATATCAGTATGCAGAGCGTGCAATGAAAGTTTGAGAATATGACGGTACCCATGTCAATCATCATGGTTTTTCTGTAATTGACACTTCCTCTACCAGGACCCCGTAGCGGGCGCCTCCGCCGTAGTCTCTTTCCGCTACGTACGACGAATACCACCGGACGGGACTGACGATCGTAACGCGTACCGATTCCTGGCAGAGAGTTTGCCAAATGTAAAATACCAAACATATTCGTTTGCCACTACCACTAAATGACTCCAATTTCCATTCGCCCCAGGTGTCCACTACGGGCTCCCGTACCCGTTCCACGAGTTCCAAACGGGTCGCAACCTGCGCATGTCGCCCGTGTACCCCACGCTGCGCGACAGCGGCGCCGTCTTCGGCCAGGTCATGGGGTACGAGAGGCCGACGTGGTTCGAGCCAGTCGGTGAGTACACGCATCCAGCTATACCAGCGCGCGGTATTTACAATCATTTGGTCTGACAAAAAAACTTAGCAGAAGCAATTCGTGCGGTTATAATAAAATTGGAATGAGACAGACCTCCATGAGTGCTCTACACCCACTGGTAGTTGTGTAAGTGTAACGTAAAGTAATGTGTAACGATTGTAAGGCAGTCTAATGAGAGCAAATGACTCTCTGTTGACTATTATGAGAATATCAATTATTGTGATAAATTTTATCGCTTGTAACCGTTTTGTAAGCTACGGTAGCCCAGTGGTTCAGGCATGCGGCTGTCAAACGGCGGTCGTGGGTTCGAATCCCGGCTCGTACCAATGAGTTTTTCGGAACTTATGTACGGAATATGATTTCATATTTACCGTTAGCTTTTCGGTGAAGGAAAAACATCGTGAGGAAACCTGCATACATCTGCGAAGAAATTCAAAGGTGTATGTGAAGTCCCCAATCCGCACTGGGCCAGCGTGGGGACTACTGCCCGTTCCCTCTCATACATGAGAGGAGGCCTGTGCCCAGCAGTGGGGGACGTATATAGGCTGATGATGTGAACCGTTTTGTAACACGCTTTTTCATGTTTTACAACTTTGGAAGTTTTGGAACGAGTCATTGCGCCATGAACCTATAATACTCTGGACGGGCTATGTTAATAATAATACCACGTGCGAGCGAGCTGGCAGCATACAAATCTCGATAAGTGTGACAGAAAGGGAAATGTCATTCGTTGTCCTTGTCATAGTTCCACTTTTTGTGGCACATAAACCATTACCCCGTCCAAATTAAGTAGGTTGTTTATGGCAAGTCATCAGCCATTTTAACACCAGAGGGGCGAAAGCGAAGTGAAAACGAACTTCGTTCGAATATCTCCGTCTCTGTCGCTCGAAATAGCAAGTGTGACAGAGACGGAGATACCGTGGAAGGCATTGTCCCCATGACGCTGGCTGCGTTACCTCTCTGTATCGCGCGGCCATTCTTTGAGAGTTTACGCGCTTCTCTGTCGCTCGAAATAGCAAGTGCGACAGAGACGGAGATACCGCGGAAGGCATTGTCCCCATGACGCTGGCTGCGTTACCTCTCTGTATCGCGTGGCCATTCTTTGAGAGTTTACGCGCTTCTCTGTCGCTCGAAATAGCAAGTGCGACAGAGACGGAGATACCGTGGAAGGCATTGTCCCCATGACGCTGGCTGCGTTACCTCTCTGTATCGCGCGGCCATTCTTTGAGAGTTTACGCGCTTCTCTGTCGCTCGAAATAGCAAGTGCGACAGAGACGGAGATACCGCGGAAGGCATTGTCCCCATGACGCTGGCTGCGTTACCTCTCTGTATCGCGCGGCCATTCTTTGAGAGTTTACGCGCTTTGTTAAGGGCTAGGGGTCGCCTGGAGTGTTGATGAGCCGCCTCGACAAAGCTCTCTATTCAGAGAAATGACGCGTAATTTAATGTCGGAGAGGCAACCGGATGGCTCGCGGTATTTGAGCTCCCGAAGTGTTGTGGAACCGCCCTGTGCAACCCGAACTGACGCAACTGTGACTGGTTCGGAAATAGGAGGGGGGTGGTAATCTTATTTCCTTTTAATAAAGAATTTTGACGTCTTCGTTTGCCCAGTTACTTATGATGCTGACTGTACCAAGGTGTACCCTTGTTTTGTCGACAATCTTTTCATCGAATATTATTTCATCGACAACGATTCATCGAAACTTTAGTACTAGTAATATTGTTTGGCGTTATTTTATTTCAACTACTATTCATTTAAATTTATCTTACTACGTAGAAATACTATTCAACGAATATTACTTAATCGCTGATTTGTTTCAAATTATCTTAATTGGCACAACTACATAACATTGCAATTCATTTCTTCGACGTATTACTTTAATACAATTTTATATGTCCTACTGCACATTTATACATTATTCAAATTATGTAAGTACCTAGTTAATTGTGTGACATACAAATATGTATGTATGTATAATAAAACTAAGAATCATTCGTGTAAATCGTTTATAACAAAAAATATCAGGGCGGACAAAAATGGCTTGTCATAAACGAAATCTGTTTTAGGTCGGTTAGGTTAGGGTTCACTTGTGTCCCTCAGACCAGAAATAGACACCCCGCGCAGCGGGGTGGCGTCGACTCGCTGCACGGCTATAACAAGATGGCACGCGAGCTCTGATCGTCATGACAAATGATGAAATGTATAATAAAACTAAGAAAAATTGGTGTAAATCGTTTATTACAAAAAAACACTAATGCAGGAGCAGGATTTATTTATTGATTAAAAGAATAAAAATAAAAAAACAAAAATCAAACAGACATAAGTCTGTAGAGACAATGCAATAATATACACAAGTAATTAAATCACTTCATACGACCAACCATTCGTCCAGATAAACAATTTCATATCTAAAACTACCCACATATCTATAATCTCGCAGAGTGAGCCGACTGACGTGATTGCGTTTAGTTTCGATTACGAAATATTACCAATTGAAATAATTTTATGCGGAATAAATATTATTACAAGTAAAAAAAAATATATAAAAAAAACTCGAAATGAAAAGACCTCGGTTCAAATTACCTTGAAACGTTGTCTTTTAAATAATATTTAATGAAATGTTTGTCGACAATTCAATGGTAAACCCTGTACCAAACTATGCATAACTCCGAAAGGGCCGGCTTTTAACACAACATAACTCACTTACGGTCATACATACTAGACGGGCTGGCCACATTCATATGTAACATTAAAATCTAATAAGATATCAAAACAAAAAGGGTTAACGCAGTTAACGTCATCATCATTGCGTTTCGCAGAAAAATCGTCAGACGACACTCTGAAACCACGGCCGTTCAAGATAGCCCACACGATGACGTTCGGCAAGCCGCACTGGTTCGACACGGTGCAGCGCGAGTACTGGGCCTGCCGGGAGGCCGTCGGCATCGCGGACTACTCGTCCTTCACTAAGATCGACTTGCAGGTCAGTGGGGGCAGGCTAGGTGCAAGTTGAGACTTGCAAGGGAGCGAATTGTAAAGACACTAAGGTCCAAGTTACAAGATAGCCCACACGATGACGTTCGGCAAGCCGCACTGGTTCGACACGGTGCAGCGCGAGTACTGGGCCTGCCGGGAGGCCGTCGGCATCGCGGACTACTCGTCCTTCACTAAGATCGACTTGCAGGTCAGTGGGGGCAGGCTAGGTGCAAGTTGAGACTTGCAAGGGAGCGAATTGTAAAGACACTAAGGTCCAAGTTACAAGATAGCCCACACGATGACGTTCGGCAAGCCGCACTGGTTCGACACGGTGCAGCGCGAGTACTGGGCCTGCCGGGAGGCCGTCGGCATCGCGGACTACTCGTCCTTCACTAAGATCGACTTGCAGGTCAGTGGGGGCAGGCTAGGTGCAAGTTGAGACTTGCAAGGGAGCGAATTGTAAAGACACTAAGGTCCAAGTTACAAGATAGCCCACACGATGACGTTCGGCAAGCCGCACTGGTTCGACACGGTGCAGCGCGAGTACTGGGCCTGCCGGGAGGCCGTCGGCATCGCGGACTACTCGTCCTTCACTAAGATCGACTTGCAGGTCAGTGGGGGCAGGCTAGGTGCAAGTTGAGACTTGCAAGGGAGCGAATTGTAAAGACACTAAGGTCCAAGTTACAAGATAGCCCACACGATGACGTTCGGCAAGCCGCACTGGTTCGACACGGTGCAGCGCGAGTACTGGGCCTGCCGGGAGGCCGTCGGCATCGCGGACTACTCGTCCTTCACTAAGATCGACTTGCAGGTCAGTGGGGGCAGGCTAGGTGCAAGTTGAGACTTGCAAGGGAGCGAATTGTAAAGACACTAAGGTCCAAGTTACAAGATAGCCCACACGATGACGTTCGGCAAGCCGCACTGGTTCGACACGGTGCAGCGCGAGTACTGGGCCTGCCGGGAGGCCGTCGGCATCGCGGACTACTCGTCCTTCACTAAGATCGACTTGCAGGTCAGTGGGGGCAGGCTAGGTGCAAGTTGAGACTTGCAAGGGAGCGAATTGTAAAGACACTAAGGTCCAAGTTACAAGATAGCCCACACGATGACGTTCGGCAAGCCGCACTGGTTCGACACGGTGCAGCGCGAGTACTGGGCCTGCCGGGAGGCCGTCGGCATCGCGGACTACTCGTCCTTCACTAAGATCGACTTGCAGGTCAGTGGGGGCAGGCTAGGTGCAAGTTGAGACTTGCAAGGGAGCGAATTGTAAAGACACTAAGGTCCAAGTTACAAGATAGCCCACACGATGACGTTCGGCAAGCCGCACTGGTTCGACACGGTGCAGCGCGAGTACTGGGCCTGCCGGGAGGCCGTCGGCATCGCGGACTACTCGTCCTTCACTAAGATCGACTTGCAGGTCAGTGGGGGCAGGCTAGGTGCAAGTTGAGACTTGCAAGGGAGCGAATTGTAAAGACACTAAGGTCCAAGTTACAAGATAGCCCACACGATGACGTTCGGCAAGCCGCACTGGTTCGACACGGTGCAGCGCGAGTACTGGGCCTGCCGGGAGGCCGTCGGCATCGCGGACTACTCGTCCTTCACTAAGATCGACTTGCAGGTCAGTGGGGGCAGGCTAGGTGCAAGTTGAGACTTGCAAGGGAGCGAATTGTAAAGACACTAAGGTCCAAGTTACAAGATAGCCCACACGATGACGTTCGGCAAGCCGCACTGGTTCGACACGGTGCAGCGCGAGTACTGGGCCTGCCGGGAGGCCGTCGGCATCGCGGACTACTCGTCCTTCACTAAGATCGACTTGCAGGTCAGTGGGGGCAGGCTAGGTGCAAGTTGAGACTTGCAAGGGAGCGAATTGTAAAGACACTAAGGTCCAAGTTACAAGATAGCCCACACGATGACGTTCGGCAAGCCGCACTGGTTCGACACGGTGCAGCGCGAGTACTGGGCCTGCCGGGAGGCCGTCGGCATCGCGGACTACTCGTCCTTCACTAAGATCGACTTGCAGGTCAGTGGGGGCAGGCTAGGTGCAAGTTGAGACTTGCAAGGGAGCGAATTGTAAAGACACTAAGGTCCAAGTTACAAGATAGCCCACACGATGACGTTCGGCAAGCCGCACTGGTTCGACACGGTGCAGCGCGAGTACTGGGCCTGCCGGGAGGCCGTCGGCATCGCGGACTACTCGTCCTTCACTAAGATCGACTTGCAGGTCAGTGGGGGCAGGCTAGGTGCAAGTTGAGACTTGCAAGGGAGCGAATTGTAAAGACACTAAGGTCCAAGTTACAAGATAGCCCACACGATGACGTTCGGCAAGCCGCACTGGTTCGACACGGTGCAGCGCGAGTACTGGGCCTGCCGGGAGGCCGTCGGCATCGCGGACTACTCGTCCTTCACTAAGATCGACTTGCAGGTCAGTGGGGGCAGGCTAGGTGCAAGTTGAGACTTGCAAGGGAGCGAATTGTAAAGACACTAAGGTCCAAGTTACAAGATAGCCCACACGATGACGTTCGGCAAGCCGCACTGGTTCGACACGGTGCAGCGCGAGTACTGGGCCTGCCGGGAGGCCGTCGGCATCGCGGACTACTCGTCCTTCACTAAGATCGACTTGCAGGTCAGTGGGGGCAGGCTAGGTGCAAGTTGAGACTTGCAAGGGAGCGAATTGTAAAGACACTAAGGTCCAAGTTACAAGATAGCCCACACGATGACGTTCGGCAAGCCGCACTGGTTCGACACGGTGCAGCGCGAGTACTGGGCCTGCCGGGAGGCCGTCGGCATCGCGGACTACTCGTCCTTCACTAAGATCGACTTGCAGGTCAGTGGGGGCAGGCTAGGTGCAAGTTGAGACTTGCAAGGGAGCGAATTGTAAAGACACTAAGGTCCAAGTTACAAGATAGCCCACACGATGACGTTCGGCAAGCCGCACTGGTTCGACACGGTGCAGCGCGAGTACTGGGCCTGCCGGGAGGCCGTCGGCATCGCGGACTACTCGTCCTTCACTAAGATCGACTTGCAGGTCAGTGGGGGCAGGCTAGGTGCAAGTTGAGACTTGCAAGGGAGCGAATTGTAAAGACACTAAGGTCCAAGTTACAAGATAGCCCACACGATGACGTTCGGCAAGCCGCACTGGTTCGACACGGTGCAGCGCGAGTACTGGGCCTGCCGGGAGGCCGTCGGCATCGCGGACTACTCGTCCTTCACTAAGATCGACTTGCAGGTCAGTGGGGGCAGGCTAGGTGCAAGTTGAGACTTGCAAGGGAGCGAATTGTAAAGACACTAAGGTCCAAGTTACAAGATAGCCCACACGATGACGTTCGGCAAGCCGCACTGGTTCGACACGGTGCAGCGCGAGTACTGGGCCTGCCGGGAGGCCGTCGGCATCGCGGACTACTCGTCCTTCACTAAGATCGACTTGCAGGTCAGTGGGGGCAGGCTAGGTGCAAGTTGAGACTTGCAAGGGAGCGAATTGTAAAGACACTAAGGTCCAAGTTACAAGATAGCCCACACGATGACGTTCGGCAAGCCGCACTGGTTCGACACGGTGCAGCGCGAGTACTGGGCCTGCCGGGAGGCCGTCGGCATCGCGGACTACTCGTCCTTCACTAAGATCGACTTGCAGGTCAGTGGGGGCAGGCTAGGTGCAAGTTGAGACTTGCAAGGGAGCGAATTGTAAAGACACTAAGGTCCAAGTTACAAGATAGCCCACACGATGACGTTCGGCAAGCCGCACTGGTTCGACACGGTGCAGCGCGAGTACTGGGCCTGCCGGGAGGCCGTCGGCATCGCGGACTACTCGTCCTTCACTAAGATCGACTTGCAGGTCAGTGGGGGCAGGCTAGGTGCAAGTTGAGACTTGCAAGGGAGCGAATTGTAAAGACACTAAGGTCCAAGTTACAAGATAGCCCACACGATGACGTTCGGCAAGCCGCACTGGTTCGACACGGTGCAGCGCGAGTACTGGGCCTGCCGGGAGGCCGTCGGCATCGCGGACTACTCGTCCTTCACTAAGATCGACTTGCAGGTCAGTGGGGGCAGGCTAGGTGCAAGTTGAGACTTGCAAGGGAGCGAATTGTAAAGACACTAAGGTCCAAGTTACAAGATAGCCCACACGATGACGTTCGGCAAGCCGCACTGGTTCGACACGGTGCAGCGCGAGTACTGGGCCTGCCGGGAGGCCGTCGGCATCGCGGACTACTCGTCCTTCACTAAGATCGACTTGCAGGTCAGTGGGGGCAGGCTAGGTGCAAGTTGAGACTTGCAAGGGAGCGAATTGTAAAGACACTAAGGTCCAAGTTACAAGATAGCCCACACGATGACGTTCGGCAAGCCGCACTGGTTCGACACGGTGCAGCGCGAGTACTGGGCCTGCCGGGAGGCCGTCGGCATCGCGGACTACTCGTCCTTCACTAAGATCGACTTGCAGGTCAGTGGGGGCAGGCTAGGTGCAAGTTGAGACTTGCAAGGGAGCGAATTGTAAAGACACTAAGGTCCAAGTTACAAGATAGCCCACACGATGACGTTCGGCAAGCCGCACTGGTTCGACACGGTGCAGCGCGAGTACTGGGCCTGCCGGGAGGCCGTCGGCATCGCGGACTACTCGTCCTTCACTAAGATCGACTTGCAGGTCAGTGGGGGCAGGCTAGGTGCAAGTTGAGACTTGCAAGGGAGCGAATTGTAAAGACACTAAGGTCCAAGTTACAAGATAGCCCACACGATGACGTTCGGCAAGCCGCACTGGTTCGACACGGTGCAGCGCGAGTACTGGGCCTGCCGGGAGGCCGTCGGCATCGCGGACTACTCGTCCTTCACTAAGATCGACTTGCAGGTCAGTGGGGGCAGGCTAGGTGCAAGTTGAGACTTGCAAGGGAGCGAATTGTAAAGACACTAAGGTCCAAGTTACAAGATAGCCCACACGATGACGTTCGGCAAGCCGCACTGGTTCGACACGGTGCAGCGCGAGTACTGGGCCTGCCGGGAGGCCGTCGGCATCGCGGACTACTCGTCCTTCACTAAGATCGACTTGCAGGTCAGTGGGGGCAGGCTAGGTGCAAGTTGAGACTTGCAAGGGAGCGAATTGTAAAGACACTAAGGTCCAAGTTACAAGATAGCCCACACGATGACGTTCGGCAAGCCGCACTGGTTCGACACGGTGCAGCGCGAGTACTGGGCCTGCCGGGAGGCCGTCGGCATCGCGGACTACTCGTCCTTCACTAAGATCGACTTGCAGGTCAGTGGGGGCAGGCTAGGTGCAAGTTGAGACTTGCAAGGGAGCGAATTGTAAAGACACTAAGGTCCAAGTTACAAGATAGCCCACACGATGACGTTCGGCAAGCCGCACTGGTTCGACACGGTGCAGCGCGAGTACTGGGCCTGCCGGGAGGCCGTCGGCATCGCGGACTACTCGTCCTTCACTAAGATCGACTTGCAGGTCAGTGGGGGCAGGCTAGGTGCAAGTTGAGACTTGCAAGGGAGCGAATTGTAAAGACACTAAGGTCCAAGTTACAAGATAGCCCACACGATGACGTTCGGCAAGCCGCACTGGTTCGACACGGTGCAGCGCGAGTACTGGGCCTGCCGGGAGGCCGTCGGCATCGCGGACTACTCGTCCTTCACTAAGATCGACTTGCAGGTCAGTGGGGGCAGGCTAGGTGCAAGTTGAGACTTGCAAGGGAGCGAATTGTAAAGACACTAAGGTCCAAGTTACAAGATAGCCCACACGATGACGTTCGGCAAGCCGCACTGGTTCGACACGGTGCAGCGCGAGTACTGGGCCTGCCGGGAGGCCGTCGGCATCGCGGACTACTCGTCCTTCACTAAGATCGACTTGCAGGTCAGTGGGGGCAGGCTAGGTGCAAGTTGAGACTTGCAAGGGAGCGAATTGTAAAGACACTAAGGTCCAAGTTACAAGATAGCCCACACGATGACGTTCGGCAAGCCGCACTGGTTCGACACGGTGCAGCGCGAGTACTGGGCCTGCCGGGAGGCCGTCGGCATCGCGGACTACTCGTCCTTCACTAAGATCGACTTGCAGGTCAGTGGGGGCAGGCTAGGTGCAAGTTGAGACTTGCAAGGGAGCGAATTGTAAAGACACTAAGGTCCAAGTTACAAGATAGCCCACACGATGACGTTCGGCAAGCCGCACTGGTTCGACACGGTGCAGCGCGAGTACTGGGCCTGCCGGGAGGCCGTCGGCATCGCGGACTACTCGTCCTTCACTAAGATCGACTTGCAGGTCAGTGGGGGCAGGCTAGGTGCAAGTTGAGACTTGCAAGGGAGCGAATTGTAAAGACACTAAGGTCCAAGTTACAAGATAGCCCACACGATGACGTTCGGCAAGCCGCACTGGTTCGACACGGTGCAGCGCGAGTACTGGGCCTGCCGGGAGGCCGTCGGCATCGCGGACTACTCGTCCTTCACTAAGATCGACTTGCAGGTCAGTGGGGGCAGGCTAGGTGCAAGTTGAGACTTGCAAGGGAGCGAATTGTAAAGACACTAAGGTCCAAGTTACAAGATAGCCCACACGATGACGTTCGGCAAGCCGCACTGGTTCGACACGGTGCAGCGCGAGTACTGGGCCTGCCGGGAGGCCGTCGGCATCGCGGACTACTCGTCCTTCACTAAGATCGACTTGCAGGTCAGTGGGGGCAGGCTAGGTGCAAGTTGAGACTTGCAAGGGAGCGAATTGTAAAGACACTAAGGTCCAAGTTACAAGATAGCCCACACGATGACGTTCGGCAAGCCGCACTGGTTCGACACGGTGCAGCGCGAGTACTGGGCCTGCCGGGAGGCCGTCGGCATCGCGGACTACTCGTCCTTCACTAAGATCGACTTGCAGGTCAGTGGGGGCAGGCTAGGTGCAAGTTGAGACTTGCAAGGGAGCGAATTGTAAAGACACTAAGGTCCAAGTTACAAGATAGCCCACACGATGACGTTCGGCAAGCCGCACTGGTTCGACACGGTGCAGCGCGAGTACTGGGCCTGCCGGGAGGCCGTCGGCATCGCGGACTACTCGTCCTTCACTAAGATCGACTTGCAGGTCAGTGGGGGCAGGCTAGGTGCAAGTTGAGACTTGCAAGGGAGCGAATTGTAAAGACACTAAGGTCCAAGTTACAAGATAGCCCACACGATGACGTTCGGCAAGCCGCACTGGTTCGACACGGTGCAGCGCGAGTACTGGGCCTGCCGGGAGGCCGTCGGCATCGCGGACTACTCGTCCTTCACTAAGATCGACTTGCAGGTCAGTGGGGGCAGGCTAGGTGCAAGTTGAGACTTGCAAGGGAGCGAATTGTAAAGACACTAAGGTCCAAGTTACAAGATAGCCCACACGATGACGTTCGGCAAGCCGCACTGGTTCGACACGGTGCAGCGCGAGTACTGGGCCTGCCGGGAGGCCGTCGGCATCGCGGACTACTCGTCCTTCACTAAGATCGACTTGCAGGTCAGTGGGGGCAGGCTAGGTGCAAGTTGAGACTTGCAAGGGAGCGAATTGTAAAGACACTAAGGTCCAAGTTACAAGATAGCCCACACGATGACGTTCGGCAAGCCGCACTGGTTCGACACGGTGCAGCGCGAGTACTGGGCCTGCCGGGAGGCCGTCGGCATCGCGGACTACTCGTCCTTCACTAAGATCGACTTGCAGGTCAGTGGGGGCAGGCTAGGTGCAAGTTGAGACTTGCAAGGGAGCGAATTGTAAAGACACTAAGGTCCAAGTTACAAGATAGCCCACACGATGACGTTCGGCAAGCCGCACTGGTTCGACACGGTGCAGCGCGAGTACTGGGCCTGCCGGGAGGCCGTCGGCATCGCGGACTACTCGTCCTTCACTAAGATCGACTTGCAGGTCAGTGGGGGCAGGCTAGGTGCAAGTTGAGACTTGCAAGGGAGCGAATTGTAAAGACACTAAGGTCCAAGTTACAAGATAGCCCACACGATGACGTTCGGCAAGCCGCACTGGTTCGACACGGTGCAGCGCGAGTACTGGGCCTGCCGGGAGGCCGTCGGCATCGCGGACTACTCGTCCTTCACTAAGATCGACTTGCAGGTCAGTGGGGGCAGGCTAGGTGCAAGTTGAGACTTGCAAGGGAGCGAATTGTAAAGACACTAAGGTCCAAGTTACAAGATAGCCCACACGATGACGTTCGGCAAGCCGCACTGGTTCGACACGGTGCAGCGCGAGTACTGGGCCTGCCGGGAGGCCGTCGGCATCGCGGACTACTCGTCCTTCACTAAGATCGACTTGCAGGTCAGTGGGGGCAGGCTAGGTGCAAGTTGAGACTTGCAAGGGAGCGAATTGTAAAGACACTAAGGTCCAAGTTACAAGATAGCCCACACGATGACGTTCGGCAAGCCGCACTGGTTCGACACGGTGCAGCGCGAGTACTGGGCCTGCCGGGAGGCCGTCGGCATCGCGGACTACTCGTCCTTCACTAAGATCGACTTGCAGGTCAGTGGGGGCAGGCTAGGTGCAAGTTGAGACTTGCAAGGGAGCGAATTGTAAAGACACTAAGGTCCAAGTTACAAGATAGCCCACACGATGACGTTCGGCAAGCCGCACTGGTTCGACACGGTGCAGCGCGAGTACTGGGCCTGCCGGGAGGCCGTCGGCATCGCGGACTACTCGTCCTTCACTAAGATCGACTTGCAGGTCAGTGGGGGCAGGCTAGGTGCAAGTTGAGACTTGCAAGGGAGCGAATTGTAAAGACACTAAGGTCCAAGTTACAAGATAGCCCACACGATGACGTTCGGCAAGCCGCACTGGTTCGACACGGTGCAGCGCGAGTACTGGGCCTGCCGGGAGGCCGTCGGCATCGCGGACTACTCGTCCTTCACTAAGATCGACTTGCAGGTCAGTGGGGGCAGGCTAGGTGCAAGTTGAGACTTGCAAGGGAGCGAATTGTAAAGACACTAAGGTCCAAGTTACAAGATAGCCCACACGATGACGTTCGGCAAGCCGCACTGGTTCGACACGGTGCAGCGCGAGTACTGGGCCTGCCGGGAGGCCGTCGGCATCGCGGACTACTCGTCCTTCACTAAGATCGACTTGCAGGTCAGTGGGGGCAGGCTAGGTGCAAGTTGAGACTTGCAAGGGAGCGAATTGTAAAGACACTAAGGTCCAAGTTACAAGATAGCCCACACGATGACGTTCGGCAAGCCGCACTGGTTCGACACGGTGCAGCGCGAGTACTGGGCCTGCCGGGAGGCCGTCGGCATCGCGGACTACTCGTCCTTCACTAAGATCGACTTGCAGGTCAGTGGGGGCAGGCTAGGTGCAAGTTGAGACTTGCAAGGGAGCGAATTGTAAAGACACTAAGGTCCAAGTTACAAGATAGCCCACACGATGACGTTCGGCAAGCCGCACTGGTTCGACACGGTGCAGCGCGAGTACTGGGCCTGCCGGGAGGCCGTCGGCATCGCGGACTACTCGTCCTTCACTAAGATCGACTTGCAGGTCAGTGGGGGCAGGCTAGGTGCAAGTTGAGACTTGCAAGGGAGCGAATTGTAAAGACACTAAGGTCCAAGTTACAAGATAGCCCACACGATGACGTTCGGCAAGCCGCACTGGTTCGACACGGTGCAGCGCGAGTACTGGGCCTGCCGGGAGGCCGTCGGCATCGCGGACTACTCGTCCTTCACTAAGATCGACTTGCAGGTCAGTGGGGGCAGGCTAGGTGCAAGTTGAGACTTGCAAGGGAGCGAATTGTAAAGACACTAAGGTCCAAGTTACAAGATAGCCCACACGATGACGTTCGGCAAGCCGCACTGGTTCGACACGGTGCAGCGCGAGTACTGGGCCTGCCGGGAGGCCGTCGGCATCGCGGACTACTCGTCCTTCACTAAGATCGACTTGCAGGTCAGTGGGGGCAGGCTAGGTGCAAGTTGAGACTTGCAAGGGAGCGAATTGTAAAGACACTAAGGTCCAAGTTACAAGATAGCCCACACGATGACGTTCGGCAAGCCGCACTGGTTCGACACGGTGCAGCGCGAGTACTGGGCCTGCCGGGAGGCCGTCGGCATCGCGGACTACTCGTCCTTCACTAAGATCGACTTGCAGGTCAGTGGGGGCAGGCTAGGTGCAAGTTGAGACTTGCAAGGGAGCGAATTGTAAAGACACTAAGGTCCAAGTTACAAGATAGCCCACACGATGACGTTCGGCAAGCCGCACTGGTTCGACACGGTGCAGCGCGAGTACTGGGCCTGCCGGGAGGCCGTCGGCATCGCGGACTACTCGTCCTTCACTAAGATCGACTTGCAGGTCAGTGGGGGCAGGCTAGGTGCAAGTTGAGACTTGCAAGGGAGCGAATTGTAAAGACACTAAGGTCCAAGTTACAAGATAGCCCACACGATGACGTTCGGCAAGCCGCACTGGTTCGACACGGTGCAGCGCGAGTACTGGGCCTGCCGGGAGGCCGTCGGCATCGCGGACTACTCGTCCTTCACTAAGATCGACTTGCAGGTCAGTGGGGGCAGGCTAGGTGCAAGTTGAGACTTGCAAGGGAGCGAATTGTAAAGACACTAAGGTCCAAGTTACAAGATAGCCCACACGATGACGTTCGGCAAGCCGCACTGGTTCGACACGGTGCAGCGCGAGTACTGGGCCTGCCGGGAGGCCGTCGGCATCGCGGACTACTCGTCCTTCACTAAGATCGACTTGCAGGTCAGTGGGGGCAGGCTAGGTGCAAGTTGAGACTTGCAAGGGAGCGAATTGTAAAGACACTAAGGTCCAAGTTACAAGATAGCCCACACGATGACGTTCGGCAAGCCGCACTGGTTCGACACGGTGCAGCGCGAGTACTGGGCCTGCCGGGAGGCCGTCGGCATCGCGGACTACTCGTCCTTCACTAAGATCGACTTGCAGGTCAGTGGGGGCAGGCTAGGTGCAAGTTGAGACTTGCAAGGGAGCGAATTGTAAAGACACTAAGGTCCAAGTTACAAGATAGCCCACACGATGACGTTCGGCAAGCCGCACTGGTTCGACACGGTGCAGCGCGAGTACTGGGCCTGCCGGGAGGCCGTCGGCATCGCGGACTACTCGTCCTTCACTAAGATCGACTTGCAGGTCAGTGGGGGCAGGCTAGGTGCAAGTTGAGACTTGCAAGGGAGCGAATTGTAAAGACACTAAGGTCCAAGTTACAAGATAGCCCACACGATGACGTTCGGCAAGCCGCACTGGTTCGACACGGTGCAGCGCGAGTACTGGGCCTGCCGGGAGGCCGTCGGCATCGCGGACTACTCGTCCTTCACTAAGATCGACTTGCAGGTCAGTGGGGGCAGGCTAGGTGCAAGTTGAGACTTGCAAGGGAGCGAATTGTAAAGACACTAAGGTCCAAGTTACAAGATAGCCCACACGATGACGTTCGGCAAGCCGCACTGGTTCGACACGGTGCAGCGCGAGTACTGGGCCTGCCGGGAGGCCGTCGGCATCGCGGACTACTCGTCCTTCACTAAGATCGACTTGCAGGTCAGTGGGGGCAGGCTAGGTGCAAGTTGAGACTTGCAAGGGAGCGAATTGTAAAGACACTAAGGTCCAAGTTACAAGATAGCCCACACGATGACGTTCGGCAAGCCGCACTGGTTCGACACGGTGCAGCGCGAGTACTGGGCCTGCCGGGAGGCCGTCGGCATCGCGGACTACTCGTCCTTCACTAAGATCGACTTGCAGGTCAGTGGGGGCAGGCTAGGTGCAAGTTGAGACTTGCAAGGGAGCGAATTGTAAAGACACTAAGGTCCAAGTTACAAGATAGCCCACACGATGACGTTCGGCAAGCCGCACTGGTTCGACACGGTGCAGCGCGAGTACTGGGCCTGCCGGGAGGCCGTCGGCATCGCGGACTACTCGTCCTTCACTAAGATCGACTTGCAGGTCAGTGGGGGCAGGCTAGGTGCAAGTTGAGACTTGCAAGGGAGCGAATTGTAAAGACACTAAGGTCCAAGTTACAAGATAGCCCACACGATGACGTTCGGCAAGCCGCACTGGTTCGACACGGTGCAGCGCGAGTACTGGGCCTGCCGGGAGGCCGTCGGCATCGCGGACTACTCGTCCTTCACTAAGATCGACTTGCAGGTCAGTGGGGGCAGGCTAGGTGCAAGTTGAGACTTGCAAGGGAGCGAATTGTAAAGACACTAAGGTCCAAGTTACAAGATAGCCCACACGATGACGTTCGGCAAGCCGCACTGGTTCGACACGGTGCAGCGCGAGTACTGGGCCTGCCGGGAGGCCGTCGGCATCGCGGACTACTCGTCCTTCAATAAGATCGACTTGCAGGTCAGTGGGGGCAGGCTAGGTGCAAGTTGAGACTTGCAAGGGAGCGAATTGTAAAGACACTAAGGTCCAAGTTACAAGATAGCCCACACGATGACGTTCGGCAAGCCGCACTGGTTCGACACGGTGCAGCGCGAGTACTGGGCCTGCCGGGAGGCCGTCGGCATCGCGGACTACTCGTCCTTCACTAAGATCGACTTGCAGGTCAGTGGGGGCAGACTAGGTACAAGTTGAGACTTGCAAGGGAGCGAATTGTAAGGACACTAAGGTCCAAGTTACAAGATAGCCCACACGATGACGTTCGGCAAGCCGCACTGGTTCGACACCGCATTGTTTCGAAAAGTTTGTTTATGCTTTGTTTCGCTTTTATTGATCTTTAGCTATATATTCTAAACGGGCTACATTTTAACGGCAATGTGCGGCCGGCAATTATGTGCTTGCTGTAGCGTATACAGTCAGCAATAGTTGCCGGCCAGAAATTGCAGGAAACTGTGGCCCGTTTAGAAGCTCCATTGGATTTAATAGTCATATATAATAAGCAATGAAACAACTAATTTCACCACCGTCTACAAAATTCTCGCGGTCAAAATAGAAAACAAGAAACGCAGTCAAATGTTTCATTCTTCTGAATGTGGCATTTTTTTACCAATGACGCACATGTGCATCATCGACTCCCCTGCTCTGTCAACAGTCGAAAGGCCGCGAGGTGGTCGATCTGCTGCAATACCTGTGCTCCAACGACGTGGATGTGCCCGTGGGCTCAATCATACACACGGGCATGCAGAACGAGAGGGGAGGGTACGAGAATGACTGCAGCATCGCCAGGATATCTGATTACCAGTAAATACCGTTTTATATTTCAATATTATGGTCGTAACTCTCACTCTTCTATAGTATTCTGTTTCACCCCGCTGCTCTCCGCTAACTCAAAGAACGATTCAGTTTTTTTTCATTCGGCCAGGTCATCCCAAAATCTGCTTTTCAATGTCGCGTCCTCCTCTTCAAAATTCTATAATTACTCGTTTAAGTTTAAAGCCATTCGTGACGTCACGATCTGCGAGCGTTTTCTCTCTCTAACAAGCAATATTAATAAGGTTGTAGCTTCGTAATTCTTTGAGATATCTGGACGGGATTTTCGTCACTAGGCATATTTTTTTTGCCTTCTTTCTTTTGAAGGAATAATACTTTTTGGAATCTACATCTGTATTACGCGGGGCGTAGAATCATTACCTAATACCTAAATAATAATTAGTGTGTATTTTTATTATTGTATTGCATGTATGTATGTCTTTAAGGTATTTGCCTTAGTTGCCTGAAATAAATGGTTATTATTATTTTATTAAATTTAACTGTCGGATGAAAAACCTATGTCATGTCAATACAACGTGGTTTTAAACCGTCCTAGAGCCGAAGCCTACTTAAAGTATCCAAAACGTACTAAGTTATCGTGAAAAAAAAAGTATAAGTTAAGTTTGAAAAATCCTAGATGGCGCGCGGTGCGAAGTTCATTCACGCGGTTAGAGTTTGTACCTATCTACATAAGATTGCGGCTAGCGGGCACTACCGTCAATCGCCTGGATGATTAAAATTAGTATTAGTACAAAAAAATGTATCTTGAAAAACTTAAAAAAAAAAAATATTTGTAATGTATACACTAAATGGGCTTCGGCTCTAAGACGGTTAAAAAAACACGCTGTATACTTTGAGGGTTTCGTCTTTCGCGTCTGAAAGGGATGCACATTTTATGAGGCTTTTGAAAAACAGTTAATTCCTCACACATCGTATCGTTTCCAGCTACATGATGATCGCGCCAACCATCCAACAGACCCGCTGCAAAGTCTGGATAAAGCGTCACCTCCCCCGCGACGGCTCCGTCACGCTCTCCGATGTGACGCCCTTGTACACCGCCATCTGCGTCATGGGCCCGTTCACCAGGAACCTGATGTCGGAGCTGACCGACACCGATCTCTCGCCGAGCAACTTCCCGTTCTTCACGTTCAAGGTCAGTTGGCGCGTGAAGCACATGTGCATCACAGACCCGTTCACCAGGAACCTGATGTCGGAGCTGAACGACACCGAGCAACTTCTCGTTCTTCACGTTAAAGGTCAGTTGGCGTGTGACGCACATGTGCATCACTGACCCGTTCACCAGGAACCTGATGTCGGAGCTGACCGACACCGAGCAACTTCCCGCTCTTCACGTTCAAGGTCAGTTGGCGCGTGACGCACATGTGCATCATTGGCCCGTCGTCCATATGATTTCAAAGCTCACAAGTCACAAGTACAGGTGTGTCACCGAACTACTTACCCTTTTTCACATTCAAGATCAGTTGGATATGATAATGAACTTCACATTAAATCTGATTTTAAAACGTCGCTTATGATTCAGACGGTTTGGTGCTATAAATAAATCATTTTCAGCATAGGCCTCTCTTTGAGCACGTCGTCCACTCGTCCCTATCCTGCACGTCTATCACGAGACGGCCGCGACGAACTCCGTCTCTCTCTTATTAGAACACAACAAGAGGTATAGTGCGAGAAAAATCGAGAGCATGTCGTCTCATGATAGACGTGCTTAGCTAATCTTATCCAGAAGTGACCCGCGATGTCCTAATATCGTCCACCCGGCAAGCTGGTTCGTTTCACCTAGAAACCACAAATCTGAGATCTTTTCGGTCCACCTGCCATCATTATCTGCAAAGTGACCTGCCCAACCCTGTGTAACCGTTCTAAAAGCCGTTTGTTTTCAGGAGTTAGACGTGGGCCTGGCTAACGGCATCCGGGCCATGAACCTCACCCACACGGGGGAGCTGGGCTATGTACTCTACATACCGAACGAGGTAAGCACACTATATATGTTTAAGCGACCATTTCCAGTCATTCTCTATGCTATTTTTAACCGTATTTTCAAAAACCGGAAAAGTGCGAGTCGGACTCGCGCACGAAGGGTTCCGTACTGTCTATAAAAACAGTAAACAAAAAGTTTGTTGTATGGGAGTTTGATTTGTTTTTATTATTTGTTGTTATAGCGCCAACAGAAATACATATTCTGTGAAAATTTCAACTGTCTACCTATCACGTTTCTTGAGTTACAGCCTGGTGACAGACAGACAGACGGACAGCGAAGTCTTAGTAAAAGGGTCCCGTTTTTACCCTTTCGGTACGGAACGCTAAAAAAGGAGGTTCTGTAGGTATACGTCGGGTTTTTTTTGCATGTTCCCCGATAAAGAGTCGGCAGTAAGCTCGGCTGAATTTCACATTCCCACACAAACGGAGTTTCGTTCTCATTTTAAAACTACGTGTTGGATTGTGACGAAACTTTGCATATACATGGGCTATATCTATGTCTGCAATTAGTTTATGTAGCTTCAGATACCATAGTAAAAAAATACAGCGAATATGGACTCTTCATTTTCGTCCCAAAACTGACACTCGGTTAATTTTTGTTTAACATCACGCGCTGAACGTATTTTTTTTACATACCCTTATATACCGTGGACCCGCTCCCAATACACCTACGTCTCATGCCAACGTCAAATGCATGGCAGACATAAAAAAAATGGTGCTTAGCAAGAAAATAAAGTAGCGGCCACTAGGGGCTATGATGTGCGGGCGAACTAAAGACTCACATATGCGTCACGGGCCTACACTCTTTTTTTTTTTTTTAATAAATAAATATTAGGGGACACTCTTACACAAATCGAGCTAGTCCCATAGTAAGCTCAATAAGGCTTGTGTTACGGGTACTAGACGACGATATATATAATAGATATAAATACTTAAATACATAGAAAACATCCAAGACTCAGAAACAAATATTTTGTCCTTACCGGGATTCGAACCCAGGACCTTCAGCTTCGTAGGCAGCGTCACTACCCACTAGGCTAACCGGTCGCACTTGCAGTTCGCGTTGCACGTGTACCAGCGCATCGTGGCCGCCGGTGCCAAATACGGCATCAGCCACGTGGGCTACTACGCGTCGCGCGCGCTGCGCGTCGAGAAGTTCTTCGCGTTCTGGGGCCAGGACCTGGACACCACCACCACGCCGCTCGAGTGCGGACGCACGTGGCGCGTCAAGTTTCAGGTCAGTCCACGCAATTGAAAACACCGGATAATCTTAGAAAATATCTCTGTCTGGGCACTCGAGGGATTTTAGTTTTCCACGCGTGAAGAACAATGTGTGAAACATGGTAGCAAAATGATTTCCTTTTTGGGCGTCGAACCCTTGAAACCCGTGTTAAGCTCAAGATGGTAATTGAGAATCCCTCGCTACGCTCAGGGGTCTATCGAGAAGGTCGGCCAGGGCCGTAGTCATCTCTAATAAAAACGGCAAAAAAGACACGTTTGTTGTATGGGAGCCCTTAATACTTATTTCATTCTATTTTTTACTATTTGTTGTAAAGGCGTCGTAGATTCAAAGAAATTAAGCGAACAGAGTTTTTGAAACAATATGCGTCTTTCATGTGCTCTGCCTACTCCTTTTAGGGATAAAGGCTTGAATGTATGTATGTATAATGCGTCTGTTTATAATAATATGGTTTCAAAAAACCTAAAAATGTGTATGCACAAAAGCTAAAAATATTAAATAAGCTTCTAAAAATCGGCAATTTCATGATTGAGAGATATCAGTGAAGAAAATTAATATTAAAAAAACAAGATATCCGCGCTTCCGAGCACGCACTTCCATCTCGCTCACGCTTATGCTCAATAAGAGGGAGAAGACCATGAACCTACGGCGCCTTAAAGCGGCAACAGAAATACATCATCTTTGTAAATTTCAACTATATAACTATCACGGTTCACGAGATACAGCCTGGTGACAGACGGACAGACAGACAAACAGACGGACTGACGGCGGAGTCTTAGTAATGGGGTCCAATTGTTACCACAGAAAGACATCCCGTTCATCGGCCGCGCGGCCCTCGAGCGCCAGCGCGCCGAGGGCATCCGGCGGCAATACGTGCACCTTCTGCTCACCGACCACGATCACGAGCTGGACCCGTGGTGCTGGGGCGGCGAGCCCATTTATCGGGACGGGGTCAAGTGCGGACAGACCACTACGACCAGCCACGGGTTCACGTTTAAGAAACAGGTAATTGCCGCACATTGCAGCCACTGAATGCGACTCTGCCGCACTTTAAGCCGCAAGAGGCGCAGCGGTATGAGACGGCGAGATGGAGTTTGAAAGTGCTCTTCTAGATTCAGTCAGGGAATCAATTGTGTGTGCTTTTCTAGATAGAGGCAGCCGCGGACGCACCTTGAGAATATACACGGGTTCACGTTTAAGAAACAGGTAACTACCGCACATTACAGCCACTAAATGCGACTCTGCCGCACTTTAAGCCGCAAGAGGCGCAGCGGTATGAGACAGCGAGATGGAGTTTGAAAGCGCTCTTCTAGATTCAGTCAGGGAATCAACTATGGCTTTTCAGATAGAGGCAGTCGCGGACGCATCTTGAGAATACACGGGTTCAGCGGCGGGTAAGACGGCGCGCCAGCTCTCGATTTTTCACCTATCCGTCTCTCTCTAATTAGAAAACTTACAAAGAAAGCCGTCTTATGATAGCCGTGCTGGTAAGGATATAGAAAGATGGAGTTTGAAAGCGCCCTTCTAGGGAATCAACGAGGGTTTTTCGAGATAGGGGCAGTCTCGGACGCATCTTGAGACATAAGCTAGGGCCCGGAATTTTGCGTGCGGTTTTGAAACACTCGAAGGGAGAGAACACGAATGATTATCGACACATCGATAAATCATACATAATAATCGTAAAAAAAATTTGGTTACATGTTTAATGTATAGTTATGAAATACTAATGTAAAATTATATTTCCTCTTTTATTACCTATATCAAATGGTAGGCGAAAAAGCACTCAGGCTATCTAGCGTTATGTAGTCCGCAGGGATGTGTAATCTGTTGACGTTATAGATTTTCGTCAATATACTATAAAGAGTGATGCATGGTGTTTTGGACCGTCTCCGACACGACACTTCATTTTGAAAGTCACGTGATCTTTGTTGTGAATAAAAAGTGAAGTGTCGGATGTGTCGTGTCAGACACCGTTTAAAACACTTAATCCTTAAAACAATC
This sequence comes from Epinotia demarniana, assembly GCA_945867215.1. Lineage (NCBI taxonomy): Eukaryota > Metazoa > Arthropoda > Insecta > Lepidoptera > Tortricidae > Epinotia > Epinotia demarniana. The sequence continues at coordinate 61,995,375 of OX244259.1, forward strand.
AAACGGATTAAACTTTCCTATATTTCGTACATTTTTCGTCACTGACCATTGAACGAGCATAGAATGTATCATCGGTAAGATTGAGTTATTATTTTTAAAAACACTAATAAATAAATTCGGTTTATCGATGTATCGATAAGCGTCGGTGTTCTCTCCCTTAGACTTTTCCAAAACCGCACGCAAAATTCCGGGCCCTAGACATCAAAAGTAAGAACCGCACATTACAGCCATTAGTGACTGCCACTAAACGCGCCTTAATACGTTCGTAACCAAGAACCCGCCTGGTAGGCACTCGTAATGTTTTCTCAGATGCCAGCTCAGCCCGCTAGGCGGACAGTAGATATAAACCTACACGCCTGGCGAGTTCTATCGGTTTCTGGTGTATTGTTCCACCTTAAGTCCGGTTCCGAAAGTGTTGAATATATTATTATTCGTCATCCAGAAACACATTGGGGTATACCAGAAGCTCTAGGCACACCCCAATATATACAAGCACAACATCTATACTTGAAACCATAATTATATGTAAGAAAATAACCTTAAAATTGCCATTATATTGAAGAAAAAAAAACCGACGCTGGCAAACCTACACGCTTCCAGATGATTAACGTGGCTATAAACTTTACCAGTGTGTGTAAGTTTACCAGTGTCGGCAATTTTAAGGTTATTTTTAACATTGAAAATGTTATTTAAATCGCTTCAGTATAGCCCCCAATTTCAGCGAAAGTGAGACATCGCCCTGGTCACGTGATTCGTAAGTAGGCATTACTCAATGTAACTACTTTAACAAAGTCTTCTAAAAAGTGTCTTAATCACAAAATTACCCTATTTAATAAACTGGATCACGATCCACTAAAACTTATTCTAAATTGATCGTCGTTCCCCATATACACTTTGTAAAATATTTCGTTAGTTTGGCATTCAAATTAACCATTCACATTATTTTTGATATATTAGAGAACATCAAATTTAAACAAAAGTATTGCAGAATCAGTCCAATAAGAGACTAAACGTTTTTAAATTCACGCAAATAAATACTTTCACTCTTACTTTGGGAAAGGGCCTCCGCGACACGACCTCCGGCTCAGACACTTCGCGGATCACTGGTTAGGTTGATGCGGGCATACCAGAGCGGCAACGTCGCGAGCGCATCATACATCCAAAGCTATAACAAACGATCCACTGAGACCCATGACCCACTGTACCCCACTGTCAATCAGAAGGTCGTAATTTTTTTGAAATCTAATTATGGTTTCATCCATGAAACGAAACTTGACAAGTGCAATGTGTCGTCAGGTGTGCCTCGGTTTCGTGCAGAACGTCGACGAGCAGGGCGTCGCGCACCGCGTCACCAACGAGTATGTGCTCGGCGGCCATTACGAAGTCGACATCGCCGGTATCAGGTATTGGGGACCATTTACTAGAGTTGCCTGTGACTTTGTGTTGAATTTGTGAACTTTTAGTAGTTGTACAGTCACCGGCATATAGTTAACAGCAGCCCGAGTAGCCGAATATTTGCTGTTGACCACGTTAACCCTTAATTTAGAAGAGGAAAAAAAAACTAAAATTAAATATTGCTGTGTTTGTTCACCCTCATAGGTAGTCTAGTTCATCATGGAAAAATATGGAAAAAATCTTTTTGCGATATTTTTTTGGAAAACAGCTGGTATGACAGGGCATACATTGCCAAATGAAGGAAACCACTTTTACAAAAAATAAAACTAAGTTTTTGTGTGAAGCTGTCAGATTGTATTTAATAAATTGCAAAAGGTAACAAAAATTTATTTTTTGTTACTTTTGTTTTTAAAATTAATTTTATAAATTTTAAAATAATTTTTAAAATTATAAATCTCTCGTCAAAACAACCAAAAAATTCTATCAAAAAAGTGTGATAATGTTTTCTCCCAAATACAGGGTCTAACAAAAAAAAATTAAAAACCTCACCATTTTTTTTAATGTTGTGATTTATGTTTAGTGCCATGGTCTGACATACTATACTACTCTTTGAATGGTATTTTAAATGATAATTTCTATTGTTTTTGCCAGCTACACAACACAAGTGAACATTACATTTCGTACAGCTCACTGTGGTAAATTTCGAACAAAGACATCTTCCTTGTAGTCACTATTTGGCAGTGTATGACACGTCATACAGCGAGTTTGAAGTGAAATTGCTGTGAGTAGTTCAATGAGTTAGTGAAATTAAGTAATGCTGTTCGATGCAGCATATATTACAGCGTTATGAATTAAGAAATAAATCTGCATGTTTCATAGAAAAGATAAGAGAAAAAGACAATTATTTACCTTTGAAAGCAGAACACTGTTCCGCCGCCACGACATTTTGATCACATTTGATTTTTGTTGTTGCCAGAGTAATTAATTATTTTTCACCCATTTCGGGAGTAATGTTAATACCATAAAAAATAAAATGAAGTAAATCTTGTCATAAATTTAGTCGTTAGATTTTTTTGAAGCGCCAGTATGACGTCATACACTGCCAAATTATTAAGGGTCAATCCTCTAGCGTTATCCCCCAGGAGAAAAAAACGGTTTGGTGAACTGCGACCCTACAGCGCGAGCCGAGCGAGCGAAGCGATCGTGACGCGGCAGCGTCCGGCGAAGCGCCATAACCGAACGTTATCATTTATTCCTAGTTGAATATAAAATAATTGCCGCTAATTCCCCTGGGTGATCGGGGTCAGGTGATTGACGTGGATAACCTGCGTAACACACCCATATTCTTACAGTAATGAAGACGCGTTACCGAAATATTTGGCTATGTTGGCTGCTACTTACTATATGACGCTGAGTGTTCCTTGTATACAATACAATACAATACAATACAATACATTGTTGTTCACCAGACATAGTAAAAATAAAATAGAAAAATAGAGGTAAATTAAACATAAACAATACTACTTACATCTACTTGTATCTACTGTAATAGGAAATAGAGTAGTTTGTTTTTGTTTTAAATCGCATCACCTTGGAAATAATGCCTTTTAATAGGCATTTAGGGGGCTATAAGTTATGACATGATTTGCAAAATAAAAATATCAAGAGTTGACTTTCAGTTATACCATGTAATTTCTTCAACTTTCCGTACAAACGTTTATTCTGACTTTTTTTTAATTTTATTATTTAGTTTATTTAGCCAATCACTTCACCTAGTCCCGCAAACTTAATAGAATTAAATAAATCGACACGATTAATGCATAATTTTTAACCGACTTCGAAAAAAAGGAGGAAGTTCTCAATTCGGCTGTTTTTTTTTTTCAATGTTTGTTACCTCAGAACTCCGTCATTGATGAGCGGAATCGAAACATTTTTTGTTCGTTCGTATGTATATACTTTCAGGTGAGTCCCATTTTTTCAAAATTCAGTTAGATGATGGGATCCATGAGGAATTGACTCCTCAATTTTATTAGGCACGCGTGTAGTGATTTTGGTATTTCCTGTTATAACTCGTATATTTACATCCGGAATCATAAATTTGGTGGCGAGGAATTGATGATAAAGACCACAGATGACTTATCAAATGCCTCAATTATATAAGTACTTAAAAGTGCAAGAGTACGTCACAGGTTCTGATAAGATTCCATTGAAATAGGAACTAATGAAGTGCCATTGGTGATGATCTTGGGGAATCGACGGAAGTCCTCAAATATTATCGGCCCACATACAGCGATTCGGTTTTTTTCTATATTAATCAACGCATTTGCTATCGGAAATCAGTTCATGTGTTAAATTGTAAAAAAAAATAGGACATGTTCTCGTGGCTTGGCGGAGTACTAAATTGAAGTCGGTTAAAACTTTGTTTTAAAAGTAAATTATAGTATTATACGTTCTGTATGAGAATTTCAAAATCTGAAATAAAATATCATAACTTTTATAAATTTTGGGAATTAGGTGAGAACGTTGGTATTCAAAGTGAACACAGTCATTCCCCTCGAAGGAAATTTAACCGATGATGCCATCGCTATAAACATATGACCGTTTATTTACACAGATACGCGGCCAAAGTGAACCTGCATTCTCCCAATCTGCCCACCAAGTATCCCGACAAGGAACGCGACGTCTACCAGGCTACCAGGAAACACGACTACCTCGGCAGACACTACCAACCTTAACTCCAATACTGGCATGGTACCGTAGATGTAGTTGGCCACTGCGAACCGCCGACCAAGTATCAAGGAGCGAGATGTACCAGGCAACCAGGAAACGCGACCACCTCGGCAGACACTGCCAACCTTAGCTCCAATACTGGCATGGTACCGTAGATGTAGTGAGGTAGCTGGCCACTGCGAACCGCCGACCAAGTATCAAGGAGCGAGATGTACCAGGCAACCAGGAAACGCGACCACCTCGGCAGACACTGCCAACCTTAGCTCCAATACTGGCATGGTACCGTAGATGTAGTGAGGTAGCTGGCCACTGCGAACCGCCGACCAAGTATCAAGGAGCGAGATGTACCAGGCAATCAGGAAACGCGACCACCTCGGCAGACACTGCCAACCTTAACTCCAATATTGGCATGGTACCGTTGATGTAGTGAGGTAGCTGGCCACTGCGAACCGCCGACCAAGTATCAAGGAGCGAGATGTACCAGGCAACCAGAAAACGCGACCACCTCGGCAGACACTGCCAACCTTAGCTCCAATACTGGCATGGTACCGTAGATGTAGTGAGGTAGCTGGCCACTGCGAACCGCCGACCAAGTATCAAGGAGCGAGATGTACCAGGCAATCAGGAAACGCGACCACCTCGGCAGACACTGCCAACCTTAACTCCAATATTGGCATGGTACCGTTGATGTAGTGAGGTAGCTGGCCACTGCGAACCGCCGACCAAGTATCAAGGAGCGAGATGTACCAGGCAACCAGAAAACGCGACCACCTCGGCAGACACTGCCAACCTTAGCTCCAATACTGGCATGGTACCGTAGATGTAGTGAGGTAGCTGGCCACTGCGAATCGCCGACCAAGTATCAAGGAGCGAGATGTACCAGGCAACCAGGAAACGCGACCACCTCGGCAGACACTGCCAACCTTAACTCCAATACTGGCATGGTACCCGGCCACTGCGAACCGCCGTCCAAGTATCAAGGAGCGAGATCTACCAGGGAACGCGACCACCTCGGCAGACACTGCCAACCTTAACTCCAATACTGGCATGGTACCCGGCCACTGCGAACCGCCGTCCAAGTATCAAGGAGCGAGATCTACCAGGCAACCAGGAAACGCGACCACCTCGGCAGACACTGCCAACCTTAACTCCAATACTGGCATGGTACCCGGCCACTGCGAACCGCCGTCCAAGTATCAAGGAGGGAGATCTACCAGGCAACCAGGAAACGCGACCACCTCGGCAGACACTGCCAACCTTAACTCCAATACTGGCATGGTACCCGGCCACTGCGAACCGCCGTCCAAGTATCAAGGAGCGAGATCTACCAGGCAACCAGGAAACGCGACCACCTCGGCAGACACTGCCAACCTTAACTCCAATACTGGCATGGTACCCGGCCACTGCGAACCGCCGTCCAAGTATCAAGGAGCGAGATCTACCAGGCAACCAGGAAACGCGACCACCTCGGCAGACACTGCCAACCTTAACTCCAATACTGGCATGGTACCCGGCCACTGCGAACCGCCGTCCAAGTATCAAGGAGCGAGATCTACCAGGCAACCAGGAAACGCGACCACCTCGGCAGACACTGCCAACCTTAACTCCAATACTGGCATGGTACCCGGCCACTGCGAACCGCCGTCCAAGTATCAAGGAGGGAGATCTACCAGGCAACCAGGAAACGCGACCACCTCGGCAGACACTGCCAACCTTAACTCCAAAACTGGCATGGTACCCGGCCACTGCGAACCGCCGTCCAAGTATCAAGGAGCGAGATCTACCAGGCAACCAGGAAACGCGACCACCTCGGCAGACACTGCCAACCTTAACTCCAATACTGGCATGGTACCCGGCCATTGCGAACCGCCGTCCAAGTATCAAGGAGCGAGATCTACCAGGCAACCAGGAAACGCGAGACAGACACTTGTAGCCGTAACTACAACACTGGTTGCGATGGTACGATCGAACCCACAAGGACCCATCACTTTGGTACCTACAGTGTCGCTTTAACCCTTAAATGCATAGTGTTGCCAAATGTGTACAAAGCGTTAGACAGCTCACAGATTTTAAAAAAGGCTTACGTTCTTGAACGCACCTTTATACCAAACATTTTTTTCTACCGAGAAAAATTAAGCATTTAAGGGTTAAGCCTCCCGCAGGCTGGCCGCGGCGGTCAATGGTACACTTGTTGCTGTCAAATTTACCATTGCCCGCGACCGCTAACGGCTTTAACGTTATACTTATGTTTAACTAACTTTTAATCTGGTCAGGCTACTTTACCGTATATATCCGTAGCTTCCCCGGTGCAGTACTAGTGAAACAGCTACAGTAGATAGTGAAAGATATAGCTAGTAAGAATAGTGTCGAATCCTTTTTTTTTATTATATTGATATCTGCGGGCCTAGCATGTTTGCCATTTGGCACTCCTCGCTGTTGGTAAGACATCAATCATGTTCTGACAAGTGAGTGCGAGACTGACGGATGTTTTATCCACAACGGTAAGTGATAAAGAAGCAACCATACGCCCGCCGAGGTAGATACGTAAGTATATAATATATTATAACGAAAGACTGTGGGAATTGTAATATTAATTATTGAAATTATTTGCTAACCAATGTTAATAACTAAAAGTAGAACTCAAAATAAATATTCTGTTTAGCATAGAATCTGGTGTAGTTCGTACACTGTTTAGCCAAGTTTTGTAATGGTCTAAAAATAAAATAAAACATTTCTTATGCCCGTATCACAATATAAATTGGTGTAATATTTTTAAATAATATAATCTCGAAAGCTATTACTAGAAAAGCTTATTCTCATTTACTTGACTGCTAAAATCCGGTTCAAAAGACTGATTCATCCATCTCTGCCGCATATTACAATAAATATCGCGTCAACTATTACATTAAAGAGTAGAGATTATTTTGTTTTCAAATCGAACGGCCAAAAACAAATGATTCCCAATTACTTGTTCCACTTTAAGGTGGGTCGAAACAAAAATTGTCTAATCGTAAGCAGTGTTCGTTAAAATCTGAATAATGGACCTATAATACTCAGGACAGGCTATACGTGTTGACACAGTGAGGGACGGAAAGGCTCCTATGCAGCTAAATTAAGAACTGGTCTTATAAAGGCTGACTTCTAAACATAAACAACCTACTTAATTTGGACGGGTAATGGTTTATGTGCCACAACTTCATACTAAATCAGTCGTGGCAAATAAAAAAAAGTGGAACTATGACGAAGACAATGAATGATATTTCCCTTTCTGTCACACTTATCGAGATTTGTATGCTACCAGCTCGCTCGCACGTGGTATTATTATAACCATAGCTTGTCCTGAGTATTATAGGTTCATGATCTGAATGTATGGAAAGTTTGACAGGTTTCTATGGAATGACAGGCCATGTTGTCCAACCTGCCTTAGCTTCTGTCATACTTTAGCGGGTTAAAAGATCTGTCTTTAATTGTGTAATGGTGGGTACACACCAAGCCAACGAACGGCTATGTAACTCACTCTAACAAATAGCTGTTACGTAAATGCTGGTCGTTCGTTTGCTCAGTGTGTACCCACCATAAGTAACATACTGTATTGTATGCACATTGTATGTGACTAATCAGAGGTGTCTAAAATATTTTGTATAAATTGTGTATGTTGTGTATATTTCCTCGCAATTGTTGCTACTGCTTGCAATAATTATAATGTTTTACCACTTGTATGTTATTGTGGTATTGCAATAATCAGTGTTTATTTATAAAATGTTAATTGTTTACAATTTTAATGAAAGCCTGCAATAATCCTGTGTATGAAGTAGCTCAATTTATCAATCGTATTATTAGTTACAAATAAGCAATAAAAAAGCCAATTGAAAGTAAATGTCAATTTTGCTACAATAAATTATATATGATAATCTTTTGTCTCATTTATTTGTGAACTTTTCCCATCCTAATGTCACGCCCACTGTCGGGTAGGCGTCCCCCAAGATCATAATATCCGTCGTGACAATAGTTCAACATTGATTTACTGTCCTGGTCACACCTTATCCCATAAGGCTAAAAATATATACATAATTGATGACCACGGGAGGCAAAACCCGGCGCCTGCAAGCTGCGCGCCCCTGTTGTCATATCCCTGCACCCGCGCACCGCGCAGGCGATGAATGAGCTAAACGGTCTACCTGTATGTATGTTTATAGTCGCCTAATACCTATTGTTCAGTTTTCATTAAATATTTTAGTATGGCAACATTCTGTGCCTGCGTTTGACAGATAAAATAACTGTCGATTGACACTTTTTCGTCTTGTCGTTTTGAAATACGGTTCGAAAATTTGAGCTCCGCGCGAATAGTCGCGCTATTTTACTGGCAGTTATCATTTTGAGCTAGATTCATAAGTGCCTTGAAGAAGCAGGAGGATACCCCATAAGCTGTGTACAATCAGGTGCCAGGTAACCTTGGAGTCGGGTGAGTCTGTACAGTACAAGCCAGGTCTCGGGGTCCTACACCTGATGAAGGAGCGTCGCAGCAGCTCCTGGCAACGGTGAGTGTCCTCTCAGCACCTCCAAGGCTCTATTTCGTTGCATGAATTTATCGTTTTGACACTAGCTTACTTGCCACGTATAAACCGTTATAATTTGATTCGAAATTTACAGTCCACTCATTAACATTTTTGGTTCTTCAAACCGGATTTTGAGAAGGCGGGCCTGTGGATATTCAGTTTTTTATCGTTTTCGAAGCAAATCCATCACATTTTGGTGTAAAATTGTCGTTTCGTATTAATATTTTTTCGTCTACCAAAATAGAGGGTAAGCTTATAAAATTTCGCATTCCACAGTTCGTAGTTTTCTCGTTAGACTAAGTCGAACTTAATAGTAATTGATCTGAATAACTTAAAAACTCAGGATTATTTGTTTTAGATAAAACTTTAACGTATTTTAATAATTTAACAGTTATTCATGTGTCGTGTCGTCATACTTGATACTTGTTAACGTTTCGTTGTAGGTGGCGTAAATCGGAACGCACCTTTGCCTTAGATATAAATTCACAACTGTCAAGTGACGTTTTTTGTTCACTCAGTTCATCTAACCTCAAAGTTGAGTGTTTATGTATGAAATATCTTGATTTGCAGCTTGTTTTTCGTGATAATTCTTTACAATGAGTGATAATGAGCATGAGAATGTATCCGCGGATGTTGATATGGCCCGTGTTGCAAGGGATTACGCGGTGATGCGACTTGAACACATATGCGAGTCCAGTTTAGTCGGCTACATTGAACAAGATTTGTGTGATTTAGAAAAGGAATTCCATGACGCACAATTAAAAGTGTTATTAGCCTTAGGTCCACAACAACGGTCGAGTGAATACGTAGTTTCGAAAGAATTTGAACTTCGATTAAAATCGGTACAAGCTAGGTTGCGGAAAAGTACACAAAACGTCGACGTTAAACCGGTAGAAGCGAACAATTCTTTAAGTGCTGCTCATTTACCGAAAATAACGATTAAAATGTTTACCGGGAAGCTGGAGGATTGGGTTGGTTTTAAGGAATTGTTCGACTCATTAATTCATAGGCGAAGCATATCGAATGTCGAAAAATTGCACTATTTGTTGTCAAGTGTGGAAGGCTCCGCTTTTGATTTAATCAAAGGTTTTCCGCTGTCGGATGATAACTATATGAGTGCTTATGAAACACTTTGTAAGCATTATGATAAAAAGCGTCAAATTGCTATTGTTTACTATGAAAAGTTGCTAAATTGTGAAACGGTTAAAAATAAAACTGATTTGGACCGAGTATTTAGGACTTTCAGTGAAAATTTAAATATATTGTCGAAGTTTAAATTGCCTGATAAGAACTTCATGCTTTATTATCTATTGTGGTCCAAATTGGATGTTTGTACTCGGGAAGCATTTGAGCTACAACTTGACTCAAGTATTGACATCCCGGACTTTGAAAATTTGCAATCAGTCATTGAAAAAAGAAGTCGAGCGCTAGAGAATTCGAATCCTAAATTAAGGGCATTGACCCCTACTAGTAAAATTGTTAGTAAAAATAAATCTTCGCTTATTGTGCCTTCAGCACCAACGCCTATGGTGAGTTGTCCGATGTGTGCTGTTGTTGGGCATGAGTTGGGTAAATGCCCTAACTTTCTAAATTTGAAGCCAACTGAGAGATTTTCCAAGGTCAAGGAGAGTAGGCTATGTATCCTATGTTTGAAGCCATCACACAGTATGAAAATGTGTAAGTCGAGTGTGTGCTGTGAAAAATGCAATTATCGTCATCACACTTTGCTTCACTTTGACAAAGTTGGTGAAGATGCTCAGGGGTCAAAGGACAATTCTCATATGACAACATTATCGGTTTCGTCTTTTAGTAACCAAGTGTTATTCTCTACAGCCATTGTTAGGGTAAAGGATAATCATGGACAGTTGGTACCAATACGGACTTTGATTGACTCGGGCAGTGCTTGCAATTTTCTTACATTGGCTGCAGCAAACCGGCTTGGATTACCGTTAAGTGAATGTCACCAAACCGTCAATGGCATTGGAGGGACATCCACATCCACACTTGGGGCTGTTTCGTGTGAGATCTCTCCCTCTATAGGAGGATCTTCACATAAATTGGAAATTGAAGCATTTGTTTTACCACAAATTTGCTCAGACATGCCATCTGGTCAAGTTGATTCTTCGACCTGGAACCATCTTAGGAATTTGGTTCTTGCTGACCCACTGTTCTATGAATCAGGACCAATTGACATGTTAGTCAATGTCAGTTTTTTGTCGTCAGTGCTTCAACCTGGTCTTGTAAAGGGCGAGTCAGGTCAACCCATTGCCATCAATACTGTTTTCGGTTGGCTTATAATGGGTGAATATGCTGTTGGCATTGACTATTCTCGGTGCCGTTCTCGAGACAATTCCAAGGTCGCTACCGCGGATTGTCATTTCGTTTCGTCGTTGTCTCCGGACATCAATAATAGTAAGCAGTTTGCGGAGATAAATAATGTCGTAACTCCTCAAACAGCGGATTCGTCGCATAATTTGTCGTGTCGTTTTCGTGATGGTTCTTGCCTCGTTAGCAAGGATTGTCTGCTCGCTTCGTCGTTGTCTCCGGACATTAATAATAGTAAGCAGTTTGCGGAGATAAATAATGTCGTAACTCCTCAAACAGCTGCTTCGTCGCATAATTTGTCGTGTCGTTTTCGTGATGGTTCTTGCCTCGTTAGCAAGGATTGTCTTCTCGCTTCGTCATTGTCTCCGGACATTAATAGTAAGCAGTTTGCGGAGATAAATAGTTTTATAACTCCTCAAACAGCTGCTTCGTCGAATAATTTGTCGTGTCGTTTTCGTGATGGTTCTTGCCTCGTTAGCAAGGATTGTCTTCTCGCTTCGTCATTGTCTCCGGACATTAATAGTAAGCAGTTTGCGGAGATAAATAGTTTTATAACTCCTCAAACAGCTGCTTCGTCGAATAATTTGTCGTGTCGTTTTCGTGATGGTTCTTGCCTCGTTAGCAAGGATTGCCTTCTCGCTTCGTCGTTGTCTCCGGACATTAATAACAAGCAGTTTGCGGAGATAAATAAGGTCGTAACTCCTCAAACAGCTGCTTCGTCGAGTAATTTGTAGTGTCGTTTTCGTGATGGTTCTTGCCTCGTTAGCAAGGATTGCCTTCTCGCTTCGTCGTTGTCTCCGGACATTAATAATAAGCAGTTTGCGGAGATAAATAATGTCCTAACTCCTCAAACAGCTGCTTCGTCGAATAATCTGTCCTGTCGTTTTCATGATGGTTCTTGCCTCGCCAGCAAGGATAGTCATCGCGTTTCGTCGTTGTCTCTGGACACCAATATTCAGCGGTTTAGGGAGGTAGTAAATGTCGTGACTCCTAAATCGGCTATTTCGTCGAAAGCTGATTTGTCGTGTGACAGCCTTATGGGTGCTGCATGTTTTCGTGAACCTGAAGGGAGGTTGGCTGTGCCATTAACCTTCGACAACCCCCAGGATAAGCCCTGGTTTTCGAACTCGTCGGATTCCGACTTACACTCGGAACAATTTCGTATCTTTGAGGATGCTCAGTACGTCTCACTGAACATATTAGGTCTACGGTGGTTACCTAAACCGAACACATTCTCGTTCAAAACCACAAGCTTAGATTGTTGCTCTACTCAGCGCTCAATGCTTTCGTATATTGCGCGGATTTTCGATCCTTCGGGATCTCTTTCGCCTATCGTTTCCATGGCGAAACATTTAATGCAGCTTTTTTGGATCTCAGGGCTGCATTGGGATGATGATGTCCCAGAACCTATCGCTGGAGAGTGGCTTAAATTGAATCCTCAGTTGTCGTGCCTGAGCTCACTCTCTATTCCTCGCAGAATTATCTATCCATTTCGCCTTTGTCGCGCAAATCCTTGTGGCTTACTACCAGCTGATCTAGCGCGGCGTGAATTATGGTGGGCGGGACCCGCTTGGTTGCCGCGTCCCGAAGAAGATTTGCCGAGACATCTCACTCAAGGTCTCGGAGCTGCACTCGAGGAGGAAAAGGTTCTGACCTTATTCAGCGCCATGAATTCGGACTTCTTCGAAAAAATTTTGTCTCGTCTTTCGTCGTATCGTCAATATGTTGGCGTATTGTTCTCGTTATCTTAACAACCTGAAGAATCCCTTCCATAGAGTGAAGAAAAGGACTCTATCGCTGGAGGAAACCAACTCTGTCATTCGATTTCTCGTTAAACATGTCCAGGAGCATGTTTCCTCGACTGAATTTCGAATGATCACCAGAGGTGCAACCAACTCACTTCACAAACCTCTTCGCAAACTTTGTTCGCTTGTCGATGGAGAGGGTTTGTTGATGGTGGGCGGTCGGCTGTCTCGTAGCGATACCTTCCACTACGAACGCTCGATTATCTGCTTACCGTCGAAACGCGCAATCCATGCCGTCATTTCCCCGTGTGTGAAATGCGTTTGGGTGCGCCCACAGTTAGCACCACCTCCCATCATAGGTGAGCCCAACTTTCGTATAAACCAATTTGAACAGTTTTCGTCAGCTGCTGTAGACTATGCTTACCCCGTTAATGCGTTGTTAGGTCGAGCAAGAGGCAGCACGTCATACAAGTCTTATATTAGTGTTTTTGTGTGTGCCCTCAGTATGGTAGCACACCTAGTTTCGGAACTAACGTCTGTCGCATATATCGCTGCACCTAGGCGGTTCACCGCCCGTCGAAGCCGCTGTTCGCGTTTGGTACAAGAAAATAAGGTTTTAATCGTTAATGAACAGTGTAGCCCATTAAACTGGAACTTAGGCAGGTTTGTTAAACTGCACCGAGGTGGAGATAGTGTTTGTCGTGTCGTTACCATTTGCACAGCCACCGGCGAATATAAATGTCCGGTTGTGAAACTGTGCCCATTACCTTCTCGTCAATAGTTAAATTATAATAACAAGTCACTTAGCTTGGACTTCAATCTTTTTGTTTGCAGGTTTGGAACGAAGTTCAATCTTATGTGACACGATTAATTTTTAGTATCGTAAATCTTTTATTATTTTCGAAAATACCTTGTATTTTGGTGGGCGGAATGTTCAGTTTTCATTAAATATTTTAGTATGGCAACATTCTGTGCCTGCGTTTGACAGATAAAATAACTGTCGATTGACACTTTTTCGTCTTTGTCGTTTTGAAATACGGTTCGAAAATTTGAGCTCCGCGCGAATAGTCGCGCTATTTTACTGGCAGTTATCATTTTGAGCTAGATTCATAAGTGCCTTGAAGAAGCAGGAGGATACCCCATAAGCTGTGTACAATCAGGTGCCAGGTAACCTTGGAGTCGGGTGAGTCTGTACAGTACAAGCCAGGTCTCGGGGTCCTACACCTGATGAAGGAGCGTCGCAGCAGCTCCTGGCAACGGTGAGTGTCCTCTCAGCACCTCCAAGGCTCTATTTCGTTGCATGAATTTATCGTTTTGACACTAGCTTACTTGCCACGTATAAACCGTTATAATTTGATTCGAAATTTACAGTCCACTCATTAACACCTATTGTACAAGCTTTGCTTAGTTTGGACTAGGTCGATTTGAGTAAGAATTTCGCCTAAGATTTATTTTTATCTATAATTTATATATCTTTGACTTGAATTCGACTGTACAATTTGTAATGCATTATGTAAATAATATAACTAATAAAAAAAATGCATCTTTGATTAACATATTTATAATCCCCATTTTGGAAAATGCACATTATCTGCATGAAATAATTGGGTCACCATGATCAACAAATCATTATACTGTGATTTGTACATTTTGATGATTGATAGTTCTGAGTATTTTTGACTATTAATATTATTATGCATTTATCTAGGGATTCACTAGGGGACAATAATGTCACGTGACAACTCACCAGCGACAAAACTGGCACAACGCCTGCCATGTTGCGTGACGTGGAACAAAGAAATAACGAGTGACGTCGCGTGATTAAATAGAGGGGTTGACATCGAATAAAATAACCAATAATGATACATTTTCTCGTAAAAGTATTAAAAATAATGTCAAACGGAGAATAAAGTAAAATCTCGAAGCAAATCAAGCATTTTCGCTGGAATGCTCGCTAAAACGCTCCTCTTTATTAATACGAATTTGAGCGGCTGAACCAGAGGCATGCACGCGGCGAGCTGCTCGCGAGAAAAATTCTTGCACATAAACATGCGCGGGCGGGGCAGCGTGCTCGCGGCGAGCCGACATTGTGCTTCGTTCAAAATGGCGTCGGACACGATGACAGCCGCTGCTGTCCACCCCAGTCCAAGTTGGCTCAGTTCGGGTTCAGGATACTGCAAAACCCTATCATATGCCTAGGCATATGATAGGGTTTTATTCAGAGCCATGACACGTAGGGTATGCCAGGAGACGTGCAATTAAAATGTATTATGTTTTATCTATCAACAATTTATTTATCATTTGATTACAATATAATCAAACTATTCTACTCGATATTATTTCATTGTTCATGTGTAAATTATACAAAACACGGCCTTTTTAGATCCAATGTTCCATATTTGGCCCAAACGTTGCAGTCATTCTGCACTCCTTGAGCCCATTTCATAATAAGTCGTTACTTGTGCTACACGCAGCCTCTCTCTTGTAAAAGGAGTTGAAGAGGCTGCCACTTGTGTATTACTTGTGTAGTAACATTTTTTTAAGAAATGTGGTTGTTTTATTATTAATATAAATCCACGGTTAACTAGCGTGAGTGGAAACGATTTCTTAGTGCCGTTGCCGTTTAATGTCCTCAAATAAATAACGGGTTGGCAGCGCGCTTGAAATTCTTCTGTAGTCAAAAGCGGCCATATGCAAAGGTGTCTGCTTACACGACCAGGTAGGCTTAGGGTAGGGTTTGCTACCGTTATAGGTAATAGTTTTAAAAAGAAAGACAAACTCACACGCATGTTGCCGCGAAGTGTCCTTTACAAGCGCCCTTTGGCGTCGAATCGTCACAGTTTCGGCTGTACCATATCGAAAGAGCCCCTATGTAATGTGGCTTGGATCTTAGAAGGTTACTGAGGCTTGGCAAAACCACCATATTTTTATTATTATCGCATCGTTTGAAAACAATATCTAGGAAGTTTCACTCTGCGAACAAGAAAAACTTTTTAAATGATGGACTTTTTCCGACCCTTGAATGTTATTAAACAACAAACCAAAAAGCTTAAACAATTTGCAGAAAACAATTTACTATCACATACAACTTTTTTATGCTAGAATAGGCAGTTAAATTAACAATACAAATGAGCGATCGCGAATCGCGCAGCGTCAGTGTGAAGAAATCCGAACACTTTCCCATAGTTTAGCACTGATCAGTTAATATTAGACCTTGAAGTCTAAACTAAAAGGTTTTAAAAAACTTCAACATCAACGAAGCTCGCAGCTCGTTTAAAAAATGCAAGTCACAAAGATGGAGATCTTCGAGAGTCAAACTTCGGTTTTAATTGTCATAGTGCTCACCAAGGGTTATAGGTACTTGTCACAGATTTATAAAAATAAATAGGAATCGTACTCAAGACATTTAACATAAAACACATTAGCAAAATATCCAAGTTAATAAAATCGCGGCAGCTGCAATTATTATCTATGATGTAATAGTAAAATACGCGTATACTAAAATATTCAAAAACAGGTACATCAGTACAGGAAAATTCACTATCAGACGACACACAAAGTGCGACGTCACACCTTCGAAAATATCGAAACTAGCACGGTATAAATATCTCCGTATGAGTGACCCATATATGGAACAGCAAGTTTCTATGTAGTATGAGTAGTAACATTGTGATGTCGCAGTGATGTGTGCCGCCTCTTATTAAAGGGTGTCCTATGCGCTGTACATACTAAATGTCAGTCGAATTCATTAATCTGATTAAAAAATATCTCATTTATTCAGACCCTAATTCATCAGTAATTTGTACTGCAATTTAGGACATCCTTATTGGAGGATGTGGGCTTAGACGAACTCCATATTGGATAAAGATATTACATATTTTCCAAATATCCGACACCTGAAACCCTATTCACCCGTAGCACCTTTTTTTTACGCTACAATTATCATTATCTCTCATCAGCGCGACAAAGACAGTGTCGCAGCATATTTTGTCTTTTCAAGATTCGAATTATTAAATTAATTAAGGTCTTAGGTATAAAAAAAGGCAGACATAAATAGAATAGAAGTGTAGTTCCCTACATAAAATGAGTACTTATTATTATAACATTAATACTAATACATTGTGTTCAATCATTTGATTACGTACGTATAAATAACATAGGATTATTTTTCCACTCCACACACACAGAACAACAGCACACTACGAATCAAGTGAAGATGCCTTCCACGTGCCAATATTTACGACACTGACATAAAATGGAATTGTGCCTGGCACGTGTGCAATGTTTATTTCACTACGCCCCTGTACCATATTTGGAGCAGTGGAATTTTAGACGATATTACAGCTTTAATATTGAGAATAAAACAGAGATCCATCTATCTACAGTCGCGTTCAACAATATGTAAACAATTTTAGATTAAGGTTACGTCAATATCTATAACGTGTACACATCATTAAGGCTCGACTTTATGAGTAATTTAAGTATATTATGTATTTGGTATAACGGCTTTGGCTCGGCGATGTTATGAGATGTAAAAACGTCAAATGTGTGATAAATTACCAGCTCACAAAACCTGGCTTAACTCAAAAAAGGAACTAAAAACACTCGGCGATATAAAAAAGGTTTTAAACTTTTAACAAACTCTTTGGTCTTAGTTTTATTACGAGGTGTGAGGCATGTTTATCATGAAACCCAATCTTTAAAACCGACTTTTATAGCAAAACATAACATTGAAAAGCAAAGTCACAACATCGCCATCCCATAGCTAAAGTGGGGTTCAGGGGAACATATAGATCGTTTAAAACGGCTTGGCCGCTACACTTACTAGATTAACATTAACCAACGTCAGACTGGCCGACTGCGCGTCGGCAGGCTCTCTCGAAATAAACAGTCCACCTCACACTGTCCGGTTATCTACCACGGGCCAAACTTACTAGGCCAGAATTTTCCGCATAGCTCCTACAAAAAGATCCACCCTTGACCTTGAAGTGTGATAATCTTAGTCGACAGTATAATCACGAGCTGAGAAAACTCCAAGTCGTTCTTTTCGTCGTTCGACAGTTAGTGCCCCCTATTCCATCTAGAACTATGTTCCACGTAGAATAGCTTTCCGAAGAATTCTTTAGAAGTAAGTGGTGGGCTAAGATACAGTTGCAGTTTTCACTCAGAGTTTTGGGCAAGGATACTGGAGGTAGAAGTTTCATAACAACTAAACGATTACAGCAAATACTCTCTATCACAAGAAAGATGGGATGGCTTGGTAATCGAAACGATCGCTTCGTGGCAAGCTTGAACGGTTAAAGTATATTGCTCACTTTACAAGTCAGCGTGTTGTTAACTTGGGCAAAGGCTGATATTTTCCCTATTTCAAAGAAAATCTAATAATTCGTCACCAGTCTATATTTGGAATTAACAGACGACTGTTAATTCTTAATTTTAAATGATCCATATATGGAACAATTGTCAGTTACTAACATTGTCTCGAAAAGGATCTGAATTGAGCTAAAAAGTATGTATGCACCTACATTTATTTTCATCTATTGTAATTTGCTTCTAATAAAAAGTAACAATAGTTACTGTTTTGCGCCTAAAGGACGGGAAGTTTTAATTATTTCAATTAGTTGTAGGTTTGGTAGTAGAAGGTGGGGTAATAATAGTAGGAGTAGTCTAGCAGTAGGAGGGTAGGAATACCTACGACGGCCGCAGGGGCACGCTGCGTAGACGCAGGGTGAGCTCGGCAGCACATGAGCAGGCCTCTTCTTACATATGACTCCGGGATACTTCCTGGACCAACCGCAATGGGCCGGCCACTGTCGTCCCTATATCATGTCATACAAGCTAAAGTGGTACGCGTTATAGGAGCTTGGTTTGCGCAGCTTCTCCTTTATCAGGTCGCAGGGTGACGGAGTGTCGAATTTGAATCGGACGATATTGCTTTCAAATATTTCCTGTAAGTACGGAGCTGCAACAGGCCTGAGTCGCGATGTTAGGACTCTGCCGAACTGCGAGCACTTGCTTCGCTTCACTCTCCGCCGGAGCATGTATGACAAGTCTTGTGTGCATGGGAGAACGGGCTCTGGGGTTTGCATCTGAATTTCCTCCTCAGCTTCAGCAAAGTTTGGTTCAAAGATGGAATCGAGGGAGCTAGCGGTGCTCAGCTCTTCTCGCCGTGGTTCAGGGTTGTATGGAGTCTGTATAGCTTGCATGAGATCAATGACACACTTGTCTTCTTCGAGCTTAAGCCTCTCGGTTTCCTCGACTAGTCGTTGCTGCTCTTCCTCCTGCTGCCGTTTCAGCTCTTTAGCTTTGAGCATGTTTGAGACTTGCTCTGCGAGTACATTATCAATGGGACTCTTACCAAACTGGAATGTGGGTATGTTCATACACTGGCCTGGGGTCAGCTTTGTATCAGATTGGGCCTTGGGATTAGCGAGATGCGGAATCTGAATGTGGTCACTGAGGCTGTGGCTGGTGCCCTCCCCCTGGCCCTCGATGCTGGTTTTGGACAGATGGCTGTCCACTAGCGCCAGCAGAGACGTGAACGAACTGGAATCCGCCATTTTGTTATCCTGCAGCTAGTGAAAGCAATGTTACTGATTATTCGTATCACGTATCTCATTTTTTCCTATCGTATTCGTCTTTCTAAATGTTAAACATTATTAACGGAAAGATAATGATAAATTATGTTTAAATTTGCGTCATCATTTATTTTAATAAATTTCTTCTATTATTGTACAAATATTGAAATAATACAAGCCACGCCTTACTTTTTACGTTACATTATGCAATGTCAGTGTCGAATGCATTTCAGACATTTCAGTAAAGCTTTCTACTTACTGCGTAGTTACAAAATACGGCATAAATAACTTAAACTCACAGATTTACCCGGCTCTGGTTTGTTTTTATTGTGCATTTCCCTTCATCACTATGCTGATACATGAATTTAAGTTTCCATTATGCGTTATTGTCGTTATTGATTATTTGCTTTGCACCAATATATTGCGATATTTATTTGACAATTATGTTTATGACACATTTGACACAAACAATGTACTGACATGACATAAGCGAACAGTGGTCCGAATTGAAAACAAAAACTCCAATCCTTTTAAAAATAACTCGTCTTTTAAGTAGAGGAAAACTTCCTTTATATACTATTTTATTCTCTCAATTAATTTCATAAGCTACATAAATAAATAGTTTGACTGATCCCCTAGCACACTAAGTTTTATGTCGGACATAAAACCTAGTGTGCTAGGGGGTTTGGTTCTTGCAAATATAGAATACTTATAATACTTATATTTTTATCACAGACTAATAAGGATACAGACGCGCAGTATAAAGCAAGACGATGTTTCATATAGTTGTCTCTGTCACTGCTTATGGTCAGCTGATGTGAGTTAGAATGAGACGAATAGTATGGTATTTTGAGTCTACTGACGACTTGTCTCCAAAAACTGTTAACCACGGTGTTAAATGCTAAACAATCTGTCAAAGTCAAATCAACGTCAAATCTCTTGTGAATCTTGAGGAAAGTTGGTTATTTCAAGAATATTGTGTTGAAAAACTAAATATTTCTGTAATAAGTTAATGATTTAAGTTGTATGAAGTGGCACAATGGCTTGTGCAGTTCCGTACTGCCGAATTTACGCTAGATTGTTAAAAAAGATCGGAGAAACAATCGAATTTCATCGGTAAGAATCATTTGGTTATTTTTCAAATATTTCATATACATTACGCAATATAATGGTCTGGGATTACAGCAGATGCTTGATACTATCGGATAAGTACTTTTTACATGGATCAAACTTGATATTTTTGGGATTTTTAGTAAAAATACAACTGTCGTAAACATGGGTAGTGTTGTTACCATGTATATATCGATATTTCGTCGACATGAATTATTCATGTAGGCGTTTAGACAAAATATTTTAATGTTACATGTCTTAACTGTTAACTTCAGGTTTCCGGTAAATAATAATCTTCGAAAAAAATGGATTGACGCAGTAGGGCGCAATAATTGGACGCCGAAAAAACACCATAGAATATGTTCGAAACATTTCGAAACTAACTGTTTCGTTATTATTAAAAACATAAAACACTTGCTGCCAGATGCGATACCTACAGTTTTTCAGAGGCCGCTTGAGGTAGGTTGGTACTTTGGTATAGTGAGTTTTATTTATTTTATTACTTGACACTTCTGAGGTCCCTCCAGATGAGTTCGTTTCATTTAAGTTTTGTATATGCAAAGAATTTGTATTAGTACATTGATTTTATTTATATATCCATAACTACTATAATATGTATTATACATGCGAAAGTAACTCTGTGTCGGTTTGTTGTTTACCTGTTCATACTTAAGCAGCTCAACTGATAGAGATTGTATAATAATGTTTTCGTTACCGTATTTAATGCAGGGATCTCACCAAGATCAACAATTAGAAGGCAACTACAACAAAATGATGCTGAGCAGTAATGAAAGGCTACCAGATACAATACCTAAGACATCTGCATTGCCTCTTCAGGTGATGCAAGTTTACTGATTGCAGAAAGTTCTATATAATTGGATATTTATTATTTAAAGCATTAGATGTAACTTTCTTATTAAAATGAGATATTTTCAGGAATATAATTGCGTTGTTATTTTGTGTTAGCTTACTTTAAAAACAAAGTTTTAATCGACTTCAAATCAATACTTCACGAAGCCACATTCCATATTACCGCATGAACTGCTTTCTGAGAGCAAATGCACGATTTCAAAGTACCCAAATCGTTTCAAAATAAGATTTGAAGATTGCCCTGGATTTCTCCAGGATCCCATCTTCAGATCCTGACCTGCCTAGGACCACCTTTTCTAACAAAACACCATTCTTATCGGTCCAGGCGTGTAAGAGTAATCGAGGAACATACATAAAAAAATAAAGAGCCAGCGGAATTGATAAGTTTCAGAAGTCGGTTAAAAATAAATGTGTTCTACTAAAGATCCACAAAATAGTGAGACTTAAAAAGTAACTCGTCTGACTACCTATGTATTTGCATAATTTAATTTGTAGCGAACATATGAAACATGAATGCAGTTTATTATATTCGTAGTCGTGTAATGGTTTTTGTTTTCTATTTGGTAAGTACCATATTAATTTTTGCATAGTATGGATAGATATACAATTTACTTACGAGTATCGCATATTACGAATTTATTAACAGTAAATATCGATATCGATAACTTGTAAGAAAATATCTTTCTGTGCACTAAATCTCGAGCGAGCGAGAGAGCGAATTACATCGTGCGAGCGAGAAAGCGGAGACAATGACGTATGAAGACCTGTCAGATAACATGGTTCTATCCCTTTCTTACTCGGCGTTCAGTACGTAAGTGAGAAGAGATCGGATGTATAGAAAACGTTCAATTTATTAGGGCCTATCTGCTTTTCTCTGTAATCTGTGATTTTTATTAAACTACAAAAACGTTATTAGAACGGAAGGGACACTTTCGCTACTCTGTCTCGGTTATGTCAGATTCACAGAGCACGGCCTATAATCTTCACAGCAAAAATACTGGCGTTATTATCTGTGGTATGCTAGAGATGACCAAAGTCGGAACCTCGCCTCCCTCACCCCTTACCATCTGCCATCCAGCTGTCATTGCTCTTCCCGCTAACTTTTGAATTGGTTTTGAGGACTTTTGAATGATCCTTGGAACATGGCGGATCGTGCTCCAGACATTTTTTTTCATTTTCTGCATCCTGCTGTTTAATGTATAGTTTTGATAGCGTATTATGCAATAAATGGCAAACATGACGGCTACAGTTTATGAAGAATTTTCCTGGAAATGCGAATAACCAATTCTTGGGCATCATTCAGCGGTTCGTGGTCGCGGCCGCCATTATACTTTGTACTGCTCCAGCTATCACTCAGTGCATCGTGAAGGCCTTACACCGTACATCATGCATGTGAAATGTTTTTTTTATTTCTGATTTCTGTACACTGTTTTTGGCAAAGGCCCTAGAGGCTGCCATTTCTCTAATAAATTAATTAATTAATTGGTTTTGACAATTTGTGGCGGAGACGAACAACTCGGCGCCATTATTGTTTTATACTTGATCGAGTGAAGTGTCTTTGATTTCAATCCGCACTTATCCTCTCAGTTAAAACAGTAATAATTGTGGTACCGTAGTTATCTATCGTAACTAAAATGTACTACAAGTGTTGTGTTGAAAATTGTGCAAGCAAACGACAGGACGTTAAATTGCACCAGTTTCCCGCATCGGAGAAAGGACTCCAAAAATGGCTGCAGTGTATAAACAGTGAACGGCTTCGTAATTTCAGTATCCATGAACTACGGAAAGCGTTTGTCTGCCACATACACTTTGAGCGAAGGTTCATCTCGGATAAAAATCGTACACATCTGAACGGCTATCCGTCTCTGTTCTCTGCAGAAGAGATTCAAAGTGGTGTACCGAGTGTCATATTTAGAACCCGTCTAATTGGTAAGTTCGTATCGTAACTAAATACATGGATTTTTATTTACTCCATTGTCGTCTTTTTTATGCCTGCTTTAAATCCGGCCTTAAAAGGATGCAACCTAGTAGATTGGTTAGCATACAAAGTATTCGTCTGTAACTTTAAAACTTTTTAGTTCATCGAAATTACGTAATTAGTCACGCTTTGATATTTGAGGATAGAAAATACAATAATATGTTTACATTCTTATTGCCAATTTTAAATAAGCATGGTATTCATGTCTAGTTAACAGTTATTCTTACTGACCTATTTGAACGTAATTTCGGCCTTAAAAACGAAAGACGCGCAGTGGAACAAAATGAGTTTGAGTAATACCTTATCTTAACAAACATGTGGTATTATTAAAGCAGCCATATTTTTCCCATGAGTATAGTCAGTTCGTGTGGGAAATTATGGTATGTTCACTTATTTGAGAAAATTTCTTAGTGGACATGGAATCCTTATTGCATAA
This sequence comes from Epinotia demarniana, assembly GCA_945867215.1. Lineage (NCBI taxonomy): Eukaryota > Metazoa > Arthropoda > Insecta > Lepidoptera > Tortricidae > Epinotia > Epinotia demarniana. The sequence goes on from OX244259.1 coordinate 62,019,098, forward strand.
AACCAACTCGCACTGGGTCCTACTATGAAAACTTCAAATTGGTCTTTGTCTTATTTATACAGTAAGTAATGTATAGCTTGTAACTTTGATTCAAAAAATAATTTGACATCACTAATTTAAATAGTTTGTCGATACAAATAAATGTTAGTAGACACTTTAATAAGCATGGTATTTTAATGTCTAGTTAACAGTCGTACATATTGACGTACTTCATTAAAGTTTTCGTCTGGTAAACGATAAATGTGCAGTTGAACAAAATGTGTAATACTGAATCTTGATAAATATGTGGTATTTTTAGTGGCCATTTTTTCTGTTTACTGGACATAGTCAGGTTGTGTAACAAATGAAATAATATACAATAAACATATATGTATGGGTGGTATGGAAGATTCCTAAAACATTCATTATTGGACAATGGACCCTTAATGTACGATCCAACTTGCACTATGTTCCACTATTATGAAAACTACACTTTGGTCATTCTTTTATTTACACAGTAACATATTGCTTGTAATTCTGTAGCATCAGCTGTACTGAGGGGTATATTATATGTATTTCCCTATTAGGTTCCGAACCAGGAACTGCCATCTTCACAGGCAGAGTCACTACAAACCAACTAAGCTATACATTTTCTATACTTTTTTCAGCAAACATAAAGTTTGACCATTGTTATGGGCAAGCATGATGATCACCCCTACTCAAAATCCAGCCCATTGGATGTTTCTGGTAAGACACTATCACTACAGATTAATTATTATTTATTACTGTTATTCCAACTCCCTTGTATTCAACTTCATATCTCACTGATATTTGTTTGTTTTTATAAATAAATTCACTAAATTAGTATCCCAGAATTGACTAACCACTTACTTGCTTAGAATTTTCGTTTGAACTCTTAGTTCCCTTGTAATGAGGGTGACGCATGGTAACAAAAGTTACCAAAAGCAAGTGTGGTGACTAAATACAATTTTAAAAATGCAAAGTAGTTTTCTACAGAAGAATTTCCAATGTATTAAGTACATAATGGTCCAGTCGTATTATATTTTCATTAATTTGCTTAAGAGTCCGCAGTAAGCTCGATTCTCCATACAAACGTAGTTACGCTCTCATTTTAAAACTACGTGTTAGATTGTAACGAAACTTTGCATATACAATGACATGAGGTATATCTATGTCTGTAATTAGTTTATGTAGCTTGAGATACCATACTTAAAAAAAAACAGCGAATTTAAGTTTTTCATACGAATCTTGTTTTATAAACTGGAACCAGATAAACTAATTGCAGAGATAGATATACCTCATGTCATTGTATATGCAAAGTTTCGTCACAATCCAACACGTAGTTTTAAAGTGAGAGCGTAACTACGTTTGTATGGGAAGGTGAAATTCGGCCGAGATTGCGGACTCTTAAATTTGCTACTTGATCTTATCAAAGTTGTAAAACTTTTCTGTTTTTATTTTGTTACTAAAGCCATATTCCATCTGTGGTAATAGTTATAAATAATTTATTAATTATTTTCTCATGTGGGCTCAATCGCAGTGCAGATGTTGTCATGTTGCGCAACATCTGCACAGGTGATGTCATATGCCCACAATTACTGTCGAGCATTCGGTTCCGAGCACCAGTGCGAAGTACACGATCTAAAGACCTTTTTAGCCTTCCTAAAACAAAGACCAATGCCGGTAAACGGGCACCAGTGTATAGAATGTGTTACCGCCACAATACGGTTCTCAATGATGTGGACATATTCTCTTGCTCCCGTTCACAGTTTAAAACCACTTTAAACAAAATTTATAGTGATAAGCGTTAAGTTCTAGCTGTAGTTTGTTTATTTATCTGTACTGGAAAGCGTGTTAATTATGCATGACTGTCCTGTGTTCTTACACTTACTTATAGTTTATATAAATGTACATCGAGTCAACTCGAATAATATAATATTCTTGACTAATACCGCATAATTGATTCGCCGCATAGTGGGTATTATATATATAAGTTTTTCTTAGTATTGTTTAGCGAGTATTGAATCGCGTTAATAACTTTTGTGTTCACAGTGGGATATGTTTAAGGAAACGTCTATACGTAATTACTTGTTTACACACCAATATGCTGTATTTCTGTGACAGTTTCTGTTTTATCTCCTTAATAAATAAATAAATCTTAATATAGAAATGTATGAGTTTTCATAGCATGGTGAGATGTTAGCCAGACATGACATATAACATAAGCATTCCTTCCCATGCATGCAGTCTGCATGTCTCATTAATTTAACATATGTTTCCATGCTTCAGGTTCGTCAGCATCTCCAGTAGTTCAGGAATTACAGAACTTACAAATGCAGCCTACCATGTCAGCCATGTCAGGTAATTAAATTATTTATATGTGTTTAATTTTCTAAAGTATACACAAGATGATAACTATAACATTAACTAAATTAAATTAAAGCTAAGTTAAATCTAAAAAAGGCCCTCGAGGCATTGTACCGAGGATGCTGGCGGCATTTCCTCGCTGAATTGCAATGCTGATGCGTTGCGCGAAAAAATCGCCAGCTCTTCGGTAACCAAAATTATTAGATCGCTAATCTTGTTCGATCGTTAAGCTATTCTTTACTTTGTTGAGATGTTTAGTAATACTATAAAAAAACCTTTAGGTCAATTGGCCATAGGCGGCGTTCACATATAACGTCATCAATTTTGGACAATTTCGACCCCTCCCCCTAATATCATTCAAGCATCATAATCGGAGGTTCAAAAATAGAATGAAGGAGTTTCAGAAAATATCCAGTGAGACGACTGCCATTGTCAAAACAATTTTCAAGTCATTTTAACAAGACCGAAGGGCAAGCTTCAACCTGCCATATTTTGACTCTCTCCAACACATATCGTTCGTGCCCTTGCATGGCTACATGTAATGTAATTTAGCGAGTTATTTGTTTATTAAAGTTAAAACTCTATATTATTGCTTCTAGTATTACTAGGTATTTTCTTAGAAGAGATGCGAGAGATGATATCAACTAACAAGTGCGTGTCGGGCATCGCCTTAAGTAGTTGCCTGTCAGTCTTAATGCTGGTTACATCGATGTGCGATGCGGTTGCGTCGGCCGAATTTGTATGAAAATTGGCCTTTCCAAGTATCGATTATTATTCGGTAACTACTTATGCCTACTTGTCTGAGATTTTTTTTCTTGTATGTATAATTCATTATATGTACTACTACCACGATTTTGTTCTCATCACCAGTAGTATCCATATAGCCGGCAGGGGGGACGAGACGGAAGGACACATGACTCGAACAAGAATTATTGAAAATGAAAATTATTTATACGTAACAAACAAATATATCTACTTATCACATACATATACATGCATATATTACTCTTTCATTACTTAAAACTATTTATTTCTTACGAAATTAATTAGGAATATTAAAAATTAGGGCTTTAAAGCCCAATGAGATATTGGGCTTTAAAGCCCTAATTTTTAAACGGCAAACGAATCGCTGATTTGAAAAATGGTATTAGGAAACCCATAATATTTTTGAACAACATGGGTTTAACGATTCCCGCTTTAGGTGTAGAGTTGGTACCCCTAAAAAAATGTGAAATACTGTAATATATGATACGCCGCCATAACAGCCTAAAAATAAGTTACCACATATTAAATTACTTTTAAATTACGAACCATTTGTTATAAAATATCCTCATTTATTTTTTATAATTTCAGGCCCAGCACTGGAACATCCTCAAGTTTTGCGGGAAGCAGAAAATCTACCAGAGCCGCCTATAACATCAGGTAATTAAAAAATATACAGTTGTAGCTTGCCATCTCTCTTTATAGTTTTGTAATAATATTCTCACAATCCTTACAACTAGAAATAACATTTAATATGTATATCTTAAGGGTCAGGTCATTATTAATGACGTGAGTAGATATTCGCATATTTAGAATAAGGACTCAAGAGCCGTATTACAAAAAAACGCGTAACTATAAGTTTTTATCATCAAAATTACATAGCCTTTCAATCGTTTTTTTTGTAGCAACTAGTTGGTAAAGATAGTTCGATTTCTTTTTTAGAATATAAGCAATACGATTTTTTGATAATCGTCTTACTGATTTAGTAATGATTTTTCTTCATCGGCATGTTTCAATAAAATCTCGTTGGAGACCTCATTTAGGAGCGATATTTAGTCAATTAAATTAAATAGTATCCATAAATAAAGAATACCGTTGCATTACAAGTACCCTTTAGTCCAATCTTAACAAGACACAATATCTTTTTATGCCTCATGTGCTGAGAAAAAGAATCTGAAACGAATTACATTTAGTACCGAAAACTCTCAAACTCAAGTCGTATTTTCTCAAAAACCCTGCATTATGTACGTACGTACGTCTAACGTTATTCTGATACAAAAATGATACCCAGCATTTGCTTGATTTCAAACATTAATTTTGTACGTTTAAATTACCACCATTTATTTTTGAAAAATTATTTAACAATACCTAAGCTCAATACCCGCGCCAGCGCCTGTCGAGGTAGGATCTATGTTCGACGGCTCCGCACACCTAGCAACGTCGCTATGCGTGACATTTATGCTGGTGTGCGTCGGACGGCGTGTAGGGGCATGAAATATTGTTAGTGTGTGCGCGTATAGTACGACAGTATCGAATTGATGGTTGTTTGTAGGGAGTGTCTAAAGTCATCTAAGATTCATCATCATCATATCAGCCGAAAGACTCCGATTATTATACAATATATATCGGCCCACGTAGTGGGGGGCCTACCCACGCTCGCTGCGCCTTCCAGTTCGTGGTCGAAACTCGAAAACCTTTCAGCCCCAAGGGCCATCGGTTCTACGCGCAATGTACTTAATTGATTGGTTTATATAAATTGGATCATTGTCATGGATGTCAAACCTAACATTTTTTGATACCTACCATGACGGTGGTAAATAAGAGTACGGCCTGCCCGATTGTAAGCAGAAGCCGTAGAATATGGACTAGTATTGTAAAAGACCTGACTTCTCTGAGTCGTCTTCAATAATAATCGGAGTTCATAAACGAGACTCGGCTCAATATTTCAAGATTCACATTTTCAGACTTCTTGCTGATCGAGTGTAGCGAACTAAACGAGCGTGGGCATTTAGTTAGACTCGAGTCTCTTTTCGCGGCCGAATCCTTTTTTGGACGGAGCTCCGAGTTCGAAGATACCTACATAGTTGTTTCACGGTTGGAGCCCGATTACACCAACTCGCCCGAGTAAGGTCTGAACCACACCTGGCGTGGCCTGCGGTGGCGGTCAATAGTAAATTTAACAATAACTGTCACTTGACAATAGCTGCAGAGGCTTCAATCGCTTCATTTGGGATTCCAAGATGGCGGATATGAGCTTTTCCTTAAAAAATTGTCATGGGTGTCGTTTTCGGGTATGTCGAGGGTACATATTCCAAAAACGATGTCCATATTGGACTCCAAAATGGTGGAAATCACATTTTTGGTAAAATTCGTCATGGGTGTCACTTTCAGGGTAATTGAGGGTGCAGATTGCAAAATTATGTCCATTTGGGTATCCAATATATAAGCGGACTCTTTTCACGTCAAATTCGTCAGCGTTGTCACTTTCAGGTTAAGAAAGGGTGAAGGTTACAAAAATGATGTCCTTTTTATAATCCGAAATGGTGGTAATGGCATGTTTCGTAAAATTCGCCATGGGCGTCAATTTCAGCGTACTAATCGAAGGTGCAGAATGCGTAAGTGGTGCATATTTTGCCCGATTTTGACTACTTTGATGTATAATATGTTTGTATTGAAAACTTAACTCTGTATTTAACTTGGAAACTCATAAACTATCGAGTTTATTGGGACGGTTCGAGTGGTTTTAGAGACTCAAGTCATCGGGCAGATGACTCACGCTGGACTGGACTCAAGACTCGGGAGTTTTCGAGTTCACCGAGTACCGTATATTTGAGTTTTAATATACGCTAATAATAATTACATTGTAATAATTGACCATTTTTAACATACATCGGTCTTGAAATCTCATGTCTTTGTGGCCTTTGCTGTCGCAAACGCTCGGACCCTAGAGCCCAGGCGCCAGTCAATTATTTGCAAAGCCATACAAAGGGGGAATGCAGCCGGTCTTATGGGAACGTTTCCTCTAAATCTCGTCCGACATCCCGACTATTTCAGTCGAGATCTCGACCGAGATTTCAACACACGAGATTTTCTGTCATCGAGATTAAATCTCGAAAAATCGCTCGATCACCATACAGAAGACCACAGCTATAATAAGAAATTAATAAAATAAATAAATAAATATTTGGGGACAATCTTACACAAATCGAGTTAGTCCCAAACTTATCAAAGCTTGTTCTTTTGGTACTAGACGACGATATACAATACTTATATACTTAGATAAATAAATACTTAAATACATAGAAAACATCCATGACCCAGGAACAAATATTCATGCTTATCACACAAATAAATGCCCTTACCGGAATTCGAACCCTGGACCTCCGGCTTCTTTTTATGAAAATATTATAAGGTTGATAGATATTAGATAACACACAACAACATATATTATTATTTTAATTTCAGGCTTAGCATCCCACCCACCCGTTCTTCGCGAAATACAAAACTTGCCTGGGCTGTCTACCGTTTCAGGTAATTTAATTTACTATTATACGTAGGTTTGATTTATGTTAGCTTTGTCTTCAATCAACAACCCCGTGTGGTGTCGTGTTTAACATTGAGTTTCATATGCTCTGCATCTCTTTTTTGCACTGCATCGCCATCCCCGATAGATCTGCCACGTTTTGACTGCCTTTAAGTAGTACTTTGTCGTAAAAACGTGATAACTTCAGTGCCTAAGTATAGGTAGCGATCGTTTTTGAAGCATTTCGTAAAGTGCATGTATTAACTTCTATTAACCTCTAGGCTGGTCGCAAGTATTTTTGATTAATCAAAACTACATTTTTTTCTTTATTCTCACCTGACTTTTAAAATAGCATTTGATTGTAACGCAACATTTTATTTAAGAGTAAAAGGCAAAAGCTATTCAACCTATTCATACTTATATATTCAATAGCATGATAACTCAGTGCAACACGTACCCGATTTCTTTAACCTTGTCTATAAAAAAACGACCACTTTTTAAAAGCACGATATTTCTCGCTAACAATGATTTTCTTAATGTTTACGACAAACTTATGTTAATAAATTATTTTCCAGGAAATGAAAATCGAGCTAAATGCAAGCGCCGGAAACGGATGATCCGTAAAGTAGCTGATTTGCCACCATACTGTAGACGTATCTACAACGAATACAGAAAATCAAAGAAGCAGTTGGACTTCATGAAACGAGCTAAGAGGGCGGCGAAGTTTTCCAAAAGTCAATCTTTTGAGGAACTTACATCAAATATTAACCCGCTTGCAAAAAAAATAATGTGGATGCAGATAAAACAAAGCAACAAAAAATCTAAAGGCCGGCGATTTACGGAAGAAGAGAAAATGATTGCTTTGTCCATAATGAAGCAAAGTCCGAAAGCATATAGGTTTCTGCAAAAGATATTTATATTGCCTTCTAGAAACACATTGAACAAATTGACATCAACATTAAATGTGCAACCCGGAATCAATGATCAGATTTTTGAGGCCATCAAAGATCAGGTGGGTTATCAACTCCAGCGCTTGTTGTGGTTTCTCATTATTCGGGGAACATATAACATCCCATGTAAGCCTGCTAAAATATGTTTTTCTCGTGACTTCTGACCAAATCTTTGCTTTATTGTCTAATCAATCAATGCATTATAATATTTGTAAGTATCATTTTTTCTGTTTTAGGTAAAAAAATGGGACGAGAAAAAAAAATTCTGTTCTATTATCTTTGATGAAGTTTCTTTAGAACCCGGGCTGGACTACGATAAAAGCAAGGACCGTATTAATGGATTCGTACATCTTAATAAAAAAACTAACGACTATGCTGACCATGCACTTGCGTTTATGCTCAGAGGCGCAGTACACAAATGGCAGCAACCTGTCGCGTATTATTTCTGCGAAGGTGCAACCAAAAATGAAGATTTAAGAGCAATTTTGAAACACGTCATAAATACAGTGATTGATACTGGCCTGTTGCCTGTTGCGATAGTTAGCGACCAGGGCCAGGCATTTCAATCAGCATTAAAGGCCCTGATGGATGAGACTCGGGGGGAACAAATTAAAGCCGGAAAACCGATTGGTAAGTTCTTATACATTACTCACTATTACCTATTTGTTTTTATTAGATCTTGTTTCTTCACATTTATTTATTGTATAATATGCACTTATTTGTTTTATCTGTTGTAAATTTTTTTTAATACATTTGTATAAAAGTGGTATCTTCTATGCTGTAAGGCATGCGTATTACATTGTGATACCAGTGAGGTACGTTGATAATTATATCAGAGGCGGAATTATCACTCGAGCCGCAGGTGAGCGTGATAAGAGAGCCGAGGATGTAATTATCAAAGCTCACACGTTTCATACGACGACGTTTTTTAACACAGTTTAGGAGGAAAAAATCCTTTTTATAAGATGAAAATTTTATAGGCCTACCAAGATATTTTCGTTACTTTATGATGGCAACAGGTTTTTACTCACATATCGTATACATCGCCAAGAATTTCCAGTGGCGTCCATTCTATTATCACTTTTCTAGTCACCACGATTCAACATTTTTGATAATAGCCAAACACGCATTAACAATTCCAAATATCTGTGTTCCGTATTAATTTGTTTAGTCGAGTACGAATCCATTTGCCGAGAATTTTAAAAAAGCTTTACATTCTGTAGAACCCGGTTAGTTTAAGAATGCACCGTGTTCATGCATACATCTTGCTACAAGGTGCCAACGTGAGTTAACCGAGATATAGCCATAACACACGAGTATCGTAATGTTATAAAACACGCGTGTTTAATACCCAGGATTAAGAGCCTAAAAGCGACACAATACGAGATGCGTTACGAGCAAGTGTGTTGAAACATCAATTTATTCAGACTAATGTTTTTTTCTTTTCCTAATATAAACCACGGGGCGGGCTCTACTCCGCCGCCCACCAGAAAACTATGCAGACATGTTTTCTATTAAAAAAAACTTCGATGTTCTAATAAATTTAAATTTTCTCGAGGTAAATGTCGGTCAGTACTCGTGCCAAATTGTCATTTCCTCTCGTTCTGTCTTCTCGCCTCGCCTGTGTCAATGAGGGTTTTCAGAACTGATTTTTTCACTAAGTGGCGGCACTGTGACTGCTAGACCTCTCGCTACAGTGCTATTAGCTGGTGTTCTAAACACCCTTATTGATGAAATATTTTTTTAATAAACAAGCAATGCCGCACTTTTCGAGTTTTCGCACTTCTATCAGCTTGTACAAGTTTTGCCATGCTTTAATCTCATGCTTCGTTTTCAGATGATGTTATAACAGTGAAAGGCCATGATTTAAGCGTAATATTTGACCCCCCTCATCTTATTAAAGGGATAAGAAACAACTTTCTTACCAAGAACTTGAAGTTTCGAAACAAAATTTGTAAATGGAACGATATTGTGGACGTCTGTAAGACTGACTGCAACCATACCGAGACTCGGCTACTGCACAAACTAAATGATACGCATGTAATTCCTGAGAAAATTAACAAAATGAAGGTAAATAAACAGTCGTTCACTGCACACTATAAATTGCTTATACAATGCCTTATAGATAAACTGTCGAGATCTCAGACGAAACATGGTAACAAGCCTGTCGTACATATATAGTCCTACTTATCGCTTTCGGCAACGGCGACTCTAATGGTCGGACTACACTTGGCGGTATTTGCCCAAATATTCGTGTTGCATCTTTTTTCTTCCTACGGCAAATGAAAGAGAGGCAACGACGCAACGCGAACACGCATTCCCAAGTTTAGTGCCACCATAACAAATAATTAGTTTTGCTTGTCATGCCCGAACATGGCTGGCAAAACCAAACCATGGTAGGTATTTAGTAATTTAACTCAGTCTGCGCACTCTGTACATCTTTTGATATCAGGTACTTACCGACAAAAGGTCTGACGGATCTTTCGAAACTGATCACCGTTCTTTACGATTTAACTATGTATACCTGCCTAAACATCAAGGTTTTAAATTGCAATGGCTCAACACATTCGTCGCCAGCCTCTTTTGTCACTTGTAAGATGCTTTCGATTTATTATTAATTTCTTACTTTGCCTTAGCGTTATTTAAGTACTAAGAATGACCAATCTCCATCCTTTCAACTATCTCCACTTAAAAAATCACGTTAATTCGTCCCTCCGTTTTGCCGTGAAAGACGGACAAACACACACACTTTTTCATTTATAATATTAGTATGGATTTACTCTAACTCAAATAATTTAGATCGAAGTTTTAAATGGATTCATAAAGTAAGTTTATCATCATCATCAGCTTAAGAGCGTAGTCGGTCTGCGACAAAATTGAGAAATAGGTATTTGTACAAACTATTGCCGTCGCGTTGCGCCCTTGATCTTTCCCCGTAATGTGCGATAGGGACAACTGCAGCTCAGACCGATTTTCACTACAAAATCTTGACCAGATCGATGCTTTGTATTCCCCTGTTTTCTCCGCCAAACCTGCGCCGATTCAATTATGTTTGGTGTCGAAATTTAGAGGAAGAGCAGATCTATGTTTCTATTATTTTATTTTAACGTAAAATCTTTTCATATTTGTCTGGTAGTCATCTAAATATGACAGTAAAAATGGAGTATTTTTTAGGTTTTCGAAAATTCGTATCTGTTTTGGTAATTATTTTTTGGGAAAAAGTAAATGACAGGGCATACATACAGTAGACATAGATTTTATAAAAAAAAACGAGTCCTCTAGAGGGATAAACCAGGAAGGAAATAGGGGAATACGTTTGTATGGAAAAATGCTGCTAGGATACCCTCTTAATATAGTAAGTTCATCATCATCATCAGCCTATGTACGTCCCACTGCTGGGCACAGGCCTCCTTTTATGGCAGAGAGGGAATGGGCAGTAGTCCCCACGCTGGCTCAGTACGGATTAGGGACTTCACAATACACCTTTGAATTTTTCGCAAGTATATATGCAGATTTCCTCACGATGCTTTCCTTCACCGAAAAGTAAGCGATAAATATCAAACGACATTCCGTACATAATTTCCGTGAATCTCAGTAGTACGGGCCGGGTTCGAACCCACGATCTCATGTTTGAAAGTCTCGTGTCTGAACCACTATATAGGCTACGACTTTCAATAAAATAAGTCAAATTATAAAAACCAATTTTCGTTTTTAATAATACTTTCAGGTTAAGACATGCACACGAGTCCTTAGCAAGACTGTGGCGGCTGCCTTATCATACACATCCCAATTTTGTGAGTATTCTTATACTGAATTCTAGACATAAGGATGATCTTTTTCAGTATTTGCATATTTCTGTACTGTTTCACATTATAGGCATTTTTGATTTTTCATGATAGATTCATTTATTTCAATTTGAAAACATATATGTCATTTTAGAAAATTAAATAGCATGAATTAACAAAAAGATCGTCAGTGAATAAGAATAACAATAATATACATGAAAGTCAAAATAAAAATTAGTACATTGCAAAATGAAAACAATAATAATAATAAGGAACAATTGAAATAATATTAAAATGGTACAAATGTCAAAGAAGTAAAATATGTTTAAATGTCAAATTATGAATAAAAGCTAGGCATCCTAGATATATTTAGTCAATAGTAACAAGAAATATACATAAAAAATATAAACAATATTCATAATAAAATAATAATGTCATTTTAAAACTAATATATGTCATGGAAAGTGGTAAGAAACACACATAAGAGGACAGGGAATTTCAACAGCCATGTTTTATAATGTTTCCTTATTTCATACAAGTTGTCCCTCAGCTTCCCTGCACGTTTCCCCTGGGTGGTGCTAAAGAGTAATCAACTTCTGGCTGCTGCACTGATTCTCCTGATAGCCTCGCAGCAACGTACAGTTCTATCCCACGATGATTAATAGTACATTACGTAACTAGGGCGGTGAATTCGTGAATGCCCCAGATCGCAGGTGTTTGTGGCCCGAACCAAAGGTGAGGGCCATAAATATGCGCTCTGTGGCTTTACGAATTACCGCCCGTGTTGAGTACAAAATTTTACGTCTTCACCTGGCTCCAATGCGAGTTTTCCCGTACGCGCAGCGTGCAGTAAAACTGGCATTATGGCCAGGTGTGACGTAAAATATATTGTTTCATATTTGAGTACCTAATTTTGTCCTTTTTGCTAACAGCGAATTGTAATTGATTGTCTATCGTTTAAGAAATATCAATTTCATACGAGGAATGGGAAATCATTGGTCTGTAAGAGAGATGCATGTTCACAGCTATCACTACACTAATAACTAAAGTATGTGTCTGAAAAATCTCAAAGTACGTCTAGCCATTATACGTGGTCTTATTCATATGCCCTTTGATTATACATACTCGTTGTATATATTTTTTTCGATATTTTTTTGCAGCTCACTACTCTGACGGCAAAGAAGTTAGCGAAACGTTGAAAAATACCGCCGAAGCAGTATCCTTTTTTGACGAGCTATTTGACTCGTGTAATGGAGCATCCTTAAGCTGGAAACAAACACGTGGGAAAGAATTAAGGAAAGCCGTCACGGAATTCTCACCACACCACGGATTTTGGCAAGAAGCCATCGAAACCCTACAAACGATGAAATTCGTCGACGAAAAACGAGGCGAGGTTTCTGTGCCTTCTATAAAAAACTGGGTTATAACTTTAAAAAGTTTAATGAGGCTGTGGCAATTTTTTAAAACGAAAAACATAAAAATTATGCGACCGCGATATTTTAACTCAGACCCTATGGAAAACTTCTTTGGGCAGGTCCGAGCATACAATTTTCGCAATAACGATCCTACTTGCCACAGCTTTATCAGCACTTTTAAGTCGCTACTAATAACTCGATTTATTAAATTCCACTCGACGGGATATAATTGTGAGGAGGACTCTGGTGCTCCGTTAATTAACATTAAAAAATTGTTAGAGGGCAACGAAAACACAGAGCCACACACCGGCAGTCTTTCTCACACTAATACGATAGAATATGAAAATGAACATATGCATGCACAAGTTCGCCGTGAACGGTTGAATGTACATTCAAGGGCATTCACTGCGGGGTGGCTTGTAAAAAAAAATAGGCAAAAAGTTGAATGTGAAAACTGTTCAACTGATCTGTCCACGTCAGCTGAACAGCCTTGCCACGGTTGGATTAAGGCAAGAGAATATTCTGCAATAACAAAAAGAAGACTGTCGTACCCTTCAGAGAATGCCGTACGAAGCTTTGGAATAATTGTAAAGGAATCAAATGAATACTTGGAGAACAGCCCTCATTTAAATTCAATTACAGAAAAAGTAAAAGGGCACATTCTATCCAAGTATTCATTTGATTTCCTCAAATGCGCCGTTCACAAAAAAACTTGTGCTCGAGTTGTTTGTAGCAGTAGCAATTAAGTTTGCAGTATTTAACTAGTGCAATATTATAAACAAAATTCTTAAAGGCACAGACGTATCTCGTTTGCGGAACAACTTACCGTTTATGCAGCAAAAAGCTTTAAGCAAATATAGCAAAAAACTAAAAAATAAAAGAAAATAACTCTAACACACATTGTTTTATTTCAAACTTCGTACCATAACTGTACCAGTAATACGGGATACCTTGGCTAGTACAAACATCTGCAGGACAAGATATCCTGTATTTCTGGTCATAATAATAAATAATAGATTTTTAATTAAACCTAAAAGTACCTAGCACCGTATCGGCATTCTACATAATTTCCTTGGTCCAAACATCCGTACAATAAAAAAAAAAAACTGTCAAAATCATTGCTAGTACTTCGCTATTGGCCAATATGGCTGTATGACAGTTGTGCGTCTGATACGTAGTATCTCTTATTAGTCTGTGTTCACTGAGTACTTTTCTATATTGGTCAGACGGGCTACCGCGAAGTGAAAACGAACTTCGTTCGAATATCTCCCTCTCTGTCGCACTTGCTAGTTCGAGCGACAAAGACGGAGATACACGAACGAAGTTCGTTTTTGTTTCGCGGTAGCCCCTCAGATTATGGTTTTGTGACAAAATTGTTCCTTTGGGTACCTAACCTAAAAAAAAAGAAAAAGTTGCGCAGCCATGTCGCTGCCTTGTGCGCATTCAGAACGCGCTTGAGAGTCGAGTCCTCGACATGTGGCAGCAAGGTGGCAGCACTAGGTAGTGTGTATGTTTATCGCGCCGTCCCGTCAGACGTGACGTTTATATCCCGACGATCGAACGCAAAATAAAATAAATACACGAAATTATTAAAGATACGATTAACTAAATTGATTAGCTGCTATGCAGTTGAGTGAGTTTAGGATACCCGGACCGACCTGCGCCCGCCATGCCAGGAGTAAAGTATGAGCAGCTGTCAACGAAAGCGGAAGTTGAAGAAGATGTGACTACTGCTAAATCTAAGAAGAAATGGTCTGATGTCTGGTGCCAAAAGGGACTGCTGTCTCTGGGCTTGATCCTACTGTACTTCTCACTGTCCATCGGACTCACTTTCTACCAAAGATGGCTATTGAAGGTACATGTGTAGTTTTATCTCCTTGATGTTTTTTTATCTGTTTACACTAATAACTTTATGGTATTAGCGAATTTTCGTGTGGATTTGATTATGCTGTGGCTGAATGAAGTGTGATAAGGTGCGTTATAATCCCGCTTTACTTACAAAAAAAAAGATAAGTTCCATGGCCACACAGAATACCTAATTAAATAATATATTAAATATTTTTAAATTTTTGGTTGTTTCATAGTCAGAACTGGAACTAAAGGGTACATCTTTTACCAAATGTTATATTGTATCCTATACTATTAAACGAACAATAGAAATATATAAATATACAATACCTACCTATGTATAATTGCAATCACATTCTCTAAATATGGCTGTAACAATTTCAATGAAATTTGCTATATAAAGTAATATCTATGCTATAGTCATATGTATAAGAAAAATATTTTTCTTCATAATGTTCTTTGCTTTTACCCGAGCTGTTTTGAAGTAATACAAGTTAGTTATGTGCAATTTAATTAATTAATCTAGTATCCATAACACAAGGACAATCAATGAGGAAAACAATGAGTAAATTGCAGTATAGTTTTATTATGAGTTCCTTTTAACAACATAATCAGAATTTTTATATATCCTTCTGGAGATCATGAAATTGCTTTTACATAATGTATGATTCTCACCGAACGGGCCGGGCCGAAGCGCATTCTATTTCATGCAAAGGAATTTGAACCATATAAACAGTAATTAGATTTCATATTTGAATTCATCGTGAATCCACTGTGAGGCGGCAGCTACCGACGCAGTCCATGAAGATTGTAATCAAATATGGATTGCATCTGCTGTATAGACAGTTCCAATTCCTTGGCATGTAATAGAATGGGCTCGGCCTAGCCCGTTCGGTGAGAATCGTACATTACTAGCTGCCCGCGCAGCTTCACCCGCATATTGCAAGGCAAACCCGCGGGATAAAATATAGCATGTAACCAGAAAGTCCATTATACACACAGGTGAAATATTTTTTTTAATGGGATCTGCTGTTCCTGAGATTACTCAAAACATACAAACTTGCAAAGCTACAACTTCATAAACATTCATCTTTATAATATTAGTATAGACTAATTTACTTAACTTTAACTGTTGTCTATTCCCAAAGTACTCATCAGTTTTTTTTACTTTTTTGTATTTTATGCAAAATACAAATACAAAATACAAATTATTTATTCTGCAAATAGGCCACAAGGGCACTTTTACATGTCAAACGGTAATTTACGATAAAAATAATAATCTTACAATA
Source organism: Epinotia demarniana (assembly GCA_945867215.1). NCBI lineage: Eukaryota > Metazoa > Arthropoda > Insecta > Lepidoptera > Tortricidae > Epinotia > Epinotia demarniana. Next base: position 62,035,037 of record OX244259.1, read on the forward strand.
AAAGAATAATAATCTTACACAATAATAATTTAAAATTTGCACATTAAGGACTGATATAACAACACACTAAATGTCACAAAGTTAATGAAAACAAAACAAAATATGACCATTACATTCGATTAGGATAAGGTCTGTGCATTAACAGAAAGTTAATGATATTAATTCAGTATTCCAGAGATGTATATGGTCTCTAAGCGTCAAAACAAAACAATAAAAAAAGGAATATTTATGTAATATTGTCAGTGATGTACATGGTCAATAACAATAAAACGTGTCAAGATCGGAATGATGTCTCTCGTCAATACAATAATAATAAAATAACACTAGTATTTAAGAAGTTAGGTACTATGCCCTTGCAAGCATGAACAGTCGGACTCCACAAACAGCACCCGATCACGAGTATGACGCATATCTCAGCCATCGCCTCCCTCAACCATATGTTAGGGAAGGTGGCGACCCGATCAACGACGCCACCGTAAGCATAGCCCTTTAAGCGAGCATGACATATTCAAGCCACCGGACAGTGTTAAGAACAAAGATTAATAAGCGACTTGCTCGGCGAGAAACAGCATTACGTGCTCTCTTCTTACATAAAATGGAACAACTATTTCAGGTAGGTACTTATAATGTGTATTTAGGTATATTCCTAATAGAATTAGCCTACTACTGGCTTAAAGGCATTTTTGTCGTTTAAGAAATCGTTGACAGTATAATACGCCTTGCTTAGCAAATTACTTTTAACATGAGACTTAAATTGACTGAACGGGTAAATTAACAATTTCGGTGGGTATTTTATTATAAAAACGTATGCAGTTCCCCACGAACGACGTGCTAACCTTGCGGAGACGACTGGCCTTCACTGCGATCTTGTTTTTACTTCTGGTGTTGAAGTCGTGGATATGTTATTTATATGTCATGTATGCAATGTCCTTGTGCACTAATTATGATTAAATTAACAAATTATTAGCAGTACATATTTAAGTAAACAGATTCCTTCCATTGTTCAGATTTACTTCTAAATTGCTCAGACCAAGAAAAAAAGACAGACGGAGCGTTACGAACAGTTAAGTCAAGTCCAAACCACATACAAACAAAACCAAGCTACCTCAAGTTTAGCACACGCTCACGCACACATATACAAACAAAATTGCACAAAACTCCTGAGCACGTGTCGCAATTCTGTCAAGCTCATTTATTTCGAGGTTTTTTTTGTTTAGCGTGTGCTAAACTTATGGGGCTTGGTTGAAAACCGGTTGGCTTCACTAGACTGTTCGTAACGCTCCGTCTGTATATATTCTTGGTCTGAGGTAATTTGGTGTCAGATTGAAAAATGCAGAATAAATTAAAAATGAAATAAATTATATATTTATAAATAGTTATTAAGTATATCAGCATTACGCATAGTATTGTATCAGCGCGTAGTGGCTTTGCTGATAAGCTGTTATCTTTACAACTATGCTCTATGAGATATGTTACTGAAAATAATATGACATGTTTATTTTGCTTTGCGAAACAATATAATCAGTTGCATGTTTGTGTGTTAAAATGCAGCTTTCTTTGTCACGGTTCGACATCTTGACTGTGGCAATATATTGTACTGTGATTAGTCACTGCCACGCTACACTCATGTCAACACATTGTAACGCTTAATGAAGCACCATTAATACTTAAGAGTCCGCAGTAAGCTCGGCCGAATTTCACCTTCCCATACAATAGTTACGCTCTCATTTTAAAACTACGTAGCGTGACGAAACTTTGCACATACAATGATATGAGGTATATCTATGTCTATAATTAGTTTATATGGTTCCAGTTTATAAAAAAAAATGTTTCAAAAACTTAAATTAACTGTATTTTTTTTTATTATCGTATCTGAAGTTACTAAAACTAATTACAGACATAGATATACCTCATGTCATTGCATATGCAAAGTTTCGTTACAATCCAACGAGTAGTTTTAAAATGAGAGTGTAACTACGTTGGTATGGAGAATCGAGCTTACTGCGGCCTCTTAAATATCAAATAATGGGTATATTTAACAAAATAAACAGTAATTACATATTATAATGAATGTGTGAATGTGGACCGGACTTATCATTGCAGTTACCAGCTGTTCATTTAGATGATTCCAATTATCCTAAGTTTGGGTTTGCATGTTAATTGAACTGAACAAACATGAATTAAACAAGGCAAGGTCATTGATCCTACTAATGATATTATAAATGCGAATAAACCTTGGATGTTTGTATGTTTACATGTTGGATATTTGTTACTCAATCATTCTTTAACGGCTCAACCCTTTTGAATGAAATTTCGCACAAAGATAGTTTATAGCCTGGATTGAATTATAGAATAGTTTTTATACCGGATCCACGTAGAGGAAGTCGCGGGCGGAGGTTAGTTCAGTAATACAATCGAACGCGGGAGCGAAGCGAACCAAGTTTTATGCTTCAGCTTGGGCCGAAAATCTTTTGTCAGTCCGGGGTTCTGTCAGGCTGTTCTCTTCTACAGGTCGCATTTCTCACCGATTCTCGTGAGATTTGAGCTTGTCCATTAATTATTATATATTTTTTGCGAGTTACATTTTGATCCGTAAAAAAAATTGGTGTACCACTTCTACAGCTCAAAGAACCACTAGCAATAATAATATGGCTTATTTAGGATTCCGTACGCAAAGGGTGAAAACGGGACCCTATTACTAAGGACCGTCCGTCCGTCTGTCACCATGCTGTATCTCATGACCGTTATAGTTAGACAGTTGAAGTTTTCACAGATGATGTATTTCTTTTGCCGCTGTAACAACAAACACTAAAAAAAACAGAATAATATAAATATTTAAGGGGTCTCCCATACAACAAACGTGATTTTTTTGCCGTTTTTATAGATAATAATGGTACGTGCGCTAGTCCCACTCGCACATGGCCGGTTTTTATTTATTTATGTAGATATGAAACAAACGGTCATACACAAAGCATTGTTATATTTTTTTCTAATAACTCTTGACCTTTCAGGGAGGATTTCCGGGATAAAAACTATCCTGTGTCCTTCCCAGGGTGTTAAACTATCTCAATACCAAATTTAATCAAAATAGTTTTATCGGTGTAAACTGACGGAGTTATTTTCGCTAATTTAAAATATTTGTATGGATTTTTGGGCGCTACAATATATTTGATGCTTGCATGTCATTTTGTATATGTGTAAAGGTAAAGTGAAAAATCTTTCCGCTGGCCAGGCGAAATTCAATCGTATATCAACGGCATAAAGACACAGGGAAAACTTTTCTCTTTTATAATTTACCTCAGCTTAGCGATGTTTGTTCAAGTGTTAGTTAACGCGATATTTACATATTCTGCGCTGCTGCCGTTAAGATAATTATTTATTATCAGCGGGGCAACAATAAGCGACGGGAGTGATAATATATACCCGTCTCTTTCTAACAATACGTGTGAATGAGACACGCTGAGAATCGCGCTATGCAAGTTTACAACTAGTTTGGATAGTCCCTAGGAAGTATTAAGGATAAATAAACGAAAAAAAAAACATGCTTCCAGAGGAAGTGGTGGTGTTATTATGGCTGTGGTCTTTTTCCATGGGGCTGCTCCAAATATGAGCCAACTTCCCATCCAGGTTAGCACAACGAAGGATGAGACGCGATCTGCCCTACTCTTTCTTATTTGCACAGAGCGAGTGAGACAGGAGTCTGAATGCTCTGATGCGAGAGTTAAACATTAAAAAAATGTCTGTGAAATGTATTTTAGTAGCCTTGTAAGTTTCTTTGTCCATTCTAAATGGCGGTGATTTTCGTTTCAGCGGTTTCGAACATTACCCCTAACACAGCTAGAGTCTGGCAATCGAAACTTGAACCCACTTAGATTCAATTACGCGACAACAATAAACGTCATATAAGAAAGAAAGAAAGAAAGCAAGATACATTTATTCACAAACACACAGGACACACAGTATATCAAACAATAGAATAAACAAAAAACAGATAAAACATGAAACAAGTGTGTCTCTGCGGCAGTGAACCAGACACTGGCTCAGCATTATGCTGAGGTGTCAGACACCTGCAGCGCTGATTTTCAGCCAGCACCGTCGGTGACTCACGGAAACGACATACAAAAATAATAAATAAACTTCCTACATATGGTGGCACTAATCTTGGGAATGCGTGTTCGCGTAGGGCATTCGCCGTGTTTGTCTAAATATTCGTTGAAGTCCAAACATCACAAACACGACATCCACACTTGGGACAGCAATAGAAAATATATCGAATGTTTGCAGCTTTTATGTGATGCACATTTTGGGTTCCAAATACACCTATTCATTTGGTAGGTACAATTCTAAAAATCGCATCACGACATTATTTGTCCAAGCCATTTTGCTGACGTCATGACTTGTTGCCGACGCTCACACAACTGAGCTGAGCGAGCCAAGTGTAGACGGTGAACGCAATATTTGCAACATTTGCGTCCTTTGATGTGTGACAAAAACCGACAGGCGGGCGGATACGAGTGTTTGTCTATTTGTGTGTTTGGCTATTCGTACAAATATGGCAAATATATCCTCCACACATGATCATATTTGGTCAAATGAAGCAAGTGTAGTGCGACCAATACGCATGCGTGTTGACCGAAAGTGTTGCCACGTGATTGAATGAGGGACAAGCTTGCATATAATTTTGAAGCTATCAATAAACTCGTTCTACGTCGTGCACCCAGAAGAGGTACAACATATCACCGCCCAAAGAATCTGGAATTTCCTAGAGGCAACGGGTCTTAACGGTGAAATCTAATAACAAAAGGGCTGCCACAATAGATCACCTGCTGGTCGAAGCGGCAAACAAAGGCCCAAAAACCAACAATAATAATAAAACTCGTTCTAACCTCTCCCTCGCCCACAGGACTTCCGCTACCCACTAACGGTGGTAATGTACCACTTGATAGTGAAGTGGGTGCTGTCCGTGTGCGTGCGGGCCGTCCGCTACCTCGCGACGGGCACGGGCCAGCTGGTGTTGCCCTTCATGACGTGCCTGCGCTCCGTGGCGCCCACTGGTAAGTGCGCCCTTTTTTAGCGCTCCATTGTCGACAAGGAACCCTTATAGTTTTACCATGTCCGGATGCCATTGTGATGACTTGTTAGAGGTCGCAGGAGTCCGCTGGATGCGGGCGCAAAACCGCTCATTATGGTGCTCTTTAGGGGTGGCCTATGTCCAGTACGGACGGGTTAGGCTCGTAAAACACACTTTCCCGAAATGTGCACTTTCTGTGAAGGTGCATTTTTTTAGAATTATAACATTGATAACTATCCAAGAAAGTGCTTTGTCTCTAAAAGTGCACTTCCCGATATGTAAAGTTTGTCAATGAGTGCACTTTTCCAGAATGTGCACTTTCGCAGAAGGTATATTTTTCCGGAAAGTACACTTTAGGGGTAGGCATGTGTCCCTGTTTATAGTAGTAAGGGTTCCTGTGAGATAGTGCAAACGCAAAAAGACGGACAGACGGACGGAAAGACCGAAACTATAAATGTGTAGAATGTAGAATGTATTTTGAGAAAGTGCCCTAAATGGGAAAGTAGACATTTTGGGAAAGTGTGCACTGTTTGAAAAATACACTTCGCTAAAGTGTACATTTTGCGGAAAGTGCACATTTCGGGAAAGTGTGTTTTACGAGCCTAACCCGTATGGACGTCTTTCGGGTGATATGATGATGATGATGATTCATTAGGGGATATATGCCATTGTGATGACCTAGCAAAGGTCGCGGGAGTCCGCCGGATGCGGGCGCAAAACCGGTCATAATGGTGCTCTTTAGGGCTATGTCCAGTATGGACTTCTTTCGGCTGATATGATGATGATTCTTGTGTCCAGGGCTGGCGAGCGGCATCGACGTGGGGTTCTCCAACTGGGGGCTGGAGCTGGTCACTATCTCGCTCTACACCATGACCAAGTCCACGACCATCATCTTCATACTCGGCTTCGCTATACTACTCGGGTTGGAGAAAAAGGTGAGTTCTCTTTGAAGTCATCTTTTGACGAAAAAAGTGGTTATTCTGCATCACAACATGGCGCGCGAGCTCTCTCGCACTATCCGTCGTGCGATAAAAATCGAGAATATGTCGCGGCCGTCCCATTATAGATGTGCCGGGAGGTATACATTTTGACACTGATGCCCGGTATTTTATTTATTTTTATTTTATTTATTTAAATAATAGTTACAACTTACAAACTAAACATATCTAATCATCATTTATGCGTTTACGCAAAATTTTTATTTGTAAGTTAACAAGTGTCCACACTTACAAAAATATCTATTTAAAGTACTCGGATATACAATGTGAGATTATATCATACTGTAATACTACTGCTAATATTTTCAAGGTATTGGATTATTGAAAGATAAAGTTCCATTGGCTTAAAAGTTAGTATTAATATATATTTTCTTGCCACCTTGGCACTATACCGTAATATAACTTTTTTTGTTGTTACTTGCACTGCCCACAATTTTTTTCCGCTTTACCTTAAGGTTTGACTGGTAGAGAATGCTGGTATGGCATTAAGTCCGCCTTTTGTACGATAAGTTTTCTTTTGTGCACTAAAGTTTAAATAAATAAATAAATAAATAGCCTGAAGATTAACTCTACTGGTGAAAGAATTTTGAAAACTTAAGTTAAAACCTCACAGACATTACTTCCTTAAAATATTCGTCTAGCCCGAGCGACTTGTATAAAACGCTAAGAAATTACAACATGCCACTGGCTAATGCTACAGACGTGCGTGAAAAAAGTTCAAGTAGTTTGTTTTTTTTACGACTGAGTAAAGTCGGTCAGTTCCGTGGCAAATTGTCCGTGGCCTCTTTTTTGCGCGGTGTTTTTCTAACAGGAAGATTGTCGCTGCAACGCCGTGGCGCTACTCCTGCACGGCTGTCACGAACGGCGCGAGCTCTCTCGATTCTTCTCGCACTACCCGTCTCTCTCTTATTATAACTATCTATATATAACTAGTACGGGTGTACCTTAAAAATGTGTTATTGCTTCAAAAGAAATAAGACAAAAATATGCCTCTTGACGAAAATCCCATTCAAATATCTTAAAAATTACGAAGCTACAACCGTTTTAATGTTGCTTGTGAGAGAGAACAAATGTTAGATCCTCGAGCGTCGTAGTAAATTTCAAGTCATTTATGACGATCGTTTCATATGAAGGGTAAGATGCGTTTTGCCGACAAGGGACATAGCATACCCCCTCTTAAAACTTGGATACTTATATCTTTGTGATTATTTAATTTAAGCCCTTGCTTTCCTTTTTTCTGCATTAATCCTTTTTCAAGAATATACATCATTATTGATTATTTTAGTTATTGTCTATACCCTTATTCTTACATTATCTTACCTTACCTTATTTCTTACCTTATTATTTATACAGGGTGTCCCAAAAGCCAACGTCAATCCACAAACGGGTGATGTCATAACAGTTATAAAAAAATAGAAAAAACCAATACATGAAAACACATCTTCAGACTTTTCAGGGACAGTGAATATTCCCCCTTACGGAGATTATTATTGTGCTAGTTCGATTTTCTCAAGATTGTCCTCTTATTGTATTTATAACCTAATAATGATGTCATTTTAAACGTAAAAGCTACCTACTTGAAAGAAGATATTCTTTGTCATAGCTTTTAGGGCTAAGTGACATTGTTACCGACGATATATTGAAGCTTTTTAAACATATTATAAATGTTACTATGCTAAAAGCTTTTAGAAACAATATCTTCGGAACACAATAGCGCTTTTGAATAAAAAAAGTTTACTTGGATTTTATCATGACTTAGAAAGTTAATAAGATTTAGTTACGAAGGTGAACAACAAAGAACATTTTACCATGAACGAATGTCACCGCCAGGGCTCGTTTATGTTACTTACAGTTTTATGTTTGTATTTGTATAATACTAGCTGCGCTGTAGCTATAATACGCGGCTTCCACTCCCACCCACAGCTCCCCCCGCCCCCGCCCCCGCCCCCGCCGCCCCGCTCGTGTCGGGGGGCGCCGCGCGGGGCGGCCCGGCGCGCTGCCCCCCACACGCCCCCCACACATATTGTGATCTTTAATTAGGTACTTAATTTTGACTTATAATTATGCACTTTCCTCGCAAAGCAGTATGTACCTAATGTCTCTTCCGAAAGTGCAATAGATGGACTCGTCTCCTTCCAGGTCCGAGCAGCCAGGTGAGGACCTCGAACCCACTCGTCCGTCTATTGCCTCCTTTCTAGCCTGTACAACAATGTACTATTTCACGCCACTGCTCGGAAATGTGGCAAAAGATGGTCAGAAGACAGGCTTCAAAGTTGGGGTTTACTAGGGCCAACTGTGGGTTCAAAACTTCAAACTGTCCAACAATGTTATTGTTGGTCAGCTGAACAGCTATTCGCTCAATCACACTATTGACAGGTTTTCCTTTTGTCATAAATTTATTCTTAAAAGAGATTTTAACCTTCAAAAACCTAAAAGAAATGTCAGATTTTCCGCTGTGTTCAAACATACAGAAAACAATTTTGACTAGATAAAAAAATCTATAAGGCTTGAAGTTGCCGCGACAGCAGTACCTATTTCTCAATTATCTTGCCTTATGCTCGTATTATTAGATATCGTATTATATATAATGTCAAACCTGTTATTGTCTGATCGTGTTATGTCCAGACATTGCCGTGGGCGGATCGTCTCGCCAGCGTATTTTTATTTATAGCCCGAAGAACTGTATTGTCATAAAATCGATGAAAAACCTCCTGTTTAGTACATAATGCCACTTTAATGGGTTTCACGTCAAGGCTGATAACGTCTTAATAGTGTTTGGCTTAAGGGGATGCCTTGATTCGAGTTGATTATGCCCCCTTGACAGAGTCGCGATTATGCTAAAAAAAGGAAAATAAAGACCCAACTTTGGAAGTTTTCGAGAAAATTTTAGGCAATCATGTATCGATTAAATCCTTAGAACATTAAACCAATTAAGGGGAGCGGCCATTGACAGGCGTTCCCCTCTGCCAAAAGTATATGCCCAGTGGCCATACACATTGTATGGACTGACGTTTATCTGACGTAGCTATTTTCACGTTACGCATACATTTGACGTTCCCCTCCCCCGCAAAAATCGGCAGACTTTTTATGTATAGAAAATGACTCATGGCCGCTCCTGTTGGTTTAATGCTCTAAGATTAAATCAGATAAACAATAAATGTCAATAATCATATAATCTGAAAATCAGACCTTCATTGTTTATTAATCTAGTCGGAACGGCGTTTCAAAGCACGCGATTATTTCCAATGCACCGCCTTAAACATCTTTAATAGCTATTTAACGACCTAAGGTTATGATTGGGTTCCATAATAGAGACTTACATCTATGATGGTGTGGTGGAAGAATATAAATAAATATTAGGGGACAATCTTCCACAAATCGACCTAGTCCCATAGTAAGCTCAATAAGGGTTGTGTTATGGGTACCTGACTACGATATATTTCATAGTTATACATACGTAAATAAATAGAAAACATCCAGGACTCAGAAACAAATATTCATGCTCATCACAATAATATTTGCCCTTACCGGGATTCGAACCCGGGACCTTCAGCTTCGTAGGCAGCATTACTACCCTCTAGGCTGAACGGTCGTCTGCAACTGACTAACGATGTAAGCAAGTATTTTCAGTATGATTCGGTTAAGTATACGACCCATATAAAGGTTACCTTATTTTTGACATTTTCATCAAATTTGTGGACATTGTACCCATAAATATTTCCTAAATAGTATGATAATTTAAATGTTACTTACTTGATTTTGTTTAAAAACCGACAATCACGACATAGACTTCTAAAAATTGACTTTGTGTAATTTTAAGTGCAGCTGTGTATGCTCAGACCAAGAAAATATACAGACGGAGCGTTACGAACAGTCCAGTGAAGCCAACCGGTTTTCAACCAAGCCCCATAAGTTTACCACACGCTAAACAAATTAAATCGCACAAAACTCGAAATAAATGATCTTGACAGCATTGCGACACGTGCTGAAGAGTTTTGTGCAATTTTGTTTGTATATGCGTGCGTGAGCGTGTGCTAAACTTGAAGTAGCTCGGTTTTGTTTGTATGTGGTTTGGCTTCACTTGACTTTTCGTAACGCTCCGTCTGTCTTTTTTTCTTGGTCTGAGCTGTGTATGTTGTGAAATAAATGAATCTATCTATCTACGAGTATAATAGAAAGAAAGAAAAACAGATTTATTCTTGATCCTACTAAACTATACAATGGCACATAAAAAAAGCTAAAGAGATTAAGTAAAAAATGGATTCGTTCTGTCGATAGTTAAAGACAAACGCAAGTCTCTCTCTCGACCATCCCAACACAGCTCACCTACGGGAGCTCAGGCCCCTACTTGTAAATACCAAGTTGACAATTTTCACCTGACAACGACAGTAGGGATGATGACTAAGATTTTTTTATGATGACATTCGAACCAGTTTTTGGAGAGGAAAAAATGATTGTATGGGAGCAACTACCATTAAAGAACAATACCCAAAAAAATTAGAAAAGGATTGACCTCGCTGGCGGCAGCGCGCAGCGCAAATCGCTTCATACTGATAGACAGTTAATGATGACGTCACAATAATATTTGTTAGTACAAAGTACATGTATCGTTGTATGGAAAATCAGGTAAATTGTTGTTTCGGTCGCGAAATACTGCGTTTAAGTACATAGTTGTCGTACAAATTTGTTTCTATAAAAGCGAAAGGATTCTATTGGTACCTTTAAATGTACTCTTGGACAGTAAAAAATGCATATTATCTCTAAACTTTTAAGGCTCATATCTTTTTACGATTTTAATTATATTTGATAATTTGATGGTTTACTATCCATGCATTTAGCATCACTAAGTTATCAATTTGAAATTGAGTCATCATGCCTATTCTCCGTACATTGCTGGCACCACACGTAACCTGCCGACTACCTTAACTTATAGAACGTGACTTACAACTATTCAGAGCAATGACGCGTAGTTGTGGTGACCAAGATGCAACCGGATGGCTCACGGTATTTGAGCTCCCGAAGTGTTGTGGTACCACAACACTTAAGATTTATTTTGTCGGTTGAAACAGCGGTTGCCTGAAAGTGTGTACGCGGTTTATATAATGAAATGCTGTTTCAATCGACCTGGCGACAATTCTTCACCCTCCCTCTAACTTCCGCCCCAGTTGGCTCAGTTTGGGTTGCACAGGGCGGTTCAACAACGCTTCGGCAGCTAAAATACCGTGAGCCATCCGTTTGCCTCTCGGATGCTGAAAGTACGCGTCCTTGCTTTGCTTTGCTTGCAACCATGCCAAGAACACAACACCTAGATACCTCTCTAAACCAGCAACAGTACTGAGAACCTAGGTTACGCCGCGGGTTAAATTATACCCGATGTCGACTCTGAAGGTCCATTGTATTTCCTGTTGAAATAATTTTTGAAATCAGTTGGTTTTCCGATATTACCCTCTACATACAACTAACAACCTCGCAGGATTTTCCTCTTATAATAAATATTACTTATATTATAACGCATCTACTTAGTATTCAAGTATTTCAAGTTTGCATACGTGAAAATTAGCATACTAATGAACATGGATGCAAATTTCAAGAGAGCTGAAACGTGTAATTTCCGAACGCAATATAGGTTCACTGACACGTTAACGAATTAAGTTGAAGTGAAGGAAACTAAGATAAGGAGATTTGAAGAGCACTGGTGTAGTTTGAGACCTAAATGTTCGTAACAATAACATTATGGGAAAACCATACAAATAAGTAGATCTAAGAATGTAAATGCTATATGGCATATTTGGGAAGGGAATGAGCGTGAAGTCTTTACTCACGCTCAGTTTTGGTAGGGGCACTGCACATAAACTTTTGAATTTCTATGCAGACGTGAGTAGGTTTCCACTGATTTTGAGAGTCCGCAGTAAGCTCTGCCGAATTTCACCTTCCCATACAAACGGAGTTTCGTTCTCATTTTATAATTACGTGTTGGATTGTGACGAAAGTTTGCATATACAATGACATGAGGTATATCTAAGTCTGTAATTAGTTTATATGGTTCCAGTTTATAAAACAAACGTAATGCAGCAAAAACAAGTTTTGTAGGCTGAGTAAAAATAGGAAAACACAGATCCAACTTTAGATTTTTTTTCTATCGAGGAAATTTTAAGCAATCATGAGAAACAATCGTATACTCAAGAATCATATATCTGAAAATCAGACCATATTATTGTTACTTAATCTAGTTAGAACGGCGTTTCAAAGCAAGCGATAATTTCCAATGCACCGCCTTAATGTGCGGCACAGTGGTCACGCTCAGCGACGGCCGACTGGTGTAAGTGTAAGGCCTGAGTGGACGCCCCGCTCAGAGCGGGCCGTCGAGCGTCCATATAAATTGGATTTCACTCAGGCCTTATGTGCAGGCGCTCTAAACGTATTCATTTTTAATTTCCAGTCGTGGTCTCTGGTCGGCATAGTGCTGATGATCGCCGCCGGCCTCATAATGTTCACGTACAAGGCCACGCAGTTCAACCTGCTCGGGTTCAACTTCCTGCTGGTGGCCTCGTTCGCCGGCGGGCTGCGGTGGACGTTCGCGCAGGTGCTGATGCAGCGCGCGCGGCTCGGCCTCCACAACCCCGTCGACATGGTGTTCCACGTGCAGCCGTGGATGTTCCTGGCGCTGATGCCGTTTGCGGCGTTGTTTGAAGGTTCGTTTGTGTTTCTGATGACCAGTCATCGGAATTCTCGTAGCATTTTTGAGCTGTCATAGGGACTTCTCGTTTATCGACTTCCGATTATACATATGTATATCGATAAATACAGAATACAATATGTGAAATAATTATAATTACGAGTAGAAGTAAACAACATGCAGTCTTATCGCAAATGAACGATCTCTTCGAGATAACCATGGTGGATCCCGCGCTCCTCCCTTCTGGGAGCTCCTTCGCCCGCGGGCTCCGGTGGACGTTTGGGCACGTTTGACATGGTCTCAAACGTTCAGCCGTGGATGTTACTGCTCTTTGAAGGTACTTTTTGTAATATCATAGTCACTTAAGAAAGTAAACGAAAAATAACTTAGATAGCAAGAGTTTGATGCCCTAGTCGAAGAAAAAGGCGATACATATAATATGTGAGGCTTTCTTTATCACCGCACGTGGCGAGTTATCGAAGGAAAAGGAGAATATGTTACTGCTCTTTGAAGGTACTTTTTGTAATATCATAGTCACTTAAGAAAGTAAACGAAAAATAACTTAGATAGCAAGAGTTTGATGCCCTAGTCGAAGAAAAAGGCGATACATATAATATGTGAGGCTTTCTTTATCACCGCACGTGGCGAGTTATCGAAGGAAAAGGAGAATGTCGCAATCAAACCTTCAAAATAGCGATCGTATTGTATTGTTCGCCCGAAAGGTATTTACATTTTGGTGCCGTGACCAGGATTTTTTACTGAAAGGGACTTAATCGCTTATAATTAACTTATTTTACCTCTCTGACGTTTCCCGACGTTTCGGATGTGTCACAACGTCGGAACAAATGGCGTAGACGGGTCGAAAGTGTATATGGACTGACGGAAATGCCAATGTCAAACTCATCGCGTTGAACAGCCCGTAGCTCTGCCCCACTGTTTTTATCACAGTGTATTAATTTAGTTGTAGAACAAGTCTTTCTTAAAATTGAATAAAATTTTGCAATAAAATTCCAAATTACATTACCGAACTTTCTGATTCTAAATTCAAATCTATCGTAAAATATATACTTATTTCATAAGACAAAAGATAACGTCATGGATAGGGGTGCGTAACGATCGATATAAAAACTTTTGATATATTTTCACTGGATATAATGATTAAGGGATATAATGCACTTTTGATATAACAACATTTGACATATTCTCATGTAATATAATTATCAACTTATAACTATATATCTTATTATCACAAATGAACTTGTAATATAACAACTAGTAATCTAACAGTCATAACGTATAACATACATGGGATATAACTTTGTTCGATATAAAACTCAGTTGGTATAATGTACTATTGGCATAATCTGGAATTCTTACTACTATTATTTCTTACCTATTTTATTCTAAGGCAGGTTGGTGCAGGTACGACGACGAGTAACCACTGACACACAACAGTATAATAGCCACTGATACTTGTAACAATGGTATTAATTGTATCATTGTAGTTTAGGTTAAGGTTCGCTTGTGTCCCTTAGAGCGGAAATAGGCACCCCGCGAACCGGGGTGACGTCGACACGCTGGCGATTAGGTTAGGTTTAGGTTAGGTTAAAACAATTAACGTGTGTGTGAAAAATACAATTATATCATACAAAACATTATACCACTAATACTTATATCCATTAAACGTTATATTAAAAATTTATTATGTCCCTTGAGTGATTATATCCAATGAAATTATATTAAAATTTATATCCAGTGAAAATATATCAAAAGTTGTTATACCATTCATTACACACCCCATGGATAGCTATATTTGGCATTGACAAAGTCCTGCAATATATACCTATCGCAAAATAAATAAATAGGTTTTCTATTGTAGCAATATAATTCTGTTTTGAAACAAAAATACCTCGCCGTGTTTTCCGAGGCGGATGTTTTCGTCAACTTTGACTTTTGACTTTAGATATAAATATTCGTAACAGTATTTTTGTTGTAAAACAACTACTCACTATTACGACGGGGTTTCCCCTGATAAGCACTTTGTGTAATGGAGATAACGCACGGTTTTCTCGACGGCGGTCGACGGGTCAGGAATATGTATGTTATTATGACGTAGATTTGAAATGTTATTATATAAAACTGCGATTTTATTTTATTCTGTAAATGTTTTTCTTGTCATGTTCGACCCCTTTTTCTATGGACCATCTTCTAAGCATGATAGAAGTCCATATTGTGACAAATTAAGAAACTGGGCCATTTTAAGGAAAGTTGTTTACTCGTTTTTTTTTTTAATTTTGATATAATTGGGTTTTTTTCTACTCGGAATCGAGAGCACTTTCGAACCTAATATGATAAAAAATATGTCCCAAGATTTTTTATTCCATTCCGGTACCGTTTCCATACTAAGCTTGGTGGTAACGGAACGGAAAACCGAAAAACGTATGTTACATGTTGGACAATTTTTTTCCTATTAGGTTCGAAAGTGCTATCGATTCTGAGTAGAAAAAACTCGATTATATCAAAATTAAAAGTAAAATGGAGTGTACAAATTCTCGTAAAATGGCCCATTATATGAATCCTATTCCCTTGTACGTTCCAGGTGTATCGTGTTTCGAGTTCCTCGTGTCGCTGCCGCAGAGCGATCTGTACCCGACCCTCGTGCGCGTCTCCGGCGGCGCCTCCATCGCCTTCCTCATGGAGATCTCCGAGTTCCTGGTGGTGACATACACGTCGAGCCTGACGCTGTCCATCGCGGGCATATTCAAGGTCAGTCAAGGACGAAAAAAACCGTGCATGCTGCCTGAGCGGGCGCGCTAGTGGACTTCCATCGCCTTCCTTTGGAGATCTCCGAGTTCCTGGTGGTGACGCACACGTCGAGCCTGACGCTGTCCATCGCGGGCATATTCAAGGTCAGTCAAGGACGAAAAAAACCGTGCATGCTATCTGAGCGGGCGCGCTAGTGGACTTCCTGTCATATATTAGGTATCACGGAATATTTGGGGTTTAGCGGGATAGTATTAAAATACGTGCGTACTATTCAAGATGTAGTCGAGAGAATGACCTGCGGATTTTTGACACACGTCAATCCGTTTTGTATGTGTACTCACATATATTACACCCTCGCGCTTATACATAGACATCCTGCGTTTAAGAACTTCTCTAATACTAAAAGTAAGTACTTATCTGGTTCCACAAAACATAATTGCACGTAGTTATAAAAACTAACCTAAAATTCTCTTTTAGAATGGACCAGTCTGATGCAATTCGGCCTACAATCTCACATTATACTATCACTAATTAAATACCCAAGTATATAAATACTTCAATCAATTTCTGGCATAGGATAATATCTAACGGGTTTTATTGGCCGGCCAATACGACTGACGGGCAACGGAGGCAAGGGCGAAGGTACCGCTTCCACCACGGCTCGGGTAGTAATACCTACAACCTACCTGTTCCCTTATTCTACCTAGAATCCACCTATTCGGATCGGCCTGTTCACGTTTATATACTTGATCAACAGAGCCCGGATTTTTCACGGCAAAACAAAACACTATCGTAGTCTAGCCAGTGGCAGAAACTTTATTTTATTGATATCGATAATTGTGCAGTAGAAGAAAAAACGGCACTGAATAAAATAAATATTTAGTAAAAAAATTACGTGAAGTTTGTACTGTAGACTAATTAAGGGTGTTTCTCTATCCATGTTTTGATCCAATCTTGCACATTACACATTTTTATTTTTATTAATAACTGTAATATATTAAAGTATTATACGTATATCAAACATGTCGGTTTCAAAGCGTTATAAGAGATAAATAATATTTAGACGCAATTTATGTTGTATACGTAATGAATTGTCATTTAAAGTCTTATGGAGTAATAAGTGTCTATTATTGACTGTATAGTCTATTATTTTCAATGATCTGGTATAGTCATTATCGCGACTTTTTATTTGGCTCAAATACCTTATGGCGTTTTCGGAAGGAAAATACACTTATAGTTTTTTTTATTAATGAATATAAAAAAGGTTGTTTTGCACACTGTAAATAATGTAAAAATATATCAGCCTGTTATTTCTATACCTATATTTGATATCGATAAAATAACGTTTCTATCACTGGCTAGAGTACGATAGTGTTTTGTTTTGCCGTGAAAAATCCGCGCTCAGTTGATCACCCACATGGGATCGGCGCTCGCGTCCTCCCGCCGCGCGCACCTGTCGCTCCTGCGCGCGCCGGACTGTGCGCTCGCGCAGCAAAGTCCTGTATTCACTTTGATTAGTGCGAGTGCAGGTGATTAGTAGATGATTAGTGCGAGTGCAGGTGTGTGGTGCGAGTAGTGTCCAATTCTTGTTTAGTGGCTCTGTTTAGTAAGGCCTGTATTCACTTTGATTAGTGCGAGTGCAGGTGATTAGTAGATGATTAGTGCGAGTGCAGGTGTGTGGTGCGAGTAGTGTCCAATTCTTGTTTAGTGGCTCTGTTTAGTAAGGCCTGTATTCACTTTGATTAGTGCGAGTGCAGGTGATTAGTAGATGATTAGTGCGAGTGCAGGTGTGTAGTGCGAGTAGTGTCCAATTCTTGTTTAGTGGCTCTGTTTAGTAAGGCCTGTATTCACTTTGATTAGTGCGAGTGCAGGTGATTAGTAGATGATTAGTGCGAGTGCAGGTGTGTGGTGCGAGTAGTGTCCAATTCTTGTTTAGTGGCTCTGTTTAGTAAGGCCTGTATTCACTTTGATTAGTGCGAGTGCAGGTGATTAGTAGATGATTAGTGCGAGTGCAGGTGTGTAGTGCGAGTAGTGTCCAATTCTTGTTTAGTGGCTCTGTTTAGTAAGGCCTGTATTCACTTTGATTAGTGCGAGTGCAGGTGATTAGTAGATGATTAGTGCGAGTGCAGGTGTGTGGTGCGAGTAGTGTCCAATTCTTGTTTAGTGGCTCTGTTTAGTAAGGCCTGTATTCACTTTGATTAGTGCGAGTGCAGGTGATTAGTAGATGATTAGTGCGAGTGCAGGTGTGTGGTGCGAGTAGTGTCCAATTCTTGTTTAGTGGCTCTGTTTAGTAAGGCCTGTATTCACTTTGATTAGTGCGAGTGCAGGTGATTAGTAGATGATTAGTGCGAGTGCAGGTGTGTAGTGCGAGTAGTGTCCAATTCTTGTTTAGTGGCTCTGTTTAGTAAGGCCTGTATTCACTTTGATTAGTGCGAGTGCAGGTGATTAGTAGATGATTAGTGCGAGTGCAGGTGTGTAGTGCGAGTAGTGTCCAATTCTTGTTTAGTGGCTCTGTTTAGTAAGGCCTGTATTCACTTTGATTAGTGCGAGTGCAGGTGATTAGTAGATGATTAGTGCGAGTGCAGGTGTGTGGTGCGAGTAGTGTCCAATTCTTGTTTAGTGGCTCTGTTTAGTAAGGCCTGTATTCACTTTGATTAGTGCGAGTGCAGGTGATTAGTAGATGATTAGTGCGAGTGCAGGTGTGTAGTGCGAGTAGTGTCCAATTCTTGTTTAGTGGCTCTGTTTAGTAAGGCCTGTATTCACTTTGATTAGTGCGAGTGCAGGTGATTAGTGCCTGTCCACACGTGTTCAGTGGCAGGCACGCTGCGAGTGAGGGGGAAGGGCGGGGTGCGGGACGTGGCTACTCGCAGTCCACTCGCAAAAAAATAGAACACGCTTCTAATCACGTTACTACGCAGCCAACTAATCACTTGCACTAATCAGTCGCTGTCCACACGACTGTTTTACTAATCACTAATCACCTGCACTAATCACTCGCACTAATCACTAATCAAAGTGAATACAGGCCTTAAGTCCAGTCGACAGCGCAGCCTCCGCCGCCGCAGTAACAACGCCGGGGAATCCTCAGTTGTACCATCAATTGCATTTCTATATGATATTAAGTATGCTTGTATAGTTATTTGTGTCACAAGGGAGCAAAATAGTATATTTACGGCGAGGGCGGTGTATTGAATCCTGAACGTAGCGAGAGATCCTACAATAGAATCCTGAGCGTAGTGAGGGATACAAGTGTTTACGCCCGAGAAGAAAATAATTTTGCTACCGAGTGACACATACTATTTTTCACACCGACTATGAGGAAATTTAAAAAAGCTATTGTTAAAATATATCTAAATTATCTTAATTTTTATTACTAATTTTTAAATATTACGAAATATTTTTAAATTTTTATACAACGTTGTTAGAGTTAAAACTTGAAATATGTTCGTTTTGAATCGACTACGATGAAATTACAATCGATTATTTTATTAACATCTGTGTTCAATTGACACATTGCGTACAAATGTTCCAATGCCAATTTATAAATTAAAAAAGTAGCTTGAACAGAAAAGTAGCGTTTTGGTCCCTCTCGTCGTGGAGCAAAACTTACTTTTCCGAATGAAAGGTGTGAAATAGTTATTTGTGTCATAAGGGAGCAAAATAGTATATTTACGGCGAGGGCGGTGTATTGAATCCTGAATGCAGCGGGGGATCCTACAGTGTAATCCTGAGCGTAGCGAGGGATTCTAACGTAGTATCCTGAGCGTAGTAAGGGATACAAGTGTTAACGCCCGAGACGAAGATGATTTTGCTACCAAGTGACACATAGTATTTTTCACACCGACTATGAAGAAATTTTAAAAATATGCTGTTAAAATGACATGTTTAAAAAAACTTATTTTTTATTACTATTTTTTAATATTGCAAAAACTTCATACATTTTCATATAACGTTCTTAAAGTTAAAACTTGAAATACGTTCGTTTTTAATTGGTTACGATGAAATTACAATCGATTATTTTATTATATTGATTTAAACTTTCACGATTCTCACACATTATTTATACTAAACGGGACTTAATCGCGTATTAACTTGTTTATTTACCTCACTGAGGTCTCCCGACGTTTCGGATGTGTTGCAACATCCATGGTCACGGGACAACTGGCTTGTGCGGGTATCAACATCTTCTTGCTGCGCGGGTTTTCCGAACTACCTGCATTTGGTCTTTATGAACCACTTGTACACTAGGGTTGTCACCCGGCCGGCACACAACACTAACAATGTCCGGTGATATAACGGACGATGTTTTTTGACGCTGGCATTTACTTATGACGGGCCACACCTGGCCATAATGCGAGTTTTACTGCACGCTGCGCGTAGGGGAAAACTCGCATTGTGGCCAGGTGAAGACGTAAAATAGTATATTTACGGCGAGGGCGGTGTATTGAATCCTGAATGCAGCGGGGGATCCTACAGTGTAATCCTGAGCGTAGCGAGGGATTCTAACGTAGTATCCTGAGCGTAGTAAGGGATACAAGTGTTAACGCCCGAGACGAAGATGATTTTGCTACCAAGTGACACATAGTATTTTTCACACCGACTATGAAGAAATTTTAAAAATATGCTGTTAAAATGACATGTTTAAAAAAACTTATTTTTTATTACTATTTTTTAATATTGCAAAAACTTCATACATTTTCATATAACGTTCTTAAAGTTAAAACTTGAAATACGTTCGTTTTTAATTGGTTACGATGAAATTACAATCGATTATTTTATTATATTGATTTAAACTTTCACGATTCTCACACATTATTTATACTAAACGGGACTTAATCGCGTATTAACTTGTTTATTTACCTCACTGAGGTCTCCCGACGTTTCGGATGTGTTGCAACATCCATGGTCACGGGACAACTGGCTTGTGCGGGTATCAACATCTTCTTGCTGCGCGGGTTTTCCGAACTACCTGCATTTGGTCTTTATGAACCACTTGTACACTAGGGTTGTCACCCGGCCGGCACACAACACTAACAATGTCCGGTGATATAACGGACGATGTTTTTTGACGCTGGCATTTACTTATGACGGGCCACACCTGGCCATAATGCGAGTTTTACTGCACGCTGCGCGTAGGGGAAAACTCGCATTGTGGCCAGGTGAAGCCCCAGAGCGCATATTTATGCCCCTCACCTTCGGTTCGGGCCACAAACACCTGCGATCTGGGGCATTCACGAATTCACCGCCCTAGTTACGTAATGTACTATTGTGGGTATTAATAGTAGTTACTTTCTTGGTATCATCCAGTGGGAACTGCGCATAATAATAATAAATCAGCCTATGCACGTCCCACTGCTGGGCAGTGTTGGGCGTAATTAATTACTTTTTGTAATTTAATTACAAATTACACAATTATTAATTCAATTACGTTAATTCAATTGAATGTAATTAAAATTTCATGTAATTGAAATTACTTGTAATTGGTAATTGCAATTACATGTAATTTGTAATTGCAATTACTTTTAACTGAAACTTCGATATCTCTCTAACGACACATGTTAGAAAAAAGTTTACTTGACAGTTTGTGCTTATTTTTGCGCGTTTTTTATAGTGAACTAAAAAAAAAATATTGTTTCGTCCAAAATTATCTAAGTCTTTAAATAGATTCGTTCGACCATTGTGGTTGAGCATAACGATGAAAAGAGCGATTTTGGGGAAAAAATTATGTAACGTTTTGTGCTTGTTTTTAAGCATTGTTTTCGATAGAAAAAAACAAAAACCAAAAACTAAGAAAAGTTTTTTTATGGTAATTTCACTAAGTCCTAGATAGCACCGCCGTCTAACACATCGAGTATATCGTTGAAAGAAGAGATTTTGGGGAAAACTTTATATGACATTTTGTGATGCTTATTAAGCATTGCTTTCGACAGAATAAAAATAAAACCATAAATTATGAAAAACATTTTTGATGGAAATTTCTTGTCCTTGAGAACTTCGCTTCTGATCCATCGAAGTTAAGTATATCATCGAAAAGAGCCATTTTGGGAAAAAGTTTATAAAACGTAATATACTTTATTTTAGGCATACTTTAAGACGCAATTGAAAAAAACAGCAAAACGTCAAAAAAAATTATTGACAGAAATTTTCTAAGTCCTAAAAACCGTGTGCCGATACTGCCGATGGCAGTTGATAGTTTAAGAGTTGGTATTGCATATTTCTGAAAAGGGAGATTTGTCTAAAATATAATTTTACAATTTTGTGATTCTTTTGATGCGCACTTAAAATAAAAATTAAGATAAAGAAATTTGTAATTGACTAGGTATGCCGATTGCTTAGTTATATAATTTGTAATTGCAACTTTCTGCTCAATTACTTTTCACTAAAACTTCGATATCTCTGTAAGTATACATCGTAGAAAGAAGTTTATTTGACGTTTTGTCTTTATTTTTGTGTGTGTTTTACGATTGAACTGGAAACCAATAATAAAATTAAAAATATTTTTTTTGCTCGTAAATTCTTCTTAAGTCCTGGAATAGTCTTCCTTCTAACATTGTGACTCAGTATATCTTTGAAAATAGCGATTTAGGTAAAAAGTTTATTTGACGTTTTGCGCTTCTCCTTAAGTATTGTTTCAACAGAACGAAAACCAAAAAGTAAGAAATTTTTTTTTTATGGCAATTTCTCTTAAGTCCTTGATAGCACCTGCACCGCCGTCTAAAACACATCGAGTATATCGTTGAAAAAAGCGATTTTGGGGAAAACTTTATATGATATTTTGTGATTGTTTTAAGCATTGCTATCAATGGAATAAAAATAAAAACCGAAAACTAACAAAAACATTTTTGATGGAAATTTCTCTAAGTCCTTTGATCCATCGAAGTTAAGTAGGTACATCGTTGAAAAGAGCTATTTTGGGAAAAAGTTTATATGACATAATACACACTGCTGCTGGGCACAGGCATACCAACTAGGCTAAAGTGGTCGTCGTAAATAAATAATGATATTCTATTGCGTGAGGCGATGGCTGAGATACGCGTCATACTCGTGATCGGGTGCTGTTTGTGGAGTCCGGACTGTTCATGCTTGCAAGGGAATAGTACCTAACTACTTCAATACTAGTGATATTTTATTATTATCGTATTGACGAGATACATCATTCCGATCTTGACACGTTTTATTGTTATTGACCCTGAACATCACTGACAATATTACATTAATATTCCCTTTTTTTATTGTTTTGTTTTGACGCTTAGAGACCGTATACTTCACTGGAATACTGAATTAATATCATTAACTTTCTGTTAATGCACAGCCCTTATACTTATCGAATGTAATGGTCATATTTTGTTTTGTTTCCATTAACTTTGGGACATTTAGTGTGTCGTTATATCGGTCCCTAATGTGCAAATTTTAAATTATTATTGTGTTAGATTATTATTATTTTATTGTAAATTACCGTTTGTTATATCCGGTTTCGAGTACAGTCGATGTTAAAGAGATGTTTACATTTTTCGCCATATTACAATGGAATATATAAGTGTAAACATATTTTCGGCGTCGACTGTACCTCCTCAAGGTGGCTCCGTGCATGCTTTCCCCCCCAAAAAAGGATAAAAAAAGCCCGTGCTTCCCGTGTTCCGGTCGCAGGAGTGCTATTAAAAGGGCCTTAAGAGTCCGCAGTAAGCTCGGCCGAATTTCACCTTCCCATACAAACGTAGTTACGCTCTCATTTCAAAACTACGTGTTGGATTGTGACGAAACTTTGCATATACAATGACATGAGGCATATCTATGTCTGTAATTAGTTTATATGGTTTCAGTTTATAAAACAAACGAAATACAGCAGAAACAAGTTTTGTATGAAAACCTTAAATTCGCTGTATTTTTTTTACTATGGTATCTGAAGCTACATAGGTATACCTCATGTCATTGTATATGCAAAGTTTCGTTACAATCCAACACGTAGTTTTAAAATGAGAGCGTAACTACGTTTGTATGGAGAATCGAGCTTACTGCGGCCTCTTAATAGTTAATACCTTTGTCTTTGAAATATCTTATACTGGCTCCGCCCGCGACTCCGTCCGCGTGCAACTCGTTTCACAGACTGTGCATAGATATTTTCGAAAGGTTTTCTGTGATATTGGCGAACTCTGTACGAGTTTTGATGGAATGGTGCATTTGACCAGGATTGTTTCTGGTTTCCAGGAGATGTGCATTCTAGTCCTGGCAGTAGAAGTGAGCGGGGACCGGCTGAGCGGCATCAACGTGGCCGGCCTCGGGGTGTGCCTCCTCGGCATCATCGGCCATATTGTGCACAAGGTCAGTGTTCAATTAATATTACTTAAGGCGGTGCATTGGAAATTATCGCGCGCTTTGTTCTGACCAGATTAAGAAACAATAAGGTCTGATTTTCAGACATATGATTCTTGACTATATGATTGTTCATCTGATTTTATCGATACATGATTGCTTAAAATTTCCTCGATGGAAAAAAAATCCTTGTTCTTTTTTTACTCAGCCTACTCAAACGATACATTATTTTACGACACAATCAAGTTAATACTATAGTATTTTATCTCATCTATAATCTCACTTTATGAAATTTAAATAAAACTTCACTAAGTTAGGTATTTATCGAAATTTGTGCAAAAAAAACCATTCCCGAAGAGTGTTAACACATTGGACACCGCGTACCCGACTCTCGGGCACCCGTAAACTTTACTCAGATGCCGGCATACCCGAGAGTCGAGCACGAGCTATAAACCCTCACGCGACGCCAATTCTGTCGGTTTCTGGGGTATTGTTCGGAATTTTGCCTGGTTGCGAAAGTGTTAAATCTCTTTTTCTCGTGCAAAGAAGGCATCAGCGTGTCTCTGTCTAGGGGGCGTGTTCGAATCAAATCAAGGCACCCCCTTAACGTACAGCGGTCGTCGAGAATGCAGTAATGATGAAAATTTAAATAATAGACCGGATTGCACAGATGTATTGCCGACGCCTCACGTTAGAAGCTAGGTCACAGTATTGTAGCTAAACATTTATTATTGTTGAGAGATATGTGTACGTCCGATCTCATTTACGAATGGCAAGTAATCCAAAAGATATGTGTCGGTAATAGTATTACGTAACTAGGGCGGTGAATTCGTGAATGCCCCAGATCGCAGGTGTTTGATAAATATGCGCTCTGGGGCTTTATTTATTTATTTATTAAGTACAACCACATCATATATATTACATTTCACTTAAAGCTAGTATATTAGGAGGTATTTATTTCTGATATATACAACAATTACGGAAGTACATAACATTGGCTACGCATGTTGCAGTGAGAACAATAAAAGTTATAGCTTATGCAATACAAAATATGAACTAAACCACTAAACCAATAGTTACAGAATTAAATGTAAATATCAATAGAATAAAATAGCAGTTACTGAATTATATTGCTTTCGGCAATAATGTCGATTTAAACTTAGGTAGGCGGTCGTGGAAAATGTCGATGGATTCATTTTGGCTGACAAAGTCGTTAAAATTTGAGCAAATTCTCACCATGGGAGACTGCAATCCAAGGTTTGTCCTGGTGACCGGTGTAGCGAAAGGTTTAGGTATAGGGCGCCGAGGGTAATTGCGAGGAACTGTTAACGAGACTCTTTCTAACAGATTGCTGCATTTTATTTGCCCATTAACTATCTTGTGCAGGAAACAAAAATCCATCATTCGCCGCCGATCTCGCAAGCTGTCCATGTTAAACTTAGCTAGACGACTGTTATAGGTATTTCTGTGTGAGAAGCCAGCCCGGGGCTTTACGAATTATCGCCCGTGTTGCGTACAAAATTTTACGTTTTCATCTGGCCACAATGCGAGTTTTCCCGTACGCGCAGCGTGCTGTAAAACTCGCGTTATGGCCAGGTGTGACGTAAAGTCTGTTCTGGCAGGTCGCAGTACACCTAATATTCTTCGCTGTCGTCGGCGTATTTACACCGACTCCTATTTTGCTTATAATATAGGCGTAAGGAACTTGTTTAGAGCAGTTGTGTTTTAGACGAGATGATACCAACTGGAAACTTGTGACTTTGAATGTCAAAGCTATAATAATAGTACATTACTGCAGAGGCCGTGAAGTAAGGGATTGCTGGACGAGCTTTGGGGTAGACGGCCGAGTCGTAGACGAGGCCGGATACAACGAGTCCAGCAATCCCTGTTCCGGCCGAGGATTGTATAGTGCTTTTCTCAAACGATGTGAGGAAATATCAAAATAAATACCTACAAGGTAATCAATTAAATACTAGTTTGTTTAAATTACAATCGGAACGAAAGTTCAGAAAACAATTGTGTAATTTGCCGCCTTTTTTATTTTTTAAACATGCCATTTCAACAAGTCGTTCAAGCACCATGTTTAACCGGACATAAGTATAGTACCATAGATTTTGTTTTTTTTTTACGTCGCAAAGACTTGCGACGTAAAAAAAAAGCAGACGCTTACAGAGTCTAGTGGTGATTGGCAGTATGTAATTTTTCCTTTGTCAGTTTAATATTAGTAAGCAAATTTTTAAAGTTAGAGTAGCGGACAATAATGTTTTTAGTTAGGGTTTTCATACATTACTTCTTGGCTTAAGGCCAAGAAGTAATGTAAAGAGCCATAAACAAGAAACTTCTTGTCTTCATTTCGTGATATGAACGCATTTCAGAGCATGTTTGAGAAAATATTTTTTTGTGCATATCTATTATATCCATCAATAATTTTTAAAAAGGGGTTTTATTCTGCTTTGAAAACCACTTTGGAAAACGGAGTAGCTTTTTTTGAAGTGAAAAATTGTTTACCGGCGCTGTGCACTTTTTGGGATGGGGAAAAATTGTAGGAGCGTAGGAGGTCACGTGACGTGTCGGAGCGTAGGATGTCGGCACTCTCGGGGTGCAACCCGGTCTTTTTTTTGGGAACTCGGTTACGAATGTAGAAAAATAATTTTGCTGAAGGGGTCGTAATAGTATCGGGTTAAGAGGGACCTAAGTACCAGACAATTCGTTTCTCTGCAAACTGTTTTTTTATCATTTATTTCTTCAGAATATGGTACAATGTTGGTTATTAGAGTGTTAGGTCGCTTTACTTTCGAAAAGCATATTTGGAATGGCACCCAGGATTTATAATAAGCTGCCAGAAGCCATTCTGAAACTGCAAGATCCACATATAAAAAAAAAAAAAAATGTATCGTTTTTTAGTCAGGAAAGCATTCCACCGAAGAGTTTTTAAATGATTATGGCGTAAAATAACGATTTAAGTAATAAGAATGACATTTTAATTTAATTTATTTTAATAATTTTTCGACATTCCATGCTGCATGCTAATTGTAGCTAGATATTTGTATGCTTTGTGGCTAAACATAGTGATACACAACACAACAATAACACCTATGTACATACCTATGTTTTACAAATAAAACATTTTGCATTTGTATTTGTATTAACTACTTTATCATGAAGTGGAAAAACCTGTGGATTTTTGTTTTACAAACTTTACCTGTTCCAATATGTGCTGACAGGGAAGTGGCTTGGTATTGCAAACTTGGTATCGATTGAAAATCTAAGCCCTGCTTAAAAGAAGTGCAGCCAACAGCTTATTATTTTTTGTGCGTTGATATCTTTTATTTTGACTTTCTCATGACGGCGTCCTATTGTTCAAATACACTTTAGTTCAGTAAAGGCGCCACGTATTAATTGGTCGAATTTATTTTAGTTGTCTACACAGTTGTAACCTTACCATCGGCCAGGCGGGCTGTACGCTTGTTTGCCACCATCGTTTTATAAAAAAAAAGCTGAGTTGGGATCTCCATAGTAAAAAGTATGAGCTTTTTAGTTCGGTGTACGAAGTCTTAACTCAAACATTAAAGTCGACGAGTATAAAATACTAATTTTATTTACTGGCACAGCCACAAGAGAAAAGAATAATTTCAAAATAGCCCAGTCCGTTGAATGATATGTACTGGCCTGAGTCACTCGAATTGAAGTGGAGCGTGACGTGGAAGCAGCTAATGAAGGAGTGCAATTTTGTACCAAGGGCGGTGATAGAGAAAACCTTGGATAGCATGTTTTATAATAATATCTCTAAGACATCAAATACTCTATCACGAATATTTTACCGCCACAAGCGAGTAATGACACCGATCGGTACACGTTCCAGAATGACCAAATAGTAACTAGACGTTCAAGTTTTTTTTTATGATGAAACGTAACAATATGTTCAAAAAAGTCTTATATGTATACAGGTCGATTCACGAGAGCTGGCACGAATGAATTGACCGAAAGTAGTGTCACTTGTCGCTGTGAAGTGAAGCTAGTGCCGTTCTTATACAGGGGCCTCCTGATATTTTGTAAACATGTTCCTAATACGTTTTCGTTATTCAATAAAAGATAAATTATATTATTATAATCTGCACCAAGTATCATGTTAATCCTTTTAGTATTTATTATTAAAGTCCTTTGTAAATAAAACGTATGTATATTTTGCTGACTTACTTTTAATGTCAAGAATCGAAAGGTGATGGCTTCTTCTAAAAAAATAGAAACACAAACAAACAAATTCTAAAACACAATTATCTTAACTAATCACTTTGCATCAACCTGTATTTAATGATTATGTGATGCACACATATACATTATCATTCACTCTTCAATTTTTTTTTTTTTTTTTTTACCTGTACTTAGTGGTCAACTGTAGCTTGTCGCGTAACTTTTTTGATAGGTGTGCCATCGTGATAAGCAACGAAAAAGAAATATGAATAAAAATCAAGACTTTATAGAGCTCCATAGTTAACAAGAAACCCTTACAATTCCGCCCTGTCTGTCTTCGGCTTAGCTCAGTAACTCTTACAACTATATAATTCGGCATGGGCATATAAATTAATAAAGCCGACAAAATCCTACTAATATTATAAATGCGAAAGTTTAGATGTTTGGATTTTTAGATGTTTGGATGTTTGTTACTCAATCACGCTTAAACGGCTGAACCGATTTGAATGAAATTTTGCACGAAAGTAGGTTATAGCCTAGATTAAAATATAGGATAGTTTTTATCCCGGGTCCACGCAGACGAAGTCGCGGGCGGCAGCTAGTGATAGAATATATTTTTTTCTGTTTTTAAATAAGTTGCCTCCAATGCACATGAAATGAGGTTATATTTTTTTCTCGTCAAACCCATAATGTTGGATAGCTTGTTCATAAATATTTTGGGTTTCTGAAAACTATTTTTCATGGTCCATTTGTGTGATATTGGGCTTTAAAGCTCAAATTTTTGTTTGAGTCATGTCCCCCCCCCTGCCCACTAAAAGGCTGCTACTGGGAATGTGAAAAAAATCGTGCCAGTAGTATTAATTAATATAATGTATTTAAAAGGAAAACTAGACATCATTAGTTAGCGAGTAATAGTCGACCAACTTAAAACGTAGTTGAAAAGGCCAACTTTCGTACGAATTCGGCCAACGTAACCGCACCATTCACTTGGCTCGCGTCGATGTAACCAAGACAGACAGGCAACTACGGAACCCTACACTGTGCGTAGCCCGACACCCATTTGGCTGGTTTTTTCATCTGAGTTTAAGGACACTAAAATTATGCATTATTATTGTCTGTCACCAGGCTGTATCTCATGAACCGTCATAGTCAGTTAACATTTTCACAGGTCTTTCTAACAACAAATAGAAATGTTTTTTTTAGCCGTTTTTATAAATACTGGCACGGAACCCTTCGGGCGCAAGTCCGACTTGCACTTGGCCGGTTTAAAAAACAACTGTAATCAGCCTTTTATTTAATTCTACCAAATATTCTACTTTTCATATATTTGCATATGTTTTTTGGATTTTTTTATAGATCTTATCCGCCATCCGGCATAAAACTAATAATACTTCTGAATGTTTTAATCTAATCCATCTCTCCGACAGGTGTTATTCATAAAATCCGTCACCGGCGCGGTGCCGCTAGACGACTTCGAGCCCGTCCACCGCTCGAGGACCCCCAAGAGTGTCGGGGAACCGTTGCTGGACGCCAAGTGGACACACCCCAGCGACGAGAGCGACGAGGACGCGAGCACGGTGCTCTTCGAGGTGATACAGCGGAGGGACGGGAGGTAACTCGCGGCGGGAGAGGTGCCCAGTACCCCCTGACGAAGACCACGCTCAACTCTATAGGGAAGGAATTTTCATTTTCAGGGTTCCGTACCCAAAGGGTGAAAACGGGACAACTAAGACTCCGCTGTCTGTCCGTCCGTCCGTCCGTCTGTCGCCAGGCTGTATCTCAAGAACCGCGATAGCTAGACCGGGTATTTCCTCAGTATCTTGAAATTTGGCACGAAGCAACGTCGATAAAAGAAAAATTGCGAAAACCTTAAATATTTAGTCACATCAAGTAATAAAAATATTTTTAATATTTTTAAAGTTACTACCCCTTTCCTCATGAACGCGTATTAAATTGAAATTCATATAAAATACTCAGGTCTATAATACCTTTAATACCCACAGGTTTGTACGGAACCCTCGGTGCGTGAGTCCGACTCGCACTCGGCCGGTTTTTATAGATAATGGTATGGAACCCCCCGTGCGCGGGTCCGACTCGCACGTGGCCGGTTTTATTTAACCCCACACGTAAAGAGAGGGGTGTTATAAGTTTAACGTGTCTGTGTATGTATGTGGCATCGTAGCTTCCAAACGGATTTACCGATTTGGATGCGATTTTTTTATTCGAAAGCTGATGTGATCCCGAGTGTTCTTAGATCTTCATGAAAATCTGTTTAGACTTTTTTGAGATATTGGACTTTGAAATGAAAATGTCGGGAGTTTTTCAACTTTTCTAAGTTGTAGTTATGCTTTCATTTGAAAGGTAAAATACCACGAAATTGACGCAGATTATTGTCTGTCACGAATTTTTCGCTTCTGTCAAAGAGTCAATTTGCAATAGCATTGGTCAGTGCTAAGACATACGAAGGGTTAAACAATTAAAGTACTATAATTTATAGTCAAAAAA
The DNA here is from genome assembly GCA_945867215.1 of Epinotia demarniana. Lineage (NCBI taxonomy): Eukaryota > Metazoa > Arthropoda > Insecta > Lepidoptera > Tortricidae > Epinotia > Epinotia demarniana. The sequence goes on from OX244259.1 coordinate 62,065,554, forward strand.
ATCCTGTTACAAACTGACAATTTAAACTTTCGCGCCTAAGCGGATCTACAGTTCCTGTGACGTCACTCATGTGTTTAATTCGCTATATTTGTTTGTCCGTGATTCGTCCCTATGTCATACGTAGAGTTGCCTGAGGCGCGGCCTGCGGTGGCGGACAATAGACAATTTGACAGCGGCGCACAAGTTTGGCTAAGGTTTGGTTTGGTAAAGGTTGCGGGAGTCCGCTGGATGCGGGTGGCGCGGGATCGGTCACTTTGGCACTCTTTGGGGGAGGCCTATGTCCAGCAGTGGACGTCTTTCGGCTGATATGATGGTGATGATGATGGACAAGTTTACTATTGTCCGCCGCGGCCAAGCCGCGCCAGTCTGTGACAGGCCTAAGTTTTGACTTTTGACAGGATTTGTCACCAGACGCTAATTGTTGGATTAAAACACGCTCCGTTCCACATTACTTCAAATCGTAATTATTGTTTGAAATTAGTGTAAACTAAAGTAAACGTTTGCCATAATTTTAAGTTTTCTCTATGTACATTTTGGTCGCCAGATAATGTTATTGTAGCTGCATATTCCCTATTATAACACTGTCAAACGATCAACTATTGCAAGACCACGTCGGAGAGCGGAGTTGTCAAATTGCCATGCCTGTCATTACAGAGTTCCGAAATCGCCGACGCTGTCATATTATCAAATTCGTCACAGCAGAATACGGTATTTGAAAAAAGTCAAATCTGCTTCTTTTTATGAAATTTGCTTGTGACGTCACAGGGGGTAACGGAAAGGCTCCTATGCAACTCATTTAAGAACTGGTCTTAAAATGCCTGATGGCTTACCATAAAACAACCTACTTAATTTGGCCGGGCAATGGTTTCTTTGCCTTCACACTAAATCCGTTGCAGCAAACAAAAAAAGTGGAACTATGACAAAGACATAATGATAGTTCCCTTTCTGTCACACTTATCGAGATTTGTTTGCTGTCTCGCTCGGACGTGGCATTATAATTACCATAGCTTGTCCTGAGTATTATTATGTCCATGAGTTTGCAGTCTAAATTGACAACATTTCAGAATATGTAATGATGCCTAAATCGAAAACCATTTCGGTAATTATCTTATATGAACGTAATAAAGTGGTTTTCCCATTTTTATTCTTACTCGTTTTCGAGAAAATCACTAAAATCTGTAAAACGCGGTATACCCCGTGCGTGACGTCATTCTTACGTCAGTTAGTGAAAGATGTGGACAGGTGCCATAGAGAGCCATAATAATGACGTCATATTTTAATTACGACCACTACTTTTAATTTTTATATTTTTGGATGAGAATAAACATTTAGGGAGAAATAAAAAAACACATGTACCTTAAATTTTCATTTTCTATCGTACTAAATCATATAATGGCCCACTTAAAAAATGAAATGTTGTCAATTGCGGTTGATTCTCCCGCCGACCCATATGTGGGTCAGCATTTTGTATGGATTTGCGAACAAAAAAAATTTAGCCCGGGAGAGCAAGTATTGCAAATAACAGGATTTAAATCCCATTTCGCTATTCAATGTCTATTTATTAGAAAACGTGTTTAGAGATTATTAACATTCCTTCGTTGTTACTATTTATAATTATTTAATTAGTTTCCTATTTCTAACATTCCATTAAAATTATTAACTTAAGGAAAGGTTCCTGTCACCTTAAAGTCTGATTTCAATTTGTATGACGTCTGGCGCTGGCTTTGTATTATTGTGTGAGATTTGTATGTAAAAGTGCTACCTAAATGTGATCTACTTTAATATGTATAATGTCCAACACAGACGGTGAAACGAACACCGAAGCTACTACGTCTAGTTACCTTTGAAACTGGTTAAGAGCAATGCCTAGCTGAGCAACTTTTCAAATCTCGAATTTTTGACGCAATTTCTGTCGCGCCGCTGTGGACGGGAGCTCCAGTTCGTGCGATAAGGACAACAGCAGCTCGGACTTAAAATCTCACGCAAAAAACTCAAAAATCGAGGTTTCGCTCTCGACTGTTTCCTCCTCCAAAACGCAACCAATCATTATAAAAATTTGGGAACTGCACGAAGAAGAAGTAATCTACGCCGCTATGTTCTGATTTTTTTGATATTTGTTGTCATATTTGTATACTGCGCCTTTTTTGGCAGCCAATTCAATTAAGCCGTTTTTGCGATTTTCAGGGCGCTGTAAGTTTCTTCAAAATAAAAATATCCAAAAAAGCAAAAGATAGCGGCATAGATATTGATCTTATTTGAAAAATTCATTGCTCTATGTTCAAAAACCAGAGAGGAAACAGTCGAGAGCGTTTGTATGGGAAAATCGCAGGATTCGTTTCAAACCGGTCGCGTCATGTGTGGTCTCTCAAAGTCTATGGCTTACTTACACTCAAATGAAACTCACAAGTAACTAGACGATGCAGTTTCGTTTTGGGCCCAAGTCATTTTAAAATAAGTGTTTTGATCAGGAATATCTTAACCCTAACCAACTAAAACCTTTTTTAACGCATTTTTCGGATATATTTAACAATTATAAACATTTTAACCTTCCATTTCCGAAGACAATACAAAGTGAAAAACACAAAGGGGTTTTTTGTGGTCAATTTTAGTCAACTGCTTTTGTATTATGTAAGTGATGGTTTAATCACACAGTTTCATATAAGAGGTGTATATATATGTAATTATGTATGTGTGTACGCATTTTATTTAACACTATAACAGGTTAAAGAATATACATGGATGTCACTTAAGAGGCCGGCCGAATTTCACCTCCCCATACAAACGTAGTTACGCTCTCATTTTAAAACTACGTGTTGGATTGTGACGAAACTTTGCATGTACAATGACATGAGGTATATCTATGTCTGTAATTGGTTTATATGGTTCCAATTAGTAAAACAAACGAAACACAGCAAAAACTAGTTTTGTATGAAAAGCTTAAATTCGCTGTATTTTTTTTATTATGGTATCTGAAGCTACACTAATTACAGACATAGATATACCTCATTTCATTGAACATGCAAAGTTTCGTTATAATCCAACACGTAGTATTAAAAATCGAGCTTACTGCGGCCTCTTAATGGATCAAAGTACAAAACGAAATTATCCCTTTAAGGGATCTCTTAAAGTAGAATGCGATAGGCAAACTTATACCGTGTACAGGAGTCGCCGTTTACGGGGATTAAGAGACCAACCATATATTGATTTACTGTCAGCAAAAAAGGAAATTTGACAAGTCGAAATTATTGGTCGAGTCTGAATGTCAATTAAAAAATCCTCGACATGGAAAATTGTCCAGCGTGAAAATTTAACTACGTACTAAATGTAAAATTCACACTTGATTATAGTCGAAAGAAATACGTCCATATGGAATTAAGTATACGGCAATAATATTTTTCAGATTTAACGTAGGAAATCTAATCCCAATAAGGTCTAGTTTTCCCTCTGGGTTGGAAGGTCTGATGGCAGTCGCTTTCGTAAAAACTAGTGCCTATGCCAGATCTTGGGATTTCTTGTCGAAGCAGACCCGGGGCTCCTTAAGGGCATAATGGAGAATAACGATATGATGGTTCATTAAAATTTGACTACTTTCACTTGGCACATATTTAAATATGATCCTTTTTTCATACTGGACAACATTCCATTTGGGTTAGATTCCGTTATCACCAAATTCACTTTTGATGTTATTACTTTTGGTCCAATTCCAAATAGTCAGTTTAGCTCAATCACTTTATTTTCATTGGAAAAAAGTGGAATTTTGGAAATAATTCATAACAGCAGCTTTTTTGTGTGTAGCTGATATATTATCATTTTAGTAATTACGTAGACTCAAAATGCACACATAATATTAGTCATCGAAAAATCTATATTTAACCAATTCCTGTAAAAAGAGGAAAAATATTGACAGATATTTTAATTTCTGTTTTGGTTAATTTACAGGAGCTCTTCAAGAATACTAAATAAATCACACAAAAACATAATGGATGTGTCATTTATTTTTGTATATTTACTTCCCGATCGAAATTTTGATAACATTTGAAAATTAAACAAACAAAAAAAACGCTGTTATAAATAAATGTTAGAAAAAAAAAACGTTATTTTCCTGGAGTATTTCGTGTTGACGATTTTCCATTCGGGCCGAATGACAGTAAACCCATATCTAAGTGCTATGCCAAACTCGTCTATGTCAAGAGCATTGAAAACGGGTACATTTTAGTTATACTCGTACATAATATAAAGACTAACAAACATATCAATATGAACACACATAAAATGAAAATATTACATCAGCTCCAGTACAACTGCTGGGCACAGGCCTCTCATTAATGTGAGGGAACGGGCAGTAGTCCTCACGCTGGCTATGTGCGGGTTGGGGTCTTAAGATAATTATAAAAAAAGCCATCGATTCAAAACTATCAAAATATATCTGCTTTCATTGCTCTATTAGACTACATTATCTACATAATATTATACTTTGTTAAAATAAAGTTAACCGGTTAATCATCACGCAACAAAAAAATATAACAGTTATAATATATAACGGTTATAAAATATAACGATTATAAAATATCTGTTATTAAATTCCGTTTTTATAAAATTATGTGGACGCCTGAAACTCCACGGGACTAGAACCTTATTGAAGTTTGTGTTCAGAAATAACATTTCACCATTGGTCGAATTTATATTATATAGGTTAAGTTTTGTAGATAATAATCCTAAATGACTCCCAATATTATGTACAATATTAATTTTATATCTTAGTACCAACTTTTTCAGAGTTTTTATTATTTGTGGGACCACGTTTGATAAAAAATTCAACCTAAGATTAATTTAAGAAATACTTGTACCGGCGAACGGAAAAACCATAGAAGTCTCAGTGGCACCGCAAAATGGCCGCACAGAATGGGTGCCATTGCCATTATGCGGGGATGGGGGCGGGGTGTCAAAACGATGCCAGACAGCTGTTTAGTTCGACCACGCGCATACCGGGTTTTGGGCACGCGTTTGGGTAGTTTGCAATGAGCTCGCATTCTATGTTTTTTTTCGTTCGCTGACTTGTACCAGTTCCATGATGTACATATATGTAAACGCATTTACGTCACAACTGCCCATAAAGCAACAATTACTCGCCCGCGCGTGGCTATCACATCCTGGCCGGGCAGCTGTTCCATACATTAAATAATAATAATAAAAATCTGCCTATATACGTCCCACTGCTGCGCACAGACCAGTTTAATTCACAGTTAGTGTATGGAACAGCTGTATTTTTTTGCGATTTCTTGGTCGATCCCGTGGGAAAAGTGGTTCAGTATGATCATCTTAGGGGTCGTTCATAAATTACGTCATCGGTTTTTGACGATTTTTCCCATCATCATCCTGTTATTATTTGAAATGGCCTAATAAAATGACGATCGTCATCCAATATTAAATATGTGGGGACAATCTTACACATATGATCATAGATGAATAAATACTTAAATACATAGAAAACATGCATGACTTAAAAACAATTATTCGTGTTCATCACACAAATAAATGCCCTGATCGGGATTTGAACCCGGAACCTCCGCCAATGGTCAGCCCCCCCCCCCCCTTATTTTGAAATGACGTAATTTATGAATGGCCCCTTATTCGCTTTTGGTAATTCCGGATCATGACCCCAAAATCACCCAGTATAATAAATTGTTTATCGGCGTCAAAGATATGGAAAATCAGTATCAGAAACATGTACTTATTTAAGGTTATTCTAGGACCATTGCTTAGAGAAGGTCGAAAAGTGTGTATACGTTTATGATGCTAAGATGTAAGGCCACCGGATGGTATTTGACCCACTTTTTGGAACCGCCCTATGCAACCCGAACTGAGCCGACTTGGACTGGAGCGGAAATATCAAGTTGATAGCGAAACGCAGACTAGTGAAGTCAATGTGATTTACTGTCATTCGGCATGACCATTTTGAAATTGGCAAATAACACCATCAAAAGTATGTATGTATGTATGACATCATTCTCCTAGCGTTATTCCCGGTTGTGCCCCTAAAGGAGCCCGGGGTCCGCTTTGACACCTAATCCCAAGATTTGGCATAGGCACTAGTTTTACGAAAGCGACTGCCATCTGACCTTCCAACCCAGAGGGAAAACTAGACCTTATTGGGATTAGACCGGTTTTCTCACGATGTTTTCCTTCACCGAAAAGCTAACGGTAAATATTCCGTACATAAGTTCCGAAAAACTCATTGGTACGAGCCGGGATTCGAACGCACGACCGCCGCTTGACAGCCGCATGCCTGAACCACTAGGCTACCGTACTAGGTATGTATGTATGTAAGCACTTTATTGTACACAATAACAGGTTAAGGAATATACATGTCACACAATAGATCAAAGTACAAAGGCGAACTTATCCCTATAAGGGATCTCTTCCAGCTAACCTTTGAGCAATTGAGAGGAAGGTAGGTAGAACGAGATAGGCAAACTTATACCGTGTACAAAAACAGAGAAAATGAAAGCAAGTGAATTTGGTGAGAACTTAATTGTGTGTATATCTTTTTATGACCATTTATTTCTTGTTTAATATTAGTATGAGGCTCTAGTATAAGTATTACCGAAACAAAACGTTACGAACGTGTTCGTGTTCAGCTGTCAAATCCCACACAAATTGAGGCTAAAACGTAAACGCGATCGTAAAGTTTTGTTTCGGTAAAACTTATACTACGAGCATGATCCAAATGGACTTTTGTCTAGTATGCAATTGGTTCATATTTAAATATTTGCAAATTGAATGTTGTCTAATTTAAATGTATGAAAATCGATTATTTTGTACGAAATTCATATACGACCTATTTCCGATGTGTCATGGAATGTACGTAATTTCATATGGGTGTATTTCTGTCAACCTATATCAAGTATGTCAATTTTACATTAAGCACGCAGTTACATTTCAGCATTCTTCAGGCTGGACAATTTTCCATGTTTAACATTATCAAACTGACATTATTCAGATTCGACCAATAATTTCGATATGTCTATTTTCTACTGTATGACAGTATCGTCAATGTTTTATGGTAACAGCCCGTTTTATTGCCTGTATACGTATATGTAAGTGAGGAGTGTCGTGAGGTTCGTTTGTTAGTAATGTCATAATTTATTTCTACTGTTGTCAAGTACTGTGCACAGTCAAATGCAAAAATATGTATTGATTTTCCTCTCATAAATATGTACCGGGAGGTCAATCCACTGACATAAGCGGTGGCACATATATGAGTAAGTTGTATGCCCCCATATTTTTATAGTTGTCTGCAGTAAGCCGGGACATATCTTTGACGCCGAACCATACCCAATAGTAATATTGATTTGAAATAGGTCTTATGTAAATATAACACATTCGCCAGTGAGGTTTTTATGAAATTTATTTACTTATTTGTATTATAAATGTTGCTAAGTTTGTTATTGAAATGAATATAGACTATTGGCATTTATGCATGCATTTTTATTTTGTCTTGCTGTTTCTGTCCACGACGGAAATGAAATATTTTACGGCGAGGGCGGTCTGTCGAATCGAATCTAGAGTGATATAGTTTCTTGAGCGTAGCGAAGGATTCAAGTGTTTACACGCCCAAGGTGGAAATACATTGGCTACTGAGTAGCACATACTGCTGCAGGTTTTCACACCTACCTTGAGTAAGGAATTAGCGAATCCGGCAAAATTACTGACTGCCAACTAAAATGTAACTAAAATCCTTGTTCCGCCACGAGTGCGGTTACTTAAAACTACACAAAAGCGCCATCTAGTTTTAATTATAAACACCACGGTAGCACTGTACCAACTAATCTGAGATAACAACCTCTCGATGTAAAAAAAGAAGCGGGTTGTGTCGGAGATACAACCGTTAACTAAGTTTAAGAGGATACTTCTTTGTTGGCTATGGAACCCTAATAAAAAAAACCGGCCAAGTGCGAGTCTAATTGTTAAATTCAAAGTGTATTGATTATTTAAAGGAATCAGCTATTATGGTGTACCTGTAAAATATATATCTGAATTAATTCACTAAAGTCTGTACAAGTACAGATAAATCCGTATACATGGCAACATTGATTGTCGTAACTCATTTGACTCGCGATACATTAAAAATGGCGGTCATTTTAGGCATTATTTTCATGTCCGCCACATAAACTAAATAACATTTTGTGATTAACAACTAATGGCAAATAAAGAAGGAATAAAACACGTAAAAAACAATTATAGTCCAGGCAATGAACTTGTATGGAAAAAATGACAATTTTGGAAATAATATACAATAGCTTATTTTTTCTGTGTAACGGATTTATTATCAATTAAATAGTCACCCAGCGACAGAATCCGACAAAATTTCGGACATCAAAAAATTGATAAATTAAATAGCTACATAAAAATCAGAAAAAATATTGATAACTATTTTTGTCTTTATTTTGGTTTATTTACATTTGCTCTTTAATATTCAAGATAAGGACAACGCATGCTTTATTTAGATCTACTTAATTACTTCCGGGTGGAAAGTTTGCCGGATTCTTGAATAAAGCATCTTAGAATAACATTTATAATGAAATCAACAACAAAAACGCTATTATAAATTAATGTTTTTCAAAACCGTATTTTGCCTGGAGTATTATTTGAAATCAGATTAGGCTTCTCTACAAAAAGTTATTGCGGAAGTCACGTGATACATCTTGAACTGTACACACCCCTATACAACCCCATTCAAAAAAAAACATTCAAATTATGACCTTGAAGTTTAAATTGTAAGTTCGAATCGTCCTGGACGGATCCGGAACAAGGCATAGCGTTGTACGAATTAAAAACTTGAATAAGAGACTTACTCTTATCAAGGCCATCTGCCTTTGATTTTGAAACACTACGATACCATTCTAAAAGCTCATTCTAGCTAGCCAAAAGCTTTATGTAGCTAGGAAGAATTAAAGGTGAGTCAGCTTGTAGCGCCATAAAAGCTAATTTTAGCTAGCCGAAAGCTTTGCACCTAGGAAGCAAGGTGAGTCACCGTGTACTACGGCCAAGCAACGCACTACGGTAAAATACTAAAAGCTCATTGTAGCCAGCCAAAAGCTTTGCACATTAGCCCAAGCACTTTATTTTCATTAGTATGGAAAAAAGTGTAAATTTGGAAAAAAATCATAACAGTAGCTTTTTTGTGTGTAACTGATATATTATCATATTAGTAATTACGTAGACTCAAAATCCATCAAAATATTAGTCATCAAAAAAATCGATATTTAACCAATTCCCGAAAAAAGGGGAAAAATATTAATAGATATTTTAATTTTTGTTTTGGATAATTTACAGGAGCTCTTCAGGAATAATAAATTAATCACACAAAAAACATAATGGATGTGTCATTTATTTTTATATATATACTTCCCGATGGAAATTTTGGTGGATTCCGGGATAAGGCATCTTAGAATAACAATTGAAAATTAAACAAACAAAAAAAAACACTGTTATAAATTGACCACTGAGTTTAAAATAACAATATGGACATTATCATAATATGAATTACAAATCAAGTCGGAATACAATGGTGTAAAGAATAATAAAATTAAAATACGTAAAAATAAATAAAAGTAATACTACGAGTACATCCCGCTCTGCGTCAAGTCCGAACCAAAGGTCCCCAAAATGCTAGCGGCATTGCCTCGCTGAACAGCAATGGAGACCTGTTGGACGAGCCATGACCCAGAGCGGGGGTCAAGGCCCCTGTCCCTTAATCGTCTGCCTAACTCCTCGCACAGCCCGAGAGCCTCACTGCCCCAGGGCCCAGCTGTCTCCACAGCAACCGGAACGAAATCATAAGTCGGTTCCAAGGCAGAGTACTTTGCGTGTTTGAGCTTGGCGGCATTTTCGGCCGCCGAACCAGCTGACTTAATTGTGTGCTTTAGATGGGACGCTGCAAAAGTGCTTACACAAGTTGCATCCCATAGGAGGCACCGCCCTCTCTGCCAGGGAACCAACGTCAACCCGTCTGGTCTTTTTCCGTCAGTCCGAGACAGACCCGGGGGCTCCAGGATGCACGGTACGTTGGCGGACACCATAGCCCGACGCACGATCTCATTGATAGAATGGTGTCTAGGGAACCGACCCGCACATCTTTTGCAGCTTAGCCCGTGGTGGCCATTCTCCTCCACCATTGTCCCACAAACGCATCGGTGCGCTTCGCATACCTTGCTCCCCAGCCTTAAAGCAACTGCTATCCTCAGGGAGTCGTTGTCGAGCAAAGTGCCGAGTTGAGGGGAAGGCAAGGCATGCAGCCACGCACCGGATTCGGGCTTTGTGAGAGCCTTGAGACGTGCTAGGTCAGTCCCCGAGGCATCACTCAACAAATGAGAAAACGTTTGCTGACATAGAATATCGTCCCATCCTCTTTGGACCGTTAAGCTATCCGGATGATCATTGGACGGACATAGTGTCGCCCACTTAGCCAGGGCCTCGGTTACGAATGGAACTCGAATGCTGCTGCCATCAAATGATAATATTCGAGCAACAAGATCCGACGAACCATGTGCCGACGCTAAAAAGGCTACCAGACCTATGTCCTGGACCCGACGCACGCCCAAGCCACCGTAACGAACTGGCAGAGCCGCCTGACACCATTGTTTGTCGTCTAAACTCACATTGAGTATTGACTCTAAACAAGATTTAATAGTGTCATCGAACGATTTCAAATCCGTGTCATAAAGCCAAGTTGGAGACGTCCGTAACATATACACCATGCGAGGCAGAGCAAAGCAGTTTCGCAGCAAGATAAGGGAAACATGTCCCGACAATTGTGTCAAATGTTCCTGTGCCGCCGAAAGTGCTTGTCTTTTGGCTTGAAGGGCCGAACTAACACCCTCGGTGAAAATTGGAGCACCCAGTAAATTGAAAGAATGTTCGTGTATTTGTCTAATGCCAGGTAAAAGTGACTCTATTTCTGCGAGAGAGTTGGTGTCTAAAAAACTGCAAGTATAAAACTCGCACTTAGACGGGTTTATTTCAAGACCAATTTTCTTCAAGGCAGGTATCAATGTTTTCAAGTCGTTTAAGACCACTTCTGGACTTCCTCCTATAGTGCCATCATCCAGATACCACACGTTAAGGGGCGCCTTTAATCCAGAAATAATCTTTTGGATGCCGAGACAAAACATCAAGGGCCCTAATGGGTCGCCCTGCTGGGCACCAACTTGCGACTGTATTAAACTGCCTGAGAAGAAAAGATTACTTGAGGAGGCGTAACATTGGTAAATGAAAGGGTAAAGAGAAGGAGTTTGCTCTAAGGTTTCGTTGAGAATAGTGTCCCTTTCTAGGCTATTGAAAGCGTTTTTGATATCGATTTTAACGATTATGGTATTGGATGATCTGCGATGTAAAGCAAAAGACCGGGTGGCATGTATTGCCGCCTCACAACCAAGTCTGGTACCGAAGCCCATTTGAATTGCAGATAGTCAGACATAGCTTCTCTAACAGATTGGCAACAGAGCTTAGCCGTAAGACGACGAAAAAAGCTGCCCACCGCAATTGGTCTAATACCACCATCTTTTTTAGATAAGGCACATAACGAAGCACCATATAGGAACGGTCTCACCTCCAAGTTTAGCATACCTCTCAGTAAAAAATTGCATAATTTTGTGAGTGATTCTAACAATCGGGGACCATTATTTCCTGCGGAGGGTGAAGTCAACTCTTTGAGATGCTGCGGTCGCAGACCATCTAGACCGGATGCAGACCCATTGTAGAAAGACGCAATTGCGTTGGCTACGTCCGAAGTTGTAACAGAAAGGAAAGGGCTTGTTAAACTCGGTTCAGGTGGTAAGATTATTGACCTCGATGGGCTGGGGTGTTTGTCTTTCAAAGCATGTAGTGTAGTTTCATTCACAGGAGCGAGAGTAGCGTCGGAAAGGAGCAAACGAACCGCTCCTCTTAAGTCTCCGTCGTGTACTTTGGCTTCGATGGAACGATATATCGAAGCTTGTTTTATTGGGGACTGTAAAATAGCGAAGTACAAATTAGAGTCATTGATATTATTTTTAACTTTAGTCGTCAACGATTTCTTTTCAGTCTTATCTGGTACCCTCAAGGCTGAAAAAGAGAAAGAGAGTAAAGTAAACCAATTTTCAACACTGTTCGACGTATATTTTCTTCTGTCACAACCTTCTGTTGTTATCCGACAGCAGAGGAAAACATGCCATGCCAAACAAGGTGGCTTACCTAGCTTACAAGGAGGTCGCCACACCACCCCCCCACGGAGAAATATAAATCATCAAATTAATAATAACAAAAATCATCGCGTTTACTAAAAGTTACCTTGCGGCCGGACCGCGTCATCGGTGGCTGGATTCTTTGGGTAGTGGCCCCTGCAGGCGTTTTCCCCGTTTTTTCACTAGGACAAAACTCAGGCAAGCTAGGGCAAGTAAGAAATCTATTATGCGTCAATTTAGCCGGCATCGAGGGTTGTACACTGTTGTGAGCTTCATTGTTGGCGTGAAATTCGTTGCCAACCTCAATAAAAGCTGGTTTTACGCGATCGATGCTCACTACAGCTTTCCTGCCCTTGATATTAAGGGTCAATGTTTTGCCATCGTCAGAGCGAGATAAAATTTCATAAGGACCTGAGTAAGGCGGTTGTAGTGGGCGTCGAACTGTGTCGTCGCGCAGGAAAACGTGAGACGCTGATGATAAAGCCTTAGAAATGAAAATTACTGGCTTTGAATGACGTGAAGCTGGGATAGGTCGAAGAGCCGCCATTCGTCGGCGAAGTTGAGTGACGTAATCGGCTGGGTCCTCTCTTTGGCCTGAGGCAGGTGCGAGCATCTCTCCTGGTAAACGTAAGGATTCACCGTAGAGCATTTCTGCTGCCGTAGCTTTGAGGTCATCTTTAAATGCTGTTCGCATGCCAAGCAGGACCAAAGGTAGAGCCTTTACCCACGAGTCGGTATGGCACATGAGGGCCGCTTTCAGTTGGCGGTGTACTCGTTCAATTATGCCATTAGAACAAGGGTGATAAGCAGTCGTCCTGATGCGTTTTGAAGACAATGTCTGTGTGAGTCGTCGGAACAGATCAGACTCAAATTGAGATCCTTGATCTGTTGTTATTATTGACGGTACGCCAAAACGAGATACCCATTCTCTAATCAAAGTGTCCGCTACTTCTTCGGCAGTAATCGAACGCATGGGGCAGACTTCCGGCCACCTCGAAACTCTATCTATGGCAGTTAGGCAATAACGAAATTCGTTGCAAATCGGCAGCGGACCGATGATATCAATGAGAATATGCTGGAAACGACCAGATGGTTGTGTAATATGACCAAGGGGAGCAGAAATATGCCTTGAAACCTTAGCTCGTTGACACTCTAGGCATGACTGAGCCCATTTTCGTGAATCGTTTCTAATAGAGGGCCAAACATATCGACTGACCAGCAGTCGCGTGGTAGCTCGGACTCCCGGGTGGCTCAGATTGTGTAACTTAGAGAAAGCAGCCCGGCGAAACGAAGGAGTTAAATAGGGACGAGGTTTTCCGGTTGAGACGTCGCATTCAATAGAAATGTCAGTACCAGGAATATTGAACTTGGTAAGTTTAAGACCACAATTGGCTTGGCGTAGGTCTGCAAGCTCCTGATCAGTCTCTTGCGATTTCGAAAGCGCCTCGTAATCGTCTTATAAATTAATGTTTGAAAAAATAACGTTATATTCCTGGGTTACATACGTAGCATATGTGATGGTGAGTTAACGTGTACTAGCGCCATCTACCTTTAGTTTTAACCCATGCAAGGCCAAGCGGCGCTTCATGTGCTACGGCGTAGCTCGTAGCAGCGGTTTTCCGCTACGATAACGCTCGTAGAAGCATTGACTCAGATGCGAGTGGCTTTGACCGTGACCACGAGTGAAGCGAGGGCTGCGGGCGAAAATCGTGTGTATTTTCTCCTTTTCTCCTCTACGGTCTCATTTCTCATTCGGTTCTCATGAAATTTTGCGAGCAGGGGACCGATTTATGACCTTCGAGCGCTCGACTCTCACTCGAAAACTGTCAAAAAATATGAAATGCTATTTTGAAATAGCGATAAAAAAATTAAAAACGAGTGGTATTGACCACTCAATAAATCTTCGTATGTTATGGCCCCATCGGTATTGTCGATGATTTCGACAACGTCAACGTCAAGGAAAAGCAATTGACCGGTGACTTGGGGTTGCCAGGTTCACTCGGAAAAGAAGACATAAAACACAAGAATCATGTTTATTGTTAGCCAAATTACCTATTCCACAAACACGTTTTTAATTTTAATAAACTTACAAAGGGCATTTTTTTTTAGGACATATACAAAGGGGGAATAAAGTAAAGTGAAAAGGAATTTTATTTTAACGGGACGGGGAATTTCTAATGGTAAGATATCGTTCAACGGAGTGACAATACGGTTACAATGAAAAAATAATTTCAAATCATTCTTCTTGTATGTTGTCGAGTAGTTCGTACACTTCCTAATTTGCCGTCTGTCCTACACTAGTCCCTTCCCTGGAGTTGCCCCAAACCATATCAACATTACGAAATTAAAATTGTTTACCTATTCTATTCTAAGGCAGGTCAGTGCAGGTACGACGACGGGCGAAGCGAGGAGTGTTAGTTGTACGGTGAGCATAAGTGCGCGAGCCGAGCGAGTGAAGCGAGCGTGCCGCGGCAGCGGCCGGCGAAGCGCCAGAACCGACTACTATTTCCTATTTCGACTGTAGTTGTGTTACTAGGAACGGTTGTGGTAAATTAGTGGTGCTTAGTTGTGTCATTAGGAACACGTATTTGTGTGGTAGTTGGTCCATGAGGAAAGCGTGGTAAATTCCAGTTTGAGGCCGTTAAGGGGGTCCCATAATTGGCGTATGGGATCGTACCTTCGATCTGAATCAGTTTTCTTAGGTTTTTTGTAGCTTATTATGTTAACAACAACGGCTTTACGCAATTTAGTATCCCATATTTACTTCAAAGTTCATTGTTTTCCAGATATTTGGCATCAAAGTTGAACAATTTTAGGCCAAAAAACCGGTTTCTGGCCATAACTTTTGTGTTAATTGGTTTAAAATGAAAACCCTGGACCAGTTTTTAGGGACGTCACAGAAGAAACCCAAATATGTAGATTTCGTATGTGTTAGATCTTTCAAAATAGATCGATAGAATTAAAAGATCATACAAAATTAAGTATTAATTTGTTTCAAAATCCGGTAGACCAAAATGGAGATAAAAGATTGAAGAACCGATAACCGTTTGATTTATACTTCTATCTGTAGTGCAAAAGTAGGAGATACGATTCAAAACTTGTCAAAAATCGATGGAAATCTTGGGTAGCCCCTTAAACGAACAATCACTTTCTAAAGCGCGCTTTTGTACTGGTTTGAACGCGTAGTGCTACGCCGTAGCCCGTAGCGACGCCAACATCCTCATAGCGTTATTCCTGGTAGTACCCTAAAGGAGAAAACAACAAATCCACATCGGCTTTGACAACAAATCCTAGGATTTGGCATAGGCACTAATTATACGAAAGCCATCTAAACACCACATAAAGCATCTGAACTTCCAATCCACAGGGAAAACTAGACCTTATTGGGATTAGACCGGTTTCCTCACGATGCTTTTCTTCACTGAAGAGCTAACAGTAAACGTATCCAGTTAAATTAAACATCGCGATAAATAACATTCACAATATTTCTTAGGAAATAATGAGAAATGCAATTAGGATTGTTCATTTTTTTTAACCCCCCAGTTATATTTTATTTTTCGATAAAATAGAGTAATTCAAGAAACTGATTTCAATATTTTAGCAATTCATCACTTCGTTAATTTTATACAAATTATTAAAAATATGAGATACGACTTGTCGTAAATTACATGTAGCGGCTGAATTTGTATAGCACACGCCCAATACAGAAAAAAGTTTTAAATGTCAATAGATGGATGATGAAGTCAATGAAGTTGTTCGTATGGTACTGGAAATCGAAATTTATATCAGTGTATAAAATATCGGAAAACCCGTGAAACAAATAATTATGCACTTACGCGCTAGACTCGTTGCCGATCCAGTAGTTTTCCCGCTATAGGTACCTACACTTAGATTTTTCTCTTACAAATAAGATAGTGACAGACTCGTGGTCACACTATTTTGTCACACCAGTGTGACGACGAGTAATTACTTTTACTCGTGGTCACACCACTTTAAAAAAAATAACTTAACAGGCCCGTGTAGGTACGACGACGAGCGAAGCGAGCGTGCCGCGGCAGCGGCCGGCGAAGCGCCAGAACCAGTGTGGCTACGAGGAAACTAAATTCCTCGTGGTCACACCAGTGTGACAAAATAGTGTGACGAGTCCGACGTCAATAAGACCTATAGCCACATAAAATGATGCTCACTGTACTCTTAAATAAAATATATCCGTATTCAAAGGCTAGGGTGGATTATGTAAAATTTTATTCTTAAAAATAGTTGAATCTTTGCAAATAAATAACAAATTTAAATGTTTAATTCAATTCGAATGCGAAAACCTTACGTTACACAACAATTTTTTCCAAATCTCACTCTTGTTAATTTTAAAATACAAAATTAGTTATATAAAAGTCAGGTATATAAATGCATAGAGACACAGGAACACAAAATTCCCGTGAACTCAACACTGTTTTAGTTTTAACTGCATTCCAACTGGAACTATGGCAACTGTAGTTTATCAAGTGAGTTAGTGTGCAGTTTTCGTGCTACATCATGCAGTACCCATACTGGTTACAGTTACAAAGCCGTTTGCGGGTCGGCCGATATTCCTATTAGTTTCGAGCCAATGGAGAGTAATGATAATAACCGATTTCGTGTAACTGAAGACTAAATCGTCATAGTTACTAAGCAAATCCATTAGTACTCGTAGATACCTCGTATTGTATATATATTCTGTACGCAATTGTTTCTGAGATACCTACGACTTACTAATATCGTTTTGTCACTTCACGCTTTATAAATATGAATCTGGCTTGGATTAAAATATAAGTAGACCGCTTAACTTACCGATCTCACCAGCGCGGCGCGTAGGTGCACCGTTATCGTTCTACCCCCGCGCAGGCGAGGGTTAAGTTAAGCGGTCCACCTATAATTGTGATTGAAAATCGCACATTGTTCGACAAGCACGCTAACACAGAGCACAATGCGTCTCTTATTGACAATGCCGTGATTAATCCAAGCGGCGAGACAAAGCTACAAGTTACAACTGATGTGTGGACGTCCCGCTCTGAGAGGCCTTACACTACGTGTATAACGGCAACACTGGTCAAACGGTTCGTTTTCCTTTTCGCCACCACCTCATTTATGTCTCACAAGCCAGTCTTAAAGCAAAGGACTGAAAATGAACCTTACTCGATAGCACGTCGATGTAAAGGCAACGCGACTAGCCTTTACATCTTATTATAGCATGGCACTATATGTATTTACTTCATATCAAGCCAATGGCGGCGTAAAGGTTAAGTAAGTCCCCTCTAGCGTGTATTTGCGGAAACATTGACATTTACTTCGTTTACTGCTGCAAATGGTGTGTAATGTTTATATTTAAATAATTAAAAAGCTGCGCATTAAAAAAAAATCGTGTACCCATTTAGCGCGAGTTCAACAAATAATAACTCTCGTCAGCTTTGTGACTGCAATGAAGTATTCAGTTTCTATAAAAACTCACTATCTTTACTATTTTTAAATAATATGGATATTCACACGTTATTCAAATGTGAAATAAGTTCATTTTCACATAATTTGTAGGTACGCCTAATTTACGTTGCAAAACTGACACCGACATAATTTATGTTTAAATCACGCTAATTGGGTACATGGATTAAAAAAATAGCCAGCTACGTACTTGAGGGCCCTTAGGTTTTTTAACTATACCAGCGTAGAGTTCAGATTTCCATATTTTTATTATTGGTGTGCTCTTGCGTTATCAGTGAGTGCGCAAAGCGATCCAAATCTAATATCAATGCGTTAGAAAAGAACCTCTTTATAATATATACTATAATCCCAACTATAATCTAAACCACCAGGCACTAAAAAGGCAGTATGATTTTATAAAATAAATAATAAGAAATAATCAATATTGGACTAATTTAGTTTGCTTTTGGCCCTTAGTTTTATTCGCATATAGTTGGGAGGCTTTACACCAGAAAGCCAGAGCCCCAATACTATTTCAATATTCAGATTATAGGCTATAAAATTCTAGCAATGAGTAGCTAGATTTCTTGAAATTGTATTGGGGCCTGGAACATTGGTATTGATGTCTATTGGTAGGCTTAAATCAAATTAACGACGAACGCTCTTAGGGCCTATGTAGACTGCGTTTTTTAAACGCGCCGTCGTCGCTGGTTTGTCTTAAATCACGTGACCTCCTATCACAAAAAACGCAGACGGCGCGTTTAAAAAGCGCATTCTACATAGGCCCCTAGGCCGCATTCATGCGCATGCGTAATGTTGCGCAGTTACGCCTATGCATAGATGTGGCCTGGAATTTATGAAACTATAGGCATACCGTTTGATCGGTTCCTGCAGTAGTTCCTGCACCACGCGTGTACCTACAGTCAGCAACATAAAGTAAGTAGCGACTGAAGTAGCCAAATATTTCGGTACTCCTAATTATTACTGTAAGAATAAGAGTGTTACGATGTATTTGGCTACTCTGGCTGCTGTGCTGACTGTACCGTAGGTAACGGTAGGACTATAAAAAGCGTCATTTATTAGGTCCAAGCCTGCCATAAGGCTGCCATCCACCAGAGTCTGCTTAGCTGTGTCCGTCATTTGGAAACCCAGATGTGAGTGCTACGTACTGGTGGATGCCCGGCCAAAGCACTGGCTACTAAGAAGATCCACAGCCGAAGCTCAACTGACTCAATTGAGATATCTTCGGCTCACCAAGCTGCCCGCTGAGCCGAAACAGCTTCCCGTTTAACGCTGTAGCGGCTTCCATCTTCCTCAAAAACATGTTCTTTGAGCTAGTGTTGAGGGTCCGCTCCGTCAACGTCTTATTCGAATCAGAGTCCAAAGAGTTAATGATGGAGTCAGCATCAGCATCCACATTAAAGATGTTCGTCTGCGATTCCTCCCGCCAAAGCTTCTGTAGATTTAACGCCATGAGTTCCAGTTGCACTTGGGACAGTTCTCGTATGACATCAATCTGGACCGACATCACACTGTCACATGTCTTTAGGAGGGAGTTCAGAGTCTCCAGCACCTCGGCGCGGCGTTTCTGAATGTTATACTGATTGTCTAGATTCTTCTCGAAGAAGGCTAGGTGCTCGTAGAGTTCTGCAAGCTGGAGTGAGCAGGATATATATTGCGCAGGATGGTGCTCGAAGTCATAATAATGTTTCGTACGCATTATCCACTTGTGTGTGAACGAGAACAGTTTGCGCGCCTCTTCAATACTGCTCACGGGTTCTGCAGGCACCCTAGCTTCTATATCCGTCAAGTTGAGTGAAGAAAAGACAAATACAGTGTCAGGTGGCCTGTCTCCTTGCGACTTCTCCACCCCCTCTTTCTCATCAAACTTCTCCGAGCCAATATTAACGGTCTTCCAAAGGTCCGCCTTCGAGCTGCCCTCAGAGAAATACTTGTTCAGAACATTCTTCTTGGACAGCTTAAACAGCGTCAAACCGTATTTGACGAAATGGTGGCCCAGTTCGAGGAAGTGGATCTCGAAGTCTGCCTTCTGCAGCACGAACTCCTCAGGCATGAGCTTGTAATTGTCGTGGCAAGTTCGTAAAACGTGGTAAGCGGCGCAGAGGTGGTGCCGAGCGTTCCCCATTTGGTGTAAATACGTGAAGTAGTTACCGAGTCTCGCGGTCCTCAAGGACCAGTCTTGGGGAGTCCCTTCCTTCAGATCTAGTTGTCTTCGAAGCGCCGTGTGATTATACAAACAGTACTTATCTGGTATGTTCAGTTTGTTGTATAGAAACGCCTGCATTTGAACGTTGTTAGTGATGACTTTGTCGATCTTCTCTGGGTTAATGCAGCGGACGGCTGGCAGGGGGTCACAAGTGAACATGTATTCAGCGTCCAAATATTTGTCTCCTTGAGAGCAGATCTTATCGTACAGGTCCTCAGTACCTTCGAGGATCTCTCTCGCGAGCTCTAACTGCTCTAGATGCATCAGGTAGTAGCAGAGTAGGTTCTGAATGCGAAGGTAGATGAAGAGGCATTCGTGTCGAAGGGCGTAGGGCTTGAGCTTTTCGAAGGACGCTAGGAGAATGTTTCTTTTCTCAACGAGGGTGAGAGGCAATACTTTGGCACTCAGGAGGGCAAGGTAGCCCTCCATGGCAAGGCCCCGGATGAAGTCTACATGGTTCTGCTTACCGAGGACTGTCAACTCAGCGCCCAGCGACTGGATGTCTCTCTTCAGAGCGGCGACTTTGTCCCCACTGTCTTTACACTTTATCGTAGTTCTGATATTTTCAAATGTCCTGCTTATCCTCTCAAGGAATTCCATTATTTGATTTAGTTTACGTACAATTTCGATTCTGCGGTTTGTTTGACTTTTAGCTTGTGAATTTGTTCTTAGTTTGAGTTACAATGATGTGACATGACATAACGAAAGATTGTAGGCGGCCAGTCCAGTAAATCCTTTTTTCTATATTTTAGAGTGTGAATTAAGTATGTTGAGAGCAAGTGGGGATAATAGCCCGCGAGCAACGTGCAATTTTTGTCAGTCACTTCCCCCCGGTCGAAAACTTGTGAGAAGCTTAAGAAGGTTGTATCATGAAGCCCCGTGCGCGTCAGCTGCGGCTCCGTCGGTGGGTTGACCAGCAGCAGCCTCACAAACACGTAAAACATGTAAATATCTTTTGCCATTTACCCCCGATTCATTTTATCATCAAATCATAGTTAATCCAATAGTATGACTAAAAACAATCGTCAGCTGACTGTACGGTGGTGGAAAACCCATGAGCTGGTCACATGAAGATGTTAATAGTACATCACCTAACTAGGGCGGTGAATTCGTGAATGCCCCAGATCGCAGGTGTTTGTGGCCCGAACCGAAGGTGAGGGCCATAAATATGCGCTCTGGGGCTTTACGAATTACCGCCCGTGTTGAGTACAAAATTTTACGTCTTCACCTGGCCACAATGCGAGTTTTCCCGTACGCGCAGCGTGCAGTAAAACTCGCATTATGGCCAGGTGCGACGTAAAATATATTACAATGCATCATGAGAGAATATAAAGGTTGTATAAAGATCTCAGGGGTTTCGAACGATATACCTAGTTTAATTAAGAAACTATACCAGGTTATCATTATTTTATTCCCTGAATCACACTATGGTTGTCAGGGGCCCATTTTATGCATCTACAGGTTCCAATTTTAAAGAAGTCTAAGCCAGCAACACTTCCTTACTTGTCCAGTTTTACTTATTACCTGAGTTATTGGCTTAGCCTCTGAAATTGTTACTTGTAGTTTCGTAAATGTTTTACAACAAACATTTTACAAGAGACACAGATCAAATAGGTATTCATTATTCAAGCGACTCCGTTCTACAAACAAACTTGTACCTTGAGTTCTACCTTGCAGCTTTGTAAAATGGGCCCCTTGATCTCAGATGAGTTGTGAGTGAGACTTGAAGGACCCACTGGCATGCAGCGGTCGGAGGGCGGGGCGGATTCTGCGCAATAAGAGGTGGAGTCGGTGGCGGATTTACAACTCAAGGGTTTTCAAGGTATAGGCAGGCGCGGGACACTCCGCGATTTACCTTCAACGCTGCAAGTACATGCCGGATCTCCAATATTGGTTACTATTCGGTGGCTGCCACGCTGTGCATCAGACCGCACACGCATGCTGCTTCGCGCGCAAACGCAAAATATATCGCAAGTGCCGCATTCCTTTGTTTCTGTGTGTGTTGCATTGTTTCTATTGAAATGAATAGAAAGACAGCAAGAAAATATTGTATCGCAGCAGGTTGCAGAAATTCATATTTCATTAGAAAAAAATAAGAATCACGCGTTTTTCTCTCTCCCGGCACTATCGGAGGATGCCGAAAGGTAAGAAAATGAACATAATAGATAATAAGTAGTCACTGAATAGTAATAAAAGAGAATTTATAGGTGTAGGTATCTAGTTCCATATACAGGTTGTCTCATTTAAATCGTTCAGTATGGGAAAGTCTGAAACTAAAAGACATACGAAGATCTGTTTTTAGGAACCGTTATATGTATAAGTATGCCTAGGTACTTATGTTATGGCTGCGGTCTTCAATAAGGGGCTGTGCTGTGAGGCGACGGAAAAAAAGACTTTTTTTTCTGTGGGAATAGCAACATTAGGTACCACAGGTAAGTAAATAACAATTTATGGAATAGTTGTTACCGTGGCTATTCTTCTAGATATTCAATGAAATTGTTGATATATACGTGAGCCGATCAGGGCTCAGTAATGGTGTACTTGGTGGAACAAGTACAAAATTATGAGGCCTTAATTGGACCACGACATGAAAAAATGTCACCAGCTGCAACAAAACATTAAGACGTAAGTCCGCTAAAGGGGCCTCAACTGCTTCCAGAAAAAAAAGCGGTCAAGTGCGTGTCGGACCACGCACAACAAGGGTTCCGTGCCTATTAAAAAGGTCGTATCGTTAGATACTGAAACCTTATGGCACTTACGTCCTTTTCTTTAAGGAAGGCAGTTTTTTAGAAATATCTCGAAAACCTTTGAACCGATCTTGTTCAAAACAATTTTCGCTGAAAGAATTAATAAGCCCTATGTTCCTGATTTTTTTCATATTTTTAAAACACACGGTTCAAAAATTAGAGCGGGGACACAAT
Source organism: Epinotia demarniana (assembly GCA_945867215.1). NCBI lineage: Eukaryota > Metazoa > Arthropoda > Insecta > Lepidoptera > Tortricidae > Epinotia > Epinotia demarniana. Next base: position 62,088,377 of record OX244259.1, read on the forward strand.
TTTATTGACGTTCGGGGCGATTGTCTCCGACTCTATTAACTTAATCAAAAAAGTGCTGAAAAACTGCATATTCATTTTGAAAGACCTATCGATTGATGAGCCACACGTAGGCTTGCAATGAAAAAAAAAAATTATGTCATTCAGTTTTATGTATGGAGTGCACCCCTAATAAAAATTGTTTTTAGGAATTTAATTACAAAACTATGTAGCGGCTTACAAAATACACCTATCCTCAAAATTTTATTAAATACAAGGTGATAGTTTTCGAATAAAATGCCTGTGACATACGGACGGACAGACAGACAGACAGAGAGACGACGAATCCATAAGGGAACCCTCAAAACCGTCCAAGTGTGTGTTGGTCACGCGCAGTGTAAGGTTCTGTAGTTACCTGTCTGGCTTTCTTATATCGACACACGCGTGCTAAGTATATATATGCTGCACAATTATGTGAAAAAAGTAAAAAGTCATTTATTTAAACACATTAGACAACACATATAGATCCATACATCCGAACAGACAGATCCGGAGCGGCCAAAGTGCTCACAAATATCTGGTCAAGTCTCGCTACTCGTAATGCCTTGACAACAGAGATGTGTTCAAATATTTGTGAGCACTTTGGCCGCTCCGATACATCTGATGGGGACTGTACACGCCGAGATGTCCGCTGCCGACGTCCGTTTTCAAGTTTTCAAGGATGCAATCATAAAAACGTTCTCAAGTGATATTTATTAATGTCTAAAGTAAAATAACACATTCGAGAACGCCTTTGAATTACATTACCATCTTCGAATACGATGTCGTCTATGTGAGATGTAAGACCTGAAAAGTTTTCGACGAAAAATATTTTTTGGAACAAGCCTGTACCAACAGTTAAGTTAGCTATGACTGTGGTCGTTTGTGAGGTTTCCGTTGGGAATAGACAAATGCCGCACAAATGAATAAGCCATAGACAAGTTTTTACCGTGGCGTTTCATCTGGATATCACAGCAAGTTATTGAACGTGAGCCAATCAGGTTCTAGTACGCACGTACATTGATGGAACAAGTACATAATGTTATAAATATCCAAATAACCTTAACGTTATTTACAATGCCATGTATTTATCTTACATTTTAAATTAATCTTAAAAGAAGTTGTATTGATTAGCCAAGATCGTTCGTTGCCGACAGTTGTCGACAACGACCAATCACAGGCGAGTACTATTCTGGTGAGGTACGTTTTACGTTTGAATTAAGGCATTCGTTCCTCGGCAGTCGTAATCGACAGTTAGTTGTGCTAATCTTTGTATTTTGTGCTATAAATTTAGTCTTCCAATAAATAGTGTTTTCGACGATCTATGTGTTTCTCTGCATCCAAAGTTTAAACCTGAGTGCTGACCCAGTACGATTCACATATCAGAAGTTGGATCGAATACTGGTCATACAAAATAGCTGGTCAGAATTAATAGAAAAGTAATCTGGAAAAGAAACGACACAATAATATGGAAAATATTAACGATGTCTCTCGACAAGAACGTGATGGACACGTTACACGTGAGACAATGACACCGCCACTACAATTTCGCGGCGAGACCCGGAGTAGAAGCCGTAGCGGTGATCGTGGGCGAAGGCGCTCACGTGAAGGAAGACATCACAGTCGCCATCGCCGGTCGAGATCCAGGCGCTCAAGAGGAAGGCGATCGCGGGTGACAACGACGCGGTCGCGGTCCCGATCTCATCATAGAAGACTTTTAGATTCGAGCTCGCGGCGTGCAGGTACAGGGCGCGCTGGGACACGTCCGCGTACCTTGACGCAGCGCGGATCACTCTGCGCAGGACATGAAGACCTATCGAGACACAGGACTTCGCGCCTCCGTACGCCGGTCCGCGAAGCAACAAATGGATCCAGGTCTTCGCTGAGGCGCCGAGCTTCGCGCCTGCCCTCGCCGGTTCCAGAAGCAATGAATCGTGAGTCAATGAATAATTTGTTTCTGGAAAAGTTTATTGATGCACTTAATGACATGAAAAATAATAGCGATCGCGATAAATTTCCAGTGTTGAACAATGTGATTCCCGATTTTGACCCGGAAGGAGCAAACGGTTGATACGTGGCTTCACAAAGTAGACGAATGCGCCCAAATATATGGCTGGAGCGATAAACAGGTGATTCATTACGCGCTGCCAAAATTAACGGGGGTAGCCAAAACATGGTACCAGGGTTTGCCTTCACTGCTATTTACGTGGCAAGAATGGAAGGCAAAGTTGAAGGAGTCTTTTCCAACTAGAGATAATTATGCAGATTTGTTGATGGAAATGCTTACTAAGAAAGCACGTTATGGGGAATCTTTGGAAATTTATTACTACGCAAAAATGAATCTCCTTAATCGCTGCGAAATATCAGGGAAACGCGCGGTTGATTGTATAATTGCCGGTATTGAGGACCGTGGCGTTAGGTTAGGTGCACAAGGAGCGGAATTTACAGAACCAGAACTAGTTCTCAAGTTTTTGAAAACAATCAAAGTAGGGCAAGATAGGAACACTAATGAACAGAGTGCCCAGGGACTAAACAAAGTGCCAACGCTAAGCCAAAATCAGTCTTAAAGTTGGAGAGCTCTGGTGGATCGAGCGCTAAATATAGAATGCCTATTAAGATCGATGGTACATTATCAGACTGTTTGGTTGACTTAGGAAGCGAGGGCACTTTGGTTCGTCTCAGTGAAGCTCAGCGATTAGCCGTAAACTGGACGGTAGGGGAAGTACCAATGTTGAGAGGTATAGGTAACATACCATATAGCCCACTTGGTAAGGCCAGTGTCACAATTGAGGTACAAGGGGTGGTAGAAAAGCATGTCGAGGTTCTGGTGGTAGATGATTATCTAATTAACTGTCCCGTACTGCTAGGTCACACGTTTACTGAAAGACCTTCAGTAAAAATAGTCAAAACAGAATCCGACGTCATTTTCCAAAGGGTAAATGAGGAGTCTGTTATGATTTGTCCTCTTTTGTGCACTGAAGATACAATAATAAGCTGTGGTGAATTGAAAGCAATTCCAGTTAGTTCCTCTAATGAGTTTACTGGTAATGTTTATGTAAATGGAACTGTACGCAATGTTGTTGACCACGAACATTATCTATTACCCGGAGAGTACAAATTAACACGAGGGATGGGCAAACTCTTAATTCAGAATATCGGTAGTAATGATCTAGTTATGGAAAAGGGTAATTTAATAACTCGAAGTAAGACGCTAGTTGAGAGTTTGCTAATCCGGAAGGTGGACATAGGTGATGAGTTACCGTCTGGTGGATCTCCAATAAGCTGTGGGGAGAATTTAACAGCACATCAAAGAGAATCCTTAGAAATCTTGCTGGATAAATACAAAAATAGTTTTTCGACTAGTTTAAAAGATCTGGGGTTTACGACGGAATCTGAAATGGTGATTCAACTGGACGACTCTGAGCCCGTTGTCTATCGCCCATATCGTCTGTCCTACTCTGAACGCCAAGTAGTACAGAATATGGTCAAAGATATGTTAGAAAGTGGTATAATACGAGAGTCTAATAGTCCTTATGCTAGTCCGATAGTACTGGTTAACAAAAAGTCCGGGGAGAAAAGGTTATGTGTCGATTACCGCGCCTTGAACAGCAAAACAAAGAAAGAACACTATCCCCTTCCTCGGATTGAAGATCAATTGGACTTGCTGTCCGGGAGTTCTTTATTTGTTACACACGATCTGGCATCTGGTTACTACCAGATCCCAATTGCTGAAGGATCCCGACACAAAACTGCCTTCGTGACCCCTCAAGGCCAGTATGAGTATAATAGGATGCCGTTTGGACTGGTAAACACACCATCTGTTTTCCAGCGCACGATGAACAAAATCATCCACAATTCACCCGCGTCCTCGTATGCCTTGGTATATATGGACGACATTTTAATTCCGGCTAAATCGTTTGATGAGGGGATGGCACGACTGGAGGAGGTGTTGCGTTTACTAGCTGAGAGTGGTCTGACGCTTAAAATGAGTAAGTGTAATTTTTTCTATAGCAAAATAGAATATTTGGGTTACGAAGTCAGCGCAGAAGGTGTCAGACCCGGTACGCTAAAGACCGAGGCTATATCTAAGTTTCCCACTCCAGGGAATGTGCACGAAGTTCGGAGATTCTTAGGGCTAGCCAGCTTCTTTAGGAGGTTCGTTGCTGGGTTCGCTTTGATTGCTCGCCCACTGACTGGCCTCCTGAAGAAGGAGTCCATCTGGAAATGGGGTGATGAGGAAACGGCGTCTTTTGAGAAGTTAAAACAGCTTTTGGTAGAACGACCGGTCTTAGCATTGTACGACCCTCAGTCACCAACACAACTTCACACCGACGCTAGTAAGTACGGGGTAGCCGGGATTCTATTACAACAAGATGACTCTAGCGTGCTGAAACCCATTGCATACTACAGTAGACAAACCAGTTCTGACGAGCAAAAATTGCACTCGTTCGAGCTAGAAACCCTTGCCATCATTGCCTCGTTAAACCGGTTCAGACACTACCTGCTTGGTATTACATTTACTATAGTCACGGACTGCAACGCTTTGCGTACCACGATGAGCAAACGCGATTTAATACCTCGCATTGCTCGATGGTGGTTACAGTTTTTAGAATATGATTGTTCTATCGAATACCGCCCAGGTGATAAAATGGCACACGTAGACGCCTTAAGCAGGGGTCCTATAGATGGTGATCACGAAATGAATCATGTATTGGATGTTCTCATGATTGGTACTGATGATTGGTTGGCAACTGTACAACAATCTGACGAAGATATTAAAAATGTCGCAGATACATTACGTGATTCTAAATGTAAAGAGGCCGTAGATATTTTTAAAAACTATAAACTAGTACATGGCCGCGTGTACCGCATTATGGATGAGAATACTATTCGTTGGGTCGTACCAAAAGGTACCAGGTGGCAGCTGTTAAAGGCAAACCACGACGATGTCAGACACTTTGGGTTCGACAAAACCCTGGCACGGTTGAGGGCCACTTATTGGTTTCCGAAGATGAAACGATTTGTAAAGAAGTACGTTTCAGCCTGCTTAGAGTGTGCGCATCATAAACTCCCAAGTGGCGCCAAACCTGGTGAACTGCACCCAATACCCAAAGTTAGTGTGCCCTTTCATACTATACACGCTGATTATCTTGGCCCTTTTATACGCACCAGGCGTGGTAACACGTATATACTAGTCATCGTTGATGCATTCACAAAGTTTGTGGATCTCACGGCTGTGCGCAATACAAAATCAGCCACGAGCATAAGAGTGTTCTATCAAATACCGCCCAGGTGATAAAATGGCACTGGACATCACTTTAGTTACTTTGGCACACCAACGCGTTTAATAACGGATCAAGGCACGAGCTTCACCAGCAAGACTTTTAAGTCCTTTATACAGTCAACTGGTATAAAGCACGTGCTCAATGCAGTGGCCACCCCCCGAGCGAACGGCCAAGTAGAGCGGTACAACCACACCATTTTGGCAGCGCTCGGGGCAATGAACCACGACAAAGCAAATGGGTTATGGGATGAGCACTTGCCAGACATTCAGCTAGGCATTAACACCGCCGTACATTCCACTACTAAAAAGACTCCAACTGAGCTCCTTTTTGGTCGTAATGTGACTAATCCGTCACAAGGGTTGATGAACGATATACACGACGTTACGCCAGAGGCCGGAGAAACTTTAGGCGATATGAGGCAAAGTGCTGATAATTTAATTAAAGCACAACAGGACCGCGATAAAGAACGGTATGACAAGCATAGAAAAGTAGGGAAGCGTTATAGAAAAGGTGACTTGGTTAGGGTTATAAGGGCACCTACAGGGATAGAGGTCAAAGAAACTCGAACCTAAGTGTAAGGGTCCTTACAGGATTAAGAAGGTGCTTCCCAACGATAGGTTCATAATTGAAGACACACCCCTAACAAAGAAAAGTAAAAAGTATGAGGCTATAGTAGCAATTGACAAAATATTTCCATGGGCTTGCTTTAAAGAACCCGTATCAACCGAATCCGACAGTGATAGAGAGTCTGATTGCGAATAAGTGATGTCAAGTAACTTTAATCGAATTGGTGATTTAGTAATTTATCATGTTTAATAAAATGAATACGAATAAAGGTTATTATTAATTAATGTAGCATGTTTAAGTTTTCTAATTGCTAATATATTTGCTGGTCAAGGTAATGGACTAGTAAGTACTAATTCACTTGGTAAGGTAATGTCCTTGTAGATTAGCGCGGAGTGTCAGGTAACGGATGATCTGCGTTTTAGCAATTAGTATGAAGAATGATGACAATATATTTATTGGTTAAGGTAATGTTCCAATAGTTATATTGGCAAAAGTTAAAGTTTTGAAAGATGTATGGGTTGTCAAGTAACCGACACCTAAATTAGTTATTTATTTTATATGATTTTAAATCAATTACCTAAGAGCCAAATCATTTGCTTGTCAGAGTAATGGACTAGTAAATACTGATCCTCTTGGTAATGTAATGTCCAGGTGGATTAGTGCGGAGCGTCAGGTAACGGATGCTCTGCGCTTTGGCGCTTAGGATAAACCGAAATGGCAGTATATTTACTGGTTAAGGTAATGTCCCAATGAGTATACTGGCAAAACTAATTTATTTACAATAGCATGGAATGATAAAGTAATTAGTGCTCAGACAACTTTGTTAAAATATGAATTTTCTATTTAATTCATTCAAGGTCATGGATGAGATGTAAAATAAGTAAAATAAAATTATAGTTTTTGATTAAGTAAACAAGTTTATTAACGTGTAGACAATTGTTTTTATATACATTTTAATTGTTTAGATTTATTGCTAATAATGGACTTAAAATATAGAGATATAAATATACTACATGTAACTTGAACATAGTCAACAACGAGGGACTCGTTGAGGAGCGGATGGCCGAGTTGTTATAAATATCCAAATAACCTTAACGTTATTTACAATGCCATGTATTTATCTTACATTTTAAATTAATCTTAAAAGAAGTTGTATTGATTAGCCAAGATCGTTCGTTGCCGACAGTTGTCGACAACGACCAATCACAGGCGAGTACTATTCTGGTGAGGTACGTTTTACGTTTGAATTAAGGCATTCGTTCCTCGGCAGTCGTAATCGACAGTTAGTTGTGCTAATCTTTGTATTTTGTGCTATAAATTTAGTCTTCCAATAAATAGTGCCACTTCTTGCCAATATTACACACCCCGACCTATCTCCCTTTGAATTTGGTTTGATTTCACCGCAGGAGACGCTTGCCCTTCTCAAATCTATTAAGACGAAGGCAGTCGGTGACGATGGCCTCAGTGTGGATATGCTTATGCTCGTGGCGGATTTTATTGTTCCTACCCTTTCGGATATTATAAATTTCTCCTTGTCCACTGGAACCTTTCCGGCATCGTGGAAGTATGCTCACGTAATTCCTCTCCCCAAAATCCCTAATGCTGTATCTTTCACTCAATACCGCCCTATTTCTATTCTCCCAGTTTTGTCAAAGATCATTGAACATTATGTTAATCGTCGTCTCCTTTCTCATCTTAACAGAAATTCTTTGTTTAATCCTTTCCAATCCGGATTCCGCCCCGGGCATAGCACGGTCACCGCTTTAGTTAACGTCACCGATGACATTCGTCTCAATATCGAGTCCAAAAAGCTCACTGTCCTTGTTCTTCTTGATTTTAGCAGTGCTTTTAATACGGTAGATTTTGATATTCTGCTAGGTATTCTCCGCTCTCTTAACATTTATGAAACTCCCTTATCCTGGTTTCGCAGCTACCTCTTTGGCAGGCGCCAGCGCGTTACGTTCGATGACAAGATGTCCGAGTGGTGCGAACTCTCCGCTGGCGTTCCACAGGGCGGGGTGCTTTCTCCATTATTGTTCTCTGTTTTTATAAATAGTATCACCGAATCCCTAACTACATCATATCACCTTTACGCAGATGACCTACAGATTTATGCAGCGGCTACTGTGGATGATGTCTCCGCATTAATTTCGGAAGTCAATCGAAACCTAGAATCTATACGCTGCTGGGCGTGTAAGTATGGTTTACAAATTAATGCGAAGAAATCGCAAGCGATTGTTATTGGTAGTCCTTACTATGTAGATAAGCTCTCAAAGGTGGTGGTGCCTGACATTATTTTTGATGGAATTTCTATTCCTCTTTCCTCTACTGTCAGGAATTTGGGTATCACCATGGACCAGACGCTTTCTTGGTCACCCCATATAGCTGAGGTGAGTCAGAGGATCTTTAGATCCCTTCACTCCCTAAGACGTCTCCAGAATTTCCTTCCTCTTCGTACCAAGTTGACCCTTACTCAATCTCTTTTGCTTCCTCTTCTGGACTATGGCGATATTGCGTTTCTGGACCTCAACGAGGAGCTACTTGATAAGCTGGAGCGTCTACAAAATGTATGTATCAGATATGTATTTGGTCTACGCAAGTATGATCATATCTCTGAATTCCGCTCTAAGCTTCGATGGTTACCGATTCGCCGGCGCAGGGATGTGCATATCCTGTCATTACTTTTCAATACACTGTTCAGCCCTACTTCCCCTCCCTACCTTTCTGAGCGGTTTAGTTATATGGCAGACGGCAGTGGCCACCGCTTGCGGTCGAGTACTAACCTTACTCTTGCTGTACCGTCTAGAAAGACGCGAACATACTCCAGATCTTTTACTGCGCGCGCTGTTAAATTGTGGAATGAGTTGCCTTTGTCGCTGAGACAGTCGCAGTCTGTTGCGTCACTTAAGATGAATTTGAAGAAGTTGTGGCTTTCCAATGACTTGTGAATTGGTTGAATATAGTATTTATTTATTTATTGTATATTTGCGATATATATGTAACATATGTTACTGTGTATTATATTTTATATTGTATATTTATATATGTATTGGCATGTTTTTATTTGTCTAGAATTAATACTAATTAGGATTTGCTTTATTTTCTCTGTTTTTGTACACGGTATAAGTTTGCCTATCTCGTTCTACCTACCTTCCTCTCAATTGCTCAAAGGTTAGCTGGAAGAGATCCCTTATAGGGATAAGTTCGCCTTTGTACTTTGATCTATTGTGTGACATGTATATTCCTTAACCTGTTATTGTGTACAATAAAGTGCTTACATACATACATACATAGTGTTTTCGACGATCTATGTGTTTCTCTGCATCCAAAGTTTAAACCTGAGTGCTGACCCAGTACGATTCACAATAAGTACTGGGACAAAATAGGACCACTTCACGCTCTAATGTCGCCAGCTACAACTTAAATGAAGACAGGTCGTCTAAAGGGGCATAACTCCCTCAACTGCTTCCAGAAATGAAACTAAAACATAAAGGCTGCACCTAATACTTAGTGTTAAAATAGGGAAAACAAAGAAACATACACTCCTAGCCGTTTAAAAATTTTTTTTTTTAGTAATTTAATTACAAAACTATGTAGCGGCTAACAAAATACACCTATCCTCAAAGTTTTATTCAAACACACATTATGGTTTTCGAGTAAAATGCCTGTGACATACGGACGGACATACAGACAGACAGACAGACAGACAGACAGACATGACGAATCTATAAGGGTTCCGTTTTTTTCCATTTGGCTAAGGAACCTTAAAAACGATATAAAATAATTATATCTTGAATCTTATCTAGATACGGTTTCAACTTACACAATAATAAAAAAAAACATTAATTCTTAAATGTGTTGAATTGTGTTGTTATTGATTTTAAGTTTAGCTTTCAATTGTTTTTAGGGTCCGTAGTTAACAAGGCACCCTTATAAATTCGCCATGTCCGTCTGTCCGTCTGCAGCTTAGCTCAGTAACCCTTACTACTAGAAAACTGAAATACTTACTTTACTTTCTTTTTTCGTTAAACCCAGATTGTGCAGTATCTTTGGATAGCTTTTAAATACATTATGGGTTTCTAAAAACCATTTTTAGTGTTCCGTAGCAGTGTGAAAAAAAACCCGGCCAAGTGCGAGTCGGACTCGCGCACCGAGGGTTCCGTACAAACCTGTAACAAGCAAAACTTGTAGTATGTTTATTACTAAATGATAAATGAAGTAAACATCGCTCTCAGCAGCTTATGACATAGGAGTTCCCACCAGACCAGGGACCGGAACACCCTTTCATTTGTAACCCTATCAAATGATTACCCAAACGATATGGTTTCCCTATCAATTGTGTTAGCCTATCGTTATGGATACCGTTTTGAATAGGGTAACCGTTTCCAAAGCGGTTACCAAGTCGAATAGGGTGAATATTTACCGATTACCATTAAATAGTCTTACCTTTTCACGTCTTGATTTGATGGTTGGTTCGATATTTATTTCGTGATGATTCGTTTGCGCGTGGATTACCTAATAATAGACCCTAAGATGCAAGAATAAGCTTTATATGAAGCGTGCAGAGATTAAAATTGCTTGATTGTATCCGAAAAACACTTGATAGGGTAACCTTATGAAGGGATTTTAATGTTGGCAAGCGCTTACCTAAATTACTCTATCAATTTGGTTACACTATCGTTTCGGTAAGTCGATCGATATGCTTACCTTACCTAACCTAACCCTTTAATGGTAACCGGTTCCGGTCCCTACACAAGACAGTAAATTGCCTCTTGGGCTTTTGATATAGCGATAGCGCGTAGAGAGTATCTTATGCTACTGTTGCCAAGTGGCCTCAGTGCTAGTGGCCAGGTTTGACGGAGGAGTTGGTTCCTATCAAAAACTTAAAGCTATGGACCTAACAAGTTTACCTGAAAAAAATTGGTGCTTTTGTCCAGCGTGTCTACATTATCACTTGAAACTGCCCAACTATTTATTATCTTCTACATAAAATACTAGTCGCGAACTAAGCGTTACACACATTTAGTTTTTAGTTTAGTTAAAGTTTTTTACTTTAGTTTATAAAAGGGATCAGCCTGAAAATCAGCGCTGGACTTTGTTCAGCAGACGCTGCGACTGATACGCATTGCCTAGATACTTAGCTAAGTTTTCTTTGTTTATATTAAATCATTATTGTTGTTGTTTGTTGTGTTAAGTTCGAGGCAATAAACACGTTTTTATTTTTTTTATTTTTTTAAAGTGTTAGTCACACCCATGACTGTGACAGAAGAACGAGTTTACTAATTTAAGTATTATACTTTTTAATTTATATGCTTAATTCAATTCATAATACACTTTATAATTTTAGAGTAACATTACCGTGACTCGGCCGTCACAGCACGAGGAAACTCGACAGGTTCCACTTTAACCATTTAATTTTGGCGACCCAACGAATGGAGTTTCATAAAAAGTTGTCGTACAACCTTCCCTTACTTTATATATGTGATGTATGTAGGTACCTACACGAATAGTGGAGGGTAGACGTAGCCACCTGTCTAGCTATATGTACATACTAGCTTCTGCCCGCGACTTCGTCCGCGTGGAACTCTTTTTAACTCCCGACGCAAAAAGAGGGGTGTTATAAGTTTACGTGTGTGTGTGTCTGTGGTAGCGTAGCTCCCTAACGGACGGACCGATTTGAATGCGTTTTCTTATGTGTCATAGATAATTTTATCCCGAGTGTTCTTAGCCATGTTTCATGAAAATCTGTTTAGCCGTTTTTGAGATATTGGACTTTGAAATGAAAATGTCGGGGGTTTTTCAACTTTTCTAAGTTGTACCTATATCGTAGCTCCTTACAAACTTTTGCCACCTTAGACGATGATTCCCGGAATAAAAAGTATTATATACTCGTATGTACATATAAACCAGTCCTGTAATAAATTACCAAGTGAACGCACGGTTTTCTGATTCCCTGATTCCTTCCCCTATTCCCGGCTTCCTAAAGTCAGGACATACTAATATATTTTATTAAATTTTTCTAGACCCTTAACTTGATAATGTTCACCCGGGTGAACATTATCTTACACCATATATTTGTATTTTTTGGGGTCCCATATTTAAAAGGAAAATACGGCATCCTTATAGGATCAGTTTGTTATCCGTTTGTCTGTCCGTCTGTCTGTCTGTCAAGACCCTTTATATAGGGAACGCGTCGAGGTAACGCGTGGAAATTTAAAGCAAGAAATATAATATCTATTCGTGACAATTATCATCAAAACAGCAGTCATGTGCCCAGCAGTGGGACGTATATAGGCTGATGATGATGATGATGATGATCATCAAAACAAATTGTAAGTAGACACTAACCATAAGTACCATTAAACCACATACTCTCAGTACCCTGAAGCTGTGAAATCAAACTTCTATTTATATCGCTAAAAACTTCTTCGGCACTTTATGCGCGAGTCCGACTCGCACTTGTTTATTTAAACCAGGATTGCAGTAGCAGTAAAAACTACACGCAAGCATAGGGGAGGCGACCACGACCACTCAGTCAAGAGTGAAACGACGACTAAGAAGAAGAAATGGCAAATGAAAAAAAAGGTCCTTACTTGTACATACATATACCGCCATACATAGCATACATATATAGCCTAGTTGGTAGTGACCCTGCCTACGAAGCAAGAGGTCCTGGGTTCGAATCCCGGTAAGGGCAAAAATTTGTGTGATGAGCATGAATATTTGTTTCTGAGTCATGGATATTTTCTATGTATTTAAGTATTTACGTCTATTATGTATATCTTCGTCTAGTACCCATAACACAAGCCTTACTGAGCTTACTATGGGACTAGGTCGATTTGTGTAAGATTGTCCCCTTATATTTATTTATTTATTATTTATTTATTTATTTATATATACATTTACGCCTTTATTCCCCAAAGAGCTAGGCAGAGCACATGGAACGTATGTTCCGGTGCCACTTTTAGCATAAATCTGGTTATAAAAGATCGACAAATGTGATATTGCAGGGATAGGTTGCTAGCCCATCGCCCACAACACACTTCAACCCTGCCAACTTCCTTACTTTTATTTGCCAAATTAAGGGTAGATGTGAAAAGTTGAAAAAGTTTTAGAAGTTTCGCCTAGAAAAATCACAAGCGAACTCGCATTAGGCACTTGTCCCTCCGCCGGCGAGTAGCGAGTACACTCATAGTAATTCTTCCTCGCTTTTACTCGCGTGAGTAAGAATTACTATGAGAGTACTCGCTACTCGTCAGCGGTGGGACAAGTGCCTTGCTGGTGACTTTGTAAATAAACACTGAATTCCACAGTCGCTTAACTCCACCTCTCCTTGCGTCCGCCCCGCCCCCTGCCGGTGCATGCCACAGGTGGGTTCTTGCAAGACTCACTCACAAGTCGTCTGAGGGGCTATCGCGAAGTGAAAACGAACTTCGTTCGAATATCTCCCTCTCTATCGCTCGAACTAGCAAGTGCGACAGAGACGGAGATACATAAAAGAAGTTCGTTTTCGTTTCGCGGTAGCCCCTCTGAAATCAAGAGACCCATAGAAAGCTACTAGTACAGGTACAGTCAGCGTCATATAGTTAGCAGCGGTCAGAGTAGTTAAATATATCGTAACACACCCTTATTCTTATAGTAATAAAGACGTGTACAGAAATATTTCGCTACCTTGGCTGCTACTAACTACTTATATGGCGCTGACCTACAAGACTGTTGGCAACACGGAGGCGCTTGAATAATGACTACCCATTTTACCTACACTTTTTAAACTCCACAGTCACAGTCATAAAATGTTTGAACAAATTCAGCCCGACTTCAATGGGACTTTAGAAAAGACCTTAAGTCTAAGACGGCACCTAATCTAGGATATCTAGGGCTCCCTTCCAACCTTAGCACCCTAGCCTCACGTGGCCAGCCTGGGCCGAGCTGGACCACGTGTCGAACTGATCCATGAAGACCAACATAGTTGAAAAAAAAAACTACGACTCACGGAGAAAGCTAGTGTTGGGCTCCGACACGAGACTCTCTTCTTTTACCATGGGAGTGACAAACAAGCCTCGAGCTGCCTGATGGTAAGCAGACACTGTCGCTTTGGGAGGGTTGACACCTAGAGTTCTATAGTCGACCGCAGGTTCTATATATTCAAGTCAAGTACTTATACCGTTTTGTCACAGAATAGATAATAGTACAAGTACAGAAGGGACACTGGGACACTCCATCGATCTTTACAAAAGGCGCTTTTTTCTCAGCCTAAACATGAAGATTTATGTCCCTCTGACGTCGTCGACGACGACGTCGACGTTCATCGCTACAAGTACATGCCGGTTCCCCAACGTTGGGGCACCGGCATGTACTTGTAGCAATGAACGTAAATCGCGGAGTGTCCTGCGCCTGGTTTTGTTTAGAAATTTCCACTCTTTCGATTGGTGTACAGTGAGCGTCATATGGTTGTAGCAGCCAGAGTAGCCAAATATTTCGTAACACACCCTTATTTTGTTTGTTAAAATGTTTGGCTACCTTTGTCTGCTACTAACTATATGACGCTGACTGTACCTATGTAAAAATCTATGACTTGAAATAATATTTGAAGTCGAAAACAAACACTAAAGTAAAAGTATTTAAAAGTAAAATCAGACCCAAAAAAGTTAAATTACTTATAAAAGAAAGATTGATTGATATAGTCAGCTAACGAAAAAACCATAGCATGCGAGCTCCTTACAAGTCTCTACCCAAACACGTACCTTCATGCTACCTGGCATGGTTTTTGACACCCCGCATCCACCCACATAATGCCAATGGCCATTCTGTGGGGCCATTTTGCACAGCCACTTAGACTTCTATGTTCGTTCGCTGGATTTATTCGGGTTTTTTGCGAGGCTTTGTTCCAAAATCTTATTTTTTACCTTTACCTTACTTGGAACCTACAACACTCTGAACACAGCACATACTCGGGAGTTCTGACGACCTTCGTCACCGCCAGGAACACGATACCAAAGCCAGTAGTGGTGTTATTATACCTGCAGTCTATAAAGGTCACAGCTCATTAGAGCCACCCGTCGCCCGACCCTCACCGCCGCGCCTCGTAAATATACTAACTACGGAGTTGATACGGAGTTAATGTAGTGAGCGCATGCTCCTACAAATGCATATAAAGAATACCTAACCGCTCGAGGCGAGGCGGTGCGGGTCGGGCGCCGGGTGGCTCTAGTGAGCTATGACCTTAAGGTAGTACATCCACTGTTGGGTTGATCCAAATATGAGCGAGATGACATGCTGCTGCGCCTTACCTCTCTTACTAATGGTATGGCGGTCTTATGTACGATTTTCACCGACCGGGCCGGGCCTGTGCGTTTTTTGCAAGTTGCCAAAGGAATTTGAAGACTTTAATATAGACGTTAGATTTCATATTTGAATGTACTTGCGGCCGGTCGGCTCCTCGCCGACGTGGGCGGCTGTGGTCGGCTGTCGTCACATGTGACCGGCTCCGTCCGGCTTTTGCCTACTGCACTCTATTAAAACGCGGTCGTTGCGACGCGGCCCGGCCCGGCCCGTTCGGTGGGGATCGTACATTTTTTATCTCGATTTGCGCCGTTGCCCGCCAGTTCATGGCTAATGTTCGATTCCCACCGAACGGGCTATCCGGGGCGTTGACCAAATATGATGTTCTGATGTCTGTATTAAAGCTTCAAATTCCTTTGGCAACTTGTAAAACGCTCAGGTGCGCTCCGGCCCGGCCCGTACGGTGAGAATTAAATTATAAAATTCAACGACGACGTTTCAACGATACCTAGGAAGAGCAACATAGCAAACCCAAGTATGTTTAAAGGCAGATTGGAATTTCCACGCTAATACAGAGGACTGCCGCAATCTAGCTCTAATATCTAATTTAGGGTTATACATTTTTTTTATTGCTGTGAAAATAATAAATAGCGATTAATTTTTATTACTCGGGTGACGTTAAGGCGGTCTGTTAGTATACATAATTGGCTTTCCAATGAAAAACGAAACAGGTTAACCCCGGCCTTGTATTGAGAAATAAATAATCCTCTCTTATAAAAAAAATGTAGGCGTACTACCGACTACCAAGTCCTTTTATATAGTTCAACTTAAAACGGGTAAGGTCTAAGAATTTTTCTGTATAATAAAAATAAACCGAACTAAACGAAACTTTGCATATACAATGACATGAGGTATATCTATGTCTGCAATTAGTTTATGTAGCTTCAGATACCATAGTAAAATAAATTCAACGAATTTAAGTTTTTCATACAAAACTTGTTCTTGCTATATGTCGTTTGGTTTATAAACCGGAACCATATAAACTAATTACAGACATAGATATACCTCATGCCATTGTATATGCAAAGTTTCGTCACAATCCAACACGTAGTTTTAAAATGAGAGCGTAACTACTTTTGTATGGGAAGGTGGAATTTGGCCGAGCTTACTGCGGCCTCTTAAGGGGCTCCCATAATTGGCGTCTGGGATCGTACCTTCGATCTAAATCTCTTAGTTTTCTTAGGCTTTTTGTAGCTTATTATGTTAACAACAACGGCTTTAAGCAATATAGTATCCCATGTTTACTTCAAAGTTCATTGTTTTCGAGATATTTGGCATCAAAGTTGAACAATTTTAGGCCAAAAAACCGGTTTCTGTCCATAACTTTTGTGTTAATTGGTTTAAAATGAAAACCCTAGACCAGTTTTTAGGGACGTCACAGACGAACCCAAATATGTAGATTTCGTATGTGTTCTAGATCTTTCACGTCAATAGAGATACAAAATAAGTGTTATTTTAGACAATGTTTACAAATATCATACAAAATTTAGTATTCATTTGTTTCAAAATCCGGTAGACCAAAATGGAGATAAAAGATTGAAGAACCGATAACCGTTTGATTTATACTTCTGTCTGTAGTGCAAAAGTAGGAGATACGATTCAAAACTTGTCAAAAATCGATGGAAACCTCGGGTAGCCCCTTTTCTCCTTAACTCAAAAAATCTTTAGAATTTAAGATTAGTAGTTAAGAAATATGTATGCTACTTTTAAAAAATAAGTGAAATAAACAGATTAATTTTTTTTTTTTTTTTTTTTTAAGATAGCAAATGGCTTAACCTACCTACCATTTTGATAAGGCAATCGATGGACCAAATACCCTACACGTTACGTATTTTTTCATTCGGAAAAACAGTTTCTTTTTTCACGGCTATAGATAAAAAATGTGGCAATCCCAGCTAGATTGCGACAGCCCTTTATTTTGCCGTGGATATTCCGATGTCAGCTGTCAGTCCATAGAAACTTGTCAAACGTTCCATACATTCAGATTTTAACGAACACCGCTTACGATTACAGACGGTTTGGTGCAATTCACCCTTAGGCTCAAAACAAAACAGACGGTTAAACGAAACTGCAAAGAAACTGCAACTTCTAGTTATTTTTGAGTTTATGCCATAGACACCTTTGAGAGACCACACGACGCAACCATTTTGTAACCGGTTTACTGCGTTTCAAACCGGTCGCGTAACTCAAAGTCAAAAGTAACTAGAAGTTGCAGATTCGCTGTAGCTTGTAAGTAGAATAATACCACCGGACGAAATCCACCTAACGCCCAATAGTTCTAGAGGTACGCAAAAATATGCTGCAAATTATTTTGGCACATTCTATTGTAACCCGGAAATCATAAATTTGGTGGAGTGGAATTGATCATGAAGACTTTAACAATGTCTTTTCTTTTACAACTTGTACTTATTTGTACTTCCTAACACTTTCCCTGTTTGCTTTCAAAT
The DNA here is from genome assembly GCA_945867215.1 of Epinotia demarniana. Lineage (NCBI taxonomy): Eukaryota > Metazoa > Arthropoda > Insecta > Lepidoptera > Tortricidae > Epinotia > Epinotia demarniana. The sequence continues at coordinate 62,106,033 of OX244259.1, forward strand.
ATTTTCCTTTGTACTCATTCACATTAGTTGTTCTCTTCTCAAGAGGCCTCAGCTGACACAATTTGTAGTGAATTTTGACCTGTTACATTCTAAAAATGGCATAGATATTTGTAGGATCGGTAACGAGCGTAATCAGGACTTCCGGGTTCGCTATTGATTCAATAAATGGTTTACATAATCCAAAAATAGTTTATTCAATGTACTTGGATGGACCTCTTAAACACAACATTTCGTCTGATAACATTAAACTGACATGAAAAATCACAATTTTCTTAATTAACCTGGAATTAACAATACAATTCTGTAAGATCGAAATGATTAGAATACTCATATCTTAGGGCTTTCTATGACCTTTCTAGTTATATATACTTTATCTGTGCTATAAAGGGTTGCGAGATGGTTACGCTGGTAGCGTCAAATGATGAGCTTAGTTAAATTGGTATAAATATTATATTACAAATGAGTATGAAAATATTAATAGCCAATAGTACTTGGATATATACGTCTTAAACACAACATTGCGACTGATAACATTAAATTGACTCGATATTTTATACATGAAAAATCACTATTTGCTTAATTAATCTGGATTTAACAATACAATTCTGTAAATTCGACATGATTAGAATACTTATAGCTTAGGGCTTTCTATGACCTTTCTGGTGATATATACTTTATCTGTGCTATAAAGGGTTGCGAGATGGTTACGCTGGTAGCGTCAAATGATGAGCTTAGTTAAATTGATATAAATATTATATTACAAATTAGTATGAAAATATTAATAGCCAATTTGTACTTGGATATATACGTCTTAAACACAACATTTCGTCTGACATTAAATTGACTCAAAATTTTATACATGATAAATTGCAATTTGCTTAATTAATCTGGATTTAACAATACAATTTTGTAAGTTCGACATATTTTAAGATTACTTATAGCTCAGGGCTTCCTATGACCTGTCTGGTGATATATATACTTTATCTGTGCTATCTTTATGCTTACGCTGATAGCGTCAATGATAAGCTTAATTAAATTAATATACAGATTATATAACAAATTAGTATGAAATTATTAATAGCCCATTGTACTTGGATAGACGTCTTAAACACAAGATTTTGTCTGTTGACATTAAATTGACTCGAAATTTTATACATGAAAAATCATAATTTGTTTAATTAATCTGGATTTAACAATACCATTTTGTAAGTTCGACATAATTAGATTACTTATAGCTTTTAAGGCTTTCTATGACTTTTCTGGTGATATAGTTTATCTGTTATATCCTTATAGCGTCAAATGATAAACTTAATTAAATTGATATAAAGATTATATTACAAATTATCATGAAAATATTATTAGCCAATTTCACTTGGATAGACATCTTTAACATAACATTGCGTCTGATAACATTCAACTGACTCGAAATGTTATATATGAAAAATCGCAATTTGCTTAATTAATCAGAATTTAACAATACGATTCTGTAAATTAGACATAATTAGATTACTTATAGCTTAAGGCTTTCGTATGACCTTTCTGGTGATATATACTTTATCTGTGCTATCTTTATGGTGACGCTGATAGCGTCAAATGATAAGCTTAATTAAATTGATATAAATATTATGTTACAAATTATTATGAAAATATTAATAGCCAATTGTACTTGGATAGACTTCTTAAACATAACATTGTGTCTGATAACATTAAACTGACTCGAAATGTCATACATGAAAAATCACAATTTGCTTAATAAATCAGGATTTAACAATACAATTCTGTAAATTAGACATAATTAGTTTATTTATAGCTTAGGGCTTTCTATGACCTTTCTGGTGATATATAAACTTTATCTTTGCTATAAAGGGTTGCGAAATGGTTACGCTGATAACGTCAAGTGCTAAACTTAACCAATATGAGAGGTCTACAATATGGTAATGTTCAAATACCCTGGCTGTCTTGGCCAATCACAGCGCAGGGTTTCGCATGTAACGCGGTCTACGTGACGGTCAATCTAGCGGTATATAGTGGAAAATTAAGGAATTTAAAACACATTATTGGCCCTTACTTACCTTTTTTTCACGTCCGTGTGCGTAAATGTAAACAACTCTTATCACGAGCTCGAGCGTAAATATTTAATAAAACTGAGAAATAATTCAAGATTCATACCGGAATTGGTGTCAAAAGGTAGACGATGTCACAGAACAAAGGAAAATCTATGTGCCAAACACTGGTGAGCCACATTTTTCACTAAATATCATCAAATAAAGATTAGAAATAACGTTATATTGCCACACACACATTGAAACAATTTGATTTAACTGCAAATACAATATATGAAAAAAGATAAAAAGCGGTATTCAAACAGCTGGTTGTGTGACAGATGACATTTGACACTTGACGTGCATGTTGCCACAGCAAAAATAACGTTCAGAAACTGATTCAACGTGTTTATAAAGACAGCTGAGTAAAGGAAATCTAAGAAAGCATTTAAATAAACACAAACCGCTACAATGAACTGCCTAGCGTGTAATAAACGTATCGATAGGGGAGATCTAATAGTATGTACGCGGTGTAAGGGAATTTACCACTACCAATGTATTAACTTAACATCGGCAATTATGAGAGAGCACAGTGCAAAGCTCAGAATTAATTGGAGCTGCCCGGCTTGCGAAAATAAAATAAAAATGCAACGCAACGATAATACGCCTGCATCTCCTGCAACATTAAGTACATTAAATAAAAATAAAATATTGGTGGAGACACAGGATGATTTAAATATGTCATGCGAAGAGATCGAGGCTCACGATGAAATTAACAATAGAGTAACGCCATCCTCGACTTGCACAAGCACTCCCCCGACAACAGCATTTAAAACCACTCACCAACAGGACGTTATATTATTGGATAACATAAGTAAATTATTAGATTCGAAACTCAAGGATAATCAATCATCGCTTCTAATAAATATTAAAAGCACAATAAAACAAGAAATTAATAGTGCAATCAGCAAACTTAAGCAAGAATTAACACAAAACATCAACACCATCTCATCAGAACAAGAAAAAATTAAGACAGATATTGAAAATACAAGTAAAAAAATTACATGCTTGGAAGAAGAAAACAACAAACTAAAAAAAGAGCTCGAAAAAATTTTAAGCACCATAAACCAAGGAACAGTACTTAACGAAAACAACAACAAAAAAATTGTTATGTACGGACTGGAAGAATTTCGCCGCGAAGATAACTACGAACTCTACGACAGGGTGACAAACATATTCTATGAGTTTCTGGGTGTCAATGTGAACAGCTATATCGAAGACATAACAAGGATTGGACGAGGTTTCAGACGCCCATTAGTCATTGAATTTATTAGCAAAAGAGTAACTCAGCACATACTTCAAAACTCCCATATATTCAGGAATACTGGCCTAATGATCTCACCATATCTAGATAAGCAAGCATTAAAGACAAGAAAGGATCTACGTGCAAACCTTACAGCAGCACGCAAAGCTGGCAAACATGCAGTAATAAGAAACAATAAATTAATAATAAATGGTCAGGAACATATCCCACAGTCAGAAAATGAACCATGGACTACTACGACGCATCTGGGAAATACGACGGCCGAAAATCACGTGGAGACAGAAAGACATGTAAACCGAGGAGACCAATCAGCAGATGACACAGATATCGACCAAGAAAAAAGCACATCTTCTGGAGTGAATGATGATACTTTTCGTGAATAAAGACCGCACTTTCAATATTTATCATCAGAATATTCAAAGTATAAGATCTAAAATAAGTCAGATAGAGTTACTAGCTAATACAACAGAAATACATGTTTTCTGCTTCACAGAGACATTTTTAAAAAATAATGAAGTACCAATATTGCAAATCGAAGGCTATAAAGTGGTGTCATATTTTTGTAGGACTCGTAAAACGAGAGGTGGAGTTTGTATCTACATTAAGAATAATTTAAATTGTAGAAACCTTCAATGGATATCAGATATGTCAATTGAAATGCACTTTGAACTGTGTGGTATATTCCTCCCAGATCTAAATTTTATTGTAGTAGCTATATATAGAGTTCCAGGTAGCGATTTTAAAATGTTCATTAAAATAATTGAATGCCTGTTAAGTAAATTAAGTCTACGTACTCGAAACTTAAAGCAAAAATTATTCATTGCCGGTGATTTTAATATTAATTTATTGAGTGATGACTCATCGTCAATAGACTTTATTACAACATTAAAGAAATTTAACATGATTCCGACCATACACGAGCCCACCAGAATTACTCCTCAAAGCCAAACCTGTATAGACAATATCTTGACTAATCACCGTAAATGTACCTCGAAGGTTATGAATATGGGACTATCTGATCATACTGGACAAATCATAATGATACCAGCCAGTGTCGGCTTTCATGAAAATTTTTGGTATACGCATGTAAGAAAAATTGACGCTAATTTAGAAATATTCATAAAATACATGTCGCAAATTAACTTTACTCCGGTATATGAAGAAACAGACGTAAATTCTGCATATGCAAAATTCATAGACTTATTTCAACTAGTATTCTATCTTTGTATACCACTTGAAAAAGTAAAAAAAACATACAAAAAGGAACCTAACTGGAAGACACCAGGAATAGTAAAATCGAGTAAAGTTAAACGCATAATACATTTACAAAATCTAAATAATAAACATACAAGTGATGAGTATAGACAGAAATACAAGAAATATTGCAAGGTGCTTAGAAATGCTATTAGAACGTCAAAAATAATTGCAAATGATAAGTTCATTAAAAGCAGTACAAATAAAACTAAAGCTATATGGGGGCTCATACGACAGCACACATCGTCTACAAATTCAATTACTAATTCAATCGAGCAACTGAATGTTGACGGTAACGCTATAACGAAGCCAGTACTTATAGCAAAGGCATTTAATAACTTTTTCACAAACCAACACACAAATAATACATCTGGCCATGCTGAGTATAAATTAACTGCAGATAAAGTGTGCAACAGTATGTTCCTAGTACCGGTAGACGCACAAGAAATAAAAAGAATAGTAAAATCATTGAAAAATAAAAAAAGTTCAGGGTATGACGGTATCCCGATGCAACTAATCAAAGCTAGTATCGACTATATCACTGAACCCCTAATCCATATTATTAATCTTATGTTAAGTACGGGAATATTTCCAAATTCTCTAAAAAAAGCGCTCATAAAGCCACTTCATAAAAAAGGTAATACAACAGATTTAAATAATTATAGGCCTATAGCACTTTTGCCTAGTTTTTCAAAGATATTTGAAAAAGTAATGTATGTCCGATTGAACAAATTTTTGAGTTACAAACAAATCCTGAGTCCCAACCAATTCGGCTTCCAAAAACAGAAATCAACTTCTTTAGCTATTTTTAAAATGTTTAAAGAGATTTGGGATAAGGTCAACAATAAGCAGCTTTGTATATCTCTGCTAATAGACATGTCGAAAGCCTTCGACTGTGTTAAACACGACATACTTTTGAAACAATTAGACAATATTGGAGTTAGAGGACATGTTCATAAATTGTTTGAAACTTACCTGAACAACAGACAGCAAGCAACAGTGATCGTAAATTATAATAAAAAACTTAAAACAGTAGATAATACTCGGTCACATTTTGAAGTAACTAATATAGGGGTACCTCAGGGCAGCGTCCTAGGATCCCTATTATTTTTAGTTTATATTAATGAACTCCCTAAGATTGTTGGTACGTTGTGCGTGATGTTTGCGGATGACGCCACTATACTTTTTTCAGGAGACAAATCCAATATATCTTTGATGGAGCAAAACATTAAAACAACTCTTAAGAAAGTAGTAAATTGGCTTGGATCAATAAATCTTAGAGTTAATTTAGAAAAAACTAACTTCATCCAGTTCAGAAACTATAAGAGTAATCCTATTACGTTAAATATAGCGGAGGCAGGAACTACAATTCAAGAAGTCAATAATATTCGCTTTCTAGGTGTTACTATTGACACTTTCTTGAATTGGAAGGAACATATTGCTCAAATCAACAAAACGCTATCAAGTCAGTGCTATGCTTTATCCATTCTATCGGGAACCTGTTCGGAAAGCGTTGTTAGAAATTCGTACTTTGGGAACGTTTATTCTATATTAAACTACGGAATAATTTTTTGGGGGAACTCTGTTGATGTGCAAAGTACATTTATCCTGCAAAAGAGGTGTTTACGAATAGTATACCGTATGAGTGCTGAACAATCACTTCGGAATGTATTTAAAGAAAAACAATTACTTACTCTTACTGGAATATATATTCTCGAATTGTGCGTTTTTGTTAAAAATAATATGGACTACTTTGTTAGGAAGTCTTCATTAAAAGAAAATCTGCGTGAAAAATATAAGTACAACCTGTCGCGACCTAAGGCCAGTAATTCCCTTTACTTTAAAAGCGCGTTCATTACTGCGATACGTGTATTTAATGTCCTACCTAATAGTATTAAGATGCTAGAGGGTAATAAATTCAAATCGAAGTTGAAATCTTTTCTCATGGATAATGTATTTTATAGTTTAAACGAATTTTTTGAGTACCAGCAGCGCATGAATTAGAATAGCTATATATTAAGTCAGTGCACAGTATCACTACTAACTCTTAGTTTTAAGATTGAACATTGTACGCTCGAAATGAGCAACTGTTGTTACCTCCTATAATTTTTTTAACACCTGTATGTACACAGTTTACAATGAATAAATACTTTACTTACTTTACTTTACTTTACTTATACTTTACGTATTTCCTCAATCTAAGTTAGTGGGGTGCTTATTTATTATAATTTATAATGTTGTTATTACTAGACGTGAGTCTGTCGTCAACACCCAACATGTAAAATGTTTGCTATGGTCAAAATGATAAGTAGATGGGACCCTTTAATTTAGCTTGCTGACATCTAAATGTTAAATCGAGTAAACCAAATTAAATAACCATTATTATTCGATATTATAGTTAAATTTTTATTATTCCTGTTTATTATTTTTTTCTATCCTTTTTATTTACATTTTGTTTTTAGATTTTAACACTTGTACGTCATTTGTGCATCTGTCGTTGTTAACTACTCACCGTGCCCTCAGCGAATGGACCCCGCGGAAGACCAGCGCTGGCTGTAAAGGTTCATTTCGTGCCAAAGACAAATGTGTTTTTTTTTCTTTTGTTATCTGTGTGTTGTTTTTGTCACGAATAAATATTTGGGTTTGAGTTTGCATTTATTTTGTTGTATTTGAATTTAAAGTTTGGATTCCTATACAATTATATTTATTTTAATAAATATTTTCTTTATTTTTAACTAGCTTCCCCACGACTTTGTACGCGCATAAATTATGGTTTACATGGTATTCTTATGTTTAACCATACTACATACTGGTAATAAAGATTTCTTTTCCATATATAGTGCGTGTAAAAATTCAAATTCTCTTCGAATCTAAATAAACACCTTCATAAATATCAATAATATACATGCCCAAAGTATCCTTTTAGTGAGCGCTTCCTATGCGAGCCCCAGGTCCGAAGAGCCTAGGGCGAGCCCTACGGACACTCACTATTCTACGGTGTCTTGCAAGCGCGACCTGAGGCCAAAGTGCCGAGCGGTGAGGCAAGAGAGGCCGAAGGCGTAATCTCCGAGTAACTTGCAAGCGAAACCTGTGGAACAAAGTTCTGGAGGTAAATGGGGAGGCAAGACGAGTTTTTCGTAGGAATGCCAGGCCTTAGGCTTAGCATGCTTTTAGAGACGGTTGCTATGTGAGCTTGGGGGCTGAAGGCCCGTGGGTGAGCCCCCATGGACACTTACTGTTCCCAGGTGTCGTCATATCAACCACCAAACCACCACCGTCACCCAAGTCCAGAAGGTCAGGCAAATTTTCGTAACAATGTAAGATCCAAATCAAGCCTTAAGAAACTCGGGAGCTGAAGGCCACTTAGATTATACTATCCCTAGGTGGCAGCGAGGCCAAAGGCCGAGTTTTATGTTGGAATGAAAAGCCCACAGCATCCCTTTAGAGAGCGCTCTCAATGCGAGCCCCTAAGCCACTCATTATCTTCGGGTGTCTTACAAGCGAACCCTGAGGCCCAAATTCCCGAAGATAAAAGGGGAGCCAATTTTCGTAGGAATTTAAGGCCTATAGTATGCTTTTAGAGACCGCTACCTAGGCGAGCTTGAGGGCCGAAGCCCCCACGGTTATTTACAATCTCTAGGTGTCTTTGAAAGCGAAACCTGTGGCCAAAGTACTGAAGATGAGCGGCGAGGCAAGCGAGCCCTCACAGACACTTACTATTCCGTAGTTGAGTGGCGAGGCGAAGGGCGAAGTAAGTCCCGTAGGTGAGTGGCGAGGTTAAAATGAAAGACTCGAAGCATTCCATCGGAAAGCGCTAAGACCCCTAAGTACACTCATCATCTTCCGGTGTCTTGCAAACGAAACTTGAGAACCAAAATCTCGAAGGTAAAAGGGGAGGCAAGCGAAGAGGAAGCGAAGCGAAGGCTGAGGTTTTCATAGGAATTAAAGACCCAAAATATCCCTCTAGGAGGCGCTCCTTATGATGCGCATATTTCAGATAGTCACGGGAGTTTATTACATTAAAAATATTGATACCATAGATACTCAATTCTCCGCGGAATGCCGTTTTGTCCAAATCGTATACCCACATCCTTTGACGTTGGTGAACTATGATAATTCGTGATACTTTTTTATTTATTTATTCAAAAATAAGAACTTAAAACTACTTACATTTTGTCTTTAAACAGCGAGCGAAAACCCCGTACGGTTTATCTGTCGCCATTGTCGCTCGTAGAATTAAAAAAATAACGTGCGGAAGGAGGTAGATTTATTTTCCCTGATTTGTTTGTGAACAACTTGCACTTGGACTTGATATCTTAGTAGTAAGTAAGTATTCAAGTCAACCTTCAAACAACTTTAGATGACCTCTGATTTCATAGCAAATATAGGAAGGCAGAGATCAAGGTTTCGGGTTTTTCAATATAAACAGCGAAGTCGTCAGTAATTGAAGTTCCAATAGGTCTCTTATGTATAACCGTTACTATCGTTGGAGCTATCAACGAGTTTTGGTTAATATGTAGTGTTTACCCGCCTACCACTATTTTACATTCCGGGTTTTTTCACGATTTATCAATATTTTGCTATAAGTTTGAATGGGGTTCTTTTTACTTTCTAGTCAAGTATATGCTTGTCAATTTTCAAGTCTTTAGCTCATAGATTTAAGAAGTTCCCATACAAAGTTCAACTCCATTTTTTAACTCCTTTATTAATTTTATAGCCTAATATGCTGACCGGGAATTTCCTCTACAGATAAGTATAGTTTGCATCAAAATCCGTTCAGCTGTTTTCACGTGACGCGCGTACAAATAAACAGACAAAAATTCTAAAAACTTTTGGATCGTGTTCTGTTATCAATTTTAAGAATCCCCAGTAAACTTTTTTTCTAATATCTTCCATGTACAGACTTTCGACCGTCTTCAGCTTTATTATTTGTATATAGTTTATTTGAAGTGAGCTTTCACACTTATATCCAAAATTAAATACGTTTTGCAACAATAGCATTGCATAGCATGCAATAGCATGGGCACGCCATTATTTGCCAAAAAAGTTAACCCAAAAATATGGCACGTGCCATATACAATGCTGTTGTTACGTTATTAGTATACAAAACTTATGTTTAGACGGTATAATGAAATTTAACTTTAAATAATAAAAACTACAAACTATAACCAAAGTGTTACAAATACAATCCTAACTAAATCCATTGATACAAATATGTCATAGTTAACATTATTTCCACTGAGCTACATACTAATCGCCAGAACAATGACATTATGTTATGACACACAATACTATTGTGAGGTCAGCGCGTGTAATATTTTGCAAAAAAGGTTACGACCTCATAAATAGCTCAGTTGCTATAATTGTAACTATACCCTTTTCGCGAAAAGACAATAATCGTATGGTAATGCAACATTTTTTGTAATTTTACCGGTAACTTTTCCCCAAAACTACTACCGTAATACTTCTTGCAATTTCGGGTTTGAATGAAAATAAAAAATAGATATTGTAGCGATACGTTGCTAGCCCATCGCCCACAACACACTTCAACTCTATTCCCATAACCGCCCCTTTGCACATACACGACGAGAGAGATGTCGGCACCTTTATAAGTATATATATTTACATTTTACATTTTTTTATGGAATCCTTACCTTGCTTTTAACTTTAAAAATAGAAATAGCTTCAACTTATATAGGAAACTACGCGACCCACTTAAGGTTAAATTACAGGCGGCCAATAATCGATTTTCCAAAGTGTATCCTACATTCCTTGAATAGTCCTAGAACCATACAGGTACAACACTTACCTTATAATTATGTATCCTTATCTATAGGTAGGTTTCTATTTGGGTAAAATGCAGTTGCAATAAACTTAAATTTTTAGGAAGTAAATAAATGGCATTCCCGTAAACTTATATTTTGTTGCAAAAAATGTTGTGAAGATCATAAGAGTTTGTGAATAAAATAGCCCATGTCTGATTAAGAAAGAATAAATTAACAAAATACACAAAACTTATTGTAACTATATCTAAAACTAAACTACTTAGCTTTTCGGTGAAGAAAAACATCGTGAGGAAACCGGTCTCATCCAAATAAGGTCTAGTTTTCCCTTTGTCGCTTCGGTCGCGTCAGTCGCTTTCGTAAAACTAGTGCCTATGCCAAATCTTGGGGATTAGGTGTCAAAGCGGACCCCGGGCTCCTTTAGGGGCATTACCGGGAATATCTCTAGGAGGATGATGATCTAAAACTAAACTACTTATTAAATAAAATAACTTAGAAATGAAATATTTGCCCCAGTTCGCCGTCACTGGGCAAAGTGCCCAGAAGGCTGGCAGCATTGCCATGTTGGATGGCAATGCTTATCCTCTGTGCGAGGTATGAGCTAGCCCTCCAGTCACGCGTGATTTCGGCGAGTCGCTTGGAGCACTCCTTCAAGACCCTGTGGGCACTTTCCCCCCAGGGTCCTAAGATCATATATTAAAGAACTTAGACACTCTACACCTCAGTGAACTTTTCAGCTGTGATGGAAATAGCCCTTTTACGAATTGGGTTAGTATCCGAAGAGGCGGCATAGGCATGTATTAAGTACTTACGGGAATATCGACAACATTATGCACGTTCTTTTTCCAGAGAGTAATAATATCCATTCATTACTTTTCTTCAATCCTCTCCCAAGTGGTGAGACTGGATTTATCTGAGTTTGAACTTAAGCGGCACAATTAGTTGTCATAACAGGAGTGACGTCACCAGATGCTGATTGGTGATATTAACACGTTCCGTTTTACATTACTTTTTGCTTATTAGTATAAAGTAAAGTAAAAAAGCTTCTTTATTTTTTTTTTACATTTTGGTCTCAAAATAATGGTACATATAGGTTCTTCCCTATTGTATCAAACATCAAAACTTCCTGTCGCCCTTGTCCGCATAAAATAAAAGTCACCCAGTAAAATCAGTCGGTCGTATTTAACAAAAGAACATGAAGCCGCGGTGGCCGATATGACACAACATTTCATTTTTCTAAGTGGTCCATTATACATATAATTTAGTTCGATAGAAAATGAAATTTTAAGGTATACGTGTTTTTTTACTTCTCCCTAAATGTTTATTTTCATTCAAAAATATCAAAATTAAAAGGAGTGAATCCCAATAGGTCGTAAGTAAAACATGACGTCATTATTATATCTCTCTATGGCACCTGTCCACATCTTTCACTAACAGACGTAGGAATGACGTCACACACGTAGATTTTAGTTTCTCCGAAAGGAGTAAGAATAAAAATGGGAAAACCACTTAATTACGTTCAGATAAGATAATTACCGAAATGGTTTACGATTTAGGCATCTTTAAATATTTTGATATGTTGTCAATTATTAAATGATTGCTGTTAATTATTGTCTTTAATCACATTTGCTCGACGACCGTAGCGCTAGGTTGTGGTAATGTGCGTGCGTTGATGCCCCGACCCAGGAAAGCCCGACGCCCCCGCCGCATTCCCCATGTATTTTGACCGGCCGGGGAACGTGGAAGACTGGAAGTGATGTAGTCGGTAATTAGGCACGGCGGGAGCACGTCCCTTCCTCGCCAGCCCGGAGCCACGACTCGCTGCCGCAATAATGTCCGCGTCCGTGTCAGATATAGCAATCAGCTCACCGTGTCCCGTGCCTAGGGAAACAGCATTAAATAATACAAGTTTCAAATTATTTAACCGCGACATCATAAAAACGAGTAATGAAGTTAAAATAATAATAGAAAATAGAGAAGTGCATACGGGTGAGTGAGTCAGTGCAAGGAGGCAACAGCAAGGCATGTAAATAAAAGAAAGTGCAACACAAAGTGGCTAATAAAAAGTGAATGCGTAGATAACACATTAATACATAGATAAACTATAAACGGAAATGTTTATATGAGGTGATCGTTTCCAGGCTAAACCACGGGTCGGCACGAGGGATATTTGTCGGTCCACTCCCTCGACAACACTTGGCAAAAACAAAACAAGTATAAAAGCCACAACAAAACGGTAAGAACGGTATTTTCTTAAAAGTATACAATTTATCAGACACAGACAAAGAACAACAACGAACCATTCAATTTCAGGACTTCACAACAAAATAAACAATAACATCTAAGGACCGGGTTGTACTTCGGCTGGCAAAAATGGTTGCAGCGTGCAGCGAATAAATATGAATATGAATATGAAAAAAACATGGCGATGAAAATGAGCTGCTCGGGACCGATTTTTGACTTTCGAGCGCTCGACTTTTTCACTCGAAAACCAACAAATTATGAAATGCTTCTTTGAAATAGCGAAAGAATATTTCAAAATGAGTGGTATCGACCACTCGTATTCAATTCTATAGATAGAAGTTAAGTGCCGGCCATTTTGACACTACAAACGTATTTTTTATACTCGTCGACCTTAGTGTTTGAATTAAGGGGCTCCCATACGCCAATGACCTTCGATCTGAATCCCTTAGTTTTCTTATGTTTTTTTTAGCTTACTATATTAACAACAACGGCTTTAAGCAATATAGTATCCCATATTTACTTCAAAGTTCATCGTTTTCGAGATATTTGGCATCAAAGTTGAACCATTTTAGGTCAAAAAACCCGTTTTCTGGCCATAACTTTTGTGTTAATTGGTTTATAATGAAAACCCTAGACCAGTTTTTAGAGACGTCTCAGACGGACCCAAATATGTAGATTTCGTATATGTCAGATCTTTCACGTCAATAGAGATACGAAATTAGTGTTTTTTTAGACAATCTTTAAAAAAATCATGCAACATTAAGTATTCATTTGTTTCAAAATCCGGTAGACCAAAATGGAGATAAAAGATTGAAAAACCGATAACCGTTTGATTCATACTTCTATCTGTAGTGCAAAAGAAGGAGATACGATTCAAAACTTGACTAAAATCGATGGAAACCTCGGGTAGCCCCTTAAGACTTCGTACACCAAACTTAAATCACATACTTTACTATAGAGCTCCCAACTCAACATAGTAATAAACCCAATGATTTCTTTTGAATAATTTAAAGAAGCTATCAATGTAAGGCAATATTGTTAACCATTTTTGTTTGCTATCGAACCACAAGTATTTCTATATTTACGGAGAAAAAATACAACAAAAACAGAACGTACCTAATAACTAAAACTAACTTTAAACATATATATTAACGAAACAAGAATGATTAGGTAACATAAAAATTATCCGCGACGCAGGCTTCGTCGATTGCGTACCTCCTTTAAACTATCTGAACTCGTATTTCCCACTTTCCTAACGTTTTCCTGCTTTGTCGGTGGCAATACGCGAACCGCGTTCAGCCAAATTAGACATAAATACTTAATCTTAGTCAATCAGCACGGCAATCAAGAAAGTAAAACCTTCAAACCTTCAAGAAAAGAGCGTACACCCATCTTAAAGGCCGGCAACGCACTCACAACACCTCTGGTGTTGCAGGTGTCCATGGACGGCGGTAATCGCTTACTATCAGGCGATCCGTCTGCTCGTTTGCCTACTATCACATAAAAAAAAGTATCTTATCTCAAATCAGCCAAACATATTGCACCAGATCAGTAGCTGCAGGTAAGTATGCCGTTCTCAGAGTAAGCAATTACTACGGGGATAGGCGTAACGCTTTACCTGCGGCTATTAGACAAGAGAAAAACAAAAATAAATTTAAAAGTGCCTAGTTGTAAACACTATCTCGACAGTATTTAAATACTTAAATACCCAATATCTTATATCTAGTTACCTATCCACTTTATACAACATCATTTAAAGCTGTTTTTACTTCTTAAGACTTTACTAATTATATAGACTGATTAGAACTTTACCACTTTATATAGACTCATTATCATTAAGACTACCTCAAATTATATAGAAAGAAAGAAAGAAAGAAAACATTTATTCGTGGCAATGGCAACAATACACATTGTGGACACATACGCACCACATACAATACACATTTGCCACGAAATGGTCACAACTCAGCGTAATGCTGGCAAAACCAGCGCTGGTCTTCCGTTGTGACCATTTGGTGAGGCACGGAACAATGACGCCACGATCACACACAAGGACATAGACTCATGGATCCCACAGTCAAACTGTGCAAACAGTTTTGTGAGACGTTGTATTTAGTTTTAAGTCATTGTAAAGTGCTGTTCTGAAATAATTAATAAAAAAAACAAGAAAAGCCTTTCTGAACCTAAACTACATGATGACTTACTTACCTACTTGTCATAGTATGTACAACATGATCGTAACAAAACATTTTACACGAATGTTTGTAGGCTTTAAATTGGTAGAACCGAGTGAATATACTATAGTATAGTGACCTCCGAGGGTCAGTAGATACCTACTTTCCTCTAGCTCGTATTAAATATGTGAAACCAAGACGCAAGTTACCTTAAGAGTTTTAACCGGACAGGCCCCAAATATGTTTTTTTTTCATGATAATCTACTTTTTTTTTCGTAAAGAAGAGCTATATCCAATATCCATAACCTAACCGGGTATCACCCGGACCATTACCTGTCCGTCTACTTACGTACTACTGTTTTTTTTAAACCTCGTTTTATCATAATGAACTTGATCTTTATTTTTCTTTTTCATATCAAAACCTACTTATTTTCTCAATTTATTATGAATATTTTGATGCTTTACTTTAACCTAATTGATATCAGTTGGCTTAGTAACTATAATTAGAAGCTGAAACGCGCTAGAAAGAATCAGTTTGTGTTTATCTTTATCTTTATCTATCTTTATCAATCTTAAAAGCTACTTTAACTTCATTACTGTCCTCTAATTAAGTTAAGATACTATCTGAACTAAATCTTTCAATCCTTCCTTCTTACAACGTCTTGGGAGGCGTGTAGTGACATCGACCAGAACACTTAGGCTTCTTTATTTAAAAAAAACTTTGTTTTTTTTCTCTCTGATAGATCTTTTTTAATAATTTAATCAGTAGTTTATCTAAAATACAAAGAATTCAAGTTTTAAAGATAGCCTTATGAACGGGTATTTATTTTTTGTAGTGTCACTTTTTCGTGCGATAAGTGCATTGAGCAACCTTTAACTCGGTACTTAAAAAGTTTAATAATACAAGGACTGAAAAATAATCATCGAGATTCTAAAAGCATACATGGTTTTAATCACGGTTTTAATAGATTAATTCAGAAAAGTACATTGCTATCAATAAAGTTATGAAATATACGTATATAACAATGATGCCAAAGACGACAAAAAAATAAAAGGCCATTGTAATACCACTTAGATATTTTGTACGGTCGATGTATTAACGAAATTAATTAATTTAAACTTACCTAACGCGGGGCGAAGACCGGAACATAAGGCATCAGGATCGTAGAACTGCTGGCGTTAAAGGCGGCGAGAATGTGCGCGGTCATGTATTTGATATCGTCTTCGCCGAGAAACTGCCTCAGGCACAGCGTTAAAAAGAGGCAAGAATAAATAATAATACAATAAACTGATAAAAAGAAAGTGAATAATACTAGTGTTAAATAGCACCAGAAAAATACAGAATGTTGTTCGTCCCCGAGGACTGCTACCGCAACAACTACAAGAACCACAAACAGCGGGAGCAAAGGGACCATTGTTTCTTTTCTACTTTTCGACAGAAACTTTGACTATCAGCGTCAAAAATAATATAACTGTGATAACCATAAATTATTTTTGATTTCGGTGTGCTGAATTGAATCAACAGGTATCACTAGTTGCTGAATTTAGCGCTTGGTCTAAGCCAGAAGAACAAAACTTTTAATAAAATTATAGGCAATTTACGGTAGTAAACGCTGAACTTTTATGCCAGACAAATTTAACTCCACAAAAGCACACTTCGAAATATTCAAAAGTTCAAATAAAACACTGAATTTACACACTGATTTTACTCTGGGACGCGGCGTTCTATGCCCTAGAATTTCCGATGTGTTCTGGGCAGAGCAGCGCAGAGCGCTTGGACCGAATGCGCCTGCAGGCGTCGCTCTGTCTGCCCGCCCATCTCCGTAAATGATAGCCCCGCCCTCATGCAGTGATAGTCACTGTACTCGTATTGGTTTGCCACTACATTGATATGACTACTACGAGTATGAAGGAGCGCCCCCCCAATACCCCTTGCGTCTGCGCAATTCACGTCTTCAAAAGCTTTTAATTAAGACTTGACGTCTTCGTTTGCCCAGTTAATTTTGATGCCGACTGTACCATCGCCGATACAGATAACTGACCATCCGTGCACTTTATGGGAATTCTAATAAGGGTGCATATAAATACAGGTGATCAGTTAAATGTGTTGGCGTTTGTATCTATTACTCGTTTTAATGCTTGTTGTTAAAACATGCATTACGTATTTGAGTGGGTGCAATCTGTACAAAATATATTGACAATATAAAAATAAGGTTCTCACTTTTCATGCAGGCGAACTTTGCTTTTGCGAAGTTTGCTCATATCCGGGTCACGAATAAATAATTAATAAATAATTATTGAAAAACTTAACTAATTATTTACCGATTTAACAGACGTATAAATCGTATAATGCGTTACCTTTCCACAAGTTTTTGTGTAGTCCCTATAGATAAGAAGACATCAATTTATTTCTCATTTTTATTTCTTGAATAAAGCACGAAATTCAGTAGCAAACGGTAGTTAAAAAAGCTTTTACTAACAGTATTAAAATGACATGCTAATTAAGTGTTATTCAGAAGATAAATATCAACAATTTAAATTCGTCTTCAGTGTTGTCACCTCTTTTATCCGGATGCCAGTAATGGTGTGTAACCGGATATTATATTTAAACCTCCCTTTACGTGACCTACCCTACCTACATACCTTTACGTAACCTTACCTTAACAATAGTTCATAGTTCATAGTTATTTATTCAGTAACAATATACATTGCATTTGAAATAAAAATGTCAAAATAATACAAAAAAAAACAAAAACGAATACAGTAACAGAGAGCAACTAATAAAGAATAAGAAAAAGAAAATTAATAGAAAAACAATAATGAGGAATTTATAGCATGTCTTTGTATCAATCAAATGATTTACTAAATTCCAATACTACATTACTTAAAATAAATTTTCACCATCGCCCGTATTTGACGTGGTGGCTGAAACATTTGCCGATTTTAATGAAGATATGGCTTCCTTCCGCAGTGGATACTTTTGTAACTTATTTTTCAACACAACTGCTCATGACGTACCTCTTATTGTGTCGCTTTTAGGCTCATTATCCTGGATATTAAAAATTCGTGTTTTATGGTTATAACACTTGTGTGTTATGGTTATATCCCGATGAAGTCACGTTGGCACCTTGCAGCATGATATATGCATGAACATGTTGCATTCTTAAATTAACCGGGTTGTACAGACTGTATAGCTTTTTTTTTAATTCTCAGCAAATGGATACTTACTCGACTAAACAAATTAAATCCTTTATGTTAATTAATTGGCTATTTCTTTTTGCATATGATATAGAAACGTTAAATTCAGTAAAACTATTCATTTTTAGTAACATTTTACATGAATGAATACAGATAACATTATAAAACAAAAATATTATTTTATTTTGTATTGGCTGTTTAGAGATTTCTGTGTCCGCACTGCGCAAACTTCATGAAAAAAACTGTTGCCGCTACGATAGGTTATTTTACAAATATTTGTGATTTGTTTATGCGTGTTTGGTTATTATCAACAATGTTGACTCGTGGTGACTAGAAAAGTGATAAATAGAATGGACGCCACTGGAAATTCTTGGCGATGTGCAATTGTGAGTAAAAACCTGTTGTCATCTTAATGATTTACTCAATGTAAAGAAAATAATTTGGCAGGCCTAAAACATTTTCATCGTATGAAAATGATATATTTACTCGCAAAATGTGTTGAAAAACGTCGTATTTAATGATACGCGTGAGCTTTGACAACAATTTCGCCTCTGATGTAATTATCAACATACCTCACTTGTATCACAATGTACTATTTTTCCTTTTTGAAGTCCATAATCACTGATTACGGGGTCTGAGGTGACCAGTGCCCTATGAAACCAATCGGACATGGCTGCTACACGATTTTTTTTCCTGCAATGGTGCTCCGTATCATACCGCCAGAATTTATTTCGGGCTTCTGCTCCTTGCTCCGAAAGCTTCCCAATAAGAACAGGCGTCAATTCAATTACTTTAGCGCCATGAACGAGGATATTATAATTTTGACTGTCATTGGATGCCATCTTAACTTTTCTATGTACTTTTTTGAAAGATTTCTGCATAACGTGCCAAATTTTGTAGGTCATACAATATAAATATCACTTAGTATTTATGGATGCCCCAATTTCTTGTCATAATCATACAACATAAGTTTTATGGTCCAACAGTTTAAGTCACACTTGTCAGTGTAAACGATGCTCGATGACCTCAGTAAAGCTTCCGAGCGAGTGGGTCAAAGAATGAACATGGATAAGACGAAGATCATGTCAAATGCCCATGTAGTGCCAACTCCCATTACAATCGAACACTTTACGCTCGAAGTTGTAGACGCTTATGTATACCTAGGACAGACTATCAAGTTAGGTAGGTCCAACTTCGAGAAAGAGGTCAATCGTCGAATCCGACTCGGCTGGGCAGCGTTCGGGAAGCTACGGCACATCTTTTTGTCCGATATTCCGCAGTGTCGCAAGACGAGAGTCTTTGACCAGTGGTCGCTTACTATGGGCCTCATAAGAAGGCTCAAAGTCACCCAAAGGGCAATGGAGAGGGCCATGTTGGGAGTTTCTCTGCGCGATCGCATCAGAAATGAGGCTAACCGCAGCAGAAACAAGGTAACGGATATAGCCCTCCGAATCGCTAAACTTAAGTGGCAGTGGGCGGGGCACATAGCACGTAGAACCGATGGCCGCTGGGGCGGAAAGGTTCTCGAGTGGCGAACATGTACCGGAAGGCGCGGCGTTGGTAGGCCCCCACAAGATGACCTGATGATCTGGGAAAGGTTGGGGGAATCCGCTGGATGCGGGTGGCGCAGGACCAGTCACTTCGGCACTCTTTGGGGGAGGCCTATATCCAGCAGTAGACGTCTTTCTGCTGATATGATGATGATGATGAAATAAAAGTTGAGTACCGGGAAATGGCTATTGTTTAATTTAATTTTGCAAATATTTGCTATTTTCACGCAATCGGAGTGAACAAGTGTTTACGCTCAAGTTCTAGTCTCTGCGTATACTCAAATTAAAAATCCCTCGCCGGTGGCTCGGGGGGATATAAACGTCTCAGGTAAAATGGCTCGTTTTATGCACTTGTTGTATAATATTCTATTTTGGTTGTGTTTACACGAAGGCGCTTTTTGAACCCCTTATATACTTTCGTGAGAGTTAAAAGTTATGCTAAAAATTATACGGTTTATATATTACTCACGGTTGACACTGTATCGAACTCGTCGGGAGTTTTTCGTCAGGTTGGCTGTTTTCGCGGCATTGTCGTTAATACGTCATTTTAATCGTCAGGATAAATACTAGTACATCTCTCAGTATTGTTGGATGTTCATTAATCCATAAAAATATTATAAATGCGAAATTTTACCTGTCTGTCTGTCTGTCTTTCGGTCTGTTACATCACGCTTAATCTGCTGAACCGATTGAGATGAAATTTGGTATGGAGATAGTTTTAATCCCGGAGAAGGACATATTTTTATCACGGAAATCATCCCCTAGAGGGATCAAATGGGGGGTGAAAATTTGTCGGGATCTACGATATAAACGAGTTCCACGCGGACGGAGTCGCGAACAAAAGCTAGTTTCATAATTTGTGTAAAAAATATGTGGTTAAAGTAACGAAGCACGTAACCCATTCAAGGTTAATGACTCACCTATGAGACATACCCATACCCTACCTACCCATCCCAGTCTTTTGGTGTGCGATCTTTCATACATTCTGTACAACCGATAATATTTGATTGTGTGATTTGCTCGCGCTGCTACAAGTAAATCGCATTGCATAGAAAGGTATTGCCGCTTTCGGCATAGGTACCTAAACAGGGGATTTGTTACGAGAAAACCTTCTGTACGTAGGCACTATTATTTATTCTGTGGATAGGTGCCAAGTAAACCATGCTTCTGCTAGGTTCATTCAAGGAAAAGTGTAAAAAATAAAACTGCTCTCCAACTCGTAATAAATTTATTTCACAATACCCCGGGTTTCTGGATCTATCTTAGGCAACACTTTAACCATGGACACGTTTGGGGTGATTTCAATAATGGTTGATCAGAAAGCTGAAACAATTTGCGAATGCCATCATTTTTGTTTCGTGTAATGTCACATCTGTACTATGAAAAGAGCCTTCAAGATAAGCTATAGGTACTTATATAGAAAACTCCCATGAGACATATTGACATTTAATGAAACAGGTTACGACGTCCTTAAGGTCTATATTCGACCTTAAACACGCGATTGACCCGATTCATTATATTTTAAGTTTGTACTTGGTTATTTTTTGGAAAGTTTCCACACAAGGTATTTCAAATCTTAAGGTAACCGCATTTAGGTTGAAATCCACTCGGTCGTATTATTAAGACTATTCGAAATAATGGTTTTTTTATCTTATTATTATTGCTTTAACGTATAGTTAAACTACCTATCATTGAAATCATCCCAAAATAATACCCTACAAATTAATATCGACAACCCAAAGCATTTATAGTATTGAAGCTTAATTCTGAAGTCTCAGCTAATGTCCTCCAGTACTTGTCCTTTATGTCTGACATAAAGCATCTGTCCCTCTCGCACGTATACCTTCCTCTCTATCGTACTTGCAATATTTGAGAAGGGGGAAATATACGATCTTCGACCTTTAGCGGACTGTTTTACTGTCGTCTGGGTGTTTTTTTTAGCTTGTGTGTGGCATAATTAAGAAGCAGATACAACGAGCTTTGGATTGTCAAAAAAAAACATTATAACTAATAAGCTATAATTAGGAACTTCGCTTCACGCAAGACGTCTTAGCCTTGTAGTGATTACTAAGATACTTATAGATTCATACTTAAAGAGTCAATTTTCAATTTTATTGTTTATAATACTCGTGACAAATACAACCTTTATTTAACTTTACATTCGATATTAAATTTACAGCTTTTTTAAACTACTTGAATTGAATGTAGTTATAAAGGCGTTATCATCTCTTTCATGAAATAAACCCTGGGACAAAAGCAAAGTTCGTTAGAACGGCATTCGACGAAATACGTAAAGCGATTAGACACAACCTAACAGAAAACAAAAACTTTTAACATTTTTCAACTCCGTACGTGACCAGTCACTCGAAATGTCATCAAAAACGAGATACAATTAAAGTGACTTAATTACCTAGACGATAGAGTTCGCAATCCAATGTTATATTTGGATGGTTGGTCAGTAACTGGTCGTACGTAAATTCAATTAAAAATAAAATGCATAGATAAATAATTGAACGAAAATTTCACTCGCAGCTCCATCATAACCTGAAAATAAGGAAATAATTGATGGTGAAATGTGAAAAACCCCGTTTTGCCACATTGGAGTAAGCACAAACATACTATCAGTCATCACCTGTCAATGTGTGTGCTTCAGTATTATACAACGGGTGATGTAAGTGTATTTACTTGAATAGAAACATTTTAATTTATGACTGGTTTTTTGATAAATAGTACACACAAAACAGAATTTTGTAAACGTCCCTAGGAAAACAGCACACACAAAAACGTAAGTAAAGTCCCTCTTGCACATTATAGTTGCGGACTGTTCAATTACGCATTTGATTTGTTATTGTTGCATTTTTTTACGGTGTATTGTTCAGGTCACACCTACGTTCAAGACAGGCCTTTTCTTAAGTTTTTCACAGCGCAGCAAAATTTAAACAAGCACAAATCGCGGCCATCTTCCTGAATTTTGAATGTCATCCCCGCCATGTAAGTAAAACCTGCGCAGGCACCGTATCATGGTCGACCTTATCACGCGATAAGTGATAAGGCCGACCATGATAGGCTGCAGGTTTAGTTTCTCTCATTTGATAAATATAGTCCTTGTGTAGAGTATGTTGTTGGGCTATACGCTACAATTATAGGGCTTAGCGACTCCAATGTTGCATAAACTGGTTTATATTAGCACGCAGATATTGTCCTTATGATATTTGCCATAATTGTTTGCATAATCGTTACCTTTAATCTTCTCATGGATCAGCTGCCAAAAAGTCTATCAAAATGATGGCACAGTGTGTCCAACATTAAAGTGCACCAGCCGCCAACAAGTATGCGAAGAAAAATGACAAACATTGGACTAAAAAAAACAAACACAATAACATCTCGCGTAGCGTCAAATCGCATCGCACAACTAAATGGGTACCCACAAATCGCATTTTAGCAGACACTCACATTTTAGTCCTGTCAGTCTTTCGAATTTGACGTACACCTTTTCCTGTAAGGGGCCGAGCGGCGCGGCGAGGCGCTGTATGCCCTCATGTTAGCGTAGAATTTCCCTCCCTGAGTTATAACCTCCAGTCTGGCTGACCCCTCCGCGCGTCCATAGTCATTCTCCACACAAATCCTGTACAGCCCAACGTCTTCGATCGTCACATGTTCGATCTCGAGCATTCGAATCTCATCTTTTTCCTTTACAGTGATACGGGACGAAGGTGTGACGATGATGCCGTCCTTGTCCCACGTGGCCCACGGGGACGGGAGGCCTTTGACGGCGCATTGGAAGACCACTGTCTCTCCCTCTTCCACGACCTTGTTGAAGGGGTAGGTGTAGAAGCTGGGCGCCATTTGCCGAGACGGGCTGCCGAGGCGTTTCATGTCGGGAGCTGGACAGATATAATAAATAGATATATACTTTTTTTTTAGGTACAAGTTTTTATTGGAAACTATACTTTTTTCCACAGTCATCTTCTACTTGCTCTAATGGCCCTAAATATGACGGGATAATCTAGAGTAGTATTTATCTTATGGCAACCTTCTGACCCCATCATCAAAACTGCTCCGGGGTGTAATAATTTAGCGTTGTCACCGAATTTGCATAAGTGAGCCAAAGGCCATAAGTGAGCCTAGCCCTTACAGACGCCCTAGTATAAGTTTAACCGAAACAAAACGTTACGACCGCGTTCGCGTTTAGCTGTCAAATCTCATACAAATTGAGGGTAAACGCAAACGCGATCGTAAAGTTTTGTTTCGGTAAAACTTATACTAGAGCCTCAGGAATCTAATACACTACTTTCGATGACTTTTGATGAAGTGTTAGGTTTTTTTTCCTGATGGATAGAAATGTTAAAATAATGAGTAAGTAGGTATTATTGTTGCCAGGCCTGTAATTTTCATGCTGGCAATATTGTATATGTTGAAAAACATTTTATATCCATAAATGCATAAAGAGAGAAATAGAGAGAGATTCGTGGACGCGGATAATTAGGTCGCACATTATAGGGCGCCCAAGTTTCTATGCGAACACTTCGATGGCGGAACCGCAGTCATTTGTCTTTTTGGAGACTCCGCTCAGTGTTTAGGGCTTGTTGTTAGTGCTGTCGTTGTTACCGGGTGTGGTGGTTCTGGAGACGGAGCGCGCGGGGGTGCTGCGCGGGGTGCTGCGGGGGGTGGAGGCGGCGGAGAGCGCGGGGCGGCGCAGGCGCGCGGAGAGGGTGTTAGGCTCGCCAGGCGCTGTAACGGACAAACATTCTTAACAACACAGAAAAAATAGCTAAGTAGGTACAGTCGAGGTCAAAGATATCTTTACAATTGAGTGTTACAAAGTATCTTTACATTTAAATAGGCTTACACATGACGAACACATACTTACAACGCAAATGACAGTTTCCTCAGTAAGCTCGTTTCTCCATAAAAACTTTGCATATACAATGACATGAGGTATATCTATGTCTGCAATTAGTTTATGTAGCTTCAGATACCATAGTAAAAGAAATTCAACTAATTTAAGTTTTTCATACAAAACTTGTTTTTGCTATATGTCGTTTGGTTTATAAACTGGAACCATATAATTTAATTACAGACTAAGACTAACTGTTAACCATACTGACTAACCATATAAACTAAGTACATATATATACCTCATGCCATTGTATATGCAAAGTTTCGTCACAATCCAACACGTAGTTTTAAAATGAGAGCGTAACTACTTTTGTATGGGAAGGTGGAATTTGGCCGAGCTTACTGCGGCCTCTTAATGCACCAAAGTTCTGTTTACCATCTGTCTTCCATAGAAACATTTTCACACGTTGTGACATAATAGGTTTACATTGCATGTTACAAAATAACATTTCCTGTCAATGTGCCCTAAATATTATTTAAAGTGTAACATTTGCTAAATGAATAATAGTCAAAAAATGATTTATAACACGATATAGTTTCAATTAGGTAAACAATTTGTCTAATCAACTATTGTAAAAACAATATTTCATGAAACAACTACCTAATTTGTTAATCGTTAGTTTGTCAAACGTTGTTTATAAAATGAATATTTATGAAACGTTTTTTTATGAAATTATTGGATACCTTGCTATACACTAAGTCAGGTTTGTTAAGTTAAGAAGCATCAGATGCCCGTAGGGTTAACTACCCAGAGACAGGAACCCCGCAGTGCGGAGCTCCGTCAAACCTTCCGAACTACGATGAAAATGGCGAATGGGGTGTGCCGGTAATGTACGGGGGTACTAAGGAGATATATACTCACGGTAAACGACAAGGCAGGCGCTAGTGGAGGCCTTGCCGAGGCTGTTGGAGGCCTCGCATGTGTACGTGCCCTCGTCGTCGGCCGTCACTTGTTTGATCCGCAGCCGCGCTGCGCCGGAGTCGAAGGTGCACTCCAGGTACGGGCAGTCACGGATTAACTAAAACGGGTATAAAAAGGAATATATGAAAAAAAGTTTTTAACAAATGACGCCTGCCTTCAGAATGGATTTAGGCTAAATATTTTTTCCTAGGCTTGCTTGCGTTCTCTGTTATAATTGAGTGGAGCCGAGTGGACACTTAGGGCCTATGCAGACTTGTGTGTGTCAAATCACAAGTAAAGGCCTCCACATACCGACCGCGTGTCATGCGCTAAACTTGTGTTTTTTTAAATTGGATGTATAGCTCCGGAGATAATTAACACCCTACATATAAATTTACAAAGCTGCAGCCTCACAGCCTTTCCTCTTTAAACTTCTCATTGTTTAGGGTTCCGCAGTCAACAAGGAACCCTTATAGTTTCGCCATGTCCGTCTGGCCGTCCATCCGTCCGTATGTCCGTCCGTCTTCGGCTTAGCTCAGTAACTATTACTACTAGAAAACTGTAATTACGCTGTCAAAACCGAAAAATCAAATCTTCTTTTTTGCGGTACCTCCTCTACACCGAAGATAGTGGTAGTAGTACATACAGGGTGACATTTTAATCAGTGTCCAAATTTTTTGTAGGCATTTAGTATCACTAATATACTCCATTTTTGAAAAAAAAAACTGGTAGGTGTTTTTTTAATTATCAATTGTCTATCCCAAAAGAACACAGCGTGGTTACTGGGCATTCGGTACCGCGCGGAGCGGAGCGGGGTCGAGGGAGGGGAGGCGTGCCGTGCGCAAATCTTACTACCCGCTGAAGTGCCCGCGCGGTAAGGCATTTTTTGGGATAACTTTAAACAAGAATTACTATTTTTTTTGTACTGAATAATAAGTTAAATAATAATAAGTTGAATAGGAAAACTATCACGGCTAAGTAGGCATAAGTAATTACTGAGTAAGCTGGACCAAGTTGGTTGACTAACCAACTTAAAATCTATAGTGCATTCATCCTTACTTGTCTTATTTGGTAAACAACATTCTAACCTCAAAATGTATCTTTTTAGACAATAGCAGCTATTTTATCGTAAAAAAAGCGTTGCTAGACAAAAAAATCGTGAAGTGATGTCCGAAAAGTCGTCTCGGCATGATCTAATACTCGCAAAATTACTATACTATACTAAGTAGGCATAAGTAATGGGGTTGGCCGGGCGAAGGTATTTGCAGATGGCGCCAGCATAGGTTTTACCGTCAGTCCTACAAAAACTGTCAAATTCTTGTTTTTTTTTTTTCTGAATTTCCTTGTTTAGAATCAAGCCGTTTAAGCCAAATTCCATAGAAAAAGGCTAATGATTAGGTAAAACCTATGATGGCGCCATCTAGTCAAACATTTGACAGTTGCCAACCCCATTACCGAGTAAGCTGGACCAAGTTGGTTGACTAACCAACTTAAAATGTACTTTTAAAGGCCAACTTTCGCACAAATTCGGCTGAGGCAAACGCGGCGGCGCATGTCGTTGTAACTACGGCATCTACGGAACCCTACACCACCCTACACTGCGCGTGACCCGATACGCACCTGGCCGAATTTTTAATTTAGCTTTTTATCGACTATTTAGCAATACGATTCTAATGAGCTCCGAAACAATGGTTTTGTCATAAGCAGTGTTCGTTAAAATCTCAATGTATGGAAAGTTTGACAAGTTTCTATGGAGTGACTGCTGCCGCCGTCGCGCCGCCGCCATATTTAACGTTGGGTCAGTAATCGGAACAATATAGTCTATTTTTTTATTCCGTAGACTAAAATGACGTCTTATAAATAGTGATGTGCTACAACCGGTATTTACCGAAAATAAACGATTGGGAGGTACTTATATTTGTTGATGAAGCGTCTGTAACACAATGAATGGATAATCCGTGACATGCTAAAAACGAGAGAACACGCACTGAAAACATCCGATCACTAGACGAGTAAAATAAGTAATAAGGAATGCCAAATACGTAAACCGAAATGGCGTCGCGTCCGGTCGGCGATACGTCAATGTCATTTTAAATGTTTGAGTACATTAATAGTGAGTAAATTTTATTTATTGTTTAATTCGCATTTTTGTGAGTAGTTTTTATTTATTGTTTATTTGAATCTAAAATTAATTCAAGATTTTATCAGTTATTCACAAACCGATATCAAAGATCAGCACTGTTTGTATATAGCTGGTCACATTATTTCTACGTTTGACATTTGTGGTTGTCATTTTAGTCTACGGAATAAAAAAAATGACTTTAGTGCCACAGATGCTTCGGTTGGTAAGTAGATACCTGGTCTACAATACGTTTCACTAAATATATAATGGTTTTCCATTTGCCTAAGTGCCATACCAACATTTTTAGATCTTATGGAACATTTGAGAATAATAGAATAAAATAGTACAGATCTTATAAAGCAGATTATTATATTCTTGTTTACAAATAACCAATATGTCTACTTATTTACTTAATGGAATATTGACAGTTACAAAGAATGGAGTCTGACCTGGGAAATATGAGACTGAGCTTTATATTATGGCAGCAGTAATATGTGGCGAGCGTTCCGTGGCCGTTTGCCACAAGGACTTTTTCTTAAGGTATGGAATCCATTCTCGCCGTCAACGTCTCAAATTAGCAGGTAATCTGTTACTTGTTATTATAGTTTTTTTTTTAATACAGTTGCTCAAAAAGTGGTACTTTTTGTGGCTGCGTAGCGTACGAGAAGCTCAATTTCTCGAACTAGTGCTTTTTACTTTTTAGTTCCAAACTATATTTTCGAAACGCAGTAATTTTATATTAGATTTTTACCCGATGGCGCTGATTCCAATAGTATGTTGTCACTGTCAGTGTCATTTGTAAAGTATGGGTTCGTTCAAAAATAACTTCGAAGGAAGCATATTTTATCGCAATGATATACCTATTAATCTATTATTTTTCGCAATTGTATTAAAAAACGTCGTTTACAACACGTGTGAAATGTCTTTTACCACTCGTACCTCGGTACTAGTGGTAAAAAGACATTCTTTTCACACTAGTTGTAAAATGTACTGGACTGTTTTTGTTTTTTAAGAGAATGAAAGGTTTTTAATGCTAATATTATTCACATTAAGGAATATCACAAAATTTTCAATTATTAAGTGTAGTCGAAATTTAAATTGTGAAGAGCGCGCGGTTTTTATTATTCTTCTTAAATGTAGAAAAAGTATAATGAAATTAAGGAGTTTTATCCACAGTAATGATATAAATGCGAAAGTATGTCTGTCTGTTCAGGGGTTTAGATGAAATTGGGTATAGAGATAGTTTGATTCCCGGGTAAGAACATAGGATATTTATTATCCCGGAAATCCTCCGTTAAGGACGTGGAATGGGGGCGCGAAAATTTGTATTGAACTACAATATAAATTAGTTCCAAGCCGAGGGAGAAGCTATAGTCATATCGTAATTACATAAAAATAGTTCGCATCATAAAATTATACTTAATTGAAACAATTCAACCGGCAGCACAAGAAAAGTGTGGTTTTGAGCTTTATTTGAAAAACTGAATTAAAAATGTAAACCTTTCTTACATAGTTTGATATTGAAATTAAAAGATAAATTCGAAGTTTCAATAGTAATGAATAACTTACGTACAAAATAATATCTGTGAAGAAACGCCAATATCATAGGTAAGGACCTAATTACTATACCAGCCTATTGCTTCTCGAGGCTGGCGTGAGAAACGCTACGCTGTAGCGCCTACCATTGTTTTCGGAATTCGGATTAATGCAAGTCATCCAAACCAGTAGTCAGAACTTGTGCCTTTTCTAAAACCGCAAGATTCCGTAGAAATAGAAATGCCATTAAAAACAAATTCATGTAAAATAGTTGCCAAAACTATAGCTGAGCTGATAATATAGCTTTCGGCGTTAAGGCGCCGTAGGTTCAGCGAAGTTAAGCGAACAGTGTTTTTGAAACAATATAATGCGTCTGTTTATAATAATTATGGTTTAAAAAAAATACGAATAGTAATCTTGAGGCTTTTCTGCAGGGAAATCAGTGTTTAGAAACATGATTAAGCATTTTTCGCTCGATAGAAAAAATCACGAACATAGGTCTACACGGGTCTAAAATACACTTAAAATATTTGTTACAAATTACGAACAAAAGCTAAAAAACTTAAAATGGCTTCTAAAAATCGGCAATATCATGTTTGAGGGAAATCAGTGTTTACTTTTTTATTTATTTAAACGGCCAAAAAATTAAAATTAAAAAACATGATTTCCGCGCTTCCGAGCACGCACTTCCATCTCGCTCACGCTTATGCTCAGTGAGAGGGAGAGAAGACCATGAACCTACGGCGCCTTAAAAAGTTATCAGTTTAGCGCCAAGTCTCCACACGGCTGCCAGTCGGCTACCAGTCACGCTCCACGAATTCGGCAGCGTGTTTAAAAAGATATAAACTTAAATCTTATTTGTATAACCGTGTAAGTCGAGTGTACAAAGTTGGCATAGTATTCAAAGCTTCCATATATTTATAAGATAGCCTGAAGTGGTTAAAAACTATTTATTACAATTAACAGAAGCCTGCGTTACTTGCTTAGGTACCATCAAGCCCTATGCTTATTCAATTCAATTCAAAACATTTATTTCGACCAACTGGGATCATATAAAGTTAGTTACAGTTTCTTAGCCTAAAGTTAGCGAATATTACTAAACTTAACCTGACACATATACAGTACAATAAGGACAGCACTTAGTAGGGCTTGACTGTCAGTACGTGGATCATGTGACAATGATTCAGATACTCACAACCAAACCTCTCGCAAATGTCCTCAGGATACCACTAGAGCTAGCCCGCACCTTGCGCGCCAGGGATGTGCAGCAGGGATTACTAGCCACCGTCGTGGCTTGAAAAATACGATTTCAAATCTAATGGATGCTACTCAATAAAAGTGGGGACTTCAAAAATACTCATATTTAAATTGGAATCTACTAACAAATTTTTAAACTTAGTTTAAAATTTTCCTTCAAGTATTTTAATATGTATTCGAAGTTAAATCGTTGAAGTCCTTTAACTTTACCATGTTCTAATTGATTACGTAAAATTCCGACTTCCTACATTTTCTAACAATATCTAAATTGCCAGCAATTTAATGTCAAGTGGGAAAATACGTATCGGTTTTATCCGTTCATAAATATGTACCGATGGGACATATTTATGAGTAAGTTTACACAACACACCCATGTCTTTACACTTGACTGTAAAAGCCATAGAATGCGAGCTCTACAAATTTCTACCCAAAAGCCGGTATGCGCATGTTTGAACTAAACAGCTGCCTGGCATCGTAATGGTGACTCCCCCCCCCCCCCAATTGGCAATGCACCCATCCTACTACAAAGCAGTCGGGATACATAAAAGTTCACTCATGTGTTCTTTCATCAAGAACTGCGCAATTTTACGTCTTCAAAAGCTCTTATTCCCCTTTATTAAAGACTTTTGACGTCTTCGTTTGCCCAGGCACTATTGATGCCGACTGTACCAGCAATAAGACAAGCAGCATGCAAGGAAATTGAACCTACTGATTTATTTATTATTAATTTTCATTCAACTTTGTTTATTACGACGATCAAAATAAAACTCTGTTTACTTTGGATTTCGGTATGGCGCAGTTAATTTGTATAATTATAGTTAGCTACATGAAATCAATTACTAATGGAAAATATAATTACTATAATCATTATACTACATAGTCAAATCAAAGATGGAAGACTAATACAATTCAACTCCTACGAACGAGTGGATTTACACCCTGCAGCTATGTTAATTAAATAAGTCGAAGTCTCTAATTAGCGTGAATTGATACTGCTGGTGTTTACAACTGGAGGACCACTTGAGTTAACATATCGCATACCGATTTGATATGCATCTGATCATATCTATCGTTTTTCTGTCCTTTTGTTAAATATTTTACACTTTCATACCGTC
Organism: Epinotia demarniana; assembly: GCA_945867215.1. Lineage (NCBI taxonomy): Eukaryota > Metazoa > Arthropoda > Insecta > Lepidoptera > Tortricidae > Epinotia > Epinotia demarniana. The sequence continues at coordinate 62,137,432 of OX244259.1, forward strand.
TCAATCTCTAAAATTATTACATCATTTAACTTGCAATGTATGTAATTGCATATAATCAAAATTCCACCCGAACAAGCTTGTTATGTTTGTTCGTAATTTTGAAGCATTATCTTCAACGGATTGAGATACAATTTTGGGTTTCAGTATAGTTTGGATGCTGTCATGTTTTGGTGCCATCGAGCTGCTGATGATGGAGACAGAAGTTGGCCATGGGAATTCAGGACTTTAGACACGTACTCCCGTTGAGTTTGGGCTTGTCAGAATCGTCTCAACACGTACGAGTAGTTAGTGACGGGATACATAAAAGTACAGTATGCAATAAACGCTTGTACCAAAAATGAATTTGTTGACAGAAACTTATGTTTACACGTTCAGCCCTTAAACGTTGATATATTGCAATGCAATGCGAAATTTAAGTGTGAGATTGACCCTAATCTTGCAATCTTGTTAAAGGTTATTTCGAATCGAGTAGGTGATGGAACAAAGGTACTAACTGTGTAATTTCTTGATGGTAATAAAGTGTTGCACACGATATAAGTCTCATCTTACTGTGTACGGCCTTACGGCCTTGTAGTAGTGTAGAATAGCAGTATGTATGTACTTGTATATTCAAATATTATACAGAGGAAAGCCTGTAAGGTTATTAGTTTGATGTTTGATGAGATGTATACAGGGTGACACATAAGACGTTATACAAAATAGCAAAATGTGAATCTATCCATGATTCTGAGCAACTTTTACTATGGGACCAACTTTGTGTTATGCCAAAAAAATCCAACTATTTCATACACTGTGCTCATTTTAGACTGAAGAAAATGTATGAACAGGTGGTTTTTCATTAGGAACAGAGACGAAAATACTGGGAAACTATCAATCATCAATCTTTCATTTAAGATGTCAATTTTAAGATTTTTAAATTCATAAAAACTAACAACATGGACGTTATTTGATTGTGACATCATAAGCCTGTAGTCCCTACAAATCCCATACTAGCGGAGTTTTTTTGACGTTTCATAAAAAGCTGTTTTGACTTTTGTCAAATAGTCTTGGCAAGAGCGATGGACGGATTCCAGAGGTTGTCGGTTCAAATCCCGCAATTTCTTTTCAATGTTCCACTTTGATCGAAATGTGATTCATTTCATTTCTATTCCATTATATTCTATTATATTATATTCAATTCCATTCTATTCTATTCCATTCTATTCTATTGTACCCACCTCAGCGTAATGGTACCATCTGATGTCGGGCTCCGGCTGACCGGTGACCCGACACTCGAACTCGACGGCGTCGCCGTCGTAGCTTAAAAGATCGTTGAGGTTGCGCTCGAAGCGGGGTATCACGTCGACGCGCCTGGAGGGTTAAGTTGGTTAGTTATATTGGGGCGAGGTCGGGAACTGCTAGGCGTTTTTTGTCTAACGGCAGAACCGAAAGGAGTATGGTGTTAGCAGTCTGAAAATACGAGTGTTCCACTGTAGTTAAAGGCATTTTTTTTTCTAAGTTGGGCCCCGAAGTGGCCCTTAACTAATTGCCAATGACACATACAAGAGTATGACTAAAACAGAAAACTAATAACACATATACAATTACAAAAACCTAACGGAGTAGCTAAAGGCCTTATCACGCTTGCGATTTCTGGGCGAGTTGAAAGCGAAGCGAGTTCGCCGCGAGTGCGCAACGAATTCGCTGGAATATTCGCGGCGAATGATTTCTGCTTCGGAGACGTGCATCAATGTTTGAATCTTCCGACCAATTATTATTGCTAAGTCCGCTTACACTCGTAAGATAGTAAACTACTACAAATGATAGATATGAGACTAAAGTGGGCAGAAATGAATTTTTCTGACGATTGTACAGCACGGCGTCTCAACTCTAGACGCGGCGAAATCGCTGAGCACTTTTGGCGAAATCGCTGAGCACTTTTGGCGAACTCGCTGCGAGCTCGCTTTGCTTTCAACTCGCTCACAAATCGCAAGTTTGATAAGCCTTATGAACCGTTGTTTCAATCGATTTGAAATTGTGGTCCGGGTGTGTGACTTACGGTATATTTTTATGAAAAGGAAAAACGATTGCGAATTCAAGCGACATTGCAACGAAAACACTGAAAAAGAACTCCCAAAGAGTTCGAAACATGCTGCCTTCCTTTCGGCTCTGACGTAGTTAGCCGGGCAAAAACATAAGGGTGAGGACCAAATTCTTGGCCAGTAGTTAGCGTCGTTAATTGGTAGTAGTTAAAAAGTTCCGTTGTGACACGAAAATTAACCATAGAAAAGGTATGGCTAATTTTCGTGTCACAACGGAACTTTTTTACTGTACCCACCGATCAATTAATTAGGCTAACTATTGGCCAAGAATTTGGTCCTCACCCATAACCCTCCTCTCCTGCGGCAGTCGGGTACAAAGGGGCTGTAATGTTTTCACTTACCCATATCTGACATTGTGCGAGTCATCCGTAGACGAAAGATCTGCAAATACATAATACATTGAATTAGATAATTACTGTGGTATCATATTAATTTCAGCCTATTCGTTCTGTATTTTGTTCCTAACCTATACATAGGTTATACAGATGTTACAATATTTTGACTTTGACTGTCATTTTGAAACCAAGCCATTATAAAATGTATACAAACACAGTACATTCTCCTAGCGTTATTCCCGGTTGAGCCCTAAATTAGTCTGGCATCCGCTTTGCCTCCAAGATTTGGCATAGGCGTTAGTTTTACCAAAGCAATTGCCATAGGACCTTCAAACCCAGAAGGAAACTATACCCTTTTTATCACCGAAAGGCCACTGTTGAATATCAAATTATGTTTCGTACAAAAGTTTTGGAGAAACCGAATGGTACAATACGAGCCGGGCTTCCAATGTACAGCCTGTACGACTTGTACGAGTATATAAATAATTGCACGTCGCAAGTAACACGTCGTAGCAATAGTGTGTTTTGTAGTTATTCATAAGTTTATATTGATATGTATGTTAGTCAATAAGGTATTTGTACTATGGGCATTGTTGCCTCATTTAAATAAATTAATTAATATACAGGGTGTCCCAGAATTTGACGTCAAGCCGTAAACGGATGATAGACCAAGAAGTCATAACAGTTATCATAAAAATACAAAAAAAAATCCAACTCATGTTCTTTAAAGTGGTGGTGGTGAGGACACCCTGTATATGACTAGCTTCTGCCCGCAACACCGTCCGCGTGTAACTAGTTTAATATCGTAGCTCCATAGAAACCTTCACCGCCCATTTCACTCCCTTATAGCATCATTTCTGGGATAAAAACAATCATATGTGGGCAAGGGCCCGGGACTCTCATAAGGAATCTTAGCATAAAGTTTGAATTTTGCAGCTCTTAAAAAGAGTTATAGCCCCATACAAACTTGGCTCCCCTACTTAACCCGCTTAGGGGTGAGTTTTTCCAAAACCCTAAAATTACTTTGCTTGTATTGCAATAAGAAATCCATACACAAAGTCTGTCTTCCTGACTTACAATTTTATTCCATCCCAATACAAACTTTCAACCCCCTTTTTACACCCTTGAGGGTGTTATTTTCGAAAATGCCTTCTTAGTGGTTACTTACGTTATATATACTACCTTTTGTGAAAAAAACAGCTTTCTAGGTTCAACGGTTTGGGCTGGGTGTTGATTTAAGTGAGTAAGTCGTCAGTCACGACTGGCCACAATGCGACTTTTCCCGTACGCGCAGCGTGCAGTCACACGACGCGTGGACTCTCATTGTGGCCAGGTGAAGACGTAACATTTTGTACTCAACACGGGCGGTAATTCGTAAAGCCCCAGAGCGCATATTTATGGCCCTCACTTTCGGCTCGGGCCACAAAAACCTGCGATCTGGGGCATTCACGAATTCACCGCCCTAGTTACGTAATGTACTATTTTCAAATTGGTCCAGTACTCTCGGAGCCTATTCAATACAAACATACAATCAAATATTTCCTCTGTATAATATTAGTGTAGATGTATTCAATTACAATAAATACCTTTAACCAATATCTGCAGGGAGATGATGGCCTTAGCTTCCCCGTGGACATTTCGCGCGACAACTGAATATGCCCCAGTGTAGTCCAGCTTCGCGTGGGGTATCTCGAAGCGATACTCCGGCCCGGCGCCCACGCGTTTGAAGTGACTCGCGTCCCGATAGTAGTCGGGCTGAAACAACACATGAACTGTGCCCGCTGCGCCAAAAAAACCAACAAAACTAGTGTATACACTATTTTTGAAGTGAAAACTTCTTTAGCGGCGCTGAGCACTTTTTGGGATGGGCAAAAATTGTTAATCGCGACAGATTTTAGAATTGGGAGAGCTTCGGGACGAGGCTTGGGGGCGATGGGAAAACGGGGGTTCGACTAGGGGTACATAGTTCTAATTTGTACTTTATTGTTGACAGTATAAGGTCGTAACACATTTTCCGTAAATGCAAATTACATTTTGTTTTATCAAACTTTTATATTTTGCTTTAGCCGATTCGACTTCATTCAAAACTGAACACTATTCGTAACAGTATAAAGCCGTTAAACACTTTTTGCAATTGCATATTCTGCATATAAATTTGTAATATTGTACATGCGTCCTTTACCGTTTTGCTATTGAGAAAATTCGAATAGTTCGAATTTGGACGTTATTCCTAAAGAGATAAAGCTTTGAAAAATATCTGGCAACGGCAAAAACAAATTAGTATTTTATTTCATCGTCTCCTTCATCAATTTTGCTGAGTTAAGTAAATTCGAATAGTTCGAATTTGGACTTTATTTTTTTATACTAAGGGACAATCGTATACAACGCGACCTAGTCCCATTATAAGCTCAAGCCGAAAGTCCGTAAGCAGTAGGTAGACGGTAAGTACCCTTAGAAAGGCTAAAACCTGTAATGTCAGTTCCTTTACGAACTCTGTAACCAGCAGACGTTGGGTACCCTTAAAACGTCTATAACCTGCAGACATCAGTACCATCAGAAAGCCGGCTACTAGCAGAGATTCTAGAGTGAGCAGAGATGCTAGACTAGAGAGAGATAGTACCTTCACAAAGTCTGTAACCGATAGACGTCAGCACCTTCAGAGACGCTGTAACCAGCAGACGTCTCACTTTCACTCACCTTTAGGAAGTCTCGTAACCAGTAGACGTCAGGCTTGGGGTCACCCGCGACCTCGCACTCTATAATCACAGTGTCACCCTCGAATGCTTCGCTGGAACGCGGTTTGCGGATGAACATCGGCTCCTTGGAATACCTGCCAACAATTCTTAGTGTAGTTTTCGATTTCCAGCCTTCTAATTACGGTAATTCTTCACTACGCATGGGAGCCATGATAGTTCAGTTGGCAAGAGCAGTGCACGGAATTCAAAGGGTGTGGGTTCAATATGCAAGGTACAATGAAAGTTTTATTAGAATATGCCTCTGCTAGCTCAAAATTAAAAAGTATTATTGTGGAGTATGGGCACGTCAAAAAAAATTATTTAAGAGTTTTTTTAATTTAAATACTTACGGCACATCTGGTCCAACCAGCGCCGGTGGCGCCCTCCTTTCAACCACTGGACCCTCGATTACCTCCACCTTTAGAAAAAGAGAATAATCTAACATTACTTACTTAGGGCGGTAAAACTGCAGTGGTCACCAGTAAGTGGTTAAGCATCTTACAAAGATTTTTGTACCAGGTTAGTTTTTTAGGATATTGATGTATTATCTGGTGATCCTTAAATAAATAAATAAAAGATTGCTGGGGCTTTTTATTTTCCTATTATACCGTGGCGTGGCGAGTACAAAGTACGGTTTGATAGAAACAAACTCCTCCGACTGCTTTATTTAATTTTATGGCTATTTATTTATATTATTTGTTTGAAGTAAGCTAAGTTTGAAGAAAAATCTAGGGAGAGAAAAAAAGCCCCAAAAATAAACAAAACTACTTATGTCTAATAATTACAAAAGTGAACTTAAAACTAGCGGGTAACATTAGAATCGTTGTCGACAGTGATTATTTGCATGCAACACTGAAACATGTAAATGAAAAACATCTAATAAAAATGTGGTAATAACCAAGCGTAAAACTACTATTACATTGAACATAATCTTATACTAATTAAAAATAATAAAAATAATAATAGCTATGTGTTATGTAGCTATTAAGATATGTGAGCAGCCTACTGCAGCAGTCGGATTAAACCTGTGTAAACGGTAAAAGTAAGTACTTATCTACCCACAGATTCATTTCTTATTTTATAAGTAACAATTTAAGTATTCAAGTATTCAACGACCAATTTGTACATTAAAAAGATGTATTCGGAGTTTTAATTTAAAGCTATGAATGGACTTTAAGGCGCGTAGAGAAGGAGGAATGATGTTCCAACACTTAGTTGCTGCGTAGCGGAAGCTGCCTCGAAATGCTGCCGTGCGCTTATCAGCTTCCTCAGACCCAAATAGACTAACCTAGTTAAGGGGCTACCCGAGGTTTCCATCGATTTTTGACAAGTTTTGAATCGTATCTCCTACTTTTGCACTACAGATAGAAGTATACATCAAACGGTTATCGGTTCTTCAATCTTTTATCTCCATTTTGGTCTACCGGATTTCGAAACAAATGAATACTTAATTTTGTATGATCTTTTTAAACATTGTCTAAACTAACACTTATTTTGTATCTCTATTGACGTGAAAGATCTAACACATACGAAATCTACATATTTGGGTTCGTCTGTGACGTCCCTAAAAACTGGTGTAGGGTTTTCATTTTAAACCAATTAACACAAAAGTTATGGCCAGAAACCGGTTTTCAGGCCTAAAATTGTTCAACTTTGATGCCAAATATCTCGAAAACAATGAACTTTGAAGTAAATATGGGATACTATATTGCTTAAAGCCGTTGTTGTTAACATAATAAGCTACAAAAAACCTAAGAAAACTAAGAGATTCAGATCGAAGTTACGATCCCAGACGCTAATTATGGGAGCCCCTTAATAAATCAAGGTTTACTACCAATTCTACATATTTTTCTTCTGTTTTTCTTACCTTGCCTGATGTAGAAGCGCTCCCGACCTCGTTCGATGCAGTGCACGTGTACACACCGGCGTCTCTCCCCGTGACGAAGGCCAGCGCCAGCTCGATTTGCCCGTCCCTGTCTAGCGTCATGACGGCGCGCCGGGAGGGACGGAGACGGATGCCGTCCCGGTACCAAGTCACGCCGACGGACGGGTAAGCTTCGACTACGGCGGTTATTCGGAGTTCGTCGCCTGGTGGAAATAGTTATTTACAGTACATATGGTGCTACTTTCCCGCACTAGTGCGGAAAAGAGCACTTTCCGTGCATATGTCGAAACTTTAAAGAGCCATATGTACAGTAAAACGTTGTACACACAATACACGTGCGAATGGGTAATTCGCAACCCGTGTCGATTTAAAACACTCCCTTCGGTCGTGTTTTAATTTATCACCAGTCGTTGCGAATTTCCTATTTTCGGCACTTGTATCGTAAATAACTATTATGATACAAGTGCGGAAAGTAGGTAATTCCCAACGAGTGACGATGACCAAAAACACGACCGTAAAGGACTGTTTTTTATCGACACGAGTTGGAAATTACCTATCCGCACGTGTATCATATACACCATTTTACAATGCATCATGCGAGGAAATTAAAAATTATAGATAAAAGGTGAAATTCATGAAAGCTCATTCTCGCACGTGTGTGGGAATATTGTCCCGAAATCCTATACCGCACGGCCGCCCCCCGGCACACCCTGCCGCGCGGGCATGGAGGGCTTCCCGTGTTCATGTCGACCCGTATATATAAAGGCGCACTTTCAGAGCAAGTGCATTGTAAAAAAACAAAAACATGTCATGTTGGCAATTTTTAGTACCTATGATGAAGTTTATATTAAAAAAATGCTCAATTTAATAAATCTATTTACTAGGCCACAATGAATAAGTGTTTTTTTTCAACAACTGTTAAGTTCACTAGTTTTTGTTTTACCTTTTGTTGTCACTTTCGGATCATTGTACATAATTAAAATTTATTCCAAAAAGCTATGTAAAGAACTGATTTTTCTCATAAATACATGTTTCTTTTCTAAATTATAACTTGAGAGTTATAATGATAGGTATATATACTTTTGGACTGTAATCTAGTCATAAGTGTCTACTCCGTATGTATTTCTTTGTTTGTTCGGATTACTGTCCATTTTATATACCGTTAGAAAAAAAATATCGCCTAATAGTTCATTAAAAGCTACGAAATGAAAAAAAAAATGTTTTCAATCGTACTTAAACGCTGTATTTCACGAGAAGAACATTCATAGTGGGTTGCATCAAATCTAATAAAACTTACGTTAAGCGGTGTTCGTTTAAATCGAAAAGTATGGACACATGTACAGTTTCTATGGAATGACAGCTGCCGGCGGCATATTTAAGGGTTAAACAGACTGCCAGCGGGGCGGTAGCGGCGCTTGACGAGCGCGTAATGCGCGCGGGACGGCCGGTCACACAGAGCACGCGCTCATCGCGCCATCAACCCGCCAGCACTACGAACGGACCGCGCGCTGCGCTGTCTGGTGTCACACTGACGGTCGCGCCGCGCGCCCGTGGCGGTCGCGCGGCGCGACCGTCGCGGGCACGCGGCCTGCGCGCGGCGTGTTGCTGGCGGGGCGCGACAGAAGCGGGGCGCGTTGCCGACGGGGCGCAGCCTGTGTGACCGCGCCAGCGGTTTGTAGGGAAATATCGCGAGGCGCGCCCGTCGCGTGCGCGCCGCGCGCCCGCGACGGTGCTGTGTGTTCGACCCTTTAACGTTGATCAGCCCGTAATCGCATCACCCCGCCCTTAATTTGATTATCAATATATATATTAGTAAATAAGCATTCCCTTGATACAGAGCAGCAGCTGCATCAGTATTGGCAGAAGGCCGAGGAAGTGGGAACCCAGTCAGGTAGGACTTTAGACCAAAAAGAAGCAGGCTTATATATATACTGCAATGTGGAAGGCAAATGTGGGAACCATCACATTAATATTTCCTATTCAGGAGTAATAAGTGGCGATACACCAACAAGAGCCCGGCTCTTAAGTTTAAAATGATGATGATCTAAGTACAATTAGAGAGCTATGAAGATATATGTATATAACGGTCTTAAAACACATTAGATTATGACTATGGAGCCACGCTGAAAAAAGACCGGGTTGCACTCCGGGAGTGCCGGCAAGTGAAAACTCAATGACACTGTGACAGTTTTTTTATCAGGTCACGTGTCCGTCTTACGAATTTTCTCTTTCTGTCGAATCACGGTCACGTGATATCTAATTTTTTTTTTTAAGAAACTAACAGTCGTTTACAAAAAAGACCTAGAACCTTAAAATTAGCCGTAGAGTTAAATGAAAAAAAATGAGTCTTATGGGTCTCGTGACCTGTTGCGAGTTTATCATTTTTTCCCCATCACAAAAGTGCACGGCGCCGGTAAAGAAGTTTTCACACACAAAAACTGTCTTACCTTCCCGCAGCCTGTAAAGCGGATCCAACCCGCAGCAGATCTCCGGCGCCACGTACGCGCGGATACCCTTGTCCACGACGAGACTGCACCGACACGACACCGCGCCGCGCTCGTTGCGGGCCTCGCACGAGTACACGCCTCCGTCCTCGAGTGTTGTCGGCGCTATTTCCAGGGTGTGGAACAACTCGTCCTTGGAGTGGTTGTGGCGGTCTGCGGGGAATGGTTCTCGTGAGATACTATTATTTTTTATACAACGACGGTGGCATACAGGCGTAAGGCCTGCCTGATGAAGTGGACACCGCAGCCCATAGACGCATGCAACTCCAAAGGGGTAACAAGGGCGTTGCCCTTGATATGTTTGAGGATTCGCTGTGTTGACTGAGCTGAAGGAACAAAATCCCTCGCTCTCAACACAACGCATCCTCAAAAAATGAAAAATGAAATGGAGGTGGGTGGCGCGGGCACTCTTTGGGGGAGGCCGAGTGTGTGTCCAGCAGTGAACGTCTTCCAGCTGATATGATGATGATGATGACGAAATTGGAATATTTTTTTTAATGCTTGCAATGGCCTTTTACCCTATTGCGCGAAGCAAAGGAAGGTAATCTGTTTACCCCTCGATGTACCATGTATGTTTGTTCGTTTGTGACAATCTTTAGATGAAACGTTAGGGTCTTTTTTAACGACTCATACGTCAATCAATTTTTTTTTAAGCCTGCAACACACTGGCGCGGCCTGCGGTAGCGGGCAATAGTAAAGTTGACAGCTAATGACAAGTTTTCTATTGACCGCCACTCTGCGAGAGGCCTTGCGAGTGTCACTGAAGACAAGACAGTAATCAAAATTCAAAATGGCCGCCACCAGACGCCATATTGGATAAAATAAAATATAATTAAGTCTACGCATTATTTGTCATGTGGTCTATCGCTGTATAGGTATTAAACCATTATAACCTAATACTGATTTTATAATAATAATATGTTTTTAAAGTTGCAATAACCGTGAAGGGTAATTATAGAGTTGACGTAACAACAATTTTCGCCGGTGGGCTTTTTAAATCTTTTAATTTCACTCGTTTAAAAGTCGTACAATATAAATAAAGGGTCCGACTGAGGATCACACAGAGTTGTGTCGTGTATCTCTATCTAGGTTTATCATCAAATTGTCGACACTCACTTCGTCGAATTTCACTTCAAAGTAAACGTTCATGTATTTTCATTTCGTCGACAATTCAGTTCGTGGAATGGTCATTACAAGTAATCTTAAATACGTGTATTTTTACTTGTCGGATGATTCATTATATAGATGAATTATGTCATGGAAAACGTTTTGTGATTTATTATTTCAAGTATTTTTAATTAACATACAAATTATTGCAAGGATTATTATTTAAAATTTAAATAGTTGCATACACAGTTATCTATGGCAATTACTTTAATCTAACCTAAACCTTACCAAACCGCCAGCGTGTCGACGTCACCCCGCTTCGCGGGGTGAGGGACACAAGTGAACCCTGACCTAAACTACTTATAATACAATTGTTACGGTTGTTTGTTTTTTTACTGCGGGGGGCTTCACCCACCGATCCCCCTTTTTCTGCCTGCCCTTATCTAGTTAGACCCCTGTAATCAGTTGTTGTTTGTTTTTGTAATGTTGTAATAGAATTTTGAACAAATAAAATTCGTTGTTTTGTTATTCTGCCATTTAAAATTTATACAAAATGAATCATTTACCAAATAATATTCCCTGTACAGTTATTCCATGAAATGATAAAAAGTGTAATGATCGGGTCATGAAATAAAATTACACCAAACAATAATTCGTGAACTTGAAACGTTTTCGATGAAAAGTTTGTCGACAAAACAAGGGACACCACTCTATCTGTAAAGCCTATTTTTTGGTTGAACTCTTGACCTGCATAAACGGCATTTTCCTTCTATAATGATTTGCGATAAAAACATGTTAATTATTCACGTAAGTATTAAAAAAATTGAAAAACTGACATCAAAATAAATCTTGGGAAATGAATGCTCAACGGTTGTATTCCTATTCAATATTTTAATCTGCATTAACATATGTCTAATGATGGCTTCTCGGCAACAGCTTAGTTACACAACCTGTATTAATAATACTGGCTCTATGAGCTCGAGAACCCGCGAGTGTATTAAATAAAACTAAATGTACACAAAATATTGAACCTGTACACAAAATTTCACGAGAGTAGTTTGACAAATGGGACCTGTAGAGGGGAAGAGAAAGAATTCTTGCCCTAGATAAATAATATAACATAATAATTTGTGCCATAAATCTGGGCTGTTATTCGCTACACGTTATGCGGCTCACCCCGCCGGTCGCCCGTCACGAAACTAGACCTCTACCTACGCTTAGTTACTACGCATCGCGGCGTCAAGATAGATTTGTTGGTGAGCTTAAACCAAGTAACAGGATAGCAGGGATGCAGTAGCTAACTAACAATAGACTGAATACCTGGGAACACACGTTACACAATACACTTTATGTACTTTGTAATAGGGTTCAATATAAATATAGGATGGCCAGTTAACTGTGTTGGCGTTTGTACAGAAGCGAACGTACGGAATGCCTTCATAAATGTGAGCTCGGTTGCTGGAAACAAGGTATTTCCATTGCGAAACTTTCGCAATTTTGGACACTTCGTCGGCATTTCGTTTAGGTGTCATACAGCGTGACGCTGCAATGTTTGAAGAAGTCTCCGATTCAATATTAGCCTAATAAAGGGACGGTGTTAATTTAGGCCAATAAATATTCTAGCGGAATTGATCGTCAATTTTTATTAAGGCCTTTCTACTATACAGTAGACTAGCGGTGTAGTGGATAAACACATACCTACCTACATAAATTTATTTTCTCAAAAATCATCGGCAAAGTTGACTTTATTGGTAAAAAGTCAGGACGTGAAGTGCATAGTTTATGGTTAGTCAACATTTAAAAAATAAAAAACCGTGCCGGCTCGATTTTGCTCGACTACAATGTTGCATACAAATTCCATTATTTGTCGTGGTACAAACTTTTTAAAAAGTTAAAACGGCCATATAAATAAAAGGCATAGGTCCTAAACAGCCACATCAGAAGATCAGTAGCTGTGACTTATCGCGACTTTTAAGTTGTCTCAAATAACTTATGGCGTTTTCGGAAGAAAAATACACTTCCAACTTATTATTGAAAAAAATAAAAGGCGGCAATGGAAATGCAAAACATATTCCGTTTTGACATACAGTGGCTAATTGTTTTTACGGAAAATATAGAAAATTGACGTGAAAATCATTCGAGATCTAAAAGAAGGTCAGTTATTGATTATTTGTTAAGTGTAAGTTGCAAAGCCAAAAGACAAATATCGAAAGGCGTACTACAATTGCATAAAGCGGCGAGAAGAAATGCATGCCTTATCATTTTCAGAAAGTACATTTTTGTTTTCTTGCACATTTTTTGAGAAAAGCACTATATTAGTCTTAGCCGGAAGGGCAATTGCTGGCTTCGTATTAAATTAAACGGACTCCCAAGGTCGTCCGTTTAAAAAGAATACTCAGCCAGCAATTGCCTACTTCCCTTGCTTCGACAATAATGTACTATTAAATTAATCGTTTTATGTTATTGACAATGTATGACTTATACAAATAAAGACGTATACATATGCAAAGATTCACGCCTTTATTCCTAAAACGGGTAGGCAGAGTATATGAAACTGATCCAGTGCCATTTTTAGCTTAAATGAGGGTACAAACGACCGACAAATGTGATATTGCAGTGATAAGTTGCTAGACTTTCTGGCCTATAACACACTTCAACCCTGAACCTCTTAATGAACTTTTATGTCTGTCCAGACGTCCGCCGTCCCAACTGATTTACGTGCAATTTTTTTACGTGCTCCATTTGCGTATTTTCGCATGCGGTTAATTTAATGCGCCGAACGTCCCTCCGCACGTGCGCACATGCAGATAATTACAGAAAACCACCACCAATAATGACAAAACCTCGCCTCGTGTGTGCAAAGTAACCTGATTCAACCAATGCTAATGTGGTGGTTAAAAGGCTGGCTACAGTTTCACAGAGCCGCTAGTTAAAAACTTAAAGAAAAACTTTTAAAAAAAAAGTTAAACTAGATGAAACACTGCACGCCGAAAGCAATTCAATATGCGTATTTCGGTTGCAAAACCTGATCGATATTGACGACCTTCGAGCGCCTAGACCAGTCGGGTGTCCAGTCCGAGAGAGTGATAAGCCAGCTCCAATGTTGGCAATATCGGATGTGATATTCGATACAGTTATTAGTGCATTTGCAGTCAGACGTATGATTGAGTATGTCGGCGCGCCGGTAACATATCAAAGCTGACATACGTAGGTAACAATACTGTACTTGTGGAAACTGTTGTTTTACTATGTATGTAGTAACCGAATAGTCAACCAACTTAAGGGGCTCCCATAATTGGCGTATGGGATCGCACCTTCGATCTGAATCTCTTAGTTTTCTTACGTTTTTTGTAGCTTATCATGTTAACAACAACGGCTTTAAGCAATATAGTATACCATATTTACTTCAAAGTTCATTGCTTTCGAGATATTTGGCATCAAAGTTGAACAATTTTAGGCCAAAAAACCGGTTTCTGGCCATAACTTTTGTGTTAATTGGTTTAAAATGAAAACCCTAGACCAGTTTTTAGGGACGTCACAGACGAACCCAAATATGTACATTTCGTATGTGTTAGATCTTTCACGTCAATAATATATAATATAATATAATATAAGGGGACAATCTTACACAAATCGACCTAGTCCCATAGTAAGCTCAGTAAGGCTTGTGTTATGGGTACTAGACGACGATATATATAACAGATATTACTTAAATACATAGAAAATATCCATGACTCAGAAACAAATATTCATGCTCATCATATAAATTTTTGCCCTTACCGGGATTCGAACCCAGGACCTCTTGCTTCGTAGGCAGGGTCACTACCAACTAGGCTAAAGCGGTCGTCACAGATTAATAATAATAATAATAGAGATACTAAGTTTTTTTTAATTTATTTTTTATTACGTATAGGTACGCATTTGACCACTATCTCACCTGATGGTAAGTGATGATGAGGTCGAGGGTGTTACATGCATACCTAAATAGTGTCTATTCACTCTCGTCTTGAAAAGATCCAAGTTATATGTAACTGGGAAAAGGTTAGCCGGAAGCGAGTTCCACTCTTTGGCTGTCCTCGCGAGAAAACTGGATGCAAAGCGCTTCGTGCGAATCAGAGGTAAATCAACAACATAAGGGTGGAACCCACGACCGCGCCTAGTCCCAAGATGGCGAAATGGTGAGGGCGGGATTAAATCATGTAATCCTAGCGCACACTCTCCGAAATGTATCCTGTAGAACACCGATAAGCAGGCTACTTTTCTACGGTGTTCCAGTCTTTGCATTTTAGCCTCAGTTAAATCCAGGTCACCAATGAGCTTCCTGGCACGCCCATCAATCGAATCCAAGGCGGCTAGCTGATATTTAGCGGATCCATCCCAGAGGTGGCAACAGTACTCCATACACGACCGGACCTGTGCTTGGTAAAGCTGAAGAAGCTGCCTGGGTGTGAAGTACCGCCTCACCTTAGAGAGGATGCCAAGTTTTTTCGCCGCAGTTTGCGCCAAAGATTCAATGTGAAGCCCAAAGTTCATATTGGACTTGATGTCCATGCCAAGTAAGTGTTATTTTAGACAATGTTTAAAAAGATCATACAAAATTAAGTATTCATTTGTTTCAAAATCCGGTAGACCAAAATGGAGATAAAAGATTGAAGAACCGATAACCGTTTGATGTATACTTCTATCTGTAGTGCAAAAGTAGGAGATACGATTCAAAACTTGTCAAAAATCGATGGAAACCTTGGCAGTAGTACATTATCATGCATTCAAAAGGAAAACTATCACGGCTAAGTAGGCATAACTGGTTATCGAGTAATATTCGACCAACTTGAAATGTACTTAGAAAGGCTAACTTTCGTAGAACTGCTTCTACGCGCTACGGCGTTGAATGGCCCCGAAAGGGTTACGCCGCTACGACAGACGGACTGCGACGTAGCGCTACGGGCATAGAGCGGCGGCGGATGAGTGGACAACACATTCACTGCCAGGAACTAACCTAGCACATTTACTAACTGTCAAAAATCGCTACGCGCTCGTAGCGGATCCCTTCTCCTTATCGGGGAAACCACGGCATCGGCTACGAGTGTAGCGCTACGGATTTGTTGGCGGTGAACGTGTTTAATAGTAGTTTATCTACGCACATATCATTAGTGCTCTAAAATGCGTTCAGAAACCGTAGGAAATGACAAGCATTACTACAACCGATTTTATTATGAGAACTTTCTTGTCTGTGGTAGTAGGTAAAATCTGTACTGTAATGTCATTACAGTACAGATTTTTGATAAATTTGTATCGTTATGAATTTAAATTTGGAACAGCTGTCAAAACTCAAGTGGGTCTCTATTCTAGTATCCATAGATATTAAAACAGTTATCGATACGAAACGTCAATTCAGTGCGTTTTTTAATACAAACCGCACGACATTTGATCTTGAGTGATATGAGTATAGGGACTTCATTCGTTTGTCTATGATTTAAAAAAACCATTCGTTATGACGGATGATCGAATTGCCGCCATTGCTGTTGTCATTTTATTGTTGGTTTTTTGCTGTTACTTACTACTACTTATGATATGTGTGTAGATAAGTAGTGTATGCGACTGATACATAATTAGGCCTTAAAACACTCGTATGATCCTATTATGAAACTCGCTGGCGCTCGTTTCATAATACCACACTCGTATTTTAAGGCCTCTCATTATGTATCAGTCGCATAATAGTAGTTTATGCGACTGATCCATAATGAGAGGCCTTAAAATACGTAAATAGTAGTAAGTAACAGCAAAAAACCAACAATAAAATGATTCGTGTGAATTCCATACAACTTTCGTTCGAACGAGACGTCCAATCTATTAATATCAGACAAGATTAGTTAGAAACCGGAGTGAATAATACTAATTATAGTCTGGTGACGGTGACACCATCGTACAATCACTTTTGTTTTCTGGTGAAAGAGACAGCATTCATTTTAAATTGCTACGCTACTCATTTCGGTAATGACGTAAAAGCCATGTCATTTGTTTTTTTTTGATAGAACGAATTGCAAACAATAATGTATGAAGTTCAATTATTTACTCTTCATCCGTGATTTATTGATATTGCCATGAACAATTGTTACCTACCTACCACGATAATCATGCATACATTTTGCGTCTTATTAGAAAGGAGTAAGATCCAATATTGAAACGTAATCTCTGCCAACGACCTTATACATATAGATTTTGATACTTGTATTCTTTGATCTGTGGTTCGGTAGATAAGTTTCATCTCATATTTAGGTACCTAAAAGCGTGAAAAACTTGAATTCAAATTTTGAATTTTGAAGGTCATCGAAAACATCAAACATCAAATGATATATTTCGCTCTTTCTGACGCGGTCTAGGTCGGGATTCGAGTGACTGGCCTATAACCGTTTTGATATAACGAACTCGCCTGCTATTCACAGCGCTTACAGAATTCGTCCAGTGGTGCAAAATTATTACCAATTTTGAGGTCATATTATTTTGCCAGCCAAAATGGATATAACAAATCAAAGTACTTAAATACTAAGTATGCCTTATTCCGTATAACATTAGTTGTTACATATTGTACTTACTCCCAAAATTTCAGCGCGATCGGTTGAAGTTAACCGGCTCAAAGTTCAGTTTCAAAATTTGTCCCACACTCAGGTCAAGTGAAATAAAAGCTTGTAACATAACATGGTTGGGAGTCTTCGCAGACTCAACCCCTTCACTTACTGTCTTTATAAACCTCCTCGCCATCCTTGTACCAGGTGACGGTCGGCGTCGGGCACCCGACCACCTGACACGTCAGACGAACCGGGTACGTGGCCTGCACGCGTCGGTCGCGCAGCCTCATCGTGAACTGCGGCGGGTAATCCCCGGGCACGTCCGAGGAACGCTCTCTGAAATGGAAACTTGGTTAGATTCTTTACAGTACATATGGTGCTACTTTCCACCACTAGTGCGGAAAAGTGCACTTTCCGTGCATATGTCAAAACTTTAAAGAGCCGTATGTACAGTAAAACGTTGTACGGTACACGTGTCAACTCGTGTCGATTTAAAACAGTCCCTTCGGTCGTGTTTAATTAGTCAACACTCGTTGCGAATTTTCTATTTTTGTTATCCTATTCGGCACTTGTATCGTAAATAACTATTATCGTGGTACTCCTAGTGTTGTATTCTAAAAGCCAGGGGTCTATCTTGGCGACTAATCGCAAGATTTAGCGTATGCCTGTCGTAAGCGTAGCCGACCTATGACACGTGACTTCAAACTAATATTTATTTATTCATTAGATACTAAGTAAAGAATTTAATTTTACTTAATGCCAGACACCTGACGCATTGGGTCACAGCACTGCTGAGGACACATAGAAACCAACTACGCAAGATAGTTGGAATAATAACAGGACACAACACTCTGAACAGACACCTTCAACTTCAAAATTCAAATTAACTTTTGCTTAACACCTGTATAACTTAGGTATCACAAACAGCCACACGTGCACAGCGTGCATGGAAGCAGAAGAGACAACCAAACACATTCTACTGGACTGGACAGAAAAAAACACCTAGGGTTTCCGGACACACTACGGGACGCAGTCAGCAACACCGAGGCACTCACAACCTTTCTGGAGGAGCTGGGGTGGTTAGATTAGCGTTACCCCACCGATTCACGCAATATAGGCACACTTGATGTCTAGGTACTTAATCATTTCAATTAAGTAGTTAAACAACTAATCTAGTATTCAGAAAATTCAAAATAGTTTCGATTATCAGTTCAGATTTCGATAGCTAATAACTACAACTTTGAAAAGTTGAAAAACCCCCAATATTTTCATTTTATTTTAAACTCCAATATCTCAAAAACGGCTGAAGAGATTTTGATGAAACATGGCTAAGAACACTCGGGGTGATATTATTAATGACACGAAAAAAACCGCATTCAAATCGGTCCATCCGTTTGGCAGCTATGATACACAGACAGACACGTTAAACTTATAACATCCCTCTTTTTTCGAGGGTTATAAACAAAATACACAGTCAATGAGAGGCTTCCTTATTTGTGTGAAATCTTGACAGTAAGTTTGTGGGTCTGATAGAAAGATGCTCATAGTTATATAAATAAAAAAAAACCCACACGAACATAGCTCATAACAGGACCAATGTATTTCTTTTTAAAAGAGGGGTGTTATAAGTGTAACGTGTCCGTGTATATGTGTATCCGTCTGTGGTAGCGTAGCTCCCTAACGGATGGATCGATTTAAATGCAATTTTTTGGTGTCATAGATAATTTTATCCCGAGTGTTCTTAGCCATGTTTCAAGAAAATCTGTTTAGCCGTTTTTGAGATATTGCAGTTTGAAATTAAAATTTCGGGGGGTTTTCAACTTTTCTAAGTTGTAGTTACACTTTCTTTGTACCAGGTGATGATACAGACAGGTCAAGATGATGATGGTATTAGAAGCTATGACGCTACAGACACAGAGAGAGACAGACGTAGTTATCTTAAACTTATAGCACCCATCGTTTGCGTCAGAAGTAAAAAGAGGCCAAGTGCGGGTCTGGTCACGCGCAGTGTAGGGTTCCGTAGTTGCCTGTTTGTCTTTGTTACATAGACACGCGCGCGAAAACTAAACGGGGAATTTAACGAAGGTAGTGACCCTGCCTACGAAGCAAGAGGTCCTGGGTTCGAATCCCGGTAAGGGCATTCATTTGTGTGATGAGCACGAATATTTGTTCCTGAGTCATGGATGTTTTCTATGTACTTGAGTATTTATTTATCTATATAAGCATGTTTATCGTCGTCTAGTACCCATAGTACAAGCTTTGCTTAGTTTGGGACTAGGTCGATTTGTGTAAGATTGTCCCCTAATATTTATTTATTTATTTATTTACCAAGTACACATTAAGTTGGACGACTATCACCCGGTAACTACTTATGCCTGCTTAGCCGTGATAGTCTACCTTTTAAATTCATTTTATGTACTACTGCCACGAATTGAATTTTGTCACATTCCTGGTAGTAGCTATTTAGCCACCAGGGGGGTCGGGACACTTGACTCGAATGAAAATTAGGGGTCTAAAGCCCAATATCCTGAAAACGGATCACCGGGTTACTGAGCTGCAGACGGACAATCGGACAGACGGACATGGCGAAACTATAAGGGTTCCAAGTTGACTACGGAACACTAAAACAGTTTCAAGCAAATATCCACATACCTTTTAAGCTTCGCATCGGCTTCCCACACAAGTCTATCCGTCACCACGGCGAGCCTCGCATACGTCGACGACCGCCCATGCTCATTGGTGGCCTCGCAGCTGTACCTGGCCTCGTCATCCCCCCTTATATCACTGATGACGAGGCTGCAGTCGTACCCGTTGAACGACGTCTTCATTCGGGAGTCCTCGACCTCATGTCCATTCCTCATCCAGACAACTTCTGGGATCGGGTTCCCTTTGACACTGCAGCTTAGGTTTGCTGTGGTACCGACGAGCACTTTCAGCTGTCCAGGCAAGATATCGACGAATTCTGGCCGGTCGCCTGCGAGTCCGACGCCGATAGGGGCCGAGGTTTGCACGGATTCGCCCCAGCCGTAGCGGTTTCGCAGCGTCACTCTAAAGTGGTACTGCTCGCCTTGCTTCAAGTTGAAGATGTCGAAGGAATTCCTTGGGGTGATGCCCAGTTCTGTCCAGCGGGCGCCGCCTTCTTTGCCAAGCAGCCAGCTCTCCACTTTGTACGCGAGCACGGGAGTGGTCGTGTCCGGTTTGGGCCAGGCTAGTGAAATCCAATTGTTTCCACCGTCTACGACGCTTGGTTCGCTCGGTATCCGCGGCACAGCTAGAACAAATGAACACTCTTGATACTAGATTTGACCTTATGAGTACCTATAACTTGATAGTGTGCCAGCTATTTTTGTGCCAGTGTTATTGGTTTTCGATAGCAAATTGGATGCTAGATGCCAATTTGGCGATGAGTCAGTTGTACCTAGTTTTACCTCTCCTTTACCAAGGCCGTTTATATACGGCCAAAATTATGCTATTAGCATGTACCAAGAAAATCGCATAAACAGTACCGTCGTCTACCGCGGCCGTGTATACACGGCGGCGAAAATGTACCCCGACGTCTACCGAGGCCGTGCATATGCGGTCTGGCAACCACACAGTTGAAAAAAGCTTTAATGTACTGCAAATACGTTTTGTATTCGATTGGGCGTTTATTCGATTAAACTGTAAAAAAACGCGCGGTAGATGCGGGAGGCGGTAAACGAGAAACGCAAAAAATCGGCCGCATATATGCGGGCCCGGTAAACAGAGTTATCATATTTCACGGGGGGCTCGGTAAAGGAGAGGTTTATATAGACTAAGTACTAACAACATCAATAATTAACGCTGTATAAAATTAAGACGCATCGGTAAGCATACTTATAACTTGCCCAATTCTGATGGTTCGCGGGTTTTAAATTTTTAGGACATTTAACTTGTTATACCAAGTGTCATCAATAGCTTAAATTAAGCCTCTCGCAGACCGGCGCGATTTGACAATAGCTGCCAAGTTTATTATTGACCGCCGCGACATCGACAGTGTGATTCCGGCTTTAATTGTTTATGTCTCCAATTGATATGACAGCTACTCCGTGATAGTGTTTTATCACTTTCATTTCAATTTAGCAAAGTACCAGACCCTCGTTTGACGCATCAAAAATGCAAGTTACATGTATATTTACTGGGTTGGTGTTCAGAATTAATTATTAACGACAATATAATCAATTTAAGTTAGAACTCTGATTTCTTGCAGTTGGTACGATTGTCGGGGGTCACGATAATATATCATGGTGAGGAAGCCGAGACAGGGCGTGAATATGAATAGCACAGTTCAAACAGTCAAGTTTAAAAACATCAATACGGTCAACATGACAAACACTCGTATGGTATGTAAACACGTCTATTGTGTAGAGATGTTCCCTTTGATGATTGTGTATTTGAAGTATCTTTGTTATGGCTGTCTCACTGTATTTACTGGGGTACCTACTCCCAAATTAACCGAACCATTATGACGATAAGAATCAGGCAAAAAAATACAATCAATAGGTAATATGTCGATAATATATCATAGGGAGATAATTAAGTAGACCGAGGACGACGTGCGGGAGGCAAAGCCCGGCGACCGCACGGCGCGCGCGTCCCGTTATTGTCATACCCCAGCACCCGCGCTCCGTGCAGGGGAGGACTCAGTTATACAGTCGACCTATAGGTACAGTTGGGGTTGTTAATATACGCACAAATATATATATAGGACATAAATATCTCTGTAGTATTGACAATGTCTTAGAGGCGCGGACTGATACGTTTTAGTACATTACGGCAGAGACCAGGAAGCCATACTGACCGAGTATGAATTACACGGACCGAGCCGCAAGCGAGTACGGTCGAAGCAAGTATCGTTCTTTTTTCAAAAATGAAACAAGAAAATAACCACCAACCAAGGTACCATTCATATTCGGGCACTTGTTAAAGGATATTTTATTGATTTCCCGGGGACATTTATATTCGTTTGTTGAATGTCTGAATTTGACTCTTAGGAGGAAGTGAACAGAGATTCTTTATAATCTAATTCTTGAATATCGTTGTTATCAAATACTGGCAGCATTTAATTACATTCATCCGATTGTATCTTTAACCATGCTATTAAATTTGTATAGTTCTTTATTGTAACGTTCTCTTTGTTGAATATTTGCGTACTGCGTTATTTGGCGCGGATGGTTGAAACAAGCCAGAATCACATTCTCTGACCAACGATTAGCTTAATTTTCTTATTTCTATTTGATGAATAACTCGCAATTTTGTAAATATCTATCCTTGTATTTAGGCTGGAAACAGTGCTCGACCGACGGTACGTCCTGACCGTGTGTCCTGACCGTCAGCGCTGACCGTCGGTTGCGAAAATGTATTCAGTGCCACGCTGACGGCGAACTGCGACGCGTGTGTACAGTTCACAAGAAAAATGATGCATTTGACGACCTCTGTAGCCTAGTTGGTAGTGACCCTGCCTACGAAGCCGGAGGTCCCGGGTTTGAATCCCGGTAAGGGCATTTATTTGTGAGATGAGCATTAATATTTGTTCCTGAATGATGGATGTTTTCTATGTATTTAAGTATTTATTTGCTTAGTTTGGGACTAGATCGATTTGTTCAAATTCAAAATTCAAAAAAAATATTTGTATGAATACAGTATATATAGATGGTCTTAAGCTATAGTGTACATAGTTCATGTACCTATTCAGCCTGCACGCAGGCGTACAAATGTTTGAATGAAAATAATCTATGTATGCTAAATAAAACAGTTACTAACTAAAAATAATACAATTTAGGTACATGCGTGAGTTGGATTTTTATGATCTAAGTAGTCCTTAACACTGTAGAAGATTGTGCAAGATTGTTTCCAAATATTTATTTATTTTGCTGTAAATGCTTTAGTTTAATGCTCTAATTAAATGCACGCATCACGGTCTTAATAAAACACAGACGATAAATCCCAAATAGCCGGACGAAGCCGCACCTCAGTAGTAAAAGGCGCTCTGTATCTATATTCATTTTTGCTTTGAGTGTACGTACGCACGTACGGTCGGTCGCTCCGTCAGCGAAGCACTGAACGCATCTATACAATCTCATAGCTCGTCGGTCTACCGACGTTCGCGCGACTGACGAGCCGGACCGACGGCTCGACCGACCGTACGCGCTTACCGTCAGCGTAGCTGTGTGCGCATTCATAGACTTGTATACCGACGGTCAGCGCTGACCGTCGGTCGAGCACTGTTTCCAGCCTCAGGTGGAAGTAAGTTATATTTAGCTAAGGCTGGAAACAGTGCTCGACCGACGGTAAGTCCTGACCGTATGACCTGACCGTCAGCGCTGACCGTCGGTTGCGGAAATGCATTCAGTGCTACGCTGACGGCGAACTGCGACGCGTGTGTACAGTTCACAAGAAAAATGAATCATTTTGCTGTAAATGCCCTAATTTAATGCTCTAATTAAATGCACTTATTTTACCATCACGGTCTTTTTAAAACACAGACGATAGATCCCAAATTGCCGGACGAAGCCGCACTTCAGTAATAAAAGGCGCTCTGTATCGAAATTCATTTTTGCTTTGAGTGTACGTACGCGCGTACGGTCGGTCGCTCCGTCAGCGAAGCACTGAACGTATCTATATAATCTCATAGCTCGTCGGTCTACCGACGTACGCGCGACCGACGAGCCAAACCGACGGCTCGACCGACCGTACGCGCGTATGAAATCACGCGCGTACCGTCAGCGTAGCTGTGTGCGCTTTCATAGACTTGCATAGATATAGCTACGCCAACCGACGATCAGCGCTGACCGTCGGTCGAGCACTGTTTCCAGCCTAACTCCGCCTCCGAATTTAAGGGGATGCCTTGATTCGAGTCGACCACGCCCCCTTGACAAAGACACGCTCATGCCTTCCGCACACGAGAAAAAGAGATGCAACACTCTTTAGTAATGGCTTTTTTGGACAGATTTCGATAAAAACCTAACTTTATAGTTTTATTAATATTTCATTAAGCGAGATTTTAGATGAGATAAAGTACTATAGTATTAACTTAATTCTGTCGTAAAATAATCTATCGTTTTAACAGGCTAAATAAAAAAAAGACCTAACGTTGGTTTCTTTTCTATCGAGGAAATTTTAAGCAATCATGTATCGATTAAATCAGATAAACAATCATATAATCGTAGTCAAGAATCATATAAGTATGTGAAAATCAGACCTTATTATTTCTTAATCAAGTCAGAAAGGAGTTTCAAAGCACGCGATAATTTTCAATTCACCCCCTTAAGTGAGGAGGAGTGCCGTCTATTTCGGAATCATACTAGTCACAGCATTATTTTGCAGAATTGTAATAAATCACACAAATTATAGCTTTTTAAATGCCACCTCAATTTGTTCTGGCAACATTACATAGCATTTTTGAGAAAACGTACATTAAATACCCGAGTACATTTGGCTCCATTAATATCAGAACAGGCAAGTGACGCAAACATATCTCACACGCCCATATATAACTTTAGCAATACAGTCTAGTCTGATATTTTCGAGCGTCTTCTTCTACCCATGTCGTATAGTATATCAAATAAAATGGCATCTCTAAACCCTCTAAAAAATCGAAATCGACATTATCCTTTAATGTGTTTTTTAATCTATATTTTTATATGGTTCTTTATTTACATACACGCCTTTTTACCGGAGGGGTAGGCAGAGATCACGGATTTCCACTTACTACACTGTTGACAAACCTTTCTTCATGCACTTTCATTACATTACAGTCGAGGTCATGGTGCATTATTTATTTACCAGATAATAACCAGACTCATTACTATAATTAAACTAAGCTATTAAACTATGGTTAAATTGCTGGTATCTGGTTCAATATCGATATGAAAAACACTGGTGAAACTCTGATATCAGGTTTAGGTAATTGTGCAAGTCAACTGACCAACTAAATATGGGATTATAATTTACTCGTCCATTATTATGGCATATTATAAAGTCGAGTGTACACGATATTATTATGTACGTTGCCAAAGTTTCAAAAATATCTGAACATCGTTATGGCCTTTTAGTGCCGCTAGGCCGCTGGACTCTCCATACAAACGTAGTTTTGATCTCACTTTAAAACGACATGATAGAACAACATGAATCTTTGTTTACATAATGGAATCCACCATATCTAGGTAGGAAACTAGGTTCAGTTACTATATATATAAAAATCGGCCAAGTGCGTGTCGGGCCACGCGCAGTGTAGGGTTCCGTAGCTGCCTGTCTTTCTTAGTTATGCTAACAAGTAATGCTTACTTTTTAAAGTCATTATAATTATGTATGTACTACTGGCACGATTGTTTTCACATTCCCAGTATCAGCCATTTAGCCGGCCGGTGGGGGGGGGGGGGGGGGGAATTTGGATTTTAAAGTCCAATATCTCGCAAAACAACCACTAATTTGAAAAAAGCGTTTCGAAATACCCATCATATTTTTGATCAGGCTATCCAGCGACCCCACACCATGAGTTTAACGAGAACAAAAAGTTACATCCCCAGACTGTTGTACAGTCAACACCAAAAGTAACTGCGCAATTGGCGTCTTCAAAAGCTCTTATACCCCTTTAATAAAGACTTTTGACGTCTCGTTTGCCCAGTTACTGTTGATATTAACTGTCAGTTTACTGTTGCCCCCCACCGCAGGCCGCGCCAGTGTGATTCAGGCCTCAGGCGAGATTACGCCGCTATATATTTCAGGCCTCAGGCGAGATTACGCCGCTATGTATTTCAGGCCTCAGGCGAGATTACGCCGCTATGTATTTCAGGCCTCAGGCGAGATTACGCCGCTATGTATTTCAGGCCTCAGGCGAGATTACGCCGCTATGTATTTCAGGCCTCAGGCGAGATTACGCCGCTATGTATTTCAGGCCTCATGCGAGATTACGCCGCTATATATTTCAGGCCTCAGGCGAGATTACGCCGCTATGTATTTCGTGTTACCAAAGTGTGTTTTTTCATGCTTCACACCTCACATCTTTGGTCGCTATTCAAATGGATAAATTCCTTTCAAATTCCTTCGCTGTTCAGGCTATTCGTCTGTGGAATGATCTCCCTCTTACCGTCAGGCAAGCTCAGAGCAAATTCTCCTTTAAACGCAAGTTGCGTAAGCATCTCTTATTAACTCATCATCCTCCTAGCGTTATTCCCAGTTGTGCCCCTAAAGGAGCCCAGGGTCCGCTTTGACACCTAATCCCAAGATTTGGCATAGGCACTAGTTTTACGAAAGCGACTGCCATCTGAACTTCCAACCCGGAGGGGAAACTAGACCTTATTGGGATTAGACCGGTTTCCTCACGATGTTTTCCTTCACCGAAAAGCTAACGGTAAATATTCCGTACATATGTTCCGAAAAACTCATTGGTACGAGCCGGGATTCGAACCCACGACCGCCGCTTGACAGCCGCATGCCTGAACCACTAGGCTACCGTAGCTTCTCTCTTCATCTCTTATTAACTGTTAAAGATTGATGATCTTCATGATATCTTTGTTCGGGTACATGTAATTATATGTATTTATGTAGGCATAAGTAAGTTTATAGTATGCATTATATACTTAATATATGTGAGTATATCCATGTAATTAATTGATTTGTGTTTCCATTTGGGTCTCAGTATTTAGGATCCTGCACCACTAAAGTTTCTGTTTAGCCCAATGGTTGACTGGTAGAGAATGCCTTAAGGCATTAAGTCAGCCAATTGTACCTTTATTTTTATATTGGTGCAATTAAGTTTCAATAAATAAATATATAAATGAACAAACAGTGTCGCACACCTTTGAATATTTCTCAGATTAGATAATTTTCTTGTGTAGCGTCATAGCCTAGCAGCGCCTGTTAGTTGGTTATAACACAGGTTAAGTAAAGATGGCAGCGGTCAGCGTGATGTTTGAGTGGTTACTATAAATGAGCGCTTCCGTGCATTGTAAGGCGCGCTAAGCAGTTGATCCCGGCTGCTGTCTATGACAGTAGTCGTTAAGCCGAGTTAGAGGCCTTCGGGCGGCTTAAGAACTTCTAACAGTCGAGTTGACAACTGTCACTCGCGTCCGCAGGAGCTACCTACCACAACCCTACACATGTCCCCTGGGTGGTACTAAAGAGTGAAAAATTTTAAAGGACAAAATATTGGTTAATAATTTCGCGTGTTCTAAGTAAATAAATAATACTTACAGTCATAGTTCCGGCTGCCGAAGGTGACTGCGGTGTCATCCAAGGGATACGTCCAGTCAGATATCAGGCTCTCTGACGTCGCTCTTTGTCGCACCTGGACATTAACATTAGTCAATTTCTGGACGACTGTCAGAGGAAGCTTTAACACTTAGGGAGTTGCACCAACTTAAGATTACAGACCCCGTATCACGGTCGGACTTATCAGGCGATAAGTGCCCAGATAGGGCCGTCGTCTCGTTCTATCGAGCGGTGTCACCCAGTGACGGACGCACTTATCGTGTGGTAAGGCCTACCATGATACGGGTCTGACCGATCAACGTTAAAATATGCCACCGGCAGCTGTCATTTCATGGAAAATTGTAAAGTATTTCATACATTCAGATTTTAAAGAACACCGCTTGCGATTACAGACGGTTTGGTACAACCCACCCTAACTGGACAATTGACAACATTTCAAAATATGTAACGATGCCTAAATCGAAAACCATTTCGGTAATTATCTTATTTGAACGTAATAAAGTGGTTTTCCCATTTATATTCTTACTCATTTCCGAGAAAATCACTAAAATCTGTAAAACGCGGTCTACCCCGTGCGTGACGTCATTCCTACGTCTGTTAGTGAAAGATGTGGACAGGTGCCACAGAGAGACATAATAATGACGTCATATTTTACTTACGACCTATTGGAATTCACTACTTTTAATATTGATATTTCTGGATGAAAATAAACATTTAGGGAGAAATAAAAAAACATGTATACCTACCTTAAAATTTCATTTTCTATCGAACTAAATCGTAAAATGACCCACTTAAAAAAAAAATGAAATGATGTCAATTAACGGTTGTCGCTTTAACAGGAGAAAATATTTGTAAGGACGCTTCCTTAGAGCATCTAGAGTAACCCCACATGTCCATTTAAAAAAATAATCTTAATGTATCTTGGCACCACGAGATCATAGCACAGCAATCAATGCATATTTTGAGGTTATATTTTTGTTCTTAAAATATATTATTGTGATTTTTTTTATGTCATTTCTTGTATTATTAGAATTATAAAAAACTACTTGTGTATTGGCCTAGGACTTCGAGTAAAACTTATACACTGACACTTAAACACTTATTGTTATCTTATTAAGGGAGTAATACTCGACTAGGTTATTAAGATCGTTCTGCAGGAGTTCACAATCTAGAATAGTAAAAAATATACGTAAACTTACTTTAAAGAAAGAAAATTAAAAAGTTACTTTTTTTTAAACCATCTCGAAATAATTGCTCACAAGCAATAATCTGCCGTTTAATATTTTGCTCATACTCCAGGCCTGTACTTAGGGTGAGTTGCACCAAACCGTCTGTAATCGTAAGCGGTGTTCGTTGAAATCTGAATGTATGGAACGTTTGACAAGTTTCTATGGACTGACAGCTGTCAGCGCCATATTTAACGTTGATCGGTCTGTAATCGTAAGTCGGTGCAACCCGCCTTTAGTTGTCGCTTTTACACTAAGTAGTTAGTTGTTGTATGACTAACAAGTAGCACCGCCCGTAGCAAGTTTAATTGCACATTCGATATTTGACTTTGCACGTGCTAGAATTGCCGAGCTACAGGGATAAAGTTGCGGGCAAAAATACTTGGAAAACGTGAAGCTTCAAGTATGAGTAATAAAACAAGTTGTAGCTGTTAGGACTCGCGAACCTGCCCTTTTACAAAAAAAAGATTGAGGAAGTTACTCGACTGAATTAAATACGGGGATAAGTTCGCCTTTGTACGTTGATCTATTGTGTGACATGTATAAAATTCTTTATTTATATATTTTCCGTCTCTATGGTTAACTATATATCTAAGAGTTTATGTTTATTTGTATGATTTATGTGTGTATGTTTATTATTGATGTAATTTTATATGTTGTAAGTTAATTTACTTCCAATTTTGCCACCTGCCTATTTTTATTATTTGTTGCCATTTCTTCGCCACCCAAAGGTTGCCTGGAAAAGGTCGCTCGTTAGCGATAAGACCGCCTGTTGTTAAACTCTATTTTTAAGTAGTTATGTCTTTTTGATTCATGTTTTGAGGTGTGCAATAAAGAGTATTTAAAAGTGTTTACATACCATCCCCAACACAGTAACTGAACATCCGTGCACTTTATGGGCATTGCAATAGGGTTCAATATAAATACAGGGTGGCCAGTCTGTGTTGGCGTTTGTACACACAAATATATTTAAAGAACCTGCTCAGAAAATTTTACGTGAATCGGTTGAGGAAGGTAAGGGTACCTGTAGAGGCGAGACACCGGCTAAACATCGACATTAGCCCCAAACTGAAGCATAGGACTTCGTCACTCTTCCCTCCTCGTTCGAAATACGTATAACACATTAAAGGTGAAAAATTGGACCGTGTTCGTTTTTTTTTATTTAAGTAGGTCCAGTAACACGCACTTTCAAATCATCAGGTAGAAACATAATCTTTTTGAAAGTTCAACTCGCTATTGAATCGGCAACACGCTTGTGTTTATATGCTACAGTGTCTGCATACCACCGTCGATGTATAAAAAATAAAAACAAATCGAACGACAGCCTACAAACGTCCTCCATTGTTTGGAGTGGAGTGCGAATCAAAACTAATGATATGCGACGGGTCGTGAGACGGCTCGCAGTTTACATACGTCCTCACTTAGATGACCCAAACTACTATCATACTATATACACGATACAGGCTGAGCCGAATTATGAACTATTCTTTATTTTATTGGCATTTTAATCAGTCGTATATTATAGATCTGGTCTATAGTTCTATACTACAAAACTCTTGGCGGTCGGTGTAAGCTATAGAACTTGCGAGCCTGGCTTTTTTTCATAAACAATCCATTCTATAAAAAGACACCTGGGGGTGGTTCGTATCCGTGGAGTTCGCACTCGGGCCTTCAAATTTGGGGCTCACAGGGAGCGCTATCTAAAAGGGATAATATTATAAATGCGTCAGTGTTTCTGTCTGTTACCTCTTCTCGATTAAACCGCTAAACCGATTGAGAAAAAAAACATAGGATAGTTTAAACCCGGAATTCATCCCATAGGAGGTGAAATGGGGGTGAAAGTTTGTATGCAGCAACGATGTAAACGAGTTCCACGCGGACGGAGATTCGGAAAAAGCCGACCTGTAGAGGGGGACAGCGGGACAACCGCTCTTTCGCTCAATAAAGATTAATAGTCCGTGAGATGATAGTTTTGTAAGTTTATATGTGGGGGTAAAAAAAACTTCTAAAAAAAGTGTTCTAAACATTACCCCGTTGTAACTGTTTTTTGGTCAGGTAAGATAATCAATAGTTTTATACAAATGCTAAACACATTTGTGCCGTACATCGCCTTAAAAGATTGTGTTCTTATGAAAGGCACACACCGTATAGAACGAACCTTCAGAATATTCGCCTTCGTTCTAAACCTATAAAGTTTTTTGGACAATTTTTCGTCTCTTCGAAACAATCGTGTTATTAAAAATGTATATTAATTTCATACTTATTTAAAGCTACTGTTGACATTGAGAATGTGGACACACATAGAACACCTTTTTTATATCAAGGCCAAAAAAAATTGCAAACGGCTCGCGTGTATGATAAGCCATTACCATATTTTACACCGTATGAAACGATGTATAACCTTACTAAGTGTTATTTTCCACTTGAATTTAGATGCATGCTGTATATAACGCACGCAGATTTAAAAGGTGTCTAATTTCGGATCTTTGTTATGGACAACTATTGAGCTCACGCGCGACGCACAAGTCGTCATTCCATCACTGCATCTCAAGAGACCGACAGCAAGATGAAGAAATCTACGATATTTCTACTCCTGATACTAGCTGTCATCTGCGACGGACGACGCTTCCCAAAAATCCGAAGGCGATTAGGAAGGAAGGCCAGCCGGCCAACACCTACATCAAGTCAGCCTCTCAAACCACCACCAGAGTCCCTCAACCGACCAGTACTGCGCCAGCTCGCTCCAACCGGGGAAAGACACCCACAAAACGCCCAAGAACCACACAAACATTCCTTACAACCGAGAGATCTGCACTCTCTTGACGGCTACTACCTATCAGGCAGCAATGAACAACTAAGACTCAACGAAGAAGCTATAGATGTCCAGAAACCCCACGCGAGACATCCGAGAGACGTCACTTTCCAACTGAAATATGTCAGGTATAATGTATCAGACGATAGTGAGCCGTCGTATGAGGCAGCGAACCACAAATATAGAATAAAAAACCACGCACCCCAGACGAGAGACGTGTCTTCCCAACTCAACTATGACGGAAGCTTTCCTATGCCAGGGGCCAATGAAGAAGCATTCGAGGAAATAGCACACTCTGACGTGTTCACCAGCCCAGATAACAATAAGCCCCTTTCAAACTATGGTGGCTACTCCAGCAACGACCCACTAAAAATCATTAGAGAACACTCTGATGCGAGATTTAAAGGCATACAGATGCCCCATGCGCTACAACTCAGAGAAATTCTGCAACTGAACAACAGCCAACCTTTTACCAGGGAACCACAAGGATCGATCTCTGATCCCGCCGTATACCCTAGCTACGACCCCGACAACTACGTACTGCACGGCCCGAATGAGCCACAACCAACCCCTCAGATCATAGAAAAGAAGCACAAATCGTTTTCAAACTCGTCTACAAAGTTATTTCAACCGGAGATGTCAGAGCCGCATCTGACGCCAAGAAGTATAACAAACACGACGACCAGCGTCGGAGTCGGTCCCCTCCTCACCAGCCTAACTTTATGGAGCACGGCGCATTCCGTCCCACACGAAATGCACGACGAAAACGGTGACCCGATTATCAATCCTATAAAAGAAGAGTTGATAAACTGCACGCTATCTATAAACAATTTTAATAGAACAGTGACTGGCAGGATGCCCTGCACTGTGGCGGTAAATGTGATGCGCCTTATAACTGCGGGTGGGAAGATAGCTGATGCGAGGGAAGAGATAGAATGCACTATAATTGGTATATCAGCGACATACAATGAGTACATGACGACGGTGCCCTGTGTTCTGTTGATGCAGGCGACGAAGGAACATGAACAGAATGTGCGAATGCCTAAGGTGCTTGAAGTGGAGCGTGAGGCGGGGTGGCTGCGTTAGCATGTGTTTTACATGAACACCTTTTACCTCGCCGGCGGCCAGCGGGCCGTACACTGACGGTGAGTACGAACCGGAGTTGTGCCAGGAAAAAAACCCACCAAACTCTCAAATCTGTTATTTTTTTTTCCTTACATACCATTACGTCTTCTAGCACAGCTGCGGTGGAAACTCACCTTGAGCTTGGCATTTAATGCGGGCCGATTTGTAAAATGTTGAGTTCCATTTTATGTCGAGTGAACATTATGCAATCGTGTAAGCATTCATTAAGTTTCATTATAGGTCGACTGCTTAACTCAGTCCTCGCCTGTGCGGCGCGCGGGTGCAGGTGGGCGACGATAACGGAGCGCGCGCCCCATTATCATCATGGTTCATCATCATCATCATCATCATATCAGCCGAAAGACGTCCACTGCTGGACATAGGCCTCCCCCAAAGAGTGCCAAAATGACCGGTCCTGCGCCACCCGCATCCAGCGGACTCCCGCAACCTTTACCAGGTCATCAGTCCACCTTGTCGGGGGCCTACCCACGCTGCGCCTTCCGCCTTCATCATGGTTATTATCTTATAAAAACATAAAAGGTTAATTGTCTACATATACGGAAATTTTGGAGCTAGCTCGATATGAAATGTCCTACAAATTGGTCCGGACCGCCGGGCCTATTTAGGGATTCTTTTTAGTAATGTTCCATACCAAAGGGTTTTCGGACTAAATTGCTTAATTGCAGCACATGATCGTACTGTTGTGGTTGTATTTAGTATTTTTGTTGAGAGGTGGATTATATTTTATATTGTATTTTTATATACCGCGAGGAAACCGGTCTGGGTTAGATTAGCTTATTAGGATTCGACAAGGTCTAGATCTGCCTTTTTGGTGGAAAGACAGACATAGCTTTCGAAAATCTTTAAAAATAGGAATGGAGCATCTAGAATGGACTTTCTGGATGTTTATCGGCTATATTTAATCCCGCGGTTTTGCCTGGTTTGCAAGACGCGGCCGAAGCCGCGCCAGCAGCTGGTGGTAAAATAAAATGTTGTAACTAAGCTCCTTAGTCGGAAAAATTAATAGTTTGCAACTGAGAGAGACATAAATATCATTCCTTACGTTGCGTGCCATTTTAGAATGTAGGTATACAGCTGCAGAAGCAATATATAATTGTGTGTTAAATATCTGTCAATTACTTGACTATTTAATGTGGCCTAATTTTCACAAAACTAAAATTGGAAATTTAATCTTGTGCGTTGAACGGTAGAATTGCTTTTCGAATGGGCTTTTTTTATGCAATTCGGCCAGCTCGAATAATGTAAAGTATACTGCTGGGTCAATGAGTAGTAGTAGTGACATTTGTCGCGTTGTAAAATAAGGGCCAGCATGGCTATAACGCACCAGTATTGCGGCGAGATAGATACCCCTCTCTTTTTAATTAGTGTTTAGACAACAGATTTCGTCACCGCGGACGCGATAGCGCTGACGCCGCTGACCACTCCAAATTTAACTAGTTCATTAGCCTGCACAAATATATGTTACTTACTTGCACTTTACATGTATAGAATACAAAGATAATTTACTAGGTTTTACGTATGTGTGCTATAGGTGAATGACTGTATATAAGGTAGAAGCATTTGTAAATAAATCAGATACCAATTGTCCGTTGGTGTTTCACTACCTCCACACCCAACACCTCTGCTTGCTCGGGGCAACACTCTGAGAGTAGAGGATCCCATCCACTTTATTTTACAGGTACCCTTGTTGTGGCATAGACACCCCCAGCCTTAATCGGTCACTTGAGTCTGAGTGACCGGCAACAAGTATCCATCCACTCACCTTATTCCTCGCCCGTAGGAATCCGTCTGTCACTGATAGGTCTCCCGGTGCCAGATATCCTTGTACTAGGATAAGTTAGGGCTAGGGAAGTAGGGACTTAGGCTGCTAGGGTCACTTGCTATCATTGCCCACCCTATCTTACAAAGTCTGTACAGGCACATGCAACGCTTGAGTACCATTTTATTCCATATTATTCAGTCCACTAAGAATCCAGGTATTCGGCCTATGCGTGTGACTGTACATTTGGTCCTTCGAGCCGGATAACTTTATGGAAAACATATCGATGGTTATATGTTAACATAGGGTTGTCCGTTGAGTCGTTATACATTGACAACAAGCCATTCAGTGTTTATCGACTGTGTTAGAACCACCCTCCACTACTAGGATCGTTACAAACCGCGGTCTTGTTAACATTGTCCTCCCACGGTTAGGAATATTTTTTGTTAGGGGTTGACTGACATACTGACAACATGGACGCTGTTAAGCTCAACGAACTCTTGAAGAGCCAGGAAGAGCTAGGGGGAAGACTCAAGACCCTATTGACGAACATAAAAAAGGATTCCGCAAGCAGGAAGACGCATCGGTACATCGCGGATAAGAGGACGATGCTGAGCGAGATGAAAAGACAAGTTGAGGAGAATCACGACTAGTTAAAGACAGAAGAAAGATTATCTACCCACACCTACATGACTAGCTATTATAGTAGCATCCAGAGCGTATACGAAGAAGCCACAACCTACTTAGATAAATGTGAAGAAGAGTTGATGAAGATTAACCAAGGCGGATCCAAGGAAATCAAGTTCGCAGGGAGTCAGGAAGTTTCGCCAAAGTTGGGCATGCAGAAGTGTCGCATATCCCAGCTAGTCAAAAAGTTAGCCGCAGCCAGGCAAGCCGTAAATGAAAATAAGCCGATCTGGTTTCTCCAGACGACTCTCCAAGCCATCCAGAAACAATGGGAAATTGTAGAAGAGGCGCATCTGGAATTGTGCGTACAAGAAAGCTCGTTTAATGACGAGTATTTTACAACAGAAGGATTTGAAGCAAACCAGAAACAAACTAGCAAAAATTAATGAGGTTGCCGAGCCTGCCATGCCACGAAGTTCCACTGAAACCAAGAAAGGTGTAAATTTGCCAAAAATAACCATCCCTGTCTTCATGGGTGAATACGAGTCCTGGTACTCGTTCCACGATCTATTTAAAAATCTTATCCACAATGATACCACCTTATCTAGCACAGAAAAGATGCAATATTTGAAAACACATTTAAAAGGAGAACCCGCAAAAATAATCCAGCAGTTGAGCATCAGCGATGCCAATTACGACACTGCGTGGGCCTTGCTGACGCAAAGATACGAAAATAAACGACTAATCACTTCAAAATTTATGGACAAGTTGCTTGACTTACCAACCATAGAACAGCCCAGTGCGATTAAGATAAAACATATGTTTGACACCATAAAAGAGAGTTTGGCCGCATTGACCAACCAAGGAGTAGACACTTCGCAATGGGATCCAATAATAACTCGTATTGTCTGTCGGAAATGGGATTCAGAAACTAATAACATCTACGAGCTAGCTCTGAAAGAGCCAAACAAGAATCAAAGTTTAGCAGAAATGATGGAGTTCATGGAGAAGAGGTTCAAGTGCCTAGAAACTGCAAATCATGCCCCGTTGACGCATCCACAAAGGGGTTATGGGAAAGGGATATCATCAGCCGTAGAAACAAGCAGACTTAACGTACGAAGATGCTGGTATTGTAACAATGAAAATCACAGCATTTATTATTGTACGAAGTTCAAGATGCTAAGTGTCACTGATCGCCTGAAGGTGGTAAGAGAAAAAAAGATATGTTACAACTGCATAAATCATGATACAACAGAGAAATGTAAAAGTACGGTGTTGTGCCATTTTTGTAATAAACCCCACCACTCGATGATTCACGTTAATCCACCAAGTAATCCTATTAACAAGTCTAATGACGTAAGGAACCAAAGTGGTTTCAGATATCCAACGTACAATAGAGAGGGCCAGAATAGAGATCGACGCATTCAGAAAACAACCACGCATGCAGCTATGACAGCTGAGCCACGAGAGTCACCTAAGAGGACGACACTGTTAGCAACAGCATTAGTCGAAACCACCACGTACTACGGTGAACCACAACTATTAAGAGTGTTATGTGACCAAGGGTCAGAAGCGTCATTTTGTACAGAAGAAGTGGCACAGATGTTATCGTATCCAAGACAAAAAATACGAACCCAGGTAAAAGGGGTCGGGGATGAGCAGCCGAAAGAATCGAAATATTGTATTACAATTACAATTAAACCACGGTTTCCAAGCCAATACAAGTTACCAGTGACACTAATAGTGTTACCTAAACTAACCTCCGCAGTACCAAAACAGGATCTATCACAGTTAAACTCTAAGGATATAGAAAACAAGGTTATAGCCGATCCGACATATTACAAGAAAGGCCCAATTGACATCATACTGGGAGCACAAGAGTACAGTCAGTTCCTGCGAGATGGATTTGAAAGAATGGAAGATAATATGATAGCGCAGGAAACTGAATTTGGGTGGATTCTGTCAGGATGGCGCCTAACTGATTTCGTAGACTCAATAAAGGTCATGTGTATGACGTCAAGTAGTGAAGAAATTAAACAATTAACAGCGTTTTGGGAACTTGAAGAAGTTCAGAGAAATATGGAGCTAAGTGAAGATGATCGAATTTGTGAAGAGTACTACAGCAAAAGCACAGTAAGAGGAAAAGATGGCACATACACAGTCCGCATTCCGTTTAAAAATCCCGACCTAGCATATGGTGAAACTCGTCAGAAAGCAGCAGCACGACTATTCCAAATAGAGAAGTCCCTTAAGAAAAACGACATGCTACGAAAGCAATACAATGAGTTCATGGCTGAATATCTAAGAATGGGACATATGATGAAAGTGGACAAAGCCGCGCACAATAAGGGGAAGTATTACATACCTCATCATGTAGTGATTAGGGATGACAGTTTGACCACGAAATTAAGAGTGGTCTTCGATGCATCCAGCAAGGAAAAGGGATATCCAAGCCTTAATGAGAACATGTATAAGGGTCCGCGCCTACAGGAAGATTTATCCGACATTTTGTTACGTTGGCGAAAGCATAGAGTTGCATTTATGGCGGACTTAGAGAAGATGTACCGGTTTATCAAAGTTCACAAGTCGGACTCAAAGTATCAGAGAATACTATGGAGATGGTCCACAAGCGAGCCAATTAAAGAGTATGAGCTAACCACGGTAACATACGGAACAGCTTCGGCACCATATTTGGCCGTAAGAACGCTACAGCAGCTGGCTCGCGACGAGCAAGAAAGCTATCCTTTAGCAAGTAGAACAACTCTACAAGATTTTTATGTCGACGACATTTTGTCAGGAGCAGACAGTGATGAAGAAGCTAAGATGCTACAAGGCCAATTGATAAGTATGCTGCAAACAGGAGGATTTAACCTAAGGAAATGGTCATCTAACAGGATGGAATTGTTAAACAACATCCCAGAAGGTAGCAAGGAGAACGACATGATAAAATTGCCACAGCATGAGACCAGAAAATCACTAGGAGTGATATGGTCACCAGCAGAGGACAACTTCCACTTTCAGATAAAAATCGCCAATACTGAAAAATTAACAAAAAGATTCATCTTGTCCGAAATTTCCAAGATATTCGATCCAATGGGGTGGCTGGCACCAATCTTAGTAGAAATGAAGTTGCTAATACAAGAGTTGTGGACTAATGGAGTTGAGTGGGATACACCTGTAGACGAAGCCATAACAAAGAGATGGGAAGAGTTTTATACACAAATTAAAACAATTGAAAATGTGAGAATACCCCGTTGGATAGATTACAGTAACGCCATGATCGAGTTACACGGATTTAGCGATGCATCAGAGAAAGCCTACGGAGCAGTGATTTACAGCCGAATAAAGGTGAACGGCCAGTACTACATTTCATTATTACAAGCAAAATCCAAAGTAGCACCAAAAAAGAACAAAAGCACACTACCCCGACTCGAGCTTTGTGCAGCACACCTGTTGTCCAAACTGATTATCAAAGTTAAGGAGAATTTAAATTGCGACGAGGTAACAATACACTGTTGGACAGATTCCATGATCACGATAGGCTGGATAAAAGGGGAAGCCGGGAAATGGCAAACCTTTGTCGCAAACAGAGTATCAGACATTCAGAAAAAGACACCCAGCAAATGTTGGAACCACGTGAAAACAGCAGATAACCCAGCAGATGTACTATCAAGAGGAATAGAACCACAGAAATTGGAGAATCACAAGTTATGGTGGAAAGGGCCAAGTTGGTTACAAGAAGAGGAGTTACCGTGTACCAAAACCACACTAGAAATTTGCCAAGAAATAGAAAGTAGCCACGTCACGATTGCAGAAGACAAAGATCAAAAGAAAGTATGGGAAAGATTCTCAGGGTTTCAACACATGATAAGGGTTTTGTCATATTGCTACAGGATGAACCAAAAAGATCGATCAAGTGATACGTTAACATGCATCGAAATGAAACAAACAACAGACAAAATACTGAAATTAGTTCAAAACGAAGCCTTTGCGGAAGAATACGAATTGTTAGAACACAAGAAACAAATAAAGAAGAGAAGCAAGCTACGTTGTTTGGATCCGTTCATAGACGATGACGGACTACTAAGGGTGGGCGGACGACTACACCGCTCACAGTTGCCTTACAATCAAAAACATCCAGTCCTACTACCACACAACCACCACGTCTCGAGAATGCTGATTGAACAAGCACATCTACAAACACTACACGGTGGAACGAAGTTGACAATGGCATTCGTGAGACAAAAGTATTGGATTTTGGGGTTAAAGAAAATGACAAAATCTTGCATACGTAATTGTGTTAAATGTATACGATATAAGGCAGCCACTGCATTGCAAAAGATGGGACAATTGCCTGCACCTAGGGTATCCCCATCCCATACGTTCAATCACACTGGTGTCGACATGGCAGGACCAATTCAAGTAAGGACTACGAAAGGCAGAGGAAATAAAGCCACAAAGGGCTATATCGCAGTATTTATATGCCTTGCAACAAAAGCAATACACCTAGAGCTGGTGGGAGATTTGTCCACGGAGTCCTTCATTGCTGCATTTATTAGGTTTAAAGCAAGAAGAGGTCACGTATCACACATGTACAGTGATAATGGAGGGAACTTCCTAGGAGCAGCAAGGATGCTACATACCCAATTATTAGAGATCACACAAACGCCGCACGTTCAAAAT
The DNA here is from genome assembly GCA_945867215.1 of Epinotia demarniana. NCBI lineage: Eukaryota > Metazoa > Arthropoda > Insecta > Lepidoptera > Tortricidae > Epinotia > Epinotia demarniana. Next base: position 62,177,128 of record OX244259.1, read on the forward strand.
GCCATAGCTAACATGGGAACACAATGGCATTTTAATCCACCACTCGCTCCCCATTTTGGCGGTATTTGGGAGGCTGGAGTGAAATCAATGAAGTACCATTTGAAACGGGTAATAGGAGAATCAACATTAACCTACGAAGAGTTATCTACATTATTAAGTCAAGTAGAGACATGCTTGAACTCAAGGCCGCTTTGCGCACAGAACGATGATATAAATGACAATACCGTGTTAACACCAAGCCATTTCCTGATTGGAAGAGAGGCAGTAGGTATCCCAGATCCAATTAATGATGTTAGCGTAAACCTGCAAAACCGATGGAAGTTGATTCAGAAAATGAAAAAAGATTTTTGGAAGACATGGAGTAGAGATTATCTACATCAACTCCAGCAGAGGTATAAGTGGCAATCCAACCAAGAAAATATTACAAAAGGAACCGTGGTATTAATAAAGGACGAGAATGTCACACCCAGTAAATGGCCATTAGCAAAAATAATTGAAACTCATCCAGGAAGTGACGGGATAACAAGAGTAGTAACATTACAAAAAGCACCCGGGAATTGCTTAAAAAGGGCAGTCCATAAAATAATCCCGTTACCAAACAACGAGGATGATACCACAGGGACTCAACATGCTGATATCACCAGTAATGTGACACAATTAGCGGCAGCCAATGCAACGACAGGTGAATCCCGAAACCCAACAACAATTGAGACAAGAGGAAGAAATACGACCCCAACAGAGAGAAATAGACAACAAAGAAAAAAAAGATCCGGGAACAAGTACTCGTGGATATTGTTCGTTACTCTGATATCCTGTTTAATAAATACGACAAAGGCAAATTACACAATAAAGAACATCAATGAAGGAATTTACGTGGAACACATAGGAACGGCAACCATAGATAGAGGGATTTTCCGAATTCAAACGAATTACGAAAAAAGCAAAATAGAAGAAGATGTTGCAAAGATACGAGGAATAACCGCGCAATTCAAACACTACTGTGACACATTATCAAAGACCAATACAGAAATACACTGTACCCAACTGTATCACCACTTATATGAAGGACAAGAAAAATTAGAGAAAATCAGCAATTTAGTGATGAACATCGGGCAAATTAGGAAAAGAAGAGGATTATTCGGCCAAATGTTAACCTCGATATTTGGAGTTAATGATGAAGTCTACAAAGACATAGATACATTACAAGGAAACCAAAATAAACTAATAGAAGCAGCAAATCATCAAACCAAGTTTATGATATCAACCATCGCCACAGTCAATCAAACAGAAGAAAGAATAGCAAAAAAGTTAGAAACATTTCAGATCAAACTAAATCAAGCAATCCAGTATATGAACAATGTAAACACATGGTACAAAAGAATAGACCTTAACCGTGTAAATATTCAGATCCTGCATATGTACCAACTCGCAACAAACTATATAGATGAGGTGGTAGAATTTTACTCCAGACTTCAAGAAGCATATATGCATCAAGGAACTATCTATGACGTATTAGAACTAAAAGAAGTTAAACAAATTCTAACAGAAGCCAACACTAAGCTACCAACGAAGCTAAGAATTGTTCAAAACCACCTCATAGATACGAAAGTAACCGAAGACTCTACGCATATTAAAGTATATGGTTATTTCGCATTACAAGACATAACCAAATACACGTTAATTCATGTGACACCCGTGCCAAAGAAAGACAAGGAAGGAAAAGTGTACAGTTTAGAAGTATACCACAACATAATTGCGATTGATTACAACAATGAAAACTTTTTTGAACTAGAACAAGAGGAATTTAAAGCATGTCGCAGAAGACACACTGAGTACATATGCTACCCGACGTCTGTCAAAAATATGCAGTCAAACAAGAACTGCATTATCGATCTGTTATTTAAGAAAACTGAGATGGTCAACTGCAATACGAGACAACTAAATATAACAACAACCGTGTGGAAACAGTTATACATGCCAAACACATGGCTAGTTGTTACAACGAAATCCGTAAGAACGTCCATCATTTGCGATGGTGAAAGAGAAGAAACAATGATTCAGAACACAGCCGTCATCCACATAGCAGAAAACTGCATAATTAAAACGAAGAGCAACATCTTAGCAGCAAGAAGAGCTAACACAATATCAGTATTATCAACATATTCGAGACAAGCAAATTTTTCATTAAACACGAATGAAACAGTAAAACAAATAGAAGATATAGCAAGAGATGAAGAAGTGCTTGACAACTCCAGGGACATATTTAAACATCTAATTAATAATGAAAAATTACTTAAAAAAGAATTAGACAATACAATTTGGAAACAAATACAAAGCAACACTGTAGCAATTAGTCTCGGCTCTTCTTTAGCAGTGTGTATTCTAATAATATTAACAGTTTGTTATGGTCCACAGGTCATGTCACGAATACGATCCTGCGCAGCCAGCAGGAGGACTGCTCCGACGCGCGCCGCCCCCGCCAGGTCGGCTCCACCGAAACCCGAGCGCCGCAGAACAAACTCCACAACCACCAGCGACCAATTCGATGAAATAGAGCTGCACCCGATACAGCCTCTATAGAACACCTTCATCATCATCCCTGCTGTCGTCGTGAGACGCCAGGATGTTTAGACAACAGATTTCGTCACCGCGGACGCGATAGCGCTGACGCCGCTGACCACTCCAAATTTAACTAGTTCATTAGCCTGCACAAATATATGTTACTTACTTGCACTTTACATGTATAGAATACAAAGATAATTTACTAGGTTTTACGTATGTGTGCTATAGGTGAATGACTGTATATAAGGTAGAAGCATTTGTAAATAAATCAGATACCAATTGTCCGTTGGTGTTTCACTACCTCCACACCCAACACCTCTGCTTGCTCAGGGCAACACTCTGAGAGTAGAGGATCCCATCCACTTTATTTTACAGGTACCCTTGTTGTGGCATAGACACCCCCAGCCTTAATCGGTCACTTGAGTCTGAGTGACCGGCAACAAGTATCCATCCACTCACCTTATTCCTCGCCCGTAGGAATCCGTCTGTCACTGATAGGTCTCCCGGTGCCAGATATCCTTGTACTAGGATAAGTTAGGGCTAGGGAAGTAGGGACTTAGGCTGCTAGGGTCACTTGCTATCATTGCCCACCCTATCTTACAAAGTCTGTACAGGCACATGCAACGCTTGAGTACCATTTTATTCCATATTATTCAGTCCACTAAGAATCCAGGTATTCGGCCTATGCGTGTGACTGTACAATTAGGACACTTAAATTCAAACACTAGAGACTCTATATCGCCGCGACGCAGCTCGCGGGCCTTCTGCACGTCACGCGACGGCGCGCGAGCTCTCTCGATTTTTGTCGCACTATCCGTCTCTCTCTTACAAGAACACATAGAACAAGAGGTATAATGCGAGAAAAATCGAGAGTTTGTCGCGGCAGTCTCATGATAGACGTGCTGCTAGTAGCTGTAATTCTAGTAGTTGGGAACAAAGACTGTTTATGAGGCAGGAATAGCTTTGCTCGCGACTGACAAGAGGCACTTTTCTGATGTAATTCCCATTTCGGCGGAAAACGATTTCCACTAAATAAATCTTAACCAATCATTTAGATTTTGATGTAGATCGCTTCAGCATAATATATTCTAGATCTACAGGTTACGTTTAAAAAAAGGTTATTGAAGTTTTTAAATAAGAAATTATTGCAATTTTGTAAATAAGGAATACCTAAACCTAGTCTTTCATTGTGTCAATAACGTAGCTAAACGAAAATATTTAGAAGTGAAAAAAAAAAAAACTTTTTGAATGGACGAGTTCGTAGTATTCTTCCGTCTTAACGCGAACATTAAAAGCGTTTTGTTTCAAAACATGCAGTAAAATCTCCTGCCTTGAAAGGGCCTGCTCAGGTGTAAATTTTTGGGTATAACGCAGGTAAAGTTGGCGGAAACCTTCATACGATGAAATAAGATAAGATAAGGCTGTATGTTATATTTCTAGGCATCTAACTCCATAATAATAGTAATGGGTCTACTGTTTAACTGAGACAGGGTAGAAGGGAGACGTCACCACGGGCTGTCTCAGTTAAGCGGTCCTGTAAATTAACGTCGGGAACGCCATTTTGGATGAAAACTGTGCTAATACAAAAAATATACTGTATTTTGTAATAAAATTCTTTAAAACCCGTTTCAGTTGGTATTCATTTATGTTTAATCTCACCATCGGTTACGCAACAACCTTAAGGGGCTACCCGAGGTTTCCATCGATTTTTGACAAGTTTTGAATCGTATCTCCTACTTTTTGAACTACAGATAGAAGTATAAATCAAACGGTTATCGGTTCTTCAATCTTTTATCTCCATTTTGGTCTACCGGATTTTGAAATAAATGAATACTTAATTTTGTATGATCTTTTTAAACATTGATCTTCTGTCTTCTCTAAAAATACACTCTTCTTGATCTAAAATAACACTTATTTTGTATCTCTATTGACGTGAAAGATCTAACACATACGAAATCTACATATTTGGGTTCGTCTGTGACGTTCCTGAAAACTGGTCTAGGGTTTATGTTAAAGTTAAAGTTATGGCCAGAAACCGGTTTTTTGGCCTAAAATTGTTCAACTTTGATGCCAAATATCTCGAAAACAATGAACTTTGAAGTAAATATGGGATACTATATTGCTTAAAGCCGTTGTTGTTAGCATAATAAGCTACAAAAAACCTAAGAAAACTAAGAGATTCAGATCGAAGGTACGATCCCAGACGCCAATTATGGGAGCCCCTTAATATTAATTCCTATATTTCCTAGCAACTAACTAGTTTTTGTACTAGCCGTGGTATGGAAAATCAAGTGTAAATTGATGTTTCAGTCGTGAAATACTACGTGTAGGTGCATAGTTGTCATACGATTTTATTTTATTTATAGCGTTAGGATCTTTATTAAAATGTATGCTATTGCCTGTATTTAATTAACCCTTGGACGAGAAAAAATACATGTTTCTAAACTGTCAAGTTCCAAATTACTTTTTTGTTTATATTTAGCAATTTACACTCTATTGCAATAATTAAAAGGTTTACTATCCATATAGCAACGCTAAGTTATGAATTTTAACATGATGCTACGACCCTTTTGTACACCAGTGATCCGTCAGGAAATTAAACTAATACTCACCACGACAGTCACGAAGGCGCGGTCGCATCCATACGCGTTCCTGGCGAGTATGCAGTACGTCCCGGCGTCCGAGATGACAGACCGCTTCACGGTGAACTTGACGTAGTCATCCGACGTCATCTTGCACACGCGCTGGCTGTTGGTAATGTCGCGTGTGCCTTTCATGAAGACGACTGCGGAAAAAAACGGAAATAACTTATGCTGGGACCAGACGGAACAGACTTCGACCACTTCTGCATTTGGTAACACGGTGTCTCAGTAAGTTGTCAGCTGCCAGTGTCAGCAGTCAGTACCGATTCTTTACTGCGCACCTATAGTTCAATGGTGATTCCTGATTGGCAGTGGGCTTGTGGTAGTACAATCGTAACTTCCCCTTCCGCACATCCCGCGATATTCAAGAAGCATTCACTTGAATGCAGTAAAAAATCGGTATCGACTCGACTGACAGCTGACAGCTTATTGATATCCTACTGTCTTCGCACCAACAAATCTGGAAATAAACAAAAACGGCATGCCTTTACCTCAATCTAAATGAACTTCAAGCTTTAACTCACCTTTAGGCTTCGGCTCTCCCTGCACCCTGAACGATATATTAACATCTTCCCCCACCGAAATGAGGACGTCTTTCTCCGGTCTGCCAGCGATGATCGCCGGCTTCCCGTCCAACTCGGCAGGATGCACCACGGTTATAGCCGCATTCATGTCCACATTCCCATGCATACTCCAAGCCCTGCACGTGTACATCCCAGTCTCTTTCTCAGTCACATCAGATAACGCCAGCGTGTACAATCCCTGCTCCACAAACGTCTTAGCGTTCCTGTACACATCTGTGACGGACTTTCCCTCCCTGAGCCATTCGACTCTCGTGGGGCAGCCGCGGATCTCGACTTGGAGGCCTATTGTGCCTCCTCTAGCAACCTTGTAGTCGGTGAGGACGTTGGTGAAGTGAGGTCTTCGGGACTCCATGGCTTGGCGCGTGAAGCGTGAGCGCTCGATTGTTTGAATGTTCGGGCTGAGACGGGATTCTTTGCCTGGAAAAAGTTGTCTTTGAAGCAAAGGCCGGGTTTCATGAAACTCGAAAAAGCTTGATAAGTATTATTTGTAATTACGTGTCAATACAAAGTATGTACTCCTAATTTGATATAACGTTGTTTATAAAGAGCTAACGTCAGAAATTCATGTCTATTTCGACTGGGGTTATTCAGACGGGGGTTATTCAGAATTCTCGTTGTATATACTCGAATATTCTCAATATTATTTTATTTATATATCTCTCTCTGCCCGTTCCCTCTCATACATGAGAGGAGGCCTGTGCCCAGCAGTGGGACGTATATAGTCTGATGATGTGATATCTCACAAAATATTAAACGCTACAATAATTTGACAATTAAAGTTCCGCCAAACTCAGGACATTTTGCGGGCAACCATAAAGGATTTTGCCAAAGAACATGTGTGTACATTGCCAATTTTATGGCATGTGAGGTAAACCTTCTAATAAATTGGCAAATTCATAAATAGATGTGCTAACCATTGGGACGTTCATCTTAAAGTAAAATAGCCTCATTTTACAAACTCACCGCCACCATGGTAAAAAGCCTGAAAAAGTTCTACGGTAGATAGTTTCACATGCAACTATTACATATTATTCATTTCACCATCACCCAACGCGGGTGTAGACTCAAAATGTAGGTATTATTATTCCAAAAGAAGGAAGGAAAAAATTGGCCTAGTGGCGAAAATCCCATTCAGATATCTCAAAGAATTAAAAAGTTACAACCGTTTTCATATTGCTTGTTACAGAGATTAATGACAATCTTTTCATATGAATAACAACATGAATTTTGCGGAAAACGGACAGAATATGCCCCATCTTAAAACTTTGCACTTTTGTGATTATTTAATCCACTGCTTTACTTTCTTCTCCACTTGTCAATATTTCTAATCCTTTTCCGGCAAAATGCAAGATTATGTAGTGTTTATTTTATTTGGTGTTTACCCCCATATTCACGCAAATAGTCACTTGTATACCTCATTCCATATTAACATTAGAATTTAACGGACAGATTAGACGTTTCTTCGTATTTAGGATATCAAAGGTAAATATTGTAGTATTTTACTTATTACAAGTACCCTAAGGTACTAGTGTTTTGTTTTTGTTCAAAAGGTTTTCCGTGAAATCGCATCACGATTAACGTAACGTTTTGAACGCGAATTAGGTAGATCAAACTGTATTTTTTTTGGATAAATTTTACATTTAGGTCTAACTAACCTGCTGGAATATATAGGTAAATTTGAAATCATTGCTACACAGACACGGGTTAATTCGTGGTGACTGTTTTCGATTATAACACAGCAAAAACTCAACAGTTTTCTTATCGCTCTGCCTAAAAGCTTTAACTGTATGCAGGGAAAATATCACGAACACATTTGATCATTTCGCAACTTCATTCTGGACGCCCTTTTTTTGAAAACTTATTTGGTTTGGCGGTTTTATTTGGAAATCCAAGGTGTGTGATATGTTGGATTGGATGTTACTGGGCTGGTATACTTATCATCATCATCATATCAGCCGAAAGACGTCCACTGCTGGCCATAGGCATCCCCCAAAGAGTGCCACAATGACCGGTCCTGCGGCAACCGCATCAGCGGACTCCCGACTGGTAAAGTTCGCGGGAATACATTATACGAGTATATATTTCACGGACTAACAAATTGTGGTTCAATTGGTTAAATCGATTTATAAGTTATGTATCTAGGCACCGATGGACTTGAGCCATTAACGTGAATTGGTTTGGCATTGACTCGATTCACTACATTAAGTCAGAAGCCGAAGCTACGCTGGCGAAGATCTCAAATGATTTAAACAAGCTCTAGCAGCTCTTATTGCTTTGTAATAAAGTATATATTACAATAGGCCAGTATAACTTTGATCTGTTTGATAAAATAATAAAACCGATATCGTAATGTGCCCATTACTTGACAGTTCTCGGCAAAGTACTGTAAAATAAGCGTGTATTTATTATAATTCCCTTGATAATGGAATTTTCTTGAAACAACGTAATTTATCAGAAAAAGCGTATTTCATATGCAAACTGATTTTAAAGTATTTCGAATAAAAGGACAATTTTTTTTAAATCCATTTTTGTACTTTCGACATTTTACAAACAAATTGATATATGTATTATTTTATCAAGCGAGATAAGGTAAACGTCCTAGTGCCCGGCACTGGCCTAATACATGACACTTTCAATCGTAGGTCAAAATAATAGAAGTAGGTCAAAATTAGGTGTCATAAGATCTCAAACTATGTCTAATAATCTATGTGACTTAGCTAGTTTATGTTACTAAAAGTTATGTTTGCAGCGTATTGGAGCGTTCTCTTGGAAGGATATCCACGAAAGGCCTCATAAAGCAGAGTAGAGGCTGTTTTAATGACGATTTAAAGTTCTCACAACTTTAAACTTCTATCATTTAAAACGTCATTATTAACTTATTTTTTGATTCTTTCTTTCTCTCTTACTTACACGTAAGTAATAAAAAAAGACCGGGTTGCACTCCGGAAGTGCCGGCAGAAGTGAAAACTCAATGACATTGTGACAGTTTTTCGATCAGGTCACGTGTCCGTCTTACGAATTGTGTATCTGTCGAATCTTACGGTCACTTGACCTGTTGCGAGATTAACATTTTTTCCCCATCACAAAAGTGCACAGTGCCGCTAAAGAAGTTCACTTCAAAAATGTTTAAGCATCCGAAAGTCGGTTGAGCAATAACGGCCATAAAACGAATCGAATTTTGGCGAATTTTCACTACCCATACGGTTTTATATATCCCAGCTTCATTTCGTGTAACTTCTCAGGAGCACAAATATAAAATAGCGTAGTTCTCATACCTCCGTTTCAGCTGTGGGCAAAATTCTTTCGCATTTTCGGATATCCAGATATCTGGTTGTTAGCCTTTACAGATTCTCAATCGATTCTTGTGAAATTTAGTGACCAGGTTCAATAATAACACAGATTATTTTGCCAATTCGGTTTTTCGTTTTTTTTTCGAAGAATAGGCAGGCTCGTGGAATACTAGCCAGTAGTTATTACAAGAGAAAAATAGCTGATTGCGCCTTTTTTTTATCAGACTATGATAAAAGTGCTTAGAATTGGTAATTCTGTAAGTTAATATAGACAAGTCATCATCCTCCTAGCGTTATTACTGGTGGTGCTCCAAAGTAGCCCGGAGTCCGTTTTGCCTCCTAATCCCAAGATTTGGCATAGGCACTAGTTTTATGACAGCCACTGCCATCTAACCTTCCAACCCAGAGGGAAAGACCTTATTGTGGTTGGACAGGTTTCCTCACGATCTCGTTCACCGAAAAGCCACTGTGAAATATCAAATAATATTTAAAGCGTAAGTTTTTGGAAAAACCCATTTATGCGAGCCGGGGTCCGCGACCTCTAGATTGAAAGACGCGTACCTTACCGCTTGGCTACAGTGCTGCAGTGGCTCTAAGCTACTAAACACTAGTATAAGTCGCAAATTAAGTGCACCTACCCGTAAAACTAACAATATGCGTGATCTGGTCCGACCACACAGAGTTCTCCGCCTTGCAGGTGTACTTCCCACTGTCCCCAGGAGTTGGATGACTGATGGCCAGCCGGCACAGCCCGTCGGCGAGGTAGTAGGCTTGGTATCGCTCGTTAGTGGCCGGCCGGTCGTCCTTTAGCCAGGTTATAGTGGGGAGAGGCTGGCCGCGGATCCGGCATTCGAGGACCAGCTCGTTTTCAGCAAGGTGGAAGTTATCTGGGAAGCATTTGGATCATTAATGCTGGCTTGGACCGAACCGTCTTCTATGGGGTGACTCTAATCGTAACTTAATGCAACTGACCCTAAGTAAGAGTACGGTGCGGTTTCATGAGAGTCGAGTCAAATTACACAGTCAAATGTACCTATCTATTCGATGGCGAGGCCGAAGGCAAAGGCCCGTGGTGACTACAAGATCAGTCCAGAAAGTGGAAATATCCTCATGCGAAGCGGGCGATTACTGTCACTTTATTACCAGATGTGACGTAGTATAATTGACGTACATATGTACGGTAGGGTAATCGAAAACGTACAAAGGTTTTCAATATCTAGGTGTTCAATGATTAAGGGGATGCCTTGATTTGAGCCGTACCCACCCCGTAGACAGAGAAACGCTGATGCCTTCCGCCCACGAGAAAAAGAGATGTAACATTCTTCGGGAATCTCTTTGGACATATTCCGATAAATACCTAACTTAGTGAAGTTTTATTGGAATTTCATAAAGTGAGATTTTAGATGAGATAAAATACTATAGTATTAACTTGATTGTGTCGTAAAATAATGTATCGTTTGAGTAGGCTGAGTAAAAAAAGGAAAATACAGACCCCACTTTGGATTTTTTTTCTATAGAGGAAATTTTAAGCAATCATGTATCGATAATATCAGATGAACAATCATATAGTCAAGAATCATATATCTGAAATTCAGATATGTGATGTTTCTTAATCTAGACAGAACGGCGTTTCAAAGCACGCGATAATTTACAATGCACCGCCTTAAACATATAAATGCCACATAGGGTTGCGTCTCTATAGTTAGCCTCAAACCGCCTCCCGAATTCCTCCCCTCTGACCATAGATAACCTCCTATAGATAGAGCCTATAGGGCGACGTGCGGTCACCACGCATATATGTTCTAGCACTGATAACCCCCCGCTGCCCCGCGCCATATTGTCAGTTGCGACCAGGTACGCGATCTATACGTGCGTCAAATAACCAACAAATTAAAATTGTTTATGCGCTGAAAAAATGAGTTATTGCTGTGTGAAGTGGTGTGGGAAAAACTCCCGAACGTCTAATTTTACAACCGATGAAATAACATTTCACAGGTAAGTTAAATTTATCACATAAATGTAAATTTCATTCTGTCACGCGGAGTTCATTTTACACTGGTCTATAAGAAGTAGTGAAGTATGCATGTCCCATTTCATCAAATGGAAATGGCAATATACTGTTCCTTTCTCACGAAAGCACGTGACACTCTAGTGATGGGCTAGTGAATGTTTTCGAATTTTACCAATTCAGATTCATTTAAGGAAACACGATTGTTTAATATGAAATTTCACTAAAATTATATGTATATCCATTGTCAAAATTATTTTGTTAGAAATCATAGATAATGTATACGATGTACTAAAGAGGTTTAAACTGTACCAAGAAGGCAGCAACCATCTTACAAGCTATGAGGTAGAGGGAGACGTAGTAAATTACTATCTCGCGCTATTTTATAGCTTCCATAGACTTCTTCTCTGGAAGCTATAAAATAGAGCGAACTTCCTAATAAACGGAATATATAATAATTGTAGTACATACAGCACGTCTATCATGCGGCTGCGACATACTCCCGATTTTTCTCGCACCTCTTGTTCTAAGTGTTCTAATAAGAAAGAGACGGATAGTGCGAGAAAATTCGAGAAAGCTCGCCGTCGCATGATAGCCGTGCTGGAATTTCTTTGTTGGTTTAAGTAGTTTTATTTTATTTATTGGGTAATTTAGAGTATTGTAGAATAATGCGAGTATGTAGTGTCGAAGTTTAGCTATTGCTAAAAAAGTAGAATGAATTAGAATTTAATAATGAATACATTTTTTTTTTTAAATAAATAAATATAAGGGGACAATCTTACACAATATCGACCTAGTCCCATAGTAAGCTCAGTAAGGCTTGTGTTATGGGTACTAGACGACGATATATATAATAGATATAAATACTTCAATACATAGAAAATATCCATGACTCAGAAACAAATATTCGTGCTCATCACACAAATTTTTGCCCTTACCGGGATTCGAACCCAGGACCTCTTGCTTCGTAGGCAGGGTCACTACCAACTAGGCTAAAGCGGTCGTCAAACATTGGTCGAGAGCAATTAGGTTAGGACTAGTGTTACGAGATGGACCTCATGCTGGACTTCGACGACGTGTGAGGGATCTTGGAGGTGGTTCGAGAGCAATTAGGTTAGGACTAGTGTTACGAGGTGGACCTTATGCTGGACTTCGACGACGCGTGAGAGATCTTGGAGGTGGTTAGTGATGGAGTCATGGCATTTGGGTTTTTCGAATCGTCTTCGAGAGCAATTAGGTTAGGACTAGTGTTACGAGATGGACTTCATGCTGGACTTCGACGACGTGTGAGGGATCTTGGAGGTGGTTAGTAATGGAGCCATGGCATTTGGGTTTTTTCTAATAGTGATGAGGATTCACATCATCACATAATATCAACCAAATAATTTTATCACATTGAATAAATATATGTTCTTTTTTATGACATCGTTTTTATTTGTCTTCCTTTTCAAGCTATACCAATCTCAAAATATCATACATCAGCCTAGCTAGCACATTCGCACTCGTCCTTTCCTAGTAAGTATATAAATACAAACGGAACGAAGGCTTCTTGTCCTGTATAAACACGATAATGCAGTAAATGTAGAAATAATTATTCTATATGACTAAACTCGATATGATTAACATACTTTTTTATGTTATTGGTGATCTAAATAATCGACGAACGAAACATGATAATAATGTAAAAGTGACAGCCGTTCAAAAATTTTAACCTTGGCAACAGGAACCTACGCCGTGTAAAATATTCTACTTACAATTATTTGCGGCACCACTAAAAACCGTTAACGACCAACGCACCCCATCACTACGCTTCGGGCGCCATGACGTGACAAAGCGCGCTATTTTCGAAACAGCCAATCGCAGCGCCGTTACCGACCTCCCCGCAACCCGTACTTACCGCCAACTGTGGTGACCTTTGCATAGAACTAAATCGCTTATAGGCTCTATCTATAGGAGGTTATCTGTGCCTCTGACACATTATGCGGCTACTACTACTACTAACATCAGTACGCTTACCATGAGTTTGACAATGACGGCTTACGCTAACGAGTATCGAGTTTTCTATCTGTGCATCTCTATTGCACTTTGACAGTACGAGCGGGATGCACAGATAGAAAACTCGATACTCGTTAGCGTAAGCCGTCATTGTCAAACTCATGGTAAGCGTACTGCACGCCTATCATGGGACGGCCGCGACATACTCTCGATTTTTCTCGCACTATACCTCTTGTTCTAAGTGTTCTAATATGAGTGAGACGGACAGAGGTGGTTCCGGAAGAGAATGAATGATTAAATCCTTAAAACTTACCTCGAATAGATCTTGTGAACGTCGGCGGTATAGGTGAGGCCTCGAAACTGGGATACACTTTCAACGTAGCCGTTGTACTGACTGACCCATTCTCGTTCTCAACAGTACAGTTATACTCCGCAGAATCGGCCGGGACAGCATTCAGCACTTCCAAAGTTACCAATCCGTCGACATACTTTGTTCTGTACTTTAATTTGCTGTCGATTAGAACGCCATTTTTGTACCAAGTGATAGTAGGATCGGCGGACGAGAGAACGCTGCAAGTTAGTTTGACTCGGGATCCCTCCACAGCAGTCCTGTCGGTTAGGTAAGTAGAGAATACTGGTTTTCTTCTGACATCACGAGGCATGCTTGAACGCTTCTCGGACAAAATGCTTCTAGCTTCGCTTACCGCTTTTGTTTTATGCTTCAATTCTATTCTTCTATCACTAGGCTCGCTTCTCCTAGAAGTATCAAGGCGGGGCGGGACGGATGAACGTAATTCTGCATCGAGCACTAAAGTTTGAGCTTTGTAAATAGTGATTCCTTTACCAGCTGTGTCAACGTGGAAGTTATCTGATTGGTATGTTTTTTCTCTATAGTTGGATGGTCTAGCAAATTCTGAAGTGTAGTCTCTGGTGCTGTGGTCGACGAACCTTCGTTTCTCCTCGTCTCGTTGATAATGAGAGTGAGTATCAGAGGTGCATTCTTTTGAACTATGGTCCACGTACCTACGTCCTTCGTCGTCTCTTTGTTGATGAGAGTCAGACTTAACCCATTCATCAACCTTTATATCTCTATATGAGCTAACGTCGTGGTCCCTATGAGCTTTTTCTCCATTTTCTCGACGCATGTCTCTGGTTCTGACCTCACTTTTTTCAGTTTCAATTAAATTTCTTCTTTTCCGTTTAGTCTCAACATCGCTTTCATCTTTTTTTAAACTTTCTTCTTTTGTCTTGCAAATGTCTGAAAGCATTTGCTTTTCTCCTTCGAGTGAAGCACTAAGATTTTTACTACTTTCGTCTTTCGAGAGCTTAGGTTTATCATCGTCGTCTTTCCTGAGTTTTTTCTTATCCTTTCCTTTTTTTGCAGTATGTTCATCCTCCCGTTTATCGTCAAATTTCGTCTTATCTGGTTCAACGTCCGTTTTATTTAGTTTTTCGTCTAATACTTCTACTATAGAAAGGTTTTTAGCATCCTCTTCTAATTTCTTAGTCTTAGTTTCTTTCTGTAACTTTGCATCCTTCTCCTCTCGCTCTTTCTTAACTAAAAGTTTTTGATCTTCTGTTTCTTTCTTGAGTTGTTCATCTCTCTCTTTTTCTTGTTTAAGTTGAGCATTCTTTTCATCTTGTTCCTTCTTGAGTTTAGCCTCTTTATCTTTTTGCATTTTCTTTAGTTTAGCTTCTTTCCTTTCTTGTTTGGCTTTAAGCTTAGCGTCTTCCTCTTCTCGTTCTTTTTTGAGCTTAGCTTCTTGTACTTCTTGTTCTAGTTTAACTTTAGCTTCCTTTTCTTCAAGATCTTTCTTAACCTCTGCCTCTTTCTTTTCTCCTTCAGCTTTAAGTCTGGCTTCATTTTGATCTTGTTCTTTTTTGAGAATAGCTTCTTTCTTTTCCTGTTCAGCTATATGTTGAGCATCTATATCCTCCTGTTCTTTTTTAAGTTTGGCCTCTTTTTGTTCTAGTTCTACTTTAGCCTTAGCATCTTTTGCCTCATTTTTTTTCTTGATCTGAGCAGCTTGTTCTTCCAGTTCTGCTTCGAGCTTAGCTTCCTTCTCCTCCCGCTCCTTTTCAATTTGAGCATTTTTTTCTTGGTTTTCCTTGCTAATTGCCTCTTTTTCTTCTTGTTCCCTTCCGATTTTATCTTCATTTTCCTTTTGTTCCTTCTCTAACGCAGCCTGTTTCTGTTCTTGTTCCGCTTGTAGCTTAGCTTCCTTTTCCTGGTCTTTTTCAAGTTTAGCTTTCTTTTCTTCCCGTTCAGCTTTAAGCTTGGATTCTTTCTCTTCTTGTTTTTTTCTAAGCAGAACATCTTTCTCTTCTTGCTCTTGTTTTAGTTTAGCGTCTTTTTCTTCTTGTTCCTTTATAATTTTAGCTTGCTTGTCTTCTTGTATTTTTTTAAGCTTAGCTTCTTTCCTTTCTTGTTTTAGTTTATGTTTAGCTTTTTCCTCCTCTTCTTTCTTAAGTTGAGCTTCCTTAACTTCTTGTTCTAATTTATGTTTAGCTTCTTTCTCAGATTCTTCTATCTTCCGTTTCATTTCATTCTCTTCTAGTTCAGCTTGAAGCTTTGCTTGCTTCTCAGCTTCATCATTCTTAAGTTTTGCGTCATCTTCTTTCTGTTGAGCCTCCATTTCTGTTTCTTTTATGAGTCCTGCTTCGTCTTCCTTTTTCTTCTCCTTAGTTTGCTTTTCCGATTGTTCTGTAATCAAAGAATACTTATTTGCTTGTTCTTCTTTATGTTCAGCTTTGTCATCTATTTCTTCAGCCTTTAGATCTGAATCTTTCTTTTCTTCTTCTAAAAGAAGCTTAACATCCTTATCCTCTTCTTGCTTGTGTTTCGTGTTTTGTTCAGCTTTAAGCTTCAATTCGTTTTCTTCTTGTTCTGCCCTGTGGGTAGCTTCCCTCTCTTTTTGTATAACCTTTAGCTCGGCTTCTTTCTTCTCCTGTTCAGTTTTAAGATCATCCGCCTCTTTTTCAGCCTTTAACTTATATTCTTCTTGTTCATCTTTGACACTTGAATCTAGCTTGTCTTTTTGGTCAGCTATAATTATAGATTCCTTTTCTTCATGATCTTGTTTAAGTTTAACATCCTTTTCTTCTTGTACTGTTTTAAGCTTGGCTTCCTTATCTTCTTGTATTTTCTTAAGTTTAACTTCTTTTTTTGCCTGCTTAGCTTTAAGTTTAGCCTTTTCTTCCTCTTCTTTCTTGAGGTTTGCTTCTTTTACTTGTTGTTCTAGTTTAAGTTTAGCCTCTTTATCTGCTTGTTCTTTTTTGAACTTTGCCTCAGACTCTTGTTCTGCTTTAACCTCAGTTTCTTTCTTAGAAGTGTCATTCCGATCTTGTTCTGATTTAAAAACAGCATCCATCTCCTCTTGCCCTTTTGTTAGTTTATCATCATTTTCTTTTTCCAATTTTTGTTCTGGTTCTTTGAGATCAACCACTGTCGTCCTTTGTTTTTCTTTAGAAACAGTTGATTTATCTTCCTGTTCATTTTCAAGCGAGGACTTTTGTTCTTGTCCTACATCCGACTGGATTTTTATATCCTTGATTTCAATTTTTTCTTTTGTGTTCATTTCTTCCTTAGATTCCTTAAGTAAAGTCACCTTATCGTCTGGTTGTTCTCCAAGATTTATATTTTTGTCCTCTTGTTGCTTTAAAAGCTCATCTGTTTCTATTTTATTCAACTTCTCTGCTTGTTCATTTGAACCTTTCTTATCTAAATCCTTCGATTTTTCTTTATCGGTCTGTTCTTGACCTGCTGGTAGCAAAAAACCTTTCATATCAGGCTCTTTGCTTCTTGCGCTGTTTTGATCGTTTTCTTGTACGTGACACTCAAGAGTAGCTGCTACTTCTTCTTGTTCCGATCTTAGTTTAGTTGCAGTTTCTTCTTTATTGATCTGAGCGTCTCTCTGTTCTTGATCCTGTATAAGTTTCGTATCTTGTTCCTCTTGTTCTGTCTTAAGCTTAGCCTCTTTGTCTTCTTGTATTTTTTTGAGCTTGGCCTCTTTTCTTTCTTGTTTTACTTTAAGTTTTGCTTTTTCTTCTTCTTCTTTTTTAAGCTTAGCTTTCTTAAGTTCACTTTCTAGCTTGTCTCTTGCCTCTTTTGCTTGTTCCTTTTTGAGTTGAGCCTCTTTCGATTCTTGTTGTTCTTTAACTTTGGTATCTTTATCCACTTGTTTTTGTGTCAACTCAACCTCGTTTTCTTTATCTTGAGGAAGGATAACTACCTCTTCTGTTTTGATATCGGTTATTTCTTTTTCATTTTTTTCTTTGATAATAGCCGCTGTAATATCTTCAACTTGATCTTGCTTTACATATGATTCATTTATTTTCTCTTCAATAACGGTTTCCTTCTTTTCTCCTTTGAGTAAAGCTTCCTCTTCCTGTTCTTGTTTTACACATTTATCACTCTTTAGTTCTTCGCTACATTGCTGTTTTGTAGATTTGTTTTCTTTGCTCTCTAGCTCTGTTTCAGAACAAGTTTTCTTCTCTTCGTGTTTACTTTGAAGCTCTACCTGTTCATCCACTATTTTATTTTCAGGTAATACTTCTTTGGTTTCCGATTCCTTCTCATTCTTAGCTATTTCCTCTTTTGACTGTTGTTGAATCTGAGTATCGTTTTTTAAGTTTTCTTTGGCAAAATTTGTTTGTTCTTGTTCATCCGTAAGCAAAGTCTTGCTTAGTTTTTGTCCTTTCTTATTCTGATCTTCTGTTTTCTCTGGCTTGTCGCTTTCATTTGTTTCCAGATGTGCTGTTTTATCATCCTGTTCGTTTTTGATCTTAATTTTTTTTATCCTTTTAGATAGTTCTTTCACTGTGTCGTCTTCATCGTCTGTTTGTGTCTCTTCATCTTTCTTGGGCTTCAAACTTTTAACCTTTTTAGTCGTTTTAGGTTTTTCTTGTATTTCTGTTTCATCTTCTTTCTTTTGTACATCAATTTTGTCAATTTCTGTTGATTTGTAGCTTTCTTGTGCTTGTTCAACTGTTGTTTCATCTACGTCAGATTTAAGGTTTTCCTGTACATTTTGCGTGACAATAGTGCTGGTTTCTAAAGATAAAACTGATTTTTCTTCTGGGTCCTGTTTTTTTGTTTCTATTTTGGGCTCAAGTTGCCTATCTTCCTGGTATGATGTACTGGGCAGGGGTTCATCAATCTTTGCTGTAATATGTGCACACATTTTAGCCTCTTCAAGGTTTTCTTCTTTCTCCAAGGATGTTTTGGGTTTTATTTCAGATGTACCCTGAATTTGTTCACTTGTGCTCAAATCCTTTACTTCACTTATTTCTTCTTTTACTTCTATTTGCGGTAATGTGATATCTTTCGTTTCAGTGTCGAAAACAAGCTTTGTTTCAGTGTTACTTATAACAGCATTTGTTACTTCATCGGTAGGGGTCAATTTATCTAAGGTATTAGGCGTTTCAGATCTATTTTTATCTGTTTCTTTGCTAATAGTAGTGAAGACTGTTGTTTGATCTATTTCTTGTTCTGTGAGTTTTATTTTACTAAAGGAACTTTGCAATGCTTCTTGCATTGAAATGGGTTCAGCACTTTCCAATTCGTCAGGTTTCTTGAAATCTACTTTTTCTTGAGCTTCCATATTAACCGTGTCATTTTTGTCAATACTTTCCATGATCATATCTTCTTTATCAGAACATTTAGCAATAGCGTCTGTCATTTTCAGCAAAAGAGATGCAACTTCTTTGAATATAGGTATTTTTTGTTTTACTTCCAAAGAAGTTAAAGGTTCAATCATTTTGAGGTTTGATTCAATCCCTTTAGTAGTAGCTAGATATGTTTGAGCCACTTCAAGGTTGAATTCGGAATGTGGTTTCACTGTTTCAATAATACTTAATTTTAATTCGTTAAGAATAATCTTAGTAAATGCAGCATCACTGGGCAATCTTGCCGTCTTATCGAAGTTGATATAAAATTTAATATCTTCGAAGTGATTAAGGACTTTTCGAAGTGATTTTGAAAAACTTTTGCAGTTTTTATTGTTTATATTCTTCATAGCTTTCAGTAAATCTTCAGATGGCTTTCCATAGTTATCATGCATGTATCGCTTCTGTATACTCTGGACAGTACTCCTCATATTAGATATACTGCCATATACGGAATGTACAGCATTAAATATACTTTCCTTGACATTATCAGGAATATCAAGAATATCTTTTTCCAAAGCGAAAACTTTTTCTTCTACCTGGTCCAAACTTTGTATAACTTCAACGCCTTTGTCAATCAAGGTATCAGCATCTTTTAAGAAATTATTTCTAAGAAGTTGCATGACGTCCTTTAAAACGTTTAGATTTTCAACGATTTTAGACATGTCTCCTTTACTTTCAATAGCCGCATTGAGTAATTTCACTGTCACTTCGGTTTCCTCAGAACATTTTTGTAGTAAACTGTTGGTTTTTACTTCTTTGATAACGGCACCTGTTAAGAACGCATTAAACGATCTTTAACTTCATAGATTAATTACAAATTCATTAACACAAATACCCCAATAGACCAGTTTATTTTCAAAAATAGGTAATGAATTTTACTTTTTATTTATATAACGGGCATTCTAGTCATTCAATATATATGATAAGAACTAATAAAAACTATACCTGTGATATCCTCGGTAGCACTCATGTTATTGACCAGCAACTGCAAGGTCTCGCAAGCTTCCTTCAACAGCTCTGGAGGGCTGTCCTCATTGATCTGTAGCTGAACACTCCTCACACTGCACTCTAAGTCTTCTAGAGTTTCATTGAGCGTGTCATTGGACCCACCATCGTAGTCTCTCTTCAGTTTGATGATGACGGTTTGTATTTCGTCTAGATTATCTCGCAATGATTCTGTGTCATCTGATGATCGTTCCGTGGTTCCGGTTCCGATCTTATCGGTGACCTCTTGGAGTAAGGACTCGAGATGATGCATGGATTCTCCAGCCATTTCTGTTGTGGGTTCTAAGGAAATGATTCGATATAAACTTACAAGCAATTTGTGTACTTATAGAATAGAATAGAATATCCCTATTTTATAGTACAAGGTTCCGGTCGTACTAGGAGGGATGGCATAAAAACTAAATTTTATAAACAGCGTGCACACTTTCGTACAACCACTGTTTCAATCGGTTGCCTCACGCTATTTTTTTGTTCACCACCCTTCTCCTATTTCCGAACCAGTCGCAGTTGGTTCGGTTCGGGTTGCACAGGGCGGTTAAAACTTCGGGAGCTCAAATACCGCGAGCCATCCAGTTGCCATAAAAGTTGGAGTGCCAATTTTACTGTACACAAGGCTTACTTTAATTAAGTATAATTATATAGATTTGTATGGATTAAATGACCCTATGCTTCAATCCTAAAATATGTTCATGTTCTAAGTATCAATGAACCAACTAATAAATGAGGATAGTAAACACTTACCCGTAATTGTAGCCTTTGCCAATTCATCGTGTAAATGCGTCACAATTTTGCATACTTCAGCCCATTCATTAACGTCAAGATTTTGAGTGATACATTCAGTATTTTCTACGGCTACGGCTTGGAAAGCTTCTAGAGCTCCTTGCAGTTTCTCCGCCAGTTCAGCCTGTACTTTTGAAATATCTTCAGTTTTTATTTTCTCGACTTCAGTGAAATTCTCCTTCAATTCATGAGCAACTGCTATGGACTCTTTTAGGTCAGTGACGTCCATTATTTTCGATAGTACTTCAACAGTATCAGCGATACGAGCTGATGTTAGTTCGTCTATATGCTGAACTAGACTGGCAGTCTCTGTAGAATGAACATGATTATTATAAAAAAGTAACAAAATTTGAATAACGTAGGCGTTAATTACATACAAAGTGTAAAAGTATATTAAACGTTTCACTTCATGCACTGATTCCAACTATTTTTGTTTAACACTTTAAGCGTATTTCCCTATTTTAACACAGTACAGATGAGACCAAAAATATGTGTCGAGTCAAAATTGACAAAAATACGTGAACACGGATTATTATAAGAGGCATCAGATATTTTGAACTTTTGCGAATATATTTATGATCTCGCCTGTACGTAATAAAACAGCTGTTTTAATTCCGTTATAATTATGTTTACGTTGACTGTCTACTTAACGACAAATTGTTAGTTACAACAGCTGCATGTTACATTAAACTTATATATGCAGGTCCCATTTCGATTAAAATACGTGTTTTTAACTTAAAAATAAATTTTAATGGAACAAAATTAGATGCAATATCTATTTATCTTTTAAAGCAACCTCTAAAAAGGCAGTCATAGTCGTTTGTAACCTAAAAGGAGGGTTGTGTCTTTAAAAGGATTACTAGGACATTTTTGGACTTTAATCATATTGAAATAAAGTCGAAAGTGGCAAACATTTTAATTCCTTGACGATACTTAACTGTTACTAAATTAATTAGTGTGATCTAAGTGTGCAATGTGTGATGAATGGTATGTGCTTATGTGTGTTACAATCTATATCATGTGTCTTTTTACCGGCTGATATCATCGACTTGTCATTTCAATCGCTGTTAATATCTATAATATTGTATACTTCATTTGTTATTAAACCATACTGGCTTTTCCAGTCAGGTAGGGGACCTGTATACGTCACATTAATCTGCATAATGATAGTTTATATTACAATAGCTATCCATGTGCTGTGTCGAGAATTACAACGATGCAGGTGGTGATTCCCCGAATCAATCGATTATCGTCAACTGTTTTTTTTTTATAAATTCAATTTACGTTGCATGCTGATCTAAGTTTAGACTGAAATCAATATTAGGTGCATTTATATCATCAGTGGAATATAAGATCAACCTAAGATTGATATTTATTACAAAACAGGTAAATAGCTACTTTTATTTAGTGTGTTGCTGTATATTATGAATAATGGTTTAATGACTAGAGAATAGTGAAGCTCCATGCTTCGTTATAAAAATGGTTATTTGTATGTAAAGCAACAACAAAATTAGGAGTAAAAATAATTCACATGAATGTCTCACGATGCCAATGTTAAATTACACTATTATTTTCAATGTTAATATTGATACTAGTTACTACGCTAATACACCAAATATTTTATGCTGCCAATTATATAAAAAGCGTTGGAACCATTTGGTTTCGAAATAAATCACACAAAATTTATAATAATAATAATTTTACATAGTAAATTTTTGCTGCCTTAAATAATCGAATAAGGTGTGAAATATGTACGAATTATAAATTGAAGATGGTTCCAAAGTCATTTTAAACACTGAAGGCGTTGTTATTTTTTTAATTTCGCTAAGCAGCATTTTTTACTTGTATTTACCAATTGGTTTTTGGACATCCTCCTCCGATATTATTTCACTGATTTCAGGCGACGTAGTCAGTTCTTGTATTAGTTCAGCAGTTTTCACGAAATTTTCTATTGTTTGACTAACAGGGGATTCTAATTTAGTCGTTTTTGACAACAATATTGTTTGATCTATTCCAGAAATTGTATCTACATCTTTAGTATCGCCGACGATTGGTGCAATTCCTACGTTAGCTTGTTGTTTGTCTTCAGCAGTTTCTTGTATTTCTACAATAGGTGATTCCAGTACAGTGTGTTCCTTAACAGAAGGTTCAGAAATTTGTGTTTCTATGATTGAAACATTTTCTAACAACTCTTTTGTTGTTGGCATAGAGTTTGTGGAGTCTATAGCAGCTACTTCTCTTAAATCCCTTGTAGATTGTAAAGCAACAGGTGATTCAACTAGAATTTGTTCCATTACAATACTATTATCTGGGATAACTTGGGATTCTGCCAAAGTCATATTTTCATACAAATCGGAAGGTGTTTCTAGAGCATCTTGAGTATCTGTTACACCGATTTGGTTCGATTCTATATACGAATGCAAAATAGAAGTGGACACTACAAATACGTCCTCTATGTTTACGGATTCGTCTGAAGCACTGGGTTTTTTAGCTTCTGAAATAATTGCTGAAAAATCTATTGCTGTTCTATCAATATCAGTAACTTGTTCAACTGCTTCTTGAATTATTTCGGTAATAGTTCGTTCTATATTATCAAACATTTCTTGGTCGACAATTGGATCAAATAGAGTCGGTATTTCTGTAATTGAAATTTTATCCAAAGACTCCTCGATTGTTTCTATCACTTCTGATATGTTAACGACATTTAATTTTTCCAGGTCCGTAGCATGTTGTAGGATAGTAGGTGATTCAACAATTATCTGTTTCATATTGAGACTAGTTTCTGATTCTATACCTGTATACTGAAAAGGTACAGTTTCCATGATTTCATTTGTTGTTTCTAGAACTGATGTTTCCATAATAACAACTTTATCTGTATCCATAATAGATCCTAGAACTGGAGTAGGTTCTACTGCTGCCTCTTCCGTATTATCAGTGGTGTTTGTGATAGCAGTTGTTTGCATGAAGGAAACTTTTTCTTGTGAATAAGCTGTTGTTTCGAAAACCTCAGATGGTTTTACAACCAATTGTTCCAGACCATTAGAAGCTTCTCCAAAATTTTGCAATTCTTCTTCAACGAGTTTTTTATCAGATACAGAACCTGTAAAACTAGCTATTTTTGTATTTGATGCATTTTCTAACACATCGGTGTTCGTTTCTGTCGGTGTTTTGATTGCATTTATTTGCTTAATTTCAGTTATAGTTTGTAATACAGTGGTTGAATCGACCAATATAGGTTCCAATTCAATAGTATTTTCCACCTCCTGAGGTATCTCCATTAAAGACAATTTACCTGCTACATCGACTGCCGTTTCCAAAACTTCTGTTGTTTCCGTAACTACTGTTTGATAAAAATCAGAACTAGATTTAAAATCTGAAGCATCTGCTATAGTCTGTTCTGTATCAACTGAAATTTCTGTGACACACTTTTCTATCAAATCCAAAATAGATGTAGTTTGTGCGGCGTTTGAAATTTCGACCACAATCTGTTCATTATTAATAACAAATTCTCTCAGTATAGGTTTTTCATTCGTCTTTTTTGTCTCAGTAACAGATTGTAATAAAGAAGATGAATCGATCAATATAGGTTCAGTTTCAATATTTGGTTTTACCATCTGTCTTATTTCCACTAAGGACACCTTATCTATTACATCTGCAGTTGTTTCCAAAACATCTGTTGTTTCCACAATTACTGCTTCATATAAATCAGGACTAGATTTAAAATCACAAGCATCTGTTAAAACCTGTTCTACATCAACTGCAATTTCTTTCAAAGACTCGTCCAACGAATCAAAGGTTTTATCAGAAATATTAGAAGGAATTCTGTCAGCAATTGGTTCCAATTCAGCTGTAGCTTGTTCGACGTTTGGCAATTCAACCACAACTTGTTCATTATTGATATAAAATTCCGTCGCTGTTGGTGTTTCATTCATTTTCTTTATCTCAGTAGTAGATTGTAATAAAGTAGGCGAATCGATCAATATAGGTTCAGTTTCAATATTTGGTTCTACCACCTGAGGTATTTCTACCATAGACAGCTTATCTACTACATCGGCAGTTGTTTCCAAAACATCTGTTGATTCCACAATTACTGCTTCATACGAATCAGGATTAGATTTCAAATCACAAGCATCTGCTAAACCCTGTTCTACATCAATTGCAATTTCTTTCACAGACTCGTCCAACGAATCAGAGGTTTTATCAGAAATATTAGACGGAATTCTGTCAGCAATTGGTTCCAATTCAGCTGTAGTTTGTTCGACGTTTGGCAATTCAACCACAACTTGTTCATTATTGACAACAAATTCCGTCACTGTTGGTGTTTCATTCATTTCCTTTATCTCAGTAGTAGATTGTAATAAAGTAGGTGAATCGATCAATATACTTTCAGTTTCAATATTTGGTTCTACGACCTGAGGTAATTGTACTATAGACAGGTTATCTACTACATCGGCAGTTGTTTCCAAAACATCTGTTGATTCCACAATTACTGCTTGATACAAATCAGGACTAGATCTAAAATCAGAAGCATCCATTAACATCTGTTCTACATCTACTGCCATTTCTTTTACAGAAACGTCCAACAAATCAGAGGTTTTATCTGTAATAGTAGACGAAATTTTGTCAGCATTTTGTTCCAAGTCAGCTGTCGTTTGTTCGACGTTTGGCAATTCAACCACAACTTGTTCATTATTGATAACAGATTCCGTCACTGTTGGTGTTTCATTCATTTTCTTTGTCTCAGTAGTAGATTGTAATAAAGTAGGTGAATCGATCAATATAGGTTCAGTTTCAATATTTGGTTCTACCACCTGAGGTAATTCTACTATAAACAGCTTATCTACTACATCGGCAGTGGTTTCCAAAACATCTGTTGTTTCCACAATTACTGCTTCATACGAATCAGGATTAGATTTCAAATCACAAGCATCTGCTAAAACCTGTTCTACATCAATTGCAATTTCTTTCACAGACTCGTCCAACGAATCAGAGGTTTTATCAGAAATATTAGAAGGAATTCTGTCAGCAATTGGTTCCAATTCAGCTGTAGTTTGTTCGACGTTTGGGAATTCAACCACAACTTGTTCATTATTGATAACAGATTCCGTCACTGTTGGTGTTTCATTCATTTTCTTTGTCTCAGTAGTAGATTGTAATAAAGTAGGCGAATCGATCAATAAAGGTTCAGTTTCAATATTTGGTTCTACCACCTGAGGTATTTCTACTATAGACAGCTTATCTACTACATCGGCAGTTGTTTCCAAAACATCTGTTGATTCCACAATTACTGATTGATACAAATCAGGACTAGATTTAAAATCAAAAGCATCTATTAACATCTGTTCTACATCAACTGCCATTTCTTTCACAGTCTCGTCCAACAAATCAGAGGTTTTATCTGAAACATTAGACGAAATTTTGTCAGCATTTTGTTCCAAGTCAGCTGTAGTTTCTTCGAAGTTTGGCAATTCAACCAC
This sequence comes from Epinotia demarniana, assembly GCA_945867215.1. Taxonomy (NCBI): domain Eukaryota; kingdom Metazoa; phylum Arthropoda; class Insecta; order Lepidoptera; family Tortricidae; genus Epinotia; species Epinotia demarniana. The sequence goes on from OX244259.1 coordinate 62,203,141, forward strand.
AACTTGTTCATTATTGATAACAGATTCCGTCACTGTTGATGTTTCATTCATGATCTTCGTCTCAGTAGTAGATTGTAATAAAGTAGGTGAATCGACCAATGTAGGTTTAGTTTCAATACTTGGTTCTACCACCTGAGGTATTTCTACTATAGACAGCTTATCAACTACATCGGCTGTTGTTTCCAAAACATCTGTTGTTTCCACAATTACTGCTTCATACAAATCAGGACTAGATTTAAAATTAGAAGCATCAGCTGAAACCTGTTCCGTATCAACTGCCATTTGTTTCACAGACTCGTCCAACAAATCAGAGGTTTTATCTGTAATAGTAGACGAAATTTTGTCAGCAATTTTTTCCAAGTCAGCTATAGCTTGTACGACGTTTGGAAATTCAACTACAACTTGTTCATTATTGATAACAGTTTCTGTCACTATTAGTGTATCTGGTAGAGGTTTTTCTTGAATCATATCCTGAAAAGTTTCTAAAACATTTTGTGTGTCTGTAACTGCCGTATAAACTAAGTTGTCAGTCGTTTGCGAATCTTTGGGTGCCTCAACTTTCATTTGATCTAGATAAATGTTAGTTGGCTCTTCTTCAGTAGTAGTTGTTTCTACAACAAGTGCTGTTTTGTCAACGGTTACGTCGGATTCTACAATTTGAGTGCTTGTTTCTACATCCTTGTGTGTTTGTAGCTCAATTGTTTCTAGCGTGTCAGAACTTGAAATCACAACGTGTTTACTATCCAAGCAAGTTAGAACAGGCGTTGACACTAAAACAGTTTCTTCTATGAAATCAATAGTTCCGTCTTTGTTTTCCACTGTTTCCACCGTACCTACTTGCTGAACAAATTTGGTAGTTTCAGCTTCAAAGGAAGCGTTTTGGTCAAGTTTATTCACAGGTGAGTCTTGATTAGCTGATGCTTCAGTATCACTTTGTTCCTCGAATTTATCTGCATTTGTGATATTTACAGAGTGGTTCATCAATTCAGCCGTGATTGGGATTTCGACAGTAACTGCTTGATCTACATCAGAGGTAATTGTTAAAACATTTTCAGGCACTACGCTAGATATTTCCTGAATATGTTCCGTAATTTTTAACGTGTCAGTGTCAATTGCTGAGAGAAGAGACTCTTCTAATACAGGAGTTGGCGTAATTTCCACTGGTTCGGCATCAATGGACCTTTTTATGCGTGTTTGTGTTTCTAAAGCGGCAGTTGCTTCTTGAGTAGAGGTTTCCAATGTAACCGTAGTTACCAAGCAGGTTTCTTTTTCTATGCTAGGTTCAAGAGATACTGAAGGAATAGAATCTACCACTTCTTTTTCAGAAACTGATTCTAAAACAGTGGCTGCTTCAGTAATTACTTGTTCATTTTGATAAGATGTTTCTGACACCATAGATACGTCTTTAAAAGTTACCTGTCCAACAGCTTTCGTACTTTCCAAAATTGTAGGATTATCAATGATAATTTCATTATTTTCTACAGAAGTTTCCAAAACCATTGGATTATCTAATGATATTGCGTCTTCAAATAAGTCTGCAGTCATATCCAAAGGAACAGGCGTTTCCATAACAATTTGCTCTTTATCAATTACTGCGTCTTTAAATATAGGCGTTTCGATAGGAATAGCATCTTCAAATAATTCCGAAGTAGAATCTAAAGCAAAAGGAACCTCAGTCATCTTTACTTCACTAGTTATACTATGTGATGTACCATTTATGCTAACCGTGAGCATTTGTCTCATTGAATCCATGGTTTCTGGTATATCAGCAGTTTGATTTCCATATGTTCTTTCCGTAATATCCTCAACGTATTCTTGCACCTCAATGTCAGATATTTTATTATCTTTTTTATCCAAAACAATGGAAAGGTCGGTTTCAACATCTTTGTTTATAATGCTGCTTTGTAATTTGACAGTCAATTTAGGAAAATCTTCAAACACTTTGTTAGCTTTATCTACTTCAGTGGAATCATTTTCACTATTTTGTTGTTTAATTATGAGACCCAAATCTAGTTTTTCTAGATCTGTCTTTAAATTGGCCACTACTCCACTTAATTTCTGCAAATCGGGTTTGTCGGTAATATTTTCAAGAGCATATGCTTCTATGAGATTCAAAGCAGTTTGAAGCTTTGTGGCAAGTATTTGCACCTGTGTGATATTTTTAACGACAACGTTAGAGGTCAATGCAGATATATTTATGCCATCTTTTTCATGTTTGATTACGTCAACGTTTGTGACAATTATTTTATTTTCACTAATTTTATCAGTATATTCTGTCGCAATTAGCGGTTGTGTGTCTTTGTCAACTTTTATCTCGGTCAGCTCAGTTTCTTTACAGTGATCTTCTTCAACAGCATCAATATCCGCAATAATCATGATCAAATCATATGCTGTATGCAACGAATCATCGACGATTACAGCATCAAGTGGTATAGATTGTAATGTGTGTGTTATTTCGGTTGTGTATTCATTGAGGTGATGCAAAAGTGTTTCTGAAATTGTAATTAAATAAGTCATTTCATTAGGAATAAGGCTAAGCACATTCGCTGAGAGGTTAAGGTAAATAATGCTAAATGGTATCACAACTGTGAATAAGTGTGTGAGATAATTTACTCTGTTATTCTCTTGGTTATTTATTTCAACTAAGGTTGTAATAAATGTAAAAATGGTCTGGAAAATACTCCCATTAAGATTTAGTAAAAAATGAATATTACGAGTTCTTATAAACAAGTGAAAACAGGAAGTTTTACGCTTCAAAACTCAGAAACAACTCAGTCGACTGCACCGTTGCTCATATCAAGTAAATCTTGTGGGTTAAGGAAAACAGTGCAATGCCCGCGCAAGAACCACGTGTTTCTGGTGCACTGAAAGTGAAGCTGTGGAAATGATATAATAATTCCAATCTTGACGCTATACAGTGACGAAGCGAAAATGTGAAACGACTTGCCCTTGATCGCAATTCACCATGAAATGCGTTTAATCGACGGGTTCATTACAAAATATATAAACATGAAAATACACTAATAACCTGTAAATAAAATAATGTTAAAATGAAAAAATGCTAGTGAATGAAAAAATGAAATAGGCATCATTATTTGATTTGATAGCATGTAATTTGCTACGACGGTATAGACTGACAAGTTCCTATTTAGCCCTGATACATTGCCGCTACAAACAGCTTACATATATGGCAATAATACGTGTACGTCATGAATAGTCGGGACAGTTTGTATTGGCATCGTGCAAGAACGAGTGAGATATACAAATATGTACTTGTCGATTGTGAAACTATGTTTTCAGGTAATCGAAAGAGCATGCCTAGTTGATATTGATAATTAAATATGAATAATTAACGTATCCGTCAAAATCCGATTCTAAATATTCGACATCCATTTTTTTGGTATCACTGGCAATGGCGGTAACGGCTCATTCTTTTTGTATACATTTTTGATTGTAGCACTACAGACGCCTTGAATGAGTTTTTTTTTTAATAATAATTTACTTAGTACCATACATTATTACAACCGCACTATGAGTACCCGTCATGTCAACAACTAATTTCAAAACATTATTCTGATGACTTCTACGAAGAATTATATTCGTTTTGTTCATATCGGTGACATTCTATGACTTCCAACGTCTCTTGTCAAAAAAAAATTACCATTAAAATAAATTACTTCCACCGAAAATCCGCAACACAGCGAGGGCTAAATAGTAACTTGTCAGGCTTTTAAAGTTATGGAACGAACGAGTGATACGAACGCAGTTTTATTTTTCAGCCTCGGCCGAAAATCATTCGATCATCTTGAAACTATAAGAGCAGGTTTCTTAAGTAGGTACATATAATATCAAAATTCAGTAATTGTTTCAATGTTAAAAAAAAATTAAAACTAGCTTCTGCCCGCGACTCCGTCCGCGTGGAACTCGTTTATATCGCAACTCCATACAATCTTTTACCCCCCATTTCACCCACTTAGGGGATGATTTTGAGGGTAAAAACTATCCTATCTCACTCTATATCTCTTCAACTATCTCCACTTAAAAAATCACGTCCGTTTTGCTGTAAAAGACGGACAAACAAACACTCAAATACACTTTCCCATTTATAATATTAGTACGAATGACAGACCCGTGAGTTTACAGCTCACTGAGCCACTTGTTATATGAAGTAGTTATATAGAAATTGTCTTAAGTGAACCGTGGCAACACAATACGTCGTATGAATACATTGTGATTAATATTGTTGCACCTGTCTCTATTGGGTTTTAAGTAACACCACAGCGTGGGCCTAAGATTGTCACCATTTTATCACTTATCATTGTGGATAAGACATCCGTCACTCTCGCGCTCGCATACGTGACGGATGTCTTCTCGACAGCGATAAGTGACGAAAAGACAACCATGCTACGTCCGCTGGAGTTGCAAGCGTCCATAAGCTCGGGTGACCGCTTACCATTAGATGGGTCTTGTTGGGTGTGGGTAAGCTTATTTGCCGCCGCCGTGGTATAAAAAAGTTTTGTTGCCCCACACTAACAATTTTATAATGGTCATGCAGGGATGAAAGTTTACTAGATATGTCAAAAAACAGACAATATACCTACTGCAGTTTTTGTTATATTTTGCTTTGAAAAAGTGCCGCATTGAATCTTTTAGTAAGTACATGATGAGGTATTAATATGTTTAAAAATCAAAAAATGACTGAAACACTATTATGTCATTTAGTACGTTAATGATAATGCTTGCAAAGTGAAACATTTTACCGATTGGCGTTTTCACTTCAGTTTCACATGTCTCTGCTTTTATTTCTTCCGTTTCTTTTTCTGCGACTACATCTATTTGAGTTTTGCCCGAATTTGCTTTCTGTTCCATCTCTGACACGCACTCTATACTTTGAGCTTGCTTATCTTCATCTTGGTCTTTGAGTTTTTGTATCTCTTCGTCTCTGATTGATTGAGTCAAAATGGCCGCTAGTCTTTCCGTTGCTTCTCCTACTGATGTTGTTAACATCTCTAGTGATGCTACTTGGTCGATGATTTCCATTTCACTTGCAGATTTATCTTTAGAAATATTGGTTTCTTCATAGGTGGGCTGATCAATATTTGACCGATTCTCAAGTGTAACTCCTTCTTGCAAATCTTTGCTGTCTAACTTACCAAACTGAAGCGTAACTTGAGAAGTAAGATTATCAGTACAATCTTTAGCAGTTGAAGTTTCAAGAACTTCCTTACAAACAGAGTTATCACAGGCATTTTCTGATGTGTTATCAGCTACAATCGATTTGGTTTGGGATACAATTGCCTCCAAATGAGCATTCAGATGTGTTGTGACTTCAGCCAATTCATGAAAACCATCTCCAAGTTTTGCTTTAAGATCTTCAGAAGCATCATTGGTATAAACTTGCAAAATGATTAAAGCATTCTGAAGTTTCTGGAGAAGAACCGTTTTTTCTAGAGTTTTCTTTTCAAAATTTTCTATATTTTCAATATCTTTGAAATCATCCTGTACTTCCTTAGCCATAGTTATGGATTGTGCCATTGCTTCGCTGTTTACTGTCTTAGACAGATTGTTTAGAGTATAACATATGTTTTCAGACACATATTTTTCAATATGTTGTTTGAATGATTCTGAAAATAATTGTGTACAAATGTAAACCTAAGTAATTTATTGGTTTAACTCAGTAATGTCTAGCATGACAGTTATAATGATATATGATAGTGTTTATGAAAACGATTGAACATTTCAAGTGATTGTTTGAATGTATTTGCACACATTTAATGTATAGGTAATTCGTGAACATATGATTCTAGTGTTTTAAGCTTTTCTTAAGTTAGTTATTTGCATTACTTCGAAAACTTCCAAACTTTTTTTAGTTAACACTGCAATCAATCAACTTGCAAGATATTTTGTGAAAGTAAACAAAGCAGTAAATTGGTTCAAAACGGTTAGTTGCGTTGTCGCTATGGATAATAAAGATAAATACTTTGAACTTAAATCTGAGTTTTTTTTGCATATTCGGTACATTCGATATTTACTAATGAATTAATTCCTGTTCTTGCATGATGATACTGTTAAATATTAAGAACTCATTAAACTATTCCAAGCACGACTTATTGAACCTCTTCTACGACTATGATGTTTGAATTTTATAGTTAATTTACCAATATTAGGCGCTAAAACATCTTTTGTAGATGATTTTTTGACGACTTGCTGTTTATTTTCACCTATCTTAACTACTGGTTTTTCTTCCTCAATAGGATCATTTGTCCTGGGTTCGATAGGACTTTGAACTAATATTCCTTCTTCAAATTTTGAATCTTCATCAGCATATTGCGGTTCAGTGATTTCTTCTGCATTCGTGGTTTGTACCGCATCTATTTTTACGGTGTTTTCCTCATTTCGTTCAGTTACCGCATTCTGTAAAGCTACTTGAGATATGTTGTTGATATTATCCAAATTAGATCTCAAAATACTGGTTACATCTGCGAATTTCTTTATTTTTTCCTCCCTGTTTTCTATAACTCCAACGCTCTCAAGAATTTCAATCTCTACCTGGTTTAAAGCTTCTTTCAGTTCAAGCGATACTCGGATTTGTCGCTCGCCTATTTCCTTTACTATTTCCTTGTTGATATCATCTTTTAGATCGCCTTGTAATGTTTGTGCAATGGCTAACGATGCTTTTAATGCTTCATTAAAAACAAATACGTCAGTCATTTTATAATTTTCAGTTAAGAATTCATCTAAGTGGTGTACAAGTGTCTCTGTAAGTTATAGTGGAATATAAAATAGTGGTCAAACTATTAGTAATAGTTGTAAATTAAGACACGATTAAAAATATGATAATTATGTCGGTTAACCACATTGACAAATTAATTAACGAGTCAATGAGACACCTAAGATTCAACAGGTATACAACAGGTTACACATATCACGAATAAATCTCCTAAAGTGTTCCAGTCCCACGGCTTGTCATAAATTGTAATTATATAGCAAGTGCACAATAGATAATTATATTGCTGACAAATTTTACCAAAGCGTGTAATATAAATTTAAAATTAGTCACGATACATTGAGACACGTAAACATTACCTATAGAGATTGCAAGCGCTTGAGTTTCTTCAACAGACGCTATATCCAGTTCTATGAAAGCATCTTCTGTTGCTTTTACAACTTCAAGTTCGGACATAATTTGTGAATCTTCATTGCAAATTACCACTGCATCGGGTTTATTAAGAGACTCGGCAGCAACTTCTGTAGGCTCCATCATTTGAATTGGTTCCTGAATTTCCATAGATCTTATGACTTGTACTACATCAGGAGCAACAACTGTGACGTCAGATTTATAAACTATGACTTTTTCATCTGCTACCTTTTCAGGACTGAAAATTGCTTCTTCTACACTTTCGGATTCAACCAAGGCAGTGTCTGATTCTTGTTGACCCTCAGCCTCTTCTATTGTGATTTTTTGGTCAGATTTTCGTTGATCGTCGATTATTGTCTCAACTGTTCTAGTGTCTACTAAAACATTTTCACTTATTTCGACAGCCGTATCAGCAATGGTACCTTCGACTTCAATTAAAGCAGAAATTGTGTCAATAGATTCATCTGCCTCATTTTCTTTCTTGTCGTCTAGTTTCATGACTACTCTTTCGGCTACAACAGCATCTTCCAGCTTATTGTCTTCTAAATCAATAGCCGTAGCCAAATTATCCTCTTTATTTCGAAATATTTCCTTTAGGCTATCGCTAGTCTCAGTAATTTCAACAGCCTTGACTATATGTGGTTCTGTAAAGCTGATAGTAGCTGCATCTGACTCTTTGAGAGGGTTATTTTCTGATTTAATAACCAACGTTGTATCTGGAATTTGTTGTGGTTGTACTACAAGTTCAAGTAGTGTGCGACCTTCTTCTTTTTGAATGTTTTCTTTTGTAACGACTGACTTAACTTTAACGTTAGTAACTTGATCTTTCTCGCCTTTCTGGGTTTGAATATCTTGATATTCTTCTGCGCCTAAAGTAACTTGACTTTGCTCAAATTCTTTCACAAGAACTGTTTCAATTAAAGGTATTTCGGTTATTTTTAGATCTCCAATCGAACTGTTGCAAGTGTCTTCAGTTACAGTCTCTTCGACCGACCTTTCAATAACTTGTACTATTTCCCTATTTAGGTCTACGATGTCTTCTTGTTTTTCTCCTTTATCAACTACAATTTGACACGTTTTTAAAACATTGTCGAGACCTTCAAATAAACGTACTGCGGCAGTAGTCAAATCTTCAACACCTTCAGTTCTTAAAATGGCTAATTGCTCGACATGCTCAGTTACTAAGACTTGGAGTTCCTTCATTACTTCAATTTGTTCGCTGGTATCAGAAACAGTTAATTTTTGACGCAGTTCACTAGCAACGTCAACGATTTTGTTTATTTCATTAATGTCAACAGCTAGTTCGGTTTTCTCCAAATCTTGACTGAGATATTCATCGATGCGCTGCACAAGCTCTGTAATGGGAATACTTCCTGTAGTTTTTGTTCCCATTCACATGCAAGTTACTAAAAGTAACGTCGAAAATCAAATATGTGGGTAAACTACATAGTGGGGCAAAGTGTTCGAACAAATTGTCGTAAATGTGGGTACGCTGGACAAAAGCACCAATTTTTTTTTCCGGCACTTATTAGGTCCATGGCTTTGCATAGCATAGGAACCAAATCCTCCGTCGGCCATTATTTTTATGGCGGACATGTTTAATTATAGTTATTTATTAATATCTCGAGTTCTAAGACACTTAGAATCACAAATTTGGTGTCTAAATATACATATTTGGGGTCAGGGAATCTAACTAGATTAGTATTTTACCGATACAGAACTGCATATACATGTCAAACATCATTGTTCTTAGAGTTGCTTTAAGTTATGTTAAAAAAACAAGTATTAACATTATAATGTTTTTATTACAGGTTATTGTAGAACCTATAGTATTACATAATCTGCGGAAATTTCAAGTGTCGACATAGTACGGTTCTAGAGATATACCGATTGTATGGGCGGGTAAAAAAACACCATAAAATTATGTTTCATGTTTGAGAGCACTGTTTAATTTTTAATTTTATTATAATTTTATGAATGTATGTTAAACCAGCAATAGAAAACTACTTCTGTGAAAATTTGAACACTTTAGCTAATGCTGATACGCTAACAGCCGGATGGACAGCGGAAGCTTGGGAACAGGGTTCCGTTTAATATCCTATGGGAACTCGACTCTAAAAAATATCTAGTCGAATTCCTTTAACCCAAATATGTATATTTAGACACTTAGTTTGTGATTCTACGTTATTAAGAACTCGATGTGTTGTTGATATACGTATAATTCAAAATAACCGTCATAAAATTAAAAATGGCTGACGGAGGATTTGGTTCCTATCAAAAACTCAAACTTCAGGTAGGTCCAACAAGTAACTGAAAAAAATTTGGTGCTTTTGTCCAGCGTGTACACATTATCACCTGAAACTGCCCTACTAATAAAGGAACGAAACTCGAAAATAAACGTTAAAATTACACATTAATAAATAAAGTCATAACTTTTGTACTGCAGTTTTACGAAAAGTTGCAATCACTAATAAAAAAGCTTTAACTTACCAATTGTTGGCGTCACTGTTTTCCCTCCTTTCAAAGTTATGGCAGCTGTTTCTTCGACTTCTTTGCTTGGTTGATTATTTTCAGCCTCTGTAACATCGTTTGTATCAGTCTTGCCTTCGACAATAATTGAAACACAAGTCTCAACGGTTGAGAGCTGTTCTGTTGTTATGATTTCAAACGTCTCACCCATCACTGGCGCTGGCTTGATCTCCTCTGCAACATCATTCTTTTGAGCACGTTTTGATTCACTTTCTATTTGCGTCACGTTACCAACTTCTTTGGCTGCTTCTGCAGCATGAGCTATAATGTCAGCATTAGTCTCTTTTGCAGAATGCTGAGCCAGTTCTGCAGCTGTTTCAACGTTTTTAGCTTCTTCTATGTCAGTCCTGGCAATCTCGGTTTGCTCTTTCTTCGAAACTTTAGTTATGGTTGTCTCTTCTGTAGAGTTGCCTTCTTCATTCTTTATTTCAGCTGCGGTTGGTTCAACAGAAACTTCAATGAGTTTTTCGTCTTCAGCCTCTATTAGTGTTACATCGACTTTGACAAAATCTTGTAATTGTTCAGCCACTTGCTTTATACGCATTAAAACTTGAGTTTGAAGTTCGGGCTCCAAGTCTTTTGAACTTTCCATAATTTGCGTTTGAATAAATGTCAGAGCTTTTGTCAATTTTATGGCTAAGCTAGCTTGTTTTATTTCAGAATCAATAGTTTCTTTATCTACCTCTTTAGTTTTAGCTTTACGTACTTTTTGGCTGCTAGTGATATTTTCACGTAATTCTTGAGCAAGTTTTGCAGATTCAGCTACATTATCAATTTTGATGATAGTTGATATTTCTTCAACAATGTTAATGAGTTCTATACACTGGTCAACGTTTTGTACCAAGTCTGGAGCCATACCTGTAAATGTAATATGTAATAATAATTATTTGATTTTTACATAAGGAAAAGTTGTTCTATTTGTAAATAATAAAGTTGATAATGGATAATAATGTTATAACAATAAATATAGGCAGGTAAAACACTGGCAAAGTTTAATCAAATATTAAACGATACATGTTAACAAAATAAAATCAATGGCATTTATACAAAGCCAAAAGTAAAATTCAGTGTTCAAAGCTGGTGAATGATTCAAAGTCATCGTGTCATATTGCTGAATGATATAAATAGAAAAGGACAGCACGTAACGATCTTAAACAAATAAGCAAACACACCAGTCGATATGTAACAGTTTACCTTTCTGAATATCATCAAATGTTTTCTTATCTACTTCTAAAGATGTCAATAGTTGATACGTTGTCAAAATAACATCTTTCATTTTATTGTCGATATCTTTAGCACCCTCATTAAGCCAATCGAATTTAGACAAGATTGCTATCAATTTGTTGATAATCTCTTTTCTATTTCCCATGAATTTATTATTTTCCTTAGTTTCGTTAATTTTCAAATTTTGGGCTATTTCAACTATTTCGTTGAAATCAAGGCCGGTTATTGAAGCCAATGTGTCAGCAAGATTTTTGTCAATGCTCAAAAATCGGTCTAAAGCGCATTCTGAGGAATCTATATTGGAATTGATATCTACAAAGGAATTCAAATTCAGAAATTAGGAATAGGATTATTTTCATCGAATAAAGGTAAATATTTATAATAATAATAATAATATATATCAAATTACTTTTTTTTTACTTAGTTAATTTTGTACTTTATTTATATACGGAATATTTTGACAGACAAAAATCCCAAAGATTCTGATAAACGTTTTTTTACAACCTGGAATGTAGACATTATAAATGCCCTGAAATTGAAGATAGAAAAAATAATAAGATTAATGTTAGAAGTAAGGTATACTAACCCTTTGCTACTGCCTTACTTTCCGTTGCTAGCAACGTCTTCAAAGTTTTTTCAATCACTGCCATCGGCTTGGAGAACTTCTCTTTATCTTCATTAGTGACATTCTCAGTCGACTTTATACTGTCTTGAATTGTATGTATTTCTTTATCCAACTCCATTATCATGGTCTTTTCTTCACTATCCACAACTGTGCCCTCTGACACGTGCTGTTCTAACTGTTTTATCTCTTGCTGTATTTCTCCCATAGCTTGGGCAAATGATTCTGTGGATGTCAAATCCACTGAAGTGACGTCATCTTCCATACCAGTTAATACTTGATCTTGCACATTTAGTAGTTGATGATGCAAGGCTTGTAAAGGCGCCAACATTTCTGCCAGTACGACCTTTAAAGCTGTGTCTTCAAATCTATGTTCTTTTATTTCTTTTTTAGATTCTGACATACTTTCTTGTAGAATATCGGAACATTCAGCGAGGCATTTCAGGAGGATAAGTGTTTTTCCTGTACCTGTTGCGTCCTTGTAGTCGTGATGTTTTTGTATGCAATCCAAAACTTTCTGTAATATTTCTCTGGAGTCTACTGTAAGCTCAGATTTAGTTAAAATTTGTTCTTCAATGAACGTTTCTGCTTCATCCATTGCCACCAGTAAGGCTTTGTCTTCGACAACGGTAGTATTGTGCTTTATTTCTTCATGTATGACAGTTTCTGCACTTTGCAGGCAAGGTTTAGCTATCTCTATGATAGTAACGAATCGTTGAGCCACATCTTCTAATGGTGTAAATTTATTGGTTCTAAGAATATCAACGAGGACTTCTTTAGTAGTTTCAAGCTTCATAATAGGTGCCTTGAAAAGCAATTCGGATTGCGAATCAACAATTTTAATAAGTGATGATTGAACGCTGCTGAGACATTCATCGCAGTAAGCAAAGAAGGTTTTAAGGGAATTACTAATGTTATCAGCTAGACGAAGCTCATTTTGTTTCTCTTTGAAATCGTTAATAGTTTGATTCAATGCATTGAACTCCTGTAAAAGTCTGATGATCCTTTTGTGGCTTAGCTTCTTAGTCAACAAACATCGAAGCAGCGCAAACTCATTTTTACAGTTTTTGAAGAAATCTTCCACCATCATCAGGTCAGCAACTGGTGTTTCGTCGGTTGAGTCTTGTATGATACCAACAGCACATTGGACGACATCATCCATTTGTAACAGCGCGTCCGTTTCTATCTCTAGAGCGATTTGTGGTGATGCACATGACATATCTGATGCTCTTGAAAGATCCACAAAGTCATATTCTTCTAAGACAGCTATATTTCGTTCCACTTTATCAATTATTTGTATCATTTTTGCTTCTTGAGCTATTTTCTCCGGCGCTTGAGGAGTAAACTGAATTAGTTCTTCTTGGACGTTAATTACATTTTTGTAGAGCTCCTGGGTAACTGATTTCACTTGTTCTATCTTTATGCCTTTAGATACATCTGTCGCGTCTAATAAATTGTTAATAGTCTCTTCAAGAGCTATAACTTCTTGTTTAACCGGTTCCTCTGTCGATATAGCTTTAGTGTTCTCAATAATATCTTTTAGATGTTCGCAGACCGCACGCAGAGTTTCCACCTTATTCGATATTTCAATCGTTTTATCAGCAGTCTCCATTGCTGGGAATACAGCATGAATACACTTATCGAGATTTTCCTTAAACTCAGTGATACTTTGGAACACTGACTGTATTTTATCAGTTGGTATTTCCAGAATGTGTTCATAGATTGGTATGTTATTAGCATCTAGTACTGACAGACATTGTTGCAAGTCTTGCATAGGCTCTGCTATGGCCATTAACTTGGATGTATTTAAATAAGCAATTTCATCGGAAGTCTCTAAAATAAATGGATGTAAAATCTCCTGTATGCCAGAGTGCAGCTCTCCTAATCCTACAACAACGGATTTTAAACTTGAGTAGTCACTTACTTCAGACAATGTGTCTAGGGCATCAATAACATCAGGATTCTGTAAAACTGTGATATGATCGTTCAATGATTGCAATGCTTGGGCTGTTGCTGACGGCACTACGTCTTGATGTAACGAACTGGCCGCCTGTTCCGCTGTTGTTTCTGCTGCTTCTGGTAATACTAAGCGATCAGAAGGCAAAGTATCAGCAGTTGTTTTGATACCGGAAATGTCTTCTAACGTCGACATTTCATCTGCAATTTCTATGCCACCTTGTTCACGAATCATTACTATGCAGCTCTGAAGACTTTGTACAGCATTCGCTATATTGACAGTAACTTGATACGGTGTTACATCTTCGCCGTATTGTGATATTACTACCTGTTGTAACGTCTCTAATGATGTGTGCAGTTCGTGTAGTGGCTCAGCTACTGCTACAAAGACTTCACTATTTTCTTTCAAACTCTCAATGTGTTCTACTATAGTTTGGTTTATAACCATAATATTTTGATTTAGTTCACAGAGCGGTGTGGCCAAAGTTTGTGCTAAGGACTGCACATCAGACATGTCAGACACATTTTCATCCCGCTCAATATGGCCTGCAGCCATGGATGCCACGCTTCGTTTGAGTTCTTCCAAAACGGGGCAAACATTTTCTAACACGGGTGTTATAGCTTCCTTCAGTTCTTTAGTACATTCGAGAGCTCTAACTTTACTTATAGCTGCTATAGTGTGCTCTATATGCTCTAAAGCAACATTGGCTTTACCAGTTTCATATGATGACATATCTTGTGTAATAATATGTTCCGAGTCAATATGTACGCTGGTTTCTTCAGCTTGATTAATAGCTTCTTGTATATCGACTAATACATCAGAGATGTTGCTCAATATAGCACAATTCAACTCTGAATCGAATAAGTTATTTACAAAGTGATCTTGAACTATTCTGAGCGTATTATTGAGACTTGCTAAAGACAATATGCCGTCTGAATCTAGAGTTTTTATTGCTGTGTTTACTCTATTTACAACATCACATATTTCTATTAAAGAGAAGTATTTTTTAGCTTCGTTAGTTTCGATTACATTTTCTAACACCTTTGTCAAGTTTTTATGAAATACATCTAAGTGTAACTTGACTTCAGGTAACGTTTCCAATCGCGGCAGATTATTTTCTAATGCTATCAAAATCTGGGCCATTTTCTGTAACACTTCCAGTTTGTTATCGCTTTGTAGTATATCAAACCTGCCAATGTTACTTTCAATTTTATCAATATGAGTTGAAATCTCGCTCAAATTATGTTTGATGGATGTTAAAGCGTGTTTCAAAACTGCCTTATCATCTTCAGTTTTCGTTTCTGTCGACAGTTGTTCAAAAGAAATTCTTAGTTTCAAAACAGAATCCATGACTGTTTCAATAATTTCCGTATTATATCTATTTAGGGATGTCGTCGATTCTTTAACTGATAATGACTCTATTTGTTCTAAAGCTGCCTGCAAATCTTGTACTGAAGCCGCCATATCGTGAAGAATAACTTCACTATTTTTAATTTTAGTAACATCGATCATTTTCCCACTATCTGCACTCTCTGCTATGCAGAGCAATGAGTTAAGAGGGCTCCTTAATTCAAACACAGCCTTTTGAGTATCCTTGAGATGCTTCGCATCTACCGATGTCTCTTCAGTTTTAATTTCACTAGCTTCGCTCAATAAGTTTCTTGTTTTGATCGTATCTGACGAATATTTAATGACGTTTGTCATATCTTTAGTTAGAGTATGAATTTCTTTTATTACGCTTTCATCTGCTTGTAAATAGTCCGTCATAGTGACGGTCCTTATATCCGACATCACTTTATGAATCTCGTTGCCACATGTTTCTATGAATGCGACACATGTTTTCTTCACTAGTGTTTTATTTTCACTTTCCATGTCAATACATTTTTCCACTAGTGTTAAAGACTGTTGTAAAGCTTTCATTGATTGAGGCAAGTTATTGAATATACTACTAACCTCGATTGCCTGTACGGATTCCTTGGCAGCTTCTGCTATACTTAGTATCTCAGATAGGGGGGATATAAGGCTGCTTATTATCTCCAGACTCCTCGAAGCAGTGGCAGCCGATGACATTAATTCTGATTTCAAAATTATATCTCGCTCTATGATTTGCACATCATTGATAGCTTTAGATATTGTTGAACTAATTTCCGCCACTTTGGTCTTGAATTCTTCATCTGTCATTGTAGGTTTGACCTCTACTTCAGATTTCAACTGTAGTAACTCTTCTCTAGCTTTGCTATAAGATTTCTCGCTACCAGAGCTGGAGCGTCGAGATCCACGACTGCCGCGTCGTTCTCGCTTTGGCTTCATCACGGGCGTTTCCATCTCAGCCCGTTTAAGTTCTGGTTCCCTTGCATCCGTTATTTTTTCTTTTAATTCTGTCTTTAATTCTTGGGTTTCTGTTTTAGATTCTCTAACGTCGTCTACTTCAACTTTATGTAGAATTGTTTTCGTTTCAGAGGATTCTCTGCCATCTTCAATTGACCTTCTAGAAGATTTTGACTTGTGTTTACCGTAACTTCGGGCACTGGCAAAACTAGCTAAATCACTTTCAGACATGACTTGAGTATCGTCATCTCTTTTATCTTCAGACATTGATTGCTCTCGTGATAGACTAAAGAAATCTTCTCCGCTTCTTAATGAATCAGACTTCTTTCTTGCTACTTTTTTAGGGATATCAGATTTCTCATCTGATAACAGAGCCATCGTTTTTTCTAAATAGTCCTCGCCTAAATCTGTATCTAATGATAGTTGAGGCGGACCATTTTCATCAGCTATTGATATGTCCTCAATGTCGGCTTCAGTCCTTAAATCTTCTTCTGGCGATGCGAAGTATTCCGGGGATACATCAATTATGATAGCCTCCATGAGCAAATTACCAGAAGTTGATGTTTCTTTTACAAATCTAAGTGGTGGTAGTTCGACAACATTATGTTCAGTTACATTCTCAGATAGCTGATCGGCGTACATTTCAACTATTTGAAGAGCTTCTTCTTCAGTTAAATCTGGCGTCTCATACAACGATACGGATACTTCCTTACCGTCAAACGAAAATGAAATCTCTCCTTTATCGTCTAGAGTTATATCTCCCACCGGGGTATCGTACATCTGCGAGGTTCGTTCTTCGTGTATCGTACTAAGCGACAAATTTCTTTGCAATGCTTGTTCGTCTGCTATTTTCTTCTTGGCTTTCATTGAGTCGTCAAAGCCGAGAAGCGAGGCGGAGCTGGCGGCTATTCCCATGCAGTTCTGCGCTTCACATGTGTAGGTACCTAAACAACAAGTACCATCTTGCCCTGATATGATCCTGTGAATGTCTCCTGGCTTGAGTTCTTCGCCATCTTTGTACCACTTGAGTACCGGTTGCGGCACACCAATGACTTTACATTCCAAATTCACTGCACCCTCCTCAGAGAGGATGGCTTGGAGGTTCTCCAAGAACCTTGGTTTCTTATAATGCCTGGGTATAATCAGTTTAAGGAAGCATGAAGTCACACTGTGACCGAAATCATTCATGGCTACGCACTTCCATTCGGCTTGGTCGAGGAACTCCAAGTTCTGGATGTCAAGCGTGAAGACCCCTCGGTCTTCTTTGGCTAGGTGACAGCGGGTGGACTCATCTACAGGCTGGTCGTCTCTGTACCAGAGGACTGACGGTTCGGGTGGAATGGCAACTGAAACAATAACGATTTGATTTAGTTTTTTATTTTAATGATAGCGTACGGGTGTTTTTACCGTTTTAACAGAAGTAGGTGTCCTTCCTTTCTTCTTGATTCCAGACAATACAACAGTTTGAGAAAGAAAGTACATACAAAATTATGTTTCAAGCATACATGTCGTAAGTTGCAAAGGTACTTAACAAGTTTTTATTATGTATTGTAAGTTAAACAAGAAATGTAGGAACGAAAATAGCAATCTGAATTGACTAACCCGCGTCAAACAAAATTCTTCAAACTGGGGGGGGGCCTTTTGGATTAGTTCAAAATGGCCTCTGAGGAACGGATAGTTGATATCGAATTAGTAGTTTCGTAGGGGTGCGTCCCACGAGATATAACAACAGTATATATAATTTCATATTAATAACGTTCACAAGATATAATGAACATTAGCTATAACAACAATACCAATACTTTTATAAGGAATAACGGTCAATAGCCATAATAATCATATTATATAACGTTTTTTTCTATAACACTCAAATTTAATAATTTAATTTCGTATAACGATCATAACATATAATATATTTTCGTATAACATACATAACGTATAACGATCATAATGCATAGTATATTTTCGTATGAGGATTACAATACAGAAAATTAGGTTAGGGCTGTAGGTAAAAAGGGGGCTCGGGGGGCGAAGCCCCCCGCAGTAAAAAACAACAAGTACTCTTACCAATGGTATTACTTGTACGTTAGGTTAGGGTTGCCTTGTGTGTGAGAGATCCCCACATCACCCCCCACTATGGCCTTCCCCGGGCCGGGGGGTATGTGTAATGCATTTCTCCAGCGTCAAAAAAAAAAAAAAAGGGTTGCCTTGTGTCCCTTAGAGCGGAAATAGACACCCCGCGAAGCGGGGTGGCGTCGACACGCTGGTGTTTAGGTAAGGTTAGGCTAAAATAATTGGCGTGTTTGATATAAAAATAAATTTAATTTCAATCTTAAAAACGTTTAATGTTTTTTTATTCAAATTCATATATATTCCTTCATACGGCATTGTTATTAAAATAACTGAAGACGATTATAATATACGAGCAATATACTTTTTGATGTTAGATAAATTGAATAATATATGTTATAAACCTTAGGTGTTATGAATATTATACGCTTTAATCGATATATCAATTGATGTTATGTCTAAAGTACGTTATACTTTACGAAATTATATATTTTGTCATTATACCTTTCGTTCGTTATGTGCAATGAACGTTATACTAAACAAACTTATACACAGTGAGCGTATATATTATGGCCGTTATATGATTAGTTGTTATACCTCGTATTACTTACCCGTTTCGTAGTTTACCCCTCACATGAAAACTTACAATATCAATGACTTTACCTTTTTTAATTAGTGTAAACTCTTAAATTGGCAGAAAAATCGAGAGTTTAAGCATTGCATTGTGCACAGCTAGTCTGTGCCGCAGCAAACGCTGTGTTCACTCCTACTGCCGCACATCAAATATATTAGATTATTTGTTTATTGTATTTGAGGTAAAGTTATAAGGCGACCGAAAATACGTGCATTTAAAGACACGCTGCCAAGTGAAGGATTAACATCTACCTTTAATAGTAAAACGGAATGGTTCATCGATCTTCGCCTCCACGCTCTTCAGCCCCTGCACGAACTTCGGGGCCTGATTTTTGGAGAAGAGCTGGAGTTTCTCCTCCTCGTTCAACTGGTTCTGGATGTCTTCCACCGTCAGCTCGGCCGAGCTGCTGGCCTGGCCCATGCAGTTACGGGCGATGCAGCAGTAGGAACCGAGGGAGTTCGTGCCTGGAGTAAAAGTTTGGTTATTGTTTTTGTTTCGTAGTAGCAACCTAGGTGTCAATTTATTAATAAAAAAGTGTATCCATAAAATACTAATTATGATTCGAAATTATAAAATATATTATAAGTACCTCACATGAACATACACTGAAGATACATTTATTTTTATTGGAATAAGCGAAAATACGTATATAGAATCTCCAATTATTCAACACCCGAGGTCCAGTAATCGATTCCCACATTATTTAAAACATATTTTTATAGCGATCTACGGAAATTAAAATATATTTTAAAGTAATTGAGTTATCGGCAATAGAGTACAATCACTCTCGGATTCGATAAAACAATAGTAGTCTGCTTATGAAACGAGCGTCAGCGAGTTTCATAATAGGATCGTCATGACAAATGTTTTTTTTTTTAATTCGTAGACAAACTAATGAAGTCCCTATACTCTTATCACTCGAGATCAAATGTCGTACGGTTTGTATTAAAAAACGTACTGAATTTACGTTTCGTATCGATAACTGTTTTAATATATATAGATACTAGAATAGAGATCCACTTGAGTTTTGACAGCTGTTCCAAATTTAAACTCATAACGATACAAATTTATTAAAAATCTGTACTGTAATGATATTACAGTACAGATTTTACCTACTACCACAGACAAGAAAGTTCTCATAGTAAAATCGGTTGTAGTAATGCTGGTCATTTCCTACGGTTTCTAAACGCATTTTAGAGCACTAATGATATGTGCGTAGATAAAATGTTTTTTTTTACAATGGCGCTGCAACCAATTCGTTTTTAATTGATCTTTTATTTAATTGCCTCTCTCAATTATATTGTACAGGATGAAAGTAGGATAGATACCTACTTCAGTGACGCCATATTTTTATTAAATTTGCCGGTCCTTATTTCCAACGGTAAAAAAGTTACGATTGTAGGTGCGTGTCGATTATTGGTACAGTCTAAATCATTTTACATCTGTTAAGACCCGGGTCAATCATTCAACAGAGAGACAGACACCCAGAATATCAAGATTGCCGGAAGTGTAGTAATTAAATTTTTCTAATTAGGTACTTACTTATAGCTGACCCCGTATCATGGTCGGCCTTACCACGCCATAAATGACAAGATAGAGCGTCCGTCACGGTGTTAACCGTTCGATGGAACGAGACAGACCATGACCATGATACGAGGCCTGATTACTTAGCTTAGCTGAGAGAAGTCCTTAAACATAACCCAAACATGTGAAAGTGGGCTTTCAATGTCTAGTGTTTTGTCCGAAAATTGGTTCAGCGGAACATTTTTGGTGAGGTAGGGCACAGCGATGTCATCCCGTCCAAATGTCGAGCATCCCAACTGGGGAATTACGAATAACTACCTCCGCCTTGCAGAATACCACAGCCATAACACAACTACTATTTGCTCTGTAGTAGTGTTGTGTTCCTGGAGGTGAGCAAGGTCGCCAGAGCTCCCGAGGATGCCTTGTGTTGAGAGCGAGGGATTTTTTCCTTCAGCTGTCAACACGGCGAATCCTCAAACATATCAAGGGTCGGCAACGTCCATGTTACTCCTTTGGAGTTGCATGCGTGTAAAGGCTGCGGTGTCTGCTTACCATGAGGCGGGCATCAGGTTGTATAAAAAAACGCTCTTTCGATATTTTCGATGATTATAAAAGCCAGAAGGTTCTAGACACTCGCCCGTCAGCTGGTACACGTCGCCCGGCTTCAGCTCCTGGCCATCCTTGAACCAGCTCAGCACGGGCGTGGGGAAGCCGACCACCTTGCACTCGAAGGAGACCAGGCCTTCATCAGTGAGGACTGCCTGGAGGTTTTCCATGAAGCGTGGCTTGCGGTAGTTCTTCGGTACTGGTGGGAAAAGAAAAGTAATCTTTACTAAGCAGCGGGTGTATGGTACGGATTTTTGCATAGTTAACAAAGCGATTGTGTTTCATCGTTAAGTGGTAAACAAAGCGATTGTCTTTCATCATTAAGTGGTACGTAACGTAGTAATCAACAGTTTTTCAACCGATAAGCGGCTTTATATCTAAGCAAAGTCCACATTAAAAAAGTACATGCAACGTTGACCATTTTGTTTTTATAACAGTAGGCTTTTTCAGTGTATAAAAATCCTCTTAGTAAAATTGTAACCCATATTAATTTAACGTAAAGTGCCCTTGTCATACACTAGTGCAACGTCGAGGACTAGGACCTTAGGCAGTATCATTATACCCACAATTAATGAATATGAGGTCAATCGGGTGCCGGCGATTGGCTGACCCGACAAATACTTTACAAAATGAAACACAACTTACCTACATATTTACATGCATACGTACAAAGTTAAATAAAAGCTTACCTATGTAACACAGTTTGCAATAAATCATTTATTCATCTATTGTTATTCTTAAAAACTTAGTCAATCGGCGACAGGGCCTGATTTACCTACAGGCTAATTTCATAGTTAGCCTAGGGCGGTCAGAACTCTAAACCAGGCTCTGACCTTCGATATTAGATCATAGTAAACATATTTTGTTCACTTCTATCGTTATATTGTGAACGATTCTAAAACCCCTCAATAGATTTTTGCTAATTCCTGCAATGAACAGATTATCGAGACTACAGCTTTATAATAAATACTAGCTTTTGCCCGCGACTTCGTACGCGCATAAATTATGGTTTATATGGTATTCTTATGTTTAACCATACTACATACTGAAAATAAAGATTTCATTTCCATAGATTGTGCGTGTAACAATCGTTCAAATTCTCTTTGATTCTAAATAACACCCTCACCAACTTGGTCGTCAATAATATTATATACATGCCCAAAGTGTCCTTTTAGAGAGCGCTTCCTATGCGAGCCCCAGGCCCAAAGACGCTAGAACGAGCCCGACGGACACTCACTATCCCAAGGAGTCGAGGCCAAAGTGTCGAGCGGAGAGGCAAGAGAGGCCGAAGACCGAGCTTTTCATTGGAATTAAAAGCCTATAGCAATCCTTCAGAGAGCGCTCTCAATGCGAGCTCGAGGGCCTAAGGCCCGATCCCCCACGGATACTCGTTATCTCCGAGTAACTTGCAAGTGAAACCTGAGGACCGAAGTTCTGTAGGGTAAACGGGAAGGCAAGCGGAGCCGAAGGCTGAGTTTTTCGTAGGAATGACAGGTATAAGCATGCTTTTAGAGAGCGGTTGCTATATGAGCTCGGGGGCTGAAGGCCCGTGGGTGAGCCCCCGCGGACACTTACTATCCCCAGGTGTGTATCCGGAGTATCCGAAAACCAAAGTTCAGAAGGTGAGCGGCCAGGCAACTCTTCGTAACAATGAAAAATCCAAATCAAGCCTTAAGCAAGCACTTGGGGGCTGAAGGGCACTTATATTATACTATCCCCAGGTAGCAGCGAGGCCAAAGGCCAAGCTTTACGTTGGAATGAAAGGCCCCCAGCATACCTTTAGAGAGTGCTCTCAATGCGAGCCCCTACGCCACTCATTAATGTCTTGTCATGATGACCCTGCCACCCGCTGAGGTGGCCACGCACTTCCACTCGCCCTCATCCGGCCACTCCGCAGACTGGACTAGCAAGTAACCTAGTCTTGTGGACTCACCATCCATGATGACATGGCTGGTGGATATCCCGACCCTGCCGCCCGCTGAGGTGGCAACGCACTTCCACTCGCCCTCATCCGGCCACTCCGCAGACTGGACTAGCAAGTAACCTAGTCTTGTGGACTCACCATCCATGATGACATGGCTGGTGGATATCCCGACCCTGCCGCCCGCTGAGGTGGCCACGCACTTCCACTCGCCCTCATCCGGCCACTCCGCAGACTGGACTAGCAAGTAACCTAGTCTTGTGGACTCACCATCCATGATGACATGGCTGGTGGATATCCCGACCCTGCCGCCCGCTGAGGTGGCAACGCACTTCCACTCGCCCTCATCCGGCCACTCCGCAGACTGGACTAGCAAGTAACCTAGTCTTGTGGACTCACCATCCATGATGACATGGCTGGTGGATATCCCGACCCTGCCGCCCGCTGAGGTGGCAACGCACTTCCACTCGCCCTCATCCGGCCACTCCGCAGACTGGACTAGCAAGTAACCTAGTCTTGTGGACTCACCATCCATGATGACATGGCTGGTGGATATCCCGACCCTGCCGTCCGCTGAGGTGGCCACGCACTTCCACTCGCCCTCATCCGGCCACTCCGCAGACTGGACTAGCAAGTAACCTAGTCTTGTGGACTCACCATCCATGATGACATGGCTGGTGGATATCCCGACCCTGCCGCCCGCTGAGGTGGCCACGCACTTCCACTCGCCCTCATCCGGCCACTCCGCAGACTGGACTAGCAAGTAACCTAGTCTTGTGGACTCACCATCCATGATGACATGGCTGGTGGATATCCCGACCCTGCCGCCCGCTGAGGTGGCCACGCACTTCCACTCGCCCTCATCCGGCCACTCCGCAGACTGGACTAGCAAGTAACCTAGTCTTGTGGACTCACCATCCATGATGACATGGCTGGTGGATATCCCGACCCTGCCGCCCGCTGAGGTGGCCACGCACTTCCACTCGCCCTCATCCGGCCACTCCGCAGACTGGACTAGCAAGTAACCTAGTCTTGTGGACTCACCATCCATGATGACATGGCTGGTGGATATCCCGACCCTGCCGTCCGCTGAGGTGGCCACGCACTTCCACTCGCCCTCATCCGGCCACTCCGCAGACTGGACTAGCAAGTAACCTAGTCTTGTGGACTCACCATCCATGATGACATGGCTGGTGGATATCCCGACCCTGCCGCCCGCTGAGGTGGCCACGCACTTCCACTCGCCCTCATCCGGCCACTCCGCAGACTGGACTAGCAAGTAACCTAGTCTTGTGGACTCACCATCCATGATGACATGGCTGGTGGATATCCCGACCCTGCCGCCCGCTGAGGTGGCCACGCACTTCCACTCGCCCTCATCCGGCCACTCCGCAGACTGGACTAGCAAGTAACCTAGTCTTGTGGACTCACCATCCATGATGACATGGCTGGTGGATATCCCGACCCTGCCGCCCGCTGAGGTGGCCACGCACTTCCACTCGCCCTCATCCGGCCACTCCGCAGACTGGACTAGCAAGTAACCTAGTCTTGTGGACTCACCATCCATGATGACATGGCTGGTGGATATCCCGACCCTGCCGCCCGCTGAGGTGGCCACGCACTTCCACTCGCCCTCATCCGGCCACTCCGCAGACTGGACTAGCAAGTAACCTAGTCTTGTGGACTCACCATCCATGATGACATGGCTGGTGGATATCCCGACCCTGCCGCCCGCTGAGGTGGCAACGCACTTCCACTCGCCCTCATCCGGCCACTCCGCAGACTGGACTAGCAAGTAACCTAGTCTTGTGGACTCACCATCCATGATGACATGGCTGGTGGATATCCCGACCCTGCCGCCCGCTGAGGTGGCCACGCACTTCCACTCGCCCTCATCCGGCCACTCCGCAGACTGGACTAGCAAGTAACCTAGTCTTGTGGACTCACCATCCATGATGACATGGCTGGTGGATATCCCGACCCTGCCGCCCGCTGAGGTGGCCACGCACTTCCACTCGCCCTCATCCGGCCACTCCGCAGACTGGACTAGCAAGTAACCTAGTCTTGTGGACTCACCATCCATGATGACATGGCTGGTGGATATCCCGACCCTGCCGCCCGCTGAGGTGGCCACGCACTTCCACTCGCCCTCATCCGGCCACTCCGCAGACTGGACTAGCAAGTAACCTAGTCTTGTGGACTCACCATCCATGATGACATGGCTGGTGGATATCCCGACCCTGCCGCCCGCTGAGGTGGCCACGCACTTCCACTCGACCTCATCCGGCCACTCCGCAGACTGGACTAGCAAGTAACCTAGTCTTGTGGACTCACCATCCATGATGACATGGCTGGTGGATATCCCGACTCTGCCGCCCGCTGAGGTGGCCACGCACTTCCACTCGCCCTCATCCGGCCACTCCGCAGACTGGACTAGCAAGTAACCTAGTCTTGTGGACTCACCATCCATGATGACATGGCTGGTGGATATCCCGACCCTGCCGCCCGCTGAGGTGGCCACGCACTTCCACTCGCCCTCATCCGGCCACTCCGCAGACTGGACTAGCAAGTAACCTAGTCTTGTGGACTCACCATCCATGATGACATGGCTGGTGGATATCCCGACCCTGCCGCCCGCTGAGGTGGCCACGCACTTCCACTCGCCCTCATCCGGCCACTCCGCAGACTGGACTAGCAAGTAACCTAGTCTTGTGGACTCACCATCCATGATGACATGGCTGGTGGATATCCCGACCCTGCCGCCCGCTGAGGTGGCCACGCACTTCCACTCGCCCTCATCCGGCCACTCCGCAGACTGGACTTCTAGCAGGTAGCCGCCAACGCCATCTTCTGTTACATGGTACCTGCAAAAATATAAGAGGTGAGCCGCCTGAGATAAACCAATTTCCAATTCGTTGGCGACCGTTCCTGCTTCATACAAAAGTTAGTTTAGATGACCAGATTGGCTCACTCAGACGTGATAAAGTTGGAAATTGACCCTTTTTTGTTTCTTTGACTAGCGTACTTCCATGCCTTTATTGCCAATTAGGTTTTAGTTCGTTGCGATAAGAGTCAATTTTGAATAGCACTTAATTTAATATTTAATTTTGCGACGCGTCCCCTCGCGGTGTTTGCCGCACGGGTGTTCTATAACGTGAATATATCCCATAAAAAACAGTCCATGTAAAAAAGAGGCCAAGTCTCGAGACTCTTCCGCTGTAAAAAGTTGTGAGATATTTGATAGAGCCAAGTCTCAAGCATTCTTTATTTGCTTGCTACATAAAATCGTGCATCTTGGCAATCACACAACTTTACTGCATTTAAGGATTTTTGCGTACCTAAAACTTAATATTGTGTGATTGCCAAGTCGCAACATTTAATTTAGCGAGCAATTAATTATTAATAAGAATGCCTAGTAGCCTAGTTATAATTCTTAAACTACTGGGTCATATTGAATGAAATATACCGTGTTATACAATGCCTGCTTGGTAACTGAAAATTCAGCCTTCTAGTTATATCCACAACGTAGTTATAGGGGGGGTCGAACATTCTTCGAGAAAAGGATGGTGCGGCCGTGCCGCTGTTTTGCACGACTTGGCGGACACTGGCGTGCCCCCAGATTTTATTGACTACGCTCATAAAAAAGTTTTGTAACAATTAAAGCAATGCACTCCCAGGTTTGAAACTGTATATGAGTTTACGGTCAAATGACATTGTCTTTTTTCTAAAAGTAAATTGTTTCAAACGAGTTCGGAAAGCATTCCCCTCTGGTAAACTCGTTTGAGGGACAGTAATATCTCATTCCGTGTAATATTTGAATTTTAACGGACAAATTCGTCTACGTCTCTTTGTTCCAGACAAACAATAAGCAAAGGGAAATAACGAACAGGTTTAATTTTTGCGAACATTAAATGCCGGTCGTATTCATAAACGTCATCCAAGCCTGGTTCAACTACTGTGTTCGAGATTTGGAACTGGTCTTTTGACACATCGCGACACCCATATAACGTAAATTGGCACTGCTCATCGAAATAATAAAAAAAATTTCAATCGCTTCCGAGTTACAAAACAAAGTTCAATCTCCATGCACGCTCTTTTTAGCACTTATAAAATTATTGTCATATTTTTTTACGGCTTATTTGTATAGCAATTAGCATTGAAAACTCGGTATGCAAACCATGACGTCCTACGTCTTTTTATTTTTAAATTTAGTGATATACTGCTTTAATCGTTTGGAGTCTGTCAATTTAGAAATAAATCGATATGAATCAAATAATTGTGAATAAGAAAATAACAATTTATTATTTAATTACTGCGACGATAATACGAAATAAAATCACATCGATCGAAACCAACATATTTGATTGTGCAAAATGTTGCCTTTGAAAATATGGCATTGATTTCTGCACGGCGCGCGAGCTCTCTCAATTTTTCTCGCACTATCAGTCTCTCCCTTTACTTACAGGACACTAGTGTTAGCAGACGACAGTGTATAGGCTCTCTATTTGATTTCCTAAAAATAATTATTACACAGTAGGTAATCAATCGATTCCTTTTATTAGCCATCATCAATCGTAATCGGATATTATGACAATCGATTTACTCTAGCCACATCACTCTTTACATCATATTGGAACTGTCCAAAGACCAGTCCCAAATCTCGTACACTGTAAAATGGCGTTAAAATTCGTTTTCACACCTTTCATTCGGAAAAGTAAGTTTTGCTCCACGACGAGAGGGACCAAAACGCTACTTTTCTGTTCAAGCTACTTTTTTAATTTATACATTGGCATTGGAACATTTGTAGGCAATGTGCCAATTGAACACAGATGTTAATAAAATAATCGATTGTAATTTCATCGTAGTCGATTCAAAACGAACATATTTCAAGTTTTAACTATAACAATGTTGTATAAAAATTTATAAATATTTCGTAATATTTAAAAATTAGTAATAAAAATTAAGATAATTTAGATATATTTTAACAATAGCTTTTTTTAAATTTCCTCATAGTCGGTGTGAAGAATAGTATGTGTCACTGGATGGCAAAATTATTTTCGTCTCGGGCGTAAACACTTGTATCCCTCACTACGCTCAGGATTCAATACACCGCCCTCGCCGTAGATACACTATTTTGCTCCCTTGTGACACAAATAACTATTGTCGTTTGACATTTGTGTTTGTAAGAAATAGACAAAGCCCATTTTATTTATCAGAGGCATTTTAAGATTTATGAGTACGGGGGTATGTCGTTTCTAAATGATTTTCCTTGGAACCGCATATTGATTAGCGCACGATTTTTCTTATCTTATATGGAATAGGGTATATAGTTACATGTCAACGCTTTGACTATAACATTAGGCATACGGCCAAAGCTCAAGATGTAACCTTAAAAAGAAGGAGACAAAAATGGAAACCGGCAGTCCACGTGGCTTACCATGTGATTCTCTCTACTGTCACCCAGCGATACCCGAGAGAAGGGAAAAGGAAGAGAGAGACAGACGACATCAGACAGGTAGCTGGAGAGACATGGGGCAGGATGGACACAGGCAGGCCAGAGTGGAAAAGATTGGAGGAGGCCTATGCCGCCTGGCAAGCGGACACGCAGAAATGGTAGAAGAGCCTAATCCAGAGTTAAGCTCCTTTACTCACAGTGCTCACAAGTCTTGGTCTTATTTCACTGGACTAGGGTTGATATCGGCTTACCTCTCTCCTGGCTCGACTTTCCCCTCTTTATTGTACCAGACCACGCTCCTCGGCCACGGAGGGACCACAATGTGGCAGCCAAGAGTGAGGTGTTCGCAGATCTTGACGAACTGGTCTTCCAGCTCTTTGGTGAAGATCGGAGGCGGTTCAGGAGTCACGCTGTAAATATGAATAATTTATTGATAAAACATAATCTACATCAGTTTTACTACAGGCTATGAGCTTACTATTATAGACAAATAACACGTGCCTGAGCTAGGGTACCCTGTGTTTCAGGCAAAAAAGAACTATGAATTGAAAAAAATATTCAAGTGAATAATATTATACAATATTATTCTTATTGACTAACTAGAAGGTACAAATAATTAGGAAGTTATAACCTAGGCGGTACCTACGTACAAAAGTTGGAATTAAAATATTTTAAAACGATAAATAACTTCTCTGTATCGTCATAGGACACATTTTGTAAGGCTTCTCGTAGCGTTGATTTAAGACTATTGTAAAGAAGTGGACCTATTAGGTTCTTTTCTAGATTATTTCTTTTCCTAGGAAAAGAAAAGAATTTGAAGAGGAAGCGTGTCGTTTTTGGGGTGTATTTAGGATGAACAAAATCTTTACGCCTTTCACTGGCATGATCGGTGTTGTAAGGGGTATCGTCGTGCTGTTTTAGAACTGTGTACAAACGAAAATGATAAGTTAATATCAGTTATTTGGGAAAACCGCGAATGTCTGGTTGATGTGACTGGTGACCGAAGAGCTGGCGGCTTTCTCGCGCACCAACATTGCAATTCAGCGAGGAAATGCCGCCAGCATCCTCGGTACAATGCCACGAGGGCCCTGTTCATATTTAACAACTAAGTTTTATTTACATAGTCAATTAATAAAAACAAACATAATAAAACTTAACGTATAGGTAAAAAAAATGCTTAAATCGCCGTGAAGGGGCAACGTGGCCAGAAGGCTGGCCGTATTACCTCGCTGTACTTATAGCGATACCTACTGTATGCGCTATGTAATTAAATTTCCAGTCAAAATATACATTTTAAGTTTTATTTTACGTTAATTAACAGAAATTATCATCAGTAAAATACGGTATCGGAGACTCGAACTAAAAACAAGGACAGACCGGAAGTATTCAACCAAGCTAAATAAGTTTAACACACGCTCACGCAAACTTAAGCAAATTAAACAGCACAAAACTCGAAATAGATGATCTTGATAGCATTGCGACACGAGCTAAATTGTTTTGTGAAATTTTATAGTATTTTTTAAGTAACTTTTTCGAAGTAAAGAGATAGTTTAAGCTTATGGTTATTATTGCTAAATCAAATTAAAAATGTTATAGCTTATGTTAAAACTAAGTTTAGTACTGTTTTTTTTGAAATGACACAGAATTATTTTAGTCCTCAACGATAGTGGAGGCTACAATCCATCCATTTGTGTAAAGGTTATATAATCATAATAAATATCTTTAAATTGGCAGCAGTGTTTCTTGCAAGCATGCCACCCGTCACAAATATTACTTTAGTACAACACAAAGCAAATACTTACGCGGAGCTCGGTCTCGACTCATCCCGGCCCCTCGTCACATGGACCTTTGAGGAAGAGTAGGCTCGGCCCATGCAGTTCACGGCTTCGCATGTGTAAGTACCGAGGGACGTCGGGTCTTCGGCACTCGCTGTGAGCGCGAACACATCACCCGCCTTGATTTCGCGGCTGTCCTGTTGGGTCGTACGATTCATTAACATCAGCCAAAGATGTCCACTAGTTGCAGAACAAAAACAAAACCCCCCTCTCTTTCGGCAGTCGGGTAAAAATAAAGGGGCTTACGAGGACGAAGCGTCTTTTTGTCATATAACAAGGCAGGACGGTTAAAAAAGATAGGAAAATAATGGAAATGCGACTATTATTAAATCGTTGGATATTTATGCTTTCTTGCAGGAACTGCGCCATCTAGTTCCCTAGACGTGATACCTGGCAATTATGTAAATTATGAATGATTAAGTTATTTTGGTGGGGCTCTAGTCCAGATATCATGGAGCGGGACACACCCGGTTCGTAAACTGCGGTGTGTAAGGCAAGACCAACTGAGCTATCGGAACAATCTGTCTCGGCCACTAAATCTTTCAATCAGTTCCTTCCTACAACGCCTTATGGAGGCGTGTAGCGACATCTACAAAACTTAGGCCCCTATACTAATAGATAGAATAAAGGATACCAAATTACCCGAAAAACACTTGTATACTTAATGTTTATTTTTAATTCTGGCTATTTTATTTTTATCTTTAGAAAACTTTGTCTAAGGTCGCGCCATATTCAAAAATATTTAACATTTAAACTGTTAACTCACCTTAAACCACCGCAACACAGGTGTGGGGACGCCGACGACCTTGCACTCCAAAGACACGGTGCCCTGTTCAGTCAGGATGGCTCGCAGCTCTTCCACGAACTCGGGCCGTTTATACGCCTTGGGGACTAAAACATTACATGTCTTAAGTACTACAGTCCCAAGCACCGTGGACTCTCCGTAAAAACGTAGTTCGGTTCTCATTTCAAAACGGAGAAGAATAACGTGAAATGAAACTCTCTGCGTACAATGAAATCCGCTATATCTAGGTCGGCAACTGGTTTCTGTTGCTATTGATTATATTAAAAACGTAAGAAAAAAAAGCGATCGCTATATTTTTTTTTCTAGCCACAGTTAAGTACCTTAGTTTCCGTCATAGATATGACGATCATTGTGTAGACAAAGTTTCATGTTATTCTAGCATGTCATTTTAAAATGACAATTGTATGGAGAGTTGAGGGTCCTGGCGACAGCGAATAGACACATTTTAGGGCAGAATACTCATTGGGCAGAAGCCGTTCTCGGTGACGAACAATAGTAAATTTGACAGCTAATGACAAGTTTACTATTGTCCGCCGCGGTCAGGCCGCGCCAGTGTGATGCGGGCTTAAACTTTGACTCGCCCTCGCCCGTCCTCTCTTCTCTCTCTCTTTATTCGCAGCTGTCATTGTCTGTCACTGTCACATTAAGGCACAGCTCACAATAGGGCAAATCCATAATTGCTAGGGTTGCCATGTTCATCAAAATCGATGAACATCATCATTATCACCTGTAGTCCTCCCTTTTATTAATTGTTTACTAACAAACTAATCTCTTACAAATACTGATTACTATCAATTTACTCTTTTTGAAACATTGTGTAATTACAATACAAACGGTAGACCTCATACTGTATAATTTTCAAAAGAGTTCTGTAATTGGCTATGCATATAGTATAAAAACGGTAAGTATAGTATAGTATAGTGAAATGCGGTTGGACTTAAAAAAAAAGAGGTCTATATCGTCGGTGTCGCTTTCTCTCTCTCTCTTTCACTTTCAAACACATGACGAAGCTGTGGGTGGCTTTGTCCGTCTCACAGTCTCTCTCGCTCGCTCTCAAACAGTTGACGGAGGTGCTGACATGACTAGTTTCAAGATAGCCGCCTTCAACTCCAGTCTCGGTACTGTCGGTGAATTGATTCAACTATTGTACCTACGATTCTCACAAAAAGGGCCGGGCCGGAGCACATACTGTTACATGCAAAGGAATTTGATCCGTCTATACAGCAGATGCAATTCATATTTCATTACAATCACCACCGACCGCGTCGGTAGCTGCCGCCTCGCATTGTATGCACGATGCATTCAAATATGAAATGTAATTGCTGTTTATACGGTTCTTTTTTTTTTAATGTGATAGTAGACAAACGAGCAGACGGATCACCTGATGGTAAGC
This sequence comes from Epinotia demarniana, assembly GCA_945867215.1. Lineage (NCBI taxonomy): Eukaryota > Metazoa > Arthropoda > Insecta > Lepidoptera > Tortricidae > Epinotia > Epinotia demarniana. The sequence continues at coordinate 62,235,182 of OX244259.1, forward strand.
GATTACCGCCGCCCATGGACACCTGCAACACAAGAGGTGTTGTGAGTGCGTTGCCGGCCTTTAAGATGGGAGTACGCTCTTTTCTTGAAGGTTTGAAGGTCGTATCGGCCCGGAAATACCGCAGGCGACAATCCATTCCACAGATTAGCTGTGCGAAGCAGGAAATTTCTGGAGAAGCGCACAGTTGAGGACTGCCAACCAACTAAGTGGTGAGGATGGTAATGTTGTCGCGTTGGACGATGGCGAAAAGAAGCGGTAGGGATTAATCCGAACAATTCCTCGGAGCACTCCCTGTTATACATGCGATAGAAAATGCAGAGCGAAGCCACATCTCTACGCAGCGCCAAGGAGTCAATAGCCGATCCGAAATATGCTGGCAGTCGACAATTCGAGTTGCTCGTCGTTGGATGCGGTCCAGAGGGAGAAGCTGGTATTTGGGTGCCCCTGCCCATAGATGAGAACAGTATTCCATGTGTGGGCGGACCTGCGACTTATAAAGCTGCAGGGGGTGGGCCGGTGTGAAATACTTTCTCGATCTGTTGAGCATTCCTTTGCATGTAATAACTAGAATGCGCTCCGGCCCGGCCCGTTCGGTGAGAATCGTACATAAAGGTACCGTACCCAGCACGTTGAGGTGCGCGGCACAACTTGCGCGCCCGCCGCTATTCTCCGCGGCGCAGGTCCACCGGCCGGCGTCGTCCACGCTAACGCAGGCCACGTCGCACCACCAGAAGTTGCCGTCGCGCGCGAGCGAGACCCGCTCCGCTTCGAGCAGACGCCGTTCGTTGCGGTACCATGTCACCTTAGAAAGGGAAAAAATGATAATGTTCGGTTATGGCGCTTCGCCGGACGCTGCCACGTCACGCTCGCTTCGCTCGCTCGGCTCGCGCGCTGTAGGGTCGCAGTTCACCTAACAACCTAACTGTTTATTTCCCATTGGGGGATTCTAGTAGACAACATCTAGAATTAAGGGTGAACTGATGAGACACGATCCTGTTACTAAGTGGGAATGAAAAAACACGTGACCGATGCACCGCCAACGCATAATCCGCTAACCTGGACCTATTACGCCTATTGTCATCCCCTAATCATTCCCTAATGTCTTACTTTAAAAAAAAAGACCGGGTTGCACTCCGGGAGTGCCGGCAGAAGTGGAAAATTAAATAATTTTAATTTTGCAAAAAAAATCCCTTCCTCCCCCTCCCTCCCCCTGCGTGCCAATATATCTAATAACAACCTTATTAGTAGTATACGCCATAGTTCAACTTAACTCAGGAAAATTGATGAAGGAGACGATGAAATAAAATACCAATTTGTTTTTGCCATTGCCAAATATTTTTCAAAACTTTATCTATTTAGGAATAACGTCACAAATTCGAACTATTCGAATTTCTCAATAGCAAAACGGTAAAGGACGCGTAAACCAAATTACAAATTTAATTGCAGAATATGCATTTGCAAAAAGTGTCTAACGGCTATATATTCTTACGAATAGTGTTCAGTTTTGAATGAAGTCGAATCGGCTAACAGCAAAATATAAAAGTTTGATAAAACAAAATGGAATTTGCATTTACGGAAAATGTGTTACGACCTTATACTCTTAACGATAAAGTACAAATTAGAACTATGTGCCCCCTAGTCAAAGCCTCGTCCCGAATCTCTCCCAATTCTACGGTCACGTGACCTCCTGAGATCTCACAAAATCTGTCGTGAGTTTAACAATTTTTGCCCATCCCAAAAAGTGCTCAGCGCCGCTAAAGAAGTTTTCACTTCAAAAAGACATAATCTAGTGCAATCAATGGATTTTGACACTCACTTTGACTATAATATTCAGCAATTCTATCGTGCGACGGCCGCGACATGTTCTAATAAGAAAGAGACAGATAGTGCGAGAAAAATCGAGAGAGTACGCGTGCAGTCGCATGAAAGCCGTGCACTCCGTGCAGGAAAATCTATACGTGTTGCCAGGGACGGAAAGGCTTCTACGCAGCTAATTTAAGAAATGGTATTATGATGGTTATGGTTTACCATAAACCACCTACTTCACTTAGGCTGCCAATGGTTGATTTGTTACCTTTTTTAAATTTGTTACCTTGAATGTCCTGCAAAAAAATTTGGTTAGTTTTGACTTAAGTATTATGTATAGATTTATTTCACCTATTTAGTTAATAACTCGGCATATCTTAACGGAATCCTACTAAACGCGAAGGCCGAAACAAGCACCCTTTTGTTACACATATTAAAATATGATTGAACTTTCAATTTACTTAAAACACTTTCTTGACCTAATCTAACGCAATTGCAGATGCTGACACTATACGTAATTATGTATACCTAACGTAATTTTAAAAGGCGATTTATTGATATGACTGTACTTTAAATAGATATAGGTACGTTACTATGCTCTATATTCCAATTGTTTGTAAATGTATAATACTATTATAATATACCTTCTCCTTGTGCACAAATGGCACTAATTAAAATTAAATAAATATTTGGGGACAGTGTTACACAAAGCGATCTAGTCCCAAACCAAGCAAAGCTTTTATTATGGGTACTAGACGACGATAAACACACTTATATTTAGATAAATAAATACTTAAATACATAGAAAACATCCATGACTCAGGAACAAATATTCTTGTTCATCATACAAATAAATGCCCTTACCGGGATTCGAACCCAGGACCTCTTGCTTCGCAGGCAGGGTCACTACCTACTATTAGGCTAAAGCGGTAGTCAATAATTATTTTGTAATCATTATCTTTGTCTAAAACACAGGATCATCCTAGTTCAGAAGCACGTACCTAATATTGTGTGCAGGTACTATGTCTTAATACGCAAGCAACATTAGCAATAAGCTTTAATGTGTCGCAATCTCATGATACTAAATCAGTTGCGGATAACAAAACATTGGAACTGACAAGGACGTCGAATGATATTTCCCTTTCTGTCACACTTATTGAGTTTTGTATGCAACCATAGCTTGTCCTGATACCCCAGGAAAATTACGTTTTTTTTCAAACATTAATTTATAACAGCGTTATTATTTGTTTGTTTAATTTTCAAATGTTATTCTAAGATGCCTTATCCAAGAATCCAACATTTCCATCGGGAAATAAATATATAAAAATAAATGACACATCCATTATGTTTTTGTGTGATTTATTTATTATTCTTGAAGAGCTCCTGTAAATTAACCAAACCTAAAATTAAAATATTTATTAATATTTTTACTCTTTTTTCAGGAATTGGTTAAATATCGATTTTTTTGATGACTAATATTTCGGTGGATTTTGAGTCTACGTAATTACTAATATGATAATATATCAGTTACACACAAAAATGCTGCTGTTATGAATTATTTCCAAATTTCCATTTTTTTCCAAACTAATGAAAATAAAGTGCTTGGGCTATGAGTATTATAGGTCCATGCCCCTGACACAGTCAATGCCAACGTTGTGTAGCCGATAACATGGGAAAACCGTATGTAGAGACAAGCGCGTAGGAGCCGAGCGCCTTGGCAATGGAAGTCTTAAGTTTATTATAGACACGCGTTTGCGTATCTAACGTTCGCTTTAAGCTTTCTACTGTGTATATGAATGAATACCGAACACCGAAGTAACATTTTTAATTAAGAACGGAAATCAAACGCCGGGTCTGCTTATTTTAATTCAGTTTTCAATTATACCAGAGGTCATTTCTGGTGTGATTGAAAACTGAATTGGAATAAACAGACGGTATCGCTCGTACCAACATTTAATTTCTGTTTTTGGTGTGTGTTCAGTGTCTGGTTGTTCTTAGTTTTTTGAAAGTTTCTTCCCTTTCCATTCTAATGTCAACCTGTTTTGATGTTAGCAATAGTATCGTCATAAATTGTGTAAGGTTACTTCAGGAGCATCTGTACAAAACTTTTTACAATTGTACGAACTTTGGTAAATATTGGTCAATTGTAAGTCAATTATGGGATACTTTAGACTTTCCTCTTTTGTTAATTTTTTTTTATAAGTTCTTATATACTTTCTTACACCCTACTAACATAATACAATGCTTTGAGATTCATTCAATTTAAGAAAGTACACTTTATTTATTGGTACACTTAATTAAGTTTAATAGAATTTTAATTATCAAAAATATTATCTAAGTAAAATTATCAAAAACCACGGGATCACAGGCGGAAATTTTAAAGTAATTTATTAAAATGCTTTAATGGACGTACTTTCTTCGTACAATCTTTTTCAGGAATATAGAATTAACGCACATAATTGGGTTGGACCACAATTGGAAAACAAGTGAAAAGCTTTGTAAAACATAACCATCTGGTTGAATTCCAATTAAAACCCAATAATAGACTCAACAAATAAACAGAAAGTGTTCAACCTAGTTTCATTTCATTCGGCCTATAAACTATTATGCCAACACTAGATGCCAAGGCATTTTGAACTTTAACTGCTTTAAAACATAGTTCAGATTAGTTTAATTCTATTGAATAAGACGCGATACTATCATGAGTTCGTGATGTGAAGGAGATAGGATGATTATTAGACAGAGAATGATATCACGAATACATCCTAAGGGCATGAATTTTATTATTTTCAAAAGCTGCCTGAACATGAACAAGGAAACAAAATTACTTAATTAATTTTTATGGATGGTTGAGTCCATTTTATGGCCGACTTTCTAAGACTGTCTTTGGTTTGGAAATAGTCTTCTACCTTAGAGTACGATGTGCATGGGTGCCGCGGCGGCAGGGCGACTTGCACTCGCAAGGGGGTGTAACCCCCCCGTCCGGAAATAAAAAGCATCTGTGCTTCATCTTTTTTTATGAAGTTACTGATTGAATCAAATCTGAGGGCGATTGTTTTGCTTGAGGCATATGTGCGACGGGATTCACGCACATAAGTTAATCGAACGTGTGAGCGAAGAGAAGAAGATTCACTTTTTCTAAATTCAACATTTTATTTTTGAGAAATAGGTCTGCGACTTCGCAGATACACTCACAGAACCACTAGTATAATTATATATTTTATATTAGTTGATAGTATAATGTGTAGATTTGTATTAGATGCACCTCCGAGGAAGTAAGTAGTATGGTATAAATTTGAAAAGTCGTGACATATATCGAGGATAGTCCGGAAATGTTACCTAATAGTGAATTAGTAGTTAAAAGTGTTTTGAAAAATAAGTAAATCACTATATACACTCGCTCGGCTCGCGCGCTGTAGGGTCGCGGTTCAACTAATAACCTAACCGTTTTTTTCCCCTGGGGGATCAAGCTAGGGGATTCTAGTGGACAACAGCCTCATGCTGTTCCAAATTTAAAGTTTGGCCCTAAATTTAAGTCACTGGCTGTATGAGGCCAATCCTTCTCCCAATATCGGTACCTTTCTGGATCCGACCTCCGTTCGTCTGGCGACTGGTCTACGGCTTGGGGTCACAGTATGCACTCCACACATATGCCCTTTTGGCACGGACGTGGACCGACTGGGTCACCACGGACTATGTTGTCAAAAAAGCGCAGGCCGCTTTTCAAGACATGCGACTCGTAAATGACATAATCGACCGGTCTCTTGCCGCCATCAATGTGCCTGCTCTTCTTGAGCCACCTGGCATTGTCAGAGATTATGGCAAAAGACCCGATGGAGTGGCTCTGATTCCGTGGAGTTTGGGACGGATGCTTGTGTGGAACGCTATACCTGTGTAGACCCTGGCAGCGTCCCGCCTCCAAAGGGTTATTTCTAAAGCGGGTGCAGCGGCGGAAACTGCCGAAAATCTGAAACGCATTAAATATAGAGGCCTCGGCAGAGAGTACAACTTTGTACCTTTTGGCGTCGAAACCCTCGTTCCATGGGGCCAGTACGCAAGAGTTATTTGCGGAAATCACGCAACGCTGAATCAGCATTGCAATTCAGCGAGGATATGCCGCCAGCATCCTCGGTACAATTCCTCGAGAGCCTGTTATCATCTTGCATATACTTTAAAAATGTAAATAGGTAATAAATCAACCCATTTTATCTTTATTGTATTTTAACTGTCACAAACAAAACAATCAATAGAAAAGGACTCCCCTAAAAATAAAAATAAGACCTTGGGCAAAGGAATGCACGATACAGTCGAATGACATAATTCTATTTTCAAACATCCGTTAAGACACATGAAAACAGAAGAGCAACGATCACAACGCACGCGTGGTCGCCCTTATACGATTGAGTTAGGGTTCTTTATTGTTTGATTCCGGTGTAATGTTGGTGTGGTGTTCGATACGCACATACGGATAATAGAAACAATGATGGCGGGAGAAATAAAAGGTTTGTGACGTCATAGGTATGCACGAATTGTACGGTTTAAAACGTTCTGCCTGACGGAAAGTCACCACGATAAATTGTTTAACTAGTTCTAATGCTGCGATTTGTAGGTACTGTCGACAACACATCTATTTGACCATCCGTGCACTTTATGTGCATTGAAATAAGGTTCAATATAAATACAGGATGGTCAGTTAAGTGTCCGCAGTAAGCTCGATTCTCCATACAAAAGTAGTTACGCTCTCATTTTAAAACTACGTGTTGGATTGTAACGAAACTTTGCATATACAATGACATGAGGTATATCTATGTCTGTAATCAGTTAATGTAACTTCAGATACCATAGAAAAAAAATACAGCAAATTTAAGTTTTTCATACAAAACTTGTTTTTGCCGTATTTCGTTTGTTTTATTAATAAACTGGAACTATATAAACTTATAACAGGCATAGATATACCTCATGTCCAGAGCCCGGATTTTTCACGGCAAAACAAAACACTATCGTAATCTAGCCAGTGATAGAAATATTATTTTATCGGGCTATAAAAATCCGGGATATGCTCATGTAATTGTATATGCAAAGTTTTGTCACAATCCAACACGTAGTTATAAAATGAGAGTGTAACTACGTTTGTATGGGAAAGTGAAATTTGGCCGAGCTTACTGCGGACTCTTAACTGTGTTGGCGTTTGTACGTAGTAACTAAGCTTAATCACAGGCCTAGTTAATTTAGACGTGACAGCGGTGAGGTGAGGCGCAAGAGCGCGTTTTGAATAACCGCCCGAATAATAGCCCTTAGCTTACATAGTCGCACTAGAAGAGAAAAACTGGTCAAGTGCGAGCCGGACTCGCGCACGGAGGGTTCTGTACCATTATCTATAAAAACGGCAATCGGTTTCCGCTGCATACGAGGAAAACGCTCGATGGGCTACGAGCGTAGCGCGTAGCGATTCTTGGTAGAGAAAGTGCTAACACTTTGACTGCCAGGAACCCGCTCCACGGGTGCCTACGCCGTAGCCGCTTTCCGCTACATACGAGGTACAGGTCGACACATGTAAAAAGAACCCTGGCGGCCATACATTTTATATGGTGGCCAGGGCTCTTTTTACGTGTGTCGACCTGTAAACCACAGGATCGGCTACGAGCGTAGCACGTAGCGATTCTTGGCAGTCACATTCACTTCATCATTAACCAGTCATAGCTTACCTTGCACTCAGTAGTGCTGAGTATTTCGACGAAGAGTCGAGTCCGGGTGCCAACCTTGACGGTGAGGTCCTGCAGACGACGGAGGAAGGAGGGCGGGTCGTGCCCGGCCTCGGCCGACACGTCGAGGCGGACACGGGCCGTATCTCTGCCAGCCGCGTTGCTGGCCTGGAACAGAGGTTTCATCGTTATTGTCTAATCTGATTGTTTACAAGATGTGTGACACAGTGTCTCAAAAAAATGACGCAAATTCTTAAAAATAAAAAATTAACACATTTTTTATTTGACGATGACTTTTAGGACAGCCTGTTATAGTGTGCAGGTATTAACAGTGCTCCAGCATGACAGTGCCGTGTAAGTACTTATCATAATTTCGCACGCCAATAAATGCATTGTATGGATTTCTTCGGAACCCAACTCACCTGCAGCGTATCGCTGCCGTCACCCGCCCGCACCGTGGCGAAGGTGAGAGAGCGGGATTGTAAAGCTGTTGCATACAAAAATCACCTTCGACGCCACATCCCATTTTTTTTTTACTTTGAAAGTATGTCATTGTCAATCGTAAAATCGTACAACAATGTCGCATTTATATATTATTATGAGAGTTAAGGTGCCAGCACATTATTAACACGCGACGCGACCCGATACCACGCGACGAGTGTTGAGTCGAATCAAATTGTAGTATTTTCTATGATCAGAATCACACTATGAACACGCGAGGCGACGCAACGGCTTTAATGTCACAATTTTACCCGCCAAAAAAGTATTGTACCTATGGATTCCTTAGGAGCCCAACTCACCTGAAGCGTATAAACGCCGCTGTCGCCCGCCCGCGCCGCGGCGACCGTAAGCCGCGCGCCGCCCGCGCCCTCCGACACGGTGAAGCGGTCATCCAGCGACGCGCCTGCTCTGCTCCTGCGCATTCGTAATAGATTAGAGGGGGACGGTGAGATTGACATGGTCTTTTATTTTCACGGCCTTTACACGAAAATAAGTCATGGTGAAAACAATATCTATAACGGTGCCAGCACATTATTAACACGCGATGCGACCCGATACCACGCATCGCGTAACATCGGGTCGCGTCGCGTGTTGATAATGTGTTTCCGCCTTAAGTGTATCTTGAGTTGACACCCCGCTCTGAACGAGGAGTCCACTCAGGCCTAACACTAAGCCGCACCATTATAATAATATAGAATCTAAAATGGCGCCCTCGCGCCATCTCGCTCACACCATAGTGCTACTACTATAGTCACACATGTGAGTCATAGTAAATCTCCATTTTAGATTCTATTCTTTATTGGCACGCGCGGCTTATATTTGGGAAACCAAGTTCAACCTAATCAAAATCAATGGGTCGGGTGGCTGTCTAGTGGCATAACAACTATTGTCATAATATCGATTGTCATACAACATTACGCATAAAGTTGATGCTCACAATTTTTTTTGGCATAAATTATACTTGCTTCCGCTTTCGTCTTCGAGGTTATTTTTTTTATAAAAGAGCGGAAAAACTTGTTATTAGATAAAACTTGTTTGTAAACTTTTATACTGATCGCCCTTTGCTACTGTGACCCAACATAAAAGACAACATACTTGCTTCTGATTCGAGATCTTCATTTACTACTAAGAAAAACAGGCTTGCAGTGCTATGCGTTTTGCAGTTTATGCGTTTATACAGTATGGTTAAATTGTTTTATATGAGCAACCAATTTATGCCCATTATAAAGTATGCTTAAATAATTTTATGCGCATCAAATTTATGCGCATTACACAATATGTTCTTAAACATTATGACTAAAAACGTTATGCGCATAAATGTATGACTATTTACAGTTATGCGTAATGATGAGTATGACGAATCCACGTATGCCTACCAAAAATATGACTTTAAACTTTATGCAGCCCGACCCCTACCCCAATGGGTCATATGCGAGTAATTCCTCTTCGAGCGATTTCAACTACAAAGTGGAGGAATCGTCCTACACCCTACGGTGCAGCACACTTGTCAGTCAGCTCGTGTATCATGGGACGGCCGCGACATGTCGATTTTCAAATTGACATTATTCCGATTCGATAGATAATTTGGAATGCTTAGTCAATTCTCCATTTGTGCTGAATGACAGTAAACCAAGGCTCGTGGCATGAGCCACTGTGACCTTATTTTTAACCTACTTCAAAAAAAGGAGGTTCTCAATTCGGCTGTATTTTTTAATTGTTTTTATTTTCATTGTTTGTTACCTCAGAACTCCGTCATTGATGAGCCGATTCGAAAATTTTTTTTTTGTTCGTATGTATATACTTCCACGTGGGTCCCATTTTTTTCAAAATTCAGTTAGATGATGGGATCCATGAGGAATTGAGGGGGCTCCTCAATTTTATTAGGCACGCGTGTAGTGATTTTGGTATTTTCTGTTATAACTCGTGTATTTACATCCGGAATCATAAATTTGGTGGCGAGGAATTGATGATGAAGACCACAGATGACTTATCGAATTCCTCAATTATGTACTTAAAAGTGCAAAAGTACGTCACAGGTTCTGATAAGATTCCGTTGAAATAGGAACTAATGAAGTGCCATTGGTGATGATCTTGGGGAATCGATGGAAGTCCTCAAATATTATCGGCCCACATACAGCGATTCGGTTTTTTTCTATAGTAATCAACGCATTTGCTATCGGAAATCAGTTCATGTGGTAAATTGTAAAAAAAAATAGGAAATGTTCTCGTGGCTTGGCGGAGTAGGTACTAAATTGAAGTCGGTTAAAACTTTGTTTTTAAAGTAAATTATATTCAATTCCTAAGCGTCGGTCTACGTTTAGTGTTGTTCATTTGTCATTACCTAAAATTAATAAAGAAGAAGTTTTGGAATGTTCTCTGTAGCTCTGCAGTTTGATTACGTAACGCATGGAAAAATGACAGTTGGATCTACCTAACGCGCGTTCCAAACGTTACATGATTAGTCCTCTGCCCCCCTATCCTGCAACTTGTTTTAACTGACTTCAACGCTCACTCACAAATATGTATTGAAATGAATCCGCGATGCGTAGTAACTAAGCGTGTAGGTAGAGGTCTAGCTTCGTGACGGGTGACCTGCGGGGTGAGCCGAATTAGCGAAAGCCTTACTCTAAACTATACGAGCATTGCCTGGGGTACAATAGAGTTGGCCAGTTGTGTTATAGGTGTACACCTAGTAATTACATTTGAGTAGCCCTTAAGTGCGTTCGAAAAGTTACGGGATCACCCCTCAGGAATATAGTGTGACATCTGCCTGGCAAAACAGGCCGAGATTATATGTATTTATACACTAAAAGGAATACTTAACTGCCCTTTCATCTCATCTCTTCTGCCCTTTTATAATGGCATGGTAATTAAAAGAATAAAAACCAATAACAACATAATAGAGGTATTTTCTCAACAGCGTGTCATGTCATAAACCTCTTAAAGAAAACTTGGCTTTCATACAAAAACAGGTTATCAGACCAGTTTATTAAGGCTAAAGACGGGTTAAAGACATACTTGACAGGGACGCTTCGCGGACGGGGCGCGGACGAACCTAGGATTTTAAAAGTTTTTTAGGTGAATAAGGAATATATGCCTACCTATAGGGCACCACCAGGAATAACGCTAGGACGATGAGAAACAGTGGGTTGGCGGCAAACGATTTTTTTTAAGTATGGTCAATTGTAAATGAGCTTAGTTCAATTAATTAACATATTTTCCTAAATTATTATTTTTCTAAGTAAAAAATTGCCAGGAATGTACAACAAAGTAAATTGACAAGTAAGTGTTAATGACAGCTCTTCATGATTTGTTTTTTGGGATGTCATCAAGATAAATGTATAAAATGAACCATCTTGTATTTACCTTTGAAAGCTATAAAGTTAATCACTGATGTCCGTTAGGTTTGGATCTTGGAAATTGAATAGTGCAGTTAGTTTACATGATTATGATTTGTTAATACATGCAAACAAATGGTAATGGAACATATTGTTATCAGTTTTAATAAATGCCCGCAAAAAGTTAGTTGGTTACGGCTAAAGGTACACTCTGTGAACTTGCGAGCCTGTTTTTTGTCTTCTTATATATAATTTGGAAAATCTAAACCCAAAATAAAATATAAAACTTGGTCACAACATTTCACGAGAATCGTTTGAGAAATGCGACCTGTAGCTAACAGCTGGGCAAACGGATCTACGAAATAATTTCGCTTCGCTCCATCTTTTCAATAAGCGATTTTTTGTATGAAAATAACAAAGATTATAACTACAACTTAGAAAAGTTGTAAAACCCCCGATATTTTCACGACTGAACAGATTTTCATGAAACATGGCTAAGAACACTCGAGGGAATTATCTATGACACAAAAAAACCGCATTCAAATCGTTCCATCCGTTTGGCAGCTACGATACTACAGACAGACACATGAATCTTATAACACCCCTCTCTTTTCGTCGGGGGTTAAAAACAGTCACTGATTTGAAGAAGCGCGTCCGCGCGGTGTTTGTCACGCATCCACGTCTTAGGCACCTGTCTGCCCTGCCCTTAAACCTGCACGTAAGGCGACACCACTGTGTCACCCACGCTTGCCTGGTTCTTTACTAACTACTAAGAGGAAGGCAGTAAACAAACGAAGAACTTAGGCTGATAGAATCTTTTGAATTTGATAGAACAAACAATTCGAGGATAATGTTAAGCAGACTATTCTAGGTTGCTCGTAACGTATTGATTTCTTCTGTTATTGTATCGGTATTTTGTTCTGGTAAAGGTCGCCATAGCACGATCTTAACCAAAACCTTCTCGTAAATCATGTCAAGAATATACTCATTCCATTCGTCAACATTTAGGATATCAAAGGGAAATAATGCAATGGTTTCACTTATTTCGATCATCAAGTGGTTTTCAAACCAAACAATACATGTTGGGTTGCGTTTCAAAATGGTTTTCCTTGAAATGTCATGACGATTGACGCACTATTTTTAACCGACTTCAACAAAAGGAGGACATTCTCAATTCGGATGTATTTTTCTTCAATGTAAAAATTTGGGTCAATTTTCAAACGAGCTGTTTTTGCTGTCCCACGGCCATAATTTCAAGTCAGATTAACATGGAGTATTATTTATTTAATCGTATGGCATAGATATGTCGAGTCACTTTAATTATTCAATGCACTAAAAATTATAAACGTATGTCTAGGTTCTTCACCCATTGGGCTGCGTTGTCAGTGAGGGTGAACAGATCTTGAGGGTCACCGCTGTATTTTCGGATGGGACAGTCTTTTATGATGTGGTCTACGGTCTGCACGGGGGCCCCGCAGTCACATGCCGGTGAATCTCTCCATCCACATTTGAACAGGTAATCGGCGCATCGTCCGTGTCCAGTTCGCAGCCTGTTCAGCTGACACCACTCTCTTCTTGGGGCAGTGAAGCCATTGGGTTTCCGGGTGGGATCATGGTCAGTCAGTGAGTCCTTAGGCGGATTAGCCTTCCACTCCTCTTTCCACTGGTCCTTGATTTTAGGTTGGCGAGCAAGAAGGTTCTGGGCGGTCTGGTAAGGAGGGTGCCGGGATTTTAGCCGATGTCGCGGATGGGAAGAGAACTCTTGGAAGATCGGCAGGTCTGGTCTGCTCGCTATCTTGTTGCACTCTTGCAACAGGGCTTGCTGTCTTCTTAAATGTGGCGGAGGTACGTGGCTTAGGGCTGGTAACCATTGTGTGGGAGTAGATTTTATTGCGCCTGAGATGCACCGCATAGTTTTGCGCAGTTGGACATCTATCTTCTCCGTATGTGTGCTATTCAGCCAGACTGGCGCACAGTATTCTCCAGCAGAGTAAACTAGGCTAAGCCCGGTTGTGCGAAGTACATCTGTCCCAGCTCCCCAGGTCGTACCGGTCAGCTTATGTATGATATTGTTGCGTGTACCTAGTTTCTTGCTTAATTTATTGAGATGAGGGCCATAAGATTAAATAAATAAATGTAGTATTGATTCATATATATTTGTATTCCGTGTGTTATAAAGTATTTAAAATATATATAACAATACCTTAAATATTCATGGATTCTGAAAAAAAATGTATTTGGAATCGTAAAACAGCGAAATCTACCGCTTTTTTGCGTGTCCCACTTGCGGTTTTGCTCAAACAAAAGTTCATAACTATGGACTACGGCAACGTATATATAAACAACTTGTACTGTTATAAAGAAGATTTATTAGCGTATTCATTAATATATCTTGCAAATTTAATGCGTGAATAATTAAAACCTGTGAAGTATTTTTGTAGTTGTCCCACGCGCGACCCATTTTTAGGACTCAAGCTCAATACCCTTAAAATCTGTTTTTTTATTATCCCACCGTTACATTTACTTTACGATACGATAGACAGGTTAGTTGGGCTTAAACCAGCAACGGGAGTGGACGCAGAGCCGGTATTTTCGAAGGAGGAAACAGGTTTTCTTGATACGATGTATTTTGGTACGTCTATCACGACATTTGTATGGGCGTTAATTTATTAATATACGATTGAAATAAAAATGTGTCTTTCATAAAACAGGTTAGCAATATGGGGTAAGAGTTTCGTGTTTAACTAATTAGTGAATTCAATTAATAGTGTACGAAGGATCGCCAAAAAACATTCATGTTGACATTTGTATGGCGACATTTGTACGGCTTTTTTGGCCATACAAATGTCGAACGTGGCATACACATGTCGATTCAAAACAAAATCTAAGTGATTTTTAATATTTTGGAATATAATCACAGAATAAGTAATAGTACAACATAACGACCATCATAAACCATAAACCGGAGATACTATATCGAAATAGTGAGTTTTTTTATTGTACAAATATTTTAAGCTGTTTCAACAATTGTATGGCAAGATCGACATTTTGATGGCACTCGTTGACATTTTTATGCCGCTATCGACATTTATATGGCAGAATAGACATTTGTAGGGCATTATATCGACTTTTGTATAGCGCTGTCGACATTTGTATGGCGATGACGACATTGGTATGGCACGGTGATTTTAAAGCATCAATATCTAGCTAACCATTAGAAGCACAGTGGTGCCTCATGCACCATATTTTTTCTTTTTAAAAACCCTACCTCTCGCTGTCGGTACGAATCTAATATTCCAAAAAATAAAAAAAACCATACAAATGTCGAAAAAACGTCTTGTTCAAAAATTGACCCGTTTGTTACCTAAGAACTCCGTCATTGATGAGCCGATTCGTATTTTTTTATATTGTAAGTATATGCTTCCAGATGGGTCCCATTTTTTTTCAAAAATTCATTTGGATGATGGGATCTATGAGGAATTGAGGGAACTCCTCAATTATACTAGGAACGCGTGTAGTGGTGTTGGTGACACCCGGAAATCATAAATTTGGGAAACTGGAATTGATGATGAAGACCACAGATGAATTATGGAATTTCTCAATTATGTACTTAAAAGTACAAAAGAACGTCACAGATTCTGATAAGATTCCGTAGAAATAGCAACCAATGAAGTGCCAAAGGTGATCCTTGTGGAATCGACGGAAGTCCTCAAATATGATCGGCCCATTCAGCGATTTAGTTTTTTTCTCTAAAAATCAACCGATTTGCTCTCGGAAATCAGTTCATGTGGTAAATTGGAAAAGAAGTGTAGAAATATTCTCGTGGCTTAGCGGAGTAATAAATTGAAGTCGGTTAAAACTTTGTTTTTAAAGTAAATTATTTGTAATTTATGGGTATAGTTATTGAATGTTTACAAAAAAGTACGGAAGACCGCAGCCATAATAACACTACTTGCTGTGTAGTCTAAATATATAAAAGAAGAAGCTGACTGACTGACTGACTGACTGACTGACTGACTGACTGACTGACTGACTGACTGACTGACTGACATATCAACGCACAGCCCAAACCGCTGGGTCTACGGATTCCAAATTTGGCACGTAGGTTCCTTATAAGGTGTAAGGGAGCACTAAGAAAGGATTTTTCAAAACTCACCCCCTAACGGGGTAAAACGGGGGTCCAAAGTTTGTATGGGGGAAGCACTATTTTTTGAACTACAGACTTAAAACTTTGTAGGAAGATTACTTATTAAGATACAAAAAAAGCACTTTCAGCGTTTTACAAAATTCCACCCCTAAGGGGGTTAAATAGGGGTGCAAAGTTTGTATTCAAAACTACTGGGACTACAAACTTGAAATTTACACCAGACCTTCCTTTTATGACGTAGGCAAGGGATAAGAAAGGATTTTTAAAAATTTTATCCCTAAGGGTGTTAAATAGGGGTGCAAAGTTTGTATGGGTGAAACATTATTTTTTGTACTAGAGACTTGAAACTTTGTAGGGATATTACTTATTAAGATGCAAAAAAGTTCTTTCAGCGTTTTAGAAGATTCCACCCCTAAGGGGATTAAATAGGGGTGCAAATTTTGTATTCAAAGCTACTGGGACTAGGAACTTGAAATTTACACCAGACCTTCCTTTTATGACGTAGGCAAGGGATAAGACGGGATTTTTGGAAATTCTATCCCTAAGGGTGTTAAATAGGGGTGCAAAGTTGGTATGGGTGAAACATTATTTTTTGTACTAGAGACTTGAAACTTTGTAGGGATATTACTTATTAAGATACAAAAAAAGCTCTTTCAGCGTTTTAGAAAATTCCACCCCTAAGGGGATTAAATAGTGGTGCAAATTTTGTATTCAAAACTACTGGGACTAGGAACTTGAAAATTACACCAGAACTTCTTTTTATGACGTAGGAAGGGGATAGAACAGGATTTTTGGAAATGCTATCCCTAAGGGGGTGAAATGGGGGTCCAAAGTTTGTATGTGGGAACATTATTTATTGAACTGGAGACTTAAAACTTTGTAGGAGGATTACTTATTGATACCAAAAAGGTACTTTCGGCGTTGTATAAAATTCTACCCCTAAGGGGGTTAAATAGGGGTGCAAAGTTTGAATTAAAAACTACTGTGTCTAGAAACTTGAAATTTACACCAGATTTTCCTTTTATGACATAGGCAAGGGATAAGACGGGATTTTTGAAAATTCTTTCCCTAAGGGTGTTAAAAAGGGGTGCACAGTTTGTATGGGAGAAACATTATTTTTTGTACTAGAGACTTGAAACTTTGTAGGGATATTACTTATTAAGATACAAAGAAAGTACTTTCAGCGTTCTAGAAAATTCTAACCCTAAGGGGGTCAAATAGGGGTGCAATGTTTGTATGAGGTAAACATTATTTATTGAACTAGAGACTTGAAACTTTGTAGGAAGATTATTTATTAGGATACAAATAAAAATATCCTTAGCGTTTTTAAAATTCCACCCCTAAGGAGATTTAATAGGGGTGCAAAGTTTGTATTCAAAACTACTGGGACTACAAACTTGATATTTACACCAGAACTTCCTTTTATGACGTAGGCAAGGGATAAGACGGGACTTTTGGAAATCCTATCCCAAAGGGGGTTAAAAAGGGGTGCAAAGTTTGTATGGGAGAAACATATTTTTTTGTACTAGAGACTTGAAACTTTGTAGGAATATTATTACTAAGCTACAAAAAAGTACTTTCAGCGTTTTATAAAATTCTTCCCCTAAGGGGGTTAAATAGGGATGCAATGTTTATGGAGGGGAAACATTATTCATTGAACTAGAGACTTAAGACTTTTTAGGAAGATAACTTATTAGGATACAAAAAAAGTAATTTCAGCGTTTTATAAAATTTCACTGCTAAGAGGGTTAAATGAGGGTCCAAATTTTGTATAGGGGAAACTTATTTTTAGCTACTACGTAATTAAAACTTTGTGGACAGATTACTTATTCATATACAAATAAAGTGCTTTCAGCGTTTTTGAAATAATTACACCTAAAGGGGTTAAAAAGGAGGTCCAAAGTTTGTATGGAGAAAAAAGATTAGTTAGACAATTTTATTCGAGAATTCACAGGATAATTCCTAACGATAAATGAGTAAACAAGTGTTTCCGGTTTTTTGAGAATTCAACCCCTAAAAGGAGACATGTGGTGACAAAATCTGAAAATCAACATCGGCATCTATTGTTTTACATTCCAACGTGGCGTCTAAATATCAATATGGGCGTTGTTATTACGATTTTTTGGGACGTTAATAACGAAAATCACATAGATGTTGAAATGTAATGTTGTGGACATGAAAATTCATGAAAATATTTGTGCCAAATAGCAAATCAATCGGTCCAGTTTTTTTCGTAGCAAATCGGTTGTAACAGACGGACTGACAGACAGCCACACGTGATCCTATAAATAAGGGTTCTATTTTTGCTTTTGAGGTATGGAACGAGACCCGCATTATATAGGGTTATAGGTTTTAAAGTTTGTATTTGGTGCCATCTCGATCGTCAGCAATCGGTACCTAGGCGAGTGCGGGCGGCGCGGCGGGACGGGAGGGTAGGAGACATTGGGAAAGTGCCTGCATCCGTAATAAGTACATTCAAGGTGCTGCACGAAGATCTGCTTACTTTTAATAAGTTAAGCATTTTGGCCGCCGTTAAATTAAAACAAATTTTTGGGTATATATGTTAAATACTGGTTCGAAAAGCATGGAAAAAAAATCTTAGGAAACAAGCCTATATAGCAATGTCCAGGCCACAAATTTGACTTGAAATTCGTGGAGATATTTTGGTATTTCAACATTAGTGTTCATGAACATAAAGTAGCTTTTATTCCAGAGGACAGATTCTCATTAATCATGATTGTAAATTTAATAACAGAAATACGTACCTACATACATACATTGACGCCTTTATTCCCAAAAGGGGCAGGCAGAGCACATGAACTTTATGTTCCAGCGCCGTTTTTAGCATGGGTATGTGATAAAAGATCGACAAAAAGTGATATTGCTTAAACTCAAACTCAAACTCAAACTCAAAATTATATTTATTCAAGTAGGCCCAGTAACAAGCACTTTCAAATCGTCAGGTAGAAACATAATCTTAAGGTAATTACTTCGAGTAATTTATTAAACATAAAAAGTAACATTTAAATGAAATATTTAAAATTTTATATAAAAAATACTAGTCTAGAATGTTTCTAGAAAGACAATCTAATGTCAAAAAATAAATATCCTGAAAATACAATTAGCAAACAGGATATTAAAGGGAAATATTTCACTAATTTTCCTTATTTCGATCATTTAAGTAGTGCGATCAGTTTAGTTAATGCAGGAGCAGGATCTATTTGTTGATTAAAATAATAAAAAAATTAAGTGGAATCTGTTTAGTGAAACCTAATCTGGCGTTCAGAGTTATATTTGTCCGCGCGAGGCGCGAGTGTGATATTGGTGTCGAAGTTGGATCCGCGAGGGAGAGCAGTTCCACGTGGCATGCCGCGGGCCTCTGCAGGCCTACACGAGGACCCCAGCGACATTAACTTGAACCTTGACTTCAACTGTTGACTGTTGACTGCCCGTCTTGAAGCGAAATCGCCGGCACACTTAGGAAGTCTTGGAATCATTATGGGTCAGGCGGTTGGCTGCGGATGCGGTGGCTGGCGTGGCGACCGCCCGTCCGGCTGAATCGTATGAGACTCCACGGCACAAGCAAAGCGGTTTCGCATGCGCCCGGGGCGGCGCGGCGCGGCACCTCAACTTGAGTGACAGTCGCTAGTTGTCAGTTTTTTGATCTTTTCATTTTATTGTAAATATTGTTTAAAATCATGTCTTTTCCTTTTTTATTAGTGGACTGATTGTGTTTGGTGTTTTTGTGAAGTTATTTACTATATAGTCTGTAAGTATTTTTAAGCCTGCATTGTTTTCCTTATATATTATGAGTTCGCAGCCTTGTTTTGCAACAGTCGAACTTTTGAAGTGTCGTCTCTGCGTAGATAAAAAACTGTACAAGGGAAACCGGGGTCTAGCTATTCATACCGCTCGCAAACATGGTATACGTGCAGCGATTGATCCGCCTGTGTCTAGCGCTTCACAGCCTGTGCCCTCAACTGTCAGAGTTGATAACTTTAACAGTTCGACTTCCTTTGCAGAGAAATTGGGAACTTTAAAGAGAAATGTGCCTATAATCAAGAGAATACCTCGCGGTGCGCGCAGAGCTGTAGCCAGCAGTCTTGCGGAATGTGTCGCCAAAGTCGTCAAGGAGAATTCTGTCCAAGCGTGGCAGCGCCTGCTCACATTCTCTTACTCAGTCCTACACGCAAACAAGTCCAAGAAAGACTCTTTGACGAAACAGATAAAAGACAATACATCTTCGATTTTCGTGTCACCTGACAAGATACAAAATGATGTAATCAATTCAAATTTCAACCCTCGTATTTTTTCTAAAATAAATGCAATAGAAAACAAAATCTCAGAGGGTAATGTGAGTGGAGCTGCTCGCCTTCTTTTTTCTAATGATGTCTTGGCTACTCATTCCGCCGAAACCTTCGCCGCGCTCAGGGAAAAACATCCAGTTCCCTTAGGTATCACTCAGTTTCCAGAACCTCCTTCCACTGATGGCGAGTGTGTAACCGTTTCAGAAGACGCTGTACTTTCAGCTTTAATGTCTTTCCCCAATGGCTCTGCGGGAGGGTTAGATGGTTTGTCCCCGCAACACCTGAAGGATTTGACCACCTCACCTTCTGGGGATACAGGTTCGGCGTTACTTCAAGAGTTAACCTCTTTGATCAACCTTATGCTAACTGGTCGTGTAAACGTGGAAATCATCCCGATCCTCTACGGTGCCAATCTAGTAGCCTTAGCTAAAAAGGATGGTGGCATTCGGCCGATCGCCGTCGGTTGCACTTTTAGACGTCTGTCTTCAAAACTCTGCTGTAGGAAATTCAATCAGAGTCTCACCAAAGTTTTCAAGCCTCGACAGTTGGGTTTTGGCGTCAAGGGCGGCTGTGAGGCTGCAGTACACGCTGCGCGCACGTTTCTGAGTCGCACGGACTATGAAGTATTTGTCAAAGTCGACGTGAGAAACGCTTTCAATTCGGTTGATCGTGGTGCCCTTTTAGCAGAAGTCAAAAAACATCTCCCCGATGCCTATAGTTATCTATGGCAATGTTATGGGGCGCCATCAAAATTACTTTTTGGTGACAAAATTATCGATTCAAACACTGGTTGCCAGCAGGGAGACCCGCTCGGTCCTGCTATATTCAGTTTGGCTATCCATCCAATCATAAACAATCTAAATTCAAAATTTAATCTTTGGTATCTAGACGACGGTTCCCTCGGTGGGGACGCTGAAACAGTCTTGCAGGACTTGCTATTGATAATGGACAAATTTGCAGAAATAGGGCTTTCCCTTAATTTCACGAAGTGTGAAATTTTTCTGCCTGACCGCCTTCCCCCGGATAGAAAAATTGAAATACTGACTAACTTTAATGCGATATTACCCAACATCTCCGTTCATTCCACTTCATCACTCACACTTTTAGGGTCTCCAATTTTTGATGAAGCGATCAGTTCAGTTATTAATTGCAAGTTAGACTTGTTTAACTGTACATCTGACTTACTTTTTGATATAAACCCCCATATGGCACTTTTTATTATCCGTTTTTGTCTCTTTACACCTAAATTCATGCATTTACTCCGATGCTGTCCGATCTGGAAATACCCCTCTATACTTTTGTCAATCGATAATACTCTTCAAACAACTTTATCCAAAATTCTAAACGTTACTTTCGATTCGATTTCATGGTCCCAAGCAGTTCTACCTGTAAGACTCGGTGGTCTGGGTGTTCGCGCCACTTCCGATGTGGCACTACCAGCTTTCCTGTCTTCTGCGTACAGTTCGTTGTCCCTCGTCGGTATTATTTTAAACATTGAACAGATACCGGTCGTAGAGATCGCGAACTTGGCGGAAGCCGAGAGAGCCTGGTGCGCCTTGTGCCCGGAAGCGGACGTCCCTGTTATGAAACACATCCAGAAAGTATGGGACACTCCTCGGCTCAAATCCATTCACGGTTCTTTAGTCGAAAATAGTCCAAACGACTCAGAACGTGCCCGGCTCTTGGCTGTCTCCTCACATGAGTCAGGCCACTGGCTTAATGCCCTTCCCTCACGCAACATAGGCACAGTTCTTGACCCAGGTACGCTAAGAATAGCTATCTGTTTAAGGTTGGGATCCAACATATGTGTTCCCCATACTTGTGTCTGCGGCAAAGGTGTGGACCGGCTGGGTAGACATGGCCTATCATGTAACAGAAGCGCCGGCCGCATGTTCCGCCATGGTACTATAAACGACCTGCTGCGTCGGGCGCTCGCCACTGCCTCCATACCTTCGTCACTAGAGCCTCCTGGTATGACGAGAGACGATGGCAAGCGCCCGGACGGAGTAACTTTGGTACCGTGGAAACTCGGTAGGGCCCTGGTGTGGGACGCAACATGCGTCGATACGTTCGCACTGTCCCACATACAGGCAACACGGTCTCAGGCCGGCGCTGCGGCTGATCAGGCCCAATTACTTAAGCGCCGCAAATACTCTTCTCTAGTTCAGAACTACGAGTTTGCGGCGCTTGCAGTTGAAACGATGGGACCCTGGTCAGCCGACATGAAGGCCTTCATGAGGACCCTGTCGTCGCGGCTGGTCCACGCCTCAGGGGACCCCAGAGCTGGCGCGTACCTTTCACAAAGGATCGCCCTTGCGGTCCAAAGGGGAAATGCCGCCAGCGTCATGGGGTCCATGCCGCAGGCAGAACTTTTGGACGGTCTATTTTTTTTGTAATTAGTTTTAATTTTTTTGTTTCATTATTTTTTATTTAGTATTTATGATGTACCATAATTGTCATTAGTTAATTACAATTTTAAATAAAATGTCTTCACTACTTAAAAAAAAAAAATAAAAAAAAAAAAAAAAACGAGAATAATTAATTAAAAACACAATGTCAAATTTTTCCAAACGGAATAAATAAACTATAAATCCAGTCAAAATTAGTCCCAAGAAGTTTTATCATTCATGTAGTCTTGTGCGCTATAATAAGCTTTAGAAATAAGTTTACGTTTCACATAGTTTTTGAATTTATTAATAGATAACTCAGTTACGTTTCCAGGAAGTTTGTTATAAAACCTTACACAATTACCCATGAATGATTTTTTTATTTTTTGGAGCCGAGTGGTGGGCACCGCGAGCTTATGCTTATTTCTAGTATTAATATTATGTATGTCACAGTTTCTCCTAAAATTGACAATGTTTTTATGTACATACACAATAGTTTCATAGATATATTGACAATGCAATGTCATGATATTAATATTTTTAAACTTATCCCTAAGTGAGTCTCTCTGTTTCAATCTATATATCGCCCGAATAGCCCGTTTCTGCAGAACAAAAATCGAATGAATGTCCGAGGCACTGCCCCACAATAAAATACCATATGACATAATGCTATGGAAGTAGCTAAAATATACTAATCGAGCTGTTTTCACGTCTGTTAGTTGACGGATCTTACTCACTGCAAATGCTGCAGAACTCAGTCTATTCGAGAGATTAGCAATATGGGGACCCCATTGAAGCTTAGAATCTAACGTTAAACCAAGAAAAACTGTGCTATCAACTAGTTCCAATTCCTCATCTTTCACAAAGACACTCCCTTGCTCGTGTTCAACGTGATTCGTGACAAATTTAATACATTTAGTCTTCTTCTCATTTAACAATAAATTATTAATATTAAACCAATTTACTACTTTAGAAATAGCATTGTTTACGTCATTGCAAGCTTTTTGCTGTCTTATAAGTTTGAAAATAAGTGAGGTGTCATCAGCAAATAATACTATATCATGGTGGGTCTTTACGAGATATGGCAAGTCATTTATGTAGATAAGGAACAGGAAAGGTCCCAATATTGATCCCTGCGGTACACCCATCGAGACCAATGACCCCGGTGATCGCTGTCCACTCACTTCGACCCTTTGTATTCTACCATGTAAGTATGACTTTAGTAAATTCAGTGCTGATCCTCTGACTCCATAGTAGTCGAGTTTCCTGATCAATGTTTCATGACAAACGCAGTCGAAGGCCTTGGATAAATCACAGAAGATACCTAAAGCCTAGGTTGTTAGCCCATCGCCCACAACACACTTCAACCCTGCTCTCTTAATCGACTTTTACGACACACACGGGAAGAAAGAGGGTGGTGAAATTCTAACCCGCCACCACACGGGCATAAATATAATAGTAAATAAAAATTAATTTACCATAATGGGTTATGACGAAGGGTTATTAGTAGGGGAAGTTAGTAGTAGTAGGTTAATTGGCGGCGTAGCAATTCAACAATTATTGGAAAATTACTTTTACTACGCGGGCGAAGCCGCGGGCAAAAGCTAGTAGAATATATTCACGCACCCAACTCTAGTGCAGTCGTAAGCATCAGACGTAGCTTAGCAAAATAACACGCCCAAAATGACCAACACAGATCCTTATTCCCTTGATATTGAATTCGTGTGTACTTAGATCATTTTGTACACTAAGACTGCTTAGCAACTTCTGCTGCAGACTGTAGCTACCCTAAGTTGGGTGCACCAACAACATTTCATATAATGAGAGCATTTTGAAGTGTTCTTTTTTCGTACCGCTAGTAAGTTCTGCAGGAAACTGCAAGATTGACAAAAAAAACTGAAAAGTATTCAATTTTCTTATTTTTTCTAGACAAATATCCGATCTACTCGTAATTAGATCATAATATTATGTAAGTTAAGCAAACACTATATACGATAATATGCAAACATCAGTTTATTTTAAAGCCCACAGGTTCGAATCTCGGGGAAGGGCCATAAGATAGTTTTACGTCACACCTGGCCATAATGCGAGTCTTACTGCACGCTGTGCCTGCGGGAAAACTCGCATTGTGGCCAGGTGAAGACGTAAAATTTTGTACGCAACACGGGCGGTAATTCGTAAAGCCCCAGAGCGCATATTTATGGCCCTCACCTTCGGTTCGGGCCACAAACACCTGCGATCAGGGGCATTTACGAATTCACCGCCCTAGTTACGTAATGTACTATTATCTACGCACATATCATTAGTGCTCTAAAATGCGTTCCGAAACCAGCATTACTACAACCGATTTTACTATGAGAACTTTCTTGTCTGTGGTAGTAGGTAAAATCTGTACTGTAATGTCATTACAGTACAGATTTTTGATAAATTTGTATCGTTAGGAGTTTAAATTTGGAACAGCTGTCAAAACTCAAGTGGGTCTCTATTCTAGTATCCATAGATATTAAAACAGTTATCGATACGAAACGTCAATTCAGTACATTTTTTAATACAAACCGTACGACATTTGATCTCGAGTGATATGAGTATAGGGACTTCATTCGTTTGTCTATGATTTAAAAACAAACCATTCGTCATGACTGATGATCGATTTGCCGCCATTGCTGTTGTCATTTTAGTGTTGGTTTTTTGCTGTTACTTACTTCTACTTATGATATGTGTGTAGATAAAGTAGTGTATGCAACTGTACATAATTAGGCCTTAAAACACTCGTGTGATCCTATTACGTGTTTTAAGGCCTCTCATTATGGATCAGTCGCATAAACTACTATTATAATACTTTTCATCCATTACACAACGCAACAGTTGGGTATAGATAGTGGGTCTATTCGTATCTCCTTCTACGAGTTAAGTACGGAACTCTCGATAGGCGAACCCGACTCGCACTTGTCCGGTTTTTTTTGTTTTCAATAAGATTGCGTAACCTCCTGAATCAACCTAGTATTGTGCAGTATTTGACAAGACAACGGCCTGGCCCCGTACTGGCGACCGCCGACGGCACAGCTGGCTAAAATTAACCCTCGCCGTCGCATAATATAGGCGACACAAGGTCACGGATGGATTTGACAAAGTATACCGGTCAAAACTAATTGAAATACCCAGTTCAGTAGCTTAAGAGTCCGCAGTAAGCTCGATTCTCCATACAAACGTAGTTACGCTCTCATTTTAAAACTACGTGTTGGATTGTAACGAAACTTTGCATGGACAATGATATGAGGTATATCTATGTCTGTAATTAGTTTATGTAGCTTCACATACTATAGTAGAAAAAATACAGCGAATTTAAGTTTTTCATACAAAACTTGTTTTTGCGGTATTTCATTTGTTTTATAAACTGGAACCATAGAAACTAATTACAGACATAGATATACCTCATATTATTCTGTATGCAAAGTTTCGTCACAATCCAACGAGTAGTTTTAAAATGAGAGCGTAACTACGTTTGTATGGGAAGGTGAAATTCGGCCGAGCTTACTGCGGCCTCTTAAGAGGACGTTTAGGTATCTTGATGTAGACTCACAATTTAATATCACTCCAAAAGAAAGAAGGCAGAAGGATTTTTAGGAATTACGAATATAGGATAATATAGGAGATACACAAACGAACTTCGTTTGTGTATCTCCGTCTCTGTCGCAATTGCTAGATCGAGCGACAGAGACGGAGATATTCGAACGAAGTTCGTTTTCGCTTCGCGGTAGCCCCTCAGATCGTGACGCTGACGTCTCGATCCTGAATCACGATCTTTTCATATGAAGGTGCGTTTTGCTGAAAAGGGCCAGAACATACCACCTCTTGAAACTTTGGACACTTATAACTTTGTGATTATTGAACCTCTTGCGTTGCCTTTTTCTCCATTTGACTACATTCTTATACCTTCGTAAAGAAAACACACTATTATTGATTATTTAATTTAGTGGATATGTCGCAGTGAAATGGCCCAAACAGAGATTTGAACAAATCCCTAAGGGATATGATCAAATCACGCAGGATGTTAAAACGGCGAATCCATTTTATCATTTACCTAATACAAATCAGTCATTTGAACAAATCTCTGAATCTGTTTAGTGAAATGACGAAATCGGACAAAAAAGGCCACTCGTTTTTTTCATTTCACTAGATTTGTTTAGTGATTTGATAAATCCCTGACACGCGTCAGTGAATTGACGAAACTAACTCGCAGATATTGGCTCCTAAATCATTAGTCATTTATACGGTTCTGGGACTTAGACTCAGATGGCGGATAGGTTAGAAGATGGTGGCGGGAGCTCTGCTCCCGCCACCGTCTTCGTGGTTATTTTTTTTATAAAAGAGCGGAAAAATCTTTATCGCGTTAGTTTCGTCAACTCACTGACGCGTTTCAGGGATTTTATCAAATCACTAAACAAGTCTAGTGAAATGAAAAAACGAGTTGCCTTTTTGTCCGATTTCGTCATTTCACTAAACAGATTCAGAGATTTGATCAAATTACAGATTTGTATTAGGCAAATAATAAAATGGATTGGCCATTTTAACATCCTGCGTGATTTGATCATATCCCTTAGAGATTTGATCAAATCTCTGTTTTGACCATTTCCCTGCAACAGATACACCCCTAATGGGCGCAGCGTGGGTAGCCCCCCACAAGGTGGACTGATGACCTGGTAAAGGTCGCGGGAGTCCGCTGGGTGCGGGTGGCGCAGGACCAGTCATTCTGGCACTCTTTGGGGGAGGCCTATGTCCAACAGTGGACGTCTCTCGGCTGATATGATGATGATGATGACCACTAATGGGTACTTTTGCAATGTTACAAGTTATAACGTGGTGTTGTGTTTTATAAAAACTTGAAGGTAAAATTGAAGGCAAGAGTGGTAGAGGAAGGCCTAGGCTAACATATTTTAGCCAAGTAAAGGATAAAGCTGATGTCGAGTCGTATGAGGAAGCCAGGAGGTTGGCAATGGATATTGTGATGATGATAATATGTTATTTTGATAGTAAACCATCAAATTATTAGAACAAACAAAGTGTAGCTACATTATAAAATATAATTAAGATCATAAAATTATTAATTTATACGATAGAATATAATAATAGGTATTTATTCTTGAACTGTGAACAAGGATGTTAATTAACATAAATATATTTAGACACAACAATTTGCCCGTCCCGGACATACAATAAAATTAAACAAAGAAAAGAGTTTTCCAATATATAGCACAAACACTTTAATTAATTTCGGCACGTCTGTGAGATTGTATAAAAGGCCTTTCCAATAAGCGAACGCCTCGCTAGTTTATTAAAAACTTGCCTTTTACAAACAGACAAAGCCGAATTATGTATAAAGCCAGTAAAAACTCCTTCCTTTTTAAAAGATTATTAATTAATATCAAAATTTATTATGACAATCGGATATTTTCTACAAAATTCATATTTGACGTATTTACGATTGGTCATATTTTTAGAAATACATAGGTACTTACACGTAATTCACAAGACAAATTAATATCCAGTCTGTCAATTTTTTTTTAGAATTGGGAAAGTTTTTTTAGGACGTAAGTAATAAGAATAACATTTTATTATTATTCAGGCTGACAGTTGTCCGTGTTGGTGATTTTAAAATAGTCATTTTTCAGATTAGATCAATAATTTCGGTTTGTCAATTTTCCATTACTGAATGTAAATGGCAAAAACGCATCGCTTATCTGAAAATATCATGACTCAATATTTATCATTTTGCAATGCTTCTGGAATAGCCGCATTGTATGATGAAAGTACTGGTACGTTATTGTCATATTCCAGTAAAGATGCTTCTTTATTTTTGTAAAGAATGTGTGGGCTCTGGTTCGGGAGTGAACTTGATGTCAGCTGCTAACTATGTAAACAAACCGCCATATTGAAATTGTCTTTCACTATGGCGGTTTCTTTACATAGTAATAGTACGGCTCTTCCCAGTTGAATTTTTCGCTTCGAGCCCTAACCTTTCAAACAAAGGCCATTGTCTCTATTATCGCATAGCCGCTAGCTACTGAATAAGCACGTGCCACAACAACATTCATATTGGAAAATAAACGGTAACGTCATAGT
This sequence comes from Epinotia demarniana, assembly GCA_945867215.1. Classification (NCBI taxonomy): domain Eukaryota; kingdom Metazoa; phylum Arthropoda; class Insecta; order Lepidoptera; family Tortricidae; genus Epinotia; species Epinotia demarniana. The sequence goes on from OX244259.1 coordinate 62,263,490, forward strand.
ATCAAGGTTCAAATTGAATGTCACTGAAATTCTAGATATTACGTTTTGGTAGTGTACGAGTGCCTTATTGCTTCGGGGCGGTCTATCGTCCTACACTACTAAAACGTAATATGTAGAATATCAGTGAAATTCAATTTGAATCTTAATACTATGACGATACCGTTTGTTTTTCAATATGCATGTTGTTGTGGCGCGTGCTTACCGGTAGCTAGCGGCTATGAGATAATAGAGACAATGGCCTTTGTTTGAAAGATAAGGGCTCGAAGCGAAACTTTCACCTGGGAAGAGCCGTACTATAGCAAATTCTATTGACGGTCACTTCATACGCCACTCCCCGATTAGGTACCCCTGGCTCCTTTATGACAACCAAGAAACGGTAGGAGGATGATGATGACTTAATGGCCGAGTCAGCGAAGCGAGCGAAGTTCTCTTTTCAGCTTGGCCCAAAATTCTTTCGTACGTCTGTCTGGCTCGTGACATTTTGTGAGCAGATTCAACAATTACATAGTTTTTTGGCAATTCAATTTTTCGAAAGATATTTATATCGGCTCGTGAGTTCTACACATAGCCACTAGTTAAAACGTTTTAATACTTTTAATGCCAGTATTTGTTATCAATGTCACGTTAAGACTGCGTAATAAGTACCGATACATGCCAAGTGAGTCCATTCATTGATGTCACCAACAACGAGAACTATATATAAATCGTACACGATGATACAGTCAGCGGAAGCTACGCAGGCGAAATATTCAAAACGATCGGCGCACAAACTTAAACTCGTGCCGCCTAACGTACTATAAGCAATAACTTAGTCGTTTGATCAACTTGTAATTGATTATGGAGCTGAATTTATTTTGAATTTATTTTGTTCGGAAATGGAAATAAACAAAAGAAACACGACTTTCAGTGTGTAATGAAATGAATGCCTTGATTCGATTGAAATTGAATGGACAGTCAGCATCAAAAGTAACTGGGCAAACGAAGACGTCAAAAGTCTTTATTAATAGGGAATAAGAGCATTTGAAGACGTCAAATGCGCAGTTAAAACCTACTTTTAATGCCGACTGGACAAGTACATGTCATGAATCTATTGTTTGATGAATCCATTGAAAACAAAAGACTAGCATATGACTCGTGCCTACGAGCGATTGCAAAAAAATGCAGCAAGTGCTTGCTGGTCAAAGTGTGAAATGTACACCAGTGTTTTTCAACATTTTGTATGACCTGACTCTAACTAATTATATGTTACTACTTTTTAAGGAGATTATTATTTATTACATCCGAGCCCTCATCAGGCCGGGACAATAGTCCCAAATATTGTCATCCGAAAGTGTGTACAAGATTTTCACGCCCTTCGACTTCCTGAAGTTGGCCCAAGGTGAATTCAAACACATTTGAAGTTAAATAAAAGCATAAAATTGCATTCTGACCCGACAACGGCATGTTTTGTTTATCCAAATCTCAAATAACACATTTAAAGGATTTTTTTACCAACCAGACTTAAGATGATCAATTGATCACAGTTCACCGTCCCGTGCCCGTACCGACAGCGGTAAACATAACCGATTAAAAATTGTTTGTCATGGAGTAACTTTTCGCCGCTTAATTCAGACATCACTGCTCACCCCGCCGGAAACTCGTCACGAAACTAGACCTCAACCTACGCTTAGTTACTACGCATCGCGGTGTCAAGATATATTTGTGGGTGAGCGTTCAGGTACTGTGGTTGAGGTGAGCTTAATAGTACATTACGTAACTAGGGTGGTGAATTCGTCAATGCCCCAGATCGCAGGTGTTTGTGGCCCGAACCGAAGGTGAGGGCCATAAATATGCGCTCTGGGGCTTTACGAATTACCGCCCGTGTTGCGTACAAAATTTTACGTCTTCACCTGGCCACAATGCGAGTTATCCCGTACGCGCAGCGTGCAGAAAAACTCGCATTATGGCCAGGTGTGACGTAAAACATGTTACAGAATAGGGGGGCTGGTTCCAACGCGATGTCGACGGGTGTCCGTTTGCCCGGCGGCGTATGGTACTATAGTACCATACGCCGTAGTAGTGTAGTATGACACAATCCTGATATTTATAAGAGGTGAATCTTTAAAGCAGTCCGTGAAGTAGAGTTTAAAAATCGAGTTTATTTATTTAAAGATATTTTTTTTAAGTAGAAGAACCAGATCGACAAATTTATAGTTGGCTTTGTCAGGTCGGTACTTCTGTGAAGCATCGCCTTGTAAAAACGCAAGTAGAATGTAAGTAATACGTTGTGAACAACCCCAAGAATGAGCTCGACATATAGCAGTATACCCGATATCAATGTATAGTTTACCACATATGACCTCCAGTTGCGATTTCATAGGATTACGGTCGTATTCATAAATTATTGATCGTGTGATCTTATAAAACCGTGATCCTAAATTGGGATCACTATTTCAGGAAAGTTCGCTAACCTTTTAATTGTCTATGGATGTTCCGAAACCACTCGACTCTGATTTAATGTAATTACGGTATTTGGGAGAATTTAAAGTGTATAAAGGTAATTTGAAGTCCAAAAAATAAGTGTTTTGATTAACTGATTAAAGTGGCATGATTCCTATGGTTTTTTCGATGCCGTTCTAACCAGTTTTTAAAGAGGAACAAATGTTTGTATGGGAGCAACTACAATTAAAGTACATAAAACGATAAAAAATTAGTCAGAGACGGACCTCGCTGACGCAGCCGAAACGATTCATACTAATTGACACAGAACCGTCTTTTTGTACTAATCGTTGTACTTATGGACAATTAAGTAAATTACCGTTTCGGTCGCGAAATAATGCGTTTAGGTCCACAGTTTTCGTACAATTTTGACGTAACTCGATTTTTAAATGTGGCGACGTACTTTACGGTCATCAAAATGTATCAGCCCACCATAGAAAGTACAAATTCCTTTCAACATTAACGACAGACGGGCAAATTTACGACTATTACGACACAGTTGGTCCACAAGACTTTGTTATGACATGCGTCTGGTATTTTTAAAATTAGATTCCGGATATTTACCAACATCACGCATAGATTACTCGTTTTCCGTTCAATCAAAAACATCAAAGGCGAATGCAATTTGAAAAATCATATCGATGCGACTTAGTCATCGGTAAATTGCCAATCGGACATGGTAAAAGGTTAGAGTAAAACCAATCTTGGATTAAAATGAACGCCCCCAGATAATCGACGTGTTATGTACGAGACATACGTTTTTATGTGTGGCGGACAGGGAGGAAAAGCTTTAAACCAATTAAACGAAAATTGTACGCGTATCTAACTACTGCGAGCCAAGAAGGAGCTGGAAAGATGTGTCGGTTATTACGATTAAAGGCAATTACTAGTTCAGTGCCTTATGAATTATGAGTACACTTATTTGTTAAATTCGAAAAGACGAATATATTAATCGCTTACCAAAATACTGATTGGTCACCAAATGATGCACATTTGCACATCAACACCGAATGTTTATGAACGATTAGTATTTTAGCCATCCAAATGGTGTGCCTTTAAATAATTCTAAAACGCCATAATTTACTTTAAAAACAAAGTTTTAACCGACTTCAATTTAGCACTCCGCCAAGCCACGAGAACATTTCCTACTTTTTTTTTACTATTTACCACATGAACTGATTTCCGATAGCAAATGCGTTGATTACTAATGAAAAAAACCGAATCGCTGTTTGTGGGCCGATAATATTTGAGGACTTCCATCGATTCCCCAAGATCATCAAGAAGAGATTCCGACGGAATCTTATCAGAACCTGTGACGTACTTTTGCACTTTTAAGTACATAATTGAAGAATTCGATAAGTCATCTGTGGTCTTCATCATCAATTCCTCGCCACCAAATTTATGATTCCGGATGTAAATACACGAGTTATAACAGAAAATACCAAAATCACTACACGCGTGCCTAATAAAATTGAGGAGTTCCCTCAATTCCTCATGGATCCCATCAATTAACTGAATTTTGAAAAAAATGGGACCCACCTGGAAGTATATATATACGAACAAAAAAAAATTTCGAATCGGCTCATCAATGACGGTGTTCTGAGGTAACAATTGAAAATAATAATAATAATTTTTTAAAAATACAGAAGAATTGAGAACCTCCTCCTTTTTTTGAAGTCGGTTAAAAACGGAGAGCAGGGTCGCCAGCTAGCACGACACACTTACTGAATGACTGTAACCGTATAGCATTTAAGTACTAGCTAGATCTCATTTCAGAGACTGTTTTCCCGCGTCTTACGCACGACGCCGAGCATAACTCCATGTCTGATACATTGACTTTGTACACGCTATATGACATTTTATATTTTCAATTGATGGACTCGGGTGTTACTGTGTGGAGCTCCATAATGAGTTATGGGGTGTGGTTACCTGTATTCGTGTGTGAGCTCGTTCGTGCGGAAGGAACATTAATTGCATGCAAAAATAATACAAGTGCACGGCAGCTAGGCCTGGACGTTCTTTGACGGAATAATTAAATAATTTTGCTATGTGCCCGGATATCCGTCTGTGCTCCTCTACAGGTTCCAATTTTCCACCCTTTCATGTAAGAATTTGTGACGAGGTTCAATAATTAAATAGGGTGTTATAATGAATACGGATGTAGCCCTGTCTGAGGTTTGCCTGCGTTCTTTGCAAGGCGCGAGCGAAGAAGCATGTATACATATAAATCAATTGAACCGATATTATTAATTATTTATAGTGATGTTGTATATCTACATATTATTAGACAGGCGAACTAGATATGGCTTGGGCGGCTGCCCAGCGTTCGATATTGCGCAAACGAGCCAATGTGCGCGTAATGACGAACACAGAATGTGGGTCAATGACCAGAGGAACAATGGTCTACCCGTGACCACGGGAACAGGTGCCGGTCTACTAGAAATGGCCGCGTTAATAGTACGTTCTGACCCTACCTAGCTCCCGGGTTAGAGAATAATAATTTACTTTGAAAAAAAAGGTAATGACCAACTTCAATTTTGTACTTCGCCTTTTTGAAGAGTTTCCTCGATGTCCTCAAGATCCCATCATCAGATCCTGACGAAGCTCCAAATCGTGGGGTCACAGTCTGCGAGCGTTTTCTTTCTCTAACAAGCAATGTGAAAACAGTTCGTTCGTTCGTTTGTTCGGTGTTCGGTCACATGAACGGCCTTGAATTCGCACAATTTTTTTTTTAAAGAAAAGACGCAATTTTTTTCATCGCCCCGTCGGCGTTGGCATTCTTCCTTCTCTCGACTCTTATTTCTGGATTTAAACATATTCGAATGATTAATATGTTTGCTTCTAAACCTTGGAAATGCTTTTATATACCGGTGACCTATATTTATGGGAGCCAAGGTTACGTTATTAGCTCCATTCCTTTGCAAAGATTTGGAAGAGTGATCTCTGCCTACCGCTCCGGCTATCAAGCGAGAAAGGGTGAGATACAGATATATAGATATAATTTATAAATGTTTGTACCTCACCTACCTCACCCTATATAAGTAACTACAATTTGGAAAAGTTGAAAAACCCCCGACATTTTCATTTCAAAGTCCGATATCTCAAAAACGGCTAAACAGATTTTCATGAAACATAGCCAAGAACACTTGGGATAAAATTATTTGACACAAAAAAAAACCGCATTCAAATCGGTCCATTCATTTGGGAGCTACGATACCACAGACAGATACACAGATGCACAGACAGACACGTTAAACTTATAACACCCCTGTTTTTGCGTCGGGGGTTAAAAATGTGCCCGGTTATATCCCCTTGTATAATTTAAAATGGCTGTTGCAAATTGATAGGTTTGAGTTTCGTAATGTTTGAGAGTGTAGTTTTGTGAAGTGCCGTCAAACATGCTTCCTTTGCCACCAGGGGGAACATTGCGCATTAAAGCAAATTTTAACCAAATCTGATAATGAACGAAAGAAAACACAACATATTGCCATACATTGCCAACTAGATTTTATTTATCACTACTTTGAGTCAAACATGTCTTTAACTTCAGCGCAAACCGACTTCAAAAAAAAGGAGGAGGTTCTCAATTCGTATTTTTTATTTTTATTATTTTCAATGTTTGTTACCTCAGAACTCCGTCATTGATCAGCCGATTCGAAAATTTTTTGTTGTTCGTATGTATATACTTCCAGGTGGGTCCCATTTTTTCAAAATTCAGTTAGATGATGGGATCCATGAGGAATTGAGGGGACTCCTCAATTTTATTAGGCACGCGTTTAGTGATTTTGGTATTTTCTGTTATAACTCGTGTAACATCCGGAATCATAACTTTGGTGGCGAGGAATTGATGATGAAGACCACAGATGATCGACTTATGGAATTCCTCAATTATGTACTTAAAAGTGCAAAAGTACGTCACAGGTTCTGATAAGATTCCGTTGAAATAGGAACTAATGAAGTGCCATTGGTGATGATCTTGGGGAATCGATGGAAGTCCTCAAATATTATCGGCCCACATACAGCGATTCGGTTTTATTCTACAGTAATCAACGCATTTGCTATCGGAAATCAGTTCATGTGGAAAATTGTAAAATAAAATAAGAAATGTTCTCGTGGCTTGGCGGAGGACTAAATTGAAGTCGGTTAAAACTTTGTTTTTAAAGTAAATTATTGCTTGCAACAAATTGTGGAATGTGAGGTGTACGGACTTGTATTACAAAGATTAAAAATACCCAGGTAACATTGCCCATATGTACTGTGTAAAACTTTTCGTAGTTAAGACCAAGATGTTAAAATGGATCGCCAAGTTTGCTCAAAATTGTGGACTGAGTCTTGTCTCAAAATCATCAAGAGCTATAGTTGCATCAATATTTCGACACGGGCAATGTTGGCAAAAGTCCAGAAAACTCTACCCGCGATCAAAATCGATAAAAAATTGGAAAATGAATTTTCTCCTCATCAACACATTCGTATTGCAACGAAGGATTCGTTCAGCAAAAAAAAACATCCTGCTATATGTATACGAAAAAATGGTCATAGTAGGCATGTTCGTTTGTGTGTTAGTTGTTAGTGTGGGACAAATGAAACTGAATTTTGAACCTGTTAACCTCAACCGATTGAGCTGAAATTTTGGGTACAAGTACTATAGTTTGCATGACAATTCAATATTATGGGTACCATCGAGCTGATCGGATGACGGAGACAGAAGGTGGTCTTGGGAACTCAGTACTTAAACGACGTAACCCCGCTAAGTTTGGGCTCGTTAGAATCGTCTCAATGAGTAATTGATGATGGTATACAGAAAAGTATAGTTGCTTTTTCTACCATGAGTTGCCCTAAAGACGTTCGTTCAGGTTTGTTCATTTTGCTCCTTCGGCTAAACTCGGCCGACACCTCCGGGGTGTTATTCACCAGAACCTAGTTGGCACTAATGAAGCCACCAGTGACGCAATCTTCCAAATCCAAAATCGTTCAGTGTCGCAAGGTAGTTAAACACGTTGCAGGTAACGGCGTTTTCGTAATAAACACCTAGGTACTATAGGAACACGTGCTATGCGGTATGTTTTCCACCATGTCGTGGTTGTCTTTTTATACTTCAACGGTGGCAAAGCATACGGTCTGCCTGATGGTAAGCAGACACCGCAGCCGCTAGCGTCCCTAGGCGTCATAAGCGCGTCACCGACCTTTCAAGGATTTGAGGGTTCGTTGTGTCGACGGCTAGAGATACACGCAGGTCCTTTACTCTCAACACAATGTTCTCGGGGCTCAGGTGACCTTACCCGCGACCAGCACGTACTTTTAGAGAAAGTTGTGGTATTATCATGGCTGCGGGCCTTCCGTAGGATCCTAGTTTGGCTACTACAAAATATGAGTGACTAACATTTCACTGTGCCCTACTCCTCATTGATCTAAGCTTGGAGAGTACAATCACCAGCAATAAGATCTGCCACTGCCACGCATAAATATCTGACACGACTCTATGTCTAATGCCATAAGGACGTGTCAGATATTTTTGCAGGCTTTGTTTCGGCAGATATCGATGCCGGTGACTGTACATCATCAACATATCAGCCGAAAGACGTCCCCTGCTGTACATAGCCTTCCCCTAGAGAGTGGCACAATGACCAATCCTGCGCCATCCGCATCCAGCGAACACCCACGACCTTTACCAAGTCATCGTCCTCGTGGGGGGTCAACCTCCGCAGCACCCGCCGGTACATGATTCAGAAACACGATAGATAGGTAATTATAGTACGGCTCTTTCCAGGTGAACTTTTCGCTTCGAGCCCTTATCTTTCATACAAAGGCTGTATTATTGCACAACCGCTAGCTACCGGTAAGCACGCGCCACAACAACATGCATATTGAAAAACAAACGGTATCGTCATAGCATCAAGGTTCAAATTTAATGTCACTGAAATTCTAGATATTACGTTTTGGTAGTGTATGAGTGCCGTATTGCTTCGGGGCGGTCTATCGTCCTACAGTAGCTAGCCGTAAGAGATTCATTCACGTGTAAATACAGTAGAACCCATTTGTTCATCATATCAGCCGAAAGACGTCCACTGCTGGACATAGGCCTCCCCCAAAGAGTGCCAAAGTGACCGGTCCTACGCCACCCGCACCCAGTGGACTCCCGCAACCTTTACCAGGTCATCAGTCCACCTTGTGGGGGGCCTACCCACGCCGCGCCTTCCGGTACGCGGTCACCACTCGAGAACCTTTCCGCCCCAACGGCCATCAGTTCTACGTGCTATGTGCCCTGCCCACTGCCACTTAAGTTTAGCGGATTCGGAGGGCTACATCGGTTACCTTGGTTCTGCTGCGGATAGCCTCATTTCTGATGCTATCACGCAGAGAAACTCCCAACATGGCCCTCTCCATTGCCCTTTGGGTGACTTTGAGCTTTCTTATCAGGCCCATTATAAGCGACCACGTTTCAGTGCCATATGTCATCACTGGCAACACCCATTGGTTAATTAAGACTAATTGGAATTTGTAATGGAATCAGGTTCTAGAATTAGATATAGAGTTTACATTAAATTGACAAATTACATCGTAATATGCTGTTTAAGTGGTGTTTGGAATATTATTATGTCGCAGATTGAGGTGAGCGCACTCTATTACATACTATAATTTAATAACCTTATTCGTGCTTGACCTCTGGGTATTCGGAACGCGCTATTACGCCTCACCTCACCCGTCACGCCTAACGAAACTAGACCTCTTATTATGCTCAGTTACCACGAATCGCGGCGTCAAGATATGTTGTGGATGAGCGTTGAGGAGAGGTTAATGTCCGCTCCACACGATGGGCCATCCTGACCCATCGTGTACCCTGACTGTATACATACAGGACGCAACTATGCGTTGAAGGGAGTAAGACATATTTGTGTCTCGTTCTACCGCATAGACGCGTCCTGTATGATGGGTCAGGATGGCCCATCGTGTGGAGCGGCCATAAAACAAGTTGCAGAATAGCGGCGCTGCAAGAATTTACGAATTTCGGGTCCCAACTTAAATGCTGTAGAGATGAATGGAGTAATTAGGTGAATCACGGAAGGCCAACTCGCAAAGCAGTACTAAAGTCGAAATAAAATATATTACAGGGGGTACTTCGTATTTTATCTATAAATAAAAATTTGACATAAATATCTCGTAAAGTATTAAATTGTGCCTTTTATATTCAATGAGTGACAATCAGAGAGCGTAACTTTTGTGGCATTTTAGGTGCAGCATATTGTTAACGGAATTGGTATAAAGAATTTCAACCCTAATGCTTTATTAGCGTTAATAACGTTAATATTAACTTTAATTAACATTTTTGATTGATATTGTCTATATACCAATTCGGTTAACAACACTACGATGCACCAAAAATGCTACAAAAGGTGCGATCACTCGTGATAATGTTCAATTCAGTAGGTACTTCGCCACTTTTGAAGTTCCCCCGATTTCACGAGGACCCCATCATCATACCCTGACCTGATTACCGTGGGACTATCTGGGTAGGATACCCTTTCAACAAAAAAAAAATCGGTACAGGCATATTTAAGTAATTCTTCGAATTCAGAACCTCTGCCTTGTTTAAAGTCGGTTAATAAGAGGCTGAGGGCCATAATGTAGACCCCTTTCGCCCACGGTGACTGTTTGTAGTGATGCAGTCGCGATGCAGTCGCAAATGGCCCAACTTTATATTGCTGGTATCGCGATGCAGTCGCGCGATTCACAAAACGCGCGACAGCATCGCTACAAAAAGTCGCGTTGGCGAAGGCCCTAAGAGACCCCTAGCTGTTAACTAAAATGTTTTGTCCCTTCCCCGCAAAGACAAAGTACAAAGTGATATAAAGAAAAACGATTATAACGGCATGATTGACTAGTTTATCTAGGCATAATAATCCAGTAACCGTGTCTCCTGAAACAACGGGGTACTTTGCGTCAAATCCGGGAATTACGATTTTTTGCTGACTTGATTATGATATTGGCCAAATGAAAAGGTAATCAAAGTTTGTGACCTCGAGTGCCGAACGCAACTTTGTCACAAATCGAAAAAAAACCACTAAAAACTAGTGTTTTTGGATTATAATACAAACTCCCGCGGTATTTTTGATTTGAACTCGGATTATTCATTGAGACAACATCATAAACAAGTCTGCAAAAAATCAGAACCACCAGATTTGACGCAAGCTTTTTATGTATAAAGTTATTGGACTATAACCTTTTAGGAAAAAGGCAGGCAGAAGCAATAGTAGTTAGTCTTAAATAACGATTACAATGATACTAGATCTAAGACACACGCTTACATAGTTCAATGAAATTACAGTTTAAGTACTGGGTGTGGAATATAGAAGAGTAAACTACTCTACCAAAAACAAATAGCACAGGCTGGCAGAACAGAAAACATAACTAGGTACAGAGGAGCTTGGCTCGTCAATGATGATGAAAATGATAATGACCTAGACACACTTCTGAATATAAATAACGATGTTGAATACGCTGAAATGTAATTAAGAACAGTGAGTACAATGATTATTTAACGAAGAGGCTCTTGAATGATGGTGATGATTGATGGCGTATAAAACTCGCCGAATTACATGAAACACATGATATCGAGTACTCTCGACTTACTTCTAACGTTCAAATGACAACGAATGGTATCATACCCTGCCATACGAACCATGCGCATTAGTTACTATATCACGTACTAACACCAACACATACACAACACAGCCACTTAACGTACATCCGAAGCACCCAAACTATTCCGTACAACTCTTGCAGTATTAGTACCAGATACCTGGTGTATATGGAAGAGCCTTTCACGGCGCGGCCGGTGTCCGCCTTACAGCAGTTGCTACCCATGGCGGAGCATAGCGAGTGGATGCTCACTCGGACAACGACTGAATATGACTAGTTTATTTTAAAAGATGCCACTGGCTGGCGCGAGCGCACAACTGCAACCCAAAACCAAAAGACCACAACCACCCATAGATTTGGAAACGCTTAAGCTGTTATCCGGAGCGTTTTCGAAGCGAATCGACTCGGAGAAAACGGAGTAAACGCTGAGGAATTTCGTAGGCGCTTCGGCTGTTTTTGTGAGCGTGGCGCCGTTTACGCACGCGCGTTTGATTCCGCGGGCATGGTCGGAGTGTATGGGAATCCGTATCGATTGACAAACGCGCGCGGAGTGCCGCTAAAAATTTACGCCTGTGCGTAAATGCGGCGTAAGGAATTTCACACAGCATATGGGTATGTGGTCGCCACTCGAGAACCTTTCCGCCCAACGGCCGTCGGTTCTACATGCAATGTCCCGTCCACTGCCACGGGCTATATCGGGTAACTTAGTTCGGCTCCGGCAAGCCTCATTTTCTGATGACACGCAGAGAAACTCCTAGCATAGCCCTGTCCGTGCGCGTTGAGTTGGGCGACTTTGAGCCTGCTTTTTATGAGGCCTCTATTAATCGACCACGTTTCAGTGCCATCGCAAACAGGCCCAAAAACGAAGGGCGGCACATTTGAAATGTGTATTGATTGTAATCTGAAATTGGCGGTGATAGAAAAGCATGATTATATTCATCATCCTGATCATTATCATCATCATATCAGACAAAAGACGTCCGCTGCTCCAGCAGTCCACGTGGGCCTCCCCCAGCGTGCCAGAATGACCGGTCCTGCGCCACCTGCTTCCAGCTGACTCCCGCGACCTTTACCAGGTCATCGGTCTACCTTATGGGGGTCTACACACGCTGCGCCTTCCGCTACGTGGCAAAACAATGATTTTAGTGAATTATTTGCGGTACAGTAAGTATCCAGAGTCTCTTGTTAACCCCGACGAAAAAAGAGGGGTGTTATAAGCTTAACGTGTATGTCTGTGTATCTGTGTATCTGTCTGTGGTATCGTAGCTCCCAAACGGGTGGACCGATTTGAATGCGGTGTTTTTTGTGCCTTAGTTAATTTTATGCCGAGTGTTCTCAGCCATGTTTCATCAAAATCTGTTTAGCCGTTTTTGAGGTATTGGACTTAGAAATGAAAATGTCGGAGGTTTTTCAACTTTTCTAAGTGCTTACTCGGTAAGCGGTTTCTTATAAAATAACAAATAAGGATAGAACTAGACAGCATTAAAATGCGGACGAATTGTACGCAACTACGCTTTGCATCGGGGATAATAATTAAACACTTACCTAGGGCGGTAAAACAGAGGATGTCTCAGACTGATCTAAGTTAGGTACAGTAAGTATCCAGAGTCTCTTGTTAACCCCGACGAAAAAAGAGGGGTGTTATAAGCTTAACGTGTATGTCTGTGTATCTGTGTATCTGTCTGTGGTATCGTAGCTCCCAAACGGGTGGACCGATTTGAATGCGGTGTTTTTTGTGCCTTAGTTAATTTTATGCCGAGTGTTCTCAGCCATGTTTCATCAAAATCTGTTTAGCCGTTTTTGAGGTATTGGACTTAGAAATGAAAATGTCGGAGGTTTTTCAACTTTTCTAAGTGCTTACTCGGTAAGCGGTTTCTTATAAAATAACAAATAAGGATAGAACTAGACAGCATTAAAATGCGGACGAATTGTACGCAACTACGCTTTGCATCGGGGATAATAATTAAACACTTACCTAGGGCGGTAAAACAGAGGATGTCTCAGACTGATCTAAGTTAGGAACTTATTTGACCCCGGAGCCGCAAAGGCCATAAATATGATGCCATGCTTTCTTCAGGTATTATCGCCCGTGGTGAACACCTACAAAATGACCAGGTTTTTTTACCACATTTCGCACCGCCGCGAAAACACTCATCCTGAAGAAGAACTCCCGAAGAGTTCGAAACATGTCGCCCGGGGGCGACATTGAATATACGTGAGTTGAACCGTGTAAGTATTAGTATTATTTCAACATATCTCACGAAAGTTTAAATTCAACAAGTGATATTATTATTTCACGGGCAGGTTTGCCGCAAATCTAGAGATACCTGAACAATAATCTAAATTCATAAATTAACTAATCAATCACACTGAATAAAATACCTTAAAACAAAATTCAACCCACTTCTAATCAATTCCCTCAATTTCTCCAAGATCCCATCATCAGATCCTGACTTTATGACCACGGAACCACTTGAGAAGAGAACCTTTAAAAAAAAAGGAATTTTCCAAATCTGTCCAGGCATCCTAAAGCACTTACTCGAGGAACGTTAAAAATATAAGATTCCGACGAATACAGAACCTCCTTTTTTGAAATCGGTTAAAAATAGAAACAACCTTTCAACGAATGACCAGCTTTCAGTTTCCCAAAGATAATTTATCGTTTTCCAATGACGTAATTGTAAACAATTCGGCAGTTAGTAAACAGATGGCGCTGTTGTCACGTTGTCGCTTGGTTATACTAGAGGGCGTTGTAGGCAAGATACAACATTTATTTTTGGTCAAAGGTAAACCTTGAATGATGTCATAGTATTTTCGTTTTAGCCCGAGCTATTAAGAAACATTTAAGAATGGTGCATTGATAACCAAACGGTACATTGGTTACTTTCACACAATATTATCCATACTTTTAGTCTATATAACCACTAGTTAAAAAGAGGTACCTACCTACAGTTTATTTTGGAGACATTGTATACATATATCTTCAGAACGACTCATCCTATTTCAAAAAATCTTTCTTTAGTGTAAAGAATTGACCTTCGGTTTGTACATAAACTATAAATTATAATATTACTAGTGGCTTTGCGAACCTGTTAATACACTTTTTGAAGTGAAAACTTCTTTAGCGGCGCTGTACACTTTTTGGGATGGGGGAAAATTGTTATACCCCAGGAAAATTTCGTTTTTTTTCAAACATTAATTTATAACAGCGTTTTTTTTTTTTGTTTAATTTTAAAATGTTATTCTAAGATGCCTTATCCAAGAATCCACCAAAATTTCCATCGGGAAGTAAATATATAAAAATAAATGACACATCCATTATGTTTTTTGTGTGATTTATTTATTATTCTTGAAGAGCTCCTGTAAATTAACCAAAACAAAAATTAAAATATATATTAATATTTTTCCTCTTTTTTCAGGAATTAGTTAAATATCGATTTTTTTGATGACTAATATTTTGGTGGATTTTGAGTCTACGTAATTACTAAAGTGATAATATATCAGTTACACGCAAAAAAGCTGCTGTTATGAAACTTATGAATTATTTCCAAATTTGCATTTTTTTCCATACTAATGAAAATAAAGTGCTTGGGCTATTAAACTTCACACAGATTATGCGTTTCGATAACTTACGTGACCGTTTAGGTGAGAGATTCGGAACGAGACTTGCGGGCGGGGGGGGGGGGGGCGATGCCATAGTACGAGACTGGCTGCGCCATTGCAGTTAGCGAGATAAATAATAAATAATAAACATAAGGGGACAATCTTACACAAATCGACCTAGTCCCAAACTAAGCAAAGCTTGTACTATGGGTACTAGACGACGATAAATATACTTATATAGATAAATAAATACATAGAAAACATCCATGACTCAGGAAAAAATATTCGTGCTCATCACACAAATAAATTCCCTTACCGGGATTCGAACCCAGGACCTCTTGCTTCGTAGGCAGGGTCACTACCAACTAGGCTAAAGTGGTCGTCAACGTCAAAAAGGGCGCAAACGCCACACAATCTGCGGCGCTTCCCCGTTCGGCCGACACACGATAAGTTTTCACGCGCTAATTTAAAAGGGAAATAGTTTACTTCTTGTCCCTACGGTATTCGTCGATTCGAAATGTCGAAATATTCAAGTTTTCACTTCTGCCCGCACTGTTTTCAGTTCTGACCGGGTTGCACGGAGTGCAACCAGGGGCCGTAGACAAGGTTACAATCGACACGCTCTAACGTCAATAGAAAAGTAATAAAATGTATGGGAATGACAGATGTCAACGAAAAGTGTTTCGTCGGCATCTGTCATCCCCATACAGTTAATTAGTTTCTATTGGCGTTAGCGTTTGTCGATTGTAACCTTGTCTAGGGCCCCTGGTCTTTTTTTTTTAATCTGCATCTACAAATAAAGCTATATAATATTGAACATGCTCATAAAGTTTTCTTGAGAATCGGTTGAGAAATGAGACCTGTAGAGAACAGCCGGACATCTGGCCACCTGGATATACGAAATAATTTTGCTCCAAGATGAAACTGAGAATTTGTATCGTTTGTCTTAAGATGTCCAATAACGGGTAGGTGTATCTATTTGTATTCCATCAATTCCATGTCTGTTTTTTGCCTTTCCATGCTTAAAGGAACGAATTGATTTAAATGGGATTTGGCCTGGAGATAGTTTAAGTTCTAGATTTGTATTAACTTCTAACAAAAAATTGGAAGCCCGTAAATGACCCGTTGGTAATCAACCCTTATTTTTAATGAGACATAATTTACCCCTTGGACACCCACCCTTAATAGGGCGAGATTAGAGGGCGAATGCGAAGGGTGTTTTGATCTCTCCAATACTAGATACACTCTGTTTACAGTGAATACCTAATTTTTGTTTTGTTTAGCCTAACATTGTTTACCAACACATTATTTTTACTAAACGGGACTTAGTCGCTTATAATTAAATTATTAATTTACCTCACCTGAGGTCTCCCGACGTTTCGGATGTGTCGCAATATCCACGTTCATGGGACAACTGGCTTGAACAGATGATGACAGCATTATCCGTTTTATAGGCGTTTTGACGACCGCTTTAGCCTAGTTGGTAGTGACCCTGCCTACGAAGCAAGAGGTCCTGGGTTCGAATCCCGGTAAGGGCAAAAATTTGTGTGATGAGCACGAATATTTGTTTCTGAGTCATGGATATTTTCTATGTATTTAAGTATTTATATCTATTATATATATCGTCGTCTAATACCCATAACACAACCTTTACTGAGCTTACTATGGGACTAGGTCGATTTGTGTAAGATTGTCTCCTTATATTTATTATTATTATTATTATTTCTTTTCTTTTCTATTCTCAGTATTTTAATACTGGTGTAATGAGATGCACGGGCCGAAGCCAAGTGCATCCCATGTTCATAAAGCGTATCACATATAGTTTTGGGATTGGTTGTCGAAAGAACTAGCTACTTGGGTGACTGATGCGGGTATTTGAGTCTGTGAGTTGGGTAGTTGTATATCGTTCTGTAAAAAATTTCGGACTATCCTTCAAGTGTTTAAGATGGCTGCTTTCTGTATGACAATAAAAGATGATGGCGGCAATGACAGGGTTTTTATGGAGGTATGCAACTGCTGTGGGATGACACCGGTGGTAGACAAAACTATGGGGACTATTGTAACATTCTTTAGTTATCAAATCCTGGTTATTTCGTCTTTTAGATCTGTATATTTGGTTAATTTTTCAGCGATTGTGCTTTGTATGTTATGGGTGTTTGGAATTGCAATGTCAATTAAAAGGGCAGTTTTATTTCTTTTGTCTACCACAGTAATGTCTGGTCTATTGTAATGTGTGGTCCGGTCTGTTAATATGGCTCTGTCAAAGTAAATTTTATGGGTTTGGTTTTCTAGGACACTTTCTGGGGTGTATTTATAATAGGCGACGGCTGGCTGAGGTAAGAGAAGGTATTTGATAGCAAGTTTTTGGGGACTATATTGGCTACCTGGTCATGTCTGAACTTGTAATCGGTCTGGACTATTGCTCTGCACGCTCCGGTAATATGTTGGATGGTTTCAGCTGAACTATTGCATTTCCTACATAAGTCCATGGCTCTGTTTTTCATTATAAATTTCTGGTAGTTGCGGGTTTCTATCACTTGGTCCTGAATAGCCAACATGAAGCTCTCAGTCTCTGGAAAGAGCTCGCCATGATTCAGCCATGCGTCCGACGCCACTTTGTCGACATTAGGTTGGCTTAAATCATGACGATGTCTTCCGTGTAAGGACTTCGCACTCCATTCGGCTATTTTGGTTTTGTGGTCGATAAGAGCTTCGGTCTTTTGGGTGGCTTTATCTCTGAGGTTCAATGCTGTAAATTTATGGTCATTCTGTTCAGTGGCTTTATGGATGAGGGAAGAACTAGATTATTTATAGGATAACATCAAGAGCAATCGATTTTTACGGTTCGTGGCAATGGCCGTTTTAACCGATATCCTGAAAAACTTACTTTCAGAATGCTTTTCTTTGTTTTTCTCAACTATACTTAATTTTATTCAAAAGCTATCACAAAAAACCATACATTCCCATTGATAGGTGGATTTAATCCTTCATGTCTTGCCATGTTAAGTGTTAACGACCCCTGCGAAGCAACGTATCGATTGCTCTGTATCGATTTGACACACATTTTCGCAATCGATACGCAGCCTCCGGCGCGGGACGGGTAGACATATCGATCCCTTCCGCTCCCCACCTTAAGCCCCTCACAGACTGGTGCGGCTGCGGCGGTCAATAGTAAACTTCTAATTAGCTGTCAAAGGACCATGGGCAACTTTGTATGGGGCCTGGTTCTGAATCCAACAAAGCTGAAACTTAGGTCATTAAATAGGTCTTTAAATCTACTTCAATTCGTTCTTTGGGCACTAAGTTGAATTCCATTGCAGAACTGATATTCGTTTATTTAAGTTAAAGTGAGTAGGATCTATGAGAAAACGGGTTCTCTCAGTTAATACATATTCAGAATTATTAAGGTAAGGTTCGTGTGTAAAATAAACATGTTTTTTGTAGCTAATTGATTGTTTTATTAATAAAATATGAATATATGCCACGCTCAATGTGCCTTCATCATTAGTACATTTTGTCATATCTACCCTCCAGAATACTAAACATGAATATTCTCCGAATGCGTTTTTTCATAGCTCGTACTACTGACTGTGGCTAAAATACGAATATCTTCGTTCTGCAATGGAATTAGACTTTGTGCCTATATAATGAAATAAAGTAGATTTAAGGACCTATTTAATAACATAACTCTCAGTGCTGTTGGTTTCAGGACCATCTTGACGCATGGTCCTTTATTGACCGCCACCGCAGGCCATAAATGAAATTAAATATTTTGTTAATTACGCAGTTACAGGTCATAGGTGATAATATTAATCATAATTATCTCTTTATTATGTACCTACGTACCTACTATTTTTGAATTATCTAATTACATTAGAATAGGTAGACTCAAAAATTCACCGTAAGTATAAAATACGAGTAATTCCTTCATAAGCCACGTATTAGGTCTTTTTTAAACGTCGTGTCGCGGTTGTAGTTGCATTTCTAATTATGCATAACGTAACTCTAAATAATAATTACAAATCGGCATTATCGGCGGTCTTAAACCTAGAAAACTGCATTGATCTGTGACAATTTCTTGGCATTAATTCAAGTTTGATTGAGCGCGACGCGCTGATATTGAAACGGGGGATACACTTTAACAAGAGTAATTAATTAGCAATTTCTGAGCTTGTTTCGCCTTTGTTAACTCGACCCCTCTCGAACCAACGTATTGATTGCTCTGTATCGATTTGTGACACATTTTAGCAATCGCAGCCTCCGGCACGGGGCGGGTAGACGTATCGATCGTTTTCGCCCCCCACTTTAAGCCCCTCACAGAGTGGTGCGGCTGCGGCGGTCAATAGTAAACTTGTAATTAGCTGTCAAATTTAGTATTGACCGCCACCGCAGGCCATAAATGAAATGAAAATGAAATTGTATATTTTATTAATAACACAGTTACAGGTGATAATATTAATCATAATTATCATTTTATTATGTACCTACGTACCTACTATTTTAGAATTATCTAATTACATTAGAATAGGTAGACTCAAAAATTCACCGTAAGTATAAAATACGAGTAATTCCTTCATAAGCCACGTATTAGGTTTTTTTTAAACGCTGTTGTTGTCGTGTCGCGGTTGTAACTGCATTTTTCATTATGCATAACGTAACTATAAATAATAATTACAAATCGGTGGTCTTAAGAGGCCGCAGTAAGCTCGGCCGAATTTCACCTTCCCATACAAACGTAGTTAAGCTCTCATTTTAAAACTACATGTTGGGTTGTGACGAAACTTTGCATATACATTGACATGAGGTATATCTATGTCTGTAATTAGTTTATATGGTTCCAATTTATAAAACAAACTAAATAAAGCAAAAACTAGTTTTGTATGAAAAACTTAAATTCGCTGTATTTTTTTATTATGGTATCTGAAGCTACATAAACAAATTACATTAATAGATATACCTCAGTTCATTGAACATGAAAAGTTTCGTTACAATCCAACACGTAGTTTTAAAATGAGAGTGTAACTACGTTTGTATGGAGAATCGAGCTTACTGCGGACTTAAACCTAGAAAACTGCATTGATCTGTGATATTTCTAGGCGTTCATTCAAGTTTTAGTGAGCGCGACGCGCTTATATTGAAACGGGGGGTACACTTCGACAAGAGTAATTAATTAGCAATTTCTGAGCTTGTTTTGCCTTTGACCCCTCTCGAGCCAACGTATCGATTGCTCTGTATCGATTTGACACACATTTTCGCAATCGATACGCAGCCTCCGGCACGGGGCGGGTAGACGTATCGATCCCTTTCGCTCCCCACGTTAAGCCCCTCACAGACTGGTGCGGCTGCGGCGGTCAATAGTAAACTTGTGATTAGCTGTCAAATTTAGTATTGACCGCCAGCGCAAGCCGCGCCAGTGTGATTCGGGCCTAAGGCCTCTCAGAGACTGGTGCGCCCTGGCCGCGGCGGTCAATAGTAAACCTGTCATTAGCTGTCATTTACTACTGTCCGCTACGACAGGCCTTTTAGGGTAGTATGCTCATGTTAAAATTGATAACATTGTGTTACTATATGAATAGTATTTTTTTGCAATAAAGTGTAAATTGTATAAGTATAATTTTTTTTGTTTTGTATGGTTCTTAATATGTTGGCATCTGACGAGATGGTCTACGTATTAAAAAATCTTGTTTTATGGTCTATGTTGATGTATACAATTTTTGTTTCTAAGGAAATGTCTAAAACTGAAGTTTCTAAATACGAAGGTGTAATCCAAATCATGAAGAGATAATGAAACCTGAAAGCAAAACATGTATTTTTTTATCTTTTAGATTAAATAAAAACAAATTGTGTTCACAACTAATTCACCTAAACGCAGTATTTCACATTGTCCGTACAAAGATTGGTACAAATAGATAACTGTGACGTCATACTCGTACTTCGAAACATGTCTGGTGCCACCAGTGGCAGCGAGATCTGTCTTTGTCAAAAATTTTGAGCATTTATGTTCCGTTCCTTTCCAAAAAAAGCTACGAATGGCATTGTAAAAATATCTTAGTAATCGTGCGTATTTCTAGGGTAAATAAATGACGTGGTGACTGGTGACATGGTGGGCGTCATTGTATGGGGCAAATAGTAGTAGTACATTACACACCTAGGCCGGTAAAGCAACATCTTTGACGCCCGAGCCGAAGGCTAGGAAGATAAATAAGGGATCTAAGCATTTCATTACCGTCCATGGTGATTACAAAACCTTGTTTTAACTTGAATTTTAAAATATAAATGATGTAACCTTGTTTTTGTTAAATGATTAGCATTATATTCTAAGATAATTCTTTCATTCATTCAAAACGTTACCCATCAGGGCCAGTAAATATTTTTAAATTTTTCAAGATTCACGTAGCGAGCGGTAATTGATACTATACTATTGACCAGGAGTGACGTATAATAAGTACATTGTGCCACAAGTAAGATAAGAAATGTTTTACGAACGAGTCTATTAGACGGGCTGGCTTTGATGAAAAAAGCGACCAAGTGCGTGTCCGACCACGCACAACAAGGGTTCCGTGCCTATTAAAAAGGTCGTATCGTTACTGAAATCTTATGGCACTTACGTCCTTTTCTTCAAGGAAGGCGGTTTTTTATAATATCTCGAAAACCTTTGAACCGATCTTGTTCAAAACAATTTTCGCTTATAGAATTTAATAAGCCCTATTTGCATATTATTAAAATACACGGTTCAAAAATTAGACGGGGGAGGACACAATTTTAGTGACTTTCGGGGCAATTAATCAAAAAATTTGCTTAAAAACCTTTTATTTATTTTGAAAGCCCTATCGATTGATGTGCCGCACGTGGGCATGCAATGAATTTTTTTTTTTGACTTTCAGTTTTATGTATGGAGTGCACCCCTAAAATATATTTTTTTTGTAATTTCATTACATGACTATGTAGCGGTTAGCAAAATACACCTATCCTTAAATTTTTATTCAAATACACCTTATAGTTTTCGAGTAAAATGCCTGTGACAAACGGACCGACAGACAGACAGACAGACATGACGAATCTATAAGGGTTCCGTTTTTTGCCATTTGGCTACGGAACCCTAAAAATAGAAAATAGCAATCACACATTTTATGGGGTTTGACGTAAGCGCAATAATGTAAAGATCATTCGGCAATCGTAACTAACTAATTTAAAAATAATTTACAGGCAATAAACCTCGTTTCATTTTTTTATAATTCTGTTAAGAGTCCGCAGTAAGCTTGATTCTCCATACAAACGTAGTTACGCTCTCATTTTAAAACTATGTGTTGGATTGTAACGAAACTTTGCATGTTCAATAAAATGAAGTATATCTATGTCTGAAATTAGTTTACGTAGCTTCAGATACCATAGTAAAAAAGATACAGCGAATTTAAGTTTTTCATACAAAACTAGTTTTTGCTGTATTTACTTTGTTTTATAAATTGGAACCATATAAACTAATTACAGACATAGATATACCTCATGTCATTGTATATGCAAAGTTTCGTCACAATCCAACACGTAGTTTTAAAATGAGAGCGTAACTACGTTTGTATGGGAAGGTGAAATTCGGCCGAGCTTACTGCGGCCTCATAAACATCTGTTATTAGCTTATTGGTGTTTGCTTTGTCAAACTGACGGGTAAAATAAAAGATCCGTCCTAGTTCTTCCACTGTACAGTCAGCATAAAAAGTAGCTACGCAATCGAAAACGTCAAAAGCTCTTATTCCCTTTTAACTTTCAACGTCTTCGTTTGCCCAGGCACTTTTGATGGTGACTGTACAGTACAGAATAGTAAACATTATGTAACGGTTACGAGAAAAGTTATGTTCCGCGTGACGCGTCCGAACTTGATCCGACAGTGTCCGATGTAGGCTGATACTATTTCTGCATCCTGTACGAAACAAGCGACGTCTACGAATAATAAGACTATTGGCTCTGAGAGCTGTACCTAGATTTCGTGAGCCTGTATTTGTGGCTAACTAGTTTATGTTAGCCATTAGTAGATAAAGTTCCTATCCCAGCATCTAAATTTAAAATGCAACAAGGTGTACAATAAACTTCCAAAGACTATTAGAGATGAAGAGATTTATTTAACAGAAAAATTACGAAATATTTAATGAAGAACTGTTTTTACTCTATAAGAATTTTTGAAAGTTAATTTATAGATAGGTACCATAGTATAATTTAGATACTTATAGCTCAGATAAATATATCTGCTATACTTTGTATGATATATTTTTCATGCTCAATATTTTTGTTTATGAATAATGAATAATAATTAAGAGTTAGCATAAAGCTGTTCAAACTTACACTTCTTTTTAGTTTTAGTTAAATATTGTAGTGCCCTACAGAGGGTTTCATAGCTGAACAAACATAATGTACCACCTTGTATGTACCTATGAAAGCAATAAAGATACTGATTACTGTTGCTATAAATTATACTAGAAATGAATAGGCAAAAATGAAGCGTTTAGAGTCATTAAGATGGTATAAGAGACAGCAAACATTCAATTCATTCACATTTATTTACAGGCTAACCTAGTCTAGCCCAGTGGGTAGAAACGCTGCCGCCTGCGTACGAAGCTTAAGGTCTTGGGTTTGAATCCCGGTAAGGGCAAATATTTGTGTGATTATCATGAATATTTTGTTACCGATTCTGGGATGCTTTCTATGTATTTAAGTAATTACATCTGATAAATTCATCGTCGTCTAGTACCCGTAACGCAAGCTTTATTGAACAAGTTCGATTTGTGTAAGATTGCCCCCATATTTATTCTCTGTGAAGGTGGTCGTTGTGACAAATTGGTAGGTAGTTGTACACGGCGCTTAACTTTGCAAGTCTGTTTAACATGACCATAGACAATAGGCAGTTAGTTACAATAGTTTGGTACCATCGTTTGATATTAGAGTCTGGAAGTGGAATGCTTTAGTATCCTGATTAACAATGGCCCGCACTGACAGCTTGCCTCTTAACACATTAATGGACACTGACATTGACATTATATTCCAGACACAATACAAATGACAATAGAATTACGTCAATAGGCAACCACTGCCCATTAACCATTGAGTTATGGACAGTATGGTTGCCTATTGATATACCGTAGGCTGCCCATCCCTTGTTTCTAATATACTTATTATATATATTCAACGAAGCGAGAGTGAAAGCGATAAATGATGTGTAGCTGTTCTCCTCTACTGGGCTCTTAAGAGTAACAAGACCTCTGATTACGCCTAGTGACTATGAACCGCAGTGTCACGATATGTTTGTCGGTGAACGGTGAGGCTAGGTTAGAACCAGTTACAGATTAGGGGGCAGGCCGCATCTCTGAGCAGGTTCAATGAGTTTAAGCCTTTTTGTCAACTCAGTTATTAGAAATAAAATGAACTTATAGTGCGTTTTTTTAGCATTAGAAAGAAGGATAAAGCACGAAGCACGAGGTCTTTTATATATACACTTTATGAAACACAACTGTTAAAGTCTCAAACATCCATTAAAAAATACTTACATCATTGTTGTCGACCCTTAAATAATAGAAGTGTTTTTATTATTTATATCTAAATAATACTTACAACAATATATTTATTTTGAAAGTATTTATTTTTTGACTCTCTAATTTTAAATATCGTTATACAGTTCTGGAAAATTTGCATAATAAAAAACCTAAAGAAGGAGAGGTTTGAAACCATCGGTTCGTTTTTTCACTGTCGACATTGTCAAAATTGTCAATCGTATCACGTTCTTTTTCTTGTTCTCTTGGTGATCAACAAATCATTGAATTCAGATCACGAGATTATTATACGAGTATCTATTTGTTAACTAATATTAATATTTTATTTTTCGCTGTGTGTGGTGGCGTGCGGAGTGCGATGGAGCTAGAGCTACCAGAGGCAGGTCCAAGTGGCTTGCAAAAAAAACCGACTCGTTCTCCTCCGAACGTTTTGCCTTCACCAAAAGCAAAGAGACAGAAACAGAGTCCATTAACAACAAATGAGTATGGTGGTCAACATTTTCAAGTTAGTGTGTGAACTTTGCAGCAAGGATGAATTTCCGTGTAACAAACCGTGCGTGTTCAATATTTATCCCAAGCAGAAAAGGTTGACGACGACTGCTTCTTTTTTTACCGTATTTCTAATCCTAAAAAAAACGGACTATACAGCTTGTCGTATTCTGAAAGGTGAGTCAGATTGCTCCGACTTGATCACATGAATAAATATGCTCTCTGTTCGTTCCGGACAAGTAGGTACCTCCGTAGCCGAAGCCACCGCCTCCTGGCGGAAGAGACGGCTCGCATCGCACGAGCACCCACAGAATATCCTAGCAGTTGTCAACGCGCAAGCGCTACTTAACACAGTAATTCTGTATGCAACGGACTGCGATTTGCTTGCCTACAAGTGGAGTAAACTTCTTCCTATTTTTGAAAGATTCTGTGAGATTCATTGTTAAATATAATTTGTTATAACTTGTTTCTTATTGTATATATGTATGTTAAATAGTTTAAGTTTAGCCTTGGCATGAGTAATGCAGTTAAATTTTATATCTAAATTAAAAAAATACCTTTCAACCGCCGTAGTCGGCGTCGGTACCGGCATGTGAAATAAATTGTGCATCCAGACGCGACAAGTGTCTTACCTTCTGACTTATTTATATCGACCACATGTAAAAACAAATAAACAGTGAGCGCTCCCAAACAAGCTATTCGCGACCTTACACTCATGAAAATAAGACTTATAGCAGCATGAATATGCAGCAAATACAAAATGAATATAGAATGGGTGAAAAGTACTTTCTTCTATCAATTATTTGACGTTCTACAAGCACGGCTAGCCGCCGCGCTCAAAATACGCGAAACATAACCTCGAAGTTTGCTCCAAACTTGAAATATTTAACACAATTTGCCGAAATCGTGGAATTTCGAAGCACTTTCACACGATCAAATGTCACAATCAAAATAATGTATACAGTTATACACCACACAGGAATTCAGTGATCTATATTTACCATTCGTATTGGAACGGCGGGGTGCCGCCGATGCTCACGAAGACGCTGACGGAGGCGCCGGGCGCCGCGGCGAGCGTCGGGGGCTCTCCAGCGAACGCTGGGGGCTCCATCGGGCTCCGTAGGGCTCCGGTGACCGAGCGGGCCGCGAGCGAACGGCCGTATGCGAAGCTAACGTCAGACGAACGGTTTTTCTAAAAATAATCAGGTATGGAGTACGAATATTTTGCTAATTTATACGTAGTATGCCCGAACAGCTGGTGGTGACTTCAGATTTAGAAATGTTAGCGCTTTATAAACAGCAAAAGGTGCATGTCTAAATTACTGACTATTCAAAGTAATGCTCCAAAATGCTGGTCATAAACGGTGTTGTTAAGAGTCCGCAGCAAGCTCGATTCTCCATACAGACGTAGTTACGCCTCATTTCAAAACTACGTGTTGGATTGTAACGAAACTTTGCATAAACAATGACATGAGGTATATCTATGTCTGTGTTTATGTAGCTGTAGCTTCAGATACCATAGTTTAAAAAACACAGCTAATTTAAGTTTTTCATACAAAACTTGTTTTTGCTATATTACGTTTGTTTTATAAACCATATGAACTAATTACAGACATAGATGTACCTCATGGCATTGTATATATGCAAAGTTTAATCACAATCCACCAAGTAATTTTGAAATGACAGCGTAACTACGTTTCTATGGGAAGGTGAAATTCGGCTGACCATACTGCGGACTCTTAAACAGCTTCCAACCCACTATGACTCAACAGTCACCACACTGACTTTCTCACTTCTAAGGACGTCCTATGACTATTTAGCACAATTTGTGTTAGATCGTGGGTTTAGAACACTTGAGAGATTTAGCGTTGGTATTCATATACCTAATCTTGTCTAGTTGATTAAAGGTCGCATGGACCACGCTTTGCCTACTGACCAGGCGCCGTAAAATATGGTCGGCCTTATCACTGGCTGGTAGAACGAGACTGACGCTCAATCTTGTCACTTATCGCGTGATAAGGGCGACAATGACACGGAGCCTGTAAACGTTACATGGTGCCGACAGCTGTCATTTCGTAGGGGACTGTCAAACTGCCCATATGAAATGATTACAGACTAGAATTGTTATTTACAAGCGGCTCCGTGAGCACCCTAGCGAGCCTGTCTTTTCTTAACGAATAACTGAATCTACATAAAATATATAATTACTACTTCAGCTCGCGACTTCATCTTGCGTAGGCCCGGGATAAAATCTATCCTAAATTTTAAACCAGGCTATAAACCATCTTCGTGCAAAATTTAATCCAGTTCAGCCGTTGAAGACGATTCCCAATAATCAATCCACCGATAGATTTCCTAACCAACAGTTACATTTTGACACATTTTCTACGGGTAATCTGTCAAAATGTAACTGCTGGTAAGGAAAACTATCCGTGGATTGATTGGGAACCGATAAGCGTGATTGATTGAACCATCCAAACATCTAAACGTGCAAACTTTCGCATTTATAATATCAGTGGGATTGAATCTAATCGCGAAATTTCACGAGAAATGCCATCTATAGAGGGGGCAGCCAGACAGCGGGACATTTGGACATCCGGACGGAAAACGGAGGAGAAATACGTTCACTGCGCTCGGTCGTTCAAAAATTGACAGCGTCGTCATGACAAAATTACATCAGTGTTGAATCTCGCAAAGTAAGCCCCAAGCCATAACAAAACTTTGTTTTGTCCATATTTTATCATTATAACGTCCATTGTGTAATTGGTGCAATATGAGGACGATAGCTAAAATTCGCCTATTTCTTTAACACCACTAATACCTAGGTATCTATTCCATATCATCATATCAGCCGAAAGACGTCTACCTACTGCTGGACATAGACTCCCCCCAAAGAGTGCCAAAGGGACCGGTATTCCATATAAAATAAGAAAAATCGAGCGATAATTCTCAATTTGTCATGCGATTTCAAGAAAAACCACAATGATACGCATAAAAATCAGTATTTTTGTTTGGAAAGCACATGAGGGAAATAAGTATAACTAGTAGATAAATAACTGTGTTTTTATAGTTTTTTTTGGAAATAAACTATTTGTACCGAAAAAACTCACATTCTAACTTACCTCCACCGTTGAAGTTTGACCCTTGCTCACGAATAAGTTATAAGTTTCCTGGAGTCAACTTACTTTATGTATAGAGTGGTAGGTAATAATCGCTTAGAAGATTTGGCTTCTTATTTTTGTACTGCTGTCTAAGCTTACTCTCTCTGACGCTAGGAATCTGAAAATATCAAGCAAATTCTACCAATATACAGAAATTTTACTGAACAATGCTCACACGAACACAGAAGATACCTAATTTCGTTATGTGTAACGAAATTAGGTATCTTCTTCTTTATCCTCGCCTTATCCCGTTGGGGTCAGCTCTCCTAATCATTCTTCGCCAGGACATTCTATCCTGGGTCGTCTGTGGGTCTGCACTGCACGTAGGTCCCTGTGAACAGCGGATTGCCATGTGAGACGGGGTTTGCCACGGCCTCTTGGACCAGCTTCTAAGTTAAGCACTCTTTGTGTCATATGGTCATGTGGTCTTCTCATGACGTGCCCGTACCACCTCAACATAAATTCGAGCCATTTTCCGGGATTGGCCTCACCCTGAAGGTGCCGCGAATGTGATCATTGCTTAGGTACTTGGTTAAGTTAACGCTCGTCACTCCTCCTGAGCACCTGATTCCTAACTAGCATTTACAAAGAAGTTTTCATCACAAAAATACTGATCAGTATCGATACCATTTTTGCGGACAAAAATAACAAGTTTTCAGACACATCTTTTTTTCGTACCTACTTCCGGTCCGCAAAAACAGCAGATTTTAAAATAGGTTCTTAAAATCACCTATAAAAACAGTATTAAAAAAATTAGCTTGATATTGAATTATTTCCAAAAAAAACGTAATTTTCTTAGGCTAAATATGTAAGGTTTTATTGTCGACTGTATTTCTTGCAGTCTTCACACTATCTGACTGAGGCGTTCCATCGAGCCTTAACAAAATGGGTTTTTCTTACTCATATGCTTTTAGTTTAGGAGTTGGTGTGGCTACCTTCTGTCTCCATCCATCATCTTCATCGTCACCCAACCTACATAAAAGTAGGTATAATAATTATGCCGAATTTCAGCTCAATTGTGACAGCCGGCAAATGCGTGAAAAATGGTCTGCATTTTGAATTATAACTAACCTAGGTATGTACTACATTCTTACATAGGTACTAGAATTAAGTAAAAGTGGGTCAACGGGGTCTACATAAACATTTTTATTTCGCAATTCATGAACCCATGTCAAACCGTTTATAACTACTAGCGCCACCTAGCACGATGCCCTTTTCCAGATAGCTACGTCAAATTGAGATTAGCGCCACCTCGCGGAATTCACCGTACCGTTCCAAGTTCCGTTATGAAACCGCCTTGTAGAAGTTTCCGCGGTTGCTCACTGTACACGTATTAGTTCCATGATTGGCCGTGAGATGTCACTGTTTCATCAAAACTGGCACTTTTAAATGGTATAAGCCAGGGTTATGAATCAAAAAGATGGTATCCTGCTGTTTCGGCAAAATATTTTTCGCCAAATTTCACTTCCCACAAAACTATGGCAGTAGTTTCATTTCCCAAACGAACAAATAGCCCATTTTTGTTTTGCATTTTGTTCATTTGCTCAAAATATCATCTGGCATAATTTTGCTTTCTCAAGTGTTATTAAGGCAAAAGTTTATTAAGCAAACACTTTGTTCGGGCTAATATTGTTTTCCAGACAAAACATTTGTTCAAATTTTTATTTCGCACATTAGGTATCAGGGTGGAAAAAATGGTTTGTCATAAGCGAACTCTGTTTTTGGTCGGTTAGGTTAGGGTTCACTTGTGTCCCTCAGACCAGAAATAGACCAGCGGGGTGGCGTCGATTCGCTGGAGACTCTCGATGAAAAGGGCGAAACCGCATCGGGGCTCGCTTGCATACATGCACCTATAGTGCAATAGAACATATAAACTTACCTGTAAATTATTTACTTTTGTTTTTTACAAACTACCCGCTTAGCAAAATATGTAGTCTCACTCAAATAGATTTCGTATGCACTACACAATTAGGATCTAAATCGTATGCCATGCAATAATTTGGAAAACGAATGTTATGCCAAATAATACGTTTGACCAAATGAAACTTGACTATGTAAAACTTTGCCAAACAATAATTTGCGAAGTAATATTTTGCCATAGGAGATATTGCCAAGTGACAAAATGCGAAACAATAATTTGACTAGTGATTTTTTGCCAAATGATCATTTGGGAAACATTTTTTGGGAAGTGACACTTTGGGAAATGATTTTGGCCCATACAATAGAGAACCCAAAAAGATACTTTGCTTGTATAATTCGTAGAACTATTATATAATCTGTGGTATCATTAAGTAATTTTTGTGGGCGTAGCGTCATTACATTACGCTGGTTACGCGACCACCTTCGGTTAGCGGTTTTTTCTATTGAAGATAACATCAATTCTACAGACTCTATTGAGACAATTAGTTTGTACATGCATTTTTTTGGTGTTTCAGAATAAAAATCTACTGAAAGACCGAGAAAATATCCATTCAGTTCACCAACTCGGCTAAGTGGTCGCCACCCAGCACATGAAATTAGGTGGTCGCTTACCGGCGAAATGAACCTACCTTCTGCAGCAGGGTTGGCACCAGACAGCGCGCGAGCAATGTCGTACTATCCGTCTCTTTCTAAGTTTTCTAATAAGAGAGAGAGAGAGAGTGGAGAGAGCTCGCGCCGTCTTGTGGTAACCGTGCAAGTGGAATTAATATTTTTATCATATACTTACTCGTACAACGTCGGTGACATAGAAGCGTAAGGCCCGTCTAATGGAAAGCGTACCTACCAAGGTACCATGTGGCCCACGGCCTATTAAAAGTCAAAAAGTCAAAATGTGGTTGGATGCAAATCAAGGGGACTACTTAGATATTTAGATCCACAAAATCTCGCATAATGTTTTTCACAGGAAATATTGTCCAATAAAAACCGTAAGTAATTAAATTTCAGACTTTAGCACGGAATGTTATTTTCTCATTTTATTTGTATCCCTCTCGGTGGCACTAATACACAGGGTGTCTCCTAAGTACCTAACTACTGAAGATAAATATGTTTTCATACATTATAATTAGGGGCGGCGTGGGTGAGGCATTGGCCCAGCAGTGGGACACAATATAGATTAATCATTTTTTGTACTGTTATCGTGATGGCGCCAATATTAGACACTTTTTTTCTTTAACCGTAGCATAAAGGACTGACAACTATTCTTGTTTAATATGGCAACACTGAACCATAGACAGCGTCTATCCTATACTTTCATCCAGCATTCAGTACATTATTTATTGAGATAAGTCCATGGATAAGTTTTAGAGGCAATTAGTTGAGGGCCCCTTCGGGGCCCAACTTGATAAGAAATGCAGGAAAAAAAAACCATGGATAAGTCGTTTAATTTAACTTGTCATTAGCTGTCAAATTTACTATTGACTGACCGTCACCGCAGGCCGTGCCAGTTTGTTGCAGACTTAAGGCCTGAATCACACACACTGGTGCATGTCTGTGAGAGGCTTAAGGGTGGTGAATTCAAACAGATACATCATGTACAGGCTGAGGGAAAAGTCTGTATTTATTGTATTTGCTTTTAAAACCCAACGGTAAGTTGCAACTCAGTCATTCTCAAAAAAAAAGCCATAAAAGTGTTGAAAAAATACATAGCTACATAACTCAAGTGCCACTTTTTTAACTGCAAAAAAAGTGTGGGGAAAGTACGAGAAAAGATAGCAAGATAGGAGCAGACGCGGTAATTCTTAAAACATAATTACGCAATATCTAGAAACAGCTTGTTATAGAACCTAAAATAAGTATTCTTCTTAAACTTAAAATCTGCATTAACTAACGCTAATCTACATATCTAATCCCCTTATATCAAAATTAAAATGACCGCAGTTTTCCTAGTCCTTTCTGTTATCACTGTAAGAATCAACAAATTAATCATAGCATAATATTTTCGATTACTTCGAAGATTGTTTACGCAATGAATAGAACAATTCTGGGTATCGTCTCATCATGGTACGGAAATATATTTTTTCGAGTAGCAGCACCTGAAACCAATACACATAATATTATACCACCCTCCGCGCACTAATCAGGAGGGCTAGCACAACAGAAGCCGCGCCGCGACGAGTCGAGAAAGATATCTACCTTCCTCTTTCAAATTTGCACGGTGCGGAGTGAGATAGGAGAAGCTCAGTCGTGCGCGAAGCGACTTGTTTGCAAGTTATGCTAGATGTGCGGGAGATTTAATTTACATACCTACTGACCTACTGTTAAAATAAAGTTTAGACGAAATGAAATCGTTTAAAGTGTGCCTACGAAATTTCAAAAGTTCCTTCAATTTCTCCATGATCCCTGAGAAGGATACTCCGTCAAACAAAAAAATAAGTTTCCAATTCGGTCAGTATATTCGAGTATGCGGGGAGTAGGTCTGAGGATCGTACATAAAACCAATAAGATAGGACAGTTACTCAGCCAAGTCTTAAGCCGGCTACTCACACACCTGCCGCAGGGGCAATATCGGAATTGAACCCTTAATTGACTCCTTAATTGTGATGTGTCAAGCAGGGGCAATTTTTAGATTGGGCCTGCGGCAGGGCGGCAGGGGCGCAAGTCCTTCCTAGCTCCCTAGGTTGTATCTACCGCGGTGCTAGGTTGCCGCATGTGTAGGTAGTACGATTGGGGCAATTCCAATCAGTTCATTGGCGACTACTGAGCGGAGTACACGTGTCACAATGGACAATCAAGAGCGTGAAGTTTGTACCCCTGTAATAGACTAGTGTATAAAGAAGAGAATAGTGTGTAAAGACCGGCCCCGCATGTGGGATAATAAAAAAACAAACAATTCTTTAACAGATTCTTCACCTAGTATCTTCTTTCTTTTTTTTCGGTAGCACCACAGAAAGTGCCAAGACTATACCATAAAAAAAAATTAATTTACTTTATGACTATACCAATCCTTTCGTGTCTCATGAGCGTGCAGCGGGTGGGACTATCACTTGCACACTGAACGGCAGGCATGTGTGTAGAGAACAGCCGAAATTGCTCCGACCGCAGTGCGACCGGTATTGCCCCTGCGGCAGGTGTGCGAAGTAGCCGGCTTTACAATCAATCGATACTAACCATACTAGGCATGATAGAGACGATGGTGAACTCGGGCAAGCCTCTGTCGGTCACAAGTGTCTGCTCCCCAAAATGGTCACCGTCCACAAGATGACCAATCTCCTTCTCCTCAGAATACACCGCTAGCAGCCCCGCTTCGACCAACAACAACCCGTCTTGAGGACTCCGAGCCTGCAAATTGCTGGTGTTAAAAATGCCATTGCCTTACTCCAACGGTACCTATAGTAAAGAAACATGTTTTTTTTACCTAACTGCTCTTTTACAGATCATTCGGCACTTCAATAGTCCGGAAGGTACATCCGATAATCCAGCGCCCTCCATCCCCACCTACTCTGATTCGGACTTGTTCCCTGTCATCAGTTTATGGATATCTGGCATCTTTTGATGATGATGATGATGAAATTACTTCCTACGTATACAAACTCACAACCTCACAAAAAATTCCATATGTGAAGAAGCATAGGTATCACTACCACTATTAAGAGAAAACGAACGCCACCTCAAATGTTAAAAGCCCATCGAGCAAGAACAGGAATGGAAGCCAAAAGTTTCGGACCGATTGGTATAATATATCTAATGGCTTTTCCTATTCACATAGGAAATGCAATGCTAAACCAGATACTCACACTCCTCACTAAATCATCAGGCAAGTATATTTCAGGTTCCAGCAGCTCCACTATATTAGCGATCACTTCAGGCGGCCAATTGGAGAAGTAGGGTATCCTAGCCACGTATTTCCTATAGCAGTACACCTTGATCTCCGTCACCAAGACACGTGGTAACACTTTGAACAGGCAATTACTTTTCTCTATAATGACCAAACTCGACATCTGATGGTCAAAGTACTTCACCACTTTATTATGTATAGTGTCAGGCAGTCTCCTTGTTCGCAGGACGGCAAGGGATTGGCTCCGATGCACAAACCTACGGTGTTCCAACGAGTCTACCCTCGTCATGCAATTGTACAGCACGACTGACCCCCAGAAATGAAACGCGAAGGCGACAGAGTGAGTCAGTATAGCAGTTATCCGGTCGCACCATTCAGTGTTAGGATGTAATGTGTAACCGAATAAAAAGAAACTCTTGCAGATCCTGGATATCGTAAGAAACATATAGAAGGCGCTTCCTTTATGTGCTTTCCGCTGTGACTGATACTTGATCTGCAGCAACCTACCCAAGAATGATTGGGCATTTACTTTTTTTGTCACGACAGAGTAAATCACATTCAGGTTCGCGGTAAGCGTTAAAATCTTAATGGTCACAACGACACCAACCACGACTACCCTTACAAATTTGAATGTGACCGTTCTTCTGAAGCTTCCGCGGTCTTTCGCCCAGTAGTTCGATGATTGGAACAATCTTGCAATGTGAATCAGACTTATAATATTCAGGGTAGGAACGAACAAGTTGGCCCTACACGCAGGGTTATCTATTTCATTACCAAGTCGTAGGAACATGAGGTTCTGAAGGGGAATAGAGCTCATTGCGTGCATAAAAGCATATGTTGACAAATAGTGTATTATTATATCGTGAGGCTTCGTGACTATTTGCCTGGTTGGTTTAATGGCGTACCCAGTTGTCGAGTTGACGAACAAATCAAAAATAAATACGTATTCGATGGCTGCCAACAAATAGTGGCAGAATAATGGGGGGTTGTGTATTAATGAGACATTGAAGTTGAAGACGAGCATGTGTATTAAGAGGAGGTGAAGTATCAGGCAGTCCCAGAAGTTTCTAGAAGAAATAAAAGAATTGAATTGGTTATACAGGCCAATCGTTTAATTGAGACACCACAGGTAATGGGAGAGATGTACGGGGGGAGACGTAACAGAGGGCCTACCGCGAAACGAAAACGAACTACGTTCGTGTATTTCCCTCTCTGTCGCACTTGCTAGTTTAAGCGACAAAGATGGAGATCAGGAACGAAGTTAGTTTTCGTTTCGCGGTTGCTGTTAGTTTTCGTTTCGTGGGGCTACCGCGAAGTGAAAACGAACTTCGTTCGAATATCACCCTCTCTGTCGCTCGAACTAGCAGGTGCGATAGAGACGGAGATACACAAACGAAGTTCGCCTTCGTTTCGCGGTAGCCCCTCAGGCGGTATGGGCAGGCCCGTTGACATGCCGTTGCCTCCCGCGCAGCGTCAATTAAACGATGTAGCCAATTTATTTGCCGATTTACCATCAAATAAGTTCTGTACCTTCCATAAAATGTAAAAATATGTTATTGTTAGGTACCTTAGTAAACCTAAAAAATAGTAACTTTGTACTTACCCGGAACTTTGATCATGTGAACACCGCAACCGAATTTTACCCAATATTGAAGACGGATAGCGGTAACGTAAATCAAACAAAGAAACCATGGGTACCTACTTAACTTATCACAGCTAACGTAGGTAATACATATGTATGTAGGTATATATTTATCTATATTATTAAATGTAGGTAACTAGGTACTTATATTGAAAACAATAATATTTAAATTATTAAACTAAAGAAATACCTACCAACTGCGTAGGTAGGTAAGTATATATACCATGAAATACTTAGGTACGAAATCTATCACTAGGTACAATAAGTTTTTCAATTAGGATTAAAGAAAATGGTCGGAATTCAGAAGGCGTAGCACGGTTGCCATTTTATCACTTATCGTTGTGGATAAGACGTCACTCTTGCACTCGCATAAGTACTTGTCAGAACGTGACGAACGTATTATCCACAACGATAAGTGATAAAATGACCGTGCTACGCCTTCAGTACCTATGCCTTCAGTTTAACCAACACCCACCAACCAACACACGACTTTTTATTTTTTTTATTGGACAGAATATTACTACCCGTTCGCGCTAAGTTTGCCGCTGGCGATATGACGTAACTCGAAGGGTAGCGTTAGCAAAACGGTTTTTCTTCTCATTTTCGAAATAAGTCATATCCTTTAACACCATATTTCGTAAATCACTTCTTAAAGTTTTGCCATTACCCATAGTTAAACCTCAGATTTAAACAAAGCGAAAAACAGACCGGCAAACTTAGCGCGAACGGGTAGTATGCTATTTATGCTACTTTCAATTGTGAAGGTAGGCAAGTATAATATATGCTTTCGCAAGCGTAGCATGGTTGACATTTTATCACTCACATGGATAAAACATCCGTCACGTTCTATCAAGTATATTAATTAGGCCCGCGGACAATTTTTTGTTCCCTCCACCCTGTTTAAGGAAATTATACCTGAATTTACTGAACGGATGAATACTGCCGCGGTTGTTTCGAAACTGTGCAGTTCTCGCCATCGTCATCGCATAGGAGCTCATGTAGTAATGCTTGGAGCGACTGTCACTATACGACAACAAGAATAAATCATGCCACCATCTCCTCAAACTTGGAAATACACCTTTTCCCCATATATCCAAGTACAGGACATCTTTTTCTAGCGCTAATGAAGACAACCTTTCGCGCTTATAAATATTACTTGAACGCCCGTACATTGGAAATACAATTTTTGACTTTACCGCTAGACGACAAAACCAAGTTAGCGCTGTGCGGGTGGCAAAATTTAGAACTAAAGTCCGCCATCTTGTCAACAAACTGTCAAAGTGGCCATTGGACATAGATGTTCGTCGTGTGTTTTTGTGACGATTTTAATCCTAAATATCTGTTAAAATGCCGAAAAATATAACGAGTGAAGTGCGTGAGATAATATTGAAGGTGAAAGAGTTCATGGACGAAGAGAAACGTATGCAAGTGCCCATTATTCCGTTAAGTAAAGTGTATGTTCGGGTCTCTGCCGCTACAGGTCAGTGTTGCTACACGTCTTTAAAAAAAACCTTAGATAAAATAATATAATTATTAATTTACAATATAATGAGGTATAATATAATGAGGTCAATCGCGTTTGCGAGGTCGAATATCGCTCGACATGTTTCGAACCAAAACGTGTGCTCTCCGTTTTATTCTATTTTTATATGTCTGAGACTCCCGCGAGTTTTCATATCATATCTTACCTATTATTAGTGTATTACTCTTTGTGCACTAGGTCAAATTACTTGTAACATAAAAATCTATATACGTAGTTTTTCTCTTTCCATTCTCTTTGTAACTTTAGTAGTCTTCTACTTAAAATAATCTATACTACTAATAACATAATAAACAATTACTGAAACGTGGTAAATTTCCAGGTGTATCAGAACGCACCGTACTTAACATAGTGAAAGAAGCTCGCCTGGTGGAACAAGGGCTCTTGGATCCAGAAACTTTAAAGAAAACGCCCAAAAAACGCGTACGCACCAAAGGAAAGATAGAAGTCGACGAATACGACTTACAAGTCATCAGACGCAAAATCCATGAGTTCTATGCGTTCAAAAAGGAGGTACCCACAATCAACAAACTACTGCAAATACTAAAAGAAGAAATCAATTTCAAAGGCTCTCGGGAGACGCTGCGTAAAATTCTACGCAAAAACGGTTTTCAGTTCAGAAAGACAAAGGTTAATAAAGAGAAGGAGCCCGTACCAGAACCCACGTCCTCCGTGCCTCCAATGGTCCCGCCATACATCCACACTATGTTTAGTCATAAAAATATTCAGTCGTAAGTTAGAAAATCTCAAATGTAGCGATAAAGTCGATTGCTCTGGCAACACCGATGTGACAGGCGGAATTCTGCAGTGCCACCCGTCGTCTTGCTAACTTTGTCATCCATATTTTGAGACTGCAAATCCTTTATTGTTGGTTATAACGAATGATTTATGTATAAATATGATAGAAAACTTGCTAATAGTATTGTAATCGTACCTAAGCTCTATGCAGCACTCGTGAAATAATTGAATGGCAACTAGAAATCGTATTTTTATGTGTAGGTAATTAGACTAGGAATGCCATTGTAATATAACGAATCTAAGCTTGTGAATAGGTTTTAAGGCGTTTCGCTTTGCATACAAATCGTCTTTTAACATTCGCAGAGAAACGGCGTGATATTTTCAGATTATGTAACTAACCATGTCAAAAGACGTTTTGTATGGAAAGTGAACCACCTTAAAAATAATATTCAACTATACATAGTGATATTATGTTTGAAACTTTGACAAGTTTGTAGTTCTGCTACATGAAGTGAAATAAATAGTTTTAAGACACTACCCTTTGAAAGTAGATTATTTTCAACTGCTAATGATTTTCTTCCATTTTGCAAGTAATACACTCGATTAGATAATATCAATCCCTGTTGTATATAGAGTAATTAAACTAAGCACACACAAATGCAATGCAACTTTTTATATCCTGGTACCTAATAGTCTTCGAGTTACAGTTCTTTTGAACTTCGAAGCCTTAAACAGGCAGGTGTAAAGTGAGTGCTCAGTACTGCATAGAAAGTAATTTTAGCTTTACTGGTCTGAGTCTTCCAGGCAAAATCACACCGCTACCTGGAAATCTATCTTAAAAACTGCCTGTAATTTCCATATCCATATTTTTTCTTATAACAAAGTTATATTTTAAAACAATGCCTGTACGATGTTTGTAATAACGTTTTGCGAGGACACTGATGATATTTTCAAGGAACTTTAGTAGCAAGCAACATGTTTTTTTGCAAAGCGAATGTATTATCATGTTTTTCTGTGAGCTTTAACATGATCTTTAGGTCATAGTGACATTCAACCATTGACAGTGTTGAAGCATGATGTACTACATCACCAATCATTCCCTCAATGCTGAGGGTTGTGACATCATCCAATTCTTGTTGACCAGACTTCTCCAAAGGCTCCTATGTATATGTGATTACATTTAAGTTTAAAGAACTTGCATGTTTCACTGACTATTGTTTTGTCATCTGTATCTCTAAGCCATACACAGCATTAATATCTGCCTTAACAAAGGGGGCAAAATATCTGACATGTCCTAACAGCCTTAAGGCGCCGTAGGTTCAGCGAAGTCAAGCGAACAGTGTTTTTGAAACAATATAATGTGTCTGTTTATAATAATATGGTTTTAAAAAAATACGAATAGTAATCTTAAGGCTTTTCTGCAGGGAAATCAGTGTTTAGAAACATGATTAAGCAATTTTCGTTTGATAGAAAAAAATCACGAACATAGGTCTAAAAGGGTCTGAAATACACTTAAAATATTTGTTACAAATTATGCACAAATGCTAAAAATATTAAAATGACTTCTAAAAATCGGCAATATCATGTTTGAGAGAACTCGGTGTTTACTTTTTTATTTATTGAAACGGTAAAAAAATTAAAATTAAAAACATGATTTCCGCGCTTCCGAGCACCCACTTCCATCTCGCTCACGCTTATGCTCAGTGAGAGGGAGAATATACCATGAACCTACGGCGCCTTAAGGCCGAGCCACACTGCCTGACATCACTCGTCACTCATACGACATGACACACCGGACGCGTCTGCGTAGACGTGCACGCAGACGCGTCCGGTGTGTCATGTCGTATGAGGATTCATACATTACACGCAGCGGTGTACATGCTTTACACGCAGACGTGCTGCACACGCAGTCGGTGAGCCTCGGCCTTTAAAAAGAGTTATGTCAGATACAGCATTGCGCCCATTACACCAGCCTTACTATTCTATAACGTCTTTTAACCTCCTCACCGTTCAGCTACGAATATACATATCTTGACGCCGCGATTCGTAGGAGACGGGCTACACTTTTCTGTATATATATGTGTGGCCGGCAACTATGGGCGTCTTGCTGTTACTTGGAACTATATAGTTGCCCAACGCAACCACACATTTTAGCCCCTTAAGCGTAATCAGAGGTCTCGTTGCGATAGGCGCGACGGGTGAGGTCCCACCCAGACAGGAACAGCCTAGTTAGCATCACTAGTAATAGGAGATGAGTACAATACACGCCTCTATTCCCAAAAGGGGTAGGCAAATAATATTGAGTACAGCGAAGCCAAATATCACCTGAAACGCTGGATGGCACTTATAGATTTTGAATAAAATTTTATAATTAATTAGTTTAATTACTTGGCAGTTTGCATGCATGTGTACATGACAAAAAAAAAAGTTGTAATGTGATCCTCAATCACGACAACTGCTCTTAGTTATCAACTCTCTATGATTTGTCACATACAACTTGTCGGAGATTTATGGACATTTCTAGAAAAGTTAGTACATGGCTAGTTACGTCAATAGGCATGCTTCCTTCGGTATTTTCGATGCCCTTCGAACCAGCTTAGAGAGGAACTAATGTTTTTATCGGAGCAATTGCAATTAAAGTACATAAATACTTGGACAAAAATTGCTGCATAGCACTGGTCTAGTGGATATTCAGCCTTAGGGCTTGACGAAACTTTGAATGGTAAAAGTGAAAAGTTAGTACTTGATAAAGCAGTCCTTCATTTCTTATTACGAAATAGTTGGATAGTTTCAATGTACATTAGTATTAATATATCTTCAAAGAGGCCTCATAAAATATCCAGGGTGACTCATCCATTGGGCTAATACAAATAAAACCCTAAAAAAGGTCATTTTTTAAATTGGTATTTAGAACCGGGAATTAATCCGTTTTTTTAGAACTTAACTCTTATTCCATACTTCATATAGACCCATTTGGATTTGTCACCTTGTATATTGCGGCTAGCTGCGATGGTAGGAGCTATACATGTTTAATTTAGATAACAAATTAGCAATAAAGCTATATGCCTCCCTTTATAACATATATAATAGCGGTGCCTCTTAGTTAGGCGCATGTGTTATTATTGTATGATATAAGAATAAATAAGTTAACTTAAATAATTATATTTTAGATAATGTAAATGTACATTTAATTTAATGGAGAATCGTGATTAAACTAGATGGAATTATGACTTGTCCATTTTATTTCCAAAGTGACTTATCAAAGTTAACCCCTTCAACGCCAAAGGTACAAAACGCGTCATGGCGTGCGCGGGCGCTGTCAAAGTCACCTTCCCTTCATGCTTTTAACTAAGGTTCATATTCACACTCTTGAAATACTAGCGTCTGCCCGCGACTCCGTCCTAGTGTCGTTTATATCGTATTTCCATACAAACTTTCACCCGTCCTGTAAACTATCCTATGCTCTTCCTCGGGATTCAACCTATCTCTATACCAAATTTCATCTGAATCTGTTCAGCTGTTTAAGCGTGAAGAGTTAACAGACAGACACATTTTTGCATTTATAATATTAGTACCTATGGATTCTTAGCGTCTAGGTGTCACTTTCGTACGAGTAGAATGGCGTTCAAAGGGTTCGTCATATCTAGCGAACGCACCCACAGCTAGAGCGAGAACGACCCTAAACCGCATAATGCAGGAAGCCGACAACAACAGACATATTTGCGGACAGTATTGGTGTGTTCTGTAGAAAAGTTTTAGCATTCATATCGCAGGAATAGGTAGTGTTGGAGGTATATGAAAGATTTAAACTGTGCTGCTATTATATTATAAATACTAGTGTCTGTCTTTCTGTCTGTTACCCCTTCACGTTTAAACCTAAACGGATTTAAATGAAGTTGGGTAAGTTATAGGGATAGTTTCGAGTCCCAGGGACGGACATGCGATAGTTTTTTTGAAAGGGTGAAAGTCTATAAAGAGCTACGATAGGTTGAAATGAGTTTCACGGAGTCGTAGGCAAAAGTTATTAGTAAGTGAAGGGTCCACGGAAAGAACATGTCTAGACACTTTAACAACATTTCGAGATGATTCAATTAACCATACTATCTTCGCGATTAGACGCTTTTCAAGTGCATAAAAGTGTATTTATATTAATGTTTACAATTATAGCAGAAGGTGTAGGTAATATTTCGTGGAGAGCTCTACATTTTGGGATTAAAATCTCATTTTTCGGAAAAAGTGACTAGACATGTTTTTTCCGTGGACCCTTCAAGAAATGTATATTCGCCATAGATCGACGTGGATCGCCCGTTGGTCCCACAAGGAAAATATTGAATATTCTCTGCCCATATCCTCTACTCGTGATAAGGGTTATACGCTGTGACAACATTAGGGTAAATGACCCAGTGCCCGACACTAAACAAATATTTTCGCATTTCGATCAAATGCAAAACATAATTATTAATATACCTAACAAACTTTTAGGATCTGAACATGCTATAATAACATGAAACGGTCTGAAACATGTATTAAAAAAGGTAAAAATTTTAAAGAGCACAAAGTGTTTCATAAAGTCCCTAAACACTCAATATTTTTCTATTATCATTTATAGCAACAGGTACCCACTAAGTCTCCGCCCTAGACAGATAAATATTGGGTACTACGATCTTGTAGTAGCAAGTGCATTTCTATTTAAAATTAATTGATATCCTCCCATCTTTGGTTCACATTTGGAAAATCTCATGTATTCCTAATGCCTAGCTTTTCGATTCTAATAAAAGTTGGAGGTATGTACAGTCAGAATCATATAGCAGCAGCCATTAGTAGCAGCCAAACTTGCCAAATATATCGAAACACGTCCTTACTCCTTTAGTAATAAATGTGTTCCGATATATTTGGCTATTTTGGTTGCTACTACTGCTGATATGATGCCGACTATACAAGTTTACATACATACAATATGCATAAGTGGATAGTGTAATAATTACATACAAACGATCACGCCTTTATCCCTAAAAAGGGGTAGGCAGAGCACATGAAACTTGTGTTCCAGTACCACTTTCAGCATAAATGTGGGTATAAAAGATCGACAAAATGTGATATCGCAGGGACAGGTTGCTAGCCCATCGCCCGCAACACACTTCAACCCTGTTCCATTAGTCGGCTCTTACGACACCCACAGGAAGAAAGGGGGAGGTGCTATTCTAACCCGACACCACACGGGAAATAATAATAATTAACACCTTTTAATTTATTTATTCATTTTATTAATATAACATGATTATGACTAACAAAACAAGCAATATACTTATTAGCCTAGGGACCATATACTAGGACTCTTGAGACAATGCGAATGCAAGTACATAAATTCCATTGTCTCAATAAAAAAAATAAAGGTGCACCCATAAATTACCTTTTACTATTAGGTATAACTAATCTATACATTGATTGCAACAATTTACAGCCAACCAAAGCTCAGAATAGTAAATCCTTATTTTAATATCGAGTAAATTGTAAAGTATTTTCAGAATACCTAGGCGTGATTGAGTGGAGACCAAAAAACTAAGCCAATAAGGATTTAGACCCACTAAACGCCAATCATGCGTCAGATCTTTCACTAAATTTGGATATTAGCGTGGCGGTGAATGGATAAATGTGTAAATAATTTTAACCGACTTCAATTGTTTTATTAGAAGGGTCCCTTCGATTTCTCCAAGATCCCATACTACCAAAAGCAAAAAACGTTTTATCGGTATATTTCACCGCTACAGTAAAATTTCGCCGTAAAACATTTCGATAAAACTTACTGCGCTAGGGCCTCTACGAATACCTCTTTCAAATGGTGGGTACACACTGAGCTAACGAACGACCAACCAACGCGAAGCATTTATGTGACAGCTATTTGTTAGAGTGAGATAAATAGCCGTTCGTTGGCTTGGTGTGTACTCAACAAAAAAGAATTTTCTAAATCGGTGCAGCAGGCGTTTTCGATTAATCGGGGATCATACATAAACAATAAAAGATTCCGACCAACGAAAACCTTCGTGTTTAAGTCGGTTAAAAAGTGATTGTATAATCGTTTAATAATATCGTCTATTAAAGCTTTCCGCTGTGCCACAACCGCAAACCTAACCAAACAAATGTACCTATTATTAATGTGTCACAACGGAACTTGTTCGATTCCGATATTACCTACCGGCTAATGGTACAGATCAATTGAGAAACTTTTATCTCTGTCAAAGACTATGCCATTGACATGAGCTGTGTACAACATTATGAACTCCACCCAATTAGCCTTTTCACCGCTAGATGGTAAAGCAACTTGCCGTGCCACCTCACGCCACAAGGGTAAAAAAATAATGGATAAAGAAATAATGCCAACATGAAATTGGGCTATTTCAGAGTAGGTTTTCATAAATTATTAAAAAAAAAAATGTCGGCAAATGCCGTCTTTGGCGTCGGTGTCACGAATCGTCGATGACGTGATGTCACGTGTTTGGCGGTGAAAAGGTTAGTAATGTGTTGTGTGATGCCTGCGTATAGTAAACTATAGCATCGGCAAATGTAATTGGCAACAGCAGTGATAGTGCATCTCTTTCCCACCTGCATAGTGTTACGGAGTATGTTTCAAATGTTTGACGTCTCCACAAGTTGCGGACACTATACGTGCGTGCACCTATTGGCGAAAATGCCACACCATTGCCATCTATACAGTGTATTGATATTGAATCTAGATTATTTATTCGATGCT
The DNA here is from genome assembly GCA_945867215.1 of Epinotia demarniana. Taxonomy (NCBI): domain Eukaryota; kingdom Metazoa; phylum Arthropoda; class Insecta; order Lepidoptera; family Tortricidae; genus Epinotia; species Epinotia demarniana. Next base: position 62,307,817 of record OX244259.1, read on the forward strand.
ATATGTGATTAAATATACACCAATTCAAAGTCTACCTACTTTTGTAGTTTACGGGGAGTTTGAAAATGAATGGGGAAGAGACAAAATATTGTAATCTTGCGATGACCGTTCCAAGATACAGATTTTAAGGTGTAACAGTAGATAGATCATCGATCGATGCGACGGACGCCGATCGACCGACTGGTCGTCTATCAAAGATAGTTCTAGCACGGCCGATATTGTGTAAAGAGAGAAATTTCTGGTACATACATGATGTTTGGTTAGTATGTTTATAAAGGTCCTGATTTTCATGTACTTATTGGGATCGCCAGAGACGGAGATACACAAACGAAGTTCGTTTTCATTTCGCGGTAGCCCCTCTGGTATTTACAGATGGTGTTATGTCATGAGTTGTAGACATTGTCCAAGGTATCCGAACTTTGGTCCAATAAATATTAAAATATAGACATCACGAGTGAAAAGGACTACGAGCAAAGCGACTAGTAATTATGTTACAGGGTGACATTTTAATCAGTGTCCAAATTCAAATATAAGATTCTTCAGCAAAATTATTATAAAATACGTATTTTTTGTTTCATATCATTCAGTACAAAAAATTTTAGTAATTGCCGCTTAAACTTATCCCAAAAAAACCTTACCGCGCGGGCACCTCAGCGGGTAGTAAAGTTTTTTTTTTTTCCGTATACTGTGGCTTTTTGCTACTTAGGCACTTTGCCAATGTCAAGTGGGGGGAGATTTGAATTTACGGAACTGTGGAGTGCACCTATAAAGGTAGTAAAGTTTGCGCACGGCACGCCTCCCCTCCCCCGGTAACCACGCCCAGTAACCACGCAGTACGGATAATCTTTTTGGGATAGACAAATTATAATTTTAAAAATACCTACAAGTTTTTTTTTCAAAAATGGAGTCTATTAGTGATACCAAATGCCTACAAAAAATTTGGACACTGATTAAAATGTCATCCTGTATATGTAGACAAAATTCTAGATTACATATGTACAGTCCATCCAGCATGACGCTGGATGAACGCGATTTGTATGACAACAGTCGTTTTCTAGGGTTCCGTACCCAAAGGATAAAAACGGGCCTCTATTACTAAGGCTCCGCTGTCCGTCCGTCTGTCACCATGCTGTATCTCATGAATCGTGATAGTTAGACAGTTGAAATTTTCACAGATGATGTATTTCTGTTGCCGCTATAACAACAAATACTAAAAACAGAATACAATAAATATTTAAGGGGCTCCCATACAACAAACGTGATTTTTTGGCCGTTTTTATAGATAATGGCACGGAACCCTTCGTGCGCGAGTCCGACTCGCACTTGGCCGGTTTTGTTTTATTTCATTTATGGTCCCCTGACGGATAGTTACGGGCAGTCCCTAAACATGACACATACGTTTTCAACAAAACGAACAGAGAAACCTTAACTTAAAACTTTTTATGAATCTCTCCATACAAGCTACGAGAGTCCCTGAGTCTAAAACCCGCGGTAAACCCGATGAGTGCCTGACGTTTGCCAACAAAAAAAGCGGCCAAGTGCGTGTCGGACCACGCACAATGAAGGGCTCCGTGCCTATTAAAAAGGTCGTATCGTTACTGAAATCTTATTTATTTATTTTATTTGATATACAATTTAACAGCATTACAGTATAAGCCAAGGCGCTGGTAAAATTAAATTATTTAACATACATATACACAATAAGAAACAAGCTATAGTAACAAATGATATTTAAAAATTAATCTCACAGAATCTTTTCAAAATAGGAAGATATGGCACTTACGTCCTTTTCTTTAAGGAAGACAGTTTTTATGAATATCTCGAAAACCTTTGACAGGATCTTGTTCAAAACAATTTTCGCTGAAATAATTTAATAAGCCTTATGTCCATGATGTTTTCAAATTTTTAAAATACACGTTTCAAAAATTAGATAGGGGGGGCACAATTTTAGTGACTTTCGGGGCGATTATCTCCGACTCTATTCACTAAATCAAAAAAATTGCTTAGAAACCTTATATTTATTTTGAAAGGCCTATCGATTGATGTGCCACACGTGGGCTTGCAATGAAAAAAAATTTAATGGCTCTCAGTTTTATGTATAGAGTGCACCCTAAAAAATTTTTTTTAGTAATTTAATTACATGTAGCGGGTAACAAAATACACCGATCCTCAAAATTTTATTCAAATACACCTTATAGTTTTCGAGTAAAATGCCTGTGATATACGGCCGGTCGGACAGACAGACAGACATGACGAATCCATAAGGGTTCCGTTTTTTGCCATTTGGCTACGGAACCCTAAAAATGGAAACTGATAACTGACAAAACACGATTGGTAAGTATTCTATAAAAGTTTCAGGAAATTTTATACCACAAATGTACCGGAAACAGCGGTATAGCATTAGTGTGATTAAATTAAGTCGTACTATAACAATTTACAATAGATATTTTTTTACTCTATGTTTCGGAGCCTTACTTTTACGCAATACCGGAAGCTGTGCCGATTTCAAAAATGTGTCGTTTGCAACTAATAACTATAATAATATTGTTATTATATTACATTAAATGTCTCGTGGGCAAAACTTATCATAAAAATGTCTAGTACTGTAATTTCAATAGATTTACCATGAAATTTACATGGTACCGATTTGGATCTCTACGATATATTAAGAATTTGTAACATAGTTTAAAGTTTTGGGCAAATTATACAGTGTATTATTGGTATCGTATTATCACAAGCAATAAATAACTCATTTTTTAGCTAAATGTGTTTTTGTCTTCGTCAAAATTTGCTAAGTCCATGGGGACACATACGATTCATATAGGATCATTTGCCCTGCTTGTTTTCTAGACATAATGCAAAACCAATTAACGCCTTAAACTTAAACAACTTGTGATTATTTGAGTTCGCTGAAATCAACTCCATTCAAAATGCAAATCACGATAGACCAGGGCCTTAGAGCATTAAACCTACCAGAGTGGCCATTGACAGGCGTTCCCCTCTGCCAAAAGTATATGACCAGTGGTCATACACATTGTATGGACTGACGTTTATCTGACGTAGCTATTTTCACGTTACGCATACATTTGACGTTCCCCTCCCCCGCAAAAATCGGTAGACTTTTTATGTATAGCAAATGACTCGTGGCCACTCCGGTTGGTTTAATGCTCTAAGTCCAGGGCGGAAGAACCCCATAACAATGACAGATTTATAACAAGGCGGCCAAATTAAATAACTATTACCTATGTATGTATTGTTAGCTTTATTACTAATAACAACGTGTTACATAATTAAAACCTTGTCGTAGTACATACATAATAGTTCTATATCTACGCAAATATCATTAGTGCCCTAAAATGCGTTCAGAAACCGTAGGAAATAACCAGCATTCTTACAACCGATTTTACTATGAGAACTTTCTTGTCTGTGGTAGTATGTAAAATCTGTACTGTAATGTCATTACAGTACAGATTTTTGTATCATGAGTTTAAATTTGGACCAGCTGTCAAAACTCAAGCGGGTCTCTATTCTAGTATCCATAGATATTAAAACATTTATCGATACGAAACGTCAATTCAGTATGTTTTTTTTTTATATAAACCGCACGACATTTGATCTCGAGTGATATGAGCATATGAGTATAGGGACTTCATTCGTTTGTCTACGATTAAAAAAAACCATTCGTCATGACGAATGGCTGTTGTCGTTTTCGGTTCAATTTTTTGCTGTTATTTACCTACTTATGTGTGTAGATAAAGTAGTGTATGAAACTGTACATAATTAGGCCTTAAAACACTAGTGTGATCCTCACCACACTCGTATTTTAACGCCTCTCATTATGGATCAGTCGCATAAACTACTATTGAAAGTCACACAAGTATTATGTATAAGTATAATTGTCGTGAATACCAAACTTCAACGTTGGATTATCCATGTCTTGCGACAATGGCGCGGCATGGCGCTTGGTTGAATTTAATTCTTTGTCTCAAATATACAACCTATCATTAAATGTTTTAGTTACAAATAGCTTGCCTCAAAACCACCAACAGTAAATACAAATTTAGTATTTTTTTTAAACAACAGATAATTGTACTAATATAAACAATAATATGGAAGCGAAATTTTATTTTATTTAAATATTATAATTTTTTACTTTATTGCCGCTAGATACCAATACAATTTACTATAATAAATAATCAATTACTTAAAGATAACATTAACTTAAAATATACATCACCAACTACTTTCCTTCAAACCCTAAAATGCAACTAGATAAATGTCTTTTATACTATAATTGTTTTAAGTCTTGTTCCTATTAAATTTATGTGAACTGAAAATGTTGCCTTTTAAAATAGATACTAAATGCTGCTACATCCCGATAGCTTCAAAAGTTATTATTAATAAATCATTGTTAAATATATCATTTGCGCAATTCAAAATGACGAAAAGTGTTCATTATTAGAATTAGCTTGGAGAATTTGTTTGAAGAATGTCAACATTTCGCCATAGTGAAAAATTATAGTTGTATATTATAAGATTATAACTGATTATTAGTAAATATGTAGCCAGTCAAAGTATTATGTCGACCATGAGCTCATCGTAACCTACACAACATTAAATATATAATACTTAAATGAATTATTGTATACCATTTTGAAAAAAATATACTTCGATTCTTCTCGAGGCGAGATTTTCTTTCCGAACCAGTGGTACTTAATCAATATTTATAGGTGTAAAGAATAAATAATTTTGAATATTGTGTTTTTTGACTGTGTAGATCATTTTGCGTAACCACTTCTGCTCCCGACTGTACATTTAAGCATTTGCTTTACTTTACTGAACAACTTCTTAGCCAATCGGTATTAACATGAAATATAATCTTTCATTTTGGCGTAGACATATCAATGATTGACTGAGATTAAGTCACAATATAAGCGCACACGCATGACGTCATGAGGCACGTAATATTGCGATATTCCAAATGCTAGAATAATTTGAATAAAATATAATAATAAATATAAGCACCAAAGTATATAAATCTAGAATATAAGGCCTATTCGCTGGACAGATCGTTTTAGATAAAATCAGAACTCGCTTTCAATTCCCAGTCACATCGAGTTAAGTTGCAACCAGGAAAATTTAACTTTCGGGAACGGCAGGTAAAATGTTTACATGGTAAAATTGCTGATCTGATTGATGACTCGCGGTATTAAACTTCTATTAATCTTTTAAAAGGTTCTTCTTCAACGGGATTTATATCATTCTAAATTGGGACAGCGCTGAATTGTTTTATTTAAACACAAAAACAAATCCAATAAGATTTCCGTTCATTCTAATTTCATCAGATCAGAGCTCCATTGTGGAACGAAACTTTCGATTCCGCAGATTCCATTTGAATTTTGGTCTCATACTCTAGAATAAAAATTAAGTCTCAGTTTAACATTGACACGTCGATCCAAACACTTAGAACTAGCGGGACTCGTTTCCTTAGAACCGATGGAACAACGATCTTGAAAATATACCCCTAACTCCAAAAATCACAACCCCGTTGTCAACCCCTGATTTGAGGCCTCGTTTTATCCACAGCTAGAGATAAAAGTGGGTCAGCATCAGAATTAGCTTAGCAAAATAACACGCTCGAAATGACCAACACAGATCCTTATTCCCTTGACATTAGACTTCGTGTGTAGATCATTTTGAACACTAGAACTGAACTCACTCTCAACACATCCTCAGAAGCCCCCAATAATATAAGATTTAAAAACAGAACATTATGAACTTTACATCAGAGACATTATTGAAAAGTCTTGTCAGTTCGGAAATCAATGAAAAATAGAATACAATAGGGATGATGACTAAGATTTTTTTAATGATGTCATTCGAACCAGTTTTTGGAGATGAACAAATGTTTGTATGGGAGCAACTACCATTAAAGAACATAAATACCCAAAAAAATGAGACAATGATTGACCTCGCTGGCGGCAGCGCAAAACGCTTCATACTGAAAGACAGTTAAATTTTATGACGTCACAATAATATTGTATGGAAAATCAGGTAAATTGTTGTTTCGGTCGCGAAATACTACGTTTAAGTACATAGTTGTCATACAATTTTGTTTTGAACATGAGTCATCATGCCTATTCAGAATTCAGAATTAGAAACCATTTGCGTATGGCGTGACGGGGCAATTTCCCAGTAAGCATTGCGTGTTACCTCACAACGGAACAGAAATTCCAAATGGAACATTTCAGGCAGCAAACGGTCTTTGTTCCATCAATTCTACAGACGCGAGTCCCATGCGTGACGGCTTCCTCCTAGCGACTGGAACTTTACTCAAACCTTACATTACATGGAACCCGCTGGTTCCGTGTTCTCTTAGCATAGTTCCTCCTCGGGCTCGTCGGGTTTCGGCAAGTCGGTCGAGTTGTCGGGATGGCTGTCTTCCTCGGGCGTCGAATGCTGGAATGGGTAAGGTTAACTTATAGCGAAATATAATTAGTACATGAAGGCACAGAGGCTTTTTACAAGCTTTTAACCTCCTAAGACCCCTGGTGCTAAATTTGGAACAAATTTCTAAATTGACTTTGTACTTTTACTGAATGTCAAAAAGTTCATAATTCAAAACCTAAAGCGTACCGTGGGTCTCAGGAGGTAATTAAGGCACCGTAGGTTCAGCGAAGTTAAGCGAACAGTATATAACAATATAATGCGTCTGTTTACAATAATATGGTTTCAAAATATACGAACAGTAATCTTGAGGCTTTTCTGCAGCGTGATCAGTGATTCTAAACATGATTAAACAATATTCCCCAGATAAAAAAAATCACAAACATAGGTCTAAAATTCACTTAGAGTCCGCAGTAAGCTCGATTCTCCATACAAACGCAGTTACGCTCTCATTTTAAAACTACGTGTTGGATTATAACGAAACTTTGCATGTACAATGACATGAGGTATAATTATCTATGTCTGTAATTAGTTTATGTAGCTTTTATAAACTGGAACCATAGAAACTAATTACAGACATAGATATACCTCATGTCATTCTATATGCAAAGTTTCGTCACAATCCAACGAGTAGTTTTAAAATGAGAGCGTAACTACGTTTGTATGGGAAGGTGAAATTCGGCCGAGCTTACTGCGGCCTCTTAAAATATTCGTAACAAATTATGCAGAGAAGCTAAAAATATTAAAAATTGCTTCTATAAATCGGTAATATAATGAGTACTCAGCGATTACTTTTTTATTTATTTACGGTCAAAAAAAATAAATCAAAAAACACGATATCCTTGCTTCCGAGCACGCGCTTCCATCTCGCTCACGCTTATGCTCAGGGAGAGGGAGAGAAGACCATGAACCTACGGCGCCTTAACTTGTGATGTATGGTTTATCCGGGTTGAATCTTGCAACTGAATTTTGAAGCAGATATCTTCAACCGATCGATGTTGGGTGGAGGTATAGTGGATGACACTTGAATATTATACCATCGACCTGATCTGATGATGGAGACAGGTGGCCATGGGTCAGTAACCGACGTAGTTAACCAACGTAACCCCGTTGAGTTTGGATTCGTTAGAATCGTCTCAATGAGTTGATGACGGTATACAAGAAAGTACAGTCGGCAATAAAAGCTTATATCAAATATGAATTATTTGACAAAAACTTATTTATGCCATACACAATCATAGAGTGAGATAGGGTCAACATACACATGCGTAGGTAACATAATAAATAAATAAATTAAAAATTAATGCTAAATAAAAATATTACTTCATAATAATATTTTTTTTTAGGGTTTCGGACCCAAAGGATAAAACGGGGACCCTATTACTAAGACTCCGCTGCCCGTCCGTCTGTCTGTCCGTCTGAGCCGTGATAGCTAGACAATTGAAATTTTCACAGATGATGTATTTCTGTTGCCACTATAACAACAAATACAAAAAAACGGAATAAAACAAATTTTTAAGGGGCGACCATACAACAAACGTGATATTTTTGCAGTTTGTATACATGGTGCGGAACCCTTCGTGCGCGAGTCCGATTCGCACAATACCGGTTTTTTAAGAGTGTCAAGCGTCGGTAACATTAGCTTTGTTTAAAACAATTTTATGCGAACTGAACATAATTACATTTATTTATTTTTTATCTCTGTCCCCCTTGGGCCTACCCACGCTTCGCCTTCCGGTACGTGAGGACCTTTCCGGCCCAACGGCCATCGGTCCTACGTGCAATGTGCCCCGCCCACTGCCACTGAAGTCCGCTGGATGCGGGTGGCGTAGGACCGGTCATTTTGGCACTCTTCGGGGAGGCCTATGTCCAGCATTGGACGTCCTTCGACTGATATGATGATTTATCTTGGACCTGTGTAGCCTAGTTGGTAGTGAGCCTGCCTACGAAGCCGGAGGTCCCGGGTTCGAATCCCACTAACGGCATTCATTTGTGCGATGAGCACGAATATTTTTTCCAGTCATGTTTTCTATGCATTTAAGTGTTTTTTAATCTAAATGTATAACTACTCACTTGCTTGTGGCAACCACAGTTGACAATCGGACCCGTAAACTGATTGATGCAACTGCGGTTGCCAAGCAAAAGTATCGGCTGCCTTGATAAAAAAATCCAAAGCAATTAAGTCTCTATTTTTTAAAATTAGAAATCAAGTGTGTGGATAAGTATGTATCGTCGTATAGTACCCATAGTACAAGCTTTGCTTAGTTTGGGACTAGGTCGATCTGTGTAAGATTGTTTCAAAATATTTATTAACAGGCTCAGCCTAGTTGGGCGTCTGACGGATATAACGTTTATTTTAAAAAAAATTTTTTATCGAAAACAAAACATTAAGAGGAATGCCTGCGATTTTCCCATACAAACGCTCTCGACTGTTTCCTCTCTGGTTTTTGAACATAGAGCAATGTTTTTTTTTCAAATAAGATCAATATCATCAATATCTATGCCGCTGTGTTGCTTTTTTGGATATTTTTATTTTAAAGAAACTTACAGCGCCTTGAAAATCGCAAAAACGGCTTAATTGAATTGGCTGCCAAAAAAGGCGCAGTATACAAATATGACAACAAATATCAAAAAAATCAAAACGTAGCGGCGTAGATAATTTCTTCCTCTTGCAGTTCCCAAAATTTTATAATGATTGGTTGTGTTTTGGAGGAGGAAACAGTCGAGAGCGAAACCTCGATTTTCGAGTTTTTTGCGTGAGATTTTTAGTCCGAGCTGCAGTTGTCCTTATCGCACGAATTGGAGCTCCCGTCCACAGCGGCGCGACAGAAACATTGCGTCAAAACTCGAGATTTGATAAGTTGCTCAGCTAGGCATTGCTCTTAAGAAATAATAAAAACGATCTACATACTACTGATACCGATACCTCGTAGTTAACAGCGTTGGGGCTCACGTAAGAGGGTGCCGCGTTCTCCCGGACCCCAGCGCTGGGCGTGGGCTCCAAAGCCTCAGGCAGAGGTATCCTCTGAAACAATGGTACGTGCAACGAGGTTGGTAAGCGATTTTTTACGAACCAGATACTATTAAATAAAGAAAGAAAACATTTATTCGTGGCAAAATAGTACATTGTTTAACGAGGGTCGTAAGCGGAATATTCTTACGCCCGTATTATACACAATGTTTTTACCCTATTTTCAAAAGTACGTTATCCTCACTTTAACATAGATTTACATATTTGAAGTTTGCAAATTTGTAAGAAACTACCCTCAGTTGTTCACTAGACTCGCCGACCAACCGCGACGATACGAGACCAGGTATAAAAATAAACTAGCACGCACCGTATTATCGAAAGTAGCACTGCATAGTAATAGCCCAAACGTTATGTGTATAAAGATATTTTTTCTACTCCTGTACTTTTATCTGTCATTTACATAGTCCCGAACACTAATATAAAGACATAAAAAACAAGTCTGCAGAAAAGTCTATACTCTATTCCCCATAACAGCACGGCCCAACCGTGCTGTTTTGTCGCCACAACGATACGCTTAGCAGCCATACGCTTCTAAACCTGGGTAGTATTACATGATCAACTATTTAACGACAAAATCAATTAGGTACTACCAACTTAACAAACCACTAAATGTTTTTACTACAAAGAAATTATTGTACTAAAGGCATTGCTGCCAACTTAAGAAAAACCTTAGTCTCAATATGACAGTACTGGCAAGTTGAATTAAGAACAAAACAGACCATAAACAAGAGGTGTCAATATGTCATGTTTCCAATTTCCCACCGAAATTCCAGTTCAAAATTAAAAGACGATATATGATAACTATTCGTTATTAATAACTTTTTAAGATTTGATTCGTATTTGTGAAGTGAAGAAAAATGTGTACGTTCCTTTTAAAATGGACGAAGAAGAAAATAACTGCACCGCTGAAGAAATTGCGTGAGTAGTAATAGAACTAACGGAAAACTTACTGCCTGAAAAGTCAAATGCTATTTTATTTAAAATTAGTCGTAGAAAAAGTATTGTATGCAACGGTGTATAACTTGGTCTTAAAACGCTCGTGGCGTCTTTAATTGCGATGCTCGCCAAGGCTCGCATCGCAACTCACGACACTCGCGTTTTAAGACCCTACTTATACAACAGTTGCATAAAATACTATTATCTACGCACATATCATTAGTGCTCTAAAATGCGTTCAGAAACCGTAGGAAATGACCAGCATTACTAGAACCGATTTTACTATGAAAACTTTCTTGTCTGTGGTAGTAGGTAAAAAGTAGGTAAAAATCTGTACTGTAATAACATTACAGTACAGATTTTTGATAAAATTTGTATCGTTATGAGTTTAAATTTGGAACAGCTGTCAAAACTCAAGTGGGTCTCTATTCTAGTATCCATAGATATTAAAACAGTTATCGATACGAAACGTCAATTCAGTACGTTTTTTAATACAAACCGTACGACATTTGATCTCGAGCATGGACGTACACTAATCTGGACTGAGTACTAAGTTTTATTAGTCAATCAAAATTGAACCATATTACCGACCAAGGTAGGTACACAATTGTATGATAAAAGACTACTAGAGAAAGCGTTCCGAGCGAGAGCAACCAACCCGAGGATGGTGTCCCACTCGCACGAGTTGCCAATGTAAAAATAATAATGATATAGTGGTATTAACAGGTATTAAATTATACTGAAAAAAAATACCTGCTCATAATTACGAGCCGACATTATATAGGAGATGTTACTTTATACCTAAGTTTTAATTTACTTATTAAAACATGGTAACGCATTAAATATTGAGGTAATCAAGTGGTAATTTTAAATATCGACTTGTATCCCCAACGTTGACATCTATTTTTCAAATATTGTCATTGGACTCTTGTTGCCTTGTTTTAGTAAAAAATGGTGAAAATATGTTGTATAAAGGGATGTAAAAGCGAAAGCTTTAATAATTGTGGAATATCATTTCATAGGTAAGGAACATTTTGCTTTATTTTACGACAAAACGACAAAACCATATGCCAAACTTATTAGGGTGACTATGATTTGGGCCGGTGTGAGAATGCAAAGTCGTAGATAAGTCGGCAGAGCAATTATGTTAAATTATTTCATTTAGTATTTTAAAAATGTACTATCCATACTTCCATATTTTTCTATACTGTGTTCATACTAATGTTATAAATGGGAAAGTGTGTGTTTGTTTGTTTGTCCGTCTTTCATGGCAAAACGAAGCGACGAATTAATAAATATTTCTACAAGATATGTTGTTATTTCATTAAGTATTGCGGCATTCTACTGATAAAATCTAATTAGAAACTTTTAATGAAACATCAAAAACCTAAATGACGTCAGAATTTTATGGAGTCATAAGACGTTAGTAAACATTTAGTAAAAATGTCATCATCATCGTCCTCCTCCCCTACCGTTATTCTCGGTAATCCCAGTTGTGCCCTAAACGAGACCGAAGTCCGCTAAGTGTCAAACGGACGTTAGTAAACATGTATTTATGTTTAAATAAAATATATATGTAGGAACATGATGTTTTTATTAGGAGTTTATTCGTGAGCTTTATTTATTTGTAATACAAGAATCATTTATTTGGACTGTATTACTTGCCAAAGCGAACGGTTCTGCACCACGCGCATCCAGAGGATTCCCGGCACGTTTACCAGTTCATCACTCTCTAAACAAGAATTTTAATAAATCCTAATATTTGCATAGGTACTTGGTCACCCTAATTAGAACGAGATGCAATTCTCTAGTATGACTTCTCTGTCGGCTACGCTTTTTTAATCGCAGTACTCAGTCCAGATTTGTATTTGTATTTGTATGAGTATAGGGACTTCATTCGCTTGTCTATGATTTAAAAAAAAACCATTCGTCATGACGGATGATCGAATTGCCGCCATTGCTCTTGTCGTTTTATTGTTGGTTTTTTGCTGTTACTTACTACTACTTATGATATGTGTGTAGATAAAGTAGTGTATGCAACTGTACATAATTAGGCCTTAAACACTCGTGTGATCCTATTATGAAACTCGCTGACGCTTCGAAAACCACACTCGTATTTTAAGGCCTCTCATTATGGATCAGTCGCATAAACTACTATTTAATTTCGACAAACGCGACAGAATAGAGGGTGCACATTCACATACCTGAAGTGTCCAGGGGGCCTAGACAAGGTTACAATCGACAAGCGCTAACGCCGATAGAAAACTTATAAAATGTATGGGAATGACAGATGTTAACGAAAAGTGTTTCGTCGGCATCTGTCATTCCCAAACCTGTGATAACTCGGGGCACATTCTAGGGATTTGATATCGATATGTCGATATATAATAATACATGTGAGGTCAACCGGGGAAAATGCGTCTATGGGGTAAATGCGTCTTTTAAAGATATCTTCGAAACGCATCGTTTTAGAACTATTACAACCCTCGATGTTGGCATGGTTACCAAACTTTCAATTCAGACGATTGTAATAGTTCTAAAATGATCTTTTTGGAGATATCTTCAAAAGACGCATTCACCCTAAAGATGCATTAGCCCCGGTTGACATTGCTCATTAAAAATTCTCGATTACTATAAAAAGGTTCGATATCACATCTGATATCATGCCTCTTAAGATAATAAATGTATGTGGATGTTCTTTCGAACAAAATTACAAATTGGCATTCATAGGCTAGAGTAAGGGCGGGTTGCACCGACTTACGATTACAGACCGATCAACGTTAAATATGGCGCTGACAGCTGTCAATCCATAGAAACTTGTCAAACGTTCCATACATTCAGATTTTAACGAACACCGCTTACGATTACAAACGGTTTGGTGCAACTCGCCCTAAGAGTACGGAGTCCAAAATAATGATGCCGCCCAAGAAAAAGTCACGCTCATTCTTTTCACTCATGGATTTACTGCTATTAATGTACTTTTAGTAATAAATGAAGATGGAATCATTTTTAAGAAATAATAAAAAACACGATATAAAATGATTGGAATAAAACTTTAGTGCCAATGTGGAAATACAGACCTGGATAAAAATAAAATAAATTCTTGGAAAAAACACTTTTTTGGAATTTAAGAAGCAGTATACGAAGCGATTTTGCATAGATTGATTTATTATGTAGAACATTTAGGGTGAGTTGCACCAAACCGTCTGTAATCGTAAGCGGTGTTCGTTAAAATCTGAATGTATGGAACGTTTGACAAGTTTCTATGGACTGACAGCTGTCAGCGCCATATTTAACGTTGACCGGTCTGTAATCGTAAGTCGGTGCACCCCGCCCTTAGATGTTGACAGTAACGTCGATATATTTAATTGTCGATAAAATATTTTGCTACGTCACTTTAGTGTAAGTGCCCCGAGTTATCCCAGGTTCATTCCCATACATTTTATTATTTTCTATTGGCGTTAGCGCTTGTCGATTGTAACCTTGTCTATGGCCCCAGGTCTGGGGCTTCCTGTTCTCTGAAGGCACTCCCAGCTACTAAGCGGGCGTGCAGATCTGACTTACCACCTGTCTTCGCCTAAATATACCTCAAAGAGACAGCCCAAACTCTCTTGATGTGACGTGCACTCTCAAGACTAGAACTTTTTAACTTGGGTTGGTCTGAGACGGTTCTGAACGCAATTTGCCTAGTTGGAGTTTTTCCCACATTGCAGTTTGACCACCGAGCATTATGCCTAAAACGCAAAATGGCTACATCATTTTTTAAAATTCGTGTAAGTACCCAATTAGCGTGAATTGTTAAATAAGAATTAAGGCTTTCCAATTCGAGTAAAGCTACATACGCGACACAATATATCCGCTAGGCGGCGCAACGTTATCGTAATTCTCCCCAGTAACGCACACCATTAGATTTCACGCACACTATCTCACTTTAATGAGACAGGTCACTGACCTAGGATTGATTATTTTTTTGGTAACATTAAGAATAAAAACCAGTCACCAACCTCCTTAGAGAAACTGAAATTGTCAAAACATATTACAGGAAAATGACAGACCTGTTGACATTTCGTATTTTATTCCAAGTATGTTTCTTAGATACCTTTCGGTGATTTCGGTAGGTGATATACAATTAAAAAGGCAAATGGTACCTACGTTAGATTGACAACGTTATAGTAACTGTATGCGTGTTCCACTAAGGTGCAAAATCGCATGAATATAAGCAGGAGAACATTGATGAAATTTTCCTATGATTTTGCCAACTTCTACCGACAATATGGATCTTCCTATCGTATAACTTAATTTCAAGAGAATCCAAGAAAAATGCAACTGATTTCAATAAATCACAGTCCACAAATAAAAATGTTAATGACTTTAGAATTTATCTTGCACAAGTGTGCGCTGTCTTTTACAACCCGAATATCCACGGTCCTACAAAATTAATTGCTACACCATATCATCATCATCACATCACCACCACCACGCATGTGCATAAAACTGACCCCATATCACAGTATGCTACCTTCATTAGAAAATTCTAATTTATTACGGAATCTAAAGAAGTGTCATAAAATCGTTTCGTTTAATTTTACGAAGGCTTCAAGTGATATCAAAGACGATTGAAGAGGCGAGTCGAACCAATTTGTAATTCGTACTGCTGGGGAGGAATCCACAAAGCTCTCAGACTAGTAGCTGCATTTATAGATGGACTAGTATAAGTTGCACCACCGAATGCTCCCATATGTGCTACAATTCTAGGGGTCAAATTACATTAGGGACTAGCTGTCAATCAATTCAACGGCTCCTTATGACTATAAGGCTCAGAAACACAATATTAGGCCCATCTGACAATTTCGACTTATTAGCAATTCTGTCAAATTCACGTTTTAAATCGTGAGACGGCGATATCCAATGACAGGTTAATACTCTTTTCAAGAAGCGTCAAATAGCTTTGTTCAAATTACGACCGTATGTCAAAGCTGATAAAGTTCATTTTTGCAGAATTTAGAGATATTTTTGACTGCCAATCGTATCAGATATTTATGCTGTCGTTACGTGATCCGATGTTTATGCTTCTACAGCGGATAGATGATTACGCTCGTCATATGTCACATCATTTTGATTTTGATTCGTGGAGTATCAGATATTTTTACGTGGTCTGATCTGATATTTATGCTGTTACAGGAAAATGATTTATATGCCGGCTGTAAATCATCACATATTTTTACCGCCTTTGTATCGTCATATAACTATACTTTCAATTGATAATCAGATATTTTAGCAGCGTTCCCCATAGTCATATATTTATGCTGGTGACTGTACCTAAAGGAGAGTCATTAACCACTTAAAACATACAAAATCATGTGGCAATCTTGAAGCTATGTAAATTCAAACAGTTATACGAAGATACCACGCCGTGCTTCCGACACATACATAAAATAGTCCATCCACAGTATATAACCAGTATATAACCAGCATATGTTATAATGTTCTAGAATTAAGAGAATCCCTTAGCCTCAGAGTAAATAAAATGAAACAATTACTTGCCTTATCATATTATACTTTTATACGAAAAGTATACACAGTATATAGGTACCTACGTAACTGCCTTCAAGTAAATTACACCTTATAATGACACAATTAAATTCTAGAATAAAATAGCTTTATTTTTTGGCTAATGAGTTAGGTAACAAAATATTAAACAGATGTATGCGCCATACTGTTTTAAGTGATTGTTGGGGGTCTTCCAGAGGTTGAAGTGTGCTGAAGCTAGATTAGTATTTTGAAGATTGGTATCTAATAGTGGTCGCGTTGTTCACAATTTGTTCAATAGCACCATGACGGGGCCTGCTATACTATGTCGCATCGATAGTTTTTGCAGCAGCAGAAGTATTAGCGGGAGACCAGTTGAACGTCCAACTGTAGAGGATTACGAGTTGATCTAATTGTTGTGACTATGTCTTTCTCGATTAGGATCCAAGTCGTTGGCACTGCAGCACTGCACATCACTGGGTGGCGTAAACATAATGGCTGGACGATAATTACAGCATCATAAATGGCAAAATCTGCATTTCTCGTAGGTACACGTAACGGTGCTCCTTGTACTTCCTAATATTTATTTAGAATATTAGCTTTGCAAAATCAATAATTGCGTAAGACAACATGACATATATGTCAAATGTCAGACGTACTAAAATATGTCACAATCACGTCACAATAAATCTATCACAAATACACACACATACGCCTATACGGCGTAAAAGACAATGTGGCCTGTGTAATAAAAAAATACTCCTCATACTAAAGAAACTAATTGAAACTTTTTACACTAAGAAAGGGCTCGAAGAAGAAAAATATGGAAAATTGCGTTGTAATGGCATGCTTTTTGAACTTTTATATTAGTGCGTTTGTAAAAATACCATATTATCTAGTTTGAGTGCTTATCCAACCACATCACATCTTATATTTTTTCCCTAAAATCATATTAGTATCTGGTTGCTGGTATTACATTTTCGAAAATCACGGTTGTCAAAATGAAAAAATCGCTACAGACGTCCGTCCAGCCTGAGGCCGCGCGGCCATCTGCCTACTAAAACGAGACGCGCAGGTCACTTTCCCAGATAAATTGTGTATAGAGAAATTTAAAGCCATTTTTAAAGAAAGTGTCCGTAAAAAGATCTTCTTTACATCATTGTCTATTTTTTGACATTATTCACTTGAGTCAATTTTGCGCCCACTTTATGTATGACTAGAAATAAGATCATAATATTCCCTTTTTTCTTGGCATGATATGATCGAGCGAAGTTTAAAATTTCGTATTTTGGTCCGTAAAAGTAACAAGGGCGATTATTAAACTATAACATATCTCAATATCCCATCATTAAACTCAAGATTTCAGTGTTTATTATTAAATGTAAAATAGCTCGATTTCGGATAACGTGCCCTTAACTCATTGTCAGTTTTGTGACGAAAGTTAAATATACAAATGATGTCTGTAGTGTCCACTTATTTGCACGTTCTATAGGCATACCGGTGTTGCTATTTACACGTTCCTTGGCTCGACAGCACACCACCACTCCCGGCAACGGTCGGACAACTACTGCCCCCCACTCCGGTCATCGTGACGTGACGTATGCGCACGAGATAAGGATAGCAATACACTACAATGTGAAAATTAACTTGTTTCACATTTAAATAACGTGTATATGCATATCATTTATAAATTGAGAAGATAAAGTTAATTTTTATACAACCTGAATACTCAGTTGTCGTCACAAAACTGACACTGAGTTAATTTTTGTTTAACAACTTACGCTAATTGGGTACACGAATTATTGAAAAAACCCACATTTGCCACGAATGGCGCTATTGGGGGCTGTATATATATTAGTTATTACGTAATCACATTTAGTCGATCTTTTATACCCACATTTATGCTAAAAGTGGCGCTGGAACATACGTTTCATGTGCTCTGCCTACCCCTTTTGGGAATAGAGGCGTGAATGTATGTATGTATGTATGTATTACGTAATCTCAAACTAGAGTGAGGGGGGGGGGGGGAGGCTCCAGTAGGCCTAGTAACAAGCACTTTCAAATCGTCAGTTAGAAACAGCCAGGAACCAGCCTAGCGGGCGCCTGCGCCGTAGTCGCTTTCCGCTGCATGCAGATTATTACAATTAATATGAATATAGAAAAAAACAAGATTAAGTAATCAATTAAATTTCGATTGTCTTTTATACAATACAAGTTCGAACAAATTTCTAAATTGATTTTGTACTTTTACTAAATGTCATAAAGTTCATAATTCAAAACCACTAAAAGCGTACGGTGGGTCTGAAGGAGGTAACTAAGGCGCCGTAGGTTCAGCGAAATTAAGCGAACAGAGTTTTTGAAACAATATAATGCGTCTGTTTATAATAATATGGATTCAATAAAATACGAATAGTAATCTTGAGGCTTTTCTGCAGGGAGATCAGTGAATCGAAACATGTTTAAGCAATTTTTGCTAGATAGAAAATAAATACGAACATTGATCTAAAAGGGTCTAAAATACACTTAAAATATATGTAACAAATTACGCACAAAAGCTAAAAATATTAAAAAGGTTTCTAAATATGGGCAATATCATGTTTGAGAGAACTCAGTGATTACTTTTTTATTTATTTAAACGGCCACAAATTTAAAATTAAAAAACATGATTTCCGCGCTTCCGAGCACACACTTTCATCTCGCTCACGCTTATGCTCAGTGAGAGGGAGAGAAGACCAAGAACCTACGGCGCCTTAACAAAAATCCGTTCTATTTATTTGTAATGTACACATTAACCGGGCTTCGGCTCTAAGACTGAAATAAAACATCGTGTACAAATTTGACAGACCTCATCGTCCGCTAGTCTGTGTCTGTCTGTCTGTCTGCCCGTACCTGCGCTAGCCTCGCGTACTCCACGTCCATGCTGCGGATGAAAGGCGACATGAGGGCTCTCTTGGCGGACTCTCTGTCCTCTTCATCATAAGCCGACAGGAGCTGCTCTATGGTCTGCATCTCCGCCATTTCACAGTTGTTACCCCATTCCTGATTAAACGACAACACAGTTGAATATTAAACAAGTTTCTTGAAAAAATAATAATTTTGGTACAAGCTTTTATTGCCGACTGTACTTTTCTGTATACCATCATAAACTACTCAAACTCAACGGGGTTACGTCTGTTAAGTACCGAATTCCCATGACCACCTTCTGTCTCCATCATCAGATCAGCTCGATGGTACCATAATGTTGAATTGTCATCCAAACTATACTAACACCCAAAATTTCAGCTCAATCGGTCACCAAAAATGGGTCAAATGGCCCGGAAATGGTTCAAATTTTACTTGCAAGATTTGATTACAGACAGACAACGGGACAGGTGAAAGTAAAAAAATATATATAATAAAGAAAGATTCAAATAACTTATTTGCTTCGAATACAGTTACATTTTTGTATGTTAGAATGTAAGCCTTCTCTGCCGCCACTGCGTGTTCCCGCTCTCCCCCACTGCGTGTTCCCGCTCTCCTGATGAGTTGGTTTAATGCTCTAAGGATGAAAGCCTATCTCCCGCCGAAGGATTGGTTCATTGCAGACTGTACGTAAGTCCAAGTACCTTGTAAGCCTTCTCTGCCGCCACTGCGTGTTCTCGCTCTCCTGATGAAAGCCTATCTCCCGCCGAAGGATTGGTTCATTGCAGACTGTACGTAAGTCCAAGTACCTTGTAAGCCTTCTCTGCCGCCAC
Source organism: Epinotia demarniana (assembly GCA_945867215.1). NCBI lineage: Eukaryota > Metazoa > Arthropoda > Insecta > Lepidoptera > Tortricidae > Epinotia > Epinotia demarniana. The sequence goes on from OX244259.1 coordinate 62,327,494, forward strand.
TGCGTGT